>CM070582.1:20118218-22618218 GCA_036346355.1 Rhipidocladum racemiflorum
TAAGGTCAAGTAACCAGTTTGACTATTTAAATAAAGTACTTTATTAGTATCGAGTGGTATGATTGTGATATTTACCGATGTTAAGACTGTGTGCACTAGCGCGTTCCTGGACTAGTGCTGAATACACAGAGGGTCCGGATTTGCAAATTCGGGGTCCCGACAGGTTAGGCGTATACATTGTAAAGGCCTTGTCATGATATCCCTGCCGGCACACCCAAGGAAGTGTGCTAATAGCTTGGCATCAAGGGAATATCATGTCTTGTGGGTAAAGCTGTACAACCTCTGCAGAGTTAAAACTATTCGAATAGCCGTGCCTACGGTCAAAGGCAAAGCTTGCTGAATGCTTTCATACTGGTAGACTTTGGGTTTTGATTTCAAACTAAACAATGTTTTGTTTTGGGATCCGGGAGCGGTTAGAACTCTCGGGTGTGCTTCTGGCGGCCAAAGCCAGGTAGGTGGAAAGAACCTGATTTTGTGAACCATGGCGGACATAGCCATGTGATTGGATTGAACCCTGATTTTGTTGAGATGTGGCGGATAGAGCACAGATATTAGTGAGTGGTGGTTAGAACCTTCACTACAATATTACATAATTCAATTATTAAAAAGAATTGCTCAAAAATGCTTTGTGAAAACTATTAACAAGTATGATTTGATGAAACTTGGCTTTATGCAAAAGAACCATATTAAGCCATCTTTGGATAGCCTACATTGTGCATAATCTCCCAGACTTGCTGAGTACTTTATGTACTCACGTGCTACATTCTAATCCTCTCTCAGAAGTGAAAGAAGCTGTCAAGGAATTCCAACGACTTGGGTGCGTTCTCCACTCGATTGCCTGTGGGCATTTGGATGGGTCGCATTGGCGTTTTCGTCTTCCGCTGCAGTGTTCAAGTCGTTCAGCCTGTTCAGGCCGTAATGGTAAACCTTGACCATAAGGTCTTTGCTTTTATTTGGTATTATTCTTATTTAGTTATATGTATTCGTGATATGGTTGTTGATTCATCACTTTTGACTGTGTGTACTAGCTACTGATCTGGGACTAGTACAGAAATACACAGGGGATTCCGGATAGCCAATCCGGGGGCCCACAAAGGTGGTATCAGAGCCATATCGACTGTAGGACGTGCCCTTAGTTAGAATGGCCGTTTTTAGGAAGCTTCAAAACTTATTTTCTAAAAAGAAAAATCAAATAAAGTGCTAGTCTCGTCTTTTCTCTCTCGTTCTATTTCTATTTTCCTCGAATCAATTGCTTCTTCACCTTTTTGGGAATGAAAATTGGACTATCCCTCCCTTAACACCTTCTATTTTAGGGTAATCGAGTTGCCCCTTTCGACTTCGAGGCTGGAGGACTCAAGAGGTGCAATTCTGCAAGAGTGCTACTGAAGTGTGTATCTTCCTGGTGAGGATCCAACCGTTGAACGTCGAAAACCAAAGAAGCGAGGTTGATCTTCAGCTAACCTTATAGGTTAAGTGGTCCAAATTTGTCTGTGTTGAAGTCGCCTTGTTCTGTTAGAGTGCGTCGTTTGACCGAGTAGACGAGTTTGATTCGCTTGGTGTTAAAAATGTTTTGCTTTTCGTCGTTTGTGCTGTCCTTTGCCTGGACAGTTGGTTTTGGTGTTGTTAGAACCTCCCCTTTCTCGCTCGTCTGTGCTGTTCCCTCTCATCTAGAAGCCTTGTTCTGCCGTCAGATGGAGAAAGAAGCTGCTGCATCAAGTTCCAATCCTTCGGTCAACGTCAATGGCAACCCCAGTGAAGTTCCGGTTATTAACGTCAGGGCTGCTACCGAGCTCAACCAGCAACCATTCGAGGTGATAACAGCATTTCTTCAGAATATGAATCAGTTCATGGTGACTCAGACTCAGCTCATGCAATTGATGATACAACAACTGAACAAGCCAACTTCGGTGATCCCTACACCTATAACTCCTCAGCAGTACCCGTTGGATGAGCTACTAAAGACCAAGACTCCTGAAGTACTAGGTGATGGTGGCGCTAGCAATACCCCTCCTGTAAACCTTCACCCGTGGAGATATGTCGTCTGCTATCGATGTGTTGAAAAAGGACATGTTGCTTATAGTTGTCCCCAACAGGGCAAGGCCAAAGAAGATACCTATTGTAGGCACTACAACAAAATGGACATCAATTCCGCAAGTGCCCTCGCAGAAAGGAGATTCAGTACCGGGTTTGCAACCTTTGTGGCAAGGAAGGGCATTATGTGAAACAATGTCCCTTGGGAAAACAAAAAGCCTTATTACCACAACCAGTTCCAGCATCAGAAGTCAGTGCAGAAGTACCTTCTAAGCTGCCCCAAGTATCAAAGATTCCTCAAGCTAGCAAAGGCAAAGCAGTCTCCCTGGAAGACAACTGTCCTCAACCGGATTCTCGCAAAAGGAAGGGAGTAAGTCAGGAGCAGCAGGTAGCCAGTAGTTCTCGGCTTCGTGTGGACCAATCTCAACTCAACCAAGCACCGGGAGTAGCCTTAATCAAGCCCCCAGGATCGGGAGTACCACCAGTAATGCAAGGACGCCAAGCATCTACTTCAAACGCTCATATCCCGGATGCTGTTCTTCTTCTTACCATAACCCCAGCAGCAGGTGGGAGACGCAATCGGCAACTTCTATCACAGGTTCTGCGATATAGGACGTCGGGTCTGCCCCTGATACCTGAAGTTGAAGAAGAGGCAACTAAAACTTGATGTTAGCAATGAATGTTAGTAGATGGTATCTTCAGTAGTACCCTACCTCTTCTAAGGAATAAAATAAAAGAGTGGTGTAATGATCAGTCTGTAAGATGTATCGTCAGTATTGTTATCAATAAAGGTTTGGAAGAGTTATAATTGTGGAAGTGGATTTCTGTTGATAGTTCTTGAAAAGTAATTGTGTTTGGGCACCCGTCACGCGATAAGTAAAGGATGGCCGAAGAGCCATAGTTCTCGTCCGAAACATGGGGAGAAATAAGAATGACTTTCACCATTGAACTCCTTGGAACTAAGTCCGGATATGATTTTTTTTCTAAGGGGGGTAGTGTGGACAGATCGACAAAAGTTGCACACTTTGTTTCGTGCAAGATAACCCTATTTGGTGATGGACTTGTGGAACTTTGCGTGGCTAAAGCAGTGCATTTTCAGTATGCGCCCAAGGAGATCGTGTCAGATCGAGGTTTTCAGTTTCCCTCGAGGTTTTGACAGAAGTGGTATAAAGTTTTGGGGTACGAATGGGAATTCCAGCGTTGCTTACCATTCCCCGACCGATGGCCAGACGGAAAGAGTCAATCAGATTGTAGAAGAGGTTGAGAGCGTGTGCGGTGACATGTCAAGGGTCGTGGGA
This sequence comes from Rhipidocladum racemiflorum, assembly GCA_036346355.1. Taxonomy (NCBI): domain Eukaryota; kingdom Viridiplantae; phylum Streptophyta; class Magnoliopsida; order Poales; family Poaceae; genus Rhipidocladum; species Rhipidocladum racemiflorum. The sequence continues at coordinate 20,121,548 of CM070582.1, forward strand.
TCAGAATAACAACAGTCTCCGACGAAACTGAAGACGACACCTTGTGAAGCTCTGTATGCAAGACAAGACAGAATACCCTTGTATTGGAAAAGAGACCGATAATGGACAAATCAGTAGACCGGATAGTCTAAAAGAAGCCGAAGAGTAAGTCAGACAGATCCATGTAAATCTGAAGACTGCCCCGTCAAGATAAACGAGCTATGCTGATAACTGCCGTCAGGAATCAAGTGTAGCGCAGTGCCTGAGCATAAGAGGCTGTTTAAAAGTATGGAACCAGAAAGGGACCTGTCATGTCTGGGGTATCCCGTCAAGATTTTGGATGAAGCCGAGCGTCGGACGCGGAGCCGAGTGATCAAATTCTGCAAGGTTCAGTGAAGTAACCATTCTGAGAAGGAAGCTACCTGGGAGCGTGAAGATCTTCGAGCAGAGTTTCCTAACCTCTTTCTCTTTCTCCGTCCGAATCTCGGGGACGAGATTCTTTCTAAGGGGGGTAGGTTTGTAACACCCTAGTTTTGGCTTTCTGGAGAAAAACCTAATTTAAATAAGTTAAATTCAAAACTTGGAGTTTCTTTGGTGTTTATATTAACCTGGCATCCATTCCTATCCAAAATCGATTTAATTCCCCTCCGATCGAAAAATCGGTTTTCCATTCACGGCATTCTAAAATTCACCCGAGTCCAAAATGCTCCAAAAATCTCCAAACCACTTCTAAAATGTTCCAAATATTCCAAAATGATTTTAGGAAGTGTTCCGGATTTTTGGACCTCCGTTCTATTTTATCTCGCGCGGCTTTTGTTTAATGCCTGCGATCCGCGCCCGAATATCCAATTCCACAAAAATCATCCAAATTCAACCAAACCAATTTTATTGGGTCCTAAATATTCTAAAATGGTTCTAGGAATTTTTTCCGGAATTTTTAGACCATTTTTCCTAATTTTTCTTTAGGGCGACTTGTTTGCGTAAAGGCGGACCAATGAGACGTTGCCACGTGGCAAGGGAATAGTGGTCATCTTCAACCTCCAGCCAAGCCAAAGAACAGAGATGCTTGCAAGTGCAACAATGGCTAGGGCTTGATTCCAACACCCTTAACTCCTTCATTTCAACTCCAAATCGCGAAGCGCCGGTTCCGTTGAATTCGTAGCGGTGTCCTCTTCCAATTCCCCACCATCTTTAATCCCAACGTGTAACACCCCGGCATCTAATACGCCTGAATGCTACCAAACATGGATTATGTAACATCTAAATACTACAAATAAAAGAAAATTACAGCAAAGGAACAATTGCTAGAACCGAAAATTTCGGCAGCATCTCCTTTGTTTAATCATGATCTCGAGCAATCATAATAGCATAGCAGAATATGACATAATATGAAACATCTAAGACAGCAATAATAAGCGACACGGAAGCAATATAAGTCCACTTTAAGCATCCCAAAGTCATCACTAGCCAAATGAAACGAATAAGGCAATCCTAGCACACATCTAAACCATAAACATCAATTGTATCACATTAAGTTTATTGTCATGACTCCAAATGATTCCATTGTGGAATCAATTGCGTGAACTACGTGGAGATGTGTGACTATTCCCCTTTTCCCTCATGCCGATCTCAAGGTACCTAAAAACAACATAAAACACAAGCGTGAGTTCAAAACTCAGCAAAGTGTTTTGTAATGGAAAAACAAAGATCAAGTCAACAAACCGTCATCACCAATCTCCAAAAGCACATCATAACACAACATGGTTAGCATTCCAAACATCTTTTAAGCATCCATGTATTCATCTCGTGAGCAACTCATAACATAAACATCATCATATACATATTTCATTAATGCAATGCAATGCACATGTCTCCTTGGAAACTCATACCGGTATGGTTGAGTGCACACCCGTCGGCATGCACCCTTTTCCCCCTTCCATCCCGAAGATGGAGGGTGCCTATCACTCGCTTCCATTCACCACGGTGGATGGAATCACGATGTAGGTCTTACTCAAGAATAGCCCCGGACTAGTCATAACGGTTCTCACCGACCCTCCGAATAGTTATGACTTATCTCACCTACGGCCATGAAAATATGCCATGTATGCAAAATGGACAACAACGTACACATGTATAGGAGTATTGCATATCATCACATGGCGTGTAATCCGCTTATCAACAATAAGTACATTTAAATCATGGCATAATGGCTTCATATCAAGCAATACATGTAATTCATGGCAAGACAACATGTTATCTATTCCAAATACTATGAAGCACAACTAGCAACACATATAGCATACAATCCACACAACACACTTGCCTTCAATTTCGGGCAACGGAGTGACAAGAGGTTGAGGGCACTTCCGGAGGCACACCACCTGCAAACACGTGCCACACACTCAAATCAAGCCCATAAAACAGTACACATACATCCCACTACCCCGACTTCGCTTACAACTCCTAAAATCAGAAAACAGCAAATATGTCCCTTCGGGACAGCAGCCTTCCAAAGGGCATAACTTCTGTTCTAAGACTCCAAATTGATTAAACGAGTACACCATCGCGAAGCTTAGGAAATTTCCCAACTTTTTCTAGTTATAGGGAAAGACTAATTCGGACTCTAATGATGTTTAATCTAACGTTGAACACGAACTGTCCCAATCTCGTCACAGATTTGACAGCGCTCGGTAAAACGGCCATATCTCCCAAACGGCTTGACGGATTTTAACGTTCTTTATATGCACGGAAAGATAAGGAAATTATATACAACTTCCTGAAAGTCCGTACAGTGAGATTCAAACTCGAAATTGGCGAAAACGCCTGCCCTAGTTCGGGTTCCCAATCTACCCGAACCAAAATGCGAATACAACTCTAGTTTTCAACAAATCTACCCCATGGCAGCACCTCCCATGATCCAAAAACATGATAATCCACCACTACACAGCATCTAATCAATCCCCAAAGGTTTCCCCCATTACCTTCTTGAAGAACCACGAATCGATCGCTCTCCTTCGCGCGTACTCCACCCGATCTCTCCCCACGCGACGTGGCCACCGGTTCTCCTCGTCGCGGATCCTCCTACCGGCGAGGGCAGCACCATGGCGTGGCATGGCAGTGAGGGGGACGCAGCAAGGGCACGTGGTGGTGGGGGAGGAGGCGCAAGGAGGAGGGGTAGTGCGGCTTGGGGTGTGGAGGAAGAGGAGGAGGGGCTAGAGGGAGGAGGAGATGGGAGATGAGGGGATGGGGGCTGCGCAATGGAGGGGTGGGGGCTAGGGCAGCAGGGTGTGCTGCCCCCCCACTACTCCCACATGGGCCCAAGTGCCCTACCTCCGGCCCACGAATTCCCCCCAAGGCCCAAAATCGACCTCGGAGAGGCCCAGAAACCCGGAAACAACCCGAAACGCGTTAAAACGTGAAATCTCAGGGTTTTAGTTGCAAAATCCCCAACTATCCCATTTTACCACATTTTATAACCTATTATCACAAATTATAAAGTCTCGACATTCCATAGTATCACATTCTACCCCCCTTAACTGGATTCGACCTCGAATCTTACACGTCAACTCTAAAACCATGCCCACTAGGGACTCATCTTCTTTGCGAACTCAACACACCCATGCAAAGACTCAAACAGTAGCAACGACAACTCAATTCTTCAAATCCATCTATTAACAAGAGTGACTTGACTTAGCTTAGCTAAGCACAACTTGACATGATTCCTCATTTACTTCAATCTCTATCATGATTCACAAACTCCGAATGACACAATCATTTTGAAACACATCCCTTTTTCATCATTAGTATTAAAACGGTCAACCGAGGTTCCAAACTTAAACCCCCCAAAAAGACCATTTACGCAAAACCCCATCTCTTCCAATTATTTGACCCCTTTTCGCAAGGAATCAAAATTTACTAATGTCATCTTCGCTCATAGCCTACATCAACCATACTTTCCTTTCGACTGCCAACCACATTACACTTTTCATTCTATCCTCTCCCAAGCATAACGCACACCCAGGGACGTCTAGCTAAGACAATGTCCATGACAAAGCATTTTACATCACAATTTCTATAACATTTGCTTCCACCCAACGATACTTTCAACTAAATTCAAACCACGACATCAACAACCTCCATCATCATCCACCCTCACTAATGTCCATCACCTAGCCCATGTTAGGACCGTAACTCACTACCAAATCTCAATTGGCACTTTTCCCAAGAGGATGTCGCCCTCACACACCATTCACACAAACAACGAAGCCCACGAGTATAGCTCTTAGATTATACTCAACAATAACCCGAGGCCCTTCTTATTCTCGCTCCTATCAATAGTGCAAAAGAAGTACGATTCTTTTGAATCCAAGTAGACCACATACAACAACTCGAACCTCAAAGCGCCACAAATCACTTTGGAAAGAACCCTGATAACATTGAAAGACCACCCTTTTGCTTTTCCTAAGTCAAGCCGCAAAGGAAAACTCAAATCTCAATCAGCATAATACAATTCGCATCGGGGAGCACTCAAACAAATAAAGACTCCACACAATTCTCTTGACGGAAGTTCTCAACAACTAAAGACAACTCGACTCGCTTTCACCACAGCCAAACTTTTCATTTTAACCAAAATCAACATCTTGGAAGAGAACTGCCACAAAAACTCTCGAAGAGAAAGGGAAACTCAAATCCCTTGCATAACATAACCAAAATACCAGCATTTATCCATTCATTCCTTTTCATGCTAGAGAGCAATGGAAATCTCGATTCATAAGACGAATGCGAATTCTTCAAGAGTACTCCGGATTAGTCATATGTCTCTATATGACTTTCTCACCGTCCTGGCTCAACAACTCTTTTATGCTTAAAAACGATGTCATGAATCTTTTTCACCATTTATTCGTCATGTAACCACGATACCCATTAACCATTCACAAAGACACTTCATTCTCTTTGTAACATGATTGACCACCAACAACATCGATGGTTGCTCAAATTCGCATAAACTACGACGGCGTTAACCGAAAAATACCATATCGCATCACAACCCAACAACCACTGCACGCAATGCGTGCAAAACATCGCATTTTAACCAAAGCCAATACCAGAAGATAGCATGAACTCTCAAATCAAACATCTACGCCTAATAACCGCTACCAATTCTCTTAAAGAGAAAGAAAACACATTCCCCACAGGGAACACCTTACCAACAAAATCACTTATGAAACAATCGTAAGATTCACCTTTTTGAAACGCTCGCAAACACCACACACGTTTCCCAAATAAATCCAACTCTAGTCACGATAGAATTACACTTTAAGCGCTTCATTCCAGGGTTACCAAAGATAAATCAGTTGAACGCTAAAGAGAGCGTCCCACTCCAACGCTTTGGGTGTTAATCCATACTCATAGCATAGACTAATCAGATTAGCCCAAATCCAAAGATTGGCATGGTTCAATACCACACCACATTTGGAACCCATAAGCCGGTTACTTCAAATACTACTCTTTCATCCATATTTCCAATCATCGGAGTCAAGTTTGTAACTTGACAAAATGCCACTTAATCAGGGAAGATTTTATTGCACACTAATCAAGACGCCTAAACAAAGCGAGGCACTCCCGAGAAAATTTATACATTCATTTGAATCAGTAAACCTTCAAAAGAAAGTTCGACTCAAATCCCACCATTACTCGCATTCCAATACTCTTAGCCAATACGGATGTCATAATCACCCAAATCCGAGAAGTCCAACATCATGCACACAAGCTACAACATCTGCTCTTGATAAAATCACTTTTCACTGTTCATATAACCACAATTGATTATATTACCAACGAACCGTAGACCATATCTACCATATGATAACCAACAAGGAGAACCACGTTCTCACAACTCCAGCACAATTAACTTATCAGTTAATCCAACATAAGACGCATATCAACAACTTCTTTTGGTCTACTAACCATGACGAACCATTATTCATGCAACTTATTATCCCAAGCGTAGCACACATCTCTTTACAATTATTCCGGCGTAATTAACAATTACCCTGGGTATAATCCCTAAGTCACATATTCCATATCACCTGTTCATTCCACCAATAATTAATACTAACCACGCGACACGATCTCCACTAGACATCCCTCATAAATACGGATCCTAGACAGACATCTGTCAAGAATAATTCAACCTTTCCTACAATCATTCCATATATCCTCATTAATTGATTACACGTATTTTAAGTCATATTGTCGACCCACAATATTAACTGACCCACCAGCTACAATAGGCAGAATTTCACACCATCTTCTTGCTATAACAAGTTCATCAACCGAGACATTATATGCTAACTAATCTCAAACATCCATTAGATTCCATAACCTGCATCACTTTGCACACACCACTAATCAACTTTCACCTTGGATCACCTGACGTCTCGTTTAATCATCTCTGATCAACACAATATTTTAGTTTATCTTTAAACAAACAAAAAATTCACTTTAACCGAACCACCAGCTCATATCATCCGAAAACTCTAACTTCTCGTCATACACTTAACTTCTTAAACATCCGCGTGAATCACGCACCCAACTCTTAAGGAAACCATAATTGCTCCAGAAAAGAACAACACCCAAAACACCTTTCCTTCCGGAAAGCTCAACCATAAATCACAAGAGAAGTCAACTCTTAAATTCACAAATGCAGACATGCAACTACTCCACAACTCTCGAGATCAACAACTTCCGCGAAGGAAGATGGTTGCAAGAGGGAAAACCCGGCGATTAACCAATTTTTTTTTTCCAGATAAGGCCATAACCCCAAACTTCAAACTTTCACGAAACAAACGGTTTTTTTTCAAAGATGAATTCCCAAGCAAGTCATCATTGCAATCAAACACCACTTAGGCCCCAACAACAAGATCTGGCACAACACCGCAATAACTCTTTTAAACCTCGGAAAAAGACAAACACAAGAATAAATTGAAAACTTTCTCCGTAAAGCAACCGATCAACCACATCCTTTCCGACAAAACCTTGACACCTAAATCCATGCGACTTAGATTTTTCATCGGAACTTCAATAACTTCTTTTCAAGTTGGAGAATGGTAACCCAAGAAACAATCTATAAGTTTCTCTACAAGGCAAACAACAAATCGGGCGTCAAAGCTGACAAGGCAACCAAAAGAGGCGCAACCCGAAATTCTTCTTTTGTCTTCAACCAAAGAAGACAAAACCAAAACCACCAAAAGAACTATCGGTGAGTATCCATAACCGAACACTTTTTTCTTTTATTTCAACCAACCAAAAACCAACCAAAACCATTCGTCAAAACGGCAAGGGAAAATTCGGAGGGTCATTCCACAACTCTACTACGCGACTCCAACCAACTACCCAATCTACGACAGAAAGGATAAGTGTGATGCCTTAGAATTTGGGGAGTGATCGTATGGGTTTTTTCTCTCTTGTTTCAATTTTCGGGAGGAATGAAGAAAATGTTGGGAGATGAATTAATTGAGTGTTATGCTGCTGTTCGATCCGGACAGATCGGGGTTTTTGGCGTTTAAATGGGATCGGGGAGTAGGAAGCGTGTGTTTGAATTGTGTGATGAATTGTGATGTCGCTATGTACTGAAATAATGTTTGTTCAGGTGGTGCCACTTCTTTGGCGTAACTAGGTTCTTCGCCCACGTCGGTAAAGGCAAGTGGAAGCAGTTGTATTGTTAATCTATACATTGTTGTTTGATTCGCCTTCACTATAAACTCCAATTACAGCAATCATATATGGTTTAATCACTTGCTTTGAGGATTGAAATATCTTGATTGGTATTGTGATGTTGTGGTTTAGCTATGAATCAAGAGTAAGGTGAAGAATGATGTTGTTTACCGGATGAATTGTCTAAACATTTCATCTCTATGATATTTGTTTCCTATCCATGCTATATGATATGGAAACGTGTGGACTCAGTGGGAGAGGTTATGAATGAATTCATGCATGAAGCATTAACTGCATAATCATGCATTGGAAGTTTGTCGACGCCTTGCGTCTTGTGACCATACAGTACAACACCGTGTGTTCCTGAGAAAGGGCACGGTGAGGAGGAACATGGCATAAGCATGTGCATCAATCATATGCATTTTTCGGAAGTGGTGTGGACTCTTTGATGTGGTATTGTATATGAGGAATGTGGACTCTTTGATGTGGTATTGTATATGAGGAATGTGGAATGATAGATATATGGTGGATGTTTTATTTGTATTAGTTGTTCCGCTTGCTGAGATTACCCAATCTCACCCCTTGTTATTTTGTTGTTTTCAGGTAGTTCTCGCAAGTCGTAAGCTTGAAGGGTGGGCTTAGTAGCACAATCAACCCTCCGGGGTCATCACGAATCACATGGACTAGTGCATTTAATAATTCATTAGCTTGCTGAAATTTTTTTAATCATAGACCTGTTGATGTCCTCTTTGGAGTTTTTTTTACGTTTATGTTCGTTTTCTGGTTGATTTAGACTTGTTATCTCTAGTATTGATGCTTTTATGTTATTCCTGTTTATAATGGTTATTATGAATCTTGTTGTCGCTTCCGTTTTTTCCTAATTTTAGGAGAGATCTTTGTCGAAATTTTCTTGTCTGACAGTTTAGATTTGTAAGTGTTACAGCTTGGTATCGGAGCGGGCTGTAGGTCCTTGGAATGTCTATTTTTAGTGTCATACTATAGGATACAACTAAAATGTGATGTGGAATAACTTAGAAACATGGCCTAGGTTTTAACTAAAATTTTGTCATAGGATAGCAACATTAAAACTTGTGTAAGTGGAATCACTAATTTAAAATTTGACACACATGGATGCACAGTAGGAAAGGGTATGGGTATCGTTGCCTTATGCTTAAAGGTTGAATTTAAGCTTTGTTGTTGAATGCTACTTTTGATGATGTATAATGCTATATTTATGATAGATTTGATTGAGTTGTGTAACACCCCAAAATTTTGCTTTTCTTAAATTCATGTGTGATTTGGCATTTTGGTGAATTTTTGGAATTTTCTGGAATTTATTTGGATTTATTTGGAGTTTATTTGAATTTATTCCATTTTGAAATAATTAAAGAATTTAATTTTGCAAATAAAATTTTGTTGGAAATATTTTATTTGAGTCCAAAATGATCCAAAATATTTTCGAATTTTTGGAATTTTTTAAAGTCATTTGCTATTTTTAATGAATTAAATGAATTATCGGGAATTATTTTAAATATTAAATCGCTGGAAAATCAAACTCGGGTCAAGTACTGTTCATCCGACCGAGCCCGAGTCAGACTCGAGTTCGAGTCCGACCCGAGCCACGTGACTCGACCGAACCCACTCCTAACCCTAATCAATCCCAACCGTTGGATCAAGATCCAACGGCTGAGATCCGCCCGTACCGGTTCGAGCCGTAACCGGCCCGGATCCGACCGCGCCCGTGCGATCGTGGCCGTCGATCGTGCCACGTGGACGGCCGCGATTTCGTCGTCTTCGCCGAGTCCGAGCCGGACTCCGCCGCCGCGCCCGCGCCGTGAGCTGAGCCCATGAGCCGGCTGACGTCAGCCGCCCAATCAGAGGCTGCCACGTGTCCATGCTGACGCAATAATTAATTTCCGAAAAAGAAAATGATTTATTAATTCGAATAATGATTTCAGATTTTGTTTCAAACTTCAAACGCTTATAACTTTTGCGTTTCAACTCCGATTTGAGTGATTCAAATTTCTAAATTTGTGTAAAATTGAGATCTACCTAAATATGAATTTTATTTAATTTTTGGACTAAAGTTTTTCTCTGTAAAATTATTTAATTGATTATTTAAACTTTAAATAATCATAACTTTTGCGTTTTAACTCCAAATTTGACGATTCCAGTTTCTAAAAATCCACAAAATTATGTTCTCTCTGTTTATGGATTTTATTTGGAGTTTTGGGATGTTTTTGCCTATTGTTTATTCGTGTATTTGCTATTTGCACGCTTTACGAGTAGACGTTGAAGTGCCGGAAGGATTCGAGGGAGAAGTATTGACTCAGGATCCAACTCAAGACCAAGAGCAAGTACTTTTTGAAGGCAAGTTGTGCTTTGACCATGTTGATCCTATTTCGAAATCTATTTTGATTTAAACTATTGCATGCTAGTTCAATTAGAAAAATACTTTGGTTAAACCTGGGGGTTAGATAAACACCAATTTGCTGTATGACACCTTGATTATTTAAGTATGTGCCATGATCCCTTGTCACCCTAGTTGTGGATTACTAGTTGGACATTATTAGATTGCCAACATGGGTTTAGACCGTTGTAGTACACTGCTTAGACCTGCTACGTGCTCATAACATGATTTTGGATAATTAAATGTTAATATTGACTTAACGATATATTGAACCTGTTTTGGAAAAGTATCATGTGATGTTGATGGCACGTGGTGCATGGTAATCAACTGGGGTTTGATAAACAGTTTTCGACCGGGGCATGTGGCAAAGAGTAATCAGGTGGGCCAGTTGTGGCATTGGGAATGTTGATTTGGTTCTTCGGGTAGTCTTGCCCTGGTCACTCTAAGGACTTAACCTTGCAAGCCTTTGAACTGGGTCATACTTGCAACCACATGGCTGGAATGGGACGGCCCTAGTTGACTAAGTCGCTAAGGACTCACTTGTGGGGCCTCAGGGTGTCAATTACACCGTTTGTGTGATTGTACGGGGGAGCGTATCGTGGCTGTGGCCAGATACCCATCTAACGGTGTGTTGGTCCCATACTTCGCCTTGGCTAAGGGAAGGGATGGTGTAGAGCACGAACCGGAGAGGACCACCTGTGTTGTTTGAGGCTTCCGAAAGGCTTTGTTACGGGAACTCGCCTTTGTGGTGTTTGACTGTATCTTGTGGGTAAAGTGCATAACCTCTGCAGAGTGTAGAATCTGTTCGAATAGCCGAGTCCACGGTACTGGACAATGCTCGGGAATTACAGTCAAGGGTTAGACTTTTTGAAAATAACTTGGATTTGAAAGGTTGGTTTGGAGTAATAACGAGGTTGACGAAAATGTGGGTTAGGATGGAAAAGATGTTTACTAAACTTCTTGAAAAGTTATTTATGCTTTACTTATTTCTACTGCTTTCGAATCTACTTATGTTACTTTTCAAATGTTGTTTACCGCAAATTATGCCTTGAGCTATTCCTTTGTACCAAGCCATGCATATAGTATATTAGCCTGCATTCTGTGCATGACTTGCTGAGTACCAAGTACTCACCCTTGCCTCAACACAATATCAGTTGAAGAGGAGACTACGCCAGCTTTGGAGGAGGAACTCCAAGAGGATCCGTCTACTTAGGGAAGCGAGCCCAGTCAGTTGCCTGTGGTACACTGGATGGCGCCACGGAGTTATCTTCTTTTCCGCTGCTATTATTATTATTTTTCTCTGAATGAGTTTCGCCTTGTGAGGCATACATTTGTAACTTGACCATAAGGTCGAGTAACCAGTTTGACTATTTAAATAAAGTACTTTATTGATATCGAATGGTATGATTGTGATATTTACCGATGTTAAGACTGTGTGCACTAGCGCGTTCCTGGACTAGTGCTGAATACACAGAGGGTCCGGATTTGCAAATTCGGGGTCCCGACAAGTTGCTTCATTTGTGATAAAGTGTGGTTGTGGTGCCGAAGGGTTTCGGTCACCTTTTGTTTGTAGTGAGGCTGTGGTTTGACGGTGTGGCCGGGTAGAGTCACCACCGAAGAACTATTATACCCCTGTAGGGAAAGAGTACTTATCCGTGTCTGTCGTAGATCGGGTAGTGACTGGAGTCAAATAGAAGAGGTTGGTGATGGATTCCTTCGGATGTTCTTTACCGTCTTGTGACGGTCGGTTTTGGTTGGTTTTCTGGGTATGTGGTTGGTTCGAAACCGAGGAAAATGCTTAGTTTTGAGCACTCGCTGATTTGTCCTTTTGGCGGTTTGTGGTTTTGTCTCCTTTGAGTGAAGACACAGAAGAAGAGTTCTACGTTGCGCGTCTTTTGGTCACAATTTTGCTTTGGCACCTGATTTATTGTGATGGGTATCGTTGGGAGGAAATTTACGTGGTTGTTGTTTCCGATTTTTTTTTTTTTTTTTAAAAGAAGGGGTTGGAGTTTCTCCTGTTGCAGATCAAAATTTGGATGGAGCTAAGTTTGAATCTTTATCGGAAAATTTTAGTTGGACATTTGGTCTTCCCTTTTGCATCTGTCTTCCTTTGTGAAAAGTGTAGGTTTTGGATTTCTTGAAGAGTTTTGGCTACTATGATTGGACATTTGAGGGTCGAGCTCTCTTGCATTTATGTTTGGATTTTGCTTTTCTTCCTTGCCTGAAAAGAAGAATTTTTTATCGGTGTTTGTTCTTGATCTAGAACTGTGTTTGTTTTTTTTAATGTTTTGGATTGCCTCCTGTTTGTCAAGGGTAGGTGACCATGACGGTGTTTAGAAATTTTATGTCTGTGTTACGTAGTATGTAACAATGTGGTTTATGGAATGATGTACTTCTAAGTTAATTTGTGAGTTGAATCAATTAAAATGTAATTGTTATCTTTAGCTTGAGATTAAATAAACTTCTAGTATTGTAGATTGCTCTATAGCGATAATGATTGAATGTGTTAATGTGCATGCTTAGGATTTATTGCATTATTTTAATGTGTCCTTGACCATGGACAATGTTTAAAGCTTTAAATCTTGATGCGTAGTTAGAACATTACGATGATGTAAACTACTGTGAAGGTAATAGAAAATTTGTAACACCCCGGCATTTACTATGCCTGAATGTTACCAAACATAAGCTAAACAACATCTAAATACCACATTTAACATCAAATTCCAGCAAAGGTGCATAGACTAAAAACCGAGATTTCGGCAGCACCTCCTTTGTTTTATCATGAATTTAAGAAACAGCAACAATATAGCATTATATGGCAATAAGAGAAACATCTAAACAGCAATAAATAAAGTCTTAACGACAACAAAAGACTAACATCAAGCTCTTAAAGTTCCAAGTGTCAAACAAACAATAGAACTCTCATTAACCAAGCTAAGACTTAATTTAAAGGCCATCACACGCAATTTATTATCCAACTAAATGAATTGACTTGGGGAAACATTAAGGTGAAGCAACGTGTGAGAGTGTGACTATTCCCCTTTCCCGCATGCCGTTCTCATGGTACCTAAAACAACAAGAAAACACAAGGGTGAGTTCGAAAACTCAGCAAGCATACTGCAATGGACAACAAGCATAACAACAAGTCAATAACATCTTTCAGCATGTATAACATCTCATTCATGAATACTTATCAATATCATCATCAATTTGTATGCGATGTAATGCATTGCTCCTGACCCTCTGGAACCTCATACCGGTATGGGAAGTACACACCCGTCGGTGTGCACCCTTTCCTCCCTTCCATCCCGAAGATGGAGGGTGCCTACTCGCTTCCAAACACCACGTGGATGGAATCACGACATAGGACTTACTCAATGGCGTTCCGGATTAGTCATAACTTTCTCACCGACCTTGCCGGACTAGTTAAGACTTTCTCACCGCCCTCGCCCTATCTCATGACATGCATGCAACCATGCCAATTATCATATTTAATTCACATATTAACACATGGCATCATAATATGTTAAACATGCTCATCATATCATATCATTCATTAACACATGGCAAGTGGACATATATCATGTAGGCAATTCCATCTAATTTCAACATGCAACCTACAACTTGCTATCCATCACAACACACTTGCCTCAACCACGTGCAACGGATTGGCGGGAAGAAGAGGGAACTCCCGGGGTCACACCACCTGCACATAGGCATCACACACTCACAATCATAACCTCAAAACAGTACACACGCCCCATCTAACCCGACATTGCCAACTACTCGCAAAACCTAAAAAACAGAGGTTCTGTCCCGGCGGAACAGCAGCCTTGCAAAAGGCATAACTTGAGTTCTGGGACTCCAAATCGAATAAACGAGTACACCGTCGCGAAGCTTAGGAAATTTCCCAACTTTTTCTAGTTATAGGGAAAGACTGATTCGGACTCTAAAATTGTTTAATCTACAGATTACCACAATCTGTTCCAGTTGCGTCACAGATTTTTAGGCGCTCGGTAAAACAGCCATAACTTTCAAACGGCTGATCGGAAATTAACGTGCTTTACGTCCACGGAAAGATAATTAAATTATCTACAACTTCCTAGAAGTCCGTACAGTCTGATTCGGATTCTAAATCGACGGAAACTCGAACCCTAGTTCGACTGCTCAATCTGCCCGAAAACAGAAACGTGGACAAGTTTAGATCTAACCCAAATTACTTCAAACCAGCGCCTCCAATTGATCTAAAAACTTGATAAACACCCTAATAACAGTACCTAGATCATCCCCAAGGATCCCCAAGATCATACCTTTGCCCGGCGCCAAAACTCCAATCAATCTCCGCGAATCTCCTCGCGAATCGCTCCTCGCTTCCACGTTCCTCGCTCCTCGCTCCTTGCTCCTCGCTCCTCGCTCCACGGGATGACTCCACAAGGTGCAGGGGTGGGGAGGCCACCCTAGGGCAGCAAGGGGTGGAGGGAGGTGGTGTGGAGGTGGAGGAAAGGGAGGGGTGCGCACGGTTTTGGGGGGCTAGGGCTTAGGGAGGAGGGAGGAGAGGGGCGCAAGAGGGGAGGTGGGGCGCAAGGGGCTGAGGTGGGGCGCAAGGGGCAGGGGAGCCCTTTTAACAGCCCTCAACCCAATCCTAGTCCGTTACGGAGTCCTAATCCATCCCACCAAAGCCCACCAAGGCCCAAAACTCCCGAAGGCCCAAAACCCAGCGGCCCTAAACGGCCCGAAACGTTATTAACCCCCGATCCTTATGATCTTAACCTTATTTCCACATCTCATACTGTATTTAACCTTATCATGTTCAAAAATTAAGGATACGACACTCAGGGTGTCACATTCTTCCCCTTCAACGGGATTCGACCTCGAATCTAAACGCACCAATCACGAAACCCAAAGAAACCAAAGACAGCCAGACTTTCACATCACATACCTGAGGTGAAAAGCTCGGGATACTTCTCGAGCATGCGAGATTCCAGCTCCCAAGTCGCTTCTCTCTCGGTCTGATGTGACCACAAGACCATGACAAACTTAAAGCGTCTGTTCTTCATCACTCGCTCTGAAGTCCCTGAATTTCCACAGGACGTGACTCGAAGGTGAGGTCCTTCTCAAGCACTAATGGTTTCTATGGAACCAGCAACTCCGGATCGTGCAAGTATTTCTTCAACATCGAGACATGGAACACATCATGCACACCTTGCTTGGATTCCTGTAGCTCTAGGCGATAGGCCAACCTGCCAACTCGGCGAGGATAGGAAAAGGCCCAACATACCTTGGGTGAAGCTTTCCTTTGGTGCCAAAACGCACCACACCCTTGGTGGGAGATACTCGCAAGAGTACGCTATCACCCACCTCAAACTCCAAGTCTCGCCGCCTCACATCAGCATAGCTCTTACATGCTCTGTCTTTGCGAGAAGGTTTTGCCGAACCTCCGACACGCGATCAACAGTCTGCTGAACCCAATCCGCCCAAGAATAGCTCTCTCGCCCACAAGATCCCAACAAAGTGGCGATCTGCACTTCCGACCATACAAGATTACCTCATAAGGAGCAGCCTGATCTTTGGAATGGTAGCTGTTATTGTAAGCAAACTCTGCAAGAGGCAAATGGTCTTCCCAGCTACCCTTCCAAGCCATCACACGTGCCCTGAGCATGTCCTCCAAAGTTTGGATGGTACGCTCAGGCCGCCCATCTGTCTGAGGGTGAAAAGCGGTACTAAGGCAAAGCTGCGTACCCAAAGCACTCTGCAAACTCTCCCGAGAACTTGGAGACGAACTTCGCATCCCGATCAGAGATAATGGTCTTGGGTACACCATGCAATCTCACAATCTCCCACACATAGATGGGAGCCAACTCGCTCATTGAATTGGTCGTGCGGATGGGAATGAAATCTGCGCAGACTTGCCGAGACGGTCCACCACAACCCAAACAGCATCCTTCCTCGTGGAGAACGAGGTAGACCAACCACGAAATCCATGGAGATGTCATCCCATGGCCACACAGAACCTCCAATGGTCAGCAATGACGGGCGGGACGCTTATGCTCAGCTTTGATCTTCGGACAGATCCCACAAGACGCCACATACTTGGCAATATCCACTCTCATCCTTTTCCACCGTAAATTCTTCTTCAAGTCCCTGTACATCTTGGTCTCTCCAGGATGGACCGTGTCTGAGGTGCGATGAGCTTCTCTCGAATGTCTTCTTTCACTTGAGATTTACGGGGCACGCATGCACGGCCACGAAACCTCAAAACTCCCGCATCATCAACGGTAAAGTCTCCCGACTTGCCATCCTCAAGGCGTTCCTCACTGCTGGAGCAAACGATCATCTTCTTTGTGCCTCCCTTTGCACGCTCGGGAATCGACTCAAGAATCAATTGAGTTTCAGCTTGCACGGTCCCCGCAGCGATGGAGACTCCCAAACGCTCAAAATCAGCAACAAGACAATCAACAACAGGGGCATTGTCTTGCGATCGAGAGCGTCGGCCACCACATTTGCCTTCCCGGATGATACTTGGATAGTGAGGTCATAATCCTTTATCAATTCTAGCCACCTCCTCTGCCTCAAGTTCAAATCTTTACGAGTAAAGATGTACTTGAGGCTCTTGTGATCGATAAAAATATCACAAGATTCGCCGTACAAATAATGCCTCCATATCTTCAATGCAAACACCACGGCGGCTAGCTCAAGATCATGGGTGGGATAGTTACGCTCATGCTTTTTCAGCCGCCTCGAAGCATAAGCAATCACCTTGCCATTTTGCATGAGCACACAACCAAGTCCCAACCGAGAAGCATCGTAATAAGCAGTGAAGCGCTTCCCTGGTTCGGGAAGGGTAAGAACAGGAGCAGCCACTAACTTCTCCTTCAAAGTGCGTAAGTGTGCTCACACTCTGCAGTCCACTGGAACTTCATCCCTTTGTGAGTCACCGTGAAAGTGGCTTGGCAATGATAGAGAAATCCTGCACAAAACGCCGATAGTAGCCACCAACCCAAGGAAGCTACGCACCTCTTTGACATTGGAAGGCCTCTTCCAATCCAAAACTGCTGAGACTTTGCTAGGATCTACAGATATGCCCTCTGGATTGATGATGTGGCCAAGAAAACCCACTTCAAATCCGTAACTCGCACTTTTTCAGCTTAGCAAAGAATTGATTCTCCTCAGGGTACTCAAAGACAAGCCTCAAGTGTCGCTCATGCTCCTCTTCGATTTAGAGTAAATCAGAATGTCATCGATGAACACTACCACAAACTCATCAAGGTACTTGTGTAGCATACTGTTCATCGCCTCCATAAAGACAAAGAGGAGCATTAGTTAGTCCAAAAGACATAACTTTAAATTCATAATGCCCATACCTAGTGGAGAAAGCGATCTTCTCAATGTCCTGCTCCCTCACACGGATCTGATTGTACCGATCGAAGATCAATTTTGGAGAACACCTTTGCTCCTTCGCTTGGTCAAACAGATCCTCGATGCGAGGCAAAGGATACTTGTTTTTGACTGTCACTTGGTTAAGAGCACGATAATCAATGCACATACGCCAACTTCCATCCTTCTTCGAGACGAAGAGGACGGGTGCTCCCCATGGCGATACGCTACGCTGAATGAAGCCTTTGGCCCAGATCCTCCAATCGCTTCTTCAACTCGTCTTGAAAAGGTCGAGCTAAGCGGTATGGAGAGATAGAAATAGGTCGAGTGCCCTGAGCAAGATCAATCTCAAACTCCACATTCCTCACAGAGGTAGACCAGGCAACTCGTCGGGGAACACATCAACGAACTCCTTCACTACGTAAATCTCCTCAATGGAAATCGAAGAAGATGGTTTCTCGAGACAAAGTCATGAGGAAACCCAATAGCCTCAAACGCCGACCAGGAAAACAAACTAGTCAAAGCAAAGACGGAATCGGAGGGTATACCACCTGAAAGGTCAACTCTTCACGGACGGGCCTGCAAGGAAACTGTCTTCCGTAAACAACAGATCTTAGCAGTGCGATGCAGCCACCCATGCCCAAAATGACATCAAAAGGAGCCAACTGGATCACCATGAGATTGGCAAAGAAAACCTCATCATCAATGGCAATGGTGCAACCAGGGCAAACCAAAGAACTAGCAATCAACCCCAGGAGAACTCGACTAACACGGACTCGTAAATCATTTGAACTCCCAACTTAGCTCTACTAGCAAACTCCGACGACACAAAAGAGTAGGATGCTCCGAATCAAATAGAACAAAGGCATCAACGGAATCCACGAGCGAGTACCTGAAACCACCTCTGGATGCCCTACCGACTCGGGCGGCTCGCAAAGCGTACACTCCTGGTGGCGCCGACGAAGGAGCCCGACTCAGGTGATGCCCCAACAAGGTGGGGCGGAGGAGGCAATCGAGGAGGAGCAGACGGCCGCGGGCACCGATGAAGCGCCGGTGGCGCCCACGCAAAGGGTGGCTGAGAAACAGGAGCGACCATCATGTGCACCGATCCTCTAGAAGACGCCACCGAGTGGGAGGAGAAGGCACCGCCTCCCACTTGATGATGCTACCGGGTTCATCCGCAGACTCGCCCCATATGGCCGGAGCTTGCCCAAGTGGTTGCAATTCCCGGTCCAACCACACTCGAAGCACGGTGCTCGCCACCGCACTTGAAGCACTTCATGCCTCGCCCGGCACAGATCTAACAACCGCTCGCGAAGACGACGATCGGGCGACCCCATCTTAGCCCCCGAGGGGAGCCCTGTCCTCCCTTGAACTTCTTGAAGGTGGGCCGAGAGGACCCACCTCCTCCACCAAAGGTCCTCTTCGGCCCCCGCTGTGCCGCAGGAACCCCCTGAACCTCCCGGGTTACGCTTGTCCCGGAGAGCTCCAACTCGAGCTCCATGCCCTTCGCTTGCTCCACCACAGAGCAGAAGTCACGAGGACAATCGCCCCCATGACAACTCAACTCCTGGTTGAGGCCCCTACGGAACCTCCTAGCTTTCTCCCGATCGTCGGCCGCCACAGTAGACTGAAGCGCACCACGCTGTTGAACTCCTTCTCATACTCTGCCACCGACCTCTTTCCTGGGAAAGAGTGGTCGAGTAAGCTCCATCCTCTCAAGGAAAGACTGCTGGTGGAACTTGGCTCGGAAGCGAGCCACAAAGTCCTCCCAGGTGGTGAACCCGGTCGGGGCTCTAGCAGCCAGAACCCCCTCCCACCAGATATCAGCTTGGCCTTTCAGCTGAAAGGCCACAAAGCGAGCCCTCTGGACTGAGGTCAACTCTAGGACCCCAAACTGCCTCTCCATGTACCGCAGCCAATCTGCAGACTGGATCGGCGTGCTCGCTCCGTCGAAAGTGTCAAGACGGAGGGACGTCCACTCCCAGAGACTCATCCTCGGCTCGGTGCAGCGAGGCAACAACAGGCCATCTGCGAGGGGAGGCACAACAGCGGGGGCTGCCCGCACTGCCGGGCGCAGCCTCTGAATCTCCTCTGCGAGCCTGGACTAAATCTTCATTGGCGGCGGGCACCCCTGCCCCCGACCGCACAGTTGGAAGCTCCTCCCGAGCTGGCCCACGAGCATTAAAGCGGCAGCTACCCTCGGCCAACAGACTCCTCAACTCCACTGGGAGCCTCGCCCCTGGCCTCCACGCCACGGCGTCCACGGCCTCTACCCTCGGCATGGCTGCTTAGACAGACAACCACCCAAACACCAAAGCACACAATCAAGATCATAGATCAAACATCATCATAAGCATATTCCTTATCACATAATCAAGCGCGATGCATTGATGAACCAAAACCCATCCTCTTGTGCAACCAAGTGTGTCGATTTTAGATTAGTTATACCACTTTTACAAGTTTTAACGTTGCTATCCTATAACAAGGTTTTAGTTAGAACCTAAGCCATGTTTCTAAGTTATTCCACATCACATTTTAGTTGTACCCTATAGCATGACACTGAAAATTCACATTCCAAGGACCTACAAATTCCGCTCGATACCAATCAGTAACACCCGGCATTTACTATGCCTGAATGTTACCAAACATAAGCTAAACAACATCTAAATACCACATTTAACATCAAATTCCAGCAAAGGTGCATAGACTAAAAACCGAGATTTCGGCAAAGCACTCTCCTTTGTTTTATCATGAATTTAAGAAACAGCAACAATATAGCATTATATGGCAATAAGAGAAACATCTAAACAGCAATAAATAAAGTCTTAACGACAACAAAAGACTAACATCAAGCTCTTAAAGTTCCAAGTGTCAAACAAACAATAGAACTCTCATTAACCAAGCTAAGACTTAATTTAAAGGCCATCACACGCAATTTATTATCCAACTAAATGAATTGACTTGGGGAAACATTAAGGTGAAGCAACGTGTGAGAGTGTGACTATTCCCCTTTCCGCATGCCGTTCTCATGGTACCTAAAACAACAAGAAAACACAAGGGTGAGTTCGAAAACTCATCAAGCAAACTGCAATGGACAACAAGCATAACAACAAGACAATAACATCTTTCAAAAGTAATAAAATCTCATACAATAATCCTTATCAATATCATCATCAATTTGTATGCGATGTAATGCATTGCTCTGACCCTCTGGAACCTCATACCGGTATGGGAAGTACACAGCCGTCGGTGTGCACCCTTTCCTCCCTTCCATCCCGAAGATGGAGGGTGCCTACTCGCTTCCAAACACCACGTGGATGGAATCACGACATAGGACTTACTCAATGGCGTTCCGGATTAGTCATAACTTTCTCACCGACCTTGCCGGACTAGTTAAGACTTTCTCACCGCCCTCGCCCTATCTCATGACATGCATGCAACCATGCCAATTATCATATTTAATTCACATATTAACACATGGCATCATAATATGTTAAACATGCTCATCATATCATATCATTCATTAACACATGGCAAGTGGACATATATCATGTAGGCAATTCCATCTAATTTCAACATGCAACCTACAACTTGCTATCCATCACAACACACTTGCCTCAACCACGTGCAACGGATTGGCGGGAAGAAGAGGGAACTTCCGGGGTCACACCACCTGCACATAGGCATCACACACTCACAATCATAACCTCAAAACAGTACACACGCCCCATCTAACCCGACATTTGCCAACTACTCGCAAAACCTAAAAACAGAGGTTCTGTCCCGGCGGAACAGCAGCCTTGCAAAAGGCATAACTTGAGTTCTGGGACTCCAAATCGAATAAACGAGTACACCGTCGCGAAGCTTAGGAAATTTCCCAACTTTTTCTAGTTATAGGGAAAGACTGATTCGGACTCTAAAATTGTTTAATCTACAGATTACCACAATCTGTTCCAGTTGCGTCACAGATTTTTAGGCGCTCGGTAAAACAGCCATAACTTTCAAACGGCTGATCGGAAATTAACGTGCTTTACGTCCACGGAAAGATAATTAAATTATCTACAACTTCCTAGAAGTCCGTACGGTCTGATTCGGATTCTAAATCGACGGAAACTCGAACCCTAGTTCGACTGCTCAATCTGCCCGAAAACAGAAACGTGGACAAGTTTAGATCTAACCCAAATTACTTCAAACCAGCGCCTCCAATTGATCTAAAAACTTGATAAACACCCTAATAACAGTACCTAGATCATCCCCAAGGATCCCCAAGATCATACCTTTGCCCGAAGCGCAAAACTCCAATCAATCTCCGCGAATCTCCTCGCGAATCGCTCCTCGCTCCACGTTCCTCGCTCCTCGCTCCTTGCTCCTCGCTCCTCGCTCCACGGGATGACTCCACAAGGTGCAGGGGTGGGGAGGCCACCCTAGGGCAGCAAGGGGTGGAGGGGAGGTGGTGTGGAGGTGGAGGAAAGGGAGGGGGGGTGCGCACGGTTTTGGGGGGCTAGGGCTTAGGGGAGGGGGAGGGAGGAGAGGGGCGCAAGAGGGGGAGGTGGGGGCGCAAGGGGCTGAGATGGGGGCGCAAGGGGGGCAGGGGGAGCCCCTTTTAACAGCCCTCAACCCAATCCTAGTCCGTTACGGAGTCCTAATCCATCCCACCAAAGCCCACCAAGGCCCAAAACTCCCCCGGGAAGGCCCAAAACCCCGAAAACGGCCCGGAAACGGCCCGGAAACGTTATTAACCCCCGATCCTTATGATCTTAACCTTATTTCCACATCTCATACTGTATTTAACCTTATCATGTTCAAAAATTAAGGATACGACACTCCGAGGTGTCACAAAATTAGTGGGTTATTTAGAGACATTTTAATATAAGGTCGGTAGAACAATTTAATTGTAATGGTGGACTACCGATATTGTTAAAGAAACCATGCTGGTTGTTTAAAGATGTTCTAATTTAATCGTGTTGGCTGGTGACTTTAACTTGGAAATTGATTAGAGTTGATATATATGACGTTGCAAACTATTAGTAGATTCGGAAGTATGCAGTTGCGTTCCAATAATGCTATTATCGATATCAATTGGGAAGACATAAGTTTTTGCCATTGTCGTAAGAGCTTTGTGATGATTTCACCTATTCAGTTCACTTTAAAAAAAAAGGCTCGAGTATGTCTTGGAGTGGCAATTTTGCTATAACCCGTGTATAGGGTAGCTAAAAAAAATTTTAAAAAAAATTTAAATTTAATTTAGCGTTGTTGTTATAAGAGCTTTGGATGGCTTAAATTATTCAATCTATTTTACATAGTTGGAGTATGTTGTGTAGTGACAGTTTGTCATAGCCTATGGATAGGGTAACTAAAAGCAATGTTGTTGTTTTACAATTATGCCAATTATTGATATTGATGACTTAGTAGTGGTGGTAACTGATTAGATTAATTGTTGAAAACCTTTGTTAAAATGGTGGAAATTGTAACATGTTGTGATGGAGTGAACCAGGGATAGTTAGCATGACGCGTGATTTTGTCCTTAATAAATGTATGTTTTAAACTTCTATTTATGATTGGTGCCTTGTTGAGATAATATTTACTTGTTGAGTCATCTTTTAGGTGAATAAATTTCCATTGTCGAGATGTTGACGCGTATGTGGTATGGAATTTATAGGTTCATCATGCTTTGAAAGACTTGTTGAAGCAACGCCTTTCAAATTTAGAATATGATGATATAGGTTAGGTCGCTCAGTGGGGATCTTGATGAGGTAGTGTTGGTTGGATGTGTTTTTGATAAGCACTGTGAACTTTATTTATAATTGTGGAAAAGGTAATAAGAGTAAGAATTTGTTGTGTAGTTGTTGTTAAATCCTGATGGGCCTTCTCAATGAGTAAATAGGGAATATTGAAATCTAAATGGTAAGGGTAGTGGAATGCTATAGATGGCGGGAGTTATGCTGAACTTATGTTTAAAAATTCATATGGATTGGTTTGTTTGTTTGATATTTTGGTTGAATACTTTCGGTCAAAGTATTCTTTGTGCTGTGTTTCAGAGTTTCCCTAAACTTAGAATGATTCTGCCAAATGTGGGTTAATTTCGAGGCTTAAAACAAGGATAAAAGAATGATTAACCTTGAGGTAATTTGTGGAGATTTTGGAATGTTATTCTATTAAATATCGTCATTCATTCATCTTTGATAAGAAAACTAGCTTAAGTTATGAATGCGACATTTATGCTCAAGGATGTATGCTTTGACTGTGTCCGTAGTTTTCAAGGTCGAGTTATCGGTTGCATTGTTGATGAAAAGAAGTAGCTAATCCAATGTAAGATTTGGAACTTCATGATCTGGAAATATTTGTATTTCTATTTTGGGCTAGAGTTGTGTTGTGGTGTGAGGTGTTTGACAGTTTTTGTTTAAGAGACGATTCTTCTGGTTGTGACATGAATGATATTCGTGGTTGAAACAATTTTTCTGTTGGGAAGTGAGTTTGGTTCCTTTTTAAGGAAAAAAGAGATGGTGGTGGTGTGGAAGCATTTAATTCCTTGATCGGTTTCTTTTTTCTGAATGGCTTGGCCTTGGATAAAAGTGAGATGATTTGTTTTGGTAAAAGTGAAATGCATTTGCAGAAGACTTTGTGGTGTTTCTCTTTTGAATAGAGCTTCTCCCCGAAGAATTTTTTTTTTTGGTGGTTTTGGTTCTATGGAGTTCCTCTTCCAAGTTGAGTTCCCGTGTATGTGAATTTCAGCCCTTTGGTTTAAAGGTGGTGATTGTCGTTCGTTGTGTTAGTGAGAATTAAGATTTCTTTTACGTTCAAGCTTGGGGGTAAGAAAATGAATGTTTATGTTATGGTTGAGTATATTCAAGGATTGTACTCCTTGCCCTGGTCCTTGGGTGGAAGAATGTGAAGGCGAAACCTTCTTACAAGGGAAATCTAGTGTGGGTCGCTGATCGTAAGTAGTTTAAAAGTGAAGAGTAAAGGAAGGTTGTGTATGACTCAATTCAAACCTTTTTTGGAGAATTGTTTTCATTGATGTGTTCCTCGGTGGGGTTGCTTAATTTAGTAGTGGACAACTTGGAAGTTGCAGGTAATTACATTAAATTTTTGGAACTTTTGTCGCTGGGTTCGAGCGAGTTTGTGTCAACCGTAGTGATTGTGTTCGGGTGTTTTTGTTTCTGCGGATTTACGGACCCTGGTTGTAAAGTAGGCTATCTCGGTCGTTGGTAAGGGTGGATATTGGTTCCTTTTGTAAAAGATCAATCACTTATAGGAGATAGGAGTTTGTGTTTGGGTTGATTTAGAGACTTACCTAGAGCGTTGTGTCTCACATGGTTCGCGTCGTCCAGAATGCGACGAATTGTGGTAGAGGAGTTGAGATTGGAATGTGGAGTTTCGCGATCGGGTTGAAGAGAGAAATGGGAGTTGAGATTCCAGATCGATACCAGATTCACCTAATAGGTGTCCTTTATTTAATAGGGGAATAGTTCGTGTTAGTGTCCAATGAAAGATTTGTGGACCAATTAGTCTGAGCGGGATGCAACTTGGGAACTTGAGGACCAGATGCGGAAGAAGTATCCTACACTCTTGGAGGATGCTGAAGGTAAAGTGTTGATTACCATTTTGCCTTCCTTTTTTAAGATTCCGTAGCAAAGAGGAGTAGATTCGGGGACGAATCCTTTTAAGGAGGGGAGAATGTGATGCCTTAGAATTTGGGGAGTGATCGTATGGGTTTTTCTCTCTTGTTTCAATTTTGGGAGGAATGAAGAAAATGTTGGGAGATGAATTAATTGAGTGTTATCTTTGCTGTTCGATCCCGGACAGATCGGGGTTTTTAGCGTTTAAATGGGATCGGGAGTAGGAAGCGTGTGTTTGAATTGTGTGATGAATTGTGATGTCGCTATGTACTGAAATAATGTTTGTTCAGGTGGTGCCACTTCTTTGGCGTAACTAGGTTCTTCGCCCACGTCGGTAAAGGCAAGTGGAAGCGATTGTATTGTTAATCTATACATTGTTGTTTGATTCGCCTTCACTATAAACTCCAATTACAGCAATCATATATGGTTTAATCACTTGCTTTGAGGATTGAAATATCTTGACTGGTATTGTGATGTTGTGGTTTAGCTATGAATCAAGAGTAAGGTGAAGAATGATGTTGTTTACCGGATGAATTGTCTAAACATTTCATCTCTATGATATTTGTTTCCTATCCATGCTATATGATATGGAAACGTGTGGACTCGATGGGAGAGGTTATGAATGAATTCATGCATGAAGCATTAATCGCATAATCATGCATTGGAAGTTTGTCGACGCCTTGGCGTGCGTGCAGTACAACACCGTGTGTTCCCGAGAAAGCGACGGTGAGGAGGAACATGGCATAAGCATGTGCATCAATCATATGCATTTTTCTAAGTGGTGTGGACTCTTTGATGTGGTATTGTATATGAGGAATGTGGACTCTTTGATGTGGTATTGTATATGAGGAATGTGGAATGATAGATATATGGTGGATGTTTTATTTGTATTAGTTGTTCCGCTTGCTGAGATTACCCAATCTCACCCCTTGTTATTTTGTTGTTTTCAGGTAGTTCTCGCGAGTCGTAAGCTTGAAGGGTGGGCTTAGTAGCACAATCAACCCTCCGGGGTCATCACGAATCACATGGACTAGTGCATTTAATAATTCATTAGCTTGCTGAAATTTTATTAATCATAGACCTGTTGATGTCCTCTTTGGAGTTTTTTTACGTTTATGTTCGTTTTCTGGTTGATTTAGACTTGTTATCTCTAGTATTGATGCTTTTATGTTATTCCTGTTTATAATGGTTATTATGAATCTTGTTGTCGCTTCCGTTTTTTCCTAATTTTAGGAGAGATGCTGTCGAAATTTTCTTGTACGACAGTTTAGATTTGTAGGGTGTTACAATAAGCACTCTCCCAACAGGAGGTTAAAAGTCCATCGGTGATGGCACTAACTGGCCACACCGTCAAACCCAACATTACTACAAACAACAGAAGGTGACCGAAACCCTTTCGGCACCACAACCCACAAAATCTCAAATGTATCAACACAATCAATTCTTTCATAAACATAGCAACATATATTACCAAATGTAACATTCAACATCAAAGCTTAATTACAACATTTAAGCGTAAAGCAACGGTACCCATACCCATTCCTCTTGTACCTTGAGTGTGTCAAGTTTTAAATTAATTATTCCACTTACACAAGTTTTAATGTTGCTATCCTATGGCAAAGTTTTAAGTAAAACCTAAGCCATGTTTCTAGGTTATCCCACTTCATATTTTAGTTGAACCAATAGTATGACACTAAATACACATTCCAGGGACCTACATCCGCTCTGATACCAACTGTAACACCCCGGCATCTAATACGCCTGAATGCTACCAAACATGGATTATGTAACATCTAAATACTACAAATAAAAGAAAATTACAGCAAAGGAACAATTGCTAGAACCGAAAATTTCGACAGCATCTCCTTTGTTTAATCATGATCTCGAGCAATCATAATAGCATAGCAGAATATGACATAATATGAAACATCTAAGACAGCAATAATAAGCGACACGGAAGCAATATAAGTCCACTTTAAGCATCCCAAAGTCATCACTAGCCAAATGAAACGAATAAGGCAATCCTAGCACACATCTAAACCATAAACATCAATTGTATCACATTAAGTTTATTGTCATGACTCCAAATGATTCCATTGTGGAATCAATTGCGTGAACTACGTGGAGATGTGTGACTATTCCCCTTTTCCCTCATGCCGATCTCAAGGTACCTAAAAACAACATAAAACACAAGCGTGAGTTCAAAACTCAGCAAAGTGTTTTGTAATGGAAAAACAAAGATCAAGTCAACAAACCGTCATCACCAATCTCCAAAAGCACATCATAACACAACATGGTTAGCATTCCAAACATCTTTTAAGCATCCATGTATTCATCTCGTGAGCAACTCATAACATAAACATCATCATATACATATTTCATTAATGCAATGCAATGCACATGTCTCCTTGGAAACTCATACCGGTATAGTTGAGTGCACACCCGTCGGCATGCACCCTTTTCCCCCTTCCATCCCGAAGATGGAGGGTGCCTATCACTCGCTTCCATTCACCACGGTGGATGGAATCACGATGTAGGTCTTACTCAAGAATAGCCCCGGACTAGTCATAACGGTTCTCACCGACCCTCCCGGAATAGTTATGACTTATCTCACCGGCCGGCCATGAAAATATGCCATGTATGCAAAATGGACAACAACGTACACATGTATAGGAGTATTGCATATCATCACATGGCGTGTAATCCGCTTATCAACAATAAGTACATTTAAATCATGGCATAATGGCTTCATATCAAGCAATACATGTAATTCATGGCAAGACAACATGTTATCTATTCCAAATACTATGAAGCACAACTAGCAACACATATAGCATACAATCCACACAACACACTTGCCTTCAATTTCGAACGGAGGTAGCGAGAGGTTGAGGGCACTTCCGGAGGCACACCACCTGCAAACACGTGCCACACACTCAAATCAAGCCCATAAAACAGTACACATACATCCCACTACCCCGACTTCGCTTACAACTCCTAAAATCAGAAAACAGCAAATATGTCCCTTCGGGACAGCAGCCTTCCAAAGGGCATAACTTCTGTTCTAAGACTCCAAATTGATTAAACGAGTACACCATCGCGAAGCTTAGGAAATTTCCCAACTTTTTATAGTTATAGGGAAAGACTAATTCGGACTCTAATGATGTTTAATCTAACGTTGAACACGAACTGTCCCAATCTCGTCACAGATTTGACAGCGCTCGGTAAAACGGCCATATCTCCCAAACGGTTTGACGGATTTTAACGTTCTTTATATGCACGGAAAGATAAGGAAATTATCTACAACTTCCTAAAAGTCCGTACAGTGAGATTCAAATTCGAAATTGGCGAAAACGCCTGCCCTAGTTCGGGTTCCCAATCTACCCGAACCAAAACGCGAATACAACTCTAGTTTTCAACAAATCTACCCCATGGCAGCACCTCCCATGATCCAAAAACATGATAATCCACCACTACACAGCATCTAATCAATCCCCAAAGGTTTCCCCCATTACCTTCTTGAAGAACCACGAATCGATCGCTCTCCTTCGCGCGTACTCCACCCGATCTCTCCCCACGCGACGTGGCCACCGGTTCTCCTCGTCGCGGATCCTCCTACCGGCGAGGGCAGCACCATGGCGTGGCATGGCAGCGAGGGGGACGTAGCAAGGGCACGTGGTGGTGGGGGAGGAGGCGCAAGGAGGAGGGGTAGTGCGGCTTGGGGTGTGGAGGAAGAGGAGGAGGGGCTAGAGGGAGGAGGAGATGGGAGATGAGGGGATGGGGGCTGCGCAATGGAGGGGTGGGGGCTAGGGCAGCAGGGTGTGCTGCCCCCCCACTACTCCCACATGGGCCCAAGTGCCCTACCTCCGGCCCACGAATTCCCCCCAAGGCCCAAAATCGACCTCGGAGAGGCCCAGAAACCCGGAAACAACCCGAAACGCGTTAAAACGTGAAATCTCAGGGTTTTAGTTGCAAAATTCCCAACTATCCCATTTTACCACATTTTATAACCTATTATCACAAATTATAAAGTCTCGACATTCCATAGTATCACACAACGCTCGCCGGAAGTTGAACAACCGAGCAAAAACGGAAATCCACTTACTTGCCATTAACTCGTCCGTTTCTCGTCCAAACGCCGCACCACCACCTCCATCCACTCCGTATAAGTATCCCCTTTCCGGGAGTGTGCTCCTCTTTCCCTCTACTCCACGCATTTGCCCGTGAGATCAAGAAAACCGACGGTGTGTCACACTTTTTCGGTGTTCTTCAAGTTCATGCTTGTAGCTCCTTCTCCGGTGAGCCATTCTTCATGCCACTTGGTTCTTTGGGACCGTGGATGAGTCTAGCTTCTAACCCAATCATCAATTTTAGGATTTCTCAACCGTGGGCGACGAATTTGGAGCTTTTGTGCATTCGGCCGAACCTCCGTTCTTCGTCGATTTCTCCGATTCCGGTGAGTTTTGGTTCAATCCCTTCCTCCTAGATGTCCCTAAGGATGTTATTTAGAGGTTCTAGGCTTTTGTTTGATCCAAATCCGTGCGAAAATGGGGCAAAAAACCGATTTTTGGAAGCAAAAGAGGGCTCTGTTGGTTTTGCCAGGTTCTGTACAAAAAATTCTCGCAAGTACTGTAGCAAATAGTAACTTTTTCTTTTTCTTGATTTTCCATCATTTTTCAACTTCAAACGCTTATAACTTTTGCGTCCGAACTCTGATTGACTCCGTTCAAGTTTCTAAATTCATCTAAAATCAAGATCTACCTGCCAGTACTAATTTTGTAATTTTTGGATTTTATTTATTTTCTTTTATTTATTTATTTGCCTCGTTTTGCGCGTAGTCGACGACCCCGACGCGACCGCCAACCCCGCCGACGAGCTTCAAAGAGTTCAACCTTCTCGCTGTGACCGAGGCAAGTCTCCTTGATGCACTTTGCTCCTATGTTTGCGAACTGATTTAAAATTGTTTTACAAATTGCATTGCTATGTATATAAAATGATGATGTCAAACGTTAGGTTGTTAGTTATACCTGTTGATTATACCTCCTTGAAATTGTTATCCGTAACCCTTTGTCGCCCTAGAACAGTGATCCACCATAATAAATGTTTTTAATAAAATACCCTTCGATTAGGAAAATGACTATTTGGAGGATAGTTTGAATAGAACCCATAGTATGGAATGTAATTGGAGATGGGTGAGTAGTAGTGATAATGTGGGGGTTGTTAATATGAAATTGAGCCTTGAATGATGATCGTTGAAATACTAAGGAGATGGACAGTGATAGTAGTTCTCAATTTAAACAATATAGTCGTGGGAGATTTTGGAAGATGTATGGGATTGTAAAGTATTCGGGGTGGATTGAACGGATCATTGCAAGTAAATAATATGTCGACTTGGATTCTTGGGTTGATAAACTAGTAGGAGGTGAGAATCAGAGTTAGTTGGATTATTAGTGTTTGTTGGGGTTTATTCTTAACAGATTGATTGAGAAATAGATGATTATGAAGATATAGATATGTACTAATCATTTATGGAGAATAGTGAATGATCCAGAATATTTGGTGGTTTAGTCAATGATAATATTCCGTATTCTTGATGGATTAAAGTTGATGATCTAGAGGTGACGATGTGAAGGATTAGTCATATGCCATTATGAAGTAATATCGGTGGATTGTATTCTAGATGTTTAGAGGTGTGATATCGTGAAGTATTCTCGGTGGTTTAGTAGATGACCTTGTGAAATATTCTTAGTGGATGATAACATTGATCGCCGTATGATTGGTGGATAAATCAATAATACAAGTTCGAGTTCAAGGGAAAGATTTCCTATACAAATATGATTGTAGTTCCATAAGATTTTGAAGTTATAATAGTACCATGATGTACTTCCTACTTGGTGGATACTATATCGAATTGGATTATTCTTATGATTGTAGAGTTATGGCAATAGAGGGATTATTGGAGAATACGTAGTTGATTATAAGGATTGTGATCAAACCCTAACCTTTGTATTTTATAAAAATAGACTATTGGTGGAATAGAATAGTACGGTAGAAATGCTTAGTCTCGCTGTCGGTCAATATTCACCTATGGGTGGGACTTTCAATTATCTCTTGAAAATTTGTATTGGAAGTTATAGGCAAGGAGTATTGCCAATGGTTTACAAAATAAAAATAAAATGAAAAATGATTTCGACTTGGGCGGCATGGAATGTCGGGTGGAAGCGGACCAAGCTTTGGTTCTTTTGTGCAAGTACCGCCCCAAGTCAATTAAGGACCGACGCTTATGACTGTCTCCATTCTAAGCATTACCGTACAACCACATGTCAAAGTGGGCACGACCTGGCTGAATAATTTGTAGAAACCTAACTTAGACTCACCACTCGGTTGTTGTGTGAGAGCCGGAAAGAGGCATTGTTGTTGTTGTTGTTGTTCTCACACGGCGCAAGAGGGGGCTTCTGTACTGGGTGGAAATAACCCTAACAAATGGTGAAACCTCGGCCAATTGAGTCAGGTTAGGCGTATACATTGTAAAGGCCTTGTCATGATATCCCTGCCGGCACACCCAAGGAAGTGTGCTAATAGCTTGGCATCAAGGGAATATCATGTCTTGTGGGTAAAGCTGTACAACCTCTGCAGAGTTAAAACTATTCGAATAGCCGTGCCTACGGTCAAAGGCAAAGCTTGCTGAATGCTTTCATACTGGTAGACTTTGGGTTTTGATTTCAAACTAAACAATGTTTTGTTTTGGGATCCGAGCGGTTAGAACTCTCGGGTGTGCTTCAGCGGCCAAAGCCGTAGGTGGAAAGAACCTGATTTTGTGAACCATGGCGGACATAGCCATGTGATTGGATTGAACCACGATTTTGTTGAGATGTGGCGGATAGAGCACAGTATATTAGTGAGTGGTGGTTAGAACCTTCACTACAATATTACATAATTCAATTATAAAAAAGAATTGCTCAAAAATGCTTTGTGAAAACTATTAACAAGTATGATTTGATGAAACTTGGCTTTATGCAAAAGAACCATATTAAGCCATCTTTGGATAGCCTACATTGTGCATAATCTCCCAGACTTGCTGAGTACTTTATGTACTCACGTGTTACATTCTAATCCTCTCTCGAAGTGAAAAGAAGGCATCAAGGAATTCCAACGACTAGGTGCGTTCTCCACTCGATTGCCTGTGGGCATTTGGATGGAGTCGCATTGGCGTTTTCGTCTTCATTTGCAGTTGTTCAAGTCGTTCAGCCTGTTCAGGCCGTAATGGTAAACCTTGACCATAAGGTCTTTGCTTTTATTTGGTATTATTCTTATTTAGTTATATGTATTCGTGATATGGTTGTTGATTCATCACTTTTGACTGTGTGTACTAGCTACTGATCTGGGACTAGTACAGAAATACACAGGGGATTCCGGATAGCCAATCCGGGGGCCCACAGCCATAAAGAATAAACCCATTCAAACAGTATTGAACCTCCCTTTGCCATGCTATATAAACTAGCCGAGTCCCATTCAAGGAATCCCGAAGCAAGACATCTTCAATAGCCAGTAAAGTCACATTTGCAGACTTAGAGCAAGCCTTTGCCCAAAGTGTACCCACATAGTTGAAGGAAGCTAGGAGAACTAAGTTCCAGAAGCAAGAAGGGGGAAATAAGCTGCACAGATATCCATCCAACCCTTTTTCATACAGGTAAGACTCCACAAACCTGATTCCATTAGCCTCTTCATAGTATATCCAGTGAAAATAGAAATGATTTAGAAATGTAAGGGACAGTAGAAGAACAAAGGAGAAAACATAGGAAAAGTGATCTCTGTTTGCATGCATATCAATCAACGAGGGTTGCGTCATATGTCCCCTTGAATTGCAAATACTTTCCCGGTGTAATGCAAATCAAGGTCATCGCTATGACGCCATCCGACCCGCAAATTTGAAAAGGCATGAATCATCCCTAGGATATGGCTTCAGCTTAGTATCAATTCTTATATCATTTACTAAGCTTCTTTAATTCTGCATTAATCAGTACCAACAAATCTGAATCTTAATACAGTCTCAGTTAGTGGTTGCAAATAAAGGATATCATACGTCCCCATGATATTACCTCACTTTCTTCAAGTGCGATAACAATCATAGGTTTCGCCATGATACTCTTATCTGCCATCCAACTAAAAATCAACCAACTTAATCCAATTATTTGGCTTAGTATCAATTTTATCATTTACTAAGCCAATCTATTCATGATCCATCAGTTTATAATCAATGGCGTTAGGATCAGCTATCATGTAACCTTTCCAAAGTCTCTGTCAACATGCCTAAAACCATGTTCGAGAATCATCTCGAACCCTGGCAGTGAATCAATCCACGTAAGTAAACTACACACATAACCGATTCATAATGCTTTAGTGCATAGCATGAATCAAACTATTCAGTTAAGGCAATAACAAACATGAAAGGATCCCATGTATTCCAATAAACGATTTTAGCCCTTTTTCATTTTCTAACATGAGCATAAATAGCAAGCACAAATAATACTCACCTATTTAGGATTTCATACATCAATAGCTCTATAGATTCAATATACTTATGACGCCTCAATAACTCAATTGTCTAGCATAATATCGATCCCATCATCTACCATATATGTAATTGAAAATCGAAGCTACTATCTTTATGCCCTAATCAAGTGTCAAGAGCATCAGAGCAGAGTTTAGCATCAATTCTTCCTAAACTAAATCCATCTATGCTCTATTAACCTCACAGTGCAAACATTCTCCATCAATACCCCAGAATACCACAGATCACAATAGAACGATCTCAGCACAAATACATTTAGCACAATCTCAGAATCATAAGCAATCCATGCAATCAGTAATCCTAGTCATTGGTCAAGGTTCAGGAATGGGAAAAGAAGTAGAGAGTATCAATCCCTAATAAGAAATTAGAGAAGAGGGAAATAAGAGGATACCGAACCCTAATCCTGAACCGGAGCCAAAGTCGAGGCGGCGCAAATGGAGAAGTAGCGCAGCAACCGTAGGGGATTGGAGCAGGAGAGGAAGACCAACGCCGGTGGCGGTCGGCCGGTGCAACCTACGGGCGACCGCGCTCGCGCACGTGAGGATGCGGCCGAGATCGACAGGAACCCGAAGGTGGGGCGAGAGTCGGGCGCGCTAGGGCCAGCACCGGCAGCCGTCGGCGATCAGCGGAGCTGGAGGTCTCGGGACCGCCGGGCGGAGACACCAGGGCGGCGATAAGGCTGGATCGCAGAGACCAGAGAATTGGGGAAACAAAAAGAGAGAGAGAGAGAGAGAGAGAGAGAGAGAGAGAGAAGAACCCACTCGGCCAAAGAGATAAGTCAGAGAAAAGAAAGGAGAAAATAAGGAGAAGAGGAAAAAGGATAAAAAAATAATAATATATATTAAATGTATCTAGGAAAATGAATATTACTAATAAGCAAGAATTGAGTAAGGTTGAATTAAGTTAGTAAAATACTCATACTTTCACTATACATATATAGCCGTTTAGAATATAATCATAATATGTATATGGGTAAAACATACATATTCAACTTGTTTTGCATACAATCTATAAAACATGATCACTTGATACTATAATGGTGATTATAATTAACACTCGCCAATTTTGGTTCTCATATATATATATTAAACTTTATGTCTATTATCCCTCTAACCTTTATTTAACATATACTCCCATTTAATAAATAGAACATTTACAATAGGCACAAATACTTGTAAGATCAACCAAGGCATAATGTCATAATCTGTGTAAGTATTTTATCATATCTTGCTTTGCATCTGAATCCTATTAAAACATGATCCTGCGAGAGTCAAACCCTAAGGTTTGTAATACCTGCTTATGCATAAGTTAAACCTTGCAATTTGTAGTTACTCTCACCCCTACTATCTTATGTACTAATTCATATTAGTCCAAACAACTTCACACCCTGAAAATGAATTATAGTGTATTAAATCATACAATCTTAGCTTCCTGAAATCGTAAAATAAAATAAGAATGAATCATAAAGAATAGGCGTAGTGTCCAACTGTTAATCAGTAGTTAAGACTGTAGCGTAGAAATAGCACGCTCGCATGCTTGTTTTATGTAATGTTTGTTATTTGATTTTCCATCTGATTTCCTTTTGCCTTTATTGAAAGTGTTATTTGCTATTTGCTATCTTTTTCGTTATACGACGTGTAGAATCCGACGTCTCGGACTTCGTCGTCGTCAACTTCAAGATTACGTCTTCGGCTTCGTCGCTAAAGACAACAAATAGCAAGGCAAGCACCCGCTTGATCATTTTGATCCTAATTTTCATAATCACTAAAAATGTTAATTAATAATCTGTCTGCATGCTTATGTTCTATAATCACTATGATTTCGACGTGGGTGATTATTGGCAATAGACGGAAATGCAATTAATAATGCACGTAGATAGGGGGAGTATCGCCCATGTCACTTTGAGGACCGAACGTAGTGTTGCATGATCCAAGTAAACCGTACATCCACAAGTACTGGACTGGGACAGTCTTAACTTATTAAATTATTTGGGAATTAGCTTTGCACATTGGTAGGCAGTTGTAGCATGGGCATTCCGGATATAGGTTTGCTCGAGGGAGGTGTCATCACCGAGGTGTTGGCATCTGCCGTTGTAACGGTGTACGCCTGGCTATGAATTTGGGGCTATTTTTATTCCTGGTGGGTCACTGACTCCGGAATTTCTATTCCTGGTGGGTCACTGACTCCGGAATTCCCTTTTACCTTTTTAGCTTCCATCATAGTCAGGAGTAACGTCATTGGGCTAGTGCAAAGTTAAGGTTCAAGTAATCAAACGGTTTTGTTATGAACTCCTTGCGGGCACACCAAAGGAAGTGTGTCTTATATCGATTGCACAAGGGGAGGACATATCATGTGGGTAAAGCTGTACAACTCTGCAGAGTCTAAAACTATTCGAATAGCTGTGTCCACGGTCATGGACGACTTGGCGAACTGACACTAGTTAGTTGTTTTATAAATGTTTTGGTGAGCTTACCCTTACAGATGATTCAATACTTGACATTACGTTGGCAAGGTTGGATTCAGCTGTTGTGCCCTGTGTGGACAAAAATTTAATCTTCAGATAATATTACATATGATGGGACTGGACGTTTTATCACTCACGAAGGGATGTGGGTATTTTGTTACATTTTATTCACGAAGGGCTGTGAGTTATCTATTTCTTTTTATTACTTTTTGTACATACTTGTTACTTTACTCATTTATTTACTTTTACAAATTTTCGCTTTCACTCTATTATTCAGTATTTACAATTCAAATTTCGCTTTATGCAAAACAACCGTAGAAATCCACTTTCTATTCAGCCTGCATATATTTCAGGTTTTGCAAACACTACAAGTCTTGCTGAGTACGCAACGTACTCACCCTTGCTACTGTTGTTGTTTTTAGACAGGAACATCGACAGTTACTCTGACGCAGGAAAACGGGATTGTTAACGACGGTTTTTTCTAAGGCTTTACCTTGTCAGTTGCCTGTGGATTATATGGCAAACTACAAGACATCTGATTCTTTTGATATGTTTAGTTGACCTTCTCGGTCATATTGTATCAATACTTCCGCTGTAATAAAATATGAAACTTTTGTATGGTTGTGATTCCAGATTGTGTTTGTGCGTGCTAGCTACTGATCATGGGACTAGCACAGTATGCACATTAGAACCTTGCTTTTTTGTTTGCACTGTAGCATAAAAGTGAGGGTCTCACATTCGGTGAAATGGCCACAAGACGTTTTGTTGTATATTTTGATTGAGAGACATTGTATATATGTTAATATGTTTGTATGATGTAATCTTAATGTTGTCTATTTGTCATATTGTCTCTTTCATAGAGATATGGAGATGTGGTCATACTACCTAATACAATATGGAGATATTTTGATTGAGAGACATTGTATATATGTTAATATGTTTGTATGATGTTATCCATGTTGGAGTGAAACAGTACCTCTGAAAAATGTTTATCGTGCTTTATATGCTATTAGTTAGGAGCAAGACGTAATGAGGCCTAGCCTGCTTTTCTAAGTTGCGGCCTGTGACCGGGCTAAACGTGGCCCAATCAACCTAACAACGCTACCTGGCTAATTTCAACACTTTTTTGTTCGCTTCAATTTGACCGAAATGTCGCCATTTATCGGTGAAATTTATTCTACTACCTAATAAAATAACTTGTTAAATTGCAGTGCTTCTGTTGTATTCAAACTCATACGGTTGATTAAACATTGCTATATCTGTACCGTATCGACACCACTCCATATTTGTTTCAAAACCGTGACCGATACTATTTACATCGTATTCATATTCGACACATTTTTTTGTAATTAGGATAGATGGCACAACCAACACGTGGTGACCCTAATTTCGACGAGAGAGAACCATTCTTGTTAGATTCCATCTACGGCTACGAAGGTGATGCTACATACGATGAGGCTATTGGTGGTGCAGCTGATGAGGCTATTTGTAAATTCGGGTCCCGACAGCTAACTAGTTATATATATGTCGCAATATATGAATAGGTTTCACTGGATCCTTTTGGTCATCAAGCTTGATAGTAGCAAGATCGTTGTTCAAGACTAAAAAAGGGGACCGGTGGAACAATATCAATATATCATTGACGTCCTAAACAGGTATATATCACATATATATATACAATAGTTTTCTTATTATATTGAAATACCTTGCTAATTCGAACTCTGATAATTGCTATTCATAATAACGCATCACACAGGGCATTCGCAAGGTTTCGCAAAAAGCAACAAGGAGCTTTCGAGAAAGAATTCAATGTTCAAATAAGCACTCGAGTATTAAAACAGACTGTTGGAAACAACTTATGTGGCTATTATGTGTGCCACTACATGCAAAATATTACCCACAGCGATGTGCCCATAAGCGAAGCCGAGGTGAGTGCACATGTCAATTTCTTAATACTTACACTTTAATTACATGCTCAGAGATTTATTAATTTCTCGCTTTGTCAGCCCAACATCGATGTGCAAGATGTGATCCCGCCGCACCGGGTTGAAGCACTCCAAGAACAACTCATTGGCTTCATTATCGACGAGATTGTATCCCCTAATGGCGAATTCCACATAGCGGGTTGGAGAGATTGTCCTTCTATAAGTACAGGTGAACTGACATCAACGTCGATGAAGGACATAAAGAGCGATGCACACAAGAATTAAATGAGCTCGAGATTGGCCCTTTTATTCTTTGAAACTTGTAAAAGTTGCTTATGTGTAAATCAAACTTGTAAAAGTGCTCATTATTTCATGTGTCCATCAAACTTGTCCATTTTTTAGTCTATTAAGTTCGTACTTTTGTGTAAATGATCTGTGATTATCTGAATGGGTACTCATGACTAATATATATTTAATTGTATAAAAAAACAAATATTTCTATTTATTTTTATTGTCAAAATCCATATTGATACCCTTCTCAAAAACATATTATATATTAAATATAAGTCAACAATGCCTCTCAACAAGCGGTTATTATCTCCAACCGCGTGTGGAGAGAGCACACGTGGCGGGCTGACAGCACCTCCACAAGCGGTTTTTAACACGAACCGCTTGTGGAGAGAGCATCTTCACACGCGGTTTATAACACGAACCGCTTGTGGAGATAGCGTCTTCACAAGCGGTTTATAACACGAACCGCTTGTGAAGATCTCCCACGTGGCGACCCCCTGAGCCTGCCTGGACACCTTTCGAACCGCTGGTGTCTCACCACAAACGGTTGCACTAACCGCTTGTGATACCACAAATGGTATCACTTCCGGTTGCTTACAAGCGGTTCTAAAACCGTTTCTGAAAGCGGTTTCGAACCGCTTGTGACGTGCGATTCTATAGTAGTGCGTGTCCTAATCTATTGGTACCGTACCTGTGTTTTTTTGGGTGTCCAGGGCGCCATTGGTAAAAAATCATCAATTCATCAGATAATTCTGGCAAAAATGAGATACGGAGCGGTGATCATGAGTGACGAGGCACCATATTTCTTTGTAAACAACGGACCACGATACAGGCGTGGTGCTTTTTTCTATTTGAAGATAAGCAGAGGTACGAGAGTATACTAATACTATATATGATTGTGGTCTGTGTAACTGATGCATGCAGTGATGCTGAAAGCACCATCGATTCACATGTGCTAGCTGTTGTACAGCTAGCTCATGACCACTAGTGTATAAATAGAACATGCACCACTTGAACTTCTTCGTGTAATCGTGCTTCAGACCTATCTAGCTGGCAACAATGAAACGAGCTATACTCAGTATGGGTTTACTTCTGTCGCTCGGCTCACTGCTTTTGGTTAGTATACGTTCTTATGCTTTCGGTTCAATTCTTGCTCTAGCTTTTGATATCTGTGGGCGAAAAGTACAACGTATATATAAGACACGCTCAAAACTGTTACATAATGTTTCTGGCTCAGGAATTTACTAGTGATATTGTAAAATAAGTCTATATAGTTGCAACGAATCTGAAAAGTGGTTATATTATTTTCGTCTTTGTACACAGCCTAGCTAGCTTGTTAGAGCATCCCTCCAACATTCTAAAACACTATTCACTACCCACTCTATCCATACTCTAAAATTTCTTCACTCTTTACACTACACTCTAAAATATTTCATTCTTCAACAGACGCTCTATCCCACGTGCTATATTTTATAGTCTGTCCTAGATATACTCTCAGAACGTGTAAAAGAATGCTTGTAAGCTACAGAACTGCTATCCTAGATATTTTATAGTCTATCCTAGATATTTTAGAACCGCTTGTAGAAGTCACTTAAAAAGAGAACATAATATTGATATGAATGGGATTCGAACTCACGACAAAGAATGCTTGTAAGCTACAGAACTGCTATCCTAGATATTTTATAGTCTATCCTAGATATTTTAGAACCGCTTGTAGAAGTCACTTAAAAAGAGAAAATAATATTGCGATGAATGGGATTCGAACTCACAACCTCACCGCTCCTTGTGACCCACATCTCACCTATCTAACCAACCCACCCACGCGTGATCTCTAATAGAGTAGGACAAGCATTCCTTTTATTATTTCGAAAACTGGGCCTCTACAACCGGTTGGTAATACGAACCGCTTGTAGAAACCACCTTCTGAAGCGGTTTAAAACACGAACCGCTTCTGAAGTCTGAGTTTTAGAAGCGGTTCGTTGCTCAAACCGCTTATGCATTTCCAGAAGCGGTTTGAGCAACGAACCACTTCTAAAACCCAGACTTCAGAAACGGTTCGTGTTTTAAACCGGTTGTAGAGGTCCTCTCCTGCCCGTTGCTCACGAACAGCTTCTGGTACGAAGGTCAGAAACGGTTCGCACCTAACCGCTTGTAATAGCCCGCTTGTGATGCCCAGTTCTATAGTAGTGAATGGGTCTCAAGATTCTTCTGTTGTTCCGTCGCATGCATGAGAGATGGACCTAGCGCCACCTCATGCTGACTTCAAAGTTCGAAGATGGCTAGTACTCCATCAAGCACTGGCAGATGCCTTGCTCTTCGCTGCCTTGGTTCAGGTTTTGTGTCATTCGACACTATTTTCCTCCAGGGACCACCATAGATAACTCTGATCATTCAGCTACGATGGTCCACCGGTACTAAATATATAACATCCCTTCCATTCTTCTTATTACTGCCGGTTCACTTAGAAACAACGGTGATAAATTGTCACTACCGGTTTATGTCAAGAGACCGACAGTGATAATTAATCTGAAAAGAACCGGTAGTGAAAAGTTATTATCATTGCCGGTTCATGTTACTAATCGAAAGTAATAATGCCAGGAGTATCACTGCCAGTTTATGATACGAATTGGTAGTGAAAGGTTGTTATCATTGTCGGTTCTTAAGTTCTCTTGCTGCCTAATAATTTTGAATTTTCAAAAACACACATCACTGCCGGTTTTGAAACCAGTAGTGATGTGCATTTTCAAAATTTCTAGATATTTATAATTTCATAACTTTTTTATATGAGATTGGATGAAAACAAACATTATATGTAAATTGTAGCTCTCGACGAGATCGATCTACAACTTTGTAGTTGATACTATTTTCATTTGAGCCAATATAGACACATAAATAATTGTCACAAGTTTAAAAAGTTATAACATTTTCATAAGGAGTCGGATGGAGACAAAATTTATATGAAAATTGTAGTGCTCGACAAGATCTACAACTTTGTAGATTACAACCTTTTCATTTGAAGTTATTTACATGCCCAAATAATCATTTAATCATTCGGGTTGCAATGGTCAAAAGGGAAAAGTTATTCCAATGCAATCGGCAATCATTGATAGGTGAGATGGTTTGCAGGTAGTGTGCGCATGCATGAAATCATAGGTTTGAATACCACATTTTTTATGTGATAAAACTGATTGCATAGCTTGGATATGAGTTGGTAGATGGAAGGGGTGGTATGGATTCTAGGTATAATTTTTTTTTCTATTTTCACGATTTTTAGGACTAAATTTGTATTTAAAAAAATCCTTATCACTTTCTGTTCGTGGCTCGAACTAGCAGTGATAAGGTCTATCACTTCCAGTTTTGTAGCAAATCAGTAGTGAAGTCGGTTCCGAACCGGCAATGTTGTGATGTTTGTACTAGTGCATGTCAGCTTTCTATATGCCGTCGGTATGGAGTGCAACGTAGGACGTGTGATGATGCGGATGAGAAAGAGCAGGCATATATTTTTTTAGTCATATCCAATGCAAGAGTCGACTCTGCATGAGAATTAAGAGACTTTGTGCATGAGAAAGCTACATATAGAAGCGTTCAACCATCTCTACTATTATAGTGTTGCCTTTAGTGCTGTATAATGATATGGATTGCATTATAAACAACAGCCGTTTCTACCATTGTAAGTGTGTGTATATCAATAAAATTTATTAAATATTTATCAAAATATATTTTTAATATATTACTCGCTCGTTTCAAAATAAAGGCGTATTTTGTTTCTAGGAAAAGACGTTAACCAACAATTATTTCATTAACATGTCATTTATGCGATAGAAAATCATAATCATATGTAAGTAATTTTGAATACAAATCAACTAACGTCATAATATGTAAATACTTTTGAATACAATTCTACTACCATCAATTTTGTATCACAAAAAATTTATACTAATAAAGTAATTACTCGTCAAAGTCTCGTCTTGAAATGGAGCGAGTATCCCATACTATGTACTCCTAGGGGCGGATCCAGGCCCCGGGCAGAGTAGGCTGTAGCCCGAGGCCTGGTACCGAAAGCCCACTAAAATTCTATGAAAAACTATTGAAAAATCATTGAAAACAGATATTTAATCTAAGATCAGTGGGCCCAGCCCAGGGCTTGGGCCTGGGCTAGCTCCACCCCTGTACTCCCTTCGTTTCCATTCATAGGGCGTATTTTGTTTTGTTAGGACAAGGTTTTGACCAACAATTACTCTATTAGTACATAATTTTTGTGACACAAGATTGATGTTAGTAGATTTGTATTCAAAAGTACTTACGTATGATTATGATTTTGTATTACATAAATGATATATTAATGAAGTAATTGTTGTTTAAAGTCTTGTCCAAACCAAACATAATACGCTCTATATAATGGAACGGAGAGAGTAGAAATTATGATCTTACTATTTTTTTTTGAGAGGGTACAAGGAGAATGTACACAACTCACACCACACGCACACATATAGAATTTTTTTTTAAATAATAATATTTTAATCAAAATTTACAGAAATAATATGCCGAAAAAGAAAATAGCAAAACTACCCCCCTGTGTCCATTTGAATTGGCGACAGGGTCCTGTCGCCATTTGAATTGGCGACAGGGCTCCTATGTCCATTTCAAATGGCGACAGGGAGGCATCCCATTGCTGCCTGTGTGGTGCTCTTATTCCGATTTTACCCCCTGTCGCCATTTGAAATGGCGACAGAAGCTCCTGTCGCCAATTCAAATGGCGACAGGACCCTGTCGCCAATTCAAATGGACACAGGAGGATAGTTTTGCTATTTTCTTTTTTGGCATATTATTTCTGTAAATTTTGATTAAAATAATATTATTTAAAA
The DNA here is from genome assembly GCA_036346355.1 of Rhipidocladum racemiflorum. Taxonomy (NCBI): domain Eukaryota; kingdom Viridiplantae; phylum Streptophyta; class Magnoliopsida; order Poales; family Poaceae; genus Rhipidocladum; species Rhipidocladum racemiflorum. The sequence goes on from CM070582.1 coordinate 20,164,766, forward strand.
AAAAATTCCACACATATACACACTCCACTCACACGCGTGTGCGTCCTAAACACAAGATAGAACTAGACTTACAGATATTAAGATCTCTCTAGTGCGGACACACATCTTACCACTAAAGGCATATGCGTGTGAGTGCCCTACCTAATTCTCAAAAAAACCGAAAAAATGGGACGAACGGTCGAGCCACCGCGGGCTGGAACCTGTGCGGGCACGCCTGTCACCGCACGCTAAAAATTAGGATATATCTTAGTATTGTTGGCCACCGTCCGTGGCAACAAGGTGCCGCGACGCTAGGAGCAACTTGTCGAGCTTGGGCGACAAGACCAATGACCAGGAGACACGTGGGCGAGTGAGCAAGCGATAGGGTGTGATGTGGCGGGCAGCACACTGAGCTAAGTTGTACATCCATTAAACAAACTTTGCTATTTTTTTACAGAAATATGTAATATCGAAATATAACGAAACTTGAAAATTGGAACCGTGGGTTCAACAGAAAGGTGCACAAAATGTTTTGATTTTTTTTCAAAAAAATAAAAAAAAAAATTCTCAAGTTTTGAATTTTAATAATTGTTGAGACAGAAAATTTTCAAAACAATTCATCACTTTTTATGGACACTTTTCATGGACCAATTAATCCATTTTTTCAAATTCTTTGCTTCTAAATTTGGTACAAAAATTTAAAATTCAACGGTCTATTTATATATATAAGCATATAAGCTATTGTCTCACTAGGTAGAGTGGAACAAAAGCTCCTGCTGTACGCCCTGTAACCTCATCACGGCTGCCATGGCTGCCGCTATACGGTGTCACTACTAGAGAAATAGACATCAGTGGCGGTTTTTCGAACCGTCACTGATAATATTATTAGTGGTGGTTCCAAACAAAAACCGCCACTGATAACGCATTATTTGTGGCGGTTCTAAAGAAAAACCGCCACTGATAACACTGATACTTATATGTAATATTCTGACATTTTGAAACACAAAACGAAGATATTTTGTTGGAGATCACCCTCACCCCCACTGATAATATGTAATATTCTGACATTTTGAAACACAAAACAAAGATATTTTGTAGGAGATCACCCTCACCCATATCCTAGTTAGTACTACCCTCGCCTAAGCACGCTTAACACTAGTTCTACCACTGATTTTAATGCATTTGAGCACTTCCCGAGAGGTCACCCATCCTAATACTACTCTCACCCAAGCACGCTTAACTTCAGAGTCCTTATATGATCTAGTACCAGAGTTTTGGTATGATCACATTTGAAATATAACGTGTCCCCCTCCTCTTAACCTCACAAATGACCAAAACTCTAATTTTAGTATTCTTATACTTTGAATTTACCATGGCATGGATACTTCAAATTTCAACTAAGTGTCCAATTTTACTATGGCATGGACGCTTCAAATTTCAACTAAGTGTCCAATTTTACTATGATATGGGTGCTCTAAATTTCAACTAAGCGTCCATGTCATAGTATTTTGCCATGACATGGGTGCTCTAAATTTCAACTAAGCGTCCATGTCATAGTAAAATTGAACACTTAGTTGAAATTTGAAGCGTCCATGTCATGGTAAAATTGGACACTTAGCCACTAATGGAGCAAGATGTACACGCACGCACTAACGGTAAGAAAATTAATGGTAATTAGAAACAAATCTTAAGTACTATGCATAGCCAAAATTAAATTTATCCTCTCATGGAGCTAGATAATTCATCATCTCAACTCAAATCTGAAACTTTGCTCTTTTTTTCGTGGAGGAAGATAACCAGGAGCTCCTGTAGAGTGCTGTAGCGACCAGTATTTATAGGGGATTTTATTTGTGACGGTTCTCAACTCAAACCGCCACAGATAATCATATATGTGGCGGTTCTAATATACAACCGCCACCAATATTACTATTATCAGCGACGGTTTTGTCCTCCAACCGCCACTAATAGTACCCAAGTATCAGTGGCGGTTTTTTTTCTGAACCGCCACAGATAGTTGAGTATCAGTGGCAGTTCAAGGTTATAACCGCCACTGATAGTTATCTAAGTATTTGTGGCGGTTCTAACTACAAACCGTCACTGATACTCAACTATCTGTGGCGGTTCGAAAGAAAAACCACCACTGATGACCCTGGCACCGGTTTGAACTCAAAAACCGCCACTGATAGTCCTATTAGTGGCGGTTCCAACCAAACCGCCTGTAACATCCTCAAATATTAGAAAGCATTATTAAATATTTGTATTATTAATCTTGGTTTTAATTTGGAGTTCAACCATTTTGGAGGATTATTTGGATTTTCGATTTATTTAGATTATCTTTTGTTAGCTAAGAGAAGGTTCCATTTCATGCATTTCTTCATTTAGCTTTTCATCAATAATTTGAGTATGTTCTAATGCAATCAAATCAAGCATTATTCAGACCAATTAAAAATGTGTGTACATGTCAGATGCTTGAATTGGCAAGAGTGAGACCTAACAAACTGATAATGACCAACTCTCTTTTGCACTAGAATACCTCGGCTTTAGGGATCATTAGAATCCATGGAGCAAAGACGATTTCAATTAAACCAAAGGATCCTCCATATCCCTCCGCACCAATGAGGGGTTTGAGTATCTCATTATCGAATCTGAGTAGGGCAATTACCATTTAACCAAAGTGAAGTGCCTTTTCAGACAATTCCTAATTGAACTGCCATCACCTATTTGGACTACGGTAAAAAAAAAACGTTCAAATCTCCAGCTAGGAATCTACCAGCTCATGCATTATTCAAAGCAATAGGGCCAATGAAATGTGGTTCAAAGCAACAGACAATTCACTGAATCAACCTCATAATTCACCTATCTCTTGGAACTAATGAAGTGTCTGAGCCAACAGCTCACTAAACCAACCTGCGCATGGGGAATTGTCAGACTAGAGCTTGATGAGCTATGGAAGAATGGTAAGTGCAATCCAAGCTAAGGATTCCCAGATCCTATTGCACCAATGCAATGCCTGAAATGATGCCTCACTGAACCAACTAGAGAGATGGAGGATTGTCAGATTCGCCACAGTGCACTTGAGTAGAGTCTGAAGGTTGAACCGAGCTCTGACCAGGGCGCCGTTGCCGCCGCTCCACCTCTCTCTCCCTTGCCGACCCCATTGCCCAATCCTTGCTCGCCCTCTCTATCGCGGCCCCTCCTTATAGCCGCACGGACCTCCTCCCTGTTGCCTTGCTCGCCCCTTCACCTCGCCATTGCAGAGAAGAGCTTCGGCTCGAGGCGAGGCAGGCGAGCACGTTCCCGTGCGATTCCGTCGCAGGTGAGCTCGGTCATCAAATTCATCCCTCCCGGCTTACTTTCGGTTCATCCCCATCGCCGCTTGGTTGCAGCTCTCTCCTCGTCTGAGCCGCCGCCGGGTCACCTTCTTCGTCTTCGCCTCCGGTTGCACGGTGATAGCCCGACTCGACCACCCTTCCTCCAATCCAAGGTATCAAGCTGCACCACTAGGGACACTAGATGCCCACCGAATGCTCAATTTAGCTTTGACGCTGCCCTAGAGCCGTCGCAGCCAGCCGCCATTAGAGCCGCCGCCCTCACCGTCGCCGCCTCCTCCGGTCATCCCCGGACCGATGGAGCCATGCCCTAGGTTCCCCTAGGCCTGTTGATGCTCGTAGAGCCCTTGCCCACCGCTTCGGCCCTGCTCGCCGCCCGGCAAGGCCGCCTCCGCCGCTCTGCTCGGTCTGGCCAGCGTGGGGACCGGCTTGTCACCGCCTCCCAATCGTCCGAGCCAGCCATCGGGCGCGTGGGACCGCCCTGTCGGTGTGCACGTGCCCTATCACGCAGTGCCGGTAGAGCGAAATACGCTTTCAAGATGAAAGCGCATTTTCCATTTAAATCTGATTTTGCCAAACCGAACCACTTCAAATGCCCATAACTTTTAAATACAAATCCAAATGAGGTCAAACCAGTTTCTAAATTTTTATTAAATCATGTAGTTTCTGAATATGCAAAAATATTTCAAACTTGTTCTTGGAAAATGTTTAAATTTGGAAAATAGCATTTACTAAACTATGCTCAATGCAAAACTTTTCCAAATAACCTCCAAAATTTAGGAAACCAATTTTGTTGAGTTCCTGACTTCATGAAGGTTCCAAATATGTAAAAATGTTTAACTTCGGATTTAGTTCAGATCATTTTCCTAGTAGGGGTAGTTTCTATAGGTTTAAATTTGAAATGATTTCATTTAGTGCAATAAAACTTTAAAAATTCATGAATATGGTCCCTAAGCTCTTTATTTTGGTAACTCCTTCACAATGTGAGAATGTTTAAGTTTAACCTATGGTTAATTTTGAAACATGTTGTAGGATCGTTTCATGTAGCGTGTACATGATGTAGATGTACAACTTTAACCCGGATAAGATTAGAATTATTCCTAGGACCTTAGGTTATCATAACCTTGCTGTTATATGAGTATAATTAGGATTGTTCACTGTTTGTACATGCTTAAGGCTTATTACTTATTCATGCAACATAGGACACCATGGTTAAAAGAAGCCCTATTAATTGATTAATTGAAATGGCATCACAAATAATGTTTAGAACCTAGTAAAACCAACTTAGGAACACTAGTTTAAACATCCCATGACAGTACCTAAAAGTATCCCTTCATAATTTGTTAAGGTGCAATCACATTGTAGAAAAGAAAATGACATCATCAACATGTGTAAAATTGTGACTTTTTAGCTTTTTCGGTCACCCGTAGATTATCTCGTCTAAATGAAGAATGTAGGAAAAATATCTCAAAACTGTTGTACAATGTTTATACTACCATTTTATGGAAAAACATTTGAATAATAACTTGCTTTGCATCTAAATCTCATTAGCTCAAATAGCTAAGTTTTATGTTTTACCGATTTGGTAATAATTGAATAGTTGGACCTAATGAACCTTAAGTAAATTGTTTCGCATCGCTAGAATCATCTTGTAAACATGTAGGTTTAACCTCTAGCCCTAACCTTCGCCAAAACACACGGTCATGCTTGTTTTCGTGAATGATTCTAATTGTAATGATTCGACTTCTTTTGCCACATGTGTTGTGTGTTTACTTCTCGTTTGTTCTTTTCCGGATTTGGATGTTGCTTCGCTTTTTATGATACGGCGTGTAGACACCGATACTCGGATACTTTCGTCGACGACCCCGACTTCACGCAAGAAGTCACTGAGCAAGGCAAGCACCCTCCTTTGACCATAATGAACCCACTATTTTAATTAGTTTACTTTGTTTGTCAAAACTATTATGCATGCGCTATGTTTATTAAACTGTTATATTGTGGGATGTGGTAGAACTAAACCTAGCTTGTGGGATTTCCTCGATTAATTGTTGACATGAGAACATTGAAACCCTAGGTTATGGTTAGACAAAATGTAATGTCAAATGGGTGTACTCGATTAATTATTTGCACATGCTTAGTATGCTCTAGAAATGGGATCACGAATGGATGGCTACACTATTCATGATGATCAATGAAATTTGGACATGTTTTGGAAGAGACGGGTGTTGTCTCATAAATTGCAAAGATTGGTTATGACAGTAAAGGATACTGGTAGTTTGATAAAAGTGAAAATAAAACTATGTTTTGACACAGGTGGATTATGGCAATAGCCGGGTGTGTAAGCTTTAACTTACACGTAGTTTAGGGGGAGTTTCCACCTGAGTTAATTTAAGGACCGAACATAGTGTTGTATAATCCAGGAATTACCGTACAACCACAATTGCTATTTATGGGATAGCCTCAACCTATTAAGTTGTTTAAACTGGCTTTACACTTTGGAAGGCCGTAGTAGCACGGGTTGTTCTTGCGAGATTACCCGTAGGGGTGTCCACACGCGGGTGTGGGTTAGACACATACCAATGCAACGGTGTACGCCTTGCTATGGGGGGAAATGGGTTACCTTGAGTTCTAAATGATCCCTGCTAACTTTCATTTCTGCCGCCATAGTAAGGGTTTGTCGGCACTGGGCTAGTGTAAAGTCGGTGTTAAATAATGTAACGGTTGTGTATGATTTTCCTCGCGGCACACCTAAGGAAGTGTGTTAATTAAGCTTTGCAAAAAGGGAAAGTCATTATTTGTGGGTAAAGCTGTACAACTCTGCAGAGTCTAAACTTTTCGAAAAGCCGTTCCCACGGTTATGGGAATCTTGGTGCACTGACACTAGTTAGAGTTTTGGTATTTTCACAAAATGGTTTGGAAACTAAATGATGCTTGGAAAAAGTCTTAATAATATGTTGTGGTCAACGAAATGGGAATGGACGTTGTTCTACCCACAATCATGGAGGATTGTGAGGTTGTTATTATTCTTATGTATACTTGTTATTTACATATCTGTAAATTGCTTTACAAATTACGCTTGCAATCTATTATTCTGTATTTACAATTCAATTTTCGCTTTATGCAAAATAACTTAGTAGCTTACCATGACATAGCCTGCATTTATTATATACATTTGTGATACACTACAAGTCTTGCGAGTACATACGTGTACTCAACCTTGCTATTGTTGATATTCAGATAATGAAGAAAATGAGTACCCCGATCCCGACGCAGAATACGGGACTTTGCTAACGAGTCTTTCTTAGGTTTTACCCTTGTCAGTTTACTGTGGTATTTTGGGTAGAAGGCATACTGCCAAGCAATGTATCTTCCACTGCAAACTCTTTAATTCGGCCAACAGGCCATGTTGTAAGACTTTATTTCTATTAATGTAATATGAACTTGTATGGATGTGATGACAATGTTGTGAATGTGCGTGCTAGCCACTGATCATGGGACTAGTATCAGATGCACATAGGAATCCCTCTTGGTATTCCACGCCATTAAAGGGAGGGTTCCGACAGCGTTGGTATCAGAGCCATACTGACTGTAGGAAAACCATAGTTAGATTGGTCGTTAGAATAGGAACCATTAATAATGCACACAAGAACATGCTTATAGTATTAACCTTTCCTTTTTAAGATATTCACTTTATCTTATCTCTCAAAAGTTACTAATAAAGTTTTCCTTTTAAATGATTTTAGATGGAGGTTGAACCTGAACCCGTTTGGAGTATGGTTTTAAGGGAGCTAACTAGAGTTCTTGGTCGGAGGAAGCGCCCCACCTTGATGATTAAGGAGGATAGGATCCTAGGCGAAGTCGTCGGTCATGTAGCCACTCTTCATGTAGCCATCAAGATTAATGGCCATACCCTTCAAAGATCACGTGAGGCACCGCAATTTCACTTCCTTTGCCACTGTTGAGGGAGCAGCCCGCAAGCTCTTTTACGGTTGTGTAGGCTTTACCGTATCAATGTGAATGCCTTCACCCGGGATTTTGAGGCTCGCCCGTAGGCGCCAAAGAGCCTTCGCCAAAACCCAACACCTATAGCGGTTCCACCATCTTCACCACCAGTTGTCCCGAGTCACCTGCGGCACCTCGTCCCGCCCGTCTGCGGCAATCGCCAGCATACCTTAGACAGTTCACCCAGGCCATGGCTAGGAACACACCACCTTCCCCACAGTGCCTTTAGCCCGTAGATTGAGGAGTCCCGTTAATCACACCACCACCACCGATTCGGCACCCTGAGTAGTTTACACTAGAGAGTCTCCACCACCATCCCCTCCACCAGTAACTCTTGGGTCATATACGGTGATTCTCGAGCCCAGTGCGGAGAGCCTTACCTGTCCGGTTCTGAGTGGGAGCCTTAGAGTTTGGAGTTTCGTAGTGTTTTAAGCTAACTAGTTAGCTTGTATCCCTCATGTATCCCTAGCAATGATGTAATGGAAGAATTATGTTATGAAAATTTCTATTTCTAAGAAGTTCTTACCTATAAGTATTAGGGTTCAAATATGTCTTCCTTTTATCTTATAACTTATGATTTTAACCTAACCTTGTAGATGGCCACACTTTGGGAGCCTTGCTACCGCACTAGCGCTTTTGAGGAGGACACCATGACCCATACCCTTTGGCTGATGCTGCGGCACTTAGGATTCACTCGCCGCCCATCTACACGACCTACTCTGCACCTTCTCGCGCAAAGCATCCACGAGTACGTGGATCGAGGTCTTCATCCCTGAGAGGAACTCCATGGAAAGGCCCTTTCGGCCAGTGGAAGGGATCCTGCATCCGTATGTCCCTGTATGATGCAAAGATATGTGGCTATCGTCCGCATCCGCCATGAGCTACAGGGACGACCATGATGTTCTACTATTACCCGTCACGTGGCATGGGTGAGAGTAGCAACATCTACCGCACCACTCAGCTGGAGCCACGAGGTCCCCTACAGCATATGATCAACTTGGTGAGGTCGCTAGACCGCTATCTCCTTTGCCTCTGTCAGGAAACAGTGGAGGCACGCAGGAGGATAGCTTCTCTGGAGAACAGCATTGCTCCATGGGCTGCCATGGGACTTTTCACCCCAGAGATCCTGTATGGGGAGGATGCCATGCTCGCTGATGCTGAGGTACTGCCAGAGTTGGACCCTACTTTTGAGAGCTATCAGCGTGGGCCGCGCATGTCCACCATGGATCCTCGTCGCCGCTCAAATGGATACCGCCCTGTCACTAGGAGCATGGTACCTGAGGTGGCCATACCTGAGATGGCCATACCTGAGATGGCTATACCTGAGATGGCTATTCCTGAGGAGACATCTACTGGGGCTTCCAACAATGTCGTCCCCGATGGAAGGCCAATGCATGTTGTTCAGCCCAATGAGCATACCTCTGCTTCTCTTGAGGAGGGCGAGATCGCTGACTTCCTGAATTTTGATGAGATCTAGGTGTTTACTTGATCTAGACTAGGAAGAGGACGAAGAGCCTTAGCACTCCTATGTACTAGTTTAGATATTTGGTTATTATGCTTTCTGTTGAACAATGTCTCGACTCCTTTTGTAATATTATTTGGGTTTTACTATGATTACTTAACCCTTAGGTTAAGATTCTCACGACGATGCAACCCTTGAATTATGATGAACTTTAATTTAAGAAGTATTTTAGGGAATGAAATGTTGCCTTGGAGCCATACCAACTCTTGTCTTGTTTCCTTCCTTATTTATTTTGCCATTGGATGATATGTTACAGGATGCCTATCACTAGATCCATGGATGATCTCTTGAGGGGTGATGGCACCTTCCGATTTGCAGCCTCCAGAGTCCATACCCCCGCTCCGCCTCAACCTAACCCTGTGCATCCGGCTGCAAGAAACATTCGCCTCTGCAAAGATAATGATCCACCACCTGCTCAGGATCCTCATTCAGCCAATCCTGAGGAGCAGCTTCCGGGACCTCCAACCATGGCTCAAGTGCTTGCCATGATTGAGCAAGGTCGCCAGACGAATACCCTTTTACTTCAGCAAATAGTGCAGAATACCACAACCTTGGTGCAGCCTTAGCCAGAGGTGGTAATGGTGATGTTCCACCACGGTCCAAGTTGGGCGAAGTTTCTGCGAACTCGACCACCCACCTTCTCAAAGATCGCCGATCCTCTTGATGTCGATGATTGGCTTCGGCCTGTTGAGGGCAAATTGATTATTGCTCGGTGTGATGATCAAGAGAAGGTGTTGTATGCATCTTATCGCTTGCAAGGAGCCGCTGCAGCTTGGTGGGAGAGTCACTGTGCTATTGTTCCCGAGGCCAAGTCATTACTTGGGCCGGATTCAAGGAAGCATTTCGCAAAGCTCACATTCCAGCAAGCATTGTGGAGATCAAGAAGCGTGAGTTCTATGATCTTCGTCAAGGCAGTATGACAGTGATGGAGTATCTTCACCGCTTCAACTATCTGTCCCGATATGCCACTTCAGAGGTTGCTGATGAGGAAAGGAAGATTGAGCGCTTTCGGGAGCGCTTGAATGAAGAAATCAAATGGACACTTGCTGCTCATGATATCTTTGACTTCCAGTCCCTTGTGGACAAGGCCGTTCGAGTTGAGTATGGTACTCGTGCTGTTCAAGAGAGCCCGCAAGCGCAAGTGGCTGGCACAAAAGTCAGCAGTGCCCGGTTCATCTAGGTCACAAGCAAGACAACCCCTGCCTACCGTCCGCCGCCTCGCCTCGTCACCGTACCAAGGGCAAGCCCCACGCCTCACCCGCCGGCCAGGGGCCACCTTATCCAGCTAGACAGCCATCTGGTGCTCAGAACCAAATGGCTAATGTCACCTGTTATCATTGTGGTGAGCGTGGGCATATTTCCAGTATTTGTCCCAAGAAGAACCCAGTGCCGCCTCGACCCCAACCACAAGGCAATCAGCAGCGTCCTCAAGGGCCTAGGAAACCGCAAGCCACCAGGCCAGCCCCACCTCAAGGCAATGGTAGTGGTCGTCTTCACCATGTGACCGCTGAAGAGGCTCACGATGCACCCGATGTGGTATTGGGTATGTTCCTTGTACACTCCATCCCTACCATGATTTTATTTGATTCTGGAGCATCTCATTCCTTTATATCGAAAGGATTTGTCAGTCAACATGGGCTTGGGGTAGATCTTTTGCCAAGTAGCATGATAATACACTCACCCGTGCCACCATGAAAACATCAAGCTTATGCCCGTATGGCAATTGTGATAAATGGAATAATCTTTTATGCCGACCTCATAATGATAGATATTATGGGCTTAGATGTTATTCTAGGTATGGATTGGTTATCCAAGCACAAAGGACACATTGATTGTGCAAACCGAATTATTTCTCTTGTCAATCTTGATGGAGTCCAAGTAGAGTTTTCCTCTATTCGTGACCCTTCCAAACAGAAAGTACACCTTCATTCTATGGCCATAACTGAATTTGATCAAGTTCTGTAGTATGTGAATACCCGGATGTATTCCCGGATGAGTTACCAGGATGCCACCCGATCGTGACATGGAATTCTCTATTGACCTTATCCCTGGACAAAGACCTATGTCGGCTGCCCTACCGTATGCCCATGGATGAGCTAGTAGAATTAAAGAAGCAACTCAAGGAGCAATTGGACAAGGGATTTATTCGTCCTAGCTCGTCTCCATGGGGAAGTCCCGTGTTATTTGTCAAAAAGAAAGATGGAAGTCTGCGTATGTGTGTGGACTATCGATCTTTGAATGAGGTCACCATCAAAAATAAATACCCGCTTCCACGGATTGATGATCTTTTGATCAAATGAATGGCGCCAAGTATTCTCCAAGATTGATTTAAGACTTGGGTACTTCCAATTGAAGATCAAATCTGAAGATATTCCCAAGATCGCTCTTACCAATTGCTACGGTTTATACGAGTATACCGTAATGTCCTTCGGACTCACCAATGCTCCTGCAAGTTTCATGAACCTTATGAATAAAGTCTTCATGGAGTACTTGGATAAGTTCGTAGTGGTATTCATTGATGATATCCTTGTCTACTCAAAAGATGAAAAAGAACATGCATCTCATTTGCGCCTGGTACTTGAGAAACTCCGAGAACACCAACTTTATGCCAAATTTGAGAAATGTGATTTTTGGCTGAAAGAAGTTGCCTTTCTTGGGCATGTCTTGTCTAAAGGAGGAGTTGCGGTAGACCCAAGTAAAGTTCATGATGTGCTAGCTTGGAGTCAGCCTCAATCCGTTCCGCAAGTCCGAAGTTTTCTTGGTTTGGCCGGATATTACCGTCGATTTATTGAAAACTTCTCCAAGATTGCAAGACCAATGACTCAACTCTTGAAGAAAGAAAAGAAGTTTGAGTGGTCCCTAATGTGAAGCAAGTTTTCAAGAGCTGAAAAAGAGGCTAACCACAGCCCCAGTGCTTGTGTTGCCTGATGTTCGAAAAAGCTTTGATGTATATTGTGATGCATCCCGCTATGGGCTTGGTTGTGTGTTGATGCAAGAAGGCAGAGTCGTAGCTTATGCTTCCCGCCAATTGCGACCACATGAGATGAACTATCCCACTCATGATTTGGAATTGGCCGCAGTGGTTCATGCTCTTAAGATTTGGCGTCATTACCTCATTGGTAATAGATGCGATATTTACACCGATCACAAGAGCTTGAAGTATTTCTTCACTCAATCAGATTTGAACCTAAGGCAAAGAAGATGGCTTGAATTAATAAAAGACTATGATCTCAGCATTCATTACCATCCTGGTAAAGCCAATGTTGTAGCTGACGCTCTTAGTCGAAAGCTCCATTGTATCATGGTCTCGCCAATAGAGTTGCTTGAGTCATTTAAAAGACTCAATCTGGAAGTAGTTGAGGAGGGATATGTTGCTACCCTGGAGGTACAACCAACCCTCAAAGAGCAAATAAAAGTTGCTCAACTCAAGGACCAAGCCATTACTGAAATTCAAAACAATTGAAGCAAGGTTTGGGATTAGAGTTTTCTGAAGGAGCCGATGGATCAATCATGCATGGACAGCAAATGTATGTCCCAAATGATCCCGAGCTCAAGGATTTGATTCTAAGCGAAGTTCACGATTCACCATTATCTATTCATCCCGGGAGTACGAAAATGTACCAAGACCTCCGAAAAGAATATTGGTGGCCCGGCATGAAAAAGGATATTGCCGCATATGTCGCTATCTCGTGATGTGTGTCGGCGAATCAAAGCTGAGCATCAACGACCAGCCTGACTTCTCCAACCTTTAAAAATCCTCGAATGGAAGTGGGAAGACATCGGTATGGATTTCATTACCGGCTTGCCCAAGACTCAAAAGGGAAATGACTCCATATGGGTCATTATTGATCAGTTAACCAAAGTGTCACATTTTATACCAGTCAAGACCACTTATCAAGGAGACAAACTTGTCGAGCTCTATTTGAGTAACATTGTCCGCTTACATGGTGTACCCAAGACTATAGTTTCGATCGAGGCCCTCAATTTACCTCTCGATTTTGGAAAAGCTTACATAGTCTTTTGGGAACCAAGTTAAACTTCAAGATCTGACCTACCACCCTCAAACGGATGGGCAAACTGAAAGGACAAATCAAATCTTGGAAGACATGTTGAGAGCTTGTGTGTTATCTTATAGCACCAATTGGGAGAAATGCTTACCATTCGCCGAGTTCTCCTACAATAATAGCTTCCAATCAAGTCTCCAAATGTCCCCATTTGAGGCACTTTATGGAAGAAAGTGTCGAACACCTCTCTATTGGTCCAAGCGGTGAAGGAAAGTTCTTTGGACCAAACCTCATCCGAGAAGCTCAAGAGCATGTTGATGTAATAAGAAGCCGATTGAAGGAGGCACAATCACGACAAAAGAGCTACGCTGACCACCGTCGACGTGAGCTGAGCTTTGAAATTGGCGATCATGTCTATCTTAAGGTTTCTCCGCTTCGCGGTATTCGCCGATTTCAGATTCGAGGAAAATTGGCACCTCGATATATCGGACCATACCGCATCCTTGAAAAAAGAGGTGAGATGGCATACAAATTGGAATTGCCACCTCAGTTATCAGACGTACATGATATATTCCATGTGTCCCAATTGAAGAAGTGTCTTCAAGCTCCCACTGAAGTGACTCCTCTCGACAGTATTAATCTTCAACCTGATCTTTCATATCGCGAGCATCCTATCCAAATTCTTGAGGAAGCAGAACGTCATACCCGGAGTCAATCAATTAAAATGTTAAAAGTTCAATGGAGTAACCATACCGAAGAGGAAGCTACCTGGGAACGAGAGGACCAACTTAGGGAAGAATTTCCTTCCTTCTTTCCGGAAGCCGCCAAATCTCGAGGACGAGATTTTTCTTAAGGGGGGTAGGTTTGTAACATCCTCAAATATTAGAAAGCATTATTAAATATTTGTATTATTAATCTTGGTTTTAATTTGGAGTTCAACCATTTTGGAGGATTATTTGGATTTTCGATTTATTTAGATTATCTTTTGTTAGCTAAGAGAAGGTTCCATTTCATGCATTTCTTCATTTAGCTTTTCATCAATAATTTGAGTATGTTCTAATGCAATCAAATCAAGCATTATTCAGACCAATTAAAAATGTGTGTACATGTCAGATGCTTGAATTGGCAAGAGTGAGACCTAACAAACTGATAATGACCAACTCTCTTTTGCACTAGAATACCTAACGGCTTTAGGGATCATTAGAATCCATGGAGCAAAGACGATTTCAATTAAACCAAAGGATCCTCCATATCCCTCCGCACCAATGAGGGGTTTGAGTATCTCATTATCGAATCTGAGTAGGGCAATTACCATTTAACCAAAGTGAAGTGCCTTTTCGCACAATTCCTAATTGAACCGCCATCACCTATTTGGACTACGGTAAAAAAAAAAAAAAAACGTTCAAATCTCCAAATTAGAATCTACCAGCTCATGCATTATTCAAAGCAATAGGGCCAATGAAATGTGGTTCAAAGCAACAGACAATTCACTGAATCAACCTCATAATTCACCTATCTCTTGGAACTAATGAAGTGTCTGAGCCAACAGCTCACTAAACCAACCTGCGCATGGGGAATTGTCAGACTAGAGCTTGATGAGCTATGGAAGCTGGGTTAGTGCAATCCAAGCTAAGGATTCCCAGATCCTATTGCACCAATGCAATGCCTGAAATGATGCCTCACTGAACCAACTAGAGAGATGGAGGATTGTCAGATTCGCCACAGTGCACTTGAGTAGAGTCTGAAGGTTGAACCGAGCTCGACTGTGGCGCCGCTGCCGCCTCCACCTCTCTCTCCCTTGCCGACCCCATTGCCCAATCCTTGCTCGCCCTCTCTATCGCGGCCCCTCCTTATAGCCGCACGGACCTCCTCCCTGTTGCCTTGCTCGCCCCTTCACCTCGCCATTGCAGAGAAGAGCTTCGGCTCGAGGCGAGGCAGGCGAGCACGTTCCCGTGCGATTCCGTCGCAGGTGAGCTCGGTCATCAAATTCATCCCTCCCGGCTTACTTTCGGTTCACATCGACCCCATCGTCGCTTCGGTTGCAGCTCTCCTCGTCTGAGCCGCCGCCGGGTCACCTTCTTCGTCTTCGCCTCCGGTTGCACGGTGATAGCCCGACTCGACCACCCTTCCTCCAATCCAAGGTATCAAGCTGCACCACTAGGGACACTAGATGCCCACCGAATGCTCAATTTAGCTTTGACGCTGCCCTAGAGCCGTCGCAGCCAGCCGCCATTAGAGCCGCCGCCCCTCACCGTCGCCAGCCTCCTCCGGTCATCCCCGGACCCGATGGAGCCATGCCCTAGGTTCCCCTAGGCCTGTTGATGCTCGTAGAGCCCTTGCCCAGCCGCTTCCGGCCCTGCTCCGCCGCCGGCAAGGCCGCCTCCGCCGCTCCCCTGCTCGGTCTCGCTGACGCGTGGGACCGGCTTGTCAGCCGCACTCCCCAATCGTCCGAGCCAGCCATCGGGCGCTGGGACCG
Source organism: Rhipidocladum racemiflorum (assembly GCA_036346355.1). NCBI lineage: Eukaryota > Viridiplantae > Streptophyta > Magnoliopsida > Poales > Poaceae > Rhipidocladum > Rhipidocladum racemiflorum. The sequence continues at coordinate 20,180,078 of CM070582.1, forward strand.
CTTCGTCGGTGCACGTGCCCTATCACAGTGCCAGCCGAGCCGAACTACGCTTTCTCAGCATGAAAGCGCATTTTCCATTTAAATCTGATTTTGCCAAACCGAACCACTTCAAATGCCCATAACTTTTTAAATACAAATCCAAATGAGGTCAAACCAGTTTCTAAATTTTTATTAAATCATGTAGTTTCTGAATATGCAAAAATATTTCAAACTTGTTATCGAAAATGTTTAAATTTGGAAAATAGCATTTCGGCCGAAACTATGCTCAATGCAAAACTTTTCCAAATAACCTCCAAAATTTAGGAAACCAATTTTGTTGAGTTCCTGACTTCATGAAGGTTCCAAATATGTAAAAATGTTTAACTTCGGATTTAGTTCGTATCATTTTCCTAGTAGGGGTAGTTTCTATAGGTTTAAATTTGAAATGATTTCATTTAGTGCAATAAAACTTTAAAAATTCATGAATATGGTCCCTAAGCTCTTTATTTTGGTAACTCCTTCTGTCAATGTGAGAATGTTTAAGTTTAACCTATGGTTAATTTTGAAACATGTTGTAGGATCGTTTCATGTAGCGTGTACATGATGTAGATGTACAACTTTAACCCTGATAAGATTAGAATTATTCCTAGGACCTTAGGTTATCATAACCTTGCTGTTATATGAGTATAATTAGGATTGTTCACTGTTTGTACATGCTTAAGGCTTATTACTTATTCATGCAACATAGGACACCATGGTTAAAAGAAGCCCTATTAATTGATTAATTGAAATGGCATCACAAATAATGTTTAGAACCTAGTAAAACCAACTTAGGAACACTAGTTTAAACATCCCATGACAGTACCTAAAAGTATCCCTTCATAATTTGTTAAGGTGCATTCACATTGTAGAAAAGAAAATGACATCATCAACATGTGTAAAATTGTGACTTTTTAGCTTTTTCGGTCACCCGTAGATTATCTCGTCTAAATGAAGAATGTAGGAAAAATATCTCAAAACTGTTGTACAATGTTTATACTACCATTTTATGGAAAAACATTTGAATAATAACTTGCTTTGCATCTAAATCTCATTAGCTCAAATAGCTAAGTTTTATGTTTTACCGATTTGGTAATAATTGAATAGTTGGACCTAATGAACCTTAAGTAAATTGTTTCGCATCGCTAGAATCATCTTGTAAACATGTAGGTTTAACCTCTAGCCCTAACCTTCGCCAAAACACACGGTCATGCTTGTTTTCGTGAATGATTCTAATTGTAATGATTCGACTTCTTTTGCCACATGTGTTGTGTGTTTACTTATCGCTTGTTCTTTTCGGATTTGGATGTTGCTTCGCTTTTTATGATACGGCGTAGACACCGATACTCTGATACTTTCGTCGATTTAACCCGACTTCACGCAAGAAGTCACTGAGCAAGGCAAGCACCCTCCTTTGACCATAATGAACCCACTATTTTAATTAGTTTACTTTGTTTGTCAAAACTATTATGCATGCGCTATGTTTATTAAACTGTTATATTGTGGGATGTGGTAGAACTAAACCTAGCTTGTGGATTTCCTCGATTAATTGTTGACATGAGAACATTGAAACCCTAGGTTATGGTTAGACAAAATGTAATGTCAAATGGGTGTACTCGATTAATTATTTGCACATGCTTAGTATGCTCTAGAAATGGGATCACGAATGGATGGCTACACTATTCATGATGATCAATGAAATTTGGACATGTTTTGGAAGAGACGGTGTTGTCTCATAAATTGCAAAGATTGGTTATGACAGTAAAGGATACTGGTAGTTTGATAAAAGTGAAAATAAAACTATGTTTTGACACAGGTGGATTATGGCAATAGCCGGGTGTGTAAGCTTTAACTTACACGTAGTTTAGGGGGAGTTTCCACCTGAGTTAATTTAAGGACCGAACATAGTGTTGTATAATCCAGGAATTACCGTGACAACCACAATTGCTATTTATGGGATAGCCTCAACCTATTAAGTTGTTTAAACCGGCTTTACACTTTGGAAGGCCGTAGTAGCACGGGTTGTTCTTGCGTAGATTACCCAGAGGGGTGTCCACACGCGGGTGTGGGTTAGACACATACCAATGCAACGGTGTACGCCTTGCTATGGGGGAAAATGGGTTACCTTGAGTTCTAAATGATCCCTGCTAACTTTCATTTCTGCCGCCATAGTAAGGGTTTGTCGGCACCTGCTAGTGTAAAGTCGGTGTTAAATAATGTAACGGTTGTGTATGATTTTCCTCATGCACACCTAAGGAAGTGTGTTAATTAAGCTTTGCAAAAAGGGAAAGTCATTATTTGTGGGTAAAGCTGTACAACTCTGCAGAGTCTAAACTTTTCAAAAGTCGTTCCCACGGTTATGGGAATCTTGGTGCACCGACACTAGTTAGAGTTTTGGTATTTTCACAAAATGGTTTGGAAACTAAATGATGCTTGGAAAAAGTCTTAATAATATGTTGTGGTCAACTAAATGGGAATGGATCGTTGTTCTACCCACAATCATGGAGGATTGTGAGGTTGTTATTATTCTTATGTATACTTGTTATTTACATATCTCAGAATTGCTTTACAAATTACGCTTGCAATCTATTATTCTGTATTTACAATTCAATTTTCGCTTTATGCAAAATAACTTAGTAGCTTACCATGACATAGCCTGCATTTATTATATACATTTGTGATACACTACAAGTCTTATGCGAGTACATACGTGTACTCAACCTTGCTATTGTTGATATTCAGATAATGAAGAAAATGAGTACCCGATCCCGACGCAGAATCACGGACTTTGCTAACGAGTCTTTCTAAGGTTTTACCCTTGTCAGTTGCCTGTGGTATTTTGGGTAGAAGGCATACTGCCAAGCAATGTATCTTCCACTGCAAACTCTTTAATTCGGCCAACAGGCCATGTTGTAAGACTTTATTTCTATTAATGTAATATGAACTTGTATGGATGTGATGACAATGTTGTGAATGTGCGTGCTAGCCATCGATCATGGGACTAGTATCAGATGCACATAGGAATCCCTCTTGGTATTCCACGCCATTAAAGGGAGGGTTCCGACAGCGTTGGTATCAGAGCCATACTGACTGTAGGAAAACCATAGTTAGATTGGTCGTTAGAATAGGAACCATTAATAATGCACACAAGAACATGCTTATAGTATTAACCTTTCCTTTTAAGATATTCACTTTATCTTATCTCTCAAAAGTTACTAATAAAGTTTTCCTTTTAAATGATTTTAGATGGAGGTTGAACCTGAACCCGGTTGGAGTATGGTTTTAAGGGAGCTAACTAGAGTTCTTGGTCGGAGGAAGCGCCCCACCTTGATGATTAAGGAGGATAGGATCCTAGGCGAAGTCGTCGGTCATGTAGCCACTCTTCATGTAGCCATCAAGATTAATGGCCATACCCTTCAAAGATCACGTGAGGCACCGCAATTTCACTTCCTTTGCCACAGTTGAGGGAGCAGCCCGCAAGCTCTTTTACCGGTTGTGTAGGCTTTACCGTATCAATGTGAATGCCTTCACCCGGGATTTTGAGGCTCGCCGTAGGCGCCAGCAGCTTCGCCAAAACCCAACACCTATAGCAGTTCCACCATCTTCACCACCAGTTGTCCCAGAGTCACCTGCAGCACCTCGTCCCCGCCGTACCGGCAATCGCCAGGCATACCTTAGACAGTTCACCCCAGTCATGGCTAGGAACACACCACCTTCCCCACAGGCCTTTAGCCCAGAGATTGAGGAGTCCCCGTTAATCACACCACCACCACCGCCAAAGACTTCGAGTAGTTTACACTAGAGAGTCTCCACCACCATCCCCTCCAGTCCGTAACTCTTGGGTCATATACAGTGATTCTGAGCCTGAGTCTGGAGAGCCTTACCTGTCCGGTTCTGAGTGGGAGCCTTAGAGTTTGGAGTTTCGTAGTGTTTTAAGCTAACTAGTTAGCTTGTATCCCTCATGTATCCCTAGCAATGATGTAATGGAAGAATTATGTTATGAAAATTTCTATTTCTAAGAAGTTCTTACCTATAAGTATTAGGGTTCAAATATGTCTTCCTTTTATCTTATAACTTATGATTTTAACCTAACCTTGTAGATGGCCACACTTTGGGAGCCTTGCTACCGCACTAGCGCTTTTGAGGAGGACACCATGACCCATACCCTTTGGCTGATGCTGCAAAGACTTAGGATTCACTCGCCGCCCATCTACACGACCTACTGCACCTTCTCAAGCGCAGCATCCACGAGTACGTGGATCGAGGTCTTCATCCCCGAGAGGAACTCCATGGAAAGGCCCTTTCGGGCCAGTGGAAGGGATCCCTGCATCCGTATGTCCCTGTATGATGAAGCATATGTGGCTATCGTCCGCCTCCGCCATGAGCTACCTGGGACGACCGTGATGTTCTACTATTACCCGTCACGTGGCATGGGTGAGAGTAGCAACATCTACCGCACCACTCAGCTGGAGCCACGAGGTCCTCTACAGCATATGATCAATTTGGTGAGGTCGCTAGATCGCTATCTCCTTTGCCTCTGTCGAGGAAACAAAGGAGGCACGCAGGAGGATAGCTTCTTCCGGAGAACAAAGATTGCTCCATGGGCTGCCATGGGACTTTTCACCCCAGAGATCCTGTATGGGGAGGATGCCATGCTCGCTGATGCTGAGGTACTGCCAGAGTTGGACCCTACTTTTGAGAGCTATCAGCGTGGGCCGCGCATGTCCACCATGGATCCTCGTCGCCGCTCAAATGGATACCGCCTGTCACTAGGAGCATGGTACCTGAGGTGGCCATACCTGAGATGGCCATACCTGAGATGGCTATACCTGAGATGGCTATTCCTGAGGAGACATCTACTGGGGCTTCCAACAATGTCGTCCCCGATGGAAGGCCAATGCATGTTGTTCAGCCCAATGAGCATACCTCTGCTTCTCTTGAGGAGGGCGAGATCGCTGACTTCCTGAATTTTGATGAGATCTAGGTGTTTACTTGATCTAGACTAGGAAGAGGACGAAGAGCCTTAGCACTCCTATGTACTAGTTTAGATATTTGGTTATTATGCTTTCTGTTGAACAATGTCTCGACTCCTTTTGTAATATTATTTGGGTTTTACTCGTGATTACTTAACCCTTAGGTTAAGATTCTCACGACGATGCAACCCTTGAATTATGATGAACTTTAATTTAAGAAGTATTTTAGGGAATGAAATGTTGCCTTGGAGCCATACCAACTCTTGTCTTGTTTCCTTCCTTATTTATTTTGCCATTGGATGATATGTTACAGGATGCCTATCACTAGATCCATGGATGATCTCTTGAGGGGTGATGGCACCTCTGATTTGCAGCCTCCAGAGTCCATACCCCGCCTCCGCCTCAACCTAACCTCGTGCATCCGGCTGCAAGAAACATTCCGCCTGCAAAGATAATGATCCACCACCTTTCCAGATCCTCATTCAGCTATTCCTGAGGAGCAGCTTCCGGGACCTCCAACCATGGCTCAAGTGCTTGCCATGATTGAGCAAGGTCGTCAGACGAATACCCTTTTACTTCAGCAAATGGTGCAGAATACCACCAACCTCGGTGCAGCCTTAGCCAGAGGTGGTAATGGTGATGTTCCACCACAGTCCAAGTTGGGCGAGTTTCTGCGAACTCGACCACCCACCTTCTCAGCATCGTCAGATCCTCTTGATGCTGATGATTGGCTTCGCTCTGTTGAGGGCAAATTGATTATTGCTCAGTGTGATGATCAAGAGAAGGTGTTGTATGCATCTTATCAGTTGCAAGGAGCCGCTGCAGCTTGGTGGGAGAGTCACCAGGCTATTGTTCCTGAGGGCCAAGTCATTACTTGGGCCGGATTCAAGGAAGCATTTCGCAAAGCTCACATTCCAGCAAGCATTGTGGAGATCAAGAAGCGTGAGTTCTATGATCTTCGTCAAGGCAAGATGACAGTTGATGGAGTATCTTCACCGCTTCAACTATCTGTCCCGATATGCCACTTCAGAGGTTGCTGATGAGGAAAGGAAGATTGAGCGCTTTCGGGAGCGCTTGAATGAAGAAATCAAATGGACACTTGCTGCTCATGATATCTTTGACTTCCACCTTGTGGACAAGGCCGCTCGAGTTGAGTATGGTACTCGTGTCTTTGTCAAGAGAGCCGCATAGCGCAAGTGGTCGCACAAAAGTCAGCAGTGCCGCTCATCTAGGTCACAAGCAAGACAACCCCCTGTCTACCGTCCGCCAGTTCCTCGCCCGTCACCGTACCAAGGGCAAGCCCCACGCCCTCAGCCCCTGCCGGCTAGGCCACCTTATCCAGCTAGACAGCCATCTGGTGCTCAGAACCAAATGGCTAATGTCACCTGTTATCATTGTGGTGAGCGTGGGCATATTTCCAGTATTTGTCCCAAGAAGAACCCAGTGCCGCCTCGACCCCAACCACAAGGCAATCAGCAGCGTCCTCAAGGGCCTAGGAAACCGCAAGCCACCAGGCCAGCCCCACCTCAAGGCAATGGTAGTGGTCGTCTTCACCATGTGACCGCTGAAGAGGCTCACGATGCACCCGATGTGGTATTGGGTATGTTCCTTGTACACTCCATCCCTACCATGATTTTATTTGATTCTGGAGCATCTCATTCCTTTATATCGAAAGGATTTGTCAGTCAACATGGGCTTGGGGTAGATCTTTTGCCAAGTAGCATGATAATACACTCACCCGGTGCCACCATGAAAACATCAAGCTTATGCCCAGGAGTTGCAATTGTGATAAATGGAATAATCTTTTATGCCGACCTCATAATGATAGATATTATGGGCTTAGATGTTATTCTAGGTATGGATTGGTTATCCAAGCACAAAGGACACATTGATTGTGCAAACCGAATTATTTCTCTTGTCAATCTTGATGGAGTCCAAGTAGAGTTTTCCTCTATTCGTGACCCTTCCAAACAGAAAGTACACCTTCATTCTATGGCCATAACTGAATTTGATCAAGTTCCTGTAGTATGTGAATACCCGGATGTATTCCCAGATGAGTTACCAGGGATGCCACCCGATCGTGACATGGAATTCTCTATTGACCTTATCCCTGGGACAGCACCTATGTCGAAGCGTCCTTACCGTATGCCCATGGATGAGCTAGTAGAATTAAAGAAGCAACTCAAGGAGCAATTGGACAAGGGATTTATTCGTCCTAGCTCGTCTCCATGGGGAAGTCCCGTGTTATTTGTCAAAAAGAAAGATGGAAGTCTGCGTATGTGTGTGGACTATCGATCTTTGAATGAGGTCACCATCAAAAATAAATACCCGCTTCCACGGATTGATGATCTTTTTGATCAAATGAATGGCGCTCAAGTATTCTCCAAGATTGATTTAAGACTTGGGTACTTCCAATTGAAGATCAAATCTGAAGATATTCCCAAGACTGCTCTTACCACCCGTTCACGGTTTATAATGAGTATACCGTAATGTCCTTCGGACTCACCAATGCTCCTGCAAGTTTCATGAACCTTATGAATAAAGTCTTCATGGAGTACTTGGATAAGTTCGTAGTGGTATTCATTGATGATATCCTTGTCTACTCAAAAGATGAAAAAGAACATGCATCTCATTTGCGCCTGGTACTTGAGAAACTCCGAGAACACCAACTTTATGCCAAATTTGAGAAATGTGATTTTTGGCTGAAAGAAGTTGCCTTTCTTGGGCATGTCTTGTCTAAAGGAGGAGTTGCGGTAGACCCAAGTAAAGTTCATGATGTGCTAGCTTGAGTCACCTCAATCCGTTCCAAGTCCGAAGTTTTCTTGGTTTGGCCGGATATTACCGTCGATTTATTGAAAACTTCTCCAAGATTGCAAGACCAATGACTCAACTCTTGAAGAAAGAAAAGAAGTTTGAGTGGTCCCTGAATGTGAAGCAAGTTTTCAAGAGCTGAAAAGAGGCTAACCACAGCCCCAAGTGCTTGTGTTGCCTGATGTTCAAAAGCTTTGATGTATATTGTGATGCATCCCGCTATGGGCTTGGTTGTGTGTTGATGCAAGAAGGCAGTAGTCGTAGCTTATGCTTCCCGCCAATTGCGACCACATGAGATGAACTATCCCACTCATGATTTGGAATTGGCCGCAGTGGTTCATGCTCTTAAGATTTGGCGTCATTACCTCATTGGTAATAGATGCGATATTTACACCGATCACAAGAGCTTGAAGTATTTCTTCACTCAATCAGATTTGAACCTAAGGCAAAGAAGATGGCTTGAATTAATAAAAGACTATGATCTCAGCATTCATTACCATCCTGGTAAAGCCAATGTTGTAGCTGACGCTCTTAGTCGAAAGCTCCATTGTATCATGGTCTGCCAGCTAGAGTTGCTTGAGTCATTTAAAAGACTCAACTGAAGTAGTTGAGGAGGGATATGTTGCTACCCTGGAGGTACAACCAACCCTCAAAGAGCAAATAAAAGTTGCTCAACTCAAGGACCAAGCCATTACTGAAATTCAAAACAATTGAAGCAAGGTTTGGGATTAGAGTTTTCAAGGAGCCGATGGATCAATCATGCATGGACAAAGCAAATGTATGTCCCAAATGATCCCGAGCTCAAGGATTTGATTCTGAGCGAAGTTCACGATTCACCATTATCTATTCATCCCGGGAGTACGAAAATGTACCAAGACCTCCGAAAAGAATATTGGTGGCCCGGCATGAAAAAGGATATTGCCGCATATGTCGCTATCTGTGATGTGTGTCGTGAATCAAAGCTGAGCATCAACGACCAGCCGGACTTCTCCAACCTTTAAAAATCCCTGAATGGAAGTGGGAAGACATCGGTATGGATTTCATTACCGGCTTGCCCAAGACTCAAAAGGGAAATGACTCCATATGGGTCATTATTGATCGGTTAACCAAAGTGTCACATTTTATACCAGTCAAGACCACTTATCAAGGAGACAAACTTGCTGAGCTCTATTTGAGTAACATTGTCCGTTTACATGGTGTACCCAAGACTATAGTTTCTGATCGAGGCCCTCAATTTACCTCTCGATTTTGGAAAAGCTTACATAGTCTTTTGGGAACCAAGTTAAACTTCAGTACGGCCTACCACCCTCAAACGGATGGGCAAACTGAAAGGACAAATCAAATCTTGGAAGACATGTTGAGAGCTTGTGTGTTATCTTATAGCACCAATTGGGAGAAATGCTTACCATTCGCCGAGTTCTCCTACAATAATAGCTTCCAATCAAGTCTCCAAATGTCCCCATTTGAGGCACTTTATGGAAGAAAGTGTCGAACTCCTCTCTTTTGGTCCGAAGCAGGTGAAGGAAAGTTCTTTGGACCAAACCTCATCCGAGAAGCTCAAGAGCATGTTGATGTAATAAGAAGCCGATTGAAGGAGGCACAATCACGACAAAAGAGCTACGCTGACCACCGTCGACGTGAGCTGAGCTTTGAAATTGGCGATCATGTCTATCTTAAGGTTTTCGCTTCACAGTATTCGCGATTTCAGATTCGAGGAAAATTGGCACCTCGATATATCGGACCATACCGCATCCTTGAAAAGAGGTGAGATGGCATACAAATTGGAATTGCCACCTCGGTTATCGACATACATGATATATTCCATGTGTCCCAATTGAAGAAGTGTCTTCAAGCTCCCACAAGTGACTCCTCTCGACAAGATAATCTTCAACCTGATCTTTCATATCGCGAGCATCCTATCCAAATTCTTGAGGAAGCTGAACGTCATACCCGGAGTCAATCAATTAAAATGTTAAAAGTTCAATGGAGTAACCATACCGAAGAGGAAGCTACCTGGGAACGAGAGGACCAACTTAGGGAAGAATTCCCTTCCTTCTTCCGGAGCCGCCAAATCTCGAGGACGAGATTTTTCTTAAGGGGGGTAGGTTTGTAACATCCTCAAATATTAGAAAGCATTATTAAATATTTGTATTATTAATCTTGGTTTTAATTTGGAGTTCAACCATTTTGGAGGATTATTTGGATTTTCGATTTATTTAGATTATCTTTTGTTAGCTAAGAGAAGGTTCCATTTCATGCATTTCTTCATTTAGCTTTTCATCAATAATTTGAGTATGTTCTAATGCAATCAAATCAAGCATTATTCAGACCAATTAAAAATGTGTGTACATGTCAGATGCTTGAATTGGCAAGAGTGAGACCTAACAAGCGATAATGACCAACTCTCTTTTGCACTAGAATACCTACTGGCTTTAGGGATCATTAGAATCCATGGAGCAGCACGATTTCAATTAAACCAAAGGATCCTCCATATCCCTCCGCACCAATGAGGGGTTTGAGTATCTCATTATCGAATCTGAGTAGGGCAATTACCATTTAACCAAAGTGAAGTGCCTTTTCAGACAATTCCTAATTGAACTGCCATCACCTATTTGGACTACGGTAAAAAAAAAAAAACGTTCAAATCTCCAAATTAGGAATCTACCACCATGCATTATTCAAAGCAATAGGGCCAATGAAATGTGGTTCAAAGCAACAGACAATTCAATCGAATCAACCTCATAATTCACCTATCTCTTGGAACTAATGAAGTGTCCGAGCCAACACCTCACTAAACCAACTGCGCATGGGGAATTGTCGACTAGAGCTTGATGAGCTATGGAAGCCGGGTTAGTGCAATCCAAGCTAAGGATTCCCAGATCCTATTGCACCAATGCAATGCCTGAAATGATGCCTCATCGAACCAACTAGAGAGATGGAGGATTGTCGATTCGCCACAAGCACTTGAGTAGAGTCGAAGGTTGAACCGAAGCTCGACCAGCGCCGCTGCGCCGCTCCACCTCTCTCTCCCTTGCCGACCCCATTGCCCAATCCTTGCTCGCCCTCTCTATCGCGGCCCCTCCTTATAGCCGCACGGACCTCCTCCTGTTGCCTTGCTCGCCCCTTCACCTCGCCATTGCGAGAGAAGAGCTTCGGCTCGAGGCGAGGCGGCGAGCACGCCTCGTCGCGATTCCGTCGCAGGTGAGCTCGGTCATCAAATTCATCCCTCCCGAAGCTTACTTTCGGTTCATCGACCCCATCGCCGCTTGGTTGCAGCTCTCCTCGTCGAGCCGCCGGTCACCTTCTTCGTCTTCGCCTCGGTTGCGGTGATAGCCCGACTCGACCACCCTTCCTCCAATCCAAGGTATCAAGCTGCACCACTAGGGACACTAGATGCCCACCGAATGCTCAATTTAGCTTTGACGCTGCCCTAGAGCCGCCGCAGCCGGCCGCCATTAGAGCCGCCGCTCACCGTCGCCAGCCTCCTCCGGTCATCCCGGACCCGATGGAGCCATGCCCTAGGTTCCCTAGGCCTGTTGATGCTCGTAGAGCCCTTGCCCACCGCTTAGGCTCTCCTCCGGCGCCGGCAAGGCCGCCTCCGCCGCTCCCCTGCTCGGTCTCGCTGACGCGTGGGACCGGCTTGTCAGCCGCACTCCCCAATCGTCCGAGCCAGCCACTGGCGCGTGGGACCGCCCTGTCAGTGTGCACGTGCCCTATCACAGTGCCAGCCGAGCCGAAATACGCTTTCTCAGCATGAAAGCGCATTTTCCATTTAAATCTGATTTTGCCAAACCGAACCACTTCAAATGCCCATAACTTTTTAAATACAAATCCAAATGAGGTCAAACCAGTTTCTAAATTTTTATTAAATCATGTAGTTTCTGAATATGCAAAAATATTTCAAACTTGTTATCGAAAATGTTTAAATTTGGAAAATAGCATTTCTAGAAACTATGCTCAATGCAAAACTTTTCCAAATAACCTCCAAAATTTAGGAAACCAATTTTGTTGAGTTCCTGACTTCATGAAGGTTCCAAATATGTAAAAATGTTTAACTTCGGATTTAGTTCGTATCATTTTCCTAGTAGGGAGTAGTTTCTATAGGTTTAAATTTGAAATGATTTCATTTAGTGCAATAAAACTTTAAAAATTCATGAATATGGTCCCTAAGCTCTTTATTTTGGTAACTCCTTCTGTCAATGTGAGAATGTTTAAGTTTAACCTATGGTTAATTTTGAAACATGTTGTAGGATCGTTTCATGTAGCGTGTACATGATGTAGATGTACAACTTTAACCCGGATAAGATTAGAATTATTCCTAGGACCTTAGGTTATCATAACCTTGCTGTTATATGAGTATAATTAGGATTGTTCACTGTTTGTACATGCTTAAGGCTTATTACTTATTCATGCAACATAGGACACCATGGTTAAAAGAAGCCCTATTAATTGATTAATTGAAATGGCATCACAAATAATGTTTAGAACCTAGTAAAACCAACTTAGGAACACTAGTTTAAACATCCCATGACAGTACCTAAAAGTATCCCTTCATAATTTGTTAAGGTGCAGTCACATTGTAGAAAAGAAAATGACATCATCAACATGTGTAAAATTGTGACTTTTTAGCTTTTTCGGTCACCCGTAGATTATCTCGTCTAAATGAAGAATGTAGGAAAAATATCTCAAAACTGTTGTACAATGTTTATACTACCATTTTATGGAAAAACATTTGAATAATAACTTGCTTTGCATCTAAATCTCATTAGCTCAAATAGCTAAGTTTTATGTTTTACCGATTTGGTAATAATTGAATAGTTGGACCTAATGAACCTTAAGTAAATTGTTTCGCATCGCTAGAATCATCTTGTAAACATGTAGGTTTAACCTCTAGCCCTAACCTTCGCCAAAACACACGGTCATGCTTGTTTTCGTGAATGATTCTAATTGTAATGATTCGACTTCTTTTGCCACATGTGTTGTGTGTTTACTTCTCGTTTGTTCTTTTCCGGATTTGGATGTTGCTTCGCTTTTTATGATACGGCGTGTAGACACCGATACTCAGGATACTTTCGTCGACGACCCCGACTTCACGCAAGAAGTCACTGAGCAAGGCAAGCACCCTCCTTTGACCATAATGAACCCACTATTTTAATTAGTTTACTTTGTTTGTCAAAACTATTATGCATGCGCTATGTTTATTAAACTGTTATATTGTGGGATGTGGTAGAACTAAACCTAGCTTGTGGGATTTCCTCGATTAATTGTTGACATGAGAACATTGAAACCCTAGGTTATGGTTAGACAAAATGTAATGTCAAATGGGTGTACTCGATTAATTATTTGCACATGCTTAGTATGCTCTAGAAATGGGATCACGAATGGATGGCTACACTATTCATGATGATCAATGAAATTTGGACATGTTTTGGAAGAGACGGGTGTTGTCTCATAAATTGCAAAGATTGGTTATGACAGTAAAGGATACTGGTAGTTTGATAAAAGTGAAAAATAAAACTATGTTTTGACACAGGTGGATTATGGCAATAGCCGTGTGTAAGCTTTAACTTACACGTAGTTTAGGGGAGTTTCCACCTGAGTTAATTTAAGGACCGAACATAGTGTTGTATAATCCAGGAATTACCGTACAACCACAATTGCTATTTATGGGATAGCCTCAACCTATTAAGTTGTTTAAACTGGCTTTACACTTTGGAAGGCCGTAGTAGCACGGGTTGTTCTTGCGAGATTACCCGTAGGGGTGTCCACACGCGGGTGTGGGTTAGACACATACCAATGCAACGGTGTACGCCTTGCTATGGGGGGAAATGGGTTACCTTGAGTTCTAAATGATCCCTGCTAACTTTCATTTCTGCCGCCATAGTAAGGGTTTGTCGGCACCGGGCTAGTGTAAAGTCGGTGTTAAATAATGTAACGGTTGTGTATGATTTTCCTCGCGGCACACCTAAGGAAGTGTGTTAATTAAGCTTTGCAAAAAGGGAAAGTCATTATTTGTGGGTAAAGCTGTACAACTCTGCAGAGTCTAAACTTTTCGAAAAGCCGTTCCCACGGTTATGGGAATCTTGGTGCACTGACACTAGTTAGAGTTTTGGTATTTTCACAAAATGGTTTGGAAACTAAATGATGCTTGGAAAAAGTCTTAATAATATGTTGTGGTCAACGAAATGGGAATGGACGTTGTTCTACCCACAATCATGGAGGATTGTGAGGTTGTTATTATTCTTATGTATACTTGTTATTTACATATCTGTAAATTGCTTTACAAATTACGCTTGCAATCTATTATTCTGTATTTACAATTCAATTTTCGCTTTATGCAAAATAACTTAGTAGCTTACCATGACATAGCCTGCATTTATTATATACATTTGTGATACACTACAAGTCTTGCGAGTACATACGTGTACTCAACCTTGCTATTGTTGATATTCAGATAATGAAGAAAATGAGTACCCCGATCCCGACGCCAGAATACTGGGGACTTTGCTAACGAAGTCTTTCTAAGGTTTTACCCTTGTCAGTTGCCTGTGGTATTTTGGGTAGAAGGCATACTGCCAAGCAATGTATCTTCCACTGCAAACTCTTTAATTCGGCCAACAGGCCATGTTGTAAGACTTTATTTCTATTAATGTAATATGAACTTGTATGGATGTGATGACAATGTTGTGAATGTGCGTGCTAGCCACTGATCATGGGACTAGTACTGTATGCACATAGGAATCCCTCTTGGTATTCCACGCCATTAAAGGGAGGGTTCCGACAGCGTTGGTATCAGAGCCATACTGACTGTAGGAAAACCATAGTTAGATTGGTCGTTAGAATAGGAACCATTAATAATGCACACAAGAACATGCTTATAGTATTAACCTTTCCTTTTTAAGATATTCACTTTATCTTATCTCTCAAAAGTTACTAATAAAGTTTTCCTTTTAAATGATTTTAGATGGAGGTTGAACCTGAACCCGTTTGGAGTATGGTTTTAAGGGAGCTAACTAGAGTTCTTGGTCGGAGGAAGCGCCCCACCTTGATGATTAAGGAGGATAGGATCCTAGGCGAAGTCGTCGGTCATGTAGCCACTCTTCATGTAGCCATCAAGATTAATGGCCATACCCTTCAGCACTGCGTGAGGCACCGCAATTTCACTTCCTTTGCCACAGTTGAGGGAGCAGCCATAAGCTCTTTTACCGGTTGTGTAGGCTTTACCGTATCAATGTGAATGCCTTCACCCGGGATTTTGAGGCTCGCCGTAGGCGCCAGCAGCTTCGCCAAAACCCAACACCTATAGCAGTTCCACCATCTTCACCACCAGTTGTCCCAGAGTCACCTGCAGCACCTCGTCCCCGCCGTACCGGCAATCGCCAGGCATACCTTAGACAGTTCACCCCAGTCATGGCTAGGAACACACCACCTTCCCCACAGGCCTTTAGCCCAGAGATTGAGGAGTCCCCGTTAATCACACCACCACCACCAGTTCAGCACCCTGGAGTAGTTTACACTAGAGAGTCTCCACCACCATCCCCTCCAGTCCGTAACTCTTGGGTCATATACAGTGATTCTGAGCCTGAGTCTGGAGAGCCTTACCTGTCCGGTTCTGAGTGGGAGCCTTAGAGTTTGGAGTTTCGTAGTGTTTTAAGCTAACTAGTTAGCTTGTATCCCTCATGTATCCCTAGCAATGATGTAATGGAAGAATTATGTTATGAAAATTTCTATTTCTAAGAAGTTCTTACCTATAAGTATTAGGGTTCAAATATGTCTTCCTTTTATCTTATAACTTATGATTTTAACCTAACCTTGTAGATGGCCACACTTTGGGAGCCTTGCTACCGCACTAGCGCTTTTGAGGAGGACACCATGACCCATACCCTTTGGTGATCTGCAGCACTTAGGATTCACTCTTTGCCCATCTACACGACCTACTCTGCACCTTCGGCGCAGCATCCACGGAGTACGTGACTGAGGTCTTCATCCCTGAGAGGAACTCCATGGAAAGGCCCTTTCAGTTTCAGGGAAGGGGATCCTGCATCCGTATGTCCCTGTATGATGCAGCATATGTGGCTATCGTCCGCATCCGCCATGAGCTACCTGGGACGACCATGATGTTCTACTATTACCCGTCACGTGGCATGGGTGAGAGTAGCAACATCTACCGCACCACTCAGCTGGAGCCACGAGGTCCCCTACAGCATATGATCAACTTGGTGAGGTCGCTAGACCGCTATCTCCTTTGCCTCTGTCAGGAAACAGTGGAGGCACGCAGGAGGATAGCTTCTCTGGAGAACAGCATTGCTCCATGGGCTGCATGGGACTTTTCACCCCAGAGATCCTGTATGGGGAGGATGCCATGCTCGCGATCTTTGAGGTCTTGCCAGAGTTGGACCCTACTTTTGAGAGCTATCGGCGTGGGCGCGCATGTCCACCATGGATCCTCGTCGCCGCTCAAATGGATACCGCCTGTCACTAGGAGCATGGTACCTGAGGTGGCCATACCTGAGATGGCCATACCTGAGATGGCTATACCTGAGATGGCTATTCCTGAGGAGACATCTACTGGGGCTTCCAACAATGTCGTCCCCGATGGAAGGCCAATGCATGTTGTTCAGCCCAATGAGCATACCTCTGCTTCTCTTGAGGAGGGCGAGATCGTGACTTCTGAATTTTGATGAGATCTAGGTGTTTACTTGATCTAGACTAGGAAGAGGACGAAGAGCCTTAGCACTCCTATGTACTAGTTTAGATATTTGGTTATTATGCTTTCGTTGAACAATGTCTCGACTCCTTTTGTAATATTATTTGGGTTTTACTCGTGATTACTTAACCCTTAGGTTAAGATTCTCACGACGATGCAACCCTTGAATTATGATGAACTTTAATTTAAGAAGTATTTTAGGGAATGAAATGTTGCCTTGGAGCCATACCAACTCTTGTCTTGTTTCCTTCCTTATTTATTTTGCCATTGGATGATATGTTACAGGATGCCTATCACTAGATCCATGGATGATCTCTTGAGGGGTGATGGCACCTCTGATTTGCAGCCTCCAGGAGTCCATACCCCCGCTCCGCCTCAACCTAACCCTGTGCATCCGGCTGCAAGAAACATTCCGCCTCTGCAGCATAATGATCCACCACCTGCTCAGGATCCTCATTCAGCTATTCCTGAGGAGCAGCTTCCGGGACCTCCAACCATGGCTCAAGTGCTTGCCATGATTGAGCAAGGTCGTCAGACGAATACCCTTTTACTTCAGCAAATGGTGCAGAATACCACCAACCTCGGTGCAGCCTTAGCCAGAGGTGGTAATGGTGATGTTCCACCACAGTCCAAGTTGGGCGAGTTTCTGCGAACTCGACCACCCACCTTCTCAGCATCGTCAGATCCTCTTGATGCTGATGATTGGCTTCGCTCTGTTGAGGGCAAATTGATTATTGCTCAGTGTGATGATCAAGAGAAGGTGTTGTATGCATCTTATCGATTGCAAGGAGCGCCGCAGCTTGGTGGGAGAGTCACCAGGCTATTGTTCCTGAGGCCAAGTCATTACTTGGGCTGGATTCAAGGAAGCATTTCGCCAAAGCTCACATTCCAGCAAGCATTGTGGAGATCAAGAAGCGTGAGTTCTATGATCTTCGTCAGGGCAGTATGACAGTGATGGAGTATCTTCACCGCTTCAACTATCTGTCCCGATATGCCACTTCAGAGGTTGCTGATGAGGCAAGGAAGATTGAGCGCTTTCGGGAGCGCTTGAATGAAGAAATCAAATGGACACTTGCTGCTCATGATATCTTTGACTTCCAGTCCCTTGTGGACAAGGCCGTTCGAGTTGAGTATGGTACTCGTGCTGTTCAAGAGAGCCGCAAGCGCAAGTGGCTGGCACAAAAGTCAGCAGGTGCCAGTTCATCTAGGTCACAAGCAAGACAACCCCCTGTCTACCGTCCGCCAGTTCCTCGCCCGTCACCGTACCAAGGGCAAGCCCCACGCCCTCAGCCCCTGCCGGCTAGGCCACCTTATCCAGCTAGACAGCCATCTGGTGCTCAGAACCAAATGGCTAATGTCACCTGTTATCATTGTGGTGAGCGTGGGCATATTTCCAGTATTTGTCCCAAGAAGAACCCAGTGCCGCCTCGACCCCAACCACAAGGCAATCAGCAGCGTCCTCAAGGGCCTAGGAAACCGCAAGCCACCAGGCCAGCCCCACCTCAAGGCAATGGTAGTGGTCGTCTTCACCATGTGACCGCTGAAGAGGCTCACGATGCACCCGATGTGGTATTGGGTATGTTCCTTGTACACTCCATCCCTACCATGATTTTATTTGATTCTGGAGCATCTCATTCCTTTATATCGAAAGGATTTGTCAATCAACATGGGTTTGGGGTAGATCTTTTGCCAAGTAGCATGATAATACACTCACCCGGTGCCACCATGAAAACATCAAGCTTATGCCCAGGAGTGGCAATTGTGATAAATGGAATAATCTTTTATGCCGACCTCATAATGATAGATACTATGGGCTTAGATGTTATTCTAGGTATGGATTGGTTATCCAAACACAAAGGACACATTGATTGTGCAAACCGAATTATTTCTCTTGTCAATCTTGATGGAGTTCAAGTAGAGTTTTCCTCTATTCGTGACCCTTCCAAACAGAAAGTACACCTTCATTCTATGGCCATAACTGAATTTGATCAAGTTCCTGTAGTATGTGAATACCCGGATGTATTCCCGGATGAGTTACCAGGATGCCACCCGATCGTGACATGGAATTCTCTATTGACCTTATCCACAGGGACGCACCTATGTCGGCGTCCTTACCGTATGCCCATGGATGAGCTAGTAGAATTAAAGAAGCAACTCAAGGAGCAATTGGACAAGGGATTTATTCGTCCTAGCTCGTCTCCATGGGAAGTCCCGTGTTATTTGTCAAAAGAAAGATGGAAGTCTGCGTATGTGTGTGGACTATCGATCTTTGAATGAGGTCACCATCAAAAATAAATACCCGCTTCCACGGATTGATGATCTTTTTGATCAAATGAATGGCGCTCAAGTATTCTCCAAGATTGATTTAAGACTTGGGTACTTCCAATTGAAGATCAAATCTGAAGATATTCCCAAGACTGCTCTTACCACCCGTTACGGTTTATACGAGTATACCGTAATGTCCTTCGGACTCACCAATGCTCCTGCAAGTTTCATGAACCTTATGAATAAAGTCTTCATGGAGTACTTGGATAAGTTCGTAGTGGTATTCATTGATGATATCCTTGTCTACTCAAAAGATGAAAAAGAACATGCATCTCATTTGCGCCTGGTACTTGAGAAACTCCGAGAACACCAACTTTATGCCAAATTTGAGAAATGTGATTTTTGGCTGAAAGAAGTTGCCTTTCTTGGGCATGTCTTGTCTAAAGGAGGAGTTGCGGTAGACCCAAGTAAAGTTCATGATGTGCTAGCTTGGAGTCAGCCTCAATCCGTTCCGCAAGTCCGAAGTTTTCTTGGTTTGGCGGATATTACCGTCGATTTATTGAAAACTTCTCCAAGATTGCAAGACCAATGACTCAACTCTTGAAGAAAGAAAAGAAGTTTGAGTGGTCCCAGAATGTGAAGCAAGTTTTCAAGAGCTGAAAAGAGGCTAACCACAGCCCGGTGCTTGTGTTGCCTGATGTTCAAAAGCTTTGATGTATATTGTGATGCATCCCGCTATGGGCTTGGTTGTGTGTTGATGCAAGAAGGCGAGTCGTAGCTTATGCTTCCCGCCAATTGCGACCACATGAGATGAACTATCCCACTCATGATTTGGAATTGGCGCGATGGTTCATGCTCTTAAGATTTGGCGTCATTACCTCATTGGTAATAGATGCGATATTTACACCGATCACAAGAGCTTGAAGTATTTCTTCACTCAATCAGATTTGAACCTAAGGCAAAGAAGATGGCTTGAATTAATAAAAGACTATGATCTCAGCATTCATTACCATCCTGGTAAAGCCAATGTTGTAGCTGACGCTCTTAGTCGAAAAGCTCCATTGTATCATGGTGCGCGACTAGAGTTGCTTGAGTCATTTAAAAGACTCAATGCTGAAGTAGTTGAGGAGGGATATGTTGCTACCTGGAGGTACAACCAACCCTCAAAGAGCAAATAAAAGTTGCTCAACTCAAGGACCAAGCCATTACTGAAATTCGAAAACAATTGAAGCAAGGTTTGGGATTAGAGTTTTCAAGGAGCCGATGGATCAATCATGCATGGACAGCAAATGTATGTCCCAAATGATCCCGAGCTCAAGGATTTGATTACGAGCGAAGTTCACGATTCACCATTATCTATTCATCCGGGAGTACGAAAATGTACCAAGACCTCGAAAGAATATTGGTGGCCCGGCATGAAAAAGGATATTGCCGCATATGTCGCTATCTGTGATGTGTGTCGGCGAATCAAAGCTGAGCATCAACGACCAGTAGGACTTCTCCAACCTTTAAAAATCCTGAATGGAAGTGGGAAGACATCGGTATGGATTTCATTACCGGCTTGCCCAAGACTCAAAAGGAAATGACTCCATATGGGTCATTATTGATCGGTTAACCAAAGTGTCACATTTTATACCAGTCAAGACCACTTATCAAGGAGACAAACTTGCTGAGCTCTATTTGAGTAACATTGTCCGTTTACATGGTGTACCCAAGACTATAGTTTCTGATCGAGGCCCTCAATTTACCTCTCGATTTTGGAAAAGCTTACATAGTCTTTTGGGAACCAAGTTAAACTTCAGTACGGCCTACCACCCTCAAACGGATGGGCAAACTGAAAGGACAAATCAAATCTTGGAAGACATGTTGAGAGCTTGTGTGTTATCTTATAGCACCAATTGGGAGAAATGCTTACCATTCGCCGAGTTCTCCTACAATAATAGCTTCCAATCAAGTCTCCAAATGTCCCCATTTGAGGCACTTTATGGAAGAAAGTGTCGAACTCCTCTCTTTTGGTCCGAAGCAGGTGAAGGAAAGTTCTTTGGACCAAACCTCATTCGAAGCTCAAGAGCATGTTGATGTAATAAGAAGCCGATTGAAGGAGGCACAATCACGACAAAAGAGCTACGCTGACCACCGTCGGCGTGGTGAGCTTTGAAATTGGCGATCATGTCTATCTTAAGGTTTCTCGTCGCGGTATTCGCCGATTTCAGATTCGAGGAAAATTGGCACCTCGATATATCGGACCATACCGCATCCTTGAAAAAGAGGTGAGATGGCATACAAATTGGAATTGCCACCTCGGTTATCGGACATACATGATATATTCCATGTGTCCCAATTGAAGAAGTGTCTTCAAGCTCCCCTTTGAAGTGACTCCTCTCGGCAGTATTAATCTTCAACCTGATCTTTCATATCGCGAGCATCCTATCCAAATTCTTGAGGAAGCGAGCGTCATACCGGAGTCAATCAATTAAAATGTTAAAAGTTCAATGGAGTAACCATACCGAAGAGGAAGCTACCTGGGAACGAGAGGACCAACTTAGGGAAGAATTTCCTTCCTTCTTTCTGGAAGCCGCCAAATCTCGAGGACGAGATTTTTCATAAGGGGGTAGGTTTGTAACATCCTCAAATATTAGAAAGCATTATTAAATATTTGAATTATTAATCTTGGTTTTAATTTGGAGTTCAACCATTTTGGAGGATTATTTGGATTTTCGATTTATTTAGATTATCTTTTGTTAGCTAAGAGAAGGTTCCATTTCATGCATTTCTTCATTTAGCTTTTCATCAATAATTTGAGTATGTTCTAATGCAATCAAATCAAGCATTATTCAGACCAATTAAAAATGTGTGTACATGTCGATGCTTGAATTGGCAAGAGTGAGACCTAACAAGCGATAACAGCCAACTCTCTTTTGCACTAGAATACCTACTGGCTTTAGGGATCATTAGAATCCATGGAGCAGCACGATTTCAATTAAACCAAAGGATCCTCCATATCCCTCCGCACCAATGAGGGGTTTGAGTATCTCATTATCGAATCTGAGTAGGGCAATTACCATTTAACCAAAGTGAAGTGCCTTTTCAGACAATTCCTAATTGAACTGCCATCACCTATTTGGACTACGGTAAAAAAAAACGTTCAAATCTCCAGCTAGGAATCTACCAGCTCATGCATTATTCAAAGCAATAGGGCCAATGAAATGTGGTTCAAAGCAACAGACAATTCACTGAATCAACCTCATAATTCACCTATCTCTTGGAACTAATGAAGTGTCTGAGCCAACAGCTCACTAAACCAACCTGCGCATGGGGAATTGTCAGACTAGAGCTTGATGAGCTATGGAAGCTGGGTTAGTGCAATCCAAGCTAAGGATTCCCAGATCCTATTGCACCAATGCAATGCACGAAATGATGCCTCACCGAACCAACTAGAGATGGAGGATTGTCGGATTCGCCACGGTGCACTTGAGTAGAGTCTGAAGGTTGAACTGAAGCTCGACCGAGGCCCGTTGCGCCCGCTCCACCTCTCTCTCCCTTGCCGACCCCATTGCCCAATCCTTGCTCGCCCTCTCTATCGCGGCCCCTCCTTATAGCCGCACGGACCTCCTCCCTGTTGCCTTGCTCGCCCCTTCACCTCGCCATTGCAGAGAAGAGCTTCGGCTCGAGGCGAGGCAGGCGAGCACGTTCCGTCGCGATTCGTCGCGAGTGAGCTCGGTCATCAAATTCATCCCTCCCGAAGCTTACTTTCGGTTCACTGACCCCCATCGTCGCTTCGGTTGCAGCTCTCCTCGTCTGAGCCGCCGCCGGGTCACCTTCTTCGTCTTCGCCTCCGGTTGCACGGTGATAGCCCGACTCGACCACCCTTCCTCCAATCCAAGGTATCAAGCTGCACCACTAGGGACACTAGATGCCCACCGAATGCTCAATTTAGCTTTGACGCTGCCCTAGAGCCGTCGCAGCCAGCCGCCATTAGAGCCGCCGCCCCTCACCGTCGCCAGCCTCCTCAGGTCATCCCCGGACCCGATGGAGCCATGCCCTAGGTTCCCCTAGGCCTGGTGATGCTCGAAGAGCCCTTGCCCAGCCGCTTAGGCCTGCTCGCCGCCCGGCAAGCAAGGCCTCGCCTCCGCTCCCCTGCTCGGTCTCGCTGACGCGTGGGACCGGCTTGTCAGCCGCACTCCCCAATCGTCCGAGCCAGCCACTGGCGCGTGGGACCGCCCTGTCAGTGTGCACGTGCCCTATCACAGTGCCAGCCTAGCCGAAATACGCTTTCTCAGCATGAAAGCGCATTTTCCATTTAAATCTGATTTTGCCAAACCGAACCACTTCAAATGCCCATAACTTTTTAAATACAAATCCAAATGAGGTCAAACCAGTTTCTAAATTTTTATTAAATCATGTAGTTTCTGAATATGCAAAAATATTTCAAACTTATTCTTGGAAAATGTTTAAATTTGGAAAATAGCATTTCGGCCAAACTATGCTCAATGCAAAACTTTTCCAAATAACCTCCAAAATTTAGGAAACCAATTTTGTTGAGTTCCTGACTTCATGAAGGTTCCAAATATGTAAAAATGTTTAACTTCGGATTTAGTTCGTATCATTTTCCTAGTAGGGGTAGTTTCTATAGGTTTAAATTTGAAATGATTTCATTTAGTGCAATAAAACTTTAAAAATTCATGAATATGGTCCCTAAGCTCTTTATTTTGGTAACTCCTTCTGTCAATGTGAGAATGTTTAAGTTTAACCTATGGTTAATTTTGAAACATGTTGTAGGATCGTTTCATGTAGCGTGTACATGATGTAGATGTACAACTTTAACCGGATAAGATTAGAATTATTCCTAGGACCTTAGGTTATCATAACCTTGCTGTTATATGAGTATAATTAGGATTGTTCACTGTTTGTACATGCTTAAGGCTTATTACTTATTCATGCAACATAGGACACCATGGTTAAAAGAAGCCCTATTAATTGATTAATTGAAATGGCATCACAAATAATGTTTAGAACCTAGTAAAACCAACTTAGGAACACTAGTTTAAACATCCCATGACAGTACCTAAAAGTATCCCTTCATAATTTGTTAAGGTGCAGTCACATTGTAGAAAAGAAAATGACATCATCAACATGTGTAAAATTGTGACTTTTTAGCTTTTAGGTCACCCGTAGATTATCTCGTCTAAATGAAGAATGTAGGAAAAATATCTCAAAACTGTTGTACAATGTTTATACTACCATTTTATGGAAAAACATTTGAATAATAACTTGCTTTGCATCTAAATCTCATTAGCTCAAATAGCTAAGTTTTATGTTTTACCGATTTGGTAATAATTGAATAGTTGGACCTAATGAACCTTAAGTAAATTGTTTCGCATCGCTAGAATCATCTTGTAAACATGTAGGTTTAACCTCTAGCCCTAACCTTCGCCAAAACACACGGTCATGCTTGTTTTCGTGAATGATTCTAATTGTAATGATTCGACTTCTTTTGCCACATGTGTTGTGTGTTTACTTCTCGTTTGTTCTTTTCCGGATTTGGATGTTGCTTCGCTTTTTATGATACGGCGTGTAGACACCGATACTCCGGATACTTTCGTCGACGACCCCGACTTCACGCAAGAAGTCACTGAGCAAGGCAAGCACCCTCCTTTGACCATAATGAACCCACTATTTTAATTAGTTTACTTTGTTTGTCAAAACTATTATGCATGCGCTATGTTTATTAAACTGTTATATTGTGGGATGTGGTAGAACTAAACCTAGCTTGTGGGATTTCCTCGATTAATTGTTGACATGAGAACATTGAAACCCTAGGTTATGGTTAGACAAAATGTAATGTCAAATGGGTGTACTCGATTAATTATTTGCACATGCTTAGTATGCTCTAGAAATGGGATCACGAATGGATGGCTACACTATTCATGATGATCAATGAAATTTGGACATGTTTTGGAAGAGACGGGTGTTGTCTCATAAATTGCAAAGATTGGTTATGACAGTAAAGGATACTGGTAGTTTGATAAAAGTGAAAATAAAACTATGTTTTGACACAGGTGGATTATGGCAATAGCCGGGTGTGTAAGCTTTAACTTACACGTAGTTTAGGGGGAGTTTCCACCTGAGTTAATTTAAGGACCGAACATAGTGTTGTATAATCCAGGAATTACCGTACAACCACAATTGCTATTTATGGGATAGCCTCAACCTATTAAGTTGTTTAAACTGGCTTTACACTTTGGAAGGCCGTAGTAGCACGGGTTGTTCTTGCGAGATTACCCGTAGGGGTGTCCACACGCGGGTGTGGGTTAGACACATACCAATGCAACGGTGTACGCCTTGCTATGGGGGAAAATGGGTTACCTTGAGTTCTAAATGATCCCTGCTAACTTTCATTTCTGCCGCCATAGTAAGGGTTTGTCGGCACCGGGCTAGTGTAAAGTCGGTGTTAAATAATGTAACGGTTGTGTATGATTTTCCTCGCGGCACACCTAAGGAAGTGTGTTAATTAAGCTTTGCAAAAAGGGAAAGTCATTATTTGTGGGTAAAGCTGTACAACTCTGCAGAGTCTAAACTTTTCGAAAAGCCGTTCCCACGGTTATGGGAATCTTGGTGCACTGACACTAGTTAGAGTTTTGGTATTTTCACAAAATGGTTTGGAAACTAAATGATGCTTGGAAAAAGTCTTAATAATATGTTGTGGTCAACGAAATGGGAATGGACGTTGTTCTACCCACAATCATGGAGGATTGTGAGGTTGTTATTATTCTTATGTATACTTGTTATTTACATATCTCAGAATTGCTTTACAAATTACGCTTGCAATCTATTATTCTGTATTTACAATTCAATTTTCGCTTTATGCAAAATAACTTAGTAGCTTACCATGACATAGCCTGCATTTATTATATACATTTGTGATACACTACAAGTCTTGCGAGTACATACGTGTACTCAACCTTGCTATTGTTGATATTCAGATAATGAAGAAAATGAGTACCCCGATCCCGACGCAGAATACGGGGACTTTGCTAACGAGTCTTTCTAAGGTTTTACCCTTGTCAGTTGCCTGTGGTATTTTGGGTAGAAGGCATACTGCCAAGCAATGTATCTTCCACTGCAAACTCTTTAATTCGGCCAACAGGCCATGTTGTAAGACTTTATTTCTATTAATGTAATATGAACTTGTATGGATGTGATGACAATGTTGTGAATGTGCGTGCTAGCCACTGATCATGGGACTAGTACTGTATGCACATAGGAATCCCTCTTGGTATTCCACGCCATTAAAGGGAGGGTTCCGACACCGCCACTGATAGGGCGTTTCCTATTTGCAGTTTTGTAGTAGTGTGTGGCGGACACCATTGGCAGTTTTCCAATTACATAAACTTGTGATATAATCTATTATATATGGATTATGCATTATATAAAAAATTAAAATTTCCCATATACATTTGTATTTTCTTCATTGGAACTCATAAATATACACGTCATCTAAGATGTTTGCAAATTAATGTTATTAATCTCCTCCCAATTTCGAATAACTTTAAAAGATAACTATTATGATGGGTAACTTACAGATCACAGTGGTCGAAGGACGTCCAAATAAAATTCCACCTTCAGAATCGGCGACTGAAGCAATGGCATATTGGCAGAAAGTTATTCCCAATTCTCCCATGCCGCCAGCAATAATTGACCTCATGAGCCCACAATCTAAAGAAAGGGATAACAAGAAGTTTGATTCTACGGCGGTCGGTAAGGGGCACAACAAGAAGCTTCCATCCACAGAGAAGGTTAACTATGACTGGAAATTCCCAATTGTGTACTATGCCTCTAAAGAAGTGGGAGGTGCCAAAGAGCACATGATCGCACCATCTAAAGAAGGGGATGATAAGTTCACCTCTAGAACTGCTGGGAAGGGGCAAAATAGCAAGCTTGAAAGCATACAGGAGGTCAACTATGACTGGAAGTTTCCACTCGTGTACTATGCCTCCAAAGAAGTGGGAGATATTGAAGGGGCTGATAAGAAGTTCATCTCTAGAGTGGGCGGAAAGGTGCATGAAAAGAATCATTCACCCACAGAGGAGGTCAACTATGACTGGAAGTTCCCACTCGTGTACTATGCCTCAAAAGAAGTGGGAGATATTGAAGGATACAAAGGTATGTTTTTTTCCTTATTGACTGTATTCTTAAAGTTTGTATCCAATAGGTACGAATAGTTATATATAATCCGATCAAATGTAACACAAATACCAATTGTTGAATATGGAGCAGCATCTCAATGATAGTACATCCAAATAACTAAATTATTGGACTTACGTAGTTACTAGAATGCACTTGCGTACTGATTGCATCAAAATTCACAAATTAATTCTATGCTCTTGGCTAGATCGACAAGAAACCACATTTGAAGTTAATGAATTCTTATTTGTCCTACAATTTTCTTGCAATTAGTTTACATATTATTTCTTCACCCTCATTTCCTCATCGTACATGTTAATATTATACGGTTGCACATATTTAATTTACGTGGAATGTTGGATCACTACAATTAAACAAATTAGTGGAAGTGTGAATCAAATTAATTATGTAGCGTTATAAGACCTTGTAATGCACAGATTTTCGGTGAAACGGTTTAATTCCCATGTTAATCATGAAAACTCGGATCGAGCCTTTGATAAAAATAAAAAAAAGTGCCATATACTAGTATATGTTATACAAGTTCTTATTGAATCTTTGTGGTCCAGGGGAGAAACTTGAGCACGTACACAGCAACAGCGGCGACAATGCCCCCAGAAATTCAAATGGCATATTTTTATTCGAGGACGAGCTGATACCGGGCTCAGTGCTCACTGCACGTGTAGCATCGTCTAGTCCATACCGACCCCCGCTGTTGAGCCGTGAGATTGCGGAGTCCATCCCATTATCCTCCGAGAACTTCACCGAAATCCTCACAATGTTCGCACCGGCCTCTCTAAGCATGGTCGATGACATCAAGTTCACTTTGTCTGTGTGTGAGGACCCAAGGCATGTGAAGGGAGAGAGGAGGCAATGCGCCTCCTCTGTGGAGTCGATGGTCGACCTCGTCGCGAACACACTGGGGACACGCGACTAGGGATGCAAATGGGCCGACCCTAGGGTTTTCTTTGGCCCACTTTAGTTCAATTGTTTGCACTAAAAATTTAATTTTTACTTCACCTTTTAAGTTTTAGTGCAAACAAATGAACTAGAGTGGGTCAAAGATGACCCTAGGGCCGGTCCATTTGCATCCCTACACGCGACGTGAGGGCCATGTCGTCCAACGTTCCCGTGGAAGGCATGCCGACGCGGCAGTACCGCCTCGCCGCCGTCAGGAGAGCCACAGGCTCCCACAGGATGATGACCTGCCATGGCATGCGGTACCCGTACATGGTGTTCATGTGCCACTCCATCTACCCAAGCAGGACCTACTACGTGACGCTGGCGACCGACGACGGCTTGGCACCGACGGAGGCGATGGTGATGTGCCACCTCGACACGTCGTCGTGGGCACCTGACCATTACTTCTTCCAGTTCACCGGTGCGAAGCCAGGGGAGAAGGCGGCATGCCACTTCATCAACAGAGACACCATCGTCTGGGCACCCGCCGCTGCCGGGAACCAAGGAGAGGTGCAGGCAGCTGCCGAGTAGCTCGGCACCATCATCTCGGCTTCACTTCTGTTCTGCTCTCTAGTGATGCAGGCTACGTGATAAATAAATTGCAGGCTTCCATAGATCGTCCTGCTGAATGTCATGCCAACCGTGTGCTTTGGCTGCTCCTACGTTGTTCTATTCGTATGTCGGTCTGTGTTACTTGTTTTGTCTAAGTTGTTGCTTCTGTTGATGTCTGTTCAATCCATGCATAATCAGTCCTAAGACATCAAGTATAAGTGTTCACTGGATGCATGCTCAATTGCTCATTGTTCGTTACACCAGACATGATTTGCCTTCCTAGAATTTATTTTGGGAAACTACAACAAAACTGATCATCCACGCCTCCTGATAACCAGCGTTTTCAGCTCACTACTAGGGAACGAGCCTTTTATGCCGTCACATTAGTCTTGATTAGCCACGAACCGAGACTAAATATTACATCAGTACCGGTTCAATGGCTACTAGGCTCTGGGGCACCCTTCACTCCCGGTTCATAACACCAACCTGGACAGATGATCCCCCTCGAGGTGTTTGCAGGCTAGCTGGCAGCGCGAAGAGCACCAATCCCGGTTGGTGTTACCAACCCGGACTGATGCCCAGGATTGATGTCTTGTTTTTGAAAAGGCTAAAAGGTATGCAAATCATATTTGAATTAGAGTGTGTGGATGGGTGAGTTGGTGATAAGGGTGAGATGTGAGCCTTGAGAAATCATGAGGTCTTGGATTCAAGTCTTGTTTCTTCCAATATTTGAAGCCATTTTTTAAAGCAAGCCTTAAGCCATTAGTCCGGGTTGGTTGAACCGGGATTGATGCTCCTTAAGCATCAGTCCCGGACTGATGGCCGTTACCAACCGGGACTGATGGCATGTTCCCTAGTAGTGGCCCTAGTGATAATAATTTTACAAATTTCTATTTCCCTGAAATTCCGTAACTTGTAACTGTCGAGAAAATCTACAACTTTGTAGTTTATAGATTTTCCATTTGAAACAATTTAGATGCTTAAATATACATTATAAGTTTAAAATAAATATAATTCATTCAAAAAAGTCCGATTGAAATAATATCTACATGAAAATTGTAGCTCTCGAGACCGTATAATCCAACAATTTCAAATTGGGGTACTATCCTGCGTATTATCCACCCCAAGCAAGACCGTTGGATAATGATCAACGTACGATACAAATAATGTCGCCTTTGTAGGGGTAGCAAGCCGACGGTCTAAATCCACAACCGGTCCAGATGGACATCACCGAACAACTGATTAATTAGCCTGCTGAGAGATTGTAAGACCGGCCATGATTACTAGAAGGGGTGAATGGGAGCTAATATTCTTCGTGGGAGAACGGTATGTTGCTCAATCACTCAATGTGTAACACCCCGGCATCTCGTGTGCCCGAATGCTACCAAACATAGACTAAACAACATCTAAATACCACAATTAAATATAAATTACAGCAAAGGAGTAAATGCTAAAACCGAAAATTTCGGCAGCATCTCCTTTGTTTTTCCATGAATTGGAGCAAGAGTAATAACAAGGCAAGTTATATCATAGCAAAAGACATCTAAAACAGCAATATCAATGAATAAAGCATCACTTATGTCTAAATTAAGGACTTCAACCATTCCATCAAATATAACAAACAAAACGATGAACTCAAGCCCATACGCCAAGATTCATGGCACTAATCATTACTATCATGGCTCCCACTGATTAAAATGTATGGTATTCTGAAACTACGTGTAGAAGTGTAGCTAATGCCCTTTTCCCGCATGCCGGTTTCATGGTACCTAAGAAAATAACATAAACACAAGCGTGAGTTCTTCACTCAGCAAGTATATTGCAATGGAACAAGAAAACACATTCTAATTGTGACACTACGGTATGGTGTGACATTATAAAATGTGAAATTAGAGAATAAAACCTTTCGGCTTGAGGTTTACTCGCGTTTTTGGGCCTTTTGAAGTGATGTGTCACAACGGAGTGTCGGAACCTTATAAATAGTGCATGATGAGGTCAAAAACATTATGAGGTGTGGAATTAAGGTTAAAACCATAGGGTTTGGGGGTTAATAGCGTTTCCGGGCCGTTTCCGGGGTTTTGGGCCTTCCCGGGAGAGTTTGGGCCTAAAAGAGGGGGTTGTGGGCTTTGGTGGGATGGAGTGGGAATCCATTTAGGATTAGGAAAGGGGCTTAGGGCTGGTAAAAGGGGGTTTCCCAGCCCCTTTAGGCGTGCTCCCCCTGCCCTTGCTGCCCCCCACTTGCAAACCCTAGCCGCCACCTCTCTCCCCCACCTCCCCCACACGCCTCCACCTCTAGCCGCCTCCCCCATTGCTCCCCATTGCTCCACCACCCCTCCACCACCTCTCCACCTCCCTTTCTGCACCTAGGTGAGTTCTTGACCTCACCACCTCGAAGATCCATCCATTGGAGCGCTCCGCGACGAGGAGATCCGGTGGATTTGGAGCGAGGAAGGAGATCACGCGATCCGGGAGGAGATCTATTCAGATTTCGTGCATTGGGCAAAGGTATGATCATGGGAATCCTTTGGATTGGTTTAGGTACTGTTCTAAGGGTGTTTATCAAGTTTTTAGATCAATTGGTGGTGCTGGATTTGAGCAATTTGGATTAGATCTAGATGTTGCCACGTTTCTGTTTTGGGACAGCATGAGCAGTCGACCTAGGGTTGGAGTTTTCGTCAATTTAGAATCCGAATCTGTCCGTACGGATGTCGAAGAAGTTGTAGATAATTTCGTTATATTTTAGTGGACATAAAGAAATTTAAATTCCGATCAGCCGTTTGAAAGTTATGACTGTTTTACCGAGCGTGTTAAAATCTGTGACGCGATTGGAACAGATCACGGTAATCTGTAGATTAAACAACTTTAGAGTCCGAATCAGTCTTTCCATATACCTCAAAAAAGTTGGGAAATTTCCTAAGCTACGCGAGTATGTACTCGTTTAATTGATTCGGAGTCCCAGAACTCAAGTTATGTCTTTTGGAAGGCTGCTGTCCTGACGGGACAGAACCTCTGTTTTTGGTTATTGCTAGTAGTTGGTAATGTCGGGGTAGATGAGGGTTTGCGTACTGTTTTGTGGGCATGATTGTGAGTGTGTGGTACCCATGTGCAGGTGGTATGACCTCGGGAGTGCCCTCTACGTCTCGCCAATCCGTCGCCGTGGTTGAGGCAAGTGTATTGGATTGGTAGCGGGTTATGGTTTGTTTGATTGATTGAGATTGAGATTTGAATATATGATATGTTCACATGCCATGCTTTAATGTGTGCCATTGATATGATGAATATGTTTATTATGTGAATGATGCCATGTGTTAATGTACAAGTTATCTATGATGATGCCATGTGTTAATGTACAAGTTATTCATGATGTTGGCATATTCGCATACATGGCATGTTACATGGCCCGGGCGGTGAGAAAGTCATAACTAATCCGGGGAAGGTCGGTGAGAAAGTTATGACTAATCCGGAGAGCCAATGAATAAGACCTACATCGTGATTCCATTCACCGCGGTGAACGGAAGCGAGGAGTAGGCACCCTCCATCTTCGGGATGGAAGGGGGGAGAGGGTGCACACCGACGGGTGTGTACTCAACCATACCGGTATGAGTTTCCAAGGAGACATGAGCATCGCATTGCACTTCATACATATTGGTGATGATGATGATAATATGTGACCATGAATGAGATGGTTTACAAGATGTGAGATATTGTTGCTATGTAATTGTTTATGTTTGTACCATTGCAATATACTTGCTGAGTGATGACCTCACGCTTGTGTTTATGTTGTTTTCTTTTAGGTACCATGAATCCGACATGCGGGAAAGGGAGCTAGTCACACGTCATCACGTAGCATCACACATTTAAACAATGACATGTTCTTTCCCTTATGGTTATGGTTA
Organism: Rhipidocladum racemiflorum; assembly: GCA_036346355.1. Classification (NCBI taxonomy): domain Eukaryota; kingdom Viridiplantae; phylum Streptophyta; class Magnoliopsida; order Poales; family Poaceae; genus Rhipidocladum; species Rhipidocladum racemiflorum. The sequence goes on from CM070582.1 coordinate 20,212,441, forward strand.
ATTCATTGAACTAGACTATGGTTTCGATGATTCGTTGGTCGTTATGAGTAATTGATTAGTCTTTACTTGTCATGTGATGGATGGAATTTATATCCTTAGTGGTATGGTGGCTGTTCTTCCGTTTGATCATGTTATTGCTATCGTTCATTATGCTATATTGACATGTTACTATTGTTGTTGCTTCAATTCATGTTAAAACAAAGGAGATGCTGCCGAAATCTCGGTTTTTAGCATGTGCGCCTTTGCTGGAATTTATGTTTAATTGTGGTATTTAGAGGTTGCTTAGTCTATGTTTGGTAGCATTCGGGCATATTAAATGCCGGGGTGTTACAGTTGGTATCAGAGCGGGCTGTAGGTCCTTGGAATGTGTATTTTTAGTGTCATGCTATAGGGTACAACTAAAATATGATGTGGAATAACTTAGAAACATGGCCTAGGTCTTAACTAAAATATTGTCATAGGATAGCAACATTAAAACTTGCCAAAAGTGGTATAACTAATCTAAAATTTGACACACATGGATGCACAGTAGGAAAGGGTATGGGTATCGTTTCTTTACGCTTAAATATTGTATTTAAGCTATGATGTTGAATGCTTCATTTGATAATGCATGTTGCTATGTCTATGAGATAAATGATTGAATTGTTCCTGTTGTGGTGAATAAAAGTGGCGTTTTGGTGCCGAAGGGTTTCGGTCACCTCTCTTATTTCATAGTAAGGGTGAGGTTTGACGGTGTGGCCGGTTAGCGCCATCACCGAAGAACTATTAACCCCTGTAAGAGAAGAGTGCTTACCCTTTCTGTCGTAGATCGGGTAGTTGACTGGAGACAAAAAGAAGAGTTAATGGTGGTTTCCTTCGTATGTTCCTTGCCGTTCTGACGGTCGGTGTTCGTTGCTTTTCTTGGCTTTAGTAGATTTGAATCGAATGAAAAGTGTTGGGTTTTTGTGGATCGTTCCGTATGCGGTGTGTGGCTTTGTCTTCCTTGGTTGAAGACGAAGAAGAGGAGTCTAGTGTTGCGCTTCTTTTGGGCGTCTTTCCAGTTTTGATGCATGTTGATTGCTTTATGGGGAACAAGCATTCAATTTATTCCTGTGTTTGTCTTTCTCTGAGGTTAAAGGAGTTATTACGAAGTTACGCTGCACTGGTCAGGGCTGAAGTTCTGTGGCTTTATAGTAGTACATGGTGTTTGATTTCGTTATTTTATTGGTTTAAGAAATCACCTTTGAAAAACCCTTCTTGTTTCGTGAAAGATTGGGGTTTGGTGTTAAGGTTTTATTTGCAAAGGTTCATTTGATTGGTTGGTTCCCTCCTGTGGGAGTCTTTGAGATTGAAAAGTGTTTTGGAGAATTCCTTTTTGGCATGACCAAGTTTGGGTTTGTCTCATTGCAATTTCGAGAGTCAAATTTCCTTATGAATTTGGGATGAGTTTTAAAACTAAAATGCTGCAAACAAAGTAAGTAGTCTTTTGACTGAAATCGTTTGTCCCTAGTAAGAATTGTTGTTCAGCATGTTATGTAGTAGGTAACAATGTGGTTTATGGATTGATGTGTTGCTAAGTTAAATTTTGAGTTGAATCAATTCAATATGAGTAAAATCTCTAGTTTGAGAATAAATAGACTACTAGTGTTGTAGTTTACTCTTAGCGAGAATGATTGAAAGTGTTAATGTTCATGCTTAGAATCTGTTGCCTTGCTTTAAAAGTGCTTATGATCCTCGTTAATGTTAAAAGTTTAAACCTTGATGCATAGTTAAAACATTAAGATGATGTAAACTGCTGATATTGTTAAGAAGCTTTGCTTGTTGTTTAAAGATGTTCTAATCTAATGGATTAGTAGAGACTAGTGACTTTAATTTGGAAGTTGATTGGAGTGGTTATTTTTGTTGTTGCAAACTACTAGTATATTTGGAAGTATGCAGTTGTGTCCCTTCAATGCTAGTATTCAATCTATTTTAAATAGTTGGAATATGTTGTGGGATGGTAACTTGGTTATCACCTATTTATAGGGTAGCTAAAAGTAATGTTGATTGGTTGATGATTATGCCGCTTGTTTTTATTGATGACTAAATAGTGGTGGTAACTGTTTAGGTTACTCGTTGGAAAACCATGGTTAAAATAGAGGAAAATTTTAACATGTTGCGATGGAATGAGCTTTGGATAATTAACATGATGTAGAATTTTATCCTTAATGAATGTATGTCTTAGAATCATAGTTATGAACTCTGTCTTGTAGAGATAATATTTACATGTTGAAGTCGTTTATTAACTGAATGAGTTTCGATTGTCGAGTCGTTGACATATAGGTGGTATGAAATTTATATGATGTTCTTTGTGTAAGATTTGTGGTAGTAATATGTTTCAAATTTAGAATAAAAAGTATTATATTTCGGTGATCCGTGGGGATCATGTCAATATAGTTTTGGTTGGGTGCCTTTTTGTTAAGCATCATAAACCCTAATTAAAAGTGTTGGGGAAGATAATAAGAGAGAATTTGTTTTGAAACTCTTGTTGTAACCGGAGGGGTTTCTCGATGAGTAAAAAAGAAGAAGTGTAATTTGAATGTTTAAAAGGATAAGAATAGGGTTTCATGCTGAGCTTGTGTTTAAAACCCTCTGGACTGGTTTGGTTGTATGCCATCTTGGTTGAATGCTTTCGGTTGAGGTGTTCCTTATGTTGAGTTTCAGAGTTTCCCCAAAACTCGTAGTGTTTGTTGTCGACTTTTGGTTTTGGCGAAATTGTTTAGTTCGTGTTGTGATTTTGAGTTCACATCCAAAAGTCTTTGAGTGGATCGCGCTCCTTCGCGTTCGCACTGAATCATCTTGGGAGTAAATGTTAAAGGACGCATAAGGTCTTAGTGGGTTAAGTTGGAAATGGTCGAGATTTAATTTGTAACTTCTTTTGGCTAGAGTTGGAGTTGTTTTGAAAAGATGTATGATGTTTGCGAGTGCTTCACAAAGGTGGATTTTACGAATGTTTTACAAAGTGATTTTGTTAGTGAGGTGTTTCCCTTTTGGGAATGAGTTTCCCTCTCCTTGAGGAAGTTTGTGATAGTTGTGGGAGCAGATGCTCGATTGGAAATTTTGATGTTCTCTTCCAAAATGTTGAATTTGGATGAAATGCAATGTTTTGCATGTTCAGTTTTCATTTGATGTGGGATGTGATGCGACGTGGTGTTTTACTGTCAACTATGTTGCCGTCATAGTCTATATGATTTAGCGCAACCGTCAGTGTTATGTGTATTTCAATCATGTGATACCGAGGAAGAAGTCGTCATGTGAATGACTATTCGGTAGTGTTGTTACATGATGAAGGAATGGTGAAAAGTAAACATGACATCGTTTTTAGATGTTAAATGATAAAAGAGTCGTTGAGCCAGGTCGGTGAGAAAGTTATAAGGATATATGAGTAATCCGGAGTGCTCTTGAAAAGTGTGCATGCATGTCATGAATCGAGATGTCCATTTCTTTCTAGTATGAAAGAATGAAGAATTTCCGGTATGTTGGTTGTGGTGTAGGGGATTTATGCTTCCTTTGTGATTTGGCTTGGATGTTGCCGAATTCTTTCCAAAATTGTTGTTAACGCTTTGGGTTTGAGTTGTCGTGTGTACACTTGGGCTTGATAGCTAAGTGTTTTGTGTGAGGGCGAGACCCTCTTAAGAAAGGAACCAATTGTGGTTTGGTAAGGTTTTATGATCCTAGCTTGGGCTAGGTGTAGAACCTTAGTGGTATAAGGGTGGTTTGTGATGGAGGTTGATGATGTATGGGTTTAACCTTTACTAAGAGTAGCGATGGGTGGAAGTGAAGTTGACGGTAGATCGGTGATAATTGCCCTGCTGTGAGCAGTTGTCTTCACTAGTTGTTTTTGGGTTTGAGTCTTGCCTGGGAAAGGATGGAATAAAATGTTAGTATGATCGTGTATCGGAAGGGCAAGTGTGCCTTAATGAGTTTTCCCCTCGACGGAAATTTTCGGGAATGTAGAAAGGTCGTTAAAGGAATTGTGACTTCCTTGGATTATGTCATGTTGAGTTAAATGGAGTACGGTAGTCAGGTTGGTTGTGATAGAAGTATGAAGTGTTTGCCGTGAGGATTCGAGCGTTTTGGGTTGATGGAGCCCTTTGTAGTTGAAACGCAGATTCTGTTTGGGCATGGAAGTGAAGGTCGACCCGTGAGAGGTTGCCCTTAGTCGAGCTAGATCTTTACTTTTCTTGCCAAGTGTTGGTTTTGAGAACTCGCTTGTCGTTTGTTCCGGTTTGAGGTTTCGTGCGGTTGTTTTGTGCTGCAGAGAAGTCTTTTGTCCCTTGGGGATTTTGTTGTTGTTTTTTTGGCGTCCTTCGGATTCGAGGTCGAATCATATTGAAGGGGGGAAGAATTTGACACTACGGTATGGTGTGACATTATAAAATGTGAAATTAGAGAATAAAACCTTTCGGCTTGAGGTTTACTCGCGTTTTTGGGCCTTTTGAAGTGATGTGTCACAACGGAGTGTCGGAACCTTATAAATGGTGCATGATGAGGTCAAAAACATTATGAGGTGTGGAATTAAGGTTAAAACCATAGGGTTTGGGGGTTAATAGCGTTTCCGGGGTTTTGGGCCTTCCCGGGAGAGTTTGGGCCTAAAAGAGGGGGTTGTGGGCTTTGGTGGGATGGAGTGGGAATCCATTTAGGATTAGGAAAGGGGCTTAGGGCTGGTAAAAGGGGGTTTCCCAGCCCCTTTAGGCGTGCTCCCCCTGCCCTTGCTGCCCCCCACTTGCAAACCCTAGCCGCCACCTCTCTCCCCCACCTCCCCCACACGCCTCCACCTCTAGCCGCCTCCCCCATTGCTCCCCATTGCTCCACCACCCCTCCACCACCTCTCCACCTCCCTTGCTGCACCTAGGTGAGTTCTTGACCTCACCACCTTGAAGATCCATCCATTGGAGCGTTCCGCGACGAGGAGATCCGGTGGATTTGGAGCGAGGAAGGAGATCACGTGATACGGGAGGAGATCTATTCAGATTTCGTGCGTTGGGCAAAGGTATGATCATGGGAATCCTTTGGATTGGTTTAGGTACTGTTCTAAGGGTGTTTATCAAGTTTTTAGATCAATTGGTGGTGCTGGATTTGAGCAATTTGGATTAGATCTAGATGTTGCCACGTTTCTGTTTTGGGACAGCATGAGCAGTCGACCTAGGGTTGGAGTTTTCGTCAATTTAGAATCCGAATATGTCCGTACGGATGTTGAAGAAGTTGTATATAATTTCGTTATCTTTCAGTGGACATAAAGAAATTTGAATTCCGATCAGCCGTTTGAAAGTTATGACTGTTTTACCGAGCGTGTTAAAATCTGTGACGCGATTGGAACAGATCACGGTAATCTGTAGATTAAACAACTTTAGAGTCCGAATCAGTCTTTCCATATACCTAGAAAAAGTTGGGAAATTTCCTAAGCTACGCGAAGATGTACTCGTTTAATTGATTCGGAGTCCCAGAACTCAAGTTATGACCAAGTTTGGATTTGTCTCTTTGTAATTTTGAGAGTCAAGTTTCCTTACGAATTTGGGATGAGTTATAAAACTAAAATGCTGCAAACAAAGTAAGTAGTCTTTTGACTGAAATCGTTTGTCCCTAGTAAGAATTGTTGTTCAGCATGTTATGTAGTAGGTAACAATGTGGTTTATGGATTGATGTGTTGCTAAGTTAAATTTTGAGTTGGATCAATTCAATATGAGAAAAATCTCTAGTTTGAGAATAAATAGACTACTAGTGTTGTAGTTTACTCTTAGCGAGAATGATTGAAAGTGTTAATGTTCATGCTTAGAATTTGTTGCCTTGCTTTAAAAGTGCTTATGATCCTTGTTAATGTTAAAAGTTTAAACCTTGAGGCATAGTTAAAACATTAAGATGATGTAAACTGCTGAAATTGTTAAAGAAACTTTACCGGTTGTTTAAAGATGTTCTAATGTAAAGTGTTAATAGAGAAATTTAATCGTGTTGGCTAGTGACTTTAACTTGGAAGATTAAAGTTGTTTTTATGATTATGCCCATTTATTGACATTAATGACTTAGTAGTGGTGGTAATTGTTTAGATTACTTCTTGGAAGCCATTGTTAAAGTGGAGGTTATTATAACATGTTATGATGGAGTGAACCATGGATAATTAACATGATGTAGAATTTAATCCTTAATGAGTGTATACCTTCGAATCATGTTTACGAATTTTATCTCGTAGAGTTTTATCTTTAATGAATGATTGCCTTGGAATCCTAGTTATGAACTTTGTCTTGTAGAGATAATATTTACATGTTGAAGTCGTTGTTTAACTGAATAAGGTTCGGTTGTCGAGACGTGAAAATATAGGTGGTATGAAATTTATATGTTGATTTCGCTGAAAGTTTTGTTGAAGTACTATGTTTCAAAGTTAGACTAAGAAGTATTATGATTCGGTGATCCGTGGGGATCATGTCATTATAGTCTTGGTTGGGTGCCTTTTTGATAAGCATCATAAACCCTTATTAAAAGTGTTGGGAATGGTAACTAGAGGAAGAATTTGTTGTGAAGCTTTTGGTTTAATTGTGTTGGGGCTCCTTAGGGAGTAGATAGTAATTATTGAATTCTTTTAATGGAAAGCGTAGTGGAGTACTAGAGATGTTTCTTTTTATGCTGAGCTTGTGTTTAGAAGCTTTTGGACTGGTTTGGTTGTTTGCCATTTTTTTGGTTGAAGAGTTTTCGGTCCAGGTGTTCCATATGCTGTGTTTCAGAGTTTCCCCAAAACTCGTAGCGTGTGGTGTCGATATTTGGATTTGGCTAATTTGTTTAGTCGGTGCTATGAGTATGGATTTACACCCCAAAAGTTTTTGAGTGGATCGCGCCCTTTCGCGTTCGCACATAATTATCTTTGGAATTAATTTTAAAAGGAAGCACATGGTCATAAAGGGTTGTGTTGGAAACTTTTGAGTTAAGCCCTTGATGTGTAACTCTATTTGACTAGAGTTGGAGTCATTTGGAAAATGTGTCTGGTGTGCGGGTGTTTTACAAGTCTGGATTTTTATGAATGTTTCATAAGTGAATTTGGTTAGTGAAGAGTTTTCTTTTTGGAAATGAGTTTCCCTTTCTCTTTGAGAAAATTTGTGGCGGTTGTGTGTGCAGATGCTTGACTTTGGAGTCGATGTTCTTTTCCAAAATGCTGATTTTGGTTAAAATGCGAGGTTTTGCAAGTTTAGCTTTCAAGTAATGGAGGGTTCTGTTATGACGTGGTCTTTTCCTGCTAACGGTTTGCAGTCATGGTCTATCTGAATTTCTGCAACCTTCGATGTTAATGGTGTTTCAATTCTTTGATACCGAAGAAGTCGTTTGGTGAATAACTATTCGGTATTGGTTGTTACATGATGAATGAATGGTGGAAAGGGAAACATGACATCGTTTATCGATGTTTAATGATAAAGGAGCCGTTGAGCCAGGGGCGGTGAGAAAGTCATATATGGATACATGACTAATCCGGAGTGCTCTTGAAAAGTTTGCATTCATGTTATGAATCGAGATGTCCATTTCTTTCTAGTATGAAAAGAAAGAATAAAGAATTTACGTATGTTGGTTATGATGAAGGGGATTTGTGTTTCCTTTGCATCTTGGTTTAGAAAGTTAAACTGAATGCTCTTTGGTTGTTGTCGAATCTTTTCCAAAGTGATTGTAGTGCATTGGATTCAAGGTTAAGCATGGGGACCAATTGGGTTCATGGTTTGTGGATGAGTTTATCCAATCGTTGTGTCCTTGTTTTAGTCCTTGGGTGGAAAGCTTGAGGGCGAGACCCGCTTGGATGAGAAATCCAGTATGGGTTGTTATCGACCTAAGCATTAGGTGTTGTTAGTAGTGGATCGTAAATGGTTTAAAGGTGAGGAGTAAAGGAAGGTTGAGTTTGACTCAATTCAAACCTTCTTGGAGAATTGTGCTGTTGATGTGTTCCACGATAGGGTTGATTAAGTACTAGTGGACCACTTGGTGGTTGCTAGTAATTGCTTTTCCTTTTTCGAAGTGCATTGGATCTTTTATCGCTGATCTATGATCGAGTTGAGTCAACTGTAGCATTTTTGTTCGGTTGTTACTGTTCTTGCGGGTTTTAAGAACTTTGGTTTTAAACCCCGTTTGTTCAAACAGTGGGTTGTCTTGGAGTGTAGTGTCTCTCTTGGCTCGCGTCGTCTTGTTTACGGCGAACCATAGTAGAGAGGTTGAGGTGTGAAAACACTTTTGTGCGTGGGAGCTGAAGAGGGTTCTAGCGGTTGAAGCCGTCTTCTTCTGGAGAGTAGCATTGCTTAAGGGATCACGCACTATAGTGCCAAGGAATGTATCGAATGAGGAGTGTGAGACCGTTTTCTTTCGTGGTCTTTTTGGCAATTGAGGTGAAGGAGGAACCATGCGAGGTTGCACTTTGTTGAGCTAAATCAACATTTCCTCGCCAAGGGTTGGTTTTGAGAACTCGCTTGTCGTTTGTTCTGGTTTGAGTCTTTGTGTGAATGTTTTATGTTGTAAGGTAGTCTTTTGTCCCTTGGGGACTTTGTTGTTGATTTTGGCGTTAAATCGGATTCGAGGTCGAATCCTGTTTAAGGGGGGTAGAATGTGACACCTCGAGTGTCGCAACCTTATACAATGTGAATGTTGAGCACAAAAACTTTATGGAATGTGGAATTTAGGTTAAAACCTTTCGGCTTGAGGTTTACTCGCGTTTTTGGGTCGGTTGAAGTGTTATGTCGCCACGGATTGTCGTATCCTTAATTATTGAGCATGATGAGGCTATAAACATTATGAGATGTGGAAATAAGGTTAAAACCATAGGAATTGGAGGTTAATAACGTTTCCGGGCCGTTTTCGGGGTTTTGGGCCTTCCCGGGGGAGTTTGGGCCCAAGGGGAAGAACCGTGGGCTTTTGTGGAGAGATTGGCCCATGGAGGGAGAACGTGGGTAAAGGGGCTAGGCGCCTCCTCCCTGCCCTAGCCGCCTCCCCACACGCCTCCACCTCCCCTTGCGCCTCCACCAATTCCCTCCTCCCTCTAGTCCTCTTCCTCCACCTCTACCTCAAGCCGCGCCACCCCCTCCTCCTTGCGCCCCAAGGATGCCCCTCGCTGCCCACGACACATCTACGTGCTGCCCTCACTGTTTGGAAGAACCGCGACGAGGATCCCGAAGGATTTGGCGCGTGGGAGCGAGATCGGGTGATCGAGAGACATTCTTCGTGTTAAATCGCTGCTCGTCGGACTAAGGTATGTCCATGGGGAAACCTTGGGGAAGGTCTAGGTGCTGTTCTCATGGTAGATTTGGAGTTTTTAGATCAAGAGGACGTGCTGCCATGGAGTAGATCTGAAAAGAACTAGAGTTCGTATTGTACTCAGTTTCGGGCAGATTTGGAGTCCGTGTTAGGGCGTGCGATTTCGCAATTTTAGATTCGGAATTTGGCCGACCTTCTGTTTAAGAAGTTGTAGGTATCGTCAATACCTATTTTTTGTATTTTTTTGAGAATTTTTGGAGTTACGGTCTGAAAGTTATGGCCGTTTTGGTGGGCGCTGTCCAATCTGTGTCGAGGTTGGGACAGTCTGTGTTCAACATTAGATTAAACTAATTTAGAATTCGAATCTGACTGTACGGACTTCTAGGAAGTTGTAGATAATTTCAATACCTTTCAGTGAATATAAAGAAATTGAAATTCCGCCCAGGCGTTTGGAAGTTATGGCCGTTTTACCGAGCGCTGTCAAATCTGTAACGAGATTGAGACAGTTCGTGTTCAACGTTAGATTAAACAACATTAGAGTCCGAATCAGTCTTTCCCTATAACTAGAAAAAGTTGGGAAATTTCCTAAGCTACGCGAGGATGTACTCGTTTATTCAATTTGGAGTCCTAGAACAGAAGTTATGCCCATTGGAAGGCTGTTGTCTCGAAGGGACAGATTTGCTGTTTTCTGATTTTAGGAGTTGTAAGCGAAGTCGGGGTAGTGGGATTTATGTGTGCTGTTTTGTGGACTCGATTTGAGTGTATGGCATGTGTTTGCAGGTGGTGTGCCTCCAGGAGTGCCCTCAAACCTCTCGACACTCCGTTGCCCGTGGTTGAAGGCAAGTGTGTTGTAATGAATAGCGGATTGTAGGTTGCTTGTAGAGATTAGATGAAGGATGGAATACTTGCTATGATCACTTGCCATGCTTGCTGATTTTCAATGATATGTTGAGTATGATTATCATGATATGATGCTATTTGTTTATGTTTATCATGATACGATGCCATGTGTCTATATTTGCCATGATATGATACCATATGTTTATGTACAAATGAGATATGATAATTGGCATAGTGCATGCATGGCATGAGATAGGGCGAGGGCGGTGAGAACGTCATAACTAGTCCGGCAAGGTCGGTGAGAAAGTTATGACTAGTCCGGAACGCCATTAGAGTAAGTCATACATCGTGATTCCATCTACCGTGGGTTGTGGAAGCGAGGAGTAGGCACCCTCCATCTTCGGGATGGAAGGGGGGAGAGGGTGCACACCGACGGGTGTGTACTCAACCATACCGGTATGAGTTTCCAAGGAGATATGAGCATAACATTGCATTGCATTGCATTGCAATACATATTTAATGATGATGATGTTGTTATGTGCTCAAGTATGAGATGTTATATGGCATGTGAGGTATTATTGTCTTGTAAATGATCTTGTTGTCCATTACAATATGCTTGCTGAGTTTTCGAACTCACGCTTGTGTTTTATGTTGTTTTTAGGTACTTTGAGATCGGCATGCGGGAAAAAGGGGTTTAGCTACACTTCTACACGTAGCTCCACCATCATAGTCTATGATTAATCACTTGGAGACATGATTTTAAGAGTTGTGCCATAAAGTTAATGTATGGTTTAATCTAGCATGCTTGTGATCCCTTATTTGCTTCGTTATAGTTTATGAAGTGGTTGAGCGTGGTGTTATTGGCGTAGTTTGATGATACATCCATTTATGTTGATGTTTTAGATGTCGTGTGCTATGATATATCTTGCCATGATATTGATATTGTGTTAATTCATTGAAAAACAAAGGAGATGCTGCCGAAATATCGGTTTTTAGCATATGTACCTTTGCTGGAATTTATGTTTAAATGTGATATTTAGTTGTTGTTTAGCTTATGTTTAGTAGCATTCGGGCATATTAAATGCCGGGGTGTTACAGGGAGTGCCCTCTACTTCCCGCCAATCCGTCGCCCGCGGTTGAGGCAAGTGTGTTGTAATGAATAGCGGATTGTACGTTGCTTGTTGAGATTGGATGAATGATTGAGTACTTGCTATGATCACTTGCCATGCTTGCTTTTTTCCAATGATATATTGAGTATGATTATCATGATATGATGCTATGTGTCTATATTTATCATGATTCGATGTCATGTGTCTATATTTGTCATGATATGATGCCATATGTTCATTTACAAATGAGATATGATAATTGGCATAGTTGCATGCATGACATGAGATGGGGCGAGGGCGGTGAGAAAGTCATAACTAATCCGGGGAAGGTCGGTGAGAAAGTTATGACTAGTCCGGAACGCCATTGAGTAAGTCCTACATCGTGATTCCATCCACGTGGTGAATGGAAGCGAGGAGTAGGCACCCTCCATCTTCGGGATGGAAGGGGGAAAAGGGTGCACACCGACGGGTGTGTACTCAACCATACCGGTATGAGTTTCCAAGGAGATATGAGCATAGCATTGCATTGCATTGCATTGCACTGCAATACATATTTAATGATGATGATGTTGTTATGTGTTCAAGTATGAGATGTTATATGTGACGTGAGGTATTATTGTCTTGTAAATGATCTTGTTGTCCATTGCAATATGCTTGCTGAGTTTCGAACTCACGCTTGTGTTCTATGTTGTTTTTAGGTACTTTGAGATCGGCATGTAGGAAAAAGGGTTTAGCTACACTTCTACACGTAGCTCCACAATCATAGTCTATGATTAATCACTTGGAGACATGATATTAAGAGTTGTGCCATAAACTTAATGTATGGTTTAATTTAGCATGCTTGTGATCCCTTATTTGCTTCGTTATAGTTTACGAAGTGGTTGAGCATGGTATTATTGGCGTAATTTGATGATATATCCATTTATGTTGATGTTTTAGATATCGTGTGCTATGATATATCTTGCCATGATATTGATATTGTGTTAATTCATGTTAAAAAAAAGGAGATGCTGCCGAAATTTCGATTTGTAGCATTTGCTCCTTTGCTGAAATTTCTGTTTAAATGTGGTATTATGTTGTTGTTTAGTCTATGTTTGGTAGCATTCAGGCATATTAAATGCCGGGGTGTTACAGACCTTCCCCGGACTAGTTATGACTTTCTCACTGCCCGAGCCATGTATCATCATGCCATGTATGCAAATATGCCAACATCATAAAGAACTTGCACATTAACACATGGCATCATAACATAGTAAGCATATCCATCATATCATTGGCAATTATTAAAGCATTGCATGTGAACATATCATGAATTAGATCTCAATCACACCCGATCTAGCAAGCAATAACCCGCTACCCATTCCAACACACTTGCCTCAACCACGGGCGACGCATTGGCGAGATGTAGAAGGCACTCCCAGGGTCACACCACCTGCACCTAGGGACCACACACTCACAATCATGTCCACAAAACAGTACGCAAATCCTCTTCTACCCCGACATTGCCAACTACTCGCAAAATCCAAAAAATAGCGGTTCTGTCCCGTCGGGACAGCAGCATTCCAAAAGGCATAACTCGAGTTCTAAGACTCCGAATCAATTAAACGAGTACATCCTCGCATAGCTTAGGAAATTTCCTAACTTTTTCTAAGTATATGGAAAGACTAATTCGGACATCAAAGTGGTTTAATCTACAAAATACCGTGATCTGTTCCAATCACGTCACAGATTTTAATACGTTCGGTAAAACAAGCATAACTTTCAAACGGCTGGGCTGAATCTAACGTTCTTTATACCCACTGAAAGGTATTGAAGTTAACTACAACTTCTTCAAAAGGCGGCCGATCAAAATCCGATTCTAAATTGGCGAAAACCCAAACCCTAGGTCGACTGCTCATGCTGCCCGAAACAGAGAACGTGGCAACTTCTAGATCTAATCTAATCTACTCAATTCCTCAGCACCTAGATTCCTTCCAGGCCAAAGAACCACACGCCGGTCAAAGGCAGCTTTCCACATCATCCTTGTGGTCCCCATGTCCACGCCTGACCGTCGCGTGCAATCACCGAACCTCTATGTAACACCCCCACATCTAGTATGCCTGAATGTTACTAAACATAGACTAAACAACATCTAAATACCACAAATAAAGATAAATTATAGCAAAGGTACAAATGCTAAAACCGAAAAATTCGGCAGCATCTCCTCTGTTTTTCCATGGTTTGGAGCAACAGCAATAACATGGCAAGATATAACATAATATGAGACATCTAAAACAGCAATCACAATTGATATAGTAACAATAAAAGTCCAGGATAAAGCATTCAACCACTTCATGAGCTAAACGAAACAAATAATAATACCAAGCACACAATTAAGCAAATCTCAAGGTTTCATCGCACTATTCTTATTATCATGTCTCCAATTGTTAAATGGACTAAATATGTGGAGCTACGTGGAGAAGTGTAGCTAAACCCCGTTCCCGCATGCCGGTTTCATGGTACCTAAGAAAAACAACATAAACACAAGCGTGAGTTCATTACTCATCAAGTATATTGCAATGGATCATAAAGAACAGTTCAATGCTAACTTCGCTACACATCAAGCTTAACATCCTAATCATGTCCAAATCTCATTATACACATCTCATTATCATCATCATGTATGCAATGCAATGCACAGGTCTCCTCGAAGCACATACCGGTATTGCCGAGTGTACACCCTCGGTGTGCACCCTCTTTCCCCTTCCATCCCGTAGATGGAGGGTGCCTACTCCTCGCTTCCATTCACAATTATGGATGGAATCACGAGGTAGGTCTTACTCAATGGCACTCCGGATTAGTCATAACTTTCTCACCGACTTTACCGGACTAGTTATGACTTTCTCACCGACCTGGCCAGTTTCTCATGCCACGTATGGAAATATGCCATAAACATAAATAACTTGCATATAACTCAAATTAACCATTGCATAACCTTATAACATGCCATTTTCATCATGTCATAGGCAAACATCAATCATGGCAAGTTAGCATATCATGTAATCATTTTGCACCTAAATAAGACTAGCAAACATGCAACACACAACACATTCCAATACACTTGCCTTCACCGTCCTGAGACGGCGTGGCGAGACGACGATGGCACTCCCTGGGTCACACCACCTGCACAAAGGTTCAATACACTCAACCACACACTCACAAGACCATACAAGAACACTTAGCTAAACCGACTTCGCGATCTACTCCCAATGCCCAAAAACAGATATTATTCTCATTCAACAGAAAGCAGCTTTCGGAAGGCCATAACTCGGGCTTAACAACTCCAAATCAGACAAATGAGTACATTTTATCAAATCTTAGGAAATTTCCTAGCTTTGTCTAAGTATTGGGAAAAACTGATTCGGCCTCTAACATTGTCTAATCTATAGATCAACCTAATATGTCCCAATCTCGTCAAAGTTTTGAACACGCTCGGTAAAACAGCCATAACTTTCAAACGGCTGATCGGAATTAGCGTTCTTGGTGTCCAACTAAAAGTATTGAAATTATCTACAACTTTCTCTACAGGTGGCCGACCAAATTGCGAATATAAAATTGCTAAAACACAAACCCTATGTCGGACGCCCAATCTGCCCGAAACAGAACACTATGAAATCTCTAGTTTTCATCAATTCTATCCAATTGCAGCACCACCTTTCGATCTAAAAGCACAAAAACATCCTATAACACAGCACCTAATCCCTCCCCAAAGATTACCCATAGCCATACCTTCACCCGATGAACAATGAACGTCGAATCTTCTCCTCCCGGTTCCCCCGATCTCCTTCCTCGCGCCGAATCCGTCGGATCCCCTTGTCGCGAAGCTTCCCAAAGGAGAGGACAGCAGGGTGGAGGGGTGAGGATCTCTCCTAGGCTGGCTAGGGGGGTGGAGAGGAGAGGGAGGGAGAGGTGGCGCAAGGGGGAGGTGCGGCTAGGGGGGCGAGTGGAGGAGGAGGGGTTGGCGGCTTGGGGGGTCAGAGGGGAGGGGAGGTGAGGGACGCAACTAGGGCAAGGGGAGGCGCATGGGCAGGGTCATGTTGCGCTCCTCCCCCCACATGGGCCGAAAAACTCCACTTTTGGCCCATATGGGGTCCCCCCTAAGGCCCAAATCGCCCCGGAAAGGCCCAAACTCCCGAAAACGGCCCGAAAACACGAATAAACCTCATACCGTAAAGTTTTACCCTCCAATTTCATGTTTTAAAATGTCACGACATTCCGTAGTGTCACATTCTCCCCCCCCTTCAACAGGATTCGCCCTCGAATCCAAGACACGCCACTACGCAACTAGGCAGAACAAAAGACAGTTAAGCTTCACATCTCGTGCCTGAGGTGAAAAGCTAGGGGTACTTCTTGCGCATGCGAGACTCCAGCTCCCAAGTCGCTTCCCTCTCGGCCTGATGCGACCACAGGACTTTGACAAACTTGAGCGTGCTGTTCTTCATCACTCGCTCCGAATTCCCCAGAATTTTCACAGGACGGGACTCAACCGTGAGGTTCTGATCTAGCACCAATGGCTCTAAAGGAACCACCAACTCCGGGTCATGCAAGTATTTTCTCAGCGTCGAAACATGGAACGCATTGTAGACTCCTTGCATTGACTCGGGAAGCTCCAAACGATATGCCAACTTACCAACTCGAGCTATAATCGGGAACGGCCCAACATACCTCGGACTAAGCTTCCCTTTGGTGCCAAATAGAACCACGCCCTTGGTGGGAGATACTCTCAAGAGTACGCTATCACCCACCACAAACTCTAGATATCTACTTCTCACATCAGCATAGCTTTTCTGTCTACTCTGAGCTGCAAGAAGATTTTGTCGCACCGTCTGCTACACCCAATCCGGTCCAAGGACCACTCTCTCTCCCGGGTAAACCTCATACCCATAAACCACTAGCTATGAA
This sequence comes from Rhipidocladum racemiflorum, assembly GCA_036346355.1. Classification (NCBI taxonomy): domain Eukaryota; kingdom Viridiplantae; phylum Streptophyta; class Magnoliopsida; order Poales; family Poaceae; genus Rhipidocladum; species Rhipidocladum racemiflorum. The sequence continues at coordinate 20,228,562 of CM070582.1, forward strand.
AATTGCTCACAACAGGACAATTGTCACTGAATTACCGTCATCTTCACTACCACCCATCGGTGCTCTTATTAAAGGTAAAACCCAGACATTATCAACCTCCATCATAATCCATCCTTATACCACTAATGTCTGGCACCTAGTCCCAAGCTAGGACCATAAAACCTTACCAAACCACAATCGGCTCCTTTCTTAAGTGGGTCTCGCCGTCACATATTATCACTTAGTAAACAAGCCCAAGAGTATAAATCTTTATTATATTCAACCATAAATCATGAACACTCTTATTCTCATCATCCTCTAGAAATGCAAAGAAGTACAATTCCTTTGAACCCAATTGTTCTACCTGTATCGATTCGAATCCAATGCGCTAACAAACACTTTGGAAAGGGTTCGACAACATCCAACGAGCACTCATTTTATTTCCCTAAGCCAAAACGCAAGGGAAGCACAAATCTCCTACACCACAACCAACATACCAGAAATTCTTCAGTCTTTCTTTTCATACTAGAAAGAATGGACATCCGATTCATGACAAGAATGAACATTTTTTCAAGAGCACTCCGGATTAGTCATATATCCATATATGACTTTCTCACCGACCTGGCTCAACGACTCTTTTATGATTACATATCTATAAACGAAGTCATGTTTTCTCTCTCTCTTTTTTTTACCATTCATTCTTCATGAAACAATAATACCGAATAGTCATTCACCAAACGACTTCTCACTCGGTATCACATGATTGAAACACAATTAAAATCGATAATTGCAATTATTCATATAAACTATGACGGCAGCATAGTTAACAGTAAAACACCACGTCGTATCACAACCCACATCAATTGACAACTGAACATGCAAAACATTGCATTTCAACCAAATTCAACATTTTGGAAGAGAACATCAAAATCTCAAGTTAAGCATCTGCACCTACAACTGCCACAAATTTTCTCAAGAAGAGGGAAACTCATTTCCAAAAGGGAACACCTCACTGACAAAAATCACTTATAAAACATTTATAAAATCCACCTTTTGAAGCACTTGCAAACACCACATACATTTTCCAAATAACTCCAACTCTAGCCAAATAGAGTTACAAGTTAAATCTCAAGAATTTCCAACACAACCCACTATGTCTATCTGCTTCCTTTAGAATTTGTTCCAAAGATAACTCGGTGTGAATGCGAAGGAGCGCGATCCACTCGAAAACTTTGGGTGTAAATCCATACTCATAGCACAACCCAAACAAATTAGCCAAAACCAAATATTGGCACCAATCTCTACGGGTTTTAGGGAAACTCTAAAAAACGATAGAAGGAACACTTTTGACCGAAAGCATTCAACCAAGGTATCAAACAACCAAATCAGTCCAAAGGTTTTAAACAAAAACTCAACATAGATACAACCAAAAAGACATCCAACTCTTATAAAGGAAGTTTATGATGTTTAACAAAAAAAGACATCCAACCACAACTACCTCATCCTGATCCCCACAGACAAACACATCATATAATATCATATTCTCAATATAAAACATAATACCTAACAAATACTTTAGCATGATCAACCTATCAATTTATACCATCCAAACATCAACTTTTCATCAATTGAAACCTATTCAATTAATCAATGGCTTCAACAAATAGATATTATCTCCACAAGACAAAATTCGTAAGTAGGATTTTAAAACATACGTTCATTAAGGATAAAATCCTGTGTCATGATAATTATCCATTGTGCACTCCATCACAGCATGTTAAAATTTTTTCCTCCATTTTAACCATGGTTTTCAACAAGTAATCTAAACAATTACCACCACTATTGAGCCATCAATATGAATATACTAGTTACATGCCCATGCGTTGCTACGAAAAACAAAATTAATAACGAAAAATAAAGATTAAAAAATAAAAAAAAATTATTTCACAAGATCAAACATCTATCTTTAACGCTTCATTTCTTGCCAAAGCTGGCTAATTAAAGCAACGCTTCGTTTCTTGCGTAGGGCAATTAAGTAGGGCAATTAAGCAAGGCAATTAAGCGGCAATTAATGACCTGGGAAGAACTCACCACTGCCACCAACTGCTGCTTTAGAATAGTAGAGATGTGCATAATCATCAAACAACAACATTGCTTTTAGCTACCCTATACATAGGTTATAACACAATTACCACTACACAACATACTCCAAGTATTAAAATAAATTTAATAAGTTAGACAATCCCAATGCTCTTAACAACAACATCAAACAACAGCTCCTACCTTCTCATTTGTCATCTTTATTATCATTTCAAGAACACAATTACATCCTTCCAATTATTTCCATAGTTCATAATAGCAAACATAGTAGTTCTAGTCATATATCATAACAAATTGTCACTACACAACATATTCCAACTATTTAAGACAAATTGAATGAGTTGGACCATCACAAAGCTCTTACAACAACCACAAAACCTATGTCTTCCCAATTAACACGATACTAGCATTATAGGAACACAACTGCACTTCTAAATATACTAATAGTTTGCAACAACATAAATAGCAACTGTAATCAACTTCCAAGTTAAGGTCACAAGCCAGCATGGTTAAATTCATCTACTAACACGTTAAGTTAGAACATCTTTAAACAACCAACAGAGATTCTTTAACAATAACAGTAGTTTGCATCATCTAAATGTTCTAACTATGCATCAGGGTTTAAAACTTTAACCATTATCGAGGGTCATAAGCACTTTTAAAGAAAAGCAACAGATTCTACGCATGTACATTAACACATTTAATCATTCTCGCTAAACAGTAAACTACAACACTAGTAGTCTATTTGTTCTCAAGCTAAAGATAACAATCACATTGAATTGATTTAACTCACAAATTAACTTAGCAATACGTCATTCCGTAAACCACAACTCAAGAACAAGAACAAACACTAATAAACAATTTCTCCTTTCCAAGCAAGGAAGAAAAAACAAAACTCCAACAGAAATGCAGGAGAGCTAAACTCTCAAATTCCCAACTTTGATAGCCCAAAACTCTTCAAGAAATCTCAAGATCTATAATTCCAAGAAGGAAGAAGGATGCACTAGGGAAAACGAAATGTTCAACTAAATCTTTTCTGATAAAAGATTCAAACTTAGCTCCACCAACTCAAGGTCTTCACAAGGGAAAACTCCAACACTTTTTCTTAGATAGGGAGAACAACAACCACAAACCGCCGAAGGATCAACCCGTGGAAAACCGATACCTAACACTTATCCTTTGATTTCAATCAACTAAAACCAAGAAAACAAACCAAACCGATCGTTAGAACGGTAAAGAACATCCGAAGGAATCCACCACCAACTCTTCTATTTGTCTCCAATCAACTACCCGATCTTCGACAGAAAAGGTAAGCACTCTTTCCCCACAAGGGGTTATAGTTCTTCGGTAATGGCTTTAACCGGCCACACCGTCAAACCTCACCCTTACTATGAACAAAAAGAGGTGACCGAAACCCTTCGGCACCACAACCCCACTTTATCAAAATAACAAAAACAATTCAATCAATTCTCTCAATATCATAGCAACATACATCATCAAATATAGCATTCAACATCAAGGCTTAAATACAACTTTTAAGCGGATAGCAACGATACACATACCCTTCCTACTGTGCATCAGAGTGTGTCAAGTTTTAAATTAGTTAACCAACTATTTCGTTTTTTTAAAAAAGTTATTGCCCTAAGGCCAAATTTTAACGACAAGACCTATGCCATGTTTCTACTTTTCCAAGTCAACATTTTAGTTTACTCTAGAGTAATTTGCTACAATCACATTCCACGGACCTAAAGCCCGCTCTGATACCAACTGTAACTCCCCAGCATCTAGTATGCCTGAATGTTACCAAACATAGACTAAACAACATCTAAATACCACAAATAAAGATAAATTACAGCAAAAGTGCAAATGCTAAAACCGAAAAATTCGGCAGCATCTCCTCTGTTTTTCCATGGTTTGGAGCAACAGCAATAACATGGCAAGATATAACATAATATGAGACTGAAAGACCGAGATGGCGATCAGAGGGGGGGTGAATGATCCCAAATAAAAATATCCCCTACTCAACGTACTCCAAACAATCCCGCAAAGAAAACCGATGCTCCTTAAAATCGCGAAACCCGCAAAAATCGGAACGACTTGACACTATGTGTATCCCTAGCTTACATGGATGGGAACCATGAATCATGTGAGGGATATTTAAATCACAAATTCTGGTTGTCAAGTGTCCAAAGCAAAGAGGAATCAATTCAAATACTTCTTTTCTAAAAGAGATCAAGCCAAAACACAAAAGCCTCTTTTAGAAAAGCAAAAGCAGATTTTCAGGAATTGTCCTCAATTAGAGCAGGTGGATGGTGGACTTCTGTTGCTCCAAAAATTTTGAGAATTTTTCAGCCTGTGAGATGTTGAGTCGTGAAGCACTCCACCAAAAATCACCACCAAAATCCTTCTACAAAAATCAGGAAAAATCAAGAACTACGAACAGTCAGGATTTTCAATCAGGAAATTTGGGGCTCGGTTTTCACCTCACAGCTCCCAAATGGTGCATCCAGTGGACTCCAAAATTTTTCCACAGATGGGTATATGAGTCAAGCACCTTCTCCAACAAGAATCAATCAAGAAAGATTTTTCTATATTTTTCTAAAAATCAAAGACTGACTGCTGCGCGAAGAACAAGTTCAGGACAGATTTGCAATCTTGATAGAAACTTGATCTCTAGTCTATCCTAGGGTGCAAGAAAGATGTAAAACCAAATGAGCACCCTCAAGACCTCCTTGATCAACAGCATTTAGAAGGAGAGGAGCAAATCCAAATTATGCGAGAAAGTAAATTGCAGAATTTACATGCGGGAAAGTAAATGCTGAATTTAAATTGCGTAAAGTAAAGACATAATGTAAATGCGAATTTAAATTCACAAAAATGTAAAGAAAATCTTTGTATTTTCTGGTTGGAAGGTTTACAAAGCCTCACTTCATGTGGGCAAAGCTCAAAGGAGCAACTCAAACCTTCAAGTGAGGAGGACACCCTCCCCCTCTATTTATACTACTCTAGGGCCACCTACCACCCTTGGATGAGTCCCAAACCCTAGGGCACTCCACCAAGGGCTAGGATTAACCCTCTCATTTCAACCCACACATGGGCTTTACATGGGCCACATTGGCCATACATGGGTTTTACACAAAACCCGGTTAACCCGATGCAACGGGCCTTCATCCGCCGGACTTGACCGCTCAGTTTCCTCCTCTTCGAGCCTCCAACCCGAACCGGAAACCTTGAGCCACCTCAAGTCCATTTCCATGACGTCCAAGTGAACCTGGTTTGAGCCCAACCATCTCGTCGGCATCCTCGACCGCTCTGGACCTCGGTTCTCCCAACCTAGTCCCGGTACTCACCAACGACCATAGCTGCCTCAGGAACCTGTACCACAAGGAACAAACCATTTTGCACATACCACAATGCATATACCTTTTCTTCCTGCATGTTAGTCCACAATTATCATTAATTGAAACATGCAATACCGAGTCAAATCAAACTCAAACCTGAGCACACCTTGCTCAAATAAAGTCAAATACTCATCACAAACATGGATGGACCTCCACATGGTCCTTCAGAGACATCTAAAACAGTAATCACAATTGATATAGCAACAATATAAGTCCAGGATAAAGCATTCAACCACTTCATGAGCTAAACGAAACAAATAATAAGACCAAGCACACAATTAAGCAAATCTCAAGGTTTCATCGCACTATTCTTATTATCATGTCTCCAATTCTTAAATGGACTAAATATATGGAGCTACGTGGAGAAGTGTAGCTAAACCCCGTTCCCGCATGCTGGTTTCATGGTACCTAAGAAAAACAACATAAACACAAGCGTGAGTTCATCACTCAGCAAGTATATTGCAATGGTTCATAAAGAACAGTTCAATGCTAACATCACTACACTTCAAGCATAACATCCTAATCATGTCCAAATCTCATTATACACATCTCATTATCATCATCATGTATGCAATGCAATGCACATGTCTCCTCAAAGCACATACCGGTATTGCCGAGTGCACACCCGTCGGTGTGCACCCTCTTTCCCCTTCCATCCCGTAGATGGAGGGTGCCTACTCCTCGCTTCCATCCACAATTGTGGATGGAATCACGAGGTAGGTCTTACTCAATGGCACTCCGGATTAGTCATAACTTTCTCACAGACCTTACCGAGCTTGTTATGACTTTCTCACCGACCTGGCCACTTTCTCATGCCATGGATGCAAATATGCCATAAACATAAATAACTTGCATATAACTCAAATTAACCATTGCATAACCTTATAACATAGCATTTTCATCATGTCATAGGCAAACATCAATCATGGCAATCAATAAAACAGAAATCCCCTTTGCTAGGGGTGTAAATGGTACGGATATTTTTAGACCATCCAACCGACCGAGTTGATCGGATAGTGTCGACGATTGGAGAACGGGCTCCCATCGAGCTTACTTGTTGAATGGGGGATCAACAGAGCCCCGTCGTGCGGACCAAGGAGGTCGTTCGAGCAATGCCAAGGTCGGGAGAAAGGGGGACACGGCGTTTATCCTGGTTCGGGCCTCCCTTCGCCGGGATAACAGCCCTACTCCAGTGTATTGTGTTCTGTTTCTTTGTCGTTGTCTCTCCCCCTCCCCACAGACGGGGGGGGGGGGTTAAATATCAGGTTTAGAGGTACAAAGAAGGCAACTGCCTCCTGAAATTACGCTAATCAGTTATCTCCGAGATCTGCGGTGTTTATACCGTGCGCTAATTTGAAAATCGGGTAGGATTCCCCCTGATCTTCGGCTGATTGGTTGCGACCTTCCATCCTTGTTGCGTGATCAAGTCCACCAAGCATATCCCTGGGTGTGGTGTGGATTCCCCGAGCATGCTTGTGCGAGGTCGGTGGAAATGGTCGGCGGTCTTTAGGACAACCCGAGGGTACCATGGTCTTTTGCCAAATAACCAATCCCCGACAGCTAGCCCCCGAGGTTCGAGCGGGGAACTAACGGGCTCCCCCTTGAGCCTAAGAAGACCTGGAGGAGGGGTTAAATACCTCTTTGGTCGTGCTTACGACCATCTTACATCGGGACGTGACCTTCTGTCGTGCGTTCGTTCCGTGCTGGAGCCATGTTCGATCGTTTTTTCAATTCCTTCCTCGAGAAGCCTCCCTGTAATGGTAAAGCAGTTTCTCGAAAAACGCGCATTTACTGGGCAGTTTCCTGCCGCGCCGGACAGATGTCCCTCTGTGATAGGTGCGGCTTTCAACCTGCCCCTTCGCTGTCTTTTTAACCCTTTCTACCGGGAGAGGTCGGAGTTACACCGTGTCTCTTTGCTCGTCTCCGGCCAAAAATCTTCCAAGAGCCCTAGCGCCCAAGGACCCTTTTCGCTCCCCTTCCTTCTTCGGCCATGGCGCGTTTCAAGGTTAGCCAGATGACCCGAAGGAGGCTCCAGGTGCTCACGGACGAGGGGTACGTCGACCCAAGCTCGGGTCGAGTGCCTGGGAGCGATGCGGCGCCGGCACCGCGGGAGACGGAGATCGTCTCCTGCGAGTTGTATGCCATCAACGGGCTTCGTCTGCCCGAGAGCGACTTCCTCGCCTCCGTGCTTGCCTTCTGCGGGTGCGAGATCTCTCATCTCCACCCCAACTCTATCCTTTCTCTCGCAATCTTCTCCCATCTTTGCGAGGCTTACGTGGGTGTAGTGCCCACGGCTAGCCTTTTCTTTCACTTCTATTCCCCCTTCCGCACCGGCCGGGATGGCTCCGCCGGCTGCGTTTATCTTCGCCTCCGGCCCAACCGACCATACGAGTACCCCCTCGTGGCTCTGAAGGACTCGGTGTCGGGTTGGGCCGACCTCTGGTTTTACCAGAAGAAGGCGGAGGGGTCCCAGTCGGTCTATACTGGGGAAGACGCTCCGCCCTCTTGAGGCAGCGCGCGCCCCGTGCAACTGAGGAAGAGCGGGTGCTCGGGGCGATCGGTGAGCTTGCCCAGATGGGGCTCACTGGTCGGGATATCGCCCGACTTTACCTTCAACCGGTGTCCCCTGAGGCGCCGCGAGCACCCCTTCTTCGAGGTGACCGGGTGGCAAGACTTCACCCGTGAGGACAACGCAGGTATGTTCCTGGACCTCTTTCTCGAGCATCGTTGCTTTCTGGTGATCGGTGCTATATATTTTTTGTTTCAATCTTCGGTCGTGACGAAGCTCCGAGGACGGACTGGGTTGACGAGAGGGTCGCCGAGATGTTCGGTGCCCTGAAGGAGAAGGAGCTGACGCCCAATCGTCAGACCCCCAAGAACATTTTTGACCGCGGTGACGCGGTAAGTACATCTTCCTGCTTCCGTCCGAGGGCATGTTTTCCGAGCTTATTCCTCCCTATTTCTGTCTGCAGGACAAGGTCGCCCTTGACCTTGCCGTGTCGAGCGCTGTAGCGCTACCGCAAGCCAGCACCCCGGCCAGGGGTTCCCGCAAGAGGTCGGCGGGTCGAGGCCGCCAAGCATCTGCCTCGCCTCCCCGCGCCAAGTGGTCGAAGCGCCGAGCTTCGACCAGGACCCCCATGTCACACCTTGAGTACGCCGACCGCCGGGAGGTAAGCGAACTTTGAATCTGGTATGATGACTTCAAACGGAGGAGGCCAGAGCTGATGGGCCGACTGGTACAGCTCGCCGAGCAGGCGAAGAAGGCCGAGGAGGAGGCCAGGTCCCTCCCGACCAAGGAGCGGCTGGAGAGGCAGATCAAGGCCCTCCAGGACCAGCTTATTCGGGTGGTTGATGACCCCGAGGAGGAGGAAGAAGAGGAGACCGCCTATGCTCTGGTCAGAAGGAGCAAGAGGTCGACCCCTCAAACAACCTCGGCGCTGGAAGAGGTCGACATGGACGATGTCGACCCGGCGATGGCACGTGCCAGCGATGCCGCAGAGGAGCGCGTTGCGGTCGTGGCCGAGGCCTACGAGGCCGCCGCGGGCAGATCGCCCGTGGCCCGAAGCGAGGAGGCCGAGGAGGATGGCGCTGCTCGCCGGGCAGAAGGTAAGCTCCTACTTCATTCTCTTGTTCTGTTCTTGTCTTGCGATTTTCTTTGGGCTAACCCTACCCTGTTTGGCGTGGTCGTGATAGCTCGGATGTTGCTTTTGGACTTCCGTCAGATGGCTGAGGAGATTATCGACTCTGTAGTTGACGCCGAGCTCGACCGCGTCGTCGACCAAGTAATGGCCGAGATGGGGGAGGAGTCGGTGCCAGCTGTGGCCTCAACGGAGTTCGAGCTTCCCTCGGCGGGGCCCGAGCTTCCTTCAGCGGACGTGGAACCTACTCCAGCCGCGGAGGAGCAAGAGCCGCAGGGGGCCGAGGACCAAGAAGCCTTGGCCTTGGTCCCTTGCGAAGGGGCAAGCGCGAGCGAGCCCCAAGCAACGGGCTCCGATGGTCAAGGGGTGGTGGTTTTTGACCCACCGCCCTTGGCCGCGAGCCAAGAGGAGGAGCCGGTCGCTGCCGACCAGCCACCTCCAACTGCGGACCAAGGGGGAGATGCGGTCGTGATCGGCCAGCCACTTCCAGCCGCGGAAGTGATCGCCGAGCCCGACCAGCTGCCTTCGTCCGCGGACCACGGAGAGGAGGTGGTCGTTGATGACCAGCTGCCCCCAGCTGCGGACCACGGGCCGGAGGTGGTCGTCCTCGACCAATCGCCTCCGGGCGTGGAGCTCCCATCGCTTTCGGTCGCGGAAGTGCAAGGGGCTAAGCGCCAGCGCTTGCGATCGGCGCCCCGAGCGCAGGCGGGGTAGAGGAAGGCGGCCACGAGCCGCCTGTTGACGCTGAAGACCAACCTCAGGGCGTCCTGGGGTTGGTTGAAGGAGGAAACGTTGTTGCCTTCCTGGGAGCACCAGGTGCCCAGGAGGGGCAAGATCCTGACGTGCCAGCTTGGGATCAGGATGGCCCTGTTTGGATTAACCCCTTTTTCCGAGCTGGCGCTACCGACCGCCAGCGGCTTCAAGACAAGCTGGTCAGCCGGGCTCTTTTGGTAAGTGCTTCGCTTCTAACTTTTTCTTTTTACCTGAGGCGAGCAATCTTCCGGGGGTTTTTCTTGACTTCCTTTCTTCTTTTGCTTGAAGTTTGCTGCGAAGGCTATGGAGGACATCGACGCCTCCGCAGTTTCAGAAGAAGAGTTCTGTGCGTACCATCGAGAGCAAGACGCCAAGATCACTGATCTCGAGCGTCGGGTCTCCGAGGTGCGCGAGGCCGACCTGAAGCAGCTGGAGTCGGCGAAGAGCCTCATCTCTAAGCTCCGGGATCAGCTCTTCCGGAGCGAGGCGGCGAAGAGCACTTCAGAGCAGAAGTGCGCCGAGCTCGAGGAGGAGCTGGTGAAGCTACGGCAGGAGGTTCCTGACCAGCGCGCCGACCTTCAGCGAGCTCGGGAGCGCGAGGAAGCCCAGCTCAAGGAGGCGCAGCGCCTCCGGGAAAGCGCGGCCGAAGGTCGCGCGGCCCGGCGGAAGGTCCTGGACCTGGAGGCGGAGGTCGACTCCCTTAAGGACGAGCTCGCCGCCCTCCAGGCCGAGCGTAGGACTTAGATCCCTTTTTAGTTCGTGTAAATCCTGTAGAAAAGAAAACAATCTTTTGGGTTAAATGAGCAAAGTCGCAGATGTTTGGGTCCTTGCCTGTTTTTTCTCGAGTTCGTCTCCAATATATGCTTACATGATCTTAGTTCTTGAAAAACAAGTCCCTGCATAAGAGCACATAACACATATACGAGCAAAGAATCCTTGGAAGGAAGGATGAAATGTTCCTATCGTTCCTATCGTACGGAGCCCCCGCCATGGACAAAGGTCGTGCCCTCACAGTTGCGAGCACGAGTTTTGTTCATGGGAAAATTTTAGGGTCGCTTTGGTCGTAACGATTTTTTGAATGATTTAAATAGGTCGGTTGTGTCGAGGGAAGTGCGAGCACAGAGTAGACGAGCTTTAAACCAACAATACGTAAAGCCGCCATACCCGAGTGGTCACTGAACCGGGCTTAGAGTGGATGCCCGCGCTCGACCATGTATACAGTGAAGAGCTACTGTGGAAAGTGGACGATTGGGCGAGCATCCGGCCGGGGGCCAAGGGAAATGGTGCGCACATACTTGTCGGATAAGCTCGCCTGTAGTGTTGGTCGACGACGATGCTCGTTCAAGAAAAACGAGGACAAAACACGAGAAGGAAGGGAAAAGTTTTTATAGGAAAAAACGCAAGGGGTGCGAGAAAGGGGTACGCGCCTAAACGTAGAACTTACGTAGTTGATCGATGTTCCAGGTGCTGGTGAGCTCCCGACCATCTGGCATCGCGAGGCGAACAGCCCCCGGGCGTGCTGTAGACACGACCGTGTAGGGTCCCTCCCACCTTGGGGTCAGCTTGTTGGCTTTCGATAGGTCTTGAACTCTTCGTAAGACCATGTCGCCGACTTGTAGGACCCTAGGTCGGACTGTCTTGGCTGCGTGCCTACGAAGAGCCTGTAGGTAAACCGCAGACTGGAGCAACGCCCGTTCGCGTGTTGCTTCGACGAGGTCCAGGTCGACGAGGTGCTCAACCTCTTGATCGATGGAATCGATCAGTCGCACCCTTGGGGAACCCATCACGATTTCGGCAGGCAGAATGGCCTCCGCACCGTAGACGAGTTGAAAAGGCGTTTCGCCTGTGGCTCGACTTGTCGTGGTGCGGACAGACCAAAGAACGGCGGGAAGCTCATCCACCCACTGCTGCTTGTGCTGGTTGAGGGTCTTGAAGACCCTCTTTTTTATGCCTTGAACTAGCTGCCCATTTGCTCGCTCTCGGCTCCGCTGTTGCTCGTGGATGCGCCACAGGCGAAGCGAACCTTGGTCCCGACCTCCTCGCAGAACTTTGGAATAGTTCACCGTGAATCGGGTCCCATTGTCTGTGATGAGACGGCTGGGTATCCCGAACCGAGTTATCACATTGCTACGGAGGAACCTCTTGGCCGCCTGAGCCGAGATGGTTGAGACGGGCTCGGCCTCTATCCACTTAGTGAAAGTGTCGATGGCCACGAGCAAGTACTTGCGACCTTCGACCTCGGGAAAGGGTCCAAGGACATCGAGTCCCAGTCGAAACGGCCACGAGAGTGGTATGGTTTGCGGTGGCATATGCTTTGGTTGACGGGCTTTTCGAGCATGAAAGCGGCATGCTCGGCAGTCATTACGATCGACCGTCGGCCCGCCAAGGCCGTGGGCCAGTAGTATCCTAGTCGGAAGGCCTTGCTCACAAGCGTTCTGAAAGACGAGTGAGCTCTGCACATTCCTTCATGGATATCACGAAGAAGGTACTGGCCTTCCTCTTAAGAGACGCATCTGGAAAGGATTCCTAATGCGCCTTTTCGGTATAGGTTGCCTTTGATCAGTTTGTACTGAGAAGATCGCCTCGTTAGCCGGGAACGCTCGGCTTCTTCCTCGGGCAATGTCCCATGCGCAAGGTATTGGATGAATGGCGTCATCCAATTTGCGCTTTGCTCGAGGAAGGAGACCCTACCGCCGGTCTCTGGTGCCTCCTCTTCAGAGGGAATGGAGGGCTTATATAGGTGCTCGACAAGCACCCACTGAAAGGCGATGCGAGAGGAACCGACCTTAGACAATTGGTCGGCCAGGGAATTATCCTTCCTGGGGATGTAGATTACTTCAAAATTCTTGAAGTATTTCTCCATCTTCCTTACTTCAGCCAGGTACAGCGCCATTGAGGTATCAGAACACTGATACTCCTTGTTGACCTGGTTCACGACCAACTGTGAATCGCCTTTCACAGTCAGCCGTTGGACTCCCAGCGATTTACACGCTCGGAGTCCGGCCAAGAGGCCTTCGTATTCCGGCGCGTTGTTGGTCGCGGCGAAATGTAGTTGGATGGCGTACTGAAGTTGCTCTCCATCCGGGGAGACCAAGACGACGCCAGCCCCCGAGCGCTCGTATGCTCGGGATCCATCAAAATACAAGGTCCAGGAGCTTTCCCTCGAATCATTGGTTCCGCTGGCTGGTGGTGCCGGAGCCGACCATTCTGCCACGAAATCAGCCAAGACTTGTGATTTTATTGCCGTGCGGGCCGAGAACACCAGCTCAAACTCGGCGAGCTCCATTGCCCACTTGGCTATGCGACCGTTGGCGTCCTGATTTTTCAGGATTTCCCTGAGTGGGAAGCTGGTTGGCACCACGATCTTGTGTGCTTGAAAGTAGTGGCGCAACTTCCGGGAGGCCATCAGCAACGAGTACAGTAGTTTCTGGACCTCGGGGTAACGCTCCTTTGGTCCATGAAGTACTTCGCTGACGTAATAGATAGGTCGCTGGGAACCATCTCTCTCTACTGCTAACACCGCGCTTACCGCTTGAGGGGTTGCCGCCAGGTATAGTAGCAATTCTTCCCCTGCTGCGGGTGTGACGAGGACGGGCGGCTTGGAGATGTACTGTTTTAGCTCTTTGAACGAGCGATCAGCTTCTTCCGTCCACGTGAAGCCATTGTGCTTGCGGAGGACTTTAAAGAAAGGTAGTCCTCGCTCCCCTAGCCGGGAAATGAACCGGCTTAAAGCGGCCATTCTTCCGGTCAGAGCTTGTACTTCCTTCACGCACGTGGGTGACCTCATGTTTTCAATGGCTTCGATTTTCTCCGGGTTTGCCCCAACGCCATGTGGCCCGACCATGTAGCCGAGCACCTTGCCAGCCTTCACGCCGAACACGCATTTTTCTGGATTTAGTTTTATTCGATGTTTATTGAGGTTACAGAAAGTTTCTTTCAAGTCAGCAGCGTGACCCGAAGTACTCTTGCTTTTGACAACTATGTCGTCGACATAAACCTCCAAATTTCGACCTACTTGGTCTGTGAAAGTTTTCTGCATGAGGCGCTGAAACGTTGCTCCCGCATTTCTCAGACCGAAAGACATGGTCGTGTAGCAGAAGGTACCGAATGGGGTGATGAAGGAAGTCTTTTCCTCGTCTTCGCGCGATAGGCTGATCTGATGATAGCCCGAATAGGCGTCTAGGAAGCTCATGGTCTGTGATCCTGCCGTCGCGTCCACCAATTGGTCTATGCGAGGCAACGGATAGTTGTCTTTTGGGCATGCCGCTTTCAAACCCGTGTGATCGACGCACATGCGCCACTTGCCTCCTTTCTTCCTGACTAGAACTGGATTGGCTAGCCACTCGGAGTGCTCGACCTCTCTGATGAAGCCAGCTTTTAGGAGTTTGTCGAGTTCCTCCCGGATGATCGCCTGTTTTTCCGGGGAAAAGCGTCTAAGTTTCTGTCTCACTGGTTTTGTCGAGTGAATCGCTAGCTTTGTGCTCGATCACCTCCCTTGGGACTCCAGGCATGTCGGATGGTTCCCAGGCGAACACATCCGACCTTGCCCGGAGGAAGGTGATGAGCTCGAGTTCCTATTTGGGATCTAAGGAAGATCCCAAATGAACGACCTTGGCCGGTTCCGACTCGTTGAGCGGAACAGCCTTGGTCTCTCCTCCAGGCTGGAGGGCAAGTTTAGGCCGGGAATGCTTCGGCTCTTGGTCAGGGCCGCGAGTGGGTAACTGACCGACCATATCCAACGCTCTTTCGTCGCAATTGAGTGCGGACTTGTGGTTCCCTTTGATGGTTATAACCCCGTTTGGTCCGGGAATCTTTAGGCACTGATACGCATGATGCGAGGCGGCCATGAACTTGGCCAAGGCCGGCCTGCCGAGGATGGCGTTGTAGGCCGATTCGAAGTCTACCACCTCGAAGGTGATTAGCTCCGTTCTGAAGTTACTTGGGCCGCCGAAAGTCACGGGCAGGACGACCTGCCCCAGAGGCTTGATCGAGGTGCCCGGGACTATCCCGAAGAAGGGCACGGCTACACTCTTGATTTTGGAACGAGGAATCTGCATCTTGTCCAAAACCTTGGCTGAAATAAGGTCCAAAGAGCTCCCGGAGTCTATGAGGACCCGACCGACGACGGTATTGCTGATGGTGGGGTTCACGACCATCGGAAACCTCTGTGGTTTGGTCATCCCAAGGGGACAGTCGTCCTTGGAGAAGGTGAGGGACATCTCAGACCATTTCAGCTGCTGCACCGGAGGCTTACCCTGGGTAACATGGTGCACTTCCCTTGCGGCGTCCTTTAAGTCCCGGCGGGGCTTGTAGGCGGAGGAGCCCCCGAAGATGACCGCTATATGATTCTGTGGTTCTTGGTATTTCATGTCATCCTCACTTTCCTCGGCGGGCTGTTTACCTTTGCCATTTTCACCTTGCTCTGGAAGCGTCGGCATGGGACCCCTGCCGCTGTAAAACTGCTCCAGGCGGTAGGTCCACGTTCGGCAATTTCGTAGGTCGTGCCAGTGCGCCTGGTGAAGCGGACAGTAGAGGTCGCCCCGTTGGTCTGCATGGTCGCCTCGTTCTCGAGGTCTGTGTGGTTGTCCTCTTCCCCGAGCGTTAAACCCCCGGCGCTGCGGCTGGGTTGCTCGGGGCTGTTGTTGTTCCACCGCGGCAACCATGGCTGGCGAGGGTTGCTTTTTCTTCTTCTTCTTGATCTTCTTGTCCACAGAATTCGAGCCCTTTTTGCTAGCCAAGGTCTCTAGGCCAGGCTGAGGCGGTAGCTTCCCTTCATCCAGCATTTTCTTCCATTGGACGGCTTCATCTGCGTTGGCGTATCGATCGGCCATTTGGAAGGGCTCGTTCGCCGTTAGATCTGAGTGGATCTCCAGGTCCTGCGTGAAGCGCACGTCCCGTACCCCGAACTTGAAAGCTCGGACGACGGCCTCGTCCGATATGTTCGGGATCGAGTTTCGGACCTGGATGAACCTCTGGACGAACTGTCGCAGGGTTTCCCCATCCGTCTGTATCAAGCGCTCCAGGTCGCGCTCCTTTCCCGGGCGGATGTAACAGCTCTGGAAATTTGCTCGGAGCGCGGCGCTGAGCTGCCCCCAGGATCGTATGGATCCTTCCTTCTGATTGAAGAGCCACGTACGAGCGGCTCCGTCCAGAAACGTCGGTAGATAATTCGCCATCACCCCCTCATCGCCTCCGGCGGCGAGGATGGCGGTAGTATATATTGAGAGAAATTCGTCCGGGTTCTGGGTCCCGTTGAATCTTTCGATGTGGCCGGGCTTGAATCTGTTCGGCCATGCGACATTCCGGAGGGAGCTCGTGAAGGCCTGGCAACTGAAGCTCGGGGTTTCGCGATGAAACCCTCGGTCATAGCGGCCTCCACGCGGGTCTTCCGCCCAACGCCCCGTTCGCGGGCCGAGTCGAGAGAAGACCTCATGCGACGGTCGTGCCGACGACCGCTCGGTCGTGGAGCGTTCAGAGCGCTCGTAATCCGGGCGATTATAGAGGTGTCACTCTGAGGTTGCTCTGGAACTGTCCCGGGGCTTTTCCCGGATCAGGTTAGCTGTCTGGGGCGATCCCCGAGCATGGCTCCGAGATTCACCCCTGTGCGAGTGCGTGGGGGAGCGTTTGCGATGGTCCCGGGAAACACTCCGGGCATCCTGGTCACGGGGAGGATCCGAGACTTTTAGTTCGGCGGCAAGCCTCTCCAGATCCTCGGCCACGACCTTGCCTACGGCCTCTAGGTCCACTTGCTCGGGGAAACTGCGTAGGTCGCGAACGACCGCCGCCAAGGCCTGCAGCCGTTCTCGTTTCTGGTGAATTGGCGGTGGCGAGCTATGGCGGCGCTCCGGGGCGCGATCGGGAGTTCGGTACTCGCGAGAGTTCCTTTCCGCGGAAGCGCGCCTCCCCTTTGCCTGGCGGCGAATGCTCGCGAGGGTCTTTCCCAAAGACGCCTCCAGGTGGAGTCTGGCCGCCTCGTAGTGGTCGCGCTTAGCAGCGTCTGAGGACCCTTCCCCGGGCTCGGCACGGCTCCCGGCGATGTTGACCTGACGAGAGCGGGATGAAAGTGATGGGGACATCATTGTATCCCCTTGAGATGCAGTCTCTCGGTCGAGCTCTAGGTCGTCTGGTATGTCCAGGCCATCGTAGAGCCCGTCGCAGTCATCCTCGGGGTCCCCGAGGGTAATGTCTGGGGAATGGAGGTCCTGTCCTCGCATTCCCGTGTCCGGAGAAGGGCTCCCAGACTCAGTGTGACCGATAGGATCGGTCACATTGGCCACGCTGTCGCCGGCGTAGTACATGTCATCATCTTCAACGTGGTCAAAGACGCAAAGGTCCCGAGTGTCTCCCGAGTTTGGCATCCTCGAGGATCTTGATCTGCACGGGAATCAAGCTGTCGTCCCCACGGACGGCACCAGCTGTCGACGATTGGAGAACGGGCTCCCGTCGAGCTTACTTGTTGAATGGGGGATCAACAGAGCCCCGTCGTGCGGACCAAGGAGGTCGTTCGAGCAATGCCAAGGTCGGGAGAAAGGGGGACACGGCATTTATCCTGGTTCGGGCCTCCCTTCGCCGGGATAACAGCCCTACTCCAGTGTATTGTGTTCTGTTTCTTTGTCGTTGTCTCTCCCCCTCCCCACAGACGGGGGGGGGTTTAAATATCAGGTTTAGAGGTACAAAGAAGGCAACTGCCTCCTGAAATTACGCTAATCAGTTATCTCCGAGATCTGCGGTGTTTATACCGCACGCTAATTTGAAAATCGGGTAGGATTCCCCCTGATCTTCGGCTGATTGGTTGCGACCTTCCATCCTTGTTGCGTGATCAAGTCCACCGAGCATATCCCTGGGTGTGGTGTGGATTCCCCGAGCATGCTTGTGCGAGGTCGGTGGAAATGGTCGGCGGTCTTTAGGACAACCCGAGGGTACCATGGTCTTTTGCCAAATAACCAATCCCCGACAGATAGTGATTTTGATAGTTTTACGGATATCCGGCTATTTTTTTGTGGATACGGATAAGGATATTGATAATTACGACGAATACTTTCTGAATGAAATATGGATAGAAGCCAATAGATAATCCGACCGATACTATCCGACTCATAGATAGACAACACTACTTTACTTCATAAAACACCAAAATAAATATATTATATTCATGATAATTGATGTGTGCATTTTTTATATATTATCCGAGTAATTTTCGTTCCGAACTATATCCGATAATATCGATCTTATATGATCTGTATCTATATTCAACACTATTCATCCCCGTATCCGATAATATCCGTGTTCGCATCCGTGTCCGGCACTATTCGTGTCTGTATCCGTATCTGACAAAAAAATATGGATCCATTTCCGTATCTGGCATTATCCGACCGCGTCCGACCGTTTGCACCCCTACCATTTATGTCCTAGGTCTCTCTATCTGTTTTGTTATTGTTTGTCTGTTTATCTAGTGTTGGACTACACTTGATAGTAAGGTTTTTTTGTGATACTACGTTTTGGTGTGACATTACAAATTGCGAAATTAGAGAAGAAAATCTTATGGCTTGAGGTTTACTCGCGTTTTTGGGCCTTTTGAAGCGTTGTGACACCACGGAGTGTCGTAACCTTATTTAACGTGCATGATAAGGTTAATAACATTATGAGATGTGGAATTAAGGTTAAAACTATAGGATATGGAGGTTAATAGCTTTTCTGGGCCATTTCCGGGCCGTTTCCGGGGTTTTGGGCCTTCCCGGGGGAGTTTGGGCCTTGGTGGGCTTTGGTGGGATGGAGTAGGTCTCCGTAACGGACTAGGTTTGGGTGTGGGGGCTGGTAAAAGGGCTCCCCACCAGCCCTTGGGACGTCCACCCCTGCCCCATGCGCCCCTAACCCTAGCCGCCACCCTTCCTCCTCCCACCACCTCCTAGCCGCCCCATCTCTTGCCCCCATGGCGCCCCCATTGCTCCCAATTGCACACCATCTCTCCTCCACCCCCCTTGCTGCCCTAGGGTGACCTCCCCACCCTGCATCCTCATGGATCCATCCGAGGAGCGAGGTGCGAGGAGCGAGGAGCGAGGAGATCGATTGGAGTTTTCGTGCGTCGGGCAAAGGTATGATCATGGGGCTCCTCGGGGATGAGCTAGATACTTTTATTAGGGAGTTTATCAAGTTTTTAGATCAATTGGTGGTGCTGGATTTGAGTAATTTGGGTTAGATCTAGATGTTGCCATGTTTCTGTTTTCGGGCAGATTGAGCAGTCGAGCTAGGGTTCGCGTTTTCGCCAATTTAGAATCCGAATCTTGTCGTACGGATGTTCAAGAAGTTGTAGATAATTTAATTATCTTTCCGTGGATATAAATAAAGTTAAATTCCGCCCAGCCGTTTAAAAGTTATGGCTGTTTTACCGAGCGTGTTAAAATCTGTGACGTAATTGGAACAGATCACGGTAATCTGTAGATTAGACGACATTAGAGTCCGAATCAGTCTTTCCCTATACCTAGAGAAAGTTGGGAAATTTCCTAAGATACGCGAGGATGTACTCGTTTAATTGATTCGGAGTCCCAGAACTCAAGTTATGCTTTTTTGCAAGGCTGCTGTCCCGTCGGGACAGAACCTCTGTTTTTAGGTTTTGCGAGTAGTGGGCAATGTCGGGTTAGATGGGGTTTTGCGTACTATTTTGTGGGCATGATTGTGAGTGTGTGATGCCTATGTGCAGGTGGTGTGACACCGGGAGTGCCCTCGACTTCCCACAAATCCGTCGCCCGCGGTTGAGGCAAGTGTGTTGTAATGTATAGCGGATTGTAGGTTGCTTGTTGATATTGGATGAAAGATGGAATACTTGCTATGATCACTTGCCTTGCTTGCTGTTTTCCAATGATATATTGAGTATGATTATCATGATATGATGCTATGTGTCTATACTTATCATGATTCGATGCCATGTGTAATATTTGTCATGATGAGATGCCATATGTTTATGTACATGTGAAATATGATAATTGGCATAGTTGCATGCATGACATGAGATGGGGCGAGGGAGGTGAGAAAGTCATTAACTAATCCGGGAAAGGCCGGTGAGAAAGTTATGACTAGTCCGGAACGCCATTGAGTAAGACCTACATCGTGATTCCATTCACGTGGTGAATGGAAGCGAGGAGTAGGCACCCTCCATCTTCGGGATGGAAGGGGGGAGAGGGTGCACACCGACGGGTGTGTACTCAACCATACCGGTATGAGTTTCCAAGGAGATATGAGCATAACATTGCATTGCATTGCATTGCAATACATATTTAATGATGATGATGTTGTTATGTGCTCAAGTATGAGATGTTATATGTGATGTAAGGTATTATTGTCTTGTAAATGATCTTGTTGTCCATTACAATATGCTTGCTGAGTTTTCGAACTCACGCTTGTGTTTTATGTTGTTTTTAGGTACTTTGAGATCGGCATGCGGGAAAAAGGGGTCTAGCTACACTTCTACACGTAGCTCCACCATCATAGTCCATAATTAATCACTTGGAGACATGATTTTAAGAGTTGTGCCATAAACTTAATGTAGGGTTTAATTTAGCATGCTTGTGATTCCTTATTTGCTTGGTTATAGCTTATGAAGTGGTTGAGCATGCTTTTATTGGCGTAATTTGATGATATATCCATTTATGTTGATGTTTTATTTGTCGTGTGCTATGACATATCTTGCCATGGTATTGATATTGTGTTAATTCATGTTAAAACAAAGGAGATGCTGCCGAAATCTCGGTTTTTAGCATGTGCGCCTTTGCTGGAATTTATGTTTAATTGTGGTATTTAGATGTTGTTTAGCTTATGTTTGGTAGCATTCAGGCATATTAAATGCCGGGGTGTTACAGTTGGTATCAGAGCCTGGTTGTAGGTCCTTGGAATGTGAATTTTTAGTATCATGCTATAGGGTACAACTAAAATGTGATGTGGAATAACTTAGAAACATGGCTTAGATCTTAACTAAAACTTTGTTATAGGATAGCAACATTAAAACTTGCAAAAGTGGTATAAGTAATTTAAAATTTGACACACATGGATGCACAGTAGGAAAGGGTATGGGAATCGTTGCTTTACGCTTAAATGTTGTATTTGAGCCTTGATGTTGAATGCTACATTTGTTTATGTATGTTGCTATGTTTATGAAAGAATTGAATTGAATTGTTCATGTTATTATGTTAAAGTGGGGTTGTGGTGCGAAGGGTTTTGGTCACCTGTCTTTATTCATTGTAAGGGTGAAGTGTGACGGTGTGGCGGTTAGCGCCATCACCGAAGAACTATTAACCCCTGTAGGAGAAGAGTGCTTACCCTTTCTCGTCGTAGATCGGGTAGTTGGCGGAGTCAAATAGAAGAGTTTGGTGGTGGGTTCCTTCGTATGTTCTTCACCGTTCTGACGGTTGGTTTTCTTGGTTTTAGTTGATGGAAACTAAAAGAAAAATGTTTGGTATTGGATTTTTCGCGGATCATTCCGTATGCGATTTGTGGTTTTTGGTCTTCCTTGGTTGGAAACGAAGAAGAAGAGTTTAGAGTTGCGCCTTTTTAGTCGCCTTTGCTTTGACACCCAGTTTCTTTGGTTATTGTGGTTTGTCTTAGGGAGGAAACATATGTGGTTGTTGTCCTCCCTATCTGAGAAAAGAGTTGAAGTTATCCTAGTGCCGACCTTAGGTTGGGTGGAGCTAAGTTTTGTAACTTTATCGGAAAAGGTTTGGTTGAACATTTTGTTTTCCCTAGTGCATCCTTCTTCCTTCTTGGAAGTATGGATCTTGAGATTTCTTGAAGAGTTTTGTGGGCAAATTTGGGAACTTGAGAGTGGAACTCTCCTGCATTTCTGTTAGAGTTTTGTTTTCTTCCTTGCACGGAAAAGGAGAAATTGTCTATCGGTGTTAGATTACGGTTCTTGAGTTGTGGTTGTCCTTAAAAGTGGAGTTGCATCCTGTTTGTCAAAAGTGAAAATGGTTGTTTAGCATGTCATGTAGTATGTAACAATGTGGTTATTAGAAATGATTTGTTCTTAAGTTAATTGGTGAGCTGAATCAGTTAAAAGTAATATTTGTGCTTAGCTTAAGATTAAATGAACTTCTAGTGTTGCAGATTACCCTATAATGAGAATGAATAAATATGTTAATGTACATGCTTAGAATCTGTGGCCTTGCTTTGAAAGTGCTTATGACCCTCGAATAAGTTTAAAGTTTTAAACCCTAATGCATAGTTAAAACATTAAGATGATGTAGACTGCCGATATTGTTAAAGAAACTTTGCTGGTTGTCTAAAGATGTTCTAATCTAATGGATTAATAGAGAGATTTAAACGTGTTGACTAGTTAATTTAATTTGGAAGTTGATTAGAGTTGCTTTTTATATTGTCGCAAACCATTAGTATAATTGGAAGTATGCAGTTGTGTTCCTACGATGCTAGTATCGATGTCAATTGTGAAGACATAGGCTTTGCTGTTTATGTTATTGCTAAAGCATTGGGATGGTCTAACCTATTACATTTGTTTTTATAGTTGGAGTATGTTGTGTAGTGACAATTTGTTATGGTATATGGATAGTGTAACTAAAAACAATGTAGTTGTTTTTATGATTATGCCTATTTATGGATATTGATGATTTAGTAGTGGTGGTAATTGTTTGGATTACTTTTTGGAAGCCATTGTAAAATAGAGATTATTATAACATGTGGCGATGAAGTGAACCATGGATATTTTAGCATGATATAGAATTGTATCCTAAAGAAGGTGTATCTTAGGATCATAATTTTCGACTTTGTCTTATGGAGATACTATTTGTATGTTGAAGTCATTTGTTAATGGAATAAGTTTTGATTGTCAAGATGTTGACGTATTTATGGTATAAAAATTGATAGGATGATCATGCTTAAGTATCTGTTGAAGTACTACGTTTGAAATATAGAATACGTTGTTTTATGATGTGTTGGTTTGTGGGGTTCTTGAGGAGGTAGTATGGATTGATTTAAGATGGGTTTTCTCGATAAGTAAATAGTGATTATGGAATGCTTAAATGTTAAGGATAGTGGGACACTGGTTATGGTGAGTCTCATGCCGAGCTTGTGTATAAAACCTTTTGGTGCAGGTTGGTGGTTTGCTATCTTGGTTAAATGTTTTTTTGGTCAAGGTGTTCTTTATGTTGCATTTTCGAGTCTCCCTAAAACTCGTAGAGGTTGGTGCCCATATTTGGTTTTGGCTAAGTTGTTCGATTTATGCTATGAGTTTGATTTTGCACCCAAAAGCCTTTGAGTGGATCGCGCTCCTTCGCGTTAGACCAAGCATACTTGGAGTAAATCTTAAAAGGAAGCCGATGGACATAGTGGGCTGTGTTGAAAATTCTTGAGATTTAATTTGTAAGTCTATTTGATTGGAACTGGATTTATTTGGAAAAGGTCATGTGGTGTTTGCGTAGTGTTTCAAAAGGGTGGATTTTATGAATGTTTATAAGTGATTCGGGTTGGTGAAGTGTTCTCATTTTGGGAAAATGAGTCTCCCATTTCTCTTTGAGAATTGATGTTCTCTTTCAAAATGTTGATTTTGGTTAAAACGCGATGCTTTACAAATTTGGCTTTCAATTGTCGGCCGGGTTATGTATGACGTGGTGTTTTCCTGTTAATGGTGTTCCCCTCATAGTTTTATGATTGGGCGCAATCATCGATGCTATCCAAGTTTTAATCATGTGATGCAGAGGAAGAAGTTGTCTTGTGAATGACTATTTGGTAGCGTTGTACATGATGAATGAATGGTGAAAAGGAAACATGACATCATTTATAGATGTCTATTGATAAAAGAGTCGTTGAGCCAGGTCGGTGAGTAAGTCATACAGGGAAATATGACTAATCCGGTGTGCTCTCGAAAAGCTTGGATTCATGTCATGAATCTAGATTTCCATTTGCTCTTTAGCATGAAAAGAAAGAGTGAAGAGTTCCTGGCATTTGGCTTTGTTGTAAGAGGATTGGGTTTCCTTGTTTCCTTGAGAGTTATTATGGCGGTTGTGGATTCTTTCGATTGGTTTGAGAATCGGTTTTCTCTTCCACAATGTTGTTTTTATGAGATGCTTGGCTGTGGTGAAAGTGAGTCGAGTTGTCATTGATTGTTGAGAATTTCTGACAAAGAATTGTGTGGAGTCTCTCTTTTTGTTTGAGTGGTCCCCAATGCGAGATGTATCGCATTGATTTGAGATTGGAGTTTTTCCTTTGCGACTTGACTTAGGAAAAAAAATCGAGTGATCTTTCGAGGTTGTCAAACCTTTGTTCCAAGTGATTTGTTGTGTTTTGGGTTCGAGTTGATGAATGTGGTTCATCCGACTAAGGGAGTTGCTCTTTGTTGGCATTCTCGTTTGAGATGTGAATAGAAATGTCTATGGAATTGTTGAGCATAATGGAGGATTATACTCATGGGTTTGGTAGTTTTTGAGTGAGAAAGTGTGAGGGTGAGACCCTCATAGGAAAAGAACCAGTTGAGGTTTGGTAATAATTTACAGCTCTACCTTGGGCTAGGCGTAGAACTTTGGTTGTGGTTCGAAGGGTGGTCATGTTGGAAGTTGGTGATGTCGGTCCAAACCTTGTTGAGAATATGGTTGGATTGTTAAAAAGTGATGATAATTTGAAATATAGTGATTTGTCGTGAACTTTGTCGTAGCTAGTTGTCCCTGGGTGTGTGTTATGCCTGGGAGGGGGTAGAATGAAAGTGTAGCGTGGTTTGTGGAAGAAAAGAAAAGTTTTGTCGATGAAGGCTATGTACGTAGCTGACATTAGTTAAGTTTGATTCTTTGTGAAAAGGGTCAAATAATTGGAAGATATGGGATTATGTGTCATGATTGAGTTTGATGGAGTGTGGTAGTCAGGTTGGTTGTGATAGAAGTGCGAAATGTTGTCGTGAGGATTCGAGCGTTTTGGGTTGATGGAGCCTTTGCGGCTGAGAAGCCTTTTGTCCCTTGGGGACATGGTAGTTGTTTTTGGTGTCCTTCGGATTCGAGGTCGAATCCAGTTGAAGGGGGGAAGAATGTGACACTACGTTTTGGTGTGACATTACAAATTGCGAAATTAGAGAAGAAAATCTTACGGCTTGAGGTTTACTCGCGTTTTTGGGCCTTTTGAAGCCTTGTGACACCACGGAGTGTCGTAACCTTATTTAACGTGCATCATAAGGTTAATAACATTATGAGATGTGGAATTAAGGTTAAAACTATAGGATATGGAGGTTAATAGCTTTTCCGGGCCGTTTCCGGGGTTTTGGGCCTTCCCGGGGGAGTTTGGGCCTTGGTGGGCTTTGGTGGGATGGAGTAGGTCTCCGTAACGGACTAGGTTTGGGTGTGGGGGCTGGTAAAAGGGCTCCCCACCAGCCCTTGGGACGTCCACCCCTGCCCCATACGCCCCTAACCCTAGCCGCCACCCTTCCTCCTCCCTCCACCTCCTAGCCGCCCCATCTCTTGCCCCCATGGCGCCCCCATTGCTCCCCATTGCACACCATATCTCCTACACCCCCCTTGCTTCCCTAGGGTGACCTCCCCACCC
Source organism: Rhipidocladum racemiflorum (assembly GCA_036346355.1). Classification (NCBI taxonomy): domain Eukaryota; kingdom Viridiplantae; phylum Streptophyta; class Magnoliopsida; order Poales; family Poaceae; genus Rhipidocladum; species Rhipidocladum racemiflorum. The sequence goes on from CM070582.1 coordinate 20,253,958, forward strand.
CTGCATCCTCATGGATCCATCCGAGGAGCGAGGTGCGAGGAGCGAGGAGCGAGGAGCGAGGAGCGAGGAGATCGATTGGAGTTTTCGTGCGTCGGGCAAAGGTATGATCATGGGGCTCCTCGGGGATGAGCTAGATACTTTTATTAGGGAGTTTATCAAGTTTTTAGATCAATTGGTGGTGCTGGATTTGAGTAATTTGGGTTAGATCTAGATGTTGCCACGTTTCTGTTTTCGGGCAGATTGAGCAGTCGAGATAGGGTTCACGTTTTCGCCAATTTAGAATCCGAATCTTGTCATATGGATGTTCATGAAGTTGTATATAATTTAATTATCTTTCCGTGGATATAAAGAAAGTTAAATTCCGCCCAGCCGTTTAATAGTTATGGCTGTTTTACCGAGCGTGTTAAAATCTGTGACGTAATTGGAACAGATCACGGTAATCTGTAGATTAGACGACATTAGAATCCGAATCAGTCTTTCCCTATACCTAGAGAAAGTTGGGAAATTTCCTAAGATACGCGAGGATGTACTCGTTTAATTGATTCGGAGTCCCAGAACTCAAGTTATGCTTTTTTGCAAGGCTGCTGTCCCGTCGGGACAGAACCTCTGTTTTTAGGTTTTGCGAGTAGTGGGCAATGTCGGGTTAGATGGGGTTTTGCGTACTGTTTTGTGGGCATGATTGTGAGTGTGTGATGCCTATGTGCAGGTGGTGTGACACCGAGTGCCTCGACTTCCCACAAATCCGTCGCCATGATTTGAGGCAAGTGTGTTGTAATGTATAGCGGATTGTAGGTTGCTTGTTGATAATGGATGAAAGATGGAATACTTGCTATGATCACTTGCCTTGCTTGCTGTTTTCCAATGATATATTGAGTATGATTATCATGATATGATGCTATGTGTCTATACTTATCATGATTCGATGCCATGTGTAATATTTGTCATGATGAGATGCCATATGTTTATGTACATGTGAAATATGATAATTGGCATAGTTGCATGCATGACATGAGATGGGGCGAGGCGGTGAGAAAGTCATTAACTAATCCGAAAGGCCGGTGAGAAAGTTATGACTAGTCCTAACGCCATTGAGTAAGACCTACATCGTGATTCCATTCACGTGGTGAATGGAAGCGAGGAGTAGGCACCCTCCATCTTCGGGATGGAAGGGGGGAGAGGGTGCACACCGACGGGTGTGTACTCAACCATACCGGTATGAGTTTCCAAGGAGATATGAGCATAACATTGCATTGCATTGCATTGCAATACATATTTAATGATGATGATGTTGTTATGTGCTCAAGTATGAGATGTTATATGTGATGTAAGGTATTATTGTCTTGTAAATGATCTTGTTGTCCATTACAATATGCTTGCTGAGTTTTCGAACTCACGCTTGTGTTTTATGTTGTTTTTAGGTACTTTGAGATCGGCATGCGGGAAAAAGGGGTCTAGCTACACTTCTACACGTAGCTCCACCATCATAGTCCATAATTAATCACTTGGAGACATGATTTTAAGAGTTGTGCCATAAACTTAATGTAGGGTTTAATTTAGCATGCTTGTGATTCCTTATTTGCTTGGTTATAGCTTATGAAGTGGTTGAGCATGCTTTTATTGGCGTAATTTGATGATATATCCATTTATGTTGATGTTTTATTTGTCGTGTGCTATGACATATCTTGCCATGGTATTGATATTGTGTTAATTCATGTTAAAACAAAGGAGATGCTGCTGAAATCTCAGTTTTTAGCATGTGCGCCTTTGCTGGAATTTATGTTTAATTGTGGTATTTAGATGTTGTTTAGCTTATGTTTGGTAGCATTCAGGCATATTAAATGCCGGGGTGTTACATTTTTAACAATTTTAATGCTCGTTGTGGAGAGGGCATCAGGTTGGGTTTTTTCCATGAAGACTCCCAGGCCGACCTTGGCGTCGATCTCACCTACCGTCACTACTACAGAACTGGGCATCATAAGGGGGCTATTACAAGTGATTAGGTGCGAACCGCTCCTGGCCTTTGCACCAGAAGCGGTTCGTGATCAACGAGCAGGAGAGGGCCTTTACAACCGGTTTAACACACAAACCGCTTCTGAATGATGAATTCTAGAAGCGGTTCGTGTTTCAAACCGCTTCTGACCTTCTAGAAGTGGTTTGAAAAAAAAACCGCTTCTAAAACCCAGACTCTAGAAGCGGTTCGTGTATCAAACCGCTTCTGAAGTTTAGGTTCTAGAAGCGGTTCGTGTATCAAACCGCTTCTGGAAGGTTAGAAGCGGTTTGACACACGAACAGCTTGTAGAATTCAACATTCAGAAGCGGTTAGTGTGTTAAACCGCTTCTATAATCCCTCCCGGCCAGCGCATTTAAACTTCTTCTTCCTCCCCGACCAACAGTCATGAACAGAGACGGGCCGAACAATGTTCTTCCGGGGAGGTGCTATCCAAATATTCAATTTTGAAATCGCTGGTGATTTAGCTTCAAATTAAGTGTTTCAAGGTCAGTAAGAGAACGTTCACATCTTTCTCACATACATATTGCTGTTTTTTATGCATTGGATGTGGAGAAATCATGATTTATTCTTGTTGAAATGTGGAGCTTTGCAAGGTCACTTTAGAACATATTACGCAAGGCCATTATCAATTGTAGGGAGTTGTTCCCCAAAATTTATTTCGTATGCTTATTTTTGTTATGGTATGAAGATGTATGGTGGAGATCTAGTTCAAAATATGACATTGCAATGAAGTAATTAGTAGTGTATAAAATAACATAGGAAAACATGTGAAGGATAAAAAAAATAATTACAAAGGTAGAAAGGGATAAAAAAATAATTAGAAAGGTAGATCTTTAATTGCATGAAGGTGTAGGTGGGGTTGTTTTTCTTGGAGAAGAAAAAATTATATGAAATTATAACTTGGTGTAGATGAACCGGCAATGGATGTACAATGCGGACCGCCGCTCGAGAGAGTTCATTGATGGCGTGCAGGCTTTTCTCGATACGGCCATTGCATTCCTGCTTCAAGGCAGGTTCATATGTTGTCCGTGCGTAGATTGCAAGAACGAGAAGGAGCACACACAGCGATGGCAGGTTGTGAACCATTTGATGATGAGAGGTCTCATGCCAAACTATACCTGTTGGACCAACCATGGCGAAGACGAGGAAGATGATAAAGAAGACGAGGAAGAAGAAGAGGAAGAAGAAGAGGGATTCAACAATATCCCGGAAGCCTCGCAATGCTATTCCGTGGGAGATACACTCACTGACTTTGGTGATGATGAGCTGGACCAGCTGCTGCGTAACGGAGAGGGAGACTACATAGATGAAAGACAGTTCGAGAAGTTCCAGCGCATGTTAGAGGACCACAGAACTCCTTTGTACCCAAACTGTGGGCAGGACCATAAAAAGGTGCGTACCACACTGGAACTTATGCAATGGAAGGCCACAAATGGTGTGTTAGACAAGGGATTCGATGAGTTGTTATCACTCATAAAGTAGTTGCTTCCAGAAGATAACACTCTGCCCGAATCTACATATGAAGCAAACGAAGTCGTCTGTCCTTTGGGATTGAAAGTACAGAAGATACAGGCATGTCCTAGCGATTGTATCCTGTATCGCAATGCGTATGCCAATTTGGATGTTTGTCCAGTGTGCAAAGAATCACAGTATAAGGTGAAGGGTGCCGATCCAGGTGAAATAGATGGGGAGCGTAAGAAAAAGAGACCTCCAGCTAAAGTGTTGTGGTATTTTCCTATAATTCCCCGATTGAAGCGTATGTTTGCTAACAAAGCGCATGCCCAGATGATGCTTTGTCACAAAGAAGAGCGTAAGGACGACAGTATGCTTAGACACCCTGCAGATGGCTCACAGTGGAGGAAAGTTGATCAGACGTACCCAGACTTCGCACAAGAGGTGAGAAACATAAGGTTTGGGTTGAGTACCGATGGGATGAATCCTTTCGGAGAGTTGAGCAGTAGCCACAACACCTAGCCTGTTACACTATGTATGTATAACATTCCTCCATGGTTGTGCATGAAGCGAAAGTACATCATGATGCCGTTGTTGATCCAAGGCCCCAAGCAACCTGGAAATGACATCGATGTCTACCTGAAACCATTGGTTGGAGATCTTGTGACGTTGTGGGAGGATGGTGCACGGGTATGGGATGAGTACAAAAGGGAGTATTTCACCCTACGTGCATTGTTATTTGTAACAATCAATGACTGGCCTGCTCTCGGTAACCTGTCCGGCCAAACTATCAAAGGATATAGAGCTTGCGTCCAATGCTTAGATGAAACAGACAGCATGTACCTAAAAAACTCTCGAAAGGTTGCGTACATGAGTCACCGTAGGTTACGAGTCACCCATGGCGGAACAGGTGCAGGAAATTTAACAGGCAACTAGACCTTCGTGCTAGGCCTCGGCATCGTAGTGGGCCACATGTGCTTGCTATGGTAAAGGATCTGAAAGTAGTATTCGAAAAGGGTCCTGGAAGCAAACCTGTGCAGAATGAGGATGGTCAGGCACCAATGTGGAAGAAGAAGTCAATATTTTGGGACTTGCCTTATTGGGAAGTCTTGTAGGTTCGTCACTCACTTGACTTCATGTACATCACGAAGAATGTTTGCTTGAACCTGCCAGGCTACATAGATATGTACGGCAAATCAAAAGATATTCTGCAAGCTCGGAAGGACCTTAAACTCTTGGAACTAAGGAACGACCTACATCCGGAAAAGAGAGAAAAAGGACAACATTACCTACATCTTGCGAGCTACACTCTAAGTAAAGAAGAGAAAAAAAGCATGATAGAGTGCCTGAATAGTGTGAAGGTCCCTTCCAGATACTCATCGAATGTAAAGAGACTCCTAAAAACGAAAGAGAATAACATCGTACACCTGAAATCCCATGACTGTCTTGTGTTGATGACACAGTTGCTCCCAGTGGCTATGAGAGGCATACTGCCCGAGTGGGTACGGGGGACAATCACAAAGCTGTGGTCTTTTTTCAACGCGATTTCGCAAAAGGTCATCGACCTAGATAAACTAAGTAAGTTGCAGGATGATGTGGTACAAAGTGTGGTTTGTCTTGAGATGATATTTCCTCCTGCGTTCTTTGATATTATGGTTCGTCTCACTGTTCACCTTGTCAAAGAGATAGGTATTCTCGGACCCGTGTATCTACACAACATGTTCCCTTCCGAGAGGTACATGAGTGTGCTAAACAAGTATGTTCATAACCATTCTCATCCGGAAGGATGCATTGCCGAGGGTTATGGGACAGAGGAGGTGATTGAGTTTTTTGTGGATTACATTAATGATCTAAATCCGATCGGCGTCCCTATATCACGCCATGAGGGGAGGCTACGAGGAAAAGGGACACTAGGAAGGAAAGCAATTGCATGCAATGATCTTCTTACATTTAAGGAAACACATTTCACGGTTTTGAAACAATCAACTGTGGTGGCCCCATATGTTGTTGAGCACAAGAGTATTCTACGCCGTGAATTCCCTGGGAGGTCTGAGGATTGGATAACACTAAAGCACATGGATTCTTTCGGCGCTTGGTTACAAAACTACATCCTTTTTGTAACACCCAAAACACCTTTCCTTCCGGAAAGCTCAACCATAAATCACAAGAGAAGTCAACTCTTAAATTCCCAAATGCAGACACGCAACTACTCCACAACTCTCGAGATCAACAACTTCCGCAAAGGAAGATGGTTGCAAGAGGGAAAACCCGGCGATTAACCAATTTTTTTTTCCAGATAAGGCCATAACCCCAAACTTCAAACTTTCACGAAACAAACGGTTTTTTTTCAAAGATGAATTCCCAAGCAAGTCATCATTGCGATCAAACACCACTTAGGCCCCGACAACAAGGTTTGGCACAACACCGCAATAACTCTTTTAAACCTCGGAGAAAGACAAACACAAGAATAAATTGAAAACTTTCTCCGTAAAGCAACCGATCAACCACATCCTTTCCGACAAAACCTTGACACCTAAATCCATGCGACTTAGATTTTTCATCGGAACTTCAATAACTTCATTTCAAGTTGGAGAATGGTAACCCAAGAATCAATCTATAAGTTTCTCTATAAGGCAAACAACAAGTCGGGCGTCAAAGTTGGCAAGGCGACCAAAAGAGGTGCAACCCTAAATTCTTCTTTTGTCTTCAACCAAAGAAGACAAAACCAAAACCACCAAAAGAACTATCAGTGAGCATCCAAAACCGAACACTTTTTCTTTTATTTCAACCAACCAAAAACCAACCAAAACCGTTCGTCAAAACGGCAAAGGAAATTCGGAGGGTCAATCCACAACTCTACTACTCGACTCCAACCAACTACCCAACCCAATCTACGACAGAAAGGATAAGCACTCTCCCAACAGGAGGTTAAAAGTCCATTGGTGATGGCACTAACCGGCCACACCGTCAAACCCAACATTACTACAAACAACAGAAGGTGACCGAAACCCTTTAAACCACAACCCACATAATCTCAAATGTATCAACACAATCAATTCTTTCATAAACATAGCAACATATATTACCAAATGTAACATTCAACACCAAAGCTTAAATACAACATTTAAGCGTAAAGCAACGGTACCCATACCCATTCCTACTGTGCAACAGAGTGTGTCAAGTTTTAAATTAATTATTCCACTTACACAAGTTTTAATGTTGCTATCCTATGGCAACGTTTTAAGTAAAACCTAAGCCATGTTTCTAGGTTATCCCACTTCATATTTTAGTTGAACCTATAGTATGACACTAAATACACATTCCAGGGACCTACAGCCCGCTCTGATACCAACTGAGCTTGGTTGAAAGTATCGTTGGGTGGAAGCAAATGTTATAGAAATTGTGATGTAAAATGCTTTCTCGTGGACATTGTCTTAGCTAGACGTCCCTGGGTGTGCGTTATGCCTGGGAGAGGATAGAATGAAAAGTGTAATGTGGTTGGCAGTCGAAAGGAAAGTATGGTTGATGTAGGCTATGAGCGAAGATGACATTAGTAAATTTTGATTCCTTGCGAAAAGGGGTCAAATAATTGGAAGAGATGGGGTTTTGCGTAAATGGTCTTTTTGGGGGGTTCAAGTTTGGAACCTCGGTTGACCGTTTTAATACTAATGATGAAAAAGGGATGTGTTTCAAGATGATTGTGTCATTCGGAGTTTATGAATCATGATAGAGATTGAAGTAAATGAGGAATCATGTCAAGTTGTGCTTAGTTAAGCTAAGTCAAGTCACTCTTGTTAATAGATGGATTTGGAGAATGGAGTTGTCGTTGCTACTGTTTGAGTCTTTGCGTGGGTGTGTTGAGTTCGCAAAGAAGATGAGTCCCTAGTGGACATTGTTTTAGAGTTGACGTGTAAGATTCGAGGTCGAATCCAGTTAAGGGGGGTAGAATGTGATACTATGGAATGTCGAGACTTTATAATTTGTGATAATAGGTTATAAAATGTGGTAAAATGGGATAGGTTGGGGATTTTGCAACTAAAACCACTGAGATTTCACGTTTTAACGTGTTTGGCTGTTCAAGGCTTCCTGCCTCTCCGAGGTCGATTTGGGCCTTGGGGGGAATTCGTGGGCCGGAGGTGGGGCACTTGGGCCCATGTGGGAGTAGTGGGGGGGCAGCACACCCTGCTGCCCTAGCCCCCCCCCCGCCAATGCGCAGCCCCCAACCCCACAACTCCCATCTCCTCCTCCCTCTAGCCCCTCCTCCTCTTCCTCCACACCCCAAGCCGCACCACCCCTCCTCCTTGCGCCTCCTCCCCCACCACCACGTGCCCTTGCTGCGTCCCCCTTGCTGCCATGCCACGCCTTGGTGCTGCCCTCGCCGGTAGGAGGGTCCGCGACGAGGAGAACCGGTGGCCACGTCGCGTGGGGAGAGATCGGGTGGAGTTTGCGCGAAGGAGAGCGATCGATTCGTGGTTCTTCAAGAAGGTAATGGGGGAAACCTTTGGGGATTCATTAGATGCTGTGTAGTGGTGGATTATCATGTTTTTGGATCATGGGAGCTGCTGCCATGGGGTAGATTTGTTGAAAACTAGAGTTGTATTCGCGTTTTGGTTCGGGCAGATTGGGAACCCGAAATAGGGCAGGCATTTTCGCCAATTTCGAGTTTGAATCTGACCGTACGGACTTTAAGGAAGTTGTAGATAATTTCCTTATCTTTCCGTGCATATAAAGAACGTTAAAATCCGCCCAGCCGTTTGGGAGATATGGCCGTTTTACCGAGCGCTGTCAAATCTGTGACGAGATTGGGACAGTTCGTGTTCAACGTTAGATTAAACATCATTAGAGTCCGAATTAGTCTTTCCCTATAACTAGAAAAAGTTGGGAAATTTCCTAAGCTACGCGGGGATGTACTCGTTTAATCAATTTGGAGTCTTAGAACAGAAGTTATGCCCTTTAGAAGGCTGCTGTCCTGAAGGGACAGATTTGCTGTTTTCTGATTTTAGGAGTTGTAAGTTTAAGTCGGGTAGTGGGATGTATGTGTACTGTTTTATGGGCTTGATTTGAGTGTGTGGCACGTGTTTGCAGGTGGTGTGCCTCCGGGAGTGCCCTCAACCTCTCGTCACTCCGTTGCCCGCAATTGAAGGCAAGTGTGTTGTGTGGATTGTATGCTATATGTGTTGCTAGTTGTGCTTCATAGTATTTGGAATAGATAACATGTTGTCTTGCCATGAATTACATGTATTGCTTGATATGAAGCCATTATGCCATGATTTAAATGTACTTATTGTTGATAAGTGGATTACATGCCATGTGATGATATGCACTACTCCTATATATGTGTATGCGTTGTTGTCCATTTTGCATACATGGCATATTTTCATGGCCGGCCGGTGAGATAAGTCATAACTATTCCGGGAGGTCGGTGAGAACCGTTATGACTAGTCCGGGGCTATTCTTGAGTAAGACCTACATCGTGATTCCATCCACCGTGGTGAATGGAAGCGAGTGATAGGCACCCTCCATCTTCGGGATGGAAGGGGGAAAAGGGTGCATGCCGACGGGTGTGCACTCAACCATACCGGTATGAGTTTCCAAGGAGACATGTGCATTGCATTGCATTAATGAAATATGTATATGATGATGTTTATGAGATGACGATGTGAATACTTTTGAGTTGCTCACGAGATGAGTACATGGATGCTTAAAAGATGTTTGGAATGCTAACCATGTTGTGTTATGATGTGCTTTTGGAGATTGGTGATGATGGTTTGTTGACTTGATCTTTGTTTTTTCCATTACAATACACTTTGCTGAGTTTTGAACTCACGCTTGTGTTTTATGTTGTTTTTAGGTACCTTGAGATCGGCATGAGGGAAAAGGGGAATAGTCACACATCTCCACGTAGTTCACGCAATTGATTCCACAATGGAATCATTTGGAGTCATGACAATAAACTTAATGTGATACCATTGATGTTTATGGTTTAGATGTGTGCTAGGATTGCCTTATTCGTTTCATTTGGCTAATGATGACTTTGGGATGCTTAAAGTGGACTTATATTGCTTCCGTGTCGCTTATTATTGCTGTTTTAGATGTTTCATATTATGTCATATTCTGCTATGCTATTATAGTTGCGCGAGATCATGATTAAACAAAGGAGATGCTGCCGAAATTTTCGGTTCTAGCAATTGGTCCTTTGCTGTAATTTTCTTTTATTTGTAGTATTTAGATGTTACATAATCGATGTTTGGTAGCATTCAGGCATATTAGATGCCGGGGTGTTACACTTTTTAAAGGGTCAAACAATGAACAGTTGCAACGATTGGCACGGGGACCATCTAGTGAAATCGTGACATTCAACGGGTACGAGATAAATGGTTACACATTCTACACCAGATCCCAGGATAACAAGAGCACCAATCAGAACAGCGGTGTTCGTATGGATGCCGAAGACAACAAAGGCAAGGTGGACACATATTATGGTTTCATAGAAGAGATATGGGAGCTTGACTATGGACCTTTAATGGTCCCTCTATTTAAGTGCCAATGGGTCAAACTTACTTCAGGCGGCGTAAAGGTCGACAAATACAGCATGACAACCGCTTGAAGAGAGCTCTTCTACAAGCGGTTCTAATTAATAACCGCTTGTAGAGATCTCTTCTACAAGCGGTTCTAATTACTAACCGCTTGTAAAAGAGGCTTCCTATATATATCCCTAAGTCTTCACTGCTCCGCGCCGACGCCTACGTCTTCATCGCCTGTCGCCTCCTTCATCGCCACCGTGCCGACGCTGCCTCCGCCACCGCGCCGGCCTCTTCTGCCACCACGCCGACGTCGCCCTGCGCCAGCCCACCCCGGAGGAGCTAGGTATATGCGTCTACGCCCCCTGCTCCTACTGTTATTGTTGCCCATAAGGTGTTCGGTGAAATGTCCACAAGAAGTTTTGTTGTATATTTTGATTGAGAGACGTTGTATATATGTTAATATGTTTGTATGATGTAATCTTAATATTGTCTATTTGTCATATTGTCTCTTTCATAGAGATATGGAGATGTGTTCATACTACCTAATACAATATGGAGATATTTTGATTGAGAGACATTCTATATATGTTAATATGTTTGTATGATGTTATCCATGTTGGAGTGAAACAGTACCTCTGAAAAATGTTTATCGTGCTTTATATGCTATTAGTTAGGAGCAAGACGTAATGAGGCCTAGCTTGATATTCTAAGTTGCGGCCTGTGACCGGGCTAAGCGTGGCCCAATCAACCTAACAACACTACCTGGCTAGTTTCAACACTTTTTTGTTCGCTTCAATTTGACCGAAATCTCGCCATTTATCGGCAAAATTTATTCTACTACCTAATAAAATAACTTGTTAAATTGCAGTGGTTATGTTGTATTCAAACTCATACGGTTGATTAAATATTGCTATATCTGTACCGTATCGACTCCACTCCATATTTGTTTCAAAACTGTGACCAATATTATCTACATCGTATTCATATATACAACACGTGGTGACCCTAATTTCGACGAGGCAGAACCGTTCTTGTTAGATTCCATATACGACTACGAAGGTGATGCTGCAGTCGATGAGGCTATTGGCGGTGCAGCCGCTGTGGCCGGTCACTCTAGTTCCAGCGAGAACATGGACTCCGTTGACACCGAGGTATAGTCAGAAGAATATAATTCCCGTGGGCATGTTAATTAATCGCAATTCATTATTAGAATACACTTTGACATGTTATATATATATATGTTTGTGTATTTAAAGCCTGGTACATCGAGCAACCAATCCAAGAATCGGGGACCTAACAAGAAGCCATCCACAAAGCATGTGTTTACCGACGTTAACAATGATGGGAAGCCAGTTGCCCCTCTTTCAGCAGTTGGGCCGTTCAACAACGCTTGCGGTTACCATGTAAGGGATCACATCCCAATTAGCATAAAGAAATGGGCTGAAGTTCCTCAAGCTACCAAGGGCCTGCTCTGGCAAGATATTAAGGAAAATTTCACATCTCCTCAAGGTTCCGAAGACAGGGCCAAGAAATATACTTTGAAGAAGATGGCACTCTTATTTCAGTCATGGAAGATGGCTCTCAGCAAAAAGTACGTGCAGGAGGGAGAAAGACCTCACTTCAACCAATTTCCTAATCTGGCCGATCACTGGGAAGCATTCGAGGATCACAAGCTATCAGCTGAAGGCCAGGCTGCAAGTCAGAAGAATAAGACCAATGCACAGATGAAGAAATACCACCACCATCTCGGCACCGGTGGTTACCTCATGGCTATACCGAAATGGGAGAAGAAAGAAGAAGAATTAATGGCCAAGGATGTCGCACCGGCTACTGCTATGTGGGAAGAGCGCCTGCTCAATTGGTTCATGGGTCACGGGGGGAGCCTTGCAGATGATGACAGTTTGGTGATGCCACCAAGTGTGCAAGAAGTTGGCCAAAGAATTGTACAAGTCATCGAGCAGTCTCAGTCAGGCTCCTTTGTGGTAGACAGGGAGAATGATGAGCTAACACATGCCCTCCAAAACCCTAAGCACCCGGGACAGACACGAGGTATGGGCAAGACGCCATGGAGGCATGGTTTCGCCAAGGATGCGCATTCGTACAGGAGCCGCCAGAGAAGCAAAATAAGAGAAACAAATAAAGTGCGCCAATTGGAACGTGAGCTTAGAGCAACCCAGGCTAGCATTGGCGACATAGTTGCGCAACAAGTTGTGCAACAAGTGTAGATAGCCCTCAGTAACCTTCAGGGAGTAGTTCCGAGCAATCATCCGAACGCCGCAATCAGCCCCTCAGCGCGGTGGAGTAGCTACGCGTCCATCGGGGCCCCTCAAGCGGACGAAGACTTGCAAGCCCATTATCCCGTGGATGACATAAGGGTTCGCCGCCAGTGTGAGCTACATGTTGATGCGCGCAACCTCTCCATCAAGGTGGCTTACGGCATGGCATTGCCGGTGGAGCCAGGCCAGACCTTCCACTGCAACACAATACCCACGGGTTACTCAAAGGTCGCAGTGGAGGAGGTGCTGAGCGGATTTGAAGAACTTCTACTCGATATTGCTGGAGGCGACGAAGTTACCAAGCTTGGACAGGCCCTCCACAATATCATCCTCTGGCAAAAAAGGTTTATCATATTTCCAGATGGCGTGGAGGTGTCATCTCCAGCAAGAGATGTCCCGCAATCGGAGCCGGCTGGAGGAAGCTCATCTCCTCCACAACGATAACCGACGCCTCCTCCACAATGACAACCGACGCCTCCTCCAACGCCGCATCCTCCACCACAACAGACCACGCCTCCACCATCTCCTCTGAGGAAGAAGCCTAGGAGCCATACTCCTCCACCTGCTCCCATGAAGGCATAGTCCAGCCGGTCGAAAAAGATAAAGGAACCTCCAAAGAGGGCATATGATAGGACCAACGAGGAGAATTACGCGATCATCACCACAGAAGTGGTTGCACACTTCTCACCAAAGAAGTCAGACCCAAAAGTACAAGTTGATCCAAAAGTTATGGAACACTTCTTGACATGCCGTGCAAAGCCACTCCCTGTGCCGTCCAACTATGAACGTACAATAAGAAAGGCTACACGAAAGAATAAACGGGATCAGGCGGTGGCGGCAAAGCAGAAGAGACATCAAGATCAGCTGTGGCAAGATCAGGAGTACCTCAAGAGATTCATGAAGGAGCCAGGACTCAGTACCGCAACTGCTGCTCTAGGATTAGATGATCTCCCAATGGTAGAAGTCAAATGGCAATATAAGCTTGGCCGGGAGCTAATTGACCCTAATAAGATAAAGGACCTGCCTACCAAGATGAGACAATTTCATTAATGGTACATGACAGAGTTTGCTCAACAAAGAAAAATGTTCCCCCTCCGGATCACACAAGAAGATTTCTATCGCGGGGACAACACCATATGGCTCGAATTCGAAGACTTCTGCAATTTTTACCATAGCGACTCCATCAACGTGTCTCTCATGAACTGCTGGTGCCTGTAAGTGTCGAGCTCATAATTTTACCATTTACTTCCTTGTACCATAAATTGCAACTCTAATAACTTATCCATTTCTACGTAGAATAGAGATACAACGATGTAGAAAACAGAACATATTCAACGTGGGCTTCATCGACCCAGAGATTGTCAATGAGGTCGTCTTTGGATACAACCCTAAGGCTGTTGAGGATTACATTCTAGATGCATTCTTGGGACAGCACTACAAACCAAACATACTTCTGCCCTTCAACTTCATGTACGTATATTTACGTGTTCTCACAAGGCATTGATAAACTTATCTTATCTAAGGCATTGATAATACTGCTAGTGTAACACCCCAATTTTTACTTTTCATGAATGCGAATGTCATTTAGCACTTTTATGAATTTTTGAGAATTTTTGGAATTTTCTGGAATTTATTTGAATTTAATTTGAATATATTCCTTTTTGAAATAATTAAGTAATTAAAAGTTTTAATAAAATTTTGTTGGAAATATTTTATTTGAGACCAAATTGTTCCAAAGTATTTTCCAGAATTTTTCTGATTATTTTGCTATTTTTCTCGATTTATTTGAATTTCTAGGAATTACTTTAAATATTAAATCACTGGAAAATCGAATCGGTTTGTACTGTTCAAGTGACCGAGCCCAAGTCAGAATCGAGTCCGAGTCGGACCCGAGCCACGTTCCAACCGGACCAAGCCCTAACCCGCGCGGTCGTTGGATCGAGATCCAACGACCGAGATTGCGCCACGTCGGCCACGTGCGACCCGAGCCCCAACTGCGCAACCGTTGGATCTAGATCCAACGGCCAGCGTTGTGCCACGTCACCCAATCCGAATACCTTTTGGATTCCGCCACCGCAGCCGGGTGGACCTCGGTTTCCGCGGATTTCACGGAAGCCGAGGCCCCTATTTAATGCGCCGCCGCCACCAGCGTGTTCCCCGTTCCCGTGCGCACCCGTTGCCCTAAGCCGCCGAGCTCGAGCCGCCGCCCACAAGAGCTCGCCGAAGTAGGAGGAGTCCGTCGCGGTTTTCGCTGTTTTCCGCCGCCGTCCGTCGTCCTCCGCTGCGTCGGAGGGTACCATCCACTTCGCTGCAGTCGCGCCCAAACGCCATCGGGCGTGTCGTCGTCTTCGTCTCCGGCCACCGCAGCTCCACCGCGCCATCACCGGAGCCGCGAAGCTTCTCCACCGTCCGATCAAGATCGCACGGCCCAGATTCGTCCACATCACCCGCGTGTATGTTCCACGCTGCAGTTTAGATCTAATCTCAACCGTTGGATCTAGATCCAACGGCTTAGGTTGAGCCACATAGCCGTAGATGCACCGTGCTAGGGTTAGATCACAGCCATTAGATCTAGATCGTACGGTTAGGGTTAACCCACGTTATAGCGTTAGATGCGATCTCAGCCGTTCGATCGAGATCGAACGGCGAAGATTGAGCCACGCGTCGACCACCGGGTCATGCCACGTCGCCCCCCAGCAACGCGGTTAAACCCGATCGGATCTCGACCGTCTGATCTAAATCGAACGGTCCAGATCAGCCACGTTGTCCACAACGTGCGCAGCCCAGATCCAATGTGCGGGAGCCGAACCGGCGCGGTCCATGCGGGCAGCGCCCGGTCGTCGCTGACGTCACCGTGGGGTCCGCGTGTCAGCGGCTGGCCCAACGACACCATGACGTCATCCGTGACGTCATGCTGACATCACGGTGGGGTCCAACTGTCAGAGCCGTTCGGCCGAACGGTGATGACGTCAGCAATGACGTCAGCCAGTAGGTCCCACGTGTCAGTGACACGTGCGCGCATGAGCCGGGCCCAAGGTGGACCCAAGCCGAATCGTGGACCGAGTCCATGGACCGGCTGACGCAATAAATCGATTTTTCAATAGAAAAATAATTCGGTGGAAAATTAAATCCCGAGCTGACGTCATGTTGACGCCATAATCAGATTTTTCAATAGATAAATAAATGGATTAATTCGGTTTATTGATTTATTTGAATTTTCAAACTTCAAACGCTTATAACTTTAGCCTTTTAACTCCGATTTGAACGATTCCAATTTCTAAATTTTTATAAAATTGAGATCTACTCAAATATGAATTTTAATTAATTTTTGGCGATGAATTTTTCTCTGTTTATATTTATTTAATAGATTCTTTAAAATTTAAACAATTATAACTTTTGCATTTTAACTCCGATTTTAACGATTCCAATTTCTAAATTTTTATAAAATTGTGCTCTCTGTGGTTATGAGTTTTATTTAAAGTTTTGGACACTTTTTGTCTACTGTTTATTTATTTATTGCTATTTGCATGCTGTCAGCGTACGAGCTAACAGACCCCTTCCGAGAAGGGGTGTAAGAAGTCCGAACAGTGGCTTTCGTGGGGATTGCTCGCGATATGGTGGAGAGGAATCGGGCGAAGCTTGCAAAAGGAAGAAGACACGGGGGTTTACCCAGGTTCGGGCCCTCCTGAGAGTAATAGCCCTAGTCCTGCTTGTGTGTATTCAGTCGTATTTTTGGGTGAGAGCTGGAAGATGAACAACAACCGAACGGGGGATCACTCAACACCCTTACCTAACCTAAAGGGACCAATCAAGAACCCTTGGAAGAAAGAAAGACAGACCTCCTTCTCCCATGCACCCCGGCTCCCTTTTATACTCGGGCTGGCTGGGGCGCATGGGGGCTCGTAGCCGTGTGTGCTTATTACACTGCCATGCTGCACTTAATGCGCTTGTCACTGTTCTTGCAGCACATTTAATGTCTGGCGCAGCCATCCTCTCCCATGCCTCGGGCCCCGCGCCCGCCGGCCCAGCCCGCTCTGCAGGGGTGGGAAATTGCGCAGCAACGTCACCCGCCATTATGGCGCGCGTTGGGAACACACGCCCCCATTACGGCGTGCGTTGGGAACACACGTCGCCATGCTGTGATCTTTATTACGCCGATTTAACGCGCACGGTGCACATTAAATGTCTTTGACTCCCTGTGCGGCTGCGCAGGTTACTAGGTGGCCTCGGGAACTGAGCGCCAGTAGTGTGGGCTGGGCGCCGTGTGTTCTCCAGGCGACCACCTTGTTGACCGCCAGCGGCGTGGTCCGGCTACCACTTGTCCGCTGGGCGATCACACAGCTGACCGCCAACGGCGTGGCCTGGTCGCCACCGATCCATTGGCGATCACCTTCTTGGCGCCAGCGGCGTGGCCTGGATGCCACGTGTCAGCTGGCGTCTTTTACAGGAGTGTAGTGGGCACCCCGGTGTAGAATACGCCGACAGTAGCCCCCGGACCCACCTTGGAGCGACCTTTACACCCTTTTGCAAACAGAAGCAGCTCAGTCTCCTGGGTGGGTCCACCATAACTGCCCACGTAACGTCGCGGCTTTAAAAATGCCTCTGTCGTTTTCGGGCATCGAGGAGTATCGTGCAGCCGCCTCCACCTTGTAATGGGCACAGGCTTTTGGAACGTGCCTATGCCTTTACTTCTTTTTGGTTTCCCGCCATCGAACCGTCGCGCCCCCTCGGGTCTCCCGCCATCGAACCGTCGTGCGCCCCCATGCGCTTATAAATATACAAGGCGCTGCTGGGGGAGCGGTTCGTGCTTTCCTCTCGACAACGTCTAATTGCTAAGCCTCAATCTCTGTTTCTTGCGAACCGCCTTTCTCTTGCACTTTTGCTTCCATGGCGCCGCCAGCACCTTTGCTCCCTCTATCGTCCGTCGAGGACCTCGAGGCCGAGAGGTTTTCACGGTATGTTGCCGGCGGCTCCGTCCGCACTCGTGCTGGGACGGCCGCGCCCGACTATCGTCCAGGAGAAGTGGTCTTCTACGGCTGGAGCTTATTGGCGGGTCTCCTCCCGCCCATTTCTGATTTCTACCTCGCCGTGCTCAACTTCTACTCCATCCACAACATTCACCTTCCCCCGAACTCCATCATTCTTCTTGCTGTTTTTGCCCATTTCTGTGAGTTGTTCGTGGGAGTGGCCCCCAGCCTTCCTCTTTTCCGCTTCTTCTACTCCATGCGCGTGTCCAAGGACGCCTCCACCACAGCGGGCTCCTGCCACCTCCGTCTTCGAGACGGTGCGGCTTCGCGCTACATTCCGCTGGACCTTCGCTCCAACTGGAGGTCTTAGCGCAATGAGTGGCTCTACGTCGAAGACGACAGCGGCATAGGGGTCTTGGAGTTGCCGACTGGGCCAGCGACCAGCACCCCCGACTGGGGGGCACATGTCGAGGAGACGCCCGAGCTCCAGATGATGCTGGCCCGCTGTCGGGACCCGAATTTGCAAATCCGGACCCTCTGTGTATTCAGCACTAGTCCAGGATCACGCTAGTGCACACAGTCTCAACATAGATGAATATCACAATCATACACAGCGGAAAAGAGAAATAACAGAAATATAGAATATAAACTATTGAACGACCTTAAGGTCAACCTTACATTTGTGAGGCCTTGACGGCTTCAACTCCAAATAAGCAGCAGCGGAACGAAGAACACCGGTGAATCCCATCGATACGCCACAGGCAACTGACAGGGTTCGACTCCTAAATAATCGCCTTCTCACGGAACTTCTTCTTCTTCGACGATGTAGACTTTTGCTCACTAGTGATTGTTAGTTTGCAAGGGGTGAGTACATAAAGCACTCAGCAAGTCATGCACAGAATGCAAGTCTAATAACTATATGCATGGCTTATTCCAATTGACAGGCTAAAGGGGTTATTTTGCAATAAACAGCATTCACAAATATTCATAATAGATCGTAAAGCAGTAAAACAAGTAATAACAGTAATAGATTCCACAGTTATTTCACAAGTAAACCATTCCACATCCTTAAACAGTTATCACTTTTCCACAGGCAAACTGCCTCCAATCCCAAGATCAATTTTGAGAAAAGCTAACCCTTGACTGTAATCCCCGAGCATTGTCTAGTACCGTGGACTCGGCTATTCGAATAGGTTTTACACTCTGCAGAGATATACACTTTACCCACAAGATACAATCCGCTCACCACGTCAGCCGTGAATCGCCATACAAGAGTATGCGAATGAGTGATCATAACAAAGTCTTTCGGAAGCCTCTAACTACACAAGTGGACCTCTCCGGTTTTTGCCCTACACCATCCCTTCCCTTAGCTAAGGCGAAGTATGGGACCGACATACCGTTGGATGGGTACCATGCCGCAGCCCTGGTACGCTCCCCCTTCAAGCTACACAAACGGTGTAGTTGACACCCCGAGGTACCACAAGCAAGTTATTAGCGACTTAATCAACTAGGTCCGTCCCATTACAGACATGTGGTTGTACGATTGACTCAGTTCAAAGGCTTGCAAGGTTAAGTCCTTAGAGTGACTAGGGCAAGACTACCCAAAGCACCAAAACGATTTCCCCGGTGCCAACCATGGCCCACCAGCTCATTCTTGCCACTTGCCCCAGTCTAAATCATTTTATCACCCCAGTTGATTATTGCGCAACACCATGCCAACAACAACTCACTTCCTTGAAGAAGCACGAAGGCCTCCGCATATCAACATCATCGTGTCGGCAACACGTCACACCATTTCAAAATACATTGTATATTCCATTAATCAATATTGACATTTGCAATTCCAAAATGATGGCACTGACTCGTTGCAGGTCTAAGCAAACTAATACGTTCTATCTAACCCATGTTGGCAATTTATTAGCTACCAACTATTAATCAACAAACCTAGGGTGACAAATGAATCTTGGCATACAACTATTATAGACAAGGTGGCAATAACAAGTAGGTTAAATATCTAATCCCAAATTAATTGAAATCAGTTTATATCCAACTAGCATGCAATAATTTGAAACAATATAAGTTTCGAAAATGGGATCAACATGGTCAAAGCACAACTTGCCTGGCCCTTGCAAACTTTTCTGTCTTTTACTCTTTATCCTTGATCCTTGGTCTCGATCTTCAACTTCCACTTTCTCGATCCTCAGCTTGCTCGAATGACTTCCGGACGACACGTCTAACGATAAAGAAACACAAGTACAACAAAGCTCAAAAGACAATTCAACTAAACTCCAAATTAAGAACAAATAGCTTTGGGCACAACGGCTTAGAAGGATTTGGGAGCACGAACGGATTAGATCGAAGAGTTGACAAAAGAGAACGGGCTTTCGGCAAAACACTGAAAAAGGAAAGACTAATAACTGGGGAAGAAGGAATAATATTCCGAAGAATATTTCTTCCGAAGCTATTATCTTGATTGAACAGATAGCGACATATGGGCTCTCGATCTATAGATCGGGTCCATTAAGATATGTTAGTTCACAGTGAACTAAACTGATTCTCGAAGTTGACTTTTGTTGACCGAACGGACACAGTCAAACAAAAGAGAGACGGATAGATCGGGCACAAGGGTATGACAGATGGCCAATGGTCTATCGACCAAGTCCACGAAGGAATTCTCGATTAATGGCAGATTAGGTTTTCAAGGATAAGACAAGACAAGTGTCTTACCACGATTGAAACAACAGAAAAGATTGCAAAGATAACAACGCGGCTCACGATAAACTTAGTTCATCGAACCGGTCTTAGGTTAGGGTTTTGATTCGGCTTTGAAGATGATATGACGATGAGACTAGGCTCACGTCACGATGATAGAACAGGTGAAGGCATCGCACTAAGGTTTGTGTATGAATGCACGCATGCGATGACAACGAAGCGATGAGAGCCAATCGTTAACGATGAAACGTTAACGATGGAACGCTAACGGCGAAACGTTAACGGTGGAACGTTAACGACGGAGTGTTAACGGTGGGACGTTAACGGCAAAATGTTAACGGGGGAATGTTAACGATGGAGCGTTAACGACAGAGCGTTAACGGTGAAACGTTAACGGTAGGACATTAACGGTGAAACGTTAACGGTGGAACGTTAACGGCGAAACGTTAACGACGGAGCGTTAACGGTGGAACGTTAACGGCGGAGGTCAAACAATGACAGGAGACTTCATGAAGCGAAGTAGCGACCGTCGGTGCAACGACATGGCCGCGATAGAACGCTACAAAGGATGGTAAACCGATACGCGAACCTGGCAACAATGGGTTAAGCCGAAAACGACGGGTTTAGGCCGGAATCGGGCTTCTCGACAAACGGAGACCGCTTGGACCCTAAAGATGGATCAAAACAATACAAGATGATCCTCCGGATGCGACAACACGGCCGGAGCGAACCAAAATATGCGGCGTCAAAAGGCGACGCGCGGTGACGGCGAAACCGCGGCCTAAATATATAAAAAAAATTCTGGAGGATGGGATGGCAAAGGGGGAATGTCTACTGCGTAGAACGCGGCGAGACGAACTCAACGGTGTAGGCGGATTTTGCGGCGCCCTTCCGGATTAATCACAAACTGCCGATTAACGGGTTTCGGATCAAAACTTTGGACGGCCATAACTTCTAGAATAATGATCGGAACTTAACGAAATTTGACCGAGAGCTAGATGGGACCAAGAGGCACACCGTGACGCAGGTGGCTCGAAGAAATACCTTCTGGAACAGCGGGGGACGCGCGAGTAAGTTTGCCGCTGTCTGGAACGCAGTCTGAACGGAGAGATTATTTTTCTGCGCCAAATCCAGAGGGCAAAACCTTGAGGCAAGATGTGCATACTGTAGAGGACATCTCCAGGAGTCTACACAAAAAATTTCACCGTCAAACTCGAAAAATTGAGGGAGTTATGGCCTCGGCAAGATTCGAGATTGAAACGGCCATAACTTTTGATCCTGTGGGCCAAATTGGCTTAATTTTGGACAGCAATCATATGGTACCATGTGGCACACCATGGCGAAGACGGATCTCGAAAAGAGTTGACGAGCTGCCCGGGACGCGGCTCCCAAGTTCGGCCGGCGTTGGGCGACGTTCGGGCGACATTGGATGGTTTCGGAGTTTTGGAGAAGATCCATGGAGGTGGCACTGCGTGGGAGAGACCATGGGAGGTCTACAAGAGGTTAGGGTGGCGGCTAGGTCAAGAAAAATCAAGTTTGGGCGCGTTTGGAGCAAAAACGGGTCTTATAGGCATTCCACCGAGCACTTGGTGGGCGGATCGGACACGGGGGCGACGTGGCGGCCTGGGAGCCGTCCGATCGGGCGTGGGCGGCCCAGATTGCGCTGGCGACGTGGCGGCCTGGCGCGGCCAGCGCGTGGAGGCGGGGCGACGTGGGCCTGGGCGAGCGGGCTGGCGGCCGTCAGCGCTTCATGTGGGCCAGGCCAACGGGGGAGCGGGGGCGGGAGGCGCCGGCGCGAGGCGTCTGGCCTTGGGCGGGCCCGGCTGGCGGGGTGGGCCGGCGGGAGAGAGAGAAGAGGATGAGCCCCAAGCCAAAATCCGAAATTTCCAACAATTTCCGAATAAAAATAATTCCAACAAATTCAATTAAATCAATAGAGGCAATAAAAATTCTAGAAAAATTCTAGAAAATATTTTGAGACATTTTAAACTCAAATAAAATATTTTCAACAAAACTTTATATAAACTTTTCCAAATAATTAATTAATTTCAATAAAAGGCTTAATACAAATCAATTCCAAATAAATCCAATAAATAGCAAACGAGCTCCGAAAAATCTCAAAAATTACAGGAAAATTTCTTGAAGCACAAGGAATCGAAATAAAATTCAATAAATTTTATTTGAGGTTTAGAATAATCAAATTAAATTGTTTTAATTTTTAGAAAATTCAAATCAAGTTTTATAAACGCGAGAAAATCGACGGAAATTTTTGGGAAGCTAAAAAAAACCAAAAAATTTTGAAAACCCAAATTTTGGGATGTTACAAATCTCCCCCCCTTAACCCGGCATGTGTCTGAACTCTGTGCAGGACCAGGTCGCGAACTGCCAGTGTTCTCTCGCTAACCCGGGTGGCGTGGTACCGCCTGAGACTCTACTGGTATCGGGCAGTGCACAAAGTCACGCGATCCCGCCCTTCCTCCAGGAGATTGACGTCCTCTCGGCGCAGATCCTCCTGGTTCTCCTCTGTGAACGCCTCCACGCGCGGTGACCCTAAGGCCAGCTCCGAGGGTAGGACAGCTTCCGCGCCGTAGACCAGGAAAAAGGGAGTTTCCCCGGCGGACCGGCTAGGGCTGGTACGAAGCGACCACAGCACCATCGGGAGCTCTTCAGCCCATCGGGCTCCGCGCTTGTGGAGTCGATCAAACATCCTGGTCTTGAGGCCTTTCAGCACCAGCGCGTTGGCCCGCTCAACTTGGCCATTGCTCCTCGGGTGGGCCACTGAGGCAAAACAAACCTTGGTGCCCATATCTTCGCAGAAGCCCAAGAATGCGGCGCTGGTGAACTACGTGCCATTGACGGTGATGATGCGGTTGGCGACCCCAAAGCGGGCGAAGATACCTTGCATGAACTTGATTGCAGCAGCGGTGGTGATCGCCCTTACTGCTTCGGCTTCCACCCATTTGGTAAACTTGTCGATGGCGACAAACAGATGGGTGTAGCCCCCTGTGGCCCGCGGGAACGGGCCCAGGATATCCAGCCCCCAGACCGCGAAGGGCCATGAGAGCGGGATGGTTTGCAGAGCCTGGGCACTTAACCCACAAGATACAGCCAAACACCACAAAGGCGAGTGATCGTAACAAAGCCTTTCGGAAATGGCTAACTACACAAGTGAACCTTTCTGGTTTTTTCCATACACCATCCCTTCCCTTAACAAAGGCGAAGTATGGGACCGACATACCGTTGGACGGGTACCATGCCATCGCACTGGTACGCTCCCCTTTCAAGCTACACAAAAGGTGTAGTTGACACCCGAGGTATCACATGCAAGTTATTAGTAACTTACTCAACTAGGACCGTCCCATTCCGGTCATGTGGTTGCACGATTAACTCAGTTCAAAGGCTTGCAAGGTTAAGTCCTTAAGTTGACCAGGGCAATACTACCCGAAGAACCAAACCATCCTTCCCGATGCCACAACTGGCCCACCCGATCATTCTTGCCACATGCCCCGGTCCAAATCTATTTATCAGACCCCCAATTGATTACCATGCACCACGTGCTATCAACACCATCATCAATAACACATGACACTTCTCAAAAACACGTTCCATATCTCATTAAGACAAGGTTAACATGTAATTGTCAAAATCATGTCATGTGTACGTGGCAGGTCTAAGCAATATACTACAACGGTCTAAATACCCATGTTGGCAATTTAGTACTGTCCAACTAATAATCCTCAACTAGGGATGACAAGGGGTTCATGGCATACAATTATCTATGTCAAGGTGGCATATAGCAACTAGGCAGTTAACTAATCTCCCAAAATCATTTAAAGCATTTTATAATTGAACTAGCATGCAATAATTTAAATCAAATTATTTTCAAAATGGGAACAACATGGTCAAAGCACAACTTGCCTTCAAAGAGTACTGGATCTTGGTCTTGAGATGGCTCATGGGTCAACACTTCACCTTCGAAGCCTTCGGGCACTTCAACGTCTACTTGTAACGCGTGCAAATAACAATAAATGAATAAATAGTAAACAAAAAGTGTCCAAACATCCAAATAAAGTCCATAAACAGAGAGAGAACATTTTTATGAATTTTTAGAAACTGGAATCGTCAGATTCGAAGTTGAAACGCAAAAGTTACAAGCGTTTAAAGTTTTAAATAATCAATTAAATAATATTACAGAGAAAAACTTTGGTCCAAAAATTTAATAAAATTCACCATTAGGTAGATCTCAATTTTATACAAATTTAGAAATTTTAATCACCCAAATCGGAGTTGAAATGCAAAAGTTATAAGCGTTTGAAGTTTGAATCTAAATTTAAATCAATAAACCGAATTAAATAAATAATTTCTTTTTCGGAAAATGATTTATTGCGTCAGCATGACACGTGGACCAATGAGCGGCCGCCACGTCGCCTCGGGTCCATGGACCCGGCGCACGGTCTCGGCTCGGTCCACCGTGGACCCGGTCCACGGCTCGTGTCTCTAACATGCGGGCCCTCGGGTGACGTTAGCGCTGACGTCACCGCACGGTTCAGCCGAGTGGGCTGACACGTGGGCCCCACCGTGACGTCAGCATGACGTCATGGTGCGGTTTGGCGGTCGCTGACGCGCTGGTCCCACGCTGAAGTCACGCGCTAACGTCATCGGCGACTGGGGCTGATCGCGCTGACCGCGACGGTCAGTCTCCCCGCCACGTGGCTAGATCTCGGCCGTTGATTTGAAAATCAATAGCCTAGATCGGATCTGGGTTGCACGCGTTTGGAAACGGCTCGGTCCTCCTGGACCGTTCGATCTTGATCGGACGGTCAAGATCCAATCCAACGCTACAACGCGGTTAACTCTAGCCGTACGAGCTAGATCTAACGGCTGATATTACTCCTAGCATGGTGCAGTTACGGCTACGTGGCACGATCTAAGCCATTGGATCTAGATCCAACGGTTGGAAACATCCAACGGTTGGAAACAGATCTAAAAACTAAAACGTTGGAATTTACCCGGGGATGACGTGGACGAATCTGGGCCGCAGGATCTGGATCGGACGGTGGAGAGAGCTCGAGCGATGGCGATGGCATGCGGCGGAGCTGGCTGGCCGGAGACGAGGACGGCGACGAAGTCCGCGGCATTTGGGGCGTGCTCCGGCGAGGTGAGTGGTACTCCCGAACGCGCCTCAACGCGAGGAGTCTGGATCTGGGCTCGGTGACGGCGGAGGACGGCGGACGGCAGCAGAAACAGCGAAGAGGTGCGGCGGAGCCCTAATCCAACTACGGCGAGCTCTCGCGGGCGAACGGCGGCGGCTCAGGTGAGGTGGTATAGGGCTACGGGTGCGCACGGAAGTCGGCAACACGGCGGGGTTGGCGGCGCATTAAATAGGGCCCTCGGCGTCCGTGAAACTCGCGGAAACCGAGGCCCACACGCGGGCAGCGGTGGAGTCCGGCGGCGACACGGAGAGGGTGACGTGGCGCAATGTGAGCCGTTGGATCAAGATCCAACGGTCGCGGGGTTTGGGCTCGGGTCCGGCTCGGCGACCTGGCTGGCTCGGTCGGGCTCGGGTTCGGGCGACGTGGCTCAATCGTGGCCGTTGGATCTTGATCCAACGGTCGCACGTGGTCGGTCTGGCTCGGGTCGGACTCAAACTCGAGTCTGACTCGGGTTCGGTCGGTGGAACAGTGCAAACCAACTCGATTTTCCAGCGATTAAATATTCAAAATAATTTCCAGAAATTCATTTAATTCCAGAAAAATAGCAAAATACTCAGAAAAATTCTGGAAAATATTTTAGGACATTTGGGACTCAAATAAAATATTTTCAACAAAATTTTATTTTCAAATTTTAATTTTTTAATTATTTCAAAAGGGAATAAATTCAAATTAAATCCAAATAAATTCCAGAAAATTCCAAAAATTCACAAAGTGCCAAATTTCATTTAAATTCAGGAAAAGCAAAAATTGGGGTGTTACAAACCTCCCCCCTTAACAGAATCTCATCCCCGAGATTCAGGGCTTACTAAAGAATAGGTTTGGAAACTCTTTCTTCAACTCCTCCTCGTGCTCCCAGGTTGCTTCACTCTCTGCGTGGTTGCTCCATTGAACTCTGCAGAAACGGGTTGACTTATTCCTTGCCTCTCGATCCATGGTGTCCAGAATCCTCACGGGGTGCTCCTTGTAAGTTAGATCCTCTTGCAGCTCTATTGACTCTAACGGTGTCTGCTCGTCTGGTACCCGAAGACACTTCTTCAACTGGGACACGTGGAACACATCATGCACTCCTGCCAATGACTGCGGCAACTCCAACTGATAAGCAACTTCCCCTCTGTGGCTCAAAATCTTAAATGGTCCGACATAACGGGGTGCGAGTTTTCCTTTGGCGTGGAATCTCCTAACTCCCTTGAGAGGTGTAACCCTAAGGTACACGAAATCCTCCGGTTCAAAGCTCAAGTCTCGATGACGGTTATCCGCGTAACTCTTCTGTCTTGACTGAGATATCTTCAGTCTCTCCCGGATCATGACAATCTGCTCTTCTACTCCTTGAAGAATGTCCGGCCCAAAGACACGGTGTTCACCTGTCTCATTCCAGTTCAACAAGGTTCGACAGGGTCGACCGTACAGTGCCTCAAAAGGTGACATCTGTAAACTGGCCTGATAGCTATTATTGTAGCTAAACTCAGCATACGGCAGACTCTTATCCCAAGAGGTTGCATAAGCTAATGCACAAGCTCTTAGCATGTCCTCTAGAATCTGGTTAACCCTTTCGGTCTGTCCATCCATCTGCGGATGATATGCCGTACTGAAGTTCAAACGGGTCCCCTTGGCTTCGTGCAGCTTATTCCAGAATCTCGAGGTAAATTGGGTACCTCTGTCCGAAACAATCTTCTTCGGCACTCCATGCAAACAGACGATCCTGGTCATATACAGCTCTGCTAATTTATCTCCTGAGTAGGTGGTCTTTACAGGGATAAAATGGGCTACCTTAGTCAAGCGATCCACTATGACCCATATGGAGTCATATCCACCCTGAGTTTTAGGGAGACCGGTAATGAAGTCCATTCCGATTTCCTCCCATTTCCACTCAGGTATCTTCAATCGTTGCAGCAATCCTGCTGGCCACTGATGCATTGCTTTGACTCTCTGGCATATGTCGCACAATGCAACATGCTCAGCAACTTCACGCTTCATGCTCGGCCACCAAAATCTTTCCTTCAGGTGGTGGTACATCTTGGCACTTCCTGGGTGAATTGAATACTTGGAGTCATGGTGATGCATCCCTCCTGGGTGCGCACTGCGTTCTTCGCGCCCACCAGTATGGTGCCGCGTGCCTCGCCCGTGGCGGACTGCCCAAGCGGCCTAGGGGTGTGGGCCTTGGACCACGAGAGAAATACACACCTTGGCTGCCACAGCCAGGCCATAAGAGTCCCATGTGGTCCCCAAAAGACTAGCTTGATGGGGGGAGGGTTGCTCTCCCTTTTAAGGTGGTATTCTCTCCTCCACAAGCAAGGTGGTACTATCATTCTCACCCTCTTGTTTTGGAACACAGCTCGATACCAACCGATACATCCCTCCAGGTGCACACTGCAGTATCTTCGCGACCCAACCGTATGGCGCACATGCCTCGCCCGTGAGCGGATCGCCTAATCGACCAGGCGTGGGCCTTGGACCACGAGAGAAATACACACCTTGGCTACCATAGCCAGGCCATAAGAGTCCCATGTGGCCCCCAAAAGACTAGCCTGATGGGGGGAGGGTTGCTCTCCCTTTTAAGGTGGTATTCTCTCCCCTCCACAAGCAAGGTGGTACTATCACATGGGCTTCCTCCAGAATCAGCTGCTTCAACTCCCTCTTATTCGGCACACAGATTCGATCCTTTATCCACAATGTGCCTTGCTCATCTAGCTTGAATTCTTTTGCCTTGCCTTCATCCATCTTGGACTTGATCCTGCGGATCTTGTCATCATCCTTCTGTCCTTCCCTGATCTGGTCCTCAAGAGTAGGCTTTACTTCTAATGCTACCAAGACTCCTTCCGGCACTACTTCAATCTGCATCCTCTGAAAATCCATGCATAACTCGTCCTGACTTGTGACTATCAACGTATTCACGACATGGCTCTTCCTACTGAAGGCATCGGCCACCACATTGGCCTTCCCGGGATGGTAATGGATTCCAACATTATAATCCTTGATCAGTTCCAACCATCTCTTCTGCCTCATGTTCAAGTCTGATTGGGTGAAGATGTACTTAAGACTCTTATGATCCGTATACACTTCGCATATGTTCCCAATCAAATAATGACGCCACAACTTCAAAGCATGCACTACGGCATCTAACTCTAGGTCATGCGTCGGATAATTCTCCTCATGCGGCCTCAGCTGCCTTGATGCATAAGCGATGACCTTTCCATTCTGCATCAGCACACATCCAAGTCCTTGGCGCGATGCATCAAAATAAATATCAAAGCTTTGATTGACGTCTGGTAGAACTAACACCGGCGCTGATGTCAATCGCTTCTCCAGCTCCTGAAAACCTTTCTCGCACTCTGGCGTCCAGGCAAACTTCTTCTCCTTTTTCAACAATTGCGTGAGAGGTCTCACAATCGTCGAAAAGCCTTCAATGAAGCGACGGTAGTAACCTGCCATCCCAAGAAAACTCCGAATCTGGGTCACGGTCTTCGGCTGCTCCCAATGTAACACAGCTTCTACCTTGCTGGGATCGACAGCGACTCCTTCTGCGGTCATCACATGTCCAAGAAATTCCACTTTGTCCTTCCAAAAATGACACTTACTGAACTTGGCAAACAACTGCTGCTCTCGCAACTTCTCAAGAACTAGCCTTAAATGCTCAGCGTGCTCTTCCCTCGACTTGGAGTAAACAAGAATGTCATCTATGAACACGACGACAAACTTATCCAAGTACTCCATGAAAACCTTATTCATCATATTCATATAATAGGCTGGCGCATTCGTCAGACCAAAGGACATAACAGTAAACTCATAATGTCCATATCTAGACGAGAATGCGGTCTTTGGAACATCTTTCGATCGGATCTTCAGCTAGTGGTATCCCGATCTCAGATCAATCTTGGAGAAAACTCCGGCTCCTCTCAGCTGATCGAACAGATCATCGATCCTGGGTAGCGGGTATTTGTTCTTCACAGTTACTTCGTTGAGTGCTCGGTAGTCAATGCACATCCTGAAACTCCCGTCCTTCTTTTTGACGAACAGAACTGGCGCTCCCCATGGCGACGAACTCGGTCTGATGAATCCTTTCTCCATCAACTCTTCAAGCTGCTTCTTCATCTCTACCAACTCTTCAGTGGACATACGGTAAGGTCTCTTGGCTATTGGTGCTGTTCCGGGTACTAACTCGATCACAAACTCTATGTCTCTATCTGGCGGTATACCAGGCAAATCTTCAGGAAAAACATCTGGATACTCATTCACCACTGAAACATCTTCTATGCTCATTGCCTTCGCACTGTTGACCATTAGCTGTCCCTCACGAACGGCGGTCGCTTGAAGTTCCACTTTTCTTCCACATGGGCTCTCAACTGATATAATCCTTCACCCAGAATCCAATACGGCCTTATGCTTGAATAGCCAATCCATTCCAAAGATAACATCTAGGGTCTGGGTTCCCAATATAATAAGGTTCGCTAGGAACTCTACCCCATCTATTAATATTCTCACCCAGAACATCCTACTTGAGATCGGAGTTCTGACCCAGGGGTTTGAACTATAAGCATGCATTTAAGATCCACAATCTCTAAATCATTCTTAGAAACAAAATCTCGGGAAACAAACGAATGCGAAGCTCCAGAGTCAAATAAAACTGTTGCAGATACTGAGTTGACAAGTATCTTACCCAGTATGACATCTGTGGCATTCTGAAGTGCATCTGCGGTGACATGGTTGACTCGGCCTCTCACCATGGTGCAGGGTGCGGCTCTGGTCTTTGTCCCTCGGTTTGCTCCTGATGCAGGTGTCCTAGCTGGTGTGGTTCCTAAGTTGAAGCGAACTGGGGTCACTCCTGCTATCTTCTTAGGGCAGTTGTTGGAGAAATGCCTTGGCTCATTGCATGTATAGCAACGCCTCACTGTGCCCTGCTGGTTGCTCGCAGCGGCGTTCCTGGCTGGGGCTGGAGTCTGATAATTCTGATTGACGGATCTCGGTGCTGGCGACGGTGTTCTTGCTGCATTCTGCGGCTGGAATCTGAAAAACTGATTTGGCGCAACCCGCAGACGCTACTGCGCTCCCTGACGTGATCCCTGCTGTTGCATTCTACGCTTCCTGTTCTCATCCAATTCCTTGCGCTTGTCCTCAAGAATAAGCGCCTTATTCACGAGCTCCTGGAAATATGGAAAGGTGTGAGTGATCAGTCCCACCTGCAATCCTGAGTTGAGTCCCTTCATGTAACACCCCAAAATTTTGCTTTCCTTAAATTCATGTGTGATTTGGCACTTTGGTGAATTTTTGGAATTTTCTGGAATTTATTTGGATTTATTTGGAATTTATTTGAATTTATTCCATTTTGAAATAATTAAAGAATTTAATTTTGCAAATAAAATTTTGTTGGAAATATTTTATTCGAGTCCAAAATGTTCCAAAATATTTTCCAGAATTTTTCTGGAATTTTTCTAAGTATTTTGCTATTTTTAATGAATTAAATGAATTTCTGGGAATTATTTTAATTATTAAATCGCTGGAAAATGCGAGTGGGTTTGTACTGTTCATCCGACCGAGCCCGAGTCAGACTCGAGTTCGAGTCCGACCCGAGCCACGTGACTCGACCAAACCAACTCCAAAACCTAATCGATCCCAACCGTTGGATCAAGATCCAACGGCCAGGATCTTCCCGTACCGCTTCGGTCGAATCCGGCCCGGATCCGATCGCGTCCACGCGATCATGGCCGTTGATCGTGCCACGTGGACGGCCGTGCGTCATCGTCCCCGCCGAGTCCGAGCCGGACTCCTCCGCCGCGTCGCCGCCGTGTAGGATTAGGGTTCCGCCGTCTTGGCGCATGCCGAGGGCATTTAAGTACCGGGTGGTACCCCGAGGACCGCCGTGACCCCGCGCACTCTCTGCCCTATCTCACCGAGCCTCAGCCGCCGTAGACCTGACGGAATCGCTCGCCGGAGTCATAGCATCCCTCCGCTGTGGTTTGCTTGATTCCGCCGCCGTCCGCCATCCCCTGCCGCCATTGACCCCAGATCCGGAACCCCCGAAGCCAGGCGCACCCGAAGAGACCCTTCACCTCGCCGGAGCACGTCCCAAACGCCGTTCGTGTGGTCGCCGTCCTCGGCCAGCCACGACCGACTTCGCCGTGAAGCCATCGCCGACCCCGAGCTCCACCAACCGTCCGATCAAGATCCAAGGGCTCAGATCGCGCCACGTCACCCTCGGTGAGTTCCCCGTTGAAAATCCTAGATCTAATCTCAACCGTTGGATCTAGATCCAACGGCTTAGGTCGTGCCACGTAGCGGGAACTGCACCAGGCTAGATTGGATCTGGACCGTTAGATCAAGATCCAACGGCCCAGATTAACCCGTGCGCCCAAGCACTTGAGGCCCAAATCCAATCCTAGCCGTCGGTTTTCAAACCAACGGCTACGATCGTGCCACGTGTCCAGGGAGCCGAACCGCCGCGCCACGCGGGCGTGCGCGTGGGCCATCGACACGCGCGGGGCCCGCGTGTCAGCGACCGCACCGTGACGTCACCCATGACGTCATCGGATGGACCCACCTGTCAGCACCGTGGGCTGAGCCCCGCTGACGTCAGCGATGACGTCACCCGAGTGGGCCCACATGTCAGCGACACGTGGAGTCGTGGACCGAGTCCACGGTAGACCCGAGCCGAGCGTGGACTACGTACATGGACCAGCTGACGTCAGCAGGCCAATCCGAGGCTGACACGTGTCCATGATGACGCAATAATTAATTTCCGAAAAAGAAAATGATTTATTAATTCGAAATAATGATTTCAGATTTTGTTTCAAACTTCAAACGCTTATAACTTTTGCGTTTCAACTCCGATTTGGGTGATTCAAATTTCTAAATTTGTATAAAATTGAGATCTACCTAAATATGAATTTTATTTAATTTTTGGACTAAAGTTTTTCTCTGCAAAAATTATTTAATTTATTATTTAAACTTTAAATAATCATAACTTTTGCGTCTTAAGTCCAAATTTGACGATTCCAGTTTCTAAAAACTCATAAAATTATGTTCTCTCTGTTTATGGATTTTATTTGGATGTTTGGACACTTTTTGCCTATTGTTTATTCGTGTATTTGCTATTTGCACGCTTTACGAGTAGACGTTGAAGTGCTGGAAGGATTCGAAGGAGAAGTATTAACTCAGGATCCAACTCAAGACCAAGAACAAGTACTTTTTGAAGGCAAGTTGTGCTTTGACCATGTTGATCCTATTTGGAAACTTATTTTGATTTAAACTATTGCATGCTAGTTCAATTAGAAAAATACTTTGTTTAAACATGGGGGTTAGATAAGTACCAATTTGCTGTATGACACCTTGATTATTTAAGTATGTGCCATGACCCTTGTCACCCTAGTTGTGGATTACTAGTTGGACATTACTAAATTGCCAACATGGGTTTAGACCGTTGTAGTATCGCTTAGACACACTTACGTGCTCATGACATGATTTTGGATGATCAAATGTTAATATTGACTTAATGATATATTGAACCTGTTTTGGAAAAGTATCATGTGATGTTGATGGCACGTGGTGCATGGTAATCAACTGGGGTTTGATAAACAGTTTTCGACCGGGGCATGTGGCAAGAGTAATCAAGTGGGCCAGTTGTGGCATTGGGAATGTTGATTTGGTTCTTCGGGTAGTCTTGCCCTGGTCACCCTAAGGACTTAACCTTGCAAGCCTTTGAACTGGGTCTAACGTGCAACCACATGTCTGGAATGGGACGGACCTAGTTGACTAAGTTGCTAATAACGCACTGTGGGACCTCGGGAGGTCAACTACACCCTTTGTGTAAGTTGTGCGGGAGCGTCTGGGCTGAGGCCAGGTACCCATCTAACGGTTGATTGGCCTAGACTTCGCCTTAGCGAAGGGAAGGGTTAGTGTGCAATAACCGGGGAGGACCACTTGTATTGTTAGAAGTCTCTGAAAGACTTTGTTACGGGAACTCGCCTTTGTGGTGTTTGACTGTATCTTGTGGGTAAAGTGCATAACCTCTGCAGAGTTTAGAATCTATTCGAATAGCCGTGTCCGCGGCATTGGACATCGCTCGGGAATTACAGTCAAGGGTTAGATTTTCTCAAAAGTAACTTGGTTTGAAAGGTTGGGTTGGTTTAATAATGAAGTTGATGGAAATGTGGTTTAGGTTGGGAAAGATGTTGACTAAAACTTCTTGAAAAGTTATTTATGCTTTACTTATTTCTAATTCTTTCGATTCTAATTATATTACTTGTCAAATGCTTTGTTTCGCAAATATACCTTGAGCTATTCCTTTGTACCAAGCCATGCATATAGTATATTAGCACTGCATTCTCAGGCATGACTTGTCGAGTACCAAGTACTCACCCTTGCCTCAACACAACACCGCTTGAAGAGGAGACTACGCCCGACTTTGGAGGAGGAGCTCCAAGAGGATCCGTCTACTTAGGGAAGCGAGCCCGGTCGGTTGCCTGTGGTATACGGATGGCGCCACGATGTTACCCTCTATGATTTTCATTTGCTACTATTTCTCTCTTAATAAGTTTTAAGCCTGCGAGGCGTGCATTTGTGACTTGACCATAAGGTCGAGTAACCAGTTTGACTATTTAAATAAAGTACTTTATTAGTATCGAGTGGTATGATTGTGATATTTACCGATGTTAAGACTGTGTGCACTAGCGCGTTCCTGGACTAGTGCTGAATACACAGAGGGTCCGGATTTGCAAATTCGGGGTCCCGATAGAGGTGGTATCAGAGCCATACTTGACTGTAGGCTCAACCCTAAGCTAGAATGGTCGTAGTGAGGATAAAACCTATTTTCTAAAAAGCTAAAAATTTGTCAAGATAAGAAATGACATCTCGACTTATCCCCTTCTCTCTTATCTTGTCTCTTGCTGAAATTTTTCCTTACCTTGTCACAATTTAAAAATTCCGAGTTCTTACGTAAAGCACTCTTGTGACAGATGGAGGAAGAGTTCAACTACGTTGATCTGGGAGTTGGTCACGCCGCGGAACTTTGGCATATGCTACAAACTCTCGGAGATTTTGAAAAGCCGCAATACCAAGTGGAAGTAATCAGACAAGCGGGATTGATCAAGGCTTGTGACGTAAAGATTGAGGTACCTGCTAGGAAAAAGGGCCCAGGCAATCGCTTGGATACACCGACCGCCAGGAGATCTACAATGCAGATGGGTATCCAAGAGGTATCACGACGAGCAATGCGGCACGTTACCCGTATCTACGCCAGAGAGTTGGAGAGCACGGTGTTCCGTTATCATCCGCGCAGCGATAACCTTCTTGACCCAAAGGCGATTCAGGATGAGGATGCCACGGTTACACAGTTGGCACGATTTGTTGTCGCCCAGGAGGATGTACTAGATAATACAAGCAAGGAGCTACGGAAGGCCCGCAAGGAGATCACGACAGAGAAGAACAGATGGCGGGAAGCTCAAGAGTATGTGGCACACCTTCTGCGAAGGATTGACGAGTTGGAGATGACTTTGTACGGACTGCACCCGAGCCGATTACTCGAGCTACACGAACCAGATCCGGAGGAGTCGACCTCGATGAGGACACCGCTTCTTCGACTACCACAGAGGACACGATTCTTTGGACATGGCAATCGTTTCGCGCCTATGCCGCAAAGACCCGTGCACCAGGCCGTGGAGGTTTTCTCGATGAGTGAGCATAGGTTCTATAGTGAGACTCCTTCGCCGAGTCGCGTCATAGAATAAAGAGTCACCCTTTAGGCGTTAGACTCCAGAGTTAGTTCGATTTGGATTTTCATTGTTTGCTGAGTGTGCAGTATGTGTTGCAAGGCCCTTAGGCATTGTAAGCAGCCATACCAAGTTACTAATAATAAAGTTGGACCTTAAAGTTACACCTTTCGCCCCGCACAAGTTCCATATTACTTGTCTATTCTTGTTTCCCTCTCATCTCTAAACCTAGAGCAAATCGACAGATGGTGAACACCCGCGGAAACCTTGGAAGCAATGGGAGTGGTTCTCGCCCAGCAGAAAACCCCAATGATGGAGCACCAGCACCGCCAGTTGACATGCAGAATTTCGGAGCTTTTCTCGCTGCCCAGACTCAGTTGATGCATGCTATGATGCAACAAATGCAACACGTCACCGCTCAGGCCACTGCTAACCGAGTTAATCAGGGACCACGCCAGAATACAAGACTGTCAGAGTTCATGAGAACTCACCCACCCACTTTCTCTGGGAATGCCAATCCATTGGAGGCCGATGATTGGTTAAGATCAATCGAGAGGAAGCTACACATAGCTCAATGCATAGGAAATGAGAAGGTACTCTACGCTTCTCATCACCGGAAGGAACAAATTACGAATGGTGGGAGAACTTCGTGCCACGCAGAGAACCCTCAAGATATCACTTGGGAAGAGTTCACAAATGCATTCCGACAAGATCACGTGCTGAAGGAATCATGGACCTTAAGAAGGAGGAGTTCAGAGCATCAAGCAAGGTAATCAGCCGGTGGTCGACTACCTGAACAAGTTCACACAACTAGCACGCTACGCACCGAGGATGTAGCGACAGATAAATCCAGGCATACCTCGTTTTATGAAGGGACTTAACTCAGATTGCAAGTAGGATTGATCACCCACACCTTTCCAGATTTCCAAGAGTTGGTGAATAAGGCACTTATTCTTGAGGACAAGCGCAAGGAATTGGATGAGAACAGAAGCGCAGGATGCAACAAAGAAGGATCACGCCAGTGAACGCAATACGCTGAGAGTTGCACCAAATCAATTCTTCGATTCCAACCACAGAATGCAACAAGGACACCATCCCCAGCACCAAGACACATCAATCGTAACTACTGCACCCAGCCCCGCTAGAAACGCTTACTCCAGTGCAACAAAGAAGGAACAGTGAGACGCCGCTACAATCGGCAACGAGCCAGACACTTTGCCAACAGCTTGTCCAAAGAAGACAGCAGGAGTGACCCCGATTCGCTTCAATCTAGGAACCACCCCAACTAGGACGCCCGGCACCAGGAGCCACACCCCAGGCCGTGGCGAGAGGCCGAGTCAACCATGTCACCGCAGATGCACCGCAAAATGCTACTGACGTCGTCTTGGGTAAGTTACTTGTTAACTCGATTACACTGCAATTTTGTTTGACTCGAGCTTCAGATTCGCTTGTTTCGCAAGGCTTTGCTACTAGAAATGATTTGAGGATTGCAAGACTTAGATGCATGCTTTTAGTTCAAACCCACAGTTCCGAACTCCGAACGAAAGTAGGATGTTCCGGTGAGAATACTAATAGATGGAATAGAATTCCTAGCAAACCTTATTATTTTGGAAACCTGCACCTTAGACGTCATATTGGGAATGGATTGGTTATCCAAGCACAAGGCCGTATTGGATTGTGGACGAAGGACTATCTCGATTGAGAGCCCGTGTGGGAAGAAAGTGGAATTTCAAGCCACTGCAGCTAGAGATGGACAGCTTGATGGTTAACAGTACCAAGGCAATCAACATAGAGGATGTCTCAAGAGTGAATGAGTACCCAGATGTTTTCCCGAAGATCTACCCGGGATGCCGCCAGACAGGACATAGAGTTTGTGATAGAGCTTGTACTGCACAGACCGATAGCAAAGAGACCCTATCGGATGTCCACCGAGGAGTTGGTAGAGATGAAGAAACAGCTAGAAGAGTTAATGGAGAAAGGATTTATCAGGCCGAGTTCGCCGCCGTGGGAGCACCCGCTTTGTTTGTCAAGAAAAAGGACGGAAGTTTCAGGATGTGCATCGACTACCGTGCACTCAATGAAGTCACCGTGAAGAATAAGTATCCGCTACCCAGGATTGATGATTTGTTTGATCACCGAGAGGAGCCGGAGTTTTCTCCAAGATTGATCTCGAGATCGGGATACCATCGATTGAAGATCCGATCGTAAGATATCCCAAGACTGCATTCTCGTCAAGATATGGACATTACGAAGTTTACGATTATGTCCTTTGGATCGATTTAATGCGCCACTATTTCATGAATATGATGAATAAGGTGTTCATGGAATATTTGGACAAGTTTGTCGTCGTGTTCATAGATGATATCCTAATCTACTCCAAGACAGAGGATGAACATGCCGAACACTTAAGGCGAGTTTTGGAAAAGCCGAGGAACAAAGCAACTTTTCGCCAAGTTCAAGAAGTGTGATTTTTGGAAGGACAAGGTGGAGTTTCTTGGACATGTAATGACCGCATGAAGGAGTCGCCAGTAGATCCAAGCAAAGTAGAAGCGGTGTTACATTGGGAGCAGAAGACCGTGACCCGGTCGGAGTTTCCTTGGAATGGCAGGATACTACCGCCCGTTTCATCGAAGGCTTCTCGACAATTGCGAAACCTCTTACGCAATTGCCGAAGAAGGAAAAGAAGTTTGCATGGACGCTTGAGAATGTGAGAAAGGATTTCAGGAGCTGAAGAAGCGATTCACATCAGCACCGGTGTTAGTTCTACTGGATGTTGCTCAAAGCTTCGATATTTATTATGACGCATCGCGCCAAGGACTTGGATGTGTGCTGATGCAGAATGGAAAGGTCGTCGCTTATGCATCAAGGCAGTTGAGGCCGCATGAGGAAAATTATCCGACACATGACCTAGAGTTAGCTGCCGTAGTACATGCCTTGAAGATATGGCGTCACTATCTGATTGGAAACAGATGTGAAGTATATACGGATCATAAGAGCCTTAAGTACATATTCACCCAGTCGGATCTGAATATGAGGCAGAAGAGATGGTTAGAGTTGATCAAGGACTATAATGTTGGAATCCATTACCATCCCGGGAAGGCCAACGTAGTAGCCGATGCTCTGAGTCGGAAAAGCCATACCGTGAGTACGTTGCTAGCCACACGTCAGGATGAGTTATGTGAGGACTTTCAGAAAATGAAGATTGAGGTTGTACCTAGCGGATTCTTGGCCGCATTAGAAGTAAAGCCTACCCTAGAGGATCAGATCCGAGAAGGACAAAAGGATGATGACAAGATCCGCAGGATTAAGTTCATCAAGGAGGAAGGCAAGGCAGAGGACTTCAAGTTGGATGAGCAAGGCACGTTATGGATGAAGGATCGGATTTGTGTGCCTAACAAGAAGGAGTTAAAGCAACTGATTTTGGAAGAAGCCCATGACTCCAAGTACTCAATTCATCCTGGAAGCGCCAAGATGTATCGAGATCTCAAGGAGAGATTCGGTGGCCGAGTATGAAACGTGAAGTTGCCGAGCATGTTGCATTGTGCGACGTATGCCGTAGAGTCAAGGCAATGCATCGAGAGACCAGCAGGATTGCTACACCGCTAAAAATACCTGAGTGGAAGTGGGAGGAAATCGGAATGGATTTCATTACCGGTTTGCCGAAGACTCAAGGAAGTTATGACTCCATATGGGTTATAGTGGATCGCTTGACTAAAGTAGCCCATTTTATCCCCGTGAAGACCACTTACTCGGAGATAAATTAGCGTAATTGTACATGATCAGATTGTCTGCTTGCACGGAGTGCCTAAAAGGATTGTATCAGGCATGCAGGTACCCAATTTACCTCAAGGTTCTCGGAATAAGTTGCATGAAGCCATGGGAACCCGCTTGAACTTCAAGATGCCTTATCATCCACGCACGGATGGACAGACCGAAAGAGTCAACCAGATTCTGGAGGATATGTTGAGAGCTTGTGCATTGGCTTATGCTACCTCTTGGGATAAGAGTTTGCCGTATGCCGAGTTCGATTACAACAATAGTTATCAGGCTAGTTTACGATGTCACCTTTTGAGGCATCAGATGGTCGACCTATGGGACGCCATTGAATTGGAATGAGACCGGCGGCTGTGTCTTTGGGCCTGATATTCTTCAAGAGGTCAAGAGCGGTCGCCATGATTAGGGAAAGGTTGAAGATAGCCCAATCACGACAAAGAGTTATCTTGACAATCGTCGCAGGGATTTGAGTTTTGAACTAGAAGACTTTGTATACCTCAGAGTTACGCCTCTCAGGGGAGTTAAGAGGTTCCATGCCAAAGGGAAACTCGCACCCTGTTATGTTGGACCATTTAAGATTCTGAGCCGCAGAGGCGAAGTTGCTTACCAGCTGGAGTTGCCGCAGTCGTTAGCAGGAGTGCATGACGTATTCCATGTGTCCCAGTTGAAGAAGTGTCTCCGAGTTCCTGAGGAACAGACACCGCTAGAGTCAATTGAGTTGCAAGAAGATTTGACTTA
The DNA here is from genome assembly GCA_036346355.1 of Rhipidocladum racemiflorum. Classification (NCBI taxonomy): domain Eukaryota; kingdom Viridiplantae; phylum Streptophyta; class Magnoliopsida; order Poales; family Poaceae; genus Rhipidocladum; species Rhipidocladum racemiflorum. Next base: position 20,293,323 of record CM070582.1, read on the forward strand.
TAAGGAGCATCCCGTGAGGATTCTAGACACAATGGATCGAGAAACTAGAAACAAGTCAACCCGTTTCTGTAGAGTTCAGTGGAGCAACCATGCAGAGAGCGAAGCGACCTGGGAGCGCGAAGAGGATTTGAGGAAAGAGTTTCCAAACCTATTCTGTAGTGAGCCCTGAATCTCGGGGACGAGATTCTATTAAGGGGGGGAGGTTTGTAACACCCCAAAATTTTGCTTTCCTTAAATTCATGTGTGATTTGGCACTTTGGTGAATTTTTGGAATTTGCTAGAATTTATTTGGATTTATTTGGAATTTATTTGAATTTATTCCATTTTGAAATAATTAAAGAATTTAATTTTGCAAATAAAATTTTGTTGGAAATATTTTATTCGAGTCCAAAATGTTCCAAAATATTTTTCAGAATTTTTCTGGAATTTTTCTGAGTATTTTGCTATTTTTAATGAATTAAATGAATTTCTGGGAATTATTTTAATTATTAAATCGCTGGAAAATGCGAGTGGGTTTGTATCGTTTCATCCGACCGAGCCCGAGTCAGACTCGAGTTCGAGTCCGACCCGAGCCACGTGACTCGACCAAACCAACTCCAAAACCTAATCGATCCCAACCGTTGGATCAAGATCCAACGGCCAGGATCTTCCCGTACCGCTTCGGTCGAATCCGGCCCGGATCCGATCGCGTCCACGCGATCGTGGCCGTTGATCGTGCCACGTGGACGGCCGTGCGTCATCATCCCCGCCGAGTCCGAGCCGGACTCCTCCGCCGCGTCGCCGCCGTGTAGGATTAGGGTTCCGTCCCGTGCGCGCATGCCGAGGGCATTTAAGTACCGGGTGGTACCCCGAGGACCGCCGTGACCCCGCGCACTCTCTGCCCTATCTCACCGAGCCTCACCAGCCGTGAGACTGTGGAATCGCTCGCCGGAGTCATAGCATCCCTCCTGTGGTTTGCTTGATTCGCCGCCGTCCGCCGCCCCTGCCGCCATTGACCCCGGATCCGAACCCCAAAGCCAGCGCACCAAGAGACCCTTCACCTCGCCGAGCACGTCCCCAACGCCGTTCGTGTGGTCGCCGTCCTCGTGGCCGGCAGCCACGACTTCGCCCGTGAAGCCATCGCCGACCCCGAAGCTCCACCAACCGTCCGATCAAGATCCAAGGGCTCGGATCGCGCCACGTCACCCTCGGTGAGTTCCCGTTGAAAATCCTAGATCTAATCTCAACCGCTGGATCTAGATCCAACGGCTTAGGTCGTGCCACGTGGCGGAATCGCACCAGGCTAGATTGATCCGACCGTTAGATCAAGATCCAACGGCCCAGATTAACCCGTGCGCCCAAGCACTTGAGGCCCAAATCCAATCCTAGCCGTCGGTTTTCAAACCAACGGCTACGATCGTGCCACGTGTCCAGGGAGCCGAACCGCCACGCCACGCGGCGCGTGCAGGCCATCGACACGCGGCCCGCGTGTCGGGCCGATCGCACCGCGTGGCGCCACCCATGACGCCATCGGATGGACCCACCTGCCGCCACTGCGGTCGAGCCCCGCTGACGTCAGCGATGACGTCACCCGAGTGGGCCCACATGTCAGCGACACGTGGAGTCGTGGACCGAGTCCACGGTAGACCCGAGCCGAGCGTGGACTACGTCCATGGACCGGCTGACGTCAGCAGGCCAATCCGAGGCTGACACGTGTCCATGATGACGCAATAATTAATTTCCGAAAAAGAAAATGATTTATTAATTCGAAATAATGATTTCAGATTTTGTTTCAAACTTCAAACGCTTATAACTTTTGCGTTTCAACTCCGATTTGGGTGATTCAAATTTCTAAATTTGTATAAAATTGAGATCTACCTAAATATGAATTTTATTTAATTTTTGGACTAAAGTTTTTCTCTGCAAAATTATTTAATTGATTATTTAAACTTTAAATAATCATAACTTTTGCGTCTTAACTCCAAATTTGACGATTCCAGTTTCTAAAAACTCATAAAATTATGTTCTCTCTGTTTATGGATTTTATTTGGATGTTTGGACACTTTTTGCCTATTGTTTATTCGTGTATTTGCTATTTGCACGCTTTACGAGTAGACGTTGAAGTGCTGGAAGGATTCGAAGGAGAAGTATTAACTCAGGATCCAACTCAAGACCAAGAACAAGTACTTTTTGAAGGCAAGTTGTGCTTTGACCATGTTGATCCTATTTGGAAACTTATTTTGATTTAAACTATTGCATGCTAGTTCAATTAGAAAAATACTTTGTTTAAACATGGGGGTTAGATAAGTACCAATTTGCTGTATGACACCTTGATTATTTAAGTATGTGCCATGACCCTTGTCACCCTAGTTGTGGATTACTAGTTGGACATTACTAAATTGCCAACATGGGTTTAGACCGTTGTAGTATACTGCTTAGACCTGCTACGTGCTCATGACATGATTTTGGATGATCAAATGTTAATATTGACTTAATGATATATTGAACCTGTTTTGGAAAAGTATCATGTGATGTTGATGGCACGTGGTGCATGGTAATCAACTGGGGTTTGATAAACGATTTTCGGCCGGGCATGTGGCAAGAGTAATCAAGTGGGCCATTGTGGCATTGGGAATGTTGATTTGGTTCTTGGGTAGTCTTGCCCTGGTCACCCTAAGGACTTAACCTTGCAAGCCTTTGAACTGGGTCTAACGTGCAACCACATGTCCAGAATGGGACGGACCTAGTTGACTAAGTTGCTAATAACGCACTGTGGGACCTCGGAGGTCAACTACACCCTTTGTGTAAGTTGTACGGGGAGCGTCTGGCTGAGGCCAGGTACCCATCTAACGGTTGATTGGCCTAGACTTCTCCTTAGCGAAGGGAAGGGTTAGTGCGCAATAACCGGGGAGGACCACTTGTATTGTTAGAAGTCTCTGAAAGACTTTGTTACGGGAACTCGCCTTTGTGGTGTTTGACTGTATCTTGTGGGTAAAGTGCATAACCTCTGCAGAGTTTAGAATCTATTCGAATAGCCGTGTCCGCGGCATTGGACATCGCTTGGGAATTACAGTCAAGGGTTAGATTTTCTCAAAAGTAACTTGGTTTGAAAGGTTGGGTTGGTTTAATAATGAAGTTGATGGAAATGTGGTTTAGGTTGGGAAAGATGTTGACTAAAACTTCTTGAAAAGTTATTTATGCTTTACTTATTTCTACTGCTTTCGAATCTACTTATATTACTTGTCAAATGCTGTTTACTGCAAATATACCTTGAGCTATTCCTTTGTACCAAGCCATGCATATAGTATATTAGCCTGCATTCTGTGCATGACTTGCTGAGTACCAAGTACTCACCCTTGCCTCAACACAACACCAGTTGAAGAGGAGACTACGCCAGCTTTGGAGGAGGAGCTCCAAGAGGATCCGTCTACTTAGGGAAGCGAGCCCAGTCAGTTGCCTGTGGTATACTGGATGGCGCCACGATGTTACCTTCTATGATTTTCCGCTGCTACTATTTCTCTCTTAATAAGTTTCGCCCTGCGAGGCGTGCATTTGTGACTTGACCATAAGGTCGAGTAACCAGTTTGACTATTTAAATAAAGTACTTTATTAGTATCGAGTGGTATGATTGTGATATTTACCGATGTTAAGACTGTGTGCACTAGCGCGTTCCTGGACTAGTGCTGAATACACAGAGGGTCCGGATTTGCAAATTCGGGGTCCCGACACTTCATGAAGCGAAACTGTCTGGCCTTATCTATCGCTACGTCTTCAGGTGCGTAGCTTGCAAGCTGTGTGAACTTGTTCAGATATTCTGACACCGGTTGATTACCTTGCTTCAATGTCCTGAACTCTTCTTTCTTAAGGTCCATGATCCCTTCTGGCACATGATACTGACGAAACGCACCCGTAAACTCCTCCCATGTGATGTCCTGTGGGTTCTCCCGTGTGGTGCAGAAGTTTTCCCACCATTCAGCGGTGGTCCCTTCCAACTGATGAGAGGCGTAAAGCACCTTCTCATTTCCCATGCATTGGGCAATGTGTAACTTCCTTTCTATTGACCTTAGCCAATCATCCGCTTCCAGTGGATTGGCGTTCCCAGAGAATGTGGGTGGATGAGTCCTCATGAACTCCGACAACTTTGCTCCCTGTCGTTGTCCCTGATTTGCTTGGTTAGCAGCGGCCTGAGTAGTGACCTGCTGCATCTGCTGCATCATAGCATGCATCAGCTGAGTCTGTGCAGCAAGGAAAGCTCCAAAGTTATGCAGGTCAACTGGCGGTGCTGGATGGGGTGCAGGTGCTCCATCATTGGGGTTCCCTAGCTGGGCGAGAACCACTCCCATTGCCTCCAAGGTTTCCGCGGGTGTTTACCATATGTCGGTTACTCCAAGGTTTAGAGATAAGGGGGAAATAAGAATAGACAAGTAATAGAGAAACTATGCGGGGCGAAAGGTGTAACTCAAAATCCAACTTTATTAACTTAATAATAATAACTTGGTATGGTTGCTTACAATGCCTAAGGGCCTTGCAACACATACTGCACACTCAGCAAGCAATGAAGATCCAACGCCTCTAAAAGTGACTCTTTATTCTATAACGCGACTCGACGAAGGAGTCTCACTACAAAACCTACGCTCACTCATCGAGAAAACCTCCACTGCCTGGGTACGGGTACGGTGGCATAGGCGCAAAGAAATCGCCATGCCCTGCAACTGTGGTAGTCGAAGAAGCGGTGTCCTTCTCAAGATCTGACTCCTCCGGGTCCGGCTCGTGTAGCTCAAGCACTGGCTCTGGTCCTGGTCCGTACAATGCCATCTCCAACTCGTCAATCCTTCACAGAAGATGGGACACATGCTCTTGAGCCTCCCGCCATCGGTTCTTATCTACCGTGGCCTCCTCGCGAGCCTTCTGTAGCTCCCGGTTCGTATCATCGAGCACATCCTCCTGAGCGATGACAAGTCATGCCAATTGTGTGACCGTGGCATTCTCATCCTGTATCAATCTCGGGTCAAGAAGGTTGTTCTTGTGTGGATGGTAGCGGTACACCACGCCCTCCAGCTCGCCGGCGTAGATGCGAGCGATGTGTCGCATCGCTCGTCGCGATACCTCTTGAATTCCCATTTGCATTGTCGACCTCCTGGCGGTGCAGTATATCGGACAACTACCCTTGCCCTTCTTCCTGGCATGTACCGTGATCTTCACGTCACAAGCCTTAATCAGTCCCGCTTGTCTGATGATGTTCACTTGGTATTGCGGCTTCTCAAAACCTTGAAGAAACTGCAGCATACGCCAAAGTTCCGCGGCGTGGCCAACCTCAAGATTGACATAGTTGACTTCTCCCTCCATCTGTCACGAAACACTCGCGTAAGAACGCGGCATTTTAAATCAAAGTGGGAGACAAAAGAATTCAGCAAAGGGGTAAGGAAAGAGAGAAGGGGTAAGTCGAGAATTCATTTATTATCTTGACAAACTTTTAGATTTAGAACATAGGTTTTATCCTCACTACGACAATTCTAACTATGGGTTGAGCCTACAGTCAGTACGGCTCTGATACCACCTCTGTCGGGACCCGAATTTGCAAATTCGGACCCTCTGTGTATTCAGCACTAGTCCAGGATCGCGCTAGTGCACACCGTCTCAACATTGGTAAATATCACAATCATACTCAACAAAATACTAAAGTACTTAAAGTAGTTAATCAAACGGGGTTGCTTGACCTTAAGGTCAAGTTACATATATACGCCTCGCTCCCTAGTTAGACGGCTCGCTCCCTAGTTATTAAAAGAGAAACAATAGCAGCGGAAAATAAGATAACTTCGTGGCGCCATCCAGTATACCACAGGCAACTGACTGGGCTCGCTCCCTAGTTAGACGGCTCCTCCTGATACTCCTCCTCCAAAGCTGGCGTCGCCTCTTCTTCAACTGGTGTTGTTTTTGTGGCAAGGGTGAGTACTTGGTACTCAGCATGTCGTACACAGAATGCAAGCTAATATACTACATTCATGGCTTAATACAAAGGAATAGCTCAAGGTATAATTGCAGTAAACAGCATTTGACATGTATAATAAATAGATTCGAAAGCAGTAAAAACAAGTATAATATCAATAACTTTTCCAGGAGTTGAATAAACATCTTTCCCATTCCTAATCCACATTTTCATCAACATCATCATTTAACCAAACCAAACTTTTCTAGTCCAAGTTGTTTTCATGAAAGTCTAACCCTTAACTGTAATGCCCGAGCAATGTCCAATACCGCAGACACGGCTATTCGAATAGATTTTACACTCTGCAGAGGTTATGCACTTTACCCACAAGATACAGCCAAACACCACAAAGGCGAGTGATCGTAAGAAAGCCTTTCGGAAATGGCTAACTATACAAGTGAACCTTTCCGGTTTTTGCCATACACCATCCCTTCCCTTAACAAAGGCGAAGTATGGGACCGACATACCGTTGGACGGGTACCATGCCATCGCACTGGTACGCTCCCCTTTCAAGCTACACAAAAGGTGTAGTTGACACCCGAGGTATCACATGCAAGTTATTAGTAACTTACTCAACTAGGACCGTCCCATTCCGGTCATGTGGTTGCACGATTAACTCAGTTCGAAGGCTTGCAAGGTTAAGTCCTTAAGTTGACCAGGGCAAGACTACCCGAAGAACCAAACCATCATTCCCGATGCCACAACTGGCCCACCCGATCATTCTTGCCACATGCCCCGGTCCAAATCTATTTATCAGACCCCCAGTTGATTACCATGCACCACGTGCTATCAACACCATCATCAATAACACATGACACTTCTCAAAAACACGTTCCATATCTCATTAAGACAAGGTTAACATGTAATTGTCAAAATCATGTCATGTGTACGTGGCGGGTCTAAGCAATATACTACAACGGTCTAAATACCCATGTTGGCAATTTAGTAATGTCGAACTAATAATCCTCAACTAGGGATGACAAGGGGTTCATGGCATACAATTATCTATGTCAAGGTGGCATATAGCAACTAGGCAGGTAACTAATCTCCCAAAATCATTTAAAGCATTTTATAATTGAACTAGCATGCAATAATTTAAATCAAATTATTTTCAAAATGGGATCAACATGGTCAAAGCACAACTTGCCTTCAAAGAGTACTGGATCTTGGTCTTGAGATGGCTCCTGGGTTAACACTTCACCTTCGAAGCCTTCGAGCACTTCAACGTCTACTCGTAACGCGTGCAAATACCAATAAATGAATAAACAGTAAATAAAAAGTATCAAAACATCCGAATAAAGTCCATAAACAGAGAGAGCACATTTTTATGAATTTTTAGAAACTGGAATCGTCAGATTCGGAGTTGAAATGCAAAAGTTACAAGCGTTTAAAGTTTTAAATAATCAGTTAAATAATATTACAGAGAAAAACTTTGGTACAAAAATTTAATAAAATTCACCATTAGGTAGATCTCAATTTTATACAAATTTAGAAATTTGAATCACCCAAATCGGAGTTGAAATGCAAAAGTTATAAGCGTTTGAAGTTTGAATCTAAATTTAAATCAATAAACCGAAGTAAATAAATAATTTCTTTTTCGAAAAATGATTTATTGCGTCAGCATGACACGTGGACCAATAAGTGGCCGCCACGTCGCCTCGGGTCCTTGGACCCGGCGCACGGTCTCGGCTCGGTCCACCGTGGACCCGGTCCACGGCTCGTGTCTCTGACATGCGGGCCCTCGGGTGACGTCAGCGCTGACGTCACCGCACGGTTCAGCCGAGTGGGCTGACACGCGGGCCCCACCGTGATGTCAGCATGACGTCATGGTGCGGTTTGGCGGTCGCTGACGCGCGGGTCCCACGCTGACGTCACGCGCTGACGTCATCGGCGACCGGGGCTGACCGCGCTGACCGCGACGGTCAGTCTCCCCGCCACGTGGCTAGATCTCGGCCGTTGATTTGAAAATCAACGGCCCAGATCGGATCTGGGTTGCACGCGTTTGGAAACGGCTCGGTCCTCCTGGACCGTTCGATCTTGATCGGACGGTCAAGATCCAATCCAACGCTACAACGCGGTTAACTCTAGCCGTACGATCTAGATCTAACGGCTGATATTACTCCTAGCATGGTGCAGTTACAGCTACGTGGCACGATCTAAGCCGTTGGATCTAGATCCAATGGTTGGAAACAGATCTAAAAACTAAAACGTGGGAATTTACCCGGGGATGACGTGGACGGATCTGGGCCGCTGGATCTGGATCGGACGGTGGAGAGAGCTCGAGCGACGGCGATGGCATGCGGCGGAGCTGGCTGGCCGGAGACGAGGACGGCGACGAAGTCCGCGGCATTTGGGGCGTGCTCGGGCGAGGTGAGTGGTACTCCCGGACGTGCCTCAACGCGAGGAGTCCGGATCTGGGCTCGGTGACGGCGGAGGACGGCGGACGGTAGCAGAAACAGCGAAGAGGTGTGGCGGAACCCTAATCCAACTACGGCGAGCTCTCGCGGGCGAACGGCGGCGGCTCAGGTGATGTGGTCTAGGGCTATGGGTGCACACGGAAGTCGCAACACGGCGGGGTTGGCGATGCATTAAATAGGGCCCTCGACGTCCGTGAAACTCGCGGAAACCGAGGCCCACACGTGGGCAGCGGCGGAGTCCGCTGGCGACACGGAGAGGGTGACATGGCGCAACGTGAGCCGTTGGATCAAGATCCAACGGTGGCGGGGTTTGGGCTCGGGTCCGGCTCGGCGACCTGGCTGGCTCGGTCGGGCTCGGGTTCGGGCGACGTGGCTCGATCGTGGCCGTTGGATCTTGATCCAACGGTCGCACGTGAATGGGTTTGGCTCGGTCGGTCCGGCTCGGGTCGGACTCGAACTCGAGTCTGACTCGGGTTCGGTCAGTGGAACAGTGCAAACCAACTCGATTTTCCAGCGGTTAAATATTCCAAATAATTTCCAGAAATTCATTTAATTCCAGAAAAATAGGAAAATACTCAGAAAAATTCTGGAAAATATTTTAGGGCATTTGGTACTCAAATAAAATATTTTCAACAAAATTTTATTTGCAACTTTTAATTCTTTAATTATTTCAAAAGGGAATAAATTCAAATTAAATCCAAATAAATCCAAATAAATTCCAGAAAATTCCAAAAATTCACAAAAGTGCCAAATTTCATTTAAATTCAGGAAAAGCAAAAATTGGGGTGTTACACCGGGTGGTCGTCTTCCTCGCTGCCGGCCGATGTCGGGACCCGAATTTGCAAATCCGGACCCTTTGTGTATTCAGCACTAGTCCAGGATCACGCTAGTGCACACAGTCTCAACATCGGTAAATATCACAATCATACACAACGGAATAGTAAATAAGTCTTTGTTATAACGAAAGAAGTTGAGTCAACCTTATGGTTAACTTACAAAAGTACGCCTCACAGGGCTAAAGTCTCAGAGTAATAAACTTGCAGTGGAAAATAAATGGAACTCGTGGCGCCTACCAATATGCCACAGGCAACTGAATGGGCTCGCTCCCTAGCTTGTCGTCTCCTCCTGGAACTCTTCCTCCAAGGCTGGTGTTGCATCTTCTTCAACTGATGTTTGTGTTGTTGCAAGGGTGAGTACTTTTAAGCACTCAGCAAGTCATGCACAGAATGCAGTCTAATATGCTACATGAATGGCTTATTACAAAGGATAGGCTAAAGGTTCATTTGCAGTAAACAGCATTCACATATAACAATAATAGATTGTAAAGCAGTAAAATGATAATAAGAGTATTAACTTTCACAATAACTTTCTCCAATAAATCATTCCCTTTCCTAACCAAGTTCGGCATTTCCAAACCAAGTATCCATCCCAAGTTTTATTTTCAGAAAGTCTAACCCTTAACTGTAATCTCTGAGCATTGTCCAATACCGCGGACTCGGCTATTCGAATAGATTGTACACTCTACAGAGGTTATACACTTTACCCACAAGATACAGTCAAACACCACAAAGGCGAGAGTCCGTAACAAAGTCTTTCCAGAGCTACTTCTAGACCCATTACTGCCCGCTAAGGTTTCAACACTAAAGGGACTGGTTACCACCATCAGGGCCCCCCTCTTGCGCCTATGAGTTTACTACCCGTACACCAGGATCCCACTCCTTCATGACAGTACTGTAATCTAGACATCACAATTTACTCAACTAGGTCTGTCCCATTCCAGACTTGTGGTTGTACGTTAGTGAAGGACCATGTGGAGGTCCATCCATATTTGTGATGAGTATTTGACTTTATTTGAGCAAGGTGTGCTCAGGTTTGAGTTTGATTTGACTCGCTATTGCATGTTTGAACTAATGATAATTGTGGACTAACATCCAGGAAGAAAAAGGTATGTGCATTGTGGTATGTGCAAAATGGTTTGTTCCTTGTGGTATAGGTTCCTGAGGCAGCTATGGTCGTTGGTGAGTACCGGGACTAGGTTGGGAGAACCGAGGTTCGGAGCGGTCGAGGATGACGACGAGATGGTTGGGCTCAAACCAGGATAACTTGGATGTCATGGAAATGGACTTGAGGTGGCTCAAGGTTTTCGGTTCGGGTTGGAGGCTCGAAGAGGAGGAAACTGAGCGGTCAAGTCCGGCGGATGAAGGCCTGTTGCATCGGGTTGATCGGGTTGTGTTTAAAACCCATGTATGGCCAATGTGGCCCGTGTAAAGCCCATGTGTGGGGTGAAATGAGAGGGTTAATCCTAGCCTTTGGTGGAGTGCCCTAGGGTTTGGGACTCATCCAAGGATAGTAGGTGGCCCTAGAGTAGTATAAATAGAGGGGGAGGGGTGTCCTCCCTCACTTGAAGGTTTGTGTGGCTCCTTTGAGCTTTGCCCACATGAAATGAGGCTTTGTAAACCTTCCATACAGAAAATACAAAAATATTTTTACTATTCTTGTGAATTTAAATTGCGCATTTACATTATGTCTTTACTTTACGCAATTTAAATTCAGCATTTACCTTCCCGCAATTACATTTCTGCAATTTACTTTCTCGCAATTTGGATTTGCCTCCTCTCCTTCTAAATATTGTTGATAAAGGGGGTCTTGAGGGTGCTCATTTGGTTTTACATCTTTCTTGCACCCTAGGATAGACTAGAGATCAAGTTTCTATCAAGATTGCAAATCTGTCCTGAACTTGTTCTTCGCGCAGCAGTCAGTCTTTGATTTTTATAAAAATCTAGAAAAATAATTTTTGATTTATTCTTGTTGGAGAAGGTGCTTGACTCATATATACATCTGTGTAAAATTTTTGGAGTCCACTGGGTGCACCATTTGGGATCTGTGAGGTGAAAACCGAGCCCAAAATTTCCTGATTGAAGATCCTGACTGTTCGTAGTTCTTGATTTTTCCTGATTTGTTTAGACGGATTTTGGTGGTGATTCAAGACTCATCTACGCATAGGGTGAAAAATTACCAAATTTTTTGGAGCAACAGAAGTCCACCATCCACCTGCTCTAATTGAGGACAATTCCTGAAAAATCTGCTTTTGCTTTTCTAAAAGAGGCTTTTGTGTTTTGGCTTGATCTCTTTTAGAAAAGAAGTATTTGAATTGATCCCTCTTTGCTTTGGATACTTGACAACCAGGATTGTGATTTAAAAATCCCTTACATGATTCATGGTTCTCATCCATGTAAGCTAGGGATACACATTGTTGTCTAGTCGTTTCCAATTTTGCGGGTTTTGCGTTTTTGAGGAGCACCGAGTTTCTTTGCGGGATTGTTTGGAGTACGTTGAGTAGGGGATAATTTTATTTGGGATCATTCACCCCCTCCTCTGATCGCCATCTCGGTCTTTCAGTTAGGCTCAGGTCAAAGGCTTGCAATGTTAAGTCCTTAGTGTTGACCGAGGCAAGACGATCCAAAGAAGCTCTTCATGTCCAAACTAATAAAAATCAAATGCGACCGCCCATGTGCCACACCTGGCCTACCATTAACATCTTGCCACTTGCCTAGTCTAAATCATTTTGTCCCCCAGTTGATTACCATGCACCACGTGCCATCAACATCATCAATAACACATGTCACATCATTATAAACACGTTTCATATCTCATTAAGTCAATGTTAACATTTACTGATCCAAAGTGATGGCATCAACACGTTGCAAGGCTAAGCAGACTATTTACGGTCTAATTAACCCATGTTGGCAATTTACAATAATGTCCAACAAATAATCCATAAACATAGGGTGATAAATGATTTAGGGCATACAATAGATAAATCAAGGTGGCATAGATTCAAGTGGGTCACATAGCTATTCCCAGAATTATTCAAAAGCATTTCTAATTAAACTAGCATGCAATAATTTGAATCAATATAATTTTGCAAAGTGGGATCAACATGTTCAAAGCATAACTTGCCATCAAAAAGTATATGTTTCTTGTCTTGAGCTTGCTCTTTGGTCAAAACTTCACCTTCGAAGCCTTCGGGCACCTCAACGTCTACTCGCATCGAGTAAATGAATAATAAATAAGCAAAACAGTACATCACACAACTCCAAAAATTAAATAAAATTCATAATCAAATAGAGCACAATTTTATAAAATTTTAGGAACTGGAATCACTCAAATCGGAGTTAAAACGCAAAAGTTATATCATTCTGAAGTTTGCAAATATACTAAAAAGAATAAACCGAATTAAATAAAATTTTCTTTTTGGAAAAACATTTATGATGTCACCCATGCCACGTGTCAGCACCACAGAGCGACACGTGTCGTTGCTGACGTCACCCTGGCCATTGTCCTCGATGACGTCAGCATGACGTCATGGGACACGTGGCCCAATTGGGAGCTGACACGTCATCTCTGGTGCACGCGCCCAATCCACAAACCTAGCTTGGTCCACCGTGCGCTCGGTGCACGGGTCAACAGAGGCTGGCACGCGGGTCCCACCTGTCGGTGGCTTCGCGCTTGGTGTGGCCCGGCGCTATGTGGCTGCATCTGACTGGCACATGCGAGACGCGATGGATCCCCAACCCCCGCGATTCACAGAACGCATGGATGGTCCCGGTGTTTGACACGTGGATCAATCCAAGCCTTCGGATCCAAATCCAACGGTCATGTCGGCGCGCTGGTTTGCGGCTGCCGGCACCGAAGACGATGACCTCCCGAACGGCGCTTGGGGCGTGCTCCGGCGAGATGAAGGGTCCTCGCGGGTGCGCCTTCTCCTCACAAACTCGGAACTGGGCTTGCGCACGGTTGGAACGGTTTGACGATGGCGGAAGACGAGTGAGACTATCGGCGCATCTCTCCTCCACTCCGGTGAGAAATCGACGACGTTCGGAGGTGGCTCACTCTCGGGAATCTAGGGCAACACAAATAAGACGGCGCGGTGCACTCCCCAAGGGTCTTTATATCCCGTGGGCATCCGTGCTGGGCCCAAAATCCACGGCGGCGGTTGTGCGCCGGTCGAGTCCGGCGAGGACTCGGACAAGCGACGTGGTCGCATCTTGTCTGTCCAAACGACGCGGATCCAACGACCCATGATTCGCGCACACGTGGATTTTCGGTGTGGCGCGGCTGCATCACGGGCTGGGGCACACAGTGTTGGGCTTGGCCCAACACTGTTCCACGGTTTTTCTAGCGATTTCGCAATAAAAATAATCCGGGTAATTAAATTAATTCATTTGGGGCATTAAAAATACGAGAAAAATTCTAGAAAAATTCTCATAAATATTTTGGAACATTTGGGATTCAAATAAAATATTTACAACAAAATTTTAGTTGAACTTTTCTATTATTTAATTATTCAAGTAAAAAGGCTCAATTCAAATTAAATCCAAATAATTCTAAATAAATTCCAAAAATTCAAAATACCACTTAAACAAAAGGAAAGCAAAAATTGGGATGTTACAAACCTACCCCCTTAACAGAATCTCGACCCCGAGTTTCAGGGCTAACTAAGGAATAGGTTAGGGAATTCTTTCTTCAGATCTTCTTCACGCTCCCAAGTTGCTTCACCTTCTGAGTGGTTACTCCACTGGACTCTACAGAAGCGGGTCGACTTGTTTCTTGTCTCTCGATCCATTGTGTCCAAAATCTTCACTAGGTGCTCTTTGTAAGTCAGATCTTCCTGCAGATCGATTGATTCTAACGGTGTCTGTTCATCTGGCACTCGCAGGCACTTCTTCAGTTGTGATACATGGAACACATCATCCACTACCGCCAACGACTGCGGCAACATCAATTGGTAAGCAACTTCACCTCTTTGGCTTAAGATCTTGAACGGTCCAACATATCTTGGCACAACCTTTCCTTTGGTATGAAACCTTCTGACTCCTTTGAGAGGCGTAACTCTGAGATACACGAAATCTTCTGGTTCAAAGCTCAAATCTCAGCGACGATTGTCGGCATAGCTCTTCTTTCTTGATTGGGCGGCCTTCAGTTTTTCTCTGATAGTGGCAATCTGCTCTTCGGCTTCTTGAAGAATGTCTGGCCCAAAGACATGGCGCTCACCTGTCTCATTCCAATTCAACGGCGTTCGACAGGGTCGTCCATACTGTTGAGGAACAAGGTATGATACTCTAGCACAAATTAAAATTTCTACCGCAAACTAGAAAAGCTACTCGCAAGAAGGGGATCATAGATCTATTACCACTAGACGCGCAGTTGAGGAATCCTTCCCATGTCGTTGTAGTGGATCGTTCTCAGCGTGGATCGTCCTCGCCGTGGATCGTTCTCGCTGCGGATCGTCCTCGCCACAGATTGTCCTCGCCAAGGATCGTCCTCGCTGCGGATCGTCCTCTCCATGCCACAGTAGTAGCAGCGTCACCACTGCAGTCCACACGTCCGGGGATGGAACGTCGTGTGTCGATGTGCAAGCACCGGGTCGCTCGACAGGGGCAACGAGAGGAGGTGGTTTTTATGGTAATAAAATGAGCAACTTTGGTCAAGCGATCATGTAACACCCCGGCATCTAGTATGCCTAAATGCTACCAAACATAGACTAAACAACATCAAAATACCCTAAATAAAGCTAAATTACAGCAAAGGTGCAGATGCTAAAATCGAAAATTTCTGCAGCATCTCCTTGGTTTTATCATGATTTGAATCAATAGAAATAACATGACAAGTAATATCACAACATAAGGCATCTAAAGCAGCAATAAAAAATGGATATAGCGACAACATGAGACAATAATACCAAATCCAACCACTCCATAAACTATAGCTAAGCAAATAAGAATCACAAGTACACAAATGAACCCATACACCAAGTTTCATGCACTTATTATGATCATGACTCAAATTGGTAAATGTGACTGGAACTACGTGAAGATGTGTAGCTATTGCCCCTTCCCACATGCCGGTGTCATGGTACCTAAAACAACATAAAGCACAAGCGTGAGTTCATCACTCAGCAAGTATATTGCAATGGGTCATATTATTTAATTCAATAATATCATCACTACATAACAAACTTAACATCATGATTAAGTCATACTTCATATGCAATATCATATTCATATCTCAACCACAATGAAACCATTTCATCATCAACATCATGTATGCAATGCAATGCACATGTCTCCCCGACGCAAATACCGGTATTGCCGAGTGCACACCCGTCGACGTGCACCCACGTCCCCCTTCCATCCCGTAGATGGAGGGTGCCTACTCTTCGTTTCCCCTCATCGCGTGCGTGGAATCATGAGGTAGGTCTTACATCCAGGCGCTCCGGATTAGTCATAACTTTCTCACCGACCTTACCGGAATAGTTATGACGTTCTCACCGACCGGGCCAAGTTTCATGCCATGTATGCAACATATGCCATAATCATTAACCATAAACCATTGCATAGCATCTTAACATACCCTTTTTATCATATCATGGCAAATACTAAGCATGGTAAGATAGCATAACATGGAAACAATTGCATCTAGTCAAGACAAGCAAATAAACCACATGCTACCCATCCGAATACACTTGCCTTAACCTCGGGCGACGGATTGGCGGGATGAGGAGGGCACTCCTGGGGTCACACCACCTGCACATAGATGCCACACAATCACAACGCACCCACAAAACAGTACGCAAACACTCGTCTACCCCGACTTCACAAACTACTCCCAAAACCGAAAAATAGAGAATTTGTCCCGCCCGGACAGCAGACTTCAAACTATCATAACTTTAGTTCTAGGACTCCAAATCGAGTAAACGAGTACATTCTCGCGAAGTTTAGGAAATTTCTTAACTTTTTCTAAGTATTGGGAAAAGCTGATTCGGACTCTAAAGTTGTCTAATCTACAAAACACTATGTTCTGTCCCAGCTACGTCACAGATTTGAACACGCTCGGTAAATCGAGCATAACTTTCAAAGGGCTGGGTATAATTAGACGTTCTTTATGTCCACTGAAAGGTATTGAAGTTACCTACAACTTCTTCAACAGGCGGACAACCAAATTCTGATTCTAAAAGTGTGAAAATGGAAACCCTAGGTCGACTGCACAATCTGCCCGAAGCAGAGAACGTGGCAAACTCTAGTTTTCATCCAATCTACCCAATCATAGCACCACCTCTTGATCTAAATGCATCCAAATACCCTCTAGCACAGCACCTAGACCAACCCCAAGGATTCCCCTAGCCATACCTCCACCCGAAGAACGACGAACGACGAATTCCTTCCTCCCGGGCTCCCCGATCGCCTTCCTCACGCCGGAACCGTCGGATCTCCTCGTCACGGAGCTTCCCAATGGTGAGCGCAATGGATTGGAGGGGTGTGGCAGCAAGGGGTGGGGATAGATCCCTCCTAGGGCCGGCTAGGAGAGGTGGGGAGGTGGAGGAGCAAGGGGGAGAGGTGGAGGCGCAATGGGGGCTAGGGGGGCGGCTAGGGTTGGGGGAAGGTGGAGGCGGCTAGGGGGAGGGAGTGGGGCGCCCACCCCTAGGGCAGAAGGAAAAAATAGGTTTTTCTCCCCCTCATGGGCCCAAACATCCCCCACTGATGGCCCAAACCTCAATTCCCCAGGCCCAACTACTCCCGAGAAGGCCCAAACCCCCCGGAACGGCCCAAAACCTCCCGAAACGGCCCAAAACCTCAGAAATAACAAAAAACATGACAAAATTCATACAGTAAAGTTTTTATTCTCTAATTTCACATTTTATAATGTCACACCATTCTGTTGTGTCACATTCTACCCCCCCCCTTCAACAAGATTCGACCCCGAATCCAAGACACGCCACTACGCCAAATAAACAACACAAAACATCCATGCAAAGACTCAAACCGAACCAAACGGCAAGCAAATTCCGAAAACCAACAGTTAGCGAGAAATAGCCGATTTAGCTTAACTGGGTGCAGCCTCTCACAGCTTGACCTTTCAATCCAAATTCCCATCCACAATCCTCGATTTCACCCACTAAAGGCTCAATCGAAATAATTAATACGCCCAAATCCTAACATCAAACACTTCATACTACTATCACAACCCACTTGATGAACTCCGAACAACTTCCCTTTTTGGCACTAAAGGTACGACCCGTACAATTAGAAATTTGCTTCCGAAGAATACAGAACCAAAATCCAAACTCAACACCAAACTCCCTTTTTCAACTTCATTCACAAAACCTTAATTTCATTTCTCAACATGTCTACCACCTTTCATTAATCTCAAGCTAACTGTAACACCCCAAATTTTTTTGCTTTTCATGAATTTAAGTGAAATTTGACACTTGGGTGAATTTTTGGAATTTTCTGGAAGTTATTTGGATTTATTTGGATTTAATTTGAATTTATTCCCTTTTGAAATAATTAAAGAATTAAAAGTTGCAAACAAAATTTTGTTGGAAATATTTTATTTGAGTCCCAAATACCCTAAAATATTTTCCAGAATTTTCCTGGAATTTTTCTGAGTATTTTGCTATTTTTCTGGAATTAAATGAATTTCTGGAAATTATTTTGAATATTTAATCGCTGGAAAATCGAGTTGGTTTGCACTGTTCATACGACCGGACCCGGGTCCGAGTCAGACTCGAGTCTGACCCGAGCCGGACCGACCGAGCCCAACCCAGTCGCGCGCGACCGTTGGATCAAGATCCAACGGCCCGCGTGCGTCCACGTCTCCCACGTGGGAGCCGGACTCGACCCGTTCGCGCCCACGCGATCCCGGCCGTTGATCGTGCCATGTGGACAGTCCACGTGCGTCCACGTCGCCTCTCCGTGCCGCCGCCGGACTCTGCCGCTGCCCGCGTGTGGGCCTCGGTTTCCGCGATTTTCACGGACGCCGAGGGCCCTATTTAATGCGCCGCCACCCGTGTCGTGACCGCCTCTTCCGTGCGCACCCGTAGCCCTAGACCACGTCGCCGGAGCCACCGCCGTTGCGCCGCAATCGCTCGCCATAGTTGGTTGCGAGTGCCGCCGCGGTTTTCGCCGTTTTTCGCCGCCGTCCGTCGTCCTCCGCCGTGAAGGAGCCCAGATCCGGAGTCCTCGCGTCGAGCCGCACCCGTGTGTACCACACACCTCGCCGGAGCACGCCCGCAACGCCATTAGGCATGTCGTCGTCTCCAGCGTCGGCTGTCGGAGCTCCACCGTGACATCGCCGAAACCCGCGAGCTCCCTCAGTCGTTGGATCTTCATCGCACGGTCCAGATTCGTCCACGTCACCCCCAACGTAAGTTCAACGTCACCGTTTAGATCTAATCTCAGCCGTTGGATCTAGATCCAACGCTCTAGATTGAGCCACGTAGCCGTAAACCACACCGTGCTAGGATAGATCTCAGCCGTTAGATCTAGATCGTACGGTTAGGATTAACCCACGTTATAGCGTTAGATGCGATCTCAGCCATTCGATCGATATCGAATGGCAGAGATTGAGCCACGCGTCGGTCACCGGGACATGCCACGTCGCCCCCCAGCGACGCGGTTAACCCGATCGGCTCTCGACCGTCCGATTTAAATCGAACGGTCCAGATCAACCGCGTTAACCCCATAACGCGCGGCCCAGATCCAATCTGGACCGTTGATTTTCAAATCAATGGTCCGGATCAAGCCACGTGGCCGGGAGCCGAAACGGTGCGGTCCACGCGGTCAGCCACGGTCGCCGCTGACGTCACGCTTGATGTCAGCGTCGGGCCCGCGTGTCAGCGGCTGGCCCAACGGCACCATGACGTCAGCCGTGACATCATGATGACGTCACAGTGGTGCCCGCGTGTCAGAGACACGAGCCGTGGACCGGGTCCACGATGGACCGAGCTGAGACCGTGCGCCGGGTCCATGGACCCGAGGTGACGTGGCGTCCGCTGATTGGTCCACGTGTCACGCTGACGCAATAAATCATTTTCCGAAAAAGAAATTATTTATTTAATTCGGTTTATTGATTTAAATTTAGATTCAAACTTCAAACTCTTATAACTTTTGCATTTCAACTCCGATTTGGGTGATTCAAATTTCTAAATTTGTATAAAATTGAGATCTACCTAATGGTGAATTTTATTAAATTTTTGTACCAAAGTTTTTCTCTGTAATATTATTTAATTGATTATTTAAACTTTAAACGCTTGTAACTTTTGCGTTTTAACTCCGATTTTGACGATTCAAATTCCTAAAAATTCATAAAAATGTGCTCTCTCTGTTTATGTGTTTTATTTGGATCTTTGGACACTTTTTGTGTACTGTTTATTTATTTATTGCTATTGCACGCGTTGCGAGTAGACGTTGAAGTGCCCGAAGGCTTCGAAGGAGAAGTGTTGACCCAAGAGCCAGCTCAAGACCAAGAACAAGTGCTTTTTGAAGGCAAGTTGTGCTTTGACCATGTCAATCCCATTTTGAAATTAATTTGATTTAAATTATTGCATGCTAGTTCAATTATAAAATGCTTTAAATGATTTTGGGAGATTAGTTAATTGCCTAGTTGCTATCTGCCACCTTGACATAGATAATTGTATGCCATGAACCCCTTGTCATCCATAGTTGAGGATTAATAGTTAGACATTACTAAATTGCCAACATGGGTATTTAGACCGTTGTAGTATATTGCTTAGACCTGCCACGTACACATGACATGATTTTGACAATTACATGTTAACCTTGACTTAATGAGATATGCAACGTGTTTTTGAGAAGTGTCAAGTGTTATTGATGATGGTGATGATAGCACGTGGTGCATGGTAATCAACTGGGGGTTTGATAAATAGATTTGGACCGGGGCATGTGGCAAGAATGATCGGGTGGGCCAGTTGTGGCATCGGGAAGGATGGTTTGGTTCTTCGGGTAGTCTTGCCCTGGTCAACTTAAGGACTTAACCTTGCAAGCCTTTGAATTGAGTTAATCGTGCAACCACATGACCGGAATGGGACGGTCCTAGTTGAGTAAGTTACTAATAACTTGCATGTGATACCTCGGGTGTCAACTACACCTTTTGTGTAGCTTGAAAGGGGAGCGTACCAGTGCGTTGGCGTGGTACCCGTCCAACGGTATGTCGGTCCCATACTTCGCCTTTGTTAAGGGAAGGGATGGTGTATGGCAAAAACCGGAAAGGTTCACTTGTGTAGTTAGCCGTTTCCGAAAGGCTTTGTTACGATCACTCGCCTTTGTGGTGTTTGGCTGTATCTTGTGGGTAAAGTGCATAACCTCTGCAGAGTGTAAAATCTATTCGAATAGCCGAGTCCGCGGTATTGGACATTGCTCGGGGATTACAGTCAAGGGTTAGACTTTCTTTGAAATAACTTGAACTTGGGAGGTTTGGTTTGGTTAAATGATGATGGAAACGTGGATTAGGAATGGGAAAGATGTTTATTTAACTCCTGGAAAAGTTATTGATATTATACTTGTTCTTACTGCTTTCGAATCTACTTATGATACTTGTCAAATGCTGTTTTCTGCAATTATACCTTGAGCTATTCCTTTGTATTAAGCCATGCATGTAGTATATTAGCTTGCATTCTTTGCATGACTTGCTGAGTACCAAGTACTCACCCTTGCCGCAAAAACAACACCAGTTGAAGAAGAGGCGACGCCAGCTTTGGATGAGGAGTATCAGGAGGAGCCGTCTAACTAGGGAGCGAGCCTAGTCAGTTGCCTGTGGTATACTGGATGGCGCCACGAAGTTATCTTATTTTCCGCTGCTATTATTTCTCTTTTATTAAGTTTTGCCCTGCGAGGCGTATATTTGTAACTTGACCTTAAGGTCGAGCAACCCCGTTTGATTAACTATTTAAAGTACTATATTAATTTGTTGAATATGATTGTGATATTTACCAACGTCGAGACTGTGTGCACTAGCGTGATCCTGGACTAGTGTTGAATACACAGAGGGTCCGGATTTGCAAATTCGGGTCCCGACACTAACACAACCAAAACAAATCACACCTCTTTAATCAACCACTCTACCAACAAATCACCAATGGTATCTTATTAATGATTGGGGTTCTAAACATGAACCACCAAAGAATCGATTACACAAAATCCCATCTCTTCCAATTATTTGACCTTTTTCACAAAGAACCACAATTAACCAATGTCATTTACAAACATAGTCCACATCGAAAATAATTTCCTTTCCCAAACTCAAACCATGCTACACTTTTTTTCTATCAACTTCCGGGCATACCTCGTACCCAAGGACACTAGCTAAGACAATGTTCACGACAGATCACTTTATCTCAAATTACCATCACCTTTTAACAACCAACCATATTCTCAACAAGATTTGAACCGACATCACAAGCTTCCATCATGACCACCTTTCGAACCACAACCAAAGTTCTAGGCCTAGCCCAAGCTAGGGCTGTAAATTTCTACCAAGCAATGGGTGGGGACAGATCCCTCCTAGTGCCGGCTAGGAGAGGTGTGGAGGTGGAGGAGCAAGGGGGAGAGGTGGAGGCACAATGGGGGCTAGGGGGTGGCGGCTAGGGTTGGGGGAAGGTGGAGGCGGCTAGGGGGAGGGAGTGGGGCGCCCAGCCCTAGGGCAGCAGGAAAAAATAGGTTTTCCTCCCCTCATGGGCCCGAACATTCCCCACCGACGGCCCAAAACTCAATCCCCTAGGCCCAACTACTCCCGGGAAGGCCCAAACCCCCCCGGAACGGCCCAAAACCTCCCGAAACGGCCCAAAACCTCAGAAATAACAAAAAAAACATGACAAAATTCATACCGTAAAGTTTTTATTCTCTAATTTCACATTTTATAATGTCACACCATTCTGTAGTGTCACAGATCCACTATGACCCATATGGAGTCATATCCACCTTGCGTCCTTAGCAAACTGGTAATGAAATCCATACCGATTTCCTCCCACTTCCACTCAGGTATTTTTAGCGACTGTAGCAATCCTGTTGGCCTCTGATGCATTGCCTTGACTCTCTGGCATATGTCGCACAATGCAACATGCTCAGCAACTTCACGCTTCATGCTCGGCCACCAAAATCTTTCCTTCAAGTCTTGATACATCTTGGAACTTCCAGGATGAATTGAGTACTTGGAATCATGAGTTTCTTCCAGAATCAACTGCTTCAGCTCCTTCTTGTTCGGTACGTAGATACGTTCTTTCATCCACAAGGTACCTTGTTCGTCCAGCTTGAAATCCTTGGCCTTGCCTTCTTCCATCTTGGACTTAATCCTATTGACCTTGTCGTCATCTTTCTGACTTTCTCTGATCTGATCTTCTAATGTGGGCTTTACTTCCAAAGCGGCTATAAATCCTATTGGTACCATTTCTAGTTTCATCTTCTGAAAATCCTTGCATAATTCATCATGGTTTTCCACTATTATCATATTCATACCATGACTCTTCCGACTCAAAGCATCGGCTACCACATTGGCCTAGCTGGGATGGTAATGAATTTCCATATTGTAATCCTTTATTAATTCCATCCATCTCCTCTGCCTCATATTCAGATCTGATTGAGTGAAAATATATTTCAGACTCTTGTGGTCCGTATAAACTTCACATCTATTTCCAATGAGATAATGATGCCATATCTTCAAGGCATGCACTACGGCAGCTAACTCTAAGTCATGCGTCGGATAATTTTCCTCATGCGGCCTCAACTGCCTTGATGCATAAGCAACTACTTTTCTGTTCTGCATCAACACGCATCCAAGTCCCTTTCGTGATGCATCGTAATAAATATCAAAACTTTGAGTGACATCAGGTAAAACTAGCACTGTCGCGCTGATGTCAATCGTTTCTTCAGTTCTTGAAAACCTTTCTCACACTCTCGTGTCCATGCGAACTTCTTCTCCTTCTTCAACAATTGTGTAAGAGGTTTAGCAATCGTTGAAAATCCTTCAATGAATCGACGGTAATATCCCGCCATTCCAAGGAAACTATGGACCTGAGTTACCGACTTCAGTTGCTCCCAATGTAACATGGCCTCTACTTTGCTTGGGTCGACTGCGACTACTTCAGCTGTCATTACATGTCCAAGAAATTCCACTTTACTCTTCCAAAAATCACACTTGCTAAACTTACCAAATAATTGCTGGTCTCGCAGCTTCTCAAGAACTAGCCTCAGATGCTCGGCATGTTCTTCTCTTGTCCTTGAATAGACTAGAATGTCATCTATGAATATGACAACAAACTTATCCAGGTATTCCATGAAAACTTTATTCATCAAATTCATGAAGTATGCAAGTGCATTTGTCAGGCCAAAGGACATAACTGTAAACTCATAATTGAAAACTCATAAATCTTAAACTTTTGAAAAGTTTAAAGAGTTTCAGAACGAAGTGCAAAATCAACTTGACAAATCAATAAAACACTTACGATCAAATCGTGGTGGTTAATATTTGAGCCAAGAGTTTGGTGATCATCTAAAGCAATGTGGAATCGTTCCGCAACTTACTCCGCCAGGAATGCCTCAATGGAATGGCGTGTCCGAACGACGGAACTGAACTTTATTAGATATAGTTTGGTCAATGATGAGCCAAACAGATCTGTCATTATCCTTCTAGGGTTTCGCTCTAGAGACAGCTGCGTTCACATTAAATAGGGTCCCATCAAATTCCGTTGAGAAGACACCATATGACATATGGACTGGGAAAAGTCCCATGTTGTCATTTCTCAAGATATGGGGATGCGAGGCTTATGTAAAACGTTTGCAATCAGATAAACTTGCACCTAAATCAGAAAAATGCTTCTTTGTGGGGTATCCTAAAGAAACAAAAGGATATTACTTTTACAAAAGAAACGAGAACAAAGTTTTTGTTGCTTGAAATGGTATCTTTTTGGAAAAAGAGTTTCTTTGAAAAGAAATCAGTGGGAGTGATGTGCATCTCGATGAAGTTTGAGAATCACATGAATATGTTCAAGCTACCACTGAACCTTCACAAGGTGTACAAAATGTTGTACAACTTGTGGAAGAGACACCAGCCCCACGTAGGTCGGGGAGGCCACATCATGAACCCATAAGATATGGACATGACATATTATTGTTGGACAATGATGAGCCCACGACTTATGAAGAAGCAATGATGGACCCAAACTCCAAAAAATGGCTTGGAGCCATGAGATCCGAAATTGAATCCATGCATGACAATCAAGTTTGGAACTTGGTTGATCCTCCTCATGGTGTAAAAACCATTGAGTGAAAATGGATTTTCAAGAAGAAGATAGACGTGGATGGAAATGTTCAGATCTATAAGGCACAGTTGATGGAAAAAGGTTTCAAACAAGTTCAAGGAGTTGACTATGATGAAACTTTCTCACCATTAGCCATGCTTAAGTTTGTCCGGATAATTTTAGCTATTGCTGCATATTTCGATTATGAAATATGGCAGATGGACGTCAAAACAGCTTTCCTTAATGGAAATTTATCTGAGGATGTATACATGATACAACCTGAAGGTTTTGTTGATCCTAAATATGCTAAAAAGGTATGCAAGCTTCAGAGATCTATTTATGGGTTGAAGCAAGCATCTCGGAGTTGGAACATTCGTTTTGATGAAGTAGTCAAAGGATTTGACTTCATAAAAAATGAAGAAGAGCCTTGTGTTTACAAGAAGGCTAGTGGGAGCACACTTGTGTTTCTGATCTTGTATGTGGATGACATATTATTGATCGGGAATGATATTCCTATGCTTGAAGATGTTAAGACTTCGTTGAAAAGGAGTTTTTCAATGAAAGACTTGGGAGAAGCCTGTTATATCTTGGGCATAAAGATCTATAGAGATAGATCAAAAAGGTTGATTGGATTAATGTCGGGACCCGAATCTGCAAATCCGGACCCTCTGTGTATTCAGCACTAGTCCAGGAACGCGCTAGTGCACACAGTCTCAACATTGGTAAATATCACAATCATACCAAACGATACTAATAAAGTACTTTAAATAGTTAACCAAACTGGTTGCTCGACCTTAGGGTCAAGTTACAAATATACGCCACGCAGGGCGAACCTTAATAAGAAGAAATAACTGCAGCGGAAGAATAAGATAACGTCGTGGCGCCATCCAGTATACCACAGGCAACTGACTGGGCTCGCTCCCTAGTTCGATGGTTCCTCTGGAAGTTCCGCCTCCAAAGCTGGTGTAGACTCCTCTTCAACTGGTGTTGTATTGTGGCAAGGGTGAGTACTTGGTACTCAGCAAGTCATGCACAGAATGCAGCTAATATACTACATGCATGGCTTGGTACAAAGGAATAACTCAGGTTCATTTGCAGTATATAGCATTTGACAATTATCATAAGTAGATTCGAAAGCAGTAGAAACAGGTATAAGATAAATAACTTTTCCAGGAGTTTAATAATCATCTTTCCCATTCCTAATCCACATTTTCTTCAACATCATTATTAAACCAAACCCAACCTTTCAAGTCCAAGTTATTTTCAAGAAAGTCTAATCCTTGACTGTAATTCCCGAGCGATGTCCAATACCGCGGACACGGCTATTCGAATAGATTATACACTCTGCAGAGGTTATGCACTTTACCCACAAGATACAGTCAAACACCACAAAGGCGAGTTCCCGTAACAAAGTCTTTCGAAAACTTCTAACAGTACAAGTGGTCCTCTCCGGTGTTGCACACTAACCCTTCCCCGGTACGCAGCCCCGTTAGATGGGTACCTGGCCGCAGCCCCGGTACGCTCCCCCGTACAACATACACAAACGGTGTAGTTGACACCCAGAGGTCCCACAGGTACGTTATTAGCAACTTAGTCAACTAGGTCCGTCCCATTACGGACATGTGGTTGCACGCTTTACTCAGTTCAAAGGCTTGCAAGGTTAAGTCCTTAGGATGACCAGGGCAAGACTACCCGAAGAACCAAACCAACATTCCCGGTGCCACAACTGGCCCACCTGATCAATCTTGCCACATGCCCTGGTCAAAATCTATTTATCAAACCCCAGTTGATTACCATGCACCACGTGCCATCAACATCACAACACATGACACCTTTCCAAAATAGGTTCAATATATCATTAAGTCAATATTAACATTTGATTGTCCAAAATCATGTCACGTGGCAAGGCTAAGCATACTACATCGGTCTAACTACCCATGTTGGCAATTTAATAAAGTCCAACTAATAATCCTCAACTAGGGTGACAAGGGGTCATGGCACATATTTAATTAATCAAGGTGTCATACATCAATTTGGCGTTTATCTAATTCCCCGGAATTAAATAAAGTATTTTCTATTTGAACTAGCATGCAATACATTAAATCAAAATAGGTTTCAAAGTGCGATCAACATGGTCAAAGCATAACCTACCTTCAAAAAGTACTTGTTCTTGGTCCTGAGCTGGCTTCTGGGTCAACACTTCACCTTCGAAGCCTTCGGGCACTTCAACGTCTACTCGTAAAGCGTGCAAATAGCAAATAATAAACAAACAGTAAACAAAAAGTGCCCAAACAACCAAATAAAGTTTATAAACAGAGAGAGCATAATTTTATGAATTTTTAGAAACTGGAATCGTCAAATTCGGAGTTTAAACGCAAAAGTTACATGCATTTAAAGTTTTAATAATCAATTAAATAATATTACAAAGGAAAACTTTAGTCCAAAAATTAAATAAAAATCATCATTAGGTAGATCTCAATTTTATACAAATTTAGAAATTTGATTCACTCAAATCGGAGTTAAAATGCAAAAGTTATAAGCGTTTGAAGTTTGAATCCAAATTTGAATCAAAATTTTGAATTAATAAATTATTTTCTTTTTTGGAAATTCTTTTATTGCGTCAGCATGACACGTGGACCAATCAGGTGACGAAACGTGGCCTCGGGTCCATGGACCCGGCGCACGGGCGTGGCTCGGTCCACCGTGGACACGGTCCACGGCGCACAGACGCTGACAGGTGGGACCCACCGATGACGTCATGGGTGACGTCACGGTGCGGTCGCTGACACGCGGGCCCGGCGTGTCAGTGACCCACGCGCACGCCTGCGTGGGCGCAGCGGTTCGGCTTCCCGGACACGTGGCACGATCCGGACCGTTGGTTTGAAAATCAACAGCCCAGATTGGATCTAGCTTAACGCAAAGAGCAAAACTACTCTCTACCGATTCTGGACGTTTGATCTTGATCGGACGATCAAGATCCAATCTAACGCAAACAATGCGTCTAACCCTAACCGTTTGATCTAGATCTAACGACTGAGAATGAATCTGGGATTTTCAGCGTGGAAACTCACCGGGGTGACGTGGCGCGATCTGGACCCTTTGATCCGGATCGGACGGCTGAGGGAGCTCGAGGTCCGGCGATGGCTTGCGGCGGGGCTGATTCACCGGAGACGAAGACGGCGACCACGGCAACGGCGTTGCGGGGCACCTTCGGCGAAGTGAGAGGTCTCCACTGGCGCGGCTTGACCTTGCGGTTCCGGATCTGGGCTCAACGTCGGCGGCGGACGGCGGCGGAAACTGCAGGCAAACGCGGCGGAACGCTCCTCCAACTCCGACGAGCGATTGCGGCTAGACGGCGGCGGCTCAGGCGGCGTGAGCTAGGGCTACGGGTGCACACGGAAGTCGGCGTCACGGCACGGGTGGCGGCGCATTAAATAGGGCCCTCGGCGTCCGTGAAACACGCGGAAACCGAGGCCCACTCCTTTGCGGCGGCGGAGTCCGGCGGCGACACGGAGAAGGCGACGTGGCACGCGCTCAGCCGTTGGATCAAGATCCAACGGTGCGCGGGTTTGGGCTCGGGTCTGGCTCGGGCGAGCTGGCTGGCTCGGTCGGACTCGGGATCGGTGACGTGGCTCAATCTCGGCCGTTCGATCTTGATCGGACGGTCGAGAGGGTTAGGGTTTGGTTGGGTTCGAGTCGGACTCGGACTCGAGTCTGACTCGGGCTCGGTCGGAGGAACAGTAAAACCAACTCGATTTTCTAGCGATTAAATAATTCAATTAATTCCCAGAAATTCATTTAATTCATTAAAACTAGCAAAAGACTCAGAAAAATTCCAGAAAAATTCCAGAAAATATTTTAGGGAATTTTGGACTCAAATAAAATATTTCCAACAAAATTTTATTTGCAAAGTTAAATTCTTTAATTATTTCAAAATGGAATAAATTCAAATAAATTCCAAATAAATCCAAATAAATTCCAGAAAATTCCAAAAATTCACCAAAGTGCCAAATCACACAAGATTTTAAGAAAAGCAAAAAATTTTGGGGTGTTACAATTAAGCCTGGAAATGTACATTGACAAGGTATTGAAGAGGTTCAATATGCATGAATCCAAGAGAGGATTCATGCCAATGTCACATGGCATCAGTCTAAGCAAGAAGCAGTGTCCTTCGACAATTGATGAGCGAGACAGGATGAGCAAGATTCCATATGCTTTGGCTATTGGGTCTATTATGTATGCCATGATCTGTACACGCCTAGATGTCTCATATGCTCTAAGTGTCACGAGCAGATACCAAGCGGATCCCGGTGATGGTCATTGGATAGCCGTGAAAAATATCCTGAAGTACTTAAGAAGAACTAAGTATATGTTCCTAATTTTTGGAGGTGAGGAAGAACTGGTTGTAAAGGGTTATACCGACGCAAGCTTCCAAACTGACAAAGACGATTTTCGATCGCAATCCGGGTTTGTATTTACACTAAATGGAGGAGCGGTAAGCTGGAAGAGTTCCAAGCAAAGCACGGTGGCTGACTCTACAACAGAAGCGGAGTACATTACGGCTTTAGATGCCGCAAAAGAAGCTGTTTGGATAAAGAAGTTCATCTTAGAGCTTGGTGTGGTCGCTAGTGCCTTTAATCAAATGGAGCTCTATTGTGATAATAGTGGTGCCATTGCACAAGCAAAAAAGCCTAGATCACATCAGAAGTCCAAACACATACTCCGACGTTTTCACCGTATTCGCGAGATTGTGAATAGAGGTGACGTGAAGATATGCAAAGTAAATACGGAAGCTAATGTGGCCGATCCGTTGACTAAGCCATTGCCACAGCCTAAGCATGAGGCGCACACGAGGTCTATTAGTATTAAATACTTAATTGATTGACTCAAGTGAAAGTGGGAGATTGTTAGTGTTATGCCCTTGAGGAAGTCATATAGATGATTGTAGCATGACTATGTTTATGAATAATAATATGATTATTGGTTCAATGAATGTATATCATTATATTGATCAGCAAGTATGTGACTTGCATATGAAACTCTTTACTTGTTGATATAATTTTATAAATATCTCTGATCGGATATCATCGTATAGGACAACGATGAATAGATCAGCACATGTACTGATCGACGATCATGTTTCATAGATCATGGGATATTGAGATATCATCAATACATTGTGAACACATGTTGACGAACATGGGTTAGATAGACCCACAATGGAACACTGCGAGAATCTTACATTCTTGTGTGTCATTAGTGTATCTCATACATAGTAGATGTATGATCCTTGGACCTAAGATTGTCACATTCCCTACATAAGTAATAGTTTACCTTGGGGTTACCAAACGCTATTTCCTAACTGGATAGTTATAAAGGTAGCTTTCATGTTTACTATGAAACATGCAGATGGAAGTGAGCAGTCAAGATGGAATTTGCCACTCCAGTGTAACGGAGATATATGTATAGGCCACTCGTGTGATATGGTTAATGAAGTGTATGGCCATACCGTGATTGAAGAGTTAATCACATCTTATTAACATATCACAGATACGAGAGATGGATTGAATTGTCAATGGATGACATGCTTCTCGCCTTGAGTTCAATCTTCATATAGTCTGCCAAAGGGATTATTACATCAGTACTTTGATCATAAGCATTTGGGAGTTGGCATGCTCTGCAAGGAGTCGCTACCAACTATTGGATTAGAAAAGGGGTTTTCGAATCTATGTCCAAATGCGCATGAACCTATAGGGTCACACACTTAATGGGCTGGAATGCATTAATTCAGATTGGATCCGTAATTAATGGACCTCGTGGGCATAACGCGCTGATGGGCCCTGGCTTAGGGTTTCATCGCGTGGCTATATAAGGAGAGGAGAAGGGTGGGCGTCATAGATCTTTTTCTCGTCCAGAACCCTAGCCTCCACCTCTCGTTGCCCTCGCCAAGTGACACGGTGCTTGCACACCGACGCACGGCATTCCATCCCTTGACGTGTGGACTACTTTAGCGATGCTACTGCTACTGCGGCGTGGAGAACGATCTACGATGAGCACGACCAAGGCGAGGGCGAGCACGACCGAGGCGAGGGTGAGGGCGAGCACGACCGAGGCTACGACGAGCACGACCAAGGCGAGGGCGAGCACGTCTGCGGCGAGGACGATCAACGGCAAGGATGATCCACGCCGAGAACGATCCAATACTTCAACGTGCGAAGGATTCCGCAACTGCTCGTCTAGTGGTAATCTAATCTATGATCCCCTTCTTGCGAGTAGTTTTTCTGGTTTTGCGGAAGAAATTTTTTAATTTGTGCTAGAGTAGCATACCGCGTTCCTTAACACAAAGAGCACCAGGAAATTCTTGGCAAGCTTTCTATGCAAAGATTGAAAAAGGGCAAAGGTTTCATCCTTTGAAGTCATGAAGAAAACCCAAGAAAACCTAGAAAAATCATCCACAATCACCAAAGTGTATCATTTTCCTCCAACAGACCGCACTCAGCCTGGACCAACAGTGTCCATATGTAGAATTTGTCCCAGTGAATCTATCATCACAAGATTGACAGGATGATGAGAAGAGGCAACCATTTTCCCGTGCTGGCAAGGGGAACACACAATATCATTGATCATCTTCAGTGTGGGCAAGTCGGATATGAGCTCCTGGCTACTTATCTTACTCAGATGATCAATTCTAATGTGGCCTAGTCTCATATGCCAAAAAAAAAGTGTCGTGATTCAGAAACAAGCAAACAATGCAGAGGTCCATCAGAAGAAGTATGGAAATCAGCTCAAAAAACTTTTCCAAATCTGGAAATGTTACAAATCAAATCCCCTGAAGGACCCAAAATCGGAGAACTCCCCTTATTGAAAATTACCTCAAACCCATCATCGGTCAGCTGAGAAACAGAGAGCAGATTAAACTTCAACTTGCTGACCAATGCCACATTTTTCAAAAGGATCTTAGAACTCACTTAAATCGTGCCTTCACCAATGACACGACCATGAGAAGCATCCCCAAAAGTGATACGATCACCGTCAAGCACTCGGGAAAGGGATGAAAACCACCGGGAATCACCAGTCATGTGACGGTAACACCCGGAATCAATCACCCATATCGCACCCTTGCCCACCCTTCAAACCTGGTTCAGTGAAACATAGGAGTGAGTGATCCAGCATTGGGATGAACAAGAATAGATTTAGGCACCCAATACTTAACCCCTCTCCCTGAACCTGAGTCCTTACCCGTCTGGCCTTTCTGACTCATTACCTTAACAAAATAAGAGGGCCGAGCCTTGGACTGTTGGAAAAACAAGTTGCCCAGAGTCGAACGCTCCTTTGCCTTCAGGACTTCAGGCGCTTTGATGTTCAGCAATAAAGCGACAACAGACAGAAAGAAACTAGAAGCCAATGTTCAGAGAAAGAACTCAAGCAATTGGTGCTGCACAACTTCACAGCTTTTCCTGGAGATTTTATTGCTTTAAATAGAACATTGTCTACACGTAAAAACGGACTTGGCTTCTGAATCCGAGACTAATTCTGCTAAACAACTAAACAGCAAACTTATTACGGCACGGCTACTATGTGCTTTCCGGCACGGTTTCTTCAGACGTGTTTCTTCCGAACTTGTAGTAGCTTGAGTCAGGATTACAATCAACATTCTCCCCCTTAATCCTGACTTGAACTTGAAAGGTCCCTGACGCCCAGTAGACTTCTCATCTCAGCAAACTTAACCCTGGCAAGTGCTTTGGTGAGTATGTCAGCTTTTTGTTCTTCACTGCTGACATGCTCCACCGAAATCAAGTCATTATCAACACACTCCCGTATGAAATGATATCTAGTGTCTATGTGCTTGCTCCTCCCATGGAAAATAGGATTCTTCATAAGGGCTATGGCAGACTTATTGTCAACTCGCAGTTTTACCTTTTGCGGTGTGCAGTCTGTCAGTTCACCAAGTAAATTCCTTAGCCATACTGCCTGGCATGCTGCAGCTGTAGCCGCCATGAATTCAGCTTCGCAGGAAGATAATGCCATGGTCTTTTGCTTCTGGGAACACCAAGTAACCGGGCTTCCTGAAAGATAGAACACTGTCCCGGTTGTGCTCTTCCGATCGTCTAGATCGGTTGCAAGATTGCTGTCACTGTATCCGATTATCTCGTTGTCTCCTCCTCTTCTGTAAACAATGCCAAAAGATATTGTATCTTTAACATACCTCAGTATGTGCTTTACAGCTTGGTAGTGATTTTTCTTTGGCGACTCCATGTATCTACTGACTATTCCCACGGCATAGCATAGATCTGGCCTGGTGTGCGTTAGGTAGCGCAAACATCCGATCAATTGCCGATATTCTGTAGGATTCACAGGATCTCCCTCACCTTCTTTTGTCAGATGGATTTTCGCCTCCATTGGGTATTTTGATGGATTGCAGTCCCACATGCCTGCTTGTCTCAGGATTTTTTCAGCATATCCTGATTGTTTCAAGAGAATTTCATCTCCTGTCTGTTTTACCTCTATCCTGAGGTAGTATGAGAATGCACCTAAGTCACTCATCTCGAATTGTTCCTCCATCTGCTTCTTAAACAGCTGTATTTCCTTCTCACTTGTCCCTGTGACTATCAAGTCGTCCACATAGACGCCAATGAGCAACAAGGAGTCTTTGGTGCTTCGTTTGTACACGGCTTGCTCCTGGGGACATCTCTGAAACTTCAGTTCCTTCAACGCTTGGTCTAACCTTATGTTCCAAGCTCGTGGAGCCTGCTTCAAACCGTATAACGCTTTGGACAGCTTGTAAACCTTATGTTCTTCTCCAGGGATGATGAAACCTTCAGGTTGTGATACATACACTTCTTCCTGTAGTTCTCCATTTAGAAAGGCCGACTTGACGTCGAGGTGATGGACTTTCCATCCCTTTTGTGCTGACAACGCAAGAAGGAGTCTTACTGTTTCCATTCTTGCAACCGGTGCAAATACTTCTTCAAAGTCTACTCCCTTTTGTTGCACATATCCTTTTGCCACCAATCTGGCTTTGTGCTTGACAATCTTTCCAGTTGCATCCTTTTTTAGTTTGAACACCCATTTGAGTCCAATTGGTCTGACTCCTTCTGGAAGTTCAGTCAAAGTCCAGGTTTTATTCTTCTGTATTGAGTCGAATTCCTGCTGCTTCATCATACCGTGCTGGTTCTTCCAAAGCTGCTAGGAACAAGTTTTCGTAGGAATAAGTACCTTCCGTTACCTCGTAGATTTCAGCTAGAGATCTGAATTTTTGTGGCGTTTCCCCTGAAGTTGATGAAGTTGGTGTGGCCGGACTGCCTGAATTTGAGTTTGGAGTGGGCGACATCTCTGAGTCAGAGATGGTCTGTTCTGGAACTGATATTTGTGATTCTGCCAATCCAGGTGCTTCTGAACTTGGACTATGCTGGTGTGGCTCAGCTTCACTCCCCATAGGAGATTCAGTCCCTTCTTGAATTGCCGGATTTTGAACAGTAAACGCCGATACCTCGGTACTGCTTTCGTCCGGTTGATCCCACTCCCATCTTTTGCTTTCTTCAAATATCACATCACGGCTCACACAAATCTTCTTGGTTGCTGGATCGAAACATCGATAGGCCTTGCTTCCTTCCTCAATTCCTAGATGAACCATTGGTTTGCTTCTGTCATCTACCTTCCTTGTGTGTACTGCTGGCACTTTGACGTGTGCAACACAACCGAAGACCTTTAGATGTTCCAGGTTTGGTTTCCTGCCTTTCCAAACCTCATAAGGAGTGGCATCTTGTACTGCCTTAGTTGGTATCCGGTTTAGCAAGTACACGGTGTGCCTGATTGCTTCGCCCCACAATTCTCCGGGTACTGTCATGGACTTCAACATGCTCCTTGTCATGTTGAGTATTGTCCGATTACGGCGTTCTACCACGCCATTCTGTTGTGGTGTATATGGTGCTGTCAAGTGCCGTTGAATTCCTTCTCCCATACAAAAAATCCGAAAATGATCGAGCGGTGAACTCTCCTCCGTGATCTGTTCTCAGGATTTTTATTTTATGATTGCTTGCGTTTTCAACTAGTGCTTTAAACTCCTTGAATGCAGACAAGGCCTGATCCTTTGTTCTCAACATATACACCCACATGTAATGACTGTAATCATCTACCAAAAGTAGAAAATACCGATTTCCAGCTGGGGTTTCAGGTGTGATTGGACCACACAAATCTGCATGTATGAGTTCCAAAGGAGTCTTTGCACGATATTGAGCCTGCTGAGGAAAGGGCTGTCGGCTTTGCTTGGCTACTAGACAACCTTCACAAATCTGTGCAATGTGGTCAATCTTTGGTACCCCCTGTACCATTTCTTTTGTCACCATATCCTTCATTGCTTGGAAGTTCAAATGCCCTAGCCTTGTATGCCACAGCCAAGCTGGTTCCTCCAAGCTTGCTACAAGACATATAGGTGTTGCAATGTGTAGCAAAACCTTGTACAACCTGTTGCTTGAACGCTGTACTTTCATAAGAAGCTTTCCTTCACTGTTGTGAATCTTCAGAAGTTCACCGTTGAGTTCTACTCTATGGCCGTCTTCTGTAATCTGTCCAAGGCTCAATATGTTGCTTTGTAGGTTTGGGATGTAGTACACATCTGTGAACAAGCGTTGTCCTCCTTTCTTGCATTCGAACAGTATTGAGCCTTTCCCATGTATCTGGACCGTGGAACCATCTCCAAACTGGACATGGCCTCTTATGCTTTCGTCCAGTTCGGCAAAGAACGAACGATTCCCAGTCATATGGTTGCTAGCTCCATTGTCAAGGTACCACATACCTTCTTCCTCCTTGTGGTCTGCAGTGCCACGTTTATCTTCATGGAGGAGAACCATATCCATGGTTTCTTGCTCGCATATGGACAGCATGACAGCCTTTTCTTCTTCCTGAGTCTTTGTCAAATTCACCTCACCTTCTTTGCGTTTTGGAGCTCGACACTCCGAGGCATAATGTCCAAGCTTGTCACAATTAAAACACTTAATATGGCTTTTGTTTCTACTTGTGCTGCTGTTGTCATATCGAGGTGCATTGAAGCTGCTTCGATCTCCTCTGCCACGGCCACGACCTCGTCCACGCCAACCTCCTCGGTTTGATCCTTCTGATCTGCCGATTCCTGTGCCTCTGCCGGTTGACGATGAGGGCTCTCTATTGATGTTGTTCTTCTGCCGTGCTTGCCACTCGGCATGAGTGAGCAATAGTTGCCCGTCGCTGCTGGTGTGGGCATTGGTGGTGCGAAGCTGTAAACGTTCCTCGTATGCTTTCAATCTCCCAATTGCTTCCTCGAAGCTCATTGTTTCCAGATCGGAGTATTGCTCAATGGATGCGACCAGTTGGAAGAACTTCTCGGGCACTGAGTCGAGCAGTTTCTTGACCAACGTAGCATCCTCTAGGGTGGCGCCAAGGTTGCTGTACCTTGCCGACATGCTGCTCAATTTCCCTGCAAAATCATCCACAGAGTCACCCTCTTTCATGCGCATTGCTTCAAACTCGCTCTTCAAAGTCTAGAGTCGCGCTTTCTGTACTCGATCGGCGCCTAGAAATCGAGTCTTCAGAGCTTCCCAGATCTCCTTGGATGTCTTCTTCTTTGCTACCTGCAAAAGAACATCCTCCGGGATTGCTTGAAATATGAATGCTTTTGCTGCTTTGTCCTTCTTCTCTTCTACAGCCACTCCGGCCGGTGGTTGAACTGCCTCCCAGATGCCCTAAGCATCCATGATGGCCTCCATCTTGATCGCCCATGTCGTGTAGTTGGATGCCGTCAAGGTTGTAGTCTGGAACGACACCCCGCCGTTCTCTTTTGCCGCCATGGATTCGCAGTTCCGAGGACTTGAGCGTGAACCTCGGAGCTCTGATACCAAGTGTTGGAAAAACAAGTTGCCCAGAGTCGAACGCTCCTTTGCCTTGCTCTGAACTTCAGGACTTCAGGCGCTTTGATGTTCAGCAACAAAGCGACAACAGACAGAAAGAAACTAGAAGCCAATGTTCAGAGAAAGAACTCAAGCAATTGGTGCTGCACAACTTCACAGCTTTTCCTGGAGATTTTATTGCTTTAAATAGAACATTGTCTACATGTAAAAACGGACTCGGCTTCTGAATCCGAGACTAATTCTGCTAAATAACTAAACATCAAACTAATTACGGCACGGCTACTATATGCTTTCCGGCACAGTTTCTTCAGACGTGTTTCTTCCGAACTTGTAGTGGCTTGAGTCAGGATTACAATCAACATGGACAACCTAAGAGCTGGTGGTGGAGCTGTCCGTCGTGAACCAAACTGGAACATATCCAACCACTCGGCACAAATCTAGGACAAGATTGGGAATCATGTCGCAGGCGTCTACCTCTCTATACAAAAGGAGGCACTCCCTAAGAGCGACGGAAGGACTGAAGGCAGTCGGACGGAGGAAGTGCTACAGAGAAAGTAGTCGGTGCACCAAGGCCTAGTCGTTGTCTCACTGGAGGGACTAGTGGTCTAACAGCTTGTCTAGGAGGGGCAGATGTCCTAGAAGCACTCGGAGTGTGTGAAGATCTCCGAATACCTCTTACATCTTGACTGCGCTAGTTTCTAAGTTCCCTAGCCCGCCTGAAGCAGAACTCGGCTAGGTGTCCATCCTTGAGGCAGTAGTTGTAGGTGTATTTCTTTCTGGGAGGAGTGATAGGAGGGACTACCTTCTTGGCTGAGCCCGAGGCTGGAGGAACTCCCATCACTCCAGCCGACCTGAATACGGTAGACTTCTTAACCCCTTTGGACAGAACTACAATCATCCAATTCCTGGCACCTATCACCTTAGGAGGATGATTCTTGATGTGCTCTAGCCAGTTATAGCCTAGACCTCTACCCTGAGAGACCTTGCTCTTGTCCAGGATGAGATTGAGGTTCTTCTTGCCTCCTACAAACTTTTTGAGAGTGCTCATGAGGTATTCGCACTCCTGATGAAGTGTGGGGTAAGAGTCACAAGCGGGAGGAGAAGAAGATGAGAAGCCAACTCAGCAAGCTTGGCCCTTTCCCTGAAGCTTGTGAACCCTCTCCCCGAGGATTCTAACCTCACCCTGAAGGGTCTTACAGGATGAGCACTCTGAATTATTAGCTCTTACAAGTTGGCCCTAATCTTGACTACCCTTTGCTAACTCCCCCTCAATAACACCACACTTTCCACAAGCAAAAGAGGAGCAAGCATTTAGCGAAATATTCAATTCAACAATTTTAGATTGCATGTTCAAATTTTCCAATTTTAAGTCCAAGCAATCATCACAAGGGTGAAAGCTCGGATCAGTACCAGAATCACTAGAGTTAGTGTTATCCTTATATGTAACCAATGCTAAGTGTGCGTCTGGGTTCGGACAAGCAGTGTTGATGCTAGGAGCAGAGATGGCATCAATGAGTTCATTTCTGTACTCATCAAGTTGCACCATCATACTCGAGTTTCTACTCATAAGCATGTCAAGTTCGTTCATCACACTATGATGCTTGGTCCTTAGTTCATTCAGATCATCAATGATGTTTTGACAAGCATGACAAGCATCAGTATCAAAAGAAGCATGCACATCATCCAATAAGGCATGGTCCTTAAGCACACTAGCATGGGAGTCCTTAAGTGATGCATGATCATAAACAAGTTTAGCATGATCCTTATTGAGTAACGCATGATCGGATCTCACAATAGCAAGGACGGCCCTTAATTCATTCATATCCAAGGTCAAGGCATCACAGGAAGAGCAAATAGTATGAACAAACACCTTTTTTGCTTTCGGTTCTTTGAGTTCAAGTTTCAATTTTTTGTATTTGGCCTTTCCCCTGGTGAAAGCCTCATCAAGTCTGTCGAAAGCCTCGGCAAGCTGGTCATAGTTTGGTACCTGCTCGCCCTCCGATTCAGTGTATAACTCAGAGTCGTTGATGTTGTTCTCGTCAACGACGAAGCACATGCCGGTGTAGTCGTTGTCGTCGTTGTCCAGCTTCTCCATCTCCCCATCGTCGTCATCATTGGAGTCGTTATCATCGTAGTCTACCATGGTGTCGACGGCAGCGAGCACCTTCATCAACTTCTTCTGACCCTTTGGTTACTTGACCTCCTTCTTCTTGTTGCCACCGCCTTGGTTCTTGTTGCGGTTCATGTCAAGATCGATGGTACCCTTGTTCTTCAGCTTGGGGCAGGTCCTCTTGATGTGGTTGAGGCCGCCACACTCGAAGCAACGGATTGGTCCTAGCCTCCTCTCCCTCACTCTCCTATATGAGTGACTAAACTTGCGTGCAAGTCAAGTTGATCCTCGGAACAAGAGTCTAGCTGGTTGTCTGAGACTTGACATAGACTGGCCAAGGACAGACTCAAATCAGAACCACTCAGACTAGGTGAATTGGCCACTAGGGCTCCAGACTCAGGAACCCGATCCCTCTGAAAGTGCTCTAACTCATGAGTTTTAAGGTTAGAGTAGAGCCCATCCAGGGTCAATTTGGTGTGGTCCGCGGCCTAGCGAATCGTGGTCACCTTAACGTCCCAAACTTTAAGATCCAGAGCGGACATAAAATGTCTCACGTTCTCCCCGTCGATATAGGTGGTATCCATCGATCGGAGATCACTCAGAATCTTGGTGAATCTTGTGGCAAGCGCCCGTCGAGACTAACCAGGCTTCTGGACAAAGCGATTGTATTTCCTCTTGAATTGGTCCTGCCTGACAGTCCTGACCACGGCGTCCTAGAGGGGGGCGTGAATAGGCGCCAATTAAATTTGACCCTACTTCTTTGCCGACTCCGACCTCTACACCTCTACCAAGCTCGAAGAACTAGGAAGATGCAAGACTCAGATCTGGGGCAAAACCAAGTCTTGAACAAGAAAAGACTTCGACTTTCTTGTTCCTTACCGAATCCAATAGCTAAGAATAGAAGGACACAAGATGCAGCGGAAAACACAGCAAAGATCAAGGAAACTCAAGTCAAATCACGAACACATGAAGCGGAACATGAGAAACAAGATTTCTATTGCATAGAGACAGTTGGAATTACAAAGATTCCTCCTAGCAATCACAAAGCACACAACGGTGCACCACACCTCTCTCATCCCCTCCCAAATAGTGTCTCCACAAGGACACTTGGTCAAAAGAGAAAACAGATCAATCCAAAAACCTCTCTGTCACCCACACCAACTCTCTTAACACCAACCCTTTTATACTATCCAAGGTGGAGTAGCTTCCAAGCCATCCCTTCCATCCTAGGATCACATTTGGAGGGTTGATATACATCCATAGAGCCCGGATATGTGGAAATATCTTCTAGCATATTCCCCACAGATCCGACCCAACTGCCCACGTAGGGGCGCACTTTCACTGGATGCATCCAGTCTTCCCTCAGCCGCTAAGTCTCTGTGACCCTTGACCTCCAGTCAAGCCTGGCCAAGTCTCCGTCATCCTCGTGATCACAAGCCAAGTCATAGTGCTTCACGTGACTTCCCTGCCGTTCTGGACCGCACAAGTCTCTCCCCGACTTGTGTCACAGCAGCCGCCGCGCTGTAGTACTTACTTTGACATGCACCACAAGGATAAGTCCACCGAAACCGTCTCCGTCATCCTCGTGATCACAAGCCAAGTCATAGCGCTTCACGTGACTTCTCTGCCGTTCTGGACCGCACAAGTCTCTCCCCGGCTTGTGTCACAGCAGCTGTCGCGCTGTAGTATTTACTTTGAGCTGCACCACAAGGATAAGTCCACCGAAACCGTCCACTTACCTTCCCTAACCTGCCTGGTTAGTCACAACAATTATACATCAAAAACAGGTGCTAAACCATAGCCAATCATCACACTAACAGAATCCACCGAACACCATCTGGAAACCACCAACTACTCTTACACAACTCATCTGGACACTTAACCCATACCGTTCGACAATTCGCCGAGCTGCACTCCATTCAGCCGCGAGTCTTGGTCACCCGACTTCGCGTGGGTAGCCACGTGTCATGCTCTCCCGACTACCCGTTGGGTAGCCACGTGTCCTGGTCATCCACCTGCTCGCCTGACTGCCCATCGGGTGGCCACGTGTCCTGCTCGCCCGACTGTCCGTCGGGTAGCTACGTGTCCTGGTCATCCACCTGCTCGCCCGACTGCCCGTTGGGTAGCCACGTGTCCTGGTCATCCAGCATAGGGCTCTCGGACCTCGACACACAGCCCATGCCACTCGGCACTTGGTACAGATTACCAAAACTTAGCCTTTACCACACATTTGTCAATATCACTCATCACTTAATTCAACAAATGCGGTAGCATGAACACACCAGCCCAGTAGTGCACTGTCTCGAATCGTGCACCAACTGGGGTGCATACTGCATTGAGGACAGACCTCATTGAAGCCATTCGGTGTCAACAATGACCCCATCCCTCAGGTAAGGTGGTGATCCTTCCCCTAGGATGAGAGAACAAACCATAACTGGCTATGAGTAGGTGGTTAGTAGGTTTCGCAGATTACTAAGCCAGTGCCAGAAGGCACAAGTGGTTGTACGGTTTGGTTTATTCTTAGGTCAAAGTTCCTTATTAGAGGGAACCTCTATACCACAGCCATAGCCCAAGAACATCCTCATCTTGGTTCCCC
Source organism: Rhipidocladum racemiflorum (assembly GCA_036346355.1). Taxonomy (NCBI): domain Eukaryota; kingdom Viridiplantae; phylum Streptophyta; class Magnoliopsida; order Poales; family Poaceae; genus Rhipidocladum; species Rhipidocladum racemiflorum. Next base: position 20,334,386 of record CM070582.1, read on the forward strand.
CTAACCAACTAGACTACATTGCTTTTAGGTGATTAGGGTTTCATTCCAAAACAATAATCATGGAGACAATTAATAAATGTTTCCCACATGCAATCCTACCTTTCTAGTCAAAAGATAGGCTATGGAACAGTAATACGGTTCACAATTAAAGGCTAAAGCACGCTAGTAGATGACTAACATGTATTGGTTCAATACACACACACTAGCCTACACATGCATGCACAGTGATAATATAACTATAAATAAGTTATATTGTAAAACTAGGATAGGGATATGTAAACTATAGCTTGCCTTGGTAGAAGTCGGAGGATTGAGGATCTCCTACTGGGCTCTCCGGACCGCACGTGCAACAGCAAAAACAGTCAACGTCTACGCAAAAGAAGATAATCCATAATCACAGAAACAATATCGAGAAATTAATATATAAAAATATAATAAAATCCTAGGGAATAGTTGGAGAATAATGGCTCTGGTTTCATCTAATTTGGAGTTTGGGAACTCCCTAAACAATTCAGGGAAGTTTCGAGTTTAATAGAAAATCCAACGAAAAAGATGGAAATTAGAAATTGTAATTGGGCCCTAATCCGGCTTCGGCCCATGGCTTCTTCCTCCTCTCTCCTTCGAGTGTGAGGTCCAGCGATGGCACCAGCCCAAATCACGGTGGCTGGCTCGGCTCGAGTGTGGCTCTTGGCGCTGGCCCAACGCGCGGTGCGGTGGCATCGGTTCGGCTAGGTTAGGCCCAAAGGCAATGACAGCTGGGCGGCGTGGCTTCACCCAAGCGGCGGCGGGCGAGGCTTTGCGCGGAGGAAATCGGCGCAGTGGCGGGGGCACATGGCGGCAACAGCGTGAGGCACGCACGAGAGGGTGACGCTGCGGCTCCTGATTGGTTGGGCGCTGAATCTGAGGACCGTCGGCGTCGATGTCAGTGGCCGTAGTTGCCGAAAGAGCTCCAAACTTCGGCGAGCTTTTCTGGATGAAAATCATGACCAAATAGGTGTTCCATATATCCATCTTGACCGTCTCGACGAGCTCTACAACATAGTTCAACCTAATCTACTAATGGTGCGAAGAACAAAGAGCGGTACCTCAGTTTCTCCTCGGTTTGGCTAGGGTTTTGGCGGCTAGGGCTCCAATTCCGGGAGGAGTTGATGTGGCCTCCCAGGGAGGTGTCTAGGGGCTTTATATAGGGGTGAAAGGCGTACTTTGGGTCGGCCAAGGCAGGGACACTGGATTAGGACTCCAGTTCTTCTCCGAAAAGGATTCAGTTTTCTCCCAAATTTTCTCCACGTTATCACATGGATATGTTATGCGATATTTTAGATGGGATTCATACAGTGAGTTGCGCAGGGTTTGTAGAAGACTTCTGTGAATTTTTAAATCTAACTTCCACAAGTTGATTCTTATCACATGCGGAGAAAGGGTTATTTTATGGGCTTTCTAGATTAAATATGAATTTCCGTTAATCCAATAATTATGGAAAAGGTGAGTTATAAATTGAGGACTTAGACACGTCTCCCACGATTCTATCTCCAATTCTAAGCATGTATATAATTAAAATAATTTACAGAGAGACATAAAATAATACTAATAGTAGGCTTTTCACATAAAATGGTATCAATAAATAATTTTTTTATTTTGTTTTTCTTTTTGAAAAATCAAGTGACTCATAATAATTTTATTAAGATGTCACAAACCTACCCTCCTTAAACGGAATCTCGTCCTCGAGATTCAGAAAGATCCTCGAACAACTCTGGAAATTGCTTTAGCAAATGCTCATGACGCCCTGTAGCTTCTAACGCAGAATGGTTGGCCCATCGCACCTTGCAAAATTTGATTGTCCGGTTGCGAGTACACTGGTGAGCTTCCTCCAATATCTCAATCGGTCTTTCCTTGTAGGTCAGATCCTATTGCAATTTCATAGCCTCAATTGGCATCTGCTCCTCAGGTACACAAAGACACTTCTTGAGTTGGGAGACATGGAACATGTTATGTACTCAGCATAACCGAGGTGGTAATTCTACCTGGTAGGCAACCTCTCCTCTTCTTGTGGTAATCGAGAATGCACCAATATATTTTGGCGACAGCTTTCCATATCTTTCTTCATTCCTGGCCACTAATATCTTCCCTTCAGATCCAGGTACATTTTGGTGCTTCCGGGATGTATGGAGTATACTGAGTCATGGGCATCCTTCATAATCAACTCTCGGAGCCCTTCTTTATTTGGCACCACTATCCTTCGTCGAACCAGACAACTCCAACTTCATCCATATGAAATTTTGGGGCTTTCTCCATAATGATCTTGGCAATAAATTTCAGAACTTCGTCATCATATTGTTGAGCTTTCTTGATCCTTTCCTCTAGCGTTGGTTGCATTTACATGTTAAACAAACATCCTCATGGAACCACTTCTAGGTTTAATTTATTCATCTATGCGATTAACTGATCGCACCTCGGATTTCGGCTCAATGTATCAGCAAGTGCGTTTGCCTTCCCGGGGTGATAATGTATGCCCAAATCATAGTCTGCCATTTGTTCAAACCATATTCTCTGCCTCATATCCAAATCCATTTGCGTGAATATATACTTCAGGCTTTTGTGGTCAGTATATACTTCTGTGTGATTCCCAACTAGATAATGCCTCCAAATTTTCAGGGCATACATAACTGCTGCTAATTCCAGATCATGTGTTGGGTAGTTGAGCTCATGTTGCTTTAATTGATGTGAAGCATAGGCAACTACCCTTCTTGCATTAGTACACATCCCAATCCTACTTTGGATGCATCACAATATACTTCAAAACCTTAACGATATTCCGGCAACACTAATACTGGCGCAGTGGTCAACTTTTCCTTTAATAGCTCAAATCTTTCTTGACATTCTAGTGTCCATTTAAATTTCGCATCCTTCTTTAACAAATTGGTGAGTGGCTTAGCGATCTTGGAGAAATTTTAAATAAATCTCCTGTAATATCCGACCATACCGAGAAAAGTTCGAACCTTGGTCACAGACTTTGGCTCCTTCCAATCAAGAATTTCCTTCACTTTATCTGGATCAACTGACACTCCTCCTTCAGATATAACATGACCAAGAAAGGTTACTTCCTTTATCCAGAAATCACATTTGCTGAATTTGGCGTATAACTTATGCTGTCTTAGAAGTCCAAGCACAATTCTTAGATGTCCAGCGTGCTCCTCTACATTCTTTGAATAGATCAAAATATCATCGATGAACACCACTATGAACTTATCAAGATACTCCATGAATACTTTGTTCATCATGTTCATGAAATGCACTGGGGCATTAGTAAGTCCAAATGACATCACCAAGAACTCATATAATCCATAGCATGTTATGAATACGGTCTTAGGAATATCTTCCTTCTTGATCTTTATGTAATGATATCCAGACCTCAAATCGATCTTCGAAAATACACAAGCCCCCTTTAATTGATCAAAAAAATCATCGATCCTGGGTAAGGGGTACTTGTTTTTTATAGTTACCTCATTGCGAGATCGATAATCAACACACATCCTCAGGGTACCTTCCTTCTTCTTCACAAATATAAATAGTCGATCCCCACGGAGAGGTACTTGGTATGATAAAACCTTTATCCTTCAATTCTTAAAGTTGCTTTTCACTTTTGCCATCTGAGTGGCATTCATTCGATATGGACATTGTGATATTGGGGTTGTGCTAGGGTACAAGTCAATGGAAAAATCCACGTCTCGATCTGGTGGTAATCCTGGCAAATCATCAGGAAATACATCCGGATATTCACACACTACTGGCACTTTCTCTAGTGGTAGTTTTTCTTTCTCTTCCCCTTTCACTTTGATCTAATTGATTACTGCTGACTGGCCTGCTTCTTTGCTGTTTGGACTCATATCTAACTTGGGTCCCATAGGTATTACTTAGCGTAACAGCTTTGTGGGCACAATCAATCTGTACTTGATACTTCATAACCAATCCATGCCCAATATTATCTGAATACCCTTATAATCCATCATGATAAGATTTGACTTGAAACTTGATCCTTCGATCTCAATTTATATTCCCAGACATCCCTCACTAGTTTTCATTGATCCCCCTGAGGATTAAATTACTAATGATTGTTTTAAGGGTACTACAGCCTAGAGGTTTTTAACTGCTAACTCCTTTGCAACAAAAGAATGCGATGCGCCCGAATCAAATAGAACAGTAATGGGTATAGAGTTTACTAGGAACGCACCTAACACAACGTTTAGGGCATCTTGAGCTTCTTCCGTAGTTACATGATTGATACGCCCAAATCCAGCCTTTTGTGGTGCCTTAGTATCCGGTGGATTGCGGTTCGGTCCTCCTTGGTGCTATTGAGGCTGATACCCCGTCCTTTGTGGGCATGAATGCGCATAGTGTCCCACTTGGTTTCATTTGCAACATGTAAATCCTGCAGCGGTAATGGTTGTGTCCTTGTTCTATTTCTGAGGTTGGTCGTTACTCCCATTCTGCTGATTCTTTCTAGCAGGTTTCATATTGTGGGACCCTCTCCAGTTGGTGTGTTGTTTCTGCTCGTAGTTAGAGTTGTGCTTCCCATGGTGATGATGATGATGTGGCTGATATCGATGGCCATGGTTGAACCGCGGGCGATGATTGCTCCCTCTGTGAAGCTGAAAGTTGGACTTTGTTTTCTTATCCTCAGTATTTCTACGGTGAGCAGCCTCATAGATAACTTCTTTCTCCGTGACTTCCTCAAAAGTCTTGCATGGGAATGGTAGCACTTGCTCCCTTATCTTCTGGTCCATTCCTTCCATGAACCTCCAAACTTTGGCCTTCTCACTAGGAACCGATTCTTTGTCATAGGGAGAGAGCTCGACAAACTTGTCGATATATTTAGCTACAGTCATATTCCCTTGGCGTAGACTTTCGAATTCTCACCTCTTCTCATCTTGCATGCTTTGGGGAATGCAAACTTCTTATCATTCCTCCATGAACTAACCCCAATTCAGAGTGCCATAGTTTTGATGGGTAGAGCAGTAAGTTTCCCACCTGTGAGCGTCGTTGCTTTCCAACATATGAGTGGCATACTTCACCCAATCTGCTTTAGGAACACTGACTATTTCCAGCTTCTTTTTAATGTTGCAGAGCCAATCGTTGGCCTCCACTAGATTTCTAACTCCCAAGAATGTGGGCGGTTTGGTCCCTATGAAATCTCTGAATTTGGACTGCCATGGTTCATACACTAGCGCTTGTGTTGGTGGTGACTGCTGCTGCATGTTGTTGAGTAGGGGTGGAATTTTAGCTCGAGGCTCGAGGCTCGGCTCGAGGCTCGGCTCGGCTCGGTGCGGCTCGGCTCGGCTCGCTTGGCCAACGAGCCGAGCCCGAGCCAGCTCTTGAGCGGCTCGTTAGGCTCGTTAGGCTCGACAATCATATATGGTATGAATTCATAATACAGTAATCAGTTAGGCTCGTTAGACTCGTGAGCCAAAGTTGGTTTAGGTTTATGCTTATCCTTTCCTAGTGACCAAGTAGTAATAATAACAGTCAGACGCAAGGCAACTCTGAGCTGACCACCCGATCCCTCTCTCCTCCTCCAATCTCCATGTTGCGCGGAGTCCTCACAGGAGCAATCCCACTCTTCTCCACCTCTGGATTCCCCAAACCATCGGGTCGAGGATGACCACTCCCGGACCACCGGCAGCTCCCACCCGATGTAGCGCGTGGTGTGGACGCCGTCGTCGTGGCGGCCGAGGGCTCCCACGCGGACGCCACGTAGGCCAGGGGCCTCCTGGAGTGGTGCGGCGCCGCGGCCTCCGAGCCGCTCGCGGCGCAACCAGGGTATGCACATGCCACTCCATGCTCGCCATCCTCGCCAAGCACCGCCGCTTTGACGACGCCCGCGCGCTGCTCGGCGAAATGCACTGCGCGTCGCTCGCATCCCTGGGGCGGAGACTCGGAGGACGGCCGGACGGGCGTCGGGGCGGTCGGGCGGAGCCGAGGGAGGCGGGGAACGGGGCGTCGAGGGCTCGAGGGAGCTCGGGGAACGGGGCAGACCGAGAGGAGTGAAGGGGCCTTCGGTGCCTCGGTGGATAATCGCAGGCTCACGAGCCTACACGAGCTGGCTCGAGGCTCGATCGAGCCCGAGCCGAGCCCATTATATGGCTCGATTCACTCTCCGAGCCGAGCCTGGCTCGGCTCAATTATCGGCGAGCTCGACCGAGCCCGGCTCGGCTCAATTCCACCCCTATTGTTGAGTTTGTCCATCAAGATGATTAGCGCATGCAACATGATGTTGTGTTGCTGTTGAGTCCGTTGTTGCAGTCCGGCAAACTGAGCAATTGCTTGGTTGGCAGCTTGAGCGGCGATAGTGTTCACTTCTGGTGTGCTTCCAATCTGCTGCGGGACTGGTGGTGGCAGTTGTGGTGGTGGCAGATGGTTGTTGGCGCGTGCCAGAACTGACATACTGATCCTTCAACATCTGCTAACATTCAGATGAGATGAGCAACTGTCGGGACCCGAATTTGCAAATCCGGACCCTCTGTGTATTCAGCACTAGTCCAGGATCACGCTAGTGCACACAGTCTCAACATCGGTAAATATCACAATCATACACAACGGGATAGTAAATAAGTCTTTGTTATAACGAAAGAAGTTGAGTCAACCTTATGGTTAACTTACAAAAGTACGCCTCATAGGGCTAAAGTCTCTGAGTAATAAACTTGCAGCGAAAAATAAATAGAACCGGCGCCAACCAATATGCCACAGGCAACTGACTGGGGTCGCTCCCTAGCTTGTCGTCTCCTCCTGGAACTCTTCCTCCAAGGCTGGTGTTGCTTCTTCTTCAGCTGATGTTTGTGTTGTTGCAAGGGTGAGTACTTTTGAGCACTCAGCAAGTCATGCACAGAATGAAATCTAATATGCTATATGAATGGCTTATTACAAAGGATAGGCTAAAGGTTCATTTGCAGTAAACAACATTCACAAATAACAATAATAGATTGTAAATTAGTAAAACGATAATAAGAGTATTAACTTTCACAATAACTTTCTCCAATAAATCATTCCCTTTCCTAACCAAGTTCAGCATTTCCAAACCAAGTATCCATCCCAAGTTTTATGTTCAGAAAGTCTAACCCTTAACTGTAATCCCCGAGCATTGTCCAATACCGCGGACTCGGCTATTCGAATAGATTGTACACTCTACAGAGGTTATACACTTTACCCACAAGATACAGTCAAACACCACAAATGCGAGAGTCTGTAACAAAGTCTTTCCAAAGCTACCTAGTACTGCCCACTTTCAAATAAAAGAAATTCAGATTTAGTTGCGTTCCTTGTGCTTCAAGGAATTTTTCTGTATTTTTTGAGATTTTTTTGAGCTCGTTTGCTATTTATTGGATTTATTTGGAATTGATTTGAATTATGCCCCTTCTTTAAATTAATTAAATATTAGAAAATTTTAAATAATTTTTTGTTGGAAATATTTTATTTGAGTTCAAAATGTCTCAAAATATTTTCTAGATTTTTTCTGGTATTTTTATTGCCTAAAATGAATTATTTTAATTTTGGGAATTATTTTAATTCGAAAATGGTTAGAAAATCCGGATTTCGCTTGGGCCAAATCTCCTTTTCTTCTTTCCCACGTCGACCCACCCCGCCATTCGGCCGAACCCACCCCGCCTCCCACGCGCTGGCCCACTCCTGCGCCAAGCCCAGCCAGACCGCTTGGGCCAACCCACACGCCCCCGCATGCGCCATGTGTCGCCGCCCCACGAGGCCATGTCTCCGCCTCGCCCATGACCGCCCGATCTTGATCCAGCGGCTCAAAAGCGGCCACGTCACCCCTAATCCGGCTGTTGCACGCCAACTGATTAATACGAGTCCGTTTTGATCCAAATTTGATTTTCTTCGTGTCTCCTTGCATGGCATGACTTCCCAAGACTATATAAGGATGCCTAGACCCCACCCACGTGCCCTAGCCTCCAGATCAATCCTTCAAACCATCGAGCCACCGCCGAGAAGCTTCGGAGCGTCGCCCAACGCCGGCCGAACTTTGAGTCGCGTTCCCTATCGACTCATCGACTCTTTTCAAGATCCATCTAAGTCACATCGAGCCATGAAGTCTCATCTATCTCCCCTCTAAATTTGGTGCAATTTCATCCACGGAATCAAAAGTTACGGCCGTTTCAATCTCAAATCTTGCCAATGCCCGTTCTCCCTCGTTTTTGCGAGTTTGATCGTGAAATTTTTACTATAGACTCATATTGATGGTACTCACCCTAACTCAAGGTTTTTCCCTCGGGATTTGCGCAGAAAAATCATCTTCTTTGATCAGACTGCGTTGTAGACAGCAGCAAACTTCCTCGCACGTTCCCCGTTGATCCAAAAGGTAAAACTCAGATCCATTTGTGTCACAATGTGCCTTTAGGTCCCATATAGCTCTCTGTACAATTTGGTTAGGTTTGATGCATTATTCTTAAAGTTATGACCATCTGATCTATTAGCGTTCGTAGCCGTTCATCGGCAGTTTGTGATCTATCCGGTGGGTCGCCGCCAAATCTATCTATACTGTTGAGTTCGTCTCACCACGTTCTACATGGTGCTCACTCCCCCTTTGCTGTTACACCCACCGAAATTTTTAATATTAGTTAGCCACCGTTGTCACGCGCCATTTTTTGCCGCCAATCAAATTAGTTTGTCATGGCCGTGTCATCTTGTCTAGTAAGTCCATACTCCTTGTTTTACCCATCTTTAGAGTTCTTTTGGTCTCCGATTGCCATCAAAGTTGTATTCTAGAGTCTAGCCGTCGTCTTTCTATCTAGTTTCTTTTGCATCGGATCCTATTTCAGTTAGCCATCCTTGGTAGCGTTTTGTTGTAGAGCCAACCCTACCCATCCTGTCCCTATGCCATGTGGATCTATCTGTGAGTCGTTTCGCTTAAACCCTAAGCTAACCCTAGATCTAACTTATCGTTGACGTTGCGTCATGACATGTGAACCCTACAACCCGCAAATCATCCTTGAGCCATGCTTGACCTCGCTGCCATATCACTGCACCGATGGTCGACAACTTGTTATTTCGTGAGTGTCCGTTAACGTTTCGCCGTTAACGCTTCGTTGTCATCGCATGCGTGCATTCAAGCAAAAGCCCTTGTGTGATGTCATCATCTTTTCTACCGCCTTGAGGTGATCTAACCCCATCACATGTGACTTTAGCCACATCTTCATATCATCTATGTGGCCGAGCCAAAACCCTAACCTAAGACCGGTTCGATGGACCAAGTTCATCGTGAGCCGTGTTGCTGTCATTGCGATCTTTTCCATTGTGTCAACCATGGTAAGACGTTTGATCTCTCTCTTATTCCATATCGTCATCGCTACCTAGTAACCATGTCATCACCGCCTCGTCATCGTCGAACCCCTTCCTCGATGTATGACTGAACCCCAGATCGAATCGCAATGGATGTCGATCCCATCCGTCCATGTCTTATCCTTCAAAATCTAATCTTCCATTGACCTGGAAATCATTCGTGGACTTGGTCGATAGACCATTGGCCATATGTCATACCCTTGTGCCCAGATCTAATCTATCAGTTACCTCCCTTTTGTTTGACTGTGTATCTGTTCAAGTCAACAAAAGTCAACCTTGAGCATCAGCTTAGTTCATTGTGAACTAACATATCCTCATGGACCCGGTCTATAGATCGAGAGCCCATATGTCATTTTCTGTACAATCAAGATAATAACTTCAAAAGAAATATTCTTTGGAATATTGTTCTTTCTTTCTCAGTTATTAGTCTTTCCCTTTTCAGTGTATTATCCAAAAACTCGTCCTCTTTTGTCTACTCTTTGATCTAATCCATTCAAGTTTCTAAATTCATCCAAGCCAAGCAGCCCAATGCTATCCGTTCTCAATTTGGAGTTTATTTGATTTATCTTTTGAGTTGGTTTGTATTTGCTTTTTCTTTAATCATTAGACGTGTCGTCCGGAAGTTCTTTGAAGGAGCTGAGGATCAAGAAAGTAGAGATTGAAGATCAAATATCCAGAATCAAAGATAAAGAGTAAAGAACAGTAAAGAAATAGCAAGGGCCAGGCAAGTTGTGCTTTGACCATATTGATCCCATGTTTAAAAATTACTTTGTTTGAAATTATTGCAAGCTAGTTTAAGTCAAACTGATTTCAATTAATTTGGGATTAGATAATTAACCTACTTGTTATTACCACCTTGTCACTATTAATTGTATGCCATGATTCATTTGTCACCCTAGGATTGTTGAGTAATAGTTGGTAGCTAATAAATTGCCAACATGGGTTAGATAGAACGTATTAGTTTGCTTAGACTTGCAACGAGTCAGTGACATCATTTTGGAAAAACAAAGGTCAATATTGATTAATGGAATATGCAATGTATTTTGAAATGGTGTGACGTGTTGCCGACACGATGATGTGATATGGGGAGGCCTTCGTGCTTCTTCAAGGATGTTGAGTTGTTGTTGGCATTGTGTTGCGCAATAATCAACTGGGGTAATAAAATGATTTAGACTGAGGCAAATGGCAAGGATTATGGTGGGCCAGTTTGGCAGTGGGGATTATATGAAACACGATATATGAATGATGTGAGATGGTTTTCTATGAGAGTATTGATGTATGTCTTGCCCTGGTCAATTTAAGGACTTAACCTTACAAGCCTTTGAACTGAGTCAAACATACAGCCACATGTTTGAAATGGGACAGACCTAGCTGACTAATTTGAGATGTCTACATTTCAGTACTGTCGTGGTGGTGTGGGTCTAGGTGTACGGAAGTAAACTCACATGGCTCAAGAGGGGGGGCCCTGATGGTGGTAACCAGTCTCCTCAGTGTTGAAACCTTAGCGGGTAGTACTGGGTCTAGAAGGAGCATTGTAAAGGTTTTGTTATGATCGCTCACTCGCATACTCTTGCATGGCGATCCACGACTGACGTGATGAGTTGATTGTATCTTGTGGGTAAAGTGTATAACCTCTGCAAAGTGTCAAACCTAATCGATTAGCAGTGTCTGCGGTATTGGACAATGCTTGGGGATCACAGTCAAGGGTTAGATTTTCATAAAGTTGAACTTGGGCTTGGAGGCAGGTTGCCTGTGGAAAAGTGATATTGGTTAAGGATGATAAATGGTTTACTTGTGAAAGAACTATGAAATTTATTACTATTGTTACTTGCTTTACCGCTTTTCAAACTATTATGATTATTTGTGAATGCTGCTTTAATGCAAAACAACCATCCAGCCATTCCTTTGGAATAAGCCATGCATGTAGTAATAGACTTGCATTATGTGCATGACTTGCTGAGTGCTTTATGTACTCACCCCTTGCAATCAACAAAATCATTAGTTGAGAAGAAGACTACAACTTCGAAGTAGGAGAAGTTCCACGAGGAGGCGAATATCTAGGAGTTGAACCTTGTCAGTTGCCTGTGGCATATTGATGGAAGTCACCGACGTTCTTCGTTCCGCTGCTGTTTATCTGTTCTTCGTTCCGATGTAAGTTTGACCTTAAGGTCATTCAATAGTTTCATATTAATAGATGAAGTCTTTATTTATTATTTCCGCTGTGTATGATTGCGATATTTTATCTATGTTGAGACTGTGTGGACTAGCGTGATCCTGGACTAGTGTTGAATACACAGAGGGTCCGGATTTGCACATTCGGGTCCCGACAGATATACTACAAATTCTATTGGACCATATGCTAGACAAAAGAGACAATCACACAGGAGCCATCTTAAAGGCCCTCAAATCGTGCTCCGAACACTCAGGTACATTTCTGCATTTTCAGCAAGAACCCAATTCGGGGCAGCAACTTCAATTCGACATAACTTTTGATTTTGGAACCCAAATCAATCAAACAAGTACATTTTTGTTAATCTAAAGGAAATTTCCTAGCTTTCTCTAGGCAAGTGGAAAGTCCAATTCGGCCTGTAGCTAACTCAAATCCTCAGTTGAACATTTCGGGTACAAGCAAAGACATAATCTGGACAATCCTTACTAAAAATGGCATAACTTTCGATTGGCTTAATGAAACTTAGTGATTCCAATCTCTATTGAAAGATAATTCGATTATCTACAACTTTCGCAACAACCGGATAAACAGAAATCGAATCTAAGTCCCTTGAATCGAAACCCTAAAAAGGGACAAAATCTGCCCGAAATAGAACAAAAGAGGCAAGGAAGAAGACGCAGGGCGTCGGCCGGAGAAGACGAAGAGCAGCCGGCTTGGGGGATTGTCAAGGAGGTGGTGTTGGGGAGGACTCCGGAGAGGAGTTTGTGCTGGGGAGGAGGACACCGGAGAGTAGGCGGCATTGTGGCGGAGACGGCGGCGACGCACGGGTCGTCAGAGGAGGAGACGGCGGCAGCGCTCAGGGTTCGGGAGATAGAAATTTTGGAGAGAATAGGGTAAGTCCTTTGATCGCGTGTGTTTTGGAGGAGAATTCACCTATCACTACCAGTTCTATACACCAACCAGTAGTAGAGCTATATACACTACCGGTTGCTAACACCAACCGGTATTAGAGATATATACACTACCGGTTGCTCACACAAACCGGTAGTGGTATTAACGCTTGCCGCACGTTTTTTTGGGGAATTGACCATAATACTACCGGTTCGAAGCACCAACCGATAGTAGAGATATATATATTACCGATTGGTAACACCAACCGGTAGTGGTATTAACCCTTGCCGTGCATTTTTTTTGGGGAATTGACCATATACTACTGGTTCGATGCACGAACCGGTAGTAGAGATATCTATACTACCGGTTACTCACACCAACCGGTAGTAGAAGTTGTTAAAAATAAAAAGATTTCAAGTTGTGTGCTCGAGCGGGGGCTCTAACCCACGCGTTGCGAGTGAGCACGAGCTCAAGTGCACACTGCTAGCCAGGGGATCTCTAGGTGTTACTTACACATATGAGGCGCCAAGTTCTTTTGTACTTCCTTGCCGCGCATTTTTTTTGGGGAATTGACCATAATACAACCGGTTCGAAGCACCAACCGGTAGTAGACATATCTATACTACCGGTTGGTAACACCAACCGGTAGTGGTATTAATCCTTGCCACGCATTTTTTTTGGAAGTTACCATATACTACCGATTCTATGCACGAGCCGGTAGTAGATATATCTATACTACCGGTTGCTCACACCAAGCGGTAGTAGAAATTGTTAAAAATAAAAAAGATTTCAACTAGCATGCGCAAGCAGGGGCTCGAACCTGCGCGTTGCGGGTGAGCCCGAGCTCAAGCGCACACTGCTAGCCAGGGGATCTCTAGGTGTTACTTACACATATGGGGCGCCAAGTTCTTTTGTACTTCCTTGCTGCGTGTTTTTTTGGGAATTGACTATATACTACCGGTTCGATGCACCAACCAGTAGTAGAAGTTATTTAAAATAAAAAGATTTCACTGCAGGCTCAAAGGTGTTATGTCTAACATATGGTGCGCCAAATTGTTTTGTACTTGATTTAAGGACCAACTCGAGTTATTAATTTTTCATATTTTTACAGAATGTTAATACTGAGATAAGGAGGTGATCAAATAATCTATTCATAAATGTATATATATAAAAACCAATGAGAAATGATAAAATGACTACTTTCATTCGTTAACGTAAATATTACATAACACCAATTATTACAACTCAAGGCGATCACCACTCGCCGCTGCCGAGGCCGAGGCGAGTGTCGGTGTAAATGCGTCAATGATGGTGTCGCTAGAGGCGGGACCTGGCTTGTCCTCCTTCATTGAGGGAGGAGTACAGCTTCCCCAGTCGATGGCGTCCTTATCCACCACGTCCTCTTCCTTGTCCTTGTCCTTGTCCTCGGCCTTCTCCTCCTCCTCGTCCTCCCGCGCACGCTTAAATCCATGGTGGCGGAGGGGCCCGGGGCTGGTGGTGGCACTAGGGGCGGCTGCGGTGGTAGCTGGTGACGCGGGGCTATTGACGAACGAGTCAGACAACGCGGGAGAAGGAGGAGGCATTGCCATTACCGTTCTGATCTATCGCTAAGTTTATGTAGTAGGTATTTGAGGGCATGTGAAGGTTCACTGTGATCGCAGAGTTTATATAGAACTGGGAAGACGAAGAGTCACTGTGATCGGTTTAGACGAAGAGAAAAAGGCATTTACTGTCGGTTGGTTGTTCGAACTGGTAGTGATATGGGCTTTTCTACCGGTTGATTGTTGGAACCGGTAGTGATATACTATCACTACCGGTTCGTAGAACAAACAGGCCATGATACTTGTAGCCAAACAAAAAAATAATGTAGCTACGCGGTGGGAATCAGAGTCACTATGATCGGTTTAATTGGCGCGTAAGACAAAGAGAAAAAGGCATTTACTGCCGGTTGGTTGTTCGAACAGGTAGTGATACTAGATTTACTAAAATTCCGACAGTGCAATCTGTCCAGAATTTCCATTTTAGGAATTAATTTTATTTAAGGATCCAATTGACTTATTAATTTTTTATATGTTACAGAATATTTATATTGAGGTCAGGAGCCTACCATAAAATTTCCATTTTCAAATTTCCATTATTTATTTTCTAAACATCCTTTTACTCTGTTTCACAAATTATCAGATTGATAATAAATAAATTGTTATAAATAGTAAATCTAATATTTAATTTTTACAAATTTTACCAGGAATGGGTATAGATAAGTGTAACCCATGGTAAAAATCTCAGCTTCATGAGTGGTATATTGAAATCTATATAAATCTTTCATCATGATCAAATACCATTAATGCAATTAATCATTACATTGATTTAACTGTTTATATACTTTGTTTTGACAAGTGTTCCCTCCTTATGATCGCAGCGTACGTAGGGAGCATCCTCAATATCATCTAGGACACTTATGTCGACCACCACCGCAAAAGGAGGCAGCTTGTCGAATTGATTATACTCTTCTTCGTCTGTGACGTCCTCAACTTCGACAATCCTTCTTTTACCCGAAAGAACCACGTGGCGCTTTGGCTGAACGCTACACTTGTCGTTCTATATCTTGCTACTTGTAGCCTTATCCTGTCGCTTCTTCGATTTGCTAGACATGTCCATTACATAGAAGACATGTGTCACATCATTGGCGAGCATGAATGGTTCATCCCTATATCCGATTTGTGTGAGGTCCACGGTTGTCACACCGTACTTATCAATCATCACGCCGCTCGCTGTCAGTTTGACCCATTGGCACTGAAATATAGGGATCTTCAAAGGTCCATTGTTGAGCTCCCAGATCTCCTCTATGAAACCATAATAGGTGTCCTTCTTTCCATTGTTGTCTATGGCATCTATATGGACACCGCTATTTTAGTTGGTGCTCTTGTTATCATGGGCTCTCGTGTAAAATGTGTACCTGTTTATCTTATACCCTTGGAATGTCAATATTATACTAGATTGTCCCCGAGCCAAGCGTTCCAACTCTTCATCGTTGGTCTCCTTACCCATCATGTGCTTTTGTAACCAACCGCCAAAACGATCCATGTGCTGTCGTGTGATCCAATCCTTTGGCCTACCAGTGTATTGAGACCGCAGAATCCTCTTGTGCTCATCGACACATGGAGCCACTGCAGCTGATTGTTGCAATAGCGTGTAATGTGCTTGCTTAAATAAAACAAGATCATTGCTGAGGATTGCTTTTCTTCCTAGTGTCCCTTTCCCCCGGAGCCTCCCCTCATGGCGTGATATAGGAACACCAATCGATTGAGATCGTTAATGTAATCAACACAAAACTCAACCACCTCCTCTGTCCCAACACCCCGGGCAATGCAGCCTTCTGGATGAGATCGGTTACGAACATACTTCTTTAGGACACCCATGTACCTCTCAAAAGGGAACATATTGTGCAGGAACACGGGTCCGAGAATATCATCTCTTTGACAATGTGAACCATGAGATGGACCATAATATCAAAGAATGATGGAGGGAAGATCATCTCAAGGCTCACAACGCTTTGGACAACATCATCCTACATCTTAGCTAGTTTATCTGGATCGATGACCTTCTGTGACACCGCATTCAAGAATGAACACAACTTCATGATTGTCCCTCGTACCCTTTCCGGCAGAATACCTCTCACTGCAACTGGAAGCAACTGTGTCATCAACACGAGACAATCATGGGATTTTAGGTGTACGATTTTATTCTCTTTTGTGTTTATGAGTCTCTTTATGTTCGAGGAGTATCCGGACGGGACCTTAATACTGTTCAAGCACTGGATCATGCTTTTTTTCTCTTCCATGCTTAGAGTGTAGCTGGTAGGATGTAGGTAATTATGTCCTTTCCCTCTCTTTTCCGGATGTAGGTCGTTCCTGAGTTCCAATAGTTTTAGGTCCTTTCATGCTTGAAGTGTATCTTTTGATATGCCGTACATACCTAGGAAGCCTAGAAGGTTGACGCAAATATTCTTCGTGATGTGCATGACGTCAATTGAGTGACGCACCTCTAAGACTTCCCAATAAGGTAAGTCCCAAAAAATTGACTTCTTCTTTCACATGGGTGCCTTGCCTTCTTCACTCGGGACAGGTTTGCTACCAGCACCCTTTCCAAAAACTACTTTCAGATCTTTTACCATAGCGAATAATTGTGTCCCATTACGATGCGTAGGCTTAGTACGATGGCCTGGTTTCCCGTTAAAATTCTTATCTTTCTTCCGTAATGGGTGATTCGTAAGAAGAAACCTACGGTGTCCCATGTACACAACCTTCCGACAGTTTTTCAGGTAGATGCTGTCAGTTTCATCTAAGCACTGGATGCAGGCTCTATATCCTTTGATAGTTAGGCCCGCTAGGTTACGAAGTGCAGGCCAGTCGTTGATGGTTACAAATAACATTGCGCGTAGGGTAAAGTGTTCTCGTTTGTACTCATCCCATACCCGTAGACCATCAGTCCACATTGTTAGAATATCTTCAACCAATGGTCTAAGGTACACATCAATGTCATTTCCAGGTTGCTTCGGGCCTTGGATAAGCAACGGCATCATAATGTACTTCCGCTTCATACACAGCCAAGGAGGAAGGTTGTAGATACATAGAGTCACAGGCCAAGTGCTATGACTGTTGCTCATCTCGCCGAATGGATTCATCCCATCCGTACTCAACCCAAACCTTATGTTCCTCACCTCCTTTGCGAAGTCTGGGAATGTTCTATCGACTTTTCTCTACTGGGAGCCATCAGCGGGGTGTCTTAGCATTCCGTCATCCTTACGCTCTTCTTTGTGCCAACGCAATATTTGAGCATGCGCCTTGTTCGCAAACAAACGCTTCAACCGTGGTATTATAGGGAAATACCACACCACCTAAGCGGGGGGTCTCTTCTTCTTACGCTCCCCTTCTACCACACCTGGGTCATCACGCTTGACCTTATACCGCGATGCTTTGCACACTGGACAAGAATCCAAGTCCTCGTACTCCTTGCGATAAAGGATACAGTCATTAGGGCATGCATGTATCTTCTGTACTTACAATCCCAAAGGGCAGACAACTTGCTTGGCTTCGTAAGTACTTTCAAGCTGTGTGTTATCCTTTGGATGCAACTTCTTCATGAGACACAACAACTCGTCGAATCCCTTATCAGACAAACCATTTGTTGCCATCCATTGCATCAAATCTACTGTGGTACGCAACTTGTTGTGGCCCTGCTCGCAGTCTAGGTACAAGAGTGTTTTGTGGTCCTCTAACAAGCGCTGGAACTTGTAGAATTGTTTTTCATCGGTGTAGTCTCCCTCACCATCACGCAACATCTGATCTAGATCATCCTCATCAAACTCCCCCAATGTATCTGCCATTGAACCGTACTGGGAAGCGTCCGAGTTTATGCTGTCTCCCTCTTCTTCATCGTCTTCATGTGTAATCCCTTATTCACCGTGCTTGGTCGAACAGCTATAGTTAGGCATGAAACCTCTATGGAGCAAATGGCTATGATGGGGTCTTGAGTTTGAATACTCCTTCTCATTCTTGCAGTCTAGACATGGACAACATATAAAGCCTGACGGCTTGTGCGCAATGGCCGCACTGATAAAAGCTTGCACACCCTCAATGAACTCCTTCGAGCGTCGGTCCGTGTTGTACATCCATTGCCGGTCCATCTACAATTAGAGCTAAATTACGTACACAATAATTTAATTGCAATGTACTTTCTAAATTAGAGCTAAATTACGTACACAACAATTTAATTGCAATGTACTTTCAAAATTAGAGCTAAATTACATACACAACAATTTAATTGCAATCTATTTTGTAAATTAGAGCTAAATTAACATACACAACAATTGAATTGCAATATACTTTCAAAATTAGAGCCAAATTAGAGCTAAATTACATACACAACAATTTAATTGCAATGTACTTTTTAAATTAGAGCTAAATTTAATTGCAATATACTTTAAAATTTTAGCTAGATCCCACCTTCAATGGGAGCTACAAATGAAGTGAGGATGATGTTACTAACCTTCAAGCACATGGATTGACGTAAAATCACCAAAAAATTTGGGCAGCACCTCCCCTAATTTTTGAAAATCACCATGGCAGCACCTCCCTATAGCTTCCTTCTCTGTTTGATCATGGGCGCGAGAGCTCGGGGAAGAAGGTAGTGTTTAAATCGCCCCTACCACTACCGGTTGGTAGTACCAACTGGTAGTGAAGCCCCCTTGCAACCCACGCCATGGCCCTGTAGCTGTTGAACCAGTAGTGGACCCAAGGATTTACTCCCGGTTGGTATAACC
Source organism: Rhipidocladum racemiflorum (assembly GCA_036346355.1). NCBI lineage: Eukaryota > Viridiplantae > Streptophyta > Magnoliopsida > Poales > Poaceae > Rhipidocladum > Rhipidocladum racemiflorum. The sequence goes on from CM070582.1 coordinate 20,353,114, forward strand.
AACCGGTTGTGATGGTGTCCCTTGGATCATTACCGGTTAGTGGCTCAAACCGGTAGTGAATCCTCTCTCCAACCAACGTCATGGAACTGTAGTCGTTGAACCGGTAGTGCTACAAAAGTTGCACCGGTAGTGTAGGATTGTTATCTAGTAGTGTTTAGGAGGTTTTGAATTGAGTTCAATAAATTCTGAATGGAAAATCAGATCGGTAACACTACAAAATGTATAAATTAGAAAAAAAAAAAACACCAAATGTGAGGCTGGCATGTGGAGCCTACGGCTGGCTAAACGTTTGCGCCACATCGATGTTATTTTCCATCTCACTTGATCTTTGTGGCATTAATTTGCCCCAAATATCAAATGCTGATAAATGCAATGAAAATATTATGCTAATCGTATGTGCTGCGAATTTGAGCAGACATTTCAATTGGAATCACGGGTATATTCAAAACACATTTTAAAGACGAATTTGGATGTAATTAAATTGTTAATTGCATGGAAAGATCGATCTTATCTTAATCTACATGCAGCGTACATGCTTACATGCACACTTGCTCTCCGTCGAAGCAAGCATCTATATTGGCACCCAAAACATGGCGTTTACTCCATCATTACATGCATATATATGGGTGCAACAGGGCAAGACCACATATGTTCCATGTGGTATGCTTGTGTATCCACCTAAAGCAAATGAGGCCACTGAGAAATGTTGAGGATGTTGGCAGGGAAAATATAACGGGAAAACAAAGGTAACATGACGCCATTCTTGCTTTCATTTAGTTTACAAAAATTAGTCTCTAGCTTATTGTAAAGTTGATGTGTCCATCCATTAATTCTGCCTATTGTAAATGAGATATATTATATATTAACTAGCCAAATTTCCCGTACAATTGTGCGTGCGGCTGATACTACAGTACATATATTTATATCTAAACATAGAGTTGTACTTGTTATAGAATTCTAATGCTTATGATATTTCTTGTATAATTATAACAGCTCTTATACTATACCTGTTTAATCTAGATCGTTATAATCTGGACCCATCACAATCAACTGTGTAGATATTTTTCTTTTTACTCCAATTAATATAGTAATTTTTAGCCTTTGAGAATGAGTCTGATGCCTTTTTTTCCTGTCATTTTAATAATATATTAGATAGATTGCGATTGCTCATTAATTTCGTATGGTTAGACCTAGAGTTTGTAGCAGTTCTCGTCGCTGCTTTGGATATGTGTAATATATTATATTATTAAAACGATGCTAAAACAAACTTCCATGTTCACTTTCAGAATTCTCACGTTAATTAGAAAAAAAGAGAAGATATCTTCCCTATTTATTTTAGTGGGTTTAGATTATAACATTGCAAATTAATCAAATACATATTAGAATTGTTATAGCTGTATAATTAAGAAATACAGGTATACATCCAATCATAGATATTAGAATTGTATAACTAATACTTTCAAGTTTTAAATGCATCAGAGTGTCTGTCACTTCGCGGGAAATTCCACTAGTTGATATTATACTAGGGAAAAGCTAGCTCTACAGTCTGCAGGACTACCATCCTTAGATGGAATGTGATTTCATCTTTGTTTGCCTTGTGTTAATTTGGTGCTACTGCGCATGTAATGTTTGCAGAGTGAGTGACGATTAAATTAATAAATTAAATATTTTTCGCTTTGGGTTGCTGCATGCGTACGTACCTGGTGAACCCCTCAGCTTGGCGCCTGTAAAAGCGGTGTGGAACGAATGGGAGATCCACTGCCTGATACTTGTAAGCTTGGCCCTGCAAGTCTTCCTCTTCGTCGCAGCAGGCATGCGGAGGCGCAGCACATCGCGCGTTCTCCGCACTGCGCTGTGGCTAGCCTACTTGTCGGCCGACTCTGTCGCCATTTTCGTGCTCGGCCACCTCGCGGTCCACGCGAGCGGCTCGCGGCACCAGCTCCTGCTCTTCTGGGCGCCGTTCGTGCTCGTCCACCTGGGCGGGCAGGACACCATCACCGCCCTCTACGTGCAGGACAACGAGCTGTGGACGCGCCACCTGCTGGGCTTGGTCTCCCAAGTAGCGGTGGCCGGCTACATCGTCTCGAAGTCGTCTTGGCCGGACGGGCGGCTGCTGGCTGCCATGATACTTATGTTCCTCTCTGGGAGCTTCAAGTACGCTGGGCGTATACCATCTGCCTTTACTTTGCCAGGCCAACGTACCTCAGGGATCAGTCCCTGGATATTTTGTCAAGCAAGCTAAGGTTTTTGAAGGAAGCCGCGCATTTTGGAACGAAGGAATCTGCCCAACGACGTTTGCTTGAAAGATTTTATTTGATGTTTAATATTGATAGGATACAGGAAGATGTAGAGACGGACGACGGTGTCATTGAAATCATGACAGCGGATGCTCCGTCCAATGACGAGCATTGCCTTATGGGTGCGGATGATCTACCAGGCATGCTCCAGAGGTTTCTTCAGCCAAGTGCAGTTAACATGCTACCAGGCATGCCCCCGCGGGCCCTACGAGTATGTCGGCCGAAAGCTGGTAACATGCTATCAACGCCTCTACACCAAAAGGCCACTTCTTGAGCCCTTGTACATGCTCTGCTATGTAGTCTTTACTTTACAAGACTTGCCCAGCCTCACAGACCTCAGAGACCAGGTGTTCTTCGTAATAGGTACCTGCCTTTGCTGTCTCTACCTAATAGTTACCTTGTTCCAGTATCTTTCAGCCCCGATAGCCCTGGTGCGTGATTGTGCGTGATTGTATTCTGCTTAGAATAGAATGTGCGTGATTGTATTCTGCTTAGAATAGAATGTTTGATTTATAGATAGAATAGCTAAACTTGGCAACTGTATTTCCTTCTTTGTACTTGCCATGGCAATGGCAGTTTTTGCCCTCTATAAATAGAAGTGCGGCCCGAGACAAAGGGTTCAAATTATTTACATAGCCGATTACATTCAGGCTGCAGGGATCGCAAAACAGTGGTCCGAAGAGCTAGCGCAATACAGCATGATCAAGAGGTACACCATCCAAGAAACTGCAGGCATGTCATCCGTATGGCAATGGATTGGTAAGCGTTTGAATATCTTTGGTGTCGAGTTATTAGACCCAAGCTTTACACGCACACCCATCACTGATGCTCTCAAGGAGTTTGTCCTCAGAAATTTGTTACTCTTCGGAAGAAGTAAAGACGAATATGAGTTTGCCAACTACCGTGGTCAGCTAGCTCTTCAGAAGTGGACGGATAACAGGCCAGGAACCGCTCTACACAAGAGCATCAATGATGCGGCTTTCCACAGAAGCGTGCTCATCTGGCACATTGCAACAGACATATGCTACTACTCTGGAGACAATGCGGCCAGCACTGATTCTCAAAAAATGAAGAAGATCAGCAGAGAGCTATCAAATTATATCATGTACCTTGTCTTCAATTGTGGTGTGATGCTTACAAGCAACTCCCGGCTTGTACATCACAGGGTTCGTGATGAAATGTCATCTATTTTTCGAGATGTTAATCTAGACGAGAAGAAAGCTGTCATGAAGTTGTTTGAAGGCAAGGAAGAAGAACAACCAGTCTCAGCCAACACGGAAAATGCTACTTCCGGTAATCTGCAGGACCTCCTAGGTATTTATTCTCCAGTGTTGCCTCGTGCACGTGAGGTGGCCCAGGAGCTCATTGGCATCGATGAAGGCTGGCCGCTGGGACCTCATCGCCGAGGTGTGGTTGGGGATGCTTTACTACACTGCGCCTCGTTGCGGGGGTGCTTTCCATTACAAGCATCTCAGCACTGGTGGGGAGTTCATCACGCATGTCCTCCTCCTCATGTATTATCTAGGCCCTTTCCTACCATCCCCTGGTACTTAGCTTCCTGAGCCGTGTCATTGTCTAGCCTTAGCTGGCCAGACCATATGATTGTATATCTGTCATCGGCAGCACGAACTACTGTATACAAACACTTGTAAGTTGTAATAAGTTCCGATATTCAATCTCACTACAGGAAAAATCTGTTTTCGACGGTCGCCAGTATTTTCATCAACCCAAAACAAGCCGACGTAATTATAATTATTAGTTCGTCGGCTTAGACCAAACCAACAAAAATACGAATATTTGCGTTGGCTCAGCCGACGTTAACAAATCAGCGCTATATTTTCGTCGGCTCGGCCAACGAAAATATCTGTCCAAATGACCCGCGCGATTTTTGAATTTTCGGGGACATATTATCATCGGCCGAGCCGACGAAAATAATCAAAAAAACAATAAAAAAAATTGAATAGTGTCCGTTGGCTATATTTTCGTCGGCCTGGCCAATGAAAATAGTGCCACGTCAACTGTCGGCCTCATTTTCGTCGGCCAGGCCGACGGAAATAAAGTCCGCAATTTTATATATGGCAACCCTTTGCGGCTCGCCCTATTCTGCTAGCTCCCTGTGTTGCGCCGCCGCCCGCCTAGACGCGCCCACGCCCGGCCCTGTCCGCGCCTGTCACGACCCGTAAACCGCCCAGGAATTCGGTTTCGGAAAGAGATTGTATATCACCTGCTTAAGCAACAAAAGACAGCGGAAAAACGTCAAATAAGTAAATGTGGACAATTAAATAGAGTTAAAATAACGTTTTAGGCCACCGGCCTAAAATTTGAATTACGAACCAACAATAGAAAACAAACCCACAGGAAAGGCCTGAGTGCGGCCGCGACCCTATACGCCATCTCCGCTGAAGGTAAATGCAACCAAGCGACGGTCTTCTTTCTCTTTCTCTGAGTAAATATCAACAAGCAACGTTGAGTACACGTATAGGGTCAGCACGATAGCCGATGAGTCGCGCCATGCTGGCGCGACAGAAGCCACGTCAGTGCCATGTCAACGCCACACCCGCCTCGCCAGCGCGCTCCGCCACGCCAGCCACTCGCGCCACGGTGGCGCAACCAGGGGGCCAATCGCGCCACCCTGGCGCGACCAGCGGGCGGGCAGCGCTCGGCCAGAAGAAAAGAGCGACCGAGCCAGGGCCAGCGAGCCCAGAGCCCGAGCCAAGAGAAAGAGAAGAGAAAGAAAACAAAGAAGAAGAAGAAGAGGAGGAGGAGGAGGAGGAGGAGGAGGAGGAGAAAATAAGAAAAAAAATTTGTGCTTATTCGTCATTCGTCGTCCGTTCTTTGTTCGTTCTTCGTTCATCGGTTAGTAATTTATATAATTATTTTTTATCGGTATAATTGATATATACTTAGAAAAAATATAGATAATATCAAAAAACTATTAGATTAGCCTAAAAAATTTAGTATGTAAATAATTTTATATTGCGCATAATTTATAAAATTATGTGTAGGTAATTTTCTATATGCGCAAATAATGTTGGTACATAATATTTGCCCGAGAAATATATGAGTTGCAATATTAATTTATTAGAGGAAAAAATAGGTTCACACTAAAATAGTCAAAACAAGTAGCAAGCAATTATTTACGAGACTAAAAAAATAGGTTTACAGTAAAAAGAAAGATGATATATGTAGAAAAAGTAGAAAAATTCGAGGAAAAATTGCAGCACACACCGAAAAATTGTTACGGTATGAACTAAAATGTAGTATGTTATTTCAAAGTTATTATGCAAATATTACTAGGGTATGAACTAAATATTGCAGCACACACCGGAAAATTGTTACGGTATTTTAAATTTTCTCCTCAATTATTCAAACCGAACATATTCAAATGGTCATAACTTTTGACTCAAAAGTCCAAATTGAATGAAACAAGTTTGTAAATTCATGTTAAATCATGTAGTATCACAACAGGCAAAAAATTGAAGTTTGATATCTAGTTTACAATAGAATTCAAATTCAAAGTGTAGGTTTAAAACTAGCTCAATATTAATTTTGTGCAACTGAAATTTAAAAAGAATAAGACAGAATTCTTTAGAATCCTTATGTCATAAGCTCTGTGAATATGGAAAGAGATTTATTTTTTAATCTAGTTTGTGCCATTTCCTAACTACATGTAGGCATAATTTCTCAGATGTACATAACTTTATTACAGTTGCCATTATTTCGTATGTCAAATATTATAAAATATTTTTAATACCCAATAGGTATGTCTTCTCTAGATGCATTCAAAGTCTTTTACGGTGAAGGAGAAGTTCAGGAGGGGCCATATGGGGTTGATCTGAGTAGTTTTCAGCATTGTGTTTTATACCATCAAAATCCGGATGACATGAGTTTTGAAGATCTGTGCGTGTGGCTTTGTCACAGACATTCATTTAATCCTGTGGTGCATGACATCAACATTAAATGCTTGTGGCCAAGAGGTACACAGGACTCGGTATGGGTGCTTAGACCGTTGCAGCGAACTCAGTCTTGGAGGAACTACATCAATTCATCAAGACGACGTGGTTGGGGTTTTATCCTCTTTGTGCAGTCGACGGTCAAAATAGACTTGCGAAGTAACGAAACCCCTATGGTGGTGCAGGCAGAAAGTGTGGCGGAAGTGCATGAGAATATTTGGTCATGTGCTGCACCGACAGGACAAGCAGATGAAGGGGAGGAGTTGGAAGGGTAAGTTGATGTACTAGAGCAAGACGATCAGCGAGTGGCGGAGGAAGAAGAGGCACTTGTTATGGACGAACACGATGAATCTTCCTTGGACGATGATGGAAATGAGTCCGTACAGGTGCCCGCAGCTTGGAATAGGGGCGAAGCGGAAGACCTAGCAATCAACGATGCCGATGACTCGACGTGTGAGTACCGACTAATTGAGGTTCGCGTGTACGCAATGTATGCGGAGAAGTCCGCTTTGCAGGATGCTATAAGGGTTTGGGCGATGAGCTTGTAGCGGCCGATGAGAGTTGTGAAATATAGTAAAGATTGTTACACAGTGAAGTGTGAAAATGCCGAATGTGGTTGGTGTGTTCATGCCCATAGGCCCAAGTATGAGTTGAACTGGGTTATCACGAAGGTGGTGCAGCACAATTGTGTTCTGAGCAATGTAACATTGAGACATCATAACCTCACATCCTCTTTCATTGCGAACGTGATGTATTGAGAGATTGTCGAGAAGATTGACATGGAGGCACAACACATAGTACTTGCCATGAAGAACAGATATAAATACCAAATCAGTTATGCTAAAGCGTGGAGGGCGAAGCAGAAGGCATTGGAGAAGCGCTTTGGGACCTTTGAGGCATCCTATGACAATCTTCCCCGACTTCTGAATGTCTTGAAGGAAAGAAACCCCAGGACATATACTGCAATACATGATAGAGAATCTGAGAACCCCTGGTTTCCTGGTTATGGAGCGTGCTTTCATCGCACTTGGGCCATGTGTGGAGGCTTTCAGGCATTGCCGGCCGATCATGTGCATGTAGGGACTTTCCTCACCGGCAAGTACAAGGGCCAAATTCTGACGGCCATCAGTGTGGACGGAAATAACCAAATACTTCCAATAGCCTTTGCTTTCGTGGAAGGTGAAAATTACGAGAGTTGGCTGTGGTACTTCAGGAAACTGAAGATCAGTGTTGTGAAGGATAGGCCAAACGTGTGCATAATACATGACCGCCATGCTGGGCTGATGAAAGCGATAAAGAAGATGCGGGAAGATGTGGAAGAGCCCTTTCCGTGGCCGGATTTGCAGAACCGGTGGTGCATGCGACACATGGCAGCTAACCTATTCAAATATTTCAAAAGTAAGAAGCTCATGAACCTATTCAAGAGGTTGTGTTGTGTAAGCAAAATCAGTAGAGGAAGTTTGATGCCATCTGGGAGAAGCTTGATGAGCTCACTAGCAAGCAGATACGTGAGACACCAGGGGCATTACTTCGGAGGCACCGCAACATTTGCAGCCCTTACCAGACATTGACCCACCAAACATCAGAAGGAGGCTTTCGAGAAACATCAAGTGTTTCTCGCACTAGATCGAGTCTGAACCAGTTGAGAAGTGGGCACTGTTGCACGACACAAATGGGGCAAGGTACGGGGTGATGACAACCAACCTGGCCGAGGTATGGTATACAACTGGGTAATAAAGGGTCTTCGTAGCATGCCCCTTGTTGCTATCGTCGAAGGTGTACTGTATAGTACGGTGAGGTATTTTCGGGAACGGCACGCCGCGGCAGTGTTGCATGCAGGTACCATTCAGAGTCCCTACTGCAGTGTCGTTACAGCTTGGATGGTAAAGAAGGTTGAGAAGGCCCTCCTGCACTCAGTTGTCGTCATGGGTACTACGGAGCTACGATTTGAGGTGACACTGAGGAATATGGAGGAGTTGAGAATGGCAAGTGGAAGAATCACCCATGAAGTGAACTTGGGGTATGGTATGGAACACATGTGCACCTGCACTTACCGAAAGCCGTACCTTCTGCATAAACCATGTTCGCATGTCTTGGTGGCCTGCGGGCAGATTAAGATGAGCAGTTCACAGTTCGTTTCTCCATACTACATGTCGTACATTGTCGTTGAAATGTGGTCCGGTGAACTACATGGGTTTCATATTGCCAAAAACTTCACTGAAATTGATCATGCCACACGAAGATGGGTCCCTGACATTAGTAGAGTCAAGGGTGGGAAAGGTCGTCACCAAACGCGTTGCATCCGCAACGACATGAACGAGTCCGAGGTGGGAGGCCCTGTCCGGAGGTGTGTCCTATGTGGAGAATACGGCCACAAGAAGAACAAATGTCGTGGGAAGAACGTTTCAGGTGGAGGCTCTTAACGTACATTCCTATAAGGCGTGTTGCCATGTTCGGGATTTTGTTCCCTTCGTATGGAATGTAATAATCGTACATTTCCCTTATGCGTGTATGTAATAATCGTGTAGTACCCTTTGTATCGGATTTCATTTTGTTGAAACTATTATGCATGCGTGTATGTTTGGTATTGCCTATTTTTCTGTTTAACATAATGTGCCTCTTTGATCTCATCAATAGAAATTATTTTATTGAATGTTGTGCCCAGGTATGGCGGCTATGGGCGACGGTGGCGATTGGTCGTACGGCCTTCTTGATCATCACTTAGATGCACACCACCGTGGACGGTTACACGCTACTTGCAGAGCGGGCACAAATCCTGGTGTCTTGTCCACACTGACTCCAGTACGTGCCTGGGTCATTAACATCCGTTGATTACCCAGGTATGTAAGCGTACCAAATTTTATCGTACTTAATAGGTTGTAACACGTTGTGCTCTAACTTGTAATTTATTGTTGCAGGTTGGAGGCAACGGGATTACTTCCCCTTGCACGGATGGTGGAGGCCACACAGGAGGACGTCGTCAATGGTCTGGATGGTGAGGTCATCGTTGTGGAGAGATCCCAACGCTTTCTCTTTGACCGATCCCTCCTTACTGCCCTCGTGGACCGCTGGCGGTCGGAGACGCATACCTTCCACTTTCCCTGCGGAGAGATGGTGTCGACTCTACAGGATGTTTCGATGCTGACCGGTCTCTCGATCGCTGGCCAGGCGGTTGTGCTAGCCGAGGTGGATGACGACTGGCGTGACGACCTTTTTGCTAAGTTCGCAGTAGTCCTTCCCCCTACACATGGAGGCTAGCCGCAGTACACCCCGCTACACCCACGACAGAGGCATGGTCCTACTCTCACGTGGCTTCACCAGTTCGAGGTATGTATTGTCATGGTTCAAAATTGGTACGAATTATTTTATCAGTGTAGCCAACAAACTTTTCTTCTTGCAGGTTACTAGGATTGCTGGGGACGCTGACGAGTAACAAGTGAGCCGGCACCTGGAGGCTTACCTTTTGTGGTTGTTCGAGTGGGTGATGTTCACCAGCACCCATGGAGGCAGCGTCAACGATAGGCTTGTCCCGATCGCACGGGCCATTGCTAACGCTGCCCCCAGCGAGGTACCTTAGTATAGCTGGGGGTCAGCTGTACTTTGTGCCACCTATCGGGGTCTGTGCGACACGTGCCTCCAGACGTGCCTCGGTTCGATCCTGTTTGGGTGCCCACTCCTGCTCATGCTCTGGTCATTCGAGCGCTTCCAGATTGGACGACCATGGGTTGACGACCGAGTGTATGGCCCGAAGTTGTACAACGACACGCTGGTGGACCGCCCTACGATGGGCTCCCTTTGATGCCGCAGACGGGTACGTAAATATTTTTCGTACTATGCAATCTCGCATCCCTGCCTTTTTGTACTAACTTTATATCGGTACCTTCTGTAGCCATAGTGGGTTGGTCTGCAGGTACGGAGTGTGTACGCACACTTCATGGAGGCGTTCAACCTTTTACGGGCTGAGCGTGTCTGGTGGGAGCCTTACACCTTACAGGAGGTGAAGCAGCGCGCACCGCACGCTTTGTCCATCCTTTGCGCGCGAGATCTTCCGTATTCGATCACACGACGGAAGCTTGTGTTCGATGTATACGTTGAGGATTACTCGGTTCACCGAGTAATGAGGCTGTTCGGACTCAGGCAAGAGGTCCCTATTCCGCGCGGTGTACCGGTCCCTACGGAGGCACCATGTACGTAACTTTCCTTCTCCTTACATTTTGAATGCAACTGACTACACATGCTAACGGGTTGATAACTTCCACAGGCATTCCAGGAAAGGTTTGCAGGGCCGCCGGACTAACTGGGCCGTGAAGATGGCCCCTTGGGTGGAGCAGTGGACTAATGCACTACAGGACGTGGTTGTAGTCGAGGTCACGTACGACGTACAGGGATACCAGGAGTACCTGCAATGGTACACCCCACTTACACGAGTACGCCTTTTGCCCACTGCTGAGCTGGAGGATATCCTACCGGCTAGTGCTGAGGACACATATCCCAGTCATGTTGCATCGGCGACGCACGAACCTAGTTGCTGCACGTCGACCAGCGAGGCGGACCAGACCGCGTGCACAGGGGGAGGGAGGTCACCAGGGAGAGGGAGGTGACCAAGGAGAGGGAGGTGAGCAGGTAGATGGAGATGAGTACGATGGTGTCAATTGATCGTTGTATTTCTATGTTGTATTTCTACGTTGTAATTTTATGTTGTTACTTATATGTTTATATGTTTAATTTCTGCATTTCGTGGGCTATATTCAGTATGTTTTCTTGTTACACGCCGAACCCTAAATATCATAGTCGTGCAGTGCACCAGAGTGTTGTCCAATCAGTCTGAGAAAACTGAAAGCACCATGGTGCCACATCACACTAAGAAGGCTGGGCTGCCCATCTTCGTTTGTCTCCACTCGGCGACGCGCTCCACAGCCCGGCCCCATCTGTTTGCTTCACTCCCTCGGGCCACCTGTGTCGCCCCCCTCGGCAGATTCCCTCGCACCACCAGCTGCATTATTGCCATCCTATCGAGTCTAATCGAAACGTCGAAAGCAAAAGCATGCACTACCTGCATTATTGCCATCCTATCGAGTCTAATCGAAATGTCAAAAGCAAAAGCATGCACCTGTGCCGCGCCCCCTCGCAGATGTATGCACTTCTCTGGCTATAAATTGAGAATGCGAGGGGTTCCACAACCCGAAGAGAAAATATTGAGCATACATATCCTCACTGAAACGTTTAGCATTTTATATCATCTTCCTCCTCTTGACCATAACCTCTTCTCCCTTATCACACTTCAGCGTTCGTCGCTTCTGTGAAAGCCATGTCTCACGCGTCAAGTTCATTAGTTCCCAATGCAAGGCGGGTAAATTGCCCTAACTGCCATGTGGAAACTCGTGTGCTCTACTCCACCACTGCGGAAAATAACAGACAGGTGTTTTATAAATGGCCTAATTTCTCTGTAATTCAAAATGTATTTCCATTTTTTCAGGTTTTCATGATTATTCTCCTGCTGGAGTTTTATATAAGCATGTTCACATTGTCGTGTAGTCTGCTGGATGCCAATATTTCCAGTGGGCAAACCACCTCAATACATCGATGAAGCATCCTAGTACTATAGTACCAGACAGGACGCTGCCCGGGGTAGAGCAGAGGGTGAACCTCGGGCAGGAACTTAACAGGCTAACATCAAGTGAATTACCGCAAACAGACATAGTACAGTCTAAACAAGAAAATGACCCTGAAGCTGAAGATCACCTCCTTCAGAAGGCCCTAGAAGATAACCTCCAAGCTGAAGACCCTAATTTGATTCTTCCGTATGACTACCAGACCGATGATGAGGGCAAACGTGACCATTGTCAGTTTTTCGAAGATGAGGGTATTGATATTGATAGTGATGATTTGGGTAAGTTCTAATGTTGTATCACTGGTGTCAAGAGTAGTTAAAATTCTATGTATTAGTGAAGTACCCGTGATGTACCTGTTACAGTTATTGTAATGTTGATGGAGCAGTTTTGCTCTTTACAATATGGACCTTTTATTTACACCTAAATTGTACTAGAGCAAAACCCCCAGGTATTATAGTCAGCAACAAGACTTTTCTGCAAAGTTGCATGGCCTGTCACCCTTTATGAACGATGACGGGCTGCAGCGTGTTGTCGTTTCACTCCAAAAAAGTGCGATGCAGTGTGACAAGCTGGTATGACAACACGCTGACAACACTGATATGATACAAGGCTGAAAAAGCTGAAAAAGAAGCTCACAATTCTCTAGGATGGAAAGCGCGACATGGCGAGCTATGCAGCTTTGCCAAAGGGGTGATAGGTCCATTTCATGCAGTTTCCATGTGTGCCAACACTTAGTCCATACACCACCCCTTCGAGGCTATATATGGATAAACCATAGTCACACAAACACAGCTCCCACTCACACTTCACCATGGCTGGTATTCAGGGTGTGCGAACTAGCCGACCTCCCTTCTACTTTAGGTTTCTCTACCATATGCTTTAAGGTACTGATGTAGAAGAGGATCTAACTGGATGTGTAGAGGTGCACGCAGTACACAGTTGCAGCAGAAAGTTCAAGACGAGGTTCAACCACAACCGAAGGAGGCCTTGCTCCTAACTTTAGAAATGACGACGACGACGACGATTTCGTGTCACCACCACCTCGACGTTCAACCACGTCCCATTCAAGCCACAGTGCAAGAGGATGTTCAACCAGAGGGCTACCTCCTAACCATACAAATGACGACGACGACGACGATGATTTTGTGTCACCACCACCTCGACGGTCAACCACGTCCCATTCAAACAACAATGCAGGAGGACGTTCAACCAACAGAGGGCTAGCTCCTAACCATACAAATAACGATGATGACGACGATGATGATTCGTGTCACCACCACCTCGACGTTCAACCACGTCCCGTTCAAGCCATAATGCAAGAGGACGTTCAACCATAGGGCTAGCTCCTAACCATAGAAATGACGATGACGATGATGACGATGATTTCATGTCACCACCACCTCGACGTTGAAGCACTTTCACAAAAAGACGTTCAACCTTGCATTGTAGGCTTCCTTGCTTGATTCGATTTCTTTCCTGTTGAACCATGAAAGCCAGCCTACATTGAAAGTTGTAGAGTACATGTTCTAGAGCATAATTTATATGCCAAATTGTACTTTGAAGATAATGTTTTATGGCATCTTCGTAAGCACAAAGAGCATTATCACCCCCTTCAGTTGCATTATTACAAAACAAATAACAACAACATGACAACACAACACCGGATACGCCAATGCGTGACCGATTGTAACAATTCGTGCAGCTTTGGCGAAGCATGACAGGTCGTGCAACTTTGGCGAAGCGGGACTGGCCATGCAGCTTTGCCAATATGGGCCGATCGACCTATATAAGGGCCATCCCCTCCTGCCTTCATTCTCACCGAAAGGGGAGGAAAAGAGGGGGAAAAAAGAGGGAGGAAAAAATGTCAAGCCGTGCAAGTGGAAGGGGAAAGGGGAAAGCAAAGGAAGAGGGAGGTGCTTCGGGCTTTTCGCGCAATTTAGCGTACCAAGACCTCTTCGTAGCTCCTAGAGTTGTCGCACCGATGTGTCTGTGCGGAGATCCATGAAGACTTGTCCGCTCATGGGAAGTTTCAACTTGGAAGAGGAGGCAATGGAAGTGCCACAACTACGCCTTCGACTCGCTGGAGAAGTGCCTAAAGAATCGCCAGTTGGTAATAATCATACGTCTTTCATAATATTTCTACATGACACTTTGCTAACTTATGTATTATGCAGTCGCCTCTGCCAAAGTGTGAATTTGAGCAGTGGTTTGACATGGAAATCAACCCCGAGGACCAAAGGCTCCTAGATCAAGCTAACCGGGACAATGAGCTCAGGCGGCGGCTACAAGAGGATCGTGATGCCGCACGCGAGGAGGCACGTAGGAAGGAGGGCGAGAGAGAGAGGAAGCGAGAGAGGGCACGTCATGCCAGAGAAGCCCCACCGAAGGCATGGGCGAAGGGGAAGTGGCCTCGATGCACTCAGTAGACGTCTAGTTGTAACTGTCATTTTCCTTGTTCGTGGATCTCCTTTCCGTCTAGTTGTAACTGTCATTTTCCTTGTCTATGGATCTCCTTTCCGTCTAGTTGTAACTGTTATTTTCCTTGTCCGTGGATCTCCTTTCTGTCTAGTTGTAACTGTTATTTTCCTTGTTCATGGTACTCCTTTCCGTCTAGTTGTAACTTCTATTTTCCTTGTCCGTGGATCTCCTTTCCGTCTAGTTGTAATTGTTATTTTCCTTGTTCGTGGTACTCCTTTCCGTCTAGTTGTAACTGCTATTTTCCTTGTTCGTGGTACTCCTTTCAGTTTTAAGCCATAATCAAGAGGTGACCTACCTTCTTTTCAGCACTAACATCTTACTTGTGAATCGTCCTCTCTCGTATCTCCCTCTCCCACCCTAGTTTTACAATAAAGAAAGTTGTTGCGGACTATAATACTTAGGGTTATTGCGCTAGTGCATTTTAGATGCAAAGAAAGGTTGTCGGGGATTGAGTCATTTACTACAAAGACCATTTTTGCCCCAACGCCCTAAAGGCCACCGACCAGACAAAACCCTCGGAGTAATTCCCAAGGAAGGCGCCCGAGCTATCCAGTACACGGGCGACGAGCTTACGCGTCCGCCCAGGTGATGCCGAATGGTCGTCTACGAGCACACCGGGCAGGTACGAGCAAATCGGGCTCGGTAAGCTAAGCGGATGGTCGGGGGGCATGGTCGGTACGTTGGGACGTTAAGACAGAAAGTGTTAACCAATCCGCCAAAGATCCAGGAAGGATATACCAGAAATTCAAAAACAATGGAGGAAATCAAGGGCTCCGGATCCTAGGCACGACAAAGGCGGGAACATGGCGCAATCATAGGGATTAGTTACCATTTATTCAGTATTGGATCTTGTATAAAACCCCCCTAGTACCTGTACATGGGTGGCTTTTTTGGACTAGACCTTGAACAAAATACACTGGAGTAGGGTTATTATCTCAGTAATGAGAGACCTGAACCAGGATAAAATATTGCGTGTCTCCCTCGTTCGCACGTTGCTCGGACGCAATCCCGCTCGTACGAAGGGGCCCCTGTTGATCCCTCAATCAACAAGTAAGATCGACGGGAGCCCGTTCTCCAATCATCGACAGCTGGCGCCGTCCGTGGGGACGACAGTGTGATCTCCGTCCGAGAGGAATCCCCGAGGATGTCGAATTCGGGAGATACACGAAGCTTCTGTGCCTTCAACGATGTTGAAGATAATGACATGTACTACGCCGGCGACGGTGTGGCCGGTGTGACCGATCCGGCAGGCCACACTGAACCTAGAGGCTTTACTCCAGAGTCTGAAGTGCAAGGACAGGCCCTTGCCCCCCTGCGCATTCCCCTCGACGATGACGAGGACGACTATGACGGACTCTACGATGGTCTGGATATACCAAATCATGTCGAGTTCGATCGCGAGGCAGCGTCTCAAGGGGACACAATGATGTCTCCCTCACGATCGTCTCACTCTCGCCACGTTAACATGGCCGGGAGCCGTGTCGAACCCGAGGTGGAATCCTCGGGGGCTGCTAAGCGTGACCGCTATGAAACGGCCAGGCATCACCTGGTGGCATCCCTGGGCAAGACCTTGGCGAGCATTCGTCGCCAAGCATGAGAAAGGCGGACCTCTAGGGAAAGAAACTCCCCCCAGAGAAACTCTCGTGGCTGTCGCACTCCTGATAGCGTCCCCGAGCGTCGCTAGAGTTCTCCTCCGCCCGTCCTCCAGAATAGACAACGTCTATAGGCTCTGGCGGCGGTCGTGCGCGACCTCCGAAACTTTCCCGATCAAGTAGATCTGGAAGCAGTAGGTATGGTCGTGGCCGAGGATTTGGAAAAGATCGCCGCAGACCTGATGATCTCGAATCCACCCCATGATCAGGATGCTCGGAGTATTTCCCGGGAGCATAGAGAACGCACTCCCGTCCGCTCTCACAGGGATGAGTCCCGGAGCCATGCTCGGAGGGTGGTCCAAACCGCCAATCTGGTCCGCGAAAACTGTCGGAGTAATTCCCGAGCTACTTCGGGGCGACAGGCTTACGTCCACCTGGACTACGAGCGTTCCGGGCAAACTACGACTGAGCAATCGTCAACCCGCCGCCCTCGAGAGGTCTTCTCCCGGCTTGGTCCGCGTACCGATCGGTGGGCAGGGGACGCTCGTGATGACCTTCGAGATCGGCGTTGTCGGTGTATTATACACTAGGGTGCCCACTTCACCTTAGAAAGGGCCGCCTAGCGGACAGGTGGTGTCCAGGCCACGCCGCTGGCGGTCAGGAAGGCAGCCGCCCAGCGGACAGGTGGCGACCATGCCACGCCGCTGGCGATCAGCAGAATGATCGCCCAGTGGGCACGTGGCGTCCAGGCAGCGACCGCTGGCGGTCAGTAAGGTGATCGTCCAGCGGACAGGTGGAGACCAGGCCACGCGGTTGGAGGTCAGTAAGGTGATCGCCCAGCGGACTGGTGGCGACCAGGCCACGCCGCTGGCGGCCAGCAGTGTGATCGCCAGCGGACAGGTGGCGACCAGGCCACGCCGTTGGCGTCCAGCAGTGTGATCGCCAGCGGACAGGTGGCGACCAAGCCACGCTGCTGGCGGTCAGCAGAGTGATCGCCCAGCGGACACGTGGCGTCCAGGCCACGGCCGCTGGCGCCCAGCTCCCGAGGCCACCTAGTAACCTGTGCCACCACGCGGGAGGTCAAAGGCATTTAATGCGTATCGTGCGCATTAAATGGGGGTAATGAAGGCCACAGTATGAAGGCGTGTGTTCCCAACGCGCACCATTATTGCGAGTGACGTCATGGTGCAATTTCCTACCCCGACAGAGCGGGCAGAGCCAGCAGGCGCGGTGCCCGAGGCGGGGGAGAGGACGGCTGTGCCAGGACATTAAGTGTGCTGCAAGAATAGTGACAGGTGCATTAAATGCGGTATGGCAATGTACTCATTGTTATGCACTATTGTATGCCCCATGGGCCCCAGCTGGCCCGAGTATAAAAGGCGGCTGGGGTGCATGGGAGCAAGGGGTTGGTTGTTTGGTTGGTTGGCTGGTGAGACTTCGGTTGATCCTTTAGAAAAGTATCTGGGGCTGTTTGGTTTGTTACCAATGCTTGCCAATACTTGCCATGCCAAATATTGGTAGTGTTGACTAAATTTGGCAAGCATTTTGTTTGCAACCAAATTTTGGTTAGATTCTTTTCTCCATTTGAAAGACCGAGATGGCGATCAGAGGGGGGGTGAATGATCCCAAATAAAAATATCCCCTACTCAACGTACTCCAAACAATCCCGCAAAGAAAACCGATGCTCCTTAAAATCGCGAAACCCGCAAAAATCGGAACGACTTGACAACTATGTGTATCCCTAGCTTACATGGATGGGAACCATGAATCATATGAGGGATATTTAAAACACAAATTCTGGTTGTCAAGTGTCCAAAGCAAAGAGGAATCAATTCAAATACTTCTTTTCTAAAAGAGATCAAGCCAAAACACAAAAGCCTCTTTTAGAAAAGCAAAAGCAGATTTTCAGGAATTGTCCTCAATTAGAGCAGGTGGATGGTGGACTTCTGTTGCTCCAAAAAATTTGGGAATTTTTCAGCCTGTGAGCTGTTGAGTCGTCAAGCACTCCACCAAAAATCACCACCAAAATCCTTCTACAAAAATCAGGAAAAATCAAGAACTACGAACAGTCAGGATTTTCAATCAGGAAATTTGGGGCTCGGTTTTCACCTCACAGCTCCCAAATGGTGCATCCAGTGGACTCTAAAATTTTTCCACAGATGGGTATATGAGTCAAGCACCTTCTCCAACAAGAATCAATCAAGAAAGATTTTTCTATATTTTTCTAAAAATCAAAGACTGACTGCTGCGCGAAGAACAAGTTCAGGACAGATTTGCAATCTTGATAGAAACTTGATCTCTAGTCTATCCTAGGGTGCAAGAAAGATGTAAAACCAAATGAGCACCCTCAAGACCTCCTTGATCAACAGCATTTAGAAGGAGAGGAGCAAATCCAAATTGCGAGAAAGTAAATTGCGAGAATTTACATGCGGGAAAGTAAATGCTGAATTTAGATTGCGTAAAGTAAAGACATAATGTAAATGCGGAATTTAAATTCACAAAAAAGTAAAGAAAATCTTTGTATTTTCTGGTTGGAAGGTTTACAAAGCCTCACTTCATGTGGGCAAAGCTCAAAGGAGCAACTCAAACCTTCAAGTGAGGGGGGACACCCCTCCCCCTCTATTTATACTACTCTAGGGCCACCTACCACCCTTGGATGAGTCCCAAACCCTAGGGCACTACACCAAGGGCTAGGATTAACCCTCTCATTTCAACCCACACATGGGCTTTACATGGGCCACATTGGCCATACATGGGTTTTACACAAAACCCGATCAACCCGATGCAACGGGCCTTCATCCGCCGGACTTGACCGCTCAGTTTCCTCCTCTTCGAGCCTCCAACCCGAACCGGAAACCTTGAGCCACCTCAAGTCCATTTCCATGACGTCCAAGTGAACCTGGTTTGAGCCCAACCATCTCGTCGGCATCCTCGACCGCTCTGGACCTCGGTTCTCCCAACCTAGTCCCGGTACTCACCAACGACCATAGCTGCCTCAGGAACCTGTACCACAAGGAACAAACCATTTTGCACATACCACAATGCATATACCTTTTCTTCCTGCATGTTAGTCCACAATTATCATTAATTGAAACATGCAATACCGAGTCAAATCAAACTCAAACCTGAGCACACCTTGCTCAAATAAAGTCAAATACTCATCACAAACATGGATGGACCTCCACATGGTCCTTCAATCTCCCCCTTGATGAGTATATTGACAAACCACACAAAAGGCATAAATTTGAGTTTGTAAACAAAGGAAGAAAAGCAATTTGATTGCAAAAATCATATTTGGTCCAATAAAAAGAGAAAGAAAGCTCATGACCAAATAGATGAGAAGATTTTTAGAGCTCAACACTTGAAAGGACAATTTTTCAACAAGAGCTCCAAAACCAAGAAATCTCTCAAAAAGCTCAATATTACTCATGATCCAAATGCAAGGACAATTGTTCAACATGATCATGAGAAAGCATTTTTTTTTTAATTCTCTAAGATGTCTTTTCTACGTTTTCTCCCCCTTTTGGCAATATAGGCATCAAGAGAACAATTTTTGCATGAAATGCAACCTAGAAGAGCTTTGAGGATTATGCAAGTGACCACTTAGACAAAGTATGACACCAAGCTACTCAAGTTCAGATTATGTCATCCTAAGTCATATCCAATGGCATATTTCAATTTTTGCTAACTAGCTCAAAAGAGGTTATAATACTTTGGTATGATTTCAACAATAGCAACACTTAGCAAAACTTCAATACTAGAAGCAAAGCCAACCAAACGAGCAAATGGATATACTAGAGTTCAACCTAGTCAACACTTTGGGAAACTACAAGTCCATAAGAGAAGCCTCATGCTCAATCATCTCTTTAAATGCAAATTTTTAGATTAAAGCTCATAAAGCGGTATGAGAGAGTTAGGCTTAGTGAAGCACATCCTCGACTAGGAGCCATCGACAAAGGCCTCCTAAGCTTCACTCTCCTCCACAAACCTTTCAGGGTTTAGAGAGTTTATCCTAGAGAAACACAACCTCGACTAGGAGCCATCGACATAGGTCTCCTAGGCATCACTCTCTTCCTCTAGTTATTTTTGCATTTTACGGTGTATTGACTCAAGCCATTAGCAACCATCTCAAGCAAGAAGCTTAAAAGAGTGGTTTTGGTCATACACACTTCATTCCAAGTTCATCCCAAGTGCAATGGGAAGCAGTCTCGTGAATGAATAGTGTTGAGTTCAATTTTAGCACAAAAGAGTCAATTTATATTTTCAGCACTTAGATTCATGAGCATTATTGAGGATTCTAGAATGAAACAATGTAGCTAACCCAAGTTGTTCTAGGGACTCTAGTAGAAACCCACTATTTCAATAAGCATGGCATAAGCATCTAGTGAAGAAGTATAGCAAGTAAAAGCCATGTTTCATCAACTTTTCAGGAAAGCTCAATTTTAAAATGTTGGCTAGTTTCACATGTTATACCAAATTGGATATGACCTAGATTAGCAAATATCTTCAGAAAAGTAGCTAGGTGCAACATATCTCAATTTTATCAATTGCATAATAGACAAAGCTCGTAAATGAAAAACAAGTCTATATGCAATGCAAAAGAATCAATTCCAAGCTCCCCCTCAACAAGTGAGTCGATAAAGCACAAAATCTGATTGAAGTTGAGTTATTAGCAATTTTAGACTCAAAAGGATGAATTGAACTCAACTGAAACCAGAAAGACAGAAATGATGAGAAGGAATCAAGCAACTGACACATGGGTAGTCTAGGAGCAAAGATAACATGAAGAGAAACACTAACACTCAGACTCGCTCTCACCTTCCCCATATGACTTATATAGGAAAGCTACTTCTCCAACTCCAACCCAGGAGCAAACACAGGACCACTGTCTACCCAGGGGCCCAACACTGCTAGACCTAAAAGATCGTGAGTGAGCTCAACCGAGAATAAGAGAGGAATAGCACCCTAAAGCATAAGGTGAGAGGTCCATGCCGAGGCATGCCAGAAGTCTAGGTGAAGTGGACTCAACCAAATGAAAACCATCCCAAAGATACCCAGAAAGAGAAAGGAAGGCTGAATAAACATATGAACATATAATACAAGCCAGCTCCCCCTCAAGATATGCCATATGGGCTCATAATCCCAAGCTCTCCTCTCAGGGAAACAAACCTGGAGCTATCCAAAGGCTTGGTGAAAATGTCAGCCAACTGGTGGTCACTCTCCACAAAATGGAGCACTATATCACCCTTCTCCACATGGTCTCTAAGGAAGTGATAGCGAATGTCAATGTGCTTGGTCCGAGAGTGTTGCACTGGGTTCTTAGCAATGTGAATGGCAGACGTGTTATCACAGAAAAGTGGAACACAATCTGCTACTAACCCAAAGTCCCGCAAGGTCGATCTCATCCAGAGAACACAGCTACAAAGAATCGGGTGCAGCAACATACTCGGCCTCACGGTGGATCAGGCAACACCGGACTGCTTCCTAGACGACCAAGAAACAAGAGAAGTGCCAATGAATTGGCAAGTGCCAGAAGTGCTCTTCCTATCTATCCTACAGCCGGCAAAGTCTGCATCGGAGAAGGCTCTTAGAGATAGACAGGAGGTGGAAGAATACCAGATACCATAGTCAATGGTAGCTCGAAGGTACCTGAAGATGCGCTTCACCGCCTGACGGTGAGAGACGCGGGGAGAAGCCTGAAACCGAGCACAAAGACATACAGAGAAATGTATGTCGTCTCGAGGCGATGAGATACAAGAGGGAGCCGATCATGCTCCGGAACTCCTTCTGATCAACTGGCTCACCATCCTCGTCAGGCTCGAGGACAGCAGTGGTGGCCATAGGAGTCATAACTGGCTTTCCATCAGACATGTCAAAGCGCTTCAGGAGGTCTCGAGTGTACTTGCCTTGATGCAAGAATGTACCCTCCCGAGTCTGCTTAATCTGGAAGCCAAGGAAGTAGCTCAACTCGCCCATCATGCTCATCTCGAACTCGATTACTCATCACATCGAGAACTGAGTAACGAGCGAATCTGAGGAACCACCGAAAATGATGTAAATCGACATAGATTTGGACTAAGAGAAAATCCGAATCAGAATGTCCGACGAATGTAGTCTTGTCCACTTGACCCATATGAAAACCATGACTCAAGAGGTAGGACTTAAGCCTCTCATACCAAGCTCGTGGAGCTTGCTTAGAGTCCATACAAAGCTTTGGAAAGCTTGAAGACATGGTTTGGGTACTTGGGGTTCTCAAATCCTGGAGGTTGTCGACATACACCTCTTCCTCAATGAAGCCATTGAGGAATGCACTCTTGACATCCATTTGAAAAAGCTTGAAGCCCTTGGATGCCGCGAATGCGGCAGGATCCGGATGGCCTCGAGTCTAGCTACGAGGGCAAAAGTCTCCTCGAAGTCGAGACCCTCGACCGAGAGAAACCCTGAGCGACTAACCTAGCCTTGTTTGAACTACAACCCCATCCTCACTCTGCTTGTTTTTGAACACCCATTTGGTCCCAATGATATTGTGACCGGAAGGGGCTCGACAAGCTTCCAAACTTTGTTCCTCTCGAAGTTTTCAAGTTCCTCATGCATAGCATTAATCCAAGATTCATCGGATAATGCATGAGAAACATCCTTCGGCTCAAAAGAGGCAACAAAGGCGAGTGAAGGCAGAAAGTGGACATACGACTTAGAGCGAGTGACTCGCTCAAACAGATCTCCAATGATGCAGTCGGTGGATGAGCCTTTGAATGTGGCGGGGAGGTCCGAAGCCAGTGACCTCTACTCCTCGCGTGGGGAGAAGTAGGAACAGAGCCACTAGCTTGAAGAGTCTCGAGGGTAAGGGCTGATCTCCCGAGGTGCAGATATGGAAATGGGAGGCACCTCGGGAGTAGGAATGGTGACTGGATCGAGGCAAGGCGCCTTCATCTCCGTCATCAACTTCCTCTGAGAAGATAGACTGGAAAGAGGAGAAGAGCACTGAAATGTCTGGTCTAGCACCGGGCTAGCCTCATCAAAAGTCACCTCGCAGGTCTCTATGATCCTACCCAAATCTACACCCAAATCCTATAGCTACGGGCGTAAGTCGAGTAACCCGGAAAGATCCCATCAGCAGCGTGACTCGAACTTATCTAGGTTCCCAGGACTTCAAGAAGAAGCACTTGCAACCAAAAACACGAAAATGAGATACACTAGGCTTTCGCCCATATCTCAACTCATAAGAAGTGCAATGCAAGTGTGCCCTAAGAAAAACTCTGTTGGCAACATAGCATGCCGTAGCTCTGACCTCGGCCCAAAACTTCCTAGGAGTATTGTACTCATCTAGCATCGTCTGGCCATCTCAACCAGGGTCCTGTTCTTCCTTTCCACTACGCCATTTCTTTGAGGGACGTATGGAGAGGAGAAGCGATGCTCTAAGCCTAACTCCTCACGGTCGCTAAAGTAGGAGTTCTTGAACTCCGTGCCATTGTCACTGCGGATCGCTCGTAAGGCACCCGGGAGCTCAACAGACAACCTACGGACCAAACCCTGAAGTGTGAAAAACACTCATCCTTCGAGGCCATGAAAAACACCCAAGAGTACCTCGAAAAATCATCGACAATGACAAGAATATACCACTTCCCACCTGGCCGCACTCGAAATTTGGACCAACAGTGTCCATGTGTAGCTGTCTGTGCATCAGTCATCACTCGAGTATTTGGAGGATGGGAGGCAAGAACCATCTTGCCATGTCGGCAAGGAGAACATACAACATCTTTGACCATCTTGAGTTTAGGCAGGCCACGAATGAGATCATGGCCGCTAACTCGAGTCAAATGATCAAAGCCAATGTGACCAAGTCTCCTATGCCAAAAGGAGAGATCACGGGACTCAGAAGCAATAAGGCAATGGAGAGAGTCTCTAGAGGAAGAAGAAAAATCAGCACGAAAGACTCTCCCAAAACGAGAAATCCCGCAAACAAACTCCCCAGAAGAATCGAGGATCCTACAAGAGCTCCTCTTAAAATTGACCTCGAAATCGTCATCAAGAAGCTGAGAGACTGAAAGCAAGTTGAAATGCAGCTTACTGACTAAGGCAACGTCCTTAAGAATGAAATGATCGTTAATGCAGATAGTACCTTTAGCAATGACTCTACCTGACGTAGCATCCCCAAAGGTGATTACCTCATCACCGGGATCTCGGTTCAGGGAAGAAAACCAACGGGAGTCTCCGGTCATGTGGCGAGAACAGCCGGAGTCTACGATCCAAACCTCCCCTTCCTCGTCCTACGGACCTCCTCCGTGTCATTTGTCTGGCTCGGTGTCGGGTACTTCCATGGCATTGGAGGCCATGAAGCACATGCCGGAGAAGTCATCGCCGCCCTTCACCTTCTCTTGCGGTTCATCCTCGTCCTCGTCGCTCCATGTCTCCGTGTCGGAGAGGTCAAGGTCGTCGAGCGCGGCAAGGACGCGGTGAAAGAGCTTCTTGCCCTTGGCGAACTTGCGGTGTTTCTTCTCTTGCGCCGGCTCGCGAGCTGGAGGCTTCTTGTTGCGGTTCTTGTTGATGTAGTCGTTCTTGCCCGCACCGCCTTGTTCATTGTTGCCCTTCTCCGGCTTGGGGCGGTTGCCCGAATGTGGTTGGGGCCACCACACTCAAAGCAAGTGAACTTGCCACTCCTCTTCCTATCTCTCACCCTCTTGTAAATGTTCGAAAATTTTGAGCGACAAGAGCAAGCTCGCCTTCGGAAATTGTTCCGAGCGTCATCGCTACGTCGCAAAGAGCGGGAGAGAAAAACCGTAAGAGAAGTCAAGAGGGGTCCGTAAGAGGAAGACCAGTGGGATCGGTAACCAATGCCATCGTTTGGGACTTCGTCTGCGGCGGCGATGTCGAGCTCATGAGTCTTGAGGCGGGAATACATCCCGTCAAGAGTCAAGGTCGACAAGTCCGTATGGTCCGTGATGGTGGTTACCTTCATCTCCCAAATCCTCAGATCGAGTGCTCGAAGAAAATGCCTCGCATTCTCCGAATCAGTGTATGAACAATCCACTGACCGAAGATTGCTGAGAATCTTTGCAAAATGAGCAAAGCACTCATCAAGGCTCTCACCAGCGTGCTGCTCAAACTTGTTGTAGTCACGCTTAAATTGATCCTGTCTCACGGACTTGATCTGAGTGGTGCCCTCATGGTAAGCATTGAGGGTCACCCAGATCTCGTGAGCCGATCGTAGGTGAGAGACGCGATCATACTCACTGCGGCTAAGTCCCTGTATGAGGAGGTTCTTGGCCTTAGCGTTTGCCTCAACGTCAGCCATGTTTGCGGTGTTGACGTTCTCATCGGCCGGAACCTCATACGGGTGCTTCACCTTCTGCCATAAAGAAAAGCCCTGGGCAGTGATGTATGTCTCCATCCGAACCTTCCAGAACGGATAATCAACTCCAGCAAAAATTGGAGGCTTAGTTGAGTACTTGTCCGTCGCCATGGCTCTTGAGACCGGTCAAGATCTATGAAAGAGCAAAACCGGCTCGATACCAATTGAAAGACCGAGATGGCGATCAGAGGGGGTGAATGATCCCAAATAAAAATATCCCCTACTCAACGTACTCCAAACAATCCCGCAAAGAAAACCGATGCTCCTTAAAATCGCGAAACCATAAAAAATCGAACGACTTGACAACTAGGTGTATCCCTAGCTTACATGTATGGGAACCATGAATCATATGAGTGATATTTAAAACACAAATTCTGGTTGTCAAGTGTCCAAAGCAAAGAGGAATCAATTCAAATACTTCTTTTCTAAAAGAGATCAAGCCAAAACACAAAAGCCTCTTTTAGAAAAGCAAAAGCAGATTTTCAGGAATTGTCCTCAATTAGAGCAGGTGGATGGTGGACTTCTGTTGCTCCAAAAAATTTGGGAATTTTTCAGCCTGTGAGCTGTTGAGTCGTCAAGCACTCCA
This sequence comes from Rhipidocladum racemiflorum, assembly GCA_036346355.1. NCBI lineage: Eukaryota > Viridiplantae > Streptophyta > Magnoliopsida > Poales > Poaceae > Rhipidocladum > Rhipidocladum racemiflorum. The sequence goes on from CM070582.1 coordinate 20,378,981, forward strand.
CCAAAAATCACCACCAAAATCCTTCTACAAAAATCAGGAAAAATCAAGAACTACGAACAGTCAGGATTTTCAATCAGGAAATTTGGGGCTCGGTTTTCACCTCACAGCTCCCAAATGGTGCATCCAGTGGACTCTAAAATTTTTCCACAGATGGGTATATGAGTCAAGCACCTTCTCCAACAAGAATCAATCAAGAAAGATTTTTCTATATTTTTCTAAAAGCAAAGACTGACTGCTGCGCGAAGAACAAGTTCAGGACAGATTTGCAATCTTGATAGAAACTTGATCTCTAGTCTATCCTAGGGTGCAAGAAAGATGTAAAACCAAATGAGCACCCTCAAGACCTCCTTGATCAACAGCATTTAGAAGGAGAGGAGCAAATCCAAATTGCGAGAAAGTAAATTGCGAGAATTTACATGCGGGAAAGTAAATGCTGAATTTAGATTATGTAAAGTAAAGACATAATGTAAATGCGAATTTAAATTCACAAAAAGTAAAGAAAATCTTTGTATTTTCTGGTTGGAAGGTTTACAAAGCCTCACTTCATGTGGGCAAAGCTCAAAGGAGCAACTCAAACCTTCAAGTGAGGGGACACCCCTCCTCTATTTATACTACTCTAGGGCCACCTACCACCCTTGGATGAGTCCCAAACCCTAGGGCACTACACCAAGGGCTAGGATTAACCCTCTCATTTCAACCCACACATGGGCTTTACATGGGCCACATTGGCCATACATGGGTTTTACACAAAACCCGATCAACCCGATGCAACGGGCCTTCATCCGCCGGACTTGACCGCTCAGTTTCCTCCTCTTCGAGCCTCCAACCCGAACCGAAAACCTTGAGCCACCTCAAGTCCATTTCCATGACGTCCAAGTGAACCTGGTTTGAGCCCAACCATCTCGTCGGCATCCTCGACCGCTCTGGACCTCGGTTCTCCCAACCTAGTCCCGGTACTCACCAACGACCATAGCTGCCTCAGGAACCTGTACCACAAGGAACAAACCATTTTGCACATACCACAATGCATATACCTTTTCTTCCTGCATGTTAGTCCACAATTATCATTAATTGAAACATGCAATACCGAGTCAAATCAAACTCAAACCTGAGCACACCTTGCTCAAATAAAGTCAAATACTCATCACAAACATGGATGGACCTCCACATGGTCCTTCACCATTGCCATGCCAAATTTTTCTAGTTCATTTTCTTGCCAATAGTTGGCCAAACTTTGGCCACCAATTTGAGCACCAAATTTTTGGCTAGCCAATTCTTGGCAAGGTTGAACTTGGCAATTTTGGCTTCAAACCAAACAGCCCCTCTATCTTTTTAGATTGGTTCACCCTCCTTTAGGGTGAGGATCCGGGAGTTTCAGGTCCCCTATTCTTTCGGTTTCGCCAAGAACACAATCAAGAACGCACATACAGGATTAGGGCTATTACTCTCAGGAGGGCCCGAACCCAGTAAAAACCTAAGTGTCCCCTTGCAAGCTTCGCCACAGTTTCTTCTTCTCCATATCTCGAGCAATATCCACGAAAGCCCCCCCTTCGGACTTCTTGCACCCCACTTCGGAAGGGGTTTGTTAGCTCATACGCTGACAGTGGCACGCCAGGTAGGGGGCTCTGTGGTTGGATTGCCCTTTCTTCTTCCACCTTCTTGCGAAGCTTGCAAGAAGCTTTGACAGGCGTCGGCATGGCGGCTTCACGCTCCAACCACGATGGCCTACCCGAGGAGAGCAGCGCTCGCTGCCGATCCCGGCGCTCAACCAGGGTGTCGAACCTCCCAGGTCCCTCCGCCCAGGGAGGGACGCGTGGTGCTTTCGCGCAAGGAGGACAGCCCGTCCGACGACGTCTGTTGATGGGAGACGACTCCCCAGCGCGGAATCTTCATACGGCCCTACTGCTCCTCGATCACCCCCCGGTTGCGCTATGGGGCGAAACCCTGACCGCTCCATGGCTGCGGGACATCGCCCGCCTAGTGGATGTCGCCCAGCAGTAGGTAGAGGCGGCAAATCAGCCGGGGGCTTCCGGCGTCGGGCGGCAGGGCTTGCGCGACCGATGCGCAAGCCTCCAGCCGCCCGGTCGGAGTTTCTCTTGGTTGCGAGGGCCGGGGCAAAGGGAAGGGGGCACAGGTTGCAGCCCCCTTGGGTACGGGGGGACGTGCACATGCTCCCACTCCTTCTCATGGCTCCCCCAAGCCGACGGGGGGCCACGGTGATCTGAGGGCCCGCCTAGACGAAAGGAGGTCCCAGTGCGATGGTGACTTGCGCGATGTCCTTAGGGGGCGTAGGGCGCACGTGCAACGTCGCGTTGGCCACCCGATGTCTAGCGTTTCGGGGGAGACCTTGCTTCCTGACTCCAGGGAGAGCGTAGACTCGCACTCCTCGACCCCATCTCGGGGTCGAGGGGCGGGCGAGCGACGCTGTTCCCCCTACAACGTTGGATGCCAGGCGTTCTCCCTCCACCTACGCCAAGCGGCGTGGCCGGAGAGGTTCCTCCTCGCGTCCATCGAAAAGTACGATGTTACCACCAATCCGGAGGAATTCCTGCAAATCTACACTACGGTGGTGCGTGCCGTGGTAGGGTCTAAAAAGATCATGGCCAACTACCTCCCGACGTCACTGACGGGCTCTACCCGCTCTTGGCTGTTGAACCTCCCGCGAGGCTCTGTGCACTCGTGGGAGGAACTGTGCGACCTCTTTGTCACCAACTTTCAGGGCTCCTACACTCAGCCAGGTGTGGAGGACGACCTCCACGCCTTGGAGCAGATGAAGGAGGAGTCCCTAAGGGAGTTCATCCGACGGTTCAGCCACTGTCGTAACACGATCCCCCGGATTTCCGAGCAATCGGTGATTATCGCATTCCGGAGGGGGGTCCGAGATCAGAAGATGCGGGAGAAGATGGCTAAATGCGCCAGGGCGGCGGAGGCCCGGGAGCGCACGACTGGGCCGTCCGGCCACAGCGAGGTGGGAACCTCAAAGGCTTCTGATCACAACAAGAAGAAGAAGCGCAAAGAGGTCGGTGCTAGAGAAATCCTAGTCGCCGAGCCGGAGGCCAAGCCCCAGAAGCGCGACCGCCGGGATCGGAGGGGTGATCACCGTAAACCGCGTAGCGACCGCGGGGACCGCCGTTCACCCCGCCGAGAAGACGACGAGGGCAGACCTTACTGCCCCATCCACAGGACCAACAGGCACGATCTGGCAGATTGCCAGGTCGTGTCCAAGCTGGTGGAGCAGCGGCTTAAGGAACGCCGCGATGACGCGGGTGAAGACCCTGCTCCACTGGCTTCAGCAAGCGGAGCACATGGTGGCGTTCATTCATGGCGGCTCCGCCACCTACTGTTCAAACTCGCAGTTCAAGCGAGAGTTAAGGGAGGTGTGCACCACCGTACCAACCCCCGGGGCGAGTAGGCCGCTGAAGTGGTCGGAGGAGCCGATCACCTTCAGTCGAGCCGACCACCTGGAGAGCACCTCAGGCCCGGGCCATCTCCTGATCGTGGTTTCTCCCACGGTCCGGAATGCGAGACTCGGGCGTGTGCTTGTTGATGGAGGAAGTTCCATCAACCTTATGTCAGTCGGGGCATTCAAGGCACTCTAAATTCCCTATGAGGAGTTGCGCCCGGCCCCTCTCTTCTACGGAGTTGCCCCTGGGGTAGGTTTGACGCCCCTGGGACAAGTTCGGCTGCCTGTCACCTTCGGAAGTGTGGAGAACTTCCGGACAGAGAAAATCAACTTCGAGATCGCAGACTTCGACCTCCCCTACAATGCTTTGCTTGGCCGACTAGCTCTGGTCAAGTTCATGGCGGCCACGCATTACGCCTACATGATGGTGAAGATCCCTGGGCCTAGGGGCCAGATTACTATGATGGTGGATCGGCTGGAGGCCCTGCGCCTCAGCAAGCAGGTGCAGGACCTCTAGGGAAAGAAACCCCCCCAGAGAAACTCTTGTGGCTATCGCACTCCAGATCACGTCCCCGAGCGTCACCAGATTTCTCCTCCGCCCGTCCTCCAGAATAGACAACGTCTACAGGCTTTGGTGGCCGTCGTGCGTGACTTCCGAAACTTTCCCGATCAAGTAGATCTGAAAGCAGTAGGTATGGTCGTGGCCGAGGATTTGGAAAAGCTCGCCGCAGACCTGAGGATCTCGAATCCACCCCATGATCAGGATGCTCGGAGTATTTCCCGGGAGCATAGAGAACGCACTCCCATCCGCTCTCACAGGGATGAGTCCCGGAACCATGCTCGGAGGGTGGTCCAGACGGCCAATCTGGTCCACGAAAACCCTCGGAGTAATTCCTGAGCTACTTCGGGGCGACAGGCTTACGTCCACCCGGACTACGAGCGTTCCGGGCGAGCTACAACTGAGCGATCGTCAACCCGCCGCCCTCGAGAGGTCTTCTACCGGCTTGGTCCGCGTACCGATCGGTGGGCAAGGGACGCTCGTGACGACCTCCGAGATCGGCAGTGTCGGTGTATTATACACCAGGGTGCCCACTTCACCTTAGTAAGGGCCGCCTAGCGGACACGTGGCGTCCAGGCCACGCCCGGCGGTCGGAAAGCGGCCGCCCGGGACAGTGGCGACCATGCCACGCGGCCCAGCGTCGGCGAAATGATCGCCCGATGGGCACGTGGCGTCGAGCGGCGGCATTGGCGGTGATAAGGTGATCGCCCAGGCGGTGGCGACCAGGCCATGCCACTGGCGGTCAGTAAGGTGATCACCCAGCGGACAGGTGGCGACCAGGCCACGCCACTGGCGGCCAGCAGTGTGTTTGCCAGCGGACAAGTGGCGACCAGGCCAAGCCGCTGGCGGGCAGCAGTGTGATCGCCAGCGGACAGGTGGTGACCAGGCCACGCCGCTGGCAGTCAGCAGAGTGATTGCCCAGCGGACACGTGGCGTCTAGGCCACGCCGCTGGCGGTCAGCAGAGTGATCGCCCAGCGGACACGTGGCGTCCAAGCCACGGCCGCTGGTGCCCAGCTCTCGAGGCCACCTTGTAACTTGTGCCTCCACGCGGGAGGTCAAAGGCATTTAATGCGTATCGTGCGCATTAAATGGGGGTAATGAAGGCCACAGTATGACAGCATGTGTTCCCAACGCGCGCCATTATTGTGAGTGATGTCGTGGTGCAATTTCCCACCCCGACAGAGCAGGCGGAGCCAGCAGGCACGGGGCCCGAGGCGGGGGAGAGGACGGCTGTGCTAGGACATTAAGTGTGCTGCAAGAACAGTGACAAATGCATTAAATGCGGTATGGCAGTGTACTCGTTGTGATGCACTATTGTAAGCCCCATGGGCCCCAGCCAGCCCGAGTATAAAATGCGGCTGGGGTGCATGGGAGCAAGGGGTTGGTTGTTTGGTTGGTTGGCTGGTGAGACTTTGGTTGATCCTTTAGAAAAGTATCTATCTTTTTAGATTGGTTCACCCTCCTTTAGGGTGAGGATCCGGGAGTTCCAGGTCCCCTATTCTTTCGGTTTCGCCAAGAACACAATCAAGAACACACATACAGGATTAGGGCTATTACTCTCAGGAGGGCCCGAACCTGGTAAAAACTTAAGTGTCCCCTTGCAAGCTTCGCCACAGTTTCTTCTTCTCCATCTCTCGAGCAATCTCCACGAAAGCCCCCCGTTCGGACTTCTTGCACCCCACTTCGGAAGGGGTCTGTTAGCTCATACGCTGACAGGTGGAACCGTCGCGAGACCCCGAATTTCGAGTGTAGGGCTTACACAAATTCCCTTCAAAATGTCACATGGCCAAGCAAATTCAAGCCCGGGCATATCGAGAGGTTCAGCGGGACCCAAAACCCAGACGAATTTCTCTCGATCTACACCACCGCGATCCTAGCCGCAGGGGTTGACGAAGGGGTGATGGCGAATTACCTCCCAACGGTCCTGGATGGGGCTGCTCGCACTTAGCTCTTCAATCAGAAGGAAGGGTCTATACGATCTTGGAGGCAGCTCAGTGCGGCGCTCCGAGCAAACTTCCAGAGTTGCTACATTCACCCTGGGAAGGAGCGCGACCTCGAGTGCCTGATTCAAACGGAGGGCGAGACTCTACGTCAATTTGTCCAGAGGTTCATCCAAGTCCGAAACTCAATTCCGAACATATCGGACGAGGCTGTCGTTCGAGCGTTCAAATTTGGAGTAAGGGATGTTCGCTTCACACAGGACCTGGAAATCCACCCGGACTTAACAGCCAACGAGCTCTTCCGTATGGCCGATAGGTACGCCAATGCTGACGAGGCCGTCCAGTGGAAGAAAATGCTGGACGAAGGAAAGTTACCAACTCAGCCCGGGTTAGAGGTCTCCACCAGCAAAAAAGGTTCCAATTCCTTGGATAAAAAAATCAAGAAAAAGAAAAAGAAGCAACCCTCGCCAGCTATGGTCGCCGCGGTGGAGCAGGAACAACCTCGAGCACCTCAGCCGCAGCGCCAGAGGTTTAATGCTCGGGGCAGAGGGAAACAACCTCAGCCCCACGGAGACCGAGGCTGGGGCGATCAAGCGATGCGGCAGAATGGTCTCGATTGTCCGCTCCATCAAGCGCACGGACACGGCCTTCGAAACTGCCGGACATGGACCTACCACTTAGAGCAATTCTACAGCGGCAAAGGTCCCATGCCATCGCTCCCAGAGCAAGGTGAAAACAGCAAAGGTAAGCAGCCCGCTAAGGATAAGGACGACGACATGGAGTACCAGGAGCCCCAGAACCACATCGCGGTCATATTCGGGGGCTCCTCCGCCTACAAATCTCGCCGAGATTTGAAGGTGGCCGCACGGGAGGTACATCACGTCACCCAGGGCAAACAAACCCCCTGTCCAGCAACTCAAGTGGACCGAACTACCTCTCACATTCTCCAAGGATGATTGTCCCCTTGGAATGACCAAGCTACAGAAGCTCCCGATGGTCGTGAATTCGACCATCAGCAACACCATCGTGGGCCGAGTACTCATAGACTCCGGAAGCTCCTTGGACTTAATTTCCGCCAAGGTATTGGACGAGATGCAGATCCCTCATTCCAAGATCAAAAGCATAGCGGTTCCTTTCTTTGGAATTGTCCTGGGTACCTCGATCAAACCTCTAGGCCAAGTCGTTTTGCCCGTCACCTTCGGTAACCCAAGAAACTTCCGTACAGAAATGATCACCTTTGAAGTGGTCGACTTCGAGTCAGCCTATAATGCCATTCTCGGCAGGCCAGCTCTGGCTAAGTTCATGGCCGCCACACATCATGCGTACCAATGCCTGAAGGTCCCTGGACCTAATGGAGTCATAACCATAAGGGGGAACCGGAAGTCCGCATTAAATTGCGACGAAAGGGCATTGGACATGGTCGGACAACTGCCTACGCGCGGTTCCGACCAAGAGCCGAAGCACTCCCGGCCTAAAGTTGCCCTCCAGCCCGGGGGAGAGACCAAGGCCATTCCACTCAATGAGTCGGAACCTACCAAGGTCGTGCATTTGGGATCTTCCATAGATCCCAAATAGGAACTCGAGCTCATCACTTTCCTCCGGGAGAACTCGGATGCGTTCGCCTGGGAACCATCCGACATGCCCGGTGTCCCAAGGGAAGTGATCGAGCATAGGCTAGTGGTCTAGCCTGATAAAAAGCCAGTGCGACAAAAACTCAGACGATTTTCCCCGGAAAAGCAGGCGATCGTCCGAGAAGAACTCAACAAGCTCCTCAAGGCCGGCTTCATCAGAGAAGTCGAGCATTCGGAATGGCTGGCCAACCAGGTCATTGTCAGGAAGAAGGGGGGCAAATGGCGCATGTGTGTCGACCACACAGGCTTGAACGCCGCGTGCCCAAAAGACAATTACCCGCTGCCTCGCATAGACCAGTTGGTCGATGCAACAGCGGAATCTCAGCTGATGAGCTTCCTGGATGCTTATTCGGGATACCATCAGATCAACATATCACGTGAAGACGAAGAGAAGACTTCCTTTATCACTCCATTTGGAACATTACTACACGACCATGTCTTTCGGTCTGAGGAACGCTGGAGCGACCTTTCAGCGCCTCATGCAGAAGACTTTCTCGGATCAGATAGGTCGGAACCTGGAGGTCTACGTGGATGACATAGTCGTCAAAAGCAAGCTCGCTCCAAGTCATGTTACCGACCTAGAGGAAACATTTTGTAAACTCAATAAGCACTGAATAAACTTGAACCCAGAAAAATGCATTTTCGGCGTAAAAGCAGGCAAGGTGCTCGGCTACATGGTCAGTAAAAAAGGCGTTGCAGCAAATCCGGAAAAAATCGAAGCCATCGAAAATATGATGCCTCCCACTTGTGTGAAAGAAGTGCAGGCCATAACTGGTCGGATGGCCTGTGACACTACGGAATGGTGTGACATTATAAAATATGAAATTGGAGATTAAAACTATATGGTATGAGGTTTAATCGTATTTTCGGGCCGATTTCGGGAGTTTGGGCCTAGCGGGAGCTAGTTGGGCCTTAGGGGGATGTATTGGGCCGGAGGTGGGGGAAGTTCGGGCCCAAGTGCAGGGGTTTTTGGGGGCAGCAAGGCTGCTGCCCTGCCCCCATGCGCCAGCCCCACCTCTCCTAACCCTAGCCGCCACCCTTCCCTTCCCCCCATGCGCCTCCCCTAGCCTCCTCTCCCCCTTGTGCGCCACCACCCTCCCCTCCCCTCTCCACCTCCCTTGCTGGATAGATGAGCTCCCCCACCGCACAATCCTCGCTGTCCCCACCAATGGGAAGCCCCGCGACGAGGAGATCCGGCGATCCCGGCGCGAGGAGGACTATCGGGGAGCCCGGGAGGAAGGATCTCGGCGTTCGTCGTTCGTCAGGAAGAGGTAAGGCATGGGTGATCTTTGGGTATGATCTAGGTGGTGTTCTAGAGGTGGATTTCATGTTTTTAGATCATGTGGTGGTGCTGCCAATGGGTAGATTTGGGAGAAAACTAGAGTTGCCACGTTCTCTTTTTCGCGCAGCATGAGCAGTCGACCTAGGGTTTGGGTTTTCGCCAATTTAGATTCGGAATTTAGTTGTCCGCCTGTTGAAGAAGTTGTAGGTAACTTCAATACCTTTCAGTGGGTATAAAGAACATCCAATTCCGCCCAGCCGTTTGGAAGTTATGCTCGTTTTACCGAACGTATTAAAAACTGTGACGTGATTGTAACAGATCATGGTATCCTGTAGATTAAACCACTTTAGAGTCCGAATCAGTCTTTCCATATACTTAGAAAAAGTTAGGAAATTTCCTAATCTACGCGAGTATGTACTCGTTTAATTGATTCGGAGTCTTAGAACCCGAGTTATGCCTTTTGGAAGGCTGCTGTCCCGACGGGACAAAGCCTCTGTTTTTGGGTTTTGCGAGTACTTTGCTATGTCGGGGTAGAAGAGTGTTTGCGTAATTTTTTGTGGACATGATTGTGAATGTGTGCTACCTATGTGCAGGTGGTGTGACCCCGGGAGTGCCTTCTACTTCTCGCCAATCCGTCGCCCGTGGTTGAGGCAAGTGTATTGGAATGGGTAGCGGGTTGTAGTTTGCTAGATTGGTTGAGATTGAAATTGAATATATGATATGTTCACATGCCATGTTTTAATGATTGCCATTGATATGATGAATATGCTTATTATGTTATGATGCCATGTGTTTATGTACAAGTTATTTATGATGTTGGCATGTTTGCATACATGGCATGATACATGGCCCGGGCGGTGAGAAAGTCATAACTAGTCCGGGGAAGGTCGGTGAGAAAGTTATGACTATTCTGGAGAGCCAATGAGTAAGTCCTACACCGTGATTCCATCCACCGCGGTGTATGGAAGCGAGAAGTAGGCACCCTCCATCTTCGGGATGGAAGGGGGGAGAGGGTGCACACCGACGGGTGTGTACTCAACCATACCGGTATGAGTTTCCAAGGAGACATGTGCATCACATCGCATTGCATACATGATGAGGATGATAACGATATGTGATCGTGAATATGATGATAGTCATGATGTGAGTTGTTGTAGCCATGTAATTGTTCTTTTGTACCATTGCAATATACTTGCCGAGTGTTGAACTCACGCTTGTGCTTTCTTGTTGTTTTAGGTACCATGAGACCTGCATGAGGGGAAGGGAAATAGTCACACCTCTACACGTAGCTTCATTCATTTGTTCCCACAAGTCTTTCAATTGGGTCTACATAATAAACTAAGTGTGATGCTTATTGATTTATGGTTTAGTTTTGCGTTATGAGAGTCTTATTGTTTGTTTGGCTCATGGAGACATTGAATGCTTGGAATTAGACTTTTATTGCTGTCATGCCTTTAATTATTGCTATTTTAGATGCCTCTTATATTGCCTTATATTGCTATGCTATTGTTGTTCCTTCAATTCATGTTAAAACAAAGGAGATGCTGCCGAAATGTCGGTTTTTAGCATTCATGCCTTTGCTGTAATTTACTTGTATTTGTGGTATTTAGAGGTTGCTTAGTCTATGTTTGGTAGCATTTGGGCATATTAAATGCCGGGGTGTTACAGTTGGTATCAGAGCGGGCTGTAGGTCCTTGGAATATGTACTTTTAGTGCCATACCTTAGGTTACAACTAAAATGTGATGTGGAATAACTTAGAAACATGGCTTAGGTCTTAACTAAAATTTTGTCATAGGATAGCAACATTAAAACTTGTGTAAGTGGAATAACTAATCTAAAATTTGACACACATGGATGCACAGTAGGAAAGGGTATGGGTATCGTTTCTTTACGCTTAAATGTTGTTTTTTTTAGCTTTGATAATGCATGTTGCTATGTCTATGAGATAAAAGATTGAATTGTTCTTGTTGTGGTGTTAAATTGGGGTTGTGGTGTCGAAGGATTTCGGTCACCACTTTTTGTTCATAGTAAAGGTGTGGTTTGACGGTGTGGCCGGTTAGCGCCATCACCGAAGAACCATTAACCCCTGTGGGAGAAGAGTGCTTACCCTTTCTGTCGTAGATCGGGTAGTTGACTAGTGTTAAATAGAAGAGTTTGGTGGTGGATTCCTTCGGTTGTTTTTACCATTCTGACGGTCCGTTTTGGTTGGCTTTCTTGTTATTTGGTTGGTTAGGAACCAATGAAAGGTGTTTGGTTTTGAGTACTCGATGATTGTCCTTTTGGAGATTTGTGATTGTTTTGTCTTCTTTGGGTGAAGACAAAGAAGAAGAGTTTTGTGTTGCGCGTCTTTTGATCGCCTTTTGGCTTTGGCACCGGTTTTGGTTGGTTGCCTTGCAAAGAAAAGTATAGTTTTGGTTCTTGTGTGTCTTACTCTGAGTTTAAAAGAAGTTATTGAAGTGTGTGCAAAAAGTTAAGTTGTGTCGATTTATGTTTTGTGCCTTTGTCCGTAAAGGTTTACTTGATCGCTTGGTTCCCTCCTGTGGGAGTCTTTAAGATTGAAATGTGTTTTGGAGTCATGTCCCATTGTAACTTTGAGAAGTCAAGCTTCTTTATGAGTTTTGGTTGAGTATTAAAAGAAAAATGCTGCAAATAAAGTAAGTATTCGTTTGACTGAAATTACTTGTCAAAAGTGAAAATTGTTGTTTAGCATGTTATGTAGTATGTAACAATGTGGTTTATGGAAATGATGTACTCCTTAGTTAATTTGCGAGTTGAATCAATTAAATGTAATTGTTATCTTTAGCTTAAGATTAAATAAACTTCTAGTGTTGTAGATTACTCCATAGCGGGAGTGATTAAATGTGTTATTGTACATGCTTAGAATTTGTAGCTTTATGTAAAAAAATGAGGTACACACTGCTTTTGCTTAATGATAAGCTGACCATTGATAGTGTTTAGAGTTTTAAACCCTGATGCACAGTTAGAACATTAAGATGATGTAAACTGCTGATATTGTTAAAGAAACTTTGCTGGTTGTTAAAGATGCTCTAATTTTACATGTTAATAGAGAAATTTAATCGTGTTGACTAGTGATTTTAACTTGGAAGTTGATTAGAGTTGCTATTTATGTTGTTGTAAACTATTAGCATATTTGGAAGTACGCAGCTGTGTTCCTGAAATGTTAGTACCGATGTCAGTTGGGAAGATATAGGTTTTGTTGTTGTTTAAGGACATGGTGCTGGTTTAACTTATTAAATTTGTTCTAATAGCCGGAGTATGTTGTGTAGTGACAATTTGTTATGATATATGAATAGAGTAATTAAAAACAATGCAGTTGTTTTTATGATTTTGCTCATTTATTGATATTGATGACTTAGTAGTGGTGGTCATTGTGTAGATTACTTGTTGGAAACAATTGTTAAGAAGGAGGTTATTGTAACATGTTGAGATGGAGTGAACTCTAGATAATTAACCTGATGTAGGATTTTATCCTTAATGAATGTATGTCTTAGAATCATAGTTACGAACTTTGTCTTGTAGAAATAATATATACATGTTGAAGTCGTTTGTTAACTGAATAAGTTTCGATTGTCGAGACGTTGACATATAGGTGGTAGGAAATTTGTAGGTTGATCATGCTGAAAGATTTGTTGAAGTACTTGTTTCAAATTTAGAATATGATGTTATATGATATGTTGGTCTGTGGGGATCAAGTTGACGTAGTCTTGGATGGATGTCGCATGATAAGCATCATAAATCTTATTTATAAGTGTTGGGAAAGGTAAATACAGAAAGAATTTGTTACGTGGTTTTTGTTAAGTCCTGTTGGGGCTTCTCGACGCGTAAATAGTGAATATTGAAAGTCTTTAATAGAAAGCATAGTGGAATACTAGATATGGTGGGTTTCATGCTGAGCTTGTGTCTAAAACCTTTTGGTCTGTTTTGGTTGTTGGCTATTTGGTTTGAATGCTTTCGGTTGAGGTGTTCCTTATGTTAAGTTTCAGAGTTTCCCCAAAACTCGTAGTGATTGGTGTCGATTTTTTTTGGTTTTGGCCTACTTGTTTAATTGTGCTATGAATATGGTTTTACACCCAAAAGTCTTTGAGTGGATCGCACTCTTTTGCGTTCACGCTGAATTACCTTTGGAATAAATGCTTAAAAGGAAGCAGATGATCATATTGGGTTGTGTTGGAAATTTTTGAGTTAAGCCTTGATGTGTAACTCCATTTGGCTAGAGTTGGGGTTATTTGGAAAATGTGGATGGTGTTTGCGTGTGCTTCACAAGGGTGGATTTCAGGAATGTTGCATAAGTGATTTTGTTAGTGAAGTGTTTCCATTTTGGAAATGAGTTTCCTTTTCCCTTTGAGAAAATTTGTGGCGGTTGTGTGTGTAGATGTTTGACGTTGGAGTCTTTAACATCCTCAAATTTATAAAGTAATAAAAATCAAATATTAAAATGATAAATAATGTTCTCATGCATTCCTTGATTTTATGTGTATTTATTGAATTGTTTGATACTTCTGATGCTTGCTTGGACTACAGAAAGAAAAGGGAAAAGAGAAAATATAAAATGGTAAGATGGTAAGAAATGAAAACTACTATGGTAATTTTTTTTGGTTAACCATGCTAAGCTCTAGAATATGCCCTAGCTGGACAAAATACCATGTGAATGCATTTATTGATAAAGAAAACAATTTAAATTGATAAACTCTATTTCTGGTCAGACCTTTGTCAGATTTTTAGAGGAAAATGTGGAACAATCTAGACCCTAGGATTTTTACCATAAAATCTTAACTGCCTCATCCTCATCCAAAAAAATCTGCAAAAGTTTATAAGTGGTTTAACTATTTATTACCAATTAAACAACACAGTTTTGAGTTTCTGCAGAAATCAGTAAAAGAATTATAGAGAAATAAATAATGCTATTTTAATGTTGAAATTTTTATGGTAGATCCATATTGTAGAGTCACACCTTCAGTAAAAATTTCAAAAATAAATATGTTGATTTAGTCCCTTAACCAAGCTGAAAACCGAGTTGGATTTCTTGTGCAGCAGTTGGTTGAAGGACAAATGGACAGTGAATCAACAGAAGAGAGTTGTTCTAAGGATAAGGATTCGGCAGTCGAGACATCTATATCTATGGAATTTGAAAAGAGAGAAAAGGATCCGAATCCGACCCGAGGACGAGCTCAAACCTTAGGGTTTGAAAAGAAGAAGTAAAGCTCTCGTTTACTTCAATCAAAAAAGGTAGGTCATAACACAGATTGAATTAGACCTTACTCAATCACTCATCGCTGGAAAAAGTAGAGCGATTTCCTTGCAAAAAAAGTACGGATTTTTAATTAAATAACTATAGCACATTTTAACCCCAAAATTTTACTGGACGTCGATGACATAGCCTCTGAGCTGGTCAAAAAGTTTCGAAAATTCCAGAGTTGAAACGATGTGTGAATTAATTTATTTGCTACGCTGTCCAGAGGAGAACCCTAGAAATCCTGTCTCTCTCTCTCCCTCTCTCTTACGTGTGGGGGCAACGTGCCCGTGACTCTTCAGCCAGTCCAAGAGCCAACGTCGTTGCCGACGGGACCCAAAGGACACCTGGCCCACACGTCATGCCCTCCCCTTTTCTCTCTGTTTCTCTCTCTGCCTTGTGGGCCCCTATGGCCAGATCCTTCTCCTTCCTCCCGTCTCAGCTCTCTCTCGTTCTCTCTCGTTCTCTCTGTTCTCTTGACAGAAACCAAGCCGCACCGCCTCTAATCTTGTCGTCTACTCGCCGCAATCTCGTGCGCCTCGAGGTCTTCTGCCAGCAGCGCCCACACCGTGTCCCCTGACTCTTGGCCGAGCCGAAGGGAGAGCCTCCAGAACCGGCCTGAAGCCGACCGCCTCCGCCGATATTTTCCAACCCAAACCCGAACATCACCGCTTCCCTGCCTTATTTAAGCACCGGCCGAGTGCGTAATGACCTCCACAACTCAACGCGCACCATCATTCCTCCCCTAAAGCTTTAGAACACCCGAGTCGTGCCCTTCTTCCTCGGCTCCGGCGGAACCCGATTTGGGTCAAATCTCGAATTACAGCAACCCGGCAACGAAGTCTCCAAATTGATCGGTCTTAGTACATCCATGGATACTAATGATCCTTCCGTATCTTTTCTTCCAGCCCGAGGTTACCCGAGGAGATCCCGTGCCGTGCCGTTATTTCCGCCATTACTGTCACTCGGTGAGAACTCAAACTAAGACCCATTTTCTTTCAACCAAGCCATATATGAGTATCCTTAGATGCTCCTGAACATGCTGCGCATGACAATTAGACCGAAAATACCTCGTGTTGTCGCCGAGCCAAACTTTACCGTATACCTCCGCTGACCTCTGATGCGCGCAAGATTTCTCCGAACATGACCCATAACCAATAGTTTCCCTAAGTGTACAATAGTCTTGTGGAGCCGTAGGTGCCGGCGGAATCCCAGCGACGCCACCGGATGGCCGCTGGCGAGCTCAGCCTTGGCCTCCCCTGCTCGGAGTCGCTGCCGAGCGGGACCTCCGTGTCAGCCAGTTTGGCCTGTACCTAGCCAAGCCAGCCATCGCTGCTTCGTGGGGCCAAAGCGTCAGCTGCAGCGCGCAGTGGAAGACACTGCCGTGTAGACCCCACGTGTAACACCCTGGCATCTAATATGCCCGAATGCTACCAAACATAGACTGAAGATCAACTAAATACCATAAATGAAGACCAATTTCAGCAAAGGCACAAATGCTAAACACCGAAATTTCGGCAGCATCTCCTTTGTTTTATCATGATTTGAACAATAGCAAAAATATCACATGATATATTGTAATGGAAAACAACCAAGGCAGCATCATTGGGTAATATAGCAGCAATTTAAGCACAATGGAATTAACCATCTCATGACTAATACGAAGTAAAGGATGTAATCAAACATGCGAACAAAAACATAATCCTAGTTTCATCACACTAGAATCATGAACACAACTCCGAAGGGTAATTGTAGTCTAATTGTATGGAAAGTTATGTGATGAAGTGTCGCTAAGCCCTTTTCCCGCATGCTGGTGTCAAAGTACCTAAAAACAACATAAAACACAAGCGTGAGTTCGAAACTCAGCAAGCATATTGCAATGGACAACAAGAACAATACCATGGCAATAACATCACCCATCATGTATATCATCTCATTCATGAACACTTAACAATATCATCATCATTATGTATGCAATGTAATGCAATGCTCATGACTCCTTGGAAACTCATACCGGTATGGTTGAGTACACACCCGTCGGTGTGCACCCTCTCCTCCCTTCCATCCCGAAGATGGAGGGTGCCTACTCCTCGCTTCCATTCACCGCGGTGAATGGAATCACGATGTAGGACTTACTCATTGGCTTTCCGGATTAGTCATAACTTTCTCACCGACCTTCCCGGACTAGTTATGACTTTCTCACCGCCCGAGCCATGTAACATGTCATGTATGCAAATATGCCATCATCATCATAAACTTGTATATTTAACACATGGCATCATAGCATACTCATCATATCATAGGAAAACATTAAAGCATGGCAATTGATCATATCATGTAATCCATCTTCCATCTAATCTCAACAAGCAACCTACAATTCGCTATTCATTACAACACACTTGCCTCAACCACGGGCAACGGATTGGCGGGAAGTAGAAGGCACTCCCGGGGTCGCACCACCTGCACATGGGTATCACACACTCACAATCATGCCCACAAAACAGTACGCAAACCCCCATCTAACCCGACATTGCCAACTACTCGCAAAACCTAAAAATAGAGGTTCTGTCCCGTCGGGACAGCAGCCTTCCAAAAGGCATAACTTGAGTTCTAGGACTCCGAATCAATTAAACGAGTACATCCTCGCATAGCTTAGGAAATTTCCCAACTTTCTCTAGGTATATGGAAAGACTGATTCGGACTCTAAAGTTGTTTAATCTACAGATTACCGTGATATGTTCCAATCGTGTCACAGATTTTAACACGCTCGGTAAAACAGTCATAACTTTCAAACGGCTGATTGGAGTTTAACGTGCTTTATGTCCACTGAAAGATAATGAAATTATCTACAACTTCTTCAACATCCGTACGGACAGATTCGGATTCTAAATCGACGAAAACACCAAGCCTATGTCGACTGCTCATGCTGTCCCAAAACAGAAACGTGGCAACATCTATATCTAACCCAAATTACTCAAATCCAGCACCTCCAATTGATCTAAAAACTTGATAAACACCCTAATAACAGTACCTAGATCAACCTCAATGATCCCCATGATCATACCTTTGCCCGACGCACGAAAACTCCAATAGATCTCCTCGTGGATCGCTCCTCGCTCCTCGCTCCTTGCTCCTCGCTCCAATGGATGGATCCACGAGGTGCAGGGGTGGGGAGGGCACCCTAGGGCAGCAAGGGGTGGAGGAGAGGTGGTGGGGAGGTGGAGAGCAAAGGGGCAAGGGAGGGGGAGGCGCACGGCCAAGGGAGGAGGGAGGGAGGGGTGGCGGCTAGTGGGGAGGGGGCGCACAAGAGGGCAGCAAGGGGGTGGACGTCCCAAGGGGCAGGGAAACCCCCCTTTTACCAGCCCTAAGCCCCTTTCCTAATCCTAAATGGATTCCCACTCCATCCCACCAAAGCCCACAACCCCCTCTCTAAGGCCCAAACTCCCCTGGGAAGGCCCAAAACCCCGGAAACGGCCCGGAAACGCTATTAACCTCCAATTCCTATGGTTTTAACCTTATTTCCACAACTCATACTGTAATTAACCTTATCATGCACGTTAAATAAGGTTACGACACTCCGTGGTGTCACAACACTTCAAAAGGCCCAAAGACGCTCGTAAACCTCAAGCCGAAAGGTTTTATTCTCTAATTTCACATTCTATAATGTCACACCATACCGTAGTGTCGCACGACGGGTCAGCCGAACCCTTCGCGCACGCGCAAAACGCAGTTGCTGCCGAGCGGGTCCCGTCACACAGTCGTGGGCAACCTCATGTGCGCTCGCACGCGAGCCACTAACGGGCTGGGCCCAAGCGTCAGGACTGCGAGCTGCTTCAAAAGCCAGCCGCGCCAAATGCCGGGAGTACGTTTTCCCTTAAGGAAAACGTATTTTCCTTTATTTTCTGGTTTTCTAGAACCGAATATATTCAAACACATGTAACTTTTCACTTATAAATCCAAATCAAGTGAAACTTGTTTCTAAATTCATGATAAATCATCTAGTTTCATAATATGCAAAAACATTTGAAACTTGTTTAGGAATTTGAATCTGAATTTGAAATTATAGCTTGAAATTTGATTATGTACCATATATAATTTTTGCAAACTAAGTCCAAATTGAGTGAAACCAATTTTGTTTGAATCCTTATGCCAAATACTATTCAAATATGTGATTAGATTTAAATCTGAAGTTATTTTGTGAACTTTTCGTATTAAGATTGAATACTATATAGAAAATCAGTATAATGGTTATAACTTACTCAAAAATGATCCAATTTGAATGAAACTTGTTTCATTGTGTTAATAACATTAATTACAACCAGTTGATAAAATAAAAGTTAGGATGTACCATGTTACTCTTATTGAATATGATTAGGGATGCTTTATGAACTAGTCCATATTAATATAATTGATCATACACCCTGCAAATGAACTCTATTAAAATTGATTTTACAATCTTAGTTTCCTGAATTCGTAAACTAAAATAAAATATTACATAAGGAAAAGTAGTTGTGCTATGTATACCCTTATACCGTTATCCTTAGGACCGAAACCATATAACTTGGTTAACACATGAAATAATAAAGTGATTGCCATCATTGATTGATTTGGATTGATTTGATTTAAATCTTCCAACTTCTGTTTTCGTCATTTATGTATTTGCTTCTTATGTCAATATTGAAGTATTTTATTCGCTATGTTCTTCTATTGACGCGTAGACGCTGAGACTACCGACTTCGCCGTCGACGACACCGATCCGGCCTATACCACTGAGGAGCAAGGCAAGCACCCCTTTGATCATTCTTGATCCCAGATTTCATAATCAACTAAAATGTGATTAAGAATATTCCTGCATGCTTATTATTAAACATCTACTTTAAGTCTCTGGTAGTTATAACCCAATGTTGATATATTATCTTAAATCATATCAACATAAACCCCATGATAAGCATAGGAATGGATACTCAATTAACAGATGGGCTATAACGATTATTAGTCGCATCTTCTTAGCAATGCTTAGATTGATACGTTGACATATACACCCACACACACACTATTCTTTATGAATTCTTTTCTGGTTTATTGAGGCAGTAAAGGATACTGGTAGTTTAAATAAAAATAAAACTATCAATTTGGACGTGGGTGATTATTGGTAATAGCCGTGTGTACGTGTTTTAACATGTATGTCGTTAGGGTGGAGTTATCACCCATGTCACTTTAAGGACCAAACATGGTGTCCCGTGATCCAAGAAATGTTAGGATTAAACAATTGAACGGTTTCATTATGAACTTTATATACTTCTGCTTCCAATCATAGTCGGGGTTTAAACACCAAGCTAGTGCAAAGTTAGGATTAAACAATTGAACGGTTTCATTATGAACTCTCTGGCGGCACACCAAAGGAAGTGTGTCTATATGCATTGCCACAACAGGAGGACATATCTTGTGGGTAAAGCAGTACAAACTCTGCAGAGTCTAAAACTATTCGAATAGCCGTATCCACGGTCATGGATAACTTGGAGAACCCACACTAAGTTAGTTGTTTTCTATTTTCTAAAACCTCTTGATCAAATGACTTGGAAAATGATTCATGTGACACTACGGTATGGTGTGACATTATAGAATGTGAAATTAGAGAATAAAACCTTTCGGCTTGAGGTTTACTCGCGTTTTTGGGCCGTTTGAAGTGATGTGTCACCACGGAGTGTCGTAACCTTTTAAATGGTGCATGTTAAGGTCAAAAACTTTATGAAATATGGTATGGGAGGTTAAAACCATAAGGTATGGAGGTTAATAGCGTTTCCGGGCCGTTTCAGGGGTTTTGGGCCTTTCCGGGGGAGTTTGGGTCTAAGGGAAAGGTCCGTGGGCTTTGGTGGGATGGTGTTCGAGTCCATTTAGGGTAGGAGTCCTGTTTGGGGGGCCTCCTCCTGCCCTTTTGGGCGTCCTCCCCCTGCCCCTTGTGCCCCCAAGTGCCTAGCCGCCTCTCACACCTCCCTACCTCCTCCTCTTCCTTGCGCCGCATTTGCCCCCATTGCTCTCCACCTCTCCACCACCTCTCCTCCACCCCCTTGCTGCCCTAGGGTGGCCTACCCACCCAATCCTCATGGATCCATCCGAGGAGCGAGGAGCGAGGAGATCTATTGGAGTTTTCGTGCGTCGGGCAAAGGTATGATCATGGGATTCCTTGGGGTTGATCTAGGTACTGTTCTTAGGGTGTTTATCAAGTTTTTAGATCAATTGGAGGTGCTGGATTTGAGTAATTTGGGTTAGATCTAGATGTTGCCACGTTCTCTGTTTCGGGCAGCATGAGCAGTCAACCTAGGGTTTGGGTTTTCTCCAATTTAGAGTTGGAATCTGTCCGTACGGATGTTGAAGAAGTTGTAGGTAACTTCAATACCTTTCAGTGGGTATAAAGAACGTTAAATTCCGATCAGCCGTTTGGAAGTTATGCTTATTTTACCGAACGTATTAAAAACTGTGACGCGATTGGAACAGATCACGGTATTCTGTAGATTAAACCACTTTAGAGTCCGAATCAGTCTTTCCATATACTTAGAAAAAGTTAGGAAATTTCCTAATCTACGCGAGTATGTACTCATTTAATTGATTCGGAGTCTTAGAATCCGAGTTATGCCTTTTGCAAGGCTGCTGTCCCGACGGGACAGAACCTCTGTTTTTGGGTTTTGCGAGTACTTTGCGATGTCGGGGTAGAAGAGTGTTTGCATACTTTTTTTTGGACATGATTGTGAGTGTGTGCTACCTATGTGCAGGTGGTGTGACCCCGGGAGTGCCTTCTACTTCTCGCCAATCCGTCGCCCGTGGTTGAGGCAAGTGTATTGGAATGGGTAGCGGGTTGTAGTTTGCTAGATTGGTTGAGATTGAAATTGAATATATGATATGTTCACATGCCATGCTTTAATGATTGCCATTGATATGATGAATATGCTTATTATGTTATGATGCCATGTGTTTATGTACAAGTTATTTATGATGTTGGCATGTTTGCATACATGGCTCGGGCAGTGAGAAAGTCATAACTAGTCCGGGGAAGGTCGGTGAGAAAGTTATGACTATTCCGGAGAGCCAATGAGTAAGTCCTACATCGTGATTCCATCCACCGCGGTGTATGGAAGCGAGGAGTAGGCACCCTCCATCTTCGGGATGGAAGGGCGGAGAGGGTGCACACCGACGGGTGTGTACTCAACCATAATATGAGTTTCCAAGGAGACATGTGCATCGCATCGCATTGCATACATGATGAGGATGATAACGATATGTGATCGTGAATATGATGATAGTCATGATGTGAGTTGTTGTAGCCATTTAATTGTTCTTTTGTACCATTGCAATATACTTGCTGAGTGTTGAACTCACGCTTGTGCTTTCTTGTTGTTTTAGGTACCATGAGACCGGCATGAGGGGAAGGGAAATAGTCACACCTCTACACGTAGCTTCATTCATTTGTTCCCACAAGTCTTTCAATTGGGTCTTGATAATAAACTAAGTGTGATGCTTATTGATTTATGGTTTAGTTTTGCGTTATGAGAGATTTATTGTTCGTTTGGCTCATGGAGACATTGAATGCTTGGAATTAGACTTTTATTGCTGTCATGCCTTTAGTTATTGATATTTTAGATGCCTCTTATATTGCCTTATATTGCTATGCTATTGTTGTTCCTTCAATTCATGTTAAAACAAAGGAGATGCTGCCGAAATTTCGGTTTTTAGCATTCGTGCCTTTGCTGTAATTTACTTGTATTTGTGGTATTTAGAGGTTGCTTAGTCTATGTTTGGTAGCTTTCGGGCATATTAAATGCCCGGGTGTTACCTGGCCGCTCTAAGCCGCTTCATTTCCCGATTAGGCGAGCGTGGGTTACCTTTCTTCAAAGCCCTGCGCAAGCATGATGGCTTCATCTGGACAGAGGAAGCCAATCGTTCCTTTGAGGAACTAAAGCAGTACCTATCCAAGCCACCCATCCTGGTCACCCCCAAGACAGGAGAAGCGCTGCTGCTGTACTTAGCAGCAACCCCGCAAGCTGTAAGCGCGGTACTGACGGTGGAAAGGGACGGGGTCCAACGACCCATCTTCTATGTTAGTGAGGTACTGCACGGACCAAAGGAGCTTTACCCTGAGGTCCAGAAACTCTTGTACTCACTACTGATAGCCTCCAGAAAGCTACGCCATTACTTCCAAGCCCACAAAATTGTGGTCCCGACCAGTTTCCCACTCAGGGAGATCCTGAGAAACCAAGACGCAAGTGGTCGTATAGCAAAATGGGCCATGGAGCTCGCCGAGTTCGAAATACAATTCTCGGCCCTCACGGCGATCAAATCCCAGGTCTTGGCAGACTTTGTAGCGGAATGGATAGCTCCGGCACCATCAACGCATGAGCCAGCCGGATTCGAAAAGGATCACTGGACCATGTATTTCGATGGATCCCGAGCGCATTTAACGCCGGGGTCGTTGTCGTGTTGGTCTCCCGGATGGAGAGCAACTCCGATGTCATTCGATTGCACTTTGCCGCGACCAATAACGCGGCAGAGTATGAAGGCCTCTTGGCCGGACTACGAGCATGCAAATCGCTCGGAGTCCAACGGCTTACTTTGATGGGCGATTCGCAGTTGGTCGTGAACCTGGTCAACAAGGAGTATCAGTGTTTTGATACCTCAATGGCGCTTTACCTGGTCTAAGTAAGGAAGATGGAGAAGTACTTCAAGAATTTTGAGGTACTCTACATCCCCAGGAAGGACAATACCCTGGCCGACCAATTATCAAAGGTCGGTTCCTCCCAAGCTACCGCTCCGGCGGGGGTGCTCGTTGAGCACCTGTACAAGCCCTCCATTCCCTCTGTATAGGAGGCACCAGAGACAGGCAGTACAGTCTCTCTCCTCGAGCAAAGCGTGAGTTGGATGACGCCATTCGTCCAATACCTCGCGCATGGGACTTTGCCCGAGGAGGAAGCCGAGCGTTCCCGGCTTACAAGGCGGTCCTCTCAGTACAGACTGATCGAAGGCGACATATACCACAAGGGCGCATTAGGAGTTCTCTCCAAGTGTGTCTCCCAGGAAGAAGGCCAGTACCTTCTTCGTGACATCCATGAAGGAATGTGCGGAGCTCATTCGTTGTTCAGGACGCTCGTGAGCAAAGCTTTCCGATTGGGTTACTATTGGCCAACGGCCTTAGCGGATGCACGGTCGATTGTGACAACTTGTCGAGTATGCCAGTTTCATGCCCATAAAGTCCATCAACCAGCATATACGCTGCAAACCATCCCACTCTCGTGGCCATTTTCAACCTGGGGGCTCGATATCCTCGGACCTTTCCCCCGAGGTCGGAAGGGCTGCAAGTACTTGCTCGTGGCCATCGATACCTTCACCAAGTGGATAGAGGCCGAGCCCGTGTCGACCATCTCGGCCCAAGCGGCCAAGAGGTTCCTTCGAAGCAATGTGGTAACACGATTTAGGATACCCAATCGTCTCATCACAGACAACGGAACTCAATTCATCAGTGAATTGTTCCAAGCTTATTGCGAGGAGGTCGGGACTAAGGTTTGCTTCGCCTCTGTGGCACATCCATAGAGCAATGGGGCAGCCGAACGAGCAAATGGACAGATAATTCACGGAATAAAAAAGAGGGTCTTTAAGAACCTCAGCCAGCACAAGCAAGAGTGGGTGGACGAGCTTCCCTTCGTCCTTTGGTCGATTCGCACCACGACAAGTCGGCCTACGGGTGAAACCCCGTTCCAGCTCGTCTACGGTGCAGAGGCCATTTTACCTGCGGAAATTGTGCTGGGTTCCCCAAGAGTGCAACTGGTCGACTCCGTCGACCAGGAAATCGAGCGGCTCATCGACCTAGACCTCGCAGAGGCAACACGAGAACGGGCATTACTCCGATCCGCGGTTTACCTACAGGCACTTCGTGGGCACACAGCCAAATCGGTTCTACCAAGGGCCCTGCAAGTTGGTGACTTGGTCCTACGGCGAATTCAGGATATGTCAAAAGCCAGTAAACTAACCCCCAGGTGGGAGGGGCCCTACATGGTCGTATCTGTAACACGCCCGGGGGCTCTTCGCCTAGCGATGGAGGATGGACGAGTACTCGCCAGCACCTGGAACATTGACCAGTTATGTAAGTTCTATGTTTAAGTGTTTTTAACTCAAGCCTCTATTCACGTAAAAAAAATCCGGTTCATCCGTCCCATTGCCTCTCTCGTTCTTTCCAAAAGACTTGTGAGTTTCAGTACCTGCCCACTGGTAAGCCGACCAAGTCTCGCACAAGCGGCACACTTTTGCTCACAATCTCGAGGATCGAGTGGACAGGCCAAACGCTAGAACAAACGCTTCGCTTCAATTCTAACTCCGGCAAAGCGAGCATAACTGACAATGCATGTGTACCAGCCGTCCCGGAACCAAGCTCGAACAACAGCGGGCTGTCTATCTAAGCCGATCACCATCCGCAGTAGTTCTTCGCTGCATGACGCGATCACACACAGACACCCTCTAGTTCGGTTCGAGCTCGGCCCCGACCTGGACACACTGGCCCAGCACGAGCATTGTCGGCACAAAGGTTCAACAGTATGTTCTTAGTGCAAGTTTGCAATGTTCGTAGAAACCAAGCCAACCATTTTTGAAGAATAACATCAAGGTCATGTGGAAGAAGTGTCTGCTGTGCCAGAAAGCATACCCTGTCGAAGCCAATTGAGTTGCCAAAGGATCTTACTAGCACGGAGCAACCTGTCAATTTTTGGATGTTATCCAGCGTTGACCTTGAAGCAATCTCGTCAAGTGTGTAGTTGTCTGCAAGTGCAGGAAGCCTCGAAGGTCGAGTCTCCCCGAAACCAATTCTATAGTTAGCCTCGAATCTCGGGGACGAGATTCTGTTAAGGGGGGAGGTTTGTAACATCCCAAAAATTGCTTTTAATATATTTAGTGTGTTTCTGGGATTATTTATAAATTTTTCGAAATTCACTTGGAAGCCTCGCGAGTAAGTCGGATTTAAGTTTATTGAACTAATCGCATTGAATAAATATCACACATTTTTGCATAAGCATAAAATCCAAAATTTTGTTGATAATTAAGATAATTGGTAGACGAGAGTGTTCGCTTCAAATATTTTCGAAAAATATGTTATATAACGTAAGTCGTTGATTTTATAAAAATCAGTAGAGGTGTTTGATTCACGAAAAGAATTTTTACGAACAATCTACACGTCGAAAAATCGTGAAATCAACTTCGTTAGGTTCCAAATAGTTCCTAGTATTTTACAGGAATTTTCCAGATTTTTAGAACCCCTCTACCATTTTTTTTTCACTAAACACGTTTTGGAATATATACACATATCTGCATGAGTACCAGGACGTTGGATTTTTTTTTTTGCCATTTCCTCCATGCATACTCACGACCATGCATGGCTCCATTCATTCCTTGTGTGAACTAGTAAAGCAAGCCGTTGTTGCCATTTTTTCCCCAGTCGTTCCATCTTACAGCCTCAGCCGTTCCCATTTTAATTAGGCAACGCATGAATGCATGAGCGTTTCTACTTCAACCGTTACCACCTCACTACATGTTGAATACCCCTAGTAAATGGCTCATTAGCATGGACGTGCATGGCTAGCTCAATTCACATGCATGAATTCTCCTTTATTTCCTATACGTTTCTCCATATTTCCTCACTTCCTATACATTGCTTTATTTCCATCCGTTTCTTCATTTACTTCCTACACGCTAACTAGCAACGCCACTTCCTGAATGTTGCTTCATCTCCAGCCGTTCCACAATTAGTTACATCAAAACTTTCATTTGTTTCTCCATCTCTCCATTTCCTGCATGTTTCCCCGTTTCTAGTCATTTCTCCTGCCGTTCACGTCGCCGTCTACGTCGTTGCCACCGCTGTGATGCCGTTGTCACCACCGCTGTTGTCTCGCTGCTGTTGTCGCCATCGCCGTTGCCTTCGCCGCCATCGCCGTCTCCACCGTCGCCTTCGCCATCGTCGCCGCTACTGTTGATGTCGTCGACGCTGTGTACGTCGTTGAAGCCGCTGGCTACCTCGCTGCCGTCGTCGCCGCCGCTGCCACCGCTTACCTCGCCGTTGACGCACTCTCTGATCTCGCATTTCCTGCGCCCAACAGTCTGCACCGCTGCTTAGCATCGTCTGGTACTTCTCTTAATTTTCTTTTACCCGCACTCTGTTCCGTCGATTGGTCGATCTAGCCTGTATATATTAGAAATACTAGCGTGTATGATTTTTCTATATGCATGAACTCATGTACTACAGTTGGTAGATGTATATATATATTCGTGCTTATATATAGATTGATCGGATGATCTCGTCGTGTCTGTTCGCGTATGTTTAGACATGTTAGCGTATATATGTGTTGGTACGAATGCATCTCTACATATATATTAGGCTGCGTGTGCACAGGGGCGGATACAGGCCCCGGGCTGCCCGTGCTGCAGCTCGGGACCTAGTACCGAAAGTCCATTAAATTTTTTAAAAAAACTATTGAAAAATAATTAAAAACAGAGATTTAATTTAAGATCAGTTGGTCCAGCCCGGGGCTTGGAACTGGGCTGGCTCCGCCCCTGCGTGTGCATACGTATATATATATGTTTTAGACTGAATCTTGAGCACGTACACATATATAGGTTGTAAGTAGTCTTGTATACATTAGGAGGTATATGTGAATGTTGTATATAAGTGTATATTATCATGTTTCTAGACGAACCATTTCGCATACACACTGTCTACGAATCCAAGCCACGCGTGAACAGTACCATGCAAACTAGTAAAAGTAAGTTACATGTGTTGATTTCCGGAAATTGCGAATTTTCTCTTTTTCGCTACAAATTCGTTCTAAGTTCGAATCGCTGTCAACAAATTTTGTTAATTAGTAAAAATTTATGAATTTTTTTTAAATATATTATATTTTATTCCGAATTGCAGAAATAAATGTCTTTCGCAAGAAATTACAGTTTTATACGTCTGTCGCCTGTCCATCGGGCGATATAAGCCTGTCGCCCGATGGGCCGGGCGGCAGAGAACCTTCGTGTTTTACGTGCCCGTTAGATTAGGCGACAGGCTTCTGTCGCCCGATCAACAGGCGACAGCTTAAAAATCCCCCGATGGACGGGCGACAGATAGCATGCGGGGTTCCTGTCGCCCGATGGACGGGCGACTGGTATATTTTATAATCGCCGCGCGCGTTCGGCCGGCCGGCAGAGGCATCAGAAGGAGGAAAACAAAAAGAAGAGAGAAAAGAGGAGAAGAAGAGAGGAAAAAAGAGAAAGGGAAGAAAATTTCTGCGCGATTTTTGAGCCCGTCACTTCATACTCAGGTAATTTCTCGTTCTTTAGTTTTTGTATTTGTAGATCTAGAAAATCTAGTTAAGAAATGTAGTTAGATGTAGAAAGATTTAGTAAACCTAGTTTGTAGTTATATGTAGTACAGACATAGCAAATCTAGTTAGGTGTAGGTAGATTTAGCAAACCTAGTTTGTAGGTATCACGATGGTCGTTCTAATTTTTGTAGCAGAGGTTATGATTTAGTAGAAATGATTTTAGATCTTGGTTTGTGTGCGTTGATATATCGAATGTAGATACTTTGAGCGGATAGAATTATTCATTTCTTTGGAATGCAGTTGGGTACATATAAGCGAAAGTAGTTTGATGTATGTCGAGTAGAAATTAATCGTCTGTAATGTAGTTCTGATGGTTGTTCAATTCTTTAGTAGTAGATCTATTGAATGTAGATATTGTATACCGATACGAGTACATCCATATACATATTCAATTCTTACGAATGTAGTACGGCAGAGATAGCGATTGTTACGATCGTAGATATGTATTGTTAGAAATGTTGCAAATTCTTGTACGATTAAATAAGTAATTTTGTAGCATATAGATATACCAACGCAAAGTTGGGGGTCGTAATATTTTTTACGGAAAGTATTTAATTCGTGGGTGAATGAATGGATTTGCATATATGGCAGAACGAGTTCAATTTAGAATATATTATGGCGAAGGGGTTGTAATGTATGATTCGGAGGGTGCAGATCTAAGTAACTTCCAGTAGGTAGACAGAAGTTTGAGTAGGGTCGAAGAGCGCACATTTTCTTCAGTGATGAAGTGGTTGTATTATACTTTTCGGATGGAAGAAGAGAAGTGGCAGCTGAAGGTATTTTGCCTCTGTAGTATGCAGAACAATCCATTTTGTTGGGAGCTAGTTGAGTTGAAAGGAACCGCATCGTGGAGATCATATGTGAGGGGGGACAGAGCAACGGGGATGGAACCGGGTGCTTTTAGTGCAAGCCTATGCCAGGATGTACCCCAGCAGGCCCGGACGGTGGGGAGTGTAGTCAGGCTCAAAATGAGTTAAGTTTTGGTGACACCGAAATTGGGGATCTAGCCGTGGGCGTACATCCAGGCAATGACGAGGACATTATTTGCGAAAGTGGCGAACAATCTGAATTTGGGGAGGACGAAGCAAATGTTGGACAAGTAGCGCTGGGAGTAGCAGACGAAGGTGAGCAAATTGATGAAATAATAGTTAGGATGGAAGAGGAAGACCTTGAGTACGGCATAGCAGAAGTGGAAGACGACGATGAGTCCAACGAGGAAGATGGAGGTACGGAGCCGCCTGTGCCAACCGAGTGGAGCACACATCAATTTGATAGGTTGGTTGTTAATGAAACCAACGACATACGTTGGCAGTACAGCCCCAACGATGTTAGGCCTGACAGTATGTACGCGAAAAGGAGGTCAGGCAGATCTTTGTGAACGATTGGGCCTTATCATTAAGAAGGACTTTCAGGGTTAAGAAATCCACGCCGACCTGCTACGACGTGGTGTGTGAGATCCATGGCTGTCCGTGGAGAGTGCACGCGTACAAGCCGAAGTGGGGCACCCATTGGTTATGCTCGAAGGTTGAGCAGCACAGCTGTATGATTGAGGAAACAATGATGGCTCACAGGAACCTGTCATCTGGGTTTGTCGCGAATCTCATGTACTCAGAGATAGTGGAGAACCTAGCTTATGAGCCCCGTGCTATTATCCGAGCTCTCGAGAACAGATATCAGTACACAATTAGCTATGGGAAGGCTTGGAGGGCGAAACAGAAGGCCTTAGAAATGAGGTTTGGAAAGTTTGAAGACTCGTACCACAATCTGCCCGCACTGCTCAGTTGCATTTAGGGAAGAAATCCCGGCACTTACTATGATTATCAAGATTGTCCGTCAATCAAGTGGCCAACTAAAAGGCATCTGAGGAGTGTTCTTCGCATTCGGAGCTTGCATTAAGGCGTTCTACCACTGTCGTCCATTGCTGTGTGTGGACGGCACATTCTTGACCGGGAAATACAAAGGGCAAATTTTGACAGCTGTGGGTGTTGACGGAAACAACCAGATTCTGCATGTTGCATTCGCCTTCGTAGAAAGTGAGAACTATGAGAGTTGGCTATGGTTCCTGCGGAACTTGAAGATTGGGGTGGTCAAAACTCGTCAGGATGTGTGCGTCTTTGCCACGATAGGCATCTTTGATGCGCTTAGTGCGATCAACCAGTTGCAAACAGGGGCAGAGGAGCCATTTCCATGGCCTGACTTGCAGAGCCGATGGTGCATGAGGCATTTGGGCGCAAATTTCTACAAGCAATTCAGGAACAAGGAACTCATGAACATGTTCAAAAGACTATGTAAGCGAGAACCGGGAGAGCAAGTTCGGACTCTGTGGAAAAATATCGATGGTGACAAGAAAACACAAAGAGGAGACGGCGAACAAGAGTATCGCCAATGAAGGGCACAATGAGGCGGAGCCTCTTCCCCACCGCCAATGTAAGATGACGCGACTAATCGTCGCCGAAGGCAAACGCCAATCAAATGTTTCTCGACTGGATCAAGCACGAACCGATGGAAAAGTGGAGCCTTTGTTACATGACACACATGGTGCCAGATACGGTGTGATGACCAAGAACTTTGCGTAAGTTTACAATCGGGTAATGAGAGGGATGAGGTGTCTCCCATTGGTGGGAATTGTTGAGGGAGTGCTGCGGGGCACAACCAAGTACTTCGTCGATAGACATCAAGCTGCACAGATAGTGCTGAGAGATGAGAAGCTCCTGTACTCCTCGATGATCAGTAAATACATGGAAGAGAAGAGTCAGAAGGCGGCCAAGCATAGAGCTATAAAAGTTGGTGCACGAACACTGCGCTTCGAGGTGATATGTAAGGATAAAGGACGGCGTGGAACCAACCAGCGGGTTGTCATTCAGGAGTGCGTATTACAGGACATCTGCAAATGCTCGTGTAACAAGCCCGACCTTTTGCACATGCCGTGTTCTCATGTGATAGCCGCATGTGCTTTATTTGGAATGCAACCTGGTACCTATCTATCTGAATATTTCAGGAAGGAAAGGGTGATGGCAACTTGGAGCGAGGAGCTGTATGGTTACGGTGTTGTGGGTTCTTTCACGGCAACTCCTAGTGCTGATGAAAGGTTCTGGGTCCCAGATTTTAATGCAGGTAGATGGAAAGCAGGGCGTCGGAAGACAAGACGTATCAGAAATGACATGGATGAGTCAGAAGCTGGCAAGCGCGTGAAGAAATGTTCATTGTGCAAGCAAACAGGACATACGTTCAAGAATTGCCACGCACAAAATGAAGGAGATGAAGGAGGAGATGGCAATCCGACGGTGGCGGGTGGATCGTCCTGTGCGACGAGTGCTGCACGACGCCAACGTACCACATGAGAAGCAATTTAATCGCAATGTAATCGATGTGATGTGTGTTGTGTGAACCCTGTGTGGACCTTGTGTGTAAGCCTGCTGCATGTGGCTGTGAGTGTTGTGCACTGAAAAATTATTGTAACTGTTTCTGAATATTTATGATGCTTGAACAATTTTACATGAATGTTTGTTTGAACACATTGTTGTGAGAAACCTATAGTATTCGGACGATTTTCTTTTGATATGATTTTGAAATGTAACTCACAATTTGTTATTTACAGGTATGGCTGACCAGCCAGGAGATGACGAGTGGCCATTAGAGTTGCTGGATCCGGTGGTCGACGGTAGTCACCGTGCCGCTTGCCACCGGGTTTTCCAATGAGGGAGGCCAGGCGCACACGTTGGGCGTCCTTCGTCCGAGGACACCGCAGTACTCCTGGGATATTGATCCTCGTTGGGTCCTCAGGTAACATATTACAATTCAGATTTCTTTATATGTTTGAGGTACTGTTCTTACTGGTGTTGTACTGGAAAAAATTACATGTTTTTCCTTTCGTAGGCTTCGAGCTTCAGGGTTGCTCCCTTTCGGCCGGATGGTGCGGGATGTGGGTCGGCGGTTTCCGTTCGACAGGTCCCTGATCACCGCTCTGGTGGATCGGTGGAGGCCAGAGACTGTCGGGATCCCGAATTTGCAAATCCGGACCCTCTGTGTATTCAGCACTAGTCCAGGAACGCGCTAGTGCACACAGTCTTAACATCGGTAAATATCACAATCATACCATTCGATATTATCAAAGTACTTTATTTAAATAACCAAACTGGTTACTCGACCTTATGGTCAAGTTACAAATATATGCCTCGCAAGGCGAAACTTATTCAGAGAGAAATAATAGCAGCGGAAAATCAAATAACTTCGTGGCGCCATCCAGTATACCACAGGCAACTGACTGGGCTCGCTTCCCTAAGTAGACGGATCCTCTTGGAGCTCCTCCTCCAAAGCTTGTGCAGTCTCCTCTTCAACTGGTGTTGTATTGTGGCAAGGGTGAGTACTTGGTACTCAGCAAGTCATGCACAGAATGCAAGCTAATATACTATATGCATGGCTTGGTACAAAGGAATAGCTCAAGGTATATTTGCGATAAACAAAGATTTGAAAAGTAATATAAGTAGATTCGAAAGCAGTAGAAACAAGTAAAGTATAAATAACTTTTCAAGGAATTTAATAAACATCTTTCCCATCCTAATCCATATTTCCATCAACTTCGTTATTAGTCCAACCTCAACTTTTCAAACCAAAGTTATTTTTAGGAAAATCTAACCCTTGACTGTAATTCCCGAGCGATGTCCAATACCGCGGACACGGCTATTCGAATAGATTCTAAACTCTGCAGAGGTTATGCACTTTACCCACAAGATACAGTCAAACACCACAAAGGCGAGTTCCCGTAACAAAGTCTTTCGGAAACCTCTAACAATACAAGTGGTCCTCCCCGGTTATTGCGCACTAACCCTTCCCTTCGCTAAGGCGAAGTCTAAGCCAATCAACCGTTAGATGGGTACTGGCCTCACCCAGACGCTACCCCGTACAACTTACACAAAGGGTGTAGTTGACCTCCTGAGGTCCCACAGGTATGTTATTAGCAACTTAGTCAACTAGGTCCGTCCCATTACACACATGTGGTTGCACGTTAGACCCAGTTCAAAGGCTTGCAAGGTTAAGTCCTTAGGGTGACCAGGGCAAGACTACCCGAAGAACCAAATCAACATTCCCAATGCCACAACTGGCCCACCTGATTACTCTTGCCACATGCCCCGGTCGAAATCGTTTATCAAACCCCGCTTGATTACCATGCACCACGTGCCATCAACATCACATGATACCTTTCCAAAACAGGTTCAATATATCATTAAGTCAATATTATCATTTGATTGTCCAAAATCATGTCATGAGCACGTAAAGTGTCTAAGCAAAGATACTACAACGGTCTAAACCCATGTTGGCAATTTAATAATGTCCAACTAGTAAACCACAACTAGGGTGACAAAGGGTCATGGCACATACTTAGATAATCAAGGTGTCATACAGCAAATTGGTACTTATCTAACCCCCATGTTTAAACAAAGTATTTTTCTAATTGAACTAGCATGCAATAGTTTAAATCAAAATAGATTTCGAAATAGGATCAACATGGTCAAAGCACAACTTGCCTTCAAAGAGTACTTGTTCTTGGTCCTGAGTTGGATCCTGAGTCAATACTTCTCCTTCGAATCCTTCCGGCACTTCAACGTCTACTCGTAAAGCGTGCAAATAGCAACACACAAATAAACAATAGGCAAAAACATCCCAAAACTCCAAATAAAATCCATAAACAGAGAGAACATAATTTTCTGGATTTTTAGGAACTGGAATCGTTCAAATCGGAGTTAAAATGCAAAAGTTATGATTTATTAAAGTTTAAATAATCAATTAAATAATATTACAGAGAAAAACTTTAGTCCAAAAATTAAATAAAATTCATTTTTAAGTAGATCTGAATTTTATACAAATTTAGAAATTTGAATCACTCAAATCGGAGTTGAAACGCAAAAGTTATAAGCGTTTGAAATTTGAAACAAAATCTGAAATCATTATTCGAATTAATAAATCATTTTCTTTTTCGGAAATTAATTATTGCGTCAGCAGTGACACGTGGCAGCCTCTGATTGGGTGGCTAGCGTCAGCCGGTTCATGGACGTGGTCCATGCTTGCCTCGGGTCTACCGTGGACTCGGTCCACAACTCACGGTCGCTGACAGGTGGCCCCCACGGATGACGTCATCGCTGACGTCAGCGGGGCTCAGCCGCACGGACTGACAGGTGGGTCCTCTGACACGCGGGCCCCGCGTGTCCGAGACAAACTCTCACGCGCGGCGCTGACCGCGCTGACCGCGGCGGTCCAGCTTCCCGCCACGTGGCGCGATCCTGCCCGTTGGTTTGAAAATCAACGGCGCGGATTAGATCTAGCGTAATGCTTTGGAAAAACAACTCGCCGATTCGGACTGCTCGATCTTGATCGGACGGTCAAGATCCAATCTAACGCAAACAACGTGGCTAACCCTAACCGCTCGATCTAAATCGGCGTACCGAGATCCAATCTAGTCTGCAGTGCGCTTCTAGCTACGTGGCACAATCTAAGCCGTTGGATCTAGATCCAACGGTTGAAAATAGATCCGTAGGTTGCACGTGAGATCTCACCGCGGTGTGGCGTGGCGCGATCCGAGCCCTTGGATTCTGATCGGACGGCTAGCGTAGCTCGTGGACGGCGATGGCGACGCGGCGGAGCAGAGGCCACCGGAGATGAAGACGACGTCGAGCCCAACGGCGCTTCGAGGCTTCTCCGGCGAAGTGAAGGGTACTCCCGAACGCGTCTCGTCTTGGGGAATCTGGATCTGGGTTTGACGACGGCGGAGGACGACGGACGGCGGCAAATGTCGGCGCGCTAACGCGCGAACTGGATTCCAACTCCGGCGAGCTCAGACGGCAAACGGGCGGCTCAGCGAGGTGAGAAGGGGCTCAGTGCGTCACGGTTGTGCGCTTCCGATGGCGGCGGCGTATTTAAAGGGGGCCTCGGCTTCCGTGTAGAGCGCGAACCGAGGTTGACACTGATGACGGCGGCGGAGGACTCGGCTTCCGGATCCGGCGAGGGCGACGAAATCGCGGCCGCCCACGTGGCGCGATCAACGGCCACGATGGCTTGGCGCGAACGGTCCGGTCCGACACGGCTCGGGTCGGTCGGCCGATCATGACCGTTGGATCTCGATCCGACGGTCCACGCGTGGTTAAGGATCAACGTGGTTCGGTCGAGTCGGTGGCTCGGGTCGGACTCGAGTCCGACTTCGGGTTACGACTTCGGTCGGAGGAATAGTACTTGACCCGAGTTGAATTTCCAGCGATTTAATATTTAAAATAATTCCCGATAATTCATTTAATTCAAGAAAAATAGCTAAATACTAAAAATTCCAGAAAATTCGAAATTATTTTAGAGCATTTGGGACTCAAATAAAATATTTCCAACAAAACTTTATTTGAAAATTTAATTTCTTTAATTATTTTAATATGGAACAAATTCAAATAAACTCCAAATAAATCCAAATAAATTCCAGAAAATTCCAAAAATTCACCAAAGTGAAAAATAGTAATTAATTTCATGAAAGGCAAAAATTGGGGTGTTACAAACCTCCCCCCCTTAATAGAATCTCGTCCCCGAGATTCAGGGCTTACTACAGAATAGGCTGGGAAACTCTTCCTTCAAATCCTCTTCGCGCTCCCAAGTCGCTTCGCTCTCTGCATGGTTGCTCCACTGAACTCTACAGAAACGGGTTGACTTGTTTCTAGTTTCTCGATCCATTGTGTCTAGAATCCTAACGGGATGCTCCTTATAAGTCAAATCCTCTTGCAACTCAATTGACTCTAGCGGTGTCTGTTCCCCAGGAACTCGGAGACACTTCTTCAATTGGGACACATGGAATACGTCATGTACTCCTGCCAATGACTGCGGCAACTCCAGCTGATAAGCAACTTCGCCTCTGCGACTCAAAATCTTAAATGGTCCAACATAACGGGGTGCGAGTTTCCCTTTGGCATGGAACCTCTTAACTCCCCTGAGAGGCGTAACTCTGAGGTAAACAAAGTCTTCTGGTTCAAAACTCAAGTCCCTGCGACGATTGTCAGCATAACTCTTTTGTCGTGATTGGGCTATCTTCAACCTTTCCCTAATCATAGCGATCAATGGAGTTACCAGAAACGTCAGCATGAGTGCAGAAGATGTTCAAGATTTCCCGACAAAGTTAGTATCAAGATTTTCCGTAGAAGTGCCTCGTGGCCGAAAAGCAGACACAGTTGGAGTCAGTGGACTTGTAAGAGGATCTCATCTGCAAGGAGCAGCCTACAAATTTTCGGATGTTATCAAGTGCTTGTCCAAAAGAGACCCCTGTCCAGTGTGCAGTTGTTTGGAAGTTGAAGAAGATCAAGAGTTGAGTCCCCTTGAACCTAATTCTATAGTCAGCCCTGAATCTCGGGGACGAGATTCTGTTAAGGGGGGGAGATTTGTAACATCCCAAAATTTGGGTTTTCAAAAAATTTTGGTTTAGTTTAGCTTCCCAAAAATTTTCGTTGATTTTCTCGCGTTTATAAAAGCTTGATTTGAATTTTCTAAAAGCTAAAACAATTTAAATTGATTATTCTAAACCTCAAATAAAATTTATTTTATTTTATTTGGATTCCTTGTACTTCAAGAAGTTTTCCTGTAATTTTTGAGATTTTTCGGAGCTCGTTTGCTATTTAATGGATTTATTCGGAATAGATTTGTATTAAGCCCTTTTATTGAAATTAATTAATTATTTGGAAAATTTTATATAAAGTTTTGTTGCAAATATTTTATTTGAGTTGGAAATGTCTCAAAATATTTTCTAGAATTTTTCTAAAATTTTTCGGGTATTTTTATTCCTCTATTGATTTAATTGAATTTGTTGGAATTATTTTTATTCGAAAATTGTTGGAAATTTCGGATTTTGGCTTGGCTTCATCCTCTTCTCTCTCCGCTGCCCACCTCACTGGCCCGCTCGCCACAAAGTCGCCCCTCGCCAAAGCCGCCTCCGCGCCACCGCCAAAGACTGCCTCGCTTCCCGCCGCTCCCGTTGGCTCAGCCGTTGGCCTGCTGGCAAGACGCTGCCGGCCACGCCCGCGCCGCCACTGGCCGCTGTGCCCACGCCGCCCGCCTCCACGCTACGCCACGCGCCCACACGCCCACCCGCGCTGCGCGCGATCCAGTACCGCGCCCGATCCGAACAGCCAACAGCCGATCCAACGCATCCCAGCCTGCCACGTCACCCCGTGTCCGTTTGGTGCACGGAGAGTGCTCGATAAAATGCCCAAACCGACCCAAACACCTCCAAACGCGTCCAAACTTGATTTTTCTTGATCTAGCCTCTTCCCCAAACCTATATAAGTGCCCCTAGACCTCTCCCACGGATATACAACCTCCGGATCATCTCCAAAACTCCGAGATCCATCCAATGTCGCCCGAACGTCGCCCAACGTCGGCCGAACTTTGGAGCCGCGTCCCGGGCAACTCGTCGACTCTTTTCGAGATCCGTCTTCTCTGTGGTGTGCCACAAGGTACCATCTACTTGCTGTCCAAAATCCAGCCAATTTGGTCCACGGGATCAAAAGTTACGGCCGTTTCAATCTCGAATCTTGCCGAGGCCATAACTCCCTCAATTTTTCGAGTTTGATGGTGAAATTTTTTGTGTAGACTCCTGGGGATGTCCTCTACAGGATGCACATCTTGCCCCAAGGTTTTGCCCTCTGGATTTGGCGCAGAAAAATAAATTCTCCGTTCGGACTGCGTTCGGACAGCGGCAAACTTCCTCGCGCGTCCCCGCTGTTCCAGAAGGTATTTCTTCGAGCCACCTGCGCCACGGTGTGCCTCTTGGTCCCATCTAGCTCTCGGTCAAATTTCGTTAAGTTCCGATCATTATTCTAGAAGTTATAGCCGTCCAAAGTTTTGATCCAAACCCGTTAATCGCCAGTTTGTGATTAATCCGGAAGGGCGCCGCAAAATCCGCCTATACCGTTGAGATCGTCTCGCGCGTTCTACGCAGTAGACATTCTCCCTTTGCCATCCCATCCTCCGAATTTTTTTATATATTTAGGCCACCGTTTGCCGTCGCCGCGCGTCGCCTTTTGACGCCGGTTATTTTGGTTCGCTCCGGCCGTGTTGTCGCGTCCGGTGGATCATATTGTACTGTTTTGGTCCATCTTTAGAGTTCTTTTGGCCTCTGTTTGCCGAGAAGCCGATTCCGGCCTAAACCCGTCGTCTTTCAACCTAGCCCGTGCCGCCGGTTCGCGCACCGGTTAGCCGTCCTTGGTAGCGTTCTACCGCGGCCATGTCGTTATACCGACGGTCGCTACTTCGCTTCATGAAGTCTCCTATCATTGTTGACCTCCACCGTTAACGTTCGCCGTTAACGTTTCCCCGTTAACGTTCTTCCGTTAACGCCTGCTAACGTTCCTCCGCTAACGTTTTGCCGACAATGTTTCACCGTTAACACTCTGTCGTTAACGCTCCGTCGGTAACGTCTTGCCGTTAACGTTTTATCATTAACGCTCCGTTAATGTTCCTCCATTAACGTTTCGTCATTAACGCTTCGTCGTTAACGCTCCTCCGTTAATGTTTCCCCGTTAACGCTCCGTCGTTAACGTTTCGTCGTTAAACGTTTCTCCGTTAACGTTTTGCCGTTAACGCTCTGTCGTTAACGTTCCACCGTTAACGTTTCATCGTTAACGTTCCATCGTTAACATTTCATCGTTAACAATTGGCTCTCTTCGCCTCGTTGTCATCGCATGTGTGTATTCTTGCACAAACCCTAGTGCGATGCCTTCACCTATTCTATTATCATGACGTGAGCCTAGTCTCATCGTCATATCATCTTCAAGCCGAATCAAAACCCTAACCGAAGACCGGTCTGATGAACTAAGTTTATCGTGAGCCGCGTTGTTATCTTTGCAATCTTTCCGGTTGTCTCAACCGTGGTAAGACGCTTGTCTTGTCTTATCCCTGAAGACCTAATCTGCCTTTAATCGAGAATTCCTTCGTGGACTTGGTCGATAGACCATTGGCCATCTGTTATACCCCTGTGCCCGATCTATCCGTCTCTCTTTTGTTTGACTGTGTCCGTTCGGTCAACGAAAGTCAACTTCGAGAATCAGTTTAGTCCACTGTGAACTAACATATCCTTATGGACCCGGTCTATAGATCGAGTGCCCATATGTCGCTATCTGTCCAATCAAGATAATAACTTCGGAAGAAATATTCTTCGAAATATTATTCTTTCTTTTCCAGTTATTAGTCTTTCCCTTTTCGGTGTTTTGCCGAAAGCCCGTTCTCTTTTGTCAACTCTTCGATCTAATCCGTTCGAGTTCCCAAATCTCTCCCAAGCCGTTATGCCCAATGCTGTTCGTTCTTAATTTGGAGTTTACTTGATTTGTCTTTTGAATTGGTTTGTATTTGCTTCTTCTTTAATCGTTAGACGCGTCGTCCCGAAATCGTTCGAACGAGCTGAGGATCGAGAAAGTGGAAGTTGAAGCTCGAGGATCAAGGATCAAGGATAAAGAGTAAAGGACAGTAAAAGTTTGCAAGGGCCAGGCAAGTTGTGCTTTGACCATGTTGATCCTATTTCGAAATCTATTTTGATTTAAACTATTGCATGCTAGTTCAATTAGAAAGATACTTTGTTTAAACATGGGGGTTAGATAAATACCAATTTGCTATATGACACCTTGATTACTTAAGTATGTGCCATGACCCTTTGTCACCCTAGTTGTGGTTTACTAGTTGGACATTATTAAATTGCCAACATGGGTTTAGATCGTTGTAGTATACTGCTTAGACCTGCTGCGTGCTCATAACATGATTTTGGACAATCAAATGTTAATATTGACTTAATGATATATTGAACCTGTTTTGGAAAAGTATCATGTGATGTTGATGGCACGTGGTGCATGGTAATCAACTGGGGTTTGATAAACAGTTTTCGACCGGGGCATGTGGCAAGAGTAATCAGGTGGGCCAGTTGTGGCATTGGGAGTGATGATTTGGTTTTTCGGGTAGTCTTGCCCTGGTCACTCTAAGGACTTAACCTTGCAAGCCTTTGAACTGGGTCATACTTGCAACCACATGGCTGGAATGGGACGGCCCTAGTTGACTAAGTCGCTAAGGACTCACTTGTGGAGCCTCAGGGTGTCAGTTACACCGTTTGTGTGATTGTATGGGGGAGCGTATCGTGGCTGTGGCCAGGTACCCATCTAACGGTGTGTTGGTCCCATACTTCGCCTTGGCTAAGGGAAGGGATGGTGTAGAGCACGTACCGGAGAGGACCACCTGTGTTGTTTGAGGCTTCCGAAAGGCTTTGTTATGATCGCTCATTCGCATACTCTTGTATGGCGATTCACGGCTGACGTGGTGAGTGGATTGTATCTTGTGGGTAAAGTGCATAACCTCTGCAGAGTGTAGAATCTATTTGAATAGCCGAGTCCACTGATCTTTGGACAATGCTCGGAATTACAAATAAGGGTTAGATTTTCTCAAAAATAACTTGGATTTGGAAAGTTGGGTTGGTTTAATGGAAATGATGGAAATGTGGTTTAGGATGGGGAAAATGTTTATTAAACTTTTTGAAAAGTTATTTATGTTTTACTTGTTTCTACTGCTTTCGAATCTACTTATATTACTTTTCAAAAGTCATTCATCGCAAAAATACCTTGAGCTATTCCTTTGTACCAAGCCATGCATATAGCTATTAGACTTGCATTCTGTGCATGACTTGTCGAGTGCTTTATGTACTCACCCCTTGCAAACAAACAATCACCAGTGAGCAAAAGTCTACATCGTCGAAGAAGAAGAAGTTCCGTGAGAAGGCGATTATCTAGGAGTCGAACCCTGTCAGTTGCCTGTGGCGTATTGATGGGATTCACCGATGTTCTTCGTTCCGCTGCTGCTTATTTGGAGTTGAAGCCGTCAGGGTTTCACAAATGTAAGGTTGACCTTAAGGTCGCTCAATAGTTTATATTCTATTATTGAGTTATTTTTACTATTCCGCTGTGTATGATTGTGATATTCATCTATGTTGAGACTGTGTGCACTAGCGTGATCCTGGACTAGTGCTGAATACACAGAGGGTCCGGATTTGCAAATTCGGGTCCCGACAGAGGTGGTATCAGAGCCATACTGACTGTAGGTCTTGACCCTAGATAGATTGGCCGTCTTTAGGAGCTTCAAAATTATTTTCTAAAGAGAAATTTTAACTTGAAAGAATAATACATTCTTGACTCATCTTATTCTTCTATTCTTTCCCCTTTGCTGAAAGTTCTATCCTTCCCTTCGATTTAAATGGAAATCTTACCTGAGTTGTTCTGAATAGTTAACGATGTTTCACACTTAAGGAGAAAGTACTGGATGTCGCCGTCAACCCTGAAGATCGTGAAGTAAGGAATTATCGAGCTCGAAGAGAAGTGGATCGATGAAGTGTTCTAGAAGCTTGAAGAACCAGTGCTTAGTAGTAAGTTGAGACTCATGTGTGAGAGTCGCGTCTCTTAAGATAGGAGTGTTACCCTTTTAGACGCTAGATTATTGTGTGCTTAGGAATTTGGTTCTTTCTTGTTTACTGAGTGTGCAGTATGTGTTGCAAAGCTTTTAGGCTTGGATAAGCAACCATACCTAGTTTTTAGTTGTTTTTATAAGTTTTTGGGTTAGACCTGCTCCCCTGCAATAGGATTCTTGAACCTCATCTATGCTTTTCCCTCTTACCTAAAACCCTGGAGTGGACAAAAGATGGAAAGGACCAACTACAAAGCCATAACTTTGAGGCGATTCAAGTCGATTCGGTTGCTACTATCTCGTGTCGTTGTCAAAGGCATCGTGACTAACAAATTGGCCCACCGTACCAACCGTGACAATTCGACACTTGGATCAGTTTGTAACCACCCACGTTTGATGGATCAACCACTCTCAAAGACGCAGAAAAATTGGCTTCGTGTCATAGAAGAGAAGCTAGCTTTAGTGTAATGTGAAGATAAAGAGAAGGTCCCCTGTGCTACTTGCCAGTAAAAAGGAGATGCATTAGTTTGGAGGAAAGGTTTCTACGCCACCTCGGAAGATGGACATACTATCACTTGGTTGGAAATTGCCACCGCCCTTCGTCAGTTTGTTGCGTCATCAGAAGATAGTGTGACTACCGCGAGTTCAGAGAAGAGTACAACCCCTGCACCTAATACCATACCGGGATGTTGTTCTTTGAAGTGTTGTCAGCCAAACAAGTTAGAAGACCGTGCATGCATCCGATGTGGAGAAATAGGATACACTGCTGATGAACATGCAATCAATTGTTCCAGCTGTGAAGGAAGCCATTTACCCGGAGAATGTCCTATGCGCAATATCACCTGCTATCTTTGCGAAGGTCGTGATCATTGCCCAGCTCAATGTCCCTTAGATCCAATAGTGACCGCTGTGACTCGGCATCAGCGAGAGAATTTTCGAGCCGTCATTGCTCAAGAGTTAGCGAAAAGAGAATGATTGTCATCCGCACCAGCTGTGCCACGTGAAGAAAAGAAGAAGCATGTCAACCCTATCCATCTACCTCAGGAAATCAGTAGTACTTGGTCACCATGGAATTGTTCTTGTGTGATAAATGAGGTCATTGGCCTAGAGAATGCCCCATCAACCCGACACGATGAC
Organism: Rhipidocladum racemiflorum; assembly: GCA_036346355.1. NCBI lineage: Eukaryota > Viridiplantae > Streptophyta > Magnoliopsida > Poales > Poaceae > Rhipidocladum > Rhipidocladum racemiflorum. Next base: position 20,421,035 of record CM070582.1, read on the forward strand.
CCAAACATTCATGTTACAACTGTGAAAGTGAGTGGTAAGACTATGGAAGCAACTTGCTTAAGGAGTCAGTTGAAGCAAGAAGAGTTGGTTAACAAAGGCCTTAACCTGAAAAATGAGTGCAAGGAATTGGAAGACCACCGCAAGCGTCAGAAAGTTTGTCAAGAAGGACCACCGCAACAGCAAATGAGGAGTGCCTCTCAACAATTTAGTTGCCATACTGCTCAGACTTTGTTAGAGACACCTTCACCTGTGCTTCGCCCTGATAGTTAGAGTTTCCATAACATCAACCTAGTGAAACGTTCTCAAAAGAAAAGCCTGCTGCCTAGAATTTGCTTTGCCTGTCATCAGCCAGAAAATTTTGCTAACCACTACTCTCAGAAGAAAGTGATCACTGCGGATCGCATCGATCTCAGCTCTACCCTACCAAGATTAGTATCATGTCAGGAGAAAGCCAACGGATGTCAGTCAAGTGTTGCTTCAGATGCAATGAGCCGGGAGACTTTGCTAATAGTTGTCCTAGGAGAAAAGGTGTTATACCTGCCCACTTCAATCCTAGTCCTACCCCTACCAAGACACTTGCGTCAGAAAGTGAATTGTGAAGGAGTATTCAGTTGATACAGAGTTTCGGTCAAAGGATCAAGCCGACAAAGATAGTGCCAGACCAACCGGAATGCTACTCAAGTCTTGTCGAAAACCACGTAATCACAAGTAAGCTTTGTTGTCAGATACAGCCTGTCCAATTTCTAGAGGAAGCGGGAAATCAAGTGTTTAGGAACAGAAGCAAGGAGCCTATCAATGGAGTTACCAGAAACGTCAGCATGAGTGCAGAAGATGTTCAAGATTTCCCGACAAAGTTAGTATCAAGATTTTCCGTAGAAGTGCCTCGTGGCCGAAAAGCAGACACAGTTGGAGTCAGTGGACTTGTAAGAGGATCTCATCTGCAAGGAGCAGCCTACAAATTTTCGGATGTTATCAAGTGCTTGTCCAAAAGAGACCCCTGTCCAGTGTGCAGTTGTTTGGAAGTTGAAGAAGATCAAGAGTTGAGTCCCCTTGAACCTAATTCTATAGTCACCAATCTCGGGACGAGATTCTGTTAAGGGGGGGAGATTTGTAACATCCCAAAATTTGGGTTTTCAAAAAATTTTGGTTTAGTTTAGCTTCCCAAAAATTTTCGTTGATTTTCTCGCGTTTATAAAAGCTTGATTTGAATTTTCTAAAAGCTAAAACAATTTAAATTGATTATTCTAAACCTCAAATAAAATTTATTTTATTTTATTTGGATTCCTTGTACTTCAAGAAGTTTTCCTGTAATTTTTGAGATTTTTCGGAGCTCGTTTGCTATTTAATGGATTTATTCGGAATAGATTTGTATTAAGCCCTTTTATTGAAATTAATTAATTATTTGGAAAATTTTATATAAAGTTTTGTTGCAAATATTTTATTTGAGTTGGAAATGTCTCAAAATATTTTCTATAATTTTTCTAAAATTTTTCGTGTATTTTTATTCCTCTATTGATTTAATTTAATTTGTTGGAATTATTTTTATTCGTAATTTGTTGGAAATTTCGGATTTTGGCTTGGGCTTCATCCTCTTCTCTCTCTCCCGCTGCCCACCTCGCCACCGGCCCGCTTCGCCAAAGTCGCTTCCTCACACAAAGTCGCCTCCTGGCCAAACTGCCAAAGACTGCTCGCTTCCCGCCTCCTCTGGCTCAAATTGCCTGGCTGCCAAGACGCTGCCGGGCCACGCTTCGCTGGGCCGCCCGCCGCTTCAGCCCACGCCGCTTCGCCTCCACGCTACGCCACCACGCGCCCACACGCCCACTCCGCTGGCCAAGGCCACACATCCACCGCGCCCGATCCGAACAGCCAACACCGATCCAACGATCCCACCGCCACGCCACCCCGTGTCCGCTTGGTGCACGGAGAGTGCTCGATAAAATGCCCAAACCGACCCAAACACCTCCAAACGCGTCCAAACTTGATTTTCTTGATCTAGCCTCTTCCCCAAACCTATATAAGTGCCCCTAGACCTCTCCCACGGATATACAACCTCCGGATCATCTCCAAAACTCCGAGATCCATCCAATGTCGCCTCGAACGTCGCCCAACGCCGGCCGAACTTTGGAGCCGCGTCCCGGGCAACTCGTCGACTCTTTTCGAGATCCGTCTTCTCTGTGGTGTGCCACAAGGTACCATCTACTTGCTGTCCAAAATTCAGCCAATTTGGTCCACGGGATCAAAAGTTACGGCCGTTTCAATCTCGAATCTTGCCGAGGTCATAACTCCCTCAATTTTTCGAGTTTGACGGTGAAATTTTTTGTGTAGACTCCTGGGGATGTCCTCTACAGGATGCACATCTTGCCCCAAGGTTTTGCCCTCTGGATTTGGCACAGAAAAATAAATTCTCCGTTTAGACTGCGTTCCAGACAGCGGCAAACTTCCTCGCGCGTCCCCCGCTGTTCCAGAAGGTATTTCTTCGAGCCACCTGCGTCACGGTGTGCCTCTTGGTCCCATCTAGCTCTCGGTCAAATTTCGTTAAGTTCCGATCATTATTCTAGAAGTTATAGCCGTCCAAAGTTTTGATCCAAACCCGTTAATCGCCAGCTTGTGATTAATCCGGAAGGGCGCCGCAAAATCCGCCTATACCGTTGAGATCGTCTCGCCGCGTTCTCTACGCAGTAGACATTCTCCCTTTGCCATCCCATCCTCCGAATTTTTTTATATATTTAGGCCACCGCTTGCTTGCCGCGCCGCGCTTTTGACGCCGGTTATTTTGGTTCGCTCCGGCCGTGTTGTCGCGTCCGGTGGATCATATTGTACTGTTTTGGTCCATCTTTAGAGTTCTTTTGGCCTCTGTTTGCCGAGAAGCCGATTCCGGCCTAAACTCCGCTGCCTTTCAACCTAGCCCGTGCCGCCGGTTCGCGCGACCGGTTAGCCGTCCCTGGTAGCGTTCTACCGCGGCCATGTCGTTATACCGACGGTCGCTACTTCGCTTCATGAAGTCTCCTATCATTGTTGACCTCCACCGTTAACGTTCGCCGTTAACGTTTCCCCGTTAACGTTCTTCCGCAACGCCTGCTAACGTTCCTCCGCTTAACGCTTTTGCCGACAATGTTTCACCGTTAACACTCTGCCGTTAACGCTCCGCCGTAACGTCTTGCCGTTAACGTTTTATCGTTAACGCCCGTTAATGTTCCTCCATTAACGTTTCGCCATTAACGCCGCCGTTAACGCCTCCGTTAATGTTTCCCGTTAACGCTCCGTCGTTAACGTTTGCCGTTAAACGTTTCTCCGTTAACGTTTTGCCGTTAACGCCTGCCGTTAACGTTCCACCGTTAACGTTTCATCGTTAACGTTCCATCGCAACATTTCATCGTTAACAATTGGCTCTCTTCGCCTCGTTGTCATCGCATGTGTGTATTCTTGCACAAACCCTAGTGCGATGCCTTCACCTATTCTATTATCATGACGTGAGCCTAGTCTCATCGTCATATCATCTTCAAGCCGAATCAAAACCCTAACCGAAGACCGGTCTGATGAACTAAGTTTATCGTGAGCCGCGTTGTTATCTTTGCAATCTTTCCGGTTGTCTCAACCGTGGTAAGACGCTTGTCTTGTCTTATCCCTGAAGACCTAATCTGCCTTTAATCGAGAATTCCTTCGTGGACTTGGTCGATAGACCATTGGCCATCTGTTATACCCCTGTGCCCGATCTATCCGTCTCTCTTTTGTTTGACTGTGTCCGTTCGGTCAACGAAAGTCAACTTCGAGAATCGCTTTAGTCCATCGTGAACTAACATATCCTTATGGACCCGGTCTATAGATCGAGTGCCCATATGTCGCTATCTGTCCAATCAAGATAATAACTTCGGAAGAAATATTCTTCGAAATATTATTCTTTCTTTTCCAGTTATTAGTCTTTCCCTTTTCTGTTTTGCCGAAAGCCCGTTCTCTTTTGTCAACTCTTCGATCTAATCCGTTCGAGTTCCCAAATCTCTCCCAAGCCGTTATGCCCAATGCCGTTCGTTCTTAATTTGGAGTTTACTTGATTTGTCTTTTGAATTGGTTTGTATTTGCTTCTTCTTTAATCGTTAGACGCCGTCGTCCAAATCGCTCGAACGAGTGAGGATCGAGAAAGTGGAAGTTGAAGCTCGAGGATCAAGGATCAAGGATAAAGAGTAAAGGACAAGAAAAGTTTGCAAGGGCCAGGCAAGTTGTGCTTTGACCATGTTGATCCTATTTCAAATCTATTTTGATTTAAACTATTGCATGCTAGTTCAATTAGAAAGATACTTTGTTTAAACATGGGGGTTAGATAAATACCAATTTGCTATATGACACCTTGATTACTTAAGTATGTGCCATGACCCTTTGTCACCCTAGTTGTGGTTTACTAGTTGGACATTATTTAATTGCCAACATGGGTTTAGATCGTTGTAGTATCTTTGCTTAGACTGCTGCGTGCTCATAACATGATTTTGGACAATCAAATGTTAATATTGACTTAATGATATATTGAACCTGTTTTGGAAAAGTATCATGTGATGTTGATGGCACGTGGTGCATGGTAATCAACTGGGGTTTGATAAACAGATTTCGATCGGGGCATGTGGCAAGAGTAATCAGTGGGCCGGTTGTGGCATTGGGAGTGATGATTTGGTTTTTCGGGTAGTCTTGCCCTGGTCACTCTAAGGACTTAACCTTGCAAGCCTTTGAACTGGGTCATACTTGCAACCACATGGCTGGAATGGGACGGCCCTAGTTGACTAAGTCGCTAAGGACTCACTTGTGGAGCCTCAGGTGTCGATTACACCGTTTGTGTGATTGTATGGGGAGCGTATCGTGGTCGTGGCCAGGTACCCATCTAACGGTGTGTTGGTCCCATACTTCGCCTTGGCTAAGGGAAGGGATGGTGTAGAGCACGTCTCGAGAGGACCACTGTGTTGTTTGAGGCTTCCAAAGGCTTTGTTATGATCGCTCATTCGCATACTCTTGTATGGCGATTCACTACCGACGTGGTGAGTGGATTGTATCTTGTGGGTAAAGTGCATAACCTCTGCAGAGTGTAGAATCTATTTAAATAGCCGAGTCCACGGTACTGGACAATGCTCGGGAATTACAATCAAGGGTTAGATTTTCTCAAAAATAACTTGGATTTGGAAAGTTGGGTTGGTTTAATGGAAATGATGGAAATGTGGTTTAGGATGGGGAAAATGTTTATTAAACTTTTTGAAAAGTTATTTATGTTTTACTTGTTTCTACTGCTTTCGAATCTACTTATATTACTTTTCAAAAGTCAAGCATCGCAAAAATACCTTGAGCTATTCCTTTGTACCAAGCCATGCATATAGCTATTAGACTTGCATTCGTGCATGACTTGTCGAGTGCTTTATGTACTCACCCCTTGCAAACAAACAATCACCAAGTGAGCAAAAGTCTACATCGTCGAAGAAGAAGAAGTTCCGTGAGAAGGCGATTATCTAGGAGTCGAACCACTCGCGCTTGCCTGTGGCGTATTGATGGGATTCACCGATGTTCTTCGTTCATTCCGCTTATTTGGAGTTGAAGCCGTCAGGGTTTCACGAATGTAAGGTTGACCTTAAGGTCGCTCAATAGTTTATATTCTATTATTGAGTTATTTTTACTATTCCGCTGTGTATGATTGTGATATTCATCTATGTTGAGACTGTGTGCACTAGCGTGATCCTGGACTAGTGCTGAATACACAGAGGGTCCGGATTTGCAAATTCGGGTCCCGACAGAGGTGGTATCGAGCCATACTGACTGTAGGTCTTGACCCTAGATAGATTGGCCGTCTTTAGGAGCTTCAAAATTATTTTCTAAAGAGAAATTTTAACTTGAAAGAATAATACATTCTTGACTCATCTTATTCTTCTATTCTTTCCCCTTTGCTGAAAGTTCTATCCTTCCCTTCGATTTAAATGGAAATCTTACCTGAGTTGTTCTGAATAGTTAACGATGTTACACACTTAAGTAGAAAGTACTTGGATGTCGCCGTCAACCACGAAGATCGTGAAGTAAGGAATTATCGAGCTCGAAGAGAAGTGGATCGATGAAGTGTTCTAGAAGCTTGAAGAACCAAAGGCTTAGTAGTAAGTTGAGACTCATGTGAGAGTCGCGTCTCTTAAGATAGGAGTGTTACCCTTTTAGACGCTAGATTATTGTGTGCTTAGGAATTTGGTTCTTTCTTGTTTACTGAGTGTGCAGTATGTGTTGCAAAGCTTTTAGGCTTGGATAAGCAACCATACCTAGTTTTTAGTTGTTTTTATAAGTTTTTGGGTTAGACCTGCTCCCCTGCAATAGGATTCTTGAACCTCATCTATGCTTTTCCCTCTTACCTAAAAACCCTGGAGTGGACAAAAGATGGAAAGGACCAACTACAGCAGTAACTTTGAGGCAGTTCAAGTCGGGCCTGGGCTTGCTACTATCTCGTGTCGTTGTCAAAGCGGTCGTGACCAACAGCCGTCCACCGTACCAACCGTGACAATTCGACACTTGGATCAGTTTGTAACCACCCACGTTTGATGGATCAACCACTCTCAAAGACGCAGAAAAATTGGCTTCGTGTCATAGAAGAGAAGCTAGCTTTAGTGTAATGTGAAGATAAAGAGAAGGTCCCCTGTGCTACTTGCCAGTAAAAAGGAGATGCATTAGTTTGGAGGAAAGGTTTCTACGCCACCTCGGAAGATGGACATACTATCACTTGGTTGGAAATTGCCACCGCCCTTCGTCAGTTTGTTGCGTCATCAGAAGATAGTGTGACTACCGCGAGTTCAGAGAAGAGTACAACCCCTGCACCTAATACCATACCGGATGTTGTTCTTTGAAGTGTTGTCACCAAACAAGTTAGAAGACCGTGCATGCATCCGATGTGGAGAAATAGGATACACTGCTGATGAACATGCAATCAATTGTTCCAGCTGTGAAGGAAGCCATTTACCCGGAGAATGTCCTATGCGCAATATCACCTGCTATCTTTGCGAAGGTCGTGATCATTGCCCAGCTCAATGTCCCTTAGATCCAATAGTGACCGCTGTGACTCGGCATCAGCGAGAGAATTTTCGAGCCGTCATTGCTCAAGAGTTAGCGAAAAGAGAATGATTGTCATCCGCACCAGCTGTGCCACGTGAAGAAAAGAAGAAGCATGTCAACCCTATCCATCTACCTCAGGAAATCAGTAGTACTTGGTCACCATGGAATTGTTCTTGTGTGATAAATGAGGTCATTGGCCTAGAGAATGCCCCATCAACCCGACACGATGACCCAAACATTCATGTTACAACTGTGAAAGTGAGTGGTAAGACTATGGAAGCAACTTGCTTAAGGAGTCAGTTGAAGCAAGAAGAGTTGGTTAACAAAGGCCTTAACCTGAAAAATGAGTGCAAGGAATTGGAAGACCACCGCAAGCGTCAGAAAGTTTGTCAAGAAGGACCACCGCAACAGCAAATGAGGAGTGCCTCTCAACAATTTAGTTGCCATACTGCTCAGACTTTGTTAGAGACACCTTCACCTGTGCTTCGCCCTGATAGTTAGAGTTTCCATAACATCAACCTAGTGAAACGTTCTCAAAAGAAAAGCCTGCTGCCTAGAATTTGCTTTGCCTGTCATCAGCCAGAAAATTTTGCTAACCACTACTCTCAGAAGAAAGTGATCACTGCGGATCGCATCGATCTCAGCTCTACCCTACCAAGATTAGTATCATGTCAGGAGAAAGCCAACGGATGTCAGTCAAGTGTTGCTTCAGATGCAATGAGCCGGGAGACTTTGCTAATAGTTGTCCTAGGAGAAAAGGTGTTATACCTGCCCACTTCAATCCTAGTCCTACCCCTACCAAGACACTTGCGTCAGAAAGTGAATTGTGAAGGAGTATTCAGTTGATACAGAGTTTCGGTCAAAGGATCAAGCCGACAAAGATAGTGCCAGACCAACCGGAATGCTACTCAAGTCTTGTCGAAAACCACGTAATCACAAGTAAGCTTTGTTGTCAGATACAGCCTGTCCAATTTCTAGAGGAAGCGGGAAATCAAGTGTTTAGGAACAGAAGCAAGGAGCCTATCAATGGAGTTACCAGAAACGTCAGCATGAGTGCAGAAGATGTTCAAGATTTCCCGACAAAGTTAGTATCAAGATTTTCCGTAGAAGTGCCTCGTGGCCGAAAAGCAGACACAGTTGGAGTCAGTGGACTTGTAAGAGGATCTCATCTGCAAGGAGCAGCCTACAAATTTTCGGATGTTATCAAGTGCTTGTCCAAAAGAGACCCCTGTCCAGTGTGCAGTTGTTTGGAAGTTGAAGAAGATCAAGAGTTGAGTCCCCTTGAACCTAATTCTATAGTCAGCCCTGAATCTCGGGGACGAGATTCTGTTAAGGGGGGGAGATTTGTAACATCCCAAAATTTGGGTTTTCAAAAAATTTTGGTTTAGTTTAGCTTCCCAAAAATTTTCGTTGATTTTCTCGCGTTTATAAAAGCTTGATTTGAATTTTCTAAAAGCTAAAACAATTTAAATTGATTATTCTAAACCTCAAATAAAATTTATTTTATTTTATTTGGATTCCTTGTACTTCAAGAAGTTTTCCTGTAATTTTTGAGATTTTTCGGAGCTCGTTTGCTATTTAATGGATTTATTCGGAATAGATTTGTATTAAGCCCTTTTATTGAAATTAATTAATTATTTGGAAAATTTTATATAAAGTTTTGTTGCAAATATTTTATTTGAGTTGGAAATGTCTCAAAATATTTTCTATAATTTTTCTAAAATTTTTCGGGTATTTTTATTCCTCTATTGATTTAATTGAATTTGTTGGAATTATTTTTATTCGAAAATTGTTGGAAATTTCGGATTTTGGCTTGGGCTTCATCCTCTTCTCTCTCTCCCGCCCACCTCGCCACAAGGCTCGCCTGGCCAAAGTCAGCCTCACGCGCCAGTCCGCCTCACGCCAAACGCCAAAGACTGCCTGCTTCCCGCCTGGCCTCCCCGTTGGCTCACCTGCTCACATGAAGGCCAAGACGCTGGCCGCCACGCCAGCCCGCTCCAGCCGCTTCGCCTGTGCCCACGCCGCTTCGCCCACACGCCCGCCACGCGCCCACACGCCCACCCGCGCCTGCGCCCGCGCGATCCAGCTGCCGCGCCCGATCCGAACAGCCAACAGCCGATCCAACGCATCCCAGCCTGCCACGTCACCCCGTGTCCGTTTGGTGCACGGAGAGTGCTCGATAAAATGCCCAAACCGACCCAAACACCTCCAAACGCGTCCAAACTTGATTTTCTTGATCTAGCCTCTTCCCCAAACCTATATAAGTGCCCCTAGACCTCTCCCACGGATATACAACCTCCGGATCATCTCCAAAACTCCGAGATCCATCCAATGTCGCCCGAACGTCGCCCAACGTCGGCCGAACTTTGGAGCCGCGTCCCGGGCAACTCGTCGACTCTTTTCGAGATCCGTCTTCTCTGTGGTGTGCCACAAGGTACCATCTACTTGCTGTCCAAAATTCAGCCAATTTGGTCCACGGGATCAAAAGTTACGGCCGTTTCAATCTCGAATCTTGCCGAGGTCATAACTCCCTCAATTTTTCGAGTTTGACGGTGAAATTTTTTGTGTAGACTCCTGGGGATGTCCTCTACAGGATGCACATCTTGCCCCAAGGTTTTGCCCTCTGGATTTGGCGCAGAAAAATAAATTCTCCGTTTAGACTGCGTTCCTGCATAGCGGCAAACTTCCTCGCGCGTCCCCCGCTGTTCCAGAAGGTATTTCTTCGAGCCACCTGCGTCACGGTGTGCCTCTTGGTCCCATCTAGCTCTCGGTCAAATTTCGTTAAGTTCCGATCATTATTCTAGAAGTTATAGCCGTCCAAAGTTTTGATCCGAAACCCGTTAATCGCCAGTTTGTGATTAATCCGGAAGGGCGCCGCAAAATCCGCCTATACCGTTGAGATCGTCTCGCCGCGTTCTACGCAGTAGACATTCTCCCTTTGCCATCCCATCCTCCGGAATTTTTTTTATATATTTAGGCCACCGTTTGCCGTCGCCGCGCGTCGCCTTTTGACGCCGGTTATTTTGGTTCGCTCCGGCCGTGTTGTCGCGTCCGGTGGATCATATTGTACTGTTTTGGTCCATCTTTAGAGTTCTTTTGGCCTCTGTTTGCCGAGAAGCCGATTCCGGCCTAAACCCGTCGTCTTTCAACCTAGCCCGTGCCGCCGGTTCGCGCACCGGTTAGCCGTCCTTGGTAGCGTTCTACCGCGGCCATGTCGTTATACCGACGGTCGCTACTTCGCTTCATGAAGTCTCCTATCATTGTTGACCTCCACCGTTAACGTTCGCCGTTAACGTTTCCCCGTTAACGTTCTTCCGTTAACGTTCCGTTAACGTTCCTCCGCTAACGTTTTGCCGACAATGTTTCACCGTTAACACTCTGTCGTTAACGCTCCGTCGGTAACGTCTTGCCGTTAACGTTTTGTCATTAACGCTCCGTTAATGTTCCTCCATTAACGTTTCGTCATTAACGCTTCGTCGTTAACGCTCCTCCGTTAATGTTTCCCCGTTAACGCTCCGTCGTTAACGTTTCGTCGTTAAACGTTTCTCCGTTAACGTTTTGCCGTTAACGCTCTGTCGTTAACGTTCCACCGTTAACGTTTCATCGTTAACGTTCCATCGTTAACATTTCATCGTTAACAATTGGCTCTCTTCGCCTCGTTGTCATCGCATGTGTGTATTCTTGCACAAACCCTAGTGCGATGCCTTCACCTATTCTATTATCATGACGTGAGCCTAGTCTCATCGTCATATCATCTTCAAGCCGAATCAAAACCCTAACCGAAGACCGGTCTGATGAACTAAGTTTATCGTGAGCCGCGTTGTTATCTTTGCAATCTTTCCGGTTGTCTCAACCGTGGTAAGACGCTTGTCTTGTCTTATCCTCAAGACCTAATTCGCCTTTAATCGAGAATTCCTTCGTGGACTTGGTCGATAGACCATTGGCCATCTGTTATACCCTGTGCCCGATCTATCCGTCTCTCTTTTGTTTGACTGTGTCCGCTCGGTCAACGAAAGTCAACCGAGAATCGATTTAGTCCATCGTGAACTAACCTATCCTTATGGACCCGGTCTATACATCGAGTGCCCATAGGTCGCTATCTGTCCAATCAAGATAATAACTTCGGACGAAATAATCTTCAAATATTATTCTTTCTTTTCCGATTATTAGTCTTTCCCTTTTCTGTTTTGCCGAAGCCCGTTCTCTTTTGTCAACTCTTCGATCTAATCCGTTCGAGTTCCCAAATCTCTCCCAAGCCGTTATGCCCAATGCTGTTCGTTCTTAATTTGGAGTTTACTTGATTTGTCTTTTGAATTGGTTTGTATTTGCTTCTTCTTTAATCGTTAGACGCGTCGTCCCGAAATCGTTCGAACGAGCTGAGGATCGAGAAAGTGGAAGTTGAAGCTCGAGGATCAAGGATCAAGGATAAAGAGTAAAGGACAGTAAAAGTTTGCAAGGGCCAGGCAAGTTGTGCTTTGACCATGTTGATCCTATTTCGAAATCTATTTTGATTTAAACTATTGCATGCTAGTTCAATTAGAAAGATACTTTGTTTAAACATGGGGGTTAGATAAATACCAATTTGCTATATGACACCTTGATTACTTAAGTATGTGCCATGACCCTTTGTCACCCTAGTTGTGGTTTACTAGTTGGACATTATTAAATTGCCAACATGGGTTTAGATCGTTGTAGTATACTGCTTAGACCTGCTGCGTGCTCATAACATGATTTTGGACAATCAAATGTTAATATTGACTTAATGATATATTGAACCTGTTTTGGAAAAGTATCATGTGATGTTGATGGCACGTGGTGCATGGTAATCAACTGGGGTTTGATAAATGATTTCGATCGGGGCATGTGGCAAGAGTAATCAGGTGGGCCAGTTGTGGCATTGGGAGTGATGATTTGGTTTTTCGGGTAGTCTTGCCCTGGTCACTCTAAGGACTTAACCTTGCAAGCCTTTGAACTGGGTCATACTTGCAACCACATGGCTGGAATGGGACGGCCCTAGTTGACTAAGTCGCTAAGGACTCACTTGTGGAGCCTCAGGTGTCGATTACACCGTTTGTGTGATTGTATGGGGAGCGTATCGTGGTCGTGGCCAGGTACCCATCTAACGGTGTGTTGGTCCCATACTTCGCCTTGGCTAAGGGAAGGGATGGTGTAGAGCACGTACCGGAGAGGACCACCTGTGTTGTTTGAGGCTTCCGAAAGGCTTTGTTATGATCGCTCATTCGCATACTCTTGTATGGCGATTCACGGCTGACGTGGTGAGTGGATTGTATCTTGTGGGTAAAGTGCATAACCTCTGCAGAGTGTAGAATCTATTTAAATAGCCGAGTCCACGGTACTGGACAATGCTCGGGAATTACAGTCAAGGGTTAGATTTTCTCAAAAATAACTTGGATTTGGAAAGTTGGGTTGGTTTAATGGAAATGATGGAAATGTGGTTTAGGATGGGGAAAATGTTTATTAAACTTTTTGAAAAGTTATTTATGTTTTACTTGTTTCTCTTGCTTTGAATCTACTTATATTACTTTTCAAAAGTCACATTTCGCAAAAATACCTTGAGCTATTCCTTTGTACCAAGCCATGCATATAGCTATTAGACTTGCATTCAGGCATGACTTGCCGAGTGCTTTATGTACTCACCCCTTGCAAACAAACAATCACCGGTGAGCAAAAGTCTACATCGTCGAAGAAGAAGAAGTTCCGTGAGAAGGCGATTATCTAGGAGTCGAACCCTCGCTTGCCTGTGGCGTATTGATGGGATTCACCGATGTTCTTCGTTCATTCTTTGCTTATTTGGAGTTGAAGCCGTCAGGGTTTCACGAATGTAAGGTTGACCTTAAGGTCGCTCAATAGTTTATATTCTATTATTGAGTTATTTTTACTATTCCGCTGTGTATGATTGTGATATTCATCTATGTTGAGACTGTGTGCACTAGCGTGATCCTGGACTAGTGCTGAATACACAGAGGGTCCGGATTTGCAAATTCGGGTCCCGACATCTACGGCGACTCCTTCTGCGGTCATTACATGTCCAAGAAACTCCACCTTGTCCTTCCAAAAATCACACTTGCTGAACTTGGCGAAAAGTTGCTGTTCCCTCAGCTTTTCCAAAACTCGCCTTAAGTGTTCGGCATGTTCACTCTCTGTCTTGGAGTAGATTAGGATATCGTCTATGAACACGACGACAAACTTGTCCAAATATTCCATGAACACCTTATTCATCATATTCATGAAATAAGCTGGCGCATTCGTCAGCCCAAAGGACATAATCAGAACTCGTAATGTCCATATCTTGACGAGAATGCAGTCTTCGGAATATCTTCTGATCGGATCTTCAACTGATGGTATCCCGATCTAAGATCAATCTTGGAGAAAACTCCGGCTCCTCTCAGCTGATCAAACAAATCATCAATCCTGGGTAGCGGATACTTATTCTTCACGGTGACTTCATTGAGTGCACGGTAGTCGATGCACATCCTGAAACTCCCGTCCTTCTTCTTGACAAACAAAACTGGTGCTCCCCACGGCGACGAACTCGGTCTGATAAATCCTTTCTCCATTAACTCTTCTAGCTGTTTCTTCATCTCTACCAACTCCTCGGTGGACATCCGATAGGGTATCTTTGCTATCGGTCTTGTGCAGTACAAGCTCTATCACAAACTCTATGTCCCTGTCTGGCGGCATACCAGGTAGATCTTTGGGAAAAACATCTGGGTACTCATTCACTACTGAGACATCCTCTATGCTGATTGCCTTGGTACTGTTAACCATCAACTGTCCATCTCTAACTGCAGTGGCTTGGAATTCCACTTTCTTCCCACACGGGCTCTCAACTGAGATAGTCCTTCGTCCACAATCCAACACAGCCTTGTGCTTGGATAACCAATCCATTCCCAATATGACGTCTAAGGTCTGGGTCTCCAAAATTATAAGGTTTGCTAGGAACTCTATTCCATCTATTAGTATTCTTACCCCGGAACATCCTACTTTCGTTCGGAGTTCGGAACCAGGGGTTTGAACTAAAAGCATGCACTTAAGTCTTGCAATCCTCAAATCATTTCTAGTAGCAAAGCCTTGCGAAACAAACGAATGCGAAGCTCCAGAGTCAAACAAAACTGTGTACTGAGTTAACAAGTAACTTACCCAAGACGACGTCCGTAGCATTCTGCAGTTGCATCTGCGGTGACATGGTTGACTCGGCCTCTCACCACGGTGCAGTGTGGCTCTCGTGCCGGGCGCCCTAGCTGGGTGGTTCCTAGATTGAAGCGAATCCGTCACTCTCGCTGTCTTCTTTGGACAATCATGTTGGCAAAGTGTCCTGGCTCGTTGCGATTGTAGCAGCGTCTCACTATTCCTTGCCGACTGCTCGAGCAGCGTTTCTAGCGAAGGGGCTGGGGTCCGTAGTTCGATTGACGGGTCTTGGTGCTTTGGGATGGTGTCCTTGTTGCATTCTCGTGGTTGAAATCAAGAATTGATTTGGTGCAACTCTCGGTATTGCGTTCCACTGGCGTGATTCTTCTTTGTTGCATCCTGCGCTTCTGTTCTCATCCAGTTCCTTGCGCTTGTCCTCAAGAATAAGCGCCTTATTCACCAGCTCTTGGAAATCTGGAAAGGTGTGGGTGATCAATCCTACTTGCAATCCTGAGTTAAGTCCCTTCATAAAACGAGACTGTCTGGATTTATCCGTCGCTACATCCTCAGGTGCGTAGCGTGCTAGCTGTGTGAACTTGTTCGTAGTCGGCCACCGGGCCGATTACCTTGCTTCGCTGCTCAACTCCTCCTTCTTAAGGTCCATGATTCCTTCAGCACGTGATACTGCTTAATGCACAGAACTCTTCCCAAGTGATATCTTGGGGTTCTCTTTGCGTGGCACGAAGTTCTCCCACCATTCGGCAATGTTCCTTCCAGCTGATGAGAAGCGTAGAGTACCTTCTCATTTCCTATGCATTGAGCTATGTGTAGCTTCCTCTCGATTGATCTTAACCAATCATCGGCCTCCAATGGATTGGCATTCCCAGAGAAAGTGGGTGGGTGAGTTCTCATGAACTCTGACAGCCTTGTATTCTGGCGTTGTCCATGATTAACTTGATTAGCAGTGGCCTGAGCGGTGACGTGTTGCACTTGCTGCATCATAGCATGCATCAACTGAGTCTGGGCAGCAAGAAAAGCTCCGAAATTCTGCATATCCAGTGGCGGTGCTGGTGCTCCCTCATTGGGGTTTTCTACTGGGCGAGAACCACTCCCATTGCTTCCAAAGTTTCCACGGGTGTTCACCATCTGTCGATTTGCTCTAGGTTTAGAGATGAGAGGGAAACAAGAATAGACAAGTAACATGGAACTTAGGCGGGGCGAAAGGGGTAACTTTAAGGTCCAACTTTGTTATTAATAACTCGGTATGGTTGCTTACAGCGCCTAAGGGCCTTGCAAAACATACTGCACACTCAGCAAACAAAGCAAATCCAAATCGAACTAACTCTGGAGTCTAACGCCTAAAGGGTGACTCTTTATTCTATGACGCGACTCGGCGAAGGAGTCTCACTATAGAACCTATGCTCACTCATCGAGAAAACCTCCACGGCCTGGTGCGGGTCTTTGTGGCATAGGCGCCGAAACGATCGCCATGCCCAAAGAATCAGTGTCCTCTGTGGTAGTCGAAGAAGCAGTGTCCTCATCGAGATCCGACTCCTCCGATCTCGCTCGTGTAGCTCGAGTCATCGCTCGGTCCGTCCGCATAAAGTCATCTCCAACTCGTCAATCCTTCGTAGAAGGTGTGCCACATACTCTTGAGCTTCCCGCCATCGGTTCTTCTCTGTCGTGATTTCCTTGCGGGCCTTCTGTAGCTCCTTGCTTGTATTATCTAGTACCTCCTCCTGGGCGACAACCAATCGTGCCAACTGTGTAACCGTGGCATCCTCATCCTGAATCGCCGTCAAGAAGGTTATCGCTGCGGATGATAACGACACCGTGCTCTCCACCTTCTCTGGCGTAGATACGGGTAATGTGCCGCATTGCTCGTCGTGATACTTCTTGGATACCCATCTGCATTGTAGATCTCTGGCGGTCAAGGTGCTGTATCGGGCGATTGCCTGGGCCCTTCTTCCTAGCAGGTACCTCAATCTTCACGTCACAAGCCTTGATCAATCCCGCTTGTCTGATCACTTCGACTTGGTATTGGGGCTTCTCAAAATCTCCGAGAGTTTGTAGCATATGCCAAAGTTCCGCGGCGTGACCAACTCCTAGATCAACGTAGTTGAACTCTTCCTCCATCTGTCACAAGAGTGCTTTACGTAAGAGCTCGGAATTTTTAAATTGTGACAAGGTAAGGGAAAATTTCAGCAAGAGACAAGAAAAGAGAGAAGGGGATAAGTCGAGATGTCATTTCTTATTTTGACAAATTTTTAGCTTTTAGAAAATAGGTTTTATCCTCACTACGACCATTCTAGCTAGGGTTGAGCCTACAGTCAACCTGGCTCTGATACCACCTCTGTCGGGATCCCGAATTTGCAAATCCGGACCCTCTGTGTATTCAGCACTAGTCCAGGAACGCGCTAGTGCACACAGTCTTAACATCGGTAAATATCACAATCATACCATTCGATATTATCAAAGTACTTTATTTAAATAACTAAATCAAGTTACTCGACCTTATGGTCAAGTTACAAATATATGCCTTCGCAAGGCGAAACTTATTCAGAGAGAAATAATAGCAATGAAAATCAAATAACCGTGGCGCCATCCAAGATACCACAGGCAACCGACCGGGCTCGCTTCCTAAGTAGACGGATCCTCTTGGAGCTCCTCCTCCAAAGCTTGTGCGATCTCCTCTTCAACTGTGTTGTATTGTGGCAAGGGTGAGTACTTGGTACTCGACAAGTCATGCACGTAATGCAAGCTAATATACTATATGCATGGCTTGGTACAAAGGAATAGCTCAAGGTATATTTGCAGAACAAAGCATTTGAAAAGTAATATAAGTAGATTCGAAGCAAGAGAAACAAGTAAAGTATAAATAACTTTTCAAGGAATTTAATAAACATCTTTCCCATCCTAATCCATATTTCCATCAACTTCGTTATTAGTCCAACCTCAACTTTTCAAACCAAAGTTATTTTTAGGAAAATCTAACCCTTGACTGTAATTCCCGAGCGATGTCTAATACCGCGGACACGGCTATTCGAATAGATTCTAAACTCTGCAGAGGTTATGCACTTTACCCACAAGATACAGTCAAACACCACAAAGGCGAGTTCCCGTAACAAAGTCTTTCGGAAACCTCTAACAATACAAGTGGTCCTCCCCGGTTATTGCGCACTAACCCTTCCCTTCGCTAAGGCGAAGTCTAAGCCAATCAACCGTTAGATGGGTACTGCCTCACCCCAGACGCTCCCCGCACAACTTACACAAAGGGTGTAGTTGACCTCCCGAGGTCCCACAGTATGTTATTAGCAACTTAGTCAACTAGGTCCGTCCCATTACATGACATGTGGGTGCACGTTAGACCCAGTTCAAAGGCTTGCAAGGTTAAGTCCGTAGGGTGACCAGGGCAAGACTACCCGAAGAACCAACTCAACACTCCCCAGGCCACAACTGGCCCACCTGATTACTCTTGCCACATGCCCTGGCCGAAATCATTTATCAAACCCCGCTTGATTACCATGCACCACGTGCCATCAACATCACATGATACCTTTCCAAAACTGCTTCAATATATCATTAAGTCAAGATTATCATTTGATTGTCCAAAATCATGTCATGAGCACGTAGCAGGTCTAAGCAGTATACTACAACGGTCTAAACCCATGTTGGCAATTTAATAATGTCCAACTAGTAAACCACAACTAGGGTGACAAAGGGTCATGGCACATACTTAGATAATCAAGGTGTCATACAAAGAAATTGGTACTTATCTAACCCCCATGTTTAAACAAAGTATTTTTCTAATTGAACTAGCATGCAATAGTTTAAATCAAAATAGATTTCGAAATAGGATCAACATGGTCAAAGCACAACTTGCCTTCAAAGAGTACTTGTTCTTGGTCCTGAGTTGGATCCTGAGTCAATACTTCTCCTTCGAATCCTTCCGGCACTTCAACGTCTACTCGTAAAGCGTGCAAATAGCAACACACAAATAAACAATAGGCAAAAACATCCCAAAACTCCAAATAAAATCCATAAACAGAGAGAACATAATTTTCTGGATTTTTAGGAACTGGAATCGTTCAAATCGGAGTTAAAATGCAAAAGTTATGATTTATTAAAGTTTAAATAATCAATTAAATAATATTACAGAGAAAAACTTTAGTCCAAAAATTAAATAAAATTCATTTTTAAGTAGATCTGAATTTTATACAAATTTAGAAATTTGAATCACTCAAATCGGAGTTGAAACGCAAAAGTTATAAGCGTTTGAAATTTGAAACAAAATCTGAAATCATTATTCGAATTAATAAATCATTTTCTTTTTCGGAAATTAATTATTGCGTCAGCAGTGACACGTGGCAGCCTCTGATTGGGCGGCTGGCGTCAGCCGGTTCATGGACGTGGTCCATGCTTGGCTCGGGTCTACCGTGGACTCGGTCCACAACTCACGGTCGCTGACAGGTGGCCCCCACGGATGACGTCATCGCTGACGTCAGCGGGGCTCAGCCGCACGGACTGACAGGTGGGCCCTCTGACACGCGGGCCCCGCGTGTCAGAGACACACTCTCACGCGCGGCGCTGACCGCGCTGACCGCGGCGGTCCAGCTTCCCGCCACGTGGCGCGATCCTGCCCGTTGGTTTGAAAATCAACGGCGCGGATTAGATCTAGCGTAATGCTTTGGAAAAACAACTCCGCTGATCTGGACCGTTCGATCTTGATCGGACGGTCAAGATCCAATCTAACGCAAACAACGTGGCTAACCCTAACCGTTCGATCTAAATCTGACGGCTGAGATCCAATCTAGTCTGGTGCAGTTCTAGCTACGTGACACAATCTAAGCCGTTGGATCTAGATCCAACGGTTGAAAATAGATCCAGAGGTTGCACGTGAGATCTCACCGCGGTGAGACGTGGCGCGATCCGAGCCCTTGGATTCTGATCGGACGGCTAGCGTAGCTCGTGGACGGCGATGGCGACGCGGCGGAGCAGAGGCCACCGGAGATGAAGACGACGTCGAGCCCAACGGCGCTTCGGGGCTTCTCCGGCGAAGTGAAGGGTACTCCCGAACGCGTCTCGTCTTGGGGAATCTGGATCTGGGTTTGACGACGGCGGAGGACGACGGACGGCGGCGATGTCGGCGTTAACCATGGCGAACGGGATTCCAACTCCGGCGAGCTCGCATGTGCAACGGGCGGCGGCTCAGCGAGGTGAGAAGGGGGCTCAGTGCATCTGGTTGTGCGCTTCCGATGGCGGCGGCGTATTTAAAGGGGGCCTCGGCTTCCGTGTAGAGCGCGGAAACCGAGGTTGACACGGTGACGGCGGCGAAGGACTCCGGCTCGGATCCGGCGAGGACGACGAAATCGCAGCCGTCCACGTGGCGCGATCAACGGCCACGATGGCTTGGCGCGAACGGGTCCGGTCCGGACACGGCTCGGGTCGGGTTCGGCCGATCATGACCGTTGGATCTCGATCCGACGGTCCACGTGGGTTAAGGATCAACGTGGTTCGGTCGAGTCGGCTGGCTCGGGTCGGACTCGAGTCCGACTCGGGTTCTGACTCGGTCGGAGGAATAGTACTTGACCCGAGTTGAATTTCCAGCGATTTAATATTTAAAATAATTCCCAGTAATTCATTTAATTCAAGAAAAATAGCTAAATACTCGTAAAATTCGGAAAAATTCTGGAAATTATTTTAGAGCATTTGGGACTCAAATAAAATATTTCCAACAAAACTTTATTTGAAAATTTAATTTCTTTAATTATTTTAATATGGAACAAATTCAAATAAACTCCAAATAAATCCAAATAAATTCCAGAAAATTCCAAAAATTCACCAAAGTGAAAAATAGTAATTAATTTCATGAAAGGCAAAAATTGGGGTGTTACAGAGACCCACACCTTCCACCTACCCGTCGGGGAGATGGCGATCACCTTGCAGGACGTGTCGTACCTGCTCGGCCTCCCGATCGCCGGCGACGCTGTGGTGCCACACGACGTCAACCCTGCGTGGCGCCCGCAGCTACTTCAGCGGTTTGCTGGTGTGCTTCCAGCACCAGACTACCGGGCCTTCACCGGGACACACGGTCCTACGCTGCGGTGGCTTCGACAGTTCGTGGTACGCAACTACACTATGAAAAAACAAGTACTCTTCAATTACAACTTACAACAACATGTAATATGTGATCTTCTATCTTGCAGCCTTCGCAGCTCGTCGAGGCGGGCTGACGACCATCGGGTCACCGCCACTTGAGGCGTACTGCTGTGGTCGTTTCTACCGGTGCTTGTTCACGAGCTCCCATGGGGATAGCGTGGACAGGCACCTCGCCCGGTCATGAGGGAGATAGCGGGCGCCCCCTCGACGGCGTCGCGGTACTCACGAGGGGTCATCCTCTGCGGCGCGTCACGAGCCCTCTGCGAAAGGTGTACTCGGACCGGCGCCGAGTCGACCTTCACTGGATGCCCGCTGCTGGTACAACTGTGGGCATACGAGAGGTTCCAGATCGGGCGCCCCGCCATCAGCCTAGAGTCGGTTGACCCTACAGGCGATGGCGACGTCGACGGTCCGACCATGGGCACCATCTGGTGCCACCGACGGGTAAGATATTTGAACTGAAAGTTTGGTACTATTGCTTGTACATTTTTTAATACTAACGGTAACGTTTTGTTTCACTGTAGCCAAGGTGGGCACACCAGACGGTGCGCCAGGGCTACCCGCAGTTCGTCGCGGTGTTCGACCACCTCACGGACGACCACGTGCGCTGGACGCCGTACACTCAGGCGCAGGTACAGCTTCGTGTGACCGGCGGCGCCGTGTCGACCCTGTGCATGCGAGACGCGGCGTACTAGCTCACACGGCGGTTCCTGGTGTTCGACGTCCAGGTCGAGGCCTACGCTGTCCATCGAGTGATGAGGCAGTTCGGCCTACGACAGGAGTTCCCAGTGCCGGCCGCTCGCTTCCCACACGCCGCCCACACGTAAGTTCCCTCAATCGATGTTCCATAATTACTATCGTGTGTTGCCATCTAATATTTATACATTCATTTCTCATCCACAGCCAGACTAGGAAGGGGGTGCATGGGGCCACCCCCTGGCACGTACGGATGGCGCCATGGATCGAGGAGTGGGCCGGAGCCCTCGAGGACGTCCATGCTGACGATGCGCCATACGATCTGGAGACTTACCAGGCGTACCGACAGTGGTTCACCTCTCGCACACGTGTGCGCCTGGTACGCGTCGACCCGGATCCTCCCAGGCACGTCCCCGACCCAGGAGACACGTATCCCGCCCATACGGACGCGGCTCTGCACGCTCCGGTACGTTGTATCCGATATACGTTTAACCATTTCAAATCGGTGCTATCTAATTTGCGATGTATTTTCCAGACTGACATGCTAGGCCGCTTTTACGAGGAGTCGTCGAGGATGCTCGCGATTGACCAGCCGGGCCAGGTGACCAGAGCGGACGTTGCCACCGCTCGGTAGGTTCCGAGACGACTCTACACGCGCTACCGAGTTGGTGGATCACCCCTGCCTCGTGGTGTGGTCCCCGACGCACCGCTCGCGCCACGGAGGGGACCTGCGGCTGGTGCAGGCTTCGACACCGGAGCTGCTTCTTCTTCACAGCATGGTGGAGGTGCAGGCTTCCACACTGGAGGTGCCGCAGGTGTGTGTTTTTTCATGTTTTGCATTCACTTTTCATGCTTTGCACTCACCAAGTCACTGGTCTTAACATTTCTTCCCTTTCGTGCAGCTGCTGGAGGTCCTGCAGGTGTCAGCGCACCGTGGTTGCCGACTGCTGCTGATGACTACGACGGGCGGGGTGATGATCTTGACGACTACGAGGACGACACCGTGTGGAGGTACCTCGTTGATCCACCCCCAGTTCAGCTTGGTACCGCACAGCAGCAGTGGGCGCCACGACCGACGCAGCCTGGGTCGTCGCAGTGGGTGCCGCCACCTCCACCGACCCAGGCTGGGTCGTCGCAGTGGGTGCCGCCACCTCCACCGACCCAGCCGCAGTGGGTGTCGCCACCTCCAGCGACCCAGCCGCAGTGGGTGTCGCCACCTGCAGCGACTACCGGGACCCCGAATTTGCAAATCCGGACCCTCTGTGTATTCAGCACTAGTCCAGGAACGCGCTAGTGCACACAGTCTTAACATCGGTAAATATCACATTCATACCACTCGATATCAATAAAGTACTTTATTTAAATAGTCAAACTGGTTACTTGACCTTATGGTCAAGTTACAAATATATGCCTCGCAAGGTGAAACTTATTCAGAGAAAACAAAAATAATAGCAGCGGAAAATCAAATAACTTCGTGGCGCCATCCAGTATACCACAGGCAACTGACTGGACTCGCTTCCCTAAGTAGACGGATCCTCTTGGAGTTCCTCCTCCAAAGTCGTGCGATCTCCTCTTCAAGCGATGTTGTGTTGAGGCAAGGGTGAGTACTTGGTACTCAGCAAGTCATGCACAGAATGCAAGCTAATATACTATATGCATGGCTTGGTACAAAGGAATAGCTCAAGGTATATTTGCAGTAAACAGCATTTGGCAAGTAATGTAAGTAGATTCGAAAGCAGTAGAAATAAGTAAAGCATAAATAACTTTTCAAGAAGTTTTAATCAACATCTTTCCCATCCTAATCCATGTTTCCATCAACTTCATTACTAGTCCAACCCAACTTGTCAAACCAAAGTTATTTTTGGGAAAATCTAACCCTTGACTGTAATTCCCGAGCGATGTCCAATACCACGGACACGGCTATTCGAATAGATTCTAAACTCTGCAGAGGTTATGCACTTTACCCACAAGATACAGTCAAACACCACAAAGGCGAGTTCCCGTAACAAAGTCTTTCGGAGACTTCTAACAATACAAGTGGTCCTCCCGGTTATTAAGACTAACCCTTCCCTTCGCTAAGGCGAAGTCTAGGCCAATCAACCGTTAGATGGGTACTGGCCTCACCCAGACGCGCTCCCCGCACAACTTACACAAAGGGTGTAGTTGACCTCCTGAGGTCCCACAGTGCGTTATTAGCAACTTAGTCAACTAGGTCCGTCCCATTACAGACATGTGGTTGCACGTTAGACCCAGTTCAAAGGCTTGCAAGGTTAAGTCCTTAAGGTGACCAGGCAAGACTACCCGAAGAACCAAATCAACATTCCCAATGCCACAACCGCCCACTTGATTACTCTTGCCACATGCCCCTGGCCGAAAATCGTTTATCAAACCCCGCTGATTACCATGCACCACGTGCCATCAACATCACATGATACTTTTCCAAAACAGGTTCAATATATCATTAAGTCAATATTAACATTTGATTATCCAAAAATCATGTCATGAGCACGTAGCGGTGTCTAAGCAAAGATACTACAACTGGTCTAAACCCATGTTGGCAATTTAATAATGTCCAACTAGTATTCCACAACTAGGGTGACAAAGGGTCATGGCACATACTTAAGTAATCAAGGTGTCATACAAAGAAATTGGTATTTATCTAATCCCCATGTTTAAACAAAGTATCTTTCTAATTGAACTAGCAAGCAATAGTTTAAATCAAAATAGATTTCAAATAGGATCAACATGGTCAAAGCACAACTTGCCTTCAAAAAGTACTTGTTCTTGGTCTTGAGTTGGATCCTGAGTTAATACTTCTCCTTCGAATCCTTCCGCACTTCAACGTCTACTCGTAAAGCGTGCAAATAGCAAATACACGAATAAACAATAGGCAAAAGTGCCCAAACACCCAAATAAAATCCATAAACAGAGAGAACATAATTTTATGAGTTTTTAGAAACTGGAATCGTCAAATTTGGAGTTAAGACGTTAAAAGTTATGATTATTTAAAGTTTAAATAATCAATTAAATAATTTTGCAGAGAAAAACTTTAGTCCAAAAATTAAATAAAATTCATATTTAGGTAGATCTCAATTTTATACAAATTTAGAAATTTGAATCACTCAAATCGGAGTTGAAACGCAAAAGTTATAAGCGTTTGAAGTTTGAAACAAAATCACGAAATCATTATTTCGAATTAATAAATCATTTTCTTTTTTCGAAATTAATTATTGCGTCGGCATGGACACGTGGCAGCCTTCGATTGGTTGGTCGACGTCGGCCACCCATGGACTCGGTCCACGCCGGCTCGGGTCTACCGTGGACCCGATCCACGGCTCCACGTGAGGCCCGACATGTGGGACCACTCGGGTAGCGTCATCGGCGGCGTCGGCGGGCTCGGCCCATGGTGGCGGCAATTGGGTCCCACCGATGACGTCATGGGTGACGTCATGGTGCAGTCGCTGTCACGCGGGCCCCGCGTGTCAGTGACCACGCACGCGCGCGTGGGCGCGGCGGCTCGGCTTCCCTGGACACGTGGCACGATCGTGTCCGTTGATTTGAAATTCAACGGCCACGATTAGATCCAGGGTTAACACGTTGAAACTACTCGATGATCGTGGGCCGTTCGATCTCGATCGGACGGTCCGCATCTAATCCTATAATAGCACTACTACGGCGCGTGGCGATTGTGAACCGCTGGATCTTGATCCAACGGTCCGAATCTAATCGGGTTTGGAACACGTGAACTCACCTCAACCGCACGATCAAGATCGGACGGTCCACGAGCTCGCGAGGTCGATGGCGACGCAGCGGAGCAAGGTCACCGAATCAGAACGACGACGAGCCCGACGGCGTTTGGGGTTGCTCCGGCGAGATGAGTCCTTCCTTCGGTGCGTCTCGTCACGGATCCGGATTCAGGCTCCTTCGGCGGAAGACGACGGACGGCGGCGGAATCGGCGTTCAACCGGCGCAACAGAGTTCCAACTCCGGCGAGCTCAGACGGCAAACGGCGACGGCTCAGCGTAGATGGCTCGGGGAACGGTGCGCAAGGATGAGGGCAACCTCGGGGACGTCTCACGCTTTAAATACGGTCTCGGCGTGCGTGCAAATCGGAACCCTAGCCGTGTCCTGCTCGGTCACGGCGGAGCTCTCCGGCCAGTCGGGCCGGAGACGATGACTCACGGCCGCCCACGTGGCACGATCAGCGGCCACGATCGCGTGGACGCGATCGGATCCGGCCGGATGCGGCTCGAATCAGACGGGCGGATCTCACCGTTGGATCTTGATCCAACGGTTGGGATCGATTAGGGTTGGGAGCCGGTTTGGTCGAGTCAAGCGGCTCGGTCGGACTCGGTCCGACTCGGGTTCCGACTTCGGTCGGATGAACAGATACTCGACCGAGTTGATTTTCCAGCGATTTAATATTTAAAATAATTCCCAATAATTCATTTAATTCATTAAAAATAGCAAATGACTCAGAAAAATTCCAGAAAAATTCTGGAAAATATTTTGGATCATTTTGGACTCAAATAAAATATTTCCAACAAAATTTTATTTGCAAAATTAAATTCTTTAATTATTTCAAAATGGAATAAATTCAAATAAATTCCAAATAAATCCAAATAAATTCCAGAAAATTCCAAAAATTCACCAAAGTGCCAAATCACACATGAATTTAAGGAAAGCAAAATTTTGGGTTGTTACAAACCTCCCCCCCTTAATAGAATCTCGTCCCCGTGATTCAGGGCTTACTACAGAATAGGTTTGGAAATTCCTTCCTCAAATCCTCTTCGCGCTCCCAAGTCGCTTCGCTTTCTTCATGGTTGCTCCACTGAACTCTACAGAAACGGGTTGACTTATTTCTAGTTTCTCGATCCATTGTGTCCAGAATCCTCACGGGATGCTCCTTATAAGTCAAATCTTCTTGTAACTCAATTAACTCTAGCGGTGTCTGTTCCTCAGGAACTCGGAGACACTTCTTCAACTGAGACACATGGAATA
Organism: Rhipidocladum racemiflorum; assembly: GCA_036346355.1. Taxonomy (NCBI): domain Eukaryota; kingdom Viridiplantae; phylum Streptophyta; class Magnoliopsida; order Poales; family Poaceae; genus Rhipidocladum; species Rhipidocladum racemiflorum. The sequence goes on from CM070582.1 coordinate 20,447,093, forward strand.
CGTCATGTACTCCTGCTAACGATCAGGAAACTCCGGTGATAAGCAACTTCGCCTTTGCGACTCAAAATCTTAAATGGTCCAACATAACGGGTGCAAGTTTCCCTTTGGCATGGAACCTCTTAACTCCCTAAGAGGCGTAACTCGAGGTATACAAAGTCTTCTCGTTCAAAACTCAAATCTCGGCGACTATTGTCAAGATAACTCTTTGTCGTGATTGGGCTATCTTCAACCTTTCCCTAATCATGGCGACCGCTTCTTCACCTCTTGAAGAATATCAGGCCCAAAGACACGGCGCCACGGGTCTCATTCCAATTCAATGGCGTCCGACAGTCGACCATACAAAGGCCTCAAAAGGTGACATCTCAGAACTAGCCTCGATAACTATTGTTGTAATCGAACTCGGCATACGGCAAACTCTTATCCCAAGAGGTAGCATAAGCCAATGCACAAGCTCTCAACATATCCTCCGAATCTGATTGACTCTTTCTTGGCCTGTCCATCCGTCTGTGGATGATAAGTCATCTTGAAGTTCAAACGGGTTCCCATGGCTTCATGCAACTTATTCCAGAACCTTGAGGTAAATTGGGTACCTCTGTCCGATACAATCCTTTTCGGCACTCCGTGCAAACAGACAATCCTGATCATGTACAATTCTGCTAATTTATCTCCCGAGTAAGTGGTCTTCACGGGGATAAAATGGGCTACTTTAGTCAAGCGATCCACTATAACCCATATGGAGTCATAACCTCCTTGAGTCTTCGGCAAACCGGTAATGAAATCCATTCCGATTTCCTCCCACTTCCACTCAGGTATTTTTAGCGGCTGTAGCAATCCTGCTGGTCTCTGATGCATTGCCTTGACTCTCTGGCATACGTCGCACAATGCAACATGCTCGGCAACCTCACGTTTCATACTCGGCCACCAGAATCTCTCCTTCAGATCCTGATACATCTTGGCGCTTCCAGGATGAATTGAGTACTTGGAGTCATGGGCTTCTTCCAAAATCAGTTGCTTTAACTCCTTTTTGTCAGGCACACAAATGCGATCCTTCATCCATAACGTGCCTTGCTCATCCAACTTGAAGTCCTCTGCCTTGCCTTCTTCCTTGATGGACTTAATCCTGTCGATCTTGTCATCATCCTTTTGTCCTTCTCGGATCTGATCCTCTAGGGTAGGCTTTACTTCTAATGCGGCCAAGAATCCGCTAGGTACAACCTCAATCTTCATTTTCTGAAAGTCCTCACATAACTCATCCTGATTTGTGGCTAGCAACGTACTCACGGTATGGCTCTTCCGACTCAGAGCATCGGCTACTACGTTGGCCTTCCCGGGATGGTAATGGATTCCAACATTGTAGTCCTTGATCAACTCTAACCATCTCCTCTGCCTCATATTCAGGTCCGACTGGGTGAATATGTACTTAAGGCTCTTATGATCCGTATAAACTTCACATCTGTTTCCGATCGATAGTGACGCCATATCTTCAAGGCATGCACTACTACCGCTAACTCTAGGTCATGTGTCGGATAATTTTCCTCATGCGGCCTCAATCGCCTTGATGCATAAGCGGCGACCTTTCCATTCTGCATCAGCACACATCCAAGTCCTTGGCGCGATGCGTCACAATAAATATCGAAGCTTTGAGCAACATCCGGTAAAACTAACACCGGTGCTGATGTCAATCGCTTCTTCAGCTCCTGAAATCCTTTCTCACATTCTGGCGTCCATGCAAAGTTCTTTTCCTTCTTCTGAAATTGCGTAATTGGTTTGGAAATTGTCGAGAAGCCTTCGTTGAAACGGCGGTAGTATCCTGCCATTCCAAGGAAACTCCGAATCTGGTCACAGCCTTCTACGCTCCCAATGTAACACGCCTTCTACTTTGCTTGGGTCCACGGCGACTCCTTCATGCGGTCATTACATGTCCAAGAAACTCCACCTTGTCCTTCCAAAAATCACACTTGCTGAACTTGGCGAAAAGTTGTCGCTCCTCGGCTTTTCCAAAACTCGCCTTAAGTGTTCGGCATGTTCATCCTCTATCTTGGAGTAGATTAGGATATCGCTCTATGAACACGACGACAAACTTGTCCAAATATTCCATGAACACCTTATTCATCATATTCATGAAATAAATTTGGCGCATTCGTTACCCAAAGGACATAATCAGTAAACTCGTAATGTCCATATCTTGACGAGAATGCAGCTCTTGAATATCTTCTCGATCGGATCTTCAATCGATGGTATCCCGATCTAAGATCAATCTTGGAGAAAACTCCGGCTCCTCTCGCTTGATCAAACAAATCATCAATCTGGGTAGCGGATACTTATTCTTCACGGTGACTTCATTGAGTGCACGGTAGTCAATGCACATCCTGAAACTCCCGTCCTTCTTTTGACAAACAAAACCGTGCTCCCCACGGCACTAACTTGGTCTCGATAAATCCTTTCTCCATTAACTCCTCTAGCTGTTTCTTCATCTCTACCAACTCCTCGGTGGACATCCGATAGGGTCTCTTTGCTATCGGTGCCGCACTGTACAAGCTCTATCACAAACTCTATGTCCCCTGCCTCAAGGCATACCAGGTAGATCTTCGGGAAAAAAGTCTGGGTACTCATTCACTCTTTGAGACATCCTCTATGCTGATTGCCTTGGTACTGTTAACCATCAATCATCCATCTCTAACTGCAGTGGCTTGAAATTCCACTTTCTTCCCACACGGGCTCTCAACCGAGATAGTCCTTCGTCCACACTCCAATACGGCCTTGTGCTTGTATAACCAATCCATTCCCAATATGACGTCTAAGGTATGGGTCTCCAAAATTATAAGGTTTGCTAGGAACTCTATTCCATCTATTAGTTTTCTCACCCCGGAACATCCTACTTTCGTTCGGAGTTCGGTTCCAGTGGTTTGAACTAATAGCATGCACTTAAGCCTTTCAATCCTCAATTCATTTCTAGTAGCAAAGCCTTGCGAAACAACGAATCTGAAGCTCGAGTCAAACAAAATCAAGCAGGTGTATCGAGTTAACAAGTAACTTACCCAAGACGACGTCCGTAGCATTCTGCGGTGCATCTGCGGTGACATGGTTGACTCGGCCTCTCACCACGGCCTGGGGTGTGGCTCCTGGTCTTTGGCGTCCTAGCTGGGTGGTTCCTAGATTGAAGCGAATCAGGGTCACTCCGCTGTCTTCTTCGGACAACTGTTGGCAAAGTGTCACGGCTCGTTGCGATTGTAGCAGCGTCTCACTGTTCCTTCTTGTTGCACGAGTAGCGTTTCTAGCAGGGGCTGGGTGCAGTAGTTCCGATTGACAGGTCTTGGTGCCGGATGGTGTCCTTGTTGCATTCTCGTGGTTGGAATCAAGAATTGATTTGGTGCAACTCTCGGTATTTGTTGCGTTCCCTGGCGTGATCCTTGCTGTTGCATCCTGCGCTTCCTGTTCTCATCCAGTTCCTTGCGTTTGTCCTCAAGAATAAGCGCCTTATTCACCAACTCTTGGAAATCTGGAAAGGTGTGGGTGATCAACCCTACTTGCAATCCTGAGTTAAGTCCCTTCATAAAACGAGACTGTCTGGATTTATCTGTCGCTACATCCTCGAAGCGTAGCGTGCTAGCTGTGTGAACTTATTCGTAGTCGGCCACCGGCCGATTACCTTGCTTCATGCTCTGAACTCCTCCTTCTTAAGGTCCATGATTCCTTCAGCACGTGATAATCGACGGAATGCACCGTGAACTCTTCCCAAGTGATATCTTGAGGGTTCTCTTGCGTGGCACGAAGTTCTCCCACCATTCGGCAATGTTTCCTTCCGGTGATGAGAAGCGTAGAGTACCTTCTCATTTCCTATGCATTGAGCTATGTGTAGCTTCCTCTCGATTGATCTTAACCAATCATCGGCCTCCAATGGATTGGCATTCCCAGAGAAAGTGGGTGGGTGAGTTCTCATGAACTCTGACAGTCTTGTATTCTGGCGTGGTCCCTGATTAACTTGATTAGCAGTGGACTGCGCAGTGACGTGTTGCATTTGTTGCATCATAGCATGCATCAACTGAGTCTGGGCAGCGAGAAAAGCTCCGAAATTCTGCACATCCAGAGGGCGATCTTTGGTGCTCCCTCATTGGGGTTTTCTGCTGGGCGAGAACCATTTCCATTGCTTCCAAGGTTTCCACGGGTGTTCACCATCTGTCGATTTGCTCTAGGTGTAGAGATGAGAGGGAATCAAGAATAGACAAGTAATATGGAACTTATGCGGGCAAAAGGTGTAACTTTAAGGTCCAACTTTATTATTAATAACTTGGTATGGCTGCTTACAATGCCTAAGGGCCTTGCAACACATACTGCACACTCAGCAAACAATGAAAATCCAAATCGAACTAACTCTGGAGTCTAACGCCTAAAGGGTGACTCTTTATTCTATGACGCGACTCGGCGAAGGAGTCTCACTATAGAACCTATGCTCACTCATCGAAAACCTCCACGGCCTGGTGCAGGTCTTTGTGGCATAGGCGCGAAACGATTGCCATGTCCAGCGACTGTGTCATCTGTGGTAGTCGAAGAAGCAGTGTCCTCATCGAGGTCTGACTCCTCCGGATCTGGCTCGTGTAGCTCGAGTACTGGCTCTGGGTCTGGTCCGTACAAAGTCATCTCCAACTCGTCAATTCTTCGCAGAAGGTGTGCCACATACTCTTGAGCTTCCCGCCATCTGTTCTTCTCTGTCGTGATCTCCTTGCGGGCCTTCTGTAGCTCCTTGCTTGTATTATCCAGTACATCCTCTTGGGCGACAACAAATCGTGCCAACTGTGTAACCGTGGCATCCTCATCCTGAATCGCCTTCGGGTCAAGAAGGTTATCGCTGCGCGGATGATAACGGAATACCGTACTCTCCAACTCTCTGGCGTAGATACTGGTAATGTGCCGCATTGCTCGTCGTGATACTTCTTGGATACCCATCTGCATTGTGGACCTCCTGGCAGTGCAGTGTATCGGGCGATTGCCTGGGCCCTTCTTCCTAGCAGGTACCTCAATCTTCACGTCACAAGCCTTGATCAATCCCGCTTGTCTGATCACTTCCACTTGGTATTGGGGCTTCTCAAAATCTCCGAGAATTTGTAGCATATGCCAAAGTTCTGCAGCGTGACCAACTCCCAGATCAACGTAGTTGAACTCTTCCTCCATCTGTCACAAGAGCGCTTTACGTAAGAACTCGGAATTTTTAAATTGTGACAAGGTGAGGAAAAATTTCAGCATGAGACAAGAAAAGAGAGAAGGGGATAAGTCGAGATGTCATTTCTTATCTTGACAAATTTTTAGCTTTTAGAAAATAGGTTTTATCCTCACTACGACCATTCTAGCTAGGGTTGAGCCTACAGTCAAGTATGGCTCTGATACCACCTCTGTCGGGACCCCGAATTTGCAAATCCGGACCCTTTGTGTATTCAGCACTAGTCCAGGAACGCGCTAGTGCACACAGTCTTAACATCGGTAAATATCACATTCATACCACTCGATATCAATAAAGTACTTTATTTAAATAGTCAAACTGGTTACTTGACCTTATGGTCAAGTTACAAATATATGCCTCGCAAGGCGAAACTTATTCAGAGAAAAAAAAAATAATAGCAGCGGAAAATCAAATAACTTCGTGGCGCCATCCAGTATACCACAGGCAACTGACTGGGCTCGCTTCCCTAAGTAGACGGATCCTCTTGGAGTTCCTCCTCCAAAGCTGGTGCAGTCTCCTCTTCAACTGATATTGTGTTGAGGCAAGGGTGAGTACTTGGTACTCAGCAAGTCATGCACAGAATGCAAGCTAATATACTATATGCATGGCTTGGTACAAAGGAATAGCTCAAGGTATATTTGCAGTAAACAGCATTTGGCAAGTAATATAAGTAGATTCGAAAGCAGTAGAAATAAGTAAAGCATAAATAACTTTTCAAGAAGTTTTAATCAACATCTTTCCCATCCTAATCCATGTTTCCATCAACTTCATTACTAGTCCAACCCAACTTGTCAAACCAAAGTTATTTTTTGGGAAAATCTAACCCTTGACTGTAATTCCCGAGCGATGTCCAATACCGCGGACACGGCTATTCGAATAGATTCTAAACTCTGCAGAGGTTATGCACTTTACCCACAAGATACAGTCAAACACCACAAAGGCGAGTTCCCGTAACAAAGTCTTTCGGAGACTTCTAACAATACAAGTGGTCCTCCCCGGTTATTGCGCACTAACCCTTCCCTTCGCTAAGGCGAAGTCTAGGCCAATCAACCGTTAGATGGGTACCTGGCCTCACCCAGACGCCTCCCGCACAACTTACACAAAGGGTGTAGTTGACCTCCTGAGGTCCCACAGGTACGTTATTAGCAACTTAGTCAACTAGGTCCGTCCCATTACACACATGTGGTTGCACGTTAGACCCAGTTCAAAGGCTTGCAAGGTTAAGTCCTTAAGGTGACCAGGGCAAGACTACCCGAAGAACCAAATCAACATTCCCAATGCCACAACTGGCCCACTTGATTACTCTTGCCACATGCCCTGGCCGAAATCATTTATCAAACCCCGCTGATTACCATGCACCACGTGCCATCAACATCACATGATACTTTTCCAAAACAGGTTCAATATATCATTAAGTCAATATTAACATTTGATTATCCAAAAATCATGTCATGAGCACGAAAGTGTGTCTAAGCAAAGATACTACAACGGTCTAAACCCATGTTGGCAATTTAATAATGTCCAACTAGTATTCCACAACTAGGGTGACAAAGGGTCATGGCACATACTTAAGTAATCAAGGTGTCATACAGCAAATTGGTATTTATCTAATCCCCCATGTTTAAACAAAGTATCTTTCTAATTGAACTAGCATGCAATAGTTTAAATCAAAATAGATTTCGAAATAGGATCAACATGGTCAAAGCACAACTTGCCTTCAAAAAGTACTTGTTCTTGGTCTTGAGTTGGATCCTGAGTTAATACTTCTCCTTCGAATCCTTCCGGCACTTCAACGTCTACTCGTAAAGCGTGCAAATAGCAAATACACGAATAAACAATAGGCAAAAAGTGCCCAAACACCCAAATAAAATCCATAAACAGAGAGAACATAATTTTATGAGTTTTTAGAAACTGGAATCGTCAAATTTGGAGTTAAGACGCAAAAGTTATGATTATTTAAATTTTAAATAATCAATTAAATAATTTTGCAGAGAAAAACTTTAGTCCAAAAATTAAATAAAATTCATATTTAGGTAGATCTCAATTTTATACAAATTTAGAAATTTGAATCACTCAAATCGGAGTTGAAACGCAAAAGTTATAAGCGTTTGAAGTTTGAAACAAAATCTGAAATCATTATTTCGAATTAATAAATCATTTTCTTTTTCGGAAATTAATTATTGCGTCAGCATGGACACGTGGCAGCCTCTGATTGGTTGGCTGACGTCAGCCAGTCCATGGACTCGGTCCACGCTCGGCTCGGGTCTACCGTGGACCCGGTCCACGGCTCCACGTGAGGCCCGACATGTGGGACCACTCGGGTGACGTCATCGGCCCGACGTCGGGGCTCGGCCACTTTGTGACAGTGGGTCCCACCGATGACGTCATGGGTGACGCCATGGTGCGATCGGCCGACACGCGGGCGGCGTGTCGGTGACCACGCCTTGCCGCGTGGTAGCGGCGGCTCGGCTTCCCTGGACACGCATTAGCACGATCGTGTCCTTTGATTTGTAATTCTACGGCCGCGATTAGATCCAGTGGTTAACACGTTGAAACTACTCGATGATCGTGGCCGCTCGATCTAGATCGGACGGTCCAGATCTAATCCTATAATAGCACTACTACGGACGCGTGGCGATTGTGAACCGCTGGATCTTGATCCAACGGTCCGAATCTAATCGGGTTTGGAACACGTGAACTCACCTCAACCGCACGATCAAGATCGGACGGTCCACGAGCTCGCGAGGTCGATGGCGACGCAGCGGAGCAAGGTCACCGAATCGAGAACGACGACGAGCCCGACGGGCGTTCGGGGTTGCTCGGCGAGATGAGTCCTCCTTCGGTGCGTCTCGTCACGGATCCGGATCTGGGCTCCTTCTCGGCGGAAGACGACGGACGGCGGCGGAATCGGCGTTCAATCCGCGCAACAGAGTTCCAACTCCGGCGAGCTCAGACGGCAAACGGCGACGGCTCAGGCGAGATGGCTCGGGGGAACGGGTGCGCAAGGATGAGGGCAACCTCGGGGGACGTCTCACGCTTTAAATACGGTCTCGACGTGCGTGCAAATCGGAACCCTAGCCGTGTCCTGCTTTCGGTCACGGCGGAGCTCTCCGGCTCGGAGTCGGGCGAGACGATGACTCACGCCGCCCACGCGGCACGATCAATGGCCACGATCGCGTGGACGCGATCGGATCCGGGCCGGATGCGGCTCGAACCGGTACGGGCGGATCTCAGCCGTTGGATCTTGATCCAACGGTTGGGATCGATTAGGGTTGGGAGCTGGTTTGGTCGAGTCAATCGGCTCGGTCGGACTCGGTCCGACTTCGGGTTCCGACTTCGGTCGGATGAACAAGATTTCGACCCGAGTTGATTTTCCAATGATTTAATATTTAAAATAATTCCCAATAATTCATTTAATTCATTAAAAATAGCAAATGACTCGTAAAAATTCGAAAAATTCTGGAAAATATTTTGGATCATTTTGGACTCAAATAAAATATTTCCAACAAAATTTTATTTGCAAAATTAAATTCTTTAATTATTTCAAAATGGAATAAATTCAAATAAATTCCAAATAAATCCAAATAAATTCCAGAAAATTCCAAAAATTCACCAAAGTGCCAAATCACACATGAATTTAAGGAAAGCAAAATTTTGGGGTGTTACAGCGACCCAGCCTCGGTCGTCACAGTGGGTGTCGCCACCTCCAGCGACCCAGCCTGGGTCGTTGGTGCCGCCACCTCCACCGACGCAGGTTGGACCGACGCAGCACCAGACACCCCCACCACCACCCAGACAGCCGACCCGCCTCGACGCCACACCTCCAATGAGACCACAGAGGGCCCACCACCACGACGCACTGACGTACTCCCGAGGTCGATCCTGAGGAGGACTACATACCATGAGGAGGCGCCGAAGAGGGGCACTAGTTTCTTTATGTTTCAGTTGTTTGTAATTTTTTGTTTATTTTGGTTGGCGCTTCGATTAGGGCGGTGATTGTTGGTACTATGTTATGTAATACCATCTATTTTGTGTACTTTGTCATATTACGTGGTTCATTACATATTCGCCTCGCTTCCGCTTTTGTCATATCATCTTTTTCAGCTTTTGTTATATGACCTTTGAAGCTTTTGTCATATCACCTTTTCCAGCCTTTTGTCGACTTCCTCGTTTGAGCGAGAGATTACAGGATGCGAACATCGGGACTCCAAAGACAGCGCAACGGGCCGAAAATCCTTAGGGTTGTTGGGCGTTGTCGTGCGCGAGTATAATACTTAGGGTTGTTGGGCGTTGAGAATTTATATGCGAAGAGAGTTGTAACTCGAGATATTTTTACAGAATATGGTAGTCCGTATACCAAATAGCAAACCTGGTACCTCCGGCCAAAAATAACTTCCAACATGCATTTCTACGGGCCAAAATCCTTCATCGTTAGGGTTAGGCGCGAATGTAATACTTAGGGTAGTTGGGCGTTGAGAGTTCAAATGCGAAAGAGTTGTAATCGGAGATATTTTTACAGAATATGGTAGTCCGTATACCAAATAGCAAATCTGGTACCTCCGGCCCAATAAATAACTTCCAACATGCATTTCTACGGGCCGCCGAAAAACCTTCATCATTAGGGTTCGTGTGCGAATGTAATACTTAGGGTAGTTGGGCGTTGAGAGTTCAAATGCGAAAAGAGTTGTAACTGAGATATTTTTACAGAATATGGTAGTCCATATACCAAATAGCAAATCTGGTACCTCCGGCCCAATAAATAACTTCCAACATGCATTTCTACGGGCCGCCGAAAAACCTTCATCGTTAGGATTCGTGCACGAATGTAATACTTAGGGTTGTTGGGCGTTGAGAGTTTAAATGCGAAGAGAGTTGTAACTGAGATATTTTTACAGAATATGGTAGTCCGTATACCAAATAGCAAATCTGGTACCTCCGGCCCAATAAATAACTTCCAACATGCATTTCTACGGGCCGCCGAAAAACCTTCATCGTTAGGGTTCGTGCACGAATGTAATACTTAGGGTTGTTGGGCGTTGAGAGTTTAAATGCGAAGAGAGTTGTAACTGAGATATTTTTACAGAATATGGTAGTCCGTATACCAAATAGCAAATCTGGTACCTCCGGCCCAATAAATAACTTCCAACATGCATTTCTACGGGCCGCCGAAAAACCTTCATCGTTAGGGTTCGTGCACGAATGTAATACTTAGGGTTCGTGCGCGAATATAATATCTCAGTTACAGCTCTCTTCGCATATAAATCCTCAACGCCCAATAACCCTAAGTTTTATAGTCGCGCACAAACCATGTAGTCATTTTCTTTCCTGTTGAGCCATGAAAGCCAGCCTAGATTGCATCTGCAAAGCTGTGTACTCCACTGCCATGACCCGTCGATGTCATCTGCAATGATGTGTACTCCACTGCCATGACCCGTCGATGTCATCTGTAAAGCTGTAAAAGCGGCATGCATCTGTCGATGTCAAGCACAGCCACAGTTGCAAGGGAATCCGATGCTCCTGGATTTTTCTTTCCTGTCGGGGACCGCGGAAATTCGAATTTCAAAATGAAAAAAAAATACCGCAACGGAAAGCCGCGGTTTTGCGATGTTACTGTTCAGCCAGGCCCCCACCTGAGCGCACTGCAAACGCTGCCACGTGCCGATTTTCTGTCTTGGCCCCTCGCCCCGCACGATGATGTGCCGCCAGCTGTCTCGTTTCTCCCTCGCTCCCTGCCTATAAATTGCAAGGCCGCCTGCACTTATATCAGGCAAAAGCGATACATTGCTCCGAGTTCATAAAGTTTGGATTGAGTTGAGAAAACCCAAAGCGCAAAGAGGAGAACTGGTAGTTTAGCTTTCCTTTTTTCCAAGATTTTATTTCGGCGTCTTGTTCCACAGGTATTATTTACAAAAGTTATTTTGTACGGTGAGTCACATTGTTGTGTTCTTGGTTCAGTACACTTTAATTTGTACTTTTTATGCTTCTTATTGATGTTTTTGCTTCGTGTAGACACCGACTTAAGTGTTCGTCCGTTCTGTGAAAGCCATGTCGAAGGCGTCGAGCTCGATGGTTGCCAATGCAGCGGGTAATTTGCCCTAATCGCCATGTGGATGCTCAAACCTGCTACTCTACCATCAGCGCCAAATAACGGACGAAGCGTTCTATAGATGCCCAAATTTCTTTGTACGTCTAAATGTATTTCGATATCTTCATATTTCGATGATTATTCTCTTGCTCCAGCTTTTAAATAGCCATGCTCACACATGTCGTGTAGTCTACCGGATGCCAATATCGGCAAGGGGCGACGGTATAAATACACCAACATCTTTAAACAGGACGCTTCCAATGGTAGAGCAGAGGACGGATCTCGCAGAACTTAATGTGCTAACGGTACGAGAATTACCGCAAAGAGAGGGAGTTCGGCCTGAACAAAAAGAAAACCGTGAAGCGTATGATCGCTTAGTTGAGCACGCCGTACAAGATAACCACGAAGCTGTAAGCCCTGATTTGGTTGTTCCTCTTGACGGCCCTAGCGTTGAAGACTACAAACGTGACCGTTGGGAGTTTTTCGAAGAAGAGGGTGTTGAATTCTATGATAGTGATGATTCTGGAAAGTTCTAAAGCCGCTCAACCTTGCATCCATTTGTATGTTAGTTCTTATTCACAAGAAATGCTGTTGTAGTTGTTCTCCCTATTGTACTTTGTAATATGAATGTCATGCTTCTTGGTAACTCAGATTTGTCATCAGATTTGTTGCACACCAAACAATACAAGGAAGAACGAATTTTCAATTTTTAAAAACTGCAGTGATTATTATAAACAAACAATGACAACAAAAACAAACAACAAACCGTAGCAAACGCACGCTTACCACTGCAGTCATTATTATAAACAAACAATGATATTAGCACTTAGTCCATACACCATGAGTTTTCTCATCCCATTCAGTTGTATTTTATAATCCAAGCAAAGGCTGCCTGGTACGTCCTGTGAAAGCATTGCTGGCAAAGCCTGTAGGACATATCATGTCATAATCATGTCAGTCAGTTCCTGTCCGAAATGTCATGTCAAATGCATGTGTGCCAGATATTGCCTGAGTCGTCCCGTCAAAGCATAGCTGGCAAAGCTTTACTGGCACCTCCCTCCAAGATACAAAGCTGCGTGCATATGTCGGTATCAAGCACAGGCAGAGCTGCAAAGGAATCCGATGCTCGCGGATTCCTTTTAAGCTTCAAGTCTGTCGCTCTATCTGGCTATTTAACCCCCTTCATGCCTTCGCAGCGTTGCATCGACCAAACCACTGCTCCAATACAACAAAGAGAACCATCACCGCCAACCCAAACGAGCAGCACCAATGGAGTTCCCCTCGCCCCCAAGGCACAACGTTGTCGAAACAATCCCCGAAGGCACGGAGGTCCCCATGTGCCTATGCGGGGATCCTTGCCGCTTCCGGCAGTCTGTAGACAACTCATACACTTACGGTATGAGGTACTGGAGCTGCCGCAACCACGACTCCGAGCCAACGCTGGGGATGCGGATGCGGCGGAGAAGCCCGGTATGTTCATACTCACATTTGGTGCTGCTCCCAATTCATACATGTTGTAACACCGTGTGATGTGACTAATTGCAGCCTCCACTGTGCGAGTTCATCCGATTCTACGACGCGGAACAAACTCCCGAGATGGAGAGGAGGCGGAATCGGGAGTACTCGCATCAGAGGGCTATCGTGGAGCAGCAGTGGTGTGAGCAGGATGAGGAGGAGAAGCGCCAACAGCATTTGGAACATATGCATGCACAGAGGGAGGCCGAACGGCAGCGCCATGCAGCGGAGAGGGAGGCTGAGCGCGAGAGAAAGCGTGAGAGGGCAGCTAGGGCCAGAGCGGCAGGAGCTGAAAACTTGCGTAAGGGAAAATATCCTCGTTGCACTCAGTAAAGCCCAAGAGAAGGGCCCTTATTGCTGTTTCCTCTGCCTAAGGCATGTTACGTTTAGTCCCGTATACTCGGTAGAGTGTGCCGTACATGCCATTGTTGTTTAGCATTTCTAAGCCGTATGCAATTCAGTACATTCTTATTGCTCCCCATCTATCGGTACAGTGTACTGTACATATATTTCACATCTTTGAAGATAACTACACGAAGTCTTCAAAAAATAATTACAAGTTGACCGGGAGTGAAGAAGGGCCACCTAAAAACCAGACATCAGTATTTTCTCATGCTCGCATCGAAATTTCTAGCGACACACGTATAAAACTGAAATTTGTTGCGACATTTATTTCTGCAATTTGGAATAAAATATAATATATTTTTTAAAAAAATTCTCATAAAAACTAACAAAAATATCAAAAATGGTATATGTCGCCCGTCCATAGGGCGACATCAATAATGTCGCCCGTCCATCGAGGATTTTTAAGTCGCCGCCTTTTGATCGGGCGACGAAGCCTCTGCCGCTTCGCCTAACGGCGACAGAAAACACGAAGGGTCTCCTTTCGCCCGTTCATCGGGCGACAGGCTTATATCGCCCGATGGACAGGCGACAGACGTACAAAACTGTAATTTCTTGCGAAAGACATTTATTTCTGCAATTCGGAATAAAATATAGTATATTTAAAAAAAAAATTCAAAAATTAATACCTTTCTACAGTAATTTTTATGAAATTTTATAATTAAATTTATACTATTAAATTATTAGCGGAAAGTCCAAACTTACGCTTTTTGTAGCTCTTAAACTATATGTTCAAAAATTTCAAAATAAATTTTATAAATCTTAGAAAATGCTAGACTAATTATCTGGAAGTTTTCGTGAAATTACGAATTAGTTTGCGCCATTTTTCGAATGTGTGTTTGTATGTTGTTCTGCGTGTTTATTTGGTTCTTTATTTGCTACGCGTAGACGTCGAGTTGTGTGACGCTGTCGGAAGCGAAGGTCAGGACCAAGATCAAGATCCAGACCAAGACTCGCTGCTTTATGAAGGCAAGTTGTGCTTTGACCATATTGCTCCTAGTTTTTCAAACATATCTAGATTTAAATTATGCATGCTATGTTGATTAAAATGAGTAATTTAGTTTGGGTTTAGTAGATAATCAACCTAGTTGTTAATTCCACCCTTGCTGATTAATATTTGTATACCATGTATTCCATTGTCACCTTAAGTTGGATTAAAATAGTTGGATGTTATGATTGTGCCAACACGGGAGGCTAGACCGTGAATAGTTGCCTAGCCATGCTTACGTGAAATGTGTTTCAAATGGCAAAATAATTTTGACTAATGATATACGGAATGAATTTTGGAATCAGTGTAATCTTGCCACGTGATGATGTGAAGTGTAGGTACCTTTTTGGTTCTACATGGTAACTGGTATTATTGTTGGCATGTATTGCACAATAATCAAACTAGGGTGGGAAAATATTTAGACTGTGGCAAGTGGCAAGTGATTAATGGGAGGGCCCGATGTGGCACATGGGAGAGATGTTGATTGAATTTGGTTTTGTGAACTTTGGGTAGTCTTGCCACGGTCAACCTAAGACTTAACCTTGCAAGCCTTTGAACTGGGCCTAACATACAACCACATGTCTGGAGTGGGACAGACCTAGTTGAGTATGATTCCGAAGTCTTAGCATGTGAGACCTCAGGTGGTTTTTGCAGCTATAAATATGGAAAGAAGGGTGTAGTGTTCACCGATTGGTCTTACATCTCTTCAACGGTATACGTTGGCCCTGTACTTTCGCTCCGCAAAAGGGAAGGGACAGTAGGAACTATACCGGGAGGTACGCATGCGAGGATGGAAGTTTCGGAAAGACTTTGTTATGGTTACTCGCCTGTGTGGTGTTTAACTATATCGTGTGGGTAAAGTGTATAACCTCTGCAGAGTGTACAAACTATTCGAATAGCCGAGTCCACGGTACTGGACAAAGCTCGGGGATTACAGTCAAGGGTTAGATTTTTTCTAAAATAAAATGTGGGAATGGGTGGCCGAGTGCCAAAGACAATTGCTAAAGTAAATTAGGGCTTTGAGCCGAATTGTTTAAAAGAGATTGATAACTTATTATATAATATGGTTTTACTACTTTTGAATCTATTAAGAGTATTTAATCAAAGCAAAATGTTGCTTGATGCAAATTAACCACTTAAGCCATTCCTTTGGAAGAAGCCATGCATATAGTAATAGGATTGCACCTCTGTGCATGACTTGCTGAGTATGTTGTATACTCACCCTTGCTTTCAACACAATCATCAGTTGAGGAGAAGACTACAACTTCAAAGAAGGTGAAGTTCCATGAAGAGGCGATTATCTAGGAGTTGAACCTTGTCAGTTGCCTGTGGCATACTGATGGAAGTCACCGACGTTCTTCATTTCGCTGCTGATTATTCACTTTTGTTATTGTAAGCCCTGCGAGGCAAAATTTTGGAAAGGTGACCTCAAGGTCTTGTAATCAGTTTATATTAATGCTGAAGTACTTTATTTATATTTCCCCTGTGTATGGATGTGATATTCAACCCTGTATGACTGTGTGTACTAGCGTGATCCTGGACTAGTACAGAATACACAGAGGGTCCGGATTTGCAGATCCGGGTCCTGACAGAGGTGGTATCAAAGCCATACTGACTGTAGGTCTTGACCCTAGATAGATTGGCCGTGTTTAGGAGCTTCAAGATTATTTTCTAAAGAGAAAATTTAACTTGAAAGAATAATATGTTCTTTACTTATCTTGTCTTATTCTTCTATTCTCTCCTCTTTGCTGAAACTTCTATCCTTCCCTTCAGTTTAAATGGGAATCTTACCTAAGTCGTTCCGAATAGTTAACGATGTTTCACACTTAAGAGGAAAGTACTGGATGCCGCTGTCAACCCTGAAGATCATGGAGCAAGGGATCATCAAGCTCGAAGAAAAGTAGATCGATGAAGTCTTCCCGAAGCTTGAAGAACCAGTGCTTTAGTAGTTAGTTGAGACTCATGTGTGGGAGTCGCGTCTATTAAGATAGGAGAGTTACCCTTTTAGCCACTAGATTGTTGTGTGCTTAGGTTAATTTGGATCTTCCTTGACTGCTGAGTGTGCAGTATGTGTTGCACAGCCTTTAGGCTTGGATAAGCAACCATACCAAGTTATTACTAATTTGTGTATAAGTTTTTGGGTTAAGCCTGCTTCCCTGCACTAGTATTCTTAAACCTTACCTTTGCTCTTCCCTCGTATCTGAACCTTGGTCAGTCAACAGATGGAAAAGTGTCCCAGTGTCAGCTTTGGCAGTGTTTCCGAAGTAGTCCAAGACAGCTCAGTTGATATCGCCAGTGTCAGTGTCAGAATAGTTGATGATCAACTGTAATCTCCAGTACCAGCAGTGTCATATCAGGATTTGAACCAGTTCCTTGTCAACCAAACTCAGCTTAGGTAGACGATGATACAAAAAAATGAACAATAATGAAATCGATAGCATTGTTCCACCGGTTGAAGATTCAACAGTATGTTCTTAGTGCAAGTTTGCAATGTTCGTAGAAACCAAGCCAACCATTTTTGAAGAATAACATCAAGGTCATGTGGAAGAAGTGTCTGCTTTGCCAGAAAGCATACCCTGTCGAAGCCAATTGAGTTGCCAAAGGATCTTACCAGCATGGAGCAACATGTCAATTTTTGGATGTTATCCAGCGTTGACCTTGAAGCAATCTCGTCAAGTGTGTAGTTGTCTGCAAGTGCAGGAAGCCTCGAAGGTCGAGTCTCCCCGAAACCAATTCTATAGTTAGCCTCGAATCTCGGGGACGAGATTCTGTTAAGGGGGGAGGTTTGTAACATCCCAAAAATTTCTTTTAATATATTTAGTGTGTTTCTGGGATTATTTATAAATTTTCCGAAATTCACTTGGAAGCCTCGCGAGTCGGATTTAAGTTTATTGAACTAATCGCATTAAATAAATATCACGCATTTTTGCATAAGCATAAAATCCAAAATTTTGTTGATAATTAAGATAATTGGTAGACGAGAGTGTTTGCTTCAGCCCCTTGGCCTCCGGTCGAGGGCGACTTGTCGGTGGTGACCACCTCCTGAGCCTCAGGGCTCGTCTCCAGAGAAGCCCCCACAGTTAGTACCACGCTCGGCTCCTCGTAAGGAACCAGAGCCATGCTCCCAGAATGCTCCACTCCCTGGAGCCTTGCTCCTCCACCACCAGGGGAAGCTCGGTAGCCGCTTGAAGACGCTCGGAGGCCTCCAGAGGATCCACTTGCGGAAGCTCCTCTAGACCTTCGGACATCACCAAGTCGACGACACGCTCGAGCTCGGCGCCAGCTGCAGAGTCGATAATCTCTTCAGCCATTTGCCAAAAGTCGAAAGACAACAGCCGAGCTATCACACCCACACCAACCGGAGTGGGGTTAGCTCGAAGAATCAAGGAAAAAAAAGAGCGGGAAGACAAATAGAATCAAATAGGAGTTACATGTTAGAGCGATGGGACCAGTGCCTAGTTTTGCAGGCGGCTCCTCTGACACCTTGGGAAGGAACCACCTACCCTGACACGGACGTCCCGGGATGTCGCGTTTGGTAGAACGGGTACTTGAGTACCAGAGCACCCAACCGAGGGAGGCCCTCCGACCTGGGTGGTCGGGGAAGGTTGGACGGAGTGTTCAAGCCGAGGCCTGGTCGGGGACCGAGCTTGCCTGCGGCCCGCCAGTCTCCGGCTGGAGCTGGGCCTTGAAGGCAGCCCGCTCGGGGTTTCTGGGCTGCTGGGACTACCCATGGTATTAGTATTCGTCAGAGCTCCCTTACCTTATTCCGGTCGGCGTACTCCAAGTGGCGCTTGGTCGGAGGCTTGGAAGGGGCCTGGCGCTTCGAACGCCTGGCGGGAGGAGGCGAGGCGGAAGGTCGACGGCTTCTGCCCGTCGCCTTCTTGTGTGCTGCCCCGGTTAGGGCGACACCTTGCTGCGTTGGCTCGGGACTCGACACGGCAAGCTCAAGGGCGACCTTCCCCTACAACCACGATCAAAATAAGGTAAGCTCGGGACAAAATTCCTCGGGCGAAAATCACGCAAAAACACTTACCGCATCGCTGCGATCGAAGATATTCCTTGGGAATTGTCGGTCGGGCTTCTGTTCCTTCTCTTTCGGGGGGACGAACATCTCGGCGACCCTCTCCTCAACCCAGTCCCTCCTCGGGGCTACAATGCGAACAAGATATGAGGGACCAGGCCCATGCTCGACCGATAACAAAGACCAAGAGGAGGTCCAAAAGACATACCTGCGTCCGCCTCACGGGTGAAGTCCTACCACCCGGTCACCTCAAAGAAAGGATGCTCCCGCCGCCGTAGGGGTGATACCCGGTTGAAGATGAAGTCCCGAGCAATATCCCGACCAGTGAGCCCCATCTGGGTGAGCTCGCTGATGGTCCTGAGTATCCGCTCCACCTCGGGCTGTACGGGCGGGCGCGAAGTCTCGGCAGCCGGGGCGACTTCCCCGTTGTAGGTCAGTTGGCTCCCCTCTGTCTTCTTCTGATAAAACCAGAGGTCGGCCGAGCCCAACACCGAATCCCTCAGAGAAAGGAGGGGTTATTCGTATGGTCGGTTGGGCCGGAGGCGAAGGTAGATGCAGCCAGCAGGGGTATTCCCGTCGGTGCGGAAGGGAGAATAAAAGTGGAAGAAGAGGTTGGCCGTGGGCATCACGCCCACGTACACCTCACAGAGGTGAGAAAAGATCATCAAAGCAAGGATGGAGTTTGGATTGAGGTTGGAGACCTCGCACCCGCAAAAGGCGAGCACGGAGACAAGGAACTCACTTTCGGGCAGACAAAGCCCGTTGACGGCGAAGAGCTCACAGGAAACGATTTCCCCCTCTCGCGGCGCTGGTGCTTCGTCGCTACCAGGCCCCTGAGCAGTGTTCGGGTCGACATGGCCGTCGTCTACAAGTGCATGGAGCCTCCTCCGGTTCATCTGGCTAACACCAAAGCGCGCCATTGCGACAGGAAGGGGAGATTGCGAAAAAGCACTAGGTCTTGAGGAAGATTTGAGCGGATTCGAGCAGAACGTGAATGGATTCACCCCTCGTCGGTTCGGTCTTAAAAAGGTCATGAAAAGTCGCATTAAATTGCTGCCGCAACCTTTCACGAAATGGCAACTGTCCGTTACGGGAGAAACTGCCCAGTAAATGCACGTTCCTCGAAAAACTGTACGACTGTTACAGAGAAGCTTCTAGGAGAAGGAACCGAAGCGACCAAATCGTCACGTTGTCGCGGCGAATGCTATGCTCGCTCTTGAAACGATGAACTCGCTTACCACCTCAAGATGATCGGATACCACGGCAGAGCTTCGCTGTGAGGATCTAATCCCTCCTGTGAGTCTTTTTAGGCTCAAGGGGAAGCTTGAACCCGGGCAGTTCCCCACTTGAGCCTCGGGGGCTAGCTGTTGGGGATTGAGTCATTTATTACGAAGACCATTTTTGCCCCAACGCCCTAAAGGCCACCGACCAGACAAAACCCTCGGAGTAATTCCCGAGGAAGGCGCCCGAGCTATCCAGTACTCGAGCGACGAGCTTATGCGTCCGCCCGGGTGATGCCGAATGGTCATCTACGAGCACACCGGGCAGGTAAGAGCAAACTGGGCTCGGTAAGCTAAGCGGATGGTCGGGGGGCATGGTCGGGACGTCGGGACGTTAAGATAGAAAGTGTTAATCAATCCGCCAAAGATCCAAGAAGGATATACCAGAAATTCAAAAACAATGGAGGAAATCAAGGGCTCCAGATCCTAGGCACGACAAAGGCGGGAACGTGGCGCAATCATAGGGATTAGTTACCATTTATTCAGTATTGGATCTTGTATAAACCCCCTAGTACCTGTACAGGGGCTGCTTTTTTTGGACTAGACCTTGAACAAAATACACTGGAGTAGGGTTATTATCTCAGTAATGAGAGTCCCGAACCAGGATAAAAAACTGCATGTCTCCCTCTTTCGCACGTTGCTCGGACACAATCCAACTCGTACGAAGGGGCCCCTATTGATCCCTCAATCAACAAGTAAGCTCGGCGGAAGCCCGTTCTCCAATTGTCGACAAAGGTGTACATAAAATATTTTTCCATAATATACTAGTCCATATATCAAATAGCAAATCTCATCCATTCTTACAAAAAATTACCTTCAAACACGATATCTTACGACCTGATGAAAAGGCTTAAGCATTATAGTTTGTTATAGACTATAATACTTAGGTTTATTACGCTATTACAATTTACATGCAAATCAATGTGTGAATAAAATATTTTTCCATAACATGATAGTCCATATATCAAATAGCAAATCTCATCCATTCGTACAAAAAATTACCTTCAAACACGATATCTTACGGCCTCCAAAAAAGGCTTAAGCGTTATCGTTAGTTCTCGACTATAATACTTAGGGTTATTGCGCTACTACATTTTAGATGCAAAGCATGGTGTAAATAAAATATTTTTCAGAATGTGGTCGTCCATATATCAAAGAGCAATCATGCCCCATTCTTCCAGAAAAATATATTCAAATACGATATTTTACGCGCTGCCTAAAAGCCTTAAGCGTTTCATGAAATAGATGCTTCTTATAGCCATTTGGTTTATTCAACTCAGTTCATTTGTAAATATTTTTGCAAAAATGGGACATCTAAGACCCAAGGAACAAGTGATATTTATTTCATAATTTTTGGAGCCATGGTTTATATATATTTCTTCAGAATTCATAAAAGGGTCTTCATGTAAACTTAATTTATACAATTTAATTTTGCATGCAGCATAATACTTTTTGTGATATATTACGAATCCTTATTGCTTACTAAAAAATTAGAAACTTATTTCGTTCAATTCGGAGCTTCAAAAATCACAAAACCCTTAAACCCTAATCTACTCGGCTGCTGTCGGGTTACAAGATTAATTTACTTATTTTCGAAAATTTTGAAAAGAAAACTACTAACCGAAAATTTTAAAAAGAAAATTTCAAATATTTTTTTATTTTCTTCTTCTTTCTTTCTTTTTTTCATTTTCTTCTTTCTTTTTTTTTTCTTTTCTTCTTCTTTCTTTTCTTTCTCTTTCTGGCTATTGGCTGCCCTTGCCCTGCCCGTTGGTTGTCCTTACCTACCCGGTGCCTTCCCCTGTGTGCCTTGCCCGGCCTGCCCGCGGTGCCCACCCCCTGTCGCACCATGGTGGCGCGACAGGCACTGACGTGGCGCTTTCGCGCCCTGCTGGCGCGATAGGCCCCTTTTCATGCCCCCCTGGCGCGATTGGCGGTTATTTTTGTAAAAAATTTAAACTTCTGTATATTTTTGTAATACACGAATAAAAAATGATTATTTATAAAAAAAAAGGCTTTTTAAAAATTTCTAACACTAAAATGGCTCTTAAATAATCTTAAATACAGAAATCACAGAGATAGCAAAAGAGTAAACTTAGTTTTTGACAAGAAAGGCCTAAAACATCTAAGTTTTGCTAGTGCAAGGAAAAGTACAGAACAAATCAGGAAATGACACGAAAGTGAAAAGAACCGACAAAGTAAATACTAAGAGAAAAAGTAGGAGACGCAGTAATTTTTCACTGAGGTTCAGAGAAAATCTCCTACGTCCCCGTTAGAGCACTTCACCAGAAGTACTGCTCCACCGAAAGCTATTCTCAATAGCTTTGGTATCCACTGGGGTGACTCTTTCACCACACGGTAAGGTGGGTCCCAAACCTCTCAACAATTGTGGTGGCCTTCCACAAACACTTGGACAGGTCGCACCAAATTACTCCCAAGCCGTCTAGGAACACAAAGTCCCAAGATTAATAGACTAAGCACAAAGTCTAACTCTTGGTTCACTAGCTCACAACTGTCTAGACTAAGCTTGGAGTGAAATCACTTCTGAATTTTGATCGAACAATGAAATTCAGTCTCTTTGAGGGCTTTTGAGCTCAAGAATGCTAAATATCAAATAGATGCAAAAATTCTTCTAAAAGAAGGTCCT
The DNA here is from genome assembly GCA_036346355.1 of Rhipidocladum racemiflorum. Lineage (NCBI taxonomy): Eukaryota > Viridiplantae > Streptophyta > Magnoliopsida > Poales > Poaceae > Rhipidocladum > Rhipidocladum racemiflorum. The sequence continues at coordinate 20,469,243 of CM070582.1, forward strand.
GGCACAGCTTATATAGCCCTCAAACAGGAAATAACCGTTACAAGCATTTACTAGCTGTTGGACTTTGTCAGAATGATAAAATGAAATAGTCTAATGTGCCACAAACTTGGATTACAAAGATTTGCAATATGATCAAGGCACTACGGACCAATTTTAGAGAAAATCCCGTTTGCTTCGGCCCGAAAAATTTGGTCCGTTATAAAATAACGTTTGCGCCGGACCAAAAAAGTTGATTCGGCGTACACATGCCTTTTGCAAAAGTTAGTCCGTCGTGAGATACGGAGCATACAAGATATTTGGTAAGAGTTTTAGTGCCGGACTAAAAAAGTCGGTCCGGCGTGAATGGATTTTATTCTTTCTGAAAGAAGGACTTTTGACTAAGAGAGAAAAGAATGAATTGACCTTTACTCCAAGTAATTTTTGACAAGATTGACTTAGGAACCAAGGTACTTACTTGTGCATAGTCACTCTTAATAGTACGGCTAAAACAAAATAAACCTAGCTATATGACTTGAAACACCTCCCAAGTCAAAACTAGAAATAAGGATCCTTAGTCTTTGTCTTTGTTTCTACAAACCTTTACTTCACAAGAAGTATTTATCTTGATCGTCAACACCAAAACCAATATGAAGCATAATTAAAGAATTGAGGGGCCTAGATGCTTTCAATCTCCTAGTGATTGATGACAATAACTTTGATAATTCATTATTTTGGAAAGAATTGACTTATCTTTTTCTGCAAAGAACAGTTAGTCTGACAGAACAATAAGTGATATTTGCAGAAGTAAGTAATAAGATCTATGCTCCCCTTAAATATGTGCTTGGATTGACAAGAACATATCAGAACATAACTGAAAAGACTTAACAGAGCAGAAGAATTTAGCGCAAATATTCAGGGACAACACAAAATTCACAAAGCATAGAAATAACTGTGACACCTCGGAGTGTCGTATCCTTAATTTTTGAACATGATAAGGTTAAATACAGTATGAGATGTGGAAATAAGGTTAAAATCATAAGGATCGGGGGTTAATAACGTTTCCGGGCCGTTTCCGGGCCGTTTTCGGGGTTTTGGGCCTTCCCGGAGGAGTTTTGGGCCTTGGTGGGCTTTGGTGGGATGGATTAGGACTCTGTAACGGACTAGGATTGGGTTGAGGGCTGATAAAAGGGGCTTCCCCCAGCGCCCTTGCGCCCCCACCTCCCCTTATTGCGCCCCCACCTCCCCCTCTTGCGCCCCTCTCCTCCCTCCCCCTCCCCTAAGCCCTAGCCCCCCCAAAACCGTCGCACCCCCTCCCTTTCCTCCACCTCCACACCACCTCCCTCCACCCCTTGCTGCCCTAGGGTGGCCTCCCCACCCTGCACCTTGTGGAGTCATCCCGTGGAGCGCGGAGCGAGGAGCCCGGAGCGAGGAGCGAGGACCGTGGAGCGAGGAGCGATTCGCGAGGAGATGCGCGGAGATTGATTGGAGTTTTGGCGCTCGGGCAAAGGTATGATCTTGGGGATCCTTGGGGATGATCTAGGTACTGTTATTAGGGTGTTCATCAAGTTTTTAGATCAATTGGAGGCGCTGGTTTGAAGTAATTTGGGTTAGATCTAAACTTGTCCACGTTTCTGTTTTCGGGCAGATTGAGCAGTCGAACTAGGGTTCGAGTTTCCGTCGATTTAGAATCCGAATCAGACCGTACGGACTTCTAGGAAGTTGTAGATAATTTAATTATCTTTCCGTGGACGTAAAGCACGTTAATTTCCGATCAGCCGTCTGAAAGTTATGGCTGTTTTACCGAGCGCCTAAAAATCTGTGACGTAACTGGAACAGATTGTGGTAATCTGTAGATTAAACAATTTTAGAGTCCGAATCAGTCTTTCCCTATAACTAGAAAAAGTTGGGAAATTTCCTAAGCTTCGCGACGGTGTACTCGTTTATTCGATTTGGAGTCCCAGAACTCAAGTTATGCCTTTTGCAAGGCTGCTGTTCCGCCGACAGAACCTCTGTTTTTAGGTTTTGCGAGTAGTTGGCAATGTCGGGTTAGATGGGGCGTGTGTACTGTTTTGAGGTTATGATTGTGAGTGTGTGATGCCTATGTGCAGGTGGTGTGACCCCGGGAGTTCCCTCTTCTTCCCGCCAATCCGTTGCACGTGGTTGAGGCAAGTGTGTTGTGATGGATAGCAAGTTGTAGGTTGCATGTTGAAATTAGATGGAAATTGCCTACATGATATATGTCCACTTGCCATGTGTTAATGAATGATATGATATGATGAGCATGTTTAACATATTATGATGCCATGTGTTAATATGTGAATTAAATATGATAATTGGCATGGTTGCATGCATGTCATGAGATAGGGCGAGGGCGGTGAGAAAGTCTTAACTAGTCCGGCAAGGTCGGTGAGAAAGTTATGACTAATCCGGAACGCCATTGAGTAAGTCCTATGTCGTGATTCCATCCACGTGGTGTTTGGAAGCGAGTAGGCACCCTCCATCTTCGGGATGGAAGGGAGGAAAGGGTGCACACCGACGGGTGTGTACTTCCCATACCGGTATGAGGTTCCAGAGGGTCAGGAGCAATGCATTACATCGCATACAAATTGATGATGATATTGATAAGTATTCATGAATGAGATGTTATACATGCTGAAAGATGTTATTGACTTGTTGTTATTCTTGTTGTCAATTGCAGTATGCTTTCTTATTTTTAGAACTCACCCTTGTGTTTTCTTGTTGTTTTAGGTACCATGAGAATGGCATGCGGGAAAGGGGAATAGTCACACGCTCATACGTTGCTTCACCTTAATGTTTCCCCAAGTCAATTCATCTAGTTTGATAATAAATTGCGTGTGATGGTCTTTAAAATTAAGTCTTAGCTTGGTTAATGAGAGTTCTATTGTTTGTTTGACACTTGGAACCTTAAGAGCTTAATGTTAGTCTTTTGTTGTCGTTAAGACTTTATTTATTGCTGTTTAGATGTTTCTCTTATTGCCATATAATGCTATATTGTTGCTGTTTCTTAAATTCATGATAAAACAAAGGAGGTGCTGCCGAAATCTCGGTTTTTAGTCTATGCACCTTTGCTGGAATTTGATGTTAAATGTGGTATTTAGATGTTGTTTAGCTTATGTTTGGTAACATTCAGGCATAGTAAATGCCGGGTGTTACTGATTAGTATCGAGCGGGTCAGTAGGTCCTTGGAATATGTATTTTTAGTGTCATACCTTAAGTTGCAACTAAAATATGATGTGGAATAACTTAGAAACATGGCTTAGGTCCTAACTAAAATTTTGTTATAGGATAGCAACATTAAAACTTGCAAAAGTGGTATAACTAATCTAAAATTTGACACACTTGGTTGCACAGTAGGATGGGGTTTTGGTTCATCATTGCATTGCGCTTAATTATTTAATGAAGGATATGCTTATGATGATGTTTGATCTATGATCTTGATTGTGTGATTTGGTGTTTATGTTTTTGTGTTTGGATGGTTGTCTGTCTAAGCAGCCATGCCGAGGGTAGAGGCCGTGGACGCCGTGGCGTGGAGACCAGGCGAGGCTCCCAGAGAGTTGCGGAGTCCTGCATGCGTATAAATGATTGGATTGTTCCTGTTGTGGTGATAAAAGTGGGGTTGTGGTGCCGAAGGGTTTCGGTCACCTCTTTTGGTTCATAGTAACGGTGAGGTTTGTGGTGTGGCGGTTAGCGCCATCACCGAAGAACTATTAACCCCTGTAGGAGAAGAATGCTTATCCTTTCTGTCCTTGATCGGGTAGTTGACTGAGTCAAATAGAAGAGTTGATGGTGGTTCCCTTCGGATGTTCTCTGCCGTTACGGCGGTCGGTTTATTGTTTGACCAACTCAAGGGAGCAAAGGTGTTCTCCAAAATTGATCTTCGATCGAGGTATAATCAGATCCGTGTGAGGGAGCAGGACATTGAGAAGACCGCTTTCTCCACTAGGTATGGGCATTATGAATTTAAAGTTATGTCTTTTGGACTAACTAATGCTCTCGCCGTCTTTATGGAGGCGATGAACAAGATGCTACACAAGTACCTTGATGAGTTTGTGGTAGTGTTCATCGATGACATTCTGATTTACTCTAAATCGAGAAGAGGAGCATGAGCGACACTTGAGGCTTGTGCCGAGTACCTGAGGAGAATCAATTCTTTGCTAAGCTGAAAAAGTGCGAGTTACGGATTTCAAGTGGGTTTCTTGGCCACATCATCAATCCAGAGGGCATATCGGTAGATCCTAGCAAAGTCTCGGCAGCTTTTGGATTGGAAGAGGCCTTCCAATGTCAAAGAGGTGCGTAGTTTCCTTGGGTTGGCTGGATACTATCGGCGTTTTGTGCAGGATTTCTCTATCATTGCCAAGCCACTTTCACAACCGACTGTAAGGGGATGAAGTTCCGGTGGATCGCAGAGTGTGAGCACAGCTTACGCACTTTGAAGGAGAAGTTAGTGATCGCTCCTGTTCTTACCCTTCCCGAACCGGGAAGCGCTTCACGGTTTATTCGATGCTTCTCGGTTGGGACTTGGTTGTGTGCTCATGCAAAATGGCAAGGTGATTGCTTATGCTTCGAGGCACTGAAAAAGCATGAGCAGAACTATCCCACCCATGATCTTGAGCTAGCCGCCGTGGTGTTTGCATTGAAGATATGGAGGCATTATTTGTACGGCGAATCTTGTGATATTTTTATCGATCACAAGAGCCTCAAGTACATCTTTACTCGTAAAGATTTGAACTTGAGGCGGAGGAGGTGGCTAGAATTGATAAAGGATTATGACCTCACTATCCAAAGGTATCATCAGGGAAGGCAAATGTGGTGGCCGACGCTCTCGATCGCAAGACAATGCCCCTGTTGTTGATTGTCTTGTTGCTGATTTTGAGCGTTTGGGAGTCTCCTCTTGCTTGGCGGGGACCGTGCAAGCTGAAACTCAATTGATTCTTGAGTCGGCGATTCCCGAGCGCAGCGGGAGGCACAAAGAAGATGATCGTTTGCTCCAAAGCAGGTGAGGAACGCCTTGAGGATGGCAAGTCGGAGACTTTACCATTGATGATGCGGAGTTTTGAGGTTTCAGGGCCGTGCATGCGTGCCCCGTAAATCTCAAGTGAAAGAAGACATTCGAGAGAAGCTCATCGCACCAGTACACGGTCCATCCTGGAGAGACCAAGATGTACAGGGACTTGAAGAAGAATTTCTGGTGGAAAAGGATGAGAGTGGATATTGCCAAGTATGTGGCGTCTTGTGGGATTTGCCGGAAGATCAAAGTCGAGCATAAGCGTCCGGCTTTGTTGCAGCCCTTGGAGGTTCTGTGTGGCCATGGGATGACATCTCCATGGATTTCGTGGTTGGTCTACCTCGTTCTCCACGAGGAAGGATCTTTGTTTGGGTTGTGGTGGACCGTCTCGGCAAGTCTGCGCATTTCATTCCCATCCGCACGACCAATTCAATGAGCGAGTTGGCTCCCATCTATGTGCGGGAGATTGTGAGATTGCATGGTGTACCCAAGACCATTATCTCTCGATCGGGATGCGGTTCGTCTCCAAGTTCGGGAGAGTTTGCAGAGTGCTTTGGGTACGCAGCTTTGCCTTAGTACCGCTTTTCACCCTCAGACAGATGGGCGAAAGGCGTACCATCCAAACTTTGGAGGACATGCTCGGGGCCTGTGTGATGGCTTGGAAGGGTAGCTGGGAAGACCATTTGCCCCTTGCAGAGTTTGCTTACAATAACGGCTATCATTCCAAAGATCCGGTCTGCTCCTTATGAGGTGTTGTATGGCCGGAAGTGCGGTCGCCGCTTTGTTGGGATCTTTGTGGGCGAGAGAGCTATTCTTGGGCCGGATTGGGTTCAGCAGACAGTTGATCGCGTGTCGGAGGTTCGGCAAAACCTTCTCGCGACAGAAGCGCATGTAAGAGCTATGCTGATGTGGCGGCGAGATTTGGAGTTTGAGGTGGGTGATAACGTACTCTTGCGAGTATCTCCCACCAAGGGTGTGGTGCGTTTTGGCACGAAGGAAAGCTCACCCAAGGTATGTTGGGCCTTTTCCTATCCTCGCCCGAGTTGGCAGGTTGGCCTATCGCCTAGAGCTACCGGAATCCATGCAAGGTGTGCATAGTGTGTTCCATGTCTCGATGTTGAGGAAATACTTGCACGATCCGGAGTTGGTGGTTCCATTGGAACCATTAGTGCTTGAGCAGGACCTCACCTTCGAGTCCCGTCCTGTGGAAATTCTGGGGACTTCAGAGCGAGTGATGAAGAACAGGACGCTTAAGTTTGTCAAGGTCTTGTGGTCACATCAGACCGAGAGAGAAGCGACTTGGGAGCTGGAATCTCGCATGCGAGAAGTATCCCGAGCTTTTCACCTCGGGTATGTGATGTGAAAGTCCTGGCTGTCTTTGGTTTCTTTGGGTTTCGTGATTGGTGCGTTTAGATTCGAGGTCGAATCCCGTTGAAGGGGGGAAGAATGTGACACCTCGGAGTGTCGTATCCTTAATTTTTGAACATGATAAGGTTAAATACAGTATGAGATGTGGAAATAAGGTTAAAATCATAAGGATCGGGGGTTAATAATGTTTCAGGGCCGTTTTAGGGTTTTGGGCCTTCCCGAGGAGTTTTGGGCCTTGGTGGGCTTTGGTGGGATGGATTAGGACTCAGAACGGACTAGGATTGGGTTGAGGGCTGATAAAAGGGGCTTCCCCAGCGCCCTTGCGCCCCACCTCCCTTATTGCGCCCCACCTCCCCTCTTGCGCCCCTCTCCTCCCTCCCCTCCCTAAGCCCTAGCCCCCAAAACCGTGCGCACCCCCTCCCTTTCCTCCACCTCCACACCACCTCCCCTCCACCCCTTGCTGCCCTAGGGTGGCCTCCCCACCCTGCACCTTGTGGAGTCATCCCGTGGAAGCGAGGAGCGAGGAGCAAGGAGCGAGGAGCGAGGAACGTGGAGCGAGGAGCGATTCGCGAGGAGATTCGCGGAGATTGATTGGAGTTTTGCGCTTCGGGCAAAGGTATGATCTTGGGGATCCTTGGGGATGATCTAGGTACTGTTATTAGGGTGTTTATCAAGTTTTTAGATCAATTGGAGGCGCTGGTTTGAAGTAATTTGGGTTAGATCTAAACTTGTCCACGTTTCTGTTTTCGGGCAGATTGAGCAGTCGAACTAGGGTTCGAGTTTCCGTCGATTTAGAGTCCGAATCAGACCGTACGGACTTCTAGGAAGTTGTAGATAATTTAATTATCTTTCCGTGGACGTAAAGCACGTTAATTTCCGATCAGCCGTCTGAAAGTTATGGCTGTTTTACCGAGCGCCTAAAAATCTGTGACGTAACTGGAACAGATTGTGGTAATCTGTAGATTAAACAATTTTAGAGTCCGAATCAGTCTTTCCCTATAACTAGAAAAAGTTGGGAAATTTCCTAAGCTTCGCGACGGTGTACTCGTTTATTCGATTTGGAGTCCCAGAACTCAAGTTATGCCTTTTGCAAGGCTGCTGTTCCGCCGGGACAGAACCTCTGTTTTTAGGTTTTGCGAGTAGTTGGCAATGTCGGGTTAGATGGGGGCGTGTGTACTGTTTTGAGGTTATGATTGTGAGTGTGTGATGCCTATGTGCAGGTGGTGTGACCCCGGGAGTTCCCTCTTCTTCCCGCCAATCCGTTGCACGTGGTTGAGGCAAGTGTGTTGTGATGGATAGCAAGTTGTAGGTTGCATGTTGAAATTAGATGGAAATTGCCTACATGATATATGTCCACTTGCCATGTGTTAATGAATGATATGATATGATGAGCATGTTTAACATATTATGATGCCATGTGTTAATATGTGAATTAAATATGATAATTGGCATGGTTGCATGCATGTCATGAGATAGGGCGAGGGCGGTGAGAAAGTCTTAACTAGTCCGGCAAGGTCGGTGAGAAAGTTATGACTAATCCGGAACGCCATTGAGTAAGTCCTATGTCGTGATTCCATCCACGTGGTGTTTGGAAGCGAGTAGGCACCCTCCATCTTCGGGATGGAAGGGAGGAAAGGGTGCACACCGACGGGTGTGTACTTCCCATACCGGTATGAGGTTCCAGAGGGTCAGGAGCAATGCATTACATCGCATACAAATTGATGATGATATTGATAAGTATTCATGAATGAGATGTTATACATGCTGAAAGATGTTATTGACTTGTTGTTATGCTTGTTGTCCATTGCAGTATGCTTGCTGAGTTTTCGAACTCACCCTTGTGTTTTCTTGTTGTTTTAGGTACCATGAGAATGGCATGCGGGAAAGGGGAATAGTCACACGCTCATACGTTGCTTCACCTTAATGTTTCCCCAAGTCAATTCATCTAGTTTGATAATAAATTGCGTGTGATGGTCTTTAAAATTAAGTCTTAGCTTGGTTAATGAGAGTTCTATTGTTTGTTTGACACTTGGAACCTTAAGAGCTTAATGTTAGTCTTTTGTTGTCGTTAAGACTTTATTTATTGCTGTTTAGATGTTTCTCTTATTGCCATATAATGCTATATTGTTGCTGTTTCTTAAATTCATGATAAAACAAAGGAGGTGTCTTTGCGAAATCTCGGTTTTTAGTCTATGCACCTTTGCTGGAATTTGATGTTAAATGTGGTATTTAGATGTTGTTTAGCTTATGTTTGGTAACATTCAGGCATAGTAAATGCCGGGGTGTTACAATAACTGAAAAAGCCAGGTCAAGTTTTCAAAGCAGAGAATGCAACATATTACAAAACACAAAAATACTACATAGACTAGAACTAGACTATGTCCCAACTAATTTATCCCCCTTTGGCATCAATTGCCAAAAAGATCACTTCTTGCGCCTAGAGAAGGTCCTTTTGAACGGGTTTGAAGCTCTGGAGCTGGTGCTCTGCCTTGGAGGAGACAAGTGCTGCTAGTGTGAAGACTGTTCTTCTGCAGATCAAGGAGCAGCCACTGATCGATCATGCCAGCTAGGATAATTAGGATCCCCAGGCTGAGGAGATGATGTGAGCTACTGTTGATCAAAAATAGTTTGCTGTAGACCCATAGCTTGTTCATGCCAACTTGGGTAATTTGGATCTCTAGGCTGTAGATTGATTGACCAATGAGTGAAATCATCTTGTAGCTACCTTAGAGACTCATTAGTCTCATTTGTTTGATCCAGGATGAGCTGTGCAAGTTGTTCTTGATTTGAGACTAAGTTTGCTCTGGCATCTTCAGTGAAAGCCAAGTGATCTTCGAAGGAATAGCCCAACCAATCTAAGGAACCTCCATAAGCATCAAAATTTGAGTTCACTAATTTTATAAACAGATCAAATTTGGAATCCATTTGACTAAGTTTGCCCTGGCATTCTACTTCTTATTTATATCATATAACATGTCTTTGATTGTCAGTTCATTTGTTTTAATTTCACCAATCCATTTTCTCAAGTCAAACTGATTACCTCTTAGCATCTCAAATCTCTTGTAACTTTAATTTTTTGATCAAGTTCTGCTCTTCATAGACCTTATTCAATATTTCATGAGTTTGTCAAACTTGATCATGATACTGTTGAAGAGCAGCCATATGCTCATTGTGTCTGAGGGCTACCAAATTTCTTTCTTCTTCAAATCTTTCTTGAGCAGCTCTTAAGTTAGCATTGTACTGTTGTTCAAAGAGTGTAAACCATTCTGGCTGAGTGTCCCAGGCTGGTGGTTGCTCATAATGAGTTGGAGGAGGAGGTTGCTCATACTGTTGTGGAATGGGTGAGTGATGAGAACTTTCAACATCTTGTGGGAATGCCAATCCTCCTGCCTCATAATTATGTGCTGCAGGTCTAAATGATTGAGCTTCCATGAATCGGGCTGCTGCAACAAGTTCTCGAAGTCTCTGAACTTCTGGGTCTTCTTCTTTGGTTGGAGATTCAGAGCTTAATAAAATATGAGTGCCTTGCTCTTCTTCATGAGATACATTCAAATGACTGTCACCCAGTATTTCAGTTGCTTCATCAAGTTCAGGCTAAGTAATTATAGGTGCAGTTGGGATACTTGGGACTAGATAATGAGGAGCATGGCTGACGGTGTGATGACTGTGACCTAAATAGCTAGGTATCTGTTCCCCTCCCATATCTCCGTCATCAGAGTCACCATCATTGCTATCATGCTGAGCACTTGGCTCATCTTCTTGTGGTGCTGCAGGAGGTGCAGGTACTCTAGCTCCCCTAAGAGTGACTCCGATTATCATGCTCATTTTATGTTGCTTGAGGATGCACTTGAAATTTCTATTTGCTTCTTGTTGTGAGATTATCCCTTGTACCAACAGCATCTGAGATATCTGCTGTGCAAAAGGGAGTGGACTGCTCATTTTCCTGTAAATAGCTTCCTCCATTTCTCCAAAGATATAAATGCAGAAGCCATGCCATACTAGGAATTACACCTTCCTTATATCCAGATTTGGGAAATATTGTGTGTCTTAGCAGCAGCAAAAGTACATTAGCTTCAGCAGTTAAGCAATTAACTCTATTTGCATTGAAATTGTTTTCAGTGATATCCCTGTATATGAGTGCTGACAACTGCAAATCTGGCATGTCACCTACTTGTCTCCATCTGTTTCCAGGAAACATTCTATCGTGTATTCTAGTCATGTTGACTAGAGGACTTGTGGCTCCTATAGCAGCTTCAAAATGAGGTGATCTCACCTTTTTGATTTTTTCATCTGTAGTGAATAGTATATAATGCCTTCTCTTATTCACTAGAAGGGATGCATAGAACTCTAGAATTCTGTCCTCATTCCATGAGGGAGTTCTAGTTGACATCATTTGTGCTAAGCCAGGAGTTGATCTGACACAATCAAGAATCCTATCTGAGCCAACTACTGACCTTACTTGATTCCAATCAACATACTGATGCTTGCATAATGCAGACAATGCTTTTCCACTTTTATTGGTTCTATTCTAGTACCCTAAATAGATATTTCTGTGCAGAGTGGCAATAAAATTTTCATCCAAGGGGGGTCTGGTGAAGGGGAACCAAATCTTTTCATTCATCAGTCTAATTGATCTCAGCTTTTTACCCCCTAGAGTGGCTAGTTCTTGGCCAACTATCATGTTTACTTCAGTTCTTAGTTCTTCATCTTCAGAACTAGAGTGCATACTAGGTTCATAATCACTGTCCTCTGCAGAGGACTCATGATCAGACAGTATAGGTTGCTTATCTTTTCTTGGAGGTTTGGATGTTGTTACTTTTCTATGAACTCTGCCAGAGGTTTGAGTATCTCGTTGTTCTTCAAGTTCTTGAGACTATTGTGGCTGTGAGGAACTGGATGTTCTTTGTTTCTTTCCCTTTACTTTATTGATTAACTTGCCAACATACCCCTTTTGTCTGGATCTTTTGTCATTTTACTAGAGCAGTACAGAAATCAATCATAGTTCTCTTAAACTTTTCTCAGGCACAAGAATTGACCTAGATTGCAGGAGAACAAAAGTCCTTAAGTTACAAAAACCTAGGTCTAGGGTTCAGTTTCTATAGAAAAGAAAAAGAGAAGATTGAAGAACTTACAGAACCTTGGAGAGCCCTTTTTGAGCAAAACACCGTTGACACGCCCAAAAGGGGTTGACTTCGGTGAAGAGGGGAGATCTTGCTTGAGAGATGTAGAGTAATGTTGGGGATGTTTGGTGGTTTTGGAGAATGTGAATGATTTGGGGGAACTGAAGGTAAAAACTGACAGGAGTAAGTATAAAACGCATACAGTGCTAAAAGAAAATTGATGTGTTGGAAAAGGGTGCCTTTATGAGGGGCAGTTCATGGTAGACAGGCATCCTCTTTTTACTCTGATTGGTGAAAGCCATAGAGTTGAAACTGAGAACTGCTTGGGTCTTGAAATCAAATATGTTTAGCAAAGATACGTACGCAGCATTGAAACTGTGTTTATATAAGGCGAGATCGAATACGCAATAATGATACATGTGATAGGGTTAACGACGAATGCCAGTCCTCCTGCATTGAATTGCACACGATGCCCGTGCATACACACGGAAAGGATACTTGATAAATTCTGTGCATCAAACATTTCCCTTATTCGATCATACTGCATCCTACCTAATGAAAGTGCATGCTACAGTCATATCTGCATTTTACCTTCCATAAGTGCATGTCTCTACGAAAGCTGTCGCCTGTGATGTGATTCTGAACATATTTAATATTCTTGGTAACAGTGGTTGATTCTCCTGACTAGTGGATTCACGTTCTTTGTAGCTTCTTGTTAATTGCTTCGAAGTTTTACATTCTAATTGGATATGCGTTTCGGGAAACTCAGCTTGTGCTACATAATGTGTTGTGTATAGGTATTTAATTTTCTGCAAACCAGCCTGTCAGCTTCTTGAGAGAAATATTTGTGCCATTCCTTTGTAGCTAACTGACAAATAATCAATTTGTTGTATTCTCAAATGGTCCATGTGAAATTTGGTAGTGACCAAGCATTTTCAAGAGGTGTTCGAGGTGGTCAGTAGTGTCAGTGGCTACCTTTTGTTATTTTACCTATTCTTTTCATAATTGGTTGTAATTAGGCATGGTTGTGCGCTACGCTGCAATGCGCGAAATTTGGTCCGATGATTATTTCTGAAAAAATGTATGAGGACAAAAACGTAATTCCAATTTTTCTCCATTTTGTTAAAAAAAATCTGCTAGCTAGGAGTCATCGAAGAATTCGCGGCACCACGTGTCCTCTTTATCGCGTGCATCTTTTTTTGGAAAAAAAAAATGTAGGGACCTAAATATAATTTCCTAAAAAATGGGTTGCTAGAAGCTATTGCCGAATTTGTGAAACCATAGGGACTTTTTTTGTTAGAAAACCCTGGGGGACCTAAACGTAATTCCAAATTTATTAGGGTCTTTTTTGTAAAAGTAGTGCTGGAAGGACCTAAATGCAATTTAGATTTTCCAGAGGACCTCCCGATGAAGTCGATGACGTGACGCTCTGAGCTCTCAGCAATTCTTCTGTACATAATAGAGGTATTATTATTTAACAGGAACATATCTAGTGCTAACGGTCATTGGGTGCTAATATGCTAACATAAGATCTGCGCCATCAGATCTATGATGAATGGCTCAGATTTGGACAGGTAATTAATGAGGTAATCAAGGGGCTTGTGTGAAAAGCATTTGAGTGAGTAATGAGGTAATTAACAGGGTTTCCACCTCTCTATATCTGAGCCATTTATCATAAATCTGATGGATCAGATTTAATGTTAGCATGTTAACACCCAATGACCATTAGCACTAGATATGTTCCCTTATTTAACAGACAATAATGAAAACCGTTTGATCCATCGTATAAGAATTACAACATCCTACGGCTCTGTTTGTGTCAGCCGCATCTTCGTTCTCTGCCTGTGCATCTATTAGATATAGGTAATCAAGTCAATTAAGAACTCTAGAGAAACAACCTCAAATTCAAAATGAATTTAGTTGGATTTTATTTGGATTTGGAAATTGGAAATCAAGTTTGATTTTCGTTTTATCTTTTGGGCCGATTCCTTTGCTTCGTGGGCCTCCAGGCCCGCTTCCTTCCGGCCCAGTCGGCTTGGTCCCCCTCGGCCTGCTCGCTCGGCCCGGCCTGCCCCGACCGGATCGGCCCCCGTGGCCGTCGCCTCCTGCTCGGCCGCAGCCCCACCGCCTGCCGTGCCCGCTTGCCGCCCGCCTTCGGTATCGCCGACCGTGCATTTGCCACCGCTTCACTGCGCCACGCGCCGAAGCTCCTTCGCCAGCATGCGGCGCCGCCGCGGCCGTGTCCTTGCCGCCCGCCTCGCCCCGTCCTCTCTCTCTCCCCGAGGCTATATAAAGCCCCGTCGAGCTCCCTTGGCAACTCGCCCCGACCTCCACCTCCGTGGTGAGCTCCCTCCCTTGCCCCTCCGTTCCCCTCCGCCTCCGGCCGCCGCCGCGCCGTCCAGCGCCTCCGCCGCCGAGACCCCGCCGCCTCCCGTGCGAACCCTAACCCTAACCCTCTCTCGTGCCCATGCCCGTGACAGCGCCCGCTACCAGCGCCCTTGCTCATTGGCCAGGTGGGCCTCGCCAATGGCCTCCTCGTCTTGCCGCCGTGGTAGTGACCCGTTAAGCCCGCAAAAGCCAGCCCATTCCTGTTTTACACAGTAATTCCTTTTTGGATTATTAATTCAATTAATAAATCCCAAAAATTCGTTTTAATTCCAAAAATAGCCCAGAAAATCCAGAAAAATCCCGGAAAAGACCAGAGCCCCACCAAATGCATATCCCGAACCGTCTCGACCCCCTGAGTCCAAATATGCCGTCCGTTCCCAAATCCGAGACTTCAAAAATTCCCAAAATCCCCGAATTGCCCTCCGTTCTCTCCCGGCCCGGTTTCCGATTTCCGTTTCAGTTTCCGTTTCTTTTCTAGTTGTTGTTTTGTCGTTTATTTATGTTTGTAGTCCTTTCCGCGCTAGATTAGACCGTTGAGACGGTGGTGGAGCAGGAGCAGTCCCTTGGAGCCAGAGCAGTTCCCGGAGCAGACGTTGGACCAGACCGGAGCCCCGTACGACTACTTCCTCTACGATTCTTCCGACCCAGCTGCCGGGCAAGGCAAGCTGTACACCTTTGATCATGTTGATCCAAATCACGCCATGCTATAGTATTAATTATTTTCTATCGCATTATTTTACTGTATGTTGAAATATTGAAAACAGTATTTTAGAATGATATGATACCTAGATAATGCCGAATTGCTCATGGAACTTCCTTGAAAATATTGAACCTTATTAGATCCTTTGTAACCCTAGATGATTACTATTGCCCTGTTAAGTTAGTTATTATTAATCCTGTAGTTAGCTCAAATACTTTTGAAAATAGAATTAAAATGCTGCCAAATCTCGGATTTGGATGTTTGTAAAAGTGCTACAGTCTGGGGGACAAAATTGGATAAATCTATTAGTGGACGAGATTCCAATCCCCGGCTGATGATTAATGCCTTGGTTTGTCTGGTGGCCGGTACTTCGAGTACTAGAATGGGTTTGTGGATGGAGGTTTGATCTTTGGCACAGTAAGGCTAATAACCCCCTTGAGCAAAGTAAATAACTTAAGTTTCCGCTCAACCACAGGTCGGACTGGTCAGTGGGCCTGTTTCCGACATAGCTCAGTAAGTTAGTTATTCCTGAACCTAAAATTGGATTATTTTGGTGGTACTATTCTCTGAGGAGAATAGGGACCGGCCTTCCTGGCAGGGAAGTATACCGGGGGGAGTGGAACAGGAACGGTCCTTAGTGTCGCTCTTGCTTCTCACAATGGTAGGTGCTATGATTGGAATAACCAGGTCCAGGATAGCGCAGGCCTATCGGTTAACAATTAAACAACAGGAATGATTAATGAAATGCTGTGATAATCTCAATCTGGCCACATGCATTTAAGTTACATGAAATTTCGCGATTGGCATTAAAGGTTGTAGATATCTTGTGGGTAAAGCTGAGCACCTCTGCAGAGTTAATCTTGATGGTAATCGATTACGCCGTACTTCCGGTAAATGAAGTTAAGTTAGAAGTGGGGTGATACCCATAATGTCGGGACCCGAATCTGCAAATCCGGACCCTCTGTGTATTATGTACTAGTCCAGGATCACGCTAGTACACACAGTTAAACAGGGATGAAGTACCACAATCATACACAGCGGAATTAATAATAAAGTACTTCAAACATTAAATAAACTGGTTACAAGACCTTAAGGTCAACTTACAAATAGTCTGCCACGCAGGGCTTACAATAACAAAAGTAAATAATCAGCAGCGGAACGAAGAACGTCGGTGACACCTGTAATATCCCGAGTATTTCTATACTCGAGTCACTGTACATTTGTACTCAAACACTGTTCAATAATACACTGTTCTTGTGTGTTTCTGTATCTTGAGCGATTGTACTCGTTCGGGATCTAAAAGAACCCTTCAACTTATTTAGCGTCACTCAAAATCAATTTCCCATTTGATCGCCGACAAGTGTTTTCGGTGATTGAATTCAGTTTTCGAGCTCTTGCGAAAGTATCTTGTACGTCGACTTAAATGTTCTCTTCTCTGTTCTTCTGAAGTACAAGTTGCCTAGTTTAGTGGGGAACTTAAAAATCTTCAAAAGGAGTTAAGGATCCGTTTAATCGGAGCTTGTAAACTTTGATCGCGGTCACATTTAAACTACCCGACTCAATTAATTTCACTCTCATGAGTAATTGCAAATTGAGTTGAATAAGTGTCAAAGTTACCCTAATAGCTTCCAAAATACTTTGGAATAATTAGTAATCAACTTTGGAAGCTTTAACCTTCAAGGTTTGTCACTTGACCAAAATACCCCTTGTAAGTGCATAGTGTTTTAAGCATGTGCTCAAGCAAACCAACAGCCAACACTCATTTCCTCCATCCCTCATGTCCCAAGCAAGGGAGAAGGAGAAAGAGAAGAAGAAGGCCACCCAAATCCGCGGATTCCGGGCGATTCAACCGACGAAAATCGAATCGGAGGCTGGATTTGGCGTCCTCATCGCGTTCCCCATCTTCTCAACCCCTTCAAGTGAGTATTCCATCGAGATTCATCGATGTCTCTTGGAGTTCCCGTGGTGCTTTTACAATCTGACCTGATTTCTTGACTCCCGGGTCGATCCTCTTGCCGTAGCTACGACTCTTTTCTCCTGTAGCTTCGCATTTCATCAAGTTTTCCCAAACCCTAGCCTAGGCCATGTCTAGGTACCATGTGTTCAACGCATCGCATAGCAATTCTGCTTTAAAATCTAGACTCAGGTCGTCGTTAGGTCCGTTTAACTCTATAGTCGACCTGGCTTTTAGCCATCTTCAAAATCGAGCATGCTCTCGCTAGGTCTTCGGTTTGTCGGAGTTCTAGTGAGGTAGAGCATGTATAGATTTTTCCCATAGCACTTCTGGTAGCTAGAGCCGCTATCAGAAGAATCGGAATTCAATTCTGATAAGCCGGGTTTTATTTTATTTAATTAGGTGTTAAGTGTTTTCACAAAATACTAGGAGTCCGTAGCTTGAATCGACGATTCTATTAGCTCTTCTGATAGCCGTAGTCGCGATCAGAAGAGTCAGAATTCAATTTGTCGCATCCTACACAAAGTTGTCAGCTCTAGGTCACTCTATTTGCGAAAAATCGTAGAGGTCCGATGACCAAATGGATAGCCCCTATAGCTTTCTAGCTAGTAGAAACCCCGATAAAAAATACGGAGTTTAGTTTTGACCATTTTGCAGCATACTTTGCTGCTCTAGGTCTCAATTGGTTGAATAAAATCCTAGAGCTCCGGAGCACGAATCGACTTCACCATTAGTCTTCTTAGAGGCTAAAACAGTGGCTAAAAATGCTAGATTTGCATTTTAGCACTTCGCATTTTATTTTAATAATTAGAGGGCCCAAAGCCGTTCTTGGCTTTTCGCTTGATTCGCCTCGTTTAAGGTCCCTAAGGTTGAAAGCATGCTTCACGTGTGCTTTAGATCCCATTTTGGCCCTTTTCCGGACTTTTGTCGTACTTCGGGTAAATATCGGAGTTACGCGGACGTTTGATCAAAAGTCCGAGTAGGTTAAGTCAATTTTGGCGGTGATTGGCTCCGATAAGTCATTATTACCTCCAAGTGTCTAGCTGCGGGTCCAGAACGAAGTTTCACGACATTCTTGGTCAAAACGACCTTTTGGCCGGTTTGATCGCTTTTGGTCGTTAGCAGTCGTTTTGATCGTTTTGGCCGCTTTTGCGAATTCGATGCAAATTGCTAATCTACCGGCGTTTTAGTTAGGTGTTGAGTGTTCGAACCCGTATCGGGAACCCACACGCAGCGGATTCGATCGCGTTTGGACTCAATACGGACTCAAAGCGGTTTTGTCGAAATTACTCGCGGTTTTCATTTTGATTCAATTTTGGTCAATTTCATTAGGAATTGCTTTGCAACCGATCCAACTAAGTCCTAAATATCTTGCTTTAGCTTGTTGCGTTGTCGGAAACCTGTTTTGCGCAAAAATCCGCAAAATTGGCCGTTTAACGGATTCCGACAAAGCGATCGTTTTCTACCGTTTCGGCAAATTTGTCGCTTTTAGGGCCGAAGGTTTTTCTTCGATCTTTCGAGCGTTTTAGCACCTAGTTATGTAACTGAGGCCATATTGAGGCTCCACATGCAAATTTAATTGCATTTGTCTTAAATTTACGTATTTTTATTCAAGTAGGTAAAGAATAAGCCTTTTCCGTCGTTTAGCTCGGTTGATCATTTCAACTTCAAACAAGTTCCAATAAGTCCCATTAGGTATTTTATACCTATTTTTAGGTATTTCACTAAGTTTAGTTGGGTTTTACTTCATTTTGCACGTTTTAATCCATTTTGGCACTTGTTCGGCCGAAATGGACATAATAGGTCATAGTTTCACATTTTCTTCGTTTTCTTCATTTCTTTCTCCTTTAAATATTTAAGTGGGTCTTATTTGATGTTTAGTTGGCATTTGTGCATTTAAATCTTGCTTTTGCTAAGTTGTATTTCTTTTTGTCGTTTTGTTGCTTTGACCAGATTAGAGGCTAGCGAGTCGGGCTTCGCCTCGAACGACCGAACATCATCCGGACATCACCGAAGTGCAAAAACAAGGCAAGCACCTCCTTTGACCATCTTGAAACCTATATTTCACGATGTTTACTTTGATTTCTAAAACTATATGCATTGTTTATATTCAATAAAGTGCTAGTTTGTGGGAATGGTAGATATACCCTGATTTGGTGGTTTTTCCTCAATTAAATTCCCGAGTTCATTGATAGCCTTAGTAGGGTTGGACAATTAATAAAATGTCACTTGGGTATAAACGACTTAGTAAATGCATATGCTTAGACACTGCAATAGAGATGAGCAAAGTCAGTCATTTACCAAATGCTCAAAACTTATGATAATTGTAATCGTTTTGGAAATGTTTTGGAAATGTGACTTGTAAAGGTAATTTGATAAAAATGTGCAGTGTCTAGTTGGTAATTAAACTTGGCGGGAGGTATAATATGTGCTAGTTAAACATGGTGGCGATTGGTTGGCGAGTTAAGTGGAGTTCCCGCTTGAGTCACTAGGCAAAAATATAAGGACCGAACTTGTGGCGGTTTTGAATGAACACCGTGCAACCGCGCAATGCTGGGATGGGGCAGCCTGTTTTAGTACCTGAATTGTGAGGGGATAGCCATGCCTGTTGGTAGGCGAAGTGTGGACCTTTTCCCGTGTTGAAGCGATCGGCGCGGTGTGTGTGTCCTCACGACCGCCGTATGCACCTTCGTGAGTGCGCTTGTACTTATGCAGCGAGGAATCGCTCCGATTCATGTTTGATTGATACAACGGTGTATCGCCTTGCTATGGGATAATGCCGCGGCAAAAACTTCGCCGTCGTCACGATGGATATTCCGTGGCGCCTGAGTGGTGGTTGGCCTCTTATCGCCATAGTAGTGGGTTTATCGTCGCCGGTCTTTGAGGTGTGGCTATAGCCTCAACGATGGGAAAGAATAGATCATTCTTGTATATCGGATACCTCGTGTATCGCGTGTACCCTGGATAGCGAGGATGCAAGTCCGAGTTGTGTTTGGGTAAAGTCGCAAACTCGCAAAGTATCAAATAATTCTAATCGATTAGCCGTGCTCACGGTTATGAGCAAATCTTCTTTAATCATATCAAGTATAGAAATTTGGTTTGGTTTTGAAAATGAAAAATTATCTCGGAGTCGATATAAAGTATGTGGTTGAATACGGTACTTGATGGATTTGTGGATATGTGGATATGATACTTGGAGGATTTATGAATATGTATGGATGTCGATTCGTATCCCAGCTGCGACCATGGATGGTGGCAGCTGTGGAGCTCAGTTGTTATTTATACTGTAAATATGTTTTATTCAAACTGTTGTCTTTCAAATTATGTATTACATTTCGATGAAGCTGCTTCAAATCTGCTTTTAATAGACTTAGTGTAGTAGCCATTTCAATCGTATCAGCCTGCATATTAATTATAATTGCATACACTAAAGTCTTGCGAGTAAATACGTGTACTCACCGTTGCTGCTAACCCTTTTTCCACAGAGGAAGGTAATGATGATGTCCCGGATGATGGTGAGCCCCTTTTCTGCGAGTGTTGCGGCCAGTGGTCTTCCCTCCGATCGATGCTTTGTGGGGTGGTCGGGCCGGCTGGTTGTCTTTCTTTTGTTTCATTGTCATTGTACTTCTTTTGGATTACGTAATACACTTGTACAAGATTTATACCTATTTTTGTTAATTAATTTAGTTTATCTTTTCTTGCATTGATACTCGGGTTGTGGAGTACGCGATCTTGGGCTCTTGATCCAGGGATCGATGTCGAGATGCGTCTGAGCACCGGTCCGGCTAAGTGTTCGATCCCGTCGATCGAATTTTTAGATTCGGATTTTCGGTGTCGAGGCTTCCTGTTGCTATACGGTGCTATACGCTACAGTAGACGGCGTACAGTACGGTATAGGAAGAGGGGGTGCTCACAACACCCATCAGTATGCCACAGGCAACTGACAAGGTTCAACTCCTAAATAACTGCCTCCTCGCGGAACTTCTCCTCTTTTGAAGTTGTAGTCTTCTCCTCAGCTGATGATTTTGTTGGAAGCAAGGGTGAGTATACAACATACTCAGCAAGTCATGCACAGAAATGCAGTTCTAATACTATATGCCTGGCTTATTCCAAAGGAATGGCTTAAGTGGTTGTTTTGCATCAAACAGCATTTTGCTTTGATTAAATAATCTTAATAGATTCAAAAGCTGTAAAATCATATTATACAATAAGTTATCAATATCTTTTCCAAATAGTTTGGCATAAAGCCCTAAATCACTTTAGCAATTATCTCTGGCATACAGCCACCCTTTCCATATTTTATTTTCGAAGATCTAACCCTTGACTGTAATCCCCGAGCTTTGTCCAGTACCGTGGACTCGGCTATTCGAATAGTTTTGACACACTCTGCAGAGGTTGTACACTTTACCCACATGATACAGTCTCACACCAGAAAGACGATTGACCGTAACGAAGTTTTTCAGAAACTTCCATCCACACCTATGACCCTCGCCGGTATTGCCTTCACTATCACTTCCCCCACGAAGGATCGAAGTGTAGGACCGACAATCACCGTTGGATAGGGTACCAAGCCGTAGCACAGGTACGCTCCCCCACACAGTTACCCCGATGTAACTGTCACCCTGAGGTATCAAAGGTAAGACTTTAGAATCCTACTAAACTAAGACCGTCCCACTCCAGCCATGTGGTTGTACGAAAGGCCCAGTTCAAAGGCTTGCAAGGTTAAGTCCTTAACTGTCTAGGGCAAGACATCCTTCTCACAAACCCTGACCCAAATCTTCTCACATCACTCATTCCATTGCCGCAAAGGCTGTTATCTCAAAATCTGTGCCATAAAGGCCCACCTGGCATAAAGCCTCATACCGCTTGCCCCAGACTAAATCTTTTCCCACCCCTGTTCCATTATTGTGCAACACATGCCAACAATAATATCAGTTACCATGTAGAACCACAAAGGTACCTACACTTCACATCATCACGTGACAAGATCACACTTAACTTCCAAAATCATTCCATTTGTCATTAGTCAATATTATTTTGCTATTTGAAATATATTTCGCGCAAGCATAGCTAAGCAACTAGTCACGGTCTAGCCTCCCGTGTTGGCACAATCATATCATCCAACAATTTAATCCCAACCTTAGGTGACAATGGAATATATGGCATACAAATATTATTAACAAGGATGGAATTAACAATTAGGTGGATTAACTAGTTATCCCAAATTAAACTATTCATTTTAATCAACATAACATGCATAATTTAAAACAAAATATATTTTCAAAAGCTAGGAACAATATGGTCAAAGCACAACTTGCCTTCGTAAAGCAGCGAGTCTTGGGCTGGTGCTTGATCTTCGAAATCTGCGTCCTCACACAGCTCGACGTCTACGCGTAACAGATAAAGAACCAGATAAGCACGCAAAACAACGTACAGACACACATTCGGGAAAAATGCTACAAATCAAACTAGCTCGTAATTTCGTGCAAATTTCTAAAAAATTAGTTTGGCATTTTCTAAGATTTATAAAATTTATTTGGACATTTTTGGACGTATAGTTTAAGAACTACAAAATTCATAAATTTAGATTTTCCGCAAATAATTTAACAGTATATATTTAATTATAAAATTTCATTAAAATTACTGTAGAAAGGTATTAATTTATACTAATTAACAAAATTTGTTGCAAGCAATTCGGACTTAGAACGAATTTGTAGCGAAAAAGACAAAATTCGTAATTTCCGGAAATTAACATGTACACTAAGCTCTCACTTCTTCCTATGCATGGCACTGTTCCAGGCGAGAGCAACTCTGCATGCGCATGTGTTGGGGTTCGGTTGGAGGAATTCTTATGCAGCACATACACAAACTATATATATATATATATATGTAGCTACAAATACGTATACAGGTATTCACTTGTACAGCCGAGTATATATTTTTTCGTATACTTGCAAGTCGCTGTCTAATATATACGTATATACACACTAGCATATAAATAAAAACACACACGCGTCTAACAGGCTTACGTATATTCTGGCGTTTATCAAACCTAATACCTATACATGCGTAAATACACGACGAGATCCACCGATCGGTAGAGATAGAGCGCACACAAAGGAAAAGAAAAACAAGTATACCGGCCGGCGCAGGGGATGCGAGACCGGAGAGTGCGTCGACGGCGAGGTAACCGGCGGTGGTGGTACCAACGGTACGGCGACGTCAACAGCGACAGCGACGGTGACGGCGTACACGGCAGCGACGACGACGGCGAAAGCAACGGTGACGGCGGCGGCGGCTTCAACGGCAACGTAGACGACAGAGATGGCGGCGACGTAGACCAACGGCGATGGCGAGATGACAGCGGCGATGACGACGGCGACGCACACGACGGCAACGATGGTGGCGACGACGTAGACGACGGCGGAATGAAGTGAGGCAATGGAAATGGTATGCGGGTGTGCTAGAAAATGGAAGGCAACTGGAAGTGTTTGCGTAGACTAAATGAGAATGGCTGGGAAAATGCCCATGCGTGTGGAGACATTCCAAAGGAGATGAAACGGCTGAGAAAAGAACAAAGTCACCTTGATTCATGCGCTCATGAGGGAAAGTAAAAGTCCATTCCTTAATCACACATGCTGGAAACGGCTGCTAGTAATTCATGCGTCGGAGTAATAGGAACGTTGCTGTTTCATTCAGTGCAGGGAAATGGAATGGCTGGAATGGCAAAAGGTAATAACGGTTTGCTTTACTACTTCACACAACGAATGGAAATGGGCATGGTCGTGCGTCCTGCATGGAGGAAATGGCAAAACAAATCCAACGTCCTGGTACTCTCATGCATATATGTGTATATAAACACACGAGCAACTGGAAAATCCCTCAACCAATCACGCAGGTAGGTATATACACGTATACGTTCCAAACCGCATTTATGGAAAAAAAATAGCAGAGGGGTTCTAAAAATCGGAAAAATTCCTCTAAAATACTAGGAACTATTTGGGACTTAACAAAGTTGGTTTCGTGATTTTTCGACGTGTAGATTTTCCGCAAAAATTCTTTTCGTGAATCAGACACCTGTACCGATTTTTATAAAATCCGCGACTTACGTTATATAACATGTTTTTCAAAAATATTTGAAGCGAACACTCTCGTCTACCAATTATCTTAATTATCAACAACATTTTAAATTTTATGCTTATACAAAAATGCCTGATCTTTATTTAACGTGATTAGTTCAATAGACTTGAATCCGAATTAACCGCGAGGACTTTAAATAATTTCTGAAAAAAATCAAATAAACCCAGAAACACACTAAATATATTAAAAGCAAATTTTGGGATGTTACACATAACCAAGCTCAAGTTATGTTTCGAAATTTGGAGAAATTGGTTAAGTGTTGTTAAATTTGTGAAATCCCCTTTTGATGAGGACATCACTACCATGGATACTGCCATACCTACAAACCCAATGGAAACCAACAATGTCATACAAGGACCAATTACTCGAGCTCGCGCACGTCAATTCAATTACCAGGTGAATGCGTTCCTCGGATTGCATACACATAATTTAATGAATGGAATGCTATTTAATCCTTGTGATAATTTTATTGTCCTTAGGAACCAAGGAGAAGGACTCCCAAACGTCCAGCATGAAGCCAATTCTTCCGGTACACAAGTTATACTCGGATTCGGCCTCCGGGACAGCACCAACTTAAAACGACCATAACTTTTGATCCACAAGGGTGCTTGGGGTCTATGAGTACTAGTTTGAAAGGTTTCGACGTCCTCTTTCCAACGGATCCGACCCCATCCCCAAATTCCCTCCGAGTCAACGGGAATCTGCAAAACAATTGGCGTCACTTTTCCAAATCGAGAAGACTTGGGCTTTGGGCCTTGTAATAGAGTTGTAGTTGGTATCCTACTGCTTTGGACGTGATTCCCACGCCCCTAGCTTTCATAAATAGCCAGACATCGGCTCCTTAGGGTTTTGGGTTTTATTTGATTAGTTTAGGCAAGTGCAAAACTTGATCCTGCGAGTTGTCTTTGGGCCGACCACCTTGTCAAGATCGTCAATAAGACTCCACTTTGTTTTGCTTCCAGTTTTATCCGCAATTTCAGATTGCTTATCCTATTGTTCTTGCTTGTTCTTCGGTTGCTTGCAGGAATTGAACCTCGTGTTCAGGTTGATCGTGCCTACGGCAAGATCAATAAACCACAGGAGTTGGTTTAGCGATTGCTAAGGCGCATCGTCGTCGTACGGTGTAGTCGGATCGTCAAAGTCGACTCTAACAAATCGATCGTGTGTTTCTCATCGAAAGATCGGGACACCCATAGTGCCATCACGGCTCCATCAAGTGGTATCGAGCAAACCAGGTTGCTCGGTGAGAATTCTTTACCCTAGATTAGTAGATTGATATCTTTCCTATAGTCCGAGAAACGCCATCGATTGGATCTCCCCATACCAAAACAATTTGAGCCTCGCATTTTCCTTTCCAAAGGTAATCGCTGCGTTATTGAATTTTTGGTTGCATCGTCGTGTCGAGTTGCTGAATTCTAGTCTAGTTCCAGGTTAGAAGAAAATTTTGTCTCCCAGCGGTTTCGAGTTGTGTTCGGTTTCGAGTTGTGTTAGTTTCGGTCCCAACTGTTGAAAAAAAGGTTTTCGGACCAGTTTTCTTTTCTTCCAATCGTCGCCCACTTGGTCGTCCGACCGTTGCCCTCTGTTAGCCGATCGTCGCCTTCCCGATCGTCGCCGCCGATCGTCGCCTCCCGATCGTCGCTACCGACCGTCGCCCACTGTTAGCCGATCGTTGCCTCCCGATCGTTGCCTCCCGATCGTCGCCTCCGATCGTCGCCGCCGATCGTCGCTTCCCGATCGTCGCCGACCGTCGCTTCACTGTTAGTCGATCGTCGCCGCCGACCGTCGCCCACCTGTCGCCCATCGCTTCGCCTCGATCGGGTTTGGCTACCGATCGTCGCCACCTGGTCGCCCATCGTCGCCTCGATCGTTTGCCGCCGATCGTCGCCTCGTTAGCCGATCGTCGCCCACCGCCGCCCGATCGTCACACGATCGGGTCTTCTGCTGCATAGCACTTGAAAGAAAAGCAGTCGGATCGTTCCAAAAAAAAAAAAAAAGTCCGGAACAGATCCGAAAATTTTTATGTGCTAAACCTGTTTTCACAAGATCCCAGTCTTTTGAGATAGTTCTCTTCTTTCGCGAATTTTTTTCGACTGCTTTTTTCATCTCTTTGTGGAACTATACCGCTGCCGACAATAGCTTTGAGTCACCGATCCTTGCTAGCCTAGAGTCAAGAACTAGTGACTAGACGTTGAACAATTCTTCAATTTTGCATTCACCGATTGGATTATTGCTAACCTTTTGCTACTAAATTAAGCCTGTCCAAGCTCCACTTTCTACCCGTCTGGCGTTCGATCCCTTGGCAATCGCTCTACACAAACTTCGAGAACCTTTGACAACGCTAACGGCCGACAACGCCTTTGCATTGTAAGAACTTGTAAGAACTTGGGTCATAGGCTTGAGCGCTTGAGAGACTTGCCACCTAGTAGTTGATAGGAACATTATACTTGTGGTTTTTGTTTCCTTGTCATCAACTAACCATGTCGGTGACGAGTTCACTTCATCACTCTCCACGAACCAAGGGCATCATTGCTCACTTCCAAAAGATGACGAGGGAAACCACCGATGGTCTTAGCGAGGATGTACGGCTCACTAATGAGCGTATGTCAATGCAAGAAGACCGTCTCAGATCCATCGAGGCCGCACAAGGGATTGCTAACACTACTCTTGCTACTATTTTGGCTAGACTTGATACTTTTGCATTCTTGCATCTGGTGCTTCAATCCACCTCCCGTCGTCCAAGCAACAATTCAGCTCCACAGGGAGGCCCCAACAGATTTAGAAGAACAGAGCGAAGAGCACGAATATGATGACACCACTGATGTGGAGGAGGTCAACCCCATCCATTACGATAATGATCGTAACCATCAACGGCTACGCTTCAATCAGCAAGGTATGCGACGTGATCCTCCACGACCAAGGAACGAGCGAGATGATGTTTTCCCTAAGGTAAATTTCAATATGCCACCTTTTGAAGGTAAATATGACCACGATGGTTACCTTAGTTGGGAATTACTTGTGGATCAAAAATTTGCGTGCCATGATTTCCCGAGAATAGAAGAGTTAGGGCTGCCACAAGTGAGTTCACTGATTTTGCTTCGTTTGGTGGAGAGAACATTGCCGTGCTCATCCAAATAATATACCCACCACTTGGGAAGCCTTGAAATTGCTAATGAGGCATAGATTTGTTCCTTCATACTATGCTAGAGATTTATTGAATAAATTGCAGCGCCTACACCAAGGTAAGAATTCGTGGAAGAATATTACCAAGAATTGCAAATTGGCATGTTGCGTTGTGGATTAATTGAGAATGAGGAAGCTTCTATGGCTCATTTCTTAGGTGGTTTAACTCGAGAAATCCAGGATATTCTAGACTATAAGGATTATAATTCGATGACTCGGTTGTTCCATCTTGCTTGCAAAGCTGAGCGTGAAGTGCAGTGGTCGTCAATCGAGGGCCAAGACTAACTTTTCTCGCAGGTCGAACTACTTCGTGGACACCGCGCACCCCTGCTGCCCCTGCCGGTCGTACTACCACGCCGACCTCTTCCATCAACGTAGCAGCGTCCACCACCGCAAATTCGGCACCACGACCAACGCCCGACGAAAAGTGCCACACAAGCTACTACAAATAGTTCGTCGTAAATCGGTCGCATCAACGGGACGCACCAAAGATGTTCGGTGCCATCGCTGCAAGGGTTTCGGTCACATGATGAAGGAGTGTCCGAACAAGCGTGTGTTAATAATCCGTGAAGACGGCGAGTATGACTCGCAAGTGATCTTGATGAAGAAACATATGCTTTGCTCGCTAAACATGAAGACGGGCGATCCAAATGCCGAGCACGACGAGGTGCACGTGAGCGCGGTGATGCCGACCAATATTTGAGTATTATTGCACAACGTGTGCTTAGTGCTCAGTTGCTCGCGCCGATCCAAATCAACGCCACAACTTGTTTTACACAAAAGGCGTCATCAAGGAGCGATCCATTCGAATAATCATTGATGGTGGGAGTTGCAATAATCTAGCCAAAGCATGGACATGGTGGAGAAGCTAGCACTCTCCACTAGACCACACCCTCAGCCCTACCACATTCAATGGTTCAACAACGGCAAACTCAAGGTAACTCGCATGGTAAGAGTACATTTCGCTTTAGGTTCCTATCATGATTATGTTGATTGCGATGTCGTACCTATGCAAGCATGTTCTATGTTATTAGGTAGACCGTGGCAATATGATAAGGATTGTTTACATCATGGTAGAACAAATCAATACTCTTTTGTGCATAAAGAAAAGAAAATTGTGCTACACCCAATGTCGCCTGATGCCATTGTAAAGGATGAAATCGCTAGATCTAGCAAAGAGAAAAATCGAGAGAATTCTAAGAGTGAAAATCAGATTGTCGCCAAAGGACTTGAACAACATAAACAGAAAGAATCTAACCTTGATTGTGCCAAGCCGAATGAGATTAAATTGAAAGGTGCTTGTTTTCTTGCAACAAAATCTGATTTGAGTGAGTTGGATGTTTGTCGGTATACATGCTATGCTTTGGTCTGCAAAGAAACTTTGTTTTCACTAGAGGAGATGTCCCTCTCTTTGCCTCCTGTTGTCACTAACCTTTTGCAGGAATACACTGACATCTTTCCAAAGGACATCCCCTCAGGGCTGCCGCCAATTAGAGGGATTGAGCATCAAATTGATCTAATTCCAGGGGCATCCTTGCCCAACCGAGCACCTTACAGAACCAACCCTGAAGAGACACAAGAGATACAACGCCAAGTTCACGAATTGCTTGATAAAGGGTACGTACGTGAATCTCTTAGTCCTTGTGCTGTACCAGTCATTTTAGTACCTAAGAAAGATGGAACATGGCGCATGTGTGTGGATTGTAGAGCAATTAATAATATCACCATTAGATATCGCCATCCTATTCCTCGATTAGACGATATGCTTGATGAACTAAGTGGCTCTACTATGTTCTCTAAAGTGGATTTGCGTAGTGGGTATCACCAGATTCGCATGAAGTTAGGAGATGAATGGAAAACAGCATTTAAAACTAAGTTCGGGTTATATGAGTGGTTAGTAATGCCTTTCGGGTTGACTAATGCTCCTAGTACTTTCATGAGATTGATGAACGAGGTTTTACGTGCTTTCATTGGAAAGTTTGTGGTAGTTTACTTTGATGATATCTTGATCTACAGCAAATCCTTAGAAGACCATCTTGGACATTTACGTGCTTGTTTTTAATGCTTTACGCGATGCACGCTTATTTGGTAACCTTGATAAGTGCACCTTTTGCACGGATCGAGTCTCTTTTCTTGGCTATGTTGTTACTCCACAGGAATTGAAGTTGATCAAGCCAAGGTTGAAGCAATACAGAGTTGGCCGGCTCCTAACACGGTCACACAAAGCGGAGTTTCCTAGGACTTGCTGGATTCTATCGTCGTTTTGTGAAGGACTTCAGACAATCGCCGCACCTTTGAATGAACTCACCAAAAGGGTGTACCTTTTGCTTGGGGCAAGCTGAGGAAGATGCCTTCAACATTCTCGAAGCTAAGTTAACCCATGCACCCTTACTCCGACTTCCAGACTTTTCTAAGACTTTTGAACTAGAATGTGATGCTAGTGGAATTGGTTTGGGTGGTGTTCTGTTGCAAGAAGGAAAACCTGTTGCTTATTTTAGTGAGAAATTGAGTGGGCCAAGTTTGAATTATTCTACTTATGATAAGGAGTTATATGCGCTAGTTCGAACTTTAGAAACATGGCAACATTATTTATGGCCCAAGGAATTTGTTATACATTCTGATCATGAATCATTAAAACATATTAGAAGTCAAGCTAAACTTAACCGTAGACATGCAAAGTGGGTTGAATTCATTGAGTCATTTCCTTATGTCATCAAACACAAAAAGGGAAAGGATAATGTCATTGCTGATGCCTTGTCTAGGAGATATACCATGCTCTCACAACTTGACTTCAAAATTTTTGGTTTGGAAACGATTAAAGAGCAATATGTGCATGATAATGATTTTAACAATGTGTTGCTCAATTGTATAGAGGGAAAAACTTGGAACAAATTTGTCCTCAACAATGGGTTTGTGTTTAGGGCAAACAAACTATGCATTCCAGCTAGTTCTGTTCGTTTCTTATTGCTACAGGAAGCGCATGGAGGAGGATTGATGGGACACTTTGGTGTGAAGAGGACGGAGGACATACTCGCTAGCCATTTCTTTTGGCCCAGGATGAGACGAGACGTGGAACGTTTCATCGCTCGCTGTTCTACATGTCAAAAAGCTAAGTCACGACTTAATCCCCATGGTTTATACATGCCTCTCGCCTGCTCCTAACGTGCCTTGGGAGGATATTTCTATGGACTTTGTTTTAGGACTCCTAGAACAAAGAAGGGAGGGATAGTATCTTTGTCGTTGTGGATAGATTTTCTAAAATGGCACACTTCATACCTTGTCACAAAAGCGATGACGCTACCAACATTGCTGACTTATTCTTTCGTGAAATTGTTCGCTTACATGGTGTGCCTAGCACAATAGTTTCAGATCGTGACACTAAATTCTTAAGCCACTTTTGGAGAACTTTGTGGGCTAAATTGGGGACTAAACTTTTATTTTCTACTACTTGTCATCCCCAAACTGATGGACAAACTGAGGTCGTTAATCGAACTTTATCTACCATGCTTAGGGCTGTTTTGAAAAAGAACGTTAAATTGTGGGAAGAATGCTTGCCTCATATTGAGTTTGCTTATAATCGGTCTATGCATTCTACAACTAAGATGTGCCCTTTTGAGATTGTATATGGCTTTGTACCTCATGCTCCAATTGATTTGTTACCTCTGCCATCTTCGGAGAAATTGAATTTTGATGCTAAACAACGTGCTGATTTGATTATGAAAATGCATGAGACAACTAAAGAAAACATAGAGCGCATGAATGCTAAATATAAACTTGCTGGTAGTAAGGGAAGGAAACATGTAACTTTTGAACCAGGCGATTTAGTTTGGTTGCATTTGCGAAAAGATCGATTTCCAGAATTAAGAAAATCTAAGTTGATGCCACGAGCTGATGGTCCTTTCAAAGTATTGGCAAAGATTAATGATAATGCATACAAGCTTGAATTGCCTGCAGATTTTGGGGTTAGTCCCACATTCAACATTGCCGATTTGAAACCATACTTGGGAGAAGATGATGAACTTGAGTCGAGGACGACTCAAATGCAAGAAGGGGAGGATGATGAGGACATCACTACCATGGATACTGCCATACCTACAAACCCAATGGAAACCAACAATGTCATACAAGGACCAATTACTCGAGCTCGCGCACGTCAATTCAATTACCAGGTGAATGCGTTCCTCGGATTGCATACACATAATTTAATGAATGGAATGCTATTTAATCCTTGTGATAATTTTATTGTCCTTAGGAACCAAGGAGAAGGACTCCCAAATGTCCAGCATGAAGCCAATTCTTCCGGTACACAAGTTATACTCGGATTCGGCCTCCGGGACAGCACCAACTTAAAACGACCATAACTTTTGATCCACAAGGGTGCTTGGGGTCTATGAGTACTAGTTTGAAAGGTTTCGACGTCCTCTTTCCAACGGATCCGACCCCATCCCCAAATTCCGTCCGAGTCAACGGGAATCTGCAAAACAATTGGCGTCACTTTTCCAAATCGAGAAGACTTGGGCTTTGGGCCTTGTAATAGAGTTGTAGTTGGTATCCTACTGCTTTGGACGTGATTCCCACGCCCCTAGCTTTCATAAATAGCCAGACATCGGCTCCTTAGGGTTTTGGGTTTTATTTGATTAGTTTAGGCAAGTGCAAAACTTGATCCTGCGAGTTGTGCTGGACAGCCACCTTGTCAAGATCGTCAATAAGACTCCACTTTGTTTTGCTTCCAGTTTTATCCGCAATTTCAGATTGCTTATCCTATTGTTCTTGCTTGTTCTTCGGTTGCTTGCAGGAATTGAACCTCGTGTTCAGGTTGATCGTGCCTACGGCAAGATCAATAACCCGCTGGAGTTGGTTTAGCGATTGCTAAGGCGCATCGTCGTCGTACGGTGTAGTCGGATCGTCAAAGTCGACTCTAACAAATCGATCGTGTGTTTCTCATCGAAAGATCGGGACACCCATAGTGCCATCACGGCTCCATCACCTTTACTACTTATTTAT
The DNA here is from genome assembly GCA_036346355.1 of Rhipidocladum racemiflorum. Classification (NCBI taxonomy): domain Eukaryota; kingdom Viridiplantae; phylum Streptophyta; class Magnoliopsida; order Poales; family Poaceae; genus Rhipidocladum; species Rhipidocladum racemiflorum. Next base: position 20,501,102 of record CM070582.1, read on the forward strand.
GGTCTGTGCTTCAAATGTAAAATGAGTTAGAAAATAAAACTGCATCCAGATACTTAAACCCTATTGCCATCCTTTGAATATCCCCTACATGTAATCTTGATGGTAGTCGAAGATGCTGGAGCCTACCAGGAGGTCGTAGATGACGATTTAGTGTGGTTTTAGGTCTTGTCTTCGCTCAGGCCCTGCCTGTGGTTTCTCTCTTTTGGTAATGTATCCTAGAAGCTTGGATGCTTCCTTTTGTAAAAACTCGGCCGTTAGGCCATATATTTGAAGAAAGAAATTGAAGTTGCTTTTGTCAGGCAAATGTACTCTTGTTTTCCAACAGTTAGTCTTCCTGGGTAACTGTTGTGAGTTTTCGCACTGCCCCTAAAAAGACGGTCCGTCACAAGTGGTATCAGAGCCTAGGCTTGACCGTAAACTGAGACATAAGTTGGCTTAAGGAGTCTTTTTCGAAAAATTACTTCAAACTACAAAAATGGATTTTGAAAACTATAAGTATTATATTTATTATCCACTTCATCTACGTCTTCTACTTTCTCACCCTTCCTCTGAAGTTCAATCCTTTGCTCTAAACTCACTTAAACTTTCTCGCTCATCTAACTTGGAAAAATCTTTTCTCGTTTCTGGCAGATGGTTCAACACGTCCATCCGTTTCCCGAGGTCCTCGGAGGATGGGCTGAGTTGCTGTGGAGAATGCTACAGCATGTTGGAGCGGGTCAGATCGAGGCCCAGTGTTCCACACTGAGGAGCGTTTCCACGGCGTATTCCGTTACGAGTGGAAGGCTTGGGTTGATCTTGATCCTCTGCCAAATAACCTGGATATTCCGCGCCACTTTTTGGGACGCCGAATTTCTGAGTTGGATGCTATCCAGGACTCTGCCCGGAGGGCAGTAAAACACCTCCGCCGCCTGTTCGCTGTCGAGTTCGACGTCGGCCAGTTTCAGCTCATTCCCATGAAGGGGATGTGCCCGGCGAGGTGATTGTCTCCGTCCCAGAGGATGAAGCAGATCCACATGTTGAGGAAGTTGCTGATCTTCTTGTCAACATGGATTTCCTGTACAGCAGCCTTCTCCTCGAACGTGATGATTTTCAGCGACAGTTGGGCAATGCTTGGATGGAAATTGACGAGCTTCGCGAGGAGTTAGACCAGCTGCAGCCCCAGTACGAGCCAGGAGAAGAGATGTCCGTGGAGGGTCCATCAGAGGTGATTGACCTTTCCATGGCTGGTGACGTGGAGGAAGACCCGGAGGAGCGCATCATCTACATCTCCGACGACGATTGAGGATGCCTGTCTTAGAATAGGGCGTTAGTCCTAGATGTTGGTTTCACCCTTTTGGAGTAGTTCTTTTGTAATGTAAAATAGGTTGTTTCATACCTTATGATGGTACTGTAAACGATCTATGTTATCAGTGAAATTATGTTTCCTATCTTTATATGTTGTTTTGCACTATTACCCTTATATCTTCGGCCAAAGTTCCACTAATTCTTTCCATTCATCTTGCCTCTCATCTATTCTATCTCTTCGCACCCCATGCTCAATTCTTACTCATCTTCTGCTTTACCCAAAACCCTTCTGCAGACCGAACAGAATGGATCATGGAGAAGGATCACAGCACCACAGTCATGAGAGTGAAGCAGACTCAGCCCGAAACCCGGTTAATCTAGCTCAAGTACTAGCAGCTATGGAAAGAAACAGACATCAGTCAGAACAAAGACAAAATCAGATGATTGAGATGTTGATGGGACAATTGATCGCAAGACCTCAGGCAGTTCAACAAGGAAACATAGGTGGTCAAGAAGGAATACTAGGTGGGTCACGTTGGTCTGATTTTCAGAAGACAAGACCCCCTATATTCTCTATGTTAGCTGAGCCAATGGCAGCAGATGATTGGCTCAGGGACATTCAAAGGAAGCTTGACACCGTTCAGTGTACGGATAAGGAAAGAGTACTCTATGCTTCCCACCAGTTGCAAGGACAAGCAGCATCCTAGTGGATGAGTTTTCAGGCAATGAAGGAAGGTTAAGAAATCACTTGGCAGATGTTTGAAGAATCTTTCAGGAAAGTACACGTTCCAGCAGGATTGATGGCCTCCAAGAGGAGGGAATTTCTGTCGCTTCGCCAGGGAGGAAGGACAGTAATGGAGTACCTGCATCAATTCAACAGTTTGTCCCGGTATGCACCTAAGGAGGTGGATACTGAAGAAAAGAAGATGGAAGGATTCATGGAAGGATTACAGAAGAATCTGAAATTTCACATCTCAGCCGTTGAGTTCAAGGATTTTGCTTCCATGGTGGACAAGCTAATTGTTTCAGAAGAAACAAGGAATGATTTGGAAGATACCCGGAAGAGGAAGGTTCAACAACAGAGATTTGCAGCATCCACCCAGCCTAGAGGAAGGATCCCTACCTTCAACCCCAATATCCCAAACAAGAGACAAGCCATTGGAGGATCACGACCCAACTTTCCCAATACTCAACCCGGTGCCGTCCGATGTTACAATTGCAATGGGAGTCACTATTCTAGTGCATGCCCCAAAAGGACCACAGCTTGTTTCCACTGTGGACAGCCCGAACACATCCGACAGTACTGCCCTAAGAAGGACCTGCCATTTGACGTGGCAAAGGCACAGACCTCAGCTTTCACCTCAACAAACCGACAGCCTGCACCCCGTCAGCCTCAGCCACCCCATCAAGGTTATCTAAAGGCACCAGTCATGACAGAAGGATACTCTAACAACCGTGGGCCGAATCCGCCAAGGAATCCTCAGGGAAGAATCAATCATGTGTCAACAACAGAAGCAGCCGAAGCCACTGATGTCATCATTGGTAAGTTTCAAGTCCAAACCAAATCTGCCTTAACCCTTTTTGATCCCGGTGCAACCCATTCGTTCATTTCTTTGGCGTTTGTTTGCAAAAATGGTTTGCCCTATTCCCCTTTGCCCTCTCCTTGTGTTTTCCACACCCCTGGAAGCCGATTGATGGCCAGATTCAGCTGCAACAACCTAAGGATGGAAATCCAAGGAACTGAATTTAGAGCCAACCTGTTGTTATTGGAAATGGATGGTCTAGATATCATATTAGGAATGAACTGGTTATCTAGACACAAGGCCCGTATCGACTGTGCCCGTAAGACAGTAACACTCAGAAATGATTATGGACAAGATGTGACAGTTCAGAGTGATTCGAGGTTGATAAAAAGGAATCAAAACACCGTCAATACAGTTATCCGTGGATTAGACAGCGTACCCATAGTCCGGGAGTACCCTAACGTTTTTTCAGAAGAATTACCAGGAAAACCTCCAAACAGAGGCATAGAACTGGCAATAGAGTTAGTTCCTGGAACAGCCCCTATCTACAAGCGATCCCGTCCAATGTCGCCTATGGAGTTAAAGGAACTTAAGAAGCAATTGGATGACTTATTGGATAAAGGATTTGTACGGCCAAGTATTTTACCTGGTCCACGCAAGTAGTATTTGCCAGAAAGAAAGATGGAAGTAAGAGACTTTGCATAGACTACAGAGCTCTGAATGATGCAACAATCAAGAATAAGTACCCGTTACCGCGAATAGATGACCTCTTTGATCAGCTAAAGGGAGCCAAAATCTTTTCAAAGATAGACCTGAGAACAGGATACCATCAGCTGAAAGTCAGAGAACAAGACAGAGAAAAGACAGCATTTGCCACCCGGTACGGATTATATGAGTTCACAGTAGTGCCATTTGGACTCACAAATGCCCCGGCCTACTTTATGAACCTGATGAACCAAGTATGTATGGAATTTTTGGACCAGTTCATCGTAGTGTTCATAGACAACATACTCATTTACTCCAAGACTGAAGAAGATCACAAGAAGCATTTGCACTTAATTCTGGGAAGGCATAGAGAACACCAGCTTTATGCCAAATTCTCTAAGTGTGATTTTTGGTTGGATGAAATCGCTTTCCTAGGACACATCATCACTAAGGATGGAGTAAAGATGGATCCCGAGAAAATCAGGACAGTTTTGGAATGGAAACAACCTACGTCAGTTACAGAAGTCAGAAGTTTTCTTCGATTGGCAGGATACTACAGACGTTTCATTGAAGGATTCTCCAAGATAGCCAAACCAATGACTCAACTTCTCAAAAAGGACAACCCCTACAATTGGACTGAGAAGTGTGAGAAGAGTTTTCAGGAATTGAAAACCAAGTTAACATCAAATCCAGTCCTCACACTCCTGAATCCGGATAAAGACTTCTAGATTTATTGTGATGCTTTGAAAAGAGGATTGGGATGTGTGTTAATGCAAGAAGGAAAGGTGATTGCGTATGCATCACGACAACTCAGACCGCATGAGGAGAATTATCCAACCCATGACCTGGAACTAGCCTTAGTAGTACATGCTTTGAAGATTTGGAGACATTATCTGTTGGGAAACCACTGTGAAGTATTCTCAGATCACAAGAGCCTGAAGTACGTGTTCACTCAACCTAATCTGAATATGAGACAGAGAAGATGGTTGGAATTGATTAAGGACTATGACTTGGAAATCCTATACCATCCAGGAAAAGCTAATGTGGTAGCAGACGCTTTGAGCAGGAAAGCATGCCATCACTTAGCTCAAGTTGAGACTATCTCCCCTCAGTTAAAGTCAGAAATGCAGAAGTTAAACCTACAGATAGTGTCAGAGGGATCAGTACATTTCCTAGAGATACAGTTGGGTCTCCTGAAACAGATCAAAGCAGCTCAGCAGACAGATGAAGAAATACAGGGATATAGAAAGATAATGAAAGAAGTTAGTCCCTCAGAATTTTCGAAAGACAAGCAAGGCACGCTACAATTCCGTGATCGTATATGCATTCCAGACAACAAGGATATAAGAGGATTGATTTTGACAGAAGCTCACTCATCGCAATTCTCAATACATCCTGGAAGTACAAAGATGTACCAGGATTTGAAGAAGGAATACTGGTGGAAAGGAATGAAGAAAGAAATAGCCGAACACGTGGTGTGTTGTGACGTGTGTCGGAAAGTTAAGATAGACCACCAAAAGACTACAGGATTACTGCAACCCCTTCCAGTACCGGAATGGAAGTGGGAAGAAATTGGGATGAACTTTATCACTAGGTTGCCCAAAACTCAGCAAGGATATGATGCAATTTGGGTAATCATTGGTAGACTGACCAAAGTAGCCCATTTCATCCCTATCAAGCAGACCGTTGGAAAAGATAAGCTGGCAGAGTTGTACCTGATACAGATTGTTAGATTACATGGAATCCCCAAGAAGATCGTGTCAGATCGTAGAGCCCAGTTCACCTCAAAGTTCTGGGAAAGTTTACATGAAGCCATGGGTACAGACTTGAATTTCAGTACAGCCTATCACCCTCAGACAGATGGTCAGACAGAGAGAGTTAACCAGATCTTAGAAGATATGTTGACAGCCTGCGCTCTAACATATGGAGCCTCTTGGGCCAAGTGTTTACCATTTGCAGAATTCTCGTACAACAACAGTTACCAGGCCAGTTTGGACATGACACCTTTTGAAGCCCTTTATGGAAGAAAGTGCAAAACTCCGTTAAATTGGACAGAAACCGGAAAGAAACAGCTTTTTGGACCCCCAACTTGTTCATGACGCAGATGCCCACGTGAGAATCATAAGGAAAAACCTGAGAACAGCTCAAGTCCGGCAGAAAAATTTTGCGGATACAAGGAGAAAGGATATAAGTTATCAAATTGGAGACTTCGTTTATCTGAAAGTGACATCCTTCAAGCCCGTTCGTCGTTTTCAGATAAAAGGAAAGTTAGCCCCAAGGTATATTGGACCGTACCCAGTAACTGACAGAATTGGAGAAGTAGCCTACAAGTTACAGTTAAGTTCAGAGCTATCAAGGTACATAATGTTTTTCATGTGTCCCAGTTGAGAAAATGTCTCCGTCAGCCGGCAGAACAAGTACAGTTGAAAGGGATAGATCTGAAGGATGATTTGACATATCACGAGGAACCAGTCAGGATTGTGGAAACTATGGAAAGGGAACTCAAGTTTAAGAATGTAAGGATCTGCCGAGTGCTATGGAAGAATCATACGCTCGAAGAAACCACTTGGGAAAAGGAATCGGAATTGCAGCAGAATTTTCCGAACCGATTTTCCCAGGAGAAATGAATCTCGGGGACGAGATTCTATTTTAAGTGGGGTAGGTTGAAACAACCTCAAATTCAAAATGAATTTAGTTGGATTTTATTTGGATTTCGAAATTGGAAATCAAGTTTGGTTTTCGTTTTATCTTTTGGGCCGATCCCTTTGCTTCGTGGGCCTCCCGGCCCGCTTCATTCCAGCCCAGTCGGCTTGGTCCCCCTCGGCCTGCTCGCTCAGCCCGGCCTGCCCCGACTGGACCCGCCCCGTGGCCGTCGCCTCGACTCGGCCAGCCGTCTTGCCGCGCCGCTTGCCACCGCCCGCCTCCGGTCTCGACCCGTGCCGCATGTGCCCGTTTCAGCCCCGTGCCGCGCGCCGAGCTCCTCCGCCCGCATGCGCCGCCGCAACGGCCGTGTCCTTGCCGCCCGCCTCGCCCCGTCCTCTCTCTCTCTCCCCGGGGCTATATAAAGCCCCGTCGAGCTCCCTTGGCAACTCGCCCCGACCTCCACCTTCGTGGAGAGCTCCCTCCCTTGCCCCTCCGTTCCCCTCCGCCTCCGGCCGCCGCCGCCGAGACCCCGCCGCCTCCCGTGCGAACCCTAACCCTAACCCTCTCCCGTGCCCATGCCCCGCTGACAGGCGGCCCCGCTTGCCAGCGCCCCCGTCCCGCTGACCAGTGGGCCCTCGCCCAACCGGCCTCCCTCGCATCGCACGCCCCGTGGGCCGTGGCCCGTTAAGCCCGCAAAAGCCAGTCCATTACTGTTTTACACAGTAATTCCTTTTCGGATTATTAATTCAATTAATAAATCCCGAAAATTCGTTTTAATTCCAAAAATAGCCCAGAAAATCCGGAAAAACCCAGAGCCCCACCAAATGCATATTCCGAACCGTCTCGACCCCCTGAGTCCAAAAATGCTGTCCGTTCCCAAATTCGAGACTCCGAAAATTCCCAAAATCCCCGAATTGCCCTCCGTTCTCTCCCGGCCCGGTTTTCGGTTTCCGTTTCAGTTTCCGTTTCTTTTCCAGTTGTTGTTTTGTCGTTTATTTATGTTGGTTGTCCTTTCCGCGCTAGATTCGACCGTTGAGACGCCGGTGGAGCAGGAGCGATCCTCGAGGCTGAGCAGCCTCCTGAGCAGGACGTTGGATCGCACTGAGCCCCGTACGACTACTTCCTCTACGATTCTTCAGTCCCAGCTGCCGAGCAAGGCAAGGCATACACCTTTGATCATGTTGATCTGAATCATGCCATGCTATAGTATTAATTATTTTTTCTATCGCATTATTTTACTTTATGTTGAAATATTGAAAACAGTATTTTAGAATGACATGATACCTAGATAATGCCGAATTGCTCATGGAACTTCCTTGAAAATATTGAACCTTATTAGATCCTTTGTAACCCTAGATGATTACTATTGCCCTGTTAAGTTAGTTATTATTAATCCTGTAGTTAGCTCAAATGCTTTTGAAAATAGAATTAAAATGCTACCGAATCTCGGATTCGGATGTTTGTAAAAGTGCTACAGTCTGAGGGAACAGAATTGGATAAATCCCGGAGTGGACGAGATTCCAATCCCCGGCTCATGATTATTGCCTTGGTTTGTCTGGTGGCCGGCACTTTGAGTACCGGAATGGGTTTGTGGATGGAGGTTTGATCTTTGGCACAGTAAGGCTAATAACCCCCTTGAGCAAAGTAAATAACTTAAGTTTCCGCTCAACCACAGGTCGGACTGGTCAGTGGGCCTGTTTCCGACATAGCTCAGTAAGTTAGTTATTCCTGAACCTAAAATTGGATTATTTTGGTGGTACTATTCTCTGAGGAGAATAGGGACCGGCCTTCCTGGCAGGGAAGTATCCCGGGGGAGTGGAACAGGAATGGTCCTTAGTGTCGCTCCTGCTTCTCACAACGGTAGGTGCTATGATTGGAGTAACCAGGTCCAGGATAGCGCAGGCCTATCGGTTAACAATTAAACAACAGGAATGATTAATGAAATGCTATGATAATCTCAATCTGGCCACATGCATTTAAGTTGCATGAAATTTCGCGATTGGCATTAAAGGTTGTAGATATCTTGTGGATAAAGCTGAGCACCTCTGCAGAGTTAATCTTGATGGTAATCGATTACGCCGTACTTCCGGTAAATGAAGTTAAGTTAGAAGTGGGGTGATACCCGTAACCAAGCTCAAGTTATGTTTCGAAATTTGGAGAAATTGGTTAAGTGTTGTTAAATTTGTGAAATCCCCTTTACTACTTATTTATGGTCTATGCTTCAAATGTAAAATGAGTTAGAAAATAAAACTGCATCCAGATACTTAAACCCTATTGCCATCCTTTGAATATCCCCTACATGTAATCTTGATGGTAGTCGAAGATGCTGGAGCCTACCAAGAGGTCGTAGATGGCGATTTAGTTTGGTTTTAGGTATTGTCTTCGCTCAGGCCCTGCCTGTGGTTTCTCTTTTGGTAATGTATCCTAGAAGCTTGGATGCTTCCTTTTGTAAAAACTCGGCCGTTAGGCCATATATTTGAATAAAGAAATTGAAATTGCTTTTGTCAGGCAAATGTACTCTTGTTTTTCAATGGTTAGTCTTCTTGGATAACTGTTGTGAGTTTTCGCACTGTCCCTAAAAAGGCGGTCCGTCACATCTAGTTCTTTCCCCTCCGCTTCAGATCGGCACTGTTTTTGACACCTGGCGATGCAATGACGATACCACTGTCACACAACTAGGAAACTGATTCAAATATTAATTAAAAAAGCATCATCACGGCATGTCTGACAGGTTTTGCACTAGACTTGCTGCCCAATATTAAAAGTGGTTATTATGACCATAACTTTAGCGATCGTAGTAGTCTGGTCTGTTGGATTAAGTGAGTGTCCAGATGTTCTATTTTTACTATTAAATAATTACTATAGTAACGTGATTTTGTACTGTACTAAAGAAATTTACTGTAGGCTATGCTGTATCACGACCCAAACTGTAGGTCATTTTGATGAACGGTTCTGACGATTGATAACTATTTAAATTGCAGTTGCCATTATAACCGCATTGGACCCAATCCGTCATGAAGCACACTCATCAGTAGGAAGGAACCTTGTGATATTTGCGCGGTGACGTCATACCATCTTCCTCTCTTGAACTGTGACGTCATAAACATAGATGCAGAGTCCTGTTTCTTTTCCTCTTAAGAGTATCAACTTTGTTTTGAACACACAAGCGGTTTGCTGTATCCGTAATGACATTACGAGAGAATCTTACTAGAACAATTTATGCCAAAACAGTGATTGCCCTAGGACCACATGGAGTAGCAATCACCTGAAGCGTCCACAAGCATTGATTCACGAACATTTGGAGACAACTGGATATGCATTTAAACAGTTAGTGGTAGCAATTCGAAAGCTGATAAAGAAAATACAATGAGCACGATATAATTATAGTATGATTGCGATATCGTATCCTCACTGCAAATGAAAATATTGTTCATTCATTCTAAAATGGCTGTGGATACACCGAGCGGTGGAACTAGTTAATTTTCAACAGGGGGTGTATATTTTATATGCACAATACTATACTCTTGTACAATGATTTCGAAAAATCATAAATCTAACAAATATATTCGAAATTTGCTAAAAAAAATACAAAATAGTTTTTAAGGTCTTACAAAGCTCAAACCACCAAAATCAGAATCAATTCAATCAACAAATTTGATCCATTGAATAGATGATCTCTTGGCTTTTTCAAATTTTTCTAGGGTGCCGGTATATACCTAGCACCCCACCTAAATTCGTCCATGGTTACATCCACTACTGTTTATCTCAGGTCATCAATATGAGTGACTCCAGCACTGTTCTTTTGCCCTCGCCACATCCTGCATCCGTGATATCAACTTAAGTATATCCTTGTCTTGCAATGGACAACCAAGTAACCAACTACAACTGCAGATGGAAGATCTCCTCCAACTCATTTCCGAAGTGAGGAAATCGAGTTGTGCTTACATGTCCTACTACTATCTACATTTCCGAGAGATTCACTAAACAAATAACACGAAGAGAGAACGAATAATGTATGTGTCCTTCCAGTGTAAGAAGAGCATGAAACTAGTGTGCTATTCGGATAGCAATGACAAAAATTATGTTGCATCTAACATCATTAGCTCTGTAACATGCAAACAATAGGTTATGCATTAATTTTTTTCCAACATTACAGGGAATGCAACAGCATGTAAACAAATTTTAACGCATCTGCAGCCTAACAACGAAGATAGTGCAATTCATCAATTGATGAATTAGAAGTTGACCACATAAAAGATACATAGAAGAAATTAGCAACATAGTTACTACCTGTGCTCCCCATCCAAATCCAGTTGAAACAATAGCAGACGGAGGGGACCATGATCCATCTGATCTTTGAGCAACTACTATGCCAGTTCCAAGTTTGTAAGTAAGAAGTGCACCAGCTTTTACAACAGTCAAGATGGCCAGCCCACTTGATCCACTAAGGACTGCATGAGGAATAGACTTTTCAGGGTTTGTCCTTGCAACCTGCATTAATATTTTTTTATGGTTTATTAGTCATGCCAGATCCAGAGTATTGCCATAAAACAACATCTATATACACAAAAGAAAATGATATCAGAATTCAGAGACCTGACTATAGCTCCTCAGGGAATTTGCTGCCTTGTATATCTCGTGCTCCATTGTTAATCCAATAGGCAAATTTAACCACCCTCTTGCACAAGTCCAATCCATAACATCATGCTTGGCAGTTCGTGACGCATTGCTAATGGAATTAATCAGTAAGTTCTGCAATGGATCAAGCCTATCGTAACATGCATCACAAACCCTTTGTGGATTCCGCTCACGAAATTTGATTGGCAATAGACATCGACCTTTTGAGCATGCCCTACAGAATATCCCTCCACAGAATCGACAATGATGTCTTCCACGAGTAATAGCAGTGAATCGACAATGATGTCTTCCACGAGTAAAAGCCTTTTGAGCCTTCACAGGTGCAGAGCTCCAATACTCATCAGGACATTCATATCCATCAAAAATATCAGTTTTGTTACTGAAATCAAACGGCTTTTGCCCAGTGAATTTTGACTCCAAGGTGTTAATGATGTTTCCAGCTGTCCCCAATGCCCCTTCTAGTTGCTGAGGCAGTGAATTTGGATCAAATGAGCTCATCACATTCCCTACGTGCCCATAACCTTCGACTGGAGCTCATCCTTGAGACTGTTTTCCGCTCCTGGTGCAGGCAACGGGTGATACGGGAAAACCTCCCTAGAGGTTGACATGGTCATCAGTGACTAACAGTAACTTTCTGAAAAAAATAAAACAAAAACATAGCATGCTTAAAGTACGCCAGCCGTAAAAAAAATCTGAATAGACAAATGTCAATGACCTGATGAAGAACACAAGCCAATCGCTAATTTCATAAAAGAATAAAAAAAAGGGCTCATGTCCAGATCGACAAGGTTACACAAAATTCCTCGTGCACTCAAGAAATTAAAAAAAAAAAACCTAAGAGCCGGACAGAGCGGAGTTTGTATGGCTGCTCTCCAATGACACGAACGAAAAATTCAACTGCAGTTACTACAAAAGGTCACGGGAGACGCGGCCGTTCTCATCTATCTAAAGGCCATCGCTACCCTTCATGCGCCAAAACCAGCTTTCAATTCCACAGAAGGCATGTGCAAGGAACTCAATTTATATCACCCAATTATAAGTTACACATAAAAAAAGATCGCACCGTATATACCCAATCCACCATAACTAGTAGGGTGAACACCAAGAGCAGCAACAAGCGGTCTCCGGATGAACTTTAAGGATCGCCGGTAAAGGAAACCTTACTCCAAGAACGTCCCAGACGCGATAATTTCAAGGACCGCAGCGCGACGATTCAAGGAACCCTAGAAAAGGTAACTCCCCCGATATGGCAACAACTCTAAAGATGCAGCAAAGCCGTGAATAGAGAGAGGGACCGTGTGCCCAAGCCGTGAATAGAGCAGGGAAGGATCGCGCAGAAGAGCAACGGGATGGAGAGAAGAAGAAACAAATAAACTCGAGCAGGAGGAAGAGTTCGGCGGAGTGGGGAAAAGAAAAGGGTTGGAGTGAGGCAACGAGACGGCGGTAGCAGCCAACGTTTCGTGTCCACCGTGCCCGTTTGTTTTCGTTGGGTCCCTCGTGGATTTCGACTGTCGAGAAAGCGGAAAGAGAAGGAGGGCTCGGTCCGGGAGGGGAGAAACACAACGGCCCAACTTCCGTTTGGGCTACACGGCGGGCCACGTCCTTGTCGTTGAAACTGGACGATCTTTCACCTTCCTCCGATCCAAGCGACGAATTGCTCATCCCGCGCGTTTGTGCGCTCGTCCGCACCGTGCCCACATTTCCACGGAAAATAATCCAATCCGTAAGATAGGCCCAATTCAGAGCAGAATTTTATTGCTTTCCTTCTCAACACAGGTTATATATATTTTAAAATAAATAATAAAATAATTATCATCTAATATTTATTTATATTTTAATAAAATAATTATCACCTCTCTTCTGAGCGTGATACTAACTTTGATTACATTAATTACCTCATAAATTTTCCTCTAGAATTTAAGGTTTCGTTTGGCAACTTGGAACCGAGCTATTTGTACTATAATCTGAGAGAAACCCAGTCAAACGGGCTAAAACTCGGAACGTTTCTTCTTTTTTCACGCTGTGGCTGAATCATCCTCAACCCTGTTTCTACTAGTTTCTACTAGAATCTAGAACCGTACCAAACGGTTTGCAGAAAGTGATTCTGATTCTACCTAAAATGTTTCTACCAAGAATCTAGAACCGTTTCTATTTTTACTTGAATCTAGAACCGTACCAAATGGAGCCTAAGTTACGTAATCATGCTCTGATTTAAAGGAGGTGTCTGGTAGACCTCCAGTTTCTTACTCAGATCTGATGAGCGACATTTTGGTGGATTCTCGTGGGAAGCTGAACTACTAGGAAACATATACCCCTAAAAGTTCCAAATAATTACCCGCAAAATATTTTAAGGGAGGTGTCTTTTTTGTAACTTTTAGCATATGACGAATTTGATCATGAAATTTTATACGTAGATGTGGTAAGTTGAGATGTACATTCATGATTTTTTTCAAAATTTTTTGAAACTTTTTTTAGTAAGGTTGCACGATAGTGGCACGAAAACGATAGTTGCACCGGATATTTTGCCGTGCATATATCGGGCAATGATACCCGCGCCGCCTCCTCCCGTGGCTGCCAGGCCTCCCTGCCGCTTCCCAGCCCCATCGCCGCAAGACCGCCCCCGCTGACTCCATCCCTTTCGTCGCTGGGCTCGCCCCCCGCCAGGCTCGGCCCCGACACCATCCCCTCCGCCGCTGGGATCGCCCTTGCCAGGCTCGGCCTTGACTCCATCCCCTTTGCCACCCGGCTAGCCCCGCCAGGCTCGGCCCCGACGCCTCCCGTCTCGGCGCCGCCAGGCACACCACTAAAGCCTCTAGCCCAATCGCATCCCCGCCGCCGACGCCTCCACCCCCGAGGTCTCCTTCCCTCTTTGTAGTCTCATTTGTTTGGATTGTGTAGAGTATTATGACAAAATTGCAGATTTGATTGTGTAGAGTATTATGAGAAATTTGCGCATTTGATTGGATATATAACTGGCATATCTGAGTATTATGCATCTATTTTTTTTTTGTTTGGATGGATGACTCCCAAATTGTTGTCTATCATGAATGTGCTTGCTGGATATGTGAATATGCTTGTTATTTTCATTGCCTAGAGTTTGTAGCAGGGCCCTTATGGATGGATATACATTGTGTGCTACATGGAGGTAGTCTGAATCAAGAATACATGAAGTTTTCAAAAGATATGTTTGGATGCTACACATGATAAACACATGAATTCATGGCACAGAGCGAGAAAACATGAGGTTGGAGCAGTTGACTGTAGATCGTTATCACTTTTTTTGAAATCAAGTATAGATCGTTGTCGCTTAGAAAGGGTAGAAATTTTAACTAACCAAGCCTTTTCATGAGTAAGTTTGCCGGTAATCTGACCCAAATTTGGACATGTACGTACAGAGACAAAGATAGGATCAATTCTGGGGCATATGCAAACATTGACAGGTGAGAACTGAAACAAGAATCATAGAAGAAAAAGAAAAGAACTGCCATGTTGGATCGGGATGCATGCGTTTGAACTGGAAAGATATGATTTTATATATGTTTCCAGTTTCTGAAGTTTCTGAAACAAGAATCATTGCCTAGAGTTTCTGAAGTTTTGTTTCCAGTTTGTACAAACCTTAATCAGATATTGAACCATGTGAAATGATTTCAGATTTTGTGTAAATGATTTCAGATTTTGCCAGGAAATACTAGGAAATTCTTGACACTCTTAGCTCATAGTATGAATGCTTTACCATTCTATATTTAGTCATCAAAATTTTAGAAACTACAATTTGTCTTCTCATGCTCACCTTCCCATTGTTCATTGCATGGCGTTGTAAAATCTTTAACTTCTTTTTGCTTCTAAAATCCGTGAATAGTGTTTTGAATATTAACTTATATTAAAGAGCCTGCAATCCGCGGCCTCTGGGAGCGTCCACGTCGGCATTCTTAGCGAAGGTATGAATGCTACTGCTTGCTGACCATCAATCATAGTCCTTGATGTGGATTCTGCTACTGCTTGTGAATTGTGATTACTCGTAGGCTGTGTTGACCATCAATGAATGCTGCTAATTGCCATTTGAGCAATAGTGTTTGATTAATTTTTTTTCTTGCCACCGGACAGTCCAGCTTGGGTTCGAGAGCAGCATGCAGTACGAGATTTGATCAGGAATAGAGTGATCGAGGTTATGCATGTGAGTGGTGCAACTGCTTGTTGGCAGTCTGAAATGGACAGAAGGAACTTGTTCAATTTGATTCCGGTTGAATTAGCGGAGTAATTCTTGTTTCGTTGTTGTTTTCTTTAAGAGGGAGCAATTGAATTTCACATTCGGAGATCAGAGCAATTGTATAGATTCTACCAAGGTTCTAGGACATGTAAAAGCTCAATTCTTCATATGGATACTGTCTGAATTTAATGCTTGAAATATGTTGACAAATTGATGAATATAATGTTTTTGATTTGCAATTTTTTTTTACCACATATGATGGTCTTTTGTTAGATCTCATTTTTCCCATGATTTGAACACTTTTATGTTGTGTTCAATGTTGTTTTTATTGATATGGTATGGAAAATTTGAGTATATACGTAGTCGATTGGTTTTTTCTTTTCTATGATACGAAGTATGTCAAATATCAACATACCGAATGGCAAACCATGTTCATCTCTCCTTTTCTTAATCTCAATGCGGAGTTAATAGAGTAACACGGTACAGCTCATTAATTTCTCAAAAAGAGAAAGTCAAACGATGCTCATATCATTTATATATATTAATATGATTTATAAAAAAACTCTATAAATTTGTGTATAAATACAAAGGAGTGATACATAAATATAATTAAAGTGTTACAACTAGGGGTAGCAAAGTCAATTTACCTCCAATCCCCATCTTTATATTTCTTGAAACCAAACACTTTCCTAAGATAACTCCAGATTCTTAGTGAACCTGAAGCAGAATCAGAAAAAAAAAATAATTTAAAGCTCTACCAAATAGGCCGTAAATTTAACGTTTGTGTATAGAAAATGGGTCATATAGGATGAAATGCCCCAAAAATTTCTAAAACCAAATCAAAACCCTAATTTCGAACCCTAATCAAGTTTATTGGAGTTTAATTTGAGTTTAATCTCGTTCTTGGCCGGTTCTTGGAGTTAGGGTTGGAAAAGGGGGAGCAGTTGAACCTTACCTGGGATTCCTTGCCTCGGACCATTGGTCCTTCACCGCTCCTCCGCCTAGTCGTTGCGCGCGTCATCCCTGCTCCGCCTCGGTCGTGGCGCTACCTGCTCTCGCCCCCTTGCCGAGTCGTCACCGTCTTGTCGCCCGTCCTGTCTTCTCCGCGTGCGTTAGCCGCGCCGCGCCGAGTTGTCGCCGTCTCCGCCCGCTCCCTCTCTGCTGGGTCGTTGCCATCCCGTCGCCACGCCCGTAGCGCGTCAGCCCCCGTCGCCTTCACGCCTCGCCCGCCTCGGGACCTCACGCCACCCGCCCCCGCCGCCTCCATGCCCACGCCATCCACCCGCCTGCTCCCGCTGCTCGCCCATGCCGCCGCAGGCTATAAAAGCCGCACGCCCGAGCCCCCACCTCCCTCGCGCTCACCTCTCCCTCTCCCCTTGGTGAGCACCGGCCGCCTTTCGTTTTCCCCTTCGTCTTCCTCTCCAGCCTCGCCCCACCTCTTCATCTCCCACCTCCGGCCGAGAGCTCCGCCGCCACCCCATCTCCCTTCCCCTTTGGCCGAAGCCGCCCCAAGCCACCCTAACCGTAATCCCCACCCCCTTCGTCTTCCTCCCCGGCCGAACCCCCTCATCTTTCCCTGCTTCTCCCTCAGCCCCAGCCGTTCTCGCCCTGCCGCCGCCTCGCTCGCCCCGCAGTGCCCTAACCCTAACCCTCCCCTCTCTCTGCTCGCTCGCTCGATCGATCGATCTCTGTGTGTCACCGCCAAACCGGGTCCACATGTCATAAGCGCCCTCGCCTCGCTCGCTCCGTCTCCGCTCGGTCCCACGCGCTAGCCTCACTGTGTCACGGCCCCACCCGTCAGCCTCGCCGTTTCGCCGCCCCGCCGGGCCCACGCGTCAGGTCGGCCTCCCACGCCTGCTGCGTGCGTGCGTTCGGCCTTGGGCCGTTTAGCGCGATGGCCGAGCCCAAATCTTTGCTCGGCCATTTGTTTTCTTAGTTTTTTCTTTGTGCGTTCGGCCTTGGGCCGTTTGGCCGCAGTGGGCCGAGCCCAAATGCTGCTCGACGCTGTTTTCTTAGTTTTTTCTTTTCCTTTGGATTTAATTAAATCCGATAACATCCATTTAAGTAATCCAAAAAATCCCGAAAATCCCAAAAAGTCCAAAATAGCCAAAATACACCATCTCAACCGTTTCGATCCACTGAGTCCATAAACGGCGTCCGTTTCGCCATTTGAAGTCCACAAAATCCCAAAAATGCCCAAACTACCCTTCAAACCCTCCCCGGCCCTTTCTCTCTCAATTCCTTTTTGTTTCTCCTCTTTCTTGTTTTTCTCTTTTCTTTTCTCTTTGTTTTATTTGTTTATTTATTGCTCGCTTGTTGTGTGCTAGATCCGAGCAACTGTTGGAGCCGACCCGGAACGGTACAAGGAGCCGGAGCAGGAGCCGGACGCGACCGGCACCGAGATCGACTACATCGACGAGGACCTAGGGATTCCCCACGCCTCGCAAGGCAACCCGCACTCCTTGAACATGTTGAACCCATGATAATATTGTAGTATTAATTATTTTGTTATCGCATTATGTTAGTATGTTAAATGCTAGAAATGTTTATTTTAGAATGCCATGATGACATAGATAGTACCTAGCTTGCTTAAAGACCCACTTTGTATTGTTGTGCCATATTTCCGTTGAAAACCTTAGACTTAGCTATTGAACCTCGTTTGCTAGTAGTTAATTAATTAGTGAACATAAAGTTTTGCGTATTAAAATAAAACTATCAAGCGGGAGGCTTGATGTAGACTATATTCAAAAATATGCTATGGTGAGAGGACTTTGGCGGGCAAACCACTAGATGGCTACGTGCCCGATCCTCGACCGATGATGAGGCCAATGTGTGTGGTGTGGATTGTTGGTTTGGAAATTGGCTAAGTCTTAGGCATAATTTAAGTAATCACAACCTTGGGCAAAGTAAATAACTTACATACCGCTCAACCACAAGTCATGTCAGTTAGTTGAACCGCCTCCGACAAGGCTCAGTACATTGTTCCTCCCATGGGAATACCTACATGCTTGGGAATGGTTGAAAGGTTCAGTGGGACGGGAATGAGGTGTCATTCGCCGGTCATCACAACGGTAGGGATCCACTCATTATTGGCCCATAACTCCTGAGTCGGCCGGTGGGAGCCCGAGAATAGTGGGTCCAATAACCTATCGGGTAGGGGCTATCGTGGGAATGTTCAATCAAAAGGCTTTGATAATCTCGGCCCGGCTGCATGCATTTAAGTTGCATGTTTGTAGCGCTTGGCATTAACGGTCGTAGATATCTTGTGGGTAAAACTGAGCAACTCTGCAGAGTCATCTAAATGGTATTCGAATACGCCGTGCTTTCGGTAAACGAAGCTAAGTTTGACTGGGGTGAATCCCGTAACCTAACCCAAGTAGAACTGTTATTTCCAACTTGACGTAATGATAAACTTGTGAAAGCTCAAAATTTGCTTATTTCTATTATGTATGGTTTGTGTTTCAAATGTAAAATGTCTTGTAAAATAAAACTGTATCCACAATGATAATAACCATATTACCTCTTCCTTTGCGAATATCCCTGCATGTAATATTCAGATTTTTCTGTGCGGTTTGTTGAGTACTGTTGTGTACTCAATCTTGCTTCTCAACCTATTTTAGATTTTGAAGACGTCGAAGAAGTACAGAAGATCGTAGATGGCGAAATAGTCTAGTTTTAGGGTTCTTTTTTGTACTCAGGCCTTGCCTGTGTGGTCTTTTGGTAATGTACTATATTGAAGCCCACCGCTTCCTTTTGTAAAGCTCTAGCCGTTAGGCCTTAATTGTATTAAAAATAGTTGTTTCGTTCTTATGCTGGCAATGTATGACTTGGTTCCCGATGGCTAATCTTCCTGTGTAGCCCATGCGGATTTAAACGCACCCCCTGAAAAGGGCGGTCCGTCACAAGTGGTATCAGAGCCCGTCTTGACCATAGATAAAGACCCTAGGATGGCTTAGGAAAAACATATTGCAAAACTATTTGACCTACAAACAAAATGGGTTATAAAAATATAAGTATTATTGCTGTCTACTCCTTTCTTTTCTGCCTTACCTCTCTTAGATGCTCTTCCCTTCTGTTTTTGTTTTGTGTTTCCCCTACTCAACTGACTTCAAAATGTTGCGTTGTTCGCAGATGGTTCACCTCGTTTACTCGCAGCCTGCCACCTTCAGAGGATGGGCCCAGTTACTCCATAGGATGCTGAGGTGCGTCGATAAAGTGTGGTTCGCCACGCCTGAGTTCCACACTGAGGAGGTGCTCCACGGAGGTGTCAGACGCCAGTGGAGGGCATGGGTGGACGTGCATCCGCTGCCCAGTGACCACGACCTCCCTTCTCGGTTCACTGGACGATGCCTCAACGAGTACGATGCCATTCAGGATGCTGCCAGGAGGGCAGTAAGATACTTGCGCCGCTGCTACGCGAAGCGATTCGACGTTAGTTTCTTTTAGCTGATTCCCCAGGAGGGGGAACACACTGAAGATGCCACTGTGATTGTCCCCGATGACGAGGAACAGCGTGTGGAGGAGATTACAGATGTCATCATTTTCCAAGACAACCTCTACATCCGCCTTATTCAGGAGCGTGATAACTTGTACCAGCAGCTCCACGTTGCCAGAGTCGAGATTCAGGAGTTGAGAGATGAGCTGGAGCAACTTCAGCAGCCACCCGCCGCTGCAGAGGAGCAGACCGTTGATGGACCCTCTGAGGTCATCGACTTGACTCACGTCGAGGAGGAGGAGGAGGAGGATCCCGAGGAGCGGATCTTCTACAACTCCGACGATGAGTGATCGTTCCGTGTGGTAGTTAAGCGCTAGTAGTAGTGGTGTACCCCTTTTGTTGATGTTAGCTCTTTTGTAATGTAAAATAGGTTGTACCGGACCTTAAAACAGTATTGTGTACAATCTATGTTTAATATAAGTTGCTTATGTTCTCTTTTAAGCTGTTATTTTGTTTTGCTTTAATATCTGCTTAACTCTGTCTAAAATCAAAGTAATTCCTTCTTTTCCTCTTGGCCCTTACCTGTTCTTGCTCTCCTCAACCCCAAATTCTAACTCTTACTCACCTTCTGATTGCCCAAAACCCGTAGCAAATCCAACAAGGGACAGCACCCATGACAAAAGCTAAACATACAAGGAGTCAGGTTCAAAGCAGACCTGCTACTATTAGAAATAAGAAGCCTGGACATGATAATGCTGATGAATTGGTTATCTAGACATAGAGCAAGACTAGACTGTGCGCGCAAGAAGATGGTACTTGAAAATGATCATGGACAACAACTGACAGTGCAGACAGATCCAGGGCTGATAGAAAGAGACAGGAGGATCATCAACGTCATTGCGACAAATATACGAGAAATGCCAGTAGTCCAGAAGTATCCGGACTTGTTTTCAGAAAAACTTCCAGGAAGGCCACCCGGCAGAGACATAGAGTCGGAAATAGAATTGGTTCCGGGAACCACACCAATAACAAAGCGCCAAATAACCGATGGCACCTTCGGAATTGAAGGAACTTAAGAAACAATTAAACGAGTTAAAGGAGAAGGAATTTCTCAGACCAAGCACCCCGCCTTGGGCCTCAACCGTTCTGTTTGTAAAGAAGAGAGACGAAGGTGTAAGGTTCTGCATGGATTACAAGACATTGAACGCCGTAACCCTTAAGGACAAATACCCTTGCCCAGGATTGACAATTGGTTCGACCAACTCAAAAGAGTCAAAATATTTTTCAGGATAGACTTGAGAACAGGACATCACCAGATAAAAGTGAGAGAACAAGACAGAGAAAAGACTGCATTCACTACAAGATATGGACAATATGAGTTCACAATGGCCCCTTTGGACCCACTAATGCCCCAGCTTGATTCCTGAGTCGGATGGAGCAAGTGTGCATGGATTTCTTGGATCGGTTTATCGTGTATTTAGAAGCGACGTCTTGATCTATTCAAGGAATAAAGAGGATCACCAAGAACACCTGCGTTTAATTTTGAGAAGTTTAAGAGAACATCAACTTCATGCCAAGCACTCTAGATGTGATTTTGGCTAAGTGAGACCTCCTTCTTGGATATGTTGTTGCGGAGAATGAGTGAAAGTGGATCCCGAGAAAGAAAAAGCCATCATGGATTGGAAGCAACCTACCTCAGTGAAGGAAGTTTGAAGTATTCCTAGGATTGGCCGGATATTACTAAAGGTATTAAAAGATTCTCCAAAATATCAAAACCCATGACTTAGCATCTTAAAAAGGGATAGCCCCTACAAACGGACTGTAACATCCCAAAATTTTGCTTTTCTTAAATTCAAGTGTGATTTGGCACTTTGGTGAATTTTTGGAATTTTCTGGAATTTATTTGGATTTATTTGGAATTTATTTGAATTTATTCCATTTTAAAATAATTAAAGAATTTAACTTTGCAAATAAAATTTTGTTGGAAATATTTTATTTGAGTCCAAAATGTTTCAAAATATTTTCCAGAATTTTTCTGGAATTTTTCTGAGTCTTTTGCTATTTTTAATGAATTAAATGAATTTCTGGGAATTAATTGAATTATTTAATCGCTGGAAATTAGCGAGTGGGTTTTACTGTTCATCCGACCGAGTCGGAACCCGAGTCAGACTCGAGTCCAACCCGAGCCAACCGACTCGACCGAACCCAATCCTAACCCTAGTCGATCTCGATCGTTGGATCGGGATCCAACGGTCCGGATTGGACCGCACCGGTTCGAGCCGAGACCGGGCCGAATCCGGTCCTGCCGGGCGATCGTGGCCGTCGATCGTGCCACGTGGACGGCCACCCGTCATCGTCTCCACCGAGTCCGAAACGGACTCCGCCGCCGCGCCCGCCGCCGTGTGGGCCTAGGGTTCCGTTTTCCGCGCGGACGCCGAGGGCATTTAAAGCCCGGGACATGCCCCGAGGTTCCCCCCCACCCCGCACGCATTTTGCCCTAGCCGCCGCCGCCCGTAGCGCACCGTAGCGCCCGCGATTGCTCGCCGTAGCTGGAAAAGCTCTCCGCCGCGGTTTTTGCTTCGCCCTGCCGCCGTCCGCCGTCCTCCGCCGCCAACGACCCCAGATTCGAACTCCCCGCGACGAGGCGCACCCGAAGGGAGAACTCACCTCGCCGAAGGAGCCCGCAAACGCCGTTGCCCGTGTCGCCGCCCCTGGCCCGGCCACCAAAGACTGCCACACGCCATCGCCGGGACTCGAGCTCCCTCAGCCGTCGGATCGCAATCGCACGGCTAGGATTGCGCCACGTCACCCGCCGGTGAGATCCCGTTCCAAACCCCAGATCTACTCCCAACCGTTGGATCTAGATCCAACGGTCCAGATTGGCCACGTTCACCCCAAAAATGCGTCACCAGATCCAATCTGGGCCGTTGATTTTCGAATCAACGGCCGAGATCGCGCCACGTGGCTGGAAGTCTGACCATCGCGGTCAGCACCGCGCGTGAGAGCGTGTCTCTGACACGCGGGGCCCGCGTGTCAGAGGGCCCACTTGTCAGCCACGCCATGTCAAGTGACCGCACCGTGACGTCACCCATGACATCACCAGTGGGTCCCACCTGTCAGCAGTGGGCTGAGTCCCCGCTGACGTCAGCAATGACGTCACCCTAGTGGGTCCCACCTGTTAGTCACACGTGAGCCGTGGACCGGGTCCACGGTGGACCCGAGCCGAGCCGTGGGCTGAGCCCGTGGTCCGGCTGACGTCAGACGCCCAATCAGAGGCTGCCACGTGTCATGCTGACGCAATAAATGAATTTCCGAAAAAGAAAATGATTTATTAATTCGAATTATTGATTTCAGATTTTGATTCAAACTTCAAACGCTTATAACTTTTGCATTTTAACTCCGATTTGAGTGATTCAAATTTATAAATTTGTATAAAATTGAGATCTACCTAATGATGAATTTTATTTAATTTTTGGACTAAAGTTTTCCTCTGTAATATTATTTAAATGGTTATTTTAAACTCTAAATGCTTGTATCTTTTGCATTTAAACTCCGAATTTGACGATTCCAGTTTCTAAAAATTTATAAAATTATGCTCTCTCTGTTTGTGAACTTTATTTGGATGTTTGGACACTTTTTGTCTACTGTTTATTTATTATTTGCTATTTGCACGCTTTACGAGTAGACGTCGAAGTGCCCGAAGGATTCGAAGGAGAAGTGTTGACCCAGGAGCCAGCTCAGGACCAAGAGCAAGTACTTTTTGAAGGCAAGTTGTGCTTTGACCATGTTGATCCCATTTTGAAATCTATTTTGATTCAATGTATTGCATGCTAGTTTAATTAGAAAATACTTTATTTAATTCTGGGGAATTAGATAAATGCCTAATTGCTGTATGACACCTTGGTTAATTAATTATGTGCCATGATCCCTTGTCACCCTAGTTGAGGTTTAAATAGTTGGACATTATTAAATTGCCAACATGGGAATTTAGATCGCTGTAGCATATTGCTTAGACCTGCTACGTGCTCATGACATGATTTTGGACAATCAAATGTTAATGTTTACTTAATGATATATTGAACCTGTTTTGGAAAGGTATCATGTGATGTTGATGGCACGTGGTGCATGGTAATCAACTGGGGTTTGATAAATAGTTTTCGACCGGGGCATGTGGCAAGAATGATCGGGCGGGCCAGTTGTGGCACCGGGAACGTTGTGTTGGTTCTTCGGGTAGTCTTGCCCTGGTCACCCTAAGGACTTGACCTTGCAAGCCTTTGAACTGAGTTAATCTTGCAACCACATGTCCATAATGGGACGGACCTAGTTGATTAAGTTGCTAATAACGTACCTGTGGGACCTCTGGGTGTCAACTATACCTTTTGTGTAGTTGTACGGGGGAGCGTACCGGGGCTGCGGCCAGGTACCCATCTAACGGTGGATTGGCCTAAACTTCGCCTTCGCTAAGGGAAGGGTTAGTGTGCAATCACCGGAGAGGACCACTTGTACTGTTAGAGGTTTCCGAAAGACTTTGTTACGGAAACTCACCTTTGTGTTGTTTGACTGTATCTTGTGGGAAAAGTGCATAACCTCTGCAGAGTGTAAAATCTATTCGAATAGCCGTGTCCGCGGTATTGGACATCGCTCGGGGATTACAGTCATGGTTTAGACTTTCTTGAAAATAACTTGGACTTGAAAGGTTGGGTTGGATTAGTAATGATGTTGATGGAAATGTGGATTAGGTTTGGGAACAATGTTTACTAAACTCCTTGAAAAGTTATTTAAGCTTTACTTGTTCTACTGCTTTCGAATCTACTTATGATACCTGTTAAAATGTCACATCGCAAACAAACCTTGAGCTATTCCTTTGTATTAAGCCATGCATATAGTATATTAGTTGCATTCTGTGCATGACTTGCTGAGTACCAAGTACTCACCCTTGCCGCAATACAACACCAGTTGAAGAGGAGACTACACCAGCTTTGGAGGAGGAGCTCCCAGAAGATCCGTCTAACTAGGAATCGAGTCCCAGTCAGTTGCCTGTGGTATACTGGATGGCGCCACGAAGTTATCTTATTTTTCCGCTGCTTTTATTTCTCTCTTATTAAGTTTCGCCCTGCGTGGCGTATATTTGTAACTTGACCTTAAGGTCAAGCAACCAGTTTGATTATCTATTTAAAGTACCTTATTAGTATCGAGTGGTATGATTGTGATATTTACCAATGTTAAGACTATGTGCACTAGCGCGTTCCTGGACTAGTGCTGAATACACAGAGGGTCCGGATTTGCAAATTCGGGTCCCGACACGGACAGAGGAATGCGAGAAAAGCTTTCACGAGTTAAAGATAAGGTTAATCTCAGCACCAGTCCTTATACTCCCGGGACCGGATAAAGACTTCCAGATTTACTGTGATGCATCAAAGAACAGATTAGGTTGTGTATTGATACAAGATGGAAAGACGGTTCGTCATGCATCCCGACAACTAAGAACCTCATGAGGAGAAGTACCAGACACATAACTTGGAAATTAGCCCCAACGACTAATGCATTAAAGATTCGGAGGCCCTATCCATTAGGAAATCGTTAGGAAGTATTCTCCGACAACAAGAGCTTGAAATATATGCTCACTCAACAAAACCTGAACATCCGACAAAGAAGATGGTTGGAATTGATCAAAGATTATGACTTGAATATCCCGTACCACCCAAGGGAAGCTAACGTGGTAGCTGACACTTTAAGCAGGAAGGCGTGCCACCACTTAGCATTAACTACATATCGCTCCCCGCAATTGGAGACTGAAATGCAACAATTGAATCTACAAGTGGTAACGGAAGGGTCAATATCTGCTCTCACAATTCAATCAGACCTCATAGATCGGATTAAGTCAGCACAACGGACAGATGAGGAAGTTCAGCACTACAAGTCGGAAATGAGCAAAGTCAACCCATCCAAGTTCTCGGAAGACGATCAAGGCATATCACAGTTTCGCAACCATATATGCGCTCCGAACAATAAAGATATAAGAGGATCAATTTTGGCAAGAAGCTCACTTATCATCATTCTCAATGCACCCCGGAAGCATCAAGAGGTACCGAGATTTAAAGAAAGAATGCTGATGGAAAGGAACGGAGAAGGAAATAGCCGAGCGTGTCGTATGTCGCGACGTGTGTCGAAAGATTAAGATGGACCACCAAAAGACTGCCGGATTATTACAACCCCTCCCAGTGCCGGATTAGAAGCGGGAAGAAATTGGAATGTATGTTATTATCAGATTGCCCAAGACCCAGTAAGAATTTGACGCCATTTGGGTCATGATGGACAGATTAACCAAAGTGGTTCGTTTTATACTTGTCAAACAGACCTACGGGAAAGATATACTGGCAGAGCTATACTGACTCAGATTGTAAGACTACACAGTATTCCTAAGATGATAGTATCAGATCAAAGAGCCCAATTCACTTCTAAATTCTAGAAAAGTTTGCATAAGACTATGAGGACAGATTTAAGACTCAGTGTAGCATATCCCTTTCAGATAGATGGACGAACAGAAAAAGTAAATCTAATTCTAGAAGACATGTTGAGAGCCTGCACTTTAACCTATGGAACCTCTTGGGCTACTTGCTTATCGTTTGCAAAGTTTTCATACAACAACACTCACCAAGCCAGTTGGATATGTCACTGTTTGAAGCTCTTTTTGGAAGAAAATGAAGAACCCTTCTAATTTGTACGAAGAGAAAAAGACAACTCTCTGGACCACAGTTGGTACATGATGCCAAAGCCGTGTTGAGATTATCAGGGAGAACTTGAGGACTGCACAAGGACGACAAAAGAGTTATGCAGATACAAGGAGAAAAGACATTAGTTACCGAGTTGGTGGCTATGTCTATCTAAAAGTGGCACCATTCAAGCCAGCCCACATATTTCAGATTTAGGAAAAATTGGCACCCCGGTATAGTGGGCCGTATCAGGTTCTAGATAAAGTTGGAGAAGTAGCCTACAGACTGCAGCTAAGATCGGAATTATCCAAAGTGCACCATGTGCTTCACGTATCGCAATTGAGAAGATGCCTCAGACAGCCAACAGAGCAAGTTCAGCTAGAAGGGATTGATTTGCAAAGAGATCTGACCTACACCGAGGAGCCAGTCAGGATTATTGAGACGATTGAAAGGGTGCTCAGAAACCAGAAAGTCAGAATTTGTCGAGTACTGTGGAAGAATCACATACTCAAAGAATCAACATGGGAAAAAGGGAATCGAAATTGCTACAGTTTTTCCCAACCTTCTTTCCCAGGAGAAGTAAATCTCGGGGATGAGATTTATTTTAAGGGGGTAGGTTGAAATGCCCCAAAAATTTCTAAAACCAAATCAAAACCCTAATTTTGAACCCTAATCAAGTTTATTGGAGTTTAATTCGAATTTAATCTCATTCTTGGCCGGTTCTTGGAGTTAGGGTTGGAAAAGGGGGAGCAGTTGAACCTTAACTGGGATTCCTCGCCTCGGACCATTGGTCCTTCACTGCTCCTCCACCTGGTCATTGCGTGCGTCATCCCCGCTCCGCCTCGGCCGTGGCACCACCTGCTCTCGCCCCCTTGCCGAGTCGTCGCCGTCTTGTCGCCCGTCCTGTCTTCTCTGCGTGCGTCAGCCGCGCCGGGTCGTCGCCGTCTCCGCCCGCTCCGTCTCTGCTGGGTCGTTGCCGTCCCGTCGCAACGCCCATCGCGCGTCAGCCCCCGCCAGCCCTGTCGCCTCCGCGCCTCGCCCGCCTCGGGACCTCGCGCCACCCGCCCCATCACCTCCATGCCCACGCCATCCGCCCGCCTGCTCCCACCGCTTGCCCATGCCGCCGCAGGCTATAAAAGCCGCGCGCCCGAGCCCCCGCCTCCCTCGCGCTCGCCTCTCCCTCTCCCCTTGGTGAGCACCGACCGCCTTTCGTTTTCCCCTTCGTCTTCCTCTCCAGCCTCGCCCCCACCTCTTCATCTCCCACCTCCGGCCGAGAGCTCCGCCGCCACCCCTCATCTCCCTTCCCCTTTGGCCGAAGCCGTCCCAAGCCACCCTAACCCTAATCCCCACCCCCTTCGTCTTCCTCCCCGGTCGAACCCCCTCGCCTTTCCCTGCTTCTCCCTTAGCCCCAGCCGTTCTCGCCCCACCGCCGCCTCGCTCGCCCCGCAGTGCCCTAACCCTAACCCTCCCCTCTCACTGCTCGCCCGCTCGATCGATCGATCGATCTCTGTGTGTCACCGCCAAACCGGGCCCACATGTCATAAGCGACCTCGCCTCGCTCGCTCCGCCTCACTTGGTCCCACACGCCCGGCCTCAACGTGTCACGACCCTACCGTCGACCTCACCGTTTCGCGCCTCGGCCCGGGCCAGCGCGTTAAGCGGCCTCGCCATGTGGTGGCCAGCCCGACTCATTGAGTGCATGCGTTCGGCCTTGGGACGTTTGGCCGCAGTGGGCCAAGCCCAAATGTGGCCCGACGCTGTTTTCTTAGTTTTTTCTTTTCCTTTGGATTTAATTAAATCCGAGAAAATCCATTTAAGTAATCCAAAAAATCCCGAAATTCCCAAAAAGTCCAAAATAGCCAAAATACACCATCTCAACCGTTTCGATCCACTAAGTCCATAAACGGCGTCCGTTTCGCTATTTGAAGTCCACAAAATCCAAAAAATGCCCAAATTACCCTTCAAACCCTCCCCGGCCCTTTCTCTCTCAATTCCTTTTTGTTTCTCCTCTTTCTTGTTTTTCTCTTTTCTTTTCTCTTTATTTTATTCGTTTATATTCAAAAATATGCTACGGTGAGAGGACTTTGGTAGGCAAACCACTAGATGGCTACATGCCCGATCCTTGACCGATGATGAGGCGAATGTGTGTGGTGTGGATTGTTGGTTTGAAAATTGGCTAAGTCCTAGGCATAATTTAAGTAATCACAACCTTGGGCAAAGTAAATAACTTACATTTCGCTCAACCACAAGTCGGGTTGGTTAGTTGAACCGTCTCCGACAAGGCTCAGTACATTGTTCCTCCCATGGGAATACCTACATGCTTGGGAATGGTTGAAAGGTTCGGTGGGACGGGTACAAGGTGTCATTCATCGGTCCTCGCAACGGTAGGTACCCACTCAGTATTGGCCCATAACTCCTGAGTCGGCCGGTGGGAGCCCGAGAATAGTGGGTCCAATAACCTATCGGGTAGGGGCTATCGTGGGAATATTCAATCAAAAGGCTTTGATAATCTCGGCCCGGCCGCATGCATTTAAGTTGCATGTCTGTAGCGCTTGGCATTAACGGTCGTAGATATCTTGTGGGTAAAGATGAGCAACTCTGCAGTGTCATCTAAATGGTTTTCGAATACGCCGTGCTTCCGGTAAATGAAGCTAAGTTTGACTGGGGTGAATCCCATTACCTAACCCAAGTAGAACTGTTATTTCCAACTTGACGTAATGATGAACTTGTGAAAGCTCAAAATTTGCTTATTTCTATTATGTATGGTTTGTGTTTCAAATGTAAAATGTCTTGCATAATAAAACTGCATCCACAATGATAATAACCATATTGCCTCTTCCTTTGCGAATATCCCTGCATGTAATATTCAGATTTTTCTGTGCAGTTTGTTGAGTATTGTTGTGTACTCAATCTTGCTTCTCAACCTATTTTAGATTTTAAAGACACCGAAGAACTCCAGAAGATCGTAGATGGCGAAATAGTTTGGTTTTAGGGTTCTTTTTCTGTGCTCAGGCCTTCCCTGTGTGGTCTTTTGGTAATGTACTATATTGAAGCCCGCCGCTTCCTTTTGTAAAGCTCTACCCGTTAGGCCTTAATTGTATTAAAAATAGTTGTTTCGTTCTTTTGCTGGCAATATATGACTTGGTTCCCGACGATTAATCTTCCTGGGTAGCCGATGCGAATTTAAACACACCCCCTGAAAAGGACGGTCCGTCACATAGGATTACCCGATTTCCACTGCCACTTAAGCCAGAAATTAACAGCCATCGCATTCGGGACCCCGTGCCACGGTTACGACGAATTCCCCGTTCCCTACTCCACAAACTTCATTTCCTCCCGTCCCTAACTTCCTATGCTCGCCTGATCCATCCGTCACTCGGTCGGTCGTCGTCTCCGTCGACGCTTCCCTCGCGTGCTGCCTTCATTCCCATGTAACCGACGCCCGTAGGCACGCCCACTGTTCGCTTTGATCGTCCCGATGTTGTGGCTGGTTGGTTGATCATGCCTGCCTGCCTGCCTCAGATCCCTCTGGCCGGCGTGCGCATGTGTTCTGCTTGATCGTGCGTCTCGCCATTCTCGATCCGTTCTTCTGACGATCTACACTGGCTGGAAGATCGCGGTTCTTGATCCGGCGGAGTGGTGTCTTGTTCGATTATCTCATGTTCCAAGGTTTCGGGTAGATAGATGGAATCATACGATGGTTGATTCTCACTACTGAATATTTACTTCCCTTTCCTTTTCTTTCCTTGTGGCGATTCTTTTTTTCAGAAGATGAACCACAACACAAACCTCGCATGGATCGTGTTTTTGCTTTGTGTAATGGAAATGTTGACCCGGTAGAAAAATGGTGATAAGGCTTTATTGATGGCCGATAAGTGGGGATTTTCTAATAAATAATTGGCACCACTAAAACAAATGCCAAAGATGAAGAATCTAGGTAATATTTCTCCCTAGAGGGATTTTAATGGCACATGAAATCCTCTCCAACTCCTAGGGATAATTTCTCCTCAAGGGAAATATTCCCTCCCACCATTTGGAAACCATAGGGATAAAAATCCCTAACATTCAAAAAAGTACAAAAATATATAGAAAAATCTAAAAAATTTCTACCAATTCTGTTTGAACTTTCTTTGCATAGAAATATTTCTCCGGCTAAACTATAACATTCTGATGCAAGAAAGTACCCTAACATTTTTTCTACCAATTCTGACTACATACCAATTACTCTTAACAGAATTGGAAATATAACAAGAAAGTACCAATGCAAGCAGTTCAATGTATCAACTATAACATACTGATAAAACAGCCAATGCAAACAATTCAATATGCAAACAGTTCAATGTACTGATGAAGCAACCAATCCAACATGTATCAACTACAACATAATGATGAAACATCCAATGCAAGCAGTTCAATGTACTGATGAAGCAGCCAATGCAAGCAGCCACAAAAAGGTAATGCGACAACACATGATGCAACACACAACAAATAACAAAATTTGTGATTGGTGACAGTCAATGCAAGCAGTTCAATCCTTCTACAGGGTCTAGGATGTTCTCCTTTGCAAAGATCAGCAAACTCGTCAGGCTCCAGGATGTTCTCCATTTCATGCATCTTCCTTCTCATCTTGGCTTTATAAATACACAGGAAGATATACATGAGCATAAAAATGAAATATATTACTAGAAGGATATCTTGTAGACAATCAAACAACCATAAAAAGCCTTCACATGTCTCAGCCACATAGATGTATGGTATTAGCTACTCCGAATCAAATATGAACATAAGGATATCAAAGTTGACGAACTACAGGAAGAAGCAAATAGGAACAAAACAACACCCTCTCAGTTCCCTTCTTTTAGAATCTATAGAATGCTGCTACAAGAATAGTGTTGATATTGAATTTTTTGTCTAACAAAGAATAAAGCAATTTCCTTTGTTTCATACAAAGATGATGCCTATAACAAATTTAGTGGAACCGAGTCACAGAACAACTTCAGATTGGAATTTCATATTTGGAAAAACTATCATATGAAGATCAGCTATCATAATATATCAATTTAGCATAGTCTTATTGTACCATTAGTTTGGTATACATATCATGAACTGTTTAATAAAAGAACACTAATTAACTACAAGCGTTAGAACAATCACTAGCTGTCAATATCTCAAGAGAAAAAGTGCTCGGTAGAGTTGCTCAAATTTTCAATGGCAAATAATTATTAAGGCAACATAGTGAATTAGTGACAGTAACTGCACAAGTATAATGGAGATGAAGCCACTCAAAACTAGATTATAAATACACCTACCAGGTTACACGACCACCATCATTGCAAATTGCACAAACATCGTCCCACTGCACAAAAAATTTTAGATCATGATTCTTTTCGATGCAAAAAATGAATATTGCCTTGCAAGAAGAAGTATTCACGGCCAATAAATACAGGGTTGATTATAAAATTTGGATCAAACAGTCCTAACAAGACAGTCTACAAAAGCAATTTGATAGCCACTATTCTATATAAACTCAACGTAGGAAACGGTGAATGTAATTGTCTCCACAACAACATCTGCGCTTTACGTGTGTAATAGAAAAAGAATTAGGGACACAATATTAAAAAATATATTCAAATATCAATCTACTACGGTAATTAGAATCCATCACTTGTGTTATAGCTATCAATTATAACACAAGCAGCTTTAAGTAATTAATTGATTAATTGATTGAATATAGTGCAAAAGCAATTATACAAGCAACTATACAAGAAGCAAAAACATGGACAAATCAATTGATTGAATATAGTGCAGAAGCAATTTGTATAGGAAGCAAAAAAAATGTAAGAGCATGCCATTCAATTTGTACAGGAAGCAAAAACATGGACAACTATACAAGTAATTACATGAAGTGCAGAAGCAATGTTCATGCAGTTGTCATGATACATGCAGCTTTAAGTAGCTAAACTCCGATTGTCATCAAACACTACAATGTGGATTTATATTACAACCGGAGGTTGTATTTACCACATCTTTGTTGCACCTGATCCTAATTTCAAAACTTCAATATTATATTCAAGCAATTAACATCATTTGACTATAATATAGTTTAAAGAAGCAGTACCAAGAATTAAATTCATAACTTACTTATGGAGATATTTCGCTCTTAATCCAAAACAATCGAACACTTGGGGTTTTTAGTGTTGATAAAAATTTCTCTATTCAGCTCACATTTGAAGAGTCGTAGTGCCTTTGCCTTCTCCATGTCTGTTAGATCTTCAATTGACTCTAGAGCAACAACACACTTCCCAATAGAAAACTCGTCGCTCTGACTAGGTCTTGTCTCATTTAGTTCTTCAGAAAATTTATTGGTTTGCTAATTCTTGAATTCTAGATAGCTCTCAAGAACCCCAGCAATCTGACTTTGCTTACGCTTTTTCCCATTACTATTTCCTTTTGGTGTAGATGAAGCAGAAGCAACATGGTCCATTTCATCAGCTTCCATGCGAGCACTAGATGTCTCTTGCCCCTCCATATTTGCAGCAAAAGGATTTAATTCAACACCACGGACATCATTGTTGTAACACCCCAAAATTTTGCTTTTCTTAAATTCATGTGTGATTTGACACTTTGGTGAATTTTTGGAATTTTCTGGAATTTATTTGGATTTATTTGGAATTTATTTGAATTTATTCTATTTTGAAATAATTAAAGAATTTAAATTCGCAAATAAAATTTTGTTGGAAATATTTTATTTGAGTCCAAAATGTTCCAAAATATTTTCCAGAATTTTTCTGGAATTTTTCTGAGTCTTTTGCTATTTTTAATGAATTAAATAAATTTCTGGGAATTTAATTGAATTATTTAATTGCTGGAAAATAGCGAGTGGGTTTGTACTGTTCATCCGACCGGACCCGAGTCCGAGTCAGACTCGAGTTCGACCCGAGCTAACCGTTCTGGTCGAACACGCTCGGCCGAACCCTAACCGCATGACTGTTGGATCTTGATCCAACGGCCACGATTGAGCCACGTCACCCGAGCCCGAGTCCGACCGAGCCAGCCAGCTAGCCCGAGCCAGACCCGAGCCCAAACCCTCGCACCGTTGGATCTTGATCCAACGGCTGACGTTGATCCACGTCACCCAATCCGAATCCAACTCGGATTCCGCCGCCGCAACGGAGTGGGCCTCGGTTTCGCGTGTTCCACGAATGCCGAGGGCCCTATTTAATGCGCCACCACCGCTGCCGTGACGCCGACTTCCGTGCGCACCCATAGCCCTAGCTCACGCCGCAAGAGCCACCATGGTTGCGCCGCAATCGCTCGCCGGAGTTGGAGGAGCGTTCCGCCGCGTTCAATTGCAGTTTCCGCCGCCGTCCGCAGTCGCCGTTGAGCCCAGATCCGGAACCGCAAGGAAGAGCCGCGTTGGTGAGGACCTTCCACTTCGCCGGAGGAGCCCCGCAACGCCGTCGCCGTGGTCGCCGTCTTCGTCTCCGGTGAACCAGCCCCGCCGCAAGCCATCGCCGGACCTCGAGCTCCACCAGCCGTCCGATCCAGATCCAAGGGTCCAGATCGCGCCACGTCACACCCCGGTGAGATCCCACGTGCTTTCCTCAGATCTATTTCCAACCGTTGGATCTAAATCCAACGGTTTAGATCGTGCCACGTAGCCTAAACTGCACCAAGCTAGAATAGATCTCAGCCGTTAGATCTAGATCGAACGGTTAGCGTTAACCCACGTTGTTTTCGTTAGATTGGATCTTGACCGTCCGATCAAGATCGAACGGTCCAGATCAGCGGAGTAGTTTCTTAACGCGTTAAGCCAGATCCAATCTGGGCCGTTGATTTTCAAATCAACGGCCGAGATCACGCCACGTGGCCGGGAGGCCGACCGTCGCGGTCAGCGCCCGCGCGTGGAGCGTGTCTCTGACACGCGGGGCCCGCGTGTCAGTGGGGCCCAGCTGTCAGCGGCCCAGCCAACTGCACCATGACGTCACGCTGACGTCACGGTGGGGCCCAGCTGTCAGCCGTCCTCAGCCGTGCGTGATGACGTCACTGCTGACGTCATCCGAGGGGCCCACCTGTCAGTGTGACGCGTGAGCCGTGGACCGGGTCCACGGTGGACCGAGCCGCGCCCGTGCGCCGGGTCCATGGACCCGAGGCGACGTGGCGGCACCCGATTGGTCCACGTGTCACGCTGACGCAATAAAAGAATTTCCGAAAAAGAAAATGATTTATTAATTCGAATTATTAATTTCAGATTTTGATTCAAACTTCAAACGCTTATAACTTTTGCATTTTAACTCCGATTTGGGTGATTCAAATTTCTAAATTTGTATAAAATTGAGATCTACCTAATGATGAATTTTATTTAATTTTTGGACCAAAGTTTTTCTCTGTAATATTATTTAATTGATTATTTAAATTTCAAAATGCTATAACTTTTGCATTTAAACTCCGAATTTGACGATTCTTGTTTCTAAAAATTCATAAAATTATGATCTCTCTGTTTATGAACTTTATTTGGATGTTTGGACACTTTTTGTCTACTGTTCATTTATTTATTGCTATTTGCACGCTTTACGAGTAGACGTTGAAGTGCCCGAAGGCTTCGAAGGAGAAGTGTTGACTCAGGAGCCAGCTCAGGACCAAGAACAAGTACTCTTTGAAGGCAAGTTGTGCTTTGACCATGTTGATCCCAATTTCAAATTAATTCGATTCAAAACTATTGCATGCTAGTTTAATTAGAAAATACTTTATTTAAATTATGGGAATTAGATAAATGCCTAATTGCTGTATGACACCTTGGTTAATTAAATATGTGCCATGACCCCTTGTCACCCTAGTTGAGGTTTGAATAGTTGGACATTACTAAATTGCCAACATGGGAATTTAGATCGTTGTAGCATATTGCTTAGACCTGCTACGTGCTCATGACATGATTTTTGGACAATCAAATGTGAATATTGACTTAATGATATATTGAACCTGTTTTGGAAATGTATCATGTGATGTTGATGGCACGTGGTGCATGGTAATCAACTGGGGTTTGATAAATAGTTTTCGACCGGGGCATGTGGCAAGAATGATCGGGTGGGCCAGTTGTGGCACCGGGAACGTTGTGTTGGTTCTTCGGGTAGTCTTGCCCTGGTCACCCTAAGGACTTAACCTTGCAAGCCTTGGAACTGAGTCAAGCGTGCAACCACATGTCTGTAATGGGACGGACCTAGTTGATTAAGTTGCTAATAACGTACCTGTGGGACCTCAGGATGTCAACTACACCCTTTGTGTAGTTGTACGGGGGAGCGTACCGGGGCTGCGGCCAGGTACCCATCTAACGGTGGATTGGCCTAAACTTCGCCTTCGCTAAGGGAAGGGTTAGTGTGCAATCACCGGGGAGGACCACTTGTGCTGTTAGAAGTTTCCGAAAGACTCTGTTACGGACACTCGCCTTTGTGGTGTTTGACTGTATCTTGTGGGTAAAGTGCATAACCTCTGCAGAGTGTAAAATCTATTCGAATAGCCGTGTCCGCGGTATTGGACATCGCTCGGGAATTACAGTCAAGGGTTAGACTTTCTTGAAAACAACTTGGATTTGAAAGGTTGGGTTGGTTTAATAATGATGTTGATGGAAATATGGATTAGGATTGGGAAAGATGTTTATTAAACTCCTGGAAAGATTATTGATCTTATACTTGTTTCTACTGCTTTCGAATCTACTTATGATACCTGTTAAATGCTTTTTACTGCAAATATACCTTGAGCCACTCCTTTGTATTAAGCCATGCATGTAGTATATTTGCTGTATTCTGTGCATGACTTGCTGAGTACCAAGTACTCACCCTTGCCGTAATACAACACCATTTGAAGAGGAGTTTACACCAGCTTTGGAGGAGGAGTTCCTGGAAGATCCGTCTAACTAGGGAGCGAGCCCAGTCAGTTGCCTGTGGTATACTGGATGGCGCCACGAAGTTATCTTATATTCCGCTGCAGTTATTTCTCTTTTAATAAGTTTCGCCCTGCGAGGCGTATATTTGTAACTTGACCATAAGGTCGAGCAACCAGTTTGGTTAACTAATTTAAGTACTTTATTAATTCGTTGAGTATGATTGTGATATTTACCAATGTTGAGACTGTGTGCACTAGCGCGTTCCTGGACTAGTGCTGAATACACAGAGGGTCCGGATTTGCAGATTCGGGTCCCGACAGAGGTGGTATCAGAGCCATACTGACTGTAGGCTCACCCATAGTTCGAATGGTCGTAGTGAGGATAAAACCTATTTTCTAAAGATAAAAAAATTGTCAAGATAATGAATGAATTCACGACTTACCCCTTTCTTTCGTGTTCATACCCCTTTGAAGGATCATTGTTTTTTGATCCATGTGTTTTTTATGATGAGTATTTGAATATTCGAAAAGATTTGAATCTGGTTTGAAGATTTGAAAAGATCAGAAATCAGTTTGATTAGAATTGAATTTGAAAAATGTGCATGTGCTTGTGTTTGTGTTTGACATTTTTCAAAGAAAACTTCGTTTTTCTCATGTATGACAGACAAAGTGTTTGGTCTGTCATACACTTGGTTTTGGGCGATGACATTTTTCCCATGTATGATAGACCAAAGTCTTTGGTCTGTCACAGACCAAAGACTTTGGTCTGTCATACACATGCTTTTGGCGATTTCAGTTTTCCCATGTATGACAGACCAAAGTGTTTGGTCTGTCATACACATGTTCTTGGCGAACGCATTTTTTCCCATGTATGACAGACCAAAACATTTGGTCTGTCATACACATGTTTTCGGCGATTTCGTTTTTTTTCCATGTATGACGGACCAAAAGGTTTTGGTCTGTCATACACATGGATTTTGGCGACTTTGTTTTTCCCATGTATGACAGACCAAAGGTTTGGTCTGTCATACACATGCTTTTGAGCAAAATTTGGAATTGGTTTTAATTTGATTCTGAGATAATAAAATTGGTGAGAATTTCATGTTGCTTGTTTTGAAGTGGACTTTATGCAATGCTCGTGTGAGTATTTGCATAGATTGATGTGAGTCAAGTCGTGGACTTGTGCTCGGAATTGTTTTGTGTTTTTGTTCACGTGCAGGTGTTGCTCAAGGTCGAACATGGTCGATGACGGGACCAAGACTAGGTTCAGGGAGGAACTGAGGTCGTGAGGGTCGAGGGTGTCATGCGGGACGTTTGGACTAGAGGACAGTGCGCGTGAAGTCGTTCGTTGCAGCGTAGCGGCAGGTGGACCGTATACGTGTGTGCGTGTGTGCATGCAAGTGTGTTTGTGTGCATGTATGTGCGTGTGCATGCATGCGAGTGTGTGTGTATGCATGTGTGTTGCGTGCATGCATGTGTGCGTGGTCCGTGTGTGTGGCGTGCGAGTATGCATGTGTGGCTAGCGTGTGCAGGCAGGACGTCCGAGAGAGCCAGGCAAAATTGCCGTGTCCGAGTCGACCGGCGTGAAGTCTGAGATCGGCGTGGAGACTGCTTGCTCAATCCGAATACAAAAAGGAATAGGTGGCTGTGGAGTCTTTTAAATAGAGAGTTCTAGGGGCTTAGAATCTATCCAACGAAAAAGGGAAAGAAGCAAAAGGTGCCGACAACAAAGAAGAGCTTGTGTGCTCTATCTAGTTGGTTTAGGGTTTTCTAATCTTTTGAGATTAGAAGATTTTTGGTGTCATCCTGTGGAAGATGGCTTTGGAATAAAGAGAAGTTTATGCAATATTCCTTTCGTTTTGATTCTTGATTAGAAGTTTTGCTCGTCATTTTATTAGAACTAGTTCTTGTTCTTATTTTGCTAATTAGTCTAGGGTTTTGATCTCTACGATATTAGATATTCTTCCGCTATTTAGGGGTCGTTAATTTTCCGAAAGAAATAGTTGAATTTTATTCGGCATCTATTCACCCCCCATCTAGTTGCCTACTCGGTCCTACAAGTGGTATCAGAGCAAGGCTCTACTAATCCATCTTAACAGGTGATTAGTAAACGGTAAGTTATGGCAACAGAGAAATACTCGAACAAACCGCCAATCTTCGATGGCACAGACTTCCCATCGGATCCGGATGACTGCATATCTTCAAGCTCAAGGTAACGCGATTT
Organism: Rhipidocladum racemiflorum; assembly: GCA_036346355.1. Taxonomy (NCBI): domain Eukaryota; kingdom Viridiplantae; phylum Streptophyta; class Magnoliopsida; order Poales; family Poaceae; genus Rhipidocladum; species Rhipidocladum racemiflorum. Next base: position 20,539,353 of record CM070582.1, read on the forward strand.
GGCGCAAGGTAAAAATTCCGTACGAGCTTCCTTCTAATGATGATATTGATAAAATCGAGTTTGAAAAGGATGTTGAAAACAATAATAGAGCTAGAAACATATTGCTTCAAGGACTTGCTAGAAAAGAATTCGATAGAGTCTGTCATTTACTCACTGCTCATGAAATTTGGAAATCTCTTCAAGATTATCATGAGGGCAATGAACTCTGTAAAAGAAGCTAGGCAAGATCAATTTAAAAAGGAATACACTAGATTTGAAATGAACTCTGGAGAATCTCTAGATGATTGTTTTGCTCGCTTTAACAGAATTTTAAACAATCTTAGAGCTGTTGATGTACAATACACTGACTCTGAAAATGCTAGAAATTTCTTATCATCTCTTGATCTTAAAATCTGGCAAATGAAAGTAACTGCATTTAGGGAGGCTCACAAGATGAGTGAAATGACATTGGATAAACTATATTATAGTCTCAAGACTTTTGAAATAGACATTGTTTCAAGAACATCCAACGATAACTCTATGGCTCTGAATGCTAATTCTTCTTCATGTACTAGTTCTTCATCATCATATTCCATTACTGCTTTGAGTGCTCTTAGTGATGAACAACTGGATCAAATACCAGAAGATACACTTGCTCTTCTTTCCAAGCGTGTCAATGCAGCTTACATGAGATCAAGGGAAAGAAGAGGTGTCTCCATCCACTGCTACAACTGCGGCAAGGCAGGGCACATTCGTGCTAACTGCTTCAAAAACAGAGATAGAGAGGACAAGGACCAAAACAACTCATCCAAGTCCTTCCAGCCAAAAGAGAGCAAGGACAAAAATAAGCAAAGGATGAAGAAGATGCTCAACAAAGTCTTCACTGCAATTGGTCGCTTAGATTTGAGCGACATTGACGACTCATCTGAAGATGAGAAAGAAGAGAAGCAAACAAAGCTGAATGAGAAAGACTTCACTGCACTGTGCTTCATGGCAAAAGGGAACACTAGTGACAACGACAGCACCTCCAGCGACTGTGATGAGGTAATGCCTTCATATAATGAGCTTTGTGAAGTTTTAGTCATATTGAGAAAATCTTTAAGAAAATCTTCACTCAAAAATAAAAACTTAGAGAATGGTTTGTCCATGCTGAAAACTGAAAATGAAAAACTTAGAAATTCTATTTCTAACAATGATGCATGTGATGATTGTGAGGGGTTCTCATTAGAATTGCAATCACTTAGAGCTGCTCATTCTTGCAAGATAAAAGAGCTAAATTTGCTAAAAAGTGAAGTTGATAAGTTCAAGCAAACTTTAGCTTTTGGTTCAATAATGCATTTTTATGTGTTGCAAGAATTGTTTGTCACTAGAGAGAATTTAAGAAAAATACGAGCAATTTGTCTTGCTGGACACATTATCTTTACTCACTCTACTGTCACCTCAAAAGAATGCAAAAAATGTGAAATTCTGAAAATTGATATTGCACTTGAAAAGAACAATGTAGAGAGAGCCATTATAGCCAAAGATAGAGCCGTTCAAGCTAAAGAAAAGGCTAAAAAATGTCAAGTTGATCCATGTCAAAATTGCCCTGTTATACTTAGAGAAAATGAATATTTGAAATCAACTTTGGAAAAATTTGCTGGAGGAAAGAAAAACTTGAATCTGATTCTTGATAAATCAAAAGTAAGTGTTAAAAACAGTGGGATATGATTTGATCACTTTGAACACTTGAAAAACAACCTTCCTGTAATTGTGAAAACACTTGGTACTGGTAAAATTGAAATCCTCCCTCCTAAACCAAGTGAAACAAAATTCAAATCTGCTGGATCTGTTGATTTCTCTGGAAAAACTCAACCCACTCAAAGTAAAGGAGCAAGTACTTCAAAACTCAGGTACAAATGCACTTTTTGTCACAAAGATGGTCATCTAGAAAACTTCGCCACAGAAAGCTAAAATCGAGAAGGGAAAGAGAATTAAAAATTCTAAGATGACTGGAGAAATTAAAAATTTTGAAAAGCCCAAGTCATACCGTCATAAACCATCTAATAGGGCTTTTACAACCTATGACAATAGAAGAGCAGGTTTAGGTTACAAAAAGAAAACACCTTCCACTTCTTTGTGTGTGCATAGACATGGTCATGGAAGCGATGTTGTGACAGGCTCTGTGAAAGCAAACAAAAATTCATTACTCTCACAAGTTTTTATGCGATCACACCTTTCGTCGAGTGATTCAATCTTTGGATACCTAAAGCATGCTTTTCTAACCCCAAGATCAATCCTCGGCATCTTCCTGCTCATAACATGTAGGTGGTACGAGAAGGGAAGGAGAACATCCGGGTTGTTGATTCAGATGCCGCCAACACATGACGGGCAACTCAAGTTGGTTCTCCTCCCTAACAAAAGCATCCGGGAACGAACGATCACTTTTGGAGATGCTACTATCGGACGCGATCCTTTGCAAAAGGTACAGTGAAGGTAAATGAACACTTTACTTTGAAGAATGTCTCTCTGGTGTCTAAACTGAAATTCAACCTTCATCGATTATCACAATTGTTGGATGAAAACTTTGAAGTGAGCTTTAAACCTAATGCATGTAGAGTACTCGATGCTTCTGGAAACTTGATTCTTGAGATATCTAGACTTGGAAAAATTTTCATAGCAAATTTTAGCAATGCTTCAAGTTCACATTGTTTTGTTGCTTCAGAATCTAGAAATCTCAATTTTTGGCATCGTCGGTTAGGCCACATGGTATTTGATCTGTTATCTAGATTGAGTGGTCTAGACTTAATTCGTGGCTTGCCGAAATTAAAATCTTGCAAAAATATTGTTTGTTCTTCCTGTCGACATGGTAAGATGGTTGGAGCCCCTCATGCTCCTGTCTCTACTATAATGACCACTGGCCCTGGTCAACTTCTTCACATGGATACAGTAGGACCATCTCGAGTACAATCGGCCGGAGGTAAGTGGTACTTTCTAGTGATAGTTGATGATTATCCGAGATACTCTTGGGTGCATTTTCTGTCTTCAAAAGATGAGATTTTTGGACTCTTTCATGTCTTCATTAAGAGATTGATAAATGAATTGCCTAACACATTGAAAGCCATAAGAACTGATAATGGTACGGAATTCAAAAATGCTTTGTTCAAATCTTTTTGTGAAACTAATGGAATTGATCATCAATTTTCTTCGCCATATTCTCCCTCACAGAATGGTGTTGTAGAAAGGAAAAATAGAACCTTGATTCAAATGGCTAGAACTATGCTAGATGAATACAACACTTCAAGAAATTTTTGGGCTGAGGCAATTTCTTCTGCTTGCTATATATCAAATAGGGTCTATCTCAGAGCTTTACTTGTTAAAACATCTTATGAACTGAGATTTGATCGTAAACCATCTGTTTCTCACTTACGAGTGTTTGGTTGCAAATGCTTTATTCTTAAACATGGAAATCTTGATAAATTCGAAGCTCGTAGTACAGATGGCATCTTCCTTGGTTATTCGTTGCACTCTCGTGGATATTGTGTACTTGATTTATCGACTAACAAAATGTTGGAGACATGCGATGTTACTTTTGATGAGGCTAGCCCTGGAGCTAGACCCGACATTTCAGGTTCACGAGAAGATTTAGAGCCAATCTTTTTAGATAAAAGATTCGAAGAAAATGATGAAGATAATGATGATGATGAGCTCATACCTACAGAACGGGAAGATGATCCTGAACAAATTGATGTGACTACTACTTCAGATTCTCCTACACCTCCCACGACGACTGAAACAACTGGACCTCCCCTTACTGTTTTGAAGAACCATCCTCCTGAACAAATCATTGGAAGTCTTCATGAAAGGTTTTCTGAGCTGATGTCCAGGGAATTCGAGATGAGTATGATGGGAGAGTTGACATACTTCCTTGGATTTCAAATCAAGCAAGCAAAAGAAGGGATCTTCTTGCACCAATCCAAGTATACAAAGGAGCTACTAAAGAAATTCGACATGGGAGAAGGAAAGTCAGTATCTACTCCAATGAGCACAACAACAATTCTGGATCCTGACGAAAATGGTGTCGAGATGGACCAAAAGGAATACAGAAGCATGATTGGATCACTTCTGTACTTGATCGCCGAGGCTCGACATACATTTTGCAGTATGTTTGTGCGCTCGATTTCAAGCCTCTCCGCGAGAATCACATCGACAAGCAATTAAAAGAATTTTCAGGTATCTTCGCTCCACTTCTGAATTTGGCATTTGGTATTCTTGTTCTTCTTCGCTTACACTCCTAGGATATTCTGATGCTGATTTTGCGGGGTGTAGATTAGATAGAAAGAGTACTTCTGGCACATGTCATTTTCTTGGCACTTCACTTGTTTCTTGGTCTTCTAAGAAACAGTCCTCAGTTGCTCAATCTACTGCTGAAGCTGAATACGTTGCAGCCGCTAGTTGTTGTTCACAAATTCTTTGGATCACTTCAACTCTTAAAGATTACGGCATTAACTTTGATAGTGTTCCACTTCTTTGTGATAATACTAGTGCAATTCACATCGCTAAAAATCCTGTTCAACATTCAAGGACTAAACACATTGATGTTCGATATCACTTTCTTAGAGATCATGTTGAAAAAGGAGCTATTGAACTGAAATTTGTTGATTCGGGTGCTCAACTTGCTGATATTTTCACTAAACTGCTTGATTCTTCTCGTTTTGCTTTCTTACGCGGTGAACTTGGGATCATTCATCCCCATGGGTTGATTTGAGGGGGAGTCTTGATTTTAACTCTTTCATTTGTGTTACTTGACTTTGGTTACTACAAGGAGCTATTTTGACGTTTCACTTAAAGAAAACTCCCCTGTTTTCATTGCATCATGTAGTACAAAGCTTTGTTGACTATTCTTGTGTATATAGTCAAATTAATGCTACATTGCTTCACTTCTCACTAAAAGACTAAAAGACTAAAATAATTCAATTTGAGATGCTTTTCGAGAATATTTTGACTCTTGTTCATTATGGTATTGCATTTGTGAAATAGGCTTAAAAGTTTCTTGTCATCTGTTGAAAGGCTAGAGCTGATTAGAAACTATGTGTGAGCTTTTTGTTGGACTTCAAATGATCATTATGAGTCTCAAGCAAAATCAGTGTTTTAATGTTAAAAGCAAGTTGAAAAAGATGCAAGCAAAAGCTACTTTACGAAACACAAGTTTAGTACAATGTGCAGCTTCCTTGCCAGGGATTTAAATGCAAAAGATGCAAGAAAAGGCTACTGGTCTAAACAAAAGTTCAGAACAATGTGAAGCCACTTGCCAATTTAAACTGAGAAAGATACAAGAAAGAACTACCTACTCATACACAAGTATGGGCTAGTGTGCAGTTACTTGTCATCCCTTTTGATCAACAAAGAAAAATTGTCAAACTTGCTAAAAGAGAAAATGGAAATTCAAATGTTTTTGAAAAGGCTTGAGACAAACATTAGTGAATTTGAAAGTCTCTCTTTGCTCATGATAGATTTCTTTTTAGCTTTGGCAAAATCAGTTTATGACATTTTACTTGTTTGCTCTAATTTGCTTATGCAACAACTATTCTATGTGTTAGAGCCTCCATATTCTCAAAATTTGCTTTCTCATTGGATAAATTGATACAAAATGTGAAAACTCTCGCAAAAACTCTCCAAATGCTTTACTTCGATTATATACCTTGAATATACTTCAAAGCTTGAGATACTGCATTCATTAAGGGGGAGTTTTGAGATCTTGATGAATATTTTGTCAAAAAGGGGGAGAGCAAGTCAAGAAGAAGAAAAATAAAAAGAAAGGAGAAATTCATACTGTTTGAGAATTTGGATTTACTTGGTCTTGGAATCTTTTTGGTCTCAAACTCTCTCAAACTCTCATTTGGTATTTTTCTATACCTTTGTCAAATCTTATATTGTGTTTTGTCAAATTACTCATCAAGGGGGAGATTGAAGGATCATTGTTTTTTGATCCATGTGTTTTTGATGATGAGTATTTGAATATTCGAAAAGATTTGAATCTGGTTTGAAGATTTGAAAAGATTAGAAATCAGTTTGATTAGAATTGAATTTGAAAAATGTCCATGTGCTTGTGTTTGACATTTTTCCAAGAAAACTTCGTTTTTCTCATGTATGACAGACAAAGTGTTTGGTCTGTCATACACTTGGTTTTGGGCGATGACATTTTTCCCATGTATGACAGACCAAAGTCTTTGGTCTGTCATACACATGCTTTTAGCGATGTCATTTTTCCCATGTATGACAGACCAAAAACTTTGGTCTGTCATACACATGCTTTTGGCGATTTCAGTTTTCCCATGTATGACAGACCAAAGTGTTTGGTCTGTCATACACATGTTCTTGGCGAACGCATTTTTTCCCATGTATGACAGACCAAAACATTTGGTCTGTCATACACATGTTTTCGGCGATTTCGTTTTTTTTCCATGTATGACGGACCAAAAGGTTTTGGTCTGTCATACACATGGATTTTGGCGACTTTGTTTTTCCCATGTATGACAGACCAAAGGTTTGGTCTGTCATACACATGCTTTTGAGCAAAATTTGGAATTGGTTTTAATTTGATTCTGAGATAATAAAATTGGTGAGAATTTCATGTTGCTTGTTTTGAAGTGGACTTTATGCAATGCTCGTGTGAGTATTTGCATAGATTGATGTGAGTCAAGTCGTGGACTTGTGCTCGGAATTGTTTTGTGTTTTTGTTCACGTGCAGGTGTTGCTCAAGGTCGAACATGGTCGATGACGGGACCAAGACTAGGTTCAGGGAGGAACTGAGGTCGTGAGGGTCGAGGGTGTCATGCGGGACGTTTGGACTAGAGGACAGTGCGCGTGAAGTCGTTCGTTGCAGCGTAGCGGCAGGTGGACCGTATACGTGTGTGCGTGTGTGCATGCAAGTGTGTTTGTGTGCATGTATGTGCGTGTGCATGCATGCGAGTGTGTGTGTGTATGCATGTGTGTTGCGTGCATGCATGTGTGCGTGGTCCGTGTGTGTGGCGTGCGAGTATGCATGTGTGGCTAGCGTGTGCAGGCAAGACGTCCGAGAGAGCCAGGCAAAATTGCCGTGTCCGAGTCGACCGGCGTGAAGTCTGAGATCGGCGTGGAGACTGCTTGCTCAATCCGAATACAAAAAGGAATAGGTGGCTGTGGAGTCTTTTAAATAGAGAGTTCTAGGGGCTTAGAATCTATCCAACGAAAAAGGGAAAGAAGCAAAAGGTGCCTACAACAAAGAAGAGCTTGTGTGCTCTATCTAGTTGGTTTAGGGTTTTCTAATCTTTTGAGATTAGAAGATTTTTGGTGTCATCCTGTGGAAGATGGCTTTGGAATAAAGAGAAGTTTATGCAATATTCCTTTCGTTTTGATTCTTGATTAGAAGTTTTGCTCGTCATTTTATTAGAACTAGTTCTTGTTCTTATTTTGCTAATTAGTCTAGGGTTTTGATCTCTACGATATTAGATATTCTTCCGCTATTTAGGGGTCGTTAATTTTCCGAAAGAAATAGTTGAATTTTATTCGGCATCTATTCACCCCCCCTCTAGTTGCCTACTCAGTCCTACACCCTTGCTGAGTTCTTTTCATCTTCCACATTGATTTTTTTAAGTGTTGCGTTCTTACGCAAGTATCCTTTGGCAGATGATGATGAAGAACAACTACGCCGAGCGTGAGGGAGGCTATGCCGCCGAGTTGTGGCGTATGCTTCAGTTTCTTGGAGGTTTTGAGAGGCCACTCTACCGAGGGACTACACTTGTGCAAGCAGGACTGGTCACAGGATGGGATGTCGGGATCACGGTGTATGCCCGAGAGAAGACAAAGTTCAGTCGCCCTTTCCACTTCACCGCCAGGAGGTCTACCTTTGAGATTGGAATCTAGGAGGTGTCGCGTCGAGCAATGCAGCAAATCGCTTGCACTTACTCCAGGGAGCTGGAAGGCACTGTGTTTCATCACCACCCACGCCGAGACAGCAGAGTTCAACGGAAGCCAATAGAAGATGAGGATGCTACCGTCACTCACTTGGCCAGATTCGTCGCCGCTCAGGAGGAGCTGATCGAAGACACAGTTCAGGAGTTGAAGAAGGCTCGCGAACAGGTTGAGGAAGAGAAGAAGCACTTGGAGAATGCCCGTGAGTACGTCGCTTATGTTGCGGAAAGGATCGCATAGCTGGAGATCGCACTGTATGGCCAGGGTCCCGATCCACTGTTGGAGTTGGATGCTCCAGAGCCAGAGGAGGAACCAGAAGAGGCGCCACCTGCACCCGCGCCACGCCACAAAGAACAAAGATCCAGAGCTGCAGGAGGACATCACACGTCAACCACAACTGCAGTTGTGGGGCATGGCGATTGTTTCGCGCCTATGCCGTCGCACCCCCACCCAGGCAGTGGAGGTTTTCTCGACGAGTGAGCGTAGGCGTTGAGGTTGAGACTCCTTCGTCGAGTCGCGTTATAAAATAAGAGTAACCTTTAGAGGCGTTGGATTTTCATTGTTTGCTGAGTGTGCAGTATGTGTTGCAAGGCCCTTAGGCATTGTAAGCAACCATACCAAGTTATTACTATTAGTATTAATAAAGTTGGATTTTGAGTTACACTTTTCCCCCGCATAAGTTTCCCTGTTACTTGTCTATTCTTGTTCCCTCTCATCTCTAAACCTCAGAGCAATCGACAGATGGTGAACACCCGCGGAAACCTTGGAGGCAATGGGAGTGGTTCTCGCCTAGCTGGAAACCCCAATAATGGAGCACCTGCACCCCAACCAGCACCGCCAGTTGATATGCAAAATTTTGGAGCTTTTCTTGCTGCTCAGACTCAGTTGATGCATGCTATGATGCAACAGATGCAACACGTCACTGCTCAGGCCACTGCTAACCAAGTCAATCAGGGACAACGCCAGAATACAAGACTGCCAGAGTTCATGAAGACTCACCCACCCACTTTTTCTGGGAATGCCAATCTGTTGGAGGCTGATGATTGGTTAAGGTCAATTGAGAGGAAGGTACACATTGCTCAATGCATGGGAAATGAGAAGGTACTCTACGCTTCTCATCAGTTGGAAGGGACAGCCGCCGAATGGTGGGAGAACTTCTGTGCCACGCAAGAGAACCCTCAAGATATCACTTGGGAGGAGTTCACAGCTGCATTTCGTCAGTATCACGTGCCGGAAGGAATCATGGACCTCAAGAAAGAGGAGTTCAGAGCACTGAAGCAAGGCAGCCAGCCAGTGGCCGAATACCTGAACAAGTTCACACAGCTTGCTCGCTACGCACCTGAGGATGTAGCGACAGATAAAGCCAAACAGTCTCGCTTCATGAAGGGACTTAACTCAGGACTACAGGTGGGACTGATCACCCACACCTTTCCAGATTTCCAAGAGTTGGTGAATAAAGCGCTTATTCTTGAGGACAAGCGCAAGGAACTGGATGAGAATCGGATGCGAAGGATGCAACATCAGGGATCGCGTCAGGGAGCGCAGTAACGCTTGAGGGTTGCGCCAAACCAGTTTTTCAGATTCCAGCCACAGAATGCTACAAAGACACCGTCACCAGCACCAAGACCTGTCAATAAGAACTATCAGACTCCAGCCCCAACCAGAAACGCCGCTTGAGCAAATCCAACGAGGGGCAGAGACGCCGCTACAATCGCAACGAGCCAGGACACTTTGCCAACAGCTGCCCTAAGAAGACAAAGCAGGAGTGACCCGATCCGCTTCAACTGGGATCCACACCAGCCAGACGCCAAAGACCAGGAGCCAACCGAGGGACAGACGGCCAGGAGCAGCGCCCATCGTGGTGAGAGGCCGAGTCAACCATGTCACCGCAGATGCACTTCGTAATGCCACGGACGTCGTCTTGGGTAAGTTACTTGTTAACTCAAGACTGCACAGATTTTGTTTGATTCTGGAGCTTCGCATTCGTTTGTTTCTCAAGGCTTTGCTGCTAAAAATGATTTGGAGATTGCAAGACTTAAATGCATGCTCTTAGTTCAAACCCCTGGTTCCGAACTCCGAACGAAAGTAGGATGTTCTGGGGTGAGAATATTAATAGATTGGATAGAGTTCCTAGCGAACCTTATATTGTTGGATACCCAAACCTTAGATGTTATTTTGGGAATGGATTGGTTATCCAAGCACAAGGTCGTATTGGATTGTGGACGAAGGACTATCTCAGTTGAGAGCCCGTGTGGAAAGAAAGTGGAATTGCAAGCTACCGCCATTAGAGATGGACAGTTGATGGTTAACAGCACCAAAGCAATTAGCATAGAAGATGTCTCAGTGGTGAATGAGTACCTGGATGTTTTTCCTGAAGATTTACCTGGTATGCCGCCAGACAGGGACATAGAGTTTGTGATAGAGCTTGTACCCGGTACAGCGCCGATAGCAAAGAGACCTTACCGGATGTCCACCGAGGAATTGGTAGAAATGAAGAAGCAACTTGAAGAGTTAATGGAGAAAGGATTTATCAGACCAAGTTCGTCGCCGTGGGGAGCGCCAGTTTTGTTTGTCAAGAAGAAGGACGGGAGTTTCAGGATGTGCATTGACTACCGTGCACTCAATGAAGTTACCGTGAAGAATAAGTATCCGCTACCCAGGATCGATGATCTGTTTGATCAGCTAAGAGGAGCCGGAGTTTTCTCCAAGATTGATCTGAGATCGGGATACCACCAGTTGAAGATCCGATCGGAAGATATCCCGAAGACCGCATTCTCGTCAAGATATGGACATTACGAGTTTACTGTTATGTCCTTTGGTCTAACGAATGCACCAGCATATTTCATGAATATGATGAATAAGGTGTTCATGGAATATTTGGACAAGTTTGTTGTTGTATTCATAGATGATATCTTAATCTACTCCAAGACAGAGGATGAACATGCAGAGCACTTGAGGCAAGTTTTGGAAAAGCTAAGGGAACTGCAACTTTTCGCCAAGTTGAGCAAGTGTGACTTTTGGAGGGACAAGGTGGAGTTCCTCGGACATGTAATGACTGCGGAAGGAGTCGCCGTAGATCCAAGCAAGGTAGAAGCTGTGTTACATTGGGAACAGCCGAAGACCGTGACCCGGATCCAGAGTTTCCTTGGAATGGCAGGTTACTATCGCCGTTTCATTGAAGGCTTTTCGATAATTGCGAAACCTCTTACGCAATTGCTGAAAAAGGAGAAGAAGTTTGCATGGACACCGGAGTGTGAGAAAGGTTTTCAAGAGCTGAAGGAACGATTGACATCAGCGCTGGTGTTAGTTCTACCGGACGTCAATCAAATTTTTGATATTTATTGTGATGCATCGCGTCAAGGTCTTGGATGTGTGCTGATGCAGAACGGAAAGGTCGTCGCTTATGCATTAAGGCAGTTGAGGCCGCATGAGGAGAATTATCCGACACATGACCTAGAGCTAGCTGCCGTAGTGCATGCTTTGAAGTTATGGCGTCACTATTTGATTGGAAACAGATGTGAAGTATATACGGACCATAAGAGTCTTAAGTACATCTTCACCCAATCAGACCTGAACATGAGGTAGAGGAGATGGTTAGAGTTGATCAAGGATTATAATGTTGGAATCCATTACCATCCAGGAAAGGTCAACGTGGTAGCCGATGCCTTGAGTCGAAAAAGCCATACCGTGAACATGTTGATAGCCACAAGTCAGGAGGAGCTATGTGAGGATTTCCAGAGAATGCAGATTGAAGTCGTACCAGAAGGATTCTTGGCAGCATTGGAAGTGAAGCCTACCCTGGAGGATCAGATCCGAGAAGGACAAGAGGATGATGACAAGATCCGCAAGATTAAGTCCAACATGGATGAAGGCAAGGCAAAGGACTTCAAGTTGGATGAGCAAGGCACGTTATGGATGAAGGGTCGCATTTGTGTGCCGAACAAGAAGGAGCTGAAATAGTTGATTTTAGAAGAAGCCCATGAATCAAAGTATTCCATTCATCCTGGAAGTGCCAAGATGTATCAGGATTTGAAAGAAAGATTCTGGTGGCCGAGCATGAAGCGTGAAGTTGCCGAGCATGTTGCGCTGTGCGACATATGCCAGAGAGTCAAGGCAATGCATCAGAGACCAGCAGGATTGTTACAGCCGTTGAAGATACCTGAGTGGAAATGGGAGGAAATCGGAATGGACTTCATTACCGGTTTACCGAAAACTCAAGGAGGGTATGACTCCATATGGGTTATAGTGGATCGCTTGATTAAAGTCGCCCATTTTATTCCAGTGAAGACCACTTATTCGGGAGATAAGTTAGCTGAATTGTATATGACCAGGATCGTCTGTTTGCACGGAGTGCCGAAGAAAATTGTATCGGACAGAGGTACCTAGTTTACCTCGAGGTTCTGGAATAAACTGCATGAAGCCATGGGAACCCGTTTGAACTTCAGTACAGCATATCATCCGCAGACGGATGGGCAAACCGAAAGAGTTAATCAGATTTTGGAAGATATGTTAAGAGCGTGTGCATTGGCTTATGCTACCTCTTGGGATAAAAGTCTGCCGTATGCTGAGTTCAGCTACAATAATAGTTACCAAGCCAGTTTGCAAATGTCGCCATTTGAAGCACTATACGGTCGACCGCTTCGACACCGCTGAATTGGAACGAGACAGTGAACGTCGTGTCTTTGGGCCGATATTCTCCAAGAAGCCAAGAACAGATTGCCATGATCGTGAGAGATTGAAGATAGCCCAATCACGGCAGAAGAGCTATCTTGACAAGCTGTCGCCGAGACCGAGTTTTGAACCGAGAAGATTTCGTGTATCTCGAGTCACGCCACTCGAGAGGAGTTAAGAGATTCCATGCCAAAGGAAAACTCGCACGAGATATGTTGGACCATTCAAGGTTCTCGGCAGCAGAGGTGAAGTTGCTTACCGACTAGAGTTACCGCAATCACTAGCGAGGAGTACATGACGTGTTCCACGTGTCCCACCAAGAAGTGTCTCCGAGTACACGAGGAATGACACCGCTAGAGTCAATTGAGCTACAAGAAGATCTGACTTACAAGGAGCACTCCGTGAAGATTCTGGACACCATGGATCGAGAGACGAGAAACAAGTCAACCCGTTTCTGCAGAGTTCAATGGAGCAACCATGCGAAGAGCGAAGCAACTTGGGAGCGCAAAGAGGAATTGAAGAAAGATTTTCCGAACCTATTTCTTTAGAAAGCCCTGAATCTCGGGGACGAGATTCTGTTAAGGGGGGAGGTTTGTAACACCCCAAAATTTTGCTTTTCTTAAATTCATGTGTGATTTGACACTTTGGTGAATTTTTGGAATTTTCTGGAATTTATTTGGATTTATTTGGAATTTATTTGAATTTATTCCATTTTGAAATAATTAAAAAATTTAACTTTGCAAATAAAATTTTGTCGAAAATATTTTATTTGAGTCCAAAATGTTCCAAAATATTTTTCAGAATTTTTCTGGAATTTTTCTGAGTCTTTTGCTATTTTTAATGAATTAAATAAATTTATGGGAATTTAATTGAATTATTTAATTGCTGGAAAATAGCGAGTGGGTTTGTACTGTTCATCCGACCGGACCCGAGTCCGAGTCAGACCCGAGCCAACCGTTTCGGTCGAACCCGCTCGGCCGAACCCTAACCGCGTGACCGTTGGATCTTGATCTGTAGGATCGAAGTATAAGAAAATAGCAATCAGAGGGGGGTGAATGATTGTGCGGAAGCTAAAACCAATTTCTTGATCTACTAAAAGTTCACCCCAAAACAGAACCAAATAATTGCCTCGTTTTCGACAAGAACAGAAAGACAGAGGTTCAGTAAAACGCGAATTCCTGGAGATCCAACCGTCGTAACGATCTGAAATTTGGACACAAGAAACTAAATTCCAATACGAATCTAACTCAAAAAGAATCAGCTCGATCGGACTTACGGATCAAAAGTTATGAACCTCACAAGCTTGCTCTAACAGAAGGTGACGAGAATTGAGCTAACGTAAACTCCAAGATTAAACAAGATCTTCAAAAGATTAATCAACTAGACTTTGAGGAACTCTAAATCAATACCCTAGAAAGGTCAAGCTCTCAATGCGCTCAGCTCTGCTTTATTCAATGCCCTTCAACAGGAGACACCCCTCCTATTTAAAGGAGCAAAACACAAGGAGTTCTGAATACAAATCCTAATCTAGAAGGAGTATGTATTCAACACAACTCCTCTTGGCCCAACCTGGCCGAGTACAACTCTTGCACGCGTATGGCAACCCTACCATACTCACGTGACTAACACTTTGCACGCGTATGGCCACCTGCCATACTCACGTGACTAACACTTTGCACGCGAATGACCTCCTGCCATTCTCACGTGACTAACCATTCTTCATTTGCACCATTCTCTTAGCCCAAACGTCCCGCATGACATCCTTGACCACCAAGACCTCAGTTCCTCCCTGAACCTAGTCCCGAACCTCAGCTCCTCTATGAACCTAGTTCCGGTCCCATCATCGACCACGTTCGTCTTCGAGCAATACTTGCACATGAACAAACCACAGAACAAATCCGAGCACAAGTCCACGACTTGACTCAAAGTCAATCCATGCAACTACTCACACGAGCATTGCATAACGTCCACTTCAAAACAAGCATCATGAAATTCTCACCAATTTCATTATCTCAAGGTCAAACCAAAAACTCAATTCCAAGTTTGCTCAAAACCCTAATCGAGCAAAAACGCATTCACGACGGACCAAAAAATTTGGTCCGGCGTACATGTAAAACTTACTGTTTTTAAGAACTTGGTCCCGCGCAAAAACCTTCAGAAGCACATTTACGACATACCAAAAAATTGGTCTGTTGTACATGGGAAAACGAGGTCGCCAAAAGCATGTGTATGACAGACCAAAGTATTTGGTCCGTCATACATGCGAAAAACGAGATCGCCAAAAGCATGTGTATGACAGACCAAAGTATTTGGTCCGTCATACATGCGAAAAACGAGATCGCCAAAAGCATGTGTATGACAGACCAAAGTATTTGGTCCGTCATACATGCGAAAAACGTGATTTCTTGAACAAGCGTAAAAGCATCAAAATCACGTTTATGATAGACCAAAAAGTTTGGTCCGTCATACATGCGAAGCTCACTGTTTTTGGATGTTTGGTCTGGTGCAAAAGCAAAGTCTCTGTTTTTGGATATTTGAATGTTTGGTCCTTCATACAAGCAATTTTGCAAGATTAAACCTAATCAATTTTTCAGCACATTATCAAGCCAATTTTTCATCACATGATTCACAATCTCCCCCTTGATGAAAACATTGGCAACACCACTTTAGATTTGAACATTGGCATTCTCTTTTACAAAAGATTTTGAGATCCTAAGGATTAACACCAAAACACAGAACCTCCCCCTTTGACAAAAAGGCAAAACAAAATCTCCCCCGGAGAATGAAAATGTGTGTGAATGTGCAATGTGTCCAAGAATTCCAAAATTCTCCAAACTTCTCCCAAAATGTTCAAATTTAAAAAAAAACTTTTTCCCCCTTTTTCTTTGAACTTCTCAAATATTCCCAAAATTTCTCCCCCTTTGACAATGGATTCATCAAGAGTACAAAAGAGAGAATTTGTTCAAAAATTTTCCTGCAGCAATGATTTCACAATGAGAAACAAGGGAGTGCCAAGAAAGGAAAAGATGAGCTCATTCGATCATATAACCTTATATATCACATAATATGCAAAATACATGATCTTGATGTGATTTTAACAAGTTAGGGAATGACATGCATCTCAACCTCAATTCAGTCAACTATAGCCAAGTACTAAGAAGGATCTTAGCAGAAAAAGCAAGGCTTTAAAAATTGAAGCAACTAACAACTTAGGGCGAGCAAGTAGTTTCAACTCCAATCTAGTGGACCAAATTAATCTTTAAACAGTAAACTGCATGTGGCATGCTTGAAGCATACTTCTTTTATTTCCTTGAAGTGGCATGCTTGAAGCATACATCTTGTATTTGAGGGAATGGCATGCTTGAAGCATACATCTTATCTTTTTTTTAGGGAAAGCATGCCTGAAGCATACAACTTGAAGCTTTTGCTTTTAACAACCCTTTTTTATTGATTCCCTTTTTCTTTTCTTTTTCTTTGATTGTAAACATGCAAAAATGATTAAAAGGTCTTATGAAAGAGTAAAGCTGAAAATACAGTTGCTCCATAGCCCAAATTTGTCAAGAAAATTCAATACCAAGCCTAGAGGAGTAAGATATCACAGAGTATTTAGCTATAGGCAATCAGTCCAGGGAATTCCGCAATGTCATTTTTAGTTCAAGTGAGACAATTAGATTATCATATATTAGCTCAATTACATAACATATAAAGAAATATGATAAAGTGAGCTCATCAAGTGAAAGAACTTGGCAAAGAAAACTCCCCCTCAAAACAAACCCATTGGATGAACAATCCCAAGTTCTCCCCGAATGAAAGCAAAACGAGAAGAAGACAAAGGTTTTGTAAAAATGTCTGCCAATTGATGTTCAGTATCCACATGATGAAGCACAATGTTGCCTTTTTCAACATGATCTCTAAGAAAGTGAAATCTGATGTCAATGTGTTTTGTTCTAGAGTGTTGCACGGGGTTCTTAGCAATGCAAATTGCACTAGTGTTATCACACAAAAGAGGAACACTATCCAAATTAACCCCATAATCTTTAAGTGTAGCTACTATCCAAAGAATTTGAGAACAACAACTAGCAGCACCACATATTCAGATTCAAGCAGCTTGATTGTGCAAATGTAAGATTGTTTTCTAGATGACCATGCAATAAGAGAATTGCCCAAGAAATGACATGTACCAGATGTACTTTTTCTATCAATTCTACATCCTCCAAAATCAGCATCAGAAAAGGCTCTTAAACTAATGCATGAGGAAGCAGAAAGCCAAATGCCAAAATCTTGAGTTCCATGAAGATACTGAAAATTAAGCTGATGACTTATCGATGTGAAGCACGTGGGAAGCTTGAAAACGAGCACACAAGCACACAACAAATTGTATATCCGGCCTTGATGCGTTGAGGTACAAAAGTGAACCTATCATGCTTCTATATTCCTTTTGATCAACCGCTCACCATCTTCATCCGGATCAAGTGTGCAAGCGCTCTCCATGGGTGTCATGGTCGCTTGCTATTTTCCATCCCAAATCTATGCAACAAGTCTTTTGTGTATTTGCTTTGATGCACAAAAGTACCATCCTTTGTTTGCTTGATTTGAAATCCCAAAAGTATGTCAACTCACCCATCATACTCATCTCAAACTCCTTCCTCATTGTTTCAAAACTCGGACACTAAAACATGAGAGGAACCACCAAAGATAATATCATCAACATAAATCTGAACGAATAGTTGATCATTGCCTTGCTTGAGTAAAAAGAGAGTTTTGTCAACCTTTCCCATTGAAAACCCCCTTTCAAGTAAAAAGGTTTTTAGCCTATCATACCATGCTCTAGGGGCTTGTTTCAAACCATACAAAGCTTTTGATAGTTTGAACACATGATTTGGAAACTTTGGATTTTCAAAACCAGGTGGTTGCTTGACATAAACCTCCTCATTTATGTAGCCATTAAGAAAAGCACTTTTCACATCCATTTGATACAATTTGAAACTTTTAGATGCAGCAAAGGCTAAAAGGATTCTAATGGCTTCAATTCTAGTAACAGGAGCAAAGGTTTCATCAAAATCTAAGCCTTCAATTTGAGTGTAACCTTGAGCAACCAATCTAGCCTTGTTTCTAACAACAACACCATCCTCACTTTGTTTATTTTTGAAAACCCATCTAGTTCCAATAACATTAAAATCAGGAGGTGGTGAGACAAGTTTCCAAACTTTATTTCGTTCAAAATTCTCTAATTCTTCATGCATGGCATTGATCCAAGATTCGTCAGATAATGCATGAGATATATCTTTGGGTTCAAAAGAAGCAACTAAAGCAGAATGAGCATGAGTGTCAGAATGAATAAACCTGGATCGAGTGACTCTCTCATTTAGGTCTCCAATCATTTGTTCAGATGGATGCATTTCTTGAATGTGCAAGGAAGCATTCGCTTTTGAGACTTCTCCTTCTCCTTCTTCATTTTCAGCATGTACAGATGATGTTGTAGCTTGAGGATGGTTAGCTGTAGGTGATGTAGTAGTAGGTGCCAAAGGTGCTACAGCTTGTTGTGCATTAGGAAGAGTCAAGACCTCATCTTCATCATCATCATTATCTTCAAAAATTTTCTCCCCCTGAACATATGCGTCTGTACCTGCATCACTTAGACTAGTGCATGGACTAGACTCATCAAAAGTAACTTCACAAATTTCCACAATTTTGTTAGTCTCCGAAACAAGCACACGATAGCCTCGAGTATGAGCAGGATATCCAAGAAAAATGCCATCAGTTGATCTAGCTTCAAATTTATCAAGATTTCTAGATTTCAAGACAAAACATTTGCATCCAAAAACTCGAAAGTGAGAAACAGAAGGTCTATGTCCAAACCGAAGCTCATATGGAGTCTTACCCAATTTTGATCTCAAAAACACACGGTTTGAAACATAACAAGCAGTTGAAATAGCTTCAGCCCAAAAATTTCTAGGAGTGTGATGTTCATCTAACATGGTTCTAGCCATCTCAACCAACGTTCTGTTTTTCCTTTCGACTACACCATTTTGTTGAGGCACTCTAGGAGATGAAAATTGATGATCAATTCCTTTTTCAGCACAAAAGATATCAAAAGAAGCATTTTTGAATTCAGTTCCATTATCACTTCTAATAGCTTTGAGAGCTCCTGGATGGTCAACAGAAAGCCTAAGAACAAGACTTCTAAAGTGACTAAAAGCCTCATCCTTAGATGCCATAAAATACACCCAAGAGTATCTAGAAAAATCATCAACAATCACAAGCACATACCGTTTGCCTCCAAAGGATTGAACTCGAGATGGTCCAACTGTATCAAGATGTAGAAGCTATCCTGGAGCGTTTGTCATCACCATGGTAAGAGGTGGATGTGAACCTGCAATCATCTTACCATGTCTACAAGAAGAACATACTAGATTGCTATCACCCTTAAGTTTAGGCAAGCCACGTATGAGATCTAAACCACTTACACGAGTAAGATGATCAAAACCAACATGACCAAGTCTACGATGCCAAAAGAATAAATCTTTAGAAACATTGGCAATTAGACACCTATGCTTAGAAGAAGGTGATGCATCAAAATCAGCTTTAAATACTCTTCCAAAACGAGAAATTTTGAACACAAGATCACCTGAAGCATCTAGCACTTTGCATTCATTTTTCTTAAAGCTTATCTCAAGATCTTCATCAAGCATTTGTGAGACAGAAAGCAAGTTATATTTCAAATTTTCAACAAGAGCCACATCTTTGAACATAAACTTATCACTTACCTTTATTGTACCTTTTGCCACAACAGAAGAGGAAGAAGCATCTCCAAAAGTAACACTTTCAGCACGAGATGCACGAGTGAGGGAGGAGAACCAATTCTTATCACCGGACATGTGGCGTGAGCATCCGGAATCCACTAGCCATATGTTCTCCTTCCTTGCGCGAGAAGCCTACATAGCAAAACATGTCGAGGTCTCAGTACTGGTGTTAGAACTCAGATTTTTGGGAATCCAGTACTGAGACACACGACGTACAACAGTAGGCACAACACGAGAATTTTTATGCACAAAATCAGATTTTCCTTTTCCCATGTTTTTAGCAACAAAAGGTGCTTGTTTCACCCTAGGCACATATTGGGAAGCAAGGTGTGCCTTTCTGAGATTAGACCTAGCCTTTGTCCTTACTTTCTTTTGTTGTTTGGCTAGTCTAAAACAAAAATCTACTAGATGTCCATCTCTACCACAATGAGTGCAAGTGTACTTGACATGAGGTTTTGCTTTAACAGTGGAAGCACATTTTGCATTCATCATAGTAGAAGAAAGAAAACCAGCAGATTTAAAAGCAATCTTTCTAGGCTCATTCAGAATCTCAATTTTGTCATTGCAAGGAGCCTGAACAACAGTGCGAGGTTTAGTTTCATATGTGGCATAAGGATCAAAACCTAAACCTCTCTTGTTTGTGCTAACCTTAGATTGATCCAAAATCATGTTCAACTTTTTCTTGCCATTAGTGAAACGTTCCAAAGAGTTTTGCAAGTAATCAACTTTCTTAGCAAGAGTTAAACAATTATTGCAGGGAACATCTACTTTTCCTTTTTGCTTGCGACAAGTTGAGCATGAGAGAATTTCATGTGAAAGCAAATTATCAGTTAATTGAGAAACCCTAGCATTTGCATCTTTCAATTTTAATTCAAGAGTTGAGCATTTAGAACAAGAAGTTGAACTATGCAAATCATCAGTGAAACAGCTAGCATGTTTAACATGTTTCTCATTTTTCTCATTTAGATGCAACAAAAGAGCGTGTTCTTTCCTAAGCAAGGTGAGCTCATTGTAAATTAAGTCACATGATTTACAAGTATCATCATCAGGAATCAATGTCTTAAGTCTAGCAATTTCAGCATTAAATGACTCCACAAAAATATCATGTTTCTTAATTTTTCTATCACGTTTGTCAAGTAATTTTCCAAGACGGGCAACAGCATTGGCTAATTCATCATAAGAAGGGTCTACCTCATTGAAGTCACTGTCGTTGCCGTCCTCAGTGAAGCTATCCTTGCTGCTTGCCATGAGACACAATCCCATCAAATCATGCTTGCTTGGAGTTGCATCATCTTCGTTGCTCTCCGAGTCCACATCGCTCAAATTGACTTGTTCAAGAGCGGAAAGAACTCGGTGAACCACCTTGCGGTTGATGAAGCTCTTCTTCTTCCTATCATTTGAAGAGAACTTCTTCTTCTCTTTTCTTCTGTCGTTGTCCTTCTCCTCCCATGATGCTTTACCTGCAAGCTTTGGACAATTTGATCTCGTGTGGTTGAGATCACCACACTCATAGCACCTTGGAGGACCACCTCTCTTTCTCATTCTCACATTCTGCAAAGCTTTGTTAAAGCGAGAAGAGAGTAGTGCCAGATCTTCTTCAGGAAACTCTTCAAGTTGCTCATCTGTTAAAGAAGACATGGAAGACAAGGCAAAGCTAGAAGAAGAATTTGCATTTGACATGTTAGGGTTAGAGATCAAAGCAATTGATTTAACATTACCCTTTCTGGCAAAAACATCTAACTCATGAGTTTTCAATTTAGAATACAAAACATCTAATGTAAGTGTACTCATGACAGTAGATTCTCTAATGGATGTAACTTTCATCTCCCAAATAGACATGTCTAATGCACCAAGCAATTGTCTAGCATTAGCAACATCATCAAAGCTAACTCCAACAGCACGCAAATTACTAAGAATTTTATTGAAACGTGCAAAAAAGTCATCTAGCGACTCACCGGGTTTCATCTCAAATCGCATGTATTCTTTTTTGTAAAGATCTTGACGAACCTCTTTAATAGTGTTAGAACCCTCATGGTAATCACAAAGAGATTTCCATACCTCATATGCGGATTTGAGATGTATCACACGGTCAAAGTCGCTGCGACCCAAACCTTGGATGATCAAGTTGGCGCCTTGCTGTTTGCTTCAACATGTGTGCGATTGGTGTCGTTGACGTTGTCGTTTGCAGGGACTTCATATGGCTTGTAGACTTTCTCCCAAATTGTGAAGCCCTGTGCTTGGATGAACGCCTCCGTCTTGGCCTTCCAAAATTGAAAATCAGCACCATCGAACACACAAGGTTTTGTCGAATAACGATCCATTGATCTAATCACCGATTAAGATAGATTAGAAAAACCTTGCTCTGATACCACTAGTAGGATCGAAGTATACGAAAATAGCAATCAGAGGGGGGTGAATGATTGTGCGGAAGCTAAAACCAATTTCTTGATCTACTAAAAGTTCACCCCAAAACAGAACCAAATAATTGCCTCGTTTTCGACAAGAACAGAAAGACAGAGGTTCAGTAAAACGCGAATTCCCGGAGATCCAACCGTCGTAACGATCTGAAATTTGGACACAAGAAATGAAATTCCAATACGAATCTAAATCAAAAAGAATCAGCTCGATCGGACTTACGGATCAAAAGTTATGAACCTCACAAGCTTGCTGTAACAGAAGGTGACGAGAATTGAGCTAACGTAAACTCCAAGATTAAACAAGATCTTCAAAAGATTAATCAACTAGACTTTGAGGAAATCTAAATCAATACCCTAGAAAGGTTTTTGATGGATCAAACCAAGATAAAACTCAATGATCAAAAACCAATCTAGATTTAGAGCAAGCATGCAAACAAGAACCAAAGAAGAATACTGTAGCAACGTGGTTACTGTAGCACGCAAGAATCTTGGAAGAATTGATCTTTATTTATTTTATCTAAAATACTCTCATCAAAAGAGTAAAAACCCTAAAACCGAGCTCAAGCTCTCAATGCGCTCAGCTCTGCTTTATTCAATGCCCTTCAACAGGAGACACCCCTCCTATTTAAAGGAGCAAAACACAAGGAGTTCTGAATACAAATCCTAATCTAGAAGGAGTATGTATTCAACACAACTCCTCTTGGCCCAACCTGGCCGAGTACAACTCTTGCACGCGTATGGCAACCCTACCATACTCACGTGACTAACACTTTGCACGCGTATGGCCACCTGCCATACTCACGTGACTAACACTTTGCACGCGAATGACCTCCTGCCATTCTCACGTGACTAACCATTCTTCATGTGCACCATTCTCTTAGCCCAAACGTCCCGCATGACATCCTTGACCACCAAGACCTCAGTTCCTCCCTAAACCTAGTCCCGAACCTCAGCTCCTCCATGAACCTAGTTCCGGTCCCGTCATCGACCACGTTCGTCTTCGAGCAATACCTGCACATGAACAAACCACAGAACAAATCCGAGCACAAGTCCACGACTTGACTCAAAGTCAATCCATGCAACTACTCACACGAGCATTGCATAACGTCCACTTCAAAACAAGCATCATGAAATTCTCACCAATTTCATTATCTCAAGGTCAAACCAAAAACTCAATTCCAAGTTTGCTCAAAACCCTAATCGAGCAAAAACGCATTCACGACGAACCAAAAAATTTGGTCCGGCGTACATGTAAAACTTACTGTTTTTAATAACTTGGTCCCGCGCAAAAACCTTCAGAAGCACATTTACGACATACCAAAAAATTGGTCTGTTGTACATGGGAAAACGAGGTCGCCAAAAGCATGTGTATGACAGACCAAAGTATTTGGTCCGTCATATATGCGAAAAACGAGATCGCCAAAAGCATGTGTTTGACGGACCAAACATACATGCGAAAAACGAGATCGCCAAAAGCATGTGTATGACAGACCAAAGTATTTGGTCCGTCATACATGCGAAAAACGTGATTTCTTGAACAAGCGTAAAAGCATCAAAATCACGTTTATGACAGACCAAAAAGTTTGGTCCGTCATACATGCGAAGCTCACTATTTTTGGATGTTTGGTCTGGCGCAAAAGCAAAGTCTCTGTTTTTGGATGTTTGAATGTTTGGTCCTTCATACAAGCAATTTTGCAAGATTAAACCTAATCAATTTTTCAGCACATTATCAAGCCAATTTTTCATCACATGATTCACATGATCCAACAGCCACGATTGAGCCACGTCACCCGAGCCCGAGTCCGACCGAGCCAGCCAGCTAGCCCGAGCAAGACCCGAGCCCAAACCCTCGCACCATTGGATCTTGATCCAACAGCTGACGTTGATCCACGTCACCCAATCCGAATCCAACTCGGATTCCGCCGCCGCAACGGAGTGGGCCTCGGTTTTCACGTGTTTCACGAACGCCGAGGGCCCTATTTAATGCGCCGCCACCGCTGCCGTGACGCCGACTTCCGTGCGCTCCCGTAGCCCTAGCTCACTGTAACATCCCAAAATTTGGGTTTTCAAAAATTTTGGTTTTGTTTAGCTTCCCAAAAATTCTCGTTGATTTTCTCGCGTTTATAAAACTTGATTTGAATTTTCTAAAAGCTAAAACAATTTAATTTAATTATTCTAAACACCAAATAAAATTTATTTTATTTTATTTGGGTTCCTTGTACTTCAAGAAGTTCTTCTAGAATTTTTCTAGAATTTTTCTGGTATTTTTGTTGCCTCAAATAAATTAATCAATTTATTGGAATTACTTTTATTGCAAAATCGCTGGAAAATCGAAAATGGCACTGGGCTAAATTCTTCTCTCTCCTCCTTCACCACCCACTTGGTAGGGCCATAAGCCATCCACAGCCGCCTCGGCCACTGCCGCTCAGTAGCTCCGCCTCCAGCGCTTCCACGCGTGGGCCACGCCGCCAGCCGCTGACCTCTCACGCTGGCACTTTGCTCGCCTCCCTCCACGCGCGCCGCTTGGGCCGCCTCGAGCCAGGCAGCGCCTCCTGCTGACCCCGCGCGCGCGCTTGCGCACGCGCTGAGCCAGCCCAGCCGCACCAGCCCAGCGCCCCCACGCCACGTGTCGGACTCCCGTTGGGCCACGACGCCCGGATCCGAGTCATGCACGGAAACTGCTCGATAAAATGCTTATAAGACCCGTTTTTGCTCCAAACGCGTCCAAACTTGATTTTTCTTGATCTAGCCGCCACCCTAACCTCATGTAGACCTCCCATGACCTCTCCCATGGATCTTCAACCTCCGGATCATCTCCAAAACTCCGAGATCCATCCAATGTCTCCCGAACGTCGCCCAACGCCGGCCGAACTTTGGAGCCGCGTCCCGGGCAGCTCGACGACTCTTTTCGAGATCCGTATTCTCCATGGTGTGCCACAAGGTACCATATTCTTTCTGTCCAAAATTCAGCCAATTTGGCCCGAGGGATCAAAAGTTACGGCCGTTTCAATCTCGAATCTTGCCGAGGCCATAACTCCCTCAATTTTTCGAGTTTGACGGTGAAATTTTTTGTGTAGACTCCTGGGGATGTTCTCTACATGATGCACATCTTGCCTCATGGTTTTGCCCTCTGGATTGGGAGCAGCAAATTAATTTCTCCGCCCAGACTGCGAACAGACTGCGTTTCAAACAGCGGCAAACTTCATCGCGCGTTCCCCGCTGTTCCAGAAGGTATTTCTTCGAGCCACCTGCGTCACGGTGTGCCTCTTGGTCCCATCTAGCTCTCGGTCAAATTTCGTTAAGTTCCGATCATTATTCTAGAAGTTATGGCCGTCCAAAGTTTTGATCCGAAACCCGTTAATCGGCAGTTTGTGATTAATCCGGAAGGGCGCCGCAAAATCCGCCTATACCGTTGAGTTCGTCTCACCGCGTTCTACGCAGTAGACATTCTCCCTTTGCCATCCCATCCTCCGGAATTTTTTTTTATATATTTAGGCCACCGTTTGCCGTCGCCGCGCGTCGCCTTTTGACACCGGCTATTTTAGCTCGCTGCGGCCGTGTTGTCGCGTCCGGTAGATCATCTTGTACTGTTTTGACCCATCCTTAAGATTCTTTTGGCCTCCGTTTGCCGTCGGAGCCGATTCCGGCCTTAAACCGTCGTCTTTCGGCCTAAACCATTGCCGCCGGTTCGCGCACCGGTTAGCCGTCCTTGGTAGCGTTCTACCACGGCCATGTCGTTGCATCGACGGTCGCTACCTTGTTTCATGAGTATCCTATCATTGTTTGACCTCCGCCGTTAACGTTCGCCGTTAACGATCCAACGTTAACGTTTTGCCGTTAACGTTCCTCCGTTAACGTTTCGTCGTTAACGTTCCTCCGTTAACGTTTTGCCGTTAACGTTTCCCCGTTAACGCTCTGTCGTTAACGCTCGCCGTTAATGTTTCGTCGTTAACGCTCCTCCGTTAACGTTTTGCCGTTAACGTTTCACCGTTAACGCTCTGTCGTTAACTCTCCGTCGTTAACGTTCCTCCGTTAATGTTTCACCATTAACGCTCCACCGTTAACGTTCTGTCGTTAGCATTCCACCGTTAATGTTTTCCCGTTAACGCTCCGCCGTTAACATTTCGTCGTTAACGTTTCATCGTTAACGATTGGCTCTCATCGCTTCGTTGTCATCGCATGCGTGCATTCATGCACAAACCTTAGTGCGATGCCTTCATCTGTTCTATCATCATGACGTGAGCCTAGCCTCATCGTCATGTCATCTTCAAAGCCGAATCAAAACCCTAACCTAAGACCGGTTCGATGAACTAAGTTTATCGTGAGCCGCGTTGTTATCTTTGCAATCTTTTCCATTGTTTCAATCGTGGTAAGACACTTGTCTTGTCTTATCCCTAAAAACCTAATCTGCCATTAATCGAGAATCCCTTCGTGGACTTGGTCGATAGACCATTGGCCATCTGTCATACCCCTGTGCCCGATCTATCCGTCTCTCTTTTGTTTGACTGTGTCCGTTCGGTCAACAAAAGTCAACTTCGAGAATCAGTTTAGTTCACTGTGAACTAACATATCCTTATGGACCCGATCTATAGATCGAGAGCCCATATGTCGCTATCTGTTCAATCAAGATAATAACTTCGGAAGAAATATTCTTCAGAATATTATTCTTTCTTTCCCAGTTACTAGTCTTTACCTTTTCGGTGTTTTGCCGAAAGCCCGTTCTCTTTTGTCAGCTCTTCGATCTAATCCGTTCGAGTTCTCAAATTCTCCCAGCCGTTGTGCCCAATGCTGTTTGTTCTTAATTTGGAGTTTTACTTGATTTGTCTTTTGAATTGGTTCGTACTTGCTTCTTCTTTAATCGTTAGACGCGTCGTCCGGAAGTCGTTCTTAGGAGCTGAGGATCAAGAAAGCGGAGATCGAGGATCGAAGATCAAGAATCGAGGATAAAGAGTAAAAGACAGTAAAGTTTGCAAGGGCCAGGCAAGTTGTGCTTTGACCATGTTGATCCCATTTTCGAAACTTATGTTGTTTCAAATTATTGCATGCTAGTTGGATATAAACTGATTTCAATCAATTTGGGATTAGGTATTTAACCTACTTGTTATTGCCACCTTGTCTATAATAGTTGTACGCCATGATTCATTTGTCACCCTAGGTTTATTGATTAATAGTTGGTAGCTAATAAATTGCCAACATGGGTTAGATAGAACGTATTAGTTTGCTTAGACCTGCAACGAGTCAGTGCCATCATTTTGGAATCACAAAAGCTCAATATTGACTAATGGAATATGCAATGTATTTTGGAACGGTGTGACGTGTTGCCGACACGATGAAGTTGATATGTGGAGGTATTCGTACTTCTTCAAGGATGTTGAGTTGTTGGCATTGTGTTGCGCAATAATCAACTGGGGTGATAAAATGATTTAGACCGGGGCAAATGGCAAGATTATGATCGGGTGGGCCAGTTGTGGCACCGGGAAGGCTGATTTGGTTCTTCGGGTAGTCTTGCCCTGGTCATTCTAAGGACTTAACCTTGCAAGCCTTTGAACTGAGTCAAACGTACAACCACATGTCTATAATGGGACGGACCTAGTTGATTAAGCTGCTAATAACTTACTTGTGGTACCTCGAGGTGTCAGCTATACCTTTTGTGTAGTTGTACGGGGGAGCGTACCGGGGCTGCGGCCAGGTACCCATCTAACGGTGGATTGGCCTAAACTTCGCCTTCGCTAAGGGAAGGGTTAGTGTGCAATCACCGGAGAGGTTCACTTGTGTAGTTAGAGGCTTCCGAAAGGCTTTGTTATGATCGCTCATTCGCATACTCTTGTATGGCGATTCACGGCTGACGTGGTGAGTGGATTGTATCTTGTGGGTAAAGTGTATAACCTCTGCAGAGTGTAAAATCTATTCGAATAGCCGAGTCCATGGTACTGGACAATGCTCGGGGATTACAGTTAAGGGTTAGCTTTTCTCAAAAATTGAACTTGGGTTTGGAGGCAGTTTGCCTGTGGAAAAGTGATAATTGTTTAAGGATGTGGAATGGTTTACTTTTAAAACAACTGTGAAATTATTACTATTATTATCTGTTTTACCGCTTTACAATCTATTATGAATATTTGTGAATGCTGTTTATTGCAAAATAACCATTCAGCCTGTCATTTGGAATAAGCCATGCATATAGTTATTAGACTTGCATTCTGTGCATGACTTGCTGAGTGCTTTATGTACTCACCCCTTGCAAACAAACAATCACCAGTGAGCAAAAGATTACATCGCCGAAGAAGAAGAAGTTCCGTGAGAAGGCGATTATCTAGGAGTCGAACCCTGTCAGTTGCCTGTGGCGTATTGATGGGATTCACCGATGTTCTTCGTTCCGCTGCTGCTTATTTGGAGTTGAAGCCATCAAGGCTTCGCAAATGTAAGGTTGACCTTAAGGTCGTTCAATAGTTTATATTCTATTATTGAGTTACTTTTATTATTCCGCTGTGTATGATTGTGATATTCATCTATGTTGAGACTGTGTGCACTAGCGTGATCCTGGACTAGTGCTGAATACACAGAGGGTCCGGATTTGCAAATTCGGGTCCCGACACTCACGCCGCCAGAGCCGCCGTGGTTGCGCCGCAATCGCTCGCCGGAGTTGGAGGAGCGTTCCGCCGCGTTCAATTGCAGTTTCCGCCGCCGTCCGCCGTCCTCCGTCGCCGTTGAGCCCAGATCCAGAACCGCAAGGAAGAGCCGTGTCGGTGAGGACCTTCCACTTCGCCGGAGGAGCCCCGCAACGCCGTCGTCGTGGTCGCCGTCTTCGTCTCCGGTG
Source organism: Rhipidocladum racemiflorum (assembly GCA_036346355.1). Classification (NCBI taxonomy): domain Eukaryota; kingdom Viridiplantae; phylum Streptophyta; class Magnoliopsida; order Poales; family Poaceae; genus Rhipidocladum; species Rhipidocladum racemiflorum. The sequence continues at coordinate 20,567,969 of CM070582.1, forward strand.
AACCAGCCCCGCCGCAAGCCATCGCCGGACCTCGAGCTCCACCAGCCGTCCGATCCAGATCCAAGGGTCCAGATCGCGCCACGTCACACCCCGGTGAGATCCCACGTGCTTTCTTCAGATCTATTTCCAACCGTTGGATCTAGATCCAACGGTTTAGATCGTGCCACGTAGCCTAAACTGCACCAAGCTAGAATAGATCTCAGCCGTTAGATCTAAATCGAACGGCTAGCGTTAACCCACGTTGTTTTCGTTAGATTGGATCTTGATCGTCCGATCAAGATCGAACGTCCAGATCAGCGGAGTAGTTTCTTAACGCGTTAAGCTAGATCCAATCTGGGCCGTTGAAATGGCCGAGATCACGCCACGTGGCGAGGAGGCTGACCGTCGTGGTCAGCGCGGTCAGCGCCCGCGCGTGGAGCGTGTCTCTGACACGCGGGGCCCGCGTGTCAGTGGGGCCCAGCTGTCAGCGGCCCAGCCAACTGCACCATGACGTCACGCTGACGTCACGGTGGGGCCCAGCTGTCAGCCGTCCTCAGCCGGGCGTGAGGACGTCACTGCTGACGTCATCCGAGGGGCCCACCTGTCAGTGTGACGCGTGAGCCGTGGACCGGGTCCACGGTGGACCGAGCCGCGCCCGTGCGCCGGGTCCATGGACCCGAGGTGACGTGGCGGCACCCGATTGGTCCACTTGTCACGCTGACGCAATAAAAGAATTTCCGAAAAAGAAAATGATTTATTAATTCGAATTATTGATTTTAGATTTTGATTCAAACTTCAAACGCTTATAACTTTTGCATTTTAACTCCGATTTGGGTGATTCAAATTTCTAAATTTGTATAAAATTGAGATCTACCTAATGATGAATTTTATTTAATTTTTGGACCAAAGTTTTTCTCTGTAATATTATTTAATTGATTATTTAAACTTTAAAATGCTATAACTTTTGAATTTAAATTCTGAATTTGACGATTCCAGTTTCTAAAAATTTATAAAATTATGATCTCTCTGTTTATGAACTTTATTTGGATGTTTGGACACTTTTTGTCTATTGTTCATTTATTTATTTCTATTTGCACACTTTACGAGTAGACGTTGAAGTGCCCGAAGGCTTCGAAGGAGAAGTGTTGACTCAGGAGCCAGCTCAGGACCAAGAACAAGTACTCCTTGAAGGCAAGTTGTGCTTTGACCATGTTGATCCCAATTTCAAATTAATTCGATTCAAAACTATTGCATGCTAGTTTAATTAGAAAATACTTTATTTAAATTATGGGAATTAGATAAATGCCTAATTGCTGTATGACACCTTGGTTAATTAAATATGTGCCATGACCCCTTGTCACCCTAGTTGAGGTTTGAATAGTTGGACATTACTAAATTGCCAACATGAGAATTTAGATCGTTGTAGCATATTGCTTAGACCTGCTACGTGCTCATGACATGATTTTTGGACAATCAAATGTGAATATTGACTTAATGATATATTGAACCTGTTTTGTAAAGGTATCATGTGATGTTGATGGCACGTGGTGCATGGTAATCAACTGGGGTTTGATAAATAGTTTTCGACCGGGGCATGTGGCAAGAATGATCGGGTGGGCCAGTTGTGGCACCGGGAACGTTGTGTTGGTTCTTCGGGTAGTCTTGCCCTGGTCACCCTAAGGACTTAACCTTGCAAGCCTTTGAACTGAGTCAAGCGTGCAACCACATGTCTGTAATGGGATGGACCTAGTTGATTAAGTTGCTAATAACGTACCTGTGGGACCTCAGGATGTCAACTACACCCTTTGTGTAGTTGTACGGGGGAGCGTACCGGGGCTGCGGCCAGGTACCGATCTAACGGTGGATTGGCCTAAACTTCGCCTTCGCTAAGGGAAGGGTTAGTGTGCAATCACCGGGGAGGACCACTTGTGCTGTTAGAAGTTTCCGAAAGACTCTGTTACGGCCACTCGCCTTTGTGGTGTTTGACTGTATCTTGTGGGTAAAGTGCATAACCTCTGCAGAGTGTAAAATCTATTCGAATAGCCGTGTCCGCGGTAATGGACATCGCTCGGGAATTACAGTCAAGGGTTAGACTTTCTTGAAAACAACTTGGATTTGAATGGTTGGGTTGGTTTAATAATGATGTTGATGGAAATATGGATTAGGATTGGGAAAGATGTTTATTAAACTCCTGGAAAGATTATTGATCTTATACTTGTTTCTACTGCTTTCAAATCTACTTATGATACCTGTTAAATGCTTTTTACTGCAAATATACCTTGAGCCGCTCCTTTGTATTAAGCCATGCATGTAGTATATTAGCTGTATTCTGTGCATGACTTGCTGAGTACCAAGTACTCACCGTTGCCGCAATACAACACCAGTTGAAGAGGAGTTTACACCAGCTTTGGAGGAGGAGTTCCCGGAAGATCCGTCTAACTAGGGAGCGAGCCCAGTCAGTTGCCTGTGGTATACTGGATGGCGCCACAAAGTTATCTTATATTCCGCTGCAGTTATTTCTCTTTTAATAAGTTTCGCCCTGCGAGGCGTATATTTGTAACTTGACCATAAGGTCGAGCAACCAGTTTGGTTAACTAATTTAAGTACTTTATTAATTCGTTGAGTATGATTGTGATATTTACCAATGTTGAGACTGTGTGCACTAGCGCGTTCCTGGACTAGTGCTGAATACACAGAGGGTCCGGATTTGCAGATTTGGGTCCCGACAAAGGTGGTATCAGAGCCATACAGACTGTAGGCTCACCCATAGTTAGAATGGTCGTAGTGAGGATAAAACCTATTTTCTAAAGATAAAAAAATTGTCAAGATAATGAATGAATTCTCGACTTACCCCTTTCTTTCTTGTTCATACCCCTTGCTGAGTTCTTTTCGTCTTCCACATTGATTTTTTTAAGTGTTGTGTTCTTACGCAAGTATACTTTGGCAGATGATGATGAAGAACAACTACGCCGAGCGTGAGGGAGGCTATGCCGCCGAGTTGTGGCGTATGCTTCAGTTTCTTGGAAGTTTTGAGAGGCCACTCTACCGAGGGACTACACTTGTGCAAGCAGGACTGGTCACAGGATGGGATGTCCGGATCACGGTGTATGCCCGAGAGAAGACAAAGTTCAGTCGCCCTTTCCACTTCACTGCCAGGAGGTCTACCTTTGAGATTGGAATCCAGGAGGTGTCGCGTCGAGCAATGCAGCAGATCGCTCACACTTACTCCAGGGAGCTGGAAGGCACTGTGTTTCATCACCACCCACGCCGAGACAGCAGAGTTCAACGGAAGCCGATAGAAGATGAGGATGCTACCGTCACTCACTTGGCCAGATTCGTCGCCGCTCAGGAGGAGCTGATCGAAGACACAGTTCAGGAGTTGAAGAAGGCTCGCGAACAGGTTGAGGAAGAGAAGAAGCACTTGGAGAATGCCCGTGAGTACGTCGCTTATGCTGCGGAAAGGATCGCAGAGCTGGAGAACGCACTGTATGGCCAGGGTCCCGATCGGATCTGGCTTAACGCATTAAGAAACTACTCGGCTGATCTGGACCGTTCGATCTTGATCGGACGGTCAAGATCCAATCTGGAGATTACAACGTGGCTAACCCTAGCCGTTTGATCTAGATCTAACGGTTGAGATTGGATATAGTACGGTGCGGTTCTAGCTACGTGGCGCGATCTAAACCGTTGGATCTAAATCCAACGGTTGGAAATAGATCTGGGGATTAGAACGTGGATCTCACCGCGATGGTTGGATCTTCATCGGACGGCTGAGGGAGCTTGCGAGCGGTGATGGCGTGCGGCGGAGCTCCGGCTGCCGGGGACGAAGACGACGACACGCGAAACGGCGCTCCGGGCACGCTCCGGCGAGGTGAGATATCCCCACGGACGCGGCTTGACGCAAGGGTTCCGGATCTGGACTCAACGGTGGCGGAAGACGGCGGAGGCGGCGGCAAATAGCGGAAAACCACGGCGGAAGCCTTCTCCAACTTCGGCGAGCTCCCGCGGGCGAATGGTGGCGACTCGGGCTCGGTGAGTTAGTGCTACGGGTGCGCACGGGAAAGGGGGTCCCGACATGGGTGGCGGCTCATTAAATAGCCCCTCGACGTCCGTGATATGCGTGGAAAACGAGGACCCGCGCACGGGCGGCGGCGGAGTCCGGCGGCAACACGGAGAGGGTGACGTGGCGCACTCTCGGCCGTTGGATCGAGATCCAACGGTCCCAAGGTTTGGGCTCGGGTCTGGCTCGGTGATCTGGCTGGCTCGGTCGGAGTCGGGCTCGGGTGACGTGGCGCAATCTCGGCCGTTCGATCTTGATTGGACGGTCGAGAGGGTTAGGGTTAGGTTGGGTTCGAGTCGGACTCGGACTCGAGTCAGACTCGAGCTCGGTCGGTGGAACAGTACAAACCAACTCGATTTTTCCAGCGATTAAATAATCCAATTAATTCCCAGAAATTCATTTAATTCATTAAAAATAGCAAAACACTCAGAAAAATTCCAGAAAAATTATAGAAAATATTTTGGAACCTTTTGGACTCAAATAAAATATTTCCAACAAAAAATTATTTGTTAAATCAAATTCTTTAATTATTTCAAAAGGGAATAAATTCAAATAAATCCAAATAAATTCCAGAAAATTCCAAAAATTCACCAAAGTGCCAAATCTTAATTAAATTCATGAAAAGTAAAAATTTGGGGTGTTACAAACCTCCCCCCTTAACAGAATCTCGTCCCCGAGATTTAGGGCTTACTAAAGAATAGGTTCGGAAACTCTTTCTTCAAATCCTCTTCGCGCTCCCAAGTTGCTTCACTCTCTGCAGAAACGGGTTGACTTGTTTCTCGTCTCTCGATCCATGGTGTCCAAAATCTTGACAGGATGTTCCTTGTAAGTTAGATCCTCTTGTAGCTCGATTGTCTCTAGCGGTGTCTGCTCATCAGGTACTCGGAGACACTTCTACAACTGGGACACGTGGAACACGTCATGTACTCCTGCTAGTGATTGCGGTAGCTCCAGCTGGTATGCAACTTCCCCTCTGCGACTGAGAACCTTGAATGGTCCAACATATCGCGGCGCGAGTTTTCCTTTGGCATGGAATCTCTTAACTCCCTTAAGTGGTGTGACTCTGAGATACACAAAATCTTCCGGTTCAAAACTCAGGTCTCCGCGACGGTTATCGGCGTAGCTCTTCTGTCTTGACTAAGCTATCTTTAGTCTTTCTCGTATCATGGCAATTTGTTCTTCGGCTTCTTGAAGAATGTCCGGCCCAAAGACACGGCGTTCACCCGTCTCATTCCAGTTCAACGGTGTCCAACAAGGTCGACCGTATAGTGCTTCAAATGGTGACATCTGCAAACTTGCTTGATAGCTGTTATTGTAACTGAACTCAGCGTACGGCAGACTTTTATCCCAAGAGGTAGCATAAGCCAATGCACACGCTCTTAACATATCCTCCAAAATCTGATTAACTCTTTCGGTTTGCCCATCCGTCTGCGGATGATAAAGTCATCTTGAAGTTCAAACGGGTTCCCATGGCTTCATGCAGTTTATTCCAGAACCTCGAGGTAAACTGGGTACCTCTGTCCGATACAATCTTCTTCGGCACTCCGTGCAAACAGACGATCCTGGTCATGTATAACTCAGCTAACTGTCGGGACCCGAATTTGCAAATCCGGACCCTCTGTGTATTCAGCACTAGTCCAGGAACGCGCTAGTGCACACAGTCTCAACATTGGCAAATATCACAATCATACTCAACGAATAATAGGGTACTTTAATTAGTTAACCAAACTGGTTGCTTGACCTTATGGTCAAGTTACAAATATACGCCTCGCAGGGCGAAACTTATAAAAAGAGAAATAACTGCAGCGGAAAATAAGATAACTTCGTGGCGCCATCCAGTATACCACAGGCAACTGACTGGGCTCGCTCCCTAGATAGACGGTTTCTCTTGGAGCTCCTCCTCCAAAGCTGGTGTAGATTCTTCTTCAACTGGTGTTGTATTGCGGCAAGGGTGAGTACTTGGTACTCAGCAAGTCATGCACAGAATGCAGCTAATATACTACATGCATGGCTTAATACAAAGGAGTGGCTCAAGGTATATTTGCAGTAAAGAGCATTTGACAAGTATCGTAAGTAGTTTCGAAAGCAGTAAAAACAAGTATAGCATCAATAACTTTTCCAGGAGTTAAATAAACATCTTTCCCGATTCTAATCCACATTTCCATCAACATCATTATTAAACCAAACCCAACCTTTCAAGACCAAGTTATTTTCAAGAAAGTCTAACCCTTAACTGTAATTCCCGAGCGATGTCCAATACCGCGGACATGGCTATTCGAATAGATTTTACACTCTGCAGAGGTTATGCACTTTACCCACAAGATACAGTCAAACACCACAAAGGCGAGTGTCCGTAACAGAGTCTTTCGGAAACTTCTAACAACACAAGTGGTCCTCCCCGGTGATTGCACGCTAACCCTTCCCTTAGCGAAGGCGAAGTTTAGGCCAATCCACCGTTAGATGGGTACCTGGCCGCAGCCCCGGTACGCACCCCCGTACAACTACTCAAAGGGTGTAGTTGACATCCTGAGGTCCCATAGGTACGTTATTAGCAACTTAATCAACTAGGTCTGTCCCATTACATACATGTGGTTGCACGCTTGACTCAGTTCAAAGGCTTGCAAGGTTAAGTCCTTAGGGTGACTAGGGCAAGACTACCCGAAGAACCAAATCGACGTTCCCGGTGCCACAACTGGCCCACCCGATCATTCTTGCCACATGCCCCGGTCGAAAACTATTTATCAAGCCCCAGTTGATTACCATGCACCACGTGCCATCAACATCACATGATACCTTTCCAAAACAGGTTCAACATATCATTAAGTCAATATTAACATTTGATTGTCCAAAATCATGGCATGAGCACGTAGCAGGTCTAAGCAATATACTACAACGATCTAATTTCCCATGTTGGCAATTTAGTAATGTCCAACTAGTAATCCACAACTAGGGTGACAAGGGATCATGGCACATATTTAAGTAACCAAGGTGTCATACAGCAATTTGGCATTTATCTAATTTGCCATAATTAAATAAAGTATTTTCTAATTAAACTAGCAAGCAATAGTTTTAAATCGAATTAATTTGAAATTGGGATCAATATGGTGAAAGCACAACTTGCCTTCAAAGAGTACTTATTCTTGGTCCTGAGCTGGCTCCTAGGTCAACACTTCTCCTTCGAAGCCTTCGGGCACTTCAACGTCTACTCGTAAAGCGTGCAAATAGCAATAAATAAATGAACAGTAGAAAAAAAGTGTCCAAACATTCAATTAAAGTTCACAAACAGAGAGAGCATAATTTTATAAATTTTTAGAAACTGGAATCGTCAAATTTGGAGTTTAAATGCAAAAGTTACAAGCATTTAAAGTTTAAATAATCAATTAAATAATATTACAGAGAAAAACTTTAGTCCAAAAATTAAATAAAATTCATCATTAGGTAGATATCAATTTTATACAAATTTAGAAATTTGAATCACTCAAATCGGAGTTAAAATGCAAAAGTTATAAGCGTTTGAAATTTGAAACAAATTCTGAAATCAAAATTTCGAATTAATAAATCATTTTCTTTTTCGGAAATTCAATTATTGCGTCAGCATGACACGTGGACCAATCGGGAGCCGCCACATCGCCTCGGGTCCATGGACCCGGCGCATGGTTTGGCTCGGTCCACCGTGGACTCGGTCCACGGCTCCAATGTCTCACTGACAGGTGGGACCCATCGGGTGACGTCATCGCTGACGTCAGCGTGGCTTGGCCACAGCGCTGACAGGCGGGCCTCACCGGTGACGTCATGGGTGACATCACCGCACGGCTGGGACAGCCACTGACACGCGGGCCCGACGTGTCAGCGTCGCACGCACGCATTCGCTGACCGCGGCGGTCAGCCTCCCGGCCACGTGGCTTGATCTTGGTCGTTGATTTGAAAATCAACGGCCCAGATTGGATCTGGCTTAACGCGTTTGGAAAACAACTCGGCTGATCTGGACCGTTCGATCTTGATCGGACGGTCAAGATCCAATCTAAGGAAAACAACGCGGCTAACCCTAACCGTTTGATCTAGATCTAACGGCTGAGAATGGATCTAGTACTAAGCGGTTAAGGCTACGTGGCACAATCTACGCCGTTGGATCTAAATCCAACGGTTGGAAATAGATCTGGGGATTTCAACGTGGAACTCACCGAGGGTTGACATGGCGCGATCTGGGCCCTTGGATCTGGATCGGACGGCTGGTGGAACTCGATCGACAGCGATGGCTTGCGGTGGAGCAAGGTCACCGGAGACGGGGAAGGCGACACTCCCGACGGCGCTGCGGGGCTCCTCCGGCGAAGTGAGTGGTACTCACCGACGCGGCTTGACCTCACGGTTCCGGATCTGGGCTCAACGGCGGCGAAGGACGGCGGACGGCGGCGGAATCTGCAAACGAACGCGGCGGAGCGCTAAGCCAACTACGGCGAGCGATTGCGGCGGATACACGGCGGCTTGAGCTCAGCAGGCTAGGGCTACAGGTGCGCACGGAAGTCGGCAACACGACAGCGGCGGCGGCGCATTAAATAGGGCCCTCGGCGTCCGTGAAACGAGCGGAAACCGAGGCCCACTCCGTTGCGGCGGCGGAATCCGAAAGGGATTCGGATTGGCTGACGTGGCTCAACGTCAGCCGTTGGATCAAGATCCAACGGTGCGGGGGTTTGGGTGCGGGTCTGGCTCGGGCGAGCTAGCTGGCTCGGTCGGGCTCGGGTTCGGGCGACGTGGCTCAATCGTGGCCGTTGGATCAAGATCCAACGGTCACGCGGGTTAGGGTTCGGCCGAGCGGGTTCAACCGAATCAGCTGGCTCGGGTCGGACTCGAGTCTGACTCGGACTCGGGTCCGGTCGGATGAACAGGACAAACCAACTCGCATTTTCCAGCGATTAAATAATCCAATTAATTTCTCAGAAATTCATTTAATTCATTAAAAATAGCAAAAGACTCAGAAAAATTCCAGAAAAATTCTGGAAAATATTTTGGAACATTTTGGACTCAAATAAAATATTTCCAACAAAATTTTATTTGCAAAATCAAATTCTTTAATTATTTCAAAAGGGGATAAATTCAAATAAATTCCAGAAAATTCCAAAAATTCACCAAAGTGCCAAATCACGCATGAATTTAAGAAAAGCAAAATTTTGGGGTGTTACAAACCTCCCCCCCTTAACAGAATCTCGTCCCCGAGATTAAGGGCTTTCTAAAGAAATAGGTTCGGAAACTCTTTCTTCAATTCCTCTTCGCGCTCCCAAGTTGCTTCACTCTCCGCGTGGTTGCTCCATTGAACTCTGCAGAAGCGGGTTGACTTGTTTCTCGTTTCTCGATCCATGGTGTCCAAAATCTTCATGGGGTGCTCCTTGTAAGTCAGATCCTCTTGTAACTCGATTGACTCATATGGAGTCATATCCACCCTGGGTTTTCGGCAAACCGGTAATGAAATCCATTCCGATTTCTTCCCACTTCCACTCAGGTATCTTCAATGGCTGTAGCAATCCTGCTGGTCTCTGATGCATCGCCTTCACTCTCTGGCATATGTCGCACAACGCAACATGCTCGGCAACCTCACGCTTCATGCTCGGCCACCAGAATCTTTCCTTCAAATCTTAATACATCTTGGCACTTCCCGGATGAATTGAATACTTGGAGTCATGGGCTTCTTCTAGAATCAGCTGCTTCAGCTCCTTCTTGTTCGGCACACAAATGCGATCCTTCATCCATAACGTGCCTTGCTCATCCAACTTGAAGTCTTTTCTCTTGCCTTCATCCATCTTGGACTTAATCCTGCGGATCTTATCGTCATCCTTCTGTCCTTCTCGGATCTGATCCTCCAGGGTAGGCTTCACTTCTAATGCGGCCAAGAATCCTTCTGGTACTACTTCAATCTTCATTCTCTGGAAATCCTCACATAGCTCATCCTGACTCGTGGCTATTAACATGTTCACAGTATGGCTTTTCTGACTCAGGGCATCGGCCACCACGTTAGCCTTTTCGGGATGGTAATGGATTCCAACATTATAATCCTTGATCAATTCTAACCATCTTCTTTGCCTCATATTCAGGTCCGATTGGGTGAAAATGTACTTAAGACTCTTATGGTCCGTGTATACTTCACATCTGTTTCCACTCAAATAATGACGCCATAACTTCAAAGCATGCACTACGGCAGCTAGCTCTAGGTCATGCGTTGGATAATCCTCCTCATGCGGCCTCAAGTGTCTTGATGCATAAGCGACGACCTTTCCATTCTGCATCAGCACACATCCAAGTCCTTGGCGCGATGCGTCACAATAAATATCGAAGCTTTGATTGACGTCCGGCAGAATCAGCACCGGGGCCGATGTCAATCGCTTCTTCAACTCTCGAAAACCTTTTTTGCACTCTGGCGTCCATGCAAACTTCTTCTCCTTTTTCAACAATTGCGTGAGAGGTTTCGCAATCGTCGAAAAACCTTCAATGAAGCGGTGGTAGTAACCTGCCATACCAAAGAAACTCCGGATCTGGGTCACGGTCTTCGGCTGTTCCCAATGTAACACTGCTTCTACCTTGCTTGGATCTACAGCGACTCCCTCTGCGATCATTACATGTCCAAGGAACTCCACCTTGTCCTTCCAAAAGTCGCACTTGCTGAACTTGGCGAAGAGCTGCTGTTCCCTCAGCTTTTCCAAAACTCGCCTCAAGTGCTCTGCATGTTCATCCTCTGTCTTCTAGTAGATTAAGATATCATCTATGAACACAACAACAAACTTGTCCAAATATTCCATGAACACCTTATTCATCATATTCATGAAATATGCTGGCGCATTCGTCAAACCAAAGGACATAACTGTAAACTCGTAATGTCCATATCTTGACGAAAATGCGGTCTTCAGAATATCTTCCGATCGGATCTTCAACTGGTGGTATCCCGATCTCAGATCAATCTTGGAGAAAACTCCGGCTCCTCTCAGCTGATCAAACAAATCATCGATCCTGGGTAGCGGGTACTTATTCTTCACGGTGACTTCATTGAGTGCACGGTAGTCAATGCACATCCTGAAACTCCCGTCCTTCTTCTTTGACGAACAGAACTGGCGCTCCCCACGGCGACGAACTCGGTCTGATAAATCCTTTCTCCATCAATTCTTCAAGTTGCTTCTTCATTTCTACCAATTCTTTGGTGGACATTCAATAGGGTCTCTTTGCTATCGGTGTTGTACCAGGTACAAGCTCTATCACAAACTCTATGTCTCTATCTGGCGGCATACCAGGTAGATCTTCAGGAAAAACATCTGGATACTCATTCACCACTGAGACATCTTCTATGCTGATTGCCTTGGCGCTGTTAACCATCAACTGTCCATCTCTAACGGCGGTGGCTTGAAATTCCACTTTTATTCCACACGGGCTCTCAACTGAAATAATCCTTCGTCCACAATCCAGAACGGCCTTGTGCTGGGATAAACAGTCCATTCCCAAAATAACATCTAAGGTTTGGGTTTCCAATACAATAAGGTTCGCTAGGAACTCTATCCCATCTATTAATATTCTTACCCCAGAACATCTTACCTTAGTTCGGAGTTCGGAACCAGGGGTTTGAACTAAAAGCAAGCATTTAAGTCTTGCAATCTCCAAATCATTTTTAGCAGCAAAGCCTTGAGAAACAAACGAATGCGAAGCTCCTGAGTCAAACAAAACTGTTGCAGGTACTGAGTTAACAAGTAACTTACCCATTACGACGTCCGTGGCATTCTGAAGTGCATCTGCGGTGACATGGTTGACTCGGCCTCTCACCACGATGCAGGGTGCCGCTCCTGGCCGTCTTTGTCCCTCGGTTGGCTCCTGGTGCATGCGTCTGGCTGGTGTGGATCCCAGTTGAAGCGGATCGATCACTCCTGCTGTCTTCTTAGGGCAACTGTTGGCAAAGTGTCCTGGCTCGTTGCAGTTGTAGCAGCGTCTCACTGTCCCCTGTTGACTGCCTGAAGCGGCGTTTCTGGTTGGGGCTGGAGTCTGATAGTTCTGATTGACGGGTCTTGGTGCTGGTGACGGTGTCCTTGTAGCATTCTGTGGCTGGAATCTGAAAAACTGGTTTGGCGCAACCCTCAAGCGTTGCTGCGCTCCCTGACGCGATCCCTGATGTTGCATCCTTCGCTTCCGATTCTCATCCAGTTCCTTGCGCTTGTCCTCAAGAATAAGCGCTTTATTCACCAACTCTCGGAAATCTGGAAAGGTGTGGGTGATCAGTCCCACCTGTAGTCCTGAGTTAAGTCCCTTCATGAAGCGAGACTGTCTGGATTTATCTGTCGCTACATCCTCAGGTGCGTAGCGAGCAAGCTGTGTGAACTTGTTCAGTATTCGCCACCGGTGGCTGCCTTGCTTGATGCTCAACTCCTCTTTCTTGAGGTCCATGATTCCTTCCCGGCACGTGATAATCGATTTAAATGCAGCTGTGAACTCCTCCCAAGTGATATCTTGAGGGTTCTCTTGCGTGGCACAGAAGTTCTCCCACCATTCGGCGGCTGTCCCTTCCAACTGATGAGAAGCGTAGAGTACCTTCTCATTTCCCATGCATTGAGCAATGTGTAGCTTCCTCTCAATTGACCTTAACCAATCATCAGACTCCAACAGATTGGTATTCCCAGAAAAAGTGGGTGGGTGAGTCCTCATGAACTCTGACAGTCTTGTATTCTGGCGTTGTCCCTGATTGACTTGGTTAGCAGTGGCCTGAGCAGTGACGTGTTGCATCTGTTGCATCATAGCATGCATCAACTGAGTCTGAGCAGCAAGAAAAGCTCCAAAATTTTGCATGTCAACTGGCGGTGCTGGTTGGGGTGCAGGTGCTCCATTATTGGGGTTTCCAGCTGGGCGAGAACCACTCCCATTGCCTCCATGGTTTCCGCGGGTGTTCACCATCTGTCGATTGCTCCGAGGTTTAGAGATGAGAGGGAACAAGAATAGACAAGTAACAGGGAAACTTAGGCGGGGGAAAAGTGTAACTCAAAATCCAACTTTATTAATACTAATAGTAATAACTTGGTATGGTTGCTTACAATGCCTAAGGGCCTTGCAACACATACTGCACACTCAGCAAACAATGAAAATCCAACGCCTCTAAAGGTGACTCTTATTCTATAACGCGACTCGACGAAGGAGTCTCAACCTCAACGCCTACACTCACTCGTCGAGAAAACCTCCACTGCCTGGGTGGGGGTGCGACGGCATAGGCGCGAAACAATCGCCATGCCCCACAACTGCAGTTGTGGTTGACGACGCGGTGTCCTCCTCTGGCTCTGGATCTGGCTGTTACTGTGGCTGTTGCTGTGGCTGTGGCGCGGGTGTAGGTGGCGCCTCTTCTGGTTCCTCCTCAGGCTCTGGAGCATCCAACTCCAAAAGTGGATCGGGACCCTGGCCATACAGTGCGGTCTCCAGCTCTGCGATCCTTTCCGCAGCATAAGCGACGTACTCACGGGCATTCTCCAAGTGCTTCTTCTCTTCCTCAACCTGTTCGCGAGCCTTCTTCAACTCCTGAACTGTGACTTCGATCAGCTCCTCCTGAGCGGCGACGAATCTGGCCAAGTGAGTGACGGTAGCATCCTCATCTTCTATCGGCTTCCGTTGAACTCTGCTGTCTCGGCGTGGGTGGTGATGAAACACAGTGCCTTCCAGCTCCCTGGAGTAAGTGCAAGCGATCTGCTGCATTGCTCGACGCGACACCTCCTGGATTCCAATCTCAAAGGTAGACCTCTTGGCGGTGAAGTGGAAAGGGCGACTGAACTTTGTCTTCTCTCGGGCATACACCGTGATCCGGACATCCCATCCTGTGACCAGTCCTGCTTGCACAAGTGTAGTCCCTCGGTAGAGTGGCCTCTCAAAACCTACAAGAAACTGAAGCATACGCCACAACTCGGCGGCATAGCCTCGCTCACGCTCGGCGTAGTTGTTCTTCATCATCATCTGCCAAAGGATACTTGCGTAAGAACGCAACACTTAAAAAAATCAATGTGGAAGACGAAAAGAACTCAGCAAGGGGTATGAAAAAGAAAGAAAGGGGTAAGTCGAGAATTCATTCATTATCTTGACAATTTTTTTATCTTTAGAAAATAGGTTTTATCCTCACTACGACCATTCTAACTATGGGTGAGCCTACAGTCAGTATGGCTCTGATACCACCTCTGTCGGGACCCGAATCTGCAAATCCGGACCCTCTGTGTATTCAGCACTAGTCCAGGAACGCGCTAGTGCACACAGTCTCAACATTGGTAAATATCACAATCATACTCAACGAATTAATAAAGTACTTAAATTAGTTAACCAAACTGGTTGCTTGACCTTATGGTCAAGTTACAAATATACGCCTCGTAGGGCGAAACTTATTAAAAGAGAAATAACTGCAGTGGAATATAAGATAACTTCGTGGCGCCATCCAGTATACCACAGGCAACTGACTGGGCTCGCTCCCTAGTTAGACGGATCTTCCGGGAACTCCTCCTCCAAAGCTGGTGTAAACTCCTCTTCAACTGGTGTTGTATTGCGGCAAGGGTGAGTACTTGGTACTCAGCAAGTCATGCACAGAATACAGCTAATATACTACATGCATGGCTTAATACAAAGGAGTGGCTCAAGGTATATTTGCAGTAAAAAGCATTTAACAGGTATCATAAGTAGATTCGAAAGCAGTAGAAACAAGTATAAGATCAATAATCTTTCCAGGAGTTTAATAAACATCTTTCCCAATCCTAATCCCTATTTCCATCAACATCATTATTAAACCAACCCAACCTTTCAAATCCAAGTTGTTTTCAAGAAAGTCTAACCCTTGACTGTAATTCCCGAGCGATGTCCAATACCGCGGACACGGCTATTCAAATAGATTTTACACTCTGCAGAGGTTATGCACTTTACCCACAAGATACAGTCAAACACCACAAAGGCGAGTGGTTGTAACAGAGTCTTTCGAAAACTTCTAACAGCACAAGTGGTCCTCCCCGGTGATTGCACACTAACCCTTCCCTTAGTGAAGGCGAAGTTTAGGCCAATCCACCGTTAGATGGGTACCTGGCCGCAGCCCCGGTACGCTCCCCCGTACAACTACACAAAGGGTGTAGTTGACATCCTGAGGTTCCACAGGTACGTTATTAGCAACTTAATCAACTAGGTCCGTCCCATTACAGACATGTGGTTGCACGCTTGACTCAGTTCAAAGGCTTGCAAGGTTAAGTCCTTAGGGTGACCAGGGCAAGACTACCCGAAGAACCAACACAACGTTCCCGGTGCCTCCAAGGTTTCCGCGGGTGTTCACCATCTGTTGATTGTTCCAAGGTTTCAGAGATGAGAGGGAACAAGAATAGACAAGTAGTAGGGAAACTTACGCGGGGGAAAAGTGTAACTCAAAATCCAACTTTATTATTATTAATAATAACTTGGTATGGTTGCTTACAATGCCTAAAGGCCTTGCAACACATACTGCACACACAGCAAGCAACGAAAATCCAAATCGACTCTTACTGGAGTCTAACGCCTAAAGGGGTGACTCTTATTCTATAACGCGACTCGATGAAGGAGTCTCAACCTTAACGCCTACGCTCACTCGTCGAGAAAACCTCCATCTCCTCCTCGGGCGGGTGCGGCGGCATCGGCGCAAAACAATCGCCATGCCCCACAACTGCAGCTGTGGTTGACGACGCGGCGTCCTCCTTCGGCTCTGGATCTAGCCGGTGCTGTGGCTGTGGCGCGGGTGCAGGTGGCGCCTCTTCTGGGTCCTCCTCTGGCTCTGGGGCTTCCAACTCCAACACTGGATCGGGGCCCTGTTGTCGGGACCCCGAATCTGCAAATCCGGACCCTCTGTGTATTCAGCACTAGTCCAGGAACGCGCTAGTGCACACAGTCTTAACATCGGTAAATATCACAATCATACCATTCGATACCAATAAAGTACTTTATTTAGATAACCAAACTGGTTGCTTGACCTTATGGCCAAGTTACAAATATACGCCTCGCAAGGCGAAACTTATTAAGAGAGAAATAATAGCAGCGGAAAATAAGATAATATCGTGGCGCCATCCAGTATACCACAGGCAACTGACTGCAACTCGCACCCTAAGTAGACGGTTCATCTTGGAGCTCCTCCTCCAAAGCTGGTGTTGTATTGTGGCAAGGGTGAGTACTTGGTACTCAGCAAGTCATGCACAGAATGCAAGCTAATAGACTATATGCATGGCTTGATACAAAGGAATAGCTCAAGGTATATTTGCAGTAAAACATCATTTGACGAGTAGCATAAATAGATTCGAAAGCAGTAGAAACAAGTATAGCATAATTAACTATTCAAGGAGTTTAATAAACATCTTTCCCATCCTAATCCACATTTCCATCAACATCATTATTAATCCAACCCAACCTTTCAGATCCAAGTTATTTTCAATAAAGTCTAACCCTTGACTGTAATTCGAATAGATTGTACACTCTGCAGAGGTTATGCACTTTACCCACAAGATACAGTCAAACACCACAAAGGCGAGTTCCCGTAACAAAGTCTTTCGGAAACTTCTAACAATACAAGTGGTCCTCCCCGGTTGTTGCACGCTAACCCTTCCCTTAGCTAAGGCGAAGTTTAGGCCAACCAACCGTTAGATGGGTACCTGGCAGCGACCGATGCGCTCCCGTACAACTTACACAAAGGGTGTAGTTGACCTCCCGAGGTCCCACAGTGCGTTATTAGCAACTTAATCAACTAGGTCCGTCCCATTACAGAGACATGTGGTTGCAAGATTGACTCGATTCAAAGGCTTGCAAGGTTAAGTCCTTAGAGTGACCAGGGCAAGACTACCCGAAGAACCAACACAACGTTCCCGGTGCCACAACTGGCCCACCCGATCATTCTTGCCACATGCCCCGGTCAAAAGTTAATTATCAAACCCCCAGTTGATTACCATGCACCACGTGCCATCAACATCACATGATACCTTTCCAAAACAGGTTCAATATATCATTAAGTCAATATTAACATTTGATTGTCCAAAATCATGTCATGAGCACGTAGCAGGTCTAAGCTGTATACTACAACGATCTAAACCCATGTTGGCAATTTAGTAGTGTCCAACTAGTAATCCACAACTAGGGTGACAAGGGTCATGGCACATATTTAATTAATCAAGGTGTCATACAGCAATTAGGCATTTATCTAATTACCCATAATTAAGTAAAGCATTTTCTAATTTAAACTAGCATGCAATAATTTGAATAAAATTAGGTTTCAAAATGGGATCAACATGGTCAAAGCATAACTTGCCTTCAAAAAGTACTTGTTCTTGATCTTGAGTTGGATCCTGAGTCAATACTTCTCCTTCGAATCCCTCCGGCACTTCAACGTCTACTCGTAAAGCGTGCAAATAGCAATACACAAATAAACAATAGGCAAAAAGTGTCCAAACATCCAATTAAAGTTCATAAACAGAGAGAACATAATTTTATGAATTTTTAGAAACTGGAATCGTCAAATTCGGAGTTTAAATGCAAAAGTTATAGCATTTTGAAGTTTAAATAATCAATTAAATAATATTACAGAGAAAAATTTAGTCCAAAAATTAAATAAAATTCATCACTAGGTAGATCTCAATTTTATACAAATTTAGAAATTTGAAACACTCAAATCGGAGTTGAAACGCAAAAGTTATAAGCGTTTGAAGTTTGAATCAAAATCTGAAATCATTATTTCGAATTAATAAACTATTTTCTTTTTCGGAAATTAATTATTGCGTCAGCCTGGACACGTGTCAGCCTCTGATTGGTTGGCTGACGTCAGCCGGCTCATGGACTCGGTCCACGCTCGGCTCGGGTCTACCGTGGACCCGGTCCACGGCTCTACGTGTCGCTGACAGGTGGGACCACTCGGGTAGCGTCATTCTTTGGCGTCGGCGAGGCTCGGCCGATTCTTGACAAGTGGGACCCACTGTGACGTCATTGGTGACGTCACCGCACAGCTGGGGTGGCCTCTGACGTGCGGGCCCGCCATGACGTCAGCGTGACGTCATGGTGCGGTTTGGTCACGTCGCTGACATGCGGGCCCGGCGTGTCAGCGACACGCGCACGGGTGCGCTGGCTGTGCTGACCGCGGCGGTCAGCCTTCCCGGACGCGTGGCGCAATCTCGGCCGTTGATTTGAAAATCAACGGCCCAGATTAGATCTGGCTCTCACGCGTTTGGGTTAACGCGTTTGATCTGGACCGTTGGATCTAGATCCAACGGTCGAGATTGGATCTGGGATTTTTGGACGAAATCTCACCGTGAGATGACGTGGCATGATCTGGGACGTTGGATCTTGATCGGACGGCTGAGAAGCTTCGAGGACGTTGATGGCGGCGCGGCGGCTAGAGGTCACCGGAGTTGGGGACGGCGACACAGGCTACGGCGCTCCGAGGCTTCTCCGGCGAGGTGAGTTCTCCCTTCGGGTGCGTCTCGTCGCGATGAGTCTGGATCTTGGGTCAACAGCGGCGGGGGACGGCAGACGGCGGCGGAACGAAGCAAAAACCGCGGCGGCTCCTTAGATCAACTACGGCGAGCTCTAGCGGGGTGACGGCGGCTCGGCGGCGTGGAGTTAGGCTGCAGTGCGCGCACGCAACGGGCTACCCGATGGCGGTGGCGGCGCATTAAATAGCGGCCTCGGCTTCCGTGAATCACGCGGAGACCGAGGTCGACACGGCTGCGGCGGCGGATTCCGACGGCGGCACGGAGAGGCAACGTGGCGCAACGCGAGCCGTTGGATCTTGATCCAACGGTCGCGTGAGTTGGACTCGGGTCCGGCTCGGCGAGCTGGCTGGCTCGGTCGGACTCGGGCTTGGTGACGTGGCTCAATCGTGGCCGTTGGATCTGAATCCAACGGTCACGCGGTTAGGGCTCGGCCGAGCGGGTTCTTTGGACCAAGCGGCTCGAGTCGGGTTGGTCGGACTCGAACTCGAGTCCGACTTCGAACTCGATCGGATGAACAGTGCAAACCCGGTTTGGATTTTCCAGCGATTTAATATTTAAAATAATTCCCAGTAATTCATTTAATTCATTAAAAATAGCAAAATACTCAGAAAAATTCCAGAAAAATTCTGGAAAATATTTTAGGGTATTTGGGACTCAAATAAAATATTTCCAACAAAATTTTATTTGCAAAGTTTAATTCTTTAATTATTTCAATATGGAATAAATTCAAATAAATTCCAAATAAATCCAAATAAATTCTAGAAAATTCCAAAAATTCACAAATATGCAAAATAATATTTAATTTCATGAAAAGCAAAAATTGGGGTGTTACAAACCTCCCCCCTTAATAGAATCTCGTCCCCGAGATTTAAGGCTAACTAAGGAATAGGTTCGGAAACTCTTTCCTCAAATCCTCTTCGCGTTCCCAAGTCGCTTCGCTTTCTTCATGGTTGCTCCACTGAACTCTACAGAAACGGGTTGACTTGTTCCTCGTCTCTCGATCCATTGTGTCTAGAATCTTTACGGGGTGCTCCTTGTAAGTCAGATCCTCTTGCAGTTCAATCGACTCCAAGGGCGTTTGCTCATCTGGCACTCGAAGACACTTCTTTAATTGGGACACGTGGAACACGTCATGCACTCCTGCTAATGACTGCGGTAACTCCAGCTGGTAAGCAACTTCGCCCCTGCGGCTCAAAATCTTAAATGGTCCAACAAACGGGGTGCAAGTTTCCCTTTGGCATGGAACCTCTTAACTCCCCTGAGAGGTGTAACTCTGAGGTATACAAAGTCTTCTGGTTCAAAACTCAAATCCCGGCGATGATTGTCTGCATAACTCTTCTGTCGTGATTGGGCTATCTTCAACCTTTCCCTGATCATGGCAATCTGCTCTTCAGCTTCTTGGAGAATATCAGGCCTGAAGACACGGCGCTCACCTGTCTCGTTCCAATTCAATGGCGTTCGACAGGGTCGACCATACAGTGCCTCAAAAGGTGACATCTGTAAACTAGCCTGGTAACTATTATTGTAACTGAACTCGGCATACGGTAAACTCTTATCCCAAGAGGTAGCATACGCCAATGCACACGCTCTTAGCATATCCTCCAGAATCTGATTGACTCTTTCAGTCTGACCATCCGTCTGTGGATGATAAGCTGTACTGAAGTTCAAACGGGTTCCCATGGCTTCATGCAACTTATTCCAGAATCTTGAGGTAAATTGGGTACCTCTGTCCGATACAATCCTCTTTGGCACTCCGTGCAAACAGACGATCCTGGTCATATACAACTCAGCTAACTTATCTCCTGAATAGGTGGTCTTCACTGGAATAAAATGGGCGACTTTAGTCAAGCGGTCCACTATAACCCATATGGAATCATAACCTCCTTGAGTCTTAGGCAAACCGGTAATGAAATCCATTCCGATTTCCTCCCACTTCCACTCAGGTATTTTCAGCGGCTGCAACAATCCTGCTGGTCTCTGATGCATTGCCTTGACTCTCTGGCATACGTCGCACAATGCAACATGTTCGGCAACTTCACGCTTCATACTCGGCCACCAGAATCTCTCCTTCAAGTCCTGATACATCTTGGCACTTCCTGGGTGAATTGAATACTTGGAGTCATGGGCTTCCTCCAAAATCAGTTGCTTTAATTCCGTCTTGTGGGGCACACAAATCCAATCCTTTATCCATAACGTGCCCTGCTCGTCTAGCTTGAAGTCCTTTGCCTTGCCTTCCTCCATTTTGGACTTAATCCTGCGGATCTTGTCATCATCCTTCTGACCTTCTCGGATCTGATCCTCTAGGGTAGGCTTTACTTCTAATGCAGCCAAGAATCCACTAGGTACCACCTCAATCTTCATTCTCTGGAAATCCTTGCATAGCTCATCCTGACTTGTGGCTAGCAACGTACTCACGGTATGGCTTTTCCGACTCAGAGCATCGGCTACTACGTTGGCCTTTCCAGGATGGTAATGGATTCCAACATTGTAGTC
This sequence comes from Rhipidocladum racemiflorum, assembly GCA_036346355.1. Lineage (NCBI taxonomy): Eukaryota > Viridiplantae > Streptophyta > Magnoliopsida > Poales > Poaceae > Rhipidocladum > Rhipidocladum racemiflorum. The sequence continues at coordinate 20,588,966 of CM070582.1, forward strand.
CTTGATCAACTCTAACCATCTCCTCTGCCTCATATTCAGATCCGACTGGGTGAATATGTACTTAAGGCTCTTATGATCCGTGTATACTTCACATCTGTTCCCGATCAGATAGTGACGCCATATCTTCAAGGCATGCACTACGGCAGCTAACTCTAGGTCATGTGTTGGGTAATTCTCCTCATGCGGCCTCAACTGCCTTGATGCATAAGCAACAATCTTTCCATTCTGCATCAGCACACATCCAAGTCCTTGACGCGATGCGTCACAATAGATATCAAAGCTTTGATTAACATCCGGTAGGACTAACACTGGCGCTGATGTCAATCGCTTCTTCAGTTCTTGAAAACCTTTCTCGCACTCTGGCGTCCATGCAAACTTCTTCTCCTTTTTCAGCAATTGCGTAAGAGGTTTCGCAATTGTCGAAAAGCCTTCAATGAAACGGCGATAGTAACCTGCCATTCCAAGGAAACTCCGGATCTGGGTTACGGTCTTCGGCTGCTCCCAATGTAACACAGCTTCTACTTTACTTGGATCAACGGCAACTCTTTCTGCGGTCCTCACATGTCCAAGAAACTCCACCTTGTCCTTCCAAAAATCACACTTACTGAACTTGGCGAAGAGTTGCTGTTCCCTCAGCTTTTCCAATACTCGCCTCAAGTGTTCGGCATGTTCATCCTCTGTCTTGGAGTAGATTAGGATATCATCTATGAACACAACAACAAACTTGTCCAAATATTCCATGAACACCTTATTCATCATATTCATGAAATATGCTGGCGCATTCGTCAAACCAAAGGACATAACTGTAAACTCATAATGTCCATATCTTGACGAAAATGCGGTCTTCGGAATATCCTCTGATCGGATCTTCAACTGATGGTATCCCGATCTTAGGTCAATCTTGGAGAAAATTCTGGCTCCTCTCAGCTGATCAAACAGATCATCGATCCTGGGTAGCGGGTACTTATTCTTCACGGTGACTTCATTGAGTGCACGGTAGTCAATGCACATCCTGAAACTCCCATCCTTCTTCTTGACAAGCCATCGGCGCTCCCCACGGCGACGAACTAGGTCTGATAAATCCTTTCTCCATTAGCTCTTCCAGCTGTTTCTTCATCTCTACCAACTCCTCGGTGGACATCCGATAAGGTCTCTTTGCTATCGGTCTTTGTGCAGTACAAGCTCTATCACAAACTCTATATCCTCGTCACGGCATACCAGGTAGATCTTCAGGAAAAACATCTGGGTACTCATTCACTACTGAGACATCTTCTATGGTGATTGCCTTGGTGCTGTTAACCATCAACTGTCCATCTCTAACGGCGGTAGCTTGAAATTCCACTTTCTTTCCACACAGGCTCTCAACTGAGATAGTCCTTCGTCCACAATCCAATACGGCCTTGTGCTTGGATAACCAATCCATTCCCAAAATAACATCTAAGGTTTGGGTCTCCAAAATAATGAGGTTCGCTAGGAACTCTATCCCATCTATTAGTATTCTCACCCCAGAACATCCTACTTTCGTTCGGAGTTCGGAACCAGGGGTTTGAACTATAAGCATGCATTTAAGTCTTGCAATCTCCAAATCATTTTTAGCAGCAAAGCCTTGTGAAACAAACGAATGCGAAGCTCCAGAATCAAACAAAGCTGTGCGAGTGCGGAGTTAACAAGTAACTTACCCAGTACAACGTCCGTGGCATTCTGCAGTGCATCTGCGGTGACATGGTTGACTCGGCCTCTCACCACAGTCTGGGGTGTGGCTCCTGGTGCTGGCGTCCTGGCTGGTGTGGATCCTAGGTTGAAGCGGACTGGGGTCACTCCTGCTATCTTCTTTGGGCAACTGTTGGCAAAGTGTCCTAGCTCGTTGCAGTTGTAGCAGCGTCTCACTGTTCCTTCTTTGTTGCACGAAGCGGCGTTTACGGCTGGTCTTTGAATCGATAGTTCTGATTGACGGGTCTTGGTGCTAGTGACGGTGTCCTGGTTGCATTCTGCGGCTGGAATCTGAAAAACTGATTTGGCGCAACTCTCAGACGCTGTTGCGTTCCCTGGCGTGATCCCTGCTGTTGCATCCTACGCTTCCTGTTCTCATCCAGCTCCTTGCGCTTGTCCTCAAGAATAAGCGCCTTATTCACCAATTCTTGAAAATCTGGAAAGGTGTGGGTGATCAGTCCCACCTGTAGTCCTGAGTTAAGTCCCTTCATGAAACGAGGCTATGCGGCTTTATGCATCGCTACATCCTCAGGTGCGTAGCGTGCCAGCTGTGTGAACTTGTTCAGGTATTCGGCCACTGGCTGATTACCTTGCTTCAGTGCTCTGAACTGCTCCTTCTTGAGGTCCATGATTCCTTCAGGCACGTGATACTAACGGAATGCAGCTGTGAACTCCTCCCAAGTGATGTCCTGAGGGCTCACTTGCGTGGCACAGAAGTTCTCCCACCATTCGGCGGCTGTTCCTTCCAACTGATGAGAAGCGTAAAGTACCTTCTCATTTCCCATGCATTGAGCAATGTGTAGCTTCCTCTCAATTGACCTTAACCAGTCATCGGCTTCCAACGGGTTAGCATTCCCAGAAAAAGTGGGTGGATGAGTCCTCATGAACTCTGACAGTCTTGTATTCTGGCATTGTCCCTGATTAACTTGATTAGCAGTGGCCTGAGCAGTGACGTGTTGCATTTGTTGCATCATAGCATGCATCAACTGAGTCTGAGCAATAAGAAATGCTCCAAAATTCTGCATGTCAACTGGCGGTGCTGGTGCTCTATCATTGGGGTTTTCTGTTGGGCGAGAACCACTTCCATTGCCTCCAAGGTTTCTGCGGGTGTTCACCATCTGTCGATTTGCTCTAGGTTTTAGAGATGAGAGGGAAACAAGAATAGACAAGTAATATGGAACTTATGCGGGGCGAAAGGTGTAACTTTAAGGTCTAACTTTATTATTAATAATAGTAATAACTTGGTATGGTCGCTTACAATGCCTAGGGGCCTTGCAACACATACTGCACACTCAGCAAACAATGAAAATCCAAATCGAACTAACACTGGAGTCTAACGCCTAAAGGGTGACTCTTTATTCTAAGACGCGACTCGGCGAAGGAGTCTCTCTATAAAACCTACGCTCACTCATCGAGAAAACCTCCACGGCCTGGGTACGGATGCTGCGGCATAGGCGCGAAACGATTGCCATGTCCAGCAACTGTGTCATCTGTGGTAGTCGAAGAAGTAGTATCCTCCTCAAGCTCCGGCTCCTCCGGGTCTGGCTCATGCAGCTCGAGCATTGGCTCCGGCTGCAGTGCGTCTGATGCCGTCTCTAACTCTCAATCCTTTGCGTAAGGTGAGACACATATTCTTGAGCTTCACGCCATCTGTTCTTCTGTGTCGTGATCTCCTTGCGGGCATTCTGTAGCTCCTTGCTTGTATCATCGAGTACATCCTCCTGGGCGACAACAAGTCGTGCCAAGCTGTGTAACCATGGCATTCTCATCACTGAATCGCCTTCGGGTCAAGAAGGTTATTCTTTGCGGGTGATATCGAACACCGTGCTCTCAACTCTCTGGCGTGGATGCGGGTAATGTGTCGCATCGCTCGTCGTGACACTTCTTGGATACCCATCTGCATTGTAGACCTCTGGCGGTCAGGTGTATCGGGTGATTGCACAGGCCCTTCTTCCTAGCAGGTACCACAATCTTCACGTCACAAGCCTTGATCAATCCTGCTTGTCTGATCACTTCCACTTGGTATTGTGGCTTCTCAAAATCTCCGAGAGTCTGTAGCATACGCCAAAGTTCCGCGGCGTGACCAACTTCCAGATCGACGTAGTTGAACTCTCCCTCCATCTGTCACAAGAGTGCTCACGTAAGAACTCGAAATTTTTAAATCGTGACAAGGTAAGGGAAAAAATTCAGCAAGAGGCAAGAAAAGAGAGAAGGGGATAAGTCGAGATGTCATTTCTTGTTTTGACAAACTTTTAGCTTTAGAAAATAGGTTTTATCCTCTCTACGACCTTTCTAGCTAGGGTTGAGCCTACGGTCAGTATGGCTCTGATACCACCTCTGTCGGGACCCCGAATCTGCAAATCCGGACCCTCTGTGTATTCAGCACTAGTCCAGGAACGCGCTAGTGCACACAGTCTTAACATCGGTAAATATCACAATCATACCATTCGATACCTTTCCAAAACAGGTTCAATATATCATTCAGTCAATATTAACATTTGATTGTCCAAAATCATGTCATGAGCACGTAGCAGGTCTAAGCTGTATACTACAACGATCTAAACCCATGTTGGCAATTTAGTTGTGTCCAACTAGTAATCCACAACTAGGGTGACAAGGGTCATGGCACATATTTAATTAATCAAGGTGTCATACAGCAATTAGGCATTTATCTAATTACCCATAATTAAGTAAAGCATTTTCTAATTTAAACTAGCATGCAATAATTTGAATCAAAATAGGTTTCAAAATGGGATCAACATGGTCAAAGCATAACTTGCCTTCAAAAAGTACTTGTTCTTGATCTTGAGTTGGATCCTGAGTCAATACTTCTCCTTCGAATCCCTCCGGCACTTCAACGTCTACTCGTAAAGCGTGCAAATAGCAATACACAAATAAACAATAGGCAAAAAGTGTCCAAACATCCAATTAAAGTTCATAAACAGAGAGAACATAATTTTATGAATTTTTAGAAACTGGAATCGTCAAATTCGGAGTTTAAATGCAAAAGTTATAGCATTTTGAAGTTTAAATAATCAATTAAATAATATTACAGAGAAAACTTTAGTCCAAAAATTAAATAAAATTCATCACTAGGTAGATCTCAATTTTATACAAATTTAGAAATTTGAATCACTCAAATCGGAGTTGAAACGCAAAAGTTATAAGCGTTTGAAGTTTGAATCAAAATCTGAAATCATTATTTCGAATTAATAAATTATTTTCTTTTTCGGAAATTAATTATTGCGTCAGCCTGGACACGTGTCAGCCTCTGATTGGTTGGCTGACGTCAGTCGGCTCATGGACTCGGTCCACGCTCGGCTCGGGTCTACCGTGGACTCGGTCCACGGCTCTACGTCGGCGGCCAGTGGGACCACTCGGGTAGCGTCATTCTTGGCGTCGGCGAGGCTCGGCAGATTCTGGCGACAAGTGGGACCCACTGTGACGTCATTGGTGATTTCACCGCACAGCTGGGGTGGCCTCTGACGTGCGGGCACGCCATGACGTCAGCGTGACGTCATGGTGCGGTTTGGTCACGTCGCTGACATGCGGGCCCGGCGTGTCAGCGACATGCGCACGGTCGCTGGCCGTCTTGACCGCGGTCGGCCTTCCCAGGACGCGTGGCGCAATCTCGGCCGTTGATTTGAAAATCAACGGCCCAGATTAGATCTGGCTCTCACGCGTTTGGGTTAACGCGTTTGATCTGGACCGTTGGATCTAGATCCAACGGTCGAGATTGGATCTGGGATTTTTGGACGAAATCTCACCGTGAGATGATGTGGCGTGATCTGGGACGTTGGATCTTGATCGGATGGCTGAGAAGCTTCGAGGACGTTGATGGCGGCGCGGCGGCTCGAGGTCACCGGAGATGGGGATGGCGACACAGGCTACGGCGCTCCGAGGCTTCTCCGGCGAGGTGAGTTCTCCCTTCGGGTGCGTCTCGTCGCGGTGAGTCCGGATCTGGGGTCAACGGCGGCGGGGGACGGCGGACGGCGGTGGAACGAAGCAAAAACCGCGGCGGCTCCTTAGATCAACTACGGCGAGCTCTAGCGGGGTGACGGCGGCGGCTCCGGCAGCGTGGGTTAGGGCTACGGGTGCGCACGAAAATGGGATACCCGATGGCGGCGGCGGCGCATTAAATAGCGGCCTCGGCTTCCGTGAATCACGCAGAGACCGAGGTCGACACGGCTGCGGCGGCGGATTCCGGCAGCGGCGGAGAAGCGGCGTGGCGCACGCGAGCCGTTGGATCTCGATCCAACGGTCGCGTGAGTTGGACTCGGGTCCGGCTCGGCGAGCTGGCTGGCTCGGTCGGACTCGGGCTCGGTGACGTGGCTCAATCGTGGCCGTTGGATCTGAATCCAACGGTCACGCGGTTAAAACTTTCGGCCGGCGGGTTAATTTGGACCAAGCGGCTCGGTCGGGTTAGTCGACTTCGAACTTCGAGTCGACTCGGGCTCGATCGGATGAAACGATTGCAAACCCGGTTTGGATTTTCCAGCGATTTAATATTTAAAATAATTCCCAGTAATTCATTTAATTCATTAAAAATAGCAAAATACTCAGAAAAATTCCAGAAAAATTCTGGAAAATATTTTAGGGTATTTGGGACTCAAATAAAATATTTCCAACAAAATTTTATTTGCAAAGTTTAATTCTTTAATTATTTCAATATGGAATAAATTCAAATAAATTCCAAATAAATCCAAATAAATTCCAGAAAATTCCAAAAATTCACAAATATGCAAAATAATATTTAATTTCATGAAAAGCAAAAATTGGGGTGTTACACCTGTCCATACAATGCAGTCTCCAGCTCTGCGATCCTTCCCGCAGCATAGGCGACGTACTCACGAGCATTCTCTAAGTGCTTCTTCTCCTCCTCGACCTGCTCGCGAGCCTTCTTCAACTCCTGAACTGTGTCTTCGATCAGCTCCTCCTGAGCGGCGACGAATCTGGCTAAGTGTGTGACGGTAGCATCCTCATCCTCTGTCGGCTTCCGTTGAGCTCTGTTATCTCGGCGTGGGTGGTGACGGAATACGGTGCCTTCCAGCTCCCTGGAGTAAGTGCGAGCGATCTGCTGCATTACTCGACGCGACACCTCTTGGATTCCCATCTCAAAGGTGGACCTCCTGGAGGTGAAGTGGAAAGGGCGGCTGAACTTCGTCTTCTCTCGGGCATACACCGTGATCCTGACGTCCCATCCTATGACCACTCCTGCATGCACGAGTATAGTCCCTCGGTAGAGCGGCCTCTCAAAACCTCCCAGAAACTGAAGCATACGCAACAACTCGGCAGCATAGCCTCCCTCACGCTCGGCGTAGTTGTTCTTCATCATCATCTGTCAAAATATACTTGCGTAAGAACGCAACATTTTAAAATCAATGTGGAAGACGAAAAAGAACTCAGCAAGGGGTATGAACAAGAGAGAAAGGGGGTAAGTCGAGAATTCATTCATTATCTTTATAAATTTTATCTTTAGAAAACAGGTTTTATCCTCACTACGACCATTCTAACTATGGGTGAGCCTACAGTCAGTATGGCTCTGATACCACCTCTGTCGGGACCAGAATTTGCAAATTCGGACCCTCTATGTATTCAGCACTAGTCCAGGAACGCGCTAGTGCACACAGTCTCAACATTGGTACATATCACAATCATACTCAACGAATAATAGGGTACTTTAATTAGTTAACCAAACTGGTTACTCAACCTTAAGGTCGAGTTACAAATATACGCCTCGCAGGGCGAAACTTATTAAGAGAGAAATAACTGCAGCGGAAAATAAGATAACTTCGTGGCGCCATCCAGTATACCACAGGCAACTGACTGGGCTCGCTCCCTAGTTAGACGGTTCCTCTAGGAGCTCCTCCTCCAAAGCTGGTGTAGACTCTTCTTCAACTGGTGTTGTATTGCGGCAAGGGTGAGTACTTGGTACTCAGCAAGTCATGCACAGAATGCAAACTAATATACTACATGCATGGCTTAATACAAAGGAGTGGCTCAAGGTATATTTGAAGTAAACAGCATTTAACAAGTATCATAAGTAGATTCGAAAGCAGTAGAAACAAGTTTAAGAGCGATAACTTTTCCAGCAATTAAATAACCATCTTCTCCATTCCTAATCCACATTTCCATCAACATCATTATTAAACCAAACCCAACCTTTCAAGTCCAAGTTATTTTCAAGAAAGTCTAACCCTTAACTGTAATTCCCGAGCGATGTCCAATACCGCAGACTCGGCTATTCGAATAGATTTTACACTCTGCAGAGGTTATGCACTTTACCCACAAGATACAGCCAAACACCACAAAGGCGAGTGTCCGTAACAGAGTCTTTCGGAAACTTCTAACAGCACAAGTGGTCCTCCCCGGTGATTGCACACTAACCCTTCGCTTAGCGAAGGCGAAGTTTAGGCCAATCCACCGTTAGATGGGTACCTGGCATGACCGATGCGCTCCCGCATAACTACACAAAGGTATAGTTGACACCCCGAGGTCCCACAGGTACGTTATTAGCAACTTAATCAACTAGGTCCGTCCCATTACAGACATGTGGTTGCACGTTTGACTCAGTTCAAAGGCTTGCAAGGTTAAGTCCTTAGGGTGACCAGGGCAAGACTACTCGAAGAACCAAAACAACGTTCCCGGTGCCACAACTGGCCCACCCGATCATTCTTGCCACATGCCCCGGTCGAAAACTATTTATCAAACCCCAGTTGATTACCATGCACCGCGTGCCATCAACATCACAACACATGATACTTTTCCAAAACAGGTTCAATATACCATTAAGTCAATATTAACATTTGATTCTCCAAAAATCATGTCATGAGCACGTAGCAGGTCTAAGCAATACACTACCACGATCTAAATTCCCATTTTGGCAATTTAGTAATGTCCAACTATTTAATGCTTAACTAGGGTGACAAGGGGTCATGGCACATATTTAATTAACCAAGGTGTCATACAACAATTTGGCATTTATCTAATTTCCCATAATTAAATAAAACATTTTCTAATTAAACTAGCATGCGATAGTTTAAATCGAATTAATTTGAAATTGGGATCAACATGGTCAAAGCACAACTTGCCTTCAAAGAGTACTTGTTCTTGGTCCTGAGCTGGCTCCTGGGTCAACACTTCACCTTCGAAGCCTTCGGGCACTTCAACGTCTACTCGTAAAGCGTGCAAATAGCAATAAATAAATAAATAGTACACAACAAGTGTCCAAAGATCCAAATAAAGTTCACAAACAGAGAGAGCATAATTTTATGAATTTTTAGAAACTGGAATCGTCAAATTCGGAGTTTAAATGCAAAAGTTATAACCATTTAAAGTTTAAAGAAAACATTAATTAATTATAAACAGAGAAATATTCATAATCAAAAATTAATTAAAAATCATATTTGAGTAGGTCTCATTTTTATGAAAATTTAGAAATTTGAATCACTCAAATCGGAGTTGAAACGCAAAAGTTATAAGCGTTTGAAGTTTGAATCCATTTTTGAAATCAATAATTCGAATTAATAAATCATTTTCTTTTTCGGAAATTGAATTATTGCGTCAGCATGACACGTGGACCAATCGGGAGCCGCCACGTCGCCTCGGGTCCATGGACCCTGCGCACGGTTTGGCTCAGTCCACGGCTCGTGTCTCTAACGGGTGGGCCCCTCTGGTGACGTCAGCATGACGTCAGCGCACGGCTCAGCCGAGTAAGCTGACACGCGGGCCCCACCGTCACGTCAGCATGACGTCACGGGTAACGTCATGGTGCGGTTCGGCGGTCACTGACGTGCGGGTCCCACACTAACGTCACGTCCGACGCCACGGCGATCGGCGCGTGACTGCTACCGATCGCTGACGGCCAATTCTTCCCAAGACGTGGCTAAATCTCGGTCGTTGATTTGAGAATCAACGGCCCAGATCAGATCTGGTTTAATGCGTTAAGAAACTACTCGGCTGATCTGGACCGTTCAATCTTGATCGGACGGTCAAGATCCAATCTGGAGATTACAACGTGGCTAACCCTAGTCGTTTGATCTAGATCTAACGGCTGAGATTGGATATAGTACGGTGCGGTTCTAGCTACGTGGCGCGATCTAAACCGTTGGATCTAAATCCAACGGTTGGAAATAGATCTGGGGATTAGAATGTGGATCTCACCGCGATGGTTGGATCTTCATCGGACGGCTGAGGGAGCTTGCGAGCGGTGATGGCGTGCGGCGGAGCTCCGGCTGCCGGGGACGAAGACGACGACACACGAAACGGCGCTCCGGGCACGCTCCTGCGAGGTGAGATATCCCCACGGACGCGGCTTGACGCCAGGGTTCCGGATTTGGACTCAACGGCGACGGAAGACGGCGGAGGCGGCGGCAAATAGCGGAAAACCGCGGCGGAAGCCTTCTCCAACTTCGGGGAGCTCCCGCGGGCGAACGGCGGCGACTCGGGCTCGGTGAGTTAGGGCTATGGGTGCGCACGGGAAAGGGGGTCCCGACACGGGTGGCGCGCGCATTAAATAGCCCCTCGACGTCCGTGATATGCGCGGAAAACGAGGACCCATGCACGGGCGGCGGCGGAGTCCGGCGGCAACACGGAGAGGGTGACGTGGCGCACTCTCGGCCGTTGGATCGAGATCCAACGGTCGTAAGGTTTGGGGTCGGGTCCGGTTCGGTGATCTGGCTGGCTCGGTCGGAGTCAGGCTCGGGTGACGTGGTGCAATCTCGGCCGTTCGATCTTGATCGGACGGTCGAGAGGCTTAGGGTTAGGTTGGGTTCGAGTCGGACTCGGGCTCGGTCGGTGGAACAGTACAAACCAACTCGATTTTTCCAGCGATTAAATAATCCAATTAATTCCCAGAAATTCATTCATTAAAAATAGCAAAACACTCAGAAAAATTCTAGAAAATATTTTGGAACCTTTTGGACTCAAATAAAATATTTCCAACAAAAATTTATTTGTAAAATCAAATTCTTTAATTATTTCAAAAGGGAATAAATTCAAATAAATTCCAAATAAATCCAAATAAATTCCAGAAAATTCCAAAAATTCACCAAAGTGCCAAATCTTAATTAAATTCATGAAAAGCAAAAATTTGGGGTGTTACAGAAAAAGGGTCTTACATGAATAATTTTATCCCAAATACTTGGTTCAGCAACAATCATGCATAAAGAATCATTCCAGCCCACGCCACTTTATTTCCGTGCATCTCGTATTGCTTTGTAATTCCCTTTCAGTTCCTTCTCCTTCTCTTGGATCTGTTGCTTTGTGAAGTGGATGGTTGGAAACTTTTCATTGAACTTACTAACTATGCTTCTCCAGCCTTCAGATACCCATCCATTTTGACCTCTGAACTTTGGATTGTTATGGTCATGTAGTATATCGACAAGAGCTTTTTCAAATGAGAAGTTCCAAGAGGCCCTTGATCCTTCTTTAGGCATAGCTACACTAACTACAGTATATTGAAATGTTACAATAATGCAGCAAAGTAAATAAGTCGCTTAATAAAATGACTTAATAAATTACATTTATAAGCTTCAAGCAATACCACATCTTACAACCACATTTATAAGCTTCAAGCAATTCGTGTCCGATTAATGATTATAATCATCCCACATTTGCATTGCAATTTGATCTCTAAAGGTAGTTCCATCGTTTGACTCAATGTCATTTTGATAATTATTGTCACCCTCTGGTACGTCAACAAAATCATCTGATTGAATATAGGCAGGTTGATGATCCAACCATCCATCTTGACTATTCTGACCTCTAATGATGTTGTGAAATGCAACAGCTGCAGCTGGGATCTTAATATGAGTTTTAATGGGATGAAATGTGCCAACTTTCAGGATTGGGAATCGCTTCTTCAAAACACCGATTGCCCTTTCAATGTGGTTGCGAAGGAGAGTGTGGCGATGGTTGAACAATTCTTTGTAGTCTGCATAATCATATCTTCGAGCTGAGCGATGCCTCCTAAATTCACTAATATGGTATTGGACTCCTCGATATGGGGCAAGAAAAGAAGGCGTGTTTGCGTACCCACCATCCACAAGATGAAATTTACCCTCTGGAACACGAAACCCCTTGCTAAGAGCAGAATGAAGGACTCCTGCATCTGATGCTGACCCTTCCCATCCACATGAAATAAATGTTAAGTTCAAGTCAAAGTCACAAGCTAGCATCACATTTTGTGACAATGTTCCTTTCCTATTTCTATAAGGGGCTGCTTTATCTTCAGCAATTGTGACGGGAATATGAGTGCCATCAATAGCACCAATGCAGTTCTGTACATAAATATAGGAAATTAATATAGGAAAATCTTGAAAAAAGTTAGGTGTCTACTGTGTATGAATTTACCTGAAAATAAGGCCAAAACCGTGGATCCGATATAATCTTCAAGTGAGGTTGATTTGAACTTGGGAGCTTGACAAATCTATGAGTTAGAGCAGGAATTATCTCAAAGACTTCCTTTATTTTCCTATGAATTGTTTCACCACTATGTTGGAATGCTTTTTGAAGCTTTTGGTTGCTAGCATTGTGAGAGATCATGTACATAAACATCCCTATAAACCCCCTAAAAGCGACCGCTCCGACCGACAGTCGGCCGGACGCGGAACCACCTGTGTCGGACCGTAATGTGCTCAACGCCGAGTCCGATTGGAGGCAACCCTTCGTCGACCGGCTGACAGATGGATCGCTCCCCGCCGACCCGACCGAGGCACAACGCCTCGCCCGACGGGCGAAGTCCTTTGTCCTGGTCGACAAGGACATGTACAAGAGGAGCCCCTTCGGAGTCCTCCAAAAGTGCATCCCAACCAACCAAGGGAGGCAGCTGCTGCTCAACATCCACGGCGGGATCTGCGGCCACCACGCCGCACCACGGTCCCTGGTAGGGAAAGCCTTCTGACAAGGCTTCTACTGGCTGACTGTCGTGGCCGACGTCGAGCAAATCGTGCGCACTTGCGAGGGGTGCCAATTCTTCGCCAGGCAGACACACCTCCCAGCGCAAGCCCTACAGATGATCTCCATTACCTGGCCCTTTGCGGTCTGGGGGCTTGATCTGGTCGGACCCTTCAAGAAGGCGCCCGGAGGCTTGACGCACCTCCTTGTCGCGGTCGACAAGTTCACCAAGTGGATAGAGGCCAAGCCGATCGCGACCATCACATCAGCACAGGCGGCGAACTTCTTCCGCGACATCGTCTACCGATTCGGAGTCCCGAACTCCATCATCACCGACAACGGGACGTAGTTCACGGGGAAAGAGTTCCTCGAATTCTGCGATGACTTCAACATCCGCATCAACTGGGCAGCGGTGGCACACCCCCGAGCCAACGGCCAGGCGGAGAGGGCGAACGGCATGATTCTCCAAGGGCTCAAACCGCGAATCTTCAGTCGACTAAAGAAGTTCAAGGGGCGATGGGTGGCCGAGCTACCCCCTGTCCTCTGGAGCCTGCGAACTACACCGACCCGGTCGACCGGGTTCACGCCATTCTTCATGGTGTTCGGCGCTGAAGCCGGTTTGCCCACCGACCTAGAGTACGGTGCCCCGAGACTACAAGCCTTAGATGCCACTCGGGGGCTCGACTCGCAACAAGACGCCATCGACCAGCTCGACGAGACGCGCGACGTGGCGATCCTCCGATCGGCCAAGTATCAGCAAATGCTGCGGCGGTACCACAGTCGTCAGATTCGTGGTCGGTCCTTCAATGTTGGCGACCTAGTCCTGCGCCAAGTGCAGTCCAACAAGGACAGACACAAGCTCTCCCCACCGTGGGAAGGCCCCTTCACCGTCGCGGAGGTCATTCGACCCAGCACCTTCCGACTCAGGACGCCGACGGAAACATCGTCACCAATGCATGGAACATAGGGAAGCTAAGGCGTTTCTACCCCTAAGCCCCCCTCTTGTTCGCACGGCGGCATGTTCCCGAGTGAACACTCCTTGTACTCGAACTCTCGCCTCTGTCTCCATGCCCCGATCCACACCTGACCGCCGCGGTTCCTAAAGGCTACGATCGTCGAGTGTGTGTCATACCAGACAAGCAAGCACAAAAAGAAAAGAACCAACCTTCTACCAAAGAAAAGTTTATTTCGCCACTACTATTTACATTATGAGGTGGTGGCCAGTATGACCTCACCACCGCCCCCTCCCCCATATCCACCCGTCCTCATAGCGCCTCTGTCTGATCGCCTCGAGGAGAGGCAGCCTTGCCTCAAATAGGCGGGGGACGGCCCCGATAAGCGCGTCCACCCGAGCGGTCTCCTGCCTAACGACGGCAGCCTCCACCTGCTCCACGATACGCCTCCACTCCGCCTCACAGTCGAACTCCGGCTGCAAGAAGACAGGAGGGTCCGCCATGACGAAGAAGGAGAAAGGGGGAAAAAGGAGTACGTTGCACACGCCCAACGTCCCCTTCTTATACCCCGAGGCATAGAAGACGAAGAAGATCGAATAACTGTAGGGACCGGAAGCCAAAACGCCCTGCACCAATTCCAATGAAGGCACGGCCATGCAAAAGTTAAGGCGACCTTGTCCCATAAACTCTTTTGTTTTGTCGCGTTTTTCACCCCTCCTCCGAGTTCAAAGCAGTGTGTGGCGACTGCGACCCAGTCCCCACGCACCACTCGGGGGCTACTCGTGCCTACACGGGTCGGTGACCCGACTGGCCAATCGGTCCTCCCTCATGGTAACACTTTTGACCCGGACGCTACGGCCTACGCCCCAGTGGCTATGGTTGCGAAGTAGCGCTCCGCGGAAAAAGGCCGTGCCCGAGCGGAGCCACTCGTAGTCGATCGGGAACACTCCTTCCCCGCATAAACACAAGTAAACGCTTTGCTCGTATACTCGCCCGGATCGATGATCCAACCGGCCATTCGGCCCTCCCTCATGGCAACCCTCTCGACCCAAGCGCTACGGCCCAGTTCCCACGCACCACTCGGGGGCTGCTCGTGCCTACACGGGTCGGTGACCCGACCGGCCAATCGGTCCTCCCTCATGGTAACACTCTTGACCTGGACGCTACGGCCGACACCCCAGTGGCTATGGTTGCGAAGTAGCGCTCTGCGGAAAAAGGCCATGCCCGAGCGGATCCACTCGTAGTCGGTCGGGAACACTCCTTCCCCGCGTAAACACAAGTAAACGCTTTGCTCGTATACTCGCCCAGATCGATGATCCAACCGGCCATTCGGTCCTCCCTCACGGCAATCCTCTCGACCCAAGCGCTACGGCCCACGCCCCAGTGGCTACGGTCCCTAAGTAGCGCTCTACGGAAGAAGGAAGCTCTCGGGCGGAACGACCCCAGGTCGGTTGGAAACATCTCTTTCCCGTGAAATGAGCGATCTAAGCCTAAGTCCCTTTTACGTTTCCCCCAAAGTGGTGAACAACAACCACGCTCAGGTAACCCCCGCGGTTCCTACAGCTACGGTCGTCAAGTGTTCACCACATCGAAAAAACGCAAAACGGACAAAGACAAACTTAGATTGGCCCGAACCAGCCAAAGCTATTCGCGACTCGCTAAAGGTTCATTACATGAATTTGTCGCACTACAAAAACGAAACCCAAAAACTCTTATCCTTTCTCGTACTCGCACAGATCGGTGACCTGATTGACCAATGAACTCTTCTCAGCGGTAACCCTCTCAGCCCAAGTACTACGGCCTACGCCCCAGCGGCTATGGTTTCTAAGTGGTGCTTCGCGGAAGAAGGAAGTGCCGTACGGAACGGGTTCACAGTCGGTCGGGAACATTCCTTTCTCATGTGAACACGGGATCAGTGGCCGTTTCTCGCACTTACGCGGGCCGACGACCCAATTGACCATTGGATTCTCCCTAGCGGTAACCCTCTCGACCCGAGCGCTACGGCCTACGCTCCAGCGGCTACGGTGGCGAAGTAGTGCTTTGCGGAAGAAGGAAGTGCCCGTGCGGAGCAATCCATAGTTGATCGGGAACACTTCTTTCCCGTGTAAGCCCGAGCGAACGCTTAGCGCCCCAGTTCCTTGCTTCCTTCTTGCGCCTTGCTCGAAACCTGACAGCACGCTAGCCTACGCCTGACCCCCGTGGTCCCTAGGGCTACGGTTGCCGAGTGCTCGTCACGACGAACAAGCATAAGAAGGAAGGTCGGACTCACGGTCGGCCCGACCGGCCAGGCCGATAAAACTTTAAATTATTATACATACTAAAGTCATTTCGCCGAAAGAAAAACTTTCTAACATGTCTCTGCTCCTAGCGGCGCAATCTGCCCAGCGATTGTTCGGAGAAAGACCCAACCGGGGCCTCGAACTAGCCAGCTTCCACGTCGATCCGATCCCCGGCCATCCCGCAACTAACGGCGGCAAGATCAGTAGCCTCGCAGCAGAAGACAACAACGAATTAGCTGAGCCAACTCCCCACTACGCATTAACTCCCGACAGGATAGCCCGAGGCAAGGACGCCGCCTCGCGTAGTGCGCCCTGCAACCCCGTGGTCTCCGCCAGTGGGGATGGGCCAGACGCCCCGAAACAGGTATGGACGGCCCATTGGGCCACTCGGCCTCGAGGCAGCAAGGAGCTTACCAGCTCGCGCCTGAGGCCCAGCCCAACGCTGCAGGTTACGAAGGCCTGATCCGCCAAGCGGATCTAGCGCCACCCCGGCCAGCGCAAAAATTGAGCGAGGGGCGAGACCAGGGCAAGCCCCCAGTGGGCCTCAAGTTGGGTCGGCGGATGACCCAATCGCCCTGACTCGTCCGAGACCATACTTCACACTCCCCCGCGGAACCCATCGATGGGTGGCAGCCAGCTGCGCTTCAAGTCGGCGGACGACCTGAAAGTCTGACACGGGGTTGAGTAAAGAAAGGTTTCTCATGGGTCGCCCCCAGTGGGCTGGACACCCACGCCGAGACTCGTCCGATTGGAAAGGATCCTCCCTGGGAGGGATCCCCAAGGTCCCACTCGGATCACCCGTTATCAGCTCACACGAGCACGGCGTTCAAGCCAACGTTGGCAAAACGTGCGTCCGCTCACCCCCACCAGGTCCCACACCTGCGGACGGGGCGTACATGTGAGACAGTCAGTGGCCGCTTCCCCCGAAGGTAGTCTCGTCGAATGAGAACCCAGGATGGATGCCCATCGTCCAGCTACGATGTAAAACGAGCACTCAGACACCAGAACCTTGCGAGAGGCATCTGGGCGTCCGCGCCGACCAAGGCATCGTCCAGCTACGACGTAAAACGAGCACTCGGACACCAGAACCTTGCAAAAGGCATCTGGGCGTCCGCGCCGACCAAGGCATCATCCAGCTACGAAGTAAAACGAGTAGCCGGACACCAGAACCTTCCGAAAGGCATCTGGGCGCCTGCGCCGACCAAGGAAACGTCCAGCTACAACGTAAAACGAGCACCCGGACACCAGAAACTTGCAAAAGGCATCTGGGCGTCCGCGCCGACCAAGGCGTCGTCTAGCTACGATGTAAAACGAGCACCCGGACACCAAAACCTTGAAAAAGGCATCTGGGCGTCTACGCTGAACAAGGCATAGTCCAGCTACGACGTAAAACGAGCACTCGAACACCAGAACCTTGCGAAAGGCATCTGGGCGTCTGCGCCGACCAAGGCATCGTCCAGCTGCGACGTAAAACGAGCACTCGGACACCAGAACCTTGTGAGAGGCATCTGGGCGTCCGCGCCGACCAAGGCATCGTCCAGCTACGACGTAAAACGAGCACTCGGACACCAGAACCTTGCCAAAGGCATCTGGGCGTCCGCGCCGACCAAGGCATCGTCCAGCTATGAAGTAAAATGAGCACCCGGACACCAGAACCTTCCGAAAGACATCTGGGCGCCTGCGCCGACCAAGAATCGTCCAGCTACAACGTAAAATGAGCACCCGAACACCAGAACCTTGCAAAAGGCATCTGGGCGTCCGCGCCGACCAAGGCATCGTCTAGCTACGACGAAAAATGAGCACACGGACACCAGAACCTTGAAAAAGGCATCTGGGCGTCTACGCCGACCAAGGCATAGTCCAGCTACGACGTAAAACGAGCACTCGGACACCAGAACCTTGCGAAAAGGCATCTGGGCGTCTGCGCCGACCAAGGCATCGTCCAGCTGCGACGTAAAACGAGCACTCGGACACCAGAACCTTGCGAGAGGCATCTGGGCATTCGTGCCAACTAAGACATCGTCCAGCTACGACGTAAAACGAGCACTCGAACACCAGAACCTTGCGAAAGGCATCTAGGCGCCTGCACCGACCAAGGAATCGTCCAGCTACGACGTAAAACGAGCACTCGGACACAGAACCTTGCGAAAGGCGTCTGAGCCTCCGCACTGACCAAGGCAGCACCTAGCTACGGCCAAAGACTAGCGCTTGGATCAGTCGAGCTCCCCCGTAAGGCGAACCAGTCCGAGGAGCGCTCCTCCAGCGGTCAAAGCCCTACGCATCAACTTGCGCACTGGCCTGTGCTCCGACCTATGCTTCGGGCTACGCTCCGACCTAACACGCTGGCACTACGACCTACACCCACCGGGTGCGCTCGCGCGCACTGTCGGGACCCGAATTTGCCAATCCAGACCATCTGTGTATTCAGTACCAGTCCAGGATCACGCTAGTGCACACAATCTCAACATTGGTATATATCACAGTCTTACTCAACGAAATAGTAAGGTACTTTAATTAATTAACCAAGCTGTGATGTAACACTGGGTGTCCCGATCTTTCGATGAGAATGATAACCTTCAATTTGGGTGGAGACGACTTTGACGATCCGACTACAACGTACAACGACGATGCGCCTTAGCAATCGCTAAACCAACTCCAGATGGTTATTGACCTTGCCGTGGGCACGATCAACCTGATCACGAAGATCAATTCCTGCAAGCAATCGAAGAACAAGCAAGAACAAGGCAAAAGCAATCTAAAATTGCAAATATAGATGAAGTATAGAAGAAAGTTGGGGTTCCGATACAAGGAGCTTGTTAAGCGGCCGTTGAGCACGTCTAAAAGACTCAAATAGTAGCAAAAGGCTAAACTATCAAATAACCAAAACCCAAGTTATTTTGGAGGACTCCCTAGCTATATATAGGAGGAATAGGAGGCCAAAACCAGGCTAGGGGCGTCCAAACCACATCCATGGCTGAGTAGGACTCCTATTCCTAGTTTGACTCGGATTTGGAAAGATGACCGAACTTGTTTTGCAGATTCCCGTTGACTCGTAAGGAATTTAGAGGTGGGGCCGGATCTGTTAGAAAGAGGACGTCGAAACCTTTCAAACCAGTACTCATAGACCTCAAACACCCTGTGGATCAAAAGTTATGGTCGTTTTAAGTTGGTGCTGTCCCGGAGGCCGAATCCGAGTTGAACTTGTGCACCGGAAGAATTGGCTTCATGCTTGACGTTTGGGAGTCCTTCTCCTTGGTTCCTAAGGACAATAAAATCATCACAAGGATTAAATAGCATTTCATTCATTAAATTATTTGTATGCAACCCGAGGAACGCATTCACCTGGCAATTGAATTGACGTGCGCGAGCTCGAGTAATTGGCCCTTGTATTACATTGTTGGCTTCAATTGGGTTTGCAGGCATGGACGCATCCACGGTAGTGATGTCCTCATCAAGCTGGTTGCTTGACCTTAAGGTCAAGTTACAAGTATACGCCTCGCAGGGCGAAGACTTATTAAAAGAGATAAAAACAGCGGAAAAATAAGATAACTTCGTGGCGCCATCTAGTATACCACAGGCAACTGATTGGGCTCGTTCCCTAGTTAGACGGCTCCTCCTGATACTCCTCCTCCAAAGCTGGCGTCGCCTCTTCTTCAACTGATGTTGTATTGTGGCAAGGGTGAGTACTTGGTACTCAGCAAGTCATGCACAGAATGCAAACTAATATTCTACATGCATGGCTTAGTACAAGGGATGTTTCAAGGTTCATTTGCCGTAAACAACAATTAACAAGTAACATAAGTAGATTCAAAAGCGATAGAAGCAGTATAGTATCAATAACTTTTCCAGGAGTTAAGTAAACACTTTCCCTTTTCCTAATCCACATTTCCATCAATGTCATCATTAAACCCAACCAAACTTTTCAAGTCTAAGTTGTTTTCATGAAAGTCTAACCCTTGACTGTAATCCCCGAGCAATGTCCAATACCGCGGACACGGCTATTCGAATAGATTTTTGCACTCTGCAGAGGTTATGCACTTTACCCACAAGATACAGTCAAACACCACAAGGGCGAGTGATTGTAACAAAGCCTTTCGGAAACTGCTAACTACACAAGTGAACCTTTCCGGTTTCTGCCATACACCATCCCTTCCCTTAACAAATGCGAAATATGGGATCGACATACCGTTGGACGGGTACCATGCCATAGCCCTGGTACGCTCCCCCTTCAAGCTACACAAAAGGTGTAGTTGACACCCGAGGTATCACATGCAAGTCATTAGTAACTTACTCAACTAGGACCGTCCCACTCCGGTCATGTGGTTGCAAGATTGACTCAGTTCAAAGGCTTGCAAGGTTAAGTCCTTAGGGTGACCAGGGCAAGACTACTCGAAGAACCAAATCAACTCCCCCGGTGCCACACCTGGCCCACCCGATCATTTCTTGCCACATGCCCCGGTCTAAATCTATTTATCAAGCCTAGTAGTTTACCATGCACCACGTGCCATCAACATTGATAACACATGACATTTCTCCAAAACAGGTTCCATATATCATTAAGTCAGTATTAACATGTAATTATCCAAATCATGTCACGTGGCAGGGCTAAGCATACTACATCGGTCTAACTACCTATGTTGGCAAATTAATAAAGTCCAACTAAGTAATCCACAACTAGGGTGACAAGGGATCATGGCACATAAATAATAATCAAGGTGTCATAGTGCAAAGCTGGCATTTAACTAATTCCCCAAAATTAATTAAAGCAATACCTAATTAAATTAGCATGCAATAATTTAAACCAAATTAATTTCAAAAATGGGATCAATATGGTCAAAGCATAACTTGCCTTCAAAAAGTACTTGATCTTGGTCCTGAGCTGGCTCCTGGGTCAACACTTCACCTTCGAAGCCTTCGGGCACCTCAACGTCTACTCGTAACGCGTGCAAATAGCAATAAATAAATAAATAAATATTAGGCAAAATGTATCCAAAAATTCAAATAAAGTTCATAAATAGAAAGAGCACATTTTTATAAATTTTTAGAAATTTGAATCGTCCAAATCGGAGTTAAACGCAAAAGTTATAATCGTTTAAAGTTTTAAAAATCATTTAAATAAATATAAACATAGGAAAAATTATGTCCAAAAATTAAATAAAATTCATCATTATGTAGATCTCAATTTTATAAAAATTTAGAAATTGGAATCACTCAAATCGGAGTTGAAATGCAAAAGTTATAAGCGTTTGAAGTTTGAAAATGAAATTAAAAGAATAAACTGAATTAAATCATTTATTTTTCTATTGAAAAACCGATTAATGACATCAGCATGACGTTAGCTCGGAATTTGAATTTCCACCGAATTATTTTTCTATTGAAAAATCGAATTATTGCGTCATCATTGCGTCAGCCAGTCCACGGACTCGGTCCACGGTTCGGCTCGGTCCGGTCCACCGTGGACCCGGTCCACGGGCGCACGTGTCACTGGCTTATGGGACCCACTGCTGACGTCAGCACGGCTCTGACACGCGGGCCCCACCGTGAAGTCAGCATGACGTCACGGATGACGTCATGGTGCCGCGTTTGGCGGCCGTTGACCGCGCGGGCCGCACGGCGTCCGCAGCGTGGCGTCGGCGGCAACGGCGCGTCCGCTTGGACCGTGCCGGTTCGGCTCCCGTGCACGTGGCTAGATCTCGGCCGTTGATTTGAAAATCAACGGCCTATATCGGATCTAGATCTCATGTGTTGTGAACAACGCGTTGAATCTGGGCCGTTCGATTTAGATCGGACGGTCCAGATCTGTTAGGGTTTCGCCTCACCGTGGGGTGGCGTGGCATGACCCGGGTGATGACGCGTGGCCCGATCAATGCCGTTCGATCTCGATCGAATGGCTGAGATTACCTCTAACTTTACAACGCGGTTAACCCTAACTGTACGATCTAGATCTAACGGCTGAGAATTAACCCTAGTACGGTGCGGTTCACGGCTACGTGGCTCAATCGTGAGCGTTGGATCTAGATCTAAAAATTAGAATGTGGAACTTACTTGCGGTGACGTGGGCGAATCCTGGCCGTGCGATGGAGATCCGACGGCGGAGGAAGCTCGCGGTTCCGGCAATGTCCACGGCGGAGCAGAGGTGCCGGCGCTGGGGACGACGACACAGGGAACAACGTTACGGGGCTCCTCCGGCGAGGTGAATGGTCCTCCCCGATGCGTCTCATCCTTGTGGTTCCGGATCCGGGCTTCAACACGGCGGAGGCGGCTTCACAGCGGCGAAAAACGATGAAGACCGCGGCGGAACCCTAATCCAGCTACGGCGAGCAATTGCGGCGTGGTTACGGCGGCTGGAGCTCGGTGGGTTAGGGCTACGGGCTCGCACGGAAGAGAGGAACACGATGGCGGCGTCGACGCAATAAATAGGGGCCTCGGCTTCCGTGAAATCCGCGAAAACCGAGGTCCATCCGACTGCGGCGGCGGAATTCGAATGGGATTCGGACTGGGTGACGTGGCGCAACGCTGGCCGTTGGATCAAGATCCAACGGTCGCGGGGCTAGGGTTCGGCTGGCTCGAGCGCGACGCGGTTGGACCGAACCGCTTGGCGCGGCTGGCTCAGGTCGGACTCGGACTCGAGTCTGACTCAGGCTCGGTCGCTTGAACAGTACTTGACCCGAGTTGATTTTCCAGCGATTAAATATTCAAAATAGTTTCCAGAAATTCATTTAATTCAAGAAAAATAACAAAATACTCAGAAAAATTCTAGAAAATATTTTAAGACATTTTTGACTCAAAAAAAATTGTTCCAACAAAACTTTATTAAAAACTTTTAATTCTTTAATTATTTCAAAAGGGAATAAATTCAAATTAATTCCAAATAAATCCCAGAAAATTCCAAAAATTCACAAGAGTGCAAAATAACATCTAAATTCATGAAAAGTAAAAATTGGGGTGTTACATGCACCCCGACCCAAAGCGACCGGCTAAGTGTGCATCGCACGCACTTGGTCGGGCCAACTTCGACCGGGTAACCCCCCGACCGGCTCTCCGACCCGCTCGGGGGCTCGGGGGCTACACCCATTGTGTGCGCTCGCGCGCACCCCGACAAAAAGCGACCGGCTAAGTGTGCATCGCACGCACTTTGTCGGGCCAACTTCGACCGGGTAACCCCCCGACCGGCTCTCTGGCCCGCTCGGGGGCTTGGGGGCTACACCCACCGAGTGCGCTAGGCGCACCCCGACAAAAAGCGACCAGCTAAGTGCGCACCGCACGCACTTGGAAGGGTCAACTTCGACCGGGTAACCCCCCGACCGGCTCTCCGACCCGCTCGGGGGCTACACCAACCGGGTGCGCTCGCGCGCACCCGGAAAAACCGGCGAATCAGGCTCACCTCCTAAGTTCAGCCCGATCTGCAAAATGAAGGCAAAGCCCCGACCGCCTGTAACAAAATTCGCTCGGGGGCTCGGGGGCTACTGACGAGTATACGTACCATGGGTATCCCCAGCAGCCCGGAACAACGAGCGGGCTACCTTTGAGGCCCAGCCCTGGGCAAAGGCCCCATGGGCCACGGAGGGTGCTTGTCCCTGACCAAGACTTGCTCGGAGGTACTCCGACCCCCTGGGTTGGAGTGCCCGCCAAGCTCCGACCTCCTGGGTCGGAGCGCTCGATAGCTCTGACCCAGCTGGGGGCATTTCCGTCAGTGGTCGTGGCGACGAGCCCCACGCTAGCGGTTGGCCGCCTGCCCCACGCGCGTGATGTTTTGAAATATCCGCGTCAAGGTAGGTGGCTCCTTCTCAAGGTGTCAGGGGGGCCGCGCAAGGTCAAGCACCGGTCCCATCATCCTGACACACAACAGGAGGGCACTCTGCCTCCCTAGGAAACACCAGGGTCAAGCCCCATGGCGTTAGCACCTAACAACGAAGGAAGCAGTGTCTCATCACCCCAACTGAGCCAAGGACCAACTCCCTCAACGAGTCTACCGACCCAGCACAGGACAGACGAGAGCCGGTCGGGCGACAAGACCGAAGGCCGGACTCCCAGGCGTTGGGCACCCCACCTTTTTTCTCCAAACTCCCATGTAACCTGCCGCCTCCGTCTATATAAGGAGAGGCAGGACCCCGAGGGAGGGGGACGACCGAGTTTTTACAGATCAATCGATTCCTCTTCCCCCCGAAAGGAAGCGATTCTTGTAACACCCCAAAGCATTTGCTCTCAAAGGCAATATACGCTCACCTCACGAACTGGAGTAGGGACATTCGGCCCGAACTAGTATACATCTTAGGCTCACTGAGTCAACCATTCAGGGAGAGGGAGCGCGCGACCCCCTAAACCGAAAAATCGTATTGCCGGTGCACGAAACACCGACACTTGTATACTGGCTTAAGTACTTAGGTATTTCTTGTTTGTTAAACCTTGTTGTACCCTCTTTTGTACTACAATTCGGGTTACACTCGTGACTACTTAACCCTTAGGTTAAAGTTCTCACGACGAGGCAACCCTTGAATTATAAAGAATTTTAAAATTAAGAAAATTTTAGTGAATGAAATGTTGCCTTGCAACCAAGCCAACTCTCAATTTATATCCTTCTATCTTGTTCATCTATTACTATTGGACACCATGTTGTAGGATGCCTGTGACTAAGGAGTGAAGGAACCTTTGACTCACGGTTTTCAAGAGGCAATATTTCTACTCCACCCCAACCTAACCTTGCTCATCTAGATGCAAGAAATTCTTCTCCTCAACAGCATAATGATCTACCAACTACTCAGAACCCTTATACAGCTATACCTGAGCATTAGCTTTCAACACCTCCAATCATGGCACAAGTGCTTGCCCTTATTGAGCAAGGTTGCCAAAGAAATATTCTCCTCCATCAACTGATTCAGAACACCTCCAACCTTTGCGCAGCCGCTGCCAGGGGTGAGAATGGTAATGCTCTCCACCAGTCTAAGTTTGGCGGATTCTGCGAACTCAATCACCTATCTTCTCTGTATCATTGGATCCCCTTGATGCCGATGATTGGCTCCACTCCGTTGAGCGCAAACTGGCCGTTACCCAATGTGTTGATCATGAAAAGGTGTTATATGCATCTTATTAGCTGCAAGGAGCTGCAACAGCTTGGTGGGAAAATCACCAGGCGATGATCCCAGAGTGCCAAGTCATTACTTGGGCCGCTTTCAAAGAGGCCTTCTGCAAGGCTCACATCCTAGCAAGTCTCGAGGAAATCATGGAGCATGAGTTCTACAACCTACGCCAAGGTAGTATGACCATGATGGAGTAACCTCCACTGCTTCAACTACTTGTCCCGCTATGCTACTGCAGAAGTATCTGATGAGATTAGGAAGATCGAGCGCTTTCGGGAGCATTTGAATGACGAAATCAAGTGGACACTTGCTCCCATGACATCCATGACTTCCAGTCTCTAGTGGACAAAGCTGTTCGAGTTAAGTACAACACTCGCACGGCTATGGAAAGTCATAAGCGTAAATGGTTGGCACAGAAATCGGCAAATGCCAAGCCTTCCAATGGTCGTCCACCAGTACCTCGATAATTTCAGGGCCAAGGTCCTTGACCTCAGCCACTTCTTGTTCATCCATTTGACAATAATGGTGGAAAACCTTCTAGCGCTCAAAACCAGATGGCCAATGTCACCAGCTATAGATGTAATGAACGTGGACACTATGTTGTCATTTGCCCGAAGAGGAATCAAGCACCGCCTCATTCTCAACCTCTTACAATTCACCAGGAGCATTAGGGACTTGGAACCCTGCAAGCTCCTAAACCACCCCCATCCCAGCTTAGGGTTTTGGTCATGCTCATCTTCATCATACGACTGCCAAGGAAGCACCTGACACATTATTGAGTGCGTTCCCTATGCACTTAGTATCTACCCACAGGGATAAAATTTTCGTTTTAGGGCAAATCTTGTCAACGACCGAAATCCGATTTTTCGCCGAGATCTCGTTATTTCGGACGAAATCCAAACGAAATTCAAAAAGCAAAATTTGAATCCAATTTTTTGAACCGAAATTACTGAGATTTCAGTTCAAAAATCGAAATTTCGCCGAGAATAACTAAGATTTCGGTAAAATTCAACTAAACGGAAAATTGTTCAAACGACGACAAAAAATTTTGAAATTTTGGTCAGACATGGAAAATGCCTTGAAGAATCCAATCCGGTCAAATCCGGTCAAATTTTGACCAAATTCCGGTCAAAAAACCGAGATTTCGGTCCATTTCACCGAAATTTCGCCAAAATTATAGGGTACTGTAGCACTTTTAAATTTTTTAGGGTTTCTTTAATTTCGCCGGGATTATGGAACTCGGGGGGAGGGGGGGTTCGAAAACCGAAATTTCGCCGAGATTTCGCGGGATTTCGGCGAGAATTTGTACCCTGTCTACCCATGGTTTGGTTTGACTCTAGAACACCTTATTCCTTTGTATCCAAATATCTATCGATCAAAGCAAAATAAAAAAGGGACCTTCTACCTGCTAAAATACTGATCTTTTCGGCCATGTTAGGAAAGAATTCTTGTATCTCTCCCTAGTCCCTGCAAATCTTGGGGACGAGATTTTGTTTAATGGGGGTAGATTTGTAACATCCTCAAAATAAAAGAAAACAAAAATAAATTAAATTTATTAATTTAAACTGAATTTTTAGTATTTTGTGAAGTTCTTTGAACTTTGTTGCACAAGAAAAACCTTCTGTTTTATTTGCAAATGGAATCTTAACCTTGTTTATCAAAAACAAATTTAGCATGAGATCAAAAATAAAATGTATTTAAATACTACATTACCTTTATATCATTTCTACAAAATTTCAAAAGGATTTAAAAAGATTTGTTGCTTAGGAAAAATCAAAAACAGTTTTGACTAAATTGGGCCTACTTCAATTAAAAGAATTGTATAAAAGTAAATATAAGTATTCTGGCTCGAAATTTTTATTTTGGAATAGTTATAGTTATGAGACAATATGATAAAAGTTTCAATATCATTTTGGATACTTAGAAAATCCATTTTTACGAAAAGCTTATTTCCTCATTTAGCATTCCATCACTAGATTGAGTAAGATCTAATACCGCCTAAATACTGTTTAAAGATTCCTCTTTCTCAAGAAGATGCTAATCTAAACCCTGCATCACCCAAGCTAAACATTGCATTGCTAATTGGAGCAAAGCCAAATGCATCCTTAGTAAATGAATTTCAGAGCTCCTAGGAAGTTTTAGAATCTTTCTCTCAGAGGAAACAAGCAACTAGCAAAACATCTAAAACCCGAAACAAGCTAATGCAAATACTTACATCAGACATTTCCAAACCTAAACATTTCGTCGCTGAACCTGAACAAGATCAATGCAATCAAATGATTGAATTATTAACTACCAAGTCAAGCAGCATTTAAATTGTCTAGACCAATCCACTATTAAGTTTTGATGGATAAGTGCATTGGCCAAAGTAAATAAAGTGGCAAGAGCAAATGCATTCAACATAATTCCTCTTTCCTTTCACTACCTTTTGGGACCCACCTGTCAGTTCCTCGTGCCACTGACCAGTAAAACCACCTGGCAGCATTCCCTAGTTTTCTCTCATTACCTGTGGAACTTTTGAACTCTCTGAAGTTTTAAATCTCTATCCAGAGAGCATAGCAAAGAAATACGACTCACCATTTTGACAAATGAGAATTGTGTTGCAACTTCAACCATGCAGCTTTACTGGTTCCTCGATTACCTATATGGATTAGAAAGAGAAAGTCCAAGCTTCAAATAGCTATCTATACTATAAGACCCAAATCAAACTTGGCTATCTCAGAAACCAATCCGGACGCAGCACTATTTCATTTCCGGCAACACAACATCGTGCACGTCTAAACTCTGAAATTTACTCAAGCTTCTTTAAGCTAGCAAAGTGCTTAATTCAGTTGATTCCAAGGTTAAGCACTGTATTGTGCAAATGAACGTTTAATAACAGAACTCCATCCCAATTCTACCAGCTCAAAGATCTTCAAATCTTGTTGGACTAATCAAATGCCAGAAGTGAAAAGAGCAAGCTACCAATCCTCATTCACTGAAGTCTCAGAGATGGGATTTGATAGCACAGTGTTTTGGCTGTGTCACTGAAGAAAAATGTCGAGCACCAACCAAGCGCCATTTCCTCTGCCATGGCAACCAATCCCCTCCTCCTCCCTCTGTCGCCTTGGCTTTTACTTCCTGCCGAACTCCTTTGACTGAATCCCTCCCATGGAAACTTGTTGCAGTGCCAAAAGATTACCGCCAGAGCTCCCTGGAATCCAGCCGGCCTTGTCCTCTTCTGGTTGTCCGCCGAATTGAGCTCGCAAGCACCATGGCACGCCCCTCAATCCGGCCTATTTATGCCTTCTGTGGTCACCTTGAGCACCAAGCACAAGCACACCTCCTGGTTCCCCTCCACTCTTCAATCAAACCTCAGTATCGCCATTACCGCTAGAGGCCGAAAATATTGAGGAATTGCATTTGGACGATTCGGTGAGAAATTGTCCAATCGATTCAACCTAGAGCACCTTCTGGACCTCTAGAACTCATTCCCCACTTCAATTGAAGCTTGGAACCACTGCAATATCGCTGCCACAGCCGGTCTTCTTCCCCACGGCCGGCCGCCGACGCCAGCACACCTCTGCCCTCCTCCATCACAGTGGGTGCTTGGGATAGCGTCTACTAGGCTCACTGATGCTCGCCGGTCATTCCCCCGTGCTTCGACGCCACCGGAGCGCCGTCTCCACGGCTGCTTTTCTTCTCCACCTCCAGCCAAAAATCAAGCTCGGTCACCATGTGCCTCATGCGACCACCGCTCGCCGCCATGGAGCTGCCGCCATGGGCTGTCTTAGTCCCAGCCGAGACCACCCCTGGCTTCACCGAGGTCCCAGGGTTCTGTCCTTGGCATTACCTTCTACCCTCAGTGCTACCTGCTGTTGAACCGAGCTCGCCTGAAGCTTCTATCCATGGCGCAGTTACTGTAGCTACGCGGCTACTGTAGCTACGTGAGCTACACTCTGTTCGGTTTATATGCTGGGGAGCCTTTGCATTCACTAATTTGTGACCCTTTTCTAAATCAAAAGTATGAACAACAAAGCAGTCCATCCTCTATTTCTTTCTCTGTCTGGTAATCCCTCAACTGGAAGTGATATGTATTAATAATTTTAGTTAGCTTCTTTGGCTCATGTTAGTAGAGACCAATTAATTGAGCAACACTTAAATCGTTTCTCTGAACTGCACCTTCTAAAGGTAAGGAGATCTTAGGAAGATGAGTAGTTTACCTGAATCTGGGAGTTGGGAATTGATTTCCTTGATGTAGGTCTCTCTTCTTCTTTTTTTGAATTTGCTAAGAAGTGGGTTAAGTTTCTTTCTCTGAATTTGGTTAACCAGGAAAAAGATACTTCATGTAAGAACTTTGAAGTTCTGTCATATGAAAAACAAGAACAGAGACTCTGAACTTTGGTAGAACAGGAAAAAGGCAAAAAAAACTGGGAAAGGACTTGTGCTGCCAAAACCTGTATAGCTTTCCTATTTTTCTCCTACTTTGATATAAAATAAATGTTACAACAAATATGGATACCAAACCCAACTAATGAAACAGATTACAAATGGATCAAAAATTAATCAGAGTATATGACAAGGATTATGTAACTCGTCCGGCAAACGAAAGAGGGCTTTGATTGAGAGAATGTTTTTGTGATAAGGAACAAATCTTCTTACTGCACCCAAATCACAAATAAGATTGTAGCCTAGTGGTAAGAGCTATTTTGCTTGATTCAGGAAGCCTACGCTCGAATTCCAGATAAGCCACCTCCTGTTGCAATTCTTCTTCTTTTCCTTATTGCCTCATACATAATTACCTCAAGTATTTTGGCACGTACCTTTGTGATAAGGATCACCTTGGCGTGGTGGTTTTGCTGTGTGTGGGGATCCAGCAGGTCTGGGGTTCAAACCCTAGCCGAACCAATTTATCTTTCTTTTTGCCTTATTCGATTCATTCCTTCATATCTTTTGCTAGGAAGCTCTAAATTCAACGCCTTATTCGATTCATTCCTTCATATCTTTTGCTAGGAAGCTCTAAATTCAACAAAATAAATTTTCTAAATTCATATTTTGAACCCTAGTTTCTGTTTATGAAAAAAATAATGAATATTTGACCTCTATTCGAATTTTGAATTTGAATTTAAAGTATAGGTCTAAAAATAGGCTGAAGAAAAATTTGAGCAATTGAGCTCCAATTTGAATGAAACAAATTTTGATAGATTCCATGTACTACAAATAACCCAAATATGTGAAAATATTTAGGTTTCTACTTGCTTTAGATCGTTTTATAAATTGGAACTTGTTTCTAGGTATTAATATTCATGCACATGCAAAATAGAAACATAAACTTTAAAATTTGTTGCATCCACTTCATGAATCACCTAAAAACAGTAAGGATACTTAGTGAAATGGAAGTGCTTAAGGTATTGTACTGTTTTTGGAGCTTGTTCCATTTAATAGTTAATACCTGTACTTAAGTAACCTTGCTTTTAATACAGGTATGATTAGAATATAAGTTAAGGTGTAGAAATAAGTATTAACACTTCTAAAATCTGTATTTAAATACCTCTAGATCAGTACTAGCTAGTCTTGCGGAAATAGTTCACATGCATGCAACGTAGGATTAAATTTGCATAAGCCGTAATGCTCCTTTAGTTGAAAAAACGTCTCGGATAAAAGTGAAAAGTCACGAAACCCACTTTAAAACACTCTTAGTATTATCCCCTGCTAGTTCCTAAAGAATAGTTAAATAATCTTATAAGGAGCGGTAGCAAACTTAAAACAAAAACTGAACCGTAATCGCGTAGATTTTATAAACACTTAACCCTTTTCGGCAGCCCGTAAAATATCTCGTCTTAATGCAAAGTTTAGGAAAAACAGTCTATAATCACTCTTTGGTATATGGACTACCACATTCTGGAAAAATATCTTATTTACATCTTGCTTTGCATCTGAATCCTATTAGTATAATAACCTTAAGTTTTATAGTCGCCTACAATACTTTATGTGAGTAGTTGAACTTAAGAAAACTTTAGCTAAAGTACTTGCATCATAGGAATCATCGTGTAACCATGTAAATGCATCTAGTAGCTTCATTCTATAAACCCAACTTGTTTAAGACATTTGTTTGTGCAAAACGTACTTAAGACTAAGTATTATTCATATCAACACCTTAACTAATGTTTTATTCCTATAAATCCAGAACCTATACTTTTGTAATAGCATGATTGTAGGTCCTGTAAGAGTAGCACAATAAACCACCTTTTGAACCTTAGGTTAATAACTTGATTGTATCGATTAATCCCTCTTTGAGATCCAATTAGCTATGCTATTTTGACTCTATTTTAGTTTTATAAATCCAAATAATCTTAGCTTCTTGAATTTGAAAATGAAAATAATCATATACACAATTTTGGCCTTTTGAATTCATAAATGGTAACTTTCGTTAAACGCGGTTTTATGTTCTACACTAGTTGGACCCAAACCCTAACCTGTAACACCCCAAAATTTTGTTTTTCTTAAATTTCAAGTGTGATTTGGCACTTTGGTGAATTTTTGGAATTTTTTGGAATTTATTTGGATTTATTTGGAATTTATTTGAATTTATTTGAGTCCAAAAGGTTCCAAAATATTTTCTAGAATTTTTCTGGAATTTTTCTGAGTGTTTTGCTATTTTTAATGAATTAAATGAATTTTTGGGAATTAATTTGGATTATTTAATCGCTGGAAAAATCGAGTTGGTTTGTACTGTTCATCCGACCGGACCCAAGTCCAAGCCAGACTTGAGTCCGACCCGAGCCAGCCGACCCGGTCGAACCCAGTCGCCTAACCCTAACCCTCTCGACTGTCCGATTAAGATCGAACGGCCGAGATTGAGCCACGTCGCCCGAACCCGAGCCGGACCCGAGCCCAAACCCTCGCACCGTTGGATCTTGATCTAACGGCTCACGTTGAGCCACGTCACCCAATCCGAATCCAACTCGGATTCCGCCGCCGCAACTGTGTGGGCCTCGGTTTCCGCGAGTTTCACGGACGCCGAGGGCCCTATTTATCTTATTTGGCGCCATGCCGGTTGCCGACTTCCGTGCGCACCCGTAGCCCTAGCCCACGCCGCCTGAGCCGCCGCCTTTTGCCCGCGCGAGCTCGCCGTAGTTGGTCTAGCGCTCCGCCGCGGTTAATCGTAGATTCCGCCGCCGTCCGCCGTCCTCCGCCGCCGTTGAGCTCAGATCCGGAACCGCAAGGTCAAGCCGCATCGGAGGGGACCCTTCACTCCGCCGGAATCACGCCCAAACGCCGTCAGGCGTGTCGCCGTCCTCGTCTCCGGTGAACCAGCGCCGCCACAAGACATCGCCGTCGATCGAGCTCCACCAGCCGTCCGATCCAGATCCGAGGGCTCAGAATCGTCCACGTCACCCCCCGGTGAGATCCACGTACTAATCCTCAGATCTATTTCCAACCGTTGGATTTAGATCCAACGGCGTAGATTGTGCCACGTAGCCTTAACCGCACCGTACTAGATCCAATCTCAGCCGTTAGATCTAGATCAAACGGCTAGGGTTAGCCACGTTGTAATCTCCAGATTGGATCTTGACCGTCCGATCAAGATCGAACGGTCCAGATCAGCCGAGTTGTTTTCCAAACGCGTGAGGTTAGATCTGATTTGAGCCGTTGATTTTCAAATCAACGGCTGAGATCATGCCACTTGCCGGAAGGCTGACCGTCGCGGTCAGCGCGGTCACGCCAGTCGCCGTTGACGTCAGCACGTGACGTCAGCATGGGACCCGCACGTCAGTGACCGTCGAAACCGCAGCATGATGTCACCCGTGACATCGTGCTGACGTCACGGTGGGGCCCGCGTGTCAGCCCACTCGGCTGAGCCGTGCGCTGACGTCATGCTGACGTCACCAGTGGGGCCACCTGTTAGAGACACGAGCCGTGGACCGAGTCCACGGTGGACCGAGTCCACGGTGGACCGAGCCAAACCGTGCGACGGGTCCATGGACCCGAGGCGACGTGGTGGCTCCTGATTGGTCCACGTGTCATGCTGACGCAATAATTCAATTTCCAAAAAAGAAAATGATTTATTAATTCGAATTATTGATTTCAAAAATGGATTCAAACTTCAAACGCTTATAACTTTTGCGTTTCAACTCCGATTTGAGTGATTCAAATTTCTAAATTTTCATAAAAATGAGACCTACTCAAATATGAATTTTAAATAATTTTTGATTATGAATATTTCTCTGTTTATAATTAATTAATGTTTTCTTTAAACTTTAAACGGTTATAACTTTTGCATTTAAACTCCAAATTTGACGATTCAAATTTCTAAATTTTCATAAAAATGAGACCTACTCAAATATTAACATTTTTGTCTACTGTTTATTTATTTATTGCTATTTGCACGCTTTACGAGTAGACGTTGAAGTGCCCGAAGGCTTCGAAGGTGAAGTGTTGACCCAGGAGCCAGCTCAGGACCAAGAACAAGTACTCTTTGAAGGCAAGTTGTGCTTTGACCATGTTGATCCCAATTTCAAATTAATTCGATTTAAACTATTGCATGCTAGTTTAATTAGAAAATGCTTTATTTAATTATGGGAAAGTAGATAAATGCCAAATTGTTGTATGACACCTTGGTTAATTAAATATGTGCCATGACCCCTTGTCACCCTAGTTGAGGATTAAATAGTTGGACATTACTAAATTGCCAACGTGGGAATTTAGATCGTTGTAGTATATTGCTTAGACCTGCTACGTGCTCATGACATGATTTTGGACAATCAAATGTTAATATTGACTTAATGATATATTGAACCTGTTTTGGAAAGGTAACATGTGTTGTGATGTTGATGGCACGTGGCGCATGGTAATCAACTGGGGTTTGATAAATAGTTTTCGACCGGGGCATGTGGCAAGAATGATCGGGTTGGCCAGTTGTGGCACCGGGAACGTCGATTTGGTTCTTCGGGTAGTCTTGCCCTGGTCACCATAAGGACTTAACCTTGCAAGCCTTTGAACTGAGTCAAACTTGCAACCACATGTCTGTAATGGGATAGACCTAGTTGATTAAGTTGCTAATAACGTACCTGTGGGACCTCAGGATGTCAACTACACCCTTTGTGTAGTTGTACGGGGGAGCGTACCGGGGCTGCGGTCAGGTACCCATCTAACGGTGGATTGGCCTAAACTTCGCCTTCGCTAAGGGAAGGGTTAGTGTGCAATCGCCGGGGAGGACCACTTGTGCTGTTAGAAGTTTCCGAAAGACTCTGTTACGGACACTCGTCTTTGTGGTGTTTGGCTGTATCTTGTGGGTAAAGTGCATAACCTCTGCAGAGTGTAAAATCTATTCGAATAGCCGTGTCGGCGGCATTGGACATCGCTCGGGGATTACAGTTAAGGGTTAGACTTTCTTGAAAATAACTTTGACTTGAAAGGTTGGGTTTAGTTTAATAATGTTGTGGATGGAAATGTGGTTTAGAATTGGGAAAGATGTTTATTTAACTCCTGGAAAAATTATTGATGTTATACTTGTTTTTACTGCTTTCGAAACTACTTATGATACTTGTTAAATGCTGTTTACTAGAAATATACCTTGAGCCACTCCTTTGTATTAAGCCATGCATGTAGTATATTAGCTGCATTCTGTGCATGACTTGCTGAGTACCAAGTACTCACCCTTGCCGCAATACAACACCAGTTGAAGAAGAGTCTACACCAGCTTTGGAGGAGGAGCTCCCAGAGGAACCATCTAACTAGAGAGCGAGCCCAGTCAGTTGCCTGTGGTATACTGGATGGCGCCACGATGTTATTGTCGGGACCCCGAATTTGCAAATCCGGACCCTCTGTGTATTCAGCACTAGTCCAGGAACACGCTAGTGCACACAGTCTTAACATCGGTAAATATCACAATCATACCACTCGATACTAAATAAGTACTTTATTTAAATAGTCAAACTGGTTACTCGACCTTATGGTCAAGTTACAAATATATGCCTCGCAAGGCGAAACTTATTCAGAGAAAAATAATAGCAGCGGAAAATCAGATAACTTCGTGGCGCCATCCAGTATACCCCAGGCAACTCACTGGGCTCGCTTCCCTAAGTAGACGGATCCTCTTGGAGTTCCTCCTCCAAAGCTGGTGCAGTCTCCTCTTCAACTGGTGTTGTATTGTGGCAAGGGTGAGTACTTGGTACTCAGCAAGTCATGCACAGAATGCAAGCTAATATACTATATGCATGGCTTGGTACAAAGGAATAGCTCAAGGTATATTTGCAGTAAACAGCATTTGAAAAGTAATATAAGTAGATTCGAAAGCAGTAGAAAGTATAAATAACTTTTCAAGGAATTTAATCAACCATCTTCCCATCCTAAACCACATTTCCATCAACATCATTATTAATCCAACCCAACCTTTCAAACCAAAGTTATTTTTGAGAAAATCTAACCCTTGACTGTAATTCCCGAGCGATGTCCAATACCGCGGACACGGCTATTCGAATAGATTCCAAACTCTGCAGAGGTTATGCACTTTACCCACAAGATACAGTCAAACACCACAAAGGCGAGTTCCCGTAACAAAGTCTTTCGGAGACTTCTAACAATACAAGTGGTCCTCCCGGTTATTAAGACTAACCCTTCCCTTCGCTAAGGCGAAGTCTAGGCCAATCAACCGTTAGATGGGTACTGGCCTCGGCCCGATGCGCTCCCGCACAACTTACACAAAGGGTGTAGTTGACCTCCTGAGGTCCCACAGGTATGTTATTAGCAACTTAGTCAACTAGGTCCGTCCCATTACAGACATGTGGTTGCACGTTAGACCCAGTTCAAAGGCTTGCAAGGTTAAGTCCTTAGGGTGACCAGGGCAAGACTACCCGAAGAACCAAATCAACATCCCCGGTGCCACAACTGGCCCACTTGATTACTCTTGCCACATGCCCCGGTCGAAAACTGTTTATCAAACCCAGTTGATTACCATGCACCACGTGCCATCAACATCACATGATACTTTTCCAAAACAGGTTCAATATATCATTAAGTCAATATTAACATTTGATTGTCTAAAATCATGTTATGAGCACGTAGCAGGTCTAAGCAGTATACTACAACGATCTAAACCCATGTTGGCAATTTAATCATGTCCAACTAGTAATCCACAACTAGGGTGACAAAGGGTCATGGCACATACTTAAGTAATCAAGGTGTCATACAGCAAATTGGTATTTATCTAACCCCCATGTTTAAACAAAGTATCTTTCTAATTGAACTAGCATGCAATAGTTTAAATCAAAATAGATTTCGAAATAGGATCAACATGGTCAAAGCACAAC
Organism: Rhipidocladum racemiflorum; assembly: GCA_036346355.1. NCBI lineage: Eukaryota > Viridiplantae > Streptophyta > Magnoliopsida > Poales > Poaceae > Rhipidocladum > Rhipidocladum racemiflorum. Next base: position 20,625,172 of record CM070582.1, read on the forward strand.
TTGCCTTCAAAAAGTACTTGTTCTTGGTCTTGAGTTGGATCCTGAGTTAATACTTCTCCTTCGAATCCTTCCGGCACTTCAACGTCTACTCGTAAAGCGTGCAAATAGCAAATACACGAATAAACAATAGGCAAAAAGTATCCAAACATCCAAATAAAATCCATAAACAGAGAGAACATAATTTTATGAGTTTTTAGAAACTGGAATCGTCAAATTTGGAGTTAAGACGCAAAAGTTATGATTATTTAAAGTTTAAATAATCAATTAAATAATTTTGCAAGGAAAAACTTTAGTCCAAAAATTAAATAAAATTCATATTTAGGTAGATCTCAATTTTATACAAATTTAGAAATTTGAATCACTCAAATCGGAGTTGAAACGCAAAAGTTATAAGCGTTTGAAGTTTGAATCAAAATCTGAAATCATTATTTCGAATTAATAAATCATTTTCTTTTTCGGAAATTAATTATTGCGTCAGCATGGACACGTGTCAGCCTCGGATTGGCCTGCTGACGTCAGCCGGTCCATGGACGTAGTCCACGCTCGGCTCGGGTCTACCGTGGACTCGGTCCACGACTCCACGTGTCGCTGACATGTGGGCCCACTCGGGTGACGTCATCGCTGACATCAGCGGGGCTCAGCCCACGGTGCTGACAGGTGGGACCCACCAATGACGTCATGGGTGACGTCATGATGCAGTTACGGCTAAGCCGCTGACACGCGGGCCCAGCGTGTCAGTGACCACGCACGCGCGCGTGGGCGCGGCGGCTCGGCTTCGGACCGCACGATCGTGTCCGTTGATTTGAAATTCAACGGCCGCGATTAGATCCAGGGTTAACACGTTGAAACTACTTGATGATCGTGGGCCGTTCGATCTAGATCGGACGGTCCAGATCTAATCCTACAATAGCACTACTACGGCACGTGGCGATCGTGGGCCGTTGGATCTTGATCCAACGGTCCAGATCTAATCGGGTTTAGCAACACGTGAACTCACCTCAACCGTACGATCAAGATCGGACGGTGCACAGAGCTCGCGAGGTCGATGGCGACGCGGTGGAGCAAGGCCACCGGAGATGAGAACGACGACGAGCCCGACGGCGTTTCGGGGTCGCTCCGGCGAGATGAGTCCTCCCTTCGGGTGCGTCTCGACACGGGGATCCCGGATCTGGGCTCCTTCTCGGCGGAAGATGACGGACGGCGGCGGAATCGGCGTTAAACCGCTGCGCAACAGGGTTCCAACTCCGGCGAACTAAATGCGGGCAAGCAGCGACGGCCAGCGAGATGGCAGAGGGAACGGGTGCGCACGGATGAGGGCAACCTCGGGCGACGTCTCACGCTTTAAATACCCTCGGGATGCGCACACAAACCGGAACCCTAGCGGAACACGGCGGCAACGCGGCGGAGGAGTCCGGCTCGGACTCGGTGGGGACGATGACGCACGGCCGTCCACGTGGCACGATCAACGGCCACGATCGCGTGGATGCGATCGGATCCGGGCCGGATTCGACCGAAGCGGTACGGGAAGATCCTGGCCGTTGGATCTTGATCCAACGGTTGGGATCGCTTAGGGTTGGGAGCTGGTTTGGTCGAGTCAATCGCTCAGTCGGACTCGAGTCCGACTTCGGGTTCACTTCGGTCGGATGAACAAGATTTCGACCGAGTTGATTTTCCAGCGATTTAATAATTAAAATAATTCCCGAAATTCATTTAATTCATTAAAAATAGCAAAATACTCGAGAAAAATTCAAAAATTCTGAAAATATTTTGGAACATTTTGGACTCGAATAAAATATTTCCAACAAAATTTTATTTGCAAAATTAAATTCTTTAATTATTTCAAAATGGAATAAATTCAAATAAATTCCAAATAAATCCAAATAAATTCCAGAAAATTCCAAAAATTCACCAAAGTGCCAAATCACACATGAATTTAAGGAAAGCAAAATTTTGGGGTGTTACAGTTATCTTACTTTTTCCGTTGCTATTATTTCTCTTTTAATAAGTTCCATCCTGCGAGGCGTATATTTGTAACTTGACCATAAGGTCGAGCAACCAATTTGGTTAACTAATTAAAGTACCCTATTATTCGTTGAGTATGATTATGATATTTACGAATGTTGAGACTGTGTGCACTAGCGCGTTCCTGGACTAGTGCTGAATACACAGAGGGTCCGGATTTGCTAATTCGGGTCCCGACAGAGGTGGTATCAGAGCCATATTGACTGTAGGCTCACCCGTAGTTAGAATGGTTGTAGTGAGGATAAAACCTATTTTCTAAAGATAAAATTTGTCAAGATAATGAGTGAATTCTCGACTTACCCCTTTCTTCCTTGTTCATACCCCTTGCTGAGTTCTTTTCGTCTTCCACATTGATTTTAAAATGTTGCGTTCTTACGCAAGCGTCTTTTGACAGATGATGATGAAGAACAACTACGCCGAGCGTGAGGGAGGCTACGCCACCGAGTTGTGGCGTATGCTTCAGTTTCTTGGAGGTTTTGACAGGCCGCTCTACCGAGGGACTACACTCGTGCAGGCAGGAGTGATCATAGGATGGGACGTCCGGATCACGGTGTATGCCCGAGAGAAGACGAAATTCAGCCGCCCATTAGGAATGGGTATGGGTACCGTTGCTTTACGCTTAAATGTTGTATTTAAGCTTTGATGTTGAATGTTATATTTGGTAATATATGTTGCTATGTTTATGAAAGAATTGATTGTGTTGATACATTTGAGATTATGTGGGTTGTGGTGCCGAAAGGGTTTCGGTCACCTTCTGTTGTTTGTAGTAATGATGGGTTTGACGGTGTGGCCGGTTAGTGCCATCACCGATGGACTTTTAACCTCCTGTTGGGAGAGTGATTATCCTTTTTGTCGTAGATTGGGTAGTTGGTTGGAGTCGAGTAGTAGAGTTGTGGATTGACCCTCCGAATTTCCTTTGCCGTTTTGACGAACGGTTTTGGTTGGTTTTTGATTGGTTGAAATTAAAGAAAAAGTGTTCGGTTTTGGATACTCACCGATAGTTCTTTTGGTGGTTTTGGTTTTGTCTTCTTTGGTTGAAGACAAAAGAAGAATTTAGGGTTGCGCCTCTTTTGGTCGCCTTGCCGCCTTGACGCCTTGATTTGTTGTTTGCCTTATAGAGAAACTTATAGATTGATTCTTGGGTTACCATTCTCCAATTTGAAAAGAAGTTATTGAAGTTTCGATGAAAAATCTAAGTCGCATGGATTTAGGTGTCAAGGTTTTGTCGGAAAGGATGTGGTTGATCGGTTGCTTTACGGAGAAAGTTTTCAATTTATTCTTGTGTTTGTCTTTCTCCGAGGTTTAAAAGAGTTATTGCGGTGTTGTGCCAGACCTTTTTATCGGGGCCTAAGTGGTGTTTGATCGCAATGATGACTTGCTTGGGAATTCATCTTTGAAAAACCGTTTGTTCCGTGAAAGTTTGAAGTTTGGGGTTATGGCCTTATCTGAAAAAAGAAGATTTGGTTAATCGCTTGGTTTTCCCTCTTGCAACCATCTTCCTTCGCGGAAGTTGTTGATCTCGAGAGTTGTGGAGTAGTTGCGTGTCGGCATTTGGGAATTTAAGAGTTGACTTCTCTTGTGATTTGTGGTTGAGCTTTCCGGAAGGAAAGGTGTTTTGGGTGTTGTTCTTTTCTGGAGCAATTTTGGTTTCCTTAAGAGTTGGGTGCGTGATTCACGCGGATGTTTAAGAAGTTAAGTGTATGACGAGAAGTTAGAAGTTTTCGGATGATATGAGCTAGTGGTTCGGTTAAAGCGAATTTGTTGTTTGTTTAAAGATAAACTAAAATATTGTGTTGATAAGAGATGATTAAATGAGACGTCAGGTGATCCAAAGTGAAAGTTGATTAGTGGTGTGTGCAAAGTGATGCGGGTTATGGAATCTAATAGATGTTTGAGATTAGTTAGCATAGAATGTCTCGGTTGATGAACTTGTTATAGCAAGAAGATGGTGTGAAATTCTGCCTATTGTAGCTGGTGGGTCGATTAATCTTGTGGGTCGACAATATGACTTAAAATACGTGTAATCAATTAATGAGGATATATGGAATGATTGTAGGAAATGTTGAATTATTCTTGATAGATGTCCATGCAGGATCCGTACTTATGAGGGATGTCTAGTGGAGATCGTGTCGCGTGGTTAGTATTAATTATTGGTGGAATGAACTGGTGATATGGAATATGTGACTTAGGGATTATACCTGTGGTAATTGTTGATTACACCGAATAATTGTAAAGAGATGTGTGCTACGCTTGGGATAATAAGTTGCATGAATAATGGTTCGTCATGGTTAGTAGACCAAAAGAAGTTGTTGATATGCGTCTTATGTTGGATTAACTGATAAGTTAATTGTGTTGGAGTTGTGAGAACGTGGTTCTCCTTGTCGATTGTCATACGGTAGATATGGTCTATGGTTCGTTGGTAATATAATCAGTTGTGGTTATATGAACAGTGAAAAGTGATTTTATTAAGAGCAGATGTTGTTGCTTGTGTGCAACAGTGTTGGACTTGTCGGGATTTGGGTGATTATGGCATCCGTATTGGCTAAGAGTATTGGAATGTGAGTAATGGTGGGATTTGAGTCGAACTTTCTTTTGAAGGTTTACGGATTCAAATGAAGGTATAAATTTTATGGGAGTGCTTGCCTCTTTGTTTAGCCGTCTTGATTAGTGTGCAAGAAAATCTCCCCTGATTAAGTGGCATTTTGTCAAGTTACAAACTTGACTCCGATGATTGGAATTATGGATGAAAGAGTAGTATTTGAAGTAACCGGCTTATGGGTTCCAAATGTGGTGTGGTATTGAACCATGCCAATCTTTGGATTTGGGCTAATCTGTTTAGTCTATGCTATGAGTATGGATTAACACCCAAAGCGTTGGAGTGGGACGCTCTCTTTAGCGTTCAACTGATTTATCTTTGGTAACCCTGGAGTTAAGCGCTTAAATTGTAATTCTATCGTGACTAGAGTTGGATTTATTTGGGAAACGTGTGTGGTGTTTGCGAGCGTTTCAAAAAGGTGAATCTTATGATTGTTTCATAAGTGATTTTTGTTGGTAAGGTGTTCCCTGCTGGGGATGTGTTTCCTTCTCTTTAAGAGAATTGGTAGCGGTTATTAGGCGTAGATGTTTGATTTGAGAGTTGATGCTATCTTCTGTTATTGGCTTTGGTTAAAATGCGATGTTTTGCACGCATTGCGTCTGATGGTTGTTGGGTTGTGATGCGATATGGTATTTTTTTCCTGTTAACGCCGGCCGTAGTTTATGCGAATTTGAGCAACCATCGATGTTGTTGGGTGTCAATCATGTGACAAAGAGAATGAAGTCTCTTTGTGAATGGTTAATGGGTATCGTGGGTTACATGACGAATAAATGGTGAAAAAGATTCATGACATCGCTTTTATAAGCATAAAAGAGTTGTTGAGCCAGGATGGTGAGAAAGTCATATAGAGATATATGACTAATCCGAGTGCTCTTGAAGAATTCGCATTCGTGTTATGAATCGAGATTTCCATTGCTCTCTAGCATGAAAAGGAATGAATGGGTAAATGCTAGTATTCAATCTATTTTAAATAGTTGGAGTATGTTGAGTGGTGGTAATTTTGTTATCATCTATGTATAGGGTAGCCAAAAGTAATGTTATTGGTTGATGTTTATGCCCATTTGTTGATATTGATGACTTGGTAGGGTTGTTAATTGTTGGAAACCATTGATCCAATAGAAAAAATGTAAAAGCGTGGAATAATGTCGAGTACATGTTGTGATTGGGATGAACATTGGATAACAATCATGATGAGGTAGTATAGAATGGAAGACGTTTTGTTAATCATCATAAACTGTATTTATAAATGTTGGGTATTGGTTTTTTGTTGAAGATCAATTTTTTTGCAAGGTTCTAACCTCGCTTGTTCAAATAGCCGTGGTCTTGGAGTGTATGTCTCACCTGGTTTGTCGTCGCCTTGAATACGGCGAACCACAGAGAGGGGTTGTGGTGTGAAAACACGTTTGTGCGTGGGAGATGAAGAGGGTTCTAGAGACTGCACCGCTTTTCTTGGAGAGTGGTTGGAATAAGGAGTGCGAGACCGTTTTATTTCATGGTCTATTTGGGAATTGAAGTGAAGCTGGAACCGTGAGAGGTTGCACTCTGTTGAGCTAAATCAACATTTTCTCGCTAGTGTTGGTTTTGAGAACTCGCTTGTCGTTTATTCCGGTTTGAGTCTTTGTGTGAATGTTTTGTGTTGCAAAGAAGTCTTTTGTCCTTTGGGGACTTTGTTGTTGATTTTGGTGTGTCTTAGATTCGGGGACGAATCCTTTTAAGGTGGGGAGATTGTGATGCCCTAGAATTTGAGAGCAATCCTAGGGTTTTCTTTCTTGATTGTTCCAGAAAGAAAGAGGGTTTTGTCGGGGAATGAAACAATTGAAGAATATGCGGCAATTTAATATTAAAAATTGGAGTTTTGGGCTAGTTTCCGCTGGGCTGAGGCAACCTGGGCCTGGGCCGGGAATTTCTTTTTCCCCCTCTCCTCCCCATGCCTTGGTGGGCCGGCCCACCACCCCCCTTTAAGTGGCGCCACCTCCCCCCTTTGCCCTAGGGTGCCTCCCTTCCTCCCCTAGTAGCCGCCACCCTCTCCTCTTCCTCCCCTGCGTGGTGGCTCAAGATCCACCACGAAACGCGAAGGAGAAAGCGAGAAGGGATCCGTGGAGGCGTGGAGGACGAGCAGATTTAAGATTCGGGGTTCATCGCGTGCTTTCCGTGGATTCTCGAGGAAGGACTCTAGGTAAATTTCCAGAATTTTACCCCCTGTTCTACCTAAGATTAGGAGTGTTTTAGATCTGGTGGTGTTTGGTTTGGATGGAATTTGATGGGGGAGAAGGGTAGTTGTTCACGCGGTGCTGTTTCTGAGAGGGGAGATTGTGCAGCGCGGATTGTTTCGCTGTTTAAGTGGCATACATGATTTTTACTGCAAAAACCTATAACTAGAAAGTTGTAGACAACGTCGATACCTAGCTTCTGTATTTTTTTCAGAATTTTTGGGCCGTCGGTATGAGAGTTATCTCTGTTGGAAGATGACGAACAGAATCTGGAAACAGATTTTGTCCACTGTGTTGGACGGTTGTTTAGGCATATTTAACGGCAGAATTGAAATTTTTGTCCTTCATGAAAGTTGTAGATCTCGTCAATATCTAGCTACTGTAATTTTTCTGTATTTTTATTAACAGTAGAAAAAAAGATACGAAATTGGGAAGAGAGGGTGCTGCTGTTCGATCCGGACAGATCGGGGTTTTTGGCGTTTAAATGGGATCGGGGAGTAGGAAGCGTGTGTTTGAATTGTGTGATGAATTGTGATGTTGCTATGTACTGAAATAATGTTTGTTCAGGTGGTGCCACTGCTGGGCGTAACTAGGTTCTTCGCCCACGTCGGTAAAGGCAAGTGGAAGCAGTTGTATTGTTAATCTATACATTGTTGTTTGATTCGCCTTCACTATAAACTCCAATTACAGCAATCATACATGGTTTAATCATTTGCTTTGAGGATTGCAATATCTTGACTGGTATTGTGATGTTGTGGTTTAGCTATGAATCAAGAGTAAGGTGAAGAATGATGTTGTTTACCGGATGAATTGTCTAAACATTTCATCTCTATGATATTTGTTTTCTATCCATGCTATATGATGATATGAAAACGTGTGGACTCAGTGGGAGAGGTTATGAATGAATTCATGCATGAAGCATTAACTGCATAATCATGCATTGGAAGTTTGTCGACGCCTTGGCGTCGCGACCGTGCAGTACAACACCGTGTGTTCTGAGAAAGGGCACGGTGAGGAGGAACATGGCATAAGCATGTGCATCAATCATATGCATTTTACTGAAGTGGTGTGGACTCTTTGATGTGGTATTGTACATGAGGAATGTGGAATGTTAGATATATGGTGGATGTGGTATTGTATATGAGGAATGTGGAATGCTAGATATATGGTGGATGTTTTATTGGTATTAGTTGTTCCGCTTGCTGAGATTACCCAATCTTACTACTTGCTGTTTTGATGTTTTCAGGTAGCGCACGTGAGTCGTAAGCATGAAGGGTGGGCTAGAAACACAATAATTTTTCTGATGTCATCACGACTCTCATGATCTAGTGCTTTAAATAATTCATTAGTTGGATGCAATTTTATTTCATATAGACCCCTTGTTGTTCCCTTTAAACCTGTTCTCGTTTATGGTTGTCCCATTAGAGATGTGTTATATTTGTGGTTGATACCTGGTTGAATTAGACTCGTTGTCTCTAGTATTGATGTCGTGATATTATTCCTATTTGAATTGCTTCCGTATTGTCCTGTTTTAGGGGAAATGCTGTCGAATTTTTCTTGTACAACAGTTGAGATTTATGGGGTGTTACATTGGAAGCCCCAGAGCCAGAGGAGGAACCAGAAGAGGCGCCACCTGCACCCGCGCCACAGCCACAGCACCAGCCAGATCCAGAGCCAAAGGAAGACGCCGCGTCGTCAACCACAACTGCAGTTGTGGGGCTGGGCGATTGTTTCGCGCCTATGCCGTCGCACCCGCCGCGAGGAGGCAGTGGAGGTTTTCTCGACGAGTGAGCGTAGGTTTTGCTGTTAGGACTCCTTCGTCAAGTCGCGTCATAGAATAAAAGATTCACCCTTAGAGGCGTTGGATTTTCTTTGCTTGCTGAGTGTGCAGTATGTGTTGCAAGGCCCTTAGGCATTGTAAGCAACCATACCAAGTTATAATTATTAGTAATAAAGTTGGATTTTGAGTTACACTTTTCCCCCACATAAGTTTCCCTATTACTTGTCTATTCTTATTCCCTCTCATCTCTGAAACCTTGGAGCAATCAACAGATGGTGAACACCCGCGGAAACCTTGGAGGCAACGGCAGTGGATCTCGCCGAACTGTAAGCCCTAATGATGGAGCACCTGCACCCCACCTAGCACCGCTAGTTGACATGCAGAATTTTGGAGCTTTTCTTGCTGCTCAGACTCAGTTGATGCATGCTATGATGCAACAGATGCAACACGTCACTGCTTAGGCCACCGCTAATCAAGTCAATCAGGGTCAACGCTAGAATACAAGACTGTCGGAGTTCATGAGGACTCACCCACCCACTTTCTCCGGGAATGCTAATCCGTTGGAAGCCGATGATTGGTTAAGGTCAATAGAGAGGAAGCTACACATTGCTCAATGCATGGGAAATGAGAAGGTACTCTACGCTTCTCATCAGTTGGAAGGGACAGCCGCCGAATGGTGGGAGAACTTCTGTGCCACGCAGGAGAACCCTCAGGACATCACTTGGGAGGAGTTTACAGCCGCATTTCGCCTGTATCATGTGCCGGAAGGAATCATGGACCTCAAGAAGGAGGAGTTCAGAGCACTGAAGCAAGGTAATCAGCCGGTGGCCGAATACCTAAACAAGTTCACACAGCTTGCACGCTACGCACCTGAGGATGTAGCGACAGATAAGGCAAGACAGTCTCGCTTTATAAAGGGACTTAACTCAGGACTGCAGGTGGGACCAGGGATCCAAATTTCGGTCCGAATCAATCTCGCCGAGATTTCTGATTTCTGACCCTCCGAATTCAAAATCCCTAAAATTCAAAATTCAAAAAATTCAAATTTCAAATTTCGGAAATCTCGGAAATCTCGTAAAATCTCGGATATTTAAGCGAAATTTCGAAATCTCAGAGAAAAAGACCGGATTTCAAATTTGAATTTTGGATTTTGGTTTGATTTGGTTTGAATTTCCGAAATCTCGGCCGAGATTTCGGATTTCGGTCGGGTCCGGGATTTGATTCAAAACGAAATTAGTATCCATGGGTGGGACTGATCACCCACACCTTTCCAGATTTCCAAGAGTTGGTGAATAAAGCGCTTATTCTTAAGGACAAGCGCAAGGAACTGGACGACAACAGGAAGCGAAGGATGCAACAGCAGGGATCGCGTCAGGGAGCGCAGCAATGTTTGAGGGTTGTGCCAAATCATTTTTTCAGATTCCAGCCACAGAATGCAACAAGGACACTATCACCAGCACCAAGACCCGTCAATCAGAACTATCGCATCTTCAGCCTCCACCGAAACGCCGCTTCAGCAAATCAGGGGACAAGTGAGACGCCGCTACAATCGCAACGAGCTAGCGCGACTTTGCCAACAGCTGCCCTAAGAAGACAAGCGAGAGTGACCCGATCCGCTTCAATCTAGGATCCACACCAGCCAGGACGCATGCACCAGGAGCCAACCGAGGGACAAAGACAGCCAGAGCAAAGCACCCTGCATCGTGGTGAGAGGCCGAGTCAACCATGTCACCGCAGATGCACTTCAGAATGCCGCGGACGTCGTACTGGGTAAGTTACTTGTCAACTCAGTACCTGCAACAGTTTTGTTTCACTCTAGAGCTTCGCATTCGTTTGTTTCTCAAGGCTTTGCTGCTAAAAATGATTTGGAGATTGCAAGACTTAAATGCATGCTTTTAGTTCAAACCCCTGGTTCCGAACTTCGAACTAAAGTAGGAAGTTCTGGGGTAAGAATATTAATTGATGGGATAGAGTTCCTAGCGAACCTTATTGTATTGGAAACCCAAACCTTAGATGTTATTTTGGGAATGGATTGGTTATCCCAGCACAAGGCCGTTTTGGATTGTGGACGAAGGATTATCTCAGTTGAGAGCCCGTGTGGAAGGAAAGTGGAATTTCAAGCTACCGCCGTTAGAGATGGACAGTTGATGGTTAACAACACCAAGGCAATCAGCATAGAAGATGTCTTAGTGGTGAATGAGTATCCAGATGTTTTTCCTGAAGATCTACCTGGTATGCCGCCAGACAGAGACATAGAGTTTGTGATAGAGCTTGTACTTGGTACAGCGCCGATAGCAAAGAGACCTTACCGGATGTCCACCGAAGAATTGGTAGAGATGAAGAAGCAACTTGAAGAGTTGATGGAGAAAGGATTTATCAGACGAAGTTCGTCGCCGTGGGGAGCGCCAGTTCTGTTCATTAAGAAGAAGGACGGAAGTTTCAGGATGTGCATTGACTACCGTGCACTCAATGAAGTAACCGTGAAGAACAAGTACCCGCTACCCAGGATCGATGATTTGTTTGATCAGCTGAGAGGAGCCGGAGTTTTCTCCAAGATTGATCTGAGATCGGGATACCACTAGTTGAAGATCCGATCGGAAGATATTCCGAAGACCGCATTTTCGTCAAGATATGGACATTACGAGTTTACAGTTATGTCCTTTGGTCTGACGAATGCGCCAGCCTACTTCATGAATATGATGAATAAGGTGTTCATGGAATATTTGGACAAGTTTGTTGTTGTGTTTATAGATGATATCTTAATCTACTCCAAGACATAGGATGAACATGCAGAGCACTTGAGGCGAGTTTTGGAAAAGCTGAGGGAACAACAACTTTTCGCCAAGTTCAGCAAGTGTGACTTTTGGAAGGACAAGGTGGAGTTCCTTGGACATGTAATGACCGCAGAAGGAGTCGCCGTTGATCCAAGCAAGGTAGAAGCTGTGTTACACTGGGAACAGCCGAAGACCGTGACCCAAATCCGGAGTTTCCTTGGAATGGTAGGTTACTACCGCCGTTTCATTGAAGGCTTTTCGACAATTGCGAAACCCCTTACGCAATTGTTGAAAAAGGAGAGGAAGTTTGCATGGACGCCAGAGTGCGAAAAAGGTTTTCGAGAGTTGAAGAAGCGATTGACATCGGCCCCGGTGTTGGTTCTACCGGACGTCAATCAAAGCTTTGATATTTATTGTGACGCATCGCGCCAAGGACTAGGATGTGTGTTGATGCAGAACGAAAAGGTCGTCGCTTATGCATCAAGGCAGTTGAGGCCGCATGAGGAGAATTATCCAACACATGACCTAGAGTTAGCTGCCGTAGTGCATGCCTTGAAGTTGTGGCGACATTACCTGATTGGAAACAGATGTGAAGTATACACAGACCATAAGAGTCTTAAGTACATTTTCACCCAATCAGACCTAAACATGAGGCAGAGGAGATGGTTAGAGTTGATCAAGGATTATAATGTCGGGATCCATTACCATCCCGGAAAGGCCAACGTGGTGGCCGATGCCTTAAGTCGGAAAAGCCATATTATGAACATGTTGACGGCCACGAGTCAGGATGAGCTATGTGAGGATTTTCAGAGAATGCAGATTGAAGTAGTACCAGAAGGATTCTTGGCCGCATTAGAAGTGAAGACTACCCTGGGGGATCAGATCCGAGAAGGACAGAAGGATGATGGCAAGATCCGCAGGATCAAGTCCAAGATGGACAAAGGCAAGGCAAAGGACTTCAGATTGGACGAGCAAGGCATGTTATGGATGCAGGATAGAATCTGTGTGCCAAACCAGAAGGAGCTGAAGCAATTGATTCTAGAAGAAGCCCATGACTCCAAGTATTCAATTCATCCGGGAAGTGCCAAGATGTATCAGGATTTGAAAGAAAGATTTTGGTGGCCAAGCATGAAGCGTGAAGTTGCCGAGCATGTTGCGTTGTGCGACATATGCCAGAGAGTCAAGGCAATGCATCAGAGACCAGCAGGATTGCTACAGCCGTTGAAGATACCTGAGTGGAAGTGGGAGGAAATTGGAATGGATTTCATTACCAGTTTACCCAAGACTCAAGGAGGATATGACTCCATATGGGTTATAGTAGACCGCTTGACTAAGGTCGCTCACTTTATTCCCGTAAAGACCACTTATTCGGGAGATAAGTTAGCCGAGTTATACATGACCAGGATCGTCTGTTTGCACGGAGTGCCGAAGAAGATTGTATCGGACAGAGGTACCCAGTTTACCTCGAGGTTCTGGAACAAACTGCATGAAGCCATGGGAACCCGTTTGAACTTCAGTACATCATATCATCTGCAGACAGATGGGTAGACCGAAAGAGTTAATCAGATATTGGAGGATATGTTAAGAGCTTGTGCTTTGGCTTATGCTACCTCTTGGGATAAAAGTCTGCCGTACGCTGAGTTCAGTTACAATAACAGCTACCAAGCCAGTTTGCAGATGTCGCCATTTGAAGCACTTTACGGTCGACCCTGTCGAACACCGTTGAAGTGGAATGAGACAGGTGAACGCCGTGTCTTTGGACCGGACATTCTTCAAGAGGCCGAAGAACAGATTTCCATGATCCGAGAAAGACTGAAGATAGCACAGTCAAGACAGAAGAGCTACGCCGATAACCGTCGCCGAGACCTGAGTTTTGAACCAGAAGATTTCGTTTATCTCAGAGTCACGCCACTCAAGGGAGTTAAGAGATTCCATGCCAAAGGAAAACTCGCGCCGCGATATGTTGGACCATTCAAGGTTCTCAGTCGTAGAGGGGAAGTTGCGTACCAGCTGGAGCTACCGCAATCACTAGCAGGAGTACATGACGTGTTCCACGTGTCCCAGATGAAGAAGTGTCTCCGAGTACCAGAGGAGCAGACACCGCTTGAGTCAATCGAGTTACGGGAGGATCTGACTTACAAGGAACACCCCATCAATATTTTGGACACAATGGATCGAGAGACGAGAAACAAGTCAACCCGTTTCTGGAGAGTTCAATGGAGCAACCACGCGGAGAGTGAAGCAACTTGGGAGCACGAAGAGAATTTGAAGAAAGAGTTTCCGAACCTATTCTTTAGTAAGCTCTGAATCTCGGGGACGAGATTCTGTTAAGGGGGGGAGGTTTGTAACACCCCAAAATTTTGCTTTTCTTAAATTCAAGTGTGATTTGGCACTTTGGTGAATTTTTGGAATTTTCTGGAATTTATTTGGATTTATTTGGAATTTATTTGAATTTATTCCCATTTGAAATACTTAAAGAATTTGATTTTGCAAATAAAATTTTGTTAGAAATATTTTATTTGTGTCCAAAAGGTTCCAAAATATTTTCTAGAATTTTTCTGAGTGTTTTGCTATTTTTAATGAATTAAATGAATTTTTGGGAATTAATTTGGATTATTTAATCGCTGGAAAAATCGAGTTGGTTTGTACTGTTCATCCGACCGGACCCGAGTCCAAGTCAGACTCGAGTCCGACCCGAGCCAGCCGACCCGGTCGAACCCAGTCGCCTAACCCTAACCATCTCGACCGTCCGATCAAGATAGAACGGCCGAGATTGAGCCACGTCGCCCGAACTTTAGCCGAACTCGAGCCCAAATCCTCGCACCGTTGGATCTTGATCCAACGGCTCACGTTGAGCCACGTTACCCAATCTGAATCCAACTCGGATTCCGCCGCCGCAACTGTGTGGGCCTCGGTTTCTGCGAGTTTCACGGACGCCGAGGACCCTATTTAATGCGCCGCCGCCACCGGGTTGCCGACTTCCGTGCGCACCCGTAGCCCTAGCCCACGCCACCTGAGCCGCAGCCGTTTGCCCGCGCGAGCTCGCCGTAGTTGGTCTAGCGCTCCGCCGCGGTTAATCGCAGATTCTGCCGCCGTCCGCCGTCCTCCGCCGCCGTTGAGCTCAGATCCAAAACCGCAAGGTCAAGCCGCACCGGAGGGGACCCTTCACTCCGCCGGAATCACGCCCAAACGCCGTCGGGCGTGTCGCCATCCTCGTCTCCGGTGAACCAACGCCGCCGCAAGCCATCGCCGTCGATCGAGCTCCACCAGCCGTCCGATCCAGATCCGAGGGCTCAGAATCGTCCACGTCACCCCCCGGTGAGATCCACGTACTAATCCTCAGATCTATTTCCAACCGTTGGATTTAGATCCAACGGCGTAGATTGTGCCACGTAGCCTTAACCGCACCATACTAGATCCAATCTCAGCCGTTAGATCTAGATCAAACGGCTAGGGTTAGCCACGTTGTAATCGCCAGATTGGATCTTGACCGTCTGTAACATCCCAAAATTTGGGTTTTCAAAAATTTTGGTTTAGTTTAGCTTCCCAAAAATTTCCGTCGATTTTCTCGCGTTTATAAAGCTTGATTTGAATTTTCTAAAAGCTAAAACAATTTAATTCGATTATTCTAAACCTCAAATAAAATAAATTTTATTTTATTTGGATTCCTTGTGTTTCAAGAAGTTCTTCTGTAATTTTTGAGATTTTTCGGAGCTTGTTTGCTATTTATTGGACTAAATTGGAATTTATTTGTATTAAGCCTTTTTGTTGAAATTAATTAATTATTTGGAAAAGTTTATATAAAGTTTTGTTGCAAATATTTTATTTGAGTTCAAAATGTCTCAAAATAATTTCTGGAATTTTTCTAGAATTTTTCTGGTATTTTTATTGCCTCTATTGATTTATTTGAATTTCTGGAATTAAATTAATTAGAAAATCCGAATTTCTGCTTTGGGCCTTCTCTCTCCTGCGCCAGCCCACTCCACCGCGCTGCGGCCCACGTGCCCCGGCCGGCCCAGCCGCTTGCCCCAGCCCACGCCTCTCCTCGCGCCAAGAGTCGCCGCCCGCTCGCCTCCCTCCTCCACGCATCACCGGCCTGGTCGCGCCAGCCAGCCCACACGCCCCCGCTGCCACGTGTTGGCCTCCCGTTGGCCCACGTCGCCCCCGGATTCGATCCGCACACCAAGTGTTCGATAAAATGCCTATAAGACCCGTTTTTGCTCCAAACGCGCCCAAACTTGATTTTTCTTGACCTAGCCGCCACCCCAACATCATGTAGACCTCCCATGACCTCTCCCACAGATCTTCAACCTCCGGATCTCCCCCAAACCAGAGAAATCCATCCAATGTCGCCCGAACGTCGCCCAACACCGGCCGAACTTTGGAGCCGCGTCCCGGGCAGCTCTTCGACTCTTTTCGAGATCCGTCTTCGCCATGGTGTGCCACAAGGTACCATATGCTTGCTTTCCAAAATTCAACCAATTTGGCCCACGGGATCAAAAGTTATGGCCGTTTCAATCTCGAATCTTGCAGAGGCCATAACTCCCTCAAATTTTCGAGTTTGACCGTGAAATTTTTTGTGTAGACTCCTGGGGATGTCCTCTACGTGATGCATATCTTGCCAAACGGTTTTGCCCTCTGGATTTGGCACAGAAAAATATTTTCTCCGATCAGACTGCGATCAGACTGCGTTTCAGACAGCGGCAAACTTCCTCGTGCTTTCCCCGCTGTTCCAGAAGGTATTTTTTTGATCCACCTGCGTCACGGTGTGCCTCTTCATCCCATATAGCTCTCGGTCAAATTTCGTTAAGTTCCGATCATTATTCTAGAAGTTATGGCTGTCCAAAGTTTTGATCCGAAACCCGTTAATCGCCAGTTTGTGATTAATCCGGAGGGGCGCTGCAAAATCCGCCTATACCGTTGAGTTCGTCTCGCCGCGTTCTACGCAGTAGACATTCCCCCTTTGCCATCCCATCCTCCGGAAATTTTTTTATATATTTAGGCCGCCGTTTGCCGTCGCCGCGCGTCGCCTTTTGACACCGGCTATTTTAGCTCGCTCCGGCCATGTTGTCGCGTCCGGTGGATCATCTTGTACTGTTTTGGTCCATCCTTAGAATTCCTTTGGCCTTCGTTTGCCGTCGAAGCCCGATTCCGGCCTTAAACCGTCGTCTTTCAGCTTAAACCGTTGCCGTCGATTCGCGTATCGGTTAGCCATCCTTGATAGCGTTTTATCGCGGCCACGTTGTTGCACCGACGGTCGCTACCTTGTTTCATGAGTATCCTATCATCGTTTCACCTCCACCGTTAACGTTTGCCGTTAACGCTCCACCGTTAACGCACTGTCGTTAACGCTCCGCCGTTAACGTTTCGCAGTTAACGTTCCTCCGTTAACGTTTCGCCGTTAACGCCCCGTCGTTAACGTTTCGCCGTTAACGTTCCGTTAACGTTCCGTCGTTAACGTTTCGCCGTTAACGTTCCATCGTTAACGCTTGGCTCTCTTTACCTCGTTGTCATCGCATGCGTGCATTTTTGCACAAACCCTAGTGCGATGCCTTCACCTGTTCTATCATCATGACGTGAGCCTAATCGTCATATCATCTTCAAAGCCGAATCAAATCCCTAACCTAAGACCGGTTCGATGAACTAAGTTCATCGTGAGCCGCGTTGTTATCTTTGCAATCTTTCCTGTTGTTTCAATCGTGGAACGACACTTGTCTTGTCTTATCCCTGAAAACCTAATCTACCTTTAACCTAGACTTCGTTCGTGGACTTGGTCGACAGACCATTGGCCATGTGTCATACCCTTGTGCCCGATCTAATCTATCCGTCTCTCTTTTGTTTGATCGTATTTCGTTCAGTCAACAAAAGTCAACCTTGAGCTTCAGTTTAGTTCATTGTGAACTAACATATCTTTATGGACCCGGTCTACAGATCGAGTGCCCATATGTCAATATCTGTCCAATCAAGATAATAACTTCGGAAGAAATATTCTTCGGAATATTATTCTTTCTTTCCCAGTTATTAGTCTTTCCATTTTCGGTGTTTTTTTCCGAAAGCTCGTTCTCTTTTGTCTAATCTTCGATCCAATCCTTTCAAGTTCCTTAATTTCATCCCAGCCGTTGTGCCCAATGCTTTTCGTTCTTAATTTGGAGTTTATTTGAATTGTCTTTTGAGTTTTGTTGTATTTGTGTTTGTTTATCGTTAGACGTGTCGTCCGGAAGTCGTTCGAGCGAGTTGAGGATCGAGAAAGTGGAAGTTGAAGATCGAGGACCAAGGATCAAGGATAAAGAGTAATTGACAGTAAAGTTTGCAAGGGCCAGGCAAGTTGTGCTTTGACCATGTTGATCCCATTTTCGAACTTATGTTGTTTCAAATTATTGCATGCTAGTTGAATATAAACTGATTTCAATTAGTTTGGGATTAGATATTTAACCTACTTGTTATTGCCACCTTGTCTATAATAGCTGTACGCCATGAATCATTTGTCACCCTAGGTTTCTTGATTAATAGTTGGCTTTAAATACTTTGCCGACATGGGTTATTTAGACCGTCAGTAGTTTGCTTAGCCATGCAACGAACCTTTGACATCGTTTTGGAAATACAAAAGCTCAATATTGACTAATGGAATATGCAATGTATTTTGGAACGGTGTGATGTGTTGCCGACACGATGAAGTTGATATGTGGAGGTATTCGTACTTCTTCAAGGATGTTGAGTTGTTGGCATTGTGTTGCGCAATAATCAACTGGGGTGATAAAATGATTTAGACCGGGGCAAGTGGCAAGATTATGATCGGGTGGGCCAGGTGTGGCACTAGGAAGGTTGATTTGATTCTTCGGGTAGTCTTGCCCTGGTCATTCTAAGGACTTAACCTTGCAAGCCTTTGAACTGAGTCAAACATACAACCACATGACTGTAGTGGGACGGTCCTAGTTGAGTAAGTTACTAATAACTTGCATGTGGTACCTCGGGGTGTCAACTATACCTTTTGTGTAGTTGTACGGGGAGCGTCTGGGTCATGCGCCAGTACCCATCTAACGGTGGATTGGCCTAAACTTCGCCTTCGCTAAGGGAAGGGTTAGTGTGCAATCACCGGAGAGGATCACTTGTGTAGTTAGAGGCTTCCGAAAGGCTTTGTTATGATCGCTCATTCGCATACTCTTGTATGGCAATTCACGGCTGACGTGGTGAGTGGATTGTATCTTGTGGGTAAAGTGTATAACCTCTGCAGAGTGTAAAATCTATTCGAATAGCCGAGTCCACGGTACTGGACAATGCTCGGGGATTACAGTTAAGGGTTAGCTTTTCTCAAAATTGAACTTGGGATTGGAGGCAGTTTGCCTGTGGAAAAGTGATAATTGTTTAAGGTTGTGGTATGGTTTACTTGTGAAATAACTGTGGAATCTATTACTGTTATTACTTGTTTTACTGCTTTACAATCTATTATATTTATTTGTGATTGTTGCTTTTCTGCAAAATAACCATTCAGCCTGTTACTTGGAATAAGCCATGCATATAGTTATTAGACTTGCATTCTGTGCATGACTTGCTGAGTGCTTTATGTACTCACCCCTTGCAAAAAAACAATCACTAGTGAGCAAAAGTCTACATCGTCGAAGAAGAAGAAGTTCCGTGAGAAGGCGATTATCTAGGAGTCGAACCATGTCAGTTGCCTGTGGCGTATTGATGGGATTCACCGATGTTCTTCGTTCCGCTGCTGCTTATTTGGAGTTGAAGCCGTCAAGGCTTCGCAAGTGTAAGGTTGTCCTTAAGGTCATTCAATAGTTTATATTCTATATTTGTGTTACTTTTACTATTCCGCTGTGTATGATTGTGATATTCATCTATGTTGAGACTGTGTGCACTAGCGTGATCCTGGACTAGTGCTGAATACACAGAGGGTCTGGATTTGCAAATTCGGGTCCCGACACCGTCCGATCAAACGCGTGAGGTTAGATCTAATCTGAGCCGTTGATTTTCAAATCAACGGCTGAGATCATGCCACATGCCGGAAGGCTGACCGTCGCGGTTAGCGCGGTCACGCCAGTCGCCGCTGACGTCAGCGTGGGACCCGCATGTCGCTGGACCGAAACCACAAAGATGGACGTCACAGGTGACGCCATGCCGACGCCACTGGGGCCAGTGTCAGCCCACTCGGCCGAAAGTTGCGGCGCCGACGCCATCTTTGGCGTCACGGTGGGGCCACCTGTCAGAGACACGAGCCGTGGACCGAGTCCACGGTGGACCGAGCCAAACCGTGCGCCGGGTCCATGGACCCAAGGCGACGTGGCGTCTCCTGATTGGTCCACGTGTCATGCTGACGCAATAATTCAATTTCTGAAAAAGAAAATGATTTATTAATTCGAATTATTGATTTCAAAAATGGATTCAAACTTCAAACGCTTATAACTTTTGCGTTTCAACTCCGATTTGAGTGATTCAAATTTCTAAATTTTCATAAAAATGAGACCTACTCAAATATGAATTTTAAATAATTTTTTATTATGAATATTTATCTGTTTATAATTAATTAATGTTTTCTTTAAACTTTAAACGGTTATAACTTTTGCATTTAAACTCCGAATTTGACGATTCCAGTTTCTAAAAATTCATAAAATTATGCTCTCTCTGTTTGTGAACTTTATTTGGATGTTTGGACACTTTTTGTCTACTGTTTATTTATTTATTGCTATTTGCACGCTTTACGAGTAGACGTTGAAGTGCCCGTAGGCTTCGAAGGTGAAGTGTTGACCCAGGAGCCAGCTCAGGACCAAGAACAAGTACTCTTTGAAGGCAAGTTGTGCTTTGACCATGTTGATCCCAATTTCAAATTAATTTGATTTAAACTATTGCATGCTAGTTTAATTAGAAAATGCTTTATTTAATTATGGGAAAGTAGATAAATGCCAAATTGTTGTATGACACCTTGGTTAATTAAATATGTGCCATGACCCCTTGTCACCCTAGTTGAGGATTAAATAGTTGGACATTACTAAATTGCCAACATGGGAATTTAGATCGTTGTAGAATATTGCTTAGACCTGCTACGTGCTCATGACATGATTTTGGACAATCAAATGTTAATATTGACTTAATGATATATTGAACCTGTTTTTGAAAGGTAACATGTGTTGTGATGTTGATAGCACGTGGTGCATGGTAATCAACTGGGGTTTGATAAATAGTTTTCGACCGGGGCATGTGGCAAGAATGATCGGGTGGGCCAGTTGTGGCACCGGGAACGTCGATTTGGTTCTTCGGGTAGTCTTGCCCTGGTCACCCTAAGGACTTAACCTTGCAAGCCTTTGAACTGAGTCAAACGTGCAACCACATGCCTGTAATGGGACGGACCTAGTTGATTAAGTTGCTAATAATGTACCTGTGGGACCTCAGGATGTCAACTACACCCTTTGTGTAGTTGTATGCGAGAGGCGTCTGGGGCTGCGGCCAGGTACCCATCTAACGGTGGATTGGCCTAAACTTCGCATTCGCTAAGGGAAGGGTTAGTGTGCAATCGCCGGGAGGACCACTTGTGCTGTTAGAAGTTTTCGAAAGACTCTGTTACGGACACTCGCCTTTGTGGTGTTTGGCTGTATCTTGTGGGTAAAGTGCATAACCTCTGCAGAGTGTAAAATCTATTCGAATAGCCGTGTCGGCGGCATTGGACATCTCTCGGGGATTACAGTTAAGGGTTAGACTTTCTTGAAAATAACTTTGACTTGAAAGGTTGGGTTTAGTTTAATAATATTGTGGATGGAAATGTGGTTTAGAATTGGGAAAGATGTTTATTTAACTCCTGGAAAAATTATTGATGTTATACTTGTTTTTACTGCTTTCTAAACTACTTATGATACTTGTTAAATGCTGTTTACTGCAAATATACCTTGAGCCACTCCTTTGTATTAAGCCATGCATGTAGTATATTAGCTGCATTCTGTGCATGACTTGCTGAGTACCAAGTACTCACCCTTGCCGCAATACAACACCAGTTGAAGAAGAGTCTACACCAGCTTTGGAGGAGGAGCTCCCAGAGGAACCGTCTAACTAGAGAGCGAGCCCAGTCAGTTGCCTGTGGTATACTGGATGGCGCCACGATGTTATCTTACTTTTTCCGCTGCTATTATTTCTCTTTTAATAAGTTCCGCCCTGCGAGGCGTATATTTGTAACTTGACCATAAGGTCGAGCAACCAGTTTGGTTAACTAATTAAAGTACCCTATTATTCGTTGAGTATGATTGTGATATTTACCAATGTTGAGACTGTGTGCACTAGCGCGTTCCTGGACTAGTGCTGAATACACAGAGGGTCCGGATTTGCAAATTCGGGTCCCGACATAACCTCCACCAAAACGCACTATCACACTTATTTTTCATGAATGATTCTATTGTGATTATATTCGACTTCTTTTTGCCACATGTATTGCATGTTTACTCGTTGTTCTTTCTTTTCTGGATTTGGATATTGCTTCACTTCTTATGATACGACGTGTAGACACCGACTTTCCGGATACCACCGTCGACGACCCCGACTCCACACAAGAAATCACTGAGCAAGGCAAGCACCCTCCTTTGACCATATTGAACCCACTATTTTAATTAGTTTACGTTGTTTGTCAAAACTATTATGCATGCGCTATGTTCATTAAATTTGCTATATTGTGGGATGTGGTAGAACTAAACCTAGCTTGTGGGATTGTATCAATTAATTGTTGACATGAGAACATTGAAAACCCTAGGTTATGGTTAGACAAAAAATAATGTCAAATGGGTATACTCGATTAATTATTTGCACATGCTTAGTATGCTCTAGTAATGGGATCTCGAACAATTGGTTATGTTGTTCGTGATAAACACTGAAAAACTTGTTAGAATTGAGAAAGACACATGTTGTCTCATAATTTAAAATGTTGGATATGACAGTAAAGGATACTGGTAGTTTGGTAAAAATGAAAATAAAACTATGTTTTGACACGGGCGGATTATGGCAATAGCCGGGTGTGTAAGCTTTAACTTACACGTAGTTAGGGGGAGTTTCCGCCTGGGTCAATTAAGGACCGAACATAGTGTTGTATAATCCATGAATTGCCGCACAACCACAATTGCTATTTATGGGGTAGCCTCAACCTACTAAGTTATTTAAAACTGGCTTTGTACATTGGGAGGCTGAAGTAGCACAAGCCTTAAGCTCTTTCGAGTTGGCTTGTAAGGGGCTTCCACATGGACTTGTGGGTAATTGGATACCGATGCAATGGTGTACGCCTCACTATGGGAGGAACATGTGATGTTTATCTCGCGCAATGAGAATTGATATGTTTATGAAATTGTTATTCCTACCATAATGAGGGTTTGTCGGCACCGGGCTGGTGTAAAATCAGGATTAAATAATGTAATGGTTGTGTATGATCATTCCGCAGCACACCATAGGAAGTGTGTTAATTTCGAATGCATAAAGGAGTTGATCTTTAAATTGTGGGTAAAGTTGTACAACTCTGCAGAGTCTAAACTTTTCGAAAAGCTGTTCCCACGGTTATGGGAATCTTGGTGCACTGACACTAGTTAGAATTTTGGTATTTTCATAAAAATGGTTTGGAAACTCATTGATGGTTGGAAAAAGTCTTGTTAATATGTTGTTGTCAATGAAATGGGAATGGGAATGGACGATATTCTACCCACAATCATGGAGGATTGTGAGGTTGTTACTATTCTTATTCATACTTGTTATTTACATATCTGTCAATTGCTTTACAAATTACGCTTGCAATCTATTATTTTGTATTTACAATTCAATTTTACTTTATGCAAAACAATTTAGTAGCTTACCCATGACATAGCCTGCATTTACTATATACATTGTGATACACTACAAGTCTTGCGAGTACATACGTGTACTCAATCTTGCTATTGTTGATATTCAGAGAACGAAGAGAACGAGTTTCCCGATCCCGACGCAGAATACGGGGACTTTGCTAACGAATCTTTCTAAGGTTTTATCCTTGTCAGTTGCCTGTGGTATTTTGGGTAGAAGGCATACTACCAAGCAATGTATCTTCCGCTGCAAACTTTTAAATTCGGCCAATAGGCCATGATGTAAGACTTTATTTCTATCAATGTAATATGAACTTGTATGGATGTGATGACAATGTTGTAAATGTGCGTACTAGCCACTAATTATGGGACTAGTACTGTTTTCACATAGGAATCCCTCTTGGTATTCCACGCCATAAAAGGGAGGGTTCCGACAGAAGACGATAAGGGGAAGCAGCCGGCTAAGGTCCGCACTATGTAGCAAATCCTTGATGGATTACAAAGACCATCCGGGGACGCGGGTAATCGGGAGGGAAGGGATACACATAAAAAAGACAAAAAAATTATGTTTTATACCCCTGAGACGTTCGGCATAGGCTATCCATTCGGCGACAGCTAGGAGCACTGTGCACCCCCAAGGAGCTCTTTCATAAGAGAGATTGAGCGGTGTCCGAGAACAAATCGCACAAGATTGACGGGTGATGTAATATGTAGAAAATGTGACGCGTCATTCCCACTCTACGAACATACGCGGAACAATCACTTGTTCCACCATGACAACCAGTGTTGTCATCATTTCTTCTAGAAATGTCGTCACTGTTGTAATGGCCTTGTAATAAAATCTGTTGCTTATGTCATCATCTGAACTTTCGTTGTATCTGCCCTACTAAGGTTGCTGGCTGCATCTACACGCTTTTCACAATGACCGTAATGACATAAACAATTTGGCTAAAATTTTCCTGGGCTACAATATTCATATCATGGGTTGTTGTCGACAAGGGTAATTGCACTAGTAGAATTTATATGCAAAGAAAGGTTTAAATAAAATATTTTTTCAGAATATGATAGTCCAGATATCAAAGAGCAAATCTGGTCCCTTCTTCCTAAAAAATACATTTAAACTTTATATTTTACGGCCAGCCGAAAATGCTAAACTGTTTCATGTAAGAGAGGCTTCTTATAGTTATTTGGTTTATTCAACTGTGTTCATTCATAAATATTTTTGGAAAAATGGGACATCTAAGACCCTACGAATAAGTGATATTTATTTCATGATTTTTTTAGCCATGGTTTGTATGGTTCCTTCATAATACATAAAGGATCTTTAATTAAACTTCATTTAAACAATTTTAATTTGCTGTAACATCCCCAATTTCGGCCTCTTATTAAAATCTAATTTAAATTAAATTATATTCAAATTTGGATTTTCCTTAATGTTTAAATTAACCTGGCATCCTTTCCCTTCCGAAATTGGAACTCAATTCCCCTCCTTTTGAAAAATCGAATTTCCTAATTCCTGTCCGCGCCCGAAATTTCACCCGAGTTTTAAAATGCTCCAAAAATCCCGAAACCTATTGCATTAGGTTCCAAATATTCCAAAAACATTTTGGGATTTTCCCCAAGTTTTTTGGAAACCCTCTACTATTTATCTCGCGTGGCTTTCGCCAAAAAGTCCTCTGTTTGTCCCGGAATATCCTAAATTCCAAATTTCATCCAAATTCCGCGAAACCAACTTTATTGGGTTTCAAATATTCCCTAATATTATTAGGAATTTTTCCGGGATTTTTAGATCAATTTTGCTAATTTTTCCTGCGTGCGAATCTCTTCACTTGTTCTCAGCCAATGAGGAAGCGACACGTGGCGCTACAGTGTTCATCTTCTTCAACCCTTGGCTGGGCACGATACAGAGAAGTAGCTCTTTGCTTCATTCATGGTAATGGATCTTCATATGGCCATAACTCCCGAAATGATGCACCAAATCCATCATGGCCGGATCCGTTGGATTGGTAACGGCAAGACCTTTCCATCCCCGGGGTTAATGAGCCCTTAATCTCGCCGGAAAGTGATTAGTGAAGCAAAAACCAAAATTCACTATTATGGCAATAAATCGGTCGTTTCTTCACTAAATTGTGTGATTCCACCTCCATTTACTTCGTGTTGGAGTCCTCTTTCCCGTGCATACAACCTTCCATTGCCCCTCCCCGTCGTTCATCCGGTAGATCAAGAAAACCGACGAGGCAACGCCGTTTCTTGTGTTCTTCGGTTCCGTGGCCATATCTTCTTCTCCGGTGAGCCAAATCCAACTCCGTTTGAACTATTGTGTCCGTGTGGTCGTGGTGCTCATAACCCTCGATCAATTTTAGGATTCATCAAGTTTGGGCGACGAATTTCGCGTTTCAGTCCTTCCGGCCGAACCGCCGTTCGTCGCCAAATTCGCCGTCTCCGGTGAGCAATTATTCAATTGCTTGCAATCGTGAGCCCTTCTAGATGTACTCTAGTGGTTACATCAATCAATTTGTGGAGCCATATTCTAATTTTTGGGAAATTTTCAATTTTCGAAAAATTTTGGGGCTCTCTGTTCTTGGCCTCTGCTCGTGCTTGCTGTGTGCCTGCTGCCGGTGGCCTGTCGTGTCGTTGCCGGCCTGTCGCCGCTGCCGTCGGGACCCCGCCGCCCTACCGGTGCTCCATCGCATGCCGCTGCCGCACCGTGCGCCAAGCTGCCGCCGGCCGCGCAGCTCCGGCGCCTCGGACATTGCCACCGCCGCGCCGCTACGCTAAGCCGCCCGGCCGAGCATACTGGCTGGCTCGGCGCCTCCGGCAATCGCCGCCACTGCCACCGGGTAACCACCGATCTCGCCTTGGCCGCCCGACCCTGCCGTGGACCGCACCAGCCGGTCGCCGCGTCGCCTGCGCGCTCTGCCGCGCCGTCTGCTCGCGTCGTCCCGCGCCCTGCCGACCCCGCCGTCGCGTTCCCCGGCTGCCGCTTGCCGTCGCCGTTCGGCAGGCCACTGGCAGCCTGCCGCCACGCGCAGCGCCGTCTCCCATGCTCCCTCCGGCCGCGGCTGCCATCGCGTCGACCGCCGCCATCTCTTGAGGCCGCCAGTGGCAGCCCGGTCCCCACCTCGCCGGCACCATGGCAGAGCTCCTCCTCCCCTGTTCTTGCTCCACTTGGGGAAGAAGAGCCCTCTCAATGACAACATGGCCCCACCAGTCATAGGCTCCAATTAATCCAAAAATCAGGAAAAGAAGATTCCGTGGAATATTCTCGGATTTTGCATTTTCCATGATTTTTTAAACTTCGGCGGCTCATAACTTTTCCGTACGAACTCCGATTGACTCCGTTCAAATTCCTAAAATCATCTAAATTCAATTTCTCTCTGCCAGTATAACTTTTATAATTTTTGGATTTTATTTTATTTTATTTTATTTTATTTTATTTATTATTGTACCGTTTTACGTGTAGCCGACGATCTTGCTGAGTCCGCCGACCCCGCCACCGGACTTCAAGAGTTCGACATCCCCGCCGCGACTGAAGGCAAGTCCCTTGACGCATCTTGATCCTATGATTGCAAATGCTTTTACAATGTTTTATCGTATGCACTGCTATCTTTATCATCGTATGTCAAATATAGATTCCTAGTTATTCCGAATTGTGATCAATCACCTCCTTTGTTATTGTTAACCATGCTCAATTGTAACCCTAGGACTCTTTGCTATGTCATACCTATGTTATATTGTGACATTTGTTGATTAGAACGGTAGATATGCTTAGGGTACAAATTGATGAAAATGACCCATGGGTGGGATTATATCAAAATTGTGATTTATGATGTGATTTACAAATTATGGTAAAATATTTGGTACTGTTTTTGTAAAATAAAAACAAAAAGAAAAAGGATTTGAACTTGGGCGGAGTGGAATGTCGGGTGGGTGCAGAGTGAGCACTAGTTTCCAATGTGCAAGTACCGCCCCAAGTCAATTAAGGACCGACACTTATGACTGTCCATTCTGAGCATAACCGTACTACCACATATCTATAATGGTACGACCTGGCTAAATAATTTGTAGAAACCTAACTTAGACTCGCCAGTCGGTGGAATGTGGACGCCAGATGGAGGCGAGTTGTATTATCCCACACGGCGCAAGAAGGGCTTCTGTACTGGGTAGAGGGAGCCCTAACAACGGTGAAACCTCAGCGGGTGGGTCAAGTTAGGCGTATACATTGTAAAGGCCTTGTCATGATCTCTCCGCCGACACACCAAAGGAAGTGTGTTAATTGCATGGCATCAAGAGACGATCATGTCTTGTGGGTAAAGTTGTACACCTCTACAGAGTTAAAACTATTCGAATAGCAGTGCCTACGGTCAAGGGCAAAGCAAAGAATGCTTTCATACTGGTAGACATTGGTTTTTGTTTTAAAAAGAAATGATGCTTTGGGATTCGGGAGTGGTTAGAACTCTCGGATGTTTATTGGCGGATTGAGCCAACCAGGTAGAAGGAACCTGTTTCTTTTCATGACGGATATAGACATGCATGATTAAACCTGATCTTTTAAAAGATGACGGATAGAGCCCTTATACTTGTGTTGGTGGAAAGAACCTTCACTAGACTAATAAATAATTCAATTGTTAAAATAATTGCTAAAGTCTGCTTTATGAAAACTACTAATCAAGTATGGTTTGATGAAACTTGCATTTTATGCAAATGAACCATATTAAGCCTTCCTTGGAAAGCCCTACATGTGCATACTTTCCCCGACTTGCTGAGTACTTTTGTACTCACGTGCAACACAACTTGTCATCATCAGAAAACTATCAGGACGCCATGGAAGACGGTGAGTACTTTGTCGAGGAGTTCAAAGAAAATCGCCAGGACAACTAGGCGCGCGTTTCTAGTCATCGCCTGTGGCGTGTTTGGGTTTCATTACTTGTCATTTTATTTTCCGCTGCTTTGAACTCTGGTCATGTGACCATGTTATGTAATAAATGGCCATGTGGCCAATACTTTATGTTTATGATACAAATTTCGTTTTGTACGGCAATGATGTAACACTGTTTGACTGTGTGTACTAGCAACTGATCTGGGACTAATACGGAATTACACAGGAGATTTCGGATAGCTAATCCGGGGTCTCACATTTGCATGGAACATAGTAATTTTTATTATATAATTTGGATCCTTATAGCTTAATAAAAATTTAGAAATTTATTTCGTTCGATTTGGAGCTTAATAAAACTTACAAAAATTGTCCCCAGGCCTGTGTCACCCATTGATAGGGCGACAATACTTTGTTGCCAATTGATAGGGCGACTTTTATTCTGTCGCCTATTGATATGGCGAGTTTCCTAATGTCGCCTGTCTGTTCGGCGAGATATTATTCTGTCGCCCGTTGGTTAGGTGATACAGTTTTGTCGCCCAATCAACAGGTGACAGACGTATATTTCTGTAATTTTTGCTAGCCGACATTTAGTTTTGCAATTTTGATTAAAAATGTATTATTAAAAAAATCGTTATTTATATGCATGCCAATTTAACTTGGGGGCATATTCAGTGCAAACCTCCCTTACCGTGAAAACTCTGTGAAAACCACGTGTAAAGGTTTTAAAAAATTCTCAAAAAATTATCATAGGTAGGGGAGGTGAGGTTCTACAACTCTGTAAAATTTTA
This sequence comes from Rhipidocladum racemiflorum, assembly GCA_036346355.1. Lineage (NCBI taxonomy): Eukaryota > Viridiplantae > Streptophyta > Magnoliopsida > Poales > Poaceae > Rhipidocladum > Rhipidocladum racemiflorum. The sequence continues at coordinate 20,654,025 of CM070582.1, forward strand.
GGATCAAACTCAATCGCATTTCGAAGATATGAAAAAGACAAATTGCAAAATGAATAGTGCTAAACAGTGAAAAATTACTATTCATACTGAATTTGTCTTTTTCATATCTTCCAAATGAGATTGAGTTTGATGCTAAAATTTTACAGAGTTGTAGAACCTCACCTCCCCAACCTATGATAATTTTTTGAGAATTTTTCAAAACCTTTACACGTGGTTTTCATGGAGTTTTCACGGTAAGGGAGGTTTGCACTGAATATGCCCCCATTTAACTTATAGGGGGCAAGTAGGTGACTTATTGGATGTTTATGGATTTTTCCTGTTTCTTCGAAGCATCACTGACACTGCTCGTGTAGGTTGCTCAAAGGAATTTATTAAAATAACAAGAAGCAGAACACGCTAGTTTTTTAACTTGTCTTATGAAGTTAAAACATCATTCAAGCACCATAAGTTGAATTGAAACATCATTCAAGAGAGACTGTTTACTAAAATATACCAAAATTTAATTTACATTGAGATAAGAGGTGCTAAAAGTTGGTTTCTCTACATTTTAAATTTTCTGTATCTCTTGGTGCCATTTTAATGTAAATTTTAGTACCTTCCAATGGTGGTAAACAATCTCCATTCAAAAACCACAAGAGTTGAATTGAAACATCAACTCAATCACCATATGTATCGAAGAAAGATCATAGTGCTCGTAATTTACGTTTGGTGAGGAAAGATTCAGACATAAAATTTCCGTTCCAATATACCCATCTCTGGACTGAATTTTAGTAAGTGATGACACTTTGCAATAAACCTCATCTAGGCTTGGTTTTAGTAAGTGACGACACTTTGGTACAATACTGTTCATTCTTAACGGCCTTTCATTTTTCATCCTTGAAATATTTTGTTGGTTACCAATTTAGTTCCCTTGAGCATGCTAAGTATGCATTTTTCTTCTTGTTACTGCTATCCTTGTTCTTCAAAATAAGGATTGAAATGCCTTACATGGTTCATGTATTGCGTCTTGTGCTTGTTTATATAAGAAATTTTTTTTGCTATTAACGTGGAAATACGGAAGAAAAGGCTCATAGTGAGGCATTCTCAAGAAAACTTTTGATAAAAAAGACATTAACAGAAGCATCTCTATTGGAAAACTTTAACCTCTGGAATCATCTGGTGGTGGTCTTCTAACTTCTAGTATTCATCCAGATAAACCGTACTGATCATTGTTCGCCGGGGCAATCAAGCGCCCCTTGCACTCAAATTCAAGTTTTTTGTTTGGCTGGTTCTTCAGAAGAGATGCTGGACCGAAGACCATGTGTTCTTTTCGCACAGGAGAGCAGGAGATTCCGACGAGTCCATGTGTTCTTTTTGCACAGGAGCAGGAGATTCCGACTCATCTATTTCTCGCTTGTTTATTGCTAGGTGCCTTGGTCTTTTGTTTTTGTGATTATGTAATCCCGTTTATGTTTTATTTTCATCTTTCCTTTTTAACTCTGATGATCTTTGTCAGTTTTGTCGTTTCATTTCTTCATAATGCATTAACATGCAGTACTACAGCGTTTTTTCGAAAGAAAAAAAATCACTTGGACAGCCCAAATATGTTAACATTTTTAATCTGTATACTAGCATGTAATCCTTGGACAGCCCAAAAGTAAGAAAAAGGAAAGCTGACAAAGACCATGATGGACATGATGACGGAGAAAAGGGAGGTTTGTTGGACAAGGTTAAGGATTTCATGCAAGTCATTAGTGAAAAAGATTGAAGAAACCTAAGGATTTTGGTTCTGCTAGTGGGATATGATTAGGTAAGAGGCACGGATTACACCATAAAGGGACACATTGATGTGGACACTCCTTTTGGACACACATGAAAATGCTTATAAGCAAGAAGGGTGGAACAACTCGCCTTAAGAAGGGGGATGACCACGATGATGACGTGGTATCTTTTTTCTATTATTATTTTTATTTGGTAGACCAGTTACATGTTGTTTGTCCCTGCATCCTAATGGGGTCAGCACGGGAGAGTGTATAGGCATCTCCTAGATGTTTTTGTCTCAAATAATATCCAAATTTTGGATCGTAGGATTAAAAATTTAACTGTTAAATCAAATCATAGGATCGGATGTAATCGATACTCCTGAATCTCAACAATGATCCAATACTCTCAGATTTGGGTGATTTCAGCAAACAAAAACATCCGGATGATGTTTATCAAATCCTGATCAGCACTCACTACGCTAGACCTAAATCGTGTATATATATTAATTGGATGCCCTCTTAAAAGGCCCTATGTTAATCCTAGAAGTGAAAAGGTTAAAAATTATCATGTTAATAAGAGAAAAATAAAAAATACTAGAAAATCCGATATTATTCTAAAAAAAGTGAAAATCTTGGTTATCCAATCTCCTTAATCATTTTCATCCACAGTTTAGATCTATTTATAGAAATTGCTAATCGTGCAGGTGCATGGGTTAATGACTAGGTAAGCTAATCGTATGTGCTGCGAATTTGAGCAGACATTTCATTGTAACACGGGTATATTCAAAATGAATTTTAAAGACGGATCTTGATGGAATTAAACAATTATTTGCATGGAAAGATCGATCTTATCTACTAGTATCCTATTTGACATGTGGTAATCCTATTTTTCATATAATCTACATGCAGCGTACATGCTCACATGCACACTTGCTCTCCATCGAAGCAAGCATCTATTGGCACCAAAAACTTGGCATTTAGTACTCCATCATTACAAGCATATCTAAATATGGGAGCATCAGGGAAAGACCACTTATGCTTCATGTGGTGTGCTTGGTAGAAATAGAATAAAATTCAAAATCAAACTTTTAAACTTGGCAGTAAAACAACGGCGAAAAATCGAAAACCGATCGATTTTCGACAGGTTTACATTAAAAATCGAAGCACTCAACGGAAATTTAAGTGAAACTACGAATTCTTCCAAAGAAGAATCAGAAGTATGTTTTGCAGCAACTCGGAGCAAGAACTAATTCGCAGTGGTGGTGACGACAAGGGCAAAGAATTTTGGGACCACACTAGAGAAGATCTATGCCATACTCGTAAGACAAGCAAAGGGATGGGAATTTAAACCTTGCTCTTTTGTGCGACATCAGCAAAGATATTTCCAATCTGACTTGATCTTTGTGATATTAATTTGCCCTAAATATGCAATGCCGATAAATTCAATGCAAGTATTAAGCTAATCGTATGTGCTGCAAATTTGAGCAGCCATTTCAATTAGGAATAATTTGATATATGCTACTCCTCAATCTGAAAATTCGATGGTGTGTGTAAAAAATACCACTTAATGGCATGATTTTCAACATGCCATCGAATTTCTAATTCCTAGAGTGATAAATATCCAAATGCCCCTTTCAATTATTGGAATGACGGGTATATTCGAAAGGCACTTTAAAGACGGATCTGGATCGAATTAAACTATTATTTGCTCTATCTTATCTACCAGTATCCTGAAGGATCGTTATTTTTGATCCAGTTGATTTTGATGATGAGTATTTGAAAAAGATTTGAAACCAGTTTGATATTTCGACAAGATTTATTTTTTGGTTTCTTTATTTGAAAAGATCTGAAATCAGTTTGATTATTTGAAAAGCTTTTTGATTTTTGCAAAGGTTTTTGTTCGTGTTTTGAAATCGTGTTCTTAGAATATTTAATGCAATGCACTCCTGTGAGTGGTTGCATGGTTTAATGTGAGTCAAGTCGCGGACTTGTGCTCGAATCGCTTTTGTGGTTTGTTCATGTGCGTATTGCTCGAGGGCGAATGTGGTCGATGACGGATCGAACTAGGTTCATGGAGGAACCGAGGTTCGACTAGGTTCAGGGGGAACTGAGGTCTTGGTGGTCAAGGATGTCATGCGGGACGTTCGGGCTAAGAGAATGGTGCACATGAAGAATGGTTAGTCACGTGAGAATGGCATGAGGTCATTCGCGTGCAAAGTGTTAGTCACGTGAGTATGGTAGGGTTGGCATACGCGTGCAAGAGTTGTACTCGGCCAGGTTGGGCCAAGTGGAGTTGTGTTGAATACATGCTCTTTCTAGGATTAGGAGTGGGAATCCTTTTAGGATTAGGAATCCTTCTAGGATTAGGACTTATTCTAGGATTAGGTGTGTTTGCCTTCTTTAAATAGAGGGGTTGCCTCCTGTTGAAGGCAATCAAGCTTTGAGCAAGCTTTAGGGTTGTACTCTTTTGTTTGGAGTATTTTAGACAAAAGAAAGGAGAAATAAATATCAAGTTAATCAAATCTTTCGGCGAGCTACAATTCTAGTTAGATTTATTCTCGCCATCTTCTGGAACAGTAAGCTTGCGAAGGTCATAACTTTTGATCCGTAAGTCCGATTGAGCTGATTCTTTTTGTGTTTATTCGTATTGGAATCTAGTTTCTTGTGTCCAAATTTCAGATCGATCGGACGGTTGGATCTCCGGGAATTAGCATTTTACCAAACCTCTATCATTCTGTTTTTTTCGAAAACGAGGCAATTATTTGGTTCTATTTTGGGGTAAACTTTTAATAGATCAAGAATTTGGTTTTAGCTTCCGCACAATCATTCACCCCCCCTCTGATTGCTATATTCGGTCCTACAAGTGGTATCAGAGCAAGGTTAAGGTATGGCGTCAGGCCGTATGTTAATCGTCCTCCTATGCTTGATGATTCGAATTTTTCTTATTGGAAGAGTCGTATGCAATCCTATATTGAGGCTCAAGGTAATGATGTTTGGTGCAAAGTTTCTACTGTTTTTGATGTTCCTGATATAGTCACCAATGATAATAAAGTAGACGTTGATATGAATGCTAAAGCTAGAAACTTGATTTTTCAAGGAATTTACGAAAAGAATTTGATCGAAGTTTCTCATCTACGCTCGCTTATTCTGTTTGGAAGACATTATGTGACTATCATGAAGGTTCTACTAAGATTAAGAAAGTGCGCAAAAATATTTATCAAAAGGACTTTTCTGATTTTGCTATGAGACCAGGTGAATCAATTGATGATCTTTTCTCTCGATTTGAGAAAATCTTGTGTAATTTGCGTGGTGTTGGAGTAACTAATTCAGTTGAGGATAACGCTAGTAAAATTTTGAGATCTCTTAGTCCTGAATGGCGCATGGTTGTTACTGCAATTAATCAAACTGTTGACTTGGATACTTTGACCATGGATGATCTTTATTCTAGACTGAAAACTTATGAGATGGATTCTTTGTCACCTAGTGATAATAAATCCTCTACACATGCACTTGTTGCTAACCCCAGCACTTCGTCTGGATTACCATCTTTTGGTTCCTTGTCTACATTGGCTTCTTTTTCAGATGAACAGTTTGAGATGCTTCCTGAAGAAGATCTTGTGCTCATCTCCTCACGTGCTTTTAAAGCACTCAACAATTTGAGGATGAGGAGGCGTGGAGGCACAACCGAGGTCCTTCAACTGCTTTGAGTGTGGCCTTCCTGCATATTAAAGCAAACTGTCACAAGTTGAAGAAGAAGGAAGAAAGGGAACCGGCACAACGCAGCTCAAGACACACTACCCCTAGGCATCCCAATTTTCGAAAAGTTGCTAAGAAAGTCTTAGCCGCCATAGAGGAATGTGATCTTAGCGATGTGGACTTTGAAAGTGATGATGAGCCACATGACAAGAAGAAGGACAAAAAGGGAGATCCTGATGATGACTTCACCGGGATGTGTTTCATGGCTAGAAGGGATAGCGACAACGACTCGGACCTTGAAGAGGTGAGACCTTCTTATGATGACCTTGAGTATGCCATGGTTAAATTAGCTTCAGAACTTAAAAAATCTAAGAAAACTCTTAAAGAAAAAGATATAGAAATTGATAGTTCCAATTCTGAAATTGCAAGGCTTAGATCTTTAATTCCTGATGATGATTCTTGCAAATCTTGTGATGTGCTACAATCTGAAGTTATTGCTTTAAGGAGTGTTCACGCTTCCCTATTGCATCAAAATGAGAAACATGTTAAACATGCTAGTCGTTTCCACTGATGATTTGCATGGTTCAATCTCTTGTCCTAAATGCTCGATTCTTGAATTGAAATTGAAAGATGCAAATGCTAGAGTTTCTCAGATGACTAATAACATGCTCACTCATGAGGTTCTTTCATGCTCTACTTGTCGCAAGCGAGAAGAGAAGGTTGATATTCCTTGCAATAATTGTCTTGTGCTTTCTCGTAAAGTTGATTACTTGCAAGATTGTTTAGAGCGTTTTACTAAAGGAAAGAAAAACCTAAATATGATTTTGGATCAATCAAAAGTTAGCACTCATCACAAAGGTTTAGGTTTTGATCCTTATGCTCATCACAAATCACATGCTCCTACTGTTGTTAAAGCTCTTGAAAGTGGAAAGTTTGAAATTGTCAAAGAGCCTGAGAAAACTGCTTTTAAATCTGCTGGAACTTTATCTTCTACTATGATGAGTGCAAATGTTGCTTCTACTTCTAAAGCTAAACATCATGTTAAATACACTTGCACTCACTGTGGTAAAGATGGTCATTTAGTTCGATTACGCTTTAGACTAGCTAAACAACAAAGGATAGAAAGGTTCAATGCTAAGTCTAATGTCGTAAAGACACACTTTGCTTCTCATTATGTGCCTGTGGTGAAGCAAACACCTTTTGTTGCTAAAAACACGGAAAGGATAAATCTATTTTTGTGCATAAAAATTCTCGTGTTGTGCCTATTGTTGTCGTCGTGTGTCTCAAGATCGATTCCTAAATGCTTTATTTCTAACCCCAGTACCGAGACATCGACACTTTCTGCTTCTATGTAGGCTTCTCACGCGAGGAAAGAGAACATATGGCTAGTGGATTCCGGATGCTCACGCCACATGTCCAATGATAAGAATTGGTTCTCCTCCTTCACTTGTGCATCTCGTGCTAAAAGTGTTATTTTTCAAGATGCTTCCTCCACCTCTGTTTTCGCAAAAGGCACTAGTCCAAATAGTGCAGGTACAGGTGCATATGTTCAGGGGGAGAGTATCTTTGTTGATGAAGATGATGATGATGCTGTTGAGGATGAGATAATTGGAGTTTGCTGTGTGCTTGTGTGCTCGTTTTCAAGCTTCCCCGCGTGCTTCACATCGACAAGCTATCAAGAGGATTTTAAGGATGTGGAATTGATAGAAAAAGTACATCTGGTTCATGCCACTTCTTGAGTAATTCTCTTTCTTGGACACATTGACATCAGATTTCATTTTCTTAGAGATCATGTTGAAAAAAGAGCTATTGAACTGAAATTTGTTGATTCGGTGCTCGACTTTGGCCGATATTTTCACTAAACCGCTTGATTTTTCTCGTTTTGGCTTTCTTACGCGGTGAACTTGGGATCATTCATCCCCATGGGTTGATTTGAGGGGGAGTCTTGAGTTTATCTCTTTTTGGGTTACTTGACTTTGGTTCCTAGAAGTGATTTTTTTATAAGTGGTATTTTGACTTTACACCTCAAGTAAAAACCCCTGTTTACATTGCATCATGTAGTACAAAGCTTTGGTGATTATTCTTGTGTATATAGCCAAGTTAATGCTCAATGCTTTACTTATCACTAAAAGGCTAAAATAATTCAATTTGAGATGCTTTTCGAGAATATTTTGGCTCTTGCTCATTATGGTATTGCATTTGTGAAATAGGCTTAAAAGTTTCTTGTCATCTGTTGAAAGGCTAGAGCTGATTAGAAACTATGTGTGAGTTTTTTGTTGGACTTCAAATGATCATTATGAGTCTCAAGCAAAATCAGTGTTTTAATGTTAAAAGCAAGTTGAAAAAGATGCAAGCAAAAGCTACTTGGCTAAACACAAGTTTAGTACAATGTGCAGCTTCCTTGCCAGAGATTTAAATGCAAAAGATGCAAGAAAAGGCTACTTGTCTAAACAAAAGTTCGTAACAATGTGAAGCCACTTGCCAATTTAAACTGAGAAAGATACAAGAAAGAACTATCTACTCATACACAAGTATGGGCTAGTGTGCAGTTACTTGTCATCCCTGTTGATCACAAAGCAAAATTGTCAAACTTGCTAAAAGAGAAAAAGGAAATTCAAATGGTTGAAAAAGGCTTGAGACAAATATTAGTGAATTTGAAAGTCTCTCTATGCTCATGATAGATTTCTTTTTCGCTTTGGCAAAATCTGTTTATGACATTTTACTTGTTTGCTCTAATTTGCTTATGTAATAACTATTCTATGTGTTAGAGCCTCCATATTCTCACAATTTGCTTTCTCATTGGATAATTTGATACAAAATGAGAAAGTTCTCCTAAAAACTCTTCAAATACTTTACTTTGATTATATACCTTGAATATACTTCAAAGCTTGAGATACTGTATTCATTAAGGGGGAGTTTTGAGATCTTGATGACTATTTTGTCAAAAAGGGGGAGAACAAGTCAAGGAGGTTTTTGAATTGGGATTATTTGGTCTTTTGGTTCTTGCTCAATCTCTTGTCAAATATTATATTGTGTTTTGTCAAATTACTCATCAAGGGGGAGATTGAAGGATCGTTATTTTTGATCCAGTTGATTTTGATGATGAGTATTTGAAAAAGATTTGAAACCAGTTTGATATTTCGACAAGATTTATTTTTTGGTTTCTTTGTTTGAAAAGATCTGAAATCAGTTTGATTATTTGAAAAGCTTTTTGATTTTTGCAAAGGTTTTTGTTCGTGTTTTGAAATCGTGTTCTTAGAATATTTAATGCAATGCACTCCTGTGAGTGGTTGCATGGTTTAATGTGAGTCAAGTCGCGGACTTGTGCTCGGAATCGTTTTGTGGTTTGTCATGTGCATGTATTGCTCGAGGGCGAATGTGGTCGATGACGGGACTGGAACTAGGTTCATGGAGGAACCGAGGTTCGACTAGGTTCGAGGGAACCGAGGTCTTGGTGGTCAAGGATGTCATGCGGGACGTTCGGGCTAAGAGAATGGTGCACATGAAGAATGGTTAGTCACGTGAGAATGGCATGAGGTCATTCGCGTGCAAAGTGTTAGTCACGTGAGTATGGTAGGGTTGGCATACGCGTGCAAGAGTTGTACTCGGCCAGGTTGGGCCAAGTGGAGTTGTGTTGAATACATGCTCTTTCTAGGATTAGGAGTGGGAATCCTTTTAGGATTAGGAATCCTTCTAGGATTAGGACTCCTTCTAGGATTAGGTGTGTTTGCCTTCTTTAAATAGAGGGGTTGCCTCCTGTTGAAGGCAATCAAGCTTTGAGCAAGCTTTAGGGTTGTACTCTTTTGTTTGGAGTATTTTAGACAAAAGAAAGGAGAAATAAATATCAAGTTCATCAAATCTTTCGGCGAGCTACAATTCTAGTTAGATTTATTCTCGCCATCTTCTGGAACAGTAAGCTTGCGAAGGTCATAACTTTTGATCCGTAACTCCGATTGAGCTGATTCTTTCTGTGTTTGATTCGTATTGGAATCTAGTTTCTTGTGTCCAAATTTCAGATCGATCGGACGGTTGGATCTCCGGGAATTAGCATTTTACCAAACCTCTATCATTCTGTTTTTTTCGAAAACGAGGCAATTATTTGGTTCTATTTTGGGGTAAACTTTTAATAGATCAAGAATTTGGTTTTAGCTTCCGCACAATCATTCACCCCCCCTCTGATTGCTATATTCGGTCCTACATATCCTATTTGTCATGTAATCTACAGGCGTACATGCTCACATGTACATTTGCTCTCCATCGAAGCAAGCATCTATTGGCACTCAAAACTTGGCATTTACTCCATCATTACAAGCATATTTAAATATGGGTGCATCAGAGAAGGACCACATATGTTCCATGTGGTGTGCTTGTGTGTATCCACCTGATTGAAATGAGGCCGCTGATAAATGTTGAGAGTGTTGGCGGGGAAAATCTGACGGGAAAACAAAGGTAACGTGACGCAATTGTTCCTTTCATTTTGTTTACAAAAATACTCTCTAGCTTATTGTAAAGTTGATGTGTACACATCCATTCTGCTTATTGTAAATGAAATATATTATGTATTAACTAGTTGAATTTCCCGTACAATTATGTGGCTAGATACTACAATGTATATATTTGTAGCTAAACATAGAGTCGTACCTGTTATACAATTTAATGCTTATGATATTTCTTATATAACTATAACAGCTCTCATACTACAACTGTTTAATCTATAGTTATAATCTAGACACACCATAATTGATTGTGTAGATATTTTTCTTTTTACTCCGATTAACATGATTGTTTTTGAGCTCTTTTACAGTGGATTAAAATTAATATAAGCCGTCTATTCCTTTGAATCTAATGGTTGAGATCAATTTAGATCTAGTTATACTACCACCTGTAGTATTGGTAGTAAAATTCAGAAAGAGGTAAAAGGGTAAAAAATTCCATTATATTATTTGTCATCTACGGTAAAACACGTCATGTGATCTTGATGAATAGCGGATGAATGCATAAGAAGCTTCTGAAGATCATCGGGTATTTGGTGTAGCTAAAACTGTGAACAAATTAGAAAAATTTTAAAATACCTTTGATGAATAGATAAGGAAAAACCTAAATTACCCTTGATTTCTACTACCACTATTTACTACATACGTTACTCACTGTAAAATTTCTCTAAATTTTAGCCTTTGAGAGTGAGCATTATGCATTTTTTCTATCATTTTAATAATATAATTGACAGATTGAGATGAGGAATCTTCTGTAGACAAACTTTTTCAGTGAAACAAATAGGTTAAGGCTCTATAGAAATAAAATATTGTTCATGCAGGATCACAAAGTAATAAAAGTGTAAAACATATATAAATTCAAACATGGTAGTCACCCCGATTTCAAAACATTCTCTCTATCACCCATAAATCAAAACATGACAAATATTGCCCATGCATTAGTTTCGTATGGTTAGACCTAGAGTTTGTAGCAGTACTCATCACAGCTTTGGATATGTGTAATATATTATATTATTAAAAGTTAAAACGATGCTAAAACAAACTTTCATGTTCGCTGTCAGAGGCAGAAATTCTTACGTCAATTAGAGAAAAAAGAAGTTCTACACTGCTTATTTCAGTGGGTTTAGATTATAACGTTGCAAAATAATCAAATATATATTAGAACAGTTATAGCTGTATAATTAAGAAATACAGGTATAATTAAGAAATACATGTATATATTCAATCATAGATATTATAGGGGCAGTACTTCCATCCGGACGTCCGATTTTTGCTTTTTTTCGGACGCCCTTGCAACATTTTTTGGGTACTCGTGAAACATTTTTTTTATACGCATGAAACATTTTTTTTTAACGTACGAAACATTTTTTTTACTGTTTGTCGAACAAAAATGTTTCACACGTATAAAAAAATGTTTCACACGTACAACAAAAATGTTTCACGAATACAAAAAAAATATTGCAAAAAAAACAAGCGTCTGATTCCTAGCAATTGCCATATTATAGTTGTATAACAGTGTCTGTCGCTTCAAGGGAAATTCGACTAGTTGATATTATATACCAGCGGAAAGCTAGTCTGCAGTCTGCAGGATTCTTTGTTTGCCTCTGAAGGATCGTTGACGCTAAATACCCCTAAACACACTAATCGATGCTAGGCAGCGGAAGAAATAATTGAAACAATACTAAACCAAACGACTAAACCATGAGAATCAATCACAATAATCAAACTGAAATTCATACTTTTGCATTAAATCAATCAACGTGTCAAAACATGAATTTCATCATATAAAGTTTAATATAGAATTTATACTCTCATATGCCTGCTCGCTGTTGCTTCCGTGCACTGTCGTGCCGCTCGCCCACCTGCTACCGCATCTGATGCAGCACAGCCCACTGCCACGCCTGGCACCGCTGCGTCCTCTGCACCTAGCCGCTGCGTCAGGTGGCCGGGAGCACCTCCGAGCGCCCGTCTGGACGAGCCTCCAAACTTGGTCAGCGATCTCACGCACGGAAACCCTCCTGTCTTCTAGTCGCTCACATGCACCGTCGTTCCTTTTTCTTCATCGAACAGAGCTCTCTGCGCCGCCTTAGCCTTTCCTGGAAACCCTCACGTCCTGGCTTTTCTGGATCGATCAGCGCCGCCTAGCCAACATACCTCCAACTCCAAGGAACCCTCACGTACCTGCTATATACCACATACAAAGCATGTATATGTGTATGTATGGGCCGGCAACTAAAGCCCACAATGCTAGTTGACGTGTTGATGTCCACTTCCTGCGCCTGCATGCATCTTCTCGTACACAACAAGCAACTCTACATGCACACAACAAACCTCCTGATGCTTACAGCACACATGCACAAATATTATTTCTTGGCAAATCACTCGTCACAAGAAAATAAATCAACAGCCTCGTGTTAATTTGGTGCTACCTAGCTACTGCGCATGTAGTATTTGCAGAGTGAGTGACGATTAAATTAATAAATTAACTATTTTTCGCTTTGCCCCCAGCTTGGCGCCTGTAAAAGCGCTGTGGAACGAATGGGAGATCCACTGCCTGATACTTGTAAGCTTGGCCCTGCAAGTCTTCCTCTTCGTCGCAGCACCCATGCGGAGGCGCAGCGCATCGCTCGTTCTCCGCAGTGTCCTGTGGCTGGCCTACTTGTCGGCCGACTCTGTGGCCATTTTCGTGCTCGGCCACCTCGCGGTCCACGCGAGCGGCCCGCGGCACCAGCTCCTGCTCTTCTGGGCGCCGTTCGTGCTCGTCCATCTGGGCGGGCAGGACACCATCACCGCCCTCTCCCAGCAGGACAACCAGCTGTGGACGCGCCACCTGCTGGGCTTGGTCTCCCAAGTAGCGGTGGCTAGCTACGTCGTCTCCAAGTCGTCTTGGCCGGACAGGCGGCTGTTGGCTGCCATGATACTCATGTTCCTCTCTGGGAGCTTCAAGTACGCTGGGCGTACCATCTGCCTTTACTTAGGCTGCCCAGCGTACCTCATGGATAGGTACGTTGGAATTTTGTCAGGCAAGCTAATGACTAAGGAGAAGGAAGCCCCACAAACAGCCCAAGGAGACTCACAGGAATCCAAGCGTTCATGGAAGGAATCTGCTCGTGAACGTTTGCTTAGAAGATTTAATTTGATGTTTAATGTTGATATGAGACAGGAAGATTTACAGACGGACGACGGTGTCATTGAAATCATGGCAGTGGATGCTCCGTCCAATGACGAGTATAAGTATGTGGATGATCTACCAGGCAAGCTCAACGGGTTTGTTCCGTCAAATGGGCCCTATGAGTATGTGGGCCGACAGCTGGCAAATTGCTATCAACGGCTCTACACCAAAAGGCCATTTCTTTTGCCCTTCTACGTTCTCTGCTCTATACTCTTACCTGGTAAGGGTATAGTGCTGGCTGATTGGGGAAATCTTTGGACGTACCTCTCCCTAATAGTTCCCTGCCTGTACCTAATAGTTATCTTGTTCCAGTATCTTTCAGCCCCGATAGCCCTGGTGCTCTTCAGGGTCGCCGAAAAGGGCGACCAACTCCATAGTCGAGCTGATGTCACCGTGTCCTACATATTGCTCATAGGAGCCATAATCCTGGATGCGTCCTCTGCCTTCATGTCCATTTTGACCATGGTGAGGATCGCTGTTTCTCCGCATGGTAGGATTAAAAGAGCAATTTCGCGTGTAGCCGATTACATTCAGTCTGCAGGGATCGCAAAACAGTGGTCCGAAGAGCTAGCGCAATACAGCATGATCAAGAGGTACACCATCCAAGATACTGCAGGCATGTCATCCGTATGGCATTGGATTGGTAAGCGTTTGAATGCCTGTGGTGTCAAGTCATTAGACCCAAGCTTAACACACACACCCATCACTGATGATCTCAAGGAGTTTGTACTCAGAAATTTGTTAGACTTCGGAAAAAGAAAACAATACGAGTTTGCCAGCTCCCTTGGTCAGCTAGCTCTTCAGAAGTGGGTGAATGAAAGGCCAGGAAACGCTCTACACAAGAGCATCTACTGCATCAGTAAGGAGGTTTTCCCCAGAAGCGTGCTCATCTGGCACATTGCAACAGACATATGCTGCTACTATGGACACAATGCGGCCAGCAAAGATAATGATAAAATGAAGATCAGCAGAGAGCTATCAAATTATATCATGTACCTCGTCTTCAATTGTGATGTGATGCTTACAAGCAATTACCGGCTTCTACATCACAGGGTTCAAGGTGAAATATTACATATTTTTGCAGATCAACATGATATTCCAGGCGAGAAGGATGCTGTCAAGATGTTATTTGAATACAAGGAGCATGAACAACTCGCCAACACGGAAAATGATACTTCCAGTAATCTGCATGACCTCCAAGGTACTTATTCTCCAGTGTTGCCTCGTGCACGTGAGGTGGCCCAGGAGCTCATTGGCATAGATGATGAAGCTCGCCGCTGGGACCTCATCGCCGAGGTGTGGTTGGGGATGCTTTACTACACCGCGCCTCGTTGCGGGGCTGCTTTCCATTACCAACATCTCAGCACTGGTGGGGAGTTCATCACGCATGTCCTCCTCCTCATGTATTTTCTAGGCCCTTTCCTACCATCCCCTGATACTTAGCTTCCTAAGCCGCCATTGTCTAGCCTAAGCTGGCCAGACCATATGATTGTATATCTGTCATAGGTATCATGAACTACTGGATACAAACACTTGTAATAAGTTCCGCGATTCCATCTACTCTGGGAAATGGAATAGACAAGGAACAACTGTCTGATATGTTTGAATTTTGTGTGATGCAAAAGCTATAACTATGAATGTACCATGGTTTTATTCTTAATAGTAAAAAACTATTTGGAGGGGGGAAAATTTTAGTTGGTACCTGTATGCTGTAATCACGCTTTTTGTATCCTACAGATGACATGACAATATTAAGGATGTTTTTTTTTCTGAATGCAACTTCAACCTGCGAACAGCATCGCTTTGTTTATTTGCTTTTGCAGTCCAGCTTATTTTGAACTCGATTACTCAACAAATGAATTCCATTAGCATAGTAGTACATGCTGACATTCTTTTCAGACTGGGAAGCAATTACGGACTAGGCCTGGCCCAAACATTGTCTACTGCAGAATATATAGGTCAATTGAGGTTAAGTACGATCTGATCAAGCATAGCCATGATTAACTGTACACATTTTCTAATAGACTTCCGTTTACATGCCCGTGAAAAAATTGTCTACATATATTTTTCACCTCAGCTGCTAGCCTGCTACTATTCTCACGCGCCACTAATGCTTAATTCTACTCGGACGGCTCAGTGTTCCCGACAACAAATATTAAGTGTACGTTTGGTTTGTTAGATGAAGTTGAATAGGATATTGAGATGTCCCGTATCATTTAGTTTCATTGTTTTGGGTGAATGTAATTAATGGTTCAACATAAATAGAGAAAATTCCTTAAGTTTTGTTAGGAATATGCCTCAAATTCTAACATACCATATATTGTAGTCCTTGCCTTTTACGATACGGACTCATTGGCTATATAAACCACCCCCTTGTACTTGTAATATTGAACCAAATAGTACATTGTTTCCTGTGATTTTTTCTCGCAAGGGTTTTTCCACGTTAAACTTGTGTCTCTGTTATTCGCTGTGCTCCTTGTTAGGGAACCGTGCTATCAAATAGTCCAGGGTTCTCGAACAGATCTAAAGTGGAGAACAGAGAGAGAAAGAGATACAATATGGACGAATTGATATATTATTCTTCTGATTCATTTGTCCAATGGAGGGGGCCCTGCCTCCTATTTATAACTTCAGCAAGGGACCATACTGGGCCATCGTGGACCAGATAGTTTCCCAACACTCCTTCTTGGGCCCTTTGCCGCGAGATGCATATGCCTCATCAAAACTCCTGAAAAACCCAGTGGAAAAAAATACTTAGTGAAAGAATACAAAGTGCCGGGACCCGAACTTGCAAATCCGGACCCTCTGTGTATTCAGCACTAGTCCAGGAACGCGCTAGTGCACACAGTCTCAACATTGGTAAATATCACAATCATACTCAACGAATAATAGGGTACTTTAATTAGTTAACCAACTGGTTGCTCGACCTTATGGTCAAGTTACAAATATACGCCTCGCAGGGCGAAACTTATTAAAAGAGAAATAACTGCAGCGGAAAAGTAAGATAACATCGTGGCGCCATCCAGTATACCACAGGCAACTGACTGGGCTCGCTCCCTAGTTAGACGGTTCTTCTGGAAGCTCCTCCTCCAGAGCTGGTGTAGACTCTTCTTTAACTGGTGTTGTATTGCGGCAAGGGTGAGTACTTGATACTCAGCAAGTCATGCACAGAATGCAGCTAATATACTACATGCATGGCTTAATACAAAGGAGTGGCTCAAGGTATATTTGCAGTAAACAGCATTTAACAAGTATCATAGGTAGTTTCGAAAGCAGTAAAAATAAGTATAACATCAATAACTTTTCCAGGAGTTTACATAAACATCTTTTCCAATCCTAGTCCACATTACCATCAACATCATTATAAACCAAACCCAACCTTTCAAGTCAAAGTTATTTTCAAGAGAGTCTAACCCTTAACTGTAATTCCCGAGCGATGTCCAATACCGCGGACACGGCTATTCGAATAGATTTTACACTCTGCAGAGGTTATGCACTTTACCCACAAGATACAGCCAAACACCACAAAGGCGAGTGTCCGTAACAGAGTCTTTTGGAAACTTCTAACAGCACAAGTGGTCCTCCCCGGTGATTGCACACTAACCCTTCCCTTAGCGAAGGCGAAGCTTAGGCCAATCCACCGTTAGATGGGTACCTGGCCGCAGCCCCGGTACGCTCCCCCGTACAACTACACAAAGGGTGTAGTTGACATCCTGAGGTCCCACAGGTACGTTATTAGCAACTTAATCAACTAGGTCCGTCCCATTACAGACATGTGGTTGCACGTTTGACTCAGTTCAAAGGCTTGCAAGGTTAAGTCCTTAGGGTGACCAGGGCAAGACTACCCGAAGAACCAAAACAACGTTCCCGGTGCCACAACTAGCCCACCCGATCATTCTTGCCACATGCTCCGGTCGAAAATTATTTATCAAACCCGCAGTTGATTACCATGCACCACGTGCCATCAACATCACAACACATGATACCTTTCCAAAACAGGTTCAATATATCATTAAGTCAATATTAACATTTGATTGTCCAAAATCATGTCATGAGCACGTAGCAGGTCTAAGCAATATACTACAACGATCTAAATTCCCATGTTGGCAATTTAGTAATGTCCAACTATTTAATCCTCAACTAGGGTGACAAGGGGTCATGGCACATATTTAATTAACCAAGGTGACATACCACAATTTGGCATTTATCTAATTTCCCATAATTAAATAAAGCATTTTCTAATTAAACTAGCATGCAATAGTTTAAACCAAATTAATTTGAAATTGGGATCAACATGGTCAAAGCACAACTTGCCTTCAAAGAGTACTTGTTCTTGGTCCTGAGCTGGCTCCTGGGTCAACACTTCACCTTCGAAGCCTTCGGGCACTTCAACGTCTACTCGTAAAGCGTGCAAACAGCAATAAATAAATAAACAGTAGAAAAAAAGTGTCCAAACATCCAAATAAAGTTCATAGACAGAGAGAGCATAATTTTATGAATTTTTAGAAACTGAAATCGTCAAATTCGGAGTTTAAATGCAAAAGTTATAACCGTTTAAAGTTTAAAGAAAACATTAATTAATTATAAACAGAGAAATATTCATAATCAAAACTTAATTAAAATTCATATTTGAGTAGGTCTCATTTTTATGAAAATTTAGAAATTTGAATCACTCAAATCGGAGTTGAAACGCAAAAGTTATAAGCGTTTGAAGTTTGAATCCATTTTTGAAATCAATAATTCGAATTAATAAATCATTTTCTTTTTCGGAAATTGAATTATTGCGTCAGCATGACACGTGGACCAATCAGGAGCTGCCACGTCGCCTCGGGTCCATGGACCCGGCGCACGGTTTGGCTCGGTCCACCGTGGACTCGGTCCACGGCTCATGTCTCTAACAGGTGGCCCCTCTGGTGACGTCAGCATGACGTCAGCGCACGGCTCAGCCGAGTGGGCTGACACGTGGGCCCCACCGTGACGTCAGCATGACGTCACGGGTGATGTCATGGTGCGGTTCGAACGGTCACTGACGTGCGGGTCCCACGCTGACGTCGTGGCGATCGGCGTGGACTGCTACCGATCGCGGACGGCCAAACCTTCCAAGACGTGGCTAAATCTCGACCGTTGATTTGAAAATCAATGGCCCAGATCGGATCTGGCTTAACGCGTTAAAAACTACTCGGCTGATCTGGACCGTTCGATCTTGATCGGACGGTCAAGATCCAATCTGGAGATTACAACGTGGCTAACCCTAGCCGTTTGATCTAGATCTAACGGCTGAGAATGGATCTAGTACGGTGCGGTTAAGGCTACGTGGCACAATCTACGCTGTTGGATCTAAATCCAACGGTTTGAAATAGATCTGAGGATTAGCACGTGGATCTCACCGGGGGGTGACGTGGACGATTCTGAGCCCTCGGATCTGGATCGGACGGCTGGTGGAGCTCGATCGACGGCAATGGCTTGCGGCGGCGCCGGTTCACCGGAGACGAGGATGGCGACACGCCCGACGGCGTTTGGGCGTGATTCCGGCGGAGTGAAGGGTCCCCTCCGACGTGGCTTGACCTTGCGGTTCCGGATCTGGGCTCAACGGCGGCGGAGGACGGCGGCGGAATCTGCGATTAATCGCGGCGGAGCGCTAAACTAACTACAGCGAGCTCGCGCGGGCAAACGGCGGCGGCTCAGGCGGCGTGGGCTAGGGCTATGGGTGCGCACGAAAGTCGGCAACCCGGTGGCGGCGGCGGCGCATTAAATAGGGCCCTCGGCGTCCGTGAAACTCGCGGAAACCGAGGCCACACAGTTGCGGCGGCGGAATCCGAGTTGGATTCGGATTGGGTGACGTGGCTCAACGTGAGCCGTTGGATCAAGATCCAATGGTGCGAGGGTTTGGGCTCGGGTCCAGCTCGGGCGACTTGGCTGGCTCGATCGGGCTTGGGTTCGGGCGACGTGGCTCAATTTCGGCCGTTCGATCTTGATCGGACGGTCGAGAGGGTTAGGGTTAGGCGACTGGGTTCGACCAGATCGGCTGGCTCGGGTCGGACTCGAGTCTGACTCGGACTCCGGTCCGGTCGGATGAACAGTACAAACCAACTCGATTTTCCAGCGATTAAATAATCCAAATAAATTCACAGAAATCCATTTAATTCATTAAAAAATAGCAAAACACTCAGAAAAATTCCAGAAAAAAATCTAGAAAATATTTTGGAACCTTTTGGACTCAAATAAAATATTTCCAACAAAATTTTATTTGCAAAGTCAAATTCTTTAATTATTTCAAAAGGGAATAAATTCAAATAAATCCAAATAAATTCCAGAAAATTCCAAAAATTCACCAAAGTGCCAAATCACACTTGAATTTAAGAAAAGCAAAATTTTGGGGTGTTACAAACCTCCCCCCCTTAACAGAATCTCGTCCCCGAGATTCAGGGCTTACTAAAGAATAGGTTCGGAAACTCTTTCTTCAAATCCTCTTCGCGCTCCCAAGTTGCTTCACTCTCCGCATGGTTGCTCCATTGAACTCTGCAGAAATGGGTTGACTTGTTTCTCGTCTCTCGATCCATTGTGTCCAGAATCTTCACGGGGTACTCCTTGTAAGTCAGATCTTCTTGTAGCTCAATTGACTCTAGCGGTGTCTGCTCATCAGGTACTCGGAGACACTTCTTCAGCTGAGACATGTGGAACACGTCATGTACTCCTGCTAGTGATTGCGGTAACTCTAGCTGGTACGCAACTTCCCCTCTGCGACTGAGAACCTTGAATAGCCCAACATATCGCGGCGCGAGTTTTCCTTTTGCATGGAATCTCTTAACTCCTCTGAGAGGTGTAACTCTGAGATACACAAAATCTTCCGGTTCAAAACTCAGGTCTCGGCGACGGTTATCGGCGTAGCTTTTCTGTCTTGACTGTGCTATCTTCAGTCTTTCTCGGATCATGGCAATCTGTTCTTCGGCCTCTTGGAGAATGTCCGGTCCAAAGACACGACGTTCACCTGTCTCATTCCAGTTCAACGGTGTCCGACAAGGTCGGCCATATAGTGCTTCAAATGGTGACATCTGCAAACTTGCTTGATAGCTATTATTGTAACTAAACTCCGCATACGGCAGACTTTTATCCCAAGAGGTAGCATAAGCCAATGCACACGCTCGTAGCATGTCCTCTAGAATCTGATTAACTCTTTCGGTTTGCCCATCCGTATGCAGATGATAAGCTGTACTGAAGTTCAAACGGGTTCCCATGGCTTCATGCAATTTATTCCAGAACCTCGAGGTAAACTGGGTACCTCTGTCCGATACAATCTTCTTCGGCACTCCGTGCAAACAGACGATCCTGGTCATGTATAACTCGGCTAATTTATCTCCCGAATAGGTGGTCTTTACGGGAATAAAATGGGCGACCTTAGTCAAGCGGTCCACTATGACCCATATGGAGTCATATCCTCCTTGAGTCTTGGGTAAACCGGTAATGAAGTCCATTCCGATTTCCTCCCACTTCCACTCAGGTATCTTCAACGGCTGTAGCAATCCTGCTGGTCTCTGATGCATTGCCTTGACTCTCTGGCATATGTCGCACAGCGCAACATGCTCGGCAACTTCACGCTTCATGCTCGGCCACCAGAATCTTTCCTTCAAATTCTGATACATCTTAGCACTTCCTGGATGAATTGAATACTTGGAGTCATGGGCTTCTTCTAAAATCAATTGCTTCAGCTCCTTCTGGTTTGGCACACAGATTTGATCCTGCATCCATAACGTGCCTTGCTCGTCCAACTTGAAGTCCTTTGCCTTGCCTTCATCCATCTTGGACTTGATCATGCAGATCTTATCATCATCCTTCTGTCCTTCTCGGATCTGACCCTCCAGGGTAGGCTTCACTTCTAATGCGGCCAAGAATCCTTTTGGTACGATTTCAATCTTCATTCTCTGGAAATCCTCACATAGCTCATCCTGACTCGTGGCTATCAACATGTTCACAGTATGGCTTTTCCGACTTAGAGCATCGGCCACCACGTTGGCCTTTCCGGGATGGTAATGGATTCCAACATTATAATCCTTGATCAACTCTAACCATCTCCTCTGCCTCATGTTTAGGTCTGATTGGGTGAAAATGTACTTAAGACTCTTATGGTCCGTGTATACTTCACATCTGTTTCCAATCAAATAGTGACGCTATAACTTCAAAGCATGCACTACGGCAGCTAGCTCTAGGTCATGCGTCGGATAATTCTCCTCATGCGGCCTCAACTGCCTTGATGCATAAGCGACGACCTTTCCGTTCTGCATCAGCACACATCCAAGTCCTTGGCGCGATGCATCGCAATAGATATCAAAGCTTTGATTGACGTCCGGTAGAACCAACACCGGCGCTGATGTCAATCGCTTCTTCAACTCTTGGAAACCTTTTTCGCACTCCGGCGTCCATGCAAACTTCTTCTCCTTTTTCAACAATTGCGTAAGGGGTTTCGCAATCGTCGAAAAGCCTTCAATGAAGCGTCGGTAGTAACCTGCCATTCCAAGGAAACTCCGGATCTGGGTCACGGTCTTTGGCTGTTCCCAATGTAACACAGCTTCTACCTTGCTTGGATCAACGGTGACTCCTTCTGCGGTCATTACATGTCCGAGGAACTCCACCTTGTCCTTCCAAAAGTCACACTTGCTGAACTTGGCGAAAAGTTGCTGTTCCCTTAGCTTTTCCAAAACTCGCCTCAAGTGCTCTGCATGTTCATCCTCTGTCTTGGAGTAGATTAAGATATCATCTATGAACACAACAACAAACTTGTCCAAATATTCCATGAACACCTTGTTCATCATATTCATGAAATAGGCTGGCGCATTCGTCAGACCAAAGGACATAACAGTAAACTCGTAATGTCCATATCTTGACGAGAATGCGGTCTTCGGAATATCTTCCGATCGGATCTTCAACTGGTGGTATCCCGATCTCAGATCAATCTTGGAGAAAACTCCGGCTCCTCTCAGCTGATCAAACAGATCATCGATCCTAGGTAGCGGTTATTTATTCTTCACGGTGACTTCATTGAGTGCACGGTAGTCAATGCACATCCTGAAACTCCCGTCCTTCTTCTTGACGAACAGAACTGGCGCTCCCCATGGCGACGAACTTGGTCTGATAAATCCTTTCTCCATCAGCTCTTTAAGTTGCTTCTTCATTTCTACCAATTCTTCGGTGGACATCCGGTAAGGTCTCTTTGCTATCGGCGCTGTACCAGGTACAAGCTCTATCACAAACTCTATGTCTCTGTCTGGCGGCATACCAGGTAGATCTTCAGGAAAAACATCTGGGTACTCATTCACCACTGAGACATCTTCTATGCTGATCGCCTTGGCGCTGTTAACCATCAACTGTCCATCTCTAACGGCGGTAGCTTGAAATTCCACTTTTCTTCCACACGGGCTCTCAACTGAGATAATCCTTTGTCCACAATCCAAAACGGCCTTGTGCTGGGATAACCAATCCATTCCCAAAATAACATCTAAGGTCTGGGTTTCCAATACAATAAGGTTCGCTAGGAACTCTATCCCATCTATTAATATTCTCACCCCAGAACATCCTACTTTAGTTCGGAGTTCGGAACCAGGAGTTTGAACTAAAAGCATGCATTTAAGTCTTGCAATCTCCAAATCATTTTTAGCAGCAAAGCCTTGAGAAACAAACGAATGCGAAGCTCTAGAGTCAAACAAAACTGTTGCAAGTACTGAGTTGACAAGTAACTTACCCAGTACGATGTCTGTGGCATTCTGAAGTGCATCCGCGGTGACATGGTTGACTCGGCCTCTCACCATGGTCTGGGGTGCTGCTCCTGGCTGTGCTGTCCCTCGGTTGGCTCCTGGTGTATGCGTCCTGGCTGGTGTGGATCCCAGATTGAAGCAGACTGGGGTCACTCCTGCTGTCTTCTTAGGGAAACTGTTGGCAAAGTGCCCTGGCTCGTTGCAGTTGTAGCAGCGTCTCACTGTCCCTTGTTGACTGCCTGAAGCGGCGTTTCTGGCTGGAGCTGGGGTCTGATAATTCTGATTGACAGGTCTCGATGCTGGTGACGGTGTCCTTGTAGCATTCTGTGACTGGAATATGAAAAACTGATTTGGTGCAACCTTCAAGCGTTGCTGTGCTCCCTGACGCGATCCCTGCTGTTGCATCCTTCGCTTCCTGTTGTCGTCCAGTTCCTTGTGCTTGTCCTCAAGAATAAGCACTTTATTCACCAACTCTTGGAAATCTGGAAAGGTGTGGGTGATCAGTCCCACCTGCAGTCCTGAGTTAAGTCCCTTCATAAAGCGAGACTGTCTGGCTTTATCTGTCGCTACATCTTCAGGTGCGTAACGTGCAAGCTGTGTGAACTTATTCAGGTATTCGGCCACCGGCTGATTACCTTGCGTCAGAGCCCTGAATTCCTCCTTCTTGAGGTCCATGATTCCTTCAGGCATGTGATACTGACAAAATGCAGCTGTGAACTCCTCCCAAGTGATGTCCTAAGGGTTCTCCTGCGTGGCACAGAAGTTCTCCCACCATTCTGCGGCGGTCCCTTCCAATTGATGAGAAGCGTAGAGTACCTTCTCATTTCCCATGCATTGCGCGATTTGTAGCTTCCTCTCTATTGACCTTAACCAATCATCGGCCTCCAACGGATTGGCTTTCCCGGAGAAAGTGGGTGGGTGAGTCCTCATGAACTCTGACAGTCTTGTATTCTGGCGTTGTCCCTGATTGACTTGATTCGCAGTGGCCTGAGCAGTGACGTGTTGCATCTGTTGCATCATAGCATGCATCAACTGAGTCTGAGCAGCAAGAAAAGCTCCAAAATTCTGCATGTCAACTGGCGGTGCTAGGTGGGGTGCAGGTGCTCCATCATTGGGGTTTCCAGCTGGGCGAGAACCACTGCCGTTGCCTCCAAGGTTTCCGCGGGTGTTCACCATCTGTTGATTGCTCCAAGGTTTCAGAGATGAGAGGGAACAAGAATAGACAAGTAGTAGGGAAACTTATGCGGGGGAAAAGTGTAACTCAAAATTCAACTTTATTACTAATAATAATAACTTGGTATGGTTGCTTACAATGCCTAAGGGCCTTCAAACACATACTGCACACTCAGCAAGCAATGAAAATCCAATGCCTCTAAGGGTGAATCTTTTATTCTACGACGCGACTCGACGAGGGAGTCCTAACAGCAAAACCTACGCTCACTCGTCGAGAAAACCTCCACTACCTCCTCGCGGCGGGTGCGACGGCATAGGCGCGAAACAATCGCCATGCCCCACAACTGCAGTTGTGGTTGACGACGCGGTGTCTTCCTCTGGCTCTGGATCTGGCTGGTGCTGTGGCTGTGGCGCGGGTGCATGTGGCGCCTCTTCTGGTTCCTCCTCTGGCTCTGGGGCTTCCAACTCCAACACTGGATCAGGGCCCTATCCATACAGTGCAGTCTCCAGTTCTGCGATCCTTTCCGCAGCATAGGTGACGTACTCACGAGCATTCTCTAAGTGCTTCTTCTCCTCCTCGACCTGCTCGCGAGCCTTCTTCAACTCCTGGACTGTGTCATCGATCAGCTCCTCCTGAGCGGCGATGAATCAGGCTAAGTGAGTGACGGTACCATCCTCGTCCTCTATTGGCTTCCGCTGAGCTCTGCTGTCTCGGCGTGGGTGATGACGGAATACTGTGCCTTCCAGCTCCCTGGAGTAGGTGCGAGCGATCTGTTGCATTGCTCGACGCGACACCTCCTGGATTCCCATATCAAAGGTAGACCTCCTGGCGGTGAAGTTGAAAGGGCGGCTGAACTTCATCTTCTCTCGGGCAAACACCGTGATCCGGACGTCCCATCCTATGACCACTCCTGCCTGCACGAGTGTAGTCCCTCGGTAGAGCGGCCTTTCAAAACCTCCAAGAAACTGAAGCATACGCCACAACTCGGTAGCATAGCCTCCCTCACGCTCGGCGTAGTTGTTCTTCATCATCATATATCAAAGGATACTTGCGTAAGGACGCAACATTTTAAAATCAATGTGGTAGAAGAAGAAGAACTCAGCAAGGGGTATGAACAAGACAGAAAGGGGGTAAGTCGAGAATTCATTCATTATCTTGACAAATTTTATCTTTATAAAATAGGTTTTATCCTCATTACGACCAATCTAACTATGGGTGAGCCTACAGTCAGTATGGCTCTGATACCACCTCTGTCGGGACCCGAACTTGCAAATCCGGACCCTCTGTGTATTCAGCACTAGTCCAGGAACGCGCTAGTGCACACAGTCTCAACATTGGTAAATATTACAATCATACTCAACGAATAATAGGGTACTTTAATTAGTTAACCAACTGGTTGCTCGACCTTATGGTCAAGTTACAAATATACGCCTCGCAGGGCGAAACTTATTAAAAGAGAAATAACTGCAGCGGAAAAAGTAAGATAACATTGTGGCGCCATCCAGTATACCACAGGCAACTGACTGGGCTCGCTCCCTAGTTAGACGGTTCTTCTGGAAGCTCCTCCTCCAGAGCTGGTGTAGACTCTTCTTCAACTGGTGTTGTATTGCGGCAAGGGTGAGTACTTCGTACTCAGCAAGTCATGCACATAATGCAGCTAATATACTACATGCATGGCTTAATACAAAGGAGTGGCTCAAGGTATATTTGCAGTAAACAGCATTTAACAAGTATCATAGGTAGTTTCGAAAGCAGTAAAAACAAGTATAACATCAATAACTTTTCCAGGAGTTTACATAAACATCTTTTCCAATCCTAGTCCACATTACCATCAACATCATTATAAACCAAACCCAACGTTTCAAGTCAAAGTTATTTTCAAGAGAGTCTAACCCTTAACTGTAATTCCCGAGCGATGTCCAATACCGCGGACACGGCTATTCGAATAGATTTTACACTCTGCAGAGGTTATGCACTTTACCCACAAGATTCAGCCAAACACCACAAAGGCGAGTGTCCGTAACAGAGTCTTTTGGAAACTTCTAACAGCACAAGTGATCCTCCCCGATGATTGCACACTAACCCTTCCCTTAGTGAAGTCAAAGTTTAGGCCAATCCACCGTTAGATGGGTACCTGGCCGCAGCCCCGGTACGCTCCCCCGTACAACTACACAAAGGGTGTAGTTGACATCCTGAGGTCCCACAGGTACGTTATTAGCAACTTAATCAACTAGGTCCGTCCCATTACAGACATGTGGTTGCACGTTTGACTCAGTTCAAAGGCTTGCAAGGTTAAGTCCTTAGGGTGACCAGGGCAAGACTACTCGAAGAACCAAAACAACGTTCCCGGTGCCACAACTGGCCCACCCGATCATTCTTGCCACATGCCCCGGTCGAAAACTATTTATCAAACCCCCAGTTGATTACCATGCACCACGTGCCATCAACATCACAACACATGACACCTTTCCAAAACAGGTTCAATATATCATTAAGTCAATATTAACATTTGATTGTCCAAAATCATGTCATGAGCACGAAAGTGTGTCTAAGCAATATACTACAACGATCTAAATTCCCATGTTGGCAATTTAGTAATGTCCAACTATTTAATCCTCAACTAGGGTGACAAGGGGTCATGGCACATATTTAATTAACCAAGGTGACATACCACAATTTGGCATTTATCTAATTTCCCATAATTAAATAAAGCATTTTCTAATTAAACTAGCATGCAATAGTTTAAACCAAATTAATTTGAAATTGGGATCAACATGGTCAAAGCACAACTTGCCTTCAAAGAGTACTTGTTCTTGGTCCTGAGCTGGCTCCTGGGTAAACACTTCACCTTCGAAGCCTTCGGGCACTTCAACGTCTACTCGTAAAGCGTGCAAATAGCAATAAATAAATAAACAGTACACAAAAAGTGTCCAAACATCCAAATAAAGTTCATAAACAGAGAGAGCATAATTTTATGAATTTTTAGAAACTGAAATCGTCAAATTCGGAGTTTAAATGCAAAAGTTATAACCGTTTAAAGTTTAAAGAAAACATTAATTAATTATAAACAGAGAAATATTCATAATAAAAATTTAATTAAAATTCATATTTGAGTAGGTCTCATTTTTATGAAAATTTAGAAATTTGAATCACTCAAATCGGAGTTGAAACGCAAAAGTTATAAGCATTTGAAGTTTGAATCCATTTTTGAAATCAATAATTCGAATTAATAAATCATTTTCTTTTTCGGAAATTGAATTATTGCGTCAGCATGACACGTGGACCAATCAGGAGCTGCCACGTCGCCTCGGGTCCATGGACCCGGCGCACGGTTTGGCTCGGTCCACCGTGGACTCGGTCCACGGCTCGTGTCTCTAACAGGTGGCCCCACTGGTGACGTCAGCATGACGTCAGCGCACGGCTCAACCGAGTGGGCTGACACGCGGGCCCCACCGTGACTTCTGCATGACGTCACGGGTGACGTCATGGTGGTGTTCGACGGCCATCGACGCGGGTCCCACGCCGACGCCACGCGTCCGACGCCACGGCGTCGGCGTGGATCAGGCCGATCACGACGGCCACCTTCCCAAGACGCGTGGCTAAATCTCGGTCGTTGATTTGAAAATCAACGACCCAGATCGGATCTGGCTTAACGCGTTAAAAACTACTCGGCTGATCTGGACCGTTCGATCTTGATCGGACGGTCAAGATCCAATCTGGAGATTACAACGTGGCTAACCCTAGCCGTTTGATCTAGATCTAACGGCTGAGAATGGATCTAGTACGGTGCGGTTAAGGCTACGTGGCACAATCTACGCCGTTGGATCTAAATCCAACGGTTGGAAATAGATGTGAGGATTAGCACGTGGATCTCACCGGGGGGTGACGTGGACGATTCTGAGCCCTTGGATCTGGATCGGACGGCTGGTGGAGCTCGATCGACGGCGATGGCTTGCGGCGGCGCTGGTTCACCGGAGACGAGGACGGCGACACGCCCGACAGCGTTTGGGTGTGATTCCGGCGGAGTGAAGGGTCCCCTCCGACGTGGCTTGACCTTGCGGTTCCGGATCTGGGCTCAACGGCGGCGGAGGACGGCGGACGGCGGCGGAATCTGCGATTAACCGCGGCGGAGCGCTAAACTAACTACGGCGAGCTCGCGTGGGCAAACGGCGGCGGCTCAGGCGGCGTGGGCTAGGGCTACGGGTGCGCACGAAAGTCGGCAACCCGGTGGCGGCGGCGGCGGCGCATTAAATAGGGCCCTCGACGTCCGTTATCGCGGAAACCGAGGCCCACACAGTTGCGGCGGCGGAATCCGAGTTTGATTCGGATTGGGTGACGTGGCTCAACGTGAGCTGTTGGATCAAGATCCAACGGTGCGAGGGTTTGGGCTCGGGTCCGGCTCGGGCGACTTGGCTGGCTCGATCGGGATTGGGTTCGGGCGACGTGGCTCAATCTCGGTCGTTCGATCTTGATCGGACGGTCGAGAGGGTTAGGGTTAGGCGACTGGGTTCGACCAGATCGGCTGGGTCGGGTCGGACTCAAGTCTGACTCGGACTCGGGTCCGGTCGGATGAACAGTACAAACCAACTCGATATTCCAGCGATTAAATAATCCAAATAAATTCCCAGAAATCCATTTAATTCATTAAAAAATAGCAAAACACTCAGAAAAATTCCAGAAAAAAATCTAGAAAATATTTTGGAACCTTTTGGACTCAAATAAAATATTTCCAACAAAATTTTATTTGCAAAGTCAAATTCTTTAATTATTTCAAAAGGGAATAAATTCAAATAAATTACAAATAAATCCAAATAAATTCTAGAAAATTCCAAAAATTCACCAAAGTGCCAAATCACACTTGAATTTAAGAAAAGCAAAATTTTGGGGTGTTACACAAAGCATACGCTTACTGTTGTTGCACAAAGGCCAGTATGGTTTCCCAACACTCCTCCTTGGGCCCATTGCCGCGAGATGCATATGCCTCATCAAAACTCCTGAAAAACCCAGTGAAAAAAATACTTGGTGAAAGAGTACATAGCATACGCTTACTGTTGTTGCACGAATTGCCTCATCAAAACTTTATGTAAGAAAAATTCTATGAAAAACTTACTAAGGGAAAAGAGTACAACTCACCCAAACTTGAATGTTAATCTTTGAGATCCACGTTGGGTACTCAAACTTCATGTTCGAGATTTATTTAGGAGTATATGAAAATTCTCCCTCTAATGTCTGCACTTCTCTAAGTCTCATCATCCCAATTCCTCTAACGTACCTTTCAAAAGTAGATGTTGGGGATGACTTAGTGAATACATCTACAAAGTACTCACACGACTTTGTGTGCAGTATCTTGATCTCGTTCATCTTATTCATTTCATGAACATAGAAGAATATGGGGTTGATGTACTTCGTAAGGATGCTTTTCACATATCCCATTTGCACTTGAGCAACACAAGCTGCATTGTCTTCATAGAGGATAGTGGGTGTTTGCTCAATGTTCAAGCCACACGACTTTTGGATGTGGTGAACCATTCTTCGAAGCAATGCAGATTCTCGGGTGGCTTCATATAAGGCAATGATTTCCGAGGGGTTTGTCGACGTCGAGGCAAGAGTCTGCTTAGACGACTTCCAATAAATTGTCGTTCCACCACAAAGGAAAACATACCCAGTTTGTGACTTGCCAGTATGCGGGTCCGATAGGTACCCAGCATCCGCATAGCCAACCAAAGTAAATTTATTATTTCTTTTGTAAAATAAGCTGAGATCTTTGCTTCTTTGGAGGTAACGAAAGATGTCATTAATCCCTTTCCAATGCATTTTTGTAAGTTCTGCATTGTACCATGCTAGCAAATTCACAGCGAACGCGATGTCTAGCCTGGTGTTATTTGCGAGGTACATGAGTGCTCCAACTGCACTCAGATATGGAAATTCCACTCCCAGAACTTCCTCCTCTTCTCTAGGCCTGTATGGGTCTAGGTATGTTTGTAATAACCTTCTAACCATTGGGATCTTTGCAGGATATGCCTTTTTCAAACCAAATTTCTCTAACACTTTCTGCGCGTAGAATGTTTTGTGTACCAAGATTCCTTCTTGGACATGCTCAAGCTGCAAGCCTAAATAAAACTTTTTTTTAACAAAAAGTTAAAAAAAGGACAGATTGTGATGTAATTCCTGTAGTAGTGCCAATTCATTACTATCATTTCGTTTGACGACAAAGCTTCTGTCACCAAATAAATTGGCCAAAAAACAATTACAAAAATACACCTCTATCGCCATTTCATTTGAGGATAAATGTCTGTTTTGTCACTGATTTATTTAGCTGATTATTTTGGCGCTAATTCATTTGGTCGATAAGCTGATGTGAGACCCTCCTTTTATGATACAGTGCAAACATAAAAGAAAGGTTCTAAGGTGCATATAGTGCTAGTCCCATGATCAGTAACTAGCACGCACTAACACAATTTGAGAACACAGCCATACCAGTTACATATTTTATTACAGTGGAAGTATCAAAACCAGATGACCATGAAGTCAACGAAAATATAACAGAAGAATCAGATGACATGCATTGTGCCGCATAACCCTCAGGCAATTGACAAGGTAAACCTTAGGTAGAATCGCCGTTAATAATCCCGTTTTCCTGCGTCAAAGTAATTGTCGAGGTTTTCTGCCTAAAAACAACAATAATAGTAAGGATGAGTACATTGCATACTCAGCAAGACTTGAAGTATTTACAAAACATGGATTATATGCAAGCTGAATAAAAAAGGGGTTTCTATGATTGTTTTGCTTAAAGCAAAATTTGAAATGTAATACTAAATAGTAAATTGAAAGCATAAATGAATTTAAGACAGTTTGACGAGTAATTAAATTATCAAGTCATCAAATGTCAAAGTACAAATCCACTCACATTCCTTTGTGAGCGAGAAGTGAATAATTACTCACAGCCCTTCGTGAGCAATAAAACCAATATACCAAATTTCATTATGGTATCAAAATGGATTTAATCAAAATTTGAATCACATGCCTTTGGTCAAAACCAAATCATCTAACTAGTGACAGTTCACCAAGTTATCCATAACCGTGGATACGGCTAATCGATTAGTTTTAGACACTGCAGAGGCTTACAACTTTATGCATAAGGAATGTCCTCCCTTTGTGGCAACATGTATTAGACATACTTCCTTTGGTGTGCCGCCAGAGAGTTCATACATAACCTTAACATTATTCAATTTCAGCTTTACACTAGCCCGATGACGTTTAACCCTGGCTATGATGGAAGCCAATAAGTGGTGGAGCAATAATACTCATCAGCCCACGGCTCAAATAAAATAATAACAGCCCCAGTTCATAGCCAGGCGTACACCGTTATATCGGTAAACGTTGATTCCAAATCACCTCGGTGTGGATGTCCCTTCGAGCAAACCTAACCGGATTGCATGTACTACTACTGCCTACCAATGTGCAAAGCTAGTTTCGAATAACTTAATAGGTTAAGGCCACCCCCATTTCAGCCCTCATGGTTGTACGGTTAGACTTGGATTATATAACACTACGTTTGATCCTTAAAGTGACATGGGCGATAACTCCTCCCTAGCTACGTACATGTTAAAACATGTACAACCGGCTATTGCCAATAATCATCCACATCAAATTCATAGTTTTATTTTCAGTATTATCAAACTACCAACATTCTTTATGGTTCCAAATAATCATTTACAAACTTATTGAAAAAGATAAACACATGTGTAAATGTTTCCCACAATACCCTTGAACAGTGCTAAGCATGAGCAATTTAGTAATCGAATATACCCGGTTTAGCCCAATCATTCTCTAGGGTTACCATGGTTCACGTTTCCAAGGTAATTGGGGTGAAAGGACCGGGATGTTGGCCTAGAGGGGGGGGGTGAATAGGCGATTACAAAATTATACCCAATTTAAATTAAACTATCAGAGATAATGCGGAAGCAATTCGGATAAATAAGTTTTGCAATTTAAACAATTCAGCCCGAGACAGGTAACCCGGACACTCTGGATACTTAGTCCGGATACTCCAAACAACTCGGATAGTCCGGACTAAAATACCGGACTCTCCGGATTGCCTTGATCGGCCAAAACAGAGAAGGACAATAAATTGAAGCGCTTCTTTGATTCTAGTGATACAAATTACTCTACTGCAATGAATCAAGTATATAAGCAAGAATAGATGCAGTAGATACAATCTAATTGATCTAATCACAAGAAACGAAAGCAAATTAAGCGGATGAGCAAAAGAGGAAACCGAAGTAAGGAAGGAGACACGAAGATTTTATCCCGAAGTTCGGATCCTTGAGGGGATCCTACGTCTCCGTTGAGGCGGCTCGGTCACACTTGAGCCGGGGTGTGACACTACGTTTTGGTGTGACATTACAAATTGCGAAATTAGAGAAGAAAATCTTACGGCTTGAGGTTTACTCGCGTTTTTTGGGCCTTTTGAAGCGTTGTGACACCACGGAGTGTCGTAACCTTATTTAACGTGCATGATAAGGTTAATAACATTATGAGATGTGGAATTAAGGTTAAAACTATAGGATATGGAGGTTAATAGCTTTTCTGGTGCGTTTTCGGGCCGTTTCCGGGGTTTTGGGCCTTCCCGGGGGAGTTTGGGCCTTGGTGGGCTTTGGTGGGATGGAGTAGGTCTCCGTAACGGACAAGGTTTGGGTGTGAGGGCTGGTAAAAGGGGGTTCCCTGCCCCTCCCTTGCGCCCACACTGCCCTAGGTGCGCCCCCACCTCTTCCCCTTGTGCCCTAGCCGCCACACCTCTCCCTCCCCTCTTGTGCCATGTGCCTCCACCTCCCCCTTTGCCCCCATTGCCCCTCCACCTCTCCTCCATCCCCTGGCTGCCCTAGGGTGGTCTCCCCACCCCTGCAACCTCGTGGATCCACCCGAGGAGCGAGGAGCGAGGAGATCGTGTGGAGTTCTCGTGCGTCCAACGAAGGTATGATCATGGGGCTCCTCGGGGATGTGCTAGGTACTGTGATTAGAGAGTTTACCACGTTTTTAGATCAAGGGAGGTTCTGCCTTGGGGTAGATTTGATGGAAACTAGAGGTGTATCCTCGTTTCTGGTTCGGGCAGATTGGGGACCC
This sequence comes from Rhipidocladum racemiflorum, assembly GCA_036346355.1. Lineage (NCBI taxonomy): Eukaryota > Viridiplantae > Streptophyta > Magnoliopsida > Poales > Poaceae > Rhipidocladum > Rhipidocladum racemiflorum. The sequence continues at coordinate 20,687,171 of CM070582.1, forward strand.
GAGCTAGGGCAGGCGTTTTAGCCAATTTAGAGTTGGAATATGGTCGTACGTGCTTCTAGGAAGTTGTAGATAATTTCATTATCTTTCAGTGCATATAAAGAAATTGAAATTCCGCCCAGCCGTTTGGAAGTTATGGCTGTTTTACCGAGCGCTGTTAAATCTGTGACGAGATTGAGACAGTTCGTGTTCAACGTTAGATTAAACAACATTAGAGTCCGAATCAGTCTTTCCCTATAACTAGAAAAAGTTGGGAAATTTCCTAAGCTTCGCGACAGTGTACTCGTTTATTCGATTTGGAGTCCCAGAACTCAAGTTATGGCCTTTGCAAGGCTGCTGTCCCGCCGGGACAGAACCTCTGTTTTTAGGTTTTGCGAGTAGTGGGCAATGTCGGGTGAGATGGGGAGTTGTGTACTGTTTTGTGGGCATTATTGAGAGTGTGTGATGCCGTTGTGCAGGTGGTGACACCGGGAGTGCCCTCTACTTCCCACAATTCCGTCGCCCACGGTTGAGGCAAGTGTGTTGTAATGAATAACAGATCGTAGATTGCTTGTGAGATTAGATGAAAGTCTGAATACATGCTATGATTACTTGCCATGCATACTGTTTTCCAATGATATATTAAGTATGATTATCATGATTCGATGCCATGTGTTAATATTTGTCATGATGAGATGCCATAGGTTTATGTACATGTGAAATATGATAATTGGCATAGTTGCATGCATGACATGAGATGGGGCGAGGGCGGTGAGAAAGTCATTAACTAATCCGGGAAAGGCCGGTGAGAAAGTTATGACTAGTCCGGAACGCCATTGAGTAAGACCTACATCGTGATTCCATTCACGTGGTGAATGGAAGCGAGGAGTAGGCACCCTCCATCTTCGGGATGGAAGGGGGGAGAGGGTGCACACCGACGGGTGTGTACTCAACCATACCGGTATGAGTTTCCAAGGAGATATGAGCATAACATTGCATTGCATTGCATTGCAATACATTTTTAATGATGATGAGGTTGTTATGTGCTCAAGTATGAGATGTTATATGTGATGTAAGGTATTATTGTCTTGTAAATGATCTTGTTGTCCATTACAATATGCTTGCTGAGTTTTCGAACTCACGCTTGTGTTTTATGTTGTTTTTAGGTACTTTGAGATCGGCATGCGGGAAAAAAGGGGTCTAGCTACACTTCTACACGTAGCTCCACCATCATAGTCCATAATTAATCACTTGGAGACATGATATTAAGAGTTGTGCCTTAAACTTAATGTATGGTTTAATTTAGCATGCTAGTGATTCCTTATTTGCTTCGTTATAGTTTATGAAGTAGTTGAGCGTAGTATTTTTGGTGTAATTTGATGTTATGTCCATTTATGTTGATGTTATAGATGTCGTGTGCCATGTTATATCTTGCCATGATTGTGTTATTGTGTTAACACATGGAAAAGCAAAGGAGATGCTGCCGAGATATCGGTTTTTAGCATATGTACCTTTGCTGGAATTTATGTTTAAATGTGGTATTTAGACGTTGTTTAGCTTATGTTTGGTAGCATTCGGGCATATTAAATGCCGGGGTGTTACAGTTAGTATCAGAGCGGGCTGTAGGTCCTTGGATTGTGAATTTTTAGTATCATGCTATAGGGTACAACAAAAATGTGATGTGGAATAACTTAGAAACATGGCTTAGGTCTTAACCAAAACTTTGTTATAGGATAGCAACATTAAAACTTGCAAAAGTGGTATAACTAATTTAAAATTTGACACACATGGATGCACAGTAGGAAAGGGTATGGGAATCGCTGCGTTACGCTTAAATGTTGTATTTGAGACTTGATGTTGAATGCTACATTTGTTTATGTATGTTGCTATGTTTATGAAAGAATTGAATGGAATTGTTCATGTTATTATGTTAAAGTGGGGTTGTGGTGCCGAAGGGTTTCGGTCACCTCTCTTTATTCATTGAAAGGGTGAAGTGTGACGGTGTGGCCGGTTAGCGCCATCACCGAAGAACTATTAACCCCTGTAGGAGAAGAGTGCTTACCCCTTTCTGTCGTAGATCGGGTAGTTGACGGGAGTCAAATAGAAGAGTTTGGTGGTGGGTTCCTTCGTATGTTCTTCACCGTTCTGACGGTTGGTTTTGGTTGGTTTTCTTGGTTTTAGTTGATGGAAACTAAAAGAAAAATATTTGGTATTGGATTTTTCGCGGATCATTCCGTATGCGATTTGTGGTTTTTGGTCTTCCTTGGTTGGAAACGAAGAAGAAGAGTTTAGAGTTGCGCCTTTTTAGTCTCCTTTGCTTTGACACCCGGTTTTGCTGGTTATTGTGGATTGTTTTAGGGAGGAAACATATGTGGTTGTTGTCCTCCCTATCTGAGAAAAGAGTTGAAGTTATCCTAGTGCCGACCTTAGGTTGGGTGGAGCTAAGTTTTGTAACTTTATCGGAAAAGGATTGGTTGAACATTTTGTTTTCCCTAGTGCATCCTTCTTCCTTCTTGGAAGTATGGATCTTGAGATTTCTTGAAGAGTTTTGTGGGCAAATTTGGGAACTTGAGAGTGGAACTCTCCTGCATTTCTGTTAGAGTTTTGTTTTCTTCCTTGCCTGGAAAAAGAGAAATTGTCTAACGGTGTTCGTTCTGGTTCATGAGTTGTGGTTGTCCTTAAAAGAGGAGTTGCATCCTGTTTGTCAAAAGTGAAAATGGTTGTTTAGCATGTCATGTAGTATGTAACAATGTGGTTATTGGAAATGATTTGTTCTTAAGTTAATTGGTGAGTTGAATCAGTTAAAAGTAATATTTGTGTTTAGCTTAAGATTAAATGAACTTCTAGTGTTGCAGATTACTCTATAATGAGAATGAATAAATATGTTAATGTACATGCTTAGAATCTGTTGCCTTGCTTTGAAAGTGCTTATGACCCTCGAATATGTTTAAAGTTTTAAACCCTAATGCATAGTTAAAACATTAAGATGATGTAGACTGCCGATATCGTTAAAGAAACTTTGCTGGTTGTCTAAAGATGTTCTAATCTAATGGATTAATAGAGAGATTTAATCGTGTTGACTAGTGACTTTAATTTGGAAGTTGATTAGAGTTGCTATTTATGTTGTCCCAAACCATTAGTATAATTGGAAGTATGCAGTTGTGTTCCTACGATGCTAGTATCGATGTCAATTGTGAAGACATAGGCTTTGCTGTTTATGATATTGCTAAAGCATTGGGATGGTCTAATCTATTAAATTTGTTTTAATAGTTGGAGTATGTTGTGTAGTGACAATTTGTTATGGTATATGGATAGTGTAACTAAAAACAATGTAGTTGTTTTTATTATTATGCCTATTTATGGATATTGATGATTTAGTAGTGGTGGTAATTGTTTGGATTACTTTTTGGAAGCCATTGTAAAATAGAGGTTATTATAACATGTGGCAATGAAGTGAACCATGGATATTTTAGCATGATATAGAATTGTATCCTAAAGAAGGTATATCTTAGAATCACAATTTTCGACTTTGTCTTATGGAGATACTATTTGTATGTTGAAGTCATTTGTTAATGGAATAAGTTTTGATTGTCAAGATGTTGACGTATTTATGGTATAAAAATTGTAGGATGATCATGCTTAAGTATCTGTTGAAGTACTACGTTTGAAATATAGAATACGTTGTTTTATGATGTGTTGGTTTGTGGGGTTCTTGAGGAGGTAGTATGGATTGATTTAAGATGGGTTTTCTCGATAAGTAAATAGTGATTATGGAATGCTTAAATGTTAAGGATAGTGGGACACTAGTTATGGTGAGTCTCATGCCGAGCTTGTGTATAAAACCTTTTGGTCTGGGTTGGTGGTTTGCTATCTTGGTTAAATGTTTTTTTGGTCAAGGTGTTCTTTATGTTGTATTTTCGAGTTTCCCTAAAAACTTGTAGAGGTTGGTGCCCATCTTTGGTTTTGGCTAAGTTGTTCAGTTTATGCTATGAGTTTGATTTTGCACCCAAAAGCCTTTGAGTGGATCGCGCTCCTTCGCGTTCGCACTGAAGCATACTTGGAGTAAATCTTAAAAAGGAAGCCGATGGACATAGTGGGCTGTGTTGAAAATTCTTGAGATTTAATTCGTAAATCTATTTGATTGGAACTGGATTTATTTGGAAAAGGTCATGTGGTGTTTGTGAGTGTTTCAAAAGGGTGGATTTTATGAATGTTTATAAGTGATTCGGGTTGGTGAAGTGTTCTCATTTTGGGAAAATGAGTCTCCCATTTCTCTTTGAGAATTGATGTTCTCTTTCAAAATGTTGATTTTGGTTAAAACGCGATGCTTTACAAATTTGGCTTTCAATTGTCGACGGGTTATGTATGACATGGTGTTTTCCTGTTAATGGTGTTCCCCTCATAGTTTTATGATTTGGCGCAATCATCGATGCTACCCAAGTTTTAATCATGTGATGCAGAGGAAGAAGTTGTCTTGTGAATGACTATTTTGTAGCATTGTACATGATGAATGAATGGTGAAAAGGAAACATGACATCATTTATAGATGTCTATTGATAAAAGAGTCGTTGAGCCAGGTCGGTGAGTAAGTCATATAGGGAAATATGACTAATCCGGAGTGCTCTCGAAAAGCTTGGTTTCATGTCATGAATCTAGATTTCCATTTGCTCTTTAGCATGAAAAGAAAGAGTGAAGAGTTCCTGGCATTTGTCTTTGTTGTAAGAGAATTGGGTTTCCTTGTTTCCTTGAGAGTTATTATGGCGGTTGTGGATTCTTTCGATTGATTTGAGAATCGGTTTTCTCTTCCACAATGTTGTTTTTATGAGATGCTTGGCTGTGGTGAAAGTGAGTCGAGTTGTCATTGATTGTTGAGAATTTCTGACAAAGAATTATGTGGAGTCTCTCTTTTTGTTTGAGTGGTCCCCCATGCGAGATGTATCGCATTGATTTGAGATTGGAGTTTTTCCTTTGCGACTTGACTTAGGAAAAGAGATCGAGTGATCTTTCGAGGTTGTCAAACCTTTGTCCCAAGTGATTTGTTGTGTTTTGGGTTCGAGTTGATGAATGTGGTTCATCCGACTAAGGGAGTTGCTCTTTGTTGGCATTCCCGTTTGAGATGTGAATAGAAATGTCTATGGAATTGTTGAGCATAATGGAGGATTATACTCATGGGTTTGGTAGTCTTTGAGTGAGAAAGTGTGAGGGCGAGACCCTCATAGGAAAAGAACCAGTTGAGGTTTGGTAAGAATTTACAGCTCTACCTTGGGCTAGGCGTAGAACTTTGGTTGTGGTTCGAAGGGTGGTCATGTTGGAAGTTGGTGTTGTCGGTCCAAACCTTGTTGAGAATATGGTTGGATTGTTAAAAAGTGATGATAATTTGAAATATAGTGATCTATCGTGAACTTTGCCGTAGCTAGTTGTCCCTGGGTGTGTGTTATGCAGGAGGGGTAGAATGAAAGTGTAGCGTGGTTTGTGGAAGAAAAGAAAAGTTTTGTCGATGAAGGCTATGTACGTAGCTGACATTAGTTAATTTTGATTCTTTGTGAAAAGGGTCAAATAATTGGAAGAGATGGGATTATGTGTCATGATTGAGTTTGATGGAGTGTGGTAGTCAGGTTGGTTGTGATAGAAGTGCGAAATGTTTGTCGTGAGGATTCGAGTGTTTTGGGTTGATGGAGCCTTTGCGGCTCAGAAGCCTTTTGTCCCTTGGGGCCTTGGTAGTTGTTTTTGGTGTCCTTCGGATTCGAGGTCGAATCCAGTTGAAGGGGGGAAGAATGTGACACTACGTTTTTGAAGGACCATGTGGAGGTCCATCCATATTTGTGATGAGTATTTGACTTTATTTGAGCAAGGTGTGCTCAGGTTTGAGTTTGATTTGACTTGGCATTGCATGTTTGAATTAATGATAATTGTGGACTAACATGCAGAAAAGAAAAAGGTATGTGCATTGTGGTATGTGCAAAATGGTTTGTTCCTTGTGGTACAGGTTCTTGAGGCAGCTATGGTCGTTGGTGAGTACCGGGACTAGGTTGGGAGAACCGAGGTCCAGAGCGGTCGAGGATGCCGACGAGATGGTTGGGCTCAAACCGGGTTCACATGGACGTCAAGGAAATGGACTTGAGGTGGCTCAAGGTTTCCGGTTCGGGTTGGAGGCTCGAAGAGGAGGAAACTGAGCGGTCAAGTCCGGCGGATGAAGGCCCGTTGCATCGGGTTGATCGGGTTTTGTTTAAAACCCATGTATGGCCAATGTGGCCCATGTAAAGCCCATGTGTGGGGTGAATTGAGAGGGTTAATCCTAGCCCTTGGTGGAGTGCCCTAGGGTTTGGGACTCATCCAAGGGTGGTAGGTGGCCCTAGAGTAGTATAAATAGAGGGGGAGGGGTGTCCTCCCTCACTTGAAGGTTTGAGTTGCTCTTTTGAGCTTTGCCCACATGAAGTGAGGCTTTGTAAACCTTCCAACCAGAAAATACAAAGATTTTCTTTACATTCTTGTGAATTTAAATTCCGCATTTACATTATGTCTTTACTTTACGCAATTTAAATTCAGTATTTACTTTCCCGCATGTAAATTCTCGCAATTTACTTTCTCGCAATTTGGATTTGCCTCCTCTCCTTCTACATGCTGTTGATCAAGGATGTCTTGAGGGTGTTCATGTGGTTTTACATCTTTCTTGCACCCTAGGATAGACTAGAGATCAAGTTTCTATCAAGATTGCAAATCTGTCCTGAACTTGTTCTTCGCGCAGCAGTCAGTCTTTGATTTTTAGAAAAATCTAGAAAAATCCTTTTTGAGTAATTCTTTTTGAAGAAGGTGCTTGACTCATATATCCATCTGTGGAAAAATTTTGGAGTCCACTGGAAACACCGTTTGGGATCTGTGAGGTAAAAACCGAGCCCCCAAATTCCTGATTGAAGATCCTGACTGTTCGTAGTCCTTGATTTTTCCTGATTTTTGTAAAAGGCTTTTGGTGGTGATTTTTTGTGGAGTGATTCACGACTCATATTCTCACAGGGTGAAAAATTCCCAAAAATTTTGGAGCAACATAAGTCCACCATCCATCTGCTCTAAGTGAGGACAATTCCTAAAAAATCTGTTTTTGCTTTTCTAAAAGAGGCTTTTGTGTTTTGGCTTGATCTCTTTTAGAAAAGAAGTATTTGAATTGATCCCTCTTTGCTTTGGACACTTGACAACCAGGATTGTGATTTGAAAATCCCTCACATGATTCATGGTTCTCATCCATGTAAGCTAGGGATACACATAGTTGTCTAGTCGTTCCCGATTTTGCGGGTTTTGCGATTTTGAGGAGCATCCAGTTTCGTTGCGGGATTATTTGGAGTACGTTGAGTCGGGGATAATTTTATTTGGGATCATTCACCCCCCCTCTGATCGCCATCTCGGTCTTTCAATTGGTATCAGAGCCGGTTTTGCTCTTTCATAGATCTTGACCGGTCTCAAGAGCCATGGCGACGGACAAGTACTCAACTAAGCCTCCAATTTTTGCTGGAGTTGATTATCCGTTCTGGAAGGTTCGGATGGAGACATACATCACTGCCCAGGGCTTTTCTTTATGGCAGAAGGTGAAGCACCCGTATGAGGTTCCGGCCGATGAGAACGTCAACGCCGCAAACATGGCTGACGTTGAGGCAAACGCTAAGGCCAAGAACCTCCTCATACGGGACTTAGCCGCGATGAGTATGATCGCGTCTCTCACCTACGATCGGCTCACGAGATCTGGGTGACCCTCAATGCTTACCATGAGGGCACCACTCGAGATCAAGTCCGTGAGACAGGATCAATTTAAGCGTGACTACAACAAGTTTGAGCAAGACGCTGGTGAGAGCCTTGATGAGTGCTTTGCTCGTTTTGCAAAGATTCTCGGCAATCTTACGTCGATGGAGTTGTTCATACATCGATTCGAGAGAATCACGAGGCATTTTCTTCGAGCACTCGATCTGAGGATTTGGGAGATGAAGGTAACCACCATCACGGACCATACGAACTTGTCGACCTTGACTCTTGGCGGGTTGTATTCCCGTCTCAAGACTCATGAGCTCGACATCGCCGCTCGCGGGGCGAAGTCTCAAGCGATGGCATTGGTTACCGATCCTTTGGGTCTTCCTCTTGGACCCCTCTTGACTTCTCTTCTGGTTTTCTCTCCCGCTCTTTGCGGCGTAGCGATGACGTTACGGAACAATTTCCAGAAGACGAGCTTGCTCTTGTCGCTCGAAAATTTTCGAACATTTACAAGAGGGTGAGAGATAGGAAGAGGAGTGGCAAGTTCACTTGCTTTGAGTGTGGTGGCCCCAACCACATTCGGGCAAACTGTCCCAAGCTGGAGAAGGGCAATAATGAACAAGGCGGTGCGGGCAAGAACGACTACATCAACAAGAACCGCAACAAGAAGCCTCTAGCTCGTGAGCCGGCGCAAGAGAAGAAACACTGCAAGTTCACCAAGGGCAAGAAGCTCTTTCACCGCGTCCTTGCCGCGCTCGACGACCTTGACCTCTCCGACACGGAGACATGGAGCGATGAGGACGAGGATGAACCGCAAGAGAAGGTGAAGGGCGGCGATGATTTCTCCGGCATGTGCTTCATGGCCTCCAATGCCATGGAAGTACCCGACACCGAGCTGTACAGCGACACGGAGGAGGTACCTTCTTATGACCAGCTCCATGATGCTTTTATCAAACTAGGAAAATTTCATTCCAAGTCTAGAGCTAAGCGTTTGGATCTAGAGAAGGAAGTAGGTACCTTATCTCGGGAGTTAGCTTCACTTAGATCTTGTTCCTCCCGAGACTCTGATAGCTGTACTTTGTGTGATGCTTTGCTTGTGGAGTTGGAGAACCTAAGGACTCTACATGATAGTGTGGTTTCTGATCTTGAGTCACTTAGGTCGAAGGATGCTAGCACATGTCCAGTAGATTCTATTCCTGTTGATGCTAGTTTTCTTCACACTCACACAAATGCTTCATGTGCTAATTGCCCTAAGCTTCTCGCTGAAATTGATGCCATGAGTTGTCACCTTAGGAAGCTATCTCGCTAGAAATGATGAACTTGAAAAGCATGCTTCTAAGGACCCAATCAGCTCATGTGAGGGCTGTATGCAACTAAAAATGCTTATGATGACTTGGTGCTTGAAAACTCAAAATATGCTAAGGATCTACTAGCTAAGTCACAAAATGGTTGCATCTTTGTGTGTTGGGGTAGCAGAGGACATGAATCAAATGCATGTAGAGCGTAGGAAGAAGCTCAAAGCCCAGGTGGGTAGGATTAGAGACTCTCCATGTGTTTCGTGCGAGTCCCTCAAGATTGAGGCTGCTCTTTATAGGGAGAGATTTGATCATTTAGTTCGCTTCTTCTCCATCCGGCTCTTCCCTGCTACTCCTTCCCCTTGCTCTTCTTGTGCCTCACTTTTTCGAGAGTGTCAGTACCTTATGAGCACTCTCGAGAAGTTTGTTGGAGGTAAGAAGAAGCTCAATCTTATCCTAGATCAGTCCAAGATTAGCAGATTCAATCAAGGTCTAGGGTTTGATGCCTTGGAGCATGCACGGGCGCATCCGCCCACTGTTGTGCGTGCCTCCAAGAGCGGAGAGATAGTGGTGGCTCCACAGGTGAGCACCACTGTGTTTAGATCAGCAGGGATTGTCCATGGGACGTCTGACGAGAAGGGTGCTTCTCATGCTACTTCACCCCCCAAGGCGAAGTATACATGCACCTTCTGTCAGAAGGATGGACATATAGCTGATTTCTGCTTCAGACGCGCCAAGATTTCTCGGCATGAGCGTGTCCATGCTCTTAGGGGTATTTAGGGTCATCCCCAGACTCTGAGTGCGCCTAAGGCACACATAGCTTCTAGACAGGTTAGACAAGCTAGAGAGTCTCCTATTTTTGGACAGCGCATGGGGCTTGGTTTTCAGGCTTCTACTTCTGGTTTTCGCCCCAGAGCTGTCCCGAGTCAGTCTTTCCGCCGTCCTCTTGATATTCCTCGTTTTTCCCATCGAGGTAGATATCAGCGGTGTGAGTTTGCTTTCCCCAGCGGGAGGTCTGGGCAGCAGCATTGGGATGGTCCGGCCTTTGCACCTCGGCGGACCAACCCGGCAGCTGCTCCCAGACGTCCGACTGGAGCAGAGTCTGAGTTTGTGAGAGTCGAGTCACGGAGAGGTGCCAGATTGCATTCTTCTACTCCGTTGACTGTTTAGTCTCTTGCCTGATTGACTCGATATTGGGTTCCTACATCTGCATTGATCTATCCTGCATGCTGAGACATCGCACCGCTCTCTTTGATTCAGGTCCGTAGGACAGGGAAGGGGGAGGTTTGGATCGTAGACTCCGGCTGTTCTCGCCACATGACCGGAGACTCCCGTTGGTTTTCTTCCCTAGACCGAGATCCCGGTGATGAAGTGATCACCTTTGGGGATGCTGCGTCGGGTAGAGTCATCGCTAAAGGTACCGTCTGCATTAACGATCATTTCATTCTTAAGGACGTTGCCTTAGTCAGTAAGCTGCATTTCAACTTGCTTTCTGTCTCTCAGCTTCTTGATGACGATTTCGAGGTCAATTTTAAGAGGAGCTCTTGTAGGATCCTCGATTCTTCTGGGGAGTTTGTTTGCGGGATTTCTCGTTTTGGGAGTCTTTCGTGCTGATTTTTCTTCTTCCTCTAGAGACTCTCTCCATTGCCTTATTGCTTCTGAGTCCCGTGATCTCTCCTTTTGGCATAGGAGACTTGGTCACATTGGCTTTGATCATTTGACTCGAGTTAGCGGCCATGATCTCATTCGAGGCCTGCCTAAACTCAAGATGGTCAAAGATGTTGTATGTTCTCCTTGCCGACATGGCAAGATGGTTGCTGCCTCCCATCCTCCAGTCACCCGAGTGATGACTGATGCACCAGGACAGCTGCTACACATGGACACTGTTGGTCCAGCTCGAGTGCAGTCAGCAGGTGGGAAGTGGTATATTCTTGTCATTGTCGATGATTTTTCGAGGTACTCTTGGGTGTTTTTCATGGCCTCGAAGGATGAGTCTTTTTCTCACTTCAGGGGTTTGGTCTGTAGGTTGTCCGTTGAGCTCCCAGGTGCCTTACGAGCGATCCGCAGTGACAATGGCACGGAGTTAAAGAACTCCTACTTTAGCAGCTTCTGTGAGGAGTTAGGCTTAGAGCATCAGTTCTCCTCTCCATACGTCCCTCAACAAAATGGCGTAGTGGAAAGGAAGAACAGGACCCTGGTTGAGATGGCCAGGACGATGCTAGGCAGTCTGATACTCCTAGGAAGTTTTGGGCTGAGGCTGTAGCTACGGCATGCCATGTTGCCAACAGAGTTTTTCTTAGGGCACACTTGCACTGCACTTCTTATGAGTTGAGATATGGGCGAAAACCCAGTGTGTCTCATTTTCGTGTTTTCGGTTGCAAGTGCTTCTTCTTGAAGTCTGGGAACCTAGATAAGTTCGAGTCACGCTCAGCTGACGGAATCTTTCTGGGTTACTCGACTTCTGCCCGTAGCTATAGGATTTGGGCTGTAGACTTGGGTAGGATCATAGAGACCTGTGAGGTGACCTTTGATGAGGCTAGTCCCGGTGCTAGACCAGACATTTCAGGCTCTTCTCCTCTTTCCCAGTCTATCTTCTTAGAGGAAGTTGATGACGGAGATGAAGGCGCCTTGCCTGATCCAGTTACCATTCTTGTTCCCGAGGTGCCTCCCATTTCCATATCTGCACCTCAGGGAGATCATCCCTTACCCTCAGACTCTTCAGCAGCTAGTGGCTCTGTTCCTACTTCTCCCACGCGAGGAGTAGAGGTCACTTCTGCTTCTGGACCTCCCCGCTACATTCAGCAGGCTCATCCACCTGACCAGATCATTGGAGATCTGTTTGAGCGAGTCACTCGCTCTAAGTCAGCTCTGTCCACTTTCTGCCTCCACTCTGCCTTTGTTGCCTCTTTCGAGTCGAAGGATGTTTCTCATGCATTATCTAATGAGTCATGGATTAATGCCATGCATGAGGAGCTTGAAAACTTCGAGAGGAACAAAGTTTGGAAGCTTGTCGAGTCCCCTTCTGGTCACAACATCATCGGGACCAAATGGGTGTTCAAAAACAAGCAGAGTGAGGATGGGGTTGTAGTTCGAAACAAGGCTAGGCTAGTCGCTCAGGGTTTCTCTCAGGTCGAGGGTCTCGACTTCGAGGAGACTTTTGCCCTCAGAGCGGACTAGAGGCCATCCGGATCCTGCTCGCATTCGCGGCATCCAAGGGCTTCAAGCTTTTTCAAATGGATGTCAAGAGTGCATTCCTCAATGGCTTCATTGAGGAAGAGGTGTATGTTAGACAACCTCCAGGATTTGAGAACCCCAAGTACCCAAACCATGTCTTCAAGCTTTCCAAAGCTTTGTATGGACTTAAGCAAGCTCCACGAGCTTGGTATGAGAGGCTTAAGTCCTACCTCTTGAGTCATGGTTTTCATATGGGTCAAGTGGACAAGACTCTGTTAAATCGAGACATTACGATTCGGATTTTCTCCTAGTCCAAATCTATGTCGGCGACATCATTTTGATGGTTCCTCGCATTCGCTCGTTACTCAGTTCTCAGATGTGATGAGTACTGAGTTCGAGATGAGCATGATGGGCGAGTTGAGCTACTTCCTTGGCTTCCAGATTAAGCAGACTCGGGAGGGTACATTCTTGCATCAAGGCAAGTACACTCGAGACCTCCTGAAGCGCTTTGATATGTCTGATGGAAAGCCGATTATGACTCCTATGGCCACCACATGTCCTCGAGCCTGATGAGGATGGTGAGCGATTGATCGAGAAGGAGTTCGGAGCATGATCAGCTCCCTCTTGTATCTCATCGCCTCGAGACCGACATACATTTCTCTGTATGTCTTTGTGCTCAGTTTGAGGCTTCTCCGCGTCTCTCACCGTCAGGCGGTGAAGCGCATCTTCAGGTACCTTCGAGCTACCATTGACTATGGTATCTGGTACTCTTCTTCCTCCTGTCTATCTCTAAGAGCCTTCTCCGATGCAGACTTTGCCGGCTGTAGGATAGATAGGAAGAGCACTTCTGGCACTTGCCAATTCATTGGCACTTCTCTTGTTTCTTGGTCGTCTAGGAAGCAGTCCGGTGTTGCACAGTCCACCGCTGAGGCCGAGTATGTTGCTGCAGCCAGTTGCTGTAGCCAGGTTCTCTGGATGAGATCGACCTTGCGGGACTTTGGGTTAGTAGCAGATTGTGTTCCACTTTTCTGTGATAACACGTCTGCCATTCACATTGCTAAGAACCCAGTGCAGCACTCTCGGACCAAGCACATTGACATTCGCTATCACTTCCTTAGAGACCATGTGGAGAAGGGTGATATAGTGCTTCAGTTTGTGGAGAGTGACCACCAGTTGGCTGACATTTTCACCAAGCCTTTGGATAGCTCCAGGTTTGTTGCCCTGAGAGGAGAGCTTGGGATTATGAGCCCATATGGCATATCTTGAGGGGGAGCTGGTTTGTATTATTTGTTCTTATGTATATTCAGCTTTCCTTTCTCTTTTTGGGTATCTTTGGGATGGTTTTCATTTGGTTGAGTCCACTTCACCTAGACTTCTGGCATGCCTCGGCATGGACCTCTCACCTTATGCTTTAGGGTGCTATTCCTCTCTTCTTCTCGGTTGAGCTCACTCACAGTCTTTTAGGTCTAGCAGGTGTTGGGCCCCCTGGGTAGACAGGGTCTGTGTTTGCTCCTGGGTTGGAGTTGGAGGTGTAGCTTTCCTATATAAGTCATATGGGGAAGGTGAGAGCGAGTCTGAGTGTTAGTGTTTCTCTTCATGTTATCTATGCTCCTAGACTACCTTTTTGTCAGTTTCTTGATTCCTTCTCATCATTTCTGTCTTTCTGGTTTCGGTTGAGTTCAATTCATCTTTTTGAATCTAATATTGCTAATAACTCAACTTCAATCAGATTTTGTGCTTAATCGACTCACTTGTTGAGAGGGAGCTTGGAAGTGATTCTTTTGCATTGCATATAGACTTGTTTTTCATTTACGAGCTTTGTCTATTATGCAATTGATAAAATTGAGATATGTTGCACCTAGCTACTTTTCTGAAGATATTTGCTAATCTAGGTCATATCCATTTTGGTATATCATGTGAAACTAGCCAACATTTTAAAATTGAGCTTTCCTGAAAAGTTGATGAAACATGGCTTTTACTTGCTATACTTCTTCACTAGATGCTTATGCCATGCTTATTGAAATAGTGGGTTTCTACTAGAGTCCCTAGAGCAACTTGGGTTAGCTACATTGTTTCATTCTAGAATCCTCAATAATGCTCATGAATCTAAGTGCTGAAAATATAAATTGACTCTTTTGTGCAAAAATTGAACTCAACACTATTCATTCACGAGACTGCTTCCCATTGCACTTGGGATGAACTTGGAATGAAGTGTGTATGACCAAAACCACTCTTTTAAGCTTCTTGCTTGAGATGGTTGCTAATGGCTTGAGTCAATACACCGAAAAATGCAAAAATAACTAGAGGAAGAGAGTGATGCCTAGGAGACCTATGTCGATGGCTCCTAGTCGAGGTTGTGTTTCTCTAGGATAAACTCTCTAAACCCTGAAAGGTTTGTGGAGGAGAGTGAAGCTTAGGAGGCCTTTGTCGATGGCTACTAGTCGAGGATGTGCTTCACTAAGCCTAACTCTCTCATACCGCTTTATGAGCTGTAATCTAAAAATTTGCATTTAAAGAGATGATTGAGCATGAGGCTTCTCTATTGGACTTTTAGTTTCCCAAAGTGTTGACTAGGTTGAACTCTAGTATATCCATTTGCTCGTTTGGTTGGTTTTTCTTCTAGTATTGAAGTTATGCTAAGTGTTGCTATTGTTGAAATCATACCAAAGTATTATAACTTCTTTTGAGCTAGTTAGCAAAAATTGAAATATGCCATTGGATATGACTTAGGATGACATAATCTGAACTTGAGTAGCATGGTGTCATACTTTGTCTAAGTGGTCACTTGCATAATCCTCAAAGCTCTTCTAGGTTGCATTTCATGCAAAAATTATTCTCTTGATGCCTATATTGCCAAAAGGGGGAGAAAACATAGAAAAGGCATCTTAAAAAAAATGCTTTCTCATGATCATGTTGAACAATTGTCCTTGCATTTGGATCATGAGCAATTTTGAGCTTCTTGGAGGATTTCTTGGCTTTTGGAGCTTTTGTGGAAAAATTGTTCTTTCTTGTGTTGAGCTCCGAATATATTTTCATCTATTTGGTCATGATCTATCTTTCTCTTTCAATTGGACCAAATATGATTTTGCAATCAAATTGCTTTTTCTTCCATTGTTTTCAAACTCAAATTTATGCCTTTTGTGTGGTTTGTCAATATTCTCATCAAGGGGGAGATTGAAGGACCATGTGGAGGTCCATCCATATTTGTGATGAGTTTTTGACTTTATTTGAGTAAGGTGTGCTCAGGTTTGAGTTTGATTTGACTTGGCATTGCATGTTTGAATTAATGATAATTGTGGACTAACATGCAGAAAAGAAAAAGGTATGTGCATTGTGGTATGTGCAAAATGGTTTGTTCCTTGTGGTACAGGTTCTTGAGGCAGCTATGGTCGTTGGTGAGTACCGGGACTAGGTTGGGAGAACCGAGGTCCAGAGCGGTCGAGGATGCCGACGAGATGGTTGGGCTCAAACCGGGTTCACATGGACGTCAAGGAAATGGACTTGAGGTGGCTCAAGGTTTCCGGTTCGGGTTGGAGGCTCGAAGAGGAGGAAACTGAGCGGTCAAGTCCGGCGGATGAAGGCCCGTTGCATCGGGTTGATCGGGTTTTGTTTAAAACCCATGTATGGCCAATGTGGCCCATGTAAAGCCCATGTGTGGGGTGAATTGAGAGGGTTAATCCTAGCCCTTGGTGGAGTGCCCTAGGGTTTGGGACTCATCCAAGGGTGGTAGGTGGCCCTAGAGTAGTATAAATAGAGGGGGAGGGGTGTCCTCCCTCACTTGAAGGTTTGAGTTTCTCTTTTGAGCTTTGCCCACATGAAGTGAGGCTTTGTAAACCTTCCAACCAGAAAATACAAAGATTTTCTTTACATTCTTGTGAATTTAAATTCCGCATTTACATTATGTCTTTACTTTACGCAATTTAAATTCAGTATTTACTTTCCCGCATGTAAATTCTCGCAATTTACTTTCTCGCAATTTGGATTTGCCTCCTCTCCTTCTACATGCTGTTGATCAAGGATGTCTTGAGGGTGTTCATGTGGTTTTACATCTTTCTTGCACCCTAGGATAGACTAGAGATCAAGTTTCTATCAAGATTGCAAATCTGTCCTGAACTTGTTCTTCGCGCAGCAGTCAGTCTTTGATTTTTAGAAAAATCTAGAAAAATCCTTTTTGAGTAATTCTTTTTGGAGAAGGTGCTTGACTCATATATCCATCTGTGGAAAAATTTTGGAGTCCACTGGATGCACCGTTTGGGATCTGTGAGGTAAAAACCGAGCCCCCAAATTCCTGATTGAAGATCCTAACTGTTCGTAGTCCTTGATTTTTCCTGATTTTTGTAAAAGGATTTTGGTGGTGATTTTTTGTGGTGTGCTTCACGACTCATATGCTCACAAGGTGAAAAATTCCCAAAAATTTTGGAGCAACATAAGTCCACCATCCATCTG
Source organism: Rhipidocladum racemiflorum (assembly GCA_036346355.1). Lineage (NCBI taxonomy): Eukaryota > Viridiplantae > Streptophyta > Magnoliopsida > Poales > Poaceae > Rhipidocladum > Rhipidocladum racemiflorum. The sequence goes on from CM070582.1 coordinate 20,703,796, forward strand.
CTCTAAGTGAGGACAATTCCTGAAAAATCTGCTTTTGCTTTTCTAAAAGAGGCTTTTGTGTTTTGGCTTGATCTCTTTTAGAAAAGAAGTATTTGAATTGATCCCTCTTTCCTTTGGACACTTGACAACCAGGATTGTGATTTGAAAATCCCTCACATGATTCATGGTTCTCATCCATGTAAGCTAGGGATACACATAGTTGTCTAGTCGTTCCCGATTTTGCGGGTTTTGCGATTTTGAGGAGCATCCAGTTTCGTTGCGGGATTATTTGGAGTACGTTGAGTCGGGGATAATTTTATTTGGGATCATTCACCCCCCCCTCTGATCGCCATCTCGGTCTTTCAGTTTTGGTGTGACATTACAAATTGCGAAATTAGAGAAGAAAATCTTACGGCTTGAGGTTTACTCGCGTTTTTGGGCCTTTTGAAGCGTTGTGACACCACGGAGTGTCGTAACCTTATTTAACGTGCATGATAAGGTTAATAACATTATGAGATGTGGAATTAAGGTTGAAACTATAGGATATGGAGGTTAATAGCTTTTCCGGGGCGTTTTCGGGCCGTTTCCGGGGTTTTGGGCCTTCCCGGGGGAGTTTGGGCCTTGGTGGGCTTTGGTGGGATGGAGTAGGTCTCCGTAACGGACTAGGTTTGGGTGTGAGGTCTGGTAAAAGGGGGTTCCCTGCCCTCCCTTGCGCCCACACTGCCCTAGCTGCGCCCCCACCTCTTCCCCTTGTGCCCTAGCCGCCACACCTCTCCCTCCCCTCTTGTGCCATGCGCCTCCACCTCCCCCTTTGCCCCCATTGCCCCTCCACCTCTCCTCCATCCCCTTGCTGCCCTAGGGTGGTCTCCCCACCCCTGCAACCTCGTGGATCCACCCGAGGAGCGAGGAGCGAGGAGCGAGGAGATCGTGTGGAGTTCTCGTGCGTCCAACGAAGGTATGATCATGGGGCTCCTCGGGGATGTGCTAGGTACTGTGATTAGAGAGTTTACCACGTTTTTAGATCAAGGGAGGTGCTGCCTTGGGGTAGATTTGATGGAAACTAGAGGTGTATCCTCGTTTCTGGTTCGGGCAGATTGGGGACCCGAGCTAGGGCAGGCGTTTTCGCCAATTTAGATTTGGAATCTGGTCGTACGGACTTCTAGGAAGTTGTATATAATTTCATTATCTTTCAGTTGATATAAAGAAATTGAAATTCCGCCCAGCCGTTTGGAAGTTATGGCTGTTTTACCGAGCGCTGTCAAATCTGTGACGAGATTGAGACAGTTCGTGTTCAACGTTAGATTAAACAACATTAGAGTCCGAATCAGTCTTTCCCTATAACTAGAAAAAGTTGGGAAATTTCCTAAGATTCGCGACGGTGTACTCGTTTATTCGATTTGGAGTCCCAGAACTCAAGTTATGGCCTTTGCAAGGCTGCTGTCCCGCCGGGACAGAACCTCTGTTTTTAGGTTTCGCAAGTAGTGGGCAATGTCGGGTGAGATGGGGAGTTGTGTACTATTTTGTGGGCATTATTGAGAGTGTGTGATGCCGTTGTGCAGGTGGTGTGACACCGGGAGTGCCCTCTACTTCCCACAATTCCGTCGCCCACGGTTGTGGCAAGTGTGTTGTAATTAATAACGGATCGTAGATTGCTTGTGAGATTAGATGAAAGTCTGAATACATGCTATGATTACTTGCCATGCATACTGTTTTCCAATGATATATTGAGTATGATTATCATGATTCGATGCCATGTGTTAATATTTGTCATGATGAGATGCCATAGGTTTATGTACATGTGAAATATGATAATTGGCATAGTTGCATGCATGACATGAGATGGGGCGAGGGCGGTGAGAAAGTCATTAACTAATCCGGGAAAGGCCGGTGAGAAAGTTATGACTAGTCCGGAACGCCATTGAGTAAGACCTACATCGTGATTCCATTCACGTGGTGAATGGAAGCGAGGAGTAGGCACCCTCCATCTTCGGGATGGAAGGGGGGAGAGGGTGCACACCGACGGGTCTGTACTCAACCATACCGGTATGAGTTTCCAAGGAGATATGAGCATAAAATTGCATTGCATTGCATTGCAATACATTTTTAATGATGATGAGGTTGTTATGTGCTCAAGTATGAGATGTTATATGTGATGTAAGGTATTATTGTCTTGTAAATGATCTTGTTGTCCATTACAATATGCTTGCTGAGTTTTCGAACTCACGCTTGTGTTTTATGTTGTTTTTAGGTACTTTGAGATCGGCATGCGGGAAAAAGGGGTCTAGCTACACTTCTACACGTAGCTCCACCATCATAGTCCATAATTAATCACTTGGAGACATGATATTAAGAGTTGTGCCTTAAACTTAATGTATGGTTTAATTTAGCATGCTAGTGATTCCTTATTTGCTTCGTTATAGTTTATGAAGTAGTTGAGCGTAGTATTTTTGGTGTAATTTGATGTTATGTCCATTTATGTTGATGTTATAGATGTTGTGTGCCATGTTATATCTTGCCATGATTGTGTTATTGTGTTAACTCATGGAAAAGCAAAGGAGATGCTGCCGAGATATCGGTTTTTAGCATATGTACCTTTGCTGGAATTTATGTTTAAATGTGGTATTTAGACGTTGTTTAGCTTATGTTTGGTAGCATTCGGGCATATTAAATGCCGGGGTGTTACACGGGGTCTCTTTCAACCCTCTTCCTCCCTGTGTTGCACAATGCACTCGCCGGTCTTCACTTCTTTGATTCCTTTCCTTGCGGAGGCGGAATCGGACCTTCACAAACCTTCGGTGGCCTTCCACACAAAGCTTGAAAGCTCACCGGCAACTCCTAGCCGTCTAGGAGACCTCAACCTCCAAGAGCAACAAATGCTCCCGAAGAACTAACTTAGAGTCCACCTCAAGTGCTCAACACACTAATCACACTCAATCCGATCACTACCCACTCTCACACCCACACCTTCACTCAAAAGGGATCACTAAGATCTAGGGTTAGAGGGGCTTTTGGGAGCTCAAGATCACTAAGAATACACCTTAAAGCACCAAGGAAACTTTCTCCCAACCATCCACTCTTCAAATCAATCCTCAATCCAAACACCTCTCTCCTCTACCCAACCCTTCACAAAAGGGGATCACTAAGATTTAAGGAATAGGGAGGAGTATTGAGGGCTCAAAAACTCACAAAGAACACCTCTAATACCTAGCAAAACATCCCCTCAACGGCTACTTTGAAATGGGCAAGAAGGGGGCTTTAAATAGAGGAACCCAAAAAACTAGCCGTTTGGGACCGAAATGGGCAACCCGGAATGTCCGGATTAAACCCCGGAGACTTTGGATCATCCGGATACTCCGGATCATCTGGAGTCTCCGGACAATTAATCCGGATACTCCGGATCTCCCAGGCAGCACGTAGCAGCCGAACGAAAACGGGCATAACTTTTGATCCCGGACTCCGATTTCGACGAATTCGGACTTTTCGGAAAGCTAAGAACGAGGGCTACACAACTAACAAGGTCTCACTACCCAAATCCCAAAGGATAAAATCAGATATCACAAGGAATCCAAGAGAGACCAACAACCCTCACTTTCCGGCACCACCAACACCACTTCTCTCCCTCACACCAACCCACCTACACCTAGGTGAACAAGGTGTGACTAGGGTTTCTCAACCTTAGACAAGGACAGACCACTTTCAGCACTTGAGACATGTCTAAGTAATTTCAACGATTGCATCCCTCTTAATAGTATGGCAATCCTTAGACTCAAATTTAACACAAAATCTAAGTCTTACACTAAGCTTACATGCCGACATCTTCCGGATGCATGGTGCATGATGACGCTTCCACAAAGATTGATGACGCCCTTCGTCTTGTCAACCTCGACGCGATTCACCTCATGAGACTCTCGTCCTCTCCGACCTTGACCTTGATCATCACCAAGACGATCCTCACGCCAAGTCGTTCTTGACTTAGTCCTCAACTCTTGGTGACACCGCCGTCTTATTTGAGTTTGACTCGCTTGTCATCCTTCAAACCATCTTGGTCATCATACACACAGCTTTGGGACCTAACTCTTATCAAAGCACTCAGCAAACATATTAGTCACACAAGCTCAAAAGATATATTGAATAAATTGATAATAACAAGTGTTTCATATCAAGAAGCACAATATGAATGGAAACACTTGACAATAGAAATATTCTCTGCTAAGTGCATCATGATGAATATATGATTGATCTAACTGCACTAGAGAGATAATTGCCAATATGAAGAATCAATTAAATCATGGCAAGGACCACAGACTTTGCTTAAATGAAGCACATGATAGAATATACACGAATTACACATGTGCAAACAATATTTGGAATGAGAGTAAATAATGTGATCCAATTCTAGATTAAACTTCACTAAGAGAGGTGCATTAGAAGATACACAACTAAGACATATATGCACCAAGTCAATATGAAGCAATGAAGTTTAACTCTAGTTAACACAAGCATATTAAAAACAAAGCACATAATGAACTCAAATGAATATATATATGCACAAGCAATTTTGACATGAATCAATGTGCACATATGAAATCAACAAGTTACTTAGAGTTCAATATGCATTTGCTAAAGAGGAATGCAATGACAAATATGGAAGGAATACTGAGATTGCATACCTCATTTTTGCTTAACCATCCCAATTGATTTTCCTCTAAAATAGATGAGACTAATATTCAACTAGGCAATAAACATGTTAGTCTCATAACAATATAAACATATTAGAGGTTTGTCATTTGTTAAGCACTAAGTTAAGCATTTGTACAATTACATTGATTGACATTACATGCGTTTGTCATTAATCGTTTATCATTAATCACCAAAACAACATAAGTGCCTAGATGCAGTTTCAATCTCCCTCTTTTTGGTGATTTATGACAAACGATTTAACAAATGCACCAAAGGACAATATAAAGATATTTATAATTGAAATGAATACGGAGAATGAGTAAGAAATCATACTTACAAATATTCTCCCTCTTTTTCATTGTCCCTTTTTGTCAATTGATTATTGGGCATTTGATAAGTCCATAAATTCTCCCCAAATATTCTCCCTCTTTTTGTCAATCTATTAGGGGGCAATTGATAAATCCATAAATTGTCCCCCCTTTGTCATTAATCCCAAAAAGAATAACATTCTCCCTCTAGATTGAACACTCAATAAAAAAGCTTAGGAAGAACAAAATAAAACAAAGTAGCTAGTAATAAGACAATGATATCAGTGATATTAAGCTTCCCCTAAATCTAGGCAAGATATGATATCAATTATATCCAAGATTTAGGTGATTGATATTTCCAATTGAATAAATTTAAAGCTGTCATGATTAACAAGATAAAGTGAAGCTCAAACATGACAATTGAATAAGATACCAATCGATGATACCAATTAAAATGAAGTCATGATTCACAATTTTTTTTTGTAAAAGATGCTTAAATCATGACAAAGATCATATAGCAAATATGTGTGTCAGAGCATAATAACTATCAATATCATATAGCCACTGTATGGAAGTGAATTACATGCTTATGATCAATTTAAAGACTAAGGTATACCTCTTACTAATGTGTTCTTCAACTTACATTTCCTCCTCCTTAAGCATGGTGTCATCCATACCAATCATACTAATATGGCAAAAAGTTAGATGACACTTAAATAGAGAGAAAATGCAATTTACAATGAGAGGATACCAATTGATAAGCAATTGAAGTAGTATCAGAGCAATCTAATTACCAATTGAAATACATAGTGAGTCTAAGAATTGATATCAATTGCAAGACTTAACATGATAAACATTACACCATTTAAAATTTAAGACAATTAGCATAATGGTGTACAAAGACATTATTAAATATGGTCAGAAAGAAATACGTCCCTTCTGTCGGTTCTTGTCTATTGCATGTTCGAATCGGTCATGGTCAAGTCGCACGGCCTCGGATCCCTCGGACTTTGGAGATACACTCCTTTCCTTCATCTCACCGTCGAAGTTGACACCTTTTTCCGAAACCTTGAACATCAACAGACAAGCACATGATTTCCGGGAACAAGTATCTTTCAACTTGACCCAAGTTAGTTTGATGATGTCTAGCTACAATTTGCAAGATATAGATGATAAGCATGATAGTACTACTTGCATGCAATTTTTCAAATTTAAGATACCAATTGAAGATCTTGTAATATTAACTTACAAGAAGGATTGAAACACATTCAACTTTAACTCTTGAAATCCTCTTTTAGCAATTATCTTCAATACATTCAACAGAGAAATCACTTCGAGGCTAAGATACAATTAAGTCCAGTTTCTAAAAGAACTTAGCCAAAGGATGCACTTTTAATGGAATAAAAACTTAAATAGATAAGCTCCACTTAGAAGCTTGGAGCAATGAAAAAGCTCGCTTAGTTTTCATCCTTGAAAGGCTTGCCAAGATACCAAATGAAAGAACTAAAGCTCAAAACAAAGGAAGGTATCTCAAGGTTATTTGAAACTAATTCAAATAACTCACTTCATTTTATTAGGCTTTACGACAAACATCGTGATTCTCTTGCAAAATCCAAACTCTTGCCTAATAGGGTTAAGCGAGAAACCCAACACAAATACCACTTGAGAAATTAGATACCAATTGAAAAAACTATCTCAAGGGAGATGCTTGAAGAACTTCTTTCGAGAAAGAGCATAAAGAAATTTTCATTAACGAACAATGCTCAAATGGAATTTCTCCTCTTTATGCATTTCAATTCATAAAGAACCTCACATAGAGAGTTCTTAAGCGATTGAACTTACAATTTAAGCTTATGAAGAATCCAACTCAAAAGACTTTGGGTATCAAAACAATGCTACAAAGAGGCAACATATACCACTTGTAGGAAACTTGAAGTTCATTGATACCAATTGGAAAAATCAAATAAGTTGAAACCCCTTGGAAACACGATAAATGAATAACGCTCTTTTGATACTTCTTATTGGATCAAATCACAAAGATATTGATACCAAAAGAAAAAAGATATTCAATTGAATCGATGAGTATCAGAGCAATTAACCATTTAAGAGTATCAAAGAGCAACTTGAAAGCTTTAGAGTCAAACAAATGAGGATACCACTTGAAAACATGTAAATGCCCAAAACTTGACATAAATACGCTCCACAAGATATTCAATAAAAGAATCATGGAGCTATTTTGCATTTGAATTACTCAAGTTTTGTCTAGCCAATGATACCACTTAAAAGAAAATCGATAAGCTTGAAGGGTAACAGTGCAATAAACACTGACAGGTAACAGGGCAAATGCAAACACAAGAAAATCTAAATCACAAAGATTTAGAAAGGAATCAGAGCTGAAAAAATTTTGAGAACAAGCAAAGGGGTACAAGGAAACCACTTGAAAAGAACAAATCCCCTTGCAACCAAATAACTCCTCAAAACTGATACCACTAGTAAACTCCTTCAAATATTTTCAAAAACATTTGAATTTGTGCAAAAAGATGCTTTGGGATTGCAAGAATCTTTTTCCAAAAAGAATTCTTGAAAAAGGAAGTACCAAATTAAAGATATCCCAAAACCAAATTCAAAAAATCCGAAATTTTCAGAATTTTCAGTCTTGTCTGCCAGACCGGCACTACCGCGCACTGGCAGGTAGTGCCGGAGATCGATACTACCGCCGTTCAGGTGCGGTAGTGCCGACCTCCGGTACTACCGCCTGTCAGGTTCGGTAGTGCCGACTTTGGCACGACTGAACTGAAACTTTTTGCAAATTGTCAAATTTGATTCAAATGAAGTCCAAATGATTTGAAATTTTTAGGGAACTAACTTTGCACATTTTGAAGGTTTTGAAACAAGTTTTGCTTTAAAAGAATTTTCTTTTAACTCAATTTTGGCGAAATGCGCTTTGAGGCATAAAAATGAAATCGAAACTCGAAAAGTCCTCAAAGTGCAATTTCAACTCGGATTTCATCCACAATTGAACCCTCATGGCTTGAAGGATTTGAAATACATTTTTTAAGCCATGACTACTTATAAATACAATAGAATCCGATTTGAAAGCCAAAATCCTATATTATGTATGTTTGAGTTAAAGCACAAATTGTTTTAGGCCAAAATATTTTCTAGAATAGGAATTTTTATTTTCAAAGCTTGTAAAACCTTTCAAATACAAAGTAGGATAGTTTTACAAACCTTTTTGCAAATTTAGGCCTTTTAAACAAGATTTTGACTTTTGTCCAAAGAGGGTCCTTTTGAAGAACCAAATGAAAACCAACAAAGTCAAATTCAATTAACACAAAGAATCAAATCCATCTTAAGAGAATGGGATAAGAGTTAGAGATTTGAAACTTTATGTATGAGTTTGAAATACCATTTTAGACTTAGATATAGCAAAGGATCCGGTCCGAATGGCAATACTCATTAAGTGCAATATTTTGACCGATATAGGTCAAACTAAGATTTTCGGGGAATTTCGAAAGCAAATAGCTTTTGTTTGGTTGGTCTTTTGAAAAACTTTTGAACACAAAAGATATTAAGAATGACCAACTCTAGGAGTTTTTCTTTAAGATTATTTTCAAAATCCTTTTATTTTTAATTCTATGAAAATTATAAGTTTAAATCCAAAACAAGATACTACTATCTAGATTTTGGGGTTGAAACTCATTTTCTTTTCAAAATAGAATTTTGGGAAGACAAAACCTTTGGAAAACATTTCAAAGACATTTGTATACAAATTTCAACTAGTTTCCCAAAAAGAATTCTGGTAAGTACACAAATTTTGAGTTTTGGCTAAAAGGTTGATTTTGAAATTATATTATGCACTTATATACATATGGGCACATGTAGGGATGTGATACATATGAATATGAATTAGCACCCCCCTAAATGTGCCACTATTAACTTGCTCAAGATTACAATTAAAAGCACAATTCTAATAAGCAAGAGCAAGTACTCACAACAAGCAATTAAATTGAATTTGCATGAAACTAATGCATCTAAACCTACACAAGGCTAGAAGCAATAACATAATCAATTTAAATACTTGTTACCGAGATAGCATTGGCTTAAGATAGACTTGATTATCTTCATGCTTGGCTCTGATTGCAATTGATAGTTCATTTTTCTTCTTGTGGAGATCAAGCATCCAATCCATCTCTTAGTACCTAATAATTCTTTTAGGCACTCTTTGGTACCCAATCTTTGTTGAGTACAACAATGTTAGTCACAATAGACTTAGGAACCCAAATGGTCCTAATATTTGCATTATTGACTTGATTAACATAACTAGCAATAGGTTTGCGATAATTGTTCCTCCAAAGCAATTGATTGGCATTTTTATAACAAGGCTTAGGAGGACAATGATACTTTGCAAAACTATTTCTAGTTTGCTCCCTTCTAAGCATATGATGATCATCATAATAGAAAAGCTTAGAGGATCTAGCAAGTCTAACAAATTGATTGCTATTGTTATTTCTCCTAAGCAATTTGTTGGAATTGCTTTGAGTGGGCTTAGGAGTCCTAATAATTTTAGCAAATCCATTTCTAGACTTACTCTTCCTATGCAAATGAATATTATCATTTTTAGCAGGCATAGGGGACTTGACAAGCTTGGCAATTACATTGCCATTCTTGTCCTTCCTAAGCGAATAATCATTGAATTGAATAATAGGCTTAGGAATTGTACCTTTAAGGCAATCCTTACCGATGTGCCCTTTTTCCCGACAATTGAAGCAAGTGGGCTTTCAACGTCTCTTCCTCTTGTCTTGCTTCTTGCCAGCTTGCCTCAAGGTTAGAGTTGTGGCATTGTTATCCACTTTATTGGGGCACACGGAGGCGAAGTGGCCCTTCTTGTTGCATCCGAAGCACGAATTTTTTTTTAAATAATACTTTTTTTAAATCAAATTGCGTTTTTAATATACGGAATAAAAAATTTGCAAAAATAATATGCCGTCGCCAAACGGTATGGCGAACACCCTATTTTCGCCGTACCGTGTGGCGAATAACCTATTTTCGCCACACGGTTCGGCGAAATTAGGCTAATTGCGCTATTAATTGTTCAGAACCATGGGTTAGGGTATTTTCGCCGTACGTTGTGGCGAAAATAGGGTATTCGCCACACCGTTCGGCGAAAATAGTTAGTCGCCATGCTATACGGCGAAAATATATTATTCGCCAAGCCGTATGGCGAAAATAGGTAGTCGCCAAGCCGTATGGCGAAAATATACAAAACATGGAATAAAATAATTATACCATATGCATATAGTGTTGGATGTTCCATTTATGCAAAAATATGTAGGTAACGTACCATATTACGGAAAAATATTTCATCTACGCCTTTGTTCACTGCAAAAATATACTGCGACAATAACCCTAAATACTATTGTCAACCATAACTTTTAAGCATTTTCGGCAGCCTGTAAAATGTCACGTTCGAATGTATTTTTTGGCACGAATACCGCAGATTTGCTCTTTGATATATGGAGTACCATATTATGGGAAAATATTTCATCTACGCCTTTGTTCACTACAAAAATATACCGCCACAATAACCCTAGGTACTATTGTCAACCATAACTTTTAAGCCTTTTCGGCAACCTGTGAAATGTCACGTTCGAATGTATTTTTCGGCACGAATACCTCAGATTTGCTCTTTGATATATGGAGTACCATATTATGGGAAAAAATTTCATCTACGCCTTTATTCACTACAAAAATATACCGCCACAATAACCCTAAGTACTATTGTCAACCATAACTTTTAAGCCTTTTCGGCAGCCTGTAAAATGTCTCGTTCGAATGTATCTTTCGGCACGAATACCGCAGATTTGCTCTTTGATATATGGAGTACCATATTATGGGAAAATATTTCATCTACGCCTTTGTTCACTACAAAAATATACCGCCACAATAACCCTAAGTACTATTGTCAACAATAACTTTTAAGCCTTTTCGGCAGCCTGTAAAATGTCTCGTTCGAATGTATTTTTCGGCACGAATACCGCAGATTTGCTCTTTGATATATGGAGTACCATATTATGGGAAAATATTTCATCTACGCCTTTGTTCACTACAAAAATATACCGCCACAATAACCCTAAGTACTATTGTCAACAATAACTTTTAAGCCTTTTCGGCAGCCTGTAAAATGTCTCGTTTGAATGTATTTTTTGGCACGAATACCGCAGATTTGCTCTTTGATATATGGAGTACCATATTATGAGAAAATTTTTCATCTACGCCTTTGTTCACTACAAAAATATACCGCCACAATAACCCTAAGTACTATTGTCAACAATAACTTCTAAGCCTTTTCGGCAACCTGTGAAATGTCACGTTCGAATGTATTTTTCGGCACGAATACCGCAGATTTGCTCTTTGATATATGGAGTACCATATTATGGGAAAATTTTTCATCTACGCCTTTGTTTACGCTGATAGAATTAAATGGTAAGACATGATATGAGAAAGGACAATAACAAAAGCATGTAGATGCAGCCAGCAATCTTAGTACGCAAACTCAACCTTAGTACGGCAGATACAACGGATATTAAACAGTGACGGCATTGCTAGGAGAAGTGCCAATAACACTGATTGTAATGGTGGAACAAGTGATCGTTCCGCCTATGTTCGTAGAGTGGGAATGATGCCATACATTTTCTACATATTACATCACCTGTCAATCTTGTGCGATTTGTTCTCGGACACCGCTCAATCTTTCTTATGAAAGAGCTCCATGGCCGTGCGCAGTGCTCCCAGCTATCGCCGAATGGGTAGCCTATGCCATACGTCTCTGGGGTGTAAGAAGTAACTTGTTTGTGTGCATTCTGTGGAGTCCTGCCCTCCCATATGGGCATGCCTTCCCGATTTCCGGCGCCCCCTATGTTAATACCACCGGGGTTGCCGGATGGCCTTTGTAATGCGTCAAGGATTTGTTGCGTACTGCGGACCTCGGCCGGCTGCTTCCCCTTATCCCGTACCATTCGAGAGGACGAACCCTCTTGCCCTTCCGGAGACTTGCCGAGACACCTCCTCTGTTTCGGCTCGCACTCCACGATATGGTCCAGGAGGTGTGTGTTGGGCTTCTTGTTGTACAACCGAAAACGTGCCCTGCAGTCAATGCAGTATGCCCGCTGTGGTGGTTGGAGAATACCGTATGCGTACTCGGTCCGGCTTTTCGGGAGGTAGTAGCACCACGGCGAGGGTTGCTCTCCCGATTATCAAATACGGAAGTTTGAGATGTGGGTGGTACGTCTCCGGTCCACCAGCTTGAAGTACCAGACCATGCATCCTCGGACAAAGGGCACCGGTAGAATCTTCTGTCCGCTAGATCCTCGTCGCCGGTATCAACCACTGCCTGGAGGCCGTGGTCGCACAGTTCCTGGCTTTGCGTTGGCCCCTAAGGAGGATTTTCTTGCCTTGACTTGAGCCATTTTGCAAACTTCTTTTTGAAGTCCTATATGCGATGAATTGATTTAGAATGGGTACATTGTAGCTGAAACATGAGGCACGTGAAACTGACCGATTGGTTCGTCCCTTGCCCACCGGCCCTTAACTCCGGTCGATCTAGGTAGGGGACATATCCCGACGGCCTCTCCCACCGTGTGAAGTTCTCTGGCGAAGTGGGGTAGGCGTCGTGGCAGTTGTAGAGAAATTCGTAGTCACGTCGTTCCGGCCCGTCGATCCATTGGAAAAAGCAACAACGGTCCTCGTCCTAAAAAAACAAATAACGATGCATGAAATGGTATCAACCGTAATTAGGGTATGGACATCATTTTGTTTACCCCGAAGCCGCGGGCACATCAGTAGTGTGCGCGGGATTCCTTATCTCCGTTAGTAGAATGCGTAACTTTCGCTACCAGGTTGCAGTCACATTTCGTGCGTTGCAAATCCGGCAGAATCAGCGTCAACGCTACTCTCATCCGGGTATTGGGGGGTTAGCCTTCGCTTGCTGAAGAGGTGACGGTAGAACGACATCGTTGCCTACTGTGTGTGTGGGGAAAACAGACTAAAGTTTATGGAAGTTATGGCTGTGTGATGCACATATCCCTCCCTCGGTGGGTTTATAAAGAGCTAGCGAAGGGGCAACCAAAGGAGAGTCTCGCAGACTTCAGAGTATTTCAAATCCGCGAGCATCGGATGCTTCTGCAGGTCATGATGACATGAGCGTGGCTATGCCCACAGCTTTAAACAGGGAATCTCTGCCATAGCCGGCTTTCGGCAGCATTATGCAGCTGAAATGACAAAGGCTGGAAAAGTTGATATGACAAAAGCTGAAAAAGCAATAATGACACGCGGTTGATATGACTAAAGATGACAGAAATATATAATAGACCACGTATATGACAAAGTACACAAAATAGATGGTAAAGCATAATAGGACAAAGTACCCAAAAATAACGCACATCCTAAGCCTGATCACCCCCCGGTGGTGGATCCTGACCCTGGCCCTGACCCCTAGCTCTCCTTCGCCGACGCGCCGAAGGAGGTGCATCGTCGAGAGGTCGTGTGCGAAGCACCCGCGACGGTCCCGCCTGGCCGTAGTCCGAAGGGCTGTACCGAACCGGCGGGACACGCAAGCGGGGAGGCAACGGGTCTGGAGGAGGCTGCGTGATCTGCGTGGCTGGAGGAGGCGGCGTGTGCTGCGTGGCTGGAGGAGGCTGCGTGAACGGAGCCCCTGCGAAGAACTGATCGGTCCAGTAGTCAGGGACGCCGTGCCTCGACCGGGTGTCCGGTAGAGGCATGTCCTAGGAGGCCTACAAGATGCAGACATTAACATTTAATTATAGTGAGAAGATTAGATTCAAACGGGATGAATCAATGTTTATCGGCCACGGGTGTGGGGACCATGGTAGGCCCGCGTGGTGGCGTCGCTAACTGGATCCTCCAGTGCCTGGAGAGCCGAGGCACTGGGTGTGGAAGCCGGACCCTGGTCAGAAGCGGTGGTCGAGAAGGTGGTGTCCAGAGCCGAGCCCGGGTGGCGGCCTAGACGAGGTGCCACCGAAGCGATCGGCTGGGGCACGCCAAACAAGACCAATCTCCACGATCCGTCAGTGCAGCTCCACATGCCCCATGGCCTCTGATAGCTGTTGCGGTGTGAAAGTGGTCCCCTGCTGCAGCCTAGACAGAAAGTCAGCGGCATGCTGCTGCAAGCCCCTCGCCTCGTCCACCTATCACGTACAAACAAACATTAAACATAACGACATAGCATTGAAATTACAATTGCATTAATGAGTAAAAATACAACGAGACTTACCATCTGGTGCAGTGCCAGTCCTGCGTGGCTCGAGTACAAGTCTGCGATGCTAGCAGCAAACACCTGGGCCGGCTGCTCCTCGCGTAGGAGACGAGTACGGGTCCGGGGCACGTACCAGGACAAGTACTCCTGGTAGGAGGAGGGGTCGTAGGGCGCGACCTCCTCGACAACGTCCTCCAGCGCCCCCTCCCACAGCGCAAGCCATGGCTCCATCCTCTGCAGCAAGGTCACCATGGCCTTCTTGGGTCCCTGGGTGGAGTACCTGCACAAAAGACCTCATTACTACAAATATGTCGTAAGCACTTAGCATTCCTGTAGTGGCGAGTAACTCACGAGTGCACTTTCGCTGGCACGCGTTCCCCCAAAGGAACAGGGACCACCTGGCGTAGTCCGAACTGCCTGAGGACTCGGTGCGGCACGTAGTCCTCTACGAAGACGTCGAAGACGAGCTTCCTCCTCGTCTTCCAGTAAGGCTAGTCCCTGTCGCAGAGCATGGACAGCCCCCCCGCAGCTCTCTCTCCTACACGCTCGTCGCTATAGGGGTCCCAGACGACATTCCCGTCCCTCAGGTGGTCGAAGGCCTCCGTGAAGGCGAGGTACGCCGCACGTACCTGGACACCTGCACACTGTGGCTGCAATAGAGTAGAAATAACTGTAAGCAGATGGCATTGAAATTACAATTCCATTAATGAGTAAGAACATGTACCCGTCGCCTGGTCCAGAGCGAGCCCATCGTCGGTCGGTCCAGCGCATCACCGCCGTACATGTCGGCGGTGTAGTGCCGAGGGTCGACAAGGGGTTGACCCACGGAGAAGCGCTCGAATGACCAAAGCTGAAGAAGAAGCGGCATCCCGGTCAGATTGGAGTTCCTGCCTTTCTTCACGCACGCGGCGCAAAGGGCGCGGTACGTGGAAGCAAGAACTGCCGAACCCCAGGATACCGCCGGTACATCGTTAGGCTCTGAGTTCGCAATAGCCCGTGCGTAGGCTATCCAACGCGCGTCCACGGTGTCGCCGTGACTCGACGTGAACATCACCCAGCCGAACAACCAAAGCAGATAGGCCTCGAGGTGCCTAGCAACCTGGTAGTCCGTGGGCTCGGCCGCCATCCGCTGCACCTGCAACAATTGAAAGAGTGTGATATCACGTTAATGCTATGCAAAGCTGGAGTAACATAGTAATATGTACAATCACTAACCTCGAACTGTGCCAACCACCTCCTCGATGGCCCGTGCTTCTCGCCTACCGGTATCTGTGGGTCGACCTCCGCGACCCCGGCGAAGCACAGCAGTAAGTCTGCGTCCCACCCAGCAGGAGCCACCGAGGGGCCGATCGCTGCCCCGGCGATCGGCAATCCAGTGAGCATGGCGACGTCCTGCAGCGTCACCGTCATCTCCCCGACAGGCAGGTGAAAAGTGTGCATCTCCGGCCTCCAGCGGTCGACCAAACACGCTAACAGCGAGTGGTCGTACGGGAAACGCCGCGACCACTGCGGGTCATCACCCTGTGCCTGGGGGTCGTGCTCGACGGGGTCGGCAGCTGAACCCTCCACCATGCGGACTAGCGAAAGCAGCCCGGCACGTGCAAGCCTAACGAGGAACCACAGAGTTGAATGAATTGAATGTAATGAACACTAATTGTACGAACAATGGAACATGTACAAGTATTGCAACTAACCTGGTGTGGAAGCTAGCGTCAATGCACCATGCCTTGTTAGGCACACAAATCCGCAGTAAGGGCAACTTGTCATTCCCCTCTGTCGTGTGGACGTGCGCATGGTGCCGCGCATCCAAGACAGGGTCCAGGAGTGAGTCGACCTGCTCCATCCCTGCACATAGAAATGTTTCAACATAAATCATACTACACAACGTACGGCAAGCACGACATATGTGAATAAAAGTACACAACGTATAATAATAAAAGACATGAGGGTTGAACATAAATAAAGGTACACAACATGTGACAAACACAACATATCTGAATAAAAGACACAACATATATGAATAAAAGACAACCAATCACGTCAATATTACAATACATATATGTATAAAAGACATAAGGGGTGAACATAAATAAAAGTACACAACATGTGAGAGACACAACATATATGAATAAAAGACACCCAATCGCGTCAATATTACAATAAAAGACATCCAACGTGCATATAATAACATATTTCGATACATAGCCACCACCACTTTCAGAACCTACACCCTACGTGCCTTTGGTTTGCCTTGTGGCCATACTCGCCGCACTCAGAACACCTCCTAAGAGGGCCACCCACTTCAGATTCATCCATGTCGTTGCGAATGCGCCTAGTCTGTGGACGACCAGACCGCCCTTCCGCACACCTCCGCAAGGTTGGATCCGGCAAACAGATGCGCTCATCTCTGTTAATCGCAGTGAAATCACCGTGTGCACGAAAACCACGAAACTCACCCGACCAGATATGGACAACATGATCCTTCAAGTAGAAAGGGGACATGTATTGCGACGTGTTCATCCCAATTTGCCCACAAGCAGCCATCACGTGTGAGCAAGGAATATGGAGAAGTCTTGGCTTATTGCAGCTGCATTCACACCATCCAGATGCCCCTTGGCCTAGATTAACCTCGTGCGTAATAACCGCTGTGTCCGTTCCCAATCCCCTTTTGCACCGAAGAGTCACCTCGAAGCGGTATTCAGTGACCCCGTAGCTACGCACCATATGCTGCTGAGCTTTCATGGTTCGTTCCTCCATGTAGGTCATCATCCGCGAACAATACGGCGTCTGTAATGTGGACGCATGAAGTACCGCTTCCGCATGCCTTTTTTGGTAGTAGCTAACGATGCCGTGCAACATGCCTTCAAGGATGGCCACAAGCGGAAGCGGACGGAGGCCTCGGATGACCCAATTGTAAACCTCGGCTATGTTCGTTGTCATCACGCCAAACCTGTTCAACGCAAAACAGTTTAGAACAACAGGCCAAATTGTTTAGCGCTGTTTTGATATTTTAATGTACCATACTAACCTGGCGCCTCCGGTGTCATGGAGCAATGCCCACTTCTCTAGAGGCTCAGCCTCTATCCAGTGCGAGAAACACTTAATGTTCCTTGACGTTCGTCTCCTCATATTAGGAGGATTGAGCTCCCCAAGGGGTGTTAGCCTTTTGGGTGGACATTCGTTCGGCGTAGGTGGTTGCTTCTTCATCTCTTCGATATGCGCACTGGTGTGCTTATCCAACTCGGCAAATAGCACGTTGAACTTACGTGCCTGATTCTGCTTGCATAACCTCTTAAACAGATTCATCAGTTTCTTGCTTTTGAACTGCCTGAAGAAATTGGCACCCAAATGTCTCATGCACCACATTGCTGCAGTGTCAGGCCACGAAAATGGTTCATCTCGGTCCTCCTGTAGAGTCTTGATTGCCGAGATGATACCTTTGTGACGATCATGAATGATGCACATGCTGGGCCGATCACCAACTACCCCCACCTTCAGATGTCTGAAAAACCACAGCCAGCTATCCCGATTCTCACCCTCAACAAAAGCAAAGGCCAATGGAAGTATGTGGTTGTTCGCATCAATTGCAATGGCTGTTAGAATCTGCCCCTTGTATTTTCCACCAAAAATGTGCCATCAACACAAAGCAATGGACGATAGTACTGAATGACGCAATGCAAGGCCCCAATGAAAAGAAAGCACGACGAAATGTACAGATCCCATTTGCATACCTTCGCTTTCTTTGAAAGCGGTGTATGTGCCAGATTGGTTTGCTTCAAGATTTCAAGCACATGAGGTAGGTTGCAATACGATGCCTCGTATGTGCCAAACCTCTTCTCTAATGCTTTCGCCCAGACGCCAGGCCATGGAGTAGCTTATCCGATACTTAAATGTTCGTAACATTGCTTTCAATATACGAACACTCGATATCTCGCTTCTCAATGATTTCATTAAACATCACGCTAGCTATTACAGCCGCATTCAAGTTACGGTGTTTGACAAGAACATTTTCTAGTCTGCATGTGTGCTCGTCCACTCTTGATGCAATCCAATATGTCTCACACTTCGGCTTGTATGCATGTACTTTAAATTCACAACCATCGATTACGCACTTCACTTTGTGTACTTATCTGGGCTAGACAGACAACCCGAAACTCTCTTTGCAGCGATAGTGCCCACAAGCTCACCGCCAACTTCAATTCGTAATTGTTCGGGAACATTTGATTCAACCGAATGGCACCAGCACCATACTCACAATGCGAAGTCATGGCCCCACAAAGCTTCCATACCCGCTTTGTTCGCCTGTTCCATTCATCGGGATGGGTACCTCCATTGAGCGAGTACTACCATGCATTTCATCATCTTCCTCCCGGTCATCATCTTCGCCGATGGTATCGATCGGGTCCAACATTTCGGCTTCCTCTTCGTCGCCATGCGGTCCACCCAATCCAATTGATCCACAAGTTGATCGATATCCTCCCCTTCATCGGCCCGACCTTCGCGCTTGCTGCATCCATGTGATCATCCCCTCGCCGCCGCCTCAACCGACACCGCCGGCTAAACTTGTTCAACCAGAGTGGCCGATGTGTCGCTCTTGCTCACACCAGTAGTACTCACCTCTTCCCTAGGGCAAGCTTGCACCAAAGATCACACAATCGAGGCTAGATCCCTTGCACCATCTTAACCATTTTCGCCACAACCGTGTTCGATCTCATCGTCTTCAACTCCCACACAAATGGTCACCCTTGCTACGCGTGTATACGATTTGGATGCTAACAGAATAAACACTTGGATCCAGGGGAAAAAATTGGGTCAACCAAAGTTTTATATCACGAATGCTAACAGTATCGGGGGACAAGTGCTCGGCCATGGTGACCGCAGCGACTTAAATCCACTCCATTCGCCCATTTTTTACTTCACCATCGCCATAATATACCCTGAATTTCACTGGTCCGACATCATCGCGATTTACATAGACATAGACATAATTAATTTTTCCTTGCCTACTTCAAATGGAATATCATAACCGTAATTTCAACCACGCTAATTAACTACCGCGCTATCGATACTATATTCTTATAATATTATAGCGCATGTGTAATATGTCTATTTGCTAAATGTTCGAAAAAATCGGCCGATTAGCCGATTAACTGGCCGATTGGCTTGTGATCGAATACCTAAAGATTCCATTTTTTATGTTTACGGTGATAAAGCGTGGCCGACCGAACGATAAAACGGGATTAATCACTTTTTCAATATTTTAGTTCAGTTAATCCTAGGTCGACCAATTAGTTACCGATTAATGATTTCTTCAACAATGCTAATAAGTAAATTTCATTACTGTAAATTTAACAACGTTTACATATGCAAACTAATTTCACCACTGTAAATTAAATAACTAAAACTGCTACTCTAAATTAAATAACTCGAATCGTTACTCTACAATTCAACTGATCTAGATCGCTACTCTAGATTGCACTACTCTATATCGCTACTCTACATTGCACTACTCTAGATTGCACTACTCTATATCGCTACTCTAAATTACACTACTCTAAATTAAAAAACACGAAATTAAACAAAATCACGATGCGAGGTTACCTCCTTCTCTTCTTCTTCTCCTCCTCTTCTTCTTCTTCTTCTCCTCTTCTTCTTCTTCTTCTCCTCCTCTTCTTCTTCTTCTCCTCCTCTTCTCCTCCTCTTCTTCTTCTTCTCCTCCTCCTCTTCTTCTTCTCCCTCTCCTCTCTCTCTCTCCCTCTCTTCCGGCCGGCGGATCGCCCTCCCTCTCTTTTTCTTCTCTGTTTCGGCGGCCGAATGAACAAATCGATCGATCTGTCGTCGAGGCAATTTTTACCGAGCAATTTTCGCCACACCGTGCGGCGACAACCTATTTTCGCCGTACGGTTTGGCGAAAACTGGGTGTTCGCCACACCGTGTGGCGATAATACCCTTGATTCCCGTGCAGCGGGTTAATAGCGCAATTAAGCTATTTTCGCCGAACAGTGTGGCAAAAATAGGGTGTTCGCCGCACGGTTCGGCGAAAATAGGGTATTTGCCGTACGGTTCGGCGACCACATATTATTTTTGCAAAAAAAAATTTACGTATATTAAAAACGCAATTCAGTTTAAAAAAAGTATTATTTAAAAAAAAAATTCTCCGAAGCACACAATCGTCTTCATTCTTGCATTGTGCTTCTTCTTGCTCTTCTCCCTCTTGGAGATGTAGCCAAGTCCTCTTCTATCTTGAGGTGCCCGAGGCTCGCTCAAGATCTTGTCGAGGACGGCTTTGCCCTTGTAGCACTTCTCCAAGTCATTTTCCAATTGAATGACTTGTGCCTTTAGCTCATTGTTTTCCTCTACAAGATTAGCATCTAAACAACTAGAGGAACTAGAAGCAATGTTAGAGCAACAAGGCAAATCAATGCTAGAAGTAGACATATCAATTTTAGATGAAATGCAAGGAATGATATTTGAGCAAAACATTTCATCAATTAAATCACATTGAATGCTAATATCTACTCTAGGCTTAATGAATTCCTTGAGAAGGATACTTTCATGATTTTCCTTAAGAACATCATAATTCTTTTGAAGTGAGTCATACTCATCTTTCAAAATTTTGTATCTAGTTTTCTCCTTCTCAAGAGATTCATTTTTCGCCTTTTCTTTAGCAAGAGCACTCTCAAGTTTAAGATTTCTTTCTTTTTCAAAGATTAGCAAATCCTCTTGCTTCTCGAGAGTGTCCTCTTGCTTTTCTACCGTTTCAAGCAATGCTAGCATTTTAGGTAGAGATATTTTTCTAATATCGCTAAATCTACCATCATTATCGGTATCACTATCATCATCACTTTTACCTAAATCATCTACATTTTTAGATTTGGATGAGTGTGATACCTTCTTCTCCTTTACCATGAGGCAAATAGGAGTGTCGTCATTGCTTGAGGTGGAGGAGGAGGTAGACGGTGATGTCGGTTCATCATCACTTGATGTAGAGGTTGAAGAATCATCAACCAACATCCATTCCTCAATGAAATCCTCACTTGATGATGTGGACACATCATATTTGTCTTGAAGCATTGTCCACATATCATGAGCGCTCTTGAGATTGCATATTTCATAAAATATATCTTCGCTCACAACATTAAATAAGGCATTAGTAGCTTGAGCATCGAGATGTAGGCATTTCATCTCTCCGTTAGCTGGATCAACTTCATTCAATGGAGATGAAAAGCCGACATCTACGATCCACCAAATTTGGGGGCTCATGGATTTAAAATGAGAAATCATGATTAATTTCCATGAAGCATAATTAGACCCATCTAGCATAAGTAGATCATGTGAGTGCACTAAACCTCTAGTCGCCATCCCTTACACTCTAGACGGTTAAGTCTAATAAAATGAGAGACCTTGGCTCTGATACCAATTGAAAGGACCCGGATGTCGGCCTAGAGGGGGGGTGAATAGGCGATTACAAAATTATACCCAATTTAAATTAAACTATCAGAGATAATGCGGAAGCAATTGGGATAAATAAGTTTTGCAATTTAAACAATTCAGCCCGAGACAGGTAACCCGGACACTCCGGATACTTAGTCTGGATACTCCGAACAAATC
Source organism: Rhipidocladum racemiflorum (assembly GCA_036346355.1). Taxonomy (NCBI): domain Eukaryota; kingdom Viridiplantae; phylum Streptophyta; class Magnoliopsida; order Poales; family Poaceae; genus Rhipidocladum; species Rhipidocladum racemiflorum. Next base: position 20,725,648 of record CM070582.1, read on the forward strand.
GGATAGTCCGGACTAAAATACCGGACTCTCCGGATTGCCTTGATCGGCCAAAACAGAGAAGGACAATAAATTGAAGCGCTTCTTTGATTCTAGTGATACAAATTACTCTACTGCAATGAATCAAGTATATAAGCAAGAATAGATGCAGTAGATACAATTTAATTGATCTAATCACAAGAAACGAAAGCAAATTAAGCGGATGAGCAAAAGAGGAAACCGAAGTAAGGAAGGAGACACGAAGATTTTATCCCGAAGTTCGGATCCTTGAGGGGATCCTACGTCTCCGTTGAGGCGGCTCGGTCACACTTGAGCCGGGGTCTCTTTCAACCCTCTTCCTCCCGGTGTTGCACAATGCACTCGCCGGTCTTCACTTCTTTGATTCCTTTCCTTGCGGAGGCAGAATCGGACCTTCACAAACCTTCGGTGGCCTTCCACACAAAGCTTGGAAGCTCACCGGCAACTCCTAGCCGTCTAGGAGACCTCAACCTCCAAGAGCAACAAATGCTCCCGAAGAACTCACTTAGAGTCCACCTCAAGTGCTCAACACACTAATCACACTCAATCCGATCACTACCCACTCTCACACCCAAACCTTCACTCAAAAGGGATCACTAAGATCTAGGGTTAGAGGAGCTTTGGGGAGCTCAAGATCACTAAGAATACACCTCAAAGCACCAAGGAAACTTTCTCCCAACCATCCACTCTTCAAATCAATCCTCAATCCAAACACCTCTCTCCTCTACCCAACCCTTCATAAAAGGGGATCACTAAGATTTAAGGAATAGGGAGGAGTATTGGGGGCTCAAAAACTCACAAAGAACACCTCTAATACCCAGCAAAACATCCCCCGAACGGCTCCTTTGAAATGGGCAAGAAGGGGGCTTTAAATAGAGGAACCCAAAAAACTAGCCGTTTGGGACCGAAATGGGCAACCCGGAATGTCCGGATTAAACCCCGGAGACTCTGGATCATCCGGATACTCCGGATCATCCGGAGTTAATCCGGATACTCCGGATCTCCCAGGCAGCACGCAGCAGCCGGACGAAAATGGGCATAACTTTTGATCCCGGACTCCGATTTCGACGAATTCGGACTTTTCGGAAAGCTAAGAACGAGGGCTACACAACTAACAAGGTCTCACTACCCAAATCCCAAAGGATAAAATCAGATATCACAAGGAATCCAAGAGAGACCAACAACCCTCACTTTTCGGCACCACCAACACCACTTCTCTCCCTCACACCAACCCACCTACACCTAGGTGAACAAGGTGTGACTAGGGTTTCTCAACCTTAGACAAGGATAGACCACTTTGAGCACTTGAGACATGTCTAAGTAATTTCAACGATTGCATCCCTCTTAATAGTACGGCAATCCTTAGACTCAAATTTAACACAAAATCTAAGTCTTACACTAAGCTTACATGCCGACTTCTTCCGGATGCGTGGTGCATGATGACGCTTCCACAAAGATTGATGACGCCCTTCGTCTTGTCAACCTCGACGCGATTCACCTCATGAGACTCTCGTCCTCTCCGACCTTGACCTTGATCATCACCAAGACGATCCTCACGCCAAGTCGTTCTTGACTTAGTCCTCAACTCTTGGTGACACCGCCGTCTTATTTGAGTTTGACTCGCTTGTCATCCTTCAAACCATCTTGGTCATCATACACACAGCTTTGGGACCTAACTCTTATCAAAGCACTCAGCAAACATATTAGTCCCACAATCTCAAAAGATATATTGAATAAATTGATAATAACAAGTGTTTCATATCAAGAAGCACAATATGAATGGAAACACTTGACAATAGAAATATTATCTGCTAAGTGCATCATGATGAATATATGATTGATCTAACTGCACTAGAGAGATAATTGCCAATATGAAGAATCAATTAAATCATGGCAAGGACCACAGACTTTGCTTAAATGAAGCACATGATAGAATATACACGAATTACACATGTGCAAACAATATTTGGAATGAGAGTAAATAATGTGATCCAATTCTAGATTAAACTTCAGTAAGAGAGGTGCATTAGAAGATACACAACTAAGACATATATGCACCAAGTCAATATGAAGCAATGAAGTTTAACTCTAGTTAACACAAGCATATTAAAAACAAAGCACATAATGAACTCAAATGAATATATATATATGCACAAGCAATTTTGACATGAATCAATGTGCACATATGAAATCAACAAGTTACTTAGAGTTCGATATGCATTTGCTAAAGAGGAATGCAATGACAGATATGGAAGGAATACCGAGATTGCATACCTCATTTTTGCTTAACCATCCCAATTGATTTTCCTCTAAAATAGATGAGACTAATATTCAACTAGGCAATAAACATGTTAGTCTCATAACAATATAAACATATTAGAGGTTTGTCATTTGTTAAGCACTAAGTTAAGCATTTGTACAATTACATTGATTGACATTACATGCGTTTGTCATTAATCGTTTATCATTAATCACCAAAACAACATAAGTGCCTAGATGCACTTTCATGGGGTATATCCTACAATGAGGCAATAACTACCAGTAAGCATAAAATAGAGATTGCTAGAAACATAAAGCATGCAGGCAATTTATTAAGCACATTTTAAGTAATTGTGAAATCTGGGTTCAAGATGGTCAAGGGGGTGCTTGCCTTGCTATTTACTATTATTCGACGAAGTCGAAGTCAGCGTCGTCGATGTCGAGGATGTGATTTGAAGTGGTTGACGATGAAATCTTGGAACGTCAGATTCTACGCGTCGTTTGCCAAGAAATCAAATAAATAAGAAACAACACTTTTCAATAGTGGCAAAAGGAAATCAGACGAAAAATCAAATGAAAATCATTGCATAAAACAAATAGGTTGAAGGTTAGGGTTTTGTGATCTTTGTATACGTAAGTGTTGTTTTTATGTTATAGTCTTCCTTACTGATTATCAGGGTAAGGGTCGAATTACACACGACACCTATTCTTTATTATTTGTTTTGTTTTGTTTTATGAATTGAAGAAGCTAAGATTATTCAAATTAATAGAATTGATACATCAGTTAAGGCGCTATCATTTTCCCGTAATACCGATTCTTAAGACCGCGGTATTACCGACCTTTGGTAGTACCGTTCTCGAGCTTTGGTAGTACCGACCTTTAAATACTGAGAAGGGCGCTAATTGGATTAGAGCTTCCGGCTGGATTTATAGGGTTTCTAGATGATTTGTGTGACACAAGTATTTTAGCTAAGGGCTTTCTTATGCTTACTATTCATATGATTTATTATCGATAATCATAACACTTAGGGTTATTGTTCTAACAGGATTCAGATACAAAGAAAGTTGTAAATTGAATATTCTTCTAGAATATGGTAGTCTATATACTAGAGTAATTCTAGGCCATTCTTTTTAATATTCTCTTTTAGACGAGATTCAGATACAAAGAAAGTTGTAAATTGAATATTCTTCTAGAATATTTGTCCTAAACTTATCCTTAACCCTTTATCTGAATATCGGCTTTCTTGTACCGACAAACGATGAAGCAAATGGCCTAAGTCGGTGAATTCCTGCCCTGCAAATTTCTCCTTCAGGGGCGGAATTAATCCTTGAAACGCTAAATTGGCCAATTGGTCATCGGATAACATAACACTGAAGCATCTATTTCGCACGTCTCTGAACCTCCTAATGTAATCGGAAACAGACTCGCCGAATTTCTGCTTGACCGAACTTAGATCGGAAATCCTTAGTTCAGTGGTCGTAGAGAAAAAAGTATTCGTGAAATCGGCTTTCCAAATCATTCCAAACATGGACCGAATTTGGTGGTAAATTGGTGAACCATGTAAAAGCTGTTCCTGACAAGGACAACATGAACAATCTGATTTTTAACCCGTTGGACTGGGCTGCCTCACCGCATTGAGCAATGAATCGTCCGACATGTTCCAGAGTGGTTACAGAATCATCGCCTGAAAACTTGGCAAAATCTGGGATCCTATAATTATATGGGTATGCCATGCGGTCGATGTAATCAGGGTACTTTTCTATAGCCGATGACTCTCCCCTTGGGTTGCAAACCAAACTTCTCCCTCAATACAGTAGCAATTTGCTCTGCCCAATTAACATTATCGACTTGTTGTGCTACGTGACCTGGCCAGTTATCGTAGTTTACGCCCTGCCCCCGCGTGTAAAATCGGGCTGTCGGCCGAACCACATCACTGGATGCCTGGGTAATTGGTTATAGTCTGAAGGATCGTTATTTTTGATCCATTTGATTTTGTTGATGAGTATTTGAAAAAGATTTGAAATCAGTTTGATATTTCGACAAGATTTATTTTTTGGTTTCTTTATTTGAAAAGATCTGAAATCAGTTTGATTATTTGGTCTTGTGAATCATGTGATGAAAAATTGGTTTGATCTTGTGCTGAAAATTTGGTTAGGATTAATCTTGCAAAATTGCTTGCATGAAGGACCAAACATTCAAACATCCAAAAACAGAGACTTTGCATTTGCGCCAGACCAAACATCCAAATACAGTGAGTTTCGCATGTATGACGGACCAAACTTTTTGGTCTGTCATAAACGTGATTTTGATGCTTTTACGCTTGTTCAAGAAATCGCGTTTTTCGCATGTATGGCAAACCAAATTTTTTGGTCTGTCATACACATGCTGTTGGCGACCTCGTTTTTCGCATGTATGACGGCGACTTCGTTTTTCCCATGTATGACAGACCAAAAAGTTTGGTCTGTCATACACATGTTTTTTGGCGACTTCGTTTTTCCCATGTATGACAAACCAAACTTTTTGGTATGTCGTAATTGTGCTTTTGAAGGTTTTTGCGCAGGACCAAGTTCTTAAAAACAGTAAGTTTTACATGTACGCCGGACCACATTTTTTGGTCCGTCGTGAATGATTTTTTGAGTGACTTTTTCATGTGTACGCCGGACCATATTTTTTGGTCCGTCGTGAATGCGTTTTTACTCAGTTAGGGTTTTGAGCAAATTTGGAATTGAATCTTGGTTTGATTTTGAGATTATGAAATTAGTGTGAATTTCATGATGCTTGTTTTGAAGTGGACTTTATGCAATGCTCATGTGAGTAGTTGCATGGATTGACATTGAGTCAAGTCGCGGACTTGTGCTCGGATTTGTTTTGTGGTTTGTTCATGTGCAGGTATTGCTCAAGGGCGAATGTGGTCGATGACGGGACCGGAACTAGGTTCATGGAGGAACTTAGGTTCAGGACTAGGTTCAGGAGGAACTGAGGTCTTGGTGGTCAAGGATGTCATGCGGGACGTTCGGGCTAAGAGAATGGTGCACATGAATTAAGAATGGTGAGTCACGTGAAAATGGCAGGTGGCCATGCGCGTGCAAAGGGTTAGTCACGTGAGTATGGTAGGGTTGCCATACGCGTGCAAGAGTTGTACTCGGCCAGGTTGGGCCAAGAGGAGTTGTGTTGAATACATACTCTTTCTAGGATTAGGAGTGGGACTCCTTCTAGGATTAGGAGTGGGACTCCTACTAGGATTAGGAGTAGGAATTGTATTCAGGACTCTATGTGGTTGCTCCTTTAAATAGGAGGGGTTGTCTCCTGTTTAGAGCATCAACCTAGGCATCAAGCTTTGATAAAGCTTTAGGGTTGTACTCTTTTGTTTGGAGTACTTTAGACAAAAGAAAGGAGAAATAAAGATCAAGTTCATCAAATCTTTCGGCGAGCTACAATTCTAGTTAGATTTATTCTCGCCATCTTCTGGAACAGCAAGCTTGCGAAGGTCATAACTTTTGATCCGTAAGTCCGATCGAGTTGATTCTTTTTGGGTTCGATTCGTATTGGAATCTAGTTTCTTGTGTCAAAATTTCAGATCGTTCCGACAGTTGGATCTCCGGGAATTCGCGTTTTACCGAACCTCTGTCATTCTATTTTTGTCGAATACGAGTCAACTATTTGGTTCTGTTTTGGGGTGAACTTTTAGTAGATCAAGAATTTGGTTTTAGCTTCCGCACAATCATTCACCCCCCCTCTGATTGCTATATTCGATCCTACATAGTCGTTATTTCTTACAGCCGATGCTTCAGGTACGGGCACAAAAGGTTCAACATAAGAGACCACTTTGTGTGATGCTTGGTTTCTGGGCGTAGCCCCTTGGAATTGAGGGACTTTACCTGTTTCAATCGGCCGAGAAGCCGATTGACCGAACCCATTGGCCGAGGGTGCGTTGGGCAAGTTTGTGTTCAGCTTAGCCCCATCTGTGTGCCCGTGGTAATGTGCAACTCCATCTACATGAGTACTAGGTTTTAACACAATAGGTTGGGTCGGCATCATTAGGGGTATTGGAGCCGACACGTTTACTGTGCTAGTATTTGCTGGTATTGAGTATAGTGTTTTGGTTTTGGTTTTGCAAATAACTTGAAAAATGGTGGTTTAGTGTGTTGGTGTATGACATTGGTGGGTTGGTTATGTTCCGGATATTATTCATGGCCATGGAGGGTCATGAATGATTGCTCAAAATACTTATATGATACTTGTAGTTTTTAGTCAAATGCTCACTTCAAATGTATCGATATTTAACAAATTGCATGGTTACAAATCAAATTTTCCCTATGCTGAAACTCAAACCTAAAGTAGAAGCTTTGTTTCATTGAATAGCCTTGCATGTATAATTACATCCATACGCTAAAGTCTTGCGAGTACATACGTGTAATCACCGTTTGCTCTACTTAAAAATGTTTAGAGGAAGGTAATGACGACGTTCCTGATGACGTATACTTCGAACCGGGATCCAACAAGTTCTTTGATGGTTGAACTGGGACTTTCCCCAGTCGGATGCCATTTGGGTTATGGGTGGTATTCCGCAGTCTTTATTTTGGACTTATGAATCTTCTGCTGAACTCTACTCTCTTTCGTTGTATATTTGGCCGGTCGGTCATGAACTTGTAACCTAAGCGCTTGTAATAACTGCCAGTTTACTTTAAGTTATGTTCATATGTGTATGTGTGATGAATCATCTCGAGTGCCAAATAAGTGTGTGCCAGGCGTTGATCTTGGGAACTAGCACCGGACACTTATGCGGGAAGCTCGGATTGTTTCCAACCGGTTGGCATGAGCACTAGGGTTGCGTCAATTGGTTGATCTCAATCCGAATACGGTTTCAGATAAGCGATTAGAATTCTTTCGGGTTGCATCATTATCCAATCCGATACAACAGTAAGATTCGTTATTGCTAATCTAAGACCGGAGCCCCCCACAACCTTGTACTGTAGTATAGCAATTTATTGTAGGTTAATGCTGTATCACGATCCGAACCGTTGATCATTTCGATCGAACGGTGCCGACGGTTGGTAACTATTTAAATTGCTGTTACCATTAATTATAACCGCATTGGACCCAATCCATCATGAAGCACACTTATCAGTAGGAAGAAACCTTGTGATATCTGCGCGGTGACATCATACCATCTTCCTCTCTTGAACTGTGACGTCATAACATAGATGCAGAGACAGTAGAGTCCTGTTTCTTTTCCTCAGAGTATCAACTTTGTTTTGAAACACAAGTGGTTTGCTGTATCCGTAATGACATTACGAGAATCTTACTAGAACAATTCATGCCAAAACAGTGATGCCCTAGGACCACATGGAGTAGCAAATAGCAATCACCTGAAGCGTCCACAAGCATTGATTCACGAACATTTGGAGACAACTGGATACGCATTTAAACAGTTAGTGGTAGCAATTCGAAAAGTAGATAAAGAAAATACAACGAGCACGATATAATTATAGTATGAGTGCAAATGAAAGTCCTGTTCACTCATTCTAAAATGGCTGTGGATACAGCAAGCGGTGGAACTAGATAATTTTCGACAGAGGTGTATATTTCACATTGCCAGTACTATACTCTTGTACAATGGTTTCGGAATACCAGGATTCTCTACAACTATACATGGTCTTGTGACTATAGCACTGTTCTTTTGCCCTCGCCACATCCTGCATTCGTGATATCAACTTAAATATGTCCTTGTCACTACTACAGAACCGGCCTTTACAACCGGCCTATCACAAGCGGTTACGTGCGCCCCGCTTGTGGAGTCCCGTGCCACAAGCGGTTCGTGGGCAACGGACGGGAGGGGGTCTCTAGAAGCGGTTCTTAACACGAACCCCTTCTGGAGCCTCCTCTCTAGAAGCGGTTCGTGTTTGGAACCGCTTCTAGAGGTCTAATGGGGGCTCCAGAAGCGATTTATGTGTAGAACCGCTTGTAGAGCCCCCCTCCCGCCCAGCGCATTTAAACTCTGTCTTCCTCCCCGAGCTCGCACAGGACATCACAGTGGTGGGCCGAGAGCTGTTCATGGCGAGGTGCTGCCAAAATTTTGAATTGAGGCTATTAGATCCGAATTAATTGTTCTAAGGTGAGTAATATGTTGCTGACATCCTTCTCACCTAGATATTGATGTTTTTTGTGCATTGGATGTTGAGAAATTATGTTTTGTTGGCTTATATTTTTGTTCTTAAGGTGATATATACGATTTGGTGTATGAAATGAAATTCAATAAATGTGAAACGATGAAAAATTACAAACGTGTGGAAGAGAAAAGATTTGTATGAAAATGTAACAATTAGTTAGTTTTATTTTTAAAAAAGTAGGAGGATTAGAAATAATTAGTTGGCTTTAGTGAAAAGAACACAGAATGATTATAAAATACAAAACTATTAGTCATAGTTAGCTTTAATAGAATATTGTGATAGATGTTATTATTTTTATTTGTGTAGATGAATCGGCAATGGATGTACAATGCAGACCGTCGGTCAAGAGAGTTCCGAGATGGCATGAAGGAGTTTCTCGACGCGGCCGTTGCATTCTTGCCTCCAGGAAGCTTCATACGTTGTCCGTGCGTAGACTACAAGAATGAGAAGGAGCATTCCGAACGATGGATGGTTATGAGGCATGTGATCACGAGAGGTTTCATGGCAAACTATACCTGCTGGACCCACCATGGCGAAACAAAGGCGATTCGACAGGAAGACGATGAAGAAGACGAAGAAGAGGAAGATAGAGCCAACAAGATGCCTGACACCACTCAATACGGGTCCGTGGAAGATACACTCGATGAGTTTGGCGATGATGAGCTAGAAACAGATGCTCCGTGACGGAGAGGGAGAGTTCACAGAGGAAAGACAATACAAGAAGTTTGAGCATAGTAGAGGACCACCGAATCGCTTTGTACCCAAACCGTGCACAAGGCCACAAAAGCTGCGTACTACATCGAACTCATGCAATGGAAGGCCACACACGGTGTGTCGGACAAAGGGATTCAATGGTTTGTTATCACTCGTAAAGAGGTTGCTTCCGGAAGGAAACACTCTACCAGAATCTACGTATGAAGCGAAGCGAGTCCTCTGCCCTTTAGGATTGCAAGTGCGGAAGATACATGCATGTCCTAACGATTGTACCCTGTATCGCAATGAGTATGCCGATTTGGTGGTCTGTCCAGTGTGCGAAGAATCCCGGTATAAGGTGCAGCGTGACGATTCAGGTGAATTAGATGGGAATCGTACGAAGAAGAGAACTCCAGCAAAAGTATTGTGGTATTTCCCTGTGATACCCCGGTTGAAGCGTCTGTTTGCTAACGAAGGTCATGCCAAGATGATGCGTTGGCATGAGGAAGAGCGTAAGGAAGACGGGATGCTTAGACACCCCGCAGATGGCTCACAGTGGCGGAAAGTCGATCGGGCTTACCCGAACTTTGCAAATGAGGTCAGAAACATAAGGTTTGGGTTGAGCACCGATGGGATGAATCCTTTCGGTCAGTTGAGCAGCATCCATAGCACCTGGCCTGTGACACTTTGCATCTATAACATTCCTCCATGGTCAGTGCATGAAGCGGAAGTACATCATGATGCCATTATTTATCGAAGGCCGTAAGCAACCTGGAAACGACATAGATGTCTACCTGAAACCATTGGTTGAAGACCTTGTGAAGTTGTGGGAGGATGGTGTACGGGTTTGGGATGAGTACAAAAGAGAGTATTTCAACCTGCGTGCATTGTTGTTTGTAACAATCAACGATTGGCCTGCGCTCTGTAACCTCTCCGCCAAACCGTGAAAGGGTTTAAAGCCTGCACTCAAAGGCATAAATGAAACGGATCGCATGTACCTCAAAAACTCTCGGAAGTGTGTGTACATGGGCCACCGCAGTTTCTTCCTAGTAGTCATGCTTTGAGGTGGAAAGGAAGTAAATTTAACGGGTAATGTAAATTGTGGTAAGCCTCAGATCGTAATGGGCGACTTGTGTTTGCTATGGTAAAAGATCTGAAAGTAGTATTTGGGAAGGGTCGTGGAAGCATACCTGCGTTTAACGAGGATGGTCATGCACCGCATGGAAGAAGAAATCAATATTTTGGGACCTGCCGTATTGGGAGGTTTTGGAGGTTCACACTCATTTGGACTTCATGCACATCACGAAGAATGTTTCTTTGAACCTGCTAGGCTACATAGATATGTACGGCAAATCGAGAGATACACTGCAAGCTCGGAAGGACCTTGAAGACATGGAGGTGAGGAGTGACCTACATCCGAAAAACAAAGAAGGGACAAAACAACTTTATCTACATCCTGCAAGCTACACTCCAAGCAAAGAAGAGAAAAAAAGCATGATTGAGTGTTTGAACAGTGTGAAGGTCCCTTCTGGATATTCCTCAAATGTAAAGAGACTCATAAACACGAAAGAGAACAAACTCCAAGGCCTAAAATCCCATGTCTGCCTTGTGTTGATGACACAGTTGCTCCCGGAGCTATCGAGGTATACGCCCGAGTGGGTGCGGGGACAATCACGGTTATGTTCATTCTTCAACGCCATTTCGCAGAAAGTCGTCGAACCAGCTAAAATGCCTAAGTTGGAGGCTGATGTGGTACAAAGTTTGGTTAGCCTCGAGATGATTTTTCCTCCTGCATTCTTTGATATCATGGTTCATCTCACCGTTCACCTTGTCAAGGAGATAGGTATCCTCGGACCAGTGTATCTCGCACAACATGTTCCCTTTCGAGAGGTACATGAGTGTCCTCAAGAAATACGTTCAGAATCGTTCGCGTCCGAAGGGTGCATTGCCGAGGGCTACGTGGCGGAGGAGGTGATAGAGTTTTGTGTTGATTACATGAATGATGTAAATCCTATCGGCGTCCCCATATCACGACACGAGGAGGCTACGGGCAAAGGGACAATAGGAAGGCAAGCGATTTGCATGCAACGATCTTGTTGCATTCAAGCAAGCACATTTCACTGCTCAAGCAATCCACCATAGTCGCCCCCTATGTCATTCAGACAAGAGTGTCCTACGCCGCGAGTTCACAGGGAAGACAGAGAGTTGGATAACACTGAAGCACATGGATTCTTTTCGCAAATTGCTAGTATACATCCTTGAGGAAGGGTCAAACGATGAACTATTGCAACGCTTGGCCCGGGACCATCACAAGAAATCGGGACATTCAAGGGGTATGAGATCAATGGTTACACATTCTACACGAGATCCCAGGATAACAGGAGCACCAACGAGCGGGCGTCGTATAGACGCCGAAGACAACGATGGCGGTGTTCAACACATATTACGGTTTCATAGAAGAAATATGGGAGCTCGACTATGGACCTCTCAAGGTCCCTCTATTTAAGTGCCAATGGGTCAAGCCGAGGACAAAGCGGTGTGAAGGTCGACAAATACGGCATGACAACCGTGGATCTCACGAAGTCGGCTATAGGCGCGAACCGTGTGTTCTCGCGAACGATGTGGCTCAGGTCTTCGATGTCAGGGACATGTCAAGCAAACCTAACCATCGCACGGACCAGCCAACGGTAATGCCAAAGCGACAGGTAGTTCTCTCAGGCAAACGACGGCTTGTAGGAGTTGAGGACGTCACCGATGAGGAAGAGTATGGTCGATTCGACGAGCTCCTCCTTTTACAGCTTGATGTTGAAATAAACGTCTGCGTGGCGGTGATGTCGATGCTCCTTACATACGTCACGATCATAAAGAAGGAACAATTGTAAAGATGAAGACTTAAGATGTACTACTTGTATACATTATGGTCGAGAAACATTCCTTGTACATTATTCCATATGATCATGTTGATATGTTGATGTTTAACATTGCTTGTACATATGATGTTTTAAAAAAATGAAACAATAAAATAGAAACACTTCAAAAAAAACGTAAAAATCGCATACAAACACTTAAAAAAATAAAACCATCGAATACAAACACTTTTAAAAAAAGAAATACAAACACTTAAAAAAAGAAAGGAAAAAAAAAAGAAATACAAGCACTTTTAAAAAAATTATTGTATACTTAAAACAATGCAGTGCCTTCTAAGCTTAACAACAAATCTCCTCTCCCCCTTGGCTAGCGCGGGCGCTTGAGTGCGGGCTTGTGCCCAGAGGTTGGGTGTTCGAGCCTCACTAGCGCCCCGCGGGCCTTTCTTTTTTTTTAAACCCCACTACAAGCGGTTCTTAGTACCAACCGCTTGTAGTGGGGACCTCTACAAGCGGTTGGTATTACGAACCGCTTGTAGAAGTACCTTTACAAGCGGTTCGCAAGACCAACCGCTTGTAGAAATGGGTGAGCTGGTAGGGTACTTGCAGTCGGGGTCCTCTACAAGCGGTTGGTATTACGAACCGCTTGTAGAAGTACCTCTACAAGCGGTTGGTATTACGAACCGCTTGTAGAAGTACCTCTACAAGCGGTTGGTGTTACGAACCGCTTGTAGAAGTGGGTTAACCTTTAAATTTTGAAGTCCCGAAGGCTCCCGCACCTTCAAATTTTCTAAGTCCCGCGCGCGCCAGAGCCAGCTCCGTCGACCGCCACCACGCCGACGGCCCCCAGCCACCGCCGATGCCTCCCACCCACCGCCGACGCCCTGGCCATCCACCCGGAGGACCTAGGTAGCCGGCGAATCGCCCAACGCTCTGTATGTTTTCATGCCCGCAAGGTGTTCGGTGAAATGCCCACAAGGAATTTTCATGCTCTCTGTGTTGTAAATGTTGTATGTATGTTTGTTTGACAATATATAAGTATTCTATATATGATTTCATCCCACATTTATGTTGTATGTGTGTTTGACAATATATAAGTATTGTATATATGATTTCATCCCACATTTATGTTGTATGTTTGTTTGACAATATATAAGTATTCTATATATGATGTCATCCCACATTTATGTTGTATGTGTGTTTGACAATATATAAGTATTCTATATATGATTTCATCCCACATTTATGTTGTATGTGTGTTTGACAATATATAAGTATTGTATATATGATTTCATCCCACATTTATGTTGTATGTTTGTTTGACAATATATAAGTATTCTATATATGATTTCATCCCACATTTATGTTGTATGTGTGTTTGACAATATATAAGTATTCTATATATGATTTCATCCCACATTTATGTTGTATGTGTGTTTGACAATATATAAGTATTCTATATATGATTTCATCCCACATTTATGTTGTATGTGTGTTTGACAATATATAAGTATTCTATATATGATTTCATCCCACATTTATGTTGTATGTGTGTTTGACAATATATAAGTATTCTATATATGATTTCATCCCACATTTATGTTGTATGTGTGTTTGACAATATATAAGTATTCTATATATGATTTCATCCCACATTTATGTTGTATGTGTGTTTGAGAATATATAAGTATTTTATATATGATTACATGCCCACTTTAGATGGCGACACCAAGGCGTGGTGACCCGGATTTCGACAATGAGGAAAATATGATGTTTGAGACAATTGCGCTGGGTACCATCTTAGGCCTGGATGAGGTCATTAACACGGTGCATTGCCGATGAAATTTGTTAACACCGGTGCCGCTGTCAATGAGGCTGTTAACACTGGTACTGGCGAGGATACTGCCGGCAACAGCGAGGTATACTCTTAACCATTATGAAATCACCGTAAACATGTTAATTATTGTAACATGTGTTTGTGTATCCAGCCCGGTACATCATCGGCCACCCAGTCCGGAATTAACCGAGGACTTAACAAGAAGCCTTCGACCAAGTATGTGATAACCGAGGTCGGCAACGACGGGAGTCTGGTAGCCCCATCACCGCAATTGGCCCTTTCAACAATGCTTGCGGCTACCACGTGAGGGATCACGTCCCAATCAGCATCCAGAAATGGACCGAAGTCCCTGCAGCTACCAAGGAATTGCTCTGGAATGATATGAAGGAAACTTTCACTTTTCCAGATGGGTACGAACAGAAGGACAAGGGGTGGGCTTTGAAGAATATGGCAACTTCCTTTCAGCAGTGGAAGTCGTCCCTCACCCGCAAGTACATCGACAGAGGAGAAAGGCCAGACTTCAATCAATTTCCTAAGCTGGCAGATCATTGGGAGGCTTTCGAGGAATTCAAGCTATCCGATGCAGGACAGGCCGCGAGAGAGAAAAACAAGGTGAATGCCCAGAAGAAGAAATACCACCACCATCTCGGCACCGGTGGTTACATTAAGGCTGCGAAGAAATGGGACAAGCGGGAAGAGGAACTTCGGCAGCAGGAGATTGTACCTGAAACTGAGGATTGGGAGCCCCGCCTGCGCAACTGGTTCTTGGGTCACGGGGGCCAACTTGCAGATGACGGTAGCTTGGTGATGGCACCGACAGTCCAAGAAGTTGGTCAAAGGATTGTACAAGCCATCGATCAATCTCGGTCAGGGTCCTTCATGACGGACAGGGAGAATGACGAGCTAACATATGCCCTTCAAAACCCTGAGCACCCGGGACGGACACGAGGATTCGGAAAGATACCGTGGAGGCACGGATTTGCCAAAGACGCAAGCGATTCAGGAGGCCGGGACGAAGCAAGAGGAGAGATCGAGGGTAGAGTGAGCCGTTTAGAGGACGAGCTTAGAGCTACAAAGGCTTCCATCCTCGATTTGATCGCGCAACAAGTGTCCAAGCATTAACCCAATATCGCCTTCAGGAGGTAGTGTTCAAGGGGCGCCGACACCGTGATCGATCCGAGCGCGCAAGAAGCGATTCTTGCGCGTCCGCCGTGGCCCCTGAAGCAGATGACCCGCAGGTCTGTTATCCCGTGGACAGTATCAAGGTTCGCCGCCAGTGCGAGCTACACATTGATATGCGTAACCTGTCCTACAAGGTGGCTTATGGCATGGCTTATCCGGTGGAGGCGGGCCAGACGTTCCACTTCAATCAGATACCCTCCGGATACTCTAAGGTCACGGTGGAAGAGGTGGTGGGGGGCTTCGAAGATCTCTTGCTCGAGATTGCTGGGGGCGACGACATGACCAAGCTTGGATGACCCTCCACGGCACATTCATCCTCCGCGCAAAAAGTACATCATATTTCCAGATGGTGTGGAGGTCACATCAACAGTAGAGGCCCCGCAGTTTGAGCCAGTTGCAGCATCAAGCACGCCTCCTCCACATCGACAACCCACGACTCCTCCAATGTCGCCTGCACGCAAAGCTTCTCCGGTGGTCCAGGACACGCCTCCTCCACCTCCCGCTCCAGCATCAGATGCTCCAGCACCTCCCGCTCCAAAGATCGATGCTCCAAAGACCTCCCGCCTCCAAAGACTCTCCCGCCTCAAGCATCTCCGCCGAGGAAGAAGCTCCCTTTCAGAAGGAGGGATCCCGCAACGGCACCTCCTCCCACGAAGTCGGCATCCGACGGACAGAGAATATTGAAGGAACTGCCAAAGAGGCCATATGATCTGACTGCGGAGGAGCTATCAATTACCGTGAAGACGGATGTGGCCAGCAGCTTGCGCCAACGGCCAGCGCCCAACGTTAAAATAGATAAAAATTGTGAAGCACTTTCAATCATGCGGAACGGCGCCACCGCTCGTGACGACCGACTACGAAAGGACAATAAGAAAGGCTACAAGGAAAAATACACGGGCTTCGTCGGCAAAGAAGAAGAAGAAAGTGGAAGATGAGCAGAGTGCCGAGCAATTGAGGATCCAGGATTTCTTGAAGGAGGCAGGATCGAATCAATAGACCAGGATCTTCCACTGCACCAATCGATGGAAGTATGAGTTGGGCAAACCGCTAATTGATCCAAAAGATATAAAAGATCTCCTAACCAAGATGCGTCAAATGCATGAATGTTATATGGAAAGGGCATCTAAAGGAGAGAAAATGTTCCACCTCATTGCTCAAGATACGCATTTCTTCCGCGGGAGACAGACAGAAATATGGCTGCAATTCGAGGACTTGTACCATGTGTACCAAACAGACGCCATCGACGTGTCCTTCATGTGCTGCTGGTGTCTATAAGTATTGATCTTCTAAGTTTACCGTTTGCTTCCTCTCGTACCACAAAATCGAAAATCTAATTAACTTAGTTATCCCTTCTTATGTAGAATGGAGATACAACGATGTAGAAGAGTGGGCATACAGAACGTTGGTTTCATCGACCCAGAGGTTGTCAACGAGAAAATCTGGTCATTCGAGCAGCAAAGACCGGAAGTTGAGGCATACATTTTGCGTGCATTATTGAAACAACACTACAAACCGCATATACTTCGCCCTTCAACTTCATGTACGTGTTCTCACAAACCTCTTGTTCTTGTATTTCTTAAGCCATTGATAGTACGACTAGCTGCTTACGCGCTTCTTGGAATATACGAATAGGTTTCACTGGATCCTTCTAGTCATCGAGCTTGACAACAGCAGGATTATAGTTCATGACTCAAGAAGGAATCCAATCAGCAAATACCAATGGTTCATTGACATCCTCAACAAAACATTTCGAAAGTTCCAGAAGAAGCATAAAGGAGATTTCAAGAAAGAATTCGAAGTCATAGTGAGCACTCAGGTACGTACTACAAAAACAATTATTAATATAAATACACCATATCAGTTCTTCATCTGATATTATGAAATTTCTCCCTGTCAAGGTTAAACGCCAAATGGCTGGAAATAACTTATGTGGCTACTACGTGTTCCACTATATTCAAAGTTTTATTCATGCCGATGCGCTGGAACATTATGCCGAGGTTCGTATATGCATGTCAATTTGTTAGCTACAACTTACATTTTAATTAATCGTATGTGATCGGATATTTATATACTTCCCGCTTAATCAATTGTCAGCCCAACATCGATGAGCATGTTAGCGTGCTCCCGCCTCACCGAAAGTGCGCACTCCAAGAACAACTCATCGGCTTCATTGTCGACGAGGTTGTATCTCCAAATGGCGAGTTCCACGTAAGGCTTGGTCCATCGTTGAACACAACTGAACTGATGACGACATCGACGTCGACCAAGAACTTGACTGACGCATGCAAGAAGAACTGAGTTCGATAATCATTTTTTTAATCATTCAAACTTGTAAACGTCGATAGCGTGTATGTACTTGTCCATTTGTTACACTGTTAAGGCGGGTTTTTTTTTACTGAGCTAGCTTGTGAACATGTGTATGAGTGAGCATATGTAATATATATTTAATTGCGCAGAAAACTCCTACACTCATATTTCATTTTATGGTCAAAAACGATATACAAAAACACTGAAAGAACATATTCTATAATACATATAATTGAAAAATCTCTCCACAAGCGGTTGGTGACTCCAACCGCTTCTGGAGTGCTTGCTCTCCACAAGCGGTTGGTAACTCCAACCGCTTCGGGAGTGTGCTGTCCACAAGCGGTTTGTAACACGAACCGCTTGTGGAGGCCCCCACGTGGCGGCTCCACCGCCTTCTGGACACCTTCCCAACCGCTTCTGCTGCCACAACACAAGCGGTTTGTGCAACCGCTTGTGATACCGGGCGGGTATCACACACGGTTGCTTAGAAGCGGTTATAAAACCGCTTCTGAAAGGGGTTACGACCCGCTTGTGGTAGCCGGTTCTGTAGTAGTGTGTATTGCAACGAACAACCAACTACAACTGCAGATGGAAAATCTCCTCCAACTCATTTCTGAAATGAGGAAATCGAGTTGTGCTTACATGTCCTACTACCATCTACATATGTTGTCAGTTGACCACCCTGCTGATGCACCGTAGCCAGTCAATTTTGCTCTGGCCACAAGAGTGGAGACAGGTGTACACCACCGCAGAAGAAACTGCAGTTTTCAGCCCTTGAGGGTGTCTGTTCTACCATCAACAGCGCTTCCGTCGTGAAGCGTTTGTAGAAACGGTATATATGTACCGAGAATTGCACTCCATAATTTGAATACAGTACAATTTATTATCCGTATTTACAAATCGATACAATATATTTGCGTAATTACTAAAGGCCCAACCATAAACGAAATTTGAAATTTCATTTAACCTTTCTCGAAATTTCAAATTTCATTTTTGGTGTATTCGAAACCTGGAATTTCGGATATGTAATAAACAAAAAATGGAATTTCGGATATGGGGTGGGGCTCCATACCCGAAATTTGTTGCTTCGGGTAACGAGTGCAGGCTATAGCTAGATAACGCATGCATGCTGGCATGGTATCGGCCATTGCTTTTGTCCTTTCATGCAAGCATTCTGGTAACCGAAAATGGTAACGAAAAATGGTAACGCATGCTGGCAGTATATTGCTTTTGTCCTTTCATGCAAGCATGATAGCTGAAGCTTGGTATTTCGGGTATGGGGGCCACCTCATACCCGAAATATTTGGGGTATATGGTGGGCCTCTATACCCGAAATTCCATTTTTCGTTTATTACATACCCGAATTTTCAGGTTTCGAATACACTGAAAACGAATTTTGAAATTTCGGAAAAAGTTTAATGAAATTTCAAATTTCATTTATGGTTGGGCTTTTAATAATTACGCAAACGTATTGTATCGATTTATAAATATAGACGACAAGTTGTACCAGAGGCGGAGCCACGATCGGGGCAGGGTGGGCCCCGGCCCCGGTCGAAGCGTTAGTGTCGTTACTGATTTTTTTGTTTTTGTTTTATGTAGTTACTGAATTTTCTATTTTAAAAATTTTTCTCACTTAGAGCGATATCAAAAGAATAAAGCATCAAGCTAGGTCGAGTCTCTTCCTTCATGGTAAAGATAGTTGTTATGTGTGAGTTCATTGTTGGCTGCTCCTTTACATCTGATTTATTTTCAACA
Source organism: Rhipidocladum racemiflorum (assembly GCA_036346355.1). Lineage (NCBI taxonomy): Eukaryota > Viridiplantae > Streptophyta > Magnoliopsida > Poales > Poaceae > Rhipidocladum > Rhipidocladum racemiflorum. Next base: position 20,744,731 of record CM070582.1, read on the forward strand.
TAAAGATTCGTAATTATATTTGCAATGCATGCAGGTCCCACCTCACATGAAAGCATCAAAATTTGCAAAGAGAGTAAGTTTTACTGTCAACTCGAAAATATCAACCATCGCCTTATGTGAAATAATTAGTGGTACGTTTTCATTCATAAATTCTTGCAAATTACAAGTGTTACATATTGTATTTATTATATACTGAACTTTGAATATCAATCATCAGTAGAGATTCTCTATGCTTGTTCAAACTTGACAATGTTAGAAACGCAGTAGCAAACCTAGTAGCCGCTTGTCTCACAATATCCATCCCGCCTGTCTTCTCCCTCATTGCACTAAGAAGCCTTGAATGCCTATAGATGAATGTGGTGAGATGGCGGGCTTGTGCAATAGGCTTCTTGAATTCCTTCAACTTCCCTATGTCTTCCAACATAAGGTCCAAGCAATGCGCAGCACAAGGAGTCCAAAACATAGTGGGGATCCTCTCCATTAGAAGCCTGCCTGCAGCCTTGTAGTTAGCACCATTATCAGTGACCACTTGAACAACATATTCTTTGCCAATTTTCTCAATTTCTTTCTCCAGAAGGCCGGCAAGCATTTGTGCATCATGAACCTCACTGGAAGCATTAACAGACTCCAAGAAGAAAGTCCCCTCGGGACTATTGACAAGGAAGTTGATCAAATGGCGCCCCCTCCTATCCGTCCATCCATCTGACATGAGGCTGCAACCATATACCTTCCAAGCTTCCTCATGCTTCTCCCTCATGTTGTCGGTCTCCTTGACAACCTTCTGGAGCAATGGCTCACGCAACTCATGGTAGCTAGGAGGCTTGTACCCGTAACTGCATCAGGCAATGGCCTCCACAGCTATCTCAAACTGTCGTGAGCGTGCAACATTAAAAGGAATGCCACACTCATAGAACATCTTGGCTATCTCAAGATTAACAGCTTCTCTTTCTTCCTTGGTCCTCATAGACGACTGGATGCTTGTTTGAGAAGGTCCCTTGGAATACCTTTGCTCTACCACCTCACGTGGCGTTAGTCGAAGCATGGCACTAATTGGCTTCTTTGGAGCTGGAACCTTGAACGCTAAAGTACTTTGCCTTCTCTTGGCTGTTGTCCCCGAACTTGGTTGCGCAATGGACTGTGAAGAAGGTTCGCTTTCCTTGCCACATTCATTGACTTCTTCGTTCTCATGATCATCATCTAGAAAGATAGGTCGAGCCCTCTTGTTCTTCAACAAAGCATCTCTCATCTCCTTCATGATGGCTGTGGTGGTGTTCATACATTTTTGCACATCACCAAATCCTCCCGCAAGATGCTCCTTGTATCTCTTAATCCCTCCTGTTATCCTCCTTTGACACAAAGAGCATCGCACAACATCCCGGTTGCCAATCTCGTCCCAATACCCATACTTCCAACCCGGATCATTGCTTTTTGGCCTTCGTTTTGGATCTGTCAATGGGTCATATGCATCTGCCCGAGAGGAGTTCGTTTCGGTGGTTGCGTGCGGCTCGTCTGCCATGACCACCTAGCCAACAGAGTTAAAATAGCAGATCAGCAGCAGACAGCCTGGAGATTGAGCTGGAGCCTGGAGATCAGCAGAGCAGAGCATCATCATATCAGCAGCAGATCGAGCTGGAGCGGTGGAGCCTGGAGATCGAGACAAGAGCAGAGGAGAGGAGAGGAGATCGACCTGGACTCTGGAGGTCGGCGTCGCACGGGCGGAGCACGGGCAGAGGAACTGGAGGTCGGCGTCGGCGGCTAGGGTTGGAGCTACGGAGGTCGGCGGAGCAAGGCGCACGGGCGGAGCGCACGGGCGGAGAGTCGGCGTCGGCGGAGCAAGGCGTCGGGCTGGAGGTTGGCGGAGCAAGGCGCACAGGCGGAGCAAGCCGTCGGGCAGGAGGTCGGCGGAGCAGGAGCTGGAGCTCGAGGGCGCACGGGCTGGAGCTCGTCGGAGGCTGGAGGTCGGCGGAGCGGGAGCGGGGGCTGGAGCGGAGCGGGCGCACGGGCTGGAGGTTAGGTTTTGGATTTTGCTCCCTCTTGGTCTTGGACTCCTCTGTACCTATCGGGCTGGAGCGGGGGCTGGAGGTCTAGACCGGGCGGCTAGGGCTTGGAGCTACGGCGGGCGCCATAGGCCTCGGCGACGCCTCGGCCGCCTCGTCGACGCCTCGGCGACGACTCGGACGCCATACGGGCCCTCGGCGTGGCGTCGGCCGTGGCGTCGGCCGTGGCGTCCGCTCAGGACCGCCACGACGCTAAGGCGTCGATTAGGCGTCCTTGAACGGACGCCATGACTACAGTGCAATCCATGCATAGAGTAAGAGAGAATAGAGAGATGATGAAGTAACTCTTTATTGATTCTTCAACCTTTAATTACAATGGACAATGCTCCTTTATATAGAAAATGAAAGGGTGTTTTGAAGAGACACCTCTCTAACATGTACAACTTCCACCCTTTGGCTAATGACCATAATTAGCAGTTAATTAATAATTTGCCCACTTTATAATATTTTTAACACTCCCCCTTGGGCAAATTAGTAACATACATATGTCTCAAAAACTCCTTCCGAAAAACCCAATGCGAAAAATGGATGAAGAAAAATAACATTGTATAAACACTTGTATTTACACACTCCCCTTTGGTAAATCACTAATATGCATATGCTTCTTTAAAAACTCCTCCAAAAACCCAGTGGGAAAAATGGATGAAGAAAATAGTACATGGCATATGAATATTTATATTGCAATATTGCCTCATTAAAAACCTTACTATGAGAAAACTTTATGAAAAAACTCATATAAGGAAAAGAGTGCAATATTTGATCTCCAAGATCATCAATGTTCAATATGGGTTATAATTCAAGAATTTACTCCCCCTGAACTCTACAACACATGAAGTCGTCCTATCCCATTTCCAAATTTAAAATGGATCTAGAAGAAGACTTGGTGAATAAATCTCTTATGGATAATTCACATGACTTCATTATATATTTACATCTCACATCAATTCCAACCTTGTGATGTTTAATAACCCATTTACATTTGTGCAATACAAGCCATATTATCTTTATAGATAATAGGAGGGGTATTAATTTCATTACATGTCATATTATTCATGTATGTGACAAATTATCCTTTGATACCATACACATTCATGTGATGTCTCATATAATGCAATAATTATATAATACTTGGTGGAAGTGACCACTAGGTCTATTTACATGACTTCATGAAAGTCGAGATTTGATATAGTGCGGACTTGACAGATATCCAATGTCCATTATCCCACCATATTTACATTTTGGAGATACGAAGATAATTTTAATGCCAGTCTAATATCTTCTACTTAGAACTGCATTAATTTAGTCAATAATTGACTTTGAGTTCGATATCAGGCCTGATTAATGCTCCAAACATATTAATATTAGGAACTTAATGTACCATAGAAATCTCCAAAGGATCTCTTATATCTCTTGGATATATTTTATCAAACCTTTATAGTTTTGATATTTCAAAACTCTCTTAGTAGTTAGACATACAACCAAATAGCCTAATTTTAGGACTTGCAAAACATGGTTGTACCACTATAGAGCAAAGTATAACCAGTCTTAATTTTGGGGATTTAATCGATTTTACGATTTACACCAATATACATCGTACCTCGAAGGTACTAGAGGATAACACCACTTTCCTAATTTCATTACGAAATGCACATTTCAAGTGTTCATGTGGCAAAATAAGTCCATCGGGCCTTGTACGGTCATTATCCAGTTTATGGACAATTGGTTTATTTTTAAACCTTTGACTGCTATATATTTTCCTTTTTTAGGAAAATCACTTTCCAAAAATTATTCATCTTTCAGAAAGTATTATTCTTCCCAACACACTCTTCTTTAAGTGAGTTTTATATCAATATTGCTATCGATTTCTTTTTAAAGAAATCATGAATCCTATAAGGATATCACCAAGGATTCTTAAATCCATTGACTGCATATTTATTCATGCCATTTGCCAGAATATAATGGAACATTTATGATATGAGAGGAACCATAGCTATTATCACCACATTTTTATGTAATGACCCTTTAAGTTAAGACCAAATGGCTCTAAGACTTTAGCTTTTATGGTTCAACCTTAGTTGCTTTTGTAGACCCGTTATGCGCACTTCATGTGCCATATGCCATGGGCTTTATTTACATATCTGTATTTAGCAATTTTCAGGGGTAGAATATTTGTCGACAAATGTTTCTTTTTACAAAAAAAAAATTCTCATATCCCATATCCTCACAACTGAGAATATGAATTTATTACCTAGAATTTCATCATTTCCCAAACGAATATTCTTGGTCGTTCCATCTTCCCAGCATTATAACATGCGCGCATTAAATAACTTGGATTATCATCTCCATGATGATATTTATTTGTACAGGAGTATTGTTTTGACTTAGTCATTCGATCTAATAGTTACAGGCGTCCCCGCATATGTAGATCATTGACCATAAGTCAATTTTGCAAAGATGGAAATACTATTATCCCGGGGTATTCCACTCTTAGCGATCCATTTACACCACAGTAAATGGTAACTCCAAAATTTCTGGCATGCTCCCTGTACCACCTATACAGGAGCTTTGACTAAACTTTCGTTTAGTTGGTGCATGTTAAAATTATAAAGATCGATACCTGATCCTCATCAGGTAAATCTCATGGCATTACAATTTTATGAGCATTCTCCCCCTAATGCCGAGATTCGATCTTTAACAACATACTTCAAAATCCCCTTTCATAGGCATAGAATTAATGAAATTTCTATCCAAAAATCCTCCAACAGCCCTAAGATGTATGTTGTAGTGGTGATATTATATGGGAAATGTATATGCACTATTCATAAGTCAGGGGTATGCAGTCAACTAGACTATAAATGTAGTGGCATGTAAACTACATTTATCCCACATTTAGTGGGCTATCCCATCAACTTATGGGATTATAATATGTGACAAGAACCCAAATAAGGATACAATAATCATCAGAATTGTTTCATAGTCTAGCTTTTACAACTTTGCCCATTACATGACTCAATTACTCATACCAATTTTCAATTGAACTGGGTCATTTGTTAATGCGACATGGTCATGACCAGTGTAAACTAGACACCAACATTAAATTTTAGAAATGTTCCCCATGAACATAAATTTTTTTGATGGTTCGTTGACATGACCAAAATTAATCTGCATTGGAATACTGTTCTTTTGAACAAAACAATTAATTAAGTGATAATATGTATGTCTTTAACACAATTCTGCACACCTCTCAGCATATGCATATACTGTGTCAACAATGTGAAGATCATTCATGACCATTTTAATTTAATAGATCATATAATCAATCAATTTGGGAAGCATTTGTTTCAAACAAATGTATATGACTTCCAGTCATATGTCATATATGCACTCGTGTGCATTAATGCCACATTTTAGCGGCTAATATATTGCCACAAATATTTATCAATTATCCACCATGTGGATATTGGCAATATATTAAACGACATTCAATTATTTCCCAAAATGACCTATTAATTTATTAACCATACCTTTTAATAGGAAATATTTAAAATTCCTATAATTACAAGCCTTTTTCATAAAATGTCTAATATTCTCCCTCTTTTCATGCCAACCTTAAATTCTGAGTAATAACATGTGCATCAGGTAGATGCATTAAATCAACTCAGAATTTCAACCATAATAATATTTTAGTATGAATTTATGGCATGTAACCAATCATATATGTTAGAGGATCATAAATACTTTATGTCATATAACATACTATAGCCAATTTGTTCCTAAATGAATCAATTCATTATTTGGCTATATATCAATGCCACCATGGAAAAATAATTTCCATTTGTCCTCAAGACATCGGTGCATTAAGGCTTTAATAAGTGTTCGAGGCACTTTTCACACAAGGCAAAGTATATCAAGCATACAATTTTTAGACATACAATTTCACATTTTGTTCCGTGCAAGATTAGTTATCTTACTTTGTGTAAGATATGTAATAAGCATAATGTTCTATTACACATTTTGAAGCAATCAATTCTTATCCAAAAGAAAATTAAAGCTTGTAATAGAACAATTTAGATCTTAAAGAGATCTAAAAATAAATAAACATCTAATGCAATGGATTGCCACCTAAAGCAAATAGATGGTATGTTTGTTCAATATAATGAACACAATCATGCTCTTAATAAGCGATAAATAAGAACTATAGTTACTTAGAATTATTCAACTGAAATATACAACATTTATGTAGAATATTACGTGCTGATTATATCAACAAGGGATAATTATAGACTAAACAATGTCTCCATATAGATATTGGAAAACATATTCCATAATCATATTATCTGTATTCTTGAGTTCATCTTCTTTGGATTTTCAACGAAGTGAACTTCAAGTTTTCCCTTTTGATTATTGTTGTTCTTGCCAACAAATTTGAGATATAACTCAAAAAGGATGATTGGGTGTTTAGCATTCATTTACCCATTGACCCTTGCAACTACATGTATGGAAAAATTCAGATTTGCCTCCAGGAGAGCAATTTCTTGAATTTTCACTTGCCATAGAACTTCATTTTACCATTCTGCATTTTATTGGACTTCCACTTTACATTTTTATTACAATCCTTCTTAGATTGAGATTAACACCGGTACTCTTAAAATGAATACCAAAACCTCAATCATGAATCCTTCTTAGATTGTGCTTAAAGTAATTAATTAAGTTAATTAGTGCATTTGGTCATCATGTTTCTCTACCTTTTCAATCATGTCCTCATGTGTGACAGGCTTGTCACATAACCTCAGTTTAGAATTGATCTTGTGTATACAAGAATTATATGTTGCAACGGACTTAAAGTCCTGAAAGCGCAACATAGATCAATCCCTCTAAGCATCAGTCCATATGACCACCCTATGTTGATCATCCTCCATTAAACATTTAGTTTTAAGATCTGAATGGAGGTTATGCCTGATAAAATGCAGAGGTTCATATTTGTAGTTATTAGGTATGGGCTCTACACCATCCATAGGATCTGTGATGGATGCAGATAAATTTCTAGATGCCAAATTAATTTTTGCATCCATAGCCCATGTGAGGTAATTCGTACCGTCATCCTAGGCAAGTTCAACTAACTCCTTTTATGAAGATATCATCAATTTCTACATAATTATCATGCAGTTTTAATAATGTACTTAGTCAAGTAAATATAAAGCATGAAAAATTGTTGTAAATTATTGAATAAAAGGTCTTATTATCTCACTAGATTTCTGTAGTATTTGTCTTAATTTTCTAGCATTTCCATTATTTTCTACAATTTAAGTTAATCCAAAATAACTTAAATTATGGTATAATGCAGAAAACAATAAAATGACGTAGACTTTGTAGCAATGGGTGAGATACTCTCACCATGGACATAGACTCCACACCCTAAGGTGTAGGCGACGCTACAGTCGCAGCTTATGCCATAGGACCCATGCCTTGTGATAATTTAGCACTTAAGGTAATCGTCATCGGTTCTGTTCATCGTTGTCCAAAGCGATGAACGTGCCCCCTCTTGCTATAGGCAATAGTAAGGGAGAACCCAACTGGTTCCGTTCATCGCTGCCCAATGCGATGAATGTGCCCCCTTCTACTACTATGCAAAGATCTCACCAATTTTTCATGGTTGATGTGCAGCAAGTGCACATACTCTCATGATGTAGAGTTGTCCATAATGATAAACATGGTATCCTCCCCCTTGAGCATGAGATCATTGGTTCCTCGCATTAAAACATCAAATATTAATGTGTAGCGATTAGAACCATAATGAAACAATTTTCTTAATAATCAAATCAAGAACATCTCAACAAGAGGGATAGTGCTTACCGTTGTAATTAGGACAACAATTAAGGATTAGAACAACCTACTAGAGCAAAGGTGCTGATAACGTGTTGAAGTAAAACTTTGTTGAATGTAGTTGTTCAATCCATGCATAGAGTAAGAGAGAATAGAGAGATGATGAAGTAACTCTTTATTGATTCTTCAACCTTTAATTACAATGGACAATGCTCCTTTATATAGAAAATGAAAGGGTGTTTTGAAGAAACACCTCTCTAACATATACAACTTCCACCCTTTGGCTAATGACCATAATTAGCAGTTAATTAATAATTTGCCTACTTTATAATATTTTTAACATGTTTTTCTTGGGTCCCTCGTGGATTTCGACTGTCGAGAAAGCGGAAAGAGAAGGAGGGCTAGGTCCAGGAGGGGAGAAACACAACGGCCCAACTTCTGTTTGGGCTACACGGCGGGCCACGTCCTTGTCGTTGAAACCAGACGAGCTTTCACCTTCCTCCGATCCAAGCGACGAATTGCTCATCCCGCGTGTTTGTGCGCTCGTCCGCACCGTGCCCACATCTCCACGGAAAATAATCCAACCCGTGAGATTAGGCCCAATTCAGAGCAGAATTTTATTGCTTTGCTTTTTCTCTTAATACAATGTACACAAATTTCGAAACAAACAAATGATAAACAATTATTATCTTCTATTTATTTATATTTTAATATTTATGCATGGAAGCACCTCTTTTGAGAGCGTGATACTAACTTTGATTACATTAATTACCTCATTTTTTTCTCTAAAATTTAAGTCATGTAATCATGCTTTAAATTAAGGGGGTGTTTGGTAGGGCTTTTACTCTTAGCTTCTTACTTAGATATGATGAATCTATACAAAACACAGCTCCCCAAAATTGTTAGATTCTTGTTCTCACGAGGAGCGTCCCCAAAAATGAACTGGCGAGGAGTGACCTTTTGTTGGATTCTCGTGGGGAAGCTGATCTACTAGAAAACATATACCCCTGGAAATTCCAAATAATTACGGCAAAATGCCCTTACCCCTTCGCTCCGCGCCTGTAACACCCCAATTTTTGCTTTCCATGAATTTAAAAGAAATTTGGCACTTTTGTGAATTTTTGGAATTTATTTGGATTTATTTGGATTTAATTTGAATTTGTTCCCTTTTGAAATAATTAAAGAATTAAAAGTTGCAAATAAAATTTTGTTGGAAATATTTTATTTGAGTCCCAAATGCCCTAAAATATTTTCTAGAATTTTTCTGGGATTTTTCTGAGTATTTTGCTATTTTTCTTGAATTAAATGAATTTCTAGAAATTAATCGGATTATTTAATCACTGGAAAAATCGAGTTGGTTTCACTGTTCATCCGACCGAGTCCGAGTCCGAGTCAGACTCGAGTCCGACCCGACCGATCACGCCACCGCCTCGGCCGAATCCATGTCACCGAACTGCACTTAACCCTATCAGCGTGGCGTCGTTGGATCGAGATCCAACGGCCATGATCGCGCCACGTCACCCGAGCCCGAGTCTGACCGAGCCAGCCAAGTCGTCGAGCCGGACCCGAGCCCAAACCCCACGACCGTTGGATCTTGATCCAACGGCTGCCGTTACGCCACGTCACCCAATCCGAATTGGATTCAGATTCCGCCGCCGCAACCGGGTGGACCTCGGTCTCCGCGCAATACACGGAAGCCGAGGCCCCTATTTAATGCGTCGCCGCCACCACTGTGTTCTCCGTTTCCTTGCGCACCCGTAGCCCTAGACCACGTCGCCTGAGCCGCCGTGGTTGCGCGGCAATCGCTCGCCGTAGTTGGTTGCGCGTGCCGCCGCGGTTTATTGCAATCTCCGCCGCCGTTGTGCCCAGATCCGGAACCGTCGCGACGAGCCGCACCTGGGAGTACCATCCACTTCGCCGGAGCGTGCCCGCAACGCCAACGGGATCGTCACCGTCTTCGTCTCCGGCCAGCCAGCTCCGCCGCGCGCCATCACCGACTCGCGAAGCATCTCCGCCGTTGGATCTTCATCGCACGGCTGAGATCGCGCCACGTCGCCCGAAGGTAATTTCCACGTTTTAGTTTTTAGATCTGTTTCCAACCGTTGGATCTAGATCCAACGGTTTATATCGCGCCACGTAGCCGTAACTGCACCGTGCTTAGATAGATCTCAGCCGTTAGATCTAGATTGCACGGCTAGGGTTAGCCACGTTGTAAACTCTAGATTGGATCTTGACCGTCCGATCAAGATCGAACGGTCCAGGTGGACCGAGCCGTTTCCAACGCGTGAAACCCAGATCCGATCTAGGCCGTTGATTTTCAAATCAACGGCCGAGATCCAGCCACGTGGTCGAGATCGACCGTCGCGGTTAGCGGCCACGCCGGCCGCCGGGCGCCACCGTGACGTCACACGGGCCCGCGTGTCGGGCCGATCGAGCCAAACCGCACCATGACGTCATGCCGACGCCACGGTGGGCCCGTGTCACCACTCGGCCGACCGTCGGCGCCGACGCCAAGATCGACGTCACCCGAGGGGCCCACATGTCAGAGACACGAGCCGTGGACCAGGTCCACGGTGGACCGAGCCAAACCGTGCGCCGGTCCATGGACCCGAGGCGACGTGGTGGCCTCTGATTGGTCCACGTGTCATGCTGACGCAATAATTATTTTCCGAAAAAGAAAAATGATTTATTAATTCGGTTTATTGATTTAAATTTAGATTCAAACTTCAAACGCTTATAACTTTTGCATTTTAACTCCGATTTGGGTGATTCAAAATACTAAATTTTTATTAAATTGAGATCTACCTAATGGTGAATTTTATTAAATTTTTGGACCAAAGTTTTTCTCTGTATTATTATTTAATTGATTATTTAAACTTTAAACACTTGTAACTTTTACGTTTTAACTCCGATTTTGACGATTCAAATTCGTAAAAATTCATAAAATTATGCTCTCTGTTTATGGACTTATTTGGATGTTTGGACACTTTTTGTCTACTGTTTTATTCATTTATTGCTATTTGCACGCGTTACGAGTAGACGTTGAAGTGCCCGAAGGCTTCGAAGGTGAAGTGTTGACCCAGGAGCCATCTCAGGACCAAGATCAAGTACTCTTTGAAGGCAAGTTGTGCTTTGATCATGTTGATCCCATTTTGAAATTAATTTTATTTAAATTATTGCATGCTAGTTCAATTAGAAAATGCTGTAATTGATTTTGGGAGATTAGCTAAATGCCTAGTTGCTGTATGCCATGAACCCCTTGTCACCCTAGTTGAGGATTAAATAGTTGGACATTATTAAATTGCCAACATGGGTATTTAGCCCGTTGTAGTATAATGCTTAGACCTGCCACATATACATGACATGATTTTGACAATTACATGTTAACTTTGACTTAATGAGATATGGAACGTGTTTTTGAGAAGTGTCATGTGTTATTGATGATGGTGTTGATAGCACGTGGTGCATGGTAATCAACCGGGGGTTTGATAAATAGATTTGGACCGGGGCATGTGGCAAGAATGATCGGGTGGGCCAGTTGTGGCATCGAGAGTGTTGGTTTGGTTCTTCGGGTAGTCTTGCCCTGGTCAACATAAGGACTTAACCTTGCAAGCCTTTGAACTGAGTTAATCGTGCAACCACATGACCGGAATGGGACGGTCCTAGTTGAGTAAGTTACTAATAACTTGCATGTGATACCTCGGGTGTCAACTACACCTTTTGTGTAGCTTGAAAGGGGAGCGTACCAAGGCTATGGCATGGTACCCGTCCAACGGTATGTCGGTACCATACTTCGTCTTTGTTAAGGGAAGGGATGGTGTATGGCAAAAACCGGAAAGGTTCACTTGTGTAGTTAGCCGTTTCCGAAAGGCTTTGTTACGATCACTCGCCTTTGTGGTGTTTGGTTGTATCTTGTGGGTAAACTGCATAACCTCTGCAGAGTGTAGAATCTATTCGAATAGCCGTGCCCGCGGCATTGGACATTGCTCGGGGATTACAATCAAGGGTTAGACTTTCATGGAAATAACTTGAACTTGGAAAGTTGTTTGGGTTAAATGATGATGTTGATGGAAATGTGGACTAGGAATGGGAAAGATGTTTATTTAACTCCTGGAAAAGTTATTGATGTTATACTTGTTTTTACTGCTTTCGAATCTACTTATGTTACTTGTTAAACGCTGTTACTGCAAATGAACCATGAGCTATTCCTTTGTATTAAGCCATGCATGTAGTATATTAGCTTGCATTCTGTGCATGACTTGCTGAGTACCAAGTACTCACCCTTGCCACAAAACAACACCAGTTGAAGAAGAAGCGACGCCAACTTTGGAGGAGCTCCAAGAGGAACCGTCTAACTAGGGAGCGAGCCCAGTCAGTTGCCTGTGGTATACTGGATGGCGCCACGAAGTTATCTTATTTTCCGCTGCTGTTATTTCTCTTTTAATAAGTTTCGCCCTGCGAGGCGTATATTTGTAACTTGACCTTAAGGTCAAGCAACCAGCTTGGTTAACTAATTAAGGTATTTTACTATTTCGTTGAGTATGATTGTGATATTTACCAATGTTGAGACTGTGTGCACTAGCGTGATCCTGGACTAGTGCTGAATACACAGAGGGTCCGGATTTGCAAATTCGGGTCCCGACACCGCCCCTGTGCCGTTCATGAGGAAATTGATATTATGCCACTCTCAAGAGTGGTGCAAGCCAAAACGCCACTCTCGTCGATGCATTCGTTAAAATGCCCACTCTTGTCGTGCCATCTTCGCCAAAATGCCATTTTCGGATTTATAAAATGAATTTTGCTTCTGTGTGCAGTTTTAGCCACCAAAAATGACCATTCTGCACCCGAGCTCTTTGTCTATGCTCCTCACTAGGGACTGCATTGTTGGAAGATGTTGCCGATACAAATGGTGTTGTCTCTTCTTCCTCAGGCTACTCATTTTGGATGACAGCATGCTGTGAACTCCCACCCTGATTTGATGGTTATCCTGTTACCGCCATTGGCACCTCCCTTTTGAGGTTCCCCATTTGCACAGAACTAATTGAGCTGGCCATCTCGCGGATGCTTGAGCGGTGCGAACATGACGATAAGGTCATACACGGCGAGCGCGACAAGCATGATCCAGGTGGTCCACTCAGGGAGCCTGGAGAGCCAAGCGGCGACGATGACGGCCAGGGTGACCATGTACCCCTGGCACACGATGATAGGGACAACGGATGCGAAGATGGAGAGGACGCCGACGGCAGAGGTGTTGAAGAGGAGGACGAGCGCGGTGGGCGCGTCGAGCGGGGCGCCAAGACGGCGGAGGACGGCGACGGCGATGGTGCCACCCATGGAGAAGAGGACGAAGAAGACGGAGAAACGCATGTAGTTCTTGACGAAACCGGTGCAGCAGTAGTAGTAGAGCGCGACGAGGACGAAGGTGACCACGGCGATGAGCGCGACGAAGATCGTGGCGTCGAGGAGCGCGATGAGGAGGTTCTGCACGGGGGAATCCGTGGGGCACTCTACGTAGACAAGCGTGGCTGCGGTGACAGGGGGAGGAGCGGCGGCGGACCCTAAGGAGGAGGAGGGCGCGCGAGGAGGGATATGAGGAAGACCACGAGGGCCATGCAGATGGAGACCGGGGACATGACTGCGAGCACCTTCGTGCCTAGGGTGTCAAGGGGATCGCGGCGGTGGAGATTGCCGCTGATGCCGGCGAGGCGGCGGCGAGATCCATGCGCAGAGGGGAGGGGGGAGGTGGGGAAATTTTCCCGATCTTGGCTGGGTCGCTCGCCATCGCCGGGGAAGGAGGTCGCCGCTAGAAGGTTTGGTTGGGGAGGATGACTGTGAGCTGGCCTTGTGGAACCACATTCGATCGAGACCGATTGGGCTCACATTAACAAGAACTCGGGGGTAGGATAGTCATATCTAGTGACTAAAACTGCAGACAGAAGCGAAATTTATTTTATAAATCCAAAAATAGTATTTTCATGAGGACATGACAAAAGTGGTATTTTAACAAAGACATCATGTAAGTGGCATTCTAGCTTGCGCGAGAGTAGGGTAATATCAATTTTCTCGCCGTTCGGCCCGTTCCCATCCCAGGCGCATGTACCGGGCGATGATACTTGCACCGCCTCCTCTCGTGGCTGCCAGGCCCCCCTGCCGCCTCCCAGCGCCGTCGCCGCAAGACCGCCCCTGCTGACTTCATCCCCTTCGTCGTCGGGCTCGCCCCGCCAGGCTCGGCCCCGACTCCATCCCCTTCGCCGCCGGGCTTGCCCCTGCCAGGCTCGGCCCTGACACCATCCGCTTTGCCGCCCGGGCCGGCCCCGCCAGGCTCGGTTCCGATGCCGCAAGGCGCACCACTGTAACCGCCAGCCCAATCGCCTCCCTGCCCCTGACGCCTCCACCCCCGAGGTCTCCCTCCCTCTTTGTAGTCTCATTTGTTTGGATTGTGTAGAGTATTATGACAAAATTGCAGATTTGATTGCGTAGAGTATTATGAGAAATTTGCACATTTGATTGGATATATAACTGGCATATCTGAGTATTATACATCTTTTTTTTTGTTTGGATGGATGACTCCCAGATTGTTGTCTATCATGAATGTGCTTGCTGGATATGTGAATATGCTTGTTATTTTCATTGCCTAGAGTTTGTAGCAGGGCCCTTATGGATGGATATACATTGTGTGCTACATGGAGGTAGTCTGAATCAAGAATACATGAAATTTTCAAAAGATATGTTTGGATGCTACACATGACAGAGCGAGAAAACAAGAGGTTGGAGCAGTTAGATTTATCACTTTTTTTGAAATCAAGTATAGATCGTTGTCGCTTAGAAAGGGTAGAAATTTTAACTAACCAAGCCTTTTCATGAGTAAGTTTGCCGGTAATCTGACCCAAATTTGGACATGTACGTATAGAGACAAAGATAGGATCAATTCTGGGGCATAGGCAAACATTGACAGGTGAGAACTGAAACAAGAATCATAGAAGAAAAAGAAAAGAACTGCCATGTTGGATCGGGATGCATGCGTTTGAACTGGAAAGATATGATTTTATATATGTTTCCAGTTTCTGAAGTTTCTAAAACAAGAATCATTGCCTAAAGTTTCAGAAGTTTTGTTTCCAGTTTGTACAAACCTTAATCAGATATTGAACCATGTGAAATGATTTCAGATTCTGTGTAAATGATTTCAGATTTTGCCAGGAAATACTAGGAAATTCTTGACACTCTTAGCTCATAGTATGAATGCATTACCATTCTATATTTAGTCATCAAAATTTTAGAACCTACAATTTGTCTTCTCATGCTCACCTTCCCATTGTTCATTGCATGGCGTTGTAAAATCTGTAACTTCTTTTTGCTTCTAAAATCCGTGAATAGTGTTTTGAATAGCTCATAGTATGAATGCTACTGCTTGCTGACCATCAATCATAGTCCTTGATGTGGATTGTGCTACTGGTAGGCTGTGTTGACCATCAATGAATGCTGCTAATTGCCATTTGAGCAATAGTGTTTGATTAATTTTTTTTCTTGCCACCGGACAGTCCAGCTTGGGTTCAAGAGCAGCATGCAGTACGAGATTTGATCAGGAATAGAGTGATCGAGGTTATGCATGTGAGTGGTGCAACTGCTTGTTTGCAGTCTGATATGGACAGACGGAACTTGTTCAATTTGATTCCGGTTGAATTACTGGAGTAATTCTTGTTTCGTTGTTGCTTTCTTTAAGAGGGAGAAATTGAATCTCACATTCAAAGATCAGAGCAATTGTATAGATTCTACCAAGGTTCTAGGACATGTAAAGCTCAATTCTTCATATGGATACTGTCTGAATTTAATGTTTGAATATGTTGACAAATTGATGAATAGAATGTTTTTGATTTGCAATTTTTTTTACCACATATGATGGTCTTTTGTTAGAACTCATTTTTCCCATGATTTGAACACTTTTATGTTGTGTTCAATGTTGTTTTTATTAATATGGTATGAAAAATTTGAGTATATACGTAGTCGATGGGATTTTTCCTTTCTATGATACGAAGTATGTCAAATATCAACATATCTAATGGCAAACCATGTTCATCTCTTTTTCTTAATCTCAATGCGGAGTTATAGAGTAACACGGTGCAGCTCATTAATTTCTCAAAAAGAGAGGCATATCATTTATATATATTAATATGATTTCTAAAAAAACTCTAAATTTGTGTATAAATACAAAGGAGTGATACATAAATATAATTAAAGTGTTACAACTAAGGGTAGCAAAGTCGATTTACCTCTAATCCCCATCTTTATCTTTCCTAAGATATCTCCAGATTCTCAAAGAATCTGTAACAGAATCAGAAAAATAATAATAATTTAAAGCTCTACCAATCAGGCCCTAAATCTAACGTATCTGTATAGAACCTGAGTCATATAGGATTACCCGATTTCCACTGCTGCTTAAGCCGGAAATTAACAGCCATCGCATTCGGGACCCCGTGCCACGGCTACGACGAATTCCCTGTTCTCTCCTCCACAAACTTCATTTCCTCCCCTCCCCAACTTCCTCTGCTCGCGCGATCCATCCGTCTCTCGGTCGGTCGTCGTCTCCATCGACGCTTCCCTCGCGTGCCGCCTCCATCCCCATGTAACCGACGCCCGCAGGCACGCCCACTGTTCGCTTTGATCGTCCCGATGTAGTGCCTGGTAAAAAGAGCATGCAAATCTGGTGTGCTTCCTTGGAGATCAACTCGTGCTCCTTTACGAGCAAACCAGTGGCCTATCAAGACACGCCTATTCTCCTCATCCCAGTACACAGGGAAGCAATGGCGTCTCATCAAAACAGCAGTGTCGTCGACGGCGGGGGCCGCGGACTTGCAGGGGAGGCAGATCCGGTGAGATGAAGCTCCGGCGACGGCGACCACCAAGCGGTGAGGATGCCACCAAGCCAAGAAGATGATGGCGGCGCAGGCGGCAAGCTCCGAGGGCGAAGCCGGGAGAAAGACAACGGCAGGGAGCGCGGCTGAGGTGTCCCCCGTGGACGCGCACCCGACGCTGGCGATGGGGCACGAGAGCGGCGCGAGGCGGAGGCGATTGACCTGGCTGACGAGCACGGTCATGCCGAGGTCCTTGAAGGATCCAGAGGTCGTTCATCCCGCCGAGGTGGTCGCGGCCGAGGCGCTCGGCCCAGAAGAGGTTGGAGTTGCCCTCGAAGAGGGAGACGATGTGGTCGGAGTTGATTTCCGGGAGGACGAACTCCTTCTTGGACCAAACGCCGGAGCCGTAGGGCCAGGTGGTGCGGCCAACGCGTGAGTCGAAGAGGTCGCGCCAGTAGGAGCCCGGGAAGCGCGCGAGGGTGGTGACCGCCATGGTGGGTGAAGTTGGCTGCGGCGACCGGTGGCGATGAGGCCAGGCTGCGGCTGCAGCCGAAGAGGTGGGGATCGGCTGACCCGGAACAGATCGGCAGTCGAGCAAGGCGACGAGAACAGATCGGCGCGGATCCAAGTGTGTGGCCACCCCCAGGAGTGGAGATTGCTCCTCCCGGGGGCAGCAGCAGCGGAAGATGGGAGGCTAGGGTTTCAACCTGGCTCTGATACCATGTTATGAATAGGACTTGTATGCAATATGAGGGCCAATGGCCACAACATATAGAGTACATGAGGGAAAGGAATAACAGGACTCTATCTCTAACATAGAGACTAGAATAACAGGACTCTATCTCTAACAGGTTGGTTGATCGATGGCTGCCTGCCTGCCTGCCTCTGATCCCTCTGGGCAGCGTGTGCATGTGCTCTGCTTGATCGTGCGTCTCGCCATTCTCGATCCGTTCTTCTGACGATCTACACTGGCTGGAAGACAGCGGTTCTTGATCCGGCGGAGTGGTGTCTTGTTCGATTATCTCATGTTTCAAGGTTTCGGGTAGAGATTGATGGAGACGATGGTTGATTCTCACTACTGAACATTTACTTCCCTTTCCTTTTTCTTTCCTTGTGGCGATTCTTTCTTTCAGAAGATCAACCACAGTACAATCCTCGCATGGATCGTGTTTTTGCTTTGTGTAATGGAATTAATGTTGATCCGGTAGAAAAATGGTGATAAAACTTTATTGATGGCCGATAAGTGGGGATTTTCTAATAAATATACATTTAGTTGTGAGATCTAGGTCAAGGCCATCATTCTATTCATATTGTCTGCCTTTGTCACTTCGCCTTTATATGTTGGGAACAAAAATTCGTAAATGCCCCTATAAATCACTTGCCTTTTCAATTTGCCCTTCATATCTCATTTTCATTTACTTTGCCCTTTATAAGTTAAGTGAGCTAACAAATGCCCCCTAGATACATGTTTGTACTATGTTCTCCTGTTTTGATTATCTTTGGCATTTGTTTTAATATATATTTTTTTATCAATTATGCAAGTGATGTTAATACTTGCATCAATGATTTTGGTATTTGTAATACACGATTTTAGCAATGAAACATTAGCATTATTCTAAATAGCTAGCTATAGTTTTTTGGGACCCCAAACACGATGCTACAGGATAATATTTCGTTATATTAGTTACAAGCGCTATAGCTATCAATAACTCGGCTATATACCGTAGCTTGTAACTAGTGATAGCTCCATTATCCTACATAGGTACTCATAGACCAAAACATTAGGCCTATTTTGAAATCCAATATTACTACAAGGCTCAAAAGCACCTCTTATAATCTTGAACTATGAAAAAACCTAGTAAAAGACCCCATCTTGCACTTTTTTAATAATTCAATATTAATATTTCTTAGTGATTAAGTATTTATTGTTAAGAAAATTATGATATAGTTACCGTTATGATATTTAACATATATTAGCATGTTTGTTGATTTCGGACTTGACTCATATTCTTATTATAAAATATTAATATCTTCTAAAGTACAATGGTTTAATGATTTGTTTAGAGGTGATTTATATTATATTATATATATATATATATTCAATTTTTTAATACTGCAAACGTGGCAAATGATAGCTTTTAGGATAGTTGCTGTAACTTCTTTGGGATCTTGCCACAAAGCCATGAAAATCGTGATTACCTTCAACATTAGTGATGAAATTTTGCATTACAAGTATCAAAATCACCCAAGTAATTGAAAAATATTAGCATCATTGAAAAGATATTGGCACCACTAAAATAAATGCCAAAGATGAAGAAAACCATGAAAATAGTGCTAACATGCGGCTTGAGAGGTTATTTATATGGCAATTTAACTTATAGGGGCCAAGTAAAGGATTAGTAGATATAGGTGGCAAATTAAAAAAGTAGGTGACTTATAGGATGTTTATGGATTTTTCCTGTTTTTTCGAAGCATCACTGTACACTGCTCGTGTAGGTTACTCAAAGGAATTTATTAAAATAACAAGCAGCAGGACGCGCTAGTTTTTAAACTTGTCTTGTGAAGTTAAAACATCATTCAAGCACCATCAGTTGAATTGAAACATCATTCAAGAGAGACTGTTTACTAAAATATGCCAAAATTTAATTTACATTGAGATAAGAGATACTAAAAGTTGGTATCTCTGCCCTTTAAATTTTCTGTACTTCTTGGTGCTACCTGCCTACCTTAATTTAAATTTTGGTACCTTCTAAGAATGGTAAACAATCTCCATTCAAAAACCACAAAAGTTGAATTGAAACATCAACTCAAGCACCATATATATCGAAGAAAGAACATAGTGCTCGTAATTTACGTTTGGTGAGGAAAGATTCTGATATGGGTGTTCCCGCTCAAACGCTCGAGTTCCGGGACGTTGACCGGATTTGGATGTGTAGGGCGCAGGCGGAAGACGTCGACGACCTATGATAGCTAGCTATGACGGAGCCACAGGCCGGTTATCGACGGCAGCGCCTAGACTTCAACTTGCGGTACAAAGCGTACCTTTTCCTCCCCTCTCGTTCTCCTTTTATCACGTAAACAAGTCCACCATCCAATCGGATAGTCGGTTACAGATAAGGAAACTGAATCCGAAACTAATTCATGTTTATAGATATAAAGATATACTACTTTCTTAACTACTATAGCCGTGCTCTACGGAACGTCCGAGCACTGCTCCTCCTGTCTAGTCTTGCGCCGGACCGCCCTTGCGTCGGACATAAACTCGGTCCGGCGTATCAATACTCCCCCCCTCCGGACCAAGCTTGTCCTCAAGCTTGAAGTCAGGGAAGGAACGACGGAACTCTAATGCGTCCACCCAAGTCGCGTCCTGCTGCAGCTCACCCTCCCATTGTATGAGGAACTAGCGGTGGCCCCGCACGAAGCGTTGACGTAAAAGTCGGTGAGGGTACTGCTTTGTTGGAGATGGAGTTGCTGAAGCGTCCACCGGTAATTCAGGAGGTGCATCCGGAGGTGTTCCTTGGAAGGGTTTGAGGACGGAAACATGGAAGACGTCATGCAGACAAGCCGCCGCGGGTAGCTCCAGACGATAGGCTACCGGGCCCACCTTTGCCACCACCTTATATGGACCAAAAAATCGAGGAGCAAGCTTATGGTGTTTGGACGGTCGAAGGGACATCTGCCTGTGGCGCTGTAAGCGAAGCCAAACGCATGACCCGACGTCAAAAGAAAACGATCGGCGATGCTTGTCGTGTTGCTGCTTCATACGGTTTTGTGCACACTGGAGGTGGCGTTTGGCCTGATCAAGCAAAATGTCGCGATCGACGAGCTGGTAATCGAGTGTGTCAATGGGTGAGACGCCCTCTGAATAGGGTAGAAGGCTCAGGGGAGGGCGCCCATACACCAATTCAAAAGGAGTCATCCGGAGGGCGGAGTGGTAGGAGGTGTTGTAACAAAATTCTGCCCAAGGAAGCCACTGCGCCCATGAAGCTGGATTATCGGCCGCCAAGCAGCGGAGGTACATCTCGATAGTACGATTGACAACTTCCGTTTGCCCATCTGTTTGAGGATGATAAGCTGAGGACATCAAAAGCTGAGTGCCACAATGACTGAAGATGTCTTGCCAAAAAGCGCTGGTGAACACTGGATCCCTGTCCGAGATGATGGATGAAGGTATACCATGTAGCCGAACGACCCGATCGAAGAAGAGGTTGGCTATCACCGAAGCTGATGAAATGCGTTTGAGACCAATGAAGTGAGCGTATTTGGGGAGGCGGTCAACGACCACCATGAGAGCTGTCATGCCATTTGATTTCGGTAGTCCGGTAATAAAATCCATGGAGATGTCGGTCCATACGTGGTGGGGTATCGGCAAGGGTTGCAAGAGCCCTGCTGGCGCTAGCGTGGAAGACTTGTGTTGCTGGCAAACTGAACAGTGGTTGACAAAGGTGACCGTGTCGTGTAGGTGATCCCAAAAGAATTGCTGCTTGACCCGATGGAATGTCTTCTGAATGCCTTCGTGTGTCGCATTATGGAATGCTGCCACGATTTCCTCCTATAGGCCAGAGTCTGCAGGGATGAACAGTCGACCCGCCCGATAGAGAAGACCATCCTGAACAGTCCAGAGAGGTGCTTGTTTGTCCAACGCTGTCACCGTAGGGCTGGTGGCCGACGCCGAGGGTCCTGGAGACGCGCAAGGGCCGGTCGGGGTGGCCGATGGCGTGTCCGCATGTGGCGTCGACGAGGTCGTTGTGTCTTGTCGGTCGTGGAGGCCAACTGAACACAGTGTCGGCGCACGTCCGGGTTGGCGCGGAGGACCGCGTGCCACTTCGTCCAAACCGAATCAGCCGGGGTTGACAGGGCGGCACACTGCGCGGCTGGGGCCGAAAGACGAGATAGGGCATCCGCGGCGCGGTTGGCACGTCCTGGCTTGTATTCCACTTGGAAATCGAACCCAATCAATTTGCTTACCCAATGTTGCTGAGGTGGTGTGATCAATGCCTGTTCCAGCAAGTACTTGAGGCTGGCGTGGTCAGTACGAACAACGAAGGGGCTGCCCCATAGATAAGGACGCCAATGCCGGATAGCTTTGGACAGGCCGATTAATTCCCGCTCATATGCCGCGAGTTTGGTGTGCCGACTTGCAAGCTGCCGGCTGAAAAATGCTATGGGATGACCTTCTTGCTGAAGAACGGCGCCGACGCCCTGGCTGGAGGCATCACACTCGACGACGAATTGTTTGTCGAAGTCTGGAAGGCCAAGGACTGGGGCCGATTGCAGGGCAGCCTTTAGTCGCTGGAAGGCGTGAGCCTGGGCTGTCGTCCACAGGAAGGCACGTTGTCGGAGGAGACCTGTTAATGGTTCTGCTATGGATGCGTAGCCTTTGATGAAGCATCGATAATACCCGGCCAGACCCAGGAAGCTGTGAATATCAGTGGCCGATGCTGGAACGGGCCATGTGGCGATGTCCTTTAGTTTGTCCGGATTTGCAGCCACTCCATCCCCCGAAATGACATGTCCTAGGTAGCCCACAGAACGCTGGCCAAACGCACATTTAGAGCGCTTGAGGACTAGCTGATGGAGGCGAAGTTGGTCCAAGACAAGCTGAAGGTGCTGCCAATGATCTTCTGGAGTTTTGCTGAAGACGAGGATATCATCGAAGAAGACCAGAACGAATTTCCGAAGGAATTTGGCGAGGACTTTGTTCATGAGGACTTGGAATGTCGAGGGAACATTGCATAAGCCGAATGCCATCACCAGACTCTCGAAGTGGCCATGATGGGTCCGGAAGGCTGTCTTCTCGATATCTTCCTCGCGCATACGAATTTGATGATACCCGGAACGGAGATCCAATTTGGAAAATAAGGTGGCGCCATGGAGCTCATCTAACAATTCTTCGATGACTGGAATGGGAAACTTGTCTTTAATAGTCTTGTCATTGAGTGCCCGGTAATCCACACAGAATCGCCAAGATCCATCTTCTTTCTTGACCAATAACACTGGCGACGAAAATGGTGATTGACTAGGACGAATGATGCCTTGGCGAAGCATCTCCTCACATTGTCGCTCGATCTCATCCTTTTGACGGAAAGGGTAACGATATGGCCGGACCACCACAGGGTCCGTTCCCTCCTTGAGACATATGCGATGATCACAGACTCGTGAGGGAGGCAAGGATTGCGGTTCTTGGAACAAATCTTCATAAGCCTGTAGGAGAGTAGCAATCTCCCCTTGGATGGGTTCCAAGGAAGCCAAACGAGTCCCTTGGTCGGCAGTGCGGCTTAAACCTTCAAAGACGATGGGCTGACCTTCGCGAACAAACGACATGCGGAGAGAATCGAAATTCCAACGAATGTCACCCAATGTTTGGAGCCATTGGACGCCCAGCACGACATCAAATCCCTCCAGAGGAATCACAAGAAAAGGTGCAATGAAAACATGCCCGCCAATGGAAAATGATCCTGCTGAAACTTGCCCTAAGCACGGCAGGCGTGCCCCATTTGCAACGCGGACTTGCTGACTGTTGGCGACCTCCTGTAGGGACCCGATCTTGAGGGTTGCATGACTACCAATGAAGTTGTGGGTACTCCCACTGTCGATCAACCCTCTCAACTGATAGCCTTGCATCCACAAGTTAACTTGCATGGTGTTTCCAGCCTTTGGACCCTGAAGCGCAAGTGCCGACAGGGCCGGTTCCTCTTCTTCCTGCTGGGACTCCTCATACTCCTCAGCCTCCATGACCTCTAAGTGAAACAGTCGTTTACAACGATGGCCCCTGGAAAAGATCTCATCACAATTGTAACACAAGCCCTTCTCTCTTCTTTCTGCCATCTCGGATGGAGACAGACGGCGGCGGTACGATGAAGCTCCCGTCGTGGTCGTCCGCGCAGCTGCCGAGCTGCCCTTACGGCCTTCTAACAGGGGTGATGCGGTTGAGTGTGTTGTAGATGTACCCGGCCACGCCTGTGAAGCAACCGATTCTGCCGAGCCTGCCGGCGGCAACCCGGCTATTGGGGTTGGTGTCGGAGCAGCCGCAAACCCTCTGCTGAACACTGGTCGTTGCTTAACCAGCGGCGCCAATCCCTGCGTTGCCTTGGCGATCCAAACGTCTTCTCGCCTCTCAGCCTCTCGAGCTAGGAAAATAGCGTCGGCCAAGTCACGAGGACGATCTCGCCGGACATCCGCCGCCAATGTCACGGACAACCCGGCGGAGAAAGTTTCGATCTGGTCTTCCTTTCTCATGCGGGGGGCTCGAGACAACAAGCGTTGGAACTCCCGTGCATACACATCCACACGAAGCTCCCCTTGTTTGAAGTTGATCAAATCGCCCAGAGGACCTGCGCTGGCCTGGCGCTTGAAGCGCTGTATGAACACGTCGTGAAATTCCGACCACGTGATAATGCGTTCCTCCTGCTCCCAGTTGTCGAGGACTTCTTGGGCCTCTCCCCGCAGATGAAGCCCTGCCATCTCTACCCGATCGCTTCGAACCACGATCTGTGGCGCAAACGCTCGCCTTTGCTTAAGCCAGAGGAGAGGATCCTCCGTTCCATCAAACAGGGCTAGCTCGTATCTGGGTGTGCGCGGAAACCAGCGACGGTCGGTGCCTCCTGATCGGTGCCACGAAAGCGAAAACATGGAGGAGGCTCGCGATTCCGTACGTGCGCTTCACTGGCCTGGGAATCGCCGAGAGCTGCTTGACCGCCCCCAGGCGCAGACCCCTCTCCGATCTGTTGCTTGCTAAGTATGCGGAGGAGCTCCTCCAACTTCTTCTCCATGCCGGCCACCGAAGACCGGAGTTGATCAGTTGCCTCTTCCAGCTGGGTGAGGGGTTCGTCGCTAGCTGCCATTGGAGGATCGGTTGGCTCTGATACCAGTTGATATGGGTGTTCCCACTCAAACGCCCGAGTTCCGGGACGTTGACCAGATTTGGATGTGGAGGGCGCAGGCGGAAGACGTCGACGACCTATGATAGCTAGCTATGACGGAGCCACCGGCCGGTTATCGACGGCAGCGCCTAGACTTCAACTTGTGGTACAAGCGTACCTTTTCCTCCCCTCTCGTTCTCCTTTTATTCACGTAAACAAGTCCACCATCCAATCGGATAGTCGGTTACAGATAAGGAAACTGAACCCGAAACCAATTCATGTTTATAGATATAAAGATATACTACTTTCTTAACTACTATAGCCGTGCTCTACGGAACGTCCGAGCGCTGCTCCTCCTGTCTAGTCTTGCGCCGGACCGCCCTTGCGTCGGACATAAACTCGGTCCGGCGTATCATATTCAGACATAAAATTTCCATTCCGATATACCCATCTCTGGACTGAATTTTATTAAGTGATGATCAAGGTTTCAAATTTCTTTTTCGGTATATATCTCGAACCTCCCGAAATCCAAAATCTTGACGAGATCTTAGAATTTCAAATAAAATTCGGACGAAATCCAAAAACCAAATTCGAAATCTGGTCATTTTTCAGCCGAAAAATCTGACATTTCGGCCGAAATCACCGAGATTTCGTTTAAATTCATATGACCAAAAAATGGTCAAAAATATGACAAAAAAATTTGAAATTTTTTGTGGATGATCTTGACCCCAATTCTAATCAAATCCGGATAACAAAAATCGAAATTTGGTAAAAAAAAAAAAACCGAGATTTCGGTCGAAATCACCGAGATCTCGCCGAGATTTAAATAGTTCATGTAGCATTTTGAATTTTTTTTACTCGGCCGAGATTTAGGATCTCGGGGTGGGGTCCGAAATCTCGCCGGATCCTTGGTGATGACACTTTTGCAGTATACCTCATCTGGAATGAATTTTAGTAAGTGATGACACTTTTGTACAATACTGTTCATTCTTAACGGCCTTTCATCTTTCATCCTTGAAATATTTTGTTGGTTGCCAATTTAGTTCCCTTGAGCATGCTAAGTTTGCATTTTTTTCTTCTTGTTATTGCTATCCTTATTCTTCAAAATAAGGATTGAAATGCCTTACATGGTTCATGTATTGCGTCTTCTGCTTGTTTAGATAAGAAAAAAAATTTGCTACTAACGTGGAAATACGGAAGAAAAGGCTCATAGTGAGGCATTCTCAAGAAAATTTTTGATAAAAAAAGACATTAAGAGAAGCCTCTCTATTGGAAAACCTTAACCTCTGGAATCATATGGTGGTGGTCTTCTTGTTGCAAATTAGCACTTGTAAGAGCTTACGATTTCTGAAATAGTTTGCTCCTAACTCCTGATCTTATGCCAGCAATCAGGATACTCTTGCATCCTGAATTTCTATTTTCTAAACGAACTGCATTTTGAGATTAGGATTATTAGAAAAAAGGTGCGAAACAAGAACAGAGTGTGGAAGTCCAGCATTTCGGAAACAGTTTGTCACTAAGATTGTGTCAGGATCCCCTTATTCTGATCAGCATGCATTTTAAGAATAAAAAATAAGAATAAGGACACCAGAGTGCCAGGAAAAAAATAAATAAATGCACCAAATTTGATAGAATGAAATTTTTATATGGAGATAATAAGATTAAGAAAGGAGCGATAAGTAATTATTATGAGAACTACAGAAAGAAAATAATGCTATGGAGCACAATAAGAACTGCATGAAGCCCCATCTGCAGGATGATTAATCCATACAAAAGTTCCTCATTGATAATCTTCATTTTAAATTTTGAGATTTTACTAAAATGATTTCCAGGCTAGCTCTAAATCAGCAAGGCTATTACCAAATATGTATAGAGGTCCTGAGAAGCAGTCACCCAAGTACTCAAATCAAATTTACTTTGCACCAAACATTGGAGTCACCAAAACTCAGACAAAGATTACATGCTATAACTATAAATACAGAACCATAATAATGATAGTTTGTTTTTGGTCTAAAATAAAATTTCTGGTCATCTCATGTTCATTTTTTCCAGGATGACGGTCCACAACATGTGCCGCAATGTAACTTCACTAATATATTCATAATTTCATACCCTCAATTGCAAACAGAGAAACTTAGATGATATGAAGAGCCTAAAGATTTCAATTGAACAAAATCATTACCTTTGCCGCAACTATATGTATAACAAACTCCCGAGCCTTTATCACCCGCTCTCAGATCAGCTTCTAATACTCTGCCAACAGGTCCTGCTGCAGCACTTAAACCTGCCCCGAGTGGAAAATGCATTCGGCTGCTGAAAGTCTTCACAGCTTCCAGACCGTGAAGCACTATGATGAAATCCATCAACTCACCACCAACCTGTATGTTTAAAGATATATAAGTATGTAACATGCAGAGATCATACTCTTGAATATTGAAATAACTATCAAAGTCCAAGAACTATGGCCGAAATGATAAAATATTTTTGGTCAACCATAGGTGGAGAGAGAGAGAGAGGGAGAGAGACGTCGGTGCAGAGAGGAGTGAATGGGTAAGAAGAACCATAGGTGGAGAGAGAAAGGAGAGTGAATGGGTAAGAAGACAGAAAGGGAATTGTATGCACTTGCTTAATGCATACTGTAGCTTGCTGTTGGAGGGGGTTTGGGTGCTACATGGGAGAATAGCACAACATGGGAAGGGTTAGCAACAAGCAACGCAAAGGTAAGCATGTGCTCCTTAATGCTTAAGTGCTTATTTGCGTATTAAATGTGCTGCCATACAAAGTTAGGATGTGAATATGGCGTTGCCTCGCCGCACACCTCGGGTGCTTAAAAGGTGTAAAGGTGGTTAGGTGCCTCGCCTCGCCTTATCGCTGTGATAACTATGGTGGTACCATTTGCTACAAAAAGCAGCAACTTGCTCCAGATGTTTCTCTTCAAAACTAAAATATAGGGCCTCAGGCAACACAACAAGTGTCTGTTTCTACCTAAAGGTAAGTTCAGTGTTGAGAGCTTCACTAAACAAATAACACGAAGAGAGAAAGAATAATGTATGTGTCCTTCCAGTTCTAAGAAGAGCATGAAACTAGTGTGCTATTCGGATAGCAATGACAAAAATTATGTTGCATCTAACATTATTAGCTCTGTAACATGCAAATAAAAGGTTATGCATTGATTTTTCCATCACATGGGATGCAACAGCAAGTAAACAAATTTTAACGCATCTGCAGCCTAACAACAAAGATAGTGCAATTCATCAATTGATGAACTAGAAGTTGACCACATAAAAGACACATAGAAGACATTAGCAACATGGTTACTACCTGTGCTCCCCATCCTAGTTGAAACAAATAGCAGACGGAGGGGACCATGATCCATCTGATCTTTGAGCAACTACTAGGCCAGTTCCAAGTTTGTATGTAAGAAGTGCACCAGCTTTTACAACAGTCAAGATGGCCAGCCCACTTGCTCCACTAAGGACTGCATGAGGAATAGACTTTCCAGGGTTTATCCTTGCAACCTGCATTAATATTTTTTATGGTTTATTAGTCATGGCAGATCCAAAGTATTGCCACAAAACAACATCTATATACACAAAAAAAAATGATATCAGAATTCAAAGACCTGACTATAGCTCCTCAGGGAATTTGCTGCCTTGTATATCTCGTGCTCCATTGTTAATCCAATAGGCAAATTTAACCACCCTCTTGCACAAGTCCAATCCATAACATCATGCTTGGCAGTTCGTGACGCATTGCTAATGGAATTAATCAGTAAGTTCTGCAATGGATCAAGCCTATCGTAACATGCATCACAAACCCTTTGTGGATTCCGCTCACGAAATTTGATTGGCAATAGACATCGACCTTTTGAGCATGCCCTACAGAATATCCCTCCACAGAATCGACAATGATGTCTTCCACGAGTAATAGCAGTGAAAGGAGCAGCACACTGCATGCATGAGTTCGCATAACTAGGGGCAGCCATTCTGGTGGATCTGCTTTGTCGTAGGTTCGGAAACAGGACACAGAAAATGAGGGCGGACGCCGGCCGTTTCACGGGCCGTCGTCCACGAGAATAAGTGTGACACGAGGGTTTATACAGGTTCGGGCGCTTAAGGAAGACACCCTACTCCTGTCGGTATGTTCCCCGGGGGGTGTAGAGGGATGTCTCCCTGTTCAGACTCCCCGGAGGGCACACCAGTTGTTCTTGTATTCAATGAGAGCTCTCCCTCATGAGAGGGTTACAATGGGTATTTATAGGCACCCAGCCTGTTACATAAAAGTACCATTATACCCCTACTAGACTAGCCTAAGTGGGGGCATTTTAGGCTGTGTTTGTTTAATTTTGGTCTTTGGAGGAGAAGGCTGTGGAGTGGAAGAAGCTAGCTAACTCTTTGGGCTGGAGGTCGGAGGCTGGAAGAGACTTGATGAAGGGATGGCAATTTTTTGTAAATAAGATCAAGTTGCAAGGGTACCAGGGAAGTGGGATTTTCAGAAGCTCCAGCCAGCCCGAGAAGCATCGTTTTCCTTGCTTCTCTCGTGTAGTGCAAATTGGGCTGGAGCTTCTCATCTCCAGCTAGCTGAAAAATTACTGTTTGTTTTGGCTTGTGACTTATGAAGGCCTAGAAGCCAAATAAGCCTAAGCAGAAGCCTAAACAAACACAGCCTTAGTCATTCTGGCGGGGAGGTAGCGGGTCCCACGGGATCGTCTCGAGGGAGTGGACGCCTGACATCCGGGCCCCACAGGGGATTTGGTGACATCACTCAAATCTCCCGTGAGGAGACTTTCCGCGGGGTATGCCTCCGGGGAAATGTAGACTCGCGGGGTATGTCTCCGGGGAGATGTAGACCCGCGGGGTATGCCCCCGGGGCATGAGGACCCCCCGCGGGGTATGCCACGGGGTAACCTCCCGGGGAGGTTGTAGATCTTCCGGAGGGCATGAGACTTCCCGCGGGACATAAGGAGAACTCCCGTGTGGTATGCCCGCGAGGTAGGCCCCCTGGGAGGCGTAGACCCCCCGCGGAACGTGAGAAACCCCCGCGGGGTATGGGATCTCTCGCAGCAGTCTCACGGAGTATGAGAGGATCTCATGTAGCATTCCGGTGATGAATCCCGGTGGACGGGGACCACCCGCTCGAGCATGAAGCCTCCCTGAAGCGGCCGCTTTTCTTCCTGGCGTGGACTTCACATGGTGTACGAAACCTTGCCTCCGGGAGCCGGTGAGTATCTCCAACATTAGCCCCCCTGCCCCTTGGGCATTTTAGGAAGTGCCCCAGGGGCAAGAAGATTGCTAATCTCCTTGTGGCCGAACTGAGTATCCACGCAAATTCAGAAATAAGGCCAAACTTCTGCCGGAGCGAAGCGGAGGCTGCGTCGCCGGCGAGGCTTAGGCGGAAGCGAAGCGGAAACAGACCACGTAAAATGAGGCGGGCCGGCCGTTTCACGGCCGTCGTCCACGAGAATAAGTGTGACACGAGGGTTTATACAGGTTCGGGCGCTTAAGGAAGACACCTACTCCTGCTTGTATGTTCCGGGGTGTAGAGGATGTCTCCTGTTCGCACTCCCGGAGGGCACACCAGTTGTTCTTGTATTCAATGAGAGCTCTCCCTCATGAGAGGGTTACAATGGGTATGTATAGGCACCCAGCCTGTTACATAAAAGTACCATTATACCCCTACTAGACTAGCCTACGTGGGGGCATTTTAGTCATTCTGGCGGGGAGGTAGCGGGTCCCACGGGATCGTCTCGAGGGAGTGGACGCCTGACATCCGGGCCCCACAGGATTTGGTGACATCACTCAAGTCTCCCGTGAGGAAACTTTCCGCGGGGTATGCCTCCGGGAAATGTAGACTCATGAGGTATGTCTCCTGGAGATGTAGACTACGAGGTATGCCCCTGGCATGAGGACCCTGCGGGGTATGCCCCTGGCATGAGGACTTCGCTGGTATGCCACGGGGTAACCTCCCGGGGAGGTTGTAGATCTTCCGGAGGGCATGAGACTTCCCGCGGGACATAAGGAGAACTCCCGCGTGGTATGCCCGCGAGGTAGGCCCCCTGGGAGGCGTAGACCCCCCGCGGAACGTGAGAAACCCCCGCGGGGTATGGGATCTCTCGCAGCAGTCTCACGGAGTATGAGAGGATCTCCTGTAGCATTCCGGTGATGAATCCCGGTGGACGGGGACCACCTGCCCTGGAGCATGAAGCCTCCCCCTGGGGGGCGGTCAGTTTTCTTCCTGGCGTGGACTTCACATGGTGTACGAAACCTTGCCTCCGGGAGCCGGTGAGTATCTCCAACATGCTTCTAAGACAAGCCTATAAATATTGTAATTCAAGGCTTCTTCATCAAGCATTGGTGGAGCACTTGGTGCGTAGGCTGAGGAATGTAAGAACGTATCACCATCGCTACCTGAACCTAAGAATGATACGCTAGTCTTAGAGTCCTTTGTCTGTTGAACTTCAGTATTTTTGCAATTGCGACCAATGATTGCAATTATACCACCCAGTAGGTTTTTAATGTTTACCGCCTTTTGAGCCTTCACAGGTGCAGAGCTCCAATACTCATCAGGACATTCATATCCATAAAAAATATCAGTTTTGTTACCGAAATCAAACGGCTTTTGCCCAGTGAATTTTGACTCCAAGGTGTTAATGATGTTTCCAGCTGTCCCCAATGCCCCTTCTAGTTGCTGAGGCAGTGAATTTGGATCAAATGAGCTCATCACGTTCCCTATCGTGCCCATAACCTTCGACTGGAACTCATCCTTGATACTGCTTTCCGCTCCTGGTGCAGGCAACGGGTGATACGGGAAAACCTCTCTAGAGGTCGACATGGTCATCAGTGACTAACAGTAACTTTCTGAAAATAATAAAACGAAAAACATAGCATGCTTAAAGTAAGCCAGCCGTAAAAAAAAATCTGAATAGACATGTCAATGACCTGATGAAGAACACAAGCCAATCGCTAAATTCAGAGAAGAACAAAAAAGGGCTCATGTCCAGATCGACAATGTTACACAAAATTCCTCGTGTACTAAAGAGATTAAAAAACCCTAAGAGCCGGACAGAGCGGAGTTTGTATGGCTGCTCTCCAATGACACGAACGAAAAATTCTACTGCAGTTACTACAAAAGGTCACGGGAGACGCAAAGGGCATCGCTACCCTTCATGCGCCAAAACCAGCTTTCAATTCCACAGAAGGCATGTGCAAGGAACTCAATTTATATCACACAATTACAAGTTACACATATAAAAAGATCGCACTGGATATACCCAATCCACCATAACTAGTAGGGTGAACACCAAGAACAGCAACAAGCGGTCTCCGGATGGACTAGTAGGGTGAACACCAAGAACAGCAACAAGCGGTCTCCGGATGAACTTTAAGGATCGCCGGTAAAGGAAACCTTACTCCAAGAACGTCCCAGACGCGATAATTTCAAGGACAGCAGCGCGACGATTCAAGGAACCCTAGAAAAGAAAATTGCCCCGATATGGCAACAGCTCTAAAGATGCAGCAAAGCCGTGAATAGAGAGAGGGGCCGTGTGCCCAGACAGAGCACGCACCTATCATCGGAGCAGGGAAGGATCACGAAGTAGAGCAACGGAACGGAGAGAAGAAGAAACAAACAAACTCGAGGGGGAGGAAGAGTTCGGCGGAGTGGGGAAAAGGAAAGGATGGAGGCAACGAGACGGCGTAGCGGCCAAAGTTTCTTGCCCGGATTTTTCACGTTTTCGTGTCCACCGTGCCCGTTTGTTTTCGTTGGGCCCCTCGTGGATTTCGACTGTCGAGAAAGCCGAAAGAGAAGGAGGGCTAGGTCCTGAAGGGGAGAAACACAACGGCCTAACTACTGTTTGGGCTACAGAGCGGGCTTTCACCTTCCTCGGATCCAGGCGACGAATTACTCATCCCGCGCGTTTGTGCGCTCGTCGTCCGCACGGTGCCCACATTTCCACGGAAAATAGTCCAACCCGTGAGGTTAGGCCCAATTCAGAGCAGAACTTCCGATACAAATTATATAAATTTTAATACCAACGAAAGGATAAGTAATTATTATTTACTATGTATTATTTTGAAACCAACGAAACGAAAGGATAAGTAATTATTATTTACTATGTATTTATATTTTAATGTTTATGCATAGAAATACCTCTCTTCAGAGTGTGATACTAACTTTGATTACATTAATTACCTCATAAATTTTTCTCTAAGATTTAAGTCACGTAATCATGCTCTGAATTAAAGGGGTGTTCGGTAGACCTCATGCTATCAGTTTCTTACTCAGATCTGATGAATCTGTATCAAATACATAGCTTTCCAAAATTATTAGATTCTTCTTCTCAGGAAAGCGGTCCTATAAACTAGCCAAAATTATCAAATACATGGCTTTGTGAGGTGGGTTCTTGTGGATAGGGATGGAACTGGTACGGATATTTTCCGACCGACCGAATTGATTTGGATGATGATTTGGATAGTTTCATAGATATCCAGTTGATTTCTCGGATAAGATATGGATACAGATAATTTACATGGATACGGATACGGATATGGAACACTGATTATCCGATGGATACGGAATATCCGAGTTTTTGTTCGGATAATATCCGAATATGATATACGGATATTATCCGAATAACACGTTTGAGAATAACACATTAACAATTTAACATGTTTCACTGTTTCAGAGACTGGGGTCTGCATTGGATGACAAGATATAATGTGTTCATGTGTGCTAGATGCTAATTTGGAGATATTTGGGTAAATGTGGTACAGAAATTGGCAAGTGTCATTTCAGGAGGGCTACATAGGATTCAGTAGCATATGCCAGCTGCAAATCATTTGGTTCAATTATTGCAATGGGGTACATTGTTACTCACAGAGTCACATGTATGACAAGCTACGGATAAAAAGGCAACAACAAAAAAAAGACATACAAATATATTTCTTTTGGAATTTTGAATTTAAATTTGGACCGATTTTGGAAAAAAACTGAAATTGGATTTTAAAATATCCGACTAATATTATTTGTATCCATGTTGATTCCGATCCGTATTCGATCTTTATTCGTAACCGATATTATCCTGTATAATTCGTATTCGATTCTGTATTCGACACTATTCGTATTCGATTCTGTATTCGATAAAAATACGGATACAGATATAGAACGATATTCGACCGTATCTGATCCGATCACATCCCTACTTGTGGAAAGCGGAACTAGCACAAAACTTATACCCCTGTTCCAAACAATTACTAACAAAATGCCCTTACCTCTTCGCTCCCCACCCAGGGTTACAAATCTCATTTTCAAAAAAATTTCGGAGCTGCCCGAAATCCGAAATCTCGACGAGATTTCGGAAATTCAAATCAAATTCAGACAGAATCTAAAATTCAAATTTGAAATCCGGTTTTTTTTCTACCGGGAAATCCGAGATTTCGGCCGAAATCACCGACCAAAAAATAGTCAAAAAAATCTAATTTTTTTTGTGAATGATCTTCAACCTAAATGCAATCATATCCGGTGAAAAAATTAAAAATCTGGTAAAAAATACAAATCTCGGCCGAAAATCCGCAATTTCGGCAGAGATCTCGGCGAAATTTGAATATGCATTGTAGTATTTTGAATTTTTTTAAAAAAAATTAACCAACCGGTATTTTGAATCTCGGGATCCTTGTCCCCACCCTTGTGCCGTTCGGCCCGTTCCCATCCCAGGCGCATATATCGAGCAATGATACCAGCGCTGCCTCCTCCCGCGGCTGCCACTGCCAGTAGGGGTGCAATCGGTTCGGATTCGGTCGGATATCACCCTTTCCATATCCTAAACCATATTTTTTATCGGATTCGGAGTCGGATTCGGATAATCCCGAATACGAATACGGCACGGATAATATCGGTTGTGGATTCGAATCGAATACGGAGCAGAATCGATACGGTACCGGATATTTTTTGTCGGATATCGCGCGTAAATATATACAGCATAAAGCACACATATAGCACTGATTGATCAACCGTAGTACCAGCTTGTGTGTTTATTTATTTATTTTTGACAAATTGTATGTTCATTCCTAAGCAGCACAAAGTCCAAATTTAGCACAAACAACAGCAGTAATAATAATAAAGTGCGGGGACCTATTTGTTATAATTTTGGACCTGTTCGCTATTTTGAAAAATTAGAAAAGAGTTCGCTCGCGATTCGTATTTAATGGGAGCCCCCTTATGTAAAATGGCGAATGAGGGGCCTAAACGCGAACCGGGAAAAAAAATCTTCCCCTCACATAAAATAGCAAAGGACCTCTTCGTAATTTGGAAGGACCTGTCCGCTATTTGGAGAAATAAATGGGTTTTTTTGGAAAATTGAAAGGAGGGTGAGGTGGAGGCTTGAGGAGGCTTGAAACCTCCCAGATATAATGGAGGGATAAATGGGTTTTTTTGGAAAATTGAAAGGAGGGTGAGGTGGAGGCTTGAGGAGGCTTGAAACCTCCGAGATATAATGGAGGGATAATTTAGATGTAGTAGTCAGCAAAGTGAGGAGTTATGCACTACAGCTAGTCCTTTCAAGCTTAATCGAAGTTATGGTAGTAGAGTACTAACAAAATTAGATTATCTTGGATGATATTAAAGAGAAAGACTGCACACATGCATGCATGTTAAATCTCTGAATTTATTTATTCCAACCTTTCTTTGTCAAGCTACTACCAGAATTACAAAAAATTAAGTTTCGTGTAAGCATTCAATGGATCGGAGAAAGTTGTAATCAGGTTTTTCTTTACTTAAAAATAAAGGAAGTTGCCAGAATTACATCAAACGAACCTATAAACAAAACCAAAGTAATGGATAAATCAAAGTTAGTTAGAAATCTTGAGCCAGAATCTAATGACCTGAGATGAAAGTGACTGCGTTGGTTGATATGTGAGCTTCATTTGTCAACGACTCCTCTCGCTCCTGGGCTATTGTACCATTATACGATTTCAAACAGTACAAATGGAAAATGCTAATGGAGGGATGTGAAATTGCTACAGTACCTAGGAAAAATGATGCGCAAAACGTTTGAGTGTTCTCCAGGGACCTGAAAATACATTGCTTACATGGTCACACATATGAGGGAAAGTGCAGTATCAACAAAGCAAGAAGAAGCATACCAACTTCTTACTTCTTAGAGATTCCAAAATCACAGATCTTTAGTTGATGTGTATGAGAATTGACCTAAAAGATTAATCATCAGATTAGTACATATGTGCACAGAACAAGATTGCAATTTATATACTCTAACTCTCTAAGGTCGTCAAGAAATGAAGATGAACGTTCATGGAGGATGCGATAGCTAGCTACAACTTGTTCATCTTCATGTAGCACGCCACAGCAATCCGAGGAGATCAGCTAGTTAGTTAATCCCAAGTTCCCAACCGCGTACGCGTCCCGTTGGACGGATGCGAGGAGATCTCAGATCTTGTGGGTGGGGAAGACGCAAATCAGATCGAGGCGAGGGAGGACTCACGCGGAACCTGGTTGTAGAGGTCGAGCGTGACGGTGAGGCGCTCGAAGGCGGAGCTGGAGCGGGACAGCAAGACCATCTTGTGCGCCACGACGAACGACGCGCCCCCTAAGGACTCCGGGCTCCAGACTCAAACTCCAGACTGCGGGCTCGGAGGATGGCGGCGGAGGGCGGAGACGGGAAGTAGGCACGGCTGAGCCGCTCGAGGGAGACGGGGGCACGGCGGCGACGGCGCACGGGGCTGACCGAGTGACCGGTAGAGTCTTATGCTATTCCTTATGCCGGTTATGCACTAATTGTCAGTCGGATATCCGAATAAAACCAACCGGATATATCCGAGAAAAAATTCGAAATATACCGATCCGACGGATAGTATTCTCCCGAATCCGAATCCGAAAAAAGTATCCGAAACCGATACCGAATCCGAAAAGAGAGGTGTTTCTATGCTCTTCTTTTTAAAAGTTGCACAACTATTAAAGCATGAATGAATGGTAGATGGTGGTTACTTACCCCTTCGTTTGCTTCAAGATTTGTGCAACTTGTACTAGAAGGAAAAGCATAGAAGCACTGCTCATCCGAAAAATATCCGAAAAAATTATCCGAATCCGATCCGAACACATCCGGTCGGTCGGTCGGAAATTATCCGATCCGATTGCACCCCTAACTGCCAGGCCCCCTGCCACCTCCCAGCCCCGTCGCCGCGAGACTGAGCCCGCTGACTCCATCCCCTTCATCGCCGGGCTCGCCCCCGCCAGGCTAGGCCCTGACTCCATCCCCTTCGCCACTCCAGTCCCGGCGCCGGCCTCCAGCCCAATCGCCTCCACACCCCCGACGCATCCACCCTCGAGGTCTCCCTCCCTCGTTGTAGTCTCATTTGTTTGGATTGTGTAGAGTATTTTGACAAAAATTGCAGCTTTGATTGTGTAGAGTATTATGAGAAATTTGCATATTTGATTGGATATATGACTGGCATATTGGAGTATTATACATCTATTTTTTTTGTTTGGATGGAAGACTCCCAAATTTTTGTCTATCATATGTGCTTGCTAGATATGTGAGTATGCTTGTTATTGTCATTGCCTAGAGTTTGTAGCAGGACCCTTATGGATGGATATACATTGTGTGCTAATGGCAGTAGTATGAATCAAGAATACATGAATTTTTCAAAAGATATGTTTGGATGCTACACATGATAAACACATGAATTCATAACACAAAACGAGAAAACATGAGGTTGGAGCGGTTGACTGTAGATCGTTATCAACTTTTTTGAAATCAAGTATAGATCGTTGTCGCTTAGAAAGGGTAGAAATTTTAACTAACCAAGCCTTTTTATGCGTAAGTTTGCCGGTAATCTGACCCAAATTTGGACATGTACGTGCAGAGACAAAGATAGGATCAATTCTGGGGCATATACAAACAACGACAGGTGAGAACTGAAACCAGAAGCGGCCGGGCGTTTGCTCGGGTGGCTAGCTGCACCAGGGAGCGAGAAGTCCGCCCGGGTTCGAGTCTTGGACTCGCCCGGGCGCGCATGAGTCAGGGGCAGCGCGTGTGTGTGTGCGTTTGTATCCTGACTGTTGTTCTTCTGCTTCTATAGTGATTGTCAGAGCTCCTGACCAAAAATTCGAAAAAAAAGAACTGAAACAAGAATCATAGAAGAAAAAGAAAAGAACCGCGATGTTGGATCGGGAGCATGCGTTTGAACTGGAAAGATATGATTTTATATATGTTTCCAGTTTCTGAAGTTTCTGAAACAAGAATCATTGCCTAGAGTTTCTGAAGTTTTGTTTCCAGTTTGCACAAACCTTAATCAGATATTGAACCTTGTGAGATGATTTCAGCTTTTGTGTAAATGATTTCAGATTTTGCCCGGAAATACCAGGAAATTCTTGACACTCTTAGCTCATAGAATGAATGCTTTACCATTCTATATTTAGTCATCAAAATTTTAGAAACTACAATTTGTCTGCTTAGAGCATCTCCAAGAGGGGCCCTAAATATGGCCTTAACTTGAATTATAGGGTTTTTGGAGGAAAAATTAACTCCAGCAAGGGCAAATTGTTTTAGGGCCCCTAGGAGAGAAGCTATTGTTGTAGGTCCAATGAACCCACCTTCCTTGGCAGGCGAAGCACGGTCCACATCTCCATCTGGATCGAGGAAACGTGTCCGCTATATCTATCCCCTCTCCTACAAGCAAAGTGAGAACCACCTACCCCTGGAGGCGATCCTCCGACCGAAGCGGCGAAGAAAGCCTGAGACATGCAATCGAAAATAACCGGACCTGGAAGAAACCCGAAGCCACGAGGAGAATAGCGGAGGGGAGTCGGCGGAGGAAACCCGCCTCCTTCGCCTCCCGTAAAGATCACCTAGGTAGGGCCCGCTCAGACCTGACACCTTACCAGGGCTACAGGGGAACCTCTGGCACAGCCAGGCGAGCCCAGGACCCTAGGGCATGTGAAGTTCCACTAAAACCCATGGGGTGAAGACAAAACGAAAGGGTAAAAATGTAAAACAAGAACAAAAAACACCACGTAGGGCCTAACTAGCCCCTGGCTAGGGACAGGTGGCGGAGAAGGGTTGGAAGACTATGGGCAAAGCCTGTGGTTTGGAGACAGAGTAGGTTAAAAAAGAAGCCGACCGGTGCATGCCTGTCCCCTCCCCCCCATATGAAAGAGAGAGAGCGCGGGTGATCAAGGGAGAGGCCCCCGAAAAAAAAAACACAAAGAACAACCGTGGTGGCTCAGATCCGCCACACTGGCGCTGTCCGTGGGGAACCCTAGCTGTAAGGTGAAACCACTGCTCTCCGACTAGCAAAGAAGAAAAACTTTCGGCAACCATGCCACCGAAGAGGGGAACGACGTCCAAGGAAGCGGCGGCGACGACTGGAGCGGAAGGATCAAGACGATCCGCGAGGAGCCAATCTCACGATCCGCCACGACTCCAAGGTGATGAAAGTCGGTTGCCGGCCCCGGTAGGAGCTGCACCCCCACAGACCCCGACGGCGACGCGCAAGCGAGCTCCGAAACGGCGGCCCCCAACTGCGGGTGGAGATGAAGCGGGAGCGTCGGCACATCCGACTCGCCATCAGGTTACTCATGGGGGAGAAGAGGACATCGAAGAAGGAACCAGGACTCAAGGAGAGCTCGACCTCAACGTGCGGACGCTGGTGGAGGCTAATGAAAAGCTCATGGCGGAGGTGAGACGCTCGCATGAACAAAAAGACTAGGGGCGAGACGAATCACAAGATGAAAGCCCGAGCCGGGAAGTGCTGTCTCCAACATATGCGGCGGCGATCAGGGAGGACGATGATCCAAACCCCCTTAGCCTTCGCTTACGGGACAAAAAATGGCCTTGTCCAGGAAGCTTCAAGTTCCCTACCATTAAACCGTACGACGGCAGGACGGATCCCAGGGAGTTCCTCCGCGTCTACGATACGGCGGTGGAGGCCGCGGGGGGAGACGACGGTATTAAGGCAAAGGGGCTTCTGTTGGCGCTTGAAGGCATCACCTTGTCTTGGTACTCTTCGCTGGAGTCTGGTTCGATCACGAGCTGGTCGCGATTCCGCAGCAAGTTAGAAGGCAATTTCCAAGGCAACTTCGACGGGATGAAAGAGGAGAGTGATCTATTCGCGATTAAGCAGCGTGAAGGGGAAACCCTTAAAAGTTACTTTCAGCGCTTTTCCAGAGTTAAATGCCAGATCCGAGGTGTCAGCGATACCACCATCATCAACGCGGCACGATGCGGCCTACGAAGGGGACCGTTAGCAGAAAGGCTCGCGCGCAAGGAGGTGCACACTGTGGAGGAACTCTTTGCAAAAATGAGAGAATATGCGCGGGCAGAGGAAGACAATCTCCGCAGGGATGACAGGCCCCGACGCGAAGCCCAAGAGCCGGTTCCCCGCAAAAGAGGGCGAGGGGGGGGAGGGGATCCCCCGCTCAGGACTGGGGCGAAGGGACGATACGCCGAGTCATCCAAAAGAGACGGGGAAAGGAGGATACACTATATTGACGAGCGAAGCAATCGGCGAATTGTCGGCGAGCGACAACCGGAACAGCAAAGGCAAGGTCTTGTCTTGGGCCGTGAAAGACAAGACTGTAACATCCTCGTTTTGGCTTTCTGGTGAAAAACCTAATTTAAATAAAGTAAATTCAAAGTTGGAGTTTCTTTGGTGTTTATATTAACCTGGCATCTATTCCCCTTCGAAATCGGGAATTAATTCCCTCCCGGGCGAAAAATCGGATTTTCCAGTTCCCGCCGGTACCCGAAAATTCACCCGAGTCCAAAAGTACTCCAAAAATCTCCAAACCACTTCTAAAATGTTCCAAATATTTCGAAATGATTTTAGGAATCATTTCTCGGATTTTTGGACATCCGTTCCTATTTTATCTCGCGCGGCTTTTGTTTAATGCCTGCGATCCGCGCCCGAATATCCAATTCCACAAAAATCATCCAAATTCAACCAAACCACTTCCTTTGTGTCCCAAATATTCTAAAATGGCTCTAGGAATTTTTCCGGAATTTTTAGGCCATTTTTCCCAATTTTTCTCTAGGGTGGAACTTTCGCGTATAAGTCAACCAACCGTGGGCCGCCACGTGGCAAGTGTACAGTTGCTTCTTCAACCTTGGGCTGGCCTGTACGTGGATGGCTTGGGAGAAAAGAACAGAGAGAGTTCAACTCAAATCTCCTCACCCAAATTCATGTATCTCCTCCAATACAACTCCAAATCAATAACCGCCGGATCCGTTGGGATCACAACGGCCTCCTCTTTCTATCCATGGGGTTGTTGCACCCGAGATCGCGCTGGTTTTTGAACGGTTGCGAGAAAACCGGAATCGACTCTTATGGTGATTGCGCGGTCGTTTCTAATCCGTTTCGCGTGATTCCGCCCCTCATCTCTCCGTATAAGAACCCTCTTCCCGGTGGTGTCACCCTCCTTTAGCCTCTCAATCCCAATCGGCCGCAAGATCGAGAAAACCGACGAACTTTGGTTGTTCTTCGCGTTCTTCGTGTTCTTGCTCATATCTTCCACTCCGGTGGATCTTTCTCCCTCCCGTTCGTTTCTTTGTGTTAGCATGGAAGTCTAGTTGCTAATTCATCAATCAATTTCAGGATTTCTCGACCGTGGGCGACGAATTTCGCGTTTTCATCTCTTCGGCCGAACTCGTGTTCTTCGTCGATTTCTTCCTCCTCGGTGAGAATTGGTCCAATTCCTCCCATCTACCAGCTCCTTAGGATGTCTTTTAGGTGGTACATCAATTACATTAGTTGGCCATATTCAAATTTCGTTCAAAATTTCCTATTTTGGGGAAATTTGGTCCTTGCTCTGTTCGGTAGTGGTCGCTCGTGGCGTAGGCTGCCGCACTGCCGCCGCACCGCCGCCGGCACCCGTCGCCCCTCGGAGCCGCCGCACCTCGCTGCGCCGCCTTGCTGAGGCTCATGCGCCGCCATGCCGCGATCGCCGCGCCATGGCCGTCATCGCGCCATCGCGGTCGCTTCCGACCTGCCCGCCGCCAGCGCTCCGCCGTGCGCCCGTGCTGCCAAGCCTCGGCCTCGCTGCGTGGCGTTCTTGGCCCGCCGCTGGCGGCTGCCGCGCCAGCCTTCGAGCAGCGTTCTTTGCCCGCCGGTCTCGCTACGCTTCTGGCCGCGCCGCCTTACTGCGCCGGCCCGTGCCGCCGCGCGCTGGCGCTTGCCCGCCGCCGTCTTCTGTCGCCCGCCTGCCGTGTGGCAGTCGCCCGCCCGTTCGAGCATTGGCTTCCTTGTGCCTAGCCACCCGCTGCCGTGGCAGCCCTTGCAGCCGTCGACTCCCTCCCTCCTCTGTTCTCCATGGCAGGAGCTTGAAGAAGCTCCTTTGAGCCAATGACAGGGAGGCCCCACTTGCAAGTGGCTAGAAGGAGTGGAAAATCAGCCCAAAAATAAAGATGTTAGGGAATATTCCTCAATTTCATGTTTTCCGGATTTTCCGAACTTCGGCGGCTCATATCTTTTCCGTCCGAACTCCGATTGATCCCGTTCAAATTCCTAAATTCATCATAAATCGATACCTTCCTGCCAGTACTAATTTTATAATTTTTGGATTTTATTTATTTTCTGTTATTTATTTGTTGCCTCGTTTTGCGTGTAGTCGACGATCCATGCCATGCCGACTTCGCCCGTCGAGCCTTCCGAGTTCGACACCGCCCATGGCGAAGGCAAGTCTCCTTGATGCACTTTGCTCCTATGTTTGCGAAATGATTTAAAATTGTTTATAAAGTTGCATGGCTATGTTTAATTAAATATGTCAAATATAAGAGCTAGTTATTCCGAACTTGTTGATTCCTCCATGACATTGTGAATCATATCCATTGTAACCCTAGAACATTGTTTATACCATGCCTATGTTTATATGGTATCCGTTGCTAGGTAGTACGGTAGAATTGCTTAGGACCTTTTCCGACAAAAACAACCCAGGGGTGGGATTATTCAAAAAGAATGATATTAAATGTGATTTGAAGTTTATTATTATGATTTTGGTCCTGTTTTCTAAAATAAAAGAAAAGCAAAATGATTTTGACTTGGGCGGCCTGGAATGTCGGGTGGAAGCGGATCAAGCCTTGATCCTTTTGTGCAAGTACCGCCCCAAGTCATATAAGGACCGACGCTTATGATTGCCATTTTAAGCATAACCGTACTACCACATGTCTATAATGGTACGACCTGGCTCACTAATTTGTAGAAGCCTAGTTTAGACTCACCACTCGGTTGTTGTGTGAGAGCCGGACGGAGGCATTGTTGTGAATGTTGTTAAACTCACACGGCGCAAGAGGGGGCTTCTGTACTGGGTGGAGGGAACCCTAACAGCGGTGAAACCTCAGCGGGTGGGTCTAGCTAGGTAGATACATTGTAACGGCCTTGTCAAGATATCCCTGCCGGCACACCTAAGGAAGTGTGTTAATTGCATGGCAACAAGGGTCTATCTTGTCTTGTGGGTAAAGTTGTACACCTCTGCAGAGTATAAACTATTCGAATAGCCGTGCCTACGGTCAAAGGCAAAGCGAAGAATGCTTTCATATTGGTAGACTTTGATTTTTTTTTTTAAAACCAAAAGGTGTTTTGTTTTGGGGTTCGGGAGTGGTTAGAACTCTCGAA
The DNA here is from genome assembly GCA_036346355.1 of Rhipidocladum racemiflorum. Taxonomy (NCBI): domain Eukaryota; kingdom Viridiplantae; phylum Streptophyta; class Magnoliopsida; order Poales; family Poaceae; genus Rhipidocladum; species Rhipidocladum racemiflorum. The sequence goes on from CM070582.1 coordinate 20,787,942, forward strand.
TGTTGTTTGGCGGAAAGAGCCAACCCAGGTGGATAGAACCTGTTTTGCATTTGACGGATGGAGTCACATGATTAACTTTGAGCTTTTAACTGTTGGCGGATAGAGCCTTTATGCTAGTGATGGTGGTTAGAACCTCACTACAATAATAAATAATTCAATTATTAAAAAGAGTTGTAAAATATGCTTTGTGAAATTTATTACTTAAGTATGATTTAATCAAATGTGGCTTTATGCAAATAAACCCTATGAAGCTTCCTTTGGAAAGCCCCTCATGATCATAATTTCCCGACTTGCTGAGTACTTTTGTACTCACGTGCTACACCAACATTGTAATCATCAGAGATTTATCAAGATGCCGAAGATGAGGAGGAGTTCTTCGAGGAGGATTGCCAGGAGGACTAATTGCGTTCCTAGTAAATGCTTTGTGGCGTTAAGCATTGCTTTCTTTTGCTTCCGCTGTTTTGAGTGTCCGGTCGTTGGACCGAGTATTGTAATAAGTGGCCATGTGGCCCATACTTGAATATTTATATTACAAGTTTCGTTATGTTCGGCAATGATGTATCACTGTGACTGTGTGTACTAGCTACTGATCTGGGACTAGTACGGAAATACACAGGAGATTCTGGATAGCTGATCCGGGGTCTCACAAAGACGAGGTAACTCGGATGAACAAGGGGGAAGGACAAATGCGGAAGCGGTACCACTGCGAGTATCATGGCGAGAACAACATCCATGACACCACCCACTGCAAGGTGATTGAGGGATATCGGCGCTTTGAGGCTAAGCGGAAAGAAGTTGGGGCATGCCCTCCACCACCCGAAGCAGCCCCGGCCGAACGTCGACACCCCCCTCCTCAGGGGGGAGTAAATCATCTCCGTCGCGTCATCAACGTCATCGCCGGGGGTTCTTCGTCGCATCTCTCATCAAAAAGACAGAGGAAAGCTTACGCGAGGCAAATCAATCACGTCGGGATCAATTCGGCTACTCCCCCTCCGTTGAGATTTGAGCCGATCACCTTCACACAAGAAGATGTTGTGGGCGTGCATTTCCCACATCAAGACTCCTTGGTGGTGACCGCAGTCATTGCCGATTGTGACGTACGTCGAGTTCTAATAGATGGAGGAAGCGCAACGGACATTCTCTCTGCGGAGGCTTTCCGGCAAATGATGATCCCCCAGGACCGGTTAAAGAAGTCGGAGGTACCTTTGATGGGCTTTGGGGGGGGCACCGTCAGCACCTTAGGTCAAGTGGAATTGGAGGTCACCTTCTCGATGCCACATGCCATCGTCACTAATTGTGTAACGTTTGACGTGGTGGACACACCCTTCCAGTATAATGCTATCCTGGACCGGGCCTCATTGACGGTCATGGGAGCCGTAATCCATCACGGGTTCCTGTGCATGAAAATTCCTTCTGTTGAGGGCATCATTACAGTGCGAGGGGACCAGGCTCTCGCGAGGAAGATAGATATGGAAAATCCTCCCCAGATGAAACATGTCTGCACTTCGGTGTCTGACCCTGTGCCGATGCCGCGCAATTGATGGCTCCCCAAACCACAACCTCAAGGAGAAACAAAGCAGGCGTCATTATGGCCAGACGGGGAAAAGACAATGACCCTCGGCGCCGTGCTATCCCTCGATGAAGAGAAACGTTTGATGCAACTTCTCCAAGAATACGAAACTTTGTTCGCGTGGGGGCCCCGAGACCTCCCTAGAGTCCACCAGGAAACCATCGAACACTCGCTCGCCATCAGTTTAGATGCGAAACCTAAGAAGCAAAAGCTCCGAAAGCTTGCTGTGGAAAGGCAATTCGCCGCTAAAGCAGAGGTAGACAAGCTACTCCAGGCGGGGATCATACGCGAAGCCCTTCATACCGATTGGCTGGCCAATGTAGTTATGGTCAATAAGTCCAGCGGAGCCTGGCGAATGTGCATCGACTTTACTGACTTAAACAAGGCATGCCCCAAAGACGACTTCCCCCTGCCCCGCATAGATCAACTCGTTGACTCCACCTCCGGGTCAGAAAGAATGAGCTTCCTCGACGCCTACTCCGGCTATCACCAAGTATACATGCGAAAGGAGGGCGAAGATAAAACATCATTCATCACCCCCTTCGGCACATATTGCTTCATACGAATGCCCTTCGGCCTAAAAAACGCAGGAGCAACCTTCGCGCGACTCATCGCCAAGATCTTCGCCGAGCAGTTGGGGAGGAATGTAGAGGCATACGTCGACGATATTATCGTCAAAAGCGAGAAGAAGGAAAACCATATTGCGGACCTCCGGGAAACCTTCAACAACCTGATGATGAAGAAAGTAAGGCTCAACCCGCTCAAGTGTCTTCGGCATAGACGTGGGGAAGCTTCTAGGCTTCCTGGTCTCTCAGAGAGGCATTGAGGCAAATCCAGAAAAGATAAGAGCCATCCAAGACATGGCCCCTCCAAGAAACTTAAAGGAGGTACAACGATTGGCGGGACGACTTGCGACGCTAAACAGATTCTTGCCGAAATCAATGGAGCAAAGCCTACCAGTCTTCAGAGCATTACGTTCAAGTAGCGCGTTTGCCTGGACGAAAGAATGTCAATATGCTTTCGATAGACTAAAGCAAAGGCTCATGGAAGTCCCAATCCTGCAAAGCCCGAAGCAAGGTGAGGAGCTTCTGATGTACCTCGCAGCGAGCCCGGACGCTGTAAGCGCGGTACTGGTGCGACCGCAAGGTGCAAAACAACATCCGGTCTACTTCATCTCTGAAGCGCTGCAGGGAGCCAAATTGCGATACTCCGAGATGGAGAAACTGGCGTACGCTCTGTTGATGGCCTCCAGAAAGCTCTGCCATTACTTCCAGGCAAATCGCATCAAGGTACCGACAGCATACCCTCTCGGTCCTATGCTATCCAACAAAGAGAGCACTGGACGCATCAGCAAGTGGGCGGTTGAGCTGGCGCCCTTCGAGCTGACTATAGTACCGCGCACCACCATTAAAAGCCAAGCCATAGCTGATTTCATGGTGGAATGGACCTCCCCATCGCGCGAAGATGACGACGCCCCAGCGGTGTGGTCCGTCAACTCTGATGGATCATGGGGGGCAAGTGGAGCAGGAGTAGCTGCGGCGGTGAAAGCTCCCGGAGGAGAAAAAGCCGAGTTCGCAGCAAAACTGGATTTCCCTTCCACCAACAATGTAGCTGAGTACGAAGTTGAAGGACCATGTGGAGGTCCATCCATATTTGTGATGAGTATTTGACTTTATTTGAGCAAGGTGTGCTCAGGTTTGAGTTTGATTTGACTTGGCATTGCATGTTTGAATTAATGATAATTGTGGACTAACATGCAGAAAAGAAAAAGGTATGTGCATTGTGGTATGTGCAAAATGGTTTGTTCCTTGTGGTACAGGTTTTTGAGGCAGCTATGGTCGTTGGGGAGTACCGGGACTAGGTTGGGAGAACCGAGGTCCAGAGCGGTCGAGGATGCCGACGAGATGGTTGGGCTCAAACCGGGTTCACATGGACGTCAAGGAAATGGACTTGAGGTGGCTCAAGGTTTCCGGTTCGGGTTGGAGGCTCGAAGAGGAGAAGCGAGCGGTCAAGTCCGGCGGATGAAGGCCCGTTGCATCGGGTTGATCGGGTTTTGTTTAAAACCCATGTATGGCCAATGTGGCCCATGTAAAGCCCATGTGTGGGGTGAAATGAGAGGGTTAATCCTAGCCCTTGGTGGAGTGCCCTAGGGTTTGGGACTCATCCAAGGGTGGTAGGTGGCCCTAGAGTAGTATAAATAGAGGGGGAGGGGTGTCCTCCCTCACTTGAAGGTTTGAGTTGCTCTTTTGAGCTTTGCCCACATGAAGTGAGGCTTTGTAAACCTTCCAACCAGAAAATACAAAGATTTTATTTACATTCTTGTGAATTTAAATTCCGCATTTACATTATGTCTTTACTTTACGCAATTTAAATTCAGCATTTACTTTCCCGCATGTAAATTCTCGCAATTTACTTTCTTGCAATTTGGATTTGCCTCCTCTCCTTCTACATGCTGTTGATCAAGGATGTCTTGAGGGTGTTCATGTGGTTTTACATCCTTCTTGCACCCTAGGATAGACTAGAGATCAAGTTTCTATCAAGATTGCAAATCTGTCCTGAACTTGTTCTTCGCGCAGCAGTCAGTATTTGATTTTTAGAAAAATCTAGAAAAATCCTTTTTGAGTAATTCTTTTTGGAGAAGGTGCGTGACTCATATTTACATCTGTGGAAAAATTTTGGAGTCCACTGGATGCACCGTTTGGGATCTGTGAGGTGAAAACCGAGCCCCCAAATTCCTGATTGAAGATCCTGACTATTGGTGAAAACCGAGTCCTTGATTTTTCCTGATTTTTGTAAAAGGTTTTTAGTGGTGATTTTTGGTGGAGTGCTTCACGACTCATATGCTCATAGGGTGAAAAATTCCCAAAAATGTTGGAGCAATATAAGTCCACCATCTATCTGCTCTAAGTGAGGATAATTCCTGAAAAATCTGCTTTTGCTTTTCTAAAAGAGGCTTTTGTGTTTTGGCTTGATCTCTTTTAGAAAAGAAGTATTTGAATTGATCCCTCTTTGCTTTGGGCACTTGACAACCAGGATTGTGATTTGAAAATCCCTCACATGAATCATGGTTCTCATCCATCTAAGCTAGGGATACACATAGTTGTCTAGTCGTTCCCGATTTTGCGGGTTTTGCGATTTTGAGGAGCACCCAGTTTCGTTGCGGGATTATTTGGAGTACGTTGAGTAGGGGATAATTTTATTTGGGATCATTCACCCCCCCTCTGATCGCCATCTCGGTCTTTCAATTGGTATCAGAGCCGGTTTTGCTCTTTCATAGATCTTGACCGGTCTCAAGAGCCATGGCGACGGACAAGTACTCAACTAAGCCTCCAATTTTTGCTGGAGTTGATTATCCGTTCTGGAAGGTTCGGATGGAGACATACATCACTGCCCAGGGCTTTTCTTTATGGCAGAAGGTGAAGCACCCGTATGAGGTTCCGGCCGATGAGAACGTCAACGCCGCAAACATGGCTGACGTTGAGGCAAACGCTAAGGCCAACAACCTCCTCATACAGGGACTTAGCCGCAGTGAGTATGATCGTGTCTCTCACCTACGATCGGCTCACGAGATCTGGGTGACCCTCAATGCTTACCATGAGGGCACCACTCAGATCAAGTCCGTGAGACAGGATCAATTTAAGCGTGACTACAATAAGTTTGAGCAGCACGCTGGTGAGAGCCTTGATGAGTGCTTTGCTCGTTTGCAAAGATTCTCGGCAATCTTCGGTCGATGGAGTTGTTCATACAGCGATTCGGAGAATGCGAGGCATTTTCTTCGAGCACTCGATCCGAGGATTTGGGAGATGAAGGTAACCACCATCCACGGACCATACGGACTTGTCGACCTTGACTCTTGGCCGGGTTGTATTCCCGCCTCAAGACTCATGAGCTCGACATCGCCGCTCGCAGGACGAAGTCCCAAAGCGATGGCATTGGTTACCGATCCCACCGGGTCTTCCTCTTCGACCCCCTCTTGACTTCTCTTCTGGTTTTTCTCTCCCACTCTTTGCGGCGTGGCGATGACGTTACGGAACAATTTCGGAAGGCAGGCTTGCTCTTGTCGCTCGAAAATTTCGAACATTTACAAGAGGGTGAGAGATAGGAAGAGGAGTGGCAAGTTCACTTGCTTTGAGTGTGGTGGCCCCAACCACATTCGGGCAAACTGTCCCCAAGCCGAGAAGGGCAATAATGAACAAGGCGGTGCGGGCAAATGCGACTACATCAACAAGAACTGCAACAAGAAGCCTCTAGCTCGCGAGCCGGCGCAAGAGAAGAAACACCGCAAGTTCACCAAGGGCAAGAAGCTCTTTCACGGCGTCCTTGCCGCTCGGCGACCTTGACCTCTCCGATCACGGAGACATGGAGCGATGAGGACGAGGATGAACCGCAAGAGAAGGTGAAGAGCGGCGATGACTTCTCCTAAGATGTGCTTCATGGCCTCCAATGCCATGGAAGTACCCGACACCGAAACAGACTGACACGGAGGAGGTACCTTCTTATGACCAGCTCCATGATGCTTTTATCAAACTAGGAAAATTTCATTCCAAGTCTAGAGCTAAGTGTTTGGATCTAGAGAAGGAAGTAGGTACCTTATCTCGGGAGTTAGCTTCACTTAGATCTTGTTCCTCCCGAGACTCTGATAGCTGTACTTTGTGTGATGCTTTGCTTGTGGAGTTGGAGAACCTAAGGACTCTACATGATAGTGTGGTTTCTGATCTTGAGTCACTTAGGTCGAAGGATGCTAGCACATGTCCAGTAGATTCTATTCCTGTTGATGCTAGTTTTCTTCACACTCACACAAATGCTTCATGTGCTAATTGCCCTAAGCTTCTCGCTGAAATTGATGCCATGAGTTGTCACCTTAGGAAGCTATCTGCTAGAAATGATGAACTTGAAAAGCATGCTTCTAAGGACCCAATCAGCTCATGTGAGGGCTGTATGCAACTAAAAAATGCTTATGATGACTTGGTGCTTGAAAACTCAAAATATGCTAAGGATCTACTAGCTAAGTCACAAAATGGTTGCATGCTGTGTGTTGGGGTAGCAGAGGACATGAATCAAATTCATGTAGAGCTTAGGAAGAAGCTCAAAGCCCAAGTGGGTAGGATTAGAGACTCTCCATGTGTTTCTTGCGAGTCCCTCAAGATTGAGGCTGCCTTTATAGGGAGAGATTTGATCGTTTAGTTCGCTCTTCTCCATCTGGCTCTTCCCCTGCTACTCCTTCCCCTTGCTCTTCTTGTGCCTCACTTTTTCGAGAGTGTCAGTACCTTATGAGCACTCTCGAGAAGTTTGTTGGAGGTAAGAAGAAGCTCAATCTTATCCTAGATCAGTCCAAGATTAGCAGATTCAATCAAGGTCTAGGGTTTGATGCCTTGGAGCATGCACGGGCGCATCCGCCCACTGTTGTGCGTGCCTCCAAGAGCGGAGAGATTGTGGTGGCTCCACAGGTGAGCACCACTGTGTTTAGATCAGCAGGGATTGTCCACGGGACGTCGGCGAGAAGGGTGCTTCTCATGCTACTTCACCCCCAAGGCGAAGTATACATGCACCTTCCATCGAAGGATGGACATATAGCTGATTTACGCTTTAGACGCGCCAAGATTTCGGCGTGAGCGTGTCCATGCTCTTAGGGGTATTCAGTGGTCATCCCGGACTGCTGAGTGCGCCTAAGGCACCTACGACTTCTAGGCAAGGATAGACAAGCTAGAGAGTCTCCTGTTTTTGGATAGTGCATGGGGCTTGGTTTTCAGGCTTCTACTTCTGGTTTTCGCCCCAGAGCTATCCCGAGTCAGTCTTTCCGCCATCCTCTTGATATTCCTCGTTTTTCCCATCGAGGTAGATATCAGTGGCGTGAGTTTGCTTTCCCCGGGAGTGCAGGCAGCAGCATTGGGATGGTCCGGCCTTTGCACCTCGGCGGACCAACCCGGCAGCTGCTCCCAGACGTCCGACTGGAGCGGAGTCTGAGTTTGTGAGAGTCGAGTCACGGAGAGGTGCCAGATTGCATTCTTCTACTCCGTTGGATCGTTTCGTCTCTTTACGCAGTTGACTCAGTATTGGGTTCCTAGATCTGCATTGATCTATCCTGGTACTGAGACATCTGCTTTTCGCTCTCTTTGATTCAGGTCCGTAGGACAGGGAAGGGGGAGGTTTGGATCGTAGACTCCGGCTGTTCTCGCCACATGACCGGAGACTCCCGTTGGTTTTCTTCCCTGGACCGAGATCCCGGTGATGAAGTGATCACCTTTGGGGATGCTGCGTCGGGTAGAGTCATCGCTAAAGGTACCGTCTGCATTAACGATCATTTCATTCTTAAGGACGTTGCCTTAGTCGATGGCTGCATTTCAACTTGCTTTCTGTCTCTCAGCTTCTTGATGACGATTTTGAGGTCAATTTTAAGAGGAGCTCTTGTAGGATCCTCGATTCTTCTGGGGAGTTTGTTTGCGGGATTTCTCGTTTTGGGAGAGTCTTTCGTGCTGATTTTTCTTCTTCCTCTAGAGACTCTCTCCATTGCCTTATTGCTTCTGAGTCCCGTGATCTCTCCTTTTGGCATAGGAGACTTGGTCACATTGGCTTTGATCATTTGACTCGAGTTAGCGGCCATGATCTCATTCGTGAGTTGCCTAAACTCAAGATGGTCAAAGATGTTGTATGTTCTCCTTGCCGACATGGCAAGATGGTTGCTGCCTCCCATCCTCCAGTCACCCGAGTGATGATCGATGCACCGGACAATTGTTACACATGGACAGCTGTTGGTCCGGCTCGAGTCTGCGATCGGCGGTGGGAAGTGGTATATTCTTGTCATTGTCGATGATTTTTCGAGGTCTTGTTGGGTGTTTTTCATGGCCTCGAAGGATGAGTCTTTTCTCACTTCAGGGGTTTGGTCCGTAGGTTGTCCGTTGAGCTCCCGGGTGCCTTACGAGCGATCCGCGATGACAATGGCACGGAGTTCAAGAACTCCTACTTTAGCGGCTTCGTGAGGAGTTAGGCTTAGAGCATCAGTTCTCCTCTCCATCGTCCCTCAACAAAATGGCGTAGTGGAAAGGAAGAACAGGACCACTGGTTGAGATGGCCGAGGCGATGCTAGGCGAGTCTGATACTCTAGGAAGTTTTGGGCCGAGGTGTAGCTACGGCATGCCATGTTGCCAACAAAGTTTTTCTTAGGGCACACTTGCCTTGCACTTCTTATGAGTTGAGATATGGGCGAAAGCCCAGTGTGTCTCATTTTCGTGTTTTCGGTTGCAAGTGCTTCTTCTTGAAGTCTGGGAACCTAGATAAGTTCGAGTCACGCTCAGCTGACGGAATCTTTCTGGGTTACTCGACTTCTGCCCGCAGCTATAGGATTTGGGCTGTAGACTTGGGTAGGATCATAGAGACCTGTGAGGTGACCTTTGATGAGGCTAGTCCCGGTGCTAGACCAGACATTTCAGGCTCTTCTCCTCTTTCCCAGTCTATCTTCTCAGAGGAAGTTGATGACGGAGATGAAGGCGCCTTGCCTGATCCGATTACCATTCTGTTCCCGAGGTGCCTCCCATTTCCATATCTGCACCTCGGGAGATCAGCCCTTACCCTCGGACTCTTCAGCGGCTAGTGGCTCTGTTCCTACTTCTCCCACGAGGAGTAGAGGTCACTTCGCTCGACCTCCCGCTACATTCAAAGAAAGCTCATCCACCTGACCAGATCATTGGAGATCTGTTTGAGCGAGTCACTCGCTCTAAGTCAGCTCTGTCCACTTTATGCCTCCACTCTGCCTTTGTTGCCTCTTTCGAGCCAAAGGATGTTTGTCATGCATTATCTAATGAGTCATGGGTTAATGCCATGCATGAGGAGCTTGAAAACTTCGAAAACTTCGAGAGGAACAAAGTTTGGAAGCTTGTCGAGCCCCCTTCTGGTCACAACATCATCGGTACCAAATGGGTGTTCAAAAACAAGCAGAGTGAGGATGGGGTTGTAGTTAGAAACAAGGCTAGGCTAGTCGCTCAGGGTTTCTCTCAGGTCGAGGGTCTCGACTTCGAGGAGACTTTTGCCCTGTGAGCGGACTCGAGGCCATCCGGATCCTGCTCGCATTCGCGGCATCCAAGGGCTTCAAGCTTTTTCAAATGGATGTCAAGAGTGCATTCCTCAATGGCTTTATTGAGGAAGAGGTGTATGTTAGACAACCTCCAGGATTTGAGAACCCCAAGTACCCAAACCATGTCTTCAAGCTTTCCAAAGCTTTGTATGGACTTAAGCAAGCTCCACGAGCTTGGTATGAGAGGCTTAAGTCCTACCTCTTGAGTCATGGTTTTCATATGGGTCAAGTGGACAAGACTCTGTTAAATCGGACATTACGATTCGGATTTTCTCCTAGTCCAAATCTATGTCGACGACATCATTTTCGGTGGTTCCTCGCATTCGCTCGTTACTCAGTTCTCAGATGTGATGAGTACTGAGTTCGAGATGAGCATGATGGGCGAGTTGAGCTACTTCCTTGGCTTCCAGATTAAGCAGACTCGGGAGGGTACATTCTTGCATCAAGGCAAGTACACTCGAGACCTCCTGAAGCGCTTTGACATGTCTGATGGAAAGCCAGTTATGACTCCTATGGCCACCACTGCTGTCCTCGAGCCTGACGAGGATGGTGAGCCAGTTGATCAGAAGGAGTTCCGGAGCATGATCGGCTCCCTTTTGTATCTCACTGCCTCGAGACCTGACATACATTTCTCTGTATGTCTTTGTGCTCGGTTTCAGGCTTCTCCCCGCGTCTCTCACCGTCAGGCGGTGAAGCGCATCTTCAGGTACCTTCGAGCTACCATTGACTATGGTATCTGGTACTCTTCTTCCTCCTGTCTATCTCTGAGAGCCTTCTCCGATGCAGACTTCGCCGGCTGTAGGATAGATAGGAAGAGCACTTCGGCACTTGCCAATTCATTGGCACTTCTCTTGTCTCTTGGTCGCCTAGGAAGCGATCCGGTGTTGCATGATCCACCGCCGAGGCCGAGTATGTTCTTTGCAGCCGATTCTTTGTAGCCAGGTTCTCTGGATGAGATCGACCTTGCGGGACTTTGGGTTAGTAGCAGATTGTGTTCCACTTTTCTGTGATAACACGTCTGCCATTCACATTGCTAAGAACCCAGTGCAACACTCTCGGACCAAGCACATTGACATTCGCTATCACTTCCTTAGAGACCATGTGGAGAAGGGTGATATAGTGCTCCAGTTTGTGGAGAGTGACCACCAGTTGGCTGACATTTTCACCAAGCCTTTGGATAGCTCCAGGTTTGTTTCCCTGAGAGGAGAGCTTGGGATTATGAGCCCATATGGCATATCTTGAGGGGGAGCTGGCTTGTATTATATGTTCATATGTTTATTCAGCCTTCCTCTCTCTTTCTGGGTATCTTTGGGATGGTTTTCATTTGGTTGAGTCCACTTCACCTAGACTTCTGGCATGCCTCGGCATGGACCTCTCACCTTATGCTTTAGGGTGCTATTCCTCTCTTATTCTCGGTTGAGCTCACTCCACGATCTTTTAGGTCTAGCAGGTGTTGGGCCCCCTGGGTAGGCAGTGCATGTTTGCTCCTGGGTTGGAGTTGGAGAAGTAGCTTTCCTATATAAGTCATATGGGGAAGGTGAGAGCGAGTCTGAGTGTTAGTGTTTCTCTTCATGTTATCGTTGCTCCTAGACTACCTTTGTGTCAGTTGCTTGATTCCTTCTCATCATTTCTGTCTTTACGGTTTTGATTGAGTTCAATTCATCCTTTTGAATCTAAAATTGCTAATAACTCAACTTCAATCAGATTTTGTGCTTAATCGACTCACTTGTTGAGGGGGAGCTTGGAATTGATTCTTTTGCATTGCATATAGACTTGTTTTTCATTTACGAGCTTTGTCTATTATGCAATTGATAAAAAATTGAGATATGTTGCACCTAGCTACTTTTCTGAAGATATTTGCTAATCTAGGTCATATCCAATTTGGTATATCATGTGAAACTAGCCAACATTTTAAAATTGAGCTTTCCTGAAAAGTTGATGAAACATGGCTTTTACTTGCTATACTTCTTCACTAGATGCTTATGCCATGCTTATTGAAATAGTGGGTTTCTACTAGAGTCCCTAGAGCAACTTGGGTTAGCTACATTGTTTCATTCTAGAATCCTCAATAATGCTCATGAATCTAAGTGCTGAAAATATAAATTGACTCTTTTGTGCTAAAATTGAACTCAACACTATTCATTCACTAGACTGCTTCCCATTGCACTTGGGATGAACTTGGAATGAAGTGTGTATGACCAAAACCACTCTTTTAAGCTTCTTGCTTGAGATGGTTGCTAATGGCTTGAGTCAATACACCAAAAAATGCAAAAATAACTAGAGGAAGAGAGTGATGCCTAGGAGACCTATGTCGATGGCTCCTAGTCGAGGTTGTGTTTCTCTAGGATAAACTCTCTAAACCCTGAAAGGTTTGTGGAGGAGAGTGAAGCTTAGGAGGCCTTTGTCGATGGCTCCTAGTCGAGGATGTGCTTCACTAAGCCTAACTCTCTCATACCGCTTTATGAGCTTTAATCTAAAAATTTGCATTTAAAGAGATTATTGAGCATGAGGCTTCTCTTATGGACGTGTAGTTTCCCAAAGTGTTGACTAGGTTGAACTCTAGTATATCCATTTGCTCGTTTGGTTGGCTTTGCTTCTAGTATTGAAGTTATGCTAAGTGTTGCTATTGTTGAAATCATACCAAAGTATTATAACTTCTTTTGAGCTAGTTAGCAAAAATTGAAATATGCCATTGGATATGACTTAGGATGACATAATCTGAACTTGAGTAGCTTGGTGTCATACTTTGTCTAAGTGGTCACTTGCATAATCCTCAAAGCTCTTCTAGGTTGCATTTCATGCAAAAATTGTTCTCTTGATGCCTATATTGCCAAAAGGGGGAGAAAACGTAGAAAAGACATCTTAGAGAATTAAAAAAAAATGCTTTCTCATGATCATGTTGAACAATTGTCCTTCCATTTGGATCATGAGTAATATTGAGCTTTTTGAGAGATTTCTTGGTTTTTGGAGCTCTTGTTGAAAAATTGTCCTTTCAAGTGTTGAGCTCTAAAAATCTTCTCATCTATTTGGTCATGAGCTTTCTTTCTCTTTTTATTGGACCAAATATGATTTTTTGCAATCAAATTGCTTTTCTTCCTTTGTTTACAAACTCAAATTTATGCCTTTTGTGTGGTTTGTCAATATACTCATCAAGGGGGAGATTGAAGGACCATGTGGAGGTCCATCCATGTTTGTGATGAGTATTTGACTTTATTTGAGCAAGGTGTGCTCAGGTTTGAGTTTGATTTGACTCGGTATTGCATGTTTCAATTAATGATAATTGTGGACTAACATGCAGGAAGAAAAGGTATATGCATTGTGGTATGTGCAAAATGGTTTGTTCCTTGTGGTACAGGTTCTTGAGGCAGCTATGGTCGTTGGTGAGTACCGGGACTAGGTTGGGAGAACCGAGGTCCAGAGCGGTCGAGGATGCCGACGAGATGGTTGGGCTCAAACCGGGTTCACTTGGACGTCAAGGAAATGGACTTGAGGTGGCTCAAGGTTTCCGGTTCGGGTTGGAGGCTCGAAGAGGAGGAAATTGAGCGGTCAAGTCCGGCGGATGAAGGCCCGTTGCATCGGGTTGATCGGGTTTTATTTAAAACCCATGTATGGCCAATGTGGCCCATGTAAAGCCCATGTGTGGGTTGAAATGAGAGGGTTAATCCTAGCCCTTGGTGGAGTGCCCTAGGGTTTGGGACTCATCCAAGGGTGGTAGGTGGCCCTAGAGTAGTATAAATAGAGGGGGAGGGGTGTCCTCCCTCACTTGAAGGTTTGAGTTGCTCCTTTGAGCTTTGCCCACATGAAGTGAGGCTTTGTAAACCTTCCAACCAGAAAATACAAAGATTTTCTTTACATTTTTGTGAATTTAAATTCCGCATTTACATTATGTCTTTACTTTACGCAATTTAAATTCAGCATTTACTTTCCCGCATGTAAATTCTCGCAATTTACTTTCTCGCATTTTGAATTTGCTCCTCTCCTTCTAAATGCTGTTGATCAAGGAGGTCTTGAGGGTGCTCATTTGGTTTTACATCTTTCTTGCACCCTAGGATAGACTAGAGATCAAGTTTCTATCAAGATTGCAAATCTGTCCTGAACTTGTTCTTCGCGCAGCAGTCAGTCTTTGATTTTTAGAAAAATATAGAAAAATCTTTCTTGATTGATTCTTGTTGGAGAAGGTGCTTGACTCATATACCCATCTGTGGAAAAATTTTGGAGTCCACTGGATGCACCATTTGGGAGCTGTGAGGTGAAAACCGAGCCCCAAATTTCCTGATTGAAAATCCTGACTGTTCGTAGTTCTTGATTTTTCCTGATTTTTGTAGAAGGATTTTGGTGGTGATTTTTGGTGGAGTGCTTCAACACTCAACATCTCACAGGCTGAAAAATTCCCAAAATTTTTGGAGTAACAGAAGTCCACCATCCACCTGCTCTAATTGAGGACAATTCCTGAAAATCTGCTTTTGCTTTTCTAAAAGAGGCTTTTGTGTTTTGGCTTGATCTCTTTTAGAAAAGAAGTATTTGAATTGATTCCTCTTTGCTTTGGACACTTGACAACCAGAATTTGTGATTTAAATATCCCTCACATGATTCATGGTTCCCATCCATGTAAGCTAGGGATACACATAGTGTCAAGTCGTTCCGATTTTTGCGGGTTTCGCGATTTTAAGGAGCATCGGTTTTCTTTGATTGATTGTTTGGAGTACGTTGAGTAGGGGATATTTTTATTTGGGATCATTCACCCCCCCTCTGATCGCCATCTCAGTCTTTCAATTGGTATCAGAGCCGGTTTTGCTCTTTCATAGATCTTGACCGGTCTCAAGAGCCATGGCGACGGACAAGTACTCAACTAAGCCTCCAATTTTTGCTGGAGTTGATTATCCGTTCTGGAAGGTTCGGATGGAGACATACATCACTGCCCAGGGCTTTTCTTTATGGCAGAAGGTGAAGCACCCGTATGAGGTTCCGGCCGATGAGAACGTCAACGCCGCAAACATGGCTGACGTTGAGGCAAACGCTAAGGCCAAGAACCTCCTCATACAGGGACTTAGCCACAGTGAGTATGATCGCGTCTCTCACCTACGATCGGCTCACGAGATCTGGGTGACACTCAATGCTTACCATGGGGGAACCACTCAGATCAATTACGTCAGACAGGATCAATTTAAGCGTGACTACAACAAGTTTGAGCAGCACGCTGGTGAGAGCCTTGATGAGTGCTTTGCTCGTTTTGCAAAGATTCTCAGCAATCTTCGGTCAGTGGGTTGTTCATACACTGATTCGGAGAATGCGAGGCATTTTCTTCGAGCACTCGATCTGAGGATTTGGGAGATGAAGGTAACCACCATCACGGACCATACAGACTTGTCGACCTTGACTCTTGACGGGTTGTATTCCCGCCTCAAGACTCATGAGCTCGACATCGTCGCTCGCAGGATGAAGTCCCAAACGATGGCATTGGTTACCGATCCCACTGGGTCTTCCTCTTCTGGACCCCCTCTTGACTTCTCTTCAGGTTTTTCTCTCCCGCTCTTTGCGGCGTAGCGATGACGTTACGGAACAATTTCCAGAAGACGAGCTTGCTCTTGTCGCTCGAAAATTTTCGAACATTTACAAGAGGGTGAGAGATAGGAAGAGGAGTGGCAAGTTCACTTGCTTTGAGTGTGGTGGCCCCAACCACATTCGGGCAAACTGCCCCAAGCTGGAGAAGGGCAATAATGAACAAAGCGGTGCGGGCAAGAACGACTACATCAACAAGAACCGCAACAAGAAGCCTCCGGCTCGCGAGCGGCGCAAGAGAAGAAACACCGCAAGTTCGCCAAGGGCAAGAAGCTCTTTCACAGCGTCCTTGCCGCTCGACGACCTTGACCTCTCCGACACGGAGACATGGAGCGGCGAGGGCGAGGATGAACCGCAAGAGAAGGTGAAGGGCGGCGATGACTTCTCCGGCATGTGCTTCATGGCCTCCAATGCCATGGAAGTACCCTGACACCGAAACAGACAAATGACACGGAGGAGGTACCTTCTTATGACCAGCTCCATGATGCTTTTATCAAACTAGGAAAATTTCATTCCAAGTCTAGAGCTAAGTGTTTGGATCTAGAGAAGGAAGTAGGTACCTTATCTCAGGAGTTAGCTTCACTTAGATCTTGTTCCTCCGAGACTACGATAGGCTGTACTTTGTGTGATGCTTTGCTTGTGGAGTTGGAGAACCTAAGGACTCTACATGATAGTGTGCTTTCTGATCTTGAGTCACTTAGGTCGAAGGATGCTAGCACATGTCCAGTAGATTCTATTCCTGTTGATGCTAGTTTTCTTCACACTCACACAAATGCTTCATGTGCTAATTGCCCTAAGGTTCTCGCTGAAATTGATGCCATGAGTTGTCACCTTAGGAAGCTATCTGCTAGAAATGATGATCTTGAAAAGCATGCTTCTAAGGACCCAATCAGCTCATGTGAGGGCTGTATGCAACTAAAAAATGCTTATGATGACTTGGTGCTTGAAAACTCAAAATATGCTAAGGATCTACTAGCTAAGTCACAAAATGGTTGCATGCTGTGTGTTGGGGTAGCAGAGGACATGAATCAAATTCATGTAGAGCTTAGGAAGAAGCTCAAAGCCCAGGTGGGTAGGATTAGAGACTCTCCTTGTGTTTCTTGCGAGTCCCTCAAGATTGAGGCTGCTCTTTATAGGGAGAGATTTGATCGTTTAGTTCGCTCTTCTCCATCTGGCTCTTCCCCTGCTACTCCTTCCCCTTGCTCTTCTTGTGCCTCACTTTTTCGAGTGTCAGTACCTTATGAGCACTCTCGAGAAGTTTGTTGGAGGTAAGAAGAAGCTCAATCTTATCCTAGATCAGTCCAAGATTAGCAGATTCAATCAAGGTCTAGGGTTTGATGCCTTGGAGCATACACGGGCGCATCCGCCCACTGTTGTGCGTGCCTCCAAGAGCGGAGAGATAGTGGTGGCTCCACAGGTGAGCACCACTGTGTTTAGATCAGCAGGGATTGTCCACGGGACGTCTGACGAGAAGGGTGCTTCTCATGCTGCTTCACCCCCCAAGGCGAAGTATACATGCACCTTCTGTCAGAAGGATGGACATATAGCTGATTTACGCTTGACAGCGCCAAGATTTCGGCGTAAGCGTGTCCATGCTCTTAGGGGTATTCGAGGTCATCCCGGACTGAAGTGCGCCTAAGGCACACACAGCTTCTAGACAGGATAAACAAGCTAGAGAGTCTCCTGTTTTTGGACAGCGCATGGGGCTTGGTTTTCAGGCTTCTACTTCTGGTTTTCGCCCCAGAGCTGTCTCGAGTCAGTCTTTCTGCCGTCCTCTTGATATTCCTCGTTTTTCCCATCGAGGTAGATATCAGCGGCGTGAGTTTGCTTTCCCCAGCGGGAGGTCTGGGCAACAGCACTGGGATGGTCCGGCCTTTGCACCTCGGCGGACCAACCCGGCAGCTGCTCCCAGACGTCCTACTGGAGCGGAGTCTGAGTTTGTGAGAGTCGAGTCACGGAGAGGTGCCAGATTGCATTCTTCTACTCCGTTGGCTTGTTTCGTCTCTTGCCACGATTGACTCAAGATTGGGTTCCTAGATCTGCACCGATCTATCCTGATGCTTGAGATATCTGCTTTTCACTCTCTTTGATTCAGTCCGTAGGGCGAGGAAGGAGGAGGTTTGGATCGTAGACTCGGCTGTTCTCGCCACATGACCGAGACTCCGTTGGTTTTCTTCCCTGGACCGAGATCCGGTGATGAGGTAATCACCTTTGGGGATCTTTGCGTCGGGTAGAGTCATTGCTAAAGGTACCGTCTGCATTAACGATCATTTCATTCTTAAGGACATTGCCTTAGTCGATGGCTGCATTTCAACTTGCTTTCAGTCTCTCAGCTTCTTGATGACGATTTTGAGGTCAATTTTAAGAGGAGCTCTTGTAGGATCCTCGATTCTTCTGGGGAGTTTGTTTGCGGGATTTCTCGTTTTGGGAGAGTCTTTCGTGCTGATTTTTCTTTTTCCTCTAGAGACTCTCTCCATTGCCTTATTGCTTCTGAGTCCCGTGATCTCTCCTTTTGGCATAGGAGACTTGGTCACATTGGCTTTGATCATTTGACTCGAGTTAGCGGCCATGATCTCATTCGTGGCCTGCCTAAACTCAAGATGGTCAAAGATGTTGTATGTTCTCCTTGCCGACATGGCAAGATGGTTCTTTGCCTCCCATCCTCCAAATCACCCGAGTGATGACTGATGCACCAGGACAGCTGCTACACATGGACACTGTTGGTCCTGCTCGAGTGCAGTCAGCAGGTGGGAAGTGGTATATTCTTTTCATTGTCGATGATTTTTCGAGGTACTCTTGGGTGTTTTTCATGGCCTCGAAGGATGAGTGTTTTTCACACTTCAGGGGTTTGGTCCGTAGGTTGTCTGTTGAGCTCCCAGGTGCCTTACGAGCGATCCGCATGACAATGGCACGGAGTTCAAGAACTCCTACTTTAGCGACTTACGTGAGGAGTTAGGCTTAGAGCATCAGTTCTCCTCTCCATCGTCCCTCGGCAAAATGGCGTAGTGGAAAGGAAGAACGAGGACCCTGGTTGAGATGGCCAGGGCGATGCTAGATGAGTACAATACTCCTAGGAAGTTTTGAAATTTGAGTGTAGCTACGGCATGCCATGTTGCCAACAGAGTTTTTCTTAGGGCACACTTGCATTGCACTTCTTATGAGTTGAGATATGGGCGAAAGCCTAGTGTATCTCATTTTCGTGTTTTTGGTTGCAAGTGCTTCTTCTTGAAGTCTGGGAACCTAGATAAGTTCGAGTCACGTTCTGCTGATGGGATCTTTCTGGGTTACTCGACTTCTGCCCGTAGCTATAGGATTTGCGCTGTAGATTTGGGTAGGATCATAGAGACCTGCGAGGTGACTTTTGATGAGGCTAGCCCCGGTGCTAGACCAGACATTTCAGGCTCTTCTCCTCTTTCCCAGTCTATCTTCTCAGAGGAAGTTGATGACGGAGATGAAGGCGCCTTGCTTGATCCAGTCACCATTCCTGCTCCCGAGGTGCCTCCCATTTCCATATCTGCAACTCAGGGAGATCAGCCCTTACCCTCAGACTCTTCAGCAGCTAGTGGCTCTGTTCCTACTTCTCCCACGCGAGGAGTAGAGGTCACTTCTGCTTCGACCTCCCGCCACATTCGTGAGGCTCATCCACCGACTGCATCATTGGAGATCTGTTTGAGCGAGTCACTCGCTCTAAGTCGAATCTGTCCACTTTCTGCCTTCACTCTGCCTTTGTTGCCTCTTTTGAGCCGAAGGATGTTTCTCATGCATTATCTGATGAATCTTGGATTAATGCTATGCATAAGGAACTTGAAAACTTCGAGAGGAACAAAGTTTGGAAGCTTGTCGAGCCCCCTTCTGGTCACAATATCATTGGGACCAAATGGGTGTTCAAAAACAAGCAGAGTGAGGATGGGGTTGTAGTTCGAAACAAGGCTAGGTTAGTCGCTCAGGGTTTCTCTCAGGTCGAGGGTCTCGACTTCGAGGAGACTTTTGCCCCTGTAGCCAGACTCGAGGCCATCCGCATCCTGCTCGCATTTGCGGCATCCAAGGGCTTCAAGCTTTTTCAAATGGATGTCAAGAGTGCATTCCTCAATGGCTTCATTGAGGAAGAGGTGTATGTCAGACAACCTCCAGGATTTGAGAACCCCAAGTACCCAAACCATGTCTTCAAGCTTTCCAAAGCTTTGTATGGACTTAAGCAAGCTCCACGAGCTTGGTATGAGAGGCTTAAGTCCTACCTCTTGAGTCATGGTTTTCATATGGGTCAAGTGGACAAGACTCTGTTTCGAGACATTCTGATTCGGATTTTCTCTTAGTCCAAATCTATGTCGGCGACATCATTTTGGTGGTTCCTCGCATTCGCTCGTTACTCGGTTCTCGGATGTGATGAGTACTGAGTTCGAGATGAGCATGATGGGCGAGTTGAGCTACTTCCTTGGCTTCCAGATTAAGCGGACTCGGGAGGTACATTCTTGCATCAAGGCAAGTACACTCGAGACCTCCTGAGCGCTTTGACATGTCCTGATGGAAAGCGATTATGACTCCTATGGCCACCACTGCTGTCCTCGAGCCTGGCGAGGATGGTGAGCCGATTGATCGAAGGAGTTCCGAGCATGATCGGCTCCCTTTTGTATCTCATCGCCTCGAGACTGACATACATTTCTCTGTATGTCTTTGTGCTCGATTTCAGGCTTCTCCCGCGTCTCTCACCGTCGGCGGTGAAGCGCATCTTCAGTACCTTCGAGCTACCATTGACTATGGTATCTCGGTACTCTTCTTCCTCCTGTCTATCTCTCGAGCCTTCTCCGATGCAGACTTCGCCGGCTGTAGGATAGATAGGAAGAGCACTTCTGGCACTTGCCAATTCATTGGCACTTCTCTTGTCTCTTGGTCGTCTAGGAAGCAGTCCGGTGTTGCACAGTCCACCGCTGAGGCCGAGTATGTTCTTTGCGACCGATTCTTTGTAGCCAGGTTCTCTGGATGAGATCGACCTTGCGGGACTTTGGGTTAGTAGCAGATTGTGTTCCACTTTTCTGTGATAACACGTCTGCCATTCACATTGCTAAGAACCCAGTGCAACACTCTCGGACCAAGCACATTGACATTCGCTATCACTTCCTTAGAGACCATGTGGAGAAGGGTGATATAGTGCTCCAGTTTGTGGAGAGTGACCACCAGTTGGCTGACATTTTCACCAAGCCTTTGGATAGCTCCAGGTTTGTTTCCCTGAGAGGAGAGCTTGGGATTATGAGCCCATATGGCATATCTTGAGGGGGAGCTGGCTTGTATTATATGTTCATATGTTTATTCAGCCTTCCTCTCTCTTTCTGGGTATCTTTGGGATGGTTTTCATTTGGTTGAGTCCACTTCACCTAGACTTCTGGCATGCCTCGGCATGGACCTCTCACCTTATGCTTTAGGGTGCTATTCCTCTCTTATTCTCGGTTGAGCTCACTCACAGTCTTTTAGGTCTAGCAGGTGTTGGGCCCCCTGGGTAGACAGGGTCTGTGTTTGCTCCTGGGTTGGAGTTGGAGAAGTAGCTTTCCTATATAAGTCATATGGGGAAGGTGAGAGCGAGTCTGAGTGTTAGTGTTTCTCTTCATGTTATCGTTGCTCCTAGACTACCTTTGTGTCAGTTGCTTGATTCCTTCTCATCATTTCTGTCTTTCTGGTTTCAGTTGAGTTCAATTCATCCTTTTGAATCTAAAATTGCTAATAACTCAACTTCAATCAGATTTTGTGCT
Organism: Rhipidocladum racemiflorum; assembly: GCA_036346355.1. Taxonomy (NCBI): domain Eukaryota; kingdom Viridiplantae; phylum Streptophyta; class Magnoliopsida; order Poales; family Poaceae; genus Rhipidocladum; species Rhipidocladum racemiflorum. The sequence goes on from CM070582.1 coordinate 20,808,880, forward strand.
TAATCGACTCACTTGTTGAGGGGGAGCTTGGAATTGATTCTTTTGCATTGCATATAGACTTGTTTTTCATTTACGAGCTTTGTCTATTATGCAATTGATAAAAAATTGAGATATGTTGCACCTAGCTACTTTTCTGAAGATATTTGCTAATCTAGGTCATATCCAATTTGGTATATCATGTGAAACTAGCCAACATTTTAAAATTGAGCTTTCCTGAAAAGTTGATGAAACATGGCTTTTACTTGCTATACTTCTTCACTAGATGCTTATGCCATGCTTATTGAAATAGTGGGTTTCTACTAGAGTCCCTAGAGCAACTTGGGTTAGCTACATTGTTTCATTCTAGAATCCTCAATAATGCTCATGAATCTAAGTGCTGAAAATATAAATTGACTCTTTTGTGCTAAAATTGAACTCAACACTATTCATTCACTAGACTGCTTCCCATTGCACTTGGGATGAACTTGGAATGAAGTGTGTATGACCAAAACCACTCTTTTAAGCTTCTTGCTTGAGATGGTTGCTAATGGCTTGAGTCAATACACCAAAAAATGCAAAAATAACTAGAGGAAGAGAGTGATGCCTAGGAGACCTATGTCGATGGCTCCTAGTCGAGGTTGTGTTTCTCTAGGATAAACTCTCTAAACCCTGAAAGGTTTGTGGAGGAGAGTGAAGCTTAGGAGGCCTTTGTCGATGGCTCCTAGTCGAGGATGTGCTTCACTAAGCCTAACTCTCTCATACCGCTTTATGAGCTTTAATCTAAAAATTTGCATTTAAAGAGATTATTGAGCATGAGGCTTCTCTTATGGACGTGTAGTTTCCCAAAGTGTTGACTAGGTTGAACTCTAGTATATCCATTTGCTCGTTTGGTTGGCTTTGCTTCTAGTATTGAAGTTATGCTAAGTGTTGCTATTGTTGAAATCATACCAAAGTATTATAACTTCTTTTGAGCTAGTTAGCAAAAATTGAAATATGCCATTGGATATGACTTAGGATGACATAATCTGAACTTGAGTAGCTTGGTGTCATACTTTGTCTAAGTGGTCACTTGCATAATCCTCAAAGCTCTTCTAGGTTGCATTTCATGCAAAAATTGTTCTCTTGATGCCTATATTGCCAAAAGGGGAGAAAAGCGTAGAAAAGACATCTTAGAGAATTAAAAAAATGCTTTCTCATGATCATGTTGAACAATTGTCCTTCCATTTGGATCATGAGTAATATTGAGCTTTTGAGAGATTTCTTGGTTTTGGAGCTCTTGTTGAAAAATTGTCCTTTCAAGTGTTGAGCTCTAAAAATCTTCTCATCTATTTGGTCATGAGCTTTCTTTCTCTTTTTATTGGACCAAATATGATTTTTGCAATCAAATTGCTTTTCTTCCTTTGTTTACAAACTCAAATTTATGCCTTTTGTGTGGTTTGTCAATATACTCATCAAGGGGGAGATTGAAGGACCATGTGGAGGTCCATCCATGTTTGTGATGAGTATTTGACTTTATTTGAGCAAGGTGTGCTCAGGTTTGAGTTTGATTTGACTCGGTATTGCATGTTTCAATTAATGATAATTGTGGACTAACATGCAGGAAGAAAAGGTATATGCATTGTGGTATGTGCAAAATGGTTTGTTCCTTGTGGTACAGGTTCTTGAGGCAGCTATGGTCGTTGGTGAGTACCGGGACTAGGTTGGGAGAACCGAGGTCCAGAGCGGTCGAGGATGCCGACGAGATGGTTGGGCTCAAACCGGGTTCACTTGGACGTCAAGGAAATGGACTTGAGGTGGCTCAAGGTTTCCGGTTCGGGTTGGAGGCTCGAAGAGGAGGAAATTGAGCGGTCAAGTCCGGCGGATGAAGGCCCGTTGCATCGGGTTGATCGGGTTTTATTTAAAACCCATGTATGGCCAATGTGGCCCATGTAAAGCCCATGTGTGGGTTGAAATGAGAGGGTTAATCCTAGCCCTTGGTGGAGTGCCCTAGGGTTTGGGACTCATCCAAGGGTGGTAGGTGGCCCTAGAGTAGTATAAATAGAGGGGGAGGGGTGTCCTCCCTCACTTGAAGGTTTGAGTTGCTCCTTTGAGCTTTGCCCACATGAAGTGAGGCTTTGTAAACCTTCCAACCAGAAAATACAAAGATTTTCTTTACATTTTTGTGAATTTAAATTCCGCATTTACATTATGTCTTTACTTTACGCAATTTAAATTCAGCATTTACTTTCCGCATGTAAATTCTCGCAATTTACTTTCGCATTTTGGATTTGCTCCTCTCCTTCTAAATGCTGTTGATCAAGGAGGTCTTGAGGGTGCTCATTTGGTTTTACATCTTTCTTGCACCCTAGGATAGACTAGAGATCAAGTTTCTATCAAGATTGCAAATCTGTCCTGAACTTGTTCTTCGCGCAGCAGTCAGTCTTTGATTTTTAGAAAAATATAGAAAAATCTTTCTTGATTGATTCTTGTTGGAGAAGGTGCTTGACTCATATACCCATCTGTGGAAAAATTTTGGAGTCCACTGGATGCACCATTTGGGAGCTGTGAGGTGAAAACCGAGCCCCATATTTCCTGATTGAAAATCCTGACTGTTCGTAGTTCTTGATTTTTCCTGATTTTTGTAGAAGGATTTTGGTGGTGATTTTTGGTGGAGTGCTTCAAGACTCAACATCTCACAGGCTGAAAAATTCCCAAAATTTTTGGAGCAACAGAAGTCCACCATCCACCTGCTCTAATTGAGGACAATTCCTGAAAATCTGCTTTTGCTTTTCTAAAAGAGGCTTTTGTGTTTTGGCTTGATCTCTTTTAGAAAAGAAGTATTTGAATTGATTCCTCTTTGCTTTGGACATTTGCATTTAAAGAGATGATTGAGCATGAGGCTTCTCTTATGGACTTGTAGTTTCCCAAAGTGTTGACTAGGTTGAACTCTAGTATATCCATTTGCTCGTTTGGTTGGCTTTGCTTCTAGTATTGAAGTTATGCTAAGTGTTGCTATTGTTGAAATCATACCAAAGTATTATAACTTCTTTTGAGCTAGTTAGCAAAAATTGAAATATGCCATTGGATATGACTTAGGATGACATAATCTGAACTTGAGTAGCATGGTGTCATACTTTGTCTAAGTGGTCACTTGCATAATCCTCAAAGCTCTTCTAGGTTGCATTTCATGCAAAAAATTATTCTCTTGATGCCTATATTGCCAAAAGGGGGAGAAAACATAGAAAAGGCATCTTAAAAAAAATGCTTTCTCATGATCATGTTGAACAATTGTCCTTGCATTTGGATCATGAGCAATTTTGAGCTTCTTGGAGGATTTCTTGGTTTTTGGAGCTTTTGTGGAAAAATTGTTCTTTCTTGTGTTGAGCTCCGAAAATATTTTCATCTATTTGGTCATGATCTATCTTTCTCTTTCAATTGGACCAAATATGATTTTGCAATCAAATTGCTTTTTCTTCCTTTGTTTTCAAACTCAAATTTATGCCTTTTGTGTGGTTTGTCAATATTCTCATCAAGGGGGAGATTGAAGGACCATGTGGAGGTCCATCCATATTTGTGATGAGTATTTGACTTTATTTGAGCAAGGTGTGCTCAGGTTTGAGTTTGATTTGACTTGGCATTGCATGTTTGAATTAATGATAATTGTGGACTAACATGCAGAAAAGAAAAAGGTATGTGCATTGTGGTATGTGCAAAATGGTTTGTTCCTTGTGGTACAGTTTTTGAGGCAGCTATGGTCGTTGGTGAGTACCGACTAGGTTGGGAGAACCGAGGTCCAGGCGGTCGAGGATGCCGACGAGATGGTTGGGCTCAAACCGGGTTCACATGGACGTCAAGGAAATGGACTTGAGGTGGCTCAAGGTTTCCGGTTCGGGTTGGAGGCTCGAAGAGGAGGAAACTGAGCGGTCAAGTCCGGCGGATGAAGGCCCGTTGCATCGGGTTGATCGGGTTTTGTTTAAAACCCATGTATGGCCAATGTGGCCCATGTAAAGCCCATGTGTGGGGTGAAATGAGAGGGTTAATCCTAGCCCTTGGTGGAGTGCCCTAGGGTTTGGGACTCATCCAAGGGTGGTAGGTGGCCCTAGAGTAGTATAAATAGAGGGGGAGGGGTGTCCTCCCTCACTTGAAGGTTTGAGTTGCTCATTTGAGCTTTGCCCACATGAAGTGAGGCTTTGTAAACCTTCCAACCAGAAAATACAAAGATTTTATTTACATTCTTGTGAATTTAAATTCCGCATTTACATTATGTCTTTACTTTACGCAATTTAAATTCAGCATTTACTTTCCCGTATGTAAATTCTCGCAATTTACTTTCTTGCAATTTGGATTTGCCTCCTCTCCTTCTACATGCTGTTGATCAAGGATGTCTTGAGGGTGTTCATGTGGTTTTATGTGAGACCCCGGATCAGCTATCCGAAATCTCCTGTGCAATTCCGTACTAGTCCCAGATCAGTAGCTAGTACACACAGTCACAGTGATACTTCATTGCCGAACATAACGAAACTTGTATTATAAATATTCAAGTATGGGCCACATGGCCACTTATTACAATACTCGGTCAAAAGACCGGAAACAAAGCAGCGGAAACCAAAGCGAAAGCGAGGCAGACGCCAAAGCGCCACAGCGGCGACTAGGAAACGCGACTAGTCCTCCTGGCAGCCTTCCTCGTACTCCTCGCGTAGAACTTCGCCCTCCTCGGTCGCGTCTTGATAATTTTCGATGATGACATGTTGGTGTAGCACGTGAGTACAAGCGTACTCCATGAAGTCAGGAAAGTATGCTTATGTGGGCTTTCCAAAGGAAGCTTAGTAGGGTTTATTTGCATAAAGCCAAGTTTTATTAAACCATACTTAGGTAATAGCATTTCACAAAGCAACTTTTCGCAATTCTTTTTAATCATTGAATTATGTAATATCGTAGTGAGGTTCTATCCACCATCACCGATATAAAAGGCTCTATCCGCCAGATTTTAAAGAAATCGGGGTTAATCATGTGACTCCATCCGTCAAATACAAACACAGGTTCTTTCCACCTGGGTGGCTCTATCCGCCAAATCACATCCGAGAGTTCTATCCGCTCCCGAATCCCAAAACAAAACATTTTCCATTTTTAAAACAAAACCAAAGTCTACCAATATGAAAGCATTCCTTGCTTTTGCCTTTGACCAGTAAACACGGCTATTCGAATAGTTTTAACTCTGCAGAGGTGTACAACTTTTACCCACAAGACACGATCATCTCTTAATGCCAAGCTATTAGCACACTTCCTTTGGTGTGCCGGCAGAGAGATCGTGACAAGGCCGTTACAATGTTTCTACCTAGCTAGACCCACCATTGAGGTTTCACCGCTGTTAGGGTTCCAACCGCCCAGTACAGAAGCCCCCTCTTGCGCCGTGTGAGAAAAACAACATTGCCTCCATCCGGCATTCACATTCAACCGAATGGTGAGTCTAAACTAGGCTTCTACAAATTAGTTGGCCAGGTCGTACCATTATAGACATGTGGTAGTACGGTATTGCTTAAAATGGCAATCATAAGCGTCGGTCCTTATATGACTTGGGGCGGTACTTGCACAATAGGATCAAGACTCGATCCGCTCCCACCCGACATACCAATCCGCCCAAGTCCAAACCAGTTTTCCTTTTTATTTTATTTTGGAAAAACAGTATCAAACCAATTATAATAACTTTCAAGTCATTTTGGTAATCATTCATTTTTGAGAAATCCCTCCCATGGGTTAACTTCATCGATAAAGATCCTAAGCAATTCTACCGTACTACAATCAAGGGATACCATATAAGCGTAAGCATGGTATAAGCAATGTCCTAGGGTTACAAGTAATATGGTTGTCGATATCAAAGAGAGGTAATCACAATTTGGATTAGCTAAGTCCTTATATTTGATATACGACTTTAAACATAGCATGCAAGTTTATAAAGCATTTAAACACATTTGAAAACGTAGGATCAAAATGCGTCAAAGGGACTTGCCTTCATCGCGAGTAGGTCGTCAGATGCGTAGCGTAGCCGTGGCGGGGTCGGCGGTCGCGTCGGCGCTCTCGACTACGCGCAAAACGAGGCAATAAATAAATAACAGAAAATAAATAAAATCTAAAAATTACAAAACTAATACTGGCAGGTAGATCTTGATTTTAGATGAATTTAGAAATTTGAATGAGATCAATCGGAGTTCGGATGAGGAAGTTATGAGCTTCCGAAGTTTGAATTTCGAATAAATCGAAAACCGGGGATATTCCCAGAATATTCCGTTTTGACCGAGTCAACGTTTGACTGCGCTTTGACCGGACTTTGACTGACCAAGAGAGTATGACATGTGGGGCCCACGCGTCATAGAGAGGAAGTGAAAAGAGGAAGCTTCCTCTGGAAGCTTGCCTTGCATGGCAATGGAGGAGAGAAAGTGAGTGAGAGAGGAAAGGAGAGAGAGGGAGTGGGGCTCGCCGGCCGGTGGAAGGGGCGGCGCGGCGAAGCAGCGGCGACGGCGGCGACGGCGGCGCGGCCGGCGGCGCTGGCGCGAAGCGGCGTGTCGGCCGATGGGCGGTGGTCGCCGGCGAGCGCGGCGGCAGCGCCGGCGGCGCTCGGCGAGCGGCAGCGCGGCGGCGCGGCAGCGGCGGCGGCGGCGACGGGCGGGCGGCGGCGACGCCGGCGGCGGCAGCGCGGCCGGCGGCCGGCGATTAGCGGCACGCACGCACGCCTGAAGGCCCCAAAAACAGAGAACGCGAACTTTTCGAAAATCCGGATTTTTAACCCGATTTCGCATGGATTTGATCCAAATAAAAGCGTAAACCTCTAGATTATGTCCTTAGCAACATCTAGGAGGAAGGGATTGAGCCAAAACTCACCGGAGTTGAGGAATTCGACGACGAACGGAGTTTCGGCCGGATGGAAAAGAACGCGAAATTCGTCACCAACGATTGATGCAACCTAAAATCAACGCTTGGGTTAGATGCTAGACCTCCTCACGGTCACAAGGAACCTAAGAACTCGAAGAATGGCTCACCGGAGAAGAAGAACCAACGATGAACGCGAAGAACACCGAAAAAGTGACCCGTGCTCGGTTTTCTTGAGCTAGAGATTGAATGGAGGGGAGCTGCCAAAGGAGGATCATATCACCGGGAAGAGGGCTTTTATACGGTGAGATTGGAAGTTGTGGCGCGGCGTTTGGACGAGAAACGGCCGAGTTATTGCGATTTGAATGCGAATGGACGGTTTTCGGTTTTTAAGCGCCCGTACGAATTCCGGCGAGTTCTCCGGCGAGAGGTGGTGAGGGATGCGAAGAGGACGACGCTCCGAATCCAACGCAACCGGCCGTTCATCGATTGGAGTTGCATGGAGGAAGTTATGAGCAATTAAAGAAGAGGTAGCCATTGATGGAGCTTGGAGCTTCCTCTCCCACCATGCATGGCTAGAGGTTGAAGATGACACTATTCATGTGCCACGTGTCACTCCCCCATTGGTCCTCTTTTACGCCAACGTTCCGCCCTAGAGAAAAATTAGGAAAAATGGCCTAAAAATTCCGGAAAAATTCCTAGAGCCATTTTAGAATATTTGGAACTCAATGAAACTGGTTTGGTTGAATTTGGACGAAATTTGTGGAATTTAATATTCCGGAGCGAATTGCGGGCATTAAACAAAAGCCGCGCACGATAAAATAGCAACGGAGGTCCAAAAATTCGGGGATAAATTCATAAAATCGTTTAGGAATATTTGGAACATTTTAGAAGTGGTTTGGAGATTTTTGGAGCATTTTTGGACTCGGGTGAATTTTCGGGTACCGGCGGGACTGGAAAATCCGATTTTTCGCCCGGAAGGGAATTGAATCGCGATTTTGGGTTGGATTGGATGCCAGGTTAATATAAACACCAATGAAACTCCAACTTTTGAATTACTTTATTTAAATTAGGTTTTTCTCCAGAAGGCGAAAATGAGGATGTTACAAACCTACCCCCCTTAGAGAGAATCTCGTCCCCGAGATTCCGAAGAAGAAAGAAAAAGGTCTGGAAACTCTGCTCGAAGATCTTCTTCCCGCTCCCAGGTTGCTTCTTTCTCAGAATGATTGCTCCACTGAACCTTGCAAAACTTGATCACACGGCTTCGAGTTCGGCGTTCCGCTTCATCCAAAATTTTGACGGGATACTCTGGATATGACAAGTCTTCCTTTAGCTCTATTTCCTCCAACGACATCTGATGCTCGGGTAGTCGGAGACACTTCTTCAATTGAGATACATGAAAAACATCATGCACCCCTGACAGCTGTGGCGGCAATTCCAACTTATAAGCCACTTCTCCCTTTCTAGCAATCACTTTGAATGGTCCGATGTAGCGGGGCGCTAACTTCCCACTAACTCGGAAACGCTTCATTCCTTTTAAAGGTGACACTTTCAAGTACACATGATCCCCAGGTATAAAACTTAAGTCCCGTCGACGATTGTCCGCATAGCTCTTCTGCCTTGACTGAGCGGTCTTCAAATTTGCCCGGATCTGTCTGACTTGCTCTTTGGCTTCTTTCAGGATATCTGGTCCAATGATCTGACCACCTTCTGTTTCTTTCCAATATAAAGGTGTCCTGCACCTTCTTCCGTACAAAGCTTCAAACGGTGCCATCTTCAGACTGGCTTGATAACTGTTGTTGTAAGCAAACTCTGCATAAGGCAAATTCTGATCCCAAGACCCTTTATACGTCAAAGCACAAGCTCGGAGCATATCTTCCAGAATTTGGTTCACCCTTTCCGTCTGACCGTCCGTCTGGGGATGGTACGCTGTGCTAAAATTCAGATTAGTGCCCATCACCTCATGCAATTTCTGCCAAAATCTTGAGGTAAACTGGGAACCTCGATCAGACACAATCTTCTTGGGCACACCGTGCAAACATACTATCTTGGCCATATAAAGCTCTGCTAACTTATCACCAGCATAAGTTGTCTTCACAGGAATGAAGTGAGCCACCTTAGTTAATCTGTCCACAATCACCCAAATGGAATCATAACCGGATTTTGTTTTGGGTAACCCTGTTATAAAGTCCATTCCAATTTCTTCCCATTTCCATACAGGCACTTGCAAAGGCTGCAATAGACCGGCTGGTCTCTGATGCTCTGCTTTAACCAACTGGCACACGTCACAACGTGCCACAAACTCAGCAACTTCCTTTTTCATATTGGACCACCAATATTTCTCCTTCAGATCCGCATACATCTTGGTACCTCCAGGGTGAATGGAGTATACCGAATCATGTGCTTCCTTCAGAACCACACTCTTGATCTCTTCTTGGTTAGGGACTACTATCCTTCTTTTGAACCAAACCGTACCCTGGTCATCCACAGAAAATCCAGGGTGTTTTCCTTTCTTCAGACCTTCTTTCAGATCCGCAATGCTCTTATCATCTTTCTGAGCCGCTCGGATCTGATCCTCAAGGGTCGATTTCACTTCCAAGTTGTAGATGCATCCTTCCTTTACCAACTCCAGGTTAAGACGCCGAAATTCCTCACTAAGCGCTGGTGGCCTTCACCTTGACACATTATTGCAGTGAACCTTCCTGCTTAGGGCATCCGCAACTACATTTGCCTTTCCGGGGTGGTAGTGAATTCCAACATTGTAATCCTTCACCAACTCCAACCATCTTCTCTGTCTCAGGTTGAGATCAGGCTGAGTGAAGATATACTTCAGACTCTTGTGATCCGTATAGATTTCACATCTGTTGCCGATCAAGTAATGCCTCCATATCTTGAGTGCATGCAAAACTGCGGCTAACTCCAAGTCATGAACAGGATAGTTTTCTTCATGAGGTCGCAGTTGCCTTGAAGCATAGGCTATTACCTTTCCTTCTTGCATCATAACACATCCAAGACCTTGCTTTGAAGCATCACAATACACTTCAAAGTCCTTATGGATGTCCGGCAAAATAAGCACTGGGGCTGAGGTTAATCTCTTTTTCAACTCCTGAAAACTTTGCTCACAGGCTTTCGTCCATTCAAACTTCTTTTCCTTTTTCAGAAGTTGGGTAAGAGGTCTGGCTATCTTCGAGAAACCTTCAATGAATCTCCGATAATAACCAGCTAATCCAAGAAAACTTCGGATCTCTGGGACTGATTTCGGCTGTTGCCAATCCAAAACATCTCTCACTTTGGCGGGATCTACTGCTACTCCTGCAGCAGAAATGATATGACCCAGGAAAGATACTTCTTTCAACCAGAAGTCACACTTACTAAACTTGGCATACAACTGATGCTCTCTCAACGTCTCGAGGACGATCCGCAGATGGTCTTCATGCTCTTTTCTGCTCTTGGAATAGACAAGAATGTCGTCGATGAAGACTACGACGAACTTGTCTAAATATTCTATAAACACTTTGTTCATCAGATTCATGAAGTATGAAGGGGCATTGGTTAATCCGAAAGACATCACTGTAAACTCATACAGTCCATATCTGGTAGTGAAGGCTGTTTTCGGAATATCTTCCTTTCTTATCTTCAACTGATGATATCCCGACCTCAAATCTATCTTGGAAAAGACTTGAGCTCCCTTCAACTGATCAAACAGATCATCTATCCTAGGCAACGGATATTTGTTCTTAATGGTGACCTCATTTAAGGACCTGTAGTCTATGCACATCCTCAGACTACCATCTTTCTTCGAGACGAAGATCACTGGCGATCCCCACGGCGACGAGCTGGGCCTGATGAATCCTTTCTCTTGCAACTCTTCAATCTGTTTCTTCATCTCAACCAACTCATTGGACGGCAGTCGGTAAGGCCTCTTCGAGATTGGAGCGGTACCTGGTACGAGCTCAATCACAAACTCCACATCTCGCTCCGGTGGCATACCCGGCAAATCATCCGGGAAGACATCCGGGTACTCATTCACTATGGGCACAGCCTCCAACGACGTCCCTTTCAACCGGTTCAGGGTGCTACCCCCCTTAGAGGAAAACTCAGAGGAAAACTCCACTTTAACTCCCTCCGGGCTGGTAAGCAAGATAGACCGATTAGCACAGTCTATCCGGCCCTTAAACTTGGTTAGCCAATCCATCCCAAGGATGACTTCTATACCCTTAGTATCCAATAATATTAAGTTCGCTAGGAACTTTACCCCTTTTATTATTATATCCATCTTAGGACACACAGCAGTTGTTTTCATTTCTTTTCCAGGGGATTGCACTAACAAAGGGTTTCGTAACTGTATTGTATTCCAGTTATGCTTTCTAACCAAGTACTCCGAAATAAATGAATGAGTTGCACCAGAATCAAACAGAACTGAAGTAGGTACTGAGTTGACAACGAACGTACCGTAAACCACTTCTGGTGCCTCCTGAGCCTCCTCGGCAGTGATGTGGTTCACGCGACCTCTTCCAGCTGTCCTTGGGGTGCGCGGGGTCTGCGGAGTGCCTCTCCCTGGGCAGCCCGGCGCGCCGCGGGCGAGTGGATCCCAGATTAAACCTCACCGGGTCACCTGTTGGCGCTTGTGAGGGCGATTGTTGGCGTAGTGCCCCATCTCCTGCAGCTGAAGCACTGCACTCCTGCCGCCGCCAGACGCTCTTGCCCTTCGAGCTTGAGCTCCTACATTGCCGTGAGGGGCTTGTCCCATGGGGCGCGGGTGGTCATTGGGGTCACAGGTGCATTGGAGGGTGTCTTTCTTTGAGGCCTTCTTCTTTGGAACGTCTTGGGGCCTGGAGCTGCTGGCACCGCGCTGATTCTGGAACAGCATCTTCCTCTTGCGCGTCTCAAACAAGCGTGCCATGCGCATCCTCTTGGATCAGCGCCTTGTTGATCATGTGTTGGAGCAGCGGAAGTCGCCCGACACTAGCTGCACCTTCAAATTTGGGTCCATGCCCTCCATAAAGCGCCAGATCTTGGCCTCATCCGTCGCGACATCGGCGGCCGCATAGCGGGATAGCTGAGTAAACCGGTTAAGGTACTCTGCGACAGACAGATTCCCTTGTTGAAGCCTATGAAACTCCCGACGCTTCATTTCCATAACTCCCCTTGGGATATGGGTGGCTCTAAAGTTTTCCACGAACTCATTCCAGGGAATGTTTTGCGGGTCAGCCTGTGCAGCACAATAATTCTCCCACCAGTTGGCTGCCGTACCCTTAAGCTGATAGGAAGCAAAATGCACGCTCTCGATGTCGTCGCATTGAGCCAAGTGAAGCTTGCGCTCAATCTCCTTGAGCCAGTCATCCGCCTCTAGCGGATCAACAGCTCCCGCAAACGTGGGAGGTCTCGTTCTCATGAATTCCCCAAACTTTGACTGGGGCTGCTCGGCGGCGGCTGGTGCAGCTTGAGGCTGGTTCATCCAGTTCTGAGCCAGAGCTTGCAAGATCTGGAGCTGCATAGCCATCATCTGCTCCATATTAGGCGGCTGCGCGGGTGGTGGTGGTGGGGGTGGAGTCTCTTGAGCCGCGGGTTCTTTGAACGTGTTCTGCTCCCAGCTGCTGAGGTGGCTCCACAAACGCTTCTTCCTGAAAGTGCACCTGTCCTCGGGCACGTCCACGGCCTCTGCCACGGCCTGCGGGCCTTCCACGACCACGACCACGACCAGGGTTCTCCATCTGCACAAGGCGGTCAAGCAATAGGAAAGAGGGAAAAGCACAGGTAAGCAGCAGGGGATTAAACCACATCCTCCACAACCAGAGCACACCCACAAAAGCACACAACAGAAGGAAAAACCAACTGAACTCCAATTAAAACAAAATAGTTTTGGGGCTGGCTGTATCACAACTGCCTAAGGGCACGATACAGTCCAACAACATTTATTCACCGTTCTAATCGAAACAAAACAAAGTAAAGGTCCTCCAGTCTAGCTGACTAATCACTCTCGTCACTCGCAGCGCCACGCGGGGACGGATCCTCCTCCTCCTCCTCGCTCCTGCTGCGGGACGGCGTAGCAGCTGCCGAAGGTCCTGCTCCTCCGGAAGCGGTCAAGAACCCCAACGGCGACTGAGGACGGACTGACTTGCGCGCCTGGCATCGAAGCCTCAGACCCTGATGACGCTTGGCGGGCGGAGCATCCATCGGTATGTCGCGGATCGGCGGGTACTCTGGAACCGGGGCTGGTGGCGGTGGGGCGTCCTGCCTCTCCTCCTCGAGCTGACGGATCCTCTCCCTCGCGGCCGTCGAGTCCGACGCTGCCTCTGCATCTCGTCGGTCAACCGCACGTAGGCGTCGTCCAGAGCCTGGATGAGTGACCCCTGGTGCACCACGGTCGGGTCACCCTCGATCCAAATTCAAAGCAGTGTACATCCCTCGAACTGAAACGGGAAACAAAGCGTGCAGGGTGTCCTCCAAGCGATCGCGGTAGCTATGCCCCAACATGAGGATAGCCTTTCTGGCCGCGTCCTGCAAAGCGTACGCCAGAATCGACCGCTCGGCTGTAAAGTAGAAGGGTCGGTCCTCCTCGCGAACCCTGCTTCTCGCGAAGACCAGCAGGCGGACCTGCCACAAGTCCTGACTAAGACCAGTAATAAACTGGTACCGATACTCAGGACGATGGGGAAACCCCAACTCCTGCAGCATCAGCGATAGCTCCTGGCAGAAGCCTCCAGTCTGAGCGGCAAAGGTGGTGGTAACCGGCATCTACAAATTTTGAAAACAAGGTGGGATTAGTAACAAATTTTAACAAAGGACAAAACAAGGGTAAGACACTAAGACAGGAGAGATAGAAGCAAAGGAACTTAACTTTTTGGTAAATACATTTTTATAAAAATATAAGTCCTTAAGGCTTTGCCATGCTAACTAGGTCACGTCCTACGGTCGTCCAGGCTCTGATACCACATTGTGAGACCGGATCAGCTATCCGAAATCTCTGTGCAATTCCGTACTAGTCCCGGATCAGTAGCTAGTACACACGATCCATGATGATACTTCATTGCCGAACAAAACGAAACTTGTATTATAAATATTCAAGTACGGGCCACATGACCACTTATTACAATACTCGGTCTAAAGACCGGAAACAAAGCAGCGGAAACAAAAGCGAAACGGGCAGACGCCAAAACACCACAGGCGACGACTAGGAACGCGACTAGTCCTCCTGGCAGCCTTCCTCGTACTCCTCCGCGCAAAACTCGCCCTCCTCGGTCGCGTCTTGATAATTTTCTGATGATGACATGTTGGTGTAGCACGTGAGTACAAACGTACTCCGCAAGTCTGGGAAAGTATGCTTATGTGGGCTTTCCAAAGGAAGCTTAGTAGGGTTTATTTGCATAAAGCCAAGTTTTATTAAACCATACTTAGGTAATAGCATTTCACAAAGCAACTTTTCGCAATTCTTTTTAATCATTGAATTATGTAATATCGTAGTGAGGTTCTATCCACCATCACCGATATAAAAGGCTCTATCCGCCAGATTTTAAAGAAATCGGGGTTAATCATGTGACTCCATCCGTCAAATACAAACACAGGTTCTTTCCACCTGGGTGGCTCTATCCGCCAAATCACATCCGAGAGTTCTATCCGCTCCCGAATCCCAAAACAAAACATTTTCCATTTTTAAAACAAAACCAAAGTCTACCAATATGAAAGCATTCCTTGCTTTTGCCTTTGACCGTAGGCACGGCTATTCGAATAGTTTTAACTCTGCAGAGGTGTACAACTTTTACCCACAAGACACGATCATCTCTTAATGCCAAGCTATTAGCACACTTCCTTTGGTGTGCCGGCAGAGAGATCGTGACAAGGCCGTTACAATGTTTCTACCTAGCTAGACCCACCCGCTGAGGTTTCACCGCTGTTAGGGTTCCAACCGCCCAGTACAGAAGCCCCCTCTTGCGCCGTGTGAGAAAAACAACATTGCCTCCATCCGGCATTCACATTCAACCGAATGGTGAGTCTAAACTAGGCTTCTACAAATTAGTTGGCCAGGTCGTACCATTATAGACATGTGGTAGTACGGTATTGCTTAAAATGGCAATCATAAGCGTCGGTCCTTATATGACTTGGGGCGGTACTTGCACAATAGGATCAAGACTCGATCCGCTCCCACCCGACATACCAATCCGCCCAAGTCCAAACCAGTTTTCCTTTTTATTTTATTTTGGAAAAACAGTATCAAACCAATTATAATACCTTTCAAGTCATTTTGGTAATCATTCATTTTTGAGAAATCCCTCCCATGGGTTAACTTCATCGATAAAGATCCTAAGCAATTCTACCGTACTACAATCAAGGGATACCATATAAGCGTAAGCATGGTATAAGCAATGTCCTAGGGTTACAAGTAATATGGTTGTCGATATCAAAGAGAGGTAATCACAATTTGGATTAGCTAAGTCCTTATATTTGATATACGACTTTAAACATAGCATGCAAGTTTATAAAGCATTTAAACACATTTGAAAACGTAGGATCAAAATGCGTCAAAGGGACTTGCCTTCTGTCGCGAGTAGGTCGTCGTACGTAGCAGAACCGGCGGCGGGGTCGGCGATCGCGTCGGCGCTCTCGACTACGCGCAAAACGAGGCAATAAATAAATAACAGAAAATAAATAAAATCTAAAAATTACAAAAATAATACTGGCAGGTAGATCTTGATTTTAGATGAATTTAGAAATTTGAATGAGATCAATCGGAGTTCGGATGAGGAAGTTATGAGCTTCCGAAGTTTGAATTTCGAATAAATCGAAAACCGGGGATATTCCCGGAATATTCCGTTTTGACCGAGTCAACGTTTGACTGCGCTTTGACCGGACTTTGACTGACCAAGAGAGTATGACATGTGGGGCCCACGCGTCATAGAGAGGAAGTGAAAAGAGGAAGCTTCCTCTGGAAGCTTGCCTTGCATGGCAATGGAGGAGAGAGAAAGTGAGTGAGAGAGAGGAAAGGAGAGAGAGGGAGTGGGGGGGCTCGCCGGCGGTGGAAGGAGCGGCGGCGCGGCGGGAAGCGGCACGGCGGCCGTGGCGCGGCCGGCGCGCGCGGGGCGGTGGCCGCCGTGGGTCGCCGGCGCAGCAGCCGGCGCTTAGCGCCGGCAGCGCTCGGCGGCGGCGACGGCGGCGGGCGACGGGCGCGGCGGCCGGCGGCCGGCCGACTGGCGAGCACGGGCACGCACGCACAGAGAAGGCCCCAAAAACAGAGAACGCGAACTTTTCGAAAATCCGGATTTTTAACCCGATTTCGCATGGATTTGATCCAAATAAAAGCGTAAACCTCTAGATTATGTCCTTAGCAACATCCAGGAGGAAGGGATTGAGCCAAAACTCACCGGAGTTGAGGAATTCGACGACGAACGGAGTTTCGGCCGGATGGAAAAGAACGCGAAATTCGTCACCAACGATTGATGCAACCTAAAATCAACGCTTGGGTTAGATGCTAGACCTCCTCACGGTCACAAGGAACCTAAGAACTCGAAGAATGGCTCACCGGAGAAGAAGAACCAACGACGAACGCGAAGAACACCGAAAAAGTGACCCGTGCTCGGTTTTCTTGAGCTAGAGATTGAATGGAGGGGAGCTGCCAAAGGAGGATCATATCACCGGGAAGAGGGCTTTTATACGGTGAGATTGGAAGTGGTGGCGCGGCGTTTGGACGAGAAACGGCCGAGTTATTGCGATTTGAATGCGAATGGACGGTTTTCGGTTTTTAAGCGCCCGTACGAATTTCGGCGAGTTCTCCGGCGAGAGGTGGTGAGGGATGCGAAGAGGACGACGCTCCGAATCCAACGCAACCGGCCGTTCATCGATTGGAGTTGCGTGGAGGAAGTTATGAGCAATTAAAGAAGAGGTAGCCATTGATGGAGCTTGGAGCTTCCTCTCCCACCATGCATGGCTAGAGGTTGAAGATTACACTATTCATGTGCCACGTGTCACTCCCCCATTGGTCCTCTTTTACGCCAACGTTCCGCCCTAGAGAAAAATTAGGAAAAATGGCCTAAAAATTCCGGAAAAATTCCTAGAGCCATTTTAGAATATTTGGAACTCAATGAAACTGGTTTGGTTGAATTTGAACGAAATTTGTGGAATTTAATATTCCGGAGCGAATTGCGGGCATTAAACAAAAGCCGCGCGCGATAAAATAGCAACGGAGGTCCAAAAATTCGGGGATAAATTCCTAAAATCGTTTAGGAATATTTGGAACATTTTAGAAGTGGTTTGGAGATTTTTGGAGCATTTTTGGACTCGGGTGAATTTTCGGGTACCGGCGGGACTGGAAAATCCGATTTTTCGCCCGGAAGGGAATTGAATCGCGATTTTGGGTTGGATTGGATGCCAGGTTAATATAAACACCAATAAAACTCCAACTTTTGAATTACTTTATTTAAATTAGGTTTTTCTCCAGAAGGCGAAAATGAGGATGTTACATTTTACATCCTTCTTGCACCCTAGGATAGACTAGAGATCAAGTTTCTATCAAGATTGCAAATCTGTCCTGAACTTGTTCTTCGCGCAGCAGTCAGTCTTTGATTTTTAGAAAATTCTAGAAAAATCCTTTTTGAGTAATTCTTTTTGGAGAAGGTGCGTGACTCATATTTATATCTGTGGAAAAATTTTGGAGTCCACTGGATGCACCGTTTTGGATCTGTGAGGTGAAAACCGAGCCCCCAAATTCCTGATTGAAGATCCTGACTGTTC
Source organism: Rhipidocladum racemiflorum (assembly GCA_036346355.1). Lineage (NCBI taxonomy): Eukaryota > Viridiplantae > Streptophyta > Magnoliopsida > Poales > Poaceae > Rhipidocladum > Rhipidocladum racemiflorum. The sequence goes on from CM070582.1 coordinate 20,826,427, forward strand.
GTAGTCCTTGATTTTTCCTGATTTTTGTAAAAGGTTTTTAGTGGTGATTTTTGGTGGAGTGCTTCACGACTCATATGCTCACAAGGTGAAAAATTCCCAAAAATGTTGGAGCAATATAAGTCCACCATCTATCTGCTCTAAGTGAGGACAATTCCTGAAAAATCTGCTTTTGCTTTTCTAAAAGAGGCTTTTGTGTTTTGGCTTGTTCTCTTTTAGAAAAGAAGTATTTGAATTGATCCCTCTTTGCTTTGGGCACTTGACAACCAGGATTGTGATTTGAAAATCCCTCACATGAATCATGGTTCTCATCCATGTAAGCTAGGGATACACATAGTTGTCTAGTCGTTCCCGATTTTGCGGGTTTTGCGATTTTGAGGAGCACCTAGTTTCGTTGCGGGATTATTTGGAGTACGTTGAGTAGGGGATAATTTTATTTGGGATCATTCACCCCCCCTCTGATCGCCATCTCGGTCTTTCAGAAGCGCTCTTGCTGGGGCTCCGGAAAGCGAAGACCATGGGGGGCAAAAAGGGCCGTTGTATACGCCGATTCAAAGCTTGTTTAGGGGCATATCTAAAAAGAATACCAGGTGAAGGACGAACAGCTCCAGAAGTACGTCGAAGCGGTCCGGGCAATGGAGAAGGGCTTCATCGGGTTCACCATTGAGGCGATACCTAGAGCCCAAAATGAACGAGCCGATGAGCTGGCGAAGATCGCCGCCACCGGAGGGAGCCCGCCCTCGACAGTATTCTTTGAGATACTTCGCACCGCCTCCATTTCCGCCCAGATAAACCTCGTTGCTCGAGCGACCAGCGAGGACTGGAGGAGTGAGATATACGACTATCTCCTCGAGGGAACTTCACTAGATGATGAAGCGCAAGCAAAGCGCCTCGAGAGGCGAGCGAGGAAATACACCATTATCTATGGGCTCCTGTTTCGCAGCGGCCTTTGCGCCCCATGGTTCCGCTGTATATCCCATGAAGAGGGAATACAGACCCTACGCGAAGTACACCAGGGGTCCTGTGGAGCACACCAGGCCCCCAGGAACCTCACGGGGAAAGTGTTTCAAATGGGGCTCTACTGGCCTTCGGCGTTACAAGATGCTGAGCAAGTAGTCCGACACTGTCACGCATGTCAATGGATGACGAAGAAGAAAAAGGCGCCCCCCGGTGAGCTACGACCGGTGCCCCCAATTTGGCCCTTCACCAAATGGGGGATGGATACTGTCGGTGTGCTCCCTAAAGCCCGCTCCAACCTTCAGTTCGTGATCATTGCCATCGACTACTTCTCCCGATGGATTGAGGCAGAACCGGTGCCCAGGATAACTGCGGATGCGGCCGTCAGATTTCTATGGAAGACCTTTATATGCAGATATGGAGTCCCCTTCCAGATTGTGACCGACAATGGATCCCAGTTCGATTCTAAGAAGTTCCGCGATTATTGTGAAAGCCTCGGCAACGATATGTTTCGCTTTGGTGGGCCATCCTCAGTCTAACGGGGCAGTTGAACGAGCTAACGGATTGCTTCTCGACGGCATCAAGAAGAGGCTCTATGATTCGGCGAAAGGATTATGGCCCGAGGAGCTTGCTCATGTCAACTCGTGCCTCTGTGTCAAGAGCAATCGGATTCTCTCCATTTCAGCTCATATTCGGCGAGGAGGCCGTCTCCCCTGCGGAAGTCCATGCGAAATCTCTCCGGATCATCAGGGCCCCAATCCACGAGGAGATCGACATTATGCATGATTTGACAGAGGAACATAAACTTCAAGCCTTAAAAACTATGAAGGCATGCGCCGCGGCCTCCATGCGGAGCTTCGGGAAAAGGGTAAAAAGACGTGAGCTACACCCTGGAGATGTGGTGCTCAAAAAAGCTGCCCCAGCCTTCGCAAAACTGGAGACAACATGGGAAGGACCATACATCATCCGAGATTCCACAGTGAAGGGTGCACACAAGATCATCACGCTTGACGACGAAGACATACCAAGAACTTGGAACACAGCCGCTCTTAAGAAGTTTTACCTGTAGGCGATGAAATACGGAGGCGAGGAATGTACAAAGTTCTATCAATAAAATAATAGAAGCCCTTATGAATGAAGACTCATTTGGCGTTCCAAATAATTGAGCATAAGGACTTAACGGGATGCTTGGTCGGGCTAACGTCCCATCCTTCCCTTCGCTCTCGGAGCTTCGCGCGGGGCTGGACGCTTGGTCGGGCTAACGTCCCACCTCCCTTCACTCCGCCCTACGCGTGAGCAAAAATTCGCAATGATAGCCTAATAACTGAAGCGCCCAACGTACGCCATAGCAATGGAGCGTGACGTACACCCACCCTATGCAGGATAGGACCATTGTCGCAAGGGAACCCAAACAAAATCCTTTCAGCTACGCTGCTTTAACAACAGAAGAAAAGAGAGTGACAGCGGCCAGACACAGGATCATATATGATAACTTATCATTATAACCATTACATGAGATAATAATGCTCAAGCATGGCGCGCACGACATACAGCTTCGATGAGAGCGTCCCTCGCCTCGATCAGCTTTGGGATAATCCCGATCAGCACATCAACATTGGCCACATCACGGGCCTGAGCCTCTTCCTCCGCCACCTCGACCATCGCTAAGTCAAATTGGGCCCAAAGCTCGGCCTCCTCGTCGATCGGCGCAGGCGGGGCCAATTCAAAGCCGAAGACGAGGGGGTGTACTTCCTGGGCGGCAGGCGCTTGCTCGACGAAAAGTTCATCTTCATGGTCGGGCGCTGGAGGGGCGCCAGCCATTGTAGAAATGCTAGAGAACTATCGGAAGGGAATAAAGCCAGTCAGAACTGGAGAGCTCGAAGAGCGATGATACACCCTTATAGAAGCCGGGTCGTGGAAGCTGAGGTGCCCCATGCAAACATAAATGGAGGAGTCGAAGCGCCCACACACCTACCGGAGACTAATTAATCCGGCGCCTTTTATCCAAGGCTAGGAAGCCAAGGAGCCTAAAACAAATGTTAGCGCCAAGGGATGAAGAGTCCTACGGATGAGAAACGGACGTGACACAGCCACACGCTTCGATTCAGCATTATAGAACCCAACGGATGCAGGCCCAAAGAAATAAATAAAGCAAAAAGCGTATAAGCAAAGATCCCAACATATACATCATAAGTCCCATACTGAAAAGAAAGAGATGATTACGAAGGAGCCTGTTTCTCCTTGCCCCCCGCCTCGCTTGACTTGGTTGTAGGCTTTAAAGCGCTCATCACCGCGCGAGCACGAAGCATCGACTCCTTCGCAGCCTCTTCTCCGTGATGCTTCCAATAATCGGAAATGAAACGAGAAGCTAACCGCGTAACGGCGGGGGAAGGCTTCCCAATCGACGCGAGATCGGCGAACCCTGGTTGTGTCGAGGCAGCGGAGACAGCCCCAAAATGCTCACAGACATGTGTGCAGCCCTTCGCCTCTAGAAGCTGTGCGGTTTTGAGGGATCCTAGCTTTGCGCAGTGATCGCCGAAAGCTACCGCGGAAGACCCAAGCAACCCAGCGGAGGTTTGCAGAAACTTAACCGCCTCAGAGTCAGACGCAGGAACGTGGCTTCGGCCCGAGCTAGCTTCGATTCCCAAGTGAGGGAGCTGTTGCAGGAAAGTGTCCGTCGTTCCTTGAATCCCTGAAGCCAAAATTTGCCGCGCCTTTTCAATTTGCTCGCATTGTTCCTCCGCCCGCTTGGTGTTGTTAAAATGCATCTACGCCTCCATCTTCGCCGTCGCGAGCTGGTGAGGGTGCTCCTCTGTGGCCTTCCTGAGGATCCTATTGCCGTCCTCCATAGCTTTTAGAAGGCTTTTTAACTCTTCGATACGTTCGTCCTTCTTCCTCTCGTTCCGCTCCGCCACAGCACGAGCCTCTTCTACGGCAGCAAGGTTCTCCTTCATCGAAGATACAGCCTCCTCAAGCTCAGCATTTCGAGCTACTAAGTCACGACTCTGTGACAGCTCGCTCTGTACCTTTGCTAAAGTCTCAGCGGAGTTCTGCAGAGCCCCCGTCAACCGAACGTTCTCGACTTCTAGCTCCGTTACCCGATTTTGCGTCGTCCTACATTGGCCAGCAGCTGCACTATGCCGTTTCTGGAGGTCCCGGTTCCGACGAATTATTTCAGATGCCACGACGGCCCCTTTTAGGGAAAGATCCAAAGAAGTCTCACATAGCCGAAGATCATGAAGGCCTTCAAAGAGAGCCACTGAACCCGAATACGAACTAAAGGCCTGCCGCATTTTTCTTAGCGTAGGGCCGGAGGCAACGCCACTCTCGAAATCCCCAGCAGATAAATCTGACAAATCGAACTTGAAAGGGAGCGGTCTAAGTTGTGCCCCAGAATCAAGCATCCCGGGTGATGGATCCCTCTCGCTTGCGGAAGGAGAACCTACAGAGACGGGCGCAAGGGGCTCCTGGCCCCCGGGTCCAACAAAAATCGGAGCAGCGACATGTGACCCAGCAGGGGCTGATTCAACGGCCACAACATCCTTCGCCGTTTCGACGCCACCCGCCCCTGCGCGCGCTCCGTCAAATCCCAATAAATCAGCACAACCAAAGGACCCCCGGGGAGAGGTTTCAGGGGTCGAACCTTCAGCCCCCAAAGGGTGTACGAAGTGACGGTTTCCAGTCGAAGGCCACGCGCTCCCTCAAGGGGAGGAATAGTGGTCTCGTCTGGGACGTCCAGCACCTCTGCAGCCGGAGGAGCGGCCTCTCCAGCAATGGATTTGGACCCGCCTGCCAATGAGCCAAAAATCTCCTCAACTAACAGATCATCTTTTCTTTTTCTTCTTCTTCATCATCTTCAAGATCACTAAAGTTTACATCAGGAATGTCTAAAAACGAGTACCCCGGAGAGCGCTCCTCGCTTGGACCCGCATTCAAGCCCGTATCCAAAGGACGCGCCGCGGAGGAAAGCTCCGCCACCTCCGAAGCAGATTGCCCTTCGGGAGGCATCGGGTCCGCAGCGCGAGGGTGCGTCAACGGGCCCATTACCACATTAATAGACAAGGCTCCGCCGAGAGCCGCATCCGGACCAGGCAAGACATCCGCGCCAATGGATGTTGACCCAGAATGGCCCGCCCTAGAAGTCGATGGTAGGATGGGAGGAACAATCACCATAGAAGCTGATGAATCACCCTCTTCACTCATTTCCTCGTTGCTTGAACTGTCGTCTTCATCTTCGCCCAGTTCTTCGCTCTCTCCAACCGAAACAGTTGTTCGAGGGGGGACCATTCTAGTCAACTTGGCTCGCTTCGATGGGCGGGCGGAGCCAGCCGCTCGCCGAGGGGTAGGAACCGCTCGGGGCCCCCACTCTGCGAATCGAGGATTCCTAGCGGCTCCTACCGCCTCCATGGCTGCTTCGTACTCAACCTGCTTGCAAGGTCCAAGCAACCCCCTCGCCAGCTTCTCGGCTGCGCCACGCCCAAGGACCTGGACCCCCTCTGGCATAGCCACTGATACTAAGCCTCCGGACGCCCACTTCAAGGTCACAGCAACATCCCTCGCCAAAGGCTCGACGCGACAAAGACAATACTCTTCCACCAAATCCCGCATTGTGCTCTGGACGTGAAGGGCCTTCAAATAGTCAAGGCACTTGAGTTCTTCTGCGTTCGCGCTCTCGTTTGGAGATCGGACAGCGCGGACAGGACCCATAGAAGTGCGGAGAGGAGATTCTAGACCATCAAGTACCTGATAATACCACCGCTGCATCCATCCTGATTCCCACTTTCCTTTGGCAGCCGCTACAGGAATTTCTTTCACTAGAGATCTCTTCGTCTGGAAATTTAGGGAGCCAAAACACGACCTACGACCTCTGTTCCCCGCCTTGTGCTGCTTCGGCTGCCAAAATGCATCTTCGATCAGGGAAAACAGACGCCTAGTCAGTCTCATTTTGGCAGGACGGAACGCCCATTCCAACACCGCCAACCGCACAATGGCATTGGGCATAAGCTGTGAAAGCTCCGCCTGAAAGGCCCGCAACACCGACGCCAGCAGAGGAGCAGAGGGAAATCGAAGGCCCGCCTCCAAGAACGCGGCAAACACCACCGCCTCATTTGGCTGAGGATGGGGGACCCCTTCATCGCCGGGAAGCTGCATAGAAGAACGCACCACGCCGAAGTCCCTTGACAAAATGTCGAGTTCGACAGAATTCAGAAGCGACCGCCCCAAAACTGGAGACAGTTCCGCCGCGTCTTCCCTATTTAGAGCCGGCTTCATCAGGGGAGCGCGGCGAGGACCCATGAGGGGGAGGACCGACGGCAAATAAGGGAAGGCGGCGCAAGAAAAAAAAGGGGGAAACAAGAAGCACGGGGCAAAACAGATCCAAAAGACAGAAGAAGCCCGTTCCCAGCGGCCGCTGCGTTTATAAAAAAATGGGGGGGGAGGAAGAGAGAGGAAAGGAGGTGTGCGAATGCAATCGAGAAGCCAGACAACTGTGGCACTCGGCCTGAGACATCATAAAGAACCCGGGTGTTCGTCTGACAAAGGTAAAACTGCTAATCACACCAACCGACCCGTTTGCACCTGACGCTGCAGGGCATGATACCCAAAATCAAGATAATGAAATAGACAGATACAACTTGTCTTCCGCCGAGAGAAAATGAAGAAGGAGCCTCCCTTCGCATGCCCAATAGGGTGAGACTTGGTTTGGACCTTCTCATGTCATTCCAGCGGGTGAAATAACATCAACCCGCAGTCATGAGGGGCTACTGTTGTAGGTCCAATGAACCCACCCTCCTTGACAGGCGAAGCACGGTCCACATCTCCATCTGGATCGAGGAAACGTGTCCGCTATATCTATCCCCTCTCCTACAAGCGAAGTGAGAACCACCTACCCTTGAAGGCGATCCTCCGGCCGAAGCGGCGAAGAAAGCCCGAGACATGCAATCGAAAATAAGTGGACCTGGAAGAAACTCGAAGCCACGAGGATAATAGCGTAGGGGAGTCGGCGGAGGAAACCCGCCTCCTCCGCCTCCCGTAAAGATCACCTAGGTAGGGCCCGCTCAGACCTGACACCTTACCAGGGCTACAGGGGAACCTCTGGCACAGCCAGGCGAGCCCAGGACCCTAGGGCATGTGAAGTTCCACTAAAACCCATGGGGTGAAGACAAAACGAAAGAGTAAAAATGTAAAGCAAGAACAAAAAACACCATGTAGGGCCTAACTAGCCCCTGGCTAGGGACAGGTGGCGGAGAAGGGTTGGAAGACCATGGGCAAAGCCTGTGGTTTGGAGACAGAGTAGGTTAAAAAAGAAGCCGACCGGTGCATGCCTGTCGCCCCCCCCCCCCCATATGAAAGATAGAGAGCACGTGTGATCAAGGGAGAGGCCCCCCGAAAAAAAAAGAAACAAAACACAAAGAACAACCGTGGTGGCTCGGATCCGCCACAGCTATATTTAACAACTCTGTGATTAGGCCATATATGGTAGTTGGGTTTTAGGGCCTAATTGCTGGAGTGAATATTTCGTTGGAGCCCTAAATCTAATTAGAACGCTGACCAACGCGTAATTAGGAAAAACTGGAAGGACTTTTTCGCAAAGAACGCTGACGTGGGCACACTGAGGAGCCGCGATTTCCTTCCCTCGTAGGAAAAGTTAATATTCGGAGGCTGTGTTGACCATCAATGAATGCTGCTAATTGCCATTTGAGCAATAGTGTTTGATTAAATTTTTTTTCTTGCCACCGGACAGTCCAGATTGTGTTCGAGAGTAGCATACAGTACAAGCTTTGATCAGGAATAGAGTAATCGAGCTTATGCATGTGAGAGTGGTGCAACTGCTTGTTGACAGTCTGATAGGACAGAACGAACTTGTTCAATTTGATTCCGGTTGAATTAGCGGAGTAATTCTCGTTTCGTTGTTGTTTTCCTTAAGAGGGAGCAATTGAATTTCACATTGGGAGATCAGAGCAATTGTATAGATTCTACCAAGGTTCTAGGACATGTAAAAGCTCAATTTTTCGTATGTATACCATCTGAATTTAATATTTGAAATATGCTGACAAATTGATGAGTATAATGTTTATGATTTGCAATTTTTTTGTTACCACATATGACGGTCTTTTGTTAGCACTCATTTTTCCCCATGATTTAAACACTTCTATGTTGTGTTCAATGTTGTTTTTATTGATATCGTATGAAAAATTTGAGTATATACTAGTCGATGGGATTTTTCTTTTCTAGATACGAAGTATGTCAAATATCAACATATCTAATGGCAAACCATGTTCATCTCTCTTTTTCTTAATCTCAATGCGGAGTTATAGAGTAACATGGTGTAGCTCATTAATTTCACAAAAAGAGAAAGGCAAACGATACTCATATCATTTATATACATTAATATGATTTCTAAAAAAAGTCTACAAATTTATGTACAAATACAAAGGAGTGATACATAAATATAATTAAAGTGTTACAACTAGGGGTAGCAAGGTCTATTTACCTTTAATCCTCATCTTTATATTTCTTGAAGCCAAACGTTTTCCTAGAGTAGCTCCAGATTCTCAGAGTATCTAAAGCAGAATCAGAAAAATAATAATGTAAAGGGGATTGCTAGGGATCAAACGTCTGATTTTTTTGCAACATTTTTTTCAACGCATGAAACATTTTTTTCTACATTTTTCTTCGACAAACAGTAAAAAAATGTTTCATACCTTTAAAAAAATGTTTCATAGTTCAAATAAATATTGCGCAGCGTCCGAAAAAAAACCAAAGGGGCATTTGATCATTTGCGCTGAAGTTGATGGGTGTTTGATCATTTGTCCAAAGTTGATAGGCGTTTGATTATTTGCCCTACGATGTCTCACTAACATGTGGCTCTAGGACCCGCATGTCAATGAGACATCGTAGGGCAAATGATCAAATACTCATCAGCTTTGGACAAATGATCAAATGCACATCAACTTTATGGCAAATAATCAAATTTTCCCCAACTTACCTCTGCTCGCGCGATCCATCCGTCTCTCGGTCGGTCGTCTCTCCGTCGGCGCTTCCCTCGCGTGCTGCCTCCATCCCCACTGTTGGCTTTGATCGTCCCGATGTTGTGCCTGGTTGGTTGGTCGATGGCTGGCTTGCCTGCCTGCCTCTGATCCCTCTGGCCAGCGTGCGCATGTGTTCTGCTTGATCGTGCGTCTCGCCATTCTCGATCCGTTCTTCTGACGATCTACACTGGCTGGAAGATCGCGGTTCTTGATCCGGCGGAGTGGTGTCTTGTTCAATTATCTCATGTTTCAAGGTTTCAGGTAGATAGATGGAGACGATGGTTGATTCTCACTACTAAATATTTACTTCCCTTTCCTTTTTCTTTCCTTGTGGCGATTCTTTCTTTCTTTCAGATCAACCACAGTACAATCCTTGCATGGATCGTGTTTTTGCTTTGTGTAATGGAATTAATGTTGATCCGGTAGAAAAATGGTGATAAAGCTTTATTGATGGCCGATAAGTGGGGATTTTCTAATAAATATGCATTTAGTAGTGAGATCAAGGTCAAGGCCATCATTCTATTCATATTGCCTGCCTTTGTCACTTCGCCTTTATATGTTGGGGTTGGGGGGGGGGGGGGGGAATCTGTAAATGCCCCTATAAGTCACTTGCCTTTTCAATTTGCCCTTCATATCACATTTTCATTTACTTTGCCCTTTATAAGTTAAGTTAGCTAACAAATGCCCCTCTAATCACATGTTTGTACTATGTTCTCCTGTTTTGATTATCTTTGGCATTTGTTTTAATATTTTTTTTTATCAATTATGCAAGTGATGTTAATACTTGCATCAATGATTTCAGTGATTTTGGTATTTGTAATACACGATTTTAGCAATGAAACATTAGCATTATTCTAAATAGCTAGCTATAGTTTTTTGGGACCCCAAACGCGAAGCTACAGGATAATATTTCGTTATATTAGTTACAAGCGCTATAGCTATCAATAACTCGGCTATATACCGTAGCTTGTAACTAGTGATAGCTACATTATCCTACATAGGTACTCATAGACCAAAATATTAGGCCTATTTTAAAATCCAATATTACTACAAGGCTCAAATGCACCTCTTATAATCTTGAACTATGAAAAAACCTAGTAAAATACCCCATCTTGCACTTTTTTAATAATTCAATAATAATATTTCTTAGTGATTAAGTACTTATTGTTAAGAAAATTATGATATAGTTATCAGTTATGATATTTAACATATATTAGCATGTTTGTTGATTTCGGACTTGACTCATATTCTTATTATAAAATATTAATATCTTTTGTTTAGAGTACTGTTACACACAAAGAAATAAAAAAATCTTTCCTGCGACCTGAGCGTCTTGGCCGTGCGGCGTAAAAAATAGTCCGGCGGCGTGCATCTGTTGTTCACTTGCCCTACATGCGTTCGCCGGCTGACCAGCCTTGCTTTCCCGTCTGCATCGCGCGTGGAAGAAAGAAACAACTCATCTAGTCCCTGCCAGAGCGAGCTGTACAGAAAAAAAAATCGGCGGCGTCGCACCAGAGCGAAAGAAAAAGAAATCAGTGCGCGGCCGGCGGTGCAAGTCCCTGAAAAAGAAAAAAAACGGCGAGAGTAGGTCACGTCATCCGGTGATCAGATCATCACAAATCTTCAAAACGCAAGAAGCATCAATTGCAGCGCTAGCATTTGTACAGGAGGCCAAAGCGGCAGCGTGTCCAAGCGAAGGAATCGGTGCTAGATTGAAGTGCTGTAGCGAAGCAAGCAAACGTGCCAAGCATTCAATCCGCACTGTTGCTACAGTATTCCTCGATTACTGTAGCAACAGGGAAGGTTTATGTGATTTCCCACGAAAAGACAAAAGGTGAGTTAATTGCTATTGCACGTCTGATTTTCATCTTAGATTGATTCACTGTTTAAGCATCATAATTTTGATTTGATTCATCCAAAATATTTCTAAGGCATCAAGTTAGTGATCCAAAAAGTTTGATTTGTTAATCCCTTGTAGATTTTGTTTAATCACGAAATTAGGGTTTAATCAATTCCTGTCATTATTGATATAGTAAACTTGCGAAGCTTATAATTTTTGATCCGTAGAGCTGATTGAGCTTATTCTTCTTGGGTTAGTTTCTAAATTGAATCTAGTTTCTACAGTAAAAATTTAACGTCAATCCGACGGTTGGATCTCCAGAAATTTGCGTTTTAGTAAACATCTATCAATCTGTTTTTGCATAAAATCGAAGCGATTATTTGATTCCGAATTGGGTTGAATTGTTAGTAGTTTAAAATTTTGCTTTTAGCTTCTACGCAATCATTCACCCCCCCTCTGATTGCTATACTAGTATATATTGATCCTACAAGTGGTATCAGAGCAAGGTTAAGGTATGGCGTCAGATAAGTATGTTAATCGTCCTCCTAAGCTTAATGATTCAAATTTTTCTTATTGGAAGTGTCGCATGCAATCCTATATTGAAGCTCAAGATAATGATGTTTGGCGCAATTCTACTGTTTTTGATGTTCTTGATATAGTCACCAATAATAATAAGGTAGACGTTGATCTGAATGCTAAAGCTAGAAACTTAATTTTTCAAAGAAATTCTGAAAAAGAATTTGATCGAGTTTCTCGTCTATGTTCTGCTTATTCTGTTTGGAAGACATTATGTGACTATCATGAAGGTTCTACTAAGATTAAGAAAGTGCGCAAAAATATTTACCAAAATGACTTTTCTGATTTTGTATGAGACTAGGTGAATCAATTGATGATATTTTCTCTCGATTTGAGAAAATCTTGTGTAATTTGCGTAGTGTGGGAGTTACTAATTCAGTTGAGGATAACGCTAGTAAAATTTTGAGATCTCTTAGTCCTGAATAGCGCATGGTTGTTACTGCAATTAATCAAACTATTGATTTGGATACTTTGACCATGGATGATCTTTATTCTAGACCGAAAACTTATGAGATGGATTCTTTGTCACCTAGCGATAATAAATCCTCTACACATGCACTTGTTGTTAATCCCAGCACTTCGTTTGGATTACCATCCTTTGGTTCCTTGTCTGCATTGGCTTCTTTTTCAGATGAACAGTTTGAGATGCTTCCTGAAGAAGATCTTATGCTTATCTCCTCATGTGCTTTTAAAGCACTCAACAATGTGAGGATGAGGAGGCGTGGAGGCACAACTTTGAGGTCCTTCAACTGTTTTGAGTGTGGCCTTCCCGGTCATATTAAAGCAAACTGTCCCAAGTTGAAGAAGAAGGAAGAAAGGGAATCAGTACAACACAGCTCAAGACGCGCTACCCCTAGGCGCCAATTTTTTTGAAAAGTTGCTAAGAAAGTCTTAACCGCCATAGAGGAGTGTGATCTTAGCGATGTGGACTTTGAGAATGATGATAAGCCACATGATAAGAAGAAAGACAAGAAGGGAGATTCTGAAGATGACTTCACCGGGATGTGTTTCATGGCTAGAAGGGATAGCGACAACGACTCCGATCTCAACGAGGTGAGACCTTCTTATGATGAGCTTGAGTATGCGAAGGAATCGGTGTTTCAAGAATTGCTACACGTTGATTGAAGAACTGTTTGCACCAAAATTCGGTATATGGTAAGACGAGTTTGAATCGGATAAAAACGTTCGTTTGGAAGGGATCAGATTATCAAATCGGAACAAAAAGCCAGTCAGATCGGAGGCCGATACGGATAAACACCGTGTTCGTATACAACTCGGATCGGCCCAATGTATTATAAAAGGGAGACATCAAACGGCAAGAATCAATCAATCCAACACACATCTACTACTTTTTACAGTTCCTTTTTATGTCGTTTTTCTTAGATTCATAGACCTCTCTGCAAGTCGACGGAATCAACATAGCTGCGCATCGCCGATTGTTGGTTTTAGCCGATTTCACCCAGGTTCGATCTGCTTCGTCTTGCTGCGCATCGCCTTCTCGAAGCCGATTTTACCTTGTATCCGGATCAACCGTAACTGGTTGATCTAGTTATCCCCTAATCGGTTTCTCGCCGACTAGCGAAAAGCCGATAAACATTGCTTTATCGGCTTTGATCAAATTACAAATCCTACCTTGTCAATTTCAGGTCAAATTGACTGGCACGCTCTGCAAACCCGGCGTTTGTCTTGTGTGTTCGTAGCTAGAAACCCTGCTTCACGTTTTTAGCGCGAACATATTTTGGCACGCCCGGTGGGACCAAGAAAATCAAAAATGTCATCAACCGACAAGCCTGCGGTCACCGCCGATATCAACGCCGATGCTATAATCGCGCCTCAAATGGCCAATTTAACCCCTGAGCAGCGAAAAGAAATCAAAGACCGAAAGGCAGCTTTGGAAGAGATGATGCTACGGTGCTTCCAGAAAACACGCCGTGGCGTTACTCAAAAAACTGCACTACCAAGCATCAATCCGATCGGGGATTCCTCATCCGATCCGGTAAGCCGATACGCACCCGCTCAAGCTGATTTATCAAATATGATTGAGCAATCTGTTCATCACGCGCTAATTAACCAATCATCGGCTCTAGTATCTACTTTAAAGCCGATGATAGAAAATAGTGTGAAAACGATCGCTCAGGAATTGGCTGTGTCTGGAAACCTACTAGATCCGCCACAAACCATCCCTACATACCCAGTATATTCCATAACCCCTAACACCAGTACAGTAAAAATGTCGGCTCAAACACCTTTCATGATGCCGACTCAACCTACTGTTCTTAAACCAAGCGTACAGAGAGATGGATTTACACACTACCATGGGCACACGGATGGGGCTAAGATAAACGCATCAAATCCATCGAACGGACCCCCCAATAGCATCAGTTTATCGGCTTATCAGCCGATCGAAACGGATCAGGTTCCGCAATCACGGGGAGCCACAACCGTGAAACAAGCGCCGTATAGGGTGGTGCCGTACATTGAACCTTTCGCGCCCATACCCGATACATTGAGTTTTAATCATGAATATGACCAAGTACCAAGACCTCCTGTAGCGCGATTTGGACAAAGGGCCGAGTTCGCACTCGGGGGGCAGGGCGTGAACAATGAAAATCGGCAGTGTCCGGTTGCACCACAAGCCGACAATGTCAATTGGGCAGAACAAATTGCCAACGTGTTGAGAGAACAGTTCGGTATACAACCCAGAGGAAGGGTGATCGGCTACAGAAAACCGTACCCTGATTACATAGATCGTATGCCGTACCCACACAATTTTAGGATACCAGACTTTGCCAAGTTCTCAGGCGATGATTATGTTACCACAATTGAGCATATCGGACGGTTTATGGCACAATGTGGGGAAGCTGCACAGTCCGATGGGTTAAAAATTAGGTTATTTCCTTTATCATTGTCTGGTGCTGCGTTTACTTGGTTCACTAATCTACCCCCAAATTCAGTTCATGTGTGGAACGATTTAGAAAGCCGATTCCATGAATACTTCTTTTCGGGGACTATGGAGCTTAGGATTTCTGATCTCGCCACCCGATGTATACGGCGAATCGGTTTCCGACTATATCGTAAGATTTAGAGGCGCATTTAAATAGATGTTTTAGTGTGACATTACCCGATGATCAATTGTCCGATTTAGCGTTACAATGTTTAATCCCACCATTAAAAGAAAAGCTATCTGGCCAAGAGTTCCCCGATTTAGGCCACTTACTCCATCGCGTATCGGCACATGAAAGCCGATATGCAGAGAGCAAAGGGTTTAAAGATAGATTTAAATCGAACGGTAATGAAAAGGCCAAAGTAAACATGGTAGATTACAATTCAAGCGACACCTCTGAGGACGAAGCAGAGATAAACATAGCCGAGTGGATCAAAGGTTCTAAAAAGCCACTTTTATGCTCTCTGCTCAAGCCGACGAAAAATAGGGCGGAAGTCAAATATTCATATGATGTTTCAAAGTGTGACAAAATATTTGATTTATTGTTACAAGAAAAACTCATAAGATTACCAGAAGGGCACGTCATCCCGTCGGCAGAAGAAATTAAAAAGCGAAGGTACTGCAAATGGCACCATTCATTTTCACATAACACTAACGATTGCAATATTTTTCGACAGCAGATTCAATCGGCCATCGCCGATGGCAGGTTAAAGTTTGCGGAAGAATCGGCTATGCAAATAGATATGAACCCTTTCCAGGTCAACATGGTGCAGTGCTCACAAAAAGGGAAGGGACCTATGAAAGATATTAAGCCGACTAAAAGATTTGAAGCACGATCAAAAAGGGATGAGACAGTGCAGATTACTATCGGCTCCATACAAATAGAAGCCGATAAAAATGGACAGAACTCAAGGACGGTAAAACCAAAAGGAGACTTGGAAATCGGAAAATGGTATCGGGCTGAGAGGGTTCCAAGAAAAGATTTCAAACCAAAGCCGACTTTCTCACAACTCCTGGGGAAGTATGAGAGGATAAGTCGAAGATGTAACATTCGACAACACCAGAGTTTTCATCAACGGGATCGGAAGACAGACAACTATTATCGGCAACCAAATATGCCACATCGACCAACTACTGAAGAAGAGAAACATCGGCAATGTTCCTTTTGGCAATTTTGCTGGGAAAGGGGGATGACCTTACCAACAGTTGTATCTTGTCCTATGCAACACTCGTCTGCATATCGGTCAAACCAATCTATAAAAGACAGGTTGTCTAGACCGATACACAATCAACTAGAAGAGAGAAGCAGGAGGCCGATCCATGAAAGATTGTCAACATCAGAGCAAGGCGAGTCCTCCCGAAATCAGGAATTATCGGCTCCTCATAACACAAGTAGAATGGAATCTGACAGCGAAATGAGCAATTTAGCTGGAAAGATAAGGGAGCCGATAGAACCTAAACCTAGGTGGTGCCCCTCGGGCCTCAGCAAGTCACAACGCAGGCGGCTTCAGCGATTAAAGACACAAGAGGAAAGGGAAGCCGAGAAAGAAAGTGAGAGGGATCGGACATTCAATAGGTTAAGGCCAATACCAGTTTTGAAAAAAGAGTGGAGAAAGAAGGAACAGATCGATAGTGATTCAGATCAGTTGGTCGAATCTGGTTCTCCAATGATCCGAGATGATACACCACCAATGGATATAAACATGGTATTCACTCTACCTGCCGAGTTCAAAACCGAAGAATCGGCTGCAGAAGTGTTCGCCCAATTGTGCCTCGGAGCACCAGACGCTGTGTTCGAAAAACCACAAGACATGCATCGGCATCTAAAACCGTTATATCTAAAAGGGTATATTAATGGCCGACCGATATCTCGTATGTTGGTCGATGGTGGGGCGACAGTTAATCTGAAGCCATTAAGTACTTTCAGAAAATTGGGTAAAGCCGATGAAGACTTGATCAAAACCAATATGGTGCTAAATGATTTCACGGGAGACCCGACTGAGGCTAAAGGCGTAATGGTGTCAGAACTGACAGTCGGTAATAAAACTTTACCGACTGCATTTTTCGTGATAGAAGCCAAAGGCAATTACAGTGTGCTCCTCGGGCGGGACTGGATCCATGCCAATTGCTGCATACCATCAACTATGCACCAGAAATTGGTGCAATGGAACGATGATACAGTAGAAGTTGTACCAGCCGACACATCGGCTCATATAGCCATGGCTAGCCCTGATACCAATTGGCCACACGAAGAAACCGAATGTATATCAGGAAAAGCCTTGGACAATTGCGATTTTATCTGCGTCGAGAAGTCAGGATTCAAGCCGATCAGCGTCAAACCCAATACGTTTGATCGGACAGACGAAGTAGTAAGAAAATGGAGTACAGGACACTAGCAAAGCTGCAGGAAAAGGCAAGAAGCTATCGGCAAGAAGAATACGAAGAAGCTGTTGAGGATTTTGAAGAAGAAAGAAAAGGGTTAGGATTTACTTCTGCCAATTTACTCGAAGAGATCGATATTGGGGAAGGTGATAGCAAAAGACCAACGTTTGTGAGTGCTAAATTAGAACCCAGTTATAAAGCAAAGTTGGTCGAAATACTCAAAAAATATAGAGATTGCTTCGCGTGGGAGTATTACGAGATGCCAGGCTTAAGCCGACAGCTAGTTGAACATCGGCTGCCAATAAAACCTGGGTATCGGCCATTCAAACAGTACCCTAGGCGATTTAATCCTACATTGTATGACGCTATAAAAGAAGAAGTAGGACGATTGCTAGAGGCAAAGTTTATCCGGCCCTGCCGATACGCTGAATGGGTCTCAAACATCGTCCCTGTAAAAAAGAAAAATGGCAAACTTAGGGTATGTGTCGATTTTAGAGATTTGAACAAAGCCACACCAAAAGATGAATACCCGATGCCTATAGCCGACATGCTTATCGATGCTGCTTCCGGAAATAAAATCATAAGTTTTTTGGACGGAAACGCCGGATACAATCAGATATTCATGGCCGAAGCCGATATACCCAAAACGGCTTTCAGATGTCCGGGGGCTTTGGGGCTGTATGAGTGGAAAGTTATGACCTTCGGTTTAAAAAATGCCGGTGCTACTATCAGCGTGCTATGAACCATATTTTCCATGATTTGATCGGCAATACCGTGGAAATATACATTGACGACGTGGTGGTAAAATCCAAAGAAGACTGGCAACATTTAGCCGATCTGGAAAGGATGTTCGAAAGCACAAGGTTACATGGGCTAAAAATGAACCCTCTCAAATGTGTTTTCGGAGTATCGGCTGGACAATTTCTTGGGTTTACAGTGCATGAAGGAGGAATTGAAGTAAACCAAGCCAAAGTAAAAGCTATAGCTGATACTTGACCGCCGACAAGTAAAAAGGAGTTGCAAGTATTGATTGGGAAAATCAACTACTTGCGACGTTTCATCTCAAACTTGTCAGGGCGTATTCGGGCCTTTACGCCGCTGCTGAAAATTAAAGATAACCAAGAATTCAAATGGGGAACCGATCAAAAGAAGGCCTTCGACGACATAAAGGGTTATCTGATGAGTCCACCATTATTGACCGCACCAAAACATGGTATACCTTTCAGACTATATATATCGGCTGAAGGAGACACAATAGGAGCAGTCTTAACACAGGAAGCCGATAGGAAAGAACGTGTGATATTTTATCTAAGCCGACGCCTTTTAGATGCAGAAACCAGGTATCCCTTGGTAGAAAAATTGTGCCTATCTTTGTATTTTGCTTGTACTAAATTAAGGCATTATATGCTGGCATCGAGATGCGTCATAGTCTGCAAAACCGATATAATCAAGTACATACTATCTGCACCGATTTTGCGAGGTCGGCTTGGTAAATGGGCATACGCCTTGACTGAGTTCGACTTGACATATGAATCGGCTAAATCTGTAAAAGGGCAGGTTGTAGCCGATTTTATCGCGGGAAGTGAGACATTGACAGGATCGACCAATGTAGCTCCTTGGCAGTTATATTTCGACGGATCCGTTTGCCAGGAAGGTAAGGGCATCGGTGTAATATTGATTTCACCTAAAAAACAGGAGTACAACTTCATGTATCGGTTGAATGGCCGATGCTCGAATAATCAAGCAGAGTATGAAGCGTTGCTAAGAGGGCTGCAATTACTGGACCGCGTCGGGGTAAAAGACGTTGAAGCTTTCGGGGACTCAATGTTAATTGTACAACAAGTCAAGGGTGAATACCGATGCAATGATGATACGCTAACCCAATATTTGCAGCAATGCCTCCAGATTATCGAGACGTTTACCACATTTTCCATAGAACATATCCCCAGGGAAGCTAATGACAAAGCAAATCAATTGGCACAATGTGCATCAGGATACAGGATTGGAAGCCGACAAGAACCAATCGAGCTAAACGTTTGGCCGATTTTTTGTGTCCACCCTGTCGACTGGAGAAAAGAAATACAGGATTATTTGTCAGATCCATCTAAGCCGACTGAGCAGAAGGTCAGGCGCAAAGCACTCAAATATGTTCTGCTGGAAAGTGTATTGTACTTTCGAACCATGGAAGGCTTATTGCTAAGATGCCTGGGAATTGAAGAAGCCAAAATAGCAATGGGAGAAGTCCATGAAGGAATTTGCGGATCACATCAATCGGCCCATAAAATGAAATGGATACTGAGACGAACGGGATATTTTTGGCCGGCGATGTTAGAAGACTGCTTCAAATACTATAAAGGATGTCAAACATGCCAAAAGTTTGGTAACATACAGTCAGCACCAGCATCGACTTTACACCCGATAATCAAGCCATGGCCGTTTAGGGGATGGGGCATAGATATAATCGGCCAGATATTTCCATCATCCAGTAAAGGACATAAATTCATCCTTGCAGCCACAGACTACTTCTCGAAATGGGTTGAGGCTATACCACTCAAGAAAGTTACTAGCAAAGAGCTGATCGACTTTGTAAATGAACACATCGTCCATCGATTTGGAATTCCACAGACGATTACTACTGATCAAGGGACTGTGTTCATGTCTAACGAGTTCAAAGGTTTTGCGGAAAGTCTTGGGATAAAATTACTCAACTCTTCTCCTTATTACGCTAGGCCAATGGACAGGCCGAGTCATCAAACAAGACATTAATAAAATTAATAAAAAGGAAAATCGAGGAGAAACCGAGAAATTGGCATTCAACGCTATCGGAAGCCTTGTGGGCTTATCGGCTGTCCCATCATGGATCAACTAAATTATCACCTTTTCAGTTGGTGTATGGGCAAGAGGCCGTCTTACCCGTGGAAATCAACATCGGCTCAGTAAGACTATTTAAACAAGATGAGGCGTCAGCCGATGAGTACAAACAGGCAATGCTTGACAATCTAGATGACCTAGCTGAGCTAAGGCTGATCACGCTAGATCGACTTAAAAGGAATAAAGAAAGGGTTGCCAGGTCATATAATAAAAAGGTAATCTTAAAATCCTTCAATCAAGCCGATTTGGTATGGAAAACCGTGTTGCCAATTGGGTCTAAGGATAATCGATTCGGCAAATGGTCTCCAACTTGGGAAGGGCCTTATAAGATAAATCGGCCAATCGGCGGGAATTCGTATATACTGGAATCATTGGACGGGTTCGTCCTACCTAAAGCAATCAATGGGAAATATCTAAAGGTATATCACCCAAGCATATGGGTTGGGTCCTAACTACCGGAAGAGAGACATCAAGAAAACCATGCATGTAAAATCGGTCATACAGCCGACCGAGTCAGTCATTCAAACAACCATCACGGACTAAATATTGTTTACAAAATCGGCCACACAGCCAGTGCTACAGATTAGTTCATTAGAAGAAGTCGATGCTCTATTCTCAATCAGTGAAGCCCAGAACCAGGCAAGTGGGCTCCCAAAGCCGATAACGCCGCTGCCGCTCTGCCGATGGTAGCTTGAACACTGTCTATCAGTTGTTGATCGACTCCTGCATCACCCGGGACTGGAACTATCTTGGCTGATTGGTTCTTGACTTGAGCAAAAACCTCGCCAATTTGCCGCCTCTGAACGACCAGTGAAGATGTCAAGTCGGTGATGCCGAGCTGGCATTCAGCAAGTTCTTTTGCAACTAAAGCCAGCTGTTCTTCAAGTTTGATCTTGGTCGACTCCAGCTCTTGAGCTCTGTTCTTAGCCATTTTAAGTATAGCAGCACCCTGGTCAAATGTACTCTTTCGAGATTTGGCATCCGCTATAAGCTTGTCCAAGATCTCTTGGTCGGCTTGTTGGGCCTTCCTCTGTTCAAACCTTAGCTTGGCTGACTCCACGTCCAGCCGACGAGCGTCCAAGTGGCATACTTCTAGCAGTGCGTTCATAGCGGCAGGGGGAAGATCGGCTTGCACGGCCGCCATAGCATCCCTCAGAGGTTGCGTATTGGCCAATAGAGCCGCCTCCGGCTGCATCATCTCGTCCAAAAGACGGTTGAGTCGCTCTTGCATGCCCGGCTCGGCAGTAACGGCAGCCGATGCTGGCGCGGAAGCTGCTATTATGCGTTGAATATCGGCTGGATAGTCATCAGTAGCCATAACCTCCGGGTCGTCGAGCTCGTCCAAGGTGAAGCCTAGCAGATCGGCCAGATCAGTTGATGGCGCCTTGGGGTCAGGATCGGAAATATCAATCGTCGGGGGCGGTACGGCCGGTGGTGTTAGAGAGAGTGATGGAGGGATAGCCGATGTAGCACCTTGAGGATCGGCTATAAC
Organism: Rhipidocladum racemiflorum; assembly: GCA_036346355.1. Lineage (NCBI taxonomy): Eukaryota > Viridiplantae > Streptophyta > Magnoliopsida > Poales > Poaceae > Rhipidocladum > Rhipidocladum racemiflorum. Next base: position 20,847,516 of record CM070582.1, read on the forward strand.
CCCCGCTATCTGTATTGATGGAGATTGCTAGAAAACAAAAAGCAAGTCAGCAACACAAGACAAAACGTAAAGCAATATGACTACGCAAAGAAACTCACATCAGTAGCTGAATGCTCCGGAGAACCACGAGATGAATGCCTCACAGGTCTTGGTGAACGTCTGGAAGATTTCTTCCTCCTCTCTGTAGTAGACTCAGTTAAGCCTTGATAACGCGAGTAACATAATAGCCGACACAGAAAGTGACTTACTTGGAGCGCGTTGGCGAGCCAAGTCCGATAGGGATGGACCTTGGATGCCCAAAGTACCTGAGGTATATCCCGTAGTGCCGACAGATTGACCCGGACGTCTCTGTCGGCCACTACTGGCAGAAACATGGGGATCGGCTATTCATCCGCCAGCATCCGTGCCGCCCTGGAAAGATCAAGAACATATTTAACGAAAGCCGATAGCCAATATGGAAACAGATAAAAGGACACTAATACCTCTACAGCTACTGAGGAGTCAGTATAACCGGAACTCTCGCTGGGGCCAGAAGCCACCGTCGGCTCATGGAAATCAGGCAAAAAGGTAAGAATTATAGCCGACGGAGTTCTATCCATCAATAAGGCCTCCGATATCCTAGACCACCATTGCGAGAATGCGGCCGACCGACGGGAATTAAGATTGAAATGTGGCATAGAAAGGAGTTGAAATCCGTCGGCTACTTCGGGTACAATCTCCGCAGCAACACTGTTGGTCACTCGGGAACGGGGTCGATACAGGACAACAAAGGAAAGGAAGGAATGGTTTGCCCAAAACCCAATTGGCGGGCGTAAACCGAGGGATGATAAAATTCGTAAGAAGGTTGAAATGTCCTGTTGCGTGTATTCAAGCCGACGTGAATAATGCAGGGGGAGAGGATGATTTTATACATGTCTAAAGTGGACTGGGGCATCAAGGAACTATCGGCATCTAAGTGAAGGAACGATGGGCACGGGTGATCAGCCACATCAGTATAGCAGAAAAAATCTTGTTGGCCGAAGGAGGTTCTATCTAGGGTAAGGAAGAAAGATAGGTATTTGTGTAAGCCGACTGAATCGATTTTTAGCTCACCAGCTGAAGACATGATAAATCTCTCACCATAAGATCGGCTCATTCTATATTGGGGAACTACATGTTCCGAATAATCTTCCCGAGGGAAAGTTGAACTCCCCGAAGGTTCAGATAAAATTGATCGGCTAAACATGCAATAAAGCCATATCTGGATAAACCACAAAGGACCTCCTACATTGCCAACGACATGTTTGGCAAAACCAAAAAAGAGTCGGCTACGAATTACGTACATCATTTGGTACACCGCCCCGAGAAAAGTTTTGCCGAGGGGAAGCCGACGCCCCTCCACTAAACGCTCTGCTATCAACTGAAAGGATTGGGTAGGGCCAAGGGAGGCACCACAGAATAAGTATCGGTCTAACCAAAGATTAAGAAAAGCAGCATGCTCTTCAGCCGATACTGGACCATTGACCCTATTGTTATTCTGGATATATTTGTGCCAGCCCTCGCCCTTCTTGCGGATTAATTTAAAGGAAGGCTTTTCGCTAAAAGCCGATAGCTGGTCCCCATCTGGCCTAAGACAGCACAATTGGGCTACGTCGAGTAAGGTCGGGCCGATTGGGCCAGACGGGAACAAAAAGGCATTGAAAGAATCCGACCAAAAATAACAGGCCGCAGCCACCAAAGGTTAATTGGCTTCAGGGTCGGCTAGACTCAAAGATAAATATTCGGCTATACCCATTCTCTCCCATTCTACCCTCTTCTGAGCCGATACCCTAATAAACCAAGATCTCCATCCTTTTAGATTTGTAGGCCAAGCCCTAAAACTTTTTCCCCATTCGGAAATATTATATCCCGCAGCCGACAATGGGAGTCGGGGGATCTCATCGTTGATAACTGTGTCAGCCGACATAGTGCCTACCGGTCCTAAGTAGAATTGATCTAAACTCTGGGGAACTGGGATGAATACCTGCGAAGGGTCCATTTCAGCCGATTTCAAAGGAATGGAAGAAAGATGATGAAAGCCGATGATGCGTGAGTCGAAAGCTTGAAAGCGTGCAAATGACCGTGGGGGGGACCCCATATTTATACTACGGTAAAAAGAAGGCGAACGGGCGGGAGCGGTTATGCGTTTAAAACGCATTGAATTTTTTACGGCGCAGTTATTGGGGTCGTTCCCAAAAAGATTCTCCTGTGAAGCCGATACGGGTGAAAAAACCGGTACTCTTTTTGGAAAATAACTAGTTATCTTCCAAAAACGGGGGGCATATGTTTGCACCAAAATTCGGTATATGGTAAGACGAGTTTGAATCGGATAAAAACGTTCGTTTGGAAGGGATCAGATTATCAAATCGGAACAAAAAGCCGGTCAGATCGGAGGCCGATACGGAAAACACCGTGTTCGTATACAACTCGGATCGGCCCAATGTATTATAAAAGGGAGACATCAAACGGCGAGAATCAATCAATCCAACACACATCTACTACTTTTTACAGTTCCTTTTTACGTCGTTTTTCTTAGATTCATAGACCTCTCTGCAAGTCGACGGAATCAACATAGCTGCACATCGCCGATTGTTGGTTTTAGCCGATTTCACCCAGGTTCGATCTGCTTCGTCTTGCTATGCATCGCCTTCTCGAAGCCGATTTTACCTTGTATCCGGATTAACCGTAACGGGTTGATCTAGTTATCCCCTAATCGGTTTCTCGCCGACTAGCGAAAAGCCGATAAACATTGCTTTATCGGCTTTGATCAAATTACAAATCCTACCTTGTCAATTTCAGGTCAAATTGACTGGCACGCTCTGCAAACCCGGCGTTTGTCTTGTGTGTTCGTGGCTAGAAACCCTACTTCACGTTTTTAGCGCGAACAAGAACAAAAAGCAATACAAGGTGCTAGATTGAAGTGCTGTAGCGAAGCAAGCAAACGTGCCAAGCATTCAATCTGCACTGCTGCTACAGTATTCCTCGATTACTGTAGCAACATGGAAGGCTTACGTGATTTCCCACGAAAAGACAAAAGGTGAGTTAATTGCTATTGCACGTCTGATTTTGATCTTAGATTGATTCACTGTTTTAGCATCATAATTTGATTTGATTCATCCAAAATATTTCTAAGGCATCAAGTTAGTAATCCAAAAAGTTTGATTGGTTAATCCCTTGTAGATTTTGTTTAATCACGAAATTAGAGTTTAATCAATTCCCGTCATTATTGATACAGTAAACTTGCGAAGCTTGTAAATTTTGATCCGTTGTTCCGATTGAGCTGATTCTTCTTGGGTAAGTTTCTAAATTGAATCTAATTTCTACAGTAAAAATTTCACGTCAATCCGACAGTTGGATCTCCAGGAATTAGTGAACATCTATCAATCTGTTTTTGCATGAAATCGAAGCGATTATTTGATTCCGAATTGGGGTGAATTGTTAGTAGTTTAAAATTTTGCTTTTAGCTTCCGCGCAATCATTCACCCCTCTCTGATTGATATACTAGTATATATCGATCCTACAATATATATATTCAATTTTTTAATACTGCAAACGTGGCAAATGATAGCTTTTAGGATAGTTGCTGTAACTTTTTTGGGATCTTGCCACGAAGCCATAAAAATTGTGATTACCTTGAACATTAGTGATGAAATTTTGCATTACAAGTACCAAAATCACCCAAGTAATTGAAAAATATTAGCATCATTGAAACAGATATTGGCACCACTAAAATAAATGCCAAAGACGAAGAAAACCTTGAAAATAGTGAAAACCTTGAAAATAGTGCTAACATGCGGCTTGAGAGGTTATTTATATGCCAATTTAACTTATAGGGGCCAAGTAAAGGATTAGTAGATATAGGTGGCAAATTAAAAAAGTAGGTGACTAATAGGATGTTTATGGATTTTTCTTGTTTTTTTGAAGCATCACTGACACTGCTCGTGTAGGTTACTCAAAGGAATTTATAAAAATAACAAGCAGCAGGACGCGCTAGCTACTACAGAATGATCCATCACTATCGTTTCATCTGTGTCGTTTCCAAATTTTTGACTAAAAAACCGATTGTGATACATGTATGTCATTTGTAAATTTTGGTAACATGTTATCACAATCGGTTCTTTAACCGATTGTGATAACCCGTTTCCAGAACCGATTGTGATGAGGAAACGGGTTATTACAATCGGTTCTTTCTAAGAACCGATTGTGATGATGGACCACTTATCACAATCGGTTCTTTCTAAGAACTGGTTGTGATAAGTCCATCATCACAATCGGTTCTTTCTCATAACCGATTGTGATGAGCCTTGCTAGGTTTTATATCCTCTCGGGATAAACTCTCCTCTGTTGGTGTTATAGAGCAAAAAAAACTGTCGCCACCCCGAAAAATAGAATATACTCTTGTTGAAACTTAGACTTGGGGGAGAAAATCTGACATCCTTGAGGATGTGTGTTAAGAGGGTAAGTTGAAGCCCCAGCTTGAGGAAATTTCCCCTCTATTTTCCCTCATTTGAGGTTTTCACCATATTTATAAGCAAGCATTTAGTGGTGACGACGACACACATGAAACAAATTACATGCGTGTAGATCATCAAGAATGATTGTATTGTAAATAAAGTTGTAAGATTGCCAGGTCTAATTGAGACAAGCTAATACCATTTCAAGGGTAAAGTACCAGCAAAGTAAAAGTACAAACTTGCCAACTTGTTCTCTATAACTTGTTGTTGAACCTGTTTTAGTTAAAATATACATGACAATACTTCCATAAAGAAGGAAAGGGAAGCATTTTTCCACTCAACGCAAAATTATTAGTAATTACTTGCACATTCTTTTCACTCCATCCAAGCACAACACATAATCCCAAACAATTATTAGAACAATACCCAGAACAATACCGACACTACTAGTCCTTTCATATTGCAGTCGATTTTAGTTAAAATCGACACTAATAATCAAACCTATTGCTTTTTGTGATGGCAATGAAAGGAATGCATTTCAATAGCATATATACAGAAAGTTTAGTAAAGTGGAGACCGACTCGGCTTGAACTTAAATTAGATGGCAAATAGAATTAAAGGTGTGATGGACACCACATCACAATTGGTTCTAGCTTAGAACCGATTGTGATGAGGGTGGTCATCACAATCGGTTCTTACTCAGAATCGATTGTGATAAGGGGGCCCCTCATTACAATCGATTCTCAGCTAGAACCGATTGTGATGAGGGTGGTCATCACAATCGGTTCTAGCTCAGAACCGATTGTGATGTGCTCGGGATAGTCCCGCCAAAGTGAAAATTGGGCGCCAAAGTGAAATTTGGGTGTCGAGCGGGTTCCAATTTCAAAATAATTTTGCTGGGAGAACCACTGGCCTATATATTTATACACACCCTTGTGCTCACCACTCATCTCCTCCACTTGCTCCTCTCCCTCTCACTTGCTCTGTAGATAGATGCATAGACAGATAGATAGATAGAGAGAGAGAGAGAGAGAGAGAGAGAGAGATAGGAACCAAGGTGAAATGCGACTGCACTATGATGTGGATCTTGGTCTTGGAAGAAATCACTGCATGGAGTACTTCGGTAATAGTAAGGAACTAAACTTTGATTTATTGTGATTCGTTCTTGTCCAAATTAAATGTATTTCTTTATTTGCCCATTATATCATGTACTAGTTTTTCAGTCATTTTCAGATTCATAGTAATGGCAAATGGGCATGGCTACAAAGATGAGGAGGTGGTGTAGACCAAGTACAATGTGAACATGGAGTATCACTAGCTCTATAAATTGTTGCCATGTATATTCCATAAACACATGCACAATATTTTGTCAAGTGTATCACCGTCTTTTAATTGGATGAACGGGTAGATGATGCATGTATACTGATTGTTAAGTATGTTTATGCTCTATATTCATGTAAACGAATGCGATATGTGTACTGTAAAATATTTGTGTTCAATATATATTATGAATGATATTCATACCGTAAAACAATCAAAAATAGTGAAATGGGCTCATCACAATCGGTTCTGAGAACCGTATCGGTTCTCAGAACCGATTGTGATGAGGGGAGGCTCATCACAATCGGTTCTATGCTAGAACCGATTGTAATGACCGTTTATCACAATCGGGGAAAAATCGACTGTGATAGCGCTTCCTCATTACAATCGTTGGACTTTCTATCGCCACCAAAACCGATTGTGATGACGAAAAAGAACCGATTCTAATGTACATTCTTGTAGTAGTGTTGTATTGTGAAGTTAAAACATCATTCAAGCTGAAGCACCATCAGTTGAATTGAAACATCATTCAAAAGAGACTGTTTACTAAAATATGCCAAAATTTAATTTACATTGAGATAAGAGATACTAAAAGTTGGTATCTCTACCCTTTAAATTTTCTGTACTTCTTGTGCTACTTGCCTACCTTAATGTAAATTTTGGTACCTTCTAAGAATGGTAAACAATCTCCATTCAAAACCAACAAAAGTTGAATTGAAACATCAACTCAAGCACCATATATATCGAAGAAAGAACATAGTGCTCGTAATTTACGTTTGGTGAGGAAAGATTCAGACATAAAATCTCCATTCAAATTTCTTTTTCGGTATATATCTCGGACCTCCCGAAATCCAAAATCTTGACGAGATCTTAGAATTTCAAATAAAATTCGAACGAAATCACCGAGATTTCGGACGAAATCACCGAGATTTCGGACGAAATCACCGAGATTTCGTTTAAATTCAAATGACCAAAAAATGGTCAAAAATATGACAAAAAATTTTAATTTTTTTTGTGGATGATCTTGACCCCAATTCTAATCAAATCCGGATAACAAAAATCGAAATCTGGTAAAAAAAGACCGAGATTTCGGTCGAAATCACCGAGATCTCGCCGAGATTTAAATAGTTCATGTAGCATTTTGAGTTTTTTTTTAAATTTTTTTACTCGGCCGAGATTTAGGATCTCAGGGTGGGGTTGGGGTGGGGTCCGAAATCTTGCCGGGATTTGGATCCTTGGTGATGACACTTTTGCAGTATAACTCATCTGGAATGAATTTTAGTAAGTGATGACACTTTTGTACAATACTGTTCATTCTTAACGGCCTTTCATCTTTCATCCTTGAAATATTTTGTTGGTTGCCAATTTAGTTCCCTTGAGCATGCTAAGTTTGCATTTTTCTTCTTGTTACTGCTATCCTTATTCTTCAAAATAAGGATTGAAATGCCTTACATGGTTCATGTATTGCGTCTTCTGCTTGTTTAGATAAGAAATTTTTTTTGCTACTAACGTGGAAATACGAAAGAAAAGGCTCATAGTGAGGCATTCTCAAGAAAACTTTTGATAAAAAAGACATTAAGAGAAGCCTCTCTATTGGAAAATCTTGTAACACCCCAAAATCTTGCTTTCCTTAAATTCATGTGTGATTTGGCACTTTGGTGAATTTTTGGAATTTTCTGGAATTTATTTGGATTTATTTGGAATTTATTTGAATTTATTCCATTTTGAAATAATTAAAGAATTAAACTTTGCAAATAAAATTTTGTTGAAAATATTTTATTTGAGTCCAAAATGATCCAAAGTATTTTCCAGAATTTTTCTGGAATTTTTCTGAGTCTTTTGCTATTTTTAATGAATTAAATGAATTACTGGGAATTATTTTAATTATTAAATCGCTGGAAAATGCGAGTGGGTTTGCACTGTTCATCCGACCGAGCCGCACCCGAGTCAGACTCGAGTTCGACCCGAGCCAGCCGAGTCGGTCGAACCCAACCCTAACCCAAGTTGATCCCGACCGTTGGATCGAGATCCAACGGTCCGGATTGGATCGCATCGGTTCGAGCCGAGACCGGACCGGACTCGGTCGCGCCGCGGCGATCGCGGACCGTTGATCGCGCCACGTGGACGGGCCGATCGTCGTCGTCCCCGCCGGATCCGAGCCGGACTCCGCCGCCGCGCCCGCCGCCGTGGAGAACTAGGTTTCCGTTTTCCGCGCGGAAGCCGAGGCTATTTAATGCCCGGATCACACCCCGAGGATCGCCTGGACCTTGCGCAGCCACTGCCCTAGCTCACCGAGCCTCAGCCGCCGTAGATCCGCCGGAATCGCTCGCCGAAGTTTGAGGGGAAGCCGCCGCGGTTCTAGCCATTTTCCTCCGCCGACGCCCGCCGTCCTCCGCCGCGTCCAAGACCGGATCCGGAACCCCCGAAGCCAGGCGCACCCGAAGAGACCTTTCACTTCGCCGGAGCACGCCCCAAACGCCGTTCGTGTGGTCGCCGTCCTCGGCCACGGCACCAACTCCGCCGTGAAGCCATCGCCGACCCCGAGCTCCACCAACCGTCCGATCAAGATCCAAAGGCCCAGATCTCGCCACGTCACCCTCGGTGAGTTCTCCGTTGAAAATCCTAGATCTAATCTCAACCGTTGGATCTAGATCCAACGGCTTAGGTTGTGCCACGTAGCAGGAACTGCACCAGGCTAGATTGGATCTGGACCGTTAGATCAAGATCCAACGGCCCAGATCAACCCGTGCGCCCAAGCACATGAGGCCCAAATCCAATCCTAGCCGTCGGATTTCAAATCAACGGCCGAGATCTAGCCACGCGTCCGGGAAGTTGGACCGACGCGGTCGGCCGCCGTCGCTGCGGACGCCGACACGCTGGCCCGCATGTCGGCCGCCAAATCGCACCATGACGCCACGCCGACGCCATGGCGGGCCCGCATGTCGCTGGATCGCCTCGCCGAGCGCCGACGCCAAGAATGACGTCACAGCTGGGTCCCACTGCCGCACCGTGGCCGAGCCTCGCCGACGCCGGGCCGGTGACGCTACCCGAGGCGACCCACATGTCGGGCCTCACGAGGAGTCGTGGGACCGAGTCCACTGTGAGACCCGAGCCGAGCGTGGACCAAGTCCATGGACCGGCCGACGCCAGACCAATCGCAGGCTGCCACGTGTCCTTGCCGACGCAATAATTAATTTCCAAAAGAAAATGATTTATTAATTCGAAATAATGATTTGATTTTGATTCAAACTTCAAACGCTTATAACTTTTAAGTGCTCAACTCCGATTTGAGTGATTCAAATTTCTAAATTTGTATAAAATTGAGATCTACCTAAATATGAATTTTATTTAATTTTTGGACTAAAGTTTTTCTCTGTAAAATTATTTAATTGATTATTTAAACTTTAAATAATCATAACTTTTGCATTTTAACTCCAAATTTGACGATTCCAGTTTCTAAAAACTCATAAAATTATGTTCTCTCTGTTCATGGATTTTATTTGGATGTTTGGACACTTTTTGCCTATTGTTTATTCGTGTATTTGCTATTTACACGCTTTACGAGTAGACGTTGAAGTGCCGGAAGGATTCGAAGGAGAAGTATTGACTCAAGATCCAACTCAAGACCAAGAACAAGTACTTTTTGAAGGCAAGTTGTGCTTTGACCATGTTGATCCTATTTCGAAATCTATTTTGATTTAACCTATTGCATGCTAGTTCAAATAGAAAAATACTTTATTTAAATATGGGGGATTAGATAAACACCAATTTGCTGTATGACACCTTGATTATTTAAATATGTGCCATGACCCTTGTCACCCTAGTTGTGGATTACTAGTTGGACATTATTAGATTGCCAACATGGGTTTTAGACCGTTGTAGTATACTGCTTAGACCTGCTACGTGCTCATAACATGATTTTGGACAATCAAATGCTAATATTGACTTCATGATATATTGAACCTGTTTTGGAAAGGTATCATGTGATGTTGATGGCACGTGGTGCGTGGTAATCAACTGGGGTTTGATAAATAGTTTTCGACTGGGGCATGTGGCAAGAGTAATCAGGTGGGCCAGTTGTGGCATTGGGGATGTTGATTTGGTTCTTCGGGTAGTCTTGCCCTGGTCACCCTAAGGACTTAACCTTGCAAGCCTTTGAACTGGGTTTAACGTGCAACCACATGTCTGTAATGGGACGGACCTAGTTGACTAAGTTGCTGATAACGTACCTGTGGGACCTCAGGAGGTCAACTACACCCTTTGTGTAAGTTGTACGGGGGAGCGTACCGGGGCTGAGGCCAGGTACCCATCTAACGGTTGATTGGCCTAGACTTCGCCTTAGCTAAGGGAAGGGTTAGTGCGCAATAACCGGGGAGGACCACTTGTATTGTTAGAGGTTTCCGAAAGACTTTGTTACGGGAACTCGCCTTTGTGGTGTTTGACTGTATCTTGTGGGTAAAGTGCATAACCTCTGCAGAGTGTAGAATCTATTCGAATAGCCGTGTCCGCGGTATTGGACATCGCTCGGGAATTACAGTCAAGGGTTAGATTTTCTCAAAAATAACTTGGACTTGAAAGGTTGGGATGGATTAATAATGATGTTGGAAATGTGGGTTAGGATGGGAAAAATGTTTATTAAACTTCTTGACAGGTTATCTATACTTTACTTATTTCTACTGCTTTCGAATCTACTTATATTACTTGTCAAATGCTGTTTACTGCAAATATACCTTGAGCTATTCCTTTGTACCAAGCCATGCATATAGTATATTAGCCTGCATTCTGTGCATGACTTGCTGAGTACCAAGTACTCACCCTTGCCACCATATAACACCAGTTGAAGAGGAGACTACACCAGCTTTGGAGGAGGAGCTCCAAGAGGAACCGTCTACTTAGGGAGCGAGCCCAGTCAGTTGCCTGTGGTATACTGGATGGCGCCACGATGTTATCTTATTTGATTTTCCGCTGCTACTATTTCTCTCTTAATAAGTTTTGCCCTGCGAGGCGTACATTTGTGACTTGACCATAAGGTCGAGTAACCAGTTTGGTTATTTAAATAAAGTACTTTATTAGTATCGAATGGTATGATTGTGATATTTACCGATGTTAAGACTGTGTGCACTAGCGCGTTCCTGGACTAGTGTTGAATACACAGAGGGTCCGGATTTGCAAATTCGGGGTCCCGACAGAGGTGGTATCAGAGCCATACTGACCGTAGGCTCAACCCTAAGCTAGAATGGTCGTAGTAAGGATAAAACCTATTTTCTAAAGCTAAAAGTTTGTCAGGACAAGAAATGACATCTCGACTTATCCCCTTCTCTCTTTTCTTGTCTCTTGCTGAATTTTTCCTTACCTTATCACGATTTGAAAATTTCGAGTTCTTACGTGAGCACTCTTGTGACAGATGGAGGGAGAGTTCAACTACGTTGATCTGGGAGTTGGTCACGCCGCAGAACTTTGGCATATGCTACAAACTCTCGGAGATTTTGAGAAGCCCCAATACCAAGTGGAAGTGATCAGACAAGCGGGATTGATCAAGGCTTGTGATGTGAAGATTGAGGTACCTGCTAGGAAGAAGGGCCCAGGCAATCGCCCGATACACTGCACTGCCAGGAGGTCTACAATGCAGATGGGTATCCAAGAAGTATCACGACGAGCAATGCGACACATTACCCGTATCTACGCCAGAGAGTTGGAGAGCACGGTGTTCCGTTATCACCACAAGAAGAACAACCTTCTTGACCCGAAGGCGATTCAGGATGAGGATGCCATGGTCACACAGTTGGCACGATTTGTTGTCGCCCAGGAGGATGTACTCGATGATACAAGTAAAGAGCTACAGAAGGCCCGCAAGGAGATCACGACAGAGAAGAACAGATGGCGGGAAGCTCAAGAGTATGTGTCACACCTTCTGCGAAGGATTGACGAGTTGGAGATGGCTTTGTACGGACCAGAGCCAGAGCCAGTACTCGAGCTACACGAGCCAGATCCGGAGGAGTCAGATCTCGATGAGGACACGGCTTCTTCGACTACCACAGATGACACAGTTGCTGGACATGGCAATCGTTTCGCGCCTATGCCGCAGCACCCGTACCCAGGCCGTGGAGGTTTTCTCGATGAGTGAGCGTAGGTTCTATAGTGAGACTCCTTCGCCGAGTCGTGTCATAGAATAAAGAGTCACCCTTTAGGCGTTAGACTCCAATGTTAGTTCGATTTGGATTTTCATTGTTTGCTGAGTGTGCAGTATGTGTTGCAAGGCCCTTAGGCATTGTAAGCAGCCATACCAAGTTATTAATATCAATAATAAAGTTGGACCTTAAAGCTACACCTTTCGCCCCGCATAAGTTCCATATTACTTGTCTATTCTTGTTTCCCTCTCATCTCTAAAACTTAGAGCAAATCGACAGATGGTGAACACCCGCGGAAACTTTGGAAGCAATGGAAGTGGTTCTCGCCCAGAAACCCCAATGATGGAGCACCAAGACCGCCATCGATATGCAGAATTTGAAGCTTTTCTCGCTGCCCAGACTCGCTTGATGCATGCTATGATGCAACAAATGCAACACGCCATCGCCAGGCCACGCTAATCAAGTTAATCAGGACCACGCCGTAATACAAGACTGCCGAGTTCATGAGGACTCACCCACCCACTTTCTCTGGGAATGCCAATCCATTGGAGGCCGATGATTGGTTAAGATCAATCGAGAGGAAGCTACACATAGCTCAATGCATAGGAAATGAGAAGGTACTCTACGCTTCTCATCGCTTGGAAGGAACAATACGAATGGTGGGAGAATTTCTGTGCCACGCAAGAGAACCCTCAAGACATCACTTGGGAAGAGTTCATACCGCTCCGTTAAGATCACGTGCCTGAAGGAATCATGGACCATAAGAAGGAGGAGTTCAGAGCATCAAGCAAGGTAATCACCAGTGGCCGACTACGAACAAGTTCACACAGCCTAGCACGCTACGCACTGAGGATGTAGCGACAGATAAAGCCGCAGCCTCGTTTTATAAAGGGACTTAACTCAGATTGCAAGTAGAATTGATCACCCACACCTTTCCGCATTTCCAAGAATTGGTGAATAAGGCGCTTATTCTTGAGGACAAGCACAAGGAACTGGATGAGAACAGAAGCGCAGAATGCAACAAACAGGATCACGCCAGGAACGCAACAAATGGCCTCGAGAGTTGCACCAAATCAATTTTTCGATTCCACCACGAGAATGCTACAAGGACACCGTCACTAGCACCAAGACCTGTCAATCGAACTACTGCACCTAGCCCTCGCTTAGAAACGCTGCTCGAGCAAGAAGGAACAAAGTGAGACGCCGCTACAAATGCAACGAGCCAGACACTTTGCCAACAGCTGTCCAAAGAAGACAGCAGGAGTGACCCGATTCGCTTCAATCTAGGAACCACCCCAGCTAGGACGCCAAAGACCAGAGCCACACCCTGCATCGTGGTGAGAGGCCGAGTCAACCATGTCACCGCAGATGCACCTTTGCAGAATGCTACTGACGTCGTGATCGGGTAAGTTACTTGTTAACTCGCACTGCAACAGTTTTGTTTGACTCTGGAGCTTCGCATTCCTTTGTTTCGCAAGGCTTTGCTGCTAGTCATGATTTGGGGATTGCAAGACTTAAGTGCATGCTTTTAGTTCAAACCCCTGGTTCCGAACTCCGAGCGAAAGTAGGATGTTCCGGGGAGAGAATACTAATAGATGGAATAGAGTTCCTAGCGAACCTTATTATTTTGGAGACCCAGACCTTAGACGTTATTTTGGGAATGGACTGGTTATCCAAGCACAAGGCCGTATTGGATTGTGGACGAAGGACTATCTCAGTTGAGAGCCCGTGTGGGAAGAAAGTGGAATTTCAAGCTACTGCCGTTAGAGATGGACAGTTGATGGTTAACAGTACCAAGACAATCAGCATAGAGGATGTCTCAGTAGTGAATGAGTACCCAGATGTTTTTCCTGAAGATCTACCTGGTATGCCGCCAGACAGGGACATAGAGTTTGTGATAGAACTTGTACTGCACAAGACCGATAGCAAAGAGACCCTATCGGATGTCCACCGAGGAGTTGGTAGAGATGAAGAAACAGCTAGAGGAGTTAATGGAGAAAGGATTTATCGACCGAGTTCGTCGCCGTGGGGAGCACCGCTTTGTTTGTCAAGAAAAAGGACGGAGTTTCAGGATGTGCATCGACTACCGTGCACTCAATGAAGTCACCGTGAAGAATAAGTACCCGCTACCCGTGATTGATGATTTGTTTGATCACCGAGAGGAGCCGGAGTTTTCTCCAAGATTGATCTCGAGATCGGGATACCATCGATTGAAGATCCGATCGTAAGATATTCAAGATCGCATTCTCGTCAAGATATGGACATTACGAAGTTTACGCCATGTCCTTTGGATCGACGAATGCGCCAAAGATATTTCATGAATATGATGAATAAGGTGTTCATGGAATATTTGGACAAGTTTGTTGTCGTGTTCATAGATGATATCCTAATCTACTCCAAGACAGAGGAGGAACATGCCGAACACTTAAGGCGAGTTTTGGAAAAGCCGAGGAACAAAGAACTTTTCGCCAAGTTCAGCAAGTGTGATTTTTGGAAGGATAAGGTAGAATTCCTCGGACATGTAATGACCGCATGAGTCGCCAGTAGATCCAAGCAAAGTAGAAGCGGTGTTACATTGGGAGCAAACAAGATCGTGACCAGATCCGAGTTTCCTTGGAATGGCAGGATACTATCGCCGCTTTCATTGAAGGCTTTTCGACAATTGCAAAACCTCTTACGCAATTCTGCTGAAAAAGGAGAAGAAGTTTGCATGGACGCTTGAATGTGAGAAAGGATTTCAGAGTGAAGAAGCGATTGACATCGGCACCGGTGTTAGTTCTACCGGATGTTAATCAAAGCTTTGATATTTATTGTGACGCATCGCGCCAAGGACTTGGATGTGTGCTGATGCAGAATGGAAAGGTTGTCGCTTATGCATCAAGGCAGTTGAGGCCGCATGAGGAAAATTACCCGACGCATGACCTAGAGTTAGCTGCCGTAGTGCATGCCTTGAAGATATGGCGTCACTATCTGATCGGGAACAGATGTGAAGTGTATACGGATCATAAGAGCCTTAAATACATATTCACCCAGTCGGATCTGAACATGAGGCAGAGGAGATGGTTAGAGTTGATCAAGGACTACAATGTTGGAATCCATTACCATCCCGGGAAGGCCAACGTAGTAGCCGATGCTCTGAGTCGGAAGAGCCATACCGTTAGTACGTTGCTAGCCACAAATCAGGATGAATTATGTGAGGATTTTCAGAAAATGAAGATTGAGGTAGTACCTAGCGGATTCTTGGCCGCATTAGAAGTAAAGCCTACTTTAGAGGACCAGATCCGAGACGGACAGAAGGATGATGACAAGATCCGCAGGATTAAGTCCATCAAGGAGGAAGGCAAGGCAGAGGACTTCAAGTTGGATGAGCAAGGCACGTTATGGATGAAGGATCGCATTTGTGTGCCTAACAAGAAGGAGTTAAAGCAACTGATTTTGGAAGAAGCCCATGACTCCAAGTACTCAATTCATCCTGGAAGCGCCAAGATGTATCAGGATCTGAAGGAGAGATTCTGGTGGCCGAGTATGAAGCGTGAAGTAGCCGAGCATGTTGCATTGTGCGACGTATGCCAGAGAGTCAAGGCAATGCATCAGAGACCAGCAGGATTGCTACAGCCACTGAAAATACCTGAGTGGAAGTGGGAGGAAATCAGAATGGATTTCATTACCGGTTTGCCTAAGACTCAAGGAGGATATGACTCCATATGGGTTATAGTGGATCGCTTGACCAAAGTTGCCCATTTTATCCCCGTGAAGACCACTTACTCGGGGGATAAATTGGCAGAGTTGTACATGATCAGGATCGTCTGTTTGCACGGAGTGCCAAAGAGGATTGTATCTACGTGAGGTACCCAATTTACCTCAAGGTTTTGGAATAAGTTGCATGAAGCCATGGGAACCCGTTTGAACTTCAAGATCTGACCTATCATCCACAGACGGATGGACAGACCGAAAGAGTCAACCAGATTCGAGGATATGTTAAGAGCTTGTGCATTGGCTTATGCTACCTCTTGGGATAAGAGTTTGCCGTATCTTGAGTTCGATTACAACAATAGTTATCAGGCTAGTTTACGATGTCACCTTTTGAGGCATCAGATGGTCGACTCGTCGGACGCCATTGAATTGGAATGAGACCGGCGAGCGCCGTGTCTTCGGGCCTGATATTCTTCAAGAGGCTGAAGAGCAGATTGCCATGATTAGGGAAAGGTTGAAGATCGCCTAATCACGACAGAAGAGTTATGCTGACAACCGTCGCCGAGACTTGAGTTTTGAACCGGAAGACTTTGTATACCTCAGAGTTACGCCTCTCAGGGGAGTTAAGAGGTTTCATGCCAAAGGGAAACTTGCACCCCGTTATGTTGGACCATTTAAGATTTTGAGCCACAGAGGCGAAGTTGCTTATCACCGGAGTTGCCACAATCGTTAACGAGGAGTACATGACGATTCCATGTGTCCTGGCTTGAAGAAGTGTCTCCGAGTTCCTGAGGAACAGACGCCGCTAGAGTCAATTGAGTTGCAAGAGGATTTGACTTATAAGGAGCATCCCGTGAAGATTTTAGACACAATGGATCGAGAAACTAGAAACAAGTCAACCCGTTTACAGAGAGTTCGATGGAGCAACCATGCAGAGAGCGAAGCGACTTGGGAGCGCGAAGAGGATTTGAAGAAAGAGTTTCCAAACCTATTCTGTAGTAAGCCCTGAATCTCGGGGACGAGATTCTATTAAGGGGGGGAGGTTTGTAACACCCCAAAATTTTGCTTTTCTTAAATTCATGTGTGATTTGGCACTTTAAGAAATTTTTGGAATTTTCTGGAATTTATTTGGATTTATTTGGAATTTATTTGAATTTATTCCATTTTGAAATAATTAAAGAATTAAACTTTGCAAATAAAATTTTGTTGGAAATATTTTATTTGAGTCCCAAATACCCTAAAATATTTTCCAATTTTTCTCGAATTTTTCTCGAGTCTTTTGCTATTTTTAATGAATTAAATGAATTTCGAAATTATTTTAAATATTAAATCATTGGAAAATCGAATCGAAGTCGGTTCTTGTTCATCCGACCGAGCCCGAGTCGACTTCGAGGTCGAGTCCGACCCGAGCCACGTGATCCGGTCGAACCTTGATCGATCCGAACCGTTGGATCGAAATCCAACGGTCGGAAATTGGCCGCACCGATCCAACCGGATCCGGTCCGGATCCGTTGCGCCCGGGAAATCTGGGCCGTTGAGCGGGACGCGTGGACGGCCGTGATTGCGTCGTCTTCCCGTGACCGAGCCGGACTCCGCCGCCGCGTAGCCGCCGCGTCCGGTTAGGTTTCCGTTTTGTGCACGCATGCCGAGGCCATTTAAGGCGTGGGTCATCGCCCGAGGACCGCCGTTTGTGTGCGCACCTGTTGCCCTAGTTTCCAACGCCCAAGCCGCCGCCGTCGCCTCACGATTTCTCGCCGAAGTTTGGGGTGTGCCGCCGCGGTTTTCCTTCGTTTCCGGCGCCGTTCGTCATCCTCCGCCGCGTTCGAGCCCGGGTCTGAGAACCTCGCGTCAAGGCGCACCTATTGGGTGCACTCACTTGGCCGGAGACGCCCCGAAGCGCCGTTCGTGTGGTCGCCGTCCTCAGCGCCGGCAGCCGCAACGCCGCCGCGTGCCATCGTCGTCATGAAGCTCGGTGAACCGCTGGATCAAGATCCAACGCACGCAGGTGAGGCCACGCCGCCTGCTATCGCTCCCGCCCTCGATTAGATTTCAACCGTTAGATTTAGATCGCATTTACCGAGGTTAGTTGCGTTGTAGCTTTAGGGTTAGATCTGGACCGTCCGATCTAGATCGAACGCCCAGATCGACGGTGCTGATTTAGAACGCCAGTAAATCCTAGATCTAATCGCGCCGCTGATTTTCAAATCAACGGCACGATCGAGCCACGCGTGTGCCTAGCGCCACACGCCGCGTGGCGCTCGACACGCTGGGCCTGCGTGTCGGGCCAGGACAATCGAACCGCACCATGACGTCACCGCTGACGCCACGGTGGGGCCCGCATGTCGGCCGAGTTGGACCGCACGGGTTAATTGCGTCGCGTGACAGCGACATGTGGGCCCACATGTCGGCGACACGCGGAGTCGTGGATCGAGTCCACGGTAGACCCGAGCCGGCGTGGACCAAGTCCATGGACCGGCCGACGCCAGCCAACCAATCAGAGGCTGCCACGTGTCCATGCCGACGCAATAATTAATTTCCAAAAGAAAATAATTTATTAATTCGAAATAATGATTTGATTTTGATTCAAACTTCAAACGCTTATAACTTTTATGCTTCAACTCCGATTTGAGTGATTCAAATTTCTAAATTTGTATAAAATTGAGACCTACCTAAATATGAATTTTATTTAATTTTTGGACTAAATTTTTTCTCTGTAAAATTATTTAATTGATTATTTAAACTTTAAATAATCATAACTTTTGCATTTTAACTCCAAATTTGACGATTCCAGTTTCTAAAAACTCATAAAATTATGTTCTCTCTGTTCATGGATTTTATTTGGATGTTTGGACACTTTTTGCCTATTGTTTATTCGTGTATTTGCTATTTACACGCTTTACGAGTAGACGTTGAAGTGCCGGAAGGATTCGAAGGAGAAGTATTGACTCAAGATCCAACTCAAGACCAAGAACAAGTACTTTTTGAAGGCAAGTTGTGCTTTGACCATGTTGATCCTATTTCGAAATCTATTTTGATTTAACCTATTGCATGCTAGTTCAAATAGAAAAATACTTTATTTAAATATGGGGGATTAGATAAACACCAATTTGCTGTATGACACCTTGATTATTTAAATATGTGCCATGACCCTTGTCACCCTAGTTGTGGATTACTAGTTGGACATTATTAGATTGCCAACATGGGTTTTAGACCGTTGTAGTATACTGCTTAGACCTGCTACGTGCTCATAACATGATTTTGGACAATCAAATGCTAATATTGATTTAATGATATATTGAACCTGTTTTGGAAAGGTATCATGTGATGTTGATGGCACGTGGTGCGTGGTAATCAACTGGGGTTTGATAAATAGTTTTCGACTGGGGCATGTGGCAAGAGTAATCATGTTGATTTGGTTCTTCGGGTAGTCTTGCCCTGGTCACCCTAAGGACTTAACCTTGCAAGCCTTTGAACTGGGTCTAACGTGCAACCACATGTCTGTAATGGGACGGACCTAGTTGACTAAGTTGTCGATAACGCACTGTGGGACCTCAGGAGGTCAACTACACCCTTTGTGTAAGTTGTACGGGGGAGCGTACCGGGGCTGAGGCCAGGTACCCATCTAACGGTTGATTGGCCTAGACTTCGCCTTAGCTAAGGGAAGGGTTAGTGTGCAATAACCGGGGAGGACCACTTGTATTGTTAGAAGTTTCCGAAAGACTTTGTTACGGGAACTCGCCTTTGTGGTGTTTGACTGTATCTTGTGGGTAAAGTGCATAACCTCTGCAGAGTGTAGAATCTATTCGAATAGCCATGTCCGCGGTATTGGACATCGCTCGGGAATTACAGTCAAGGGTTAGATTTTCTCAAAAATAACTTGGACTTGAAAGGTTTGGATGGATTAATAATGATGTTGGAAATGTGGGTTAGGATGGGAAAAATGTTTATTAAACTTCTTGAAAGGTTATCTATGCTTTACTTACTTCTACTGCTTTCGAATCTACTTATATTACTTGTCAAATGCTGTTTACTGCAAATATACCTTGAGCTATTCCTTTGTACCAAGCCATGCATATAGTATATTAGCCTGCATTCTGTGCATGACTTGCTGAGTACCAAGTACTCACCCTTGCCACCATACAACACCAGTTGAAGAGGAGACTACACCAGCTTTGGAGGAGGAGCTCCAAGAGGAACCGTCTACTTAGGGAGCGAGCCCAGTCAGTTGCCTGTGGTATACTGGATGGCGCCACGATGTTATCTTATTTGATTTTTCGCTGCTACTATTTCTCTCTTAATAAGTTTTGCCCTGCGAGGCGTACATTTGTGACTTGACCATAAGGTCGAGTAACCAGTTTGGTTATTTAAATAAAGTACTTTATTAGTATCGAATGGTATGATTGTGATATTTACCGATGTTAAGACTGTGTGCACTAGCGCGTTCCTGGACTAGTGTTGAATACACAGAGGGTCCGGATTTGCAAATTCGGGGTCCCGACAGTAGTCCCCAAGCCCATAAGGTCATCGTACGCCCTCGACTCGTCGTCCTATGTTTGTTGATGCTGGACGGGGGTACTAAAAGACTCCTGCGGCAATGATGGGGACGGTGACATGTTGATGTGTACTCCTCCTTGAACGTTCGCCCCAGCACCTATTTCAACGTAGCCGCCTCCATGGCCCCGGCCGCTCTCATGGCTCGGGACTGTCGGGACCCCGAATCTGCAAATCCGGACCCTCTGTGTATTCAGCACTAGTCCAGGAACTCGCTAGTGCACACAGTCTTAACATCGATAAATATCACAATCATACCATTCGATACCAATAAAGTACTTTATTTAGATAACCAAACTGGTTGCTTGACCTTATGGACAAGTTACAAATATACGCCTCGCAAGGCGAAACTTAATAAGAGAGAAATAATAGCAGCGGAAAAAGTAAGATAACATCGTGGCGCCATCCAGTATACCACAGGCAACTGACTGGGACTCGCACCCTAAGTAGACGGTTCCTCTTGGAGCTCCTCCTCCAAAGCTGGTGTAGTCTCCTCTTCAACTGGTGTTGTATTGTGGCAAGGGTGAGTACTTGGTACTCAGCAAGTCATGCACAGAATGCAGGCTAATAGACTATATGCATGGCTTGATACAAAGGAATAGCTCTAGGTATATTTGCAGTAAAACAACATTTGACAAGTAACATAAGTAGATTCGAAAGCAGTAGAAACAAGTATAGCATAATTAACTTTTCAAGGAGTTTAATAAACATCTTTCCCATCCTAATCCACATTTCCATCAACATCATTATTAATCCAACCCAACCTTTCAGATCCAAGTTATTTTCAATAAAGTCTAACCCTTGACTGTAATTCCCGAGCGATGTCCAATACCGCGGACACGGCTATTCGAATAGATTATACACTCTGCAGAGGTTATGCACTTTACCCACAAGATACAGTCAAACACCACAAAGGCGAGTTCCCGTAACAAAGTCTTTCGGAAACTTCTAACAATACAAGTGGTCCTCCCCGGTTGTTGCACGCTAACCCTTCCCTTAGCTAAGGCGAAGTTTAGGCCAACCAAACGTTAGATGGGTACCTGGCCGCAGCCCCGGTACGCTCCCCCGTACAACTTACACAAAGGGTGTAGTTGACCTCCTGAGGTCCCACAGGTACGTTATTAGCAACTTAATCAACTAGGTCCGTCCCATTACAGACATGTGGTTGCAAGATTGACTCAGTTCAAAGGCTTGCATGGTTAAGTCCTTAGAGTGACCAGGGCAAGACTACCCGAAGAACCAACACAACGTTCCCGGTGCCACAACTGGCCCACCCGATCATTCTTGCCACATGCCCCGATCAAAAGTTAATTATCAAACCCCCAGTTGATTACCATGCACCACGTGCCATCAACATCACATGATACCTTTCCAAAACAGGTTCAATATATCATTAAGTCAATATTAACATTTGATTGTCCAAAATCATGTCATGAGCACGTAGCAGGTCTAAGCTGTATACTACAATGATCTAAACCCATGTTGGCAATTTAGTAGTGTCCAACTAGTAATCCACAACTAGGGTGACAAGGGTCATGGCACATATTTAATTAATCAAGGTGTCATACAACAAATTGGCATTTATCTAATTTCCCATAATTAAGTAAAGCATTTTCTAATTTAAACTAGCATGCAATAATTTGAATCAAACTAGGTTTCAAAATAGGATCAACATGGTCAAAGCACAACTTGCCTTCAAAAAGTACTTGTTCTTGGTCTTGAGTTGGATCCTGAGTCAGTACTTCTCCTTCGAATCCCTCCCAAGACTTCAACGTCTACTCGTAAAGCGTGCAAATAGCAATACACAAATAAACAATAGGCAAAAGCATCCCAAAACTCCAAATAAAATCCATAAACAGAGAGAACATAATTTTATGAATTTTTAGAAACTGGAATCGTCAAATTCGGAGTTAAAATGCAAAAGATATAGCATTTTGAAGTTTAAATAATCAATTAAATAATATTACAGAGAAACACTTTAGTCCAAAAATTAAATAAAATTCATCATTAGATAGATCTCAATTTTATACAAATTTAGAAATTTGAATCACTCAAATCGGAGTTGAAACGCAAAAGTTATAAGCGTTTGAAGTTTGAATCAAAATCTGAAATCATTATTTCGAATTAATAAATCATTTTCTTTTTCGGAAATTAATTATTGCGTCAGCCTGGACACGTGTCAGCCTCTGATTGGTTGGCTGACGTCAGCCGGCTCATGGACTCGGTCCACGCTCGGCTCGGGTCTACCGTGGACTCGGTCCACGACTCCACGTGTCGCTGACATGTGGGCCCCACATGTCAGTGTCACGCACGCAATTAACCCGCGGCGTCCAACTCGCCGACATGCGGCCCAACCGTGACGCCGGGCCGTGACGTCATGGTGCGGTTCGGTTGTCCCGCTGACACGCGGGCCCCGCGTGTCAGAGACACGCGCTCACGCGCGCGTGGCGTGGCTTGGGTACACGTGGCACAATCTCGGCCGTTGATTTGAAAATCAACGGCCCAGATTGGATCTATGCTTCACGCGTTTGGGGTGAACGCGGTCAATCTGAGCCGTTGGATCTTGATCCAACGGTTGGAAACGATCCTAACCCGTAACGTTATCCACAGTACGGGCGACGTGGCCGATCGTGGGCCGTTGGATCTTGATCCAACGGTCCAGATCTAATCTGGATTCTAGGGTTTGGGGGAAAACGTGGGCTCACCGTGACGGTCGGATCTTGATCCAACGGTTGTGCGAGCTCGGGGGCGGCGATGGCAACGCGGCGGCGCGGGCTCACCGGACGCGAGGACGGTGACCAAGCCGACGGTGCTGCGGGGCCTCTCCGGCGAGATGAGTCCTCCCTTCGGGTGCGCCTTGGCCTGAGGGTCTCGGAACTGGGCTCCAACTCGGCGGAAGACGGCGGACGGCGGGACGAGGCAACAACCGCGCGGGAGAGAGAGGACTCAATGAGCAATTGCAAGGTGACGGCGGCGGATAGGGCTCGGAGTTGGGGAAAACGATGCGCCGCAGGTCGAGCGAACCTCGGCAACGATTCCACGCCTTAAATCTGCGCGAACGTCGAGTCGCTCGGTTTCATGGCGAGCCGTTCTGAGCGGCGAGTCCGTCCCGGATACGGCGAGATGACGTGGACGCACGCGGGCCGTCCACGTGGCGCGATCGACGGCCGAGATTGGCTCGGGCGCGGCCGTGCCTAGCGCGGATTGATCCTGACCGTTGGATCTTGATCCAACGGTTCGGATCCATTTGGGTCAGGGTTGGTTTGATCGAGTCAACTGGCTCGGGTCGGACTCGAGTCCGACTCGGGTTCCGACTCGGTCGGATGAACAGTACTCGACCCGATTGATTTTCCAGCGATTTAATAATTAAAATAATTTCCAGAAATTCATTTAATTCATTAAAAATAGCAAATGACTCAGAAAAATTCCAGAAAAATTCTGGAAAATATTTTAGGGCATTTGGGACTCAAATAAAATATTTCCAACAAAACTTTATTTGAAAATATAATTTATTTAATTATTTCAATATGGAATAAATTCAAATTAAATCCAAATAAATCCAAATAAATTCCAGAAAATTCCAAAAATTCACCAAAGTGCCAATTCACTCATGAATTTAAGAAAAGCAAAATTTTGGGGTGTTACAGGGACCCGGGACGAAGTCGATGCTCTGGGTTGGTCTTGCTGCCACCGAGGAGGCACAAGCGTTGCACGTCTATCCATGGACATGCTCCTCATCAGGGGGCTCGGTGCGGGCGGCGCCTCGTACGGTACATCCTCGTAATCACGTTGGGTAGACGGTCTATGGCCACCAACATCTCTGACCGCATTTCTTATGCGGTGGCCCGTGCGGCGAAGAAGGTTCCGTAAAGGATTGCTTGATTGACGTTGTCGCGTCAGGATCGCGTGAGGATCTCGTCCTCCTGGTCATGCATGTACTCCGCCTCACGCCTCTGCAAATTAACATGTATCGAATGTTTAATTGGGTATATCCCCGGTTTTTAATATGTGATAGGTGCGATCCGTACCAGTGTGTGCATGCGCTCTGCGTACTCCTCCGCATAGCCATGTTGCACTGGCATCGCCACAGCCCTGTCTAGGAGCACCGCCCGTGTGCGAGGTCTCAGATCAAGGTACCCAAATGTGTCCGTCTCGTGCGGCTGCGCTGATGGGTTCCAGACGCCCTCGGTGGCCATCGAGTTCCACCTCTCAATATGCAGGCTATTCCGTGCGACCAGTTGTAGTTGTGCCCCGATGTGCTCCTCCCGGATCAATCCAACACGTTATTAATGGTTTCCACAAGAAGCGTGAAAGTAATGTGACATATAGCGACATACCCATGGGAGCTTTGAGTCTGTCGGAGGCGGTGGAGGGAAAGACTGCAGTACCCAAATTACGCCGAACGCGCTCCGGAGAGTATGGCTCAACAACACTCATGCACAGGAGGAAGCATTTCGTCATCCAATAATGAGGCTCCCCCGTGCACAGATTGGAGATATGGCCTCCCGACGCAACCTCCTCCGTGGCCTGGGTGGAAAAGGGATCCCACGTGACCTGCGCTGATGTCAGGAAGTCTAGGTCCCCCACGAGACGAGGGTAGGAGCCGCGGTCTAATTCCTGGGCCCATCGAAGTCTGGCATGCATCCATTTGTAACCCAAGGTTGGCCTTGCGAGTGGACGCACGTTAGCTTCATCAACAGGCACTGGGTAGTACCGCCTTGACACTCTTGGTCGCGCTATGGGTAGGTACGACCAGGACCACAACTGTAGAAGCAGGGGGCAACCTCCCATTATTGAAGTTGGTCGTGATCGTGGCGGCAGGCCGCACACATCTCGCGATATGTGTCTGCGAGAACTGCCGAGCCCCAGCCGTAGATGTCCGGTGCTGCATCTTCTCGCACCTGCTCGGCTAATTCCCGAGCGACCTAAACGAGGTGGGGGGCAACGAAATCACCATTTCTGTTTGTAAATAAAATTCCTGCAAGGAGGAAATATAGGTACACCTCGAAGTGCCTATTTATTTGACCGGGATCAGCGTTTTCAGGACATGGTCCAGCCTCCGGGAGACTGTCGAGCCATGTGAAAGAGACTCCCTGATCACAGTTCCCCGTGTACGTTGTGCCAAACCTGCATCGAAGAAAATCACCTGTTAGGAAATCACGTTAGCTCCCAGATAAGTGTGGTCCGTGTGCTTTCACATTTATTACCTTTCCTCTACATAGTTCTTCCATGCCTCTTTGGAGGGCTTGCGCACTACGAGGGGTTTACCGGAAAGTGGAAGGCCAAATAACATGGCGACATCTTTGAGGGTCACCGTCATCTCGCCGAAGGGGAGGTGGAAAGTATGCGTCTCCGGACGCCATCTGTCGACCAACGTGGTGATAAGGGCCCCGGCCCGCCTAGGCATCGAGTCCGCCGCCATCTCTTTCGTCGGCTCCACGCACCATAAATGTGAAAGCTAACAGGCCTGTCCGTCCGAGGCCGTATATGAACTCAGGGTCCAATCTCTTAATGTTATGGGAGCCACGCATGAGGAGAGTGTTCAGCTACAAGGACAGAGCAAGTAAACATATTGAGCATAACGAAAGGTGTGTACGCTTGCGATACGTTACGACAGTGAAGTAATGACGTTACCGTCTGACCAGAGGCCCACTTACGGGCCCTGTGGTCGTCATCATACTTCGATCGCAATAGCTCCGGCAACTCCATCACAATCCTGCATAATCTCGAGGGAATGAAACAATGAAATACAAAAAAAAACATCAGAAGAAATTACAGAACCACTCTACTTACACAAAGAAATTTAGGTTCATAAATTACATAACTGACATTTCACGAAGAGAATGCAAAATGAAGGTAGTAAGAAGATGTTGCATGTCTAATGCGTATAGTTGAAATATTACATTGGAAAACATCAACCTCTATTTGGGCAGCCTCTACGGTCATGCCCTGTCTGCCTGCAGATGCGACAACGCCGAAGGCCATCGTCTCGCTGAGACGCATCCATGTCACCCTCAAACCGCGCAGAACGCGGTCTACCCGGCGTATCGCACCTTAGTGTGGGGTACGGGAGCCACGTAGGGGGTTCGAAGGTCTTGTAGTTCGTGCCGATGTTGAACGGTTCGAAATGCCCCGTCCATGTTGCTCTAACGGCATCCATACGGTAGTACGGTGTGACATATTGTGTGCCGTCGTTGTCCCCCATATCACGGCACGCTGCTAGCACGTGCGAGCAGGGGATGTGCTCTAGGCGAGGCTTGTTGCATGAGCAGGTCGCCTCAAATATGCCGAGCTGGCATCTCTGGTTTGTGTCCCCCGCGGAGTATCCCGAACGGTGCTTGCGCTTGCACTCGACGAGAAAAATGTTCTGCGCAGGGTCCATCATGCGCGTGCGGTGGAATTGAGCTTTACGCCTCTGACGCCAGAACAAAGCCTCGACACGGGGAGCGAAGGTTGAGCCGCAATTGTACGCCGCCCTTTGGCGATCAACAAAGTATTTCGCGGTCCTAAAAAATGTGAGCTCAATGATTAGGCAAATGGGTAGGCAACGAGCCCCCCGCAGCACATTGTTGTACGACTCGGCAAAGTTCGTCGTCATGATGGAGTATCTGCAGAAGAGAAGCATACCGCTTAGGTGCAAAACAGTGCTGTCAAGTGATGTGCTACCGTACTAGAGAGGGCATTATCTTACCGAGCACCGTTTGTATCGTGCGCCCAGGCCCATCTCTCAGCGGGTTTACGAGCTATCCATTGCGCGAATGTCATCTTGCGCCGTACGAAGACCTCCGAGCCACCAATTACCTGTGTGCCCTCCATGGTCTCTTCCGCCACCAGTTCCTTTGAGCGCTGCTCACCGGTTAAATATCGTATCGAACTTGCGCAGTTGGTTTTGCATGCATAGGGTTTTGAATAGCTTCACCATGTTCTTGTTCCTGCACATGGTGTACAGGTTCGCCCCCAGGTGACGCATGCACCATCTACGCTAGACGTCTCTCCACAGGCAAGGGCAATCTTCATCTTCCGCCATTCTATCGAGGGCGTTCAGCAGCCTTGCATTACGGTCCAATACGACGCACACACCGGCCCTATCCCGCACCACACGGGTCTTCACCAGGGACAGGAACCAGAACCAGCTGTCGTTGCTTTCGCTCTCGACCACGGCGAACGCCAGCGGTAGTAGCTGGTTGTTTGCATCGGCAACTACGGCGGTAAGAAGGGTGCCATTGTACTGGCCGGATAGAAATGTCCCATCCACGCATATAACAGGACGGCAGTTGCTGAATGCCGTGATGCATGGACCGAACGCCCAGAACACCCTGAGGAGGTAG
Organism: Rhipidocladum racemiflorum; assembly: GCA_036346355.1. Lineage (NCBI taxonomy): Eukaryota > Viridiplantae > Streptophyta > Magnoliopsida > Poales > Poaceae > Rhipidocladum > Rhipidocladum racemiflorum. The sequence goes on from CM070582.1 coordinate 20,875,008, forward strand.
TAGTGTTCTGGAGCAGTCGTTCCATCGGGAAGCTGCACGGGTTCAACAGCAATAGCATATTCGGAGCCCGGGTTTGTTGCAGCTATCCGCCTCAGTAGGCGTGGAGCCCAATTGAATGACTCCATAAAACTACCAAACAGCATTTTCAAAGCCATATGCTTTGCTCGCCAAGCCTGTAGGTAGGTTATGGACATCCCTGTCCTGTTCTGCATCTCAGCAATTATGGTTGCGGGCCTGAGACTAATGTCGGCCTTCAGCACGTCTAACAGGATTTGCGCGATGAATCTTGATTTCACCACGCCGCTTGTGTTCCGAACAAGTGCCTCTGTGCATGTGTGCGGTGTGTACCGGCGTATAATGAAATGGTGCTGATGTTTAGGGTGCTGAGCACGAACATAGAATCCGCACTGCTGCCCTTTCTTACATATAAGCTCGAAGCAGGTCGGGTCCGAGCGATGCACACGGTGGTCACGCCGGGTCACCACGGCGTAATTAGTGCAGAAGTGCATCGCTTCATCCTTTGTGGCAAACTCCTGGTCGAGTTCTATGTCGCTATGGTCCTGCCCACGCCTAGAAATATCTTCCAAGCGGGCTAGAACACAGTTGGCCGGGTCCAGCGAGTGCAAAAATGCGATTGCTGGCCCCGGGTCCTCGTCTTCGTCAGGACCATCACCATAAGTAGGGTGAGGGTCATCCCCTAGGGCATCCGCATCAACCTCAGGGACGGGCGCATCCGTCTCGCTAGTCCCTGCCAAGACCCCTTGACCGGGGACTTGCTGCGAGCTCATGGCAATTTCCTCTTCGGGCTCGGGTTGTTCGTCCGCATTGACCCCCATGTCCTCCTCCTGGGCTCGGCTCGTCCCTGCCTCCCCAGCGGGGGTGCGAGGGACCAGCTTCATGTGAACACCTAGTGCGAACCCTTCCTGTGCGGCCTTCTCCATGTAGAACTGCCAGGCACTCGTTCTACGGAGCTCGAATAGGCTGTACACGTAAAGCAAGCTATTTGGCACTACATGGGGCCTAACCCCATCTACCACGAGCTTGTACAATGTGCGGTCAACACTAAGAGCGCTGCGGCAGCCGCTTGCTATCAGACGCAACTCTATCGGTGGATTTACAGTTGTCTCTATGTGTGCGCAATTATGCATGCTGACAAATGGGCCCTGCAAATTTGCGGGCTCCCCCCCATGCCATATATGAAGTGGAATCGCCATCGAGGACTGTAGCATTACATAATTGTAGTCATCAATAATTGCACACACACACCGCTAACATATTTAAACATATTGGCATTACTCAAATTTTAATTACGAAAGAATTAATGTTATGGTTACGTACAGTTAAAATGTATGCCAACATATAATTATATATATGTTATATAATATACTATCAAAAGACATATGCAGTTTATGAAATCCTAAAACCACATTCCACACTCATAATATCATGTAAAATACTACTACACAGAAACTAAGTAAAACAAATATACGTACCTAACAAATAAATTTGTTGTTTTTTCAATCTTTTTGTGCGCATGTATTTCTAGGTGATACGATTAATTCACAATTTTTATGGAATGCGGGGATTTATCTACCAGGTTCGCAATATATGGTGTTCACTCAGAGAAACGCATGCATACATATATTTCATCATAACAACATAAGTGTGGAAAAAGTGTGCTAGCAGCATGATATAAGGGGAGATGCTTGCCTTGCTCTGAGTTTTCTGGAACGGCGTTGAGGTCAACGTGTGCGGTCTCTGCAGTGTCGGTACCTACACGAAGCAAAAACAATACGAAGTCCAATAAGTAATAATGTGACACTACGGAACGGTGTGACATTATAAAATATGATATTTGGGAGTGAAACTTTGCGGCATGAGATTAAACCATATTTCTATGTCGTTTTGGGTCGTTTCCGGGAGGTTCGGGTTGTTTTCTGGGTGATCGGGCCGTGGGGGAAAGCAATTGGGCCGAAGGTGGAATGAATTGGGCCCATGAGGGAGAGCTTTAGGGCAGCACACCCTGCTGCCCTGCCCTACTTGGTGCGCCCCTCCCTTGCCCCCAAGCCGCCACCCCTCTCCCCCATCTCCCCCAAACCGCCCCTCCCTCCTCACATCTTGCAAACCACCTCCCCCACTCCTTGCGCCTCCCCCCTCCACAATCCCTTGCCGTGCTGTGACGCCATCGCTACCACGCCACGCCACGGTGCTGCCCTCGCCGGTGGGAGGATCCGCGACGAGGAGAACCGGTGGCAACGTCGCGTGGGAGGAGATCGGGTGGAGATCGTGAAGAAAAGGTTGTCGATTCGTGGTTCTTCAAGAAGGTAATGTGGGAAAACCTTTGGGGATTGATTATATGCTGTGTAGTGGTGGTTTATCATGTTTTTAGATCAAGGGAGGTGCTGCCATGGGGTAGATTTGATGAAAACTAGAGATGTATTCACGTTCTGGATCGGGCAGATTGGGAATCCGAACTAGGGCAGGCGTTTTCGCAATTTTAGAGTCCGAATGTGGACGGCCGCCTGTTGAGAAAGTTGTAGATAATTGAATTACCTTTAATTGGAATACAAGAAATTGAAATTCCGCCCAGCCGTTTGGAAGTTATGGCTGTTTTACCGAGCGCTGTCAAATCTGTGACGAGATTGAGACAGTTCGTGTTCAACGTTAGATTAAACAATTTTATAGGCCGAATTGGCTTTTCCCAATACTTAGAAAAAGCTAGGAAATTTCCTAAGCTTCACGATGGTGTACTCGTTTAATCGATTTGGAGCCTTAGAACTTAAGTTATGATAGTTGGAAGCCTGCTGTTCCGAAGGGACAGATTTGCTGTTTTATGTTTTTAGAGGTGGAATGCGAAGTCGGGGTAGTGGGTCATCCATGTACTGTTTTGTGGGCTCGTTTTGATTGTGTGGCACGTATTTGCAGGTGGTGTGCCTCCGGGAGTACCCTCTACGTCCCGCCACTCCGTCCCCCGCGGTTGAGGCAAGTGTAATGGAATGAGTAGAGAGTTGTAGGGTGTTTGATGATGAGATGCAATGGAATTTATGTTGAGTACTTATGCCATGCTTTATATGTTATCATCGATATGATGTCCTCATGCCATGATTTAAATGCTTGCTGTTGTTATGATGTCCTCATGCCATGCTTTAGAAGGTTGCCGTTGGTATGTGTTTTGAGCTATCTTGATGTGATGCCATGAGACAATATGCAAGATGTATTTAGGTATGCTGCTGTCTAATTTGCATTCATGGCATATTACATGGCCGAGCCGGTGAGAAAGTCATAGCTAATCCGGGAAGGTCGGTGAGAAAGCTATGACTAGTCCGGGGCGCCTTTTGAGTAAGTCCTACATCGTGATTCCATCTACCACGGTGAATGGAAGCGAGGGTTAGGCACCCTCCATCTTCGGGATGGAAGGGGGAAAAGAGTGCACGCTGACGGGCGTGTACTCAACCATACCGGTATGAGTTTCCAGGAGACATGTGCATTGCATTGCATGAATGAAACAATGAATGAGAATTCTTTTGAGATGTTAATGAGAATATTGTTGAGTTGTTCATGAGATGAATGCCATATTGATTAAGAGATGATTATGATGTTTTACATGTCGTGTACATGAGGTTGGTAATGTTGTGGTATGTAATGCTTATGAAGATTGAAGTTCATGGTTGTTGTCTTGCACCCTGTTTTTCATTACATTACACTTTGCTGAGTGATGAACTCACGCTTGTGTTTTATGTTGTTTGTTTGTTTAGGTACAATGAAATCGGCGCGCGGGAAGGGAATTTAGCTACACTTCCTCACGTAGCACTCATAATCTAGATAATTCACCCATTTCTATGGAAACATGGCAATAAGTTATGTTGATTTTGGTGTATGGATATTATGTGTGTTGGTTTCCCTCGTGTGTGCCATGTGGGTCTTTGGAGCGATTTGTTTTATCATCCTAGTCTTAGTTGATGCTTATTCCATGATTATCATTGCTTGTTGTTATTCTAGTTGATGCTCATCTATTGTTGTCGATGCATATTGATATCTTGATTGATATATATATTGATATGATATTGTGATGTTCAAATTTATGCTAAAACAAAGGAGATGCTGCCAAAATTTTCCATTTAATCATGGTATTAATTGTTGTATGGTCTACGTTGGTGACATTCTGGGCTTAGTAGAAGCTGGGGTGTTACAAATAAGGGAAAATATCTTACAAGGGTGCGGAACTTCGGCCCACCAATATTTAAGTCGGATTAAGTGGCTACTTTGGTTCGAGTTGTAAAGTTCAGAAAGGAGGTCAACTCCTTTCGGTTCCAAGTAGATGTTACGTCCAAAAAAAAAGTCCTTCGCTGCAGCGAATCATCGTGCGAAATAAATACAGTGCAACGTTCGAGTGGAAGCTCGGTAGAGGGTCCTGACCTCTACAGAGACTCCTTTCGGGTCAAAAAAGTTAAGTCAGATTAAGCAGCTACTTTGGTTCGAGTTATTAGGTTTAGAAAGGAGGTCAACTCATTTCGGGTCCAAGTAATGATTACGTCCAAAAATAAGTACAACAATACGAAGTAGAATAAGTAATAAGGCAAAATGAATTAACACAGTCCAAAACTTTGTGCAACCAATATTTAAGTCAGATTAAGCAGCAACTTTGGTTTGAGTTATTAGGTTCAGAAAGGAGGTCAACTCCTTTCGGGTCCAAGTAACGATTACGTCCAAGAATAAGTACAACAATACGAAGTCGAATAAGTAATAAGGCAAAATGAATTAACACAGTCCAGAACTTTGTGCCACCAATATTTAAGTCGGATGAAGCAGCAACTTTGGTTCGAGTAATTAAGTTCAGAAAGGAGGTCAACTCCTTTCGGGTCCAAGTTGTAATTACGTCCAAAAATAAACACAGTCCTTCGCTTAAGGGGAAGATCGTGTGAAATACATGCAGGCCCCGGGTCCTAACCTCTGGATAGACTAATGGTCCCAAAATAAGGTTGTTATTTCATGTAATATTCTTACTTACGTACATATTTTTAGGTGTCACGGTTAATTCACGTTTTCCGCACATAATATCACATAGAGTACTACTACACATATAATATCATAATAGCATTGTACTAATGTTTCCTAATACCATCGTAAGATTTCACTATAGCATAACACTACACTCTCCTCAACAATAAAAAATTGCACAAACGTAAATACGACAATCTAACCTAACAAGTTGGTCACTAAAACTGCACTAACCAAAATATATTATTATTTATGAAGATTTGTAACTAACCTTCTCCAAGTAGTACAGAAAATCAATAAAACTCGAGCTTTGAACCAATAAATGTTCGTCGAAAATACCTGCAAGATACAAATCATGTATGAAAAAAACAAAAATTATTAAAGTTCATGAAAAAATAAAGAAACCACAGACTAATAAATCTCCTTCACCCTCTTTGCTATGACACACTGCAAGGAGAGCGAGCCAACACTGCAAATATGTACTCACACCTTGCTCCCAAGCTGCCTACTCTCACAATGGCTCCCAGGCTCTCTGTTCTCACACTGGCTCCCAAGGTCTCTACTCTCTTGCTCTAGCACAATGCGAAGAAACGCGCAATTCCTCGGTGCTCCTGGCGGCCTGGCTTTATAGGAGCCAACGTCATCACTGTGACGTTTACGTTAATCGTGATTTACTTACGTATAACTATCTTGTTTTCTTATAATCGCGTTCATTACGATCGTTAATACCTGAAATCGCAGCTATTATGCGGTTTGGATTCCGACACGAATTGATTTGACGCGACGTTTCAGACTGTGCCAACCACTGGTTCCTATTCACCCATGTGCATCCATTCATCTGCGCTGAAAGCAGCCAGCAAATGGCCATTTTTTAGAGCGGGCCGGCCTCCATGCACCGACGCGCGCCTCGCACCCGCCTGCGGGTCGCCGCCCTCGCTCCGTGGCGGCACTGCCACGCCGTGCCCCCGGCCCCAGCCTGCCGCCACTGCCGCCGCTGCGCTGGCGGCAGCCAGGCCCCCACCGTGGCCCCGCTCCCGCCGCCACTGGCCGCCACCGTGCCTCTGGCGCAGCCAGTCCCCACCGTGCCCCGCCGCCACCTGGCCGCCGCCAGATTTCCTCTGGCGGCAGCCAGGCCTCGCCAGACGTGGCGGCCGCCGTGCTATTTCTGAAAAAAAAAATTTGTTGTATATTTTTGTAATTCTGTTTTATCTGTTGTATATTTCATCATTTTTCTCGAAATACGTATGTTCCATGTGGTGTGCTTGTGCACCCAACTAATTGAAATGAGGCCACTGATAAATGTTGAGGGTGTTGGCGGGGAAAATCCGACGGGAAAACAAAGGTAACGTGACGCAATTGTTCCTTTCATTTTGTTTACAAAAATACTCTCTAGCTTATTGTAAAGTTGATGTGTACGCATCCATTCTGCTTATTATAAATGAAATATATGATGTATTAACTAGCTGAATTTCCCGTTCAATTATGTGGCGAGATACTACGTACAATGTATACATTTGTAGCTAAACATAGAGTTGTACCTGTTATACAATTTAATGCTTATGATATTTCTTATATAACTATAACAGCTCTCATACTACAACTGTTTAATCTACTGTTATAATCTAGACACATCATAATTGATTGTGTAGATATTTTTTCTTTTTACTCCGATTAACATGATAATTTTTAGCCTTCGAGAGTGAGCATTATGCATTTTTTCTATCATTTTAATAATATTAACACCCTTATAGAGCCTAAGAATGAAGGCCAACCAAGGCTCCACGTGTCAACCCTCCGTTTTGCGAAAAAGTCCTCCGTTTCTTTGAAATTGCGAACAGGTTCCTGCGCAATTTTATGTGAGAGGAAAATACTTTTCCTGGGTTCACGTTTAGGTCCCTCGGTGGCTATTTTACCGGAAGAACCTCCCGTTAAATACGAATGGCGGACGAGCCATTTCCTAATTTTTCAAAATAGCGAACAGGTCCAAAATTATAACAAATAGGTCCTCGCGTTTTACGTTCGGGTCCTTTCTCCGTTCTGCCCGAAAAAAATGTTTTCGTGTTCCGTTTTTTCTCCAGAGCATGCGAAAAATATTTTTGGTAACCGTTTTCCCAAAAAAAAAAGGTGGCTCGTTTCCTTTCTCCGTTTTGCCCGGAAAAAATGCTTTCGTGGTCCGTTTTTTCTCCGGAGCATGGAAAAAATATTTTCGTCTGCCGTTTTCCCCAAAAAGATGAAAGACCATTTTCTTTCTCCGTTTTGCCCGAAAAAAATATTTTCGTGATCCGTTTTTGCTCCGGAGCATGAAAAAATATTTTTGTTGGCCGTTTTCCCAAAAAAAATGGAAATTTGTTTTTCGTTCGTCGTTTCTCCGTTTTTCCTCATTTTTCCCGTGAAAATTGTTTTCGTTGCTCGTTTTACCCGAAAAAAAGTTGTTTTCGTGGTCCGTTTTTTCTCTAGAGCATGCGAAAAATATTTTCGTTAACCGTTTTCCAAAAAAATCATCCGTTTTTTCTTCGGAGCATGGAAAAAATGTTTTCGCTGGTCGTTTTCTCAAAAAAAATAGAAGACCGTTTCCTTTCTCCGTTTTGCCCAAAAAATTGTTTCGTGATCCGTTTTTCCTCCGGAGCATGAAAAAAATGTTTTCGTTGGCCGTTTTCCCAAAAAAAAATGGAAATTCGTTTTTCGTTCGTCGTTTCTCCGTTTTCCCTCATTTTCCCTGTGAAAATTGTTTTCGTTGCTCGTTTTACCCGAAAAAAATTGTTTTCGTTGACCGTTTTTTTTTAAAAAAAATCGCTTTTCGTACGTCGCTTCTCCGTTTTTGTCCGTTTTTCCTCGCTTTTCCCGGTGAAAAATCAAGGGAGATAATTTTTTTTCAGCTCGATCTCTTATGTTACCCGGTGAACGCATAAGGTGTTAAACTTGGCATCTATATTTTTTTTTGCAACTCAAAATCTAATATTGTCTAGAATGATCTCTAATATTTTTCAAAATGTGTATTATTTTGAATATTCCTGCTTTTTTTCACAAATAAAAAGTTAGATCAAATTTCGCACGGCGCGGCGTAGCGCGCAAAACTTCCTAGTATAATAGACAGATTGAGACGAGGAATCTTCTGTAGACAAACTTTTTCAGTGAAACAAATAGGTTAGGGCTCTCTAGAAATAAAATATTGTTCATGCTGGATCACAAAGTAATAAAAGTGTAAAACATATATAAATTCAAACATGGTAGTCACCCCGATTTCAAAACATTTTCTCTATCACCCATAAATCAAAACATGACAAATATTGCCCATTAGTTTCGTATGGTTAGACCTAGAGTTTATAGCAGTACTCATCACAGCTTTGGATATGTGTAATATATTATATTATTAAAACGATGCTAAAACAAACTTTCATGTTCGCTGTCAGAGGCCAGAAATTCTTACGTCAATTAGAGAAAAAAAAAGTTATACACTGCTTATTTCAGTGGGTTTAGATTATAACGTTGCAAAATAATCAAATATATATTAGAACTGTTATATCTGTATAATTAAGAAATACAGGTATACATTCAATCATATATATTGTAGTTGTATAACTAATAGTTCCAAGTTTTAAATGTATCTCAGTGTCTGTCGCTTCATGGGAAATTCGACTAGTTGATATTATCACTACTATACAATCCCTCATCACAGACGGTTTGCAAACCACATGACAGACGGTTTTACGATCGTCTGTGTCAGACTGTCAGCGATGACTCTCTAGTCATCACAAACAGTTTTCCGACCGTCTGTGAACAATCTCATCACAGACGGTTTAAAATACAAAAACCGTCTGTAATGATTCATATATCACAGACGGTTTGTTTAAAAAACCCGTCTGTGATGTTGGATATATCACAGACGGTTTGTTACAAAAACCGTCTGTGATGTTGGATATATCACTGACGGTTTGTTTAAAAAACCGTCTGTGATGTTGGATATATCACCGACGGTTTGTTGTTATAACCGTCTGTGATGATTCATATATTACAGATGGTTCGTTTGTGAACTGTCTGTTAAGATGATATATCACAGATTGTTCTCTTTTGAACCGTCTGTGATGATCCATATGACAGACCGTTGATAATAATAACCGTCTTTGATAAATGGTTTATCACAGACTGTTCTATTTAGAACCGTCTGTGATGTTAATTTTAGATTTTGTACAATTTCAGTTAATTGGCTAGCCTCAGGAAATACTAGCTATGCCCTCTGAAACAAACTGAAGTGTAGCATGACCAATATAAATATTATGACATACATTTCAGAAATGAACTCGATCAGGGCACGCAATACAACATACAACGCATCCATTTTTGAAATCAACTTTGATCCCACATTACAATGTACACCGCATCAATTTCAGAAATAAACACAAATGGAAGTCTTGCAAATTGAATTCAGAACTATAGTCTTGCAAATTTACAACTCATCAAGCTTGGTTTGCATGGAATTCGCCAGTTGGATTAATGACATCACGATTAAAAAAGGCACAGAGTTGTCCTCGAATACTTAGCAGGTCAGCCTGTTCCAATGCAAGTTCAGCACATTGCCACCTCTGCCAATGGGAAGAGTAAAGTCTTTGCGTGTACAAAAAATGAATAAGTGGAAACACATGGTTCAAGATTGACAAACCTCTAAGTCATTGGTTTTCTTTGTACCAACGAGGAGTTGCATGTTGTGGCAAACGTAGAACCCACACAGGTTAGTGTTTATTGGCTGCTGGTGGCACTGCCAAAATATAAATAGATTAATTAGTTCGAAGGTTCCATTATGGACTGCGTGAAGGATTAATTATTGCGTACTAGCGGATACCGGGTGTGAATCAAGTGATGAAAAATTGGTTTAATGTTGAATTTGGCATTGCAAAATGGTTGTGCTCATGGCATGTGTGGTGCATGTGCATGTGTTGTTTCAGGTGATTAAGTGATATGCTTGTGATAGCATGGTAGTTGTTTTGTTTGATGCAATGCACTCGTGTGAGTGGTTGCATTGACCGATCTTGAGTCAAGTCGTGGACTTGTGCTCGTACATGGTTTGTGCTTGTTCATGTGCAGGTGTTGCTCGAGGGCGAACGTGGTCGATGACGGGACTGGAACTAGGTTCATGGAGGAACTGAGGTTCGGGACTAGGTTCTGCAGGAATCGAGGTCTTGGTGGTCAAGAATGTCATGCGGGACGTTCGGGGCTAGAGGACGGTGCACATGAAGAATGGTTAGTCACGTGAGTATGGCAGGTGGGCCATACGCGTGCAGAGTTGTTAGTCACGTGAGTATGACAGGGTTGCCATATGCGTGCAAGAGTTGTACTCGGCCAGGTTAGGCCAAGTAAAGCTGTGTTAAATACAGACTCCTTCTAGGATTAGGAGTGGGACTCCTTTTAGGATTAGGAGTGGGACTCCTTCTAGGATTAGGAATGTTTACTTGTATAAATAGGGAGGAGGTACCTCCTGTTTAGGACACCATCTGAGAGAGGCTTAGCGCTAGGGCATTAGAGTTTGTACTCTTTTAATTAAAGTATTGTAATTAGATTAGACAAAAAGAATTAAAGATTGTTCTTCATCAAGTTGCAGCAACAGGAAAGGATTTTCTTACGGCAAGAGGCAGTGTGCGGCAAATCCTAGCTCCCGACTAAACTAGCTGCTACAGTACCTGGTTGCTCGGTTCTCGACGGAACAAACGCAAAATAAAAGAAAGAACAGCGGCGGTTGTGCGTGGCGAAAAAGAAGAAGCAGGGCATCTAGCGCACATGAGTCTGGACGGGATCAGGCGTCGGTTGTGAGTGCAAGCACGGCTCCACGTAGGAGCTCAAGCGACGGCGCATTGCAGCAGAGACTGGAAGCAACAAAAACAAGTGAGTCACGCAAGCGCGGATGCAAAGGGGCTGTTTGGTTGTGTCCAATGGTTGCCAATATTTGTCATGTCAAATTTTGGTACTGTTGATCAAATTTGGTAAGCATTTGGTTTGCAACCAAATTTTGGCTAGATTCTTTTCTCCATTGGCTAGTCAAATTTTTCTAATTCATTTTCTAGCCAATGATTGATCAAACTTTGGCCACCAATTTAGACACCAAATTTTGGCTAGCAAATTTTGGCAATGGCCTCAAACCAAACAGTACGTACGTGGAGATCGAAGCTACAGTACTTCACGTTTACTGTGGCAACAGTAAATCGCTGCTACAGTACCATCTCAATTGCAACGATAGTTCTTGTTTTAATTTTCGGTTGCATGTCGTTTCGTTTCTAGATTGATTCATTATTTCTTCATGATAATTTTTGATTTGATCTATTCCAAATCTTCCTAGAGCATTAAATTATTGATATACAAAGTTTGATTGGTTAATTCCTCATAGTTTTTGTTTAATCACGAAATTAGGGTTTAATCAATTCGCGTCTTTATTAATACAGTCAGCTTGCGAAGCTTATAACTTTTGATCCGTAAATCCGATTGATTTGATTCTTCTTGGGTTAGTTTCTAAATTGAATCTAGTTTCTACAGTAAAAATTTCACGTCATTCCGACAGTTGGATCTCCGGGAATTCATGATTTAGTGAACATTTGTCAATCTATTTTTGCGTTAAACCGAGGCAATAGTTTATATTTTGTTTAGGGGGTTTAAAGAATCGCTAAAAATTTTGTTTTAGCACCCGCTCAATCATTCACCCCCCTCTGATTGACGCCATCCAATCCTACACCGGGAAGTTATGAATATGCTTCAGCCTCGCTGTGTCCGGCTTGCATGGCCCTCCGCAAGCTTTGTAGATATGGAATGACGTGTCGAGTAAATTTTTAATAGGCACCAAGTCGTGGGTGCCGCCCTTTCTGGAATCAAGGTAAATTACCTTGTTCTGTCTTGCTATAATTACAAGTATAACCCAGTGAAACCTGCACATGTATGTTGCCATGGTCATTGAACGTAACTTCAAGCTGCGTTTATATAGTACAAATTAACATGTATAGCATCTGGATGAAGCACTTACCCCTGGTTGTAGGGTAAAATTAAGTAGCTTTTGTTCCAATGAGCCATCATTACTTTTTCCACGTACTCATGGACGAATTGCACATCTTGGTCCATGGTTTGCTTTGACACCATGTGTGGGTCGAAAAAACCCACCGGTTCATTCCTTGCTTTTTGCCTCCATCATCATGTATCTACATACATATACAAAATCAAGGATCATATATATATATATATATATATGCCATTTATCGGTACGAGACGAATCTATACCGTGATTGCGCACACTTGCAATGTCCAGCATCTGATGAGTGAAGCGTCGAGGGCGTTGAGGTTGTACAGATCGAACAAGTCATTGAAGCCAACCACGAAGCAGCCACCTGAATTCTCGTGTAAGAAATGTCGCTCCTTGAAGTGAACCGTGATACTCGTTGCCCGTTCTAGCAGCGGCTTGGTCGCCTGTAACATGCACCAATCTTGCAATCTAATGCAGGCTAATGAAAGCGTTGTCGGGTTCTCTTTCAGTACGAACGACTTTCCCAGCTCAAATTGCCGCAACAACGGGGCAAACGGAATTTGCAACAAGCCTGAGTTGGTCTTATTTTTCGATTTGCCCTTATCGCTGCCTCGTCGTCTACTAGATGTCGTCTTCACGGGAGACGACGCGAGCGGCTGTGGCTCATAGGACACCATAGGCAAATTGGTGGGCTCTGCTGGTGCTAGCATATGATCCGGCGCACCATGTGGCTTCGGTATTGCTTCTATCGTTGGTGTTGCTTGGCGGGCATCGAAGGAGATGGACTTCTTTGGCCATTGGATGAATATGTCGACGGCATCCCCTATTGTCACGATCTCGTCGTTTGGAGGCATCTCCAACATGATGCCCTTGCAAATTTCATGTACACCGTCGACATGAACCTTCGCGTAGCCCGAAGTTAAGGAACGACCGTGCACAAGTGCCCCTTCAGCGGATGGATACGCGCGCCCCCAAGCAGCCTGCAAAGGAATATAGGCATCGCCAAGCCTCACTTAGAGATTGAGATTGCACAGCATGGCCTCCTACATAACGATACACAATTACTTAGCCTACACACAAAACAGGTCCATTTAAGAAGCACTGCAGAAATAACATGTATATTACCTTGGTGTCGTCGGGAGGAAATCTGACTTCGTCCACATTCGTCTGAGGAATAGACGCGCAGCTACTCAGACGGTTAGTTGGTCTGACTTGTTCATGTGCTTCTCGGCCTTGCACGTTCTGTTCATGCCTGTCTGCAGCGTTCATTTGTGTCATCTTTTCCTCAAAGCATTTTAACTGAATCTCTAATTGCGCTTTCATCCTTTCCTCAAACTTTTCATTTATCAATTCCTCAATCATGGCTACTAGCTGTGCCTCACGCTCGGCTTTGCTTCTCTTCCTACTTCGGTATGACTTGGAGTCCTGTGGGAATCCCATTTTCCAGGGAACGAAAACACCTAGGCCTCGGGTCCGACCCGGGTGCTCCTTGTTTCCCAAGGCCGCAGAGAGTATATCGTTCTCTCTGTCTGGAGCAAAAGAGCCCTGGGAAGATTCCGTGCTTAGCGACAGTAAGCGTTGTGACACTTCCTCGTCAGCGGCGTTGGCAAATGACATTTCGCCCGAAGTTGTGGGACGTGACCTCGCTCTTACGCAGTTTCGAGCGCGCCGGTCCAATATCGAGGCAAATGGTGGTGCGACCTCCTTTTGTATTGCCTCATTGTCCTCCCTTGTCCATTGCTTCACCTTGCCCGCGTACCCAGTGGAGCCGAGTCTATGGGGGTGGGTGTTTTTTGACTGGATAACCTTGTGCGCCGTACTTATGCTCACAAACTCTTCGTTCTTCTTCATTTCAACAAATTGTTCCCACACGTCTTCGCTGATGAACCCATACTTATGGAACGGAGTCATTTCCTTATTCACGTAATGAGTGACGAGGCAGCTCTTGAAGTTCTTCCATGCCTTTCCAGCCACTAGAAGCGCGTACCATCGCAGTGCGTTCAGGGAGTCTTGTGGGAGCTCGAACGACCCGAAAATTTCTGTCACCAGGCTGTCGCGCTCCTCATCAGTCAGCGTCTTCCACGACGGATACGTGATGGGGACCCTTTCACGCCCAACGATCCCGCACAATGTACGGAATGCTTGCGCGGCTTTAGCAGGTGCGGTAGGGGACCCATCATGCGGATCGACCGCAGTAATGGTATCTCGGCTCTGCGGCCTTTTACTAAGCCCTCTTGGAGCGCGCCTCTGTTTTTCTACGTTGGGCGCCTCAACCGATCCATTCGGCGATGAAGAATGCTGAGACGTCGACATCTTGCAGTGAAGGTCATAGAAGAGAAAAGAAAGTTGAGATCAGCATGGCTAGGACAAGTGGGTCATAGAAGAGGAAAGAAATGTCAGTATCATAAAAGAGGAAAGAAAGGTAAGATCAGCATTTTTAACATACAACAAATGATTGGTCATCTTCCAATTTTAACATACAACATATTGTGGCATATAAAGCACTAGAAATCATGTGTTCGGCCATAATCAAATGGACAACTTAAATATAAAACTCAAGAGGTCTTCATTACTATTTCTCTCAGATATCGGCTTGCTTAACCAAAAGGTTAGCCTTAGCTTCCTCTCCACTAGGACTTGTGATCATTGACTTGTTGTGACAGTAACCAAAATCTTAAATTCAGTTCTCAACTGACCAAAATCAATTTGCCTATTCTCAGCCTATCAACTCACAATGCCGAATCCTCACACAGTCCCGCCACTATGCAAATTAAGTAATTGAATTTGACAAGAATGCAATAGGAAACTAAACTCAGCTTTCTCCTATACTGTCACAACCTATCTCACAATGGCGAATCCTCACAGAGAATGTAACCCCACAGCCACAACAATTTATTCTAACCCTAAACCACAGGTTATAAGATTACCGTGGGAGGAGGAGGAGGCGGCGGTGGCCTATCAGCAGGGCGTCGGGGCAGCACGGCGGTGGCTCGGAGGAGAGGAGGAGGACGAGGTGGTCGATCGGGGGGCGTCGGGGCGGCACGACAGCGGCTCGGAGGAGAGGAGGAGGACGAGGTGGTCGATCGGGGGGCGTCGGGGCGGGACGGCGGCGGCTCGGAGGAGAGGAGGAGGACGAGGTGGTCGATCGGGGGGCGTCGGGGTCTGGAGCCGTCGCCAAGCGGAAGTAGGGTTTTGCCGCCAACAAAAAATGGTTTGCCGCCAAGGGTAGGGGTATTGATATTAGGGTGGGGGTATCACATATGGTTTATAATTAAACCGTCTGAGATGAGTATATCACAGACAGTCCAATATGTAATCGTCTTTGATATAGTGGTCATCACAGACGGTTCATTAAAAACTGTCTGTGATATAGTGGTCATCACAGTATCACAGACGGTTTTTAATGAACCGTCTGTGATGACCACTATATCACAGACGGTTTTTAATGAACTGTCTGTAATGACCATTGTGATGACCTGACCGACGAAAAGCAAAACAAGCATAATTATAATTATGATTAATTGTAATACATATGTACACCCCATTACTTATGACCCGAACATATTTGATTACAAGTACACATACATTTGGAATATAAATAAGGATCTCATCATTAATCAGCCACTTTCTTATTATTTTGTAAAAAAATTAGGCCTTCACGATGATCAACGCGTGTGTAGCTAGCTTCCTCAGGTTGCTCTTCCTGGACCATGATTCCAGTACCAATAGGAGGCAACTCATCGAACTGATTGTACTCTTCCTCATCTACCACATTCTCGACTCCGACAATCCTCCTTTTTCCCTGTAGAACCACGTGGCGCTTCTTGTTCAATGGGTCGGTTACATAGAAGACTTGAAAAACTTGGTTAGCAAGAACAAACGGTTCGTTTTGGTATCCGACACGTTCAAGGTCCACAGTAGTAACACCGTACTTGTCAACCTTCACATGCTGTAGGTGAACCCAACGACACCGAAATAGGGGGATCTTGAATAGTATGTAGTCAAGCTCCCAAATTTCCTCAATGAACCCATAGTACGACCTCCTCGTCGACCCAGCAGTATTCAACGCATCTATGCAAACACCGCTATTTTGGTTTGTGCTCTTCATGTCCTGATCCCTCATGTAAAATGTGTACCCATTTATGTTGTATCCTTTCCATGTTACAACCATAAATGCTGGCCCTTTTGCCAACCATGTCAGCAGACCTTCGGCCGAGCTTCCAATGATGGGTAGTCGTTCCTTCAGCCATCTATTGAATTGAAGGTTATGTTGTCTGATGATCCAGGACTCCAACCGCAATGGATTCTCTTGCCGTAGCCAGTTCTTGTGCTCGTCGATATACGGGGCCACAATAGCCATGTGTTGCAAAACCGTGAAATGGGCTTTAGCGCACGCAGCTGGATTAGGCGTGATTGATTTTCTTCCGATGGTCCCGGCACCCCGGAGCCTTCCCTCATGGCGGGATCGAGGCACACCTATCGGCTCGACCTGTGCCATGTAATCCACACAAAACTCGACGACCTGTTCGGTTGCATAACCTTCGACAATGCTACCCTCCGGTCGAGATCGATTCCGTACGTAAGACTTGAGAATTCCTATGTACCTCTCGAACGGGTACATGCTACGTAGGAACACGGGCCCGCACAACTTTATGTCCCTAACTAGGTGAACAATGAGATGGACCATGATATCGAAAAATGACGGAGGGAAATACATCTCTAGATTACATATGGTCATTACCACCTCGGCCTGCAGAGCATCTAGTCCCTCGGGATCGATGACCTTCTGAGCAATTGTGTTAAAGAAATAACATAACCTTGTGATTGTCTCCCGGACCTTGGTCGGTAATATGCTTCTAATTGCCACAGGGAGCATCTGTGTCATAAGCACATGGCAATCATGAGACTTCATGCCATTTAAACTCAAGTCTTGCATTGAAACAAGCCTCTTCATATTGGACGAGTAACCGGATGGAACTTTAACACCATGCAAGCACTGGCACAGTTCAGTTCTCTCGGCCTTGGACAAAGTGTAGCAAGCAGGTTCGCAATAAGTTCGGCCTCTATCGGTCTCTTTCGGTGCTAACTCAGGTCTGATGCCCATATCAACCAAGTCAAGCCGTGAGTTGATACCGTCCTTTGTTTTGCCCTTAATGTTCAGTAAGAGACCAATCAAGATGTCACATACTTTCTTCTCTACATGCATCACGTCGATGCAGTGCCGAACTTATAGGTGCTCCCAATAAGGTAGGTCCCAAAATATTGATCTCTTCTTCCACATGTGCTTCTCACGGGTCCTCGATTGACGTCCCTTTCCTAGAGCAACCTCCAAGTTCTTAACCATGTCATGAATGTCCGTCCGGCATAAATGCTTTGGAGCTAATCCATCTTCAGTCGTTCCGTCGAATTGTTTCTTCATCTTGCGGTATGGGTGATTCCTCCGAAGGAACCTACGGTGACGCATGTACACGGTTTTGCGTGAGTGATTGAGCCACACACTCTCGGTAGCATGCAAGCAGTAAGTGCAGGCTTTGGCTCCTTTTGTACTCTGCCCCGACAGGTTGGCAAGGGCTAGATAATCATTTATGGTGCAGAACAACAGGCAATGCAAAGTGAAATACTCTCGTTTGTGAGCATCCCATACCTTTACCCCAGGAGCCCACAACGTGTTCAAATCTTCCACCAATGGTGCTAGGTACGCATCAATATCGTTTCAAGGTTGCTTTGGGCCTTGGATGAGTATAGACAAAAAAATATACTTCCGCTTCATAGACAACCAGGGAGGAAGATTGTACATACAGAGATTCACAGGCCAAGTGCTATGACAGCTGCTCATGTTGCCGAAAGGATTCATTCCGTCTGTACTCAAACCAAACCTTATATTTCTCGGATCCGATGCAAATTCTTCAAACCTCCTATCGATGTTTCTCCACTGGGTGGAATCAGCAGGGTGCCTTATCATTCCATCATTTTTGCGCTCATCCGAGTGCCACCGAAGTAGTTTTGCCTCTTTTGAGTTCGAAAACAAACATTTCAGATGGGGGATTATAGGCAGATACCACACCACCTTAGCGGGAGGTCCTTTCTTCGCCTTGATACACTCGTCGTCGTCATCTGATCTATCTTTACGCTTGTACCGGGATGCGTTGCATACCGGACATATATGCAAGTTTGCATACTCTTTGCGGTACAGGATACAATCGTTCGGACTGGCAGCTATTCTTTCTACTTCCAATCCTAAGGGACAAAGAACCTTATTGGCTTTGTAGGTGGTCGTCGGCAACTCATTTCCCTCTGGAAGTATATCCACTGATAGGCCCAACAGCTCAGTGAAACTCTTGTCGGACCAACCGTTGCTTGCCTTTAATTTCAGCAGTTCCAGCACACATGACAACCTTGTATATTTGGACTTGCAGCCCGGGAACAAAGGTCTCTCTGAGTCATCCATCAAACCCCGGAATTTTACATACTCCTGCCCATCACGGTTCCCTTCTGCATCCCGTAGCATCTAATCCAGATTGTCATCCTCTGCCCTCCATCACCCCCTCTGCCGCCATGCCAGTGCGATCCTCCTCCCAATTCCCCGGGCAATGCACAACATGTGGCCACCTCCATTATTCCCCCGAGGAGGAGGCAGAGGAGGACGAGGACGACGAGGACGAGGACGACGACGAGCACGAGGAGGATGAGGACGAGGACGAGGAAGAGGAGACCTACAGCCGCTGGGGCCGCGGGAGCAGGACCACCACCACCTCCTCCTCCTCCTCCACCTCCGATGGCGGCGACGACGACGACGACGACGACGACTACGAGTGGCCAGTGGACGACGACGAGGAGGACGAGGACGACGACGAAGAGGAGTGGTGGCGGTGATCGCGCTCGCGGGATCACTGCCACCACTATAAAAATATATATTTGTATTGTAATTAGTTAAGAATTATATATTTGTCTAGTTTATAAATATATATTTGTATTGTAATTACCTCTGTCATGCATTTTGCCATATCGATTAGGACTTAATTAATTAAGGTTGTGGATGCATGGTGCTACGTATGGAGTAGCACTTGCTAGTTAGTGACCAACGTACGTATAGCGCGCTACGAATGCTAATTTACAACAGCAATACGTATAAGTTGAACACGTCACAGACGGTTGTAAAAATTAACAGTCTGTGGTGATTTCCTTATCACAGACGGTTTAATACACCAACAGTCTGTGATAAGGGTCCCAGACATCACAGACGGTTTTATAAGTAAACCGTCTGTGATATCGGTCCTCATCACAGACGGTTTGAAATTAAAACTGTCTGTGATGTGGGGGACCCTTATCAAAGACTGTTGGTGGATAAAACCGTCTGTGATAAGCAAATCATCACAGACTGTTCATAGTTACAACCGTCTGTGATGTTCCTTCGACTCATCACAGACCGTGAATTTATAAAACTGTCTGTGATGAGGTGTCTAATATGAGCCCTTCTGTAGTAGTGTATACTAAGGGAAAGTTAGCTCTGCAGTCTGCAGGATTACCATCTTTGCATGGAATGTGATTTCATCTTTATTTGCCTTATGTTAATTTGGTGCTACTTAGCTACTGCGCATGTAATATTTGCAGAGTGAGTGTCGATCAAATTAATAAATTAAATATTTTTCGCTTTGGGTTGCTGCATGCGTACGTACCTGGTGAACCCCACAGCTTGGCGCCTATAAAAGCTGTGTGGAACGAATGGGAGATCCACTGCCTGATACTTGTAAGCTTGGCCCTGCAAGTCTTCCTCTTCGTCACAGGCTCACAGCAGGCATGCGGAGGCGCAGCGCATCGCGCGTTCTCGGCGCTGTCCTGTGGCTGGCCTACTTGTCGGCCGACTCTGTGGCCATTTTCGTGCTCAGCCACCTCGCGGTCCCCGCGAGTGGCCCGCGGCACCAGCTCCTGCTCTTCTGGGCGCCGTTCGTGCTCGTCCACCACCTGGGCGGGCAGGACACCATCACCGTCCTCTCCGTCCAGGACAACGAGCTGTGGACGCGCCACCTGCTGGGCTTGGTCTCCCATGTAGCGGTGGCCGGCTACGTCGTCTCGAAGTCGTCTTGGCCGGACAGGCGGCTGCTGGCTGCCATGATACTCATGTTCCTCTCTGGGAGCTTGAAGTACGCTGGGCGTACCCTCTGCCTTTACTTAGCCAGCCCAGCGAACCTCAGGGATCGGTCCATGGGAATTTTGTCAAGCAAGCTAAGGACCATGTGTTAAATACCTAAGGATCTTAATGCCTAGAACAACACCTAGATGAGAGTCTTAGGTTTACCTTCCGGTAGGGAGCTTGATGATGCCATCACAAGTGACGGAGAGGAAGCAGTCGCGTGGGGAAGACGACGGTGCGGCGGTGACCTTCCTATTGTGCATGTGCGCTAGTAGATCGGGTTGTTAAGAGTTTGTTAGGGAGAGACAGCGCCTAGGAACGTTGTGCCAAGTGTTATCCTTCTGTCTTGAATTTCTTCAACTACATAACCATGATTGTCAACACTGTTAATGCTTCTTGTAATAGAAGAGATCAATTGGCACAAGACCATCATGACAAAATTGTGAACAAATTAGAGACCGGTGAAATTTTTTCAGGAAGAGGAAAGAACCAAGGCCTGGTGAGACTCGTTGGGGCTCACACCATAAAACCTTGTGTCGCCTTCTTCTCATGTGGGATTCGGTCCTAGAAGTATTAAAGAATTTAAGTGATGATGCCACTAATGCAACGCAAAAAACCCCAGCTTCAGGATTGTTGGAAAAAATGGAGAGCTTTGAGTTTGTATTTATATTGCATCTTATGATCAAAATTTTGGGCAAGACTAATGATCTATCACAATGCTTGTAAAAGAAAGATCAAAATATTGTTCGTGCTGTAGGATTGATTGGGACCACACTGAAGACAGTCGAGTTAATAAGAAATAATGGTTGGGGTGAGTTTTTCGAAGAGGCAAATGCATTTTGTCTCCAACATAAGATTATTGTGCCAAATATGTGTGATACAATACCGGTTAGAGGTCGTTCAAGAGGTCGTTGCGGCCAAATGGTTACTTATTATGATCATTTCCATCATCAGATATTTATTGTGGTGCTTGATCAAATTATTGTTGAGATGAATAATCGCTTTGGTGAAAGATTTTCTCAATTATTGCAGTGCATTGCTTGTCTTGACCCAAAGAATTCTTTTGCCAACTTTGATGAAGACAAATTAATTGAACTTGCTAGGATGTATGTCGATGACTTCTCCCAATATGATTGTTTAGTCCTTAGAGACCAACTTGGCACATTTATTGCTGATGTGAGAGATGATATAGATTTCACAGAATGTACTGACCTTGGAAATCTTGCTCTGAGGATGGTTCAGACCGACAGACACACAGTTTTTCCATTAGTATATCGTCTCATTGAATTGGCGGCAACTACAACTGTAGAAAGAGCATTCTTGTCGGTGTTTCGACCACCGACAATACGATTTGTAAGTCTAGGGGGTTCGCGCGCTCCCTCTCCTCGAATGGCCTGACTCAAGGAGCCCAAGATGTATACTGGTTCGAGCTGAATGTCCCTACTCCAGTTCGTGAGATGAGTCTATATTGCCCTTTCGGGGGGTTACAAAGGCGACTTCCTTTGGGAGGAAGAAGAGCCGAACGATCTTAGCGTGTGGGTGTTTTTTCTGTGTAGACTGACCGATCTCTCTCTCTCTATCTATCTGCCTCTCTCCTTCCCCCTCCCTCCCCGGGGTCTTGCCTTTCCTTATATAGGCGGAAGCGACAAGTTACATGGGAGTTTGGAAGGGAAAAAGAAAAGAAAGGGGTGTCCAACGTCTCGGAATCTGGTCTTCGGTCTTGTCGTCTGACCGGCCTTCGTCCACCCCCACGCCGAGTCAGTAGTCTTGTGGCGGGGGGTTCTCGGTCGGGTTGGAGAAGTGACGCACTGCTCCGTACGATTGTCAGACGCCGACATTTAATGGTGTTTGACCTCAGCGTGGCCTCGGGAGGGGGCGTTCCCCTCTGTTGTGTCAGGATGACGGGACCGGAGCTTGACTTCTAGGGCGGCCTCCCTGACACCTTGGGAAGGAGCCACCTACCCTGGTGCGGACATCTTGGGACGTCACGCCGGTAGGGCAGGTGTACAAATGCTTCGATGGAGCCGCTGTACGTTCCGACCCAGGGGGTCGGAGTGAGCTGGGCACTCCGACCCTTGGGGGGTCGGAGCGCGCCCATATTTGTGCTTGGCCAGGCACAAGATCCCTTTGTGGCCCACGGGCCCTTGGTTGGAACTGGGCCTCAAAGGCAGCCCGTTTTCTGTCCCGGGCTGCTGGGGATACCCATGGTACATGTACTCGTCAGTAGCCCCCGAGCCCCCGAGCGTGTTGGAGAGCCGGTCGGGGGGTGAACTTGTCGATGTAGGCACGACCGAGTGCGTGCGGGCGCTCTCAGCCGATCTTCTCGCCCGGGTGCGCGCGAGCGCATCCGGTGGGTGTAGCCTCCGAGCCCCCGAGCGGGTCGGAGAGCCGGTCGGAGGGTAAACTTGTCGATACAGGGCCGACCGAGTGCGTGCGGGTGCTCTCAGCCGGTCTTCTCACCCGGGTGTAGCCCCCGAGCCCCCGAGTGGGTCGGAGAGCCAGTTGGGGGGTAAACTTGTTGATGTAGGCACACAGAATCCCCTTGGCGAAGCTCCCGATGTCCTCGTACTTGCGTTGGGGACTGGACAACCCATCTGGTCCTTGCTTGAACAATGGCAGCGTGGGCCGGCCCGGTGAGTGAACCCGCGTGGCGCTCCGCCCGAGACGACGCCCTTTCGGCTCCCGCCGCCACGACATTAATGCAGAGTGGGGGAGCGGAAGGGAAACATCGTGCATTACCAAGGCGCGGCGTAGTTTCGACGTCGATGCGGGCGGCGCTTCGCCCGAGATGGCGTCCTCCCGTACTGTCTCGCCCCTATAAACGCAGCGCGTCGGGTGCGAAGACTACCTTACTTGATTTCTTGCACTCGCTTTGCCGCTTTCCCGCTTCTTTCCTCTCGTCTCTCTACTCCGAAAACTTCCCCGAAGCGCAGATGTCGAGCGATGACTCTGCCGGCGACCGGAGGGCCGGGAAGCGCCCGGCATCCTCGGACCTGCGGGGCTCGGAGTCCCGGCGGCCTCGCGTCGGCGCCAGGACTCCCGCCACCGCGGCGAGGGGTGGGCTTGTCCTACCCTCGTCCTCCTTCTTCGTGCAAGACTCGCTCCCGGCGTAAGTTTTCGTGTAGATTTTCGGGGCGAACTTGAGTCTTTCTTGATGTTGGCTTGCCTTTCTTGCTTTCTTCAGCGCCTCCGGCCCAGGTTCCTGTCCGCCGCCCACGGCGTCCTTGGCGGTGGCCGCGGTTGGGGCGGGGGGAGCGGATGCCTCGGGCGCTGCTGCCCTCGCCGCCCCGTCCGCCCCAAGCGACCCCTCTTCGACAAGGTCGCGGGCAACCACCCTGACGGACGCGCTGTCGAGGCTCCAGGCCACCTTGGCTGCCCAGGTCGAGGCGACCGCCGCGCAAGAGGCGAAGGCGGAGGCCCTACGGGCTCGGGCCGAGGCCGTCGAGGAGGAGCTCGCCACGACGCATCGGGACCTCTTCTCCAAGCTTCGCCCGGCCTACGAGAACATGGCGAAGTCTCTGGAGTCACTGGGAGTGTGGCTGGAGGAGCCCTCGAAGCGTACTGCGGAGCAGTATGCCCTTGGCATCATCCGAGCATCCGAGGCACTGACCGCGTTGCCCCGCGCCCTTCGTGAGCGTTCGGCTCGCGAGGGGCGGGATGTCGCAATTGTGGTGGCGGAGCACGTGCTGACTCGCTGCGCTAGCCGCGATGCCTTCTTCGACCCGATGGCGATCGTCGCTGGGTCTGAAGGGGACGCGGGCCGTAAGCGGGCGAGTGTTCGGGTGGCGGCGGAGACGGTGGCGGACCGGCTGCGCGTGGACCCTGCGAGCGCGTCCATCGACAGCAGCGACGACTCCGACGACCGGAGCTAGAATCTCTCTCTTCTTTTCTTCTTTTTTTGCAATGTAGTCGTTGCAGGACAAGGTAATGCTATCCCCATTTTGACTCCGTCCTTCTCTCTGGTGAACGCTTCGATCGCCATCCACAGTTGTTGGGGACTTCGCGAGTTGCCCAAGCGTAGGTCGATGTTGCTGTTGCTGCCTTCCTCCCCGACGGCTCCGCGTGATGTCGCCAGTCACGGGATTGCCATGAACTTGTCTTGTGCGGAAGCCGACGAGCCTGAGGCCCCGGCCCGGACCGCTCTCCGAACAATCGCCAGGCGGGTATCGCTGCGGGATACCCTCCAGTAGGAGTAGAGATTACATTAGAGAGTTTCACTTTTAGCGAAACGACTTTAGCTAGTGATGCACTGGAGTTTTGCGCTCTGTCCGTTGTGATGAGCGAGGCGCAAAACTAAGCAGGATGCTCGGGCGCTACGGGTTCCGCCACACTTGCGTGGGAGAGGAGTGTTCGCGACCCAGCCATAAATCCCCCCCCTTGGGCACTTCCTTCTTCCGCGAGGCACTACTCAGCAACCGTAGCCGCTGGGGCGTAGGCCGTAGTGCATGGGTCGAGAGGGTTACCGCCGGGGAGGAACCGATGGTCGATCGTGTCACCAACCCGCGCAAGTGCGCGAACCGACTGCCAATCCTGTGTTCGTGCGGGATAGGGATGTTCCCGACCGACTGTCGACGATCTGTTTCGCCGGCAATAAGATTTGTGATTCTAGGGGATTTGTGCGGGATCTGAGCTTGATGGTAACACAGGATGCGGGGGCAATCTGTTTTAGACAGGTTCGGGCTCTCTCGGAGGAGATAATACCCTAGTCCTGTGTTCTTTGGATATATTGTGTGTGTCTTTCTTGTTTCTCCCTCCTCCCCTTATATACTGGGGGGAGAATACATGATAGATGGGCGCCACCGGGCCCTGAACATGGTGGCCTGGACGACATGTCCCTTGTCCTTATCCGCCTTCACGCTCTACGTCCTGGAGAGGTGGTTACGCTTTCTCCGACCCACGCCTGCCACCTTGTCAGGTTCCAAAGATCCGCAGGTTCCGGCAAAGGTCGATCGCATGCTTCGTTCTGGCGGGTTGTTGGGGCGGGCGCGGCTTCCTTGAAGGATCGAGTTGTCTTGGGGAGCAAGTCGAAGGTCTCCTCTGGGCCCGTCGTGGTGCTTCCGGGCTTTGGGCTTTCTATTCCGCTGTCGGCCCGGTCAGTGTAGGCCCCTCTTGCGGGACCCCTGTCTCTAACATCCCACAGCAGCCCCCAAGTGCTTTAGGATCGACTTTCCGTCCCTTACCCTGTCATGAGGATTATGCGGGAGAGAGATCATAAAGAACTTGTAGTATGAAGCCATCGTGGTTGGTTAGCTCGTGTCCGAGTGGTACCCGCGCTCGCTTCTGCGGCGCTGACAACCGCTTGTCGCTCGGCTGACCCTCATGGGGCATACCTTGGTCTTTTTGGCTCGTGGCCGAGTGGTACCCGCGCCCGTTTACGGTGCGCGGCAATCGGCTTGTCGCTCGGCTGACCCTCATGGGGCATACCTTGTCTTTTTGGCTCGTGGCCGAGTGGTACCCGCCCGTTTACGGTCTTGTGACAGCCGGCTTGTCGCTCGGTGACCCTCATGGGGCATACCTTGTCTTTTGGCTCGTGGTCGAGTGGTACCGCGCCCGTTCACGGTCTTGTGCAACCGGCTTGTCGCTCATTGACCCTCATGGGGCATACCTTGGTCATACAGAGTAATGCTGTGCCGTTCTACGGCGCCGCTTTAGACCCTCATGGGGCGCATTCTCAAGACCGTGTTGGTTGTAGATCCTCCCGCGACACCCAATCGCATTGTGAGACAAATGACCAGCAATTGACCCCAAATTATGGGGTGTGCCGTCGAGGATGTTCGGAAAGTGCCCAGCCCCAAGCTTCCGTGGCGGCCGGCGTGCAGGCCCGTCGTGGGGCGCACTTTATCCCAAACTTTGGACCAGGTTGGACACCTGGCCGCGTTTTGCGCGACACAGCTCTTGGCCCATCATGGGGCGTGCCTGGATCTCGCCCAGACTGAACAGAGGGCCCTCGTTTCTTCCCATCGTAAGGTGGAAATTGGGGCCCATTTCTTATAAGTCGGAAGGACCCTTGTTGGAGCAACGGCCTCCTTGCACCTTCCCCACCACGGCTGCGAAACCTTCAAACCTCCTTTGGCGATTTAGGGTTTCTGGTTTCGCGCCCTTGGCTTGCGGCGGTTCTTCCCACCAGGTCTTCTTCTTCGCAATGTCTTCTTCCTCGTCATCGGAAGGTAGCGCCGACCCTGCGACGGCAGGGTGGGAGACTTCCATCACGACGACGTCCCGCCTGGAGGGGATGGTCGCCGCCGGCGTCCTCCCTCCGCTGGAGTTGATCTCCGCCCGTCCCGCCGCAGGTGACCCTTACCCCACACCTCTAGAGAATGAGATTGTGGTGTTTGAGTCCTTCTTCTGGCGGGGACTTAGCGCCTCTGGAGCGCCTTCTTCCGGGCTCCTCCACTTCTACGAAATCGAGTTGATCAATTTGAACCCCAACTCGATTCTTCACATTGCCATCTTCGTCCCAGCTCTGAGGCGTATCTTGGGATACGTCCTCATTTGGATTTGTTCCGCTCCTTCTTCGGGTGAAGCCTCATCAACCGGGCCGCTCCCAACGTCGTTGGGGCGCCGGCCCACCAAGGGAGGGCTCGAAGAAGCAGTATTTTGTCGTTCCTCTCAAGACCTCCCTCAAAGGTTGGAGGCGGGAGTGGTTCTATTGTGCCAACGTTGATCCTTTCCTCGCCCCCTTTGCCGGCCGTGCTCCTAAAGCTTCCCGATGCTGGAGCGACGGCCCAGACGGAGGAGGTTTGGCGCAAATCCCCGAGCTTCTGGCATTGATTGACGATCTGAAGAACCGAGGGCTGACGGGTCCCGGGATCGCGATCAGTTTTGTGAAGCGCCGAGTGCAGCCCTTGAAGGAGAGAGTCCATTTGGGGTTCCAATACAACGGGCCTCTGGACCCCACGCGGGAGTCGGACGCGGCCCTGTCGATGGAGGCGCTGGCAGCACGGGTAGTTGATCTCTTCGTGCCTGGCACAATCATCACCAACAGGGGCTGCCCTCATAAATTTTCGACGGCAAGGCCTCCCCCTCCTGTGAGTACACTGTTCTCTCGAAAGGCTGTTCCATGATTTCTTTGACTAGTGTGACTCAAACAGGGTGCGATGGTTCCTTTTTTCAGGATCACGCGTCCTTCCTTTCTGACGCTCCGGTTGTCGGCCTCTCTCGGCTGAGACACGCTCAGGCGAAGCGAGTGGCTGACGCCTCGGTCGACGAGATGCGCCGAGAGTCGGCGGAGGAGGTCGCCGGTCTTTCGTCAGCCGGGCCTTCAACCTCTGGTGCACCCGGATCACAAAGCGCGGGGCCACAGCCTTCTGTCCCAGGGGCAGCCCCGGCTGCGGGCGCTAACTTCCCTCCGAGTGGTGCTGGGTCTCGGATGAGACCCGGGATGAAATTCAAGAAATCCAAAAGGTATTCTTTTGGGCGATCCTTGTCTTTTTGTTACTGCCTGTGCTGAGGTGTTTCTCTTTTTGCTGATGCAGGGCTCCTACTACGGACGTTCCGGCGGAGGGGTCTCCTGAAAAGGAGCCCCAGGCGGAGGCTGGGTCGCCGTTGCCGCCGACTGCCGGGGCGTCGCCACCGGGCGCCGGCGGCCCAACGGTCGAACCATCTGGTGGTCCATCTGCCGACGAGATCGACCCGGCACCGTCTCCCAGAGTGGAGGAAGTGCCTCGAGAGCCACCGCCGCTCGGTCCTCTGCCAAAGCCCTCGAATCGGACCGTATGGTGGGAAGGGGGCTCCGATTGGAAAGGAATGGAAGAGGACGACGAGACGGAGAGAGCGGCTCGGACGGAGCTTTATGAGCTCACCGTCAGGTGTAGCACGCTCGTCAGGGTGAGCTTCTTGTCTTTAATCTGTTGCTTGCTGACTTCTCCCTGAGATTCTGCCCTGTTACCTAGGACATGGGGGAACGCTCGGAGCAAAGGTCGCGGTTTTTCCGGAAGGTGCTCCCGAAGCTCAAGGAGCGTATAGCGATGCAGGACAAGCTCAGCGAGATCAGCGGACCGATGGAAAGAAGTCCACGGGCTTCAGGCGAGTGTATGACGATCCGGAGGAGAAGACGGCTTGAGCATATGCTCGAAGGTGAGATTCTCCCTGGATTCGGTTTGGATGTCTTTTGGATGGTTGGAGAGGATGATGACACTCGTGTTTGAGCGTGACTCGACCGCTGCCGAGCCGAGGCCCGACCGAGGCTTCAGAGAAGTCGACCTCGGCTCGAGTCGCCTTGGAAAGGATGCATGAGCCGAAGGGTAAATTTATTTGACTTGGGTTGAACATACTTGGTGCTCGGGTGTGCTCTTGATGGCCGTTTGACTTTGTTGCAGAGTGCAAGGAGAAGATGGCATTGTCGAGCAGGGCCGGACAGAATCTGCCGTCGCTGCGAGCGATCCTGCACCTTCTCGCGTATTGAAGGGGTCACGCCGGGCCGAGGGACGATGTTGTTCCACTTCTCACGGAGGAGCCGACAGATCGTAGCTTACGCCAAAGAGTCCGCAGCGATGAGTGCGAACCAGGCATTGGCGGTGGTCAAGTCTCATTATCCGAGAGTTGACCTCGGTTGTGAAAGAAGGCTTCGCTGTGATGAAGACAAGGCCAACGCGCTCCTCGAAGAGGTGTCCTGCATCGCAGGCCTTGTTGGAGAATCTAGAATTCGACTTCGATGTGGGCCTTGATGCCGAGTGCTCGCCTCCTTGTTTGAAATATTGTGTCTTCTTACTTGAAGATAATTTGCCTGTATTGTCTTCCGTGAGTGGTCTTCAGACCTGAATATAGGCCCGCAGCCTCTTGGATCCTGTTGCGCCTTTCCGGGTGGGTTTCAGCCGACTGGTATGGCTTCCAAACGCCAAGGCCTTGGCCCGTGGCTTTCTTGCCCCAGACACGCTTTTCCGAGAGGCTGGCGTGCAGCTCTCGAGCGTCGGGACTTACGTTGTGGCCACCTGGCTGAGTGGTTTAGCCCCCAGGCTTGCATCGCTTGCTAGCTCTCCAGCCCCCGGGCTTTTGCGCTTAATTTGGTATAATTAAGCGAGGAAGCCGAACGAGCTTGAACTGCTTACGACACGTGTCTGGTGAAATTCTCCTTGATTTTGTTCAATGCGCTGATCTTCTTCGGTATTTGCACTGCCGCTTCGTTTTTCGCGCTTCATTGATTGTGAGGTGGCGCGTTTTGATTGCCTTTGAGACGCTTCGATTTCCGGGGCTGGGGTGGCTTATAAATGGGGCGTCACCGCTAATGAGCGATCGCCCATTTCTTCTTGCCTTGTCCTTCTTCTTCCTCTTCCAGTTTCCTTCCATGTCTAATACGGGGAGGTTTGTTGGTCCCTACGCGGCGTTGTTTCGCCATCGATTCTTCGGGATGTTGCACAACTGGGAGGAGGCGGAAGCATGGGAAGACCTTGACTTTTTCACACTAGAGGCGGAGGCGGAGGAAGGAGCGGCGAGGGACGCCGCCGCCGTGGCCACCTTGTTGGAGGCTGCGCCGGGGCTCCACGAGGTGGCCGAGATCATCCTCGAGATGGTTGGTCGCGATCGCCGCGACGACCTTGCCGTCAGGGCTCTCGTCCGGCTTATACCCCCCTTGTGGGTGGTTGAGGACGAGATTCTGGCGGCTTTGGGTCGCGTCTAACCTCAACGTTCTCGCCTCCGGGCCTCCCAAGAGAATACAAGACTAAAGAAGACTAAAGACTAAAGACCAGAGTGCCAGGAGCACCAAGAAGACCAAAGAAGAAAGACCAAGAGCACCAAAGAAGAAGACTAGCTTTTTTTTTTTTGAGCGCGAGAAAAAGAAAAAAGAAAGTCAGTAATGTAAATTATTAACATTATGGAATGAAATGCGAAATTTTATCCAGTTCGTGTCTATCACATTTAACCCAAATTTAGTGGTTCCGCCTGATCAACTCATTCTAGTCAGTTGCTCCGATTACCCGAACGAGGCGCTGGGCTCGAGCTTTTGACGGTTAGAAATTCGCGATCAGGCAAATCTTGGTTAAATTGGCGCGAATTGCAGTCCCCGAGTGGTTAGTGCTTTCTACCCGTTCACAGCGCTATTTGGTATAAACCGCCGAGGCTTTGTGCTCATCGCGGCTTGTTATTTCCGTGCATTCTATATCGGCACGACCAGGGTTAAGCGCTACACCAGTCGGGTAATAACCACTCGGGGCTAGCATTACACAGAACTTCAGAAAATAAGACGGACCACTATTTCATTTAATGTGTAAGAGTGGGATACATAACTCCTGCGTAGAAGCGACTGAGCTGTTCGGCTGCTCCAAGTATTCGCTAACCTCGCCGTCTTCTCGCCTGAGTCGATAAGCACCGGCCGGGTTGTCTTCTGCACAATGTATGGACCTTCCCAAATTGGAGAGAGCTTGTGCTCGCTTTTAGTTCCTCCTCGTGACCGGATCTCCTTCAAAAGGTTCTCGCTTCTCGACGCTATGCGAGTGGTAGCGCCGGAGTCCCTGGAGGTACTTAGCCGACTGGAGGGCGGCAACGTTCCGAGCCTCCTCGAGTTGATCAAGCTCCACCATTCGGCTTCCCTCGGACTCGGCTTCGTTGTAGTTCCGAACCCTCGGGGATTCGAATCCCAGCTCGGTCGGCAGAACCGCCTCTGCGCCATAGACCAGGAAAAAGGGGGTTTGGCCAGTCGCACGGCTGGGAGTGGTTCTGAGTCCCCAGAGTACCGACGGTAGCTCCTTCACCCATCGAGCAGCGTACGGTTTGAGGCGGTCGAAGATCCTGGCCTTGAGACCTTGGAGGACCAGACCGTTAGCTCGTTCAACCTGCCCATTGCTTCGTGGGTGAGCCACCGAGGCGAAGCAGATCTTGATCCCGACGCCTTCGCACCATTCTTGGAATTCTTCACTCCTAAATTGGGTGCCGTTGTCCGTGATGATCCGGTTGGGCACTCCGAATCTGACCACAATATCCTGGAAGAATTCCTTGGCCTTAACTGCAGTGATGGTGGCGACTGGCTTGGCTTCGATCCATTTGGTGAACTTGTCAATGGCCACAAAGAGGTAAGCGAAACCGCCTTGAGCCTTCTTGAGCGAGCCCACTAAGTCGAGCCCCCAGACTGCGAAAGGCCAAGAAATGGGTATAGTCTGTAGCTCCTGTGCCGGCAAGTGTGTCTGTCTTGCATAGAATTGGCAGCCCTCGCAGGTTTGAACTATCTCCTTGGCATCCGTTACCGCCGTTGGCCAGAAGAAACCCTGTCAGTAGGCTTTCCCAACCAAGGCGCTTGATGCCGCGTGATGGCCACACATCCCCGAATGAATTTCTTGGAGCAGCTCTCTTCCCACTTGTCCCGAAATGCACCGCCTGAGGACACCCGAGGCACTTTTTCGGAAGAGCTCGTCGCCCACCACCACGTAGGATTTGGCTTGTCGGGAGACGCGCTCTGCCAGAGTGGTTGCTTCCGGGAGTTTGTCCTTCAGGAGGTAATCAAGGTACGGGGTAGTCCAGTCTGGATCGATGAGCAGACCCCTGCCTGTGACCCTCGCTGGCTTTTGCCGCTTTGTAACGGTTGGCTCGTGAAGATCCTGCACGAAGATATCACTTGGGACATCTGCCCGAGTGGCTCCCATCTTAGCCACTGTCTGCCGCCTCATTATTGTGCGGCGGAGGACATGGACCACCTCCAGACCGTCAAACTTGCCATCCAATTCTCGGACTTCTTTGGCGGTATGCCACCATATTCGATCCACGCACGACCAGTCCTTCAGACTTGGTTCACCACCAACTGAGTCGCCTCGAACCGCCTTGGCCGGATTCCGAGTGATGTGGCGATCTGAAGCCCATGGATGAGGGCCTCGTACTCGCGGCATTGTTTGAGGCCGAAGTGAATCCGAAGGACATACTTCACTGTCGCCCTTAGGCGAGATAAGGAGGATTCCCGCCCGCTCCCCAAGCATGAGAGATCTGTCGAAGTGCATGACCCAATATTCTCGCACTTCTTCCGCGTGCAGGTCCGATTCGTCCACTCGGCCGTGAAGTCACCAAAGCCTGGACTTGACGGCGGTCGCGGCTTGAACGAGATGTCGAAGCTCCAAGCTCGGCTGCCCACTTTGAAATTCTTCCAAGAGCTTCCCGACACGGAGGACCTTCTCCCACGGGAAAGAAGTGACTACTCAAATCGAATGTCCTTGAAATAATGCTTCAAACTTCCGTGACGAGATCAAAATGGCGCATGCAGCCTTTTGGATTTGAGGATATCTTGTCTTGGATTCGCCCAAGATTTGCCCGACAAAATAAATCAAGCGTTGTGCCGTAGCGGTGTCAGATTCCTCCCGCTCCACAACTATCATGGCACTTACTACATGAGATGTTGCCGCTATGTAGAGCGTAAGAGGTTCACCTGGCGCCGCGAGACTAAGGACTGGGAGTGGAGAGAAACACCTTGAGTTCTTCAAGGCCTCAGTGCCTCTGCCGTCCAATCAAAGCGATCTTGCTTCTTAAGGAGCTTGAAGAAAGGCATTCCCCGGACCCCCAATCGTGAGATAAACCTGCCAAGCGCTACCATGCATCCGGTGAGCTTTTGGACCTCCTTTTGGCTGGTAGGCGGGGCCATTTTCATGATGGCTCCAATTTTCTCCGGGTTCGGCTCGATCCCACGATGGGAGACGATGAACCCGAGTAGTTTCCCGGAAGAAACTCCGAAAACGCACTTCTCAGGGTTTAGCCTCATCTGGAACGCCTTCAAACTTGCGAACGTCTCGGCCAGATCAGAGGTGAGGCTGTCCTCTGTCTGCGTTTTAACCACTACATCATCCACATATGCTTCCACATTGCGTCCGAGCTGATGGTGAAAACACCGCTGCACGGCGCGCTGGTACGTTGCGCCGGCATTCTTGAGCCCGAACGGCATGGTGATGTAGCAATATGCTCCGAATGGAGTGATAAACGAAGTCTTCTCGCAGTCTTCCTCTCGAAGCCGAATTTGATGATAGCCTGAATAGGCGTCCAGAAAGCTGAGTAGCCGAGATCCGGCAGTGGAGTCTACCACCTGATCAATACGAGGGAGACCAAAGGGATCTTTCGGACAAGCCTTGTTGAGGTCGGTGTAATCAACACACATGCGCCAGCTTTTATTCTTCTTCTGGACGAGTACAGGGTTTGCCAACCAGTCGGGATGATACACTTCTTTGATGAAACCTGCGGCTAGCAGCTTTGTGATCTCCTCTCTGATGGCTTCTCGACGATCTTGAGCGAACCGTCGTAACCTTTGCTTGACGGGCCTGGCGGATTGGTTTACATTCAGTGCGTGCTCGATCACCTCCCTGGGGACCCCGGGCATGTCGGACGGCTTCCAGGCAAAGACGTCTTGGTTTGCCCGCAGAAAGGTGACGAGCGCATCTTCCTATTCATCCCCGAGCCTTGTCCCGATCGAGACGGCTCGCGCCGGATCGGACGGGTCGAGGAGGATCCTTTTGGTGCCTTCCTCGGGGCCGATCCCGGAGTTCTGCGGCTTGCGGGTAGGGATACTGCCTTCCGGCTTGTCGAAATCCGCCTCTTGACGAATACTTTCCCGACCCGCCAGCGCCTCCAGATACTCGGCCATTTCGCAGCTCTCCTCGTCGCGAAGAGAAAGATCGCTTAACATCGCCGTAGAGTGATAATACCACTCGGACCGGCATTTTCAGCATCGATACGCCAGAGTGGGGCACCGCCATGAACTTGGCCAGCGCTGGTCTCCCAAGATGGCGTGATACGCCGTCGCGAAGTCTGCCACCTCGAAGCTAAGGCTCGGTCCGGTAGTTGTCCCTTGCGCCGAACGTGGATCGGTAGAGTGATTTGTCCGAGTGGTATCGCCGACGCCCGGTATCACTCCATGAAAAGGCGACGACCGCGTTTGAGGTCGGACCACGGGATCCCCATATCATCGGTGTCTTCACGAAGAGGACGTTGAGCCCACTCCCACCGTCAATCAACACCCTTTTGAGCTTGATGCCGCGGACAACCGGCGCCAAGACCCGGGTATCTGCCGGGAATGGGACGCGATCTGGTGATCCGTGCGGTCGTAAGTTATTGCGACCTCGAGACCACCGGACATATCGGGGTCTCCGGCTCTCGCACATGTCCCGAGCGGTGAGCTTTGCTTCCGCTTGGACTCATATGCGGCCGAACCCCGAATATGTAGTTAAGCTCGAGGTCGACTTCTGATAGTCTTCCTCGGCCAGGGGAGGCGGTTTGCCGGCGGCGTGGCCACTCGGACCTTGTCCACCTGCCTCTTGCTCTCGCGGCGAACCTCTTTAGGGTGAAGCAGTCCTTGGCGGCATGCCTCCCCTTCGGATGGAAAGGGCAGGGTGAGTTCATAACCATGTCATATCCATCCTCTTTGAGAGCGTGAGGATGAGTTGGTGCAGCGACTGCCACCAGCTCTTCGCCTGCGCTTCTTTTCTTTCCGCCGAGGGGTTCAGACTGATCCTTCCCTTCATCACGCCCGTTCGCGAGCCTCGGAGGCTGAAGCGTAACGGTCCGCTAGGGCGAACAGCTCCCGGACCGACGTGGGTGGCTTCCGGGACATCTTCTTGATGAGGTCGGGGTCGCTGACTCCTTTCTGGAAGGCAGCTATCACAATCGCATCTGTGACGTCCCGAACGGTGCTTTTCCTGTTCATGAAGCGCTTGACGAACTCCCGGAGGGATTCGTTCCTCCTTTGGTGTGCCTGGGCGCTCGTAAGTGCCTTGGAAATTTGAGATGAACTGCTCACACAGATCTCCCCAGGAATCTATAGAGTTCGCTGGAAGTCCGGTGAGCCATGCTTGGGCCAGGGGCGAGAGGGTAACCGGCAAGTAGTTTGCCATTACTTTCTGATCCCCCCCGGCGGCCCTGACTGCCAGAGCATATACTTGTAGCCAAGCCTCCGGGTCCCTCTCACCGTCGAACCTAGTGATGCCTTTAGGATTAAATCCATCAGGCCAAACCACTCGGCGTAGGTGAGGGGTAAACGCGCGAACCCCTTCGATGACCCCGCGATACCCCCCGGGAGGTGATCGATGCGGAGGGGATCGCACTTGGCGTGCCAGCGGCCTCGCGGAAGGATGCCGTAGCGCTCATATTAAATCGGCTTGACGGGCGTTGTTCCTCCTTTCTCGATCGCGGCGCTGGCGTCGAGGTCTGAACGGAGGTCGCGGCGATGCTTTGTGTCGCAAGTCGTCTCGCGAGGTAGAACATGATGTGTCTGGCGGGCTTCCCGACTGGCCGTCTTGGTATGCTGGTCCTCGCCGACCACGTGATGCCTCCTTCGCCGGCTGGTCGGTTTGGGCATGCTGGATAGTCGCCGCCGTCACCATGGCCTTTACTTGGGCCATGATCGGGCAATCGATCATCCGCCTCAAAGCATAGGGGTCGTGGTATCCAGAGTGTCTTGGAGGCGACGATATTCGGCCGTGGGTACGAAAAACAGCTGGTCCCCCATCTTGGCTTGCGAATGTCTTCATTGACAGCCCGGCGCGTTCGAGAGTACGCGCCCAGCGTCGAGCTCGATCGCTCGGCCTCCTTCCAAATCGGCGGCGATCGAGGTGTCGGTTCCGCGAATCTGCCCGCGAGCCTTCGACATACGTACTCTCACGGAAATTCCAGCAGCTCTCTAGGCTTTCTTCGACTCGGCCGAGGTGGGTGAGTCTCGAGAAGACAAACCTAGGCGCTCGGGGTGCCGAGTGGCTTGGCGGTGAGAACCCCACCCTTCGTGCCTCGGCGTCCTCGAGCCCGACTCCGCGGCCGAACGGGTCTTCGGATCCCCTCGGTACTTTAAGGTGCGAGGCGGGGACCTTCCGATCGGCGCGAAGTCGTGACGATGGATCGCCGGAAACCTCACCATGGCCGTAGCGTTCCCTTGGAGAGAGAGAGGCTTCCGAGGTCGTTGGAGATGAAGGTCAAGCTTCGAAGCGGAAGACCTGGCCCGGAGGAAGACTGTGGAGACTTCGGCTTCGCAGCCATCAAGCTTGACGAAGATCTTGACACAAGCCCCCTACCTGGCGCGCCAACTGTCGACGATCTGTTTCGCCGGCAATAAGATTTGTGATTCTAGGGGATTTGTGCGGGATCTGAGCTTGATGTTGGCTTGCCTTTCTTGATGTTGGCTTTCTTGATGTTGGCTTGCCTTGAGCGCAAAACTTGAGTCTTTCTTGATGTTGGCTTGCCTTTCTTGCTTTCTTCAGCGCCTCCGGCCCGGGTTCCTGTCCGCCGCCCACGGCGTCCTTGTGATGGCAGCGGTTGGGGCGAGGAGCGGATGTCTCGGCGCCGCCGCTCGCCGCCCCGTCCGCCCCAAGCGACCCCTCTTCGACAAGGTCGCGGGCAACCACCCTGACGGACGCGCTGTCGAGGCTCCCGGCCACCTTGGCTGCCCAGGTCGAGGCGACCGCCGCGCAAGAGGCGAAGGCGGAGGCCCTACGGGCTCGGGCCGAGGCCGTCGAGGAGGAGCTTGCCACGACGCATCGGGACCTCTTCTCCAAGCTTCGCCCGGCCTACGAGAACATGGCGAAGTCTCTGGAGTCACTGGGAGTGTGGCTGGAGGAGCCCTCGAAGCGTACTGCGGAGCAGTATGCCCTTGGCATCATCCGAGCATCCGAGGCACTGACCGCGTTGCCCCGTGCCCTTCGTGAGCGTTCGGCTCGCGAGGGGCGGGATGTCGCAATTGTGGTGGCGGAGCACGTGCTGACTCGCTGCGCTAGCCGCGATGCCTTCTTCGACCCGATGGCGATCGTCGCTGGGTCTGAAGGGGACGCGGGCCGTAAGCGGGCGAGTGTTCGGGTGGCGGCGGAGACGGTGGCGGACCGGCTGCGCGTGGACCCTGCGAGCGCATCCATCGACAGCAGCGACGACTCCGACGACCGGAGCTAGAATCTCTCTCTTCTTTTCTTCTTTTTTTGCAATGTAGTCGTTGCAGGACAAGGTAATGCTATCCCCATTTTGACTCCGTCCTTCTCTCTGGTGAACGCTTCGATCGCCATCCACGGTTGTTGGGGACTTCGCGAGTTGCCCAAGCGTAGGTCGATGTTGCTGTTGCTGCCTTCCTCCCCGACGGCTCCGCGTGATGTCGCCAGTCACGGGATTGCCATGAACTTGTCTTGTGCGGAAGCCGGCGAGCCTGAGGCCCCGGCCCGGACCGCTCTCCGAACAATCGCCAGGCGGGTATCGCTGCGGGATACCCTCCAGTAGGAGTAGAGATTACATTAGAGAGTTTCACTTTTAGCGAAACGACTTTAGCTAGTGATGCACTGGAGTTTTGCGCTCTGTCCGTTGTGATGAGCGAGGCGCAAAACTAAGCAGGATGCTCGGGCGCTACGGGTTCCGCCACACTTGCGTGGGAGAGGAGTGTTCGCGACCCAGCCATAAATCCCCCCCCTTGGGCACTTCCTTCTTCCGCGAGGCACTACTCAGCAACCGTAGCCGCTGGGGCGTAGGCCGTAGTGCATGGGTCGAGAGGGTTACCGCCGGGGAGGAACCGATGGTCGATCGTGTCACCGACCCGCGCAAGTGCGCGAACCGACTGCCAATCCTGTGTTCGTGCGGGATAGGGATGTTCCCGACCGACCTTGAATCGTTCCGCAGGGGCACTCCCTTCTTCCGCAAAGCGCTACTTCGCAACCGTAGCCGCTGGGGCGTAGGCCGTAGCACTCGGGTCGAGAGGGTTACCGCTAGGGAGAATCCGATGGTTAGTCGGGTCACCAACCCGCGCGAGGTGCGAGGAAGGGCAGTAGGTGTTTCTTAGCGCAACGAGCTTATGTAACAAACTTTTTCGGAGGTTTGTGAGCTGTTTTTGGCCGGCTGGGCCGATCAAAGTGTCGTTTTTGTCTATTTTTACGTTTTTTCGACGTGATGAACACCTGACGATCGTAGCCATAGGAACCGCGGGGGTTACCTGGGCGTGGGTTGCCGTGTTTATCACCCTCAGGGGAAACGTAAACAGAGCTTAGACTTAGACCGCTCACCTTGCGGTAAAGGAGTGTTTCCGACTAGCAGACGATCGCCCCACTCGAGCACTTCCTTCTTCCGCAAAGTGCTACTTCGCAACCGTAGCCACCGGGGCGTAGGTCGTAGCACTTGGGTCGAAAGGGCTGCCGCGAGGGGGAACCAAATGGCCGGTCGGATCACCGATCCGGGTGAGTGTGTGAGCAAAGCATTTACTCGTGTCTGCATGAGGAAGGGGTGTTTCTGACCGACAGCGAGTGGTTCTATTCGGGTACTGCCTTCTTCCACAGAGCGCTACTTCGCAACCATAGCCACTGGGGCGTAGGTCGTAGCACCTGGGTTGAGAGGGTCGCCGCGAAGTAGGACCGAACGGTCGGTCGGGTCACATACCCGTGTAGACATAAGTAGCCCCCGAGTGGTATGTGGGGACTGGGTTGCAGTTGCCACGCACCGCTTTGAACTCGGAGGTGGGGTAGCGGAGCGTAACAGAACGAAAAAAGTTTTAAGGGACGGGATCGCCTTAGCTTTTTGGACGGCCGTGCCTCGGTTGGAATCAGTGTAGGGTCACTTTGACCTCCGGTCCCTATGGTTACTCGACCCCCTGCGTCTTGCGTGCTCTGGGGTACGAAGGGAGACGCGGCGGGCGAGTGTAACGCAGCCGCTTTCCGCACTCCCCTTTCACCATGGCGGAGCCTCCCACCGACTCGCGTCTGCCCACTCCCGAAGAGAAGGCGCAGAGGTGAGTCCAGTGGGCTACCACGTGCTTGCGAACTGTCAGCCCCCGAGCAATGCGTGGACAAGAAAAAACTAAGGGTAAAATTTTCTTAGCTTTTCTATATTCCAAGCATTGGGGAACAGATTGCCTTCAACATCCTTGAGGCTCTTAACCACGTGGTCGTGGGTTTGGGCGGGAGGAGCAGTTGATGATCTCTTAATCATCCAGTACCTCCTCAAGTTGGGGGTGGATCCAGGGACCTTCCCCTGGAGGTCGATGAGCTCGGCAGACGCGATGACCATCGATGCCAACTCGCAACTTCTCTGCTCATAGTTGTAGGCGAGCTGAAAAGACGAGGCCATGGTGATGACTCCTCGTGGTCCCGGCATCTTCAACTTGAGGTAGGTATAGTTGGGGATCGCCATGAACTTGGCGTAGCACGGCCTTCCCAAGATAGCGTGGTAGGAGCCGGGAAAGTCCACAACCTCAAAGGTGAGGTTTTCGGTGCGGAAATTGTCCAGGCTCCCGAAAGTGACGGGCAGGTCGACCTTCCTGAGCGGATGGGCCTGTTGGCCAGGAACGACGCCTTGGAAAGATCGGAGACTAGAGCGAGGGACCCCCAGGGTGTCGAGGGTCTCAACATACATGATGTTGAGGCCGCTGCCGCCGTCCATGAGCACCTTGGTCAGGCGCTTCATCCCTACGATGGGATCGACGACGAGCAGATAGCGCCCCGGATGCGGGACGTGGTTGGGGTGCTCGGTCCGATCGAAGGCGATCGGGAACTCCAACCACCGTAGGTAGCTGGGCACGGCGGGAGTTATCGTGTGGACTTCACGATAGGCGAGCTTCAGCTGATGCTTATCGGCGTAGCATGAGGCCCTACCGAAGATCATGAGGCAGCCGTCGAGTTGTGGGAACTCGTCGTCCACCTCCTCCCCTTTGGCCCCGGCATCTGGTGCTGGGTCACGCTTCTTCCCCTTGCCCCGCGACGTCGTGGGTTTTCCGGAGAGGAAGCGCTTCAGGACTTCGCAGTCCCGGTACTTGTGCTTGACGGGATAGGCGTGGTTCGAGCACGGGCTATCCATCAATTTTTCGAAGTGGTCGGGCGCCTGCCGGGGCCTGCTGCTTGGCAGGGCGGTCGGCGGCGGCGACCATGCGGCCTTCGCGGCCTTGCTTTCCCTTCCGCTTTTGCTTGTTGGAGCGGTCGGAGGTGGCGCTGTCTTCGATGCCGGGCGCCCGATTGGCCTTCTTCTTGTCAAAGATGGCCCCCACAGCCTCCTCGCCTGAGGCGTGGTTGGTGGCGATGTCGAGGAGCTCCTTGGTGGTCCTGGGCTTGGCGCAGCCCAGCTTATGCACCAAGGCCTCGCAAGTGGTACCGTAAATGAACGCCCCGACAACGTCGGCGTCGCGGATGTCGGGGAGCTCGTTGCACTGCTGGGAGAAGCGCCAGATGTAGTCTCGGAGGGTCTCCCCTGGCTGCTGTTTGCAGCTCTTCAGGTCCCAGGAGTTGCCGGGGCGTTTGTACGTGCCTTGGAAGTTACCGACGAAGAGGTTCGTCAGGTCCGCCGAACTCCTGACGGTGTCCGCGGGCAAATACTCGAGCCAGGCTCGAGCAGAGTCCGCGAGGTAGATGGGGAGGTACTGGATGATGAAGAGATCATCAACCGCTCCCCCGCCCGGTAGGCGAGCCGGTAGTCTTCCAGCCAAACACTGGGGTTTGTCGCCCCTGTGTATTTGGCTATGTTGACCGGGGCCTGGAACCTGGCGGGAAGTCGGCGTTGTGGATGGCGCGGGCGAATGCCCGCGGTCCCAGGCCATCGGGGCTTGGACCGCGGTTGTCGCGCCGTCCGCTATCCGCAACCTACGACTGTGCTGCCGCGCCGGCAGATCTTCTTCGTGCCTCGAGAGTGGCGAGGAGATCATGGTTGTCCCCTAGGTGATGGCGCACCGGAGTGCGCGATGTCTGGGGCCGCTCGATCTGTGGCGCCGTCTTCGCCGGGCTCTGCTGACCCCGCGAGGACGGGCGACCCGGGCGGCTCGAGGTCCCGCCGGAGTGATGCGAGCCGGAGCCCTGCACGTGCTGCACGGCAGCACGTTCCATCAGCCCCCGAAGGTTTTGGTACGTGACCTTGGCCTCTGGGTCCGTCGGCTCAGGGAGTCCATGGAGCAGCA
The DNA here is from genome assembly GCA_036346355.1 of Rhipidocladum racemiflorum. Lineage (NCBI taxonomy): Eukaryota > Viridiplantae > Streptophyta > Magnoliopsida > Poales > Poaceae > Rhipidocladum > Rhipidocladum racemiflorum. Next base: position 20,915,922 of record CM070582.1, read on the forward strand.
TTGCAGCTGCAGCGACGTTTTGGCTAGCATGGGGGAAGAACAGGAGACTGTCTGACCCCTCGGTGAGCTGGTGATGTACCTGGCGCATGCGCGCGCACCGGATACGATTGGTGGATCGAGCCGACGCTGCTCCAGGTCGGCCTCGCTCTGCCGTTGGAGCTCAGCGCGGTGAGCTTGGAGGCGCGCGGGGTTTTCACGTCGGTCCTCATCGTCCTGTGCTTCGTTGCACGGGAGGAGAGTTTCGGGACTCGCAGGGGTGGCGGACGGGTCCGCCACGCCTGCCATGTTGAACTCGCGAGAGTGCGGCCTGCGCGGGGGGTGCTCCCTATCGGAGCTGGAGCCGTGGCTGGAAGAGTCCCCCTGCAAGTCGTGGAGGGAGGCCGTCACGTAGCCGATCATTGCCACAAGCTGGGAACCCATGGGGGGCGGGGCCGCCGTCCGTTATTGCACACGCATGGCACCGCCAGAGGCAATGCCACCGTGGAGTAGCTCCGTCGACGCTGGTGCGCCGTCGCGTGAGAAGGAAGCCATCGGGGAAGCGGATGGGAATCTAGAGACGATGGTGACGATGACGCGCGAGACACCCTCTACCTGGCGCGCCAACTGTCGGTGTTTCGACCACCGGCAATACGATTTGTAGGTCTAGGGGGTTCGTGCGCTCCCTCTCCTCGAATGGCCTGACTCAAGAAGCCCAAGATGTATACTGGTTCGGGCTGAATGTCCCTACTCCAGTTCGTGAGATGAGTGTATATTGCCCTTTCGGGGGGTTACAAAGTGTAACATCCCAAAATTTTGCTTTTCTTAAATTCATGTGTGATTTGGCACTTTGGTGAATTTTTGGAATTTTCCGGAATTTATTTGGATTTATTTGGAATTTATTTGAATTTATTCCATTTTGAAATAATTAAAGAATTTAATTTTGCAAATAAAATTTTGTTGGAAATATTTTATTTGAGTCCAAAATGATCCAAAATATTTTCCAGAATTTTTCTGGAATTTTTCTGAGTCATTTGCTATTTTTAATGAATTAAATGAATTACTAGGAATTATTTTAAATATTAATTATTTGGAAAATCCAACTCGGGTCAAATCTTGTTCAACCGACCGAGTCGGACTCGAGTCCGACCGAGCCGATTGACTCGACCGAACCCACTCTAACCCTAATCAATCCCAACCGTTGGATCAAGATCCAACGGTGAGATCCGCCCGACCGACCGAAGCCGTGTCGGACCGGACCCGGCCGCGCCGCGATCGTGGCCGTTAGTTGTGCCACGTGGGCGGCCACGATTTAATCGTCTTCCGTGGCCGAGCCGGACTCCGCCCGCCAGCGCCGCCAGTAGCAAGTTAGGTTTCCGTTTTACGCACCAGGCCAGAGGCTATTTAATGCCCGGCATACCGAGGACCGCCGTGATTCGCGCCCTCCCTTCTCTACTTCACCGAGGCTAAGTCGCCGCCCGTTTAGCCGTCGAGCTCGCCGTAGTTGCGCGCTGCTCCGCCACGGTCTTTGCTTCGTTCGCGCCGTCCGCCGTCCCTGCCCGTTGACCTCGGATCCGGACTCACCGCGACGAGACGCACCGAAGGACCCTTCATCTCGCCGAGCAACCGGAACGCCGTTGGGCTCGTCGTCGTCTTCAACTCCGGCAGTAGGCGCCACCACGGCCATCGGCCCTCGCGAGCTGCGGCACCGTCGGATCCAGTCGGACGGCCGAGGTGAGTTCACGTGTTCCAAACCCGATTAGATCGGGCCGTTGGATCAAGATCCAACGGTTCACAATCGCCACGCGCCGTAGCGATGCGATTATAGGATTAGATCTGGACCGTCCGATCTAGATCGAGCGGCCACGAGCATCGAGTAGTTTCAACGTGTTAAACCCTGGATCCAATCCGCGGGTTGATTTTCAAACCAACGGACGAGATTGCGCCACGTGTCGGGAAGTTGGACCGACGCGGTCAGCGCCGTCCACGCGTGCGTGTGGACGCCGACACGCGCGGGGCCAGCGTGTCGAGGGCCCGCATGTCGCTGGCTAACCCGATAGCGCCGGCGTCGGCGATGACGCTCACCGAGTGAGCCCACATGTCGATCCACGTGAGTCGTGGACCGAGTCCACCGTGGACCCGAGCCGAGCGTGGACCAAGCCCATGGACCGGCTGACGTCAGCAGGCCAATCAGGAGCTGCCACGTGTCCATGCTGACGCAATAATTAATTTCCGAAAAAGAAAATGATTTATTAATTCGAATAATGATTTCAAATTTAGATTCAAACTTCAAACGCTTATAACTTTTGCGTTTCAACTCCGATTTGAGCGATTCAAATTTCTAAATTTGTATAAAATTAAGATCTACCTAAATATGAATTTTATTTAATTTTTGGACTAAAGTTTTTCTCTGTAAAATTTTTTAATTGATTATTTAAACTTTAAATAATCATAACTTTTATGCTTTAACTCCAAATTTGTGATTCCAGTTTCTAAAAATCCAGAAAATTATGTTCTCTCTGTTTATGGATTTTATTTGGAGTTTTGGGATCTTTTTGCATAGTGTTTATTTGTGTATTTGCTATTTGCACGCTTTACGAGTAGACGTTGAAGTGCCGGAAGGATTCGAAGGAGAAGTGTTGACTCAGGATCCAACTCAAGACCAAGAACAAGTACTTTTTGAAGGCAAGTTGTGCTTTGACCATATTGATCCCATTTCGAAATCTATTTTAATTTAAACTATTGCATGCTAGTTCAATTAGAAAGATACTTTGTTTAAACATGGGGGTTAGATAAATACCAATTTGCTATATGACACCTTGATTACTTAAGTATGTGCCATGACCCTTTGTCACCCTAGTTGTGGTTTACTAGTTGGACATTATTAAATTGCCAACATGGGTTTAGATCGTTGTAGTATGCTGCTTAGACCTGCTACGTGCTCATGACATGATTTTGGACAATCAAATGCTAATATGGACTTAATGATATATTGAACCTGTTTTGGAAAAGTATCATGTGAAGTTGACGGCACGTGGTGCATGGTAATCAACTGGGGTTTGATAAAGCGATTTCGGCCAGGGCATGTGGCAAGAGTAATCAGTGGGCGGTGTGGCAATCGGGATGATGATTTGGTTTTCGGTAGTCTTGCCCTGGTCACTCTAAGGACTTAACCTTGCAAGCCTTTGAACTGGGTCATACTTGCAACCACATGGCTGGAATGGGATGGCCCTAGTTGACTAAGTCGCTAAGGACTCACTTGTGGAGCCTCAGGGTGTCAGTTACACCTTTTGTGTGATTGTACGGGGGAGCGTATCGTGGCTGTGGCCAGATACCCATCTAACGGTGTGTTGGTCCCATACTTCGCCTTGGCTAAGGGAAGGGATGGTGTAGAGCACGAACCGGAGAGGACCACCTGTGTTGTTTGAGGCTTCCGAAAGGCTTTGTTACTGAACTCGCCTTTGTGGTGTTTGACTGTATCTTGTGGGTAAAGTGCATAACCTCTGCAGAGTGTAGAATCTATTTGAATAGCCGAGTCCACGATCTTTGGACAATGCTCGAATTACAGTCAAGGGTTAGATTTTACGAAAATAACTTGGATTTGAAAAGTTGGGTTGGTTTAATAATGAAGATGATGGAAATGTGGTTTAGGATGGGGAAAAATGTTTATTAAATTTCTGAAAAGTTATTTATGCTTTACTTATTTCTCTTTTTGAATCTACTTATATTACTTGTCAAAAGGCATTTCTTTGCAAATATACCTTGAGCTATTCCTTTGTACCAAGCCATGCATATAGTATATTAGCTTGCATTCTGTGCATGACTTGCTTTGGAGTACCAAGTACTCACCCTTGCCCCAACACAATATCGCTTGAAGAGGAGATTACGCCAGACTTTGGAGGAGGAACTCCAAGAGGACCCGATCTACTTAGGGATGCGAGCCCGGTCAGTTGCCTGTGGTATCTTGGATGGCGCCACAGTTTATTTGAATTTCCGCTTTGTTATTTCTCTTTTAATAAGTTTCGCCTTGCGAGGCATATATTTGTAACTTGGCCATAAGGTCGAGTAACCCTTTGATTATTTAAATAAAGTACTTTGATAGTATCGTTTGGTATGATTGTGATATATACCGATGTTAAGACTGTGTGCACTAGCGCGTTCCTGGACTAGTGCTGAATACACAGAGGGTCCGGATTTGCAAATTCGGGGTCCCGACAGAGGTGGTATCAGAGCCATACTTGACTGTAGGCTCAACCCTAAGCTAGAATGGTCGTAGTGAGGATAAAACCTATTTTCTAAAGCTAAAAATTTGTGAAGACAAGAAATGACATCTCGACTTATCCCCTTCTCTCTTTTCTTGTCTCTTGCTAAAATTTTTCCTTACCTTGTCACAATTCAAAAATTCCGAGTTCTTACGTAAAGCACTCTTGTGACAGATGGAGGTTTTCTTGATGAGTGAGCATAGGTTCTATAGTGAGACTCCTTCGCCGAGTCGAGTCATAGAGTAAAGAGTCACCCTTTAGGCGATAGACTCCAGAGTTAGTTCGATTTGGATTTGCTTTGTTTGCTGAGTGTGCAGTATGTGTTGCAAGGCCCTTAGGCATTGTAAGCAGCCATACCAAGTTACTAATAATAAAGTTGGACCTTAAGGCTACACCTTTTTCGCCCGCATAAGTTCCATATCACTTGTCTATTCTTGTTTCCCTCTCATCCCTAAACCTAGAGCAAATCGACAGATGGTGAACACCCGTGGAAACTTTGGAAGCAACGGGAGCGGTTCTCGCCCAGCAGAAAACCCCAATGATGGAGCACCAGCACCGCCACTAGATATGCAGAATTTCGGAAGCGTTTCTTGCTGCCCAGACTCAGTTGATGCATGCTATGATGCAACAAATGCAGCACGTCCTTTGCTCGAGGCCATCTGCTAATCAAGTTAATCAGGGACCACGCCAGAATACAAGGCTGTCAGAGTTCATGAGGACTCACCCACCCACTTTCTCTGGAAATGCCAATCCATTGGAGGCCGATGATTGGTTAAGATCAATTGAGAGAAAGCTACACATAGCTCAATGCATAGGGAATGAGAAGGTACTTTACGCTTCTCATCAGTTGGAAGGAACATTACCAGAATGGTGGGAGAATTTACGTGCCACGCAGAGAACCCTCAAGATATCACTTGGGAAGAGTTCACAATTTGCATTAAGCGATATCACGTGCTGAAGGAATCATGGACCTTAAGAAGGAGGAGTTGAGCACCGAAGCAAGGTAATCGGCCGGTGGCCGACTACGAACAAGTTCACACAGCTAGCACGCTACGCTTTTTGAGGATGTAGCGACGAGATAAATCTAGGCAGTCTCGTTTCATGAAGGGACTCAACTCGGGATTGCAAGTAGGGTTGATCACCCACACCTTTCCAGATTTCCAAGAGTTGGTGAATAAGGCGCTTATTCTTGAGGACAAGCGCAAGGAACTGGATGAGAACAGAAGCGCAGGATGCAACAAAGAAGGATCACGTCGAGGAACGCATAGCGGCGCTTGAGAGTTGCACCAAATCAATTCTTGATTCCAACCACAGTTGCAACAAGGACACCCTCCCGGCACCAAGACACTGTCAATCAAAACTACTGGACCACCCCGCTAGAAACGCTACCCCAGGCGATCGGCAAGGAACAGTGAGGCCATTACAAGCTGCAACGAGCCAGGACACTTTGCCAACAATTGTCCGAAGAAGACAGCGAGGAAGCGACCCGGTTCGTTTCAACCTAGGAACCACCCAGCTAGGGCGCCCGGCACCAGGAGCCACACCCCAGGCCGTGGTGAGAGGCCGAGTCAACCATGTCACCGCAGATGCAACCTGCGAGAATGCTACGGACGTCGTCTTGGGTAAGTTACTTGTTAACTCGATACACCATGATTTTGTTTGACTCTGGAGCTTCGCATTCGTTTGTTTCGCAAGGCTTTGCTACTAGAAAAGATTTAAGGATTGCAAGACTTAAGCGCATGCTTTTAGTTCAAACCCACAGTTCCGAACTCCGAGCGGAAGTAGGATGTTCCGGTGAGAATACTAATAGATGGAATAGAATTCCTAGCAAACCTTATAATTTTGGAGACCCGGACCTTAGATGTTATATTGGGAATGGATTGGTTATCCAAGCACAAAGGCTGTATTGGATTGTGGACGAAGGACTATCTCGATTGAGAGCCCGTGTGGGAAGAAAGTGGAATTTCAAGCCACCGCAGTTAGAGATGGACAGTTGATGGTTAACAAGTACCAAGGCAATCAGCATAGAGGATGTCCCTGTAGTGAATGAGTACCCGATGTTTTTCCCGAAGATCTACAGTATGCCGCTGACAGGGACATAGAGTTTGTGATAGAGCTTGTAAGATGCAAGACCGATAGCAAAGAGACCCTATCGGATGTCTACCGAGGAGTTGGTAGAGATGAAGAAACAGCTAGAAGAGTTAATGGAGAAAGGATTTATCGAGACCAAGCTCGTCGCCGTGGGGAGCACCGATTTTGTTTGTCAAGAAGAAGGGCGGGAGTTTCGGGATGTGCATTGACTACCGTGCACTCAATGAAGTCACCGTGAAGAATAAGTATCCGCTACCCAGGGTTGATGATTTGTTTGATCGATTAAGAGGAGCCGGAGTTTTCTCCAAGATTGATCTGAGATCGGGATACCATCGATTGAAGATCCGATCGAGAGGATATTCAAGATCGCATTCTCGTCAAGATATGGACATTACGAGTTTCTGATTATGTCCTTTGGGTAACGAATCGCCCGGCTTATTTCATGAATATGATGAATAAGGTGTTCATGGAATATTTGGACAAGTTTGTAAATGCGTGTTCATAGACGATATCCTGGTCTACTCCAAGGCAGAGGATGAACATGCCGAACACTTAAGGCGAGTTTTGGAAAAGGCGAGGAACAAGCAACTTTTCGCCAAGTTCAGCAAGTGTGATTTTTGGAAGGACAAGGTGGAGTTTCTTGGACATGTAATGACTGCGAGAAAGAGTCGCCGTAGATCCAAGCAAAGTAGAAGCTGTGTTACATTGGGAACAACCAAAGGCGGTGACCCAGTTCGGAGTTTCCTTGGAATGGCGAGGATATTACCGCCCGTTTCATCGAAGGCTTTTCGACAATTGCAAAACCTCTTACGCAATTCTTTGAAGAAGGAAAAGAAGTTTGCATGGGCGCTTGAGAATGTGAGAAAGGATTTCAGAGTGAAGAAGCGATTGACATCGCACCGGTGTTAGTTCTACCGGATGTTGCTCAAAGCTTCGATATTTATTGTGACGCATCGCGCCAAGGACTTGGATGTGTCTTTGTCTGAGAATGGAAAGGTAAGTAAACTTATGCATCAAGGCGATTGAGGCCGCATGAGGAAAATTATCCGACACATTACCTAGAGTTAGCTGACTTAGTGAATGCTTTGAAAATATGGCGTCACTATCAGATTGGAAACATATGTGAAGTGTATACGGATCATAAGAGCCTTAAGTACATATTCACCCAGTCGGATCTGAATATGAGGCAAAGGAGATGGTTAGAGTTGATCAAGGACTATAATGTTGGAATCCATTACCATCCCGGGAAGGCCAACGTAGTAGCCGATGCTCTGAGTCGGAAAAGCCATACCGTGAGTACGTTGCTAGCCACAAGTCAGGATGAGTTATGTGAGGATTTTCAAAAGATGAAGATTGAGGTTGTACCTAGCGGGTTCTTGGCCGCATTGGAAGTAAAGCCTACCCTAGAGGATCAGATCCGAGAAGGACAGAAGGATGATGACGGGATCCGCGAGGATTAAGTCCATCAAGGAGGAAGGCGAGGCGAGGACTTCAAATTGGATGAACAAGGCACGTTGTGGATGAAGGATCGGTTGTGTGCACGACAAGGAGGAGTTAAAGCGGCGATTTTGGAGGAAGCCCATGACTCCAAGTACTCAATTCATCCTGAAGCGCCAAGATGTATCGAGGATCTGAAGGAGAGATTCTCGTGGCCGAGTATGAAGCGTGAAGTTGCCGAGCATGTTGCATTGTGCGGCGTATGCCCGAGAGTCAAGGCAATGCATCGAAACCAGAGGATTGCTCAAATTGAAGATACCGAGTGGAAGTGGGAGGAAATCGGAATGGATTTCATTACCGGTTTGCCGAAGACTCAAGGAGGTTATGACTCCATATGGGTTATAGTGGATCGCTTGACTAAAGTAGCCCATTTTATCCCGTGAAGACCACTTACTCGGAGATAAATTAAGCGGAATTGTACATGATCAGATTGTCTGTTTGCACGGAGTGCCAAAGAGGATTGTATCAGACAGAGGTACCCAATTTACCTCAAGGTTGGAATAAGTTGCATGAAGCCATGGGAACCCGTTTAAACTTCAAGATCTGACTTATCATCCACAGACGGATGGATGAGGCAGAAAGATTCAACCAGGTTACGGAAGATATGCTAAGAGCTTGTGCGTTGGCTTATGCTACCTCTTGGGATAAGAGTTTGCCGTATGCCGAGTTCGATTACAACAATAGTTATCGAGGCTAGTTTACAGATGTCACCTTTTGAGGCCTTTGTATGGTCGACCTGTCGGACGCCATTGAATTGGAATGAGAGGCCGGCGCCGTGTCTTTGGGCCTGATATTCTTCAAGAGGTGAAGAGCGGTCGCCATGATTAGGGAAAGGTTGAAGATAGCCCAATCTCGACGGAAGAGTTATCTTGACAATCGTCGCCGAGATTTGAGTTTTGAACGAGAAGACTTTGTATACCTCGAGTTACGCCTCTCGGGGAGTTAAGAGGTTCCATGCCAAAGGGAAACTTGCACCCGTTATGTTGGACCATTTAAGATTTTGAGCCGCATGAGGCGGTTGCTTATCATTTGGAGTTGCCACGATCGTTAGCGAGGGTACATGATGTATTCCATGTGTCCCGATTGAAGAAATGTCTCCGAGTTCCCGAGAGCAGACACCGCTAGAGTTAATTGAGTTGCATGAGGATTTGACTTATAAGGAACATCCTGTGAGGATTCTAGACACAATGGATCGAGAAACTAGAAACAAGTCAACCCGTTCAGAGAGTTCGAGTGGAGCAACCACGAAGAAAGCGAAGCGACTTGGGAGCCGAAGAGGATTTGAAGAAAGAATTTCCAAACCTATTCCTTTAGTGAGCCACGAATCTCGGGCGAGATTCTATTAAGGGGAGGTTTGTAACATCCCAAAATTTTGCTTTTCTTAAATTCATGTGTGATTTGGCACTTTGGTGAATTTTTGGAATTTTCTGGAATTTATTTGGATTTATTTGGAATTTATTTGAATTTATTCCATTTTGAAATAATTAAAGAATTTAATTTTGCAAATAAAATTTTGTTGGAAATATTTTATTTGAGTCCAAAATGATCCAAAATATTTTCCAGAATTTTTCTGGAATTTTTCTGAGTCATTTGCTATTTTTAATGAATTAAATGAATTACTGGGAATTATTTTAAATATTAATTATTTGGAAAATCCAACTCGGGTCAAGTACTGTTCAATCGACCGAAGTCGGACTCGAGTCCGACCGAGCCGATTGACTCGACCGAACCCACTCTAACCCTAATCAATCCCAACCGTTGGATCAAGATCCAACGGCCGAGATCCGCCTCGACTTCGACCCGAAGCCGTGTCCGACGGACCGGCCGCCGCGCGATCGTGGCGTTGGTTGTGCCACGTGGACGGCCACGATTTCGTCGTCTTCCGTGGCCGAAGCCGGACTCACGCCCGCGCGCCGCCGTAGCAAGTTAGGTTTCCGTTTTACGCACCAGACGCCGAGGCTATTTAATGCCGAGGCATACCGAGACCGCCGTGATTCCGCGCCCTCCCTTCTCTACTTCACGAGGCTAAGTCGCGCCCGTTTAGCCGTCGCGAGCTCGCCGTAGTTGCTTATTTGCTCCGCCACGGTCTTTGCCGTTCACGCCGTCGCCGTCCCTGCGCCGTTGACCTCGGTCCGGACTCACCGCGACGAGGCGCACGAAGGACCCTTCATCTCGCCGGAGCAACCGGAACGCCCGTTGGGCTCGTCGTCGTCTTCAACTCCGGCAGCCGTGCGGCGCCACCACGGCCATCGACCCTCGCGAGCTCTGGCACCGCTTCGGATCCGGATCGGACGGCCGAGGTGAGTTCACGTGTTCCAAACCCGATTAGATCGGGGCCGTTGGATCAAGATCCAGCGGTTCACAATCGCCACGTCTGTAGCGATGCGATTATAGGATTAGATCTGGACCGTCCGATCTAGATCGAGCGGCCTGAGCATCGAGTAGTTTCAACGTGTTAAACCCTGGATCCAATCCGCGGGTTGATTTTCAAACCAACGGACGAGATTGCGCCACGCGTGTCGGGAAGTTGGACCGACGCGGTCGGCCGCCCACGCCAGCGTCAGTGTAGACGCCGACACGCCGGCCCGTGTCAGAGGGCCCGCATGTCAGTGGCTAACCCAGCCAAGCGCTGACGTCAGCGATGACGTCACCCGAGTGGGCCCACATGTCAGTCACGTGAGTCGTGGACCGAGTCCACCGTGGACCCGAGCCGAGCGTGGACCAAGCCCATGGACGGTGGCGTCAGCCAGGCCAATCAGGAGCTGCCACGTGTCCATGCCGACGCAATAATTAATTTCGAAAAAGAAAATGATTTATTAATTCGAATAATGATTTCAAATTTAGATTCAAACTTCAAACGCTTATAACTTTTGCGTTTCAACTCCGATTTGAGCGATTCAAATTTCTAAATTTGTATAAAATTAAGATCTACCTAAATATGAATTTTATTTAATTTTTGGACTAAAGTTTTTCTCTGTAAAATTTTTTAATTGATTATTTAAACTTTAAATAATCATAACTTTTGCGTTTTAACTCCAAATTTGATTTATTCCAGTTTCTAAAAATCCAGAAAATTATGTTCTCTCTGTTTATGGATTTTATTTGGAGTTTTGGGATCTGTTTGCATAGTGTTTATTTGTGTATTTGCTATTTGCACGCTTTACGAGTAGACGTTGAAGTGCCGGAAGGATTCGAAGGAGAAGTGTTGACTCAGGATCCAACTCAAGACCAAGAACAAGTACTTTTTGAAGGCAAGTTGTGCTTTGACCATATTGATCCCATTTCGAAATCTATTTTAATTTAAACTATTGCATGCTAGTTCAATTAGAAAGATACTTTGTTTAAACATGGGGGTTAGATAAATACCAATTTGCTATATGACACCTTGATTACTTAAGTATGTGCCATGACCCTTTGTCACCCTAGTTGTGGTTTACTAGTTGGACATTATTAAATTGCCAACATGGGTTTAGATCGTTGTAGTATCTTTGCTTAGACACCTTTCGTGCTCATGACATGATTTTGGACAATCAAATGCTAATATGGACTTAATGATATATTGAACCTGTTTTGGAAAAGTATCATGTGAAGTTGACGGCACGTGGTGCATGGTAATCAACTGGGGTTTGATAAACGATTTCGGCCAGGGCATGTGGCAAGAGTAATCAGGTGGGCGGTGTGGCAATCGGGATGATGATTTGGTTTTTCGTAGTCTTGCCCTGGTCACTCTAAGGACTTAACCTTGCAAGCCTTTGAACTGGGTCATACTTGCAACCACATGGTCGGAATGGGATGGCCCTAGTTGACTAAGTCGCTAAGGACTCACTTGTGGAGCCTCAGGGTGTCGATTACACCTTTTGTGTGATTGTGCGGGGAGCGTATCGTGGGTGTGGCCGGATACCCATCTAACGGTGTGTTGGTCCCATACTTCGCCTTGGCTAAGGGAAGGGATGGTGTAGAGCACGAACAGGAGAGGACCACTGTGTTGTTTGAGGCTTAGAAAGGCTTTATTACGAACTTCGCCTTTGTGGTGTTTGACTGTATCTTGTGGGTAAAGTGCATAACCTCTGCAGAGTGTAGAATCTATTTGAATAGCCGAGTCCACTGTGATCGACAATGCTCTGAATTACAATCAAGGGTTAGATTTTCCAAAATAACTTGGATTTGAAAAGTTGGGTTGGTTTAATAATGAAGATGATGGAAATGTGGTTTAGGATGGGGAAAAATGTTTATTAAATTTCTGAAAAGTTATTTATGCTTTACTTATTTCTCTTTGCTTTCGAATCTACTTATATTACTTGTCAAAAGTCATTTCTGCAAATATACCTTGAGCTATTCCTTTGTACCAAGCCATGCATATAGTATATTAGCTTGCATTACGTGCATGACTTGCGAGTACCAAGTACTCACCCTTGCCCCAACACAATATCGGTTGAAGAGGAGATTACGCGGCTTTGGAGGAGGAACTCCAAGAGGACCCGTCTACTTAGGGATGCGAGCCCGATCAGTTACTGTGGTATCTTTGGATGGCGCCCACTAAGTTTATTTGAATTTCATTTCTTGTTATTTCTCTTTTAATAAGTTTCGCCTTGCAAGGCATATATTTGTAACTCGGCCATAAGGTCGAGTAACCCTTTGATTATTTAAATAAAGTACTTTGATAGTATCGTTTGGTATGATTGTGATATATACCGATGTTAAGACTGTGTGCACTAGCGCGTTCCTGGACTAGTGCTGAATACACAGAGGGTCCGGATTTGCAAATTCGGGGTCCCGACACAAAGGCAACTTCCTTTGGGAGGAAGAAGAGCCGAAGGATCTTAGCGTGTGGGTGTTTTTCCTATGTAGATTGACCGACCGATCGATCTCTCTCTCTATCTATCTGCCTCTCTCCTTCCCCCTCCCTCCCCGGGGTCCTGCCTTTCCTTATATAGGCGAAAGCGACAAGTTACATGGGAGTTTGGAAGGGAAAAGAAAAGAAAGGGGTGTCCTACGTCTCGAAATTTGGTCTTCGGTTTTGTCGTCCGACCAGCCTCCGTCCACCCCCACGCCGAGTCGGTAGTCTTGTGGCGGGGGGGTTCTCGGTCGGGTTGGAGAAGTGACGCACTGCTCCGTACGATTGTCAGGCGCCGACATTTAATGGTGTTTGACCTCAGCGTGGCCTCGGGAGGGGGCGTTCCCCTCTGTTGTTTCAGGATGACGGGATCGGAGCTTGACTTCTAGGGCGGCCTCCCTGACACCTTGGGAAGGAACCACCTACCCTTGTGCGGACGTCTTGGGACGTCACGCCGGTAGGCAGTGGCGGAGCCAGAAAGTTCCAAAGAGGGGGGCTTAAAAAAGAAATCCAAAATTAACTACTATGACTATCGATATATTGTAAAATAGTTAAAATTTAAATTGTATGCAATATAAGTATGTAATTACAAAAGGAGAAAAATGTACAATTCATTGCTTCAAAAGACATGACAGTTGATATTTATGAGTTGTCATGTTCTGAAAACGTTGTAAGATATCTTCTATGTCTATCTTTGCAAACACGTCTCGCTCAATGCAGCATACCATAAGATCATTGAATCAGTCATTATTTATCTTATTGCGCAAATCTGTCTTAATAATCTTCATTGCCAAGAAAGCTCTTTCAACTGTAGCTATTCCCACAGGTAAAATTAGTACCAATTCAATTAGTCTATAGACCAATGGATAAACCAGGTGCTTCTTTGCTTGAACCATCTTTACAGCGAAGCTAACAAGATCATCATTACTTTAAAATTCATCTCTTGATTCTCTTCTCATGTCATCAACAAATAAGTGAAGTTGTTCTTCCAAAACAACACGGTCCTATGCTGAAAAATCATCAGAATATATTTCTGAAAGCCGTATAAGCTTGCCATGATCAAAGTTTGCAAATGAATCTCTCAGATCTAGACAAGCAATGCATCTCAAAAGCTCTATAGAATTTTCACTGAATCGACTCTCTAACTCTGTAGCAAGGGATCACCGAGACGCAGAAGACGAACTAACGGTTTACACAACATCACAATTTTTTTGAAGACGAACTGACCGGTGTACTAAAAAAATCGTGACTCTCTAAACTCTGATCCATACTCATACTGTATGTGTTAATGCGTATCAGTGCATGGAGCCTATGGACCATGGACTTCCAGGGGATCATCTTTGCGCTGGGGTAGGCTGGGTGGGCTCCAGCCCCACCCAGCCCCACCGACGACTCCGCCACTGCCGGTAGGGCAGGTGTCCAAATGCTTCGATGGAGCCACTGTACGTTCCGACCCAGGGGGTCGGAGTGAGCTGGGCACTCCGACCCTCGGGGGGTCGGAGCGCACCCATATTTGTGCTTGGCCGGGGACAAGATCCCTTCGTGGCCCACGGGTCCTTGGTCGGAACTGGGCCTCAAAGGCAGCCCGTTCTCCGTCCCGGGCTGCTGGGGATACCCATGGTACGTGTACTCGTCAATTCTCAGCTATGAACATTATTAAGACTGATTTGCAGAATAAGATGAATGATGAGTGGATGAATCATAGAATGATATGCTATATTGAGCGAGACATATTTGCAAGCATTAATGTTGAAAAGATTTTGGAGCGTTTTCGAGGGATGAGGTCACGTAAAAAACAACTATCTCATGCTAGTGGTGAGTTAGCTTCTTACAAATGTAAACTACATATTCTTTGTATTTATTCCTACACATGCAACATGTTTGATTTACTCTCATATGTTGTATTATTGTATTTGTAGGTTCTGCTTCTTGTCCTACTATTGCTGAAGAAATAGTGGGATAGGACATAGAGCAAATCTTTATCATTTTGGTGCTCAAATCATCTCTCTACTATGCTACATTGTCTATGTATCACTTATTTACTTATGATGTTTTATGTTGAAGAATTGAGCAAAATTTTCATGTTAATGTTGTATTTGTGATGTACTTTTGTTATGTTGTCGTGTGGATATAAATTAATGTTCTTAATAGAATTTTAGTTTCTTAAAGTTCAGCCTGGGGCAAGTTTAAATTCTGGATCCGCCACTGATCGGCATAGTCTGGGTGGAGTTGAGGACCTTGCCTCGCCCGCTGAAGGGGATGTGTGCTTCAGGCCTACGACAACTGCTATCCTTGTTCTTCAAAATAAGGATTGAAATGCCTTACATGGTTCATGTATTGCATCTTGTGCTTGTTTATATAAGATTTTTTTTCCTATTAACGTGGAAATACGGAAGAAAAGGCTCATAGTGAGGCATTCTCAAGAAAACTTTTGATAAAAAAGACATTAAGAGAAGCCCCTATATTGGAAACCTTTAACCTCTGGAATCATCTGGTGGTGGTCTTCTAACTTCTAGTATTCATCTAGCTAAACCGTACATATCATTTAAGAAGAATTCGCAGTGTGGTGGTGATGATCACTACAAGGGCAAAGAATTTTGGGACCACACTAGAGAAGATCTATGCCATACTCGTAACACAAGCAAAGGGATGGGAATATAACCTTGCTCTTTTGTGCGACGTCAGCAAAGATATTTTCCATCTGACTTGATCTTTGTGATATTAATTTGCCCTAAATATGCAATGCCGATAAATTCAATGCAAGTATTAAGCTAATCGTATGTGCTGCAAATTTGAGCAGCCATTTTAATTATTGGAATGACGGGTATATTCGTAAGGCACTTTAAAGACGGATCTGGATGGAATTAAACTATTATTTGCATGGAAAGATCTATCTTATCTACCAGTATCCTATTTGTCATATAGTAAACCCCTTATAGTGCCTAGCTTTGGAGGCCAAGCAGAGTTCCACGAGTCACCTCTCGTTTTTGCGAAAAAGCTCTCCGTTTCTTCGAAATTGCAAACGGGTCCCTGCGCGATTTTATGTGAGAGGAAAATATTTTTTCCGGGTCCGCGTTTAGATCTCTCGGTGGCCATTTGACAGGAAGAACCTCCCGTTAAATACGAATCAGGGATGAGCCTTTTCCTAATTTTTCAAAATAGCGAACAGATCCAAAATTATAACAAATAGGTCCTCGCGTTTTACGTTCGGGTCCTTTCTCTGTTTTGCCCGAAAAAAATATTTTCGTGGTCCGTTTTTTCTCCAGAGCATGCGAAAAATATTTTCATTAACCGTTTTCCCAAAAAAAATGGTGGACCGTTTCCTTTCTCCGTTTTGCCTGGAAAAAATGCTTTCGTGATCCGTTTTTTCTCCGCAGCATGGAAAAAATGTTTTCGTTAGCCGTTTTTCAAAAATAAATGGAAGACCGTTTCCTTTCTCCGTTTTGCCCGAAAAAAATATTTTCGTGATCCGATTTTTCTCCGGAGCATGAAAAAAATGTTTTCGTTAGCCGTTTTCCCAAAAAAAAATGGAAATTCGTTTTTCGATCGTCGTTTTTTCGTTTTTCCTTATTTTCCCCGTGAAAATTGTTTTCGTTGCTCGTTTTACCCGAAAAAAAGTTATTTTTGTGGTCCGTTTTTTCTCGAAAGCATGCGAAAAATATTTTCGTTAACCGTTTTCCAAAAAAAAATGGTTGACCGTTTCCTTTCTCCGTTTTGCATGGAAAAAATGCTTTCGTGATCCGTTTTTTCTCCGGAGCATAGAAAAAATGTTTTCGCTGACCGTTTTCCCCCAAAAAATGGAAGACCGTTTCTTTTCTCTGTTTTGCCCGAAAAAAATATTTCGTGATCCGTTTTTCCTCCGGAGCATGAAAAAAATGTTTTTGTTGGCCGTTTTCTCAAAAAAAAATAGAAATTCGTTTTTCGTTCGTCGTTTCTCCGTTTTTCCTCATTTTCCCCGTGAAAATTGTTTTCGTTGCTCATTTTACCCGAAAAAAATTGTTTTCGTTGACCGTTTTTCAAAAAAAAAAGGAAATTCGTTTTTCGTACGTCGCTTCTCCGTTTTTCCTTGCTTTTCCCGGTGAAAAATCAAGGGAGATAATTTTTTTTCAGCTCGATCTCTTATGTTACCCGGTGAACGCATAGGGTGTTAAACTCGGCATCTATAGTTTTTTTTGCAACTCAAAATCTAATATTGTCCAGAACGATATCTAATATTTTTAAAAATGTGTATTATCTTGAATATTCCTGCCTTTTTTCACAAATAAAAAATTAGATCAAATTTCGCACGGCGCGGTGTAGCGCGCAAATCTTCCTAGTAATCTACATGCAGCGTACATGCTCACATGTACATTTGCTCTCCATCGAAGCAAGCATCTATTGGCACTCAAAACTTGGCATTTACTCCATCATTACAAGCATATTTAAGTATGGGTGCATCAGGGCAGTACCACATATGTTTCATGTGGTGTACTTGTGTATCCACTGATTGACATGAGGCCACTGATAAATGTTGAGGGTGTTGGTGGGGCAAATCTGACGGGAAAACAAAGGTAACGTGACGCAAATGAAATTTCATTTTGTTTACAAAAATACTCTCTAGCTTATTGTAAAGTTGATGTGTACGCATCCATTCTGCTTATTATAAATGAAATATATTATGTATTAACTAGCTGAATTTCCCGTTCAATTATGTGGCGAGATACTACAATGTATATATTTGTAGCTAAACATAGAGTTGTACCTGTTATACAATTTAATGCTTATGATATTTCTCTAATTTTTAGCCTTCGAGAGTGAGCATTATGCATTTTTTTCTATCATTTTAATAATATAATTGACAGATTGAGATGAGGAATCTTTTGTAGACAAACTTTTTCAGTGAAACAAATAGGTTAGGGCTCTATAGAAATAAAATATTGTTCATGCTGGATCACAAAGTAATAAAAGTGTAAAACATATATAAATTCAAACATGGTAGTCACCCCGATTTCAAAACATTCTCTCTATCACCCATAAATCAAAACAATATTGCCCATTAGTTTCGTATGGTTAGACCTAGAGTTTGTCGCAGTACTCATCACAGCTTTGGATATGTGTAATATATTATATTATTAAAACGATGCTAAAACAAACTTTCATGTTCGCTGTCAGAGGCCAAAAATTCTTACGTCAATTAGAGAAAAAGAGAAGTTCTACACTGCTTATTTTAGTGGGTTTAGATTATAACGTTGCAAATTAATGAGATATATATTAATTAGAACTGTTATAGCTGTATAATTAAGAAATATATACATTCAATCATAGATATTATAGTTGTATAACTAATACTTTCAAGTTTTAAATGTATCAGTCTGTCAGTTCGTGGGAAATTGGACTAGTTGATGTTATACTAGGGGAAAGCTAGCTCTCCATTGTCTGTAGGACTAGTTTTAAATGTATAACGTTGCAAATTCTTACCCCCCAGCTTGGCGCCTGTAAAAGCGGTGTGGAACGAATGGGAGATCCACTGCCTGATACTTGTAAGCTTGGCCCTGCAAGTCTTCCTCTTCGTCACAGCACCCATGCGGAGGCGCAGCGCATCGCGCGTTCTCCGCACTGCCCTATGGCTGGCTTACTTGTCGGCCGACTCTGTGGCCATCTTCGTGCTCGGCCACCTCGCGGTCCACGCGAGCGGCCCGCGGCACCAGCTCCTGCTCTTCTGGGCGCCGTTCGTGCTCGTCCACCTGGGCGGGCAGGACACCATCAGCGCCCTCTCCGTGCAGGACAACCAGCTGTGGACGCGCCACCTGCTGGGCTTGGTCTCCCAAGTAGCGGTGGCCGGCTACGTCGTCTCGAAGTCGTCTTGGCCGGACAGGCGGCTGCTGGCTGCCATGATACTCATGTTCCTCTCTGGGAGCTTCAAGTACGCTGGGCGTACCATCTGCCTTTACTTAGCCAGCCCAGCGTTCCTCAGGGATCAGTCCCTGGATAATTTGTCATGGAAGCTAAGGACTATGGAGGAAGCCGCCCAAGTAGAAGCAGGAGGAGATTCACAGGAATTTGCCCATCAAATTTTGCTTGAAAGATTTAATTTGATGTTTAATGTTGATAGGATACAGGAAGATTTAGAGACGGACGACGGTGTCCTTGAAATCATGACAGTGGATGCTCCGTCCAATGACGAGCATTGCCATATATGTGCGGATGATCTACCAGTCATGCTCCAGGAGTTTCTTCGGTTAAGTGCAGTAAACATGCTGCCAGGCATGCCCCCGCGGATGATCTACCAGGCATGCCCCCGCGGGCCCTATGAGTTTGTGGGCCGAAAGCTGGTAACATGCTATCAACGCCTCTACACCAAAAGGGCAGTTCTTGTGCCCTTTTGGTACATGTTGGCAGTGCCTTTTATAATATGTTGCCCGCCTCAACTTAGTAGTAGTCAGCATGATAGGCGTTGTCCCAGCCCCGGAGAACTGATAGGTATCTGCCTCTACATAGTGGTCTTCCTAATAGTCTACCTAATAGCCACCTTTTTCCAGTTTTTTTCAACCCCGATAGCCCTGGTGCTCTTCTGGGTCGCCGAAAAGGGCGACCAACTCCATAGTCGAGCTGATGTCACCGTGTCCTACATATTGTTCCTAGGAGCCATATTCCTGGATGCGTCCTCTGCCTTCGTGTCCATTTTGACCATTGTGAGGATCACTGTTTATCGGCACGGTAGGATTAAAAGAGCGATCTCGCGTGTAGCGGATTACATTCAGGCTGCAGGGAACACAAAACAGTGGTCCGAAGAGCTAGCGCAATACAGCATGATCAAGAGGTACACCATCCAAGATACTGCAGGCATGTCATCCGTGTGGCATTGGATTGGTAAGCGTTTGAATGCCTGTGGTGTCGAGTCATTAGACCCAAGCTTAACACGCACACACATCACTGAAGATCTCAAGGAGTTTGTCCTCAGAAATTTGTTACTCTTCGGAACAAGTAAAGAATACAAGTTTGCCAGCTCCCGTGGTCAGCTAGCTCTTCAGAAGTGGACGGATGAAAGGCCAGGAACCGCTCTACACAGGAGCATCAATGATGCGGATTTCCCCACAAGCGTGCTCATCTGGCACATCGCAACAGACATACGCTACTACTCCGGAGACAATGCGGCCACCACTGATTCTAATAAAATGAAGGAGATCAGCAGAGAGCTATCAAATTATATCATGTACCTTGTCTTCAAGTGTGGTGTGATGCTTACAAGCAACTCCCGGCTTGTACATAGTGAAATATTAAAACAACCAGCCTCAGCGGTGAATGAAACCAAGAAGCATGAACAACCGGCCAACACGGAAAATGCTACTTCCAGTAATCAGCAGGACCCCCAACGGAGAATTGCAGAAGCTATTTATTCTCCAGTGTTGTCTTGTTGTCGGACCCCGGAATAACACCTCCGAAATCCTCTGTGTATTCTGTACTAGTCCAGGAAATGCTAGTACACACAGTAGAAATGAAACCATAGCATATCCAACGTTCTTTATTAATAATAAATATTCAAGGTTACATAGGAAATGGCGCGTAGGCCAACAAATAAATAAACGAATAAATAAAGCAGCGGAAAATGAAGACAAATAGATAGAGCCCAATTAATATGCCACAGGCAATCGACTGGGGGCACGGCCTAGTCCAGCTGGTCCTCACCATCGTGATACTCCTCCTCTGAATTGGTAAATTAAGCAAGGGTGAGTACATACGTACTCAGCAAACCACACCGGAAATGCAGTATAAATGTACGGGTAATTCAAAGGATGGCAATATGGTTTGTTTGAGCATAAAGCAACAGTTTAATAACATTTTCAACAATTTTAAAAGGCATACTTTATTCCAAAATCAAATCGATACAGTTTTTAACTTAGGAATCTCTCCTGGAATTGGCTAAGTTTTACTCATGATGGACTCCCTCCATCCAACATCATTTCTGAAAACCAAATTTTAATTTACCAAAGTCTAATCTGAAAATGGCTTGCTCAGCATGCCCATAACCGCGGGCGCGGCTAATCGATTAGTTTGACACTCTGCAGAGGTTGTACAACTTTACCCACAAGACATAATATTTCCCTTTTATGTCAACACACTTCCTTTGGTGAGTGACAGAGAAAATTATGACAAGGCCCCATTAATAAATCATACATGTAGTCATGCCCGCTAAGGTTTCACCGCTGAAAGACTCCCTCTATTCAGAAGCCCCCTCTTGCGCCAGAGTGGCAGCATCTCGCTTTCACCACACCACTACCACCATATGGCATGACTGTCCATGAAATGATTTAATAAGGATAACCAGGTCTGTCCCATTCCAGACTCGTGGTAGTACGGTTAGGCTTTACATTCAGCGAAACTCAGACCGGTCCTTAATCGACTAGGCGAGACTTTCCACAAACCCACTGAGATAACCACACCACTTTCCATCCGTTTCTCGCCCGGTCTAAGTCATTTTCATTTTAACCATACTATCTCCACATTATCACTAACATTGATCACCATATATTTCTATTTGAGCATGTCATTATTTTGGCATAAAGCTTCCCAAATTTTCCTAAGATCAGGTCTAAGCATGTCTAAGCAATATCTAAATATTACTATAGTCATAATTTATATTTTTACTAAGGTTACAAGGGAATCGGAATTCAAATGTCAAAGGTCGCATGTTGAATTTGGATATAACTACCATTTAAAACTAGGTCGAGAAATTAATGTCTATAATAAATAAGTATGCAATAATTTAAGTTCAACATAAAAGTTCATAAAACTGGGAGCAATATAGTCAAGGGGTGTGACTTGCCTGGTTCGACGAGTTGCTGCTCGAATTCGTCGTTCGGGAACTCCTCGGACTCTCCGTAATCTACGCGCGAAAAACAACCAAATTCGAATAAGACTCAAACGAATACAAATAAACACAAATTGAATTTCAAACTAGCTCTAAATTGAAGTTTGGGATTTCTAATGAATTTAGGAAGAAGAACGGAGCCAATCGGAGTTCGAACGGGCGAAAACGGGCTCCCGGAAGTTTAAAAACAAATAAAACGGACTTTTCTGGAATTTTTGGAATTTTTAAATTATTTTTGAAAAGGAAAATCGGAATTTCTGCGTCATGCTGACGTCAGCAGCAAATTCTGAATTTCGGATTTTATTTTAAAACGAAATTTTGATTTATGACGTCATTGCTGACGTCATAAATTCCTTTTTTTCTTTTCTTTTTCTTTTCTCCTCTCTTCGGCTGACAGTGGGACCGGGCCGGGGCATATGCCCGTCTTGCCACGCCGCCAGACGCTTCAGCGAGGCGCGGCGAGCCGAGCGAGGCTGCGCTGGCGCCACCGCCGCGAAGGAAGAAGCGGCGGCGCACCACGGCGGCGGCGAGCTTCGAGCGGAGGAGGGCGGCGACGGGCGCGCGAGGCTCGGCGGCTCGCCGGAGCGCCCAGCGCTGTCGCGCCGGAAGCGGAGGACAAGGGCGGCGGCGGCGGCGCGCTCGGAGAGGAAGCGGAGGGAGAGGGAGAGAGCACGGAGGAAGGGGGTCCCTGTGGGGTTCTTATAGGGGCGAGGCAGCGGCGGAACGGCCAGCGAGATCCAGGCGGCGCGTTGCGCGGGCGCGGGAAGCGGGGACGCGGCGACGACGCGGCGCAGGGAAGGCGGCGGCGGCCGTTGGCGCAGGTGTGGCGGCGGCAACAGGTACGGGCGTCACACTTGTGCACGTGAGGTGGCCCAGGAGCTCATGGGCATCGATGAAGAAGCTGGCCGCTGGGACCTCATCGCCGAGGTGTGGTTGGGAATGCTTTACTACACCGCGCCTCGTTGCGGGGGTGCTTTCCATTACGAGCATCTCAGCACCGGTGGGGAGTTCATCACGCATGTCCTCCTCCTCATGTATTATCTAGGCCCTTTCCTACCGTCCCCTGGTCTAGCCTTAGCTGGCCATACCATATGATTGTATATCTGTCATCGGTAGCATAAACTACTGTATACAAACACTTGTAATAAGTTCCGCGATTCCATCTACTCTGGGAAATGGAATAGACAAGGAACAACTGTCTGATGTGTTTGAATTTTGTGTGATGCAAAAGCTATGACTCAGAGGCGTAGCCACCACTGGGGCGTGCGCCCCTGCTCCAACGTGGTGACAGGAAGGATGACATATCACGCTCACAAGAAATTCAAGGATATCTTGCTTATCCTTCTTGTCAGGCTGAAACAAGGCACAATCAGATTAGCCCAAAAAAAAAAAAAGATCATCACTAATGCAATGTCAAATGAATTTTAAAGAAATGATCTACATATTGTTCATCTTGCATTTGATGTTAGATTTGTTGGGCATCACTAATGCAATGTCAAATGAATTTTAAAGAAAGGATCTATATATTGTTCATGCCATAGGCCTGATTATGAATGTGAAAGAGAACTTGCAAAGTTGGATTTTTTCGGCAATGAAGGTTATCAAGACTGATTCGCGCAAAAAAGTCTCTAATGATTTGCTCAATGACTTATGTTGGATTATTTGGGCCAAGCCCATTTAATTGAGACAATAAATCCTATAAAATCTCAAAGGCCCACCTCATGAGGAGCATGTGCACTAGCAATAGTACCACATTGCTAGCCTAAAGTGGTGAACACTAGTTTAAATAGTGGAGTGTGCTCCACCATGGTAAAACCATGTGGATAAAGGGAGAAAGAATACACACGCGCGCGCTCGCCTCGCCTCGCCTGGCCGGGCTCGGGCACGGGGCGGGGGGGCGCGGGCGTGCGGCACCTGCGTGAATGGTCCGCCGAAATCCGGTCCAGGGCTTTGCGTAGGCGCAGCCTCCTTTTGCAGTTTATTCTTTTGCTACTCGGGATCGTCACGGTTGCAGAAGAGATAAGGAAACCGTAACTGACTCCGTAATAAACTCCGATCGTGGCACGTCTTTGAGTCGTGTTCGGTTACGGACTGTTACCAGGCTATTCCTTTATATACTGCGCCGCTGCCGTCCAGAAGAGCACGATACACACCACGTCTAGGCTTTTGCTATTTTCCTCTCGCTGCGCCGCCATCAAGTCTGCCCCGTCCCGTACGCCGGCGTGCACCAGCGAACGGGAAAGCAGGTCTCCGAAACCGTCCGTCCTCGCGTTCTTGCACCGGGAGAGGACGAATCAGGTTTTTGGGAAGCGCTCGGCGCGACTGCTTCCACGTCACCGTCACGGCTCGTCTTCCTCGACGTTCAGGAGCGGTGCTCGGCATCGCGCTCGACTGCGGCGCGCTTCCGTCCTCGGCACTGTACGCGCTACAACGACTACTGCTCCATCTGGACACGAACAATACGTTACAATGTTTCTACTGTTTATTTTCAACCTATTGATTGTGAGCACATTAGATGGATATATGTGTAGTCTTCTGGCATATGCATCTATGGTATGTTCCTGTTATTCGTTACCGATCGTCAATCACATGCTGTTCATGATTTACTTTTGGATTAAATTAAACCTAAATGTGCCTTTATTTCTAACAATCCAAAAACCTGAATTTAGGCGCTTAGGTTTATCAATGGCTGGCTTTGCCGAGGCACTGAGGCCGGAAAAATTCACCGGTGTGCACTTCAAAAGATGGCAGACAAGGGTCACCTTGTGGCTTACAGCTATGAACGTATTATGGGTGTCGAACGGCAAACCAGAGGATATGGAACCAACTCCTGAAAAGGAGAAGGCATATCGGGATGCCAACACACTCTTTGTGGGAGCCGTTCTTAGTGTTCTTGCCGATCGTCTGTGCGATGTGTATATGCACATTAAAGAGGCGAAGGAACTGGGGATGCTCAATGCTAAGTTCGGTGCTTCCGATCTTTGTGATGAATCAGATATCATGGAGCAATATCATGACTACAAGATGGTGGATAACCGTTCTGTAGTTGAGCAGGCTCATGAGATACAGGTTCTCGCCAGGGAACTCGAACTCCTCAAAATCCAGTTGCCTGACAGGTTTGTGGCTGGGGGCATTATTGCCAAATTACCTCCTTCATGGAGGAATTTTGCCACATCTCTGAAACATAAGAGACAAGAGATTTCTGTTGAGAATCTGATTGCGTCTCTAGATGTTGAAGAGAAAGCTCGAGCTAAGGATGCACCTGTGAAAGGAACTGAGGGGCAATCTAGCGCCAATGTGGTGCAACAGTTCTCACATGGCAAGAACAAGGGGAAAAATAAAGCCAAACAAACCACTAATTTCAAGAAGAAGAAGTCAATGAACAAAGATGAGAAGCCCTGCTTTGTTTGCGGTGAGGATCGACACTGGGCCAAGCGGTGTCCAAATCGCAAGCAGGAAGGGTGAGCAAGGACAGAACTCAAAGTGCATCAACGTGACCATTGGCAATCTTTGGAGGAGGAACTTCGGGTATGGTAACGCATTACCTATTGTTCTTTCAAGAAATCGGACCACCGATTGGTGGATTGATACTGGAGCTAATGTTCATGTGTGTCTTGATCTCTCTTTGTTCTCTTCTTACCAGGTCGTGCGGGATTGCTCCGTGTTGATGGGAAACAGCTCGAATGCTTCTGTTCTTGGTGTTGGCACGGTAGATCTGAAGTTTACTTCGGGAAAGATCGTGCAGCTAAAGAACGTGCAGCATGTCCCCTCAATAAATAAAAACACAGTCGTGGCTCCCTTCTATGTAAAGAAGGGTTCAAAGTGGTGTTTGAGTCTAATAAAGTAGTCGTGTCTAAACATGGACTTTTTATTGGTAAAGGCTATGTATGCGGAGGCTTGTTCCGCTTCTCCCTTTCTGATTTCTGCAATAAAGTTGTGAACCATATTTGTGATATTTCCAATGAAGGTGAAGCCGATGTTTGGCACTCACGGTTATGTCATTTAAATTTTGGTTGTATGACTCGGCTCGCTAGTATGAATTTAATTCCAAAAATTCCTACTGTCAAAGGTTCTAAGTGCCAAAGTTGTGTGCAATCAAAGCAACCTCGCAAACCTCACAAGGCAGCGGAGGAGAGAAACTTGGCACCATTAGAACTCATACATTCAGATCTTTGTGAGATGAATGGTGTGTTGACTAAAGGAGGAAAAAGATATTTCATGACTCTGATTGATGATGCATCTAGATACTGCTATGTTTATCTGTTGAAAACTAAAGATGAGGCTTTAGACTACTTCAAAGTCTATAAGGCTGAAGTTGAAAATCAATTAGAAAGAAAAATCAAAAGGCTTAGGTCGGATCGTGGCGGTGAGTACTTCTCTCTTGAGTTCGACTTATTCTGTAAGGAACATGGAATTATTCATGAGAGGACACCTCCCTATTCGCCCTATCTAATGGGGTTGCCGAAAGAAAGAACCGCACTCTAACTGATTTGGTAAATGCCATGTTGGACACTGCGGGTCTATCTAAGGAATGGTGGGGGGAGGCCCTGTTGACTTCTTGTCACGTTTTGAATAAAGTTCCTTCTAAGAATAAGGAGAAAACCCCATATGAAGAATGGGAAGGGAGAAAACCATCACTTTCATACTTGCGCACGTGGGGTTGCTTGGCGAAAGTCAATGTGCCCATAACTAAAAAGCGCAAACTTGGACCTAAGACAGTGGATTGTGTCTTTCTGGGATACGCTCATCGGAGCATTGCCTATAGATTTTTAGTAGTGAAGTCTGAGGTATCTGACATGATCGTCGGTACAATCATGGAATCCAGAGATGTCACCTTCTTTGAGGGCATATTTCTCATGAAAGATTTGCATAGCGTTTCTAGTCAAAACCCTGAGATAATTCCCGAACCTATTGCACAAACTGAGGATTCTGAACAGATACCCGAGCAAAATCCTGAGGAGGATGACAGTGAGGCTCCTAGGAGGAGCAAGAGACAAAGGATGGTTAAATCCTTTGGTAATGATTTCACTGTGTACCTTGTGGATGATACTCCCACCTCTATTTCAGAAGCTTATGCATCTTCTAATGCAGACTACTGGAAGGAGGCAGTCCGTAGTGAGATGGATTCTAGTCTGTCTAACGGAACTTGGGAGCTCACAGAACTGCCTTATGGTTGCAAACCTGTGGGCTGTAAGTGGGTGTTCAAAAAGAAACTAAGGCCTGATGGTACTATTGAAAAGTACAAGGCTAGACTTGTGGCTAAGGGTTATACGCAAAAGGAAGGAGAGGATTATTTTGATACTTATTCACCTGTTGCTAGGATCACAACCATCCGGGTACTTTTATCATTGGCTGCCTCTCATGGTCTCATTGTCCATCAAATGGACGTGAAGACAGCTTTTCTTAATGGAGAGCTAGATGAGGAGATCTACATGGATCAGCCAGATGGATTTGTGCTACCCGGACATGAGAGCAAGGTGTGTAAGTTCTTGAAATCTCTTTATGGCCTTAAACAAGCACCTAAACAATGGCATGAGAAGTTCGATAGAACATTGACACAAGTGGCTTTATGTAAACGAAGCCGACAAGTGTGTGTATTATCGCCATGGTGGGGGTGAGGGAGTTATTCTGTGTCTATATGTGGATGACATTTTGATCTTTGGAACAAACCTTGATGTGATCAATGAGGTCAAGTCTTTCCTGTCTGGAAATTTTGATATGAAAGATCTCGGAGAGGCTGACGTGATCTTGAACATCAAGTTAGTCAAAGGTGAGGATGGGATTAGTCTTTCTCAATCCCATTATGTGGAAAAGGTTTTGAGTCGGTTTGGCTATTCGGATAGCAAGCCTTCTCCAATACCTTATTATCCCAGTGTGATTCTTCGGAAGAACAAGAGAATTGCTAGAGATCAAATGAAATACTCTCAGATCATTGGATCTCTCATGTACTTGGCTAGCGCAACAAGGCCTGATATCTCATTTGCTGTAAGCAAATTGAGCCGATTTACTTCTAACCCGGGAGATGATCAGCTTGCACTCGAAAGAGTTATGCGTTACTTGGTGGGTACAAGAAATTATGGAATACACTATACCGGTACCCTTCGATACTAGAGGGTTATAGTGATTCAAATTGGATCTCGATGTCGATGAGATTAAGGCCACCGGTGGATATGTGTTTACACTTGGTGGGGGCGCTGTCGTGGAGGTCTTGCAAGCAGACTATTTTGACACGGTCAACTATGGAGGCAGAATTGATCGCATTGGATACGACCAACTGTTGAGGCAGAATGGCTACGTGAACTCTTGATGGATCTTTCGGTGGTTGAAAAACCAATACCGGCCATTCTTATGAACTGTGACAATCAAACAGTTATTGTTAAAGTGAACAGTTCTAAAGATAACTTGAAATCCTCAAGACATGTGAAAAGACGTTTGAAGTCTGTCAGGAAATTGAAAAACTCCGGAGTGGTAGCATTGGATTATATCCAGACGGCTAAAAACCTGGCAGATCCCTTCACTAAAGGGCTATCACGGAATGTGATAGATAACGCATCAAAGGAACTAGGCATGAGACCCATGTGAGTTATATCATAGCGGTAACCCAACCTATTGTAACACCCCAAAATTTTGCTTTTCTTAAATTCATGTGTGATTTGGCACTTTGGTGAATTTTTGAATTTTCTGAAATTTATTTGGATTTATTTGGAATTTATTTGAATTTATTCCATTTTGAAATAATTAAAGAATTAAACTTTGCAAATAAAATTTTGTTGGAAATATTTTATTTGAGTCCCAAATACCCTAAAATATTTTCCAGAATTTTTCTGAGACTTTTGCTATTTTTAATGATTTAATTGAATTTCTGGGAATTATTTTAAATATTAAATCGCTGGAAAATCCAAACCGGGTATGCACTGTTCACCCGACCGAGCCCGAGTCAGACTCGAGTTCGAGTCTGACCCGAACCCGACCCGAGCCGTGGTTGAGCCGAACCCTACGCGTGCGACCGTTGGATCAAGATCCAACGGCCACGATTGAGCCACGTCACCGGACCCGAGCCCGACCGAGCCAGCCAGCTCACCCGAGTCCGACCCGAACCCAAACTCACGCACCGTTGGATCTCGATCCAACGGCTGTGCGTGAGCCACGTAGCCCAGTCCGAGTCCTTGCCGGACTCCGCCGCCGCAACGGAGCAGGTCTCGGTTTCCGTGCGTTTCACGGACGCCGAGGGCTCTATTTATTGCGTCGTCGCCGCCATCATGACCGCCACTTCATTGCGCACCCGTAGCCCTAGACAACGTCGCCTGAGCCGCCGTGGTTGCACCGCTAGAGCTCGCCGAAGTAGGGAGAAGGAGCCGCCGCGGTTTTCGTCGAATTCCGTCGCCGTCCGCCGTCCTCCGTCGCCGTTGACCCCAGATCCGAGACCGGGAGGTCAAGACGCGTCCGGGAGTCCAACTCACCTCGCCGGAGCGCGCCCAAAACGCCGTCGGCTAGGTCGTCGTCCCCCGCGCCGGTGACCCAGCGCCGCCGCTCGCCATCGCCGGACCTCGAGCTCCCTCAGCCGTCGGATTTTCATCCAAGGGCCCAGATTGCGCCACGTCATCCCCACGGTGAGAACCACGTGCGATTCCCAGATCCGTTCTCAACCGTTGGATCTAGATCCAACGGTCCAGATCAAACGCGTTAACCCAAACGCGTGAGTCCAGATCTAATCTGGGCCGTTGATTTTCAAATCAACGGCCGAGATTGAGCCACGTGTCGGGAAGCCTGACCGCCATGCGGCCAAGACCTGGCAGGACGCCGACACGCCGCCCGCGTGTCGACGCGTGACTAAACCGCACCATGACGCCACGCCGACGCCATGGCGGGCTCAAGATGTCACGCCGGCCCCAGTCTGCGGCGCCGACGCCAAAGAATGACGCCACAGCGGTCCCACTCGCCGACTGCGTGGCCGAGCCCCGCCGACGCCAAGAAGGACGCCATTCGAGGCGACCCACCCGCTGGGCCTCACGTGGAGCCGTGGACCGAGTCCACTGTGAGACCCGAGCCGAGCGTGGATCGAATCCATGGACCGGTACCGACGCCGCCAGACCAATCAGAGGCTGCCACGTGTCCTAGCTGACGCAATAATTAATTTCCGAAAAAGAAAATGATTTATTAATTCGAAATAATGATTTCAGATTTTGTTTCAAACTTCAAACGCTTATAACTTTTGCGTTTCAACTCCGATTTGAGTGATTCAAATTTCTAAATTTGTATAAAATTGAGATCTACCTAAATATGAATTTTATTTAATTTTTGGACTAAAGTTTTTCTCTGTAAAATTATTTAATTGATTATTTAAACTTTAAATAATTATAACTTTTGCATTTTAACTCTGAATTTGACGATTCCAGTTTCTAAAAATTCATAAAATTATGTTCTCTCTGTTTATGGATTTTATTTGGATGTTTGGACACTTTTTGCCTATTGTTTATTCGTGTATTGCTATTTGCACGCTTTACGAGTAGACGTTGAAGTGCCGGAAGGATTCGAAGGAGAAGTATTGACTCAGGATCCAACTCAAGACCAAGGACAAGTACTTTTTGAAGGCAAGTTGTGCTTTGACCATGTTGATCCTATTTTGAAACTTATTTTGATTTAACTTATTGCATGCTAGTTCAATTAGAAAATACTTTATTTAAATATGGGGAATTAGATAAATACCAATTTGCTGTATGACACCTTGATTATTTAAATATGTGCCATGACCCCCTTGTCACCCTAGTTGTGGATTACTAGTTGGACATTACTAAATTTGCCAACATGGGTTTAGACCGTTGTAGTATATTGCTTAGACCTGCTACGTGCTCACGACATGATTTGGACAATCAAATGTTAATATTGACTTAATGATATATTGAACCCGTTTTGGAAAGGTATCATGTGATGTTGATGGCACGTGGTGCATGGTAATCAACTGGGGTTTTGATAAATATTTTTCGACCGGGGCATGTGGCAAGAATGATCAGGTGGGCCAGTTGTGGCACTAGGGATGTTGATTTGGTTCTTCGGGTAGTCTTGCCCTGGTCACCCTAAGGACTTAACCTTGCAAGCCTTTGAACTGAGTCAAGCGTGCAACCACATGTCTGTAATGGGACGGACCTAGTTGACTAAGTTGCTAATAACGTACCTGTGGGACCTCAGGAGGTCAACTACACCCTTTGTGTAAGTTGTACGGGGAGCGTCTGGCCGAGGCCAGTACCCATCTAACGGTTGATTGGCCTAAACTTCGCCTTAGCTAAGGGAAGGGTTAGTGTGCAATAACCGGGGAGGACCACTTGTATTGTTAGAAGTTTCCGAAAGACTTTGTTACGGGAACTCGCCTTTGTGGTGTTTGACTGTATCTTGTGGGTAAAGTGCATAACCTCTGCAGAGTGTAGAATCTATTCGAATAGCCGTGTCCGCGGTATTGGACATCGCTCGGGGATTACAGTCAAGGGTTAGACTTTCTCAAAAATAACTTGGACTTGAAAGGTTGGGTTTGGTTTACAAATGACGTTAATGGAAATGTGGATTAGGATGGGAAAAATGTTTATTAAACTCCTTGAAAAGTTATTTATGCTATACTTGCTTCTACTGCTTTCGAATCTACCTATGCTACTCGTCTTCCTCGACGTTCAGGAGCGGCTGCTCGGCATCGCGCTCATTGCGCGCGCTTCGTCCTCGGCATCAGACGCTTACAACGACTACTGCTCCATCTCGCATTACCTAACAGTACGTTACAATGTTTCTACTGTTTATTTTCAACCTATTGATTGTGAGCACATTAGATGGATATATGTGTAGTCTTCTAGCATATGCATCTATGGTATGCTCCTGTTATTCGTTACCGATCGTCAATCACATGTTGTTCATGATTTACTTTTGGATTAAATTAAACCTAAATGTGCCTTTATTTCTAACAACTTAATGGTGTGCTACATTGAGAAAACAATATTCAAATCTATTGATGATGAAGCAATTATGGACTGCTTTCAAAATATGAAAACCCGTAGAACGTGCTTGCCTGTTGCCTCCAAATCCAACTCGTAGCTAGTGTGCCTAGCAATTTCATTTATGTGAGTATCTTATAAACTTCTACTTTGTTTCACTTGTTAAATGGTTATTTATGTATGAATTTGGCTTTTACTAGTAGTTGAAATGTTTAGCTTAGCCCCCCCTCTAATTTAGTCCTGGCTTCGCCACTGCTATGACTATGAGTGTACCATGGTTTTATTCTTAATAGTAAAATGTATCTA
This sequence comes from Rhipidocladum racemiflorum, assembly GCA_036346355.1. Taxonomy (NCBI): domain Eukaryota; kingdom Viridiplantae; phylum Streptophyta; class Magnoliopsida; order Poales; family Poaceae; genus Rhipidocladum; species Rhipidocladum racemiflorum. Next base: position 20,947,710 of record CM070582.1, read on the forward strand.
TTTGGAGTGGCAAAAAAAATTGGTTGGTACCTGTATGCTGTAATCATGCTTTTATATCATACAGATGACATGACATTAAGGATGTTTTTTTTCCTGAATGCAACTTCAACCTGATAACAGCATCGCTTTGTTTATTTGCTTTTGCAGTTCAGCTTATTTCTAACTCGATTACTCAACATATGAATTCCATTAGCATACTAGTATATGTTGACATTCTTTTCAGACTGGGAAGCAATTACGGGCTAGGTCTGGCCCAAACATTGTCTACTGCAAAATATATAGGTCAATTGAGGTTAGGTACGATCGATCTGATCAAGCATAGCCATGATTAACTGTACACATTCTTAATAGACTGTTCCGTTTACATGCCCGTGAAAAAATTGTCTACGTATATTATGAGAAGTGCTTCTATGCTCTTCCTTTTAAAAGTTGCACAACTATTAAAGCATAAATGAAGGATAGATGGTAATTACTTACCCCTTTGCTTACTTCAAGATTTGTGTAACTTGTACTAGAAGGAAAAGCCTAGAAGCACTGCTCATATATTATTCACCTCAGCTGCTAGCCTGCTACTATTCTCACGCGCCACTGATGCTTAATTCTACTCGGACGGCTTAGTGTTCCCGACAACAAATATTAAGTGTGTGTTTGGTTTGTTAGATGAAGTTGAATAGGATGAGATATCCCGTATCACTTAGTTTCATTGTTTTGGGTGAATGTAATGGTTCAACATATATAGAGAAAATTCCTTAAATTTTGTTAGGAATATGCCTCAAATTCTAACCTACCATATCTTGTAGTCCTTGCCTTCTACGATACGGACCCATTGTCTATATAAGCCACCCCCATGTACTTGTAATATTGAACCAAATAGTACATTGTTTCTCGCAAAGGTTTTTCCACGTTAAACCTGTGTCTCTGTTATTCGCAGTGCTCCTTGTTAGGGAACCGTGCTATCGAATAGTCCAGGGTTCCCGAACAGATCTAAAGTGAAGAACATAGAGAAAGAAAGAGACACAATCACTACAAGGATCTTGAGCACTGTCGTCGGCTTTTACCGACAACACAGATACAATCCCGACGACATAGTATTGTGTCGTCGGCCAACTGACGACACAAGTCCCTCGATACAGAGTCAACGACACAGCATATCTGTGTCGGCGGTTAATACAAACCCCGCCGACACTAGCGCATAATGGGCCGGCCCCGTAAACCATACTTATATCGGCGGCTTAATGTAGCCGACGACACATACCCAGGCTAACTGCGCCGCCGCTCTGACGTGTGGGCCCCACTTGCCCAAGATGTGTCGTTGGCCATAACCGTAGCCGACGATAAAGAGCCGACATTTATCGGCGGCTCTAACTATAACCGACGACACAGAGCCAACTTTATATCGGCGGTAATTGCTATAGCTAACGACACATACCCCTACTGGGATTGGCTCCAGAACTGGCCTGATTCTATTTGTGTCGTCGGCTGTGTCCATTTCCGACGACACAGACCCCTACTGGGATTGGCTCCAGAGCCAGCCTGATTCTATTTGTGTCGTCGGCTATGTCCATTTCTGACGACACAGACCCCTACTGGGATTGGCTCCAGAGCCAGCCTGATTCTATTTGTGTTGTCGGCTATGTCCATAGCCGACGACACAGGTTGTAAAAAAGGAAAAAAAATACAGAGAATTTTTAAAAAATCCAATTTTAACCTGCAATAAAACTCCATTCCCAGCAGTTTTATATTCCCAATTTCCCAGAACAATCACAACATCTAATTTCACATACATTACCATATTCGCATTCACCGATACAATTCACAATTGATCACAAACGCACATATAGCAAAATGCATCAATAATTCACAAATTCAGCTCACAAACCAAAGGAGTACATCACATTCACAATCAACAAGTCTATGTACAACATGACAACTATTCCACCAACAAAAGCAATAACTAACTAATTAAGTCTATGAACCAGCAAAAGGATCAGCAAACACCTCGTCGATGAATTGTTCTGTGGCCGATCTTGTGCCACTGGAATCACCTCCCTGCGGAGCATTCATCGCAGGAGCAGGCGCAGCTGAGGTGGACACCTGCAAGATTAGAGGAAACCACAATTTTCAAAACTTTTGTGCATTTGTGTACTTGTATGAATAGTTAGCGAAAACTGGAACAAAATGCATTACCCCCGGCGTAAGCGTCTGCGTGAAGAACGGCGGCGGAGGTGGCATCTACGGCTGGCCGGAGGGTCCCGCCCCCTGCAACGACTATGGATATGATATGTTAGCATCTGAAACATGTAAGTACAACGTAGCTACGTATACAATCTTAATTACCTGCAAATAGTTGAACATCCAGAGGTTCTGACTCTGGAGGGCCTCGTACCGCCTCCTATCCTCCTCTCGCTCTGCCTGCCTCCGCTGCTCGTCCGCCTGCTTCTTCTGCTGCAAATCTGCGATCATCTTCGCCTGGGCTTCTAGCTGTGCACTAGCGGAAGAGGCGGCCTGCTGTCGATGTGCCCTAACTTGGCCCCTGTATGAGTCGGGCACCACCACCGAGTCCATGAAGCCAAGCCTTCCGTGACTCCTCCCACCGAACTGGTCGTAGATGACCAGAGGGTCGACCGGCATGGTCAAGGGGTCACAGTCGGCACCGTGCTTCTCCTTCATCGCTACACTGTATGTATCCTACGAAACAAATAAGATATGAAGTGGATTAGCTCGGCCACAGTTGAAGTACCTGTAGAGTAGCGAAAAGAGAAAGTCACTTACAATCTTCTCCTGGGCAGACGGGGGCATCGGTGGTTGCGTACCGTCAGCTCGGACACGGGGCGTGTGTGCCTGCGTCCACACGGTGAACTCATCAGGCTCAAGTCCCGTCTCCGACTCCTGCAGTTCAATTTCAAATGTGAAATGAAAAACTGATTGATAAGAATGCTAGAGTTGTACTTAGTATACTTACGATATCGCGTGCGACGTGACCCATGCCTCGTCCACCTAGGTAGGTCACACAGATCTCAGGGTTGGCTTCTCGATTCCCCCTGTTCCTCTTGGACCTCTCGATCCACTCCTTCGATGCCCACATCTTGCAGAGCTCCCTCCAGGCGTGTGGACACTTGTCCATCCAGTCCGGACACCAAGGCCGGTACTCCTTCGCCTCGAGGTACTGCTTCAAGGCATGTGCCCTCGAGATCTTCATCCATGTGCTCCTGTAGTGCTTCATCACCGCGTCCCGGCGGCATAACCTGATGGCGTCCCTGACCGTCTTTGCCGCCATTATGTCGAGCACATGGCGATAAACATGATAGTCGTCCTGGGATGCGTCAGGGCCAAGCTGATACCTCGCCTGAAACGAAACAAACACGTTAAGCTATAAACACGAAAACATCAATATAAATGACAACTTACCCAGAACTCGGCTATGTAATGATCCGTGACAGTGCCTCCCTGGTCGTCCTCCACGAGCGAGTAGTCTCTCCATCTAGTCACCGGGCGTCGAGCACCACCCTCGCCCACTCGCCCGGGGTAGAGCTGCTTCAGGACCACCCCTAGCAAGTGGCTCGGCTCCTGCTTACCCTTATTGAGGCAAACCAAGCCCCTGCATGAATAATTCATAACAAGTGGTTAGCAAGTTTGTGGTTAGCAATAAAAGACATCGAAAATTTGTAGCACATACCTTCGCCCGCTAGAAACAACTATCTATATCCTATCGGCTGGATCAGTGGGGGCTTTTGGCAATTTATTCCGCCCCCGAGTTTTCTTGGTTCCCGCGGAGCTCGAGGCACCCCCTGACTCGGTACCAACTGACTCCCATGGATCCCAGTCCTCGTCCACCTCCTCATCCCCCTCCTCAAGTGCCTGGGCCCAAAAACCCCAACGAAGCTCATCGTCGTTCGTGTAACACCCCAATTTTTGCTTTTCATGAATTTAAATGAAATTTTGCACTTTGGTGAATTTTTGGAATTTTTTGGAATTTATTTGGATTTAATTTGAATTTATTCCCTTTTGAAATAATTAAAGAATTAAAAGTTATAAATAAAATTTTGTTGGAAATATTTTATTTGAGTCCAAAATGTCTCAAAGTATTTTCCAGAATTTTTCTGGAATTTTTCTGATTATTGCTATTTTTTCTCGAATTATTTGAATTTCTAGAAATTATTTTGAATATTAAATCGCTGGAAAATGCCGAGTGGGTTTGTACTGTTCCATCGACTGAACCTGAGTCAGACTCGAGTTCGAGTCCGACCAGAGCTCGACGAAACCCTAACCCGTGCGACCGTTGGATTGAGATCCAATGGCCGCGATTGCGCCACATCACCCACGTGGGGGGCGGGACTGACCCGTTCGCGCCCGCACGATCTGAGCCGTTGATCATGCCACGTGGACATCCCGCGTGCGTCCATGTCACCCAGTCCGAGTCCCCGCTGGATTCCGCCGTCGCCCGCGTGTGGACCTCGGTTTCCGCGAATTTCACGGAAGTTGAGGCCCCTATTTAATGCGCCGCCGCTGCTGCCGTGGAGCTCTCTTCCGTGCGCACCCGTAGCCCTAACCCACCGAGCTAGAGTCACCACCGTTCGCCTGCTAGAGCTCGCCGAAGTTAGATTCGTGCTCCACCGCGGTTTTCCATTGTTTTCGCCGCCGTCACCGAGCCCAGATCCGGATCCGCCGCGTCGAGGGGTACCACTCACATCGCCGGAGCGTGCCCGAAGCGCTGTTGGCTGTGTCGCCGTCTTCGTCTCCGGTCACCGAGCTCCGCCGCACGCCATCGCCGGACCGCGAAGCTTCTTAGCCGTTGGATCATCGCACGGCTAGGATTCGTCCACGGCACCACAGGTAAGCCTCACGTGTTACCCCTTTAGATCTAATCTCAGCCGTTGGATTTAGACCCAACGCCCTAGATTGTACCACGTAGCCCATAGCCGCATCGTGCTAGATCCAACCTCAGCCGTTAGATCTAGATCGTACGGCTAGGGTGGAATCACGTTGTAGCGTTAGATGTAATCTCGGCCATTCAATCGAAATCAAACGGCGTAGATTGAGCCACGTGTCGTCACCCGGGTCATGCCACGTCACCCCACGGTGAGGCGAAACTAGATCGAATCTGGACCGTCCGATCCAAATCGAACGGCCCAGATTAACCGCGTTGCACCGCAACGTGCGGAAGTAGATCCAATCTGGACCGATCAAGCCACGTGAGCGGGAGCCGAACTGGTGCGGTCAGCTGCGGTCACCGCTGACGTCACGCGTGGGGCCTGCGTGTCACCAGCTGGCCAACAGCTCCATGATGTCATCTCAGAACGCCACGCCGACGCCACGGCGCCCGCGTGTCGGGCACTGCGGTGGCCGAGGCGCGGTGACGTCAGCGTTGACGTCACCCAAGGGGTCCCACATGTCAGTGAGACGTGCCCGTGGGCCGTGTCCACGGTGGGCTGAGCCCGAGCCGTGGACCTAGTCCATGGACCCGCTGACGTCATGTTGACGCAATAATTCGATTTTTCAATAGAAAAATAATTCGGTGGAAAATCAAATACCGTGCTGACGTCATGCTGATGTCATTTTTCGGATTTTTCAATAGAAAAATAAATGAATTAATTCGGTTTATTCTTTTATTTGAATTTTCAAATTTCAAACGCTTATAACTTTTGCGTTTTAACTCCGATTTCAACGATTCCAATTTCTAAATTTTTATAAAATTGAGACCTATTTAAATATGAATTTTAATTAATTTTTGATTATGAAATTTTCTCTGTTTATATTTAATTAGTAGATTCTTTAAACTTTAAACAATTATAACTTTTGCATTTTAACTCCGATTTGGGCGATTCAAATTTTTTAAAATTTATAAAATCATGCTCTTTCTGTTTATGGACTATACTAGAATTTGTGAGTAATGTGCATGTACTATTTTATTTATTTATTGCTATTTGCACGCGTTACGAGTAGACGTTGAAGTATCCGAGGGCTTCGAAGGTGAAGTGTTGACCTAGGAGCCAGCACAAGATCAAGAACAAGTACTTTTTGAAGGCAAGTTACGCTTTGACCATTTTGATCTCATTTTTGAAATTATTTTAATTTAAATTATTGCATGCTAATTTAATTAGAAATTGTTTAAAATTATTTCTGGGGATTTGATAAATGCCAAATTGCAGTATGACACCTTGACTATTTAATTATGTGCCATGAACCCTTGTCACCCTAGTTGTGGTATATGTAGTTGGACATTATTAAACTGCCAACATTGGGTACTTAGACTGTCGTAGTATATCGCTTAGACCTGCTACGTGCATATGACATGATTTTGGACGATCAAATGTTAATATTGACTTAATGAGATATTGAACGTGTTTTGGAGAAGTATCATGTGTTGTGATTGTTGATGGCACGTGGTGCATGGTAATCAACTGGGTTTGATAAATAGATTAAATCGGGGCAAGTGGCAAGAATGTTATGGTGGGCCATGAGTGGCACCGGGGATGTCGTTTTGGTTCTTCGGGTAGTCTTGCCCTGGTCACCATAAGGACTTAACCTTGCAAGCCTTTGATCTGAGTCAAACGTGCAACCACATGTTTGTAATGGGACGGACCTAGTTGAGTAAGTTACTAATAACTTGCATGTGAAACCTCGGGGTGTCAACTACACCTTTTGTGTAGCTTGAAAGGGGAGCGTACCAAGGCCACGGCATGGTACCCGTCCAACGGCATGTCGGTCCCATACTTCACCTCTGTTAAGGGAAGGGATGGTGTATGACAGAAACCGGAGAGGCTCACTTGTTTAGTTTGCGGTCTCTGAAATGATTTGTTACAACCACTCGTCTTTGTGGTGTTTGACTGTATCTTGTGGGTAAAGTGCATAACCTTTGCAGATGGTAAAATCTATTCGAATAGCAGTGTCCGTGACACTGGACATTGCTCAGGGATTAAAGTTAAGGGTTAGACTTTCATGAAAACAACTTGGACTTGGAAAGTTTGGTTGGGTTAAAGGATGACGTTGATGGAAATGTGGATTAGGAAAGGAAAAGTGTTTACTTAAACTCCTGGAAAAGTTATTGATATAATCGTTACTTTTACTGCTTTCGAATCTACTTATGCTACTTGCTAAATGCTGTTTTACTGCAAATGTACCTGTTAGCCTATCCTTGAACTAAGCCATGCATGTAGAATATGAGTTTGCATTCCGTGCATGACTAATACTCACCCTTACCACAATACGACATCAGTTGAAGGAGAAGCGACGCCAGCTTTGGAGGAAGAACTTCAGGAGGAGCCATCTACCTAGGGAGCGAGCCCAGTCAGTTGCCTATGGTATACTGGATGGAGCCACATTGATGCTTTTATTCCGCTGCAATTTATTTTCTTAATAAGTTTTTGCCCTGTGTGGCGTACTTTTGTAACTTGACCATAAGGTCGAGCAACTAGTTTGGTTATTTTTAATTAAAGTACTTTATTAATTCGTTGAGTATGATTGTGATATTTACCGATGTTGAGACTGTATGCAGTAACGTGGTCCTGGACTATTGCTGAATACATAGAGAGTCCAGATTTGCAAATTCGGGTCTCGACAGTCCGCCTCCTCCTCCCCCTCCTAGGAGTCGGTGGTAGTGGTCCCCCTCCTCGGAAGCGTCGTACTGGGGTGAGCTGTCCTCGCCTGCATTCCTCATGCCCCCCCCTTCCCGAAAACCTTCTTCAATTTTTTAGCCAACTTCTTTGCACCTCTAGCCATCCTACACAAATTAAATTAAATGACATAAAGTACATTGATATTAATTAAAACGAATAAAATAGAAACATATATAAAATTAAATGACATAAAGTATATAAAATTAAACCTATAAATTAAATAGCTTAAAAATCTTCGGCTTCATCTTCCTCTTCCTCTTCCTTTGCCTCTGCCTCTGCCTATGCCTCTTCCCTTTCCTCCTCTTCTTCTCCCTCTACATGAGATGGGTATACTGATCCCAAAATATTATCTAGCCCATCACCAATATCGACGTGCAACTCTCCTGGTAACTCTTGTTCTTGGAATACATCCACGCCTGGGTGAGAATCGTAGTCATCTTCCGTGAGATCGGGCAATCTACCAGGTGGAAGACATTTATGTACAATCCACCAACTTTTGTAATTCGGGTGGGCGTATGGCAGATAGAACACCAGATCAACTTGTTCGGGCAGAATGAACACGTCAGGCTTTTGATACAGCTTCTTATGATTGATCCCCACTAGTCCTAGTTTTGGAGTACGCCGCACCCCACTAGTTGGATGGAACCATCTGCAACTAAAGAGCACGAGCGAGAGATCTTTGTTGCCTTCATATGAAATTAATACAATATCCTTGATGATCCCATAGTACTCTATGTCTGGACCACCAGAGTCATCGGTGACATAACTCACGACGCCGTTGTTTACCGTAGTTGCATTGGGGCGAGCTAACTCAGCCGCTTCGGATCGAAATCGATATCCATGGAAATCATAGCATCCATGGACCTTAATTCTACGGCTGCATCCACGTGACATTTGTCGAAGATCGTTGTGCACGCTGCAATGTCTTTGACACTGCACAAGCATTCGACGCAAAATTCATTAAGGAATAAATGCCACACATTTGTAAATTAAGTGAACTTGTATAAGAGGAAGAAGGTTACGTGGTAATGAAACCAGGTTGGAAAGTTTGGACGGCCTTGTCCACGACCTTGTAGTTTCAGATTGTCAATTTGTTCGCCCGAAGGTTCACCTGATCCTTCCCACTCTTCTTGAATAAATTGACTACAAGATTTAATATTTATTCCAGACATTTATTTCATAAGTACATATTTATGACTTATTTCAGACATTTATTGACTTACTCGATGTACACCTTCATTTCATCCATGTTGCCATACACGTACAACTGAATCAATTTTTTCCGCTGCATCCAAGTCACGTGTGGTGCTTTTGCCGACATTGCATCTGGCTTGGTCATGGAACACCTCCAAGTTGGAAGTACTTCTGCGACGTGCCTTCTTATACCTTGGTGGTGGCACATGTACCTTGTTTTTTGTCGCAAAGTATTTGTCCGTGAAGTAGGCGATCTCCTGAATCAGCCAAGCTTCGGCAATACTGCCTTCGACTCGTGCTTTGTTCTTCACCTTCGCTCTAAGACTTTTCATCATGCGCTCCACATCATACATATAATACCCCAATTTCTGTTTGTCATGAATTTAAATGAAATTATGCACGTTGGTGAATTTTTGGAATTTTTTGGAATTTATTTGGATTTAATTTGAATTTATTCCCTTTTGAAATAATTAAAGAATTAAAAGTTACAAATAAAATTTTGTTGGAAATAATTTATTTGAGTCCAAAATGTCTCAAAGTATTTTTCATAATTTTTCTAGAATTTTTCTGATTATTTTGCTATTTTCTTGAATTATTTGAATTTCTAGAAATTAATTTGAATTAAATCGCTGGTAATTAGCCGAGTGGGTTTGTACTGTTCCTCCGACCGAACCCGAGTCAGACTCGAGTTCAAGTCCGTCCCGAGCCCGACGAAACCCTAACCCGTGCGACCGTTGGATCGAGATCCAACGGCCGCGATTGCGCCACGTCACCCACGTGGGAGCCGGACCCGACCCGTTCGTGCCCGCGTGATCCGGGCCGTTGATCGTGCCACGTGGATGGCCCGTGTGCGTCCACATCACCGTCTCCGAGTCGCCGCCGGACTCCGCCGCCGCCCGCCTGTGGACCTCGGTTTCCGCGATTTTCACGGACGTCGAGGACCCTATTTAATGTGTCGCCACCCCTGCCGTGAAGCTCTGTTTCGTGCACACCCATAGCCCTAACCCGTCGAGGTCAAGCAGCCGCCGTTAGCCCGCGAGAGCTCGTTGTTGTTGGATTTACCATCCACCGCGGTTTTTCGCCGATTGCCACCGCGTCCGTCGTCCTCCGCTGTCACCGAGCCCAGATCCAGAACCGTCGCGACGAGCCATGCCTGGGGGTACCACTCATGTGACACCTCGGAGTGTCGTAACCTTATTATTGAGCATGATAAGGTTAAATACAGTATGAGATGTGGAAATAAGGTTAAGATCATAAGGATCGGGGGTTAATAACGTTTCCGGGCCGTTTCCGGGCCGTTTTCGGGGTTTTGGGCCTTCCCGAGGGAGTTTTGGGCCTTGGTGGGCTTTGGTGGGATGGATTAGGACTCCGTAACGGACTAGGATTGGGTTGAGGGCTGTTAAAAGGGGCTCCCCCTGCCCCCTTGCGCCCCCACCTCAGCCCCTTGCGCCCCCCACCTCCCCCTCTTGCGCCCCTCTCCTCCCTCCCTCCCTAAGCCCTAGCCCCCATAACCGTCGCATCCCCTCCCTTTCCTCCACCTCCACACCACCTTCCCTCCACCCCTTGCTGCCCTAGGGTGGTCTCCCCACCCTGCACCTCGCGGAGTCATCCCGTGGAGCGAGGAGCGAGGAGCAAGGAGCGAGGAGCGAGGAACGTGGAGCGAGGGAGCGATTCGCGAGGAGATTCGCGGAGATTGATTGGAGTTTTGCGCTTGGGCAAAGGTATGATCTTGGGGATCCTTGGGGATGATCTAGGTACTGTTATTAGGTGTTTATCAAGTTTTTAGATCAATTGGAGGCGCTGGTTTGAAGTAATTTGGGTTAGATCTAAACTTGTCCACGTTTCTGTTTTCGGGCAGATTGAGCAGTCGAACTAGGGTTCGAGTTTCCGTCGATTTAGAATCCGAATCAGACCGTACGGACTTCTAGGAAGTTGTAGATAATTTAATTATCTTTCCGTGGACATAAAGCACGTTAATTTCCGATCAGCCGTTTGAAAGTTATGGCTGTTTTACCGAGCGCCTAAAAATCTGTGACGTAACTGGAACAGATTGTGGTAATCTGTAGATTAAACAATTTTAGAGTCCGAATCAGTCTTTCCCTATAACTAGAAAAAGTTGGGAAATTTCCTAAGCTTCGCGACGGTGTACTCGTTTATTCGATTTGGAGTCCCAGAACTCAATTTATGCTTTTGCAAGGTTGCTGTCCCGCCGACAGAACCTCTGTTTTTAGGTTTTGCGAGTAGTTGGCAATGTCGGGTTAGATGGGGCGTGTGTACTGTTTTGAGGTTATGATTGTGAGTGTGTGATGCCTATGTGCAGGTGGTGTGACCCCGGAGTTCCCTCTTCTTCCCGCCAATCCGTTGCACGTGGTTGAGGCAAGTGTGTTGTGATGGATAGCAAGTTGTAGGTTGCATGTTGAAATTAGATGGAATTGCCTACATGATATATGTCCACTTGCCATGTTTTAATGATTGATATGATATGATGAGCATGTTTAACATATTATGATGCCATGTGTTAATATGTGAATTGAATATGATATTTGGCATGGTTGCATGCATGTCATGAGATAGGGCGAGGGCGGTGAGAAAGTCTTAACTAGTCCGGCAAGGTCGGTGAGAAAGTTATGACTAATCCGGACCGCCATTGAGTAAGTCCTATGTCGTGATTCCATCCACGTGGTGGTTGGAAGCGAGTAGGCACCCTCCATCTTCGGGATGGAAGGGAGGAAAGGGTGCACACCGACGGGTGTGTACTTCCCATACCGGTATGAGGTTCCAGAGGGTCAGGAGCAATGCATTACATCGCATACAAATTGATGATGATATTGATAAGTATTCATGAATGAGATGTTATACATGATGAAAGATGTTATTGACTTGTTGTTATGCTTGTTGTCCATTGCAGTATGCTTGCTGAGTTTTCGAACTCACCCTTGTGTTTTCTTGTTGTTTTAGGTACCATGAGAACGGCATGCGGGAAAGGGGATTAGTCACACGCTCACACGTTGCTTCACTTTAATGTTTCCCCAAGTCAATTCATTTAGTTTGATAATAAATTGCGTGTGATGATCTTTAAAATTAAGTCCTAGCTTGGTTAATGAGAGTTCTATTGTTTGTTTGACACTTGGAACCTTAAGAGCTTAATGTTAGTCTCTTATTGTCGTTAAGACTTTATTTATTGCTGTTTTAGATGTTTCTCTTATTGCCATATAATGCTATATTGTTGCTGTTCCTTAAATTCATGATAAAACAAAGGAGGTGCTGCCGAAATCTCGGTTTTTTAGTCTATGCACCTTTGCTGGAATTTGATGTTAAATGTGGTATTTAGATGTTGTTTAGCTTATGTTTGGTAACATTCAGGCATAGTAAATGCCGGGTGTTCTGATTGGTATCAGAGCGGGCTGTAGGTCCTTGGAATGTGAATTTTTAGTGTCATGCTATAGGGTACAACTAAAATGTGATGTGGAATAACTTAGAAACATGGCTTAGGTCTTAACTAAAACTTTGTTATAGGATAGCAACGTTAAAACTTGTAAAAGTGGTATAACTAATCTAAAATCTGACACACTTGGTTGCACAGTAGGATGGGTTTTGGTTCATCAATGCATCGCGCTTGATTATGTGAAAAGGAATATGCTTATGATGATGTTTGATCTATGATCTTGATTGTGTGCTTTGGTGTTTGGGTGGTTGTCTGTCTAAGCAGCCATGCCAAGGGGTAGAGGCCGTGGACGCCGTGGCCGTGGAGACCAGGGGCGAGGCTCCCAGAGAGTTGCGGAGTCTGTCTGTATAAATGATTGGGTTGTTCCTGTTGTGGTGATAAAAGTGGGGTTGTGGTGCCGAAGGGTTTCGGTCACCTCTTTTTGGTTCATAGTAACGGTGAGGTTTGACGGTGTGGCCGGTTAGCGCCATCACCGAAGAACTATTAATCCCTGTAGGAGAAGAATGCTTATCCTTTCTGTCCTTGATCGGGTAGTTGACTGGAGTCAAATAGAAGAGTTGATGGTGGTTCCCTTCGGATGTTCTCTGCCGTTCTGACGGTCGGTTTCGCTGTTTTTCTTGGCTTTGGTTGAGCTGAACCAAAAGAAAAGTGTTTTGTATTGGATTTTCGCGGATCGTTCTGAGTGCGGTGGCGAGCACCGTGCTTCAGAGTGTGGTTGGACTGGGAGTTGCAACCACTGTGGCAAGCCCGGCCATATGGGGCGAGTCTGCCGGATGAACCCCGGTAGCATCATCAAGTGGGAGACGGTGCCTTCTCCTCCCACTCCAGCGGCGTCTTCTAGAGGATCGGTGCACATGATGGCTGCCCCTGTTTCTCAGCCACCCTTTGCGTGGGCGCCACCAGCGGCGTACTGGTGCCCGCAGCCGTCTGCTCCTCCTCAGTTGCCTCCTCCGCCCCAGCCTTGATGGGGCATCACCGAGTCGGGGCTCATACGTCTGGCGCCACCAGGAGTGTACGCTGGCCGATCACGAGTCTGCTGGGCATCCAGAGGTGGTTTCGTACTCGCTCGTGGATTCCGTTGATGCCTTTGTTCTGTTTGATTCGGTGCATCCTATTCCTTTGTGTCGCCGGATTTTGCTAAAGGAGCTAAGTTGGGAGTTCAACGGATTTACGAGTCCGTGTTAGTCGGTTCCACAGGGGTTTGATTGCTAGTTCTTTGGTTTGCCCTGGTTGCACCATTGCCATTGATGATGAGGTTTTCTTTGCCAATCTCATGGTGATCCAGATTGGCTCCTTTTGATGTCATTTTGGGCATGGGTGGCTGCATCGATGCAGTGCTAAGATCTGTTGTTTCGGAAGACAGCTTGCCTTGCAGGCCCGTCCGGGAAGAGTTGACCTTTCAGGGTGGTATACCCTCGATTCCGTCTTTGCTTCGACTAGTTTGTTTTAAGTCGGCGTTTGAGGCTATTGGGTTTCCTCATGACTTTGTCTCGAGAAGCCATCTTCCTCGATTCCCATTGAGGAGATTTCTGTAGTGAAGGAGTTCGTTGATGTGTTCCCCGACGAGTTGCCTGGTCTACCTCCTGTGAGGAATGTGGAGTTTCGTATTGATCTTGCTCCGGCACTCGACCTATTTCTATCTCTCCATACCGCTTGGCTCGACCTTTTCAAGACGAGTTGAAGAAGCGATTGGAGGATCTCATTGGCCAAAGGCTTCATTCGGCGTAGCGTATCGCCATGGGGAGCACCGTCCTCTTCGTCTCGAAGAAGGATGGAAGTTGGCGTATGTGCATTGATTATCGTGCTCTTAACCAAGTGACAGTCAAAAACAAGTATCCTTTGCCTCGCATCGAGGATCTGCTTTGACCAATCAAGGAGCAAAGGTGTTCTCCAAAATTGATCTTGATCGGGTATAATCGGATCCGTGTAAGGGAGCAGGACATTGAGAAGACTGCTTTCTCCACTAGGTATGGGCATTATGAATTTAAAGTTATGTCTTTTGGACTAACTAATGCTCCTCGCTGTCTTTATGGAGGCGATGAACAAGATGCTACACAAGTACCTTGATGAGTTTGTGGTAGTGTTCATCGATGACATTCTGATTTACTCTAAATCGGAAGAGGAGCATGAGCGACACTTGAGGCTTGTGCTTTGAGTACCACGAGGGAGAATCAATTCTTTGCTAAGCTGAAAAGTGCGAGTTCGGATTTCGTAAGTGGGTTTTCTTGGCCACATCATCAATCCAGAGGGCATATCGGTAGATCCTAGCAAAGTCTCAGCAGTTCTGGATTGGAAGAGGCCTTCCAATGTCAAAGAGGTGCGTAGTTTCCTTGGGTTGGCTGGCTACTATCGGCGTTTTGTGCAGGATTTCTCTATCATTGCCAAGCCACTTTCGCGGTGACTCGAAGGGGATGAAATTCAGTGGATCGCAGAATGTGAGCACAGCTTCGCACTTTGAAGGAGAAGTTAGTGATCGCTCCTCGTTCTTACCCTTCCCGAGCCGGGAAGCGCTTCACTGCTTATTCTCGATGCTTCTCGGTTGGGACTTGGTTGTGTGCTCATGCAAAATGGCAAGGTGATTGCTTATGCTTCGAGGCAAATGAAAAAGCATGAGCGTAACTATCCCACCCATGATCTTGAGCTAGCCGCGTGGTGTTTGCATTGAAGATATGGAGGCATTATTTGTACGGCGAATCTTGTGATATTTTTACTGATCACAAGAGCCTCAAGTACATCTTTACTCGTAAAGATTTGAACTTGAGGCGGAGGAGGTGGCTAGAATTGATAAAGGATTATGACCTCACTATCCAAGATCATCCGGAAGGCAAATGTGGTGGCCGACGCTCTCGATGCAAGACAATGCCCCTGTTGTTGATTGTCTTGTTGCTGATTTTGAGCGTTTGGGAGTCTCCCTCGCTTATGGGACCGTGCAGGCTGAAACTCAAATGATTCTTGAGTCAATGATTCTGGCGTGTCAGCGAGAGGCACAAAGAAGATGATCGTTTGCTCCAAAGCAAGTGAGGAAACGCCTTGGGGAAGGCAAGTCCGAGACTTTACTGTTGATGATGCGGGAGCTTTGAGGTTTCAGGGCCGTGCATGCGTGCCCCGTAAATCTCAAGTGAAAGAAGACATCCTGAAAGAAGCTCATCGCACCCGCACACGGTCCATCCCGGGAGACCAAGATGTACAGGACTTGAAGAAGAATTTCTGGTGGAAAAGGATGAGAGTGGATATTGCCAAGTATGTGGCATCTTGTGGGGTTTGCCGGAAGATCAAGGCTGAGCATAAAGCGTCCCGGCTGTTGCGACCTTTGGAGATTCTGTGTGGCCATGGGATGACATCTCCATGGATTTTGTGGTTGGTTTACCTCGTTCTCCACAAGGGAAGGATGCTGTTTGGGTTGTGGTGGACCGTCTCAGTAAGTCTGCGCATTTCATTCCCATCCGTACGACCAATTCAGCGAGCGAGTTGGCTCCCATCTATGTGCGGGAGATCGTGAGATTGCATGGTGTACCCAAGACCATTATCTCTGATCGGGATGCGAAGTTCGTCTCCATGTTCTGGGAGAGTTTGCAGAGTGCTTTGGGTACGCAGCTTCGCCTTAGTACCGCTTTTCACCCTTAGACAGATGGGCAGTCTGAGCGTACCATCCAAACTTTGGAGGACATGCTCAGGGCCAGTGTGATGGCTTGGAAGGGTAGCTGGGAAGACCATTTGCCTCTTGCGGAGTTTGCTTACAATAACAGCTATCATTCCAGCATCCGGGCTGCTCCTTATGAGGTGCTGTATGGTCGGAAGTGCAGATCGCCACTTTGTTGGGATCTTGTGGGCGAGAGAGCTATTCTTGGACCGGATTGGGTTCAGCAGACTGTTGATCGCGTGTCGGAGGTTCGGCAAAACCTTCTCGCAAAGACAAAGCGCATGTAAGAGCTATCTTGATGTGGCGGCGAGACTTGGAGTTTGAGGTGGGTGATAGCGTACTCTTGCGAGTATCTCCCACCAAGGGTGTGGTGCGTTTGGCACCAAAGGAAAGCTCAGTCCAAGGTATGTTGGGCCTTTTCCTATCCTCGCCGAAGTTGGCAGTTGGCCTATCGCCTAGAGCTACCGGAATCCATGCAAGGTGTGCATGATGTGTTCCATGTCTCGATGTTGAAGAAATACTTGCACGATCCGGAGTTGGTGGTTCCATTGGAACCATTAGTGCTTGAGCAGGACCTCACCTTCGAGTCCCGTCTGTGGAAATTCGGGGACTTCAGAGCGAGTGATGAAGAACAGACGCTTAAGTTTGTCAAGGTCTTGTGGTCACATCAGGCCGAGAGAGAAGCGACTTGGGAGCTGGAATCTCGCATCTTGCGAGAAGTATCCCGAGCTTTTCACCTCAGGTATGTGATGTGAAAATCTGGCTGTCTTTGGTTTCTTTGGGTTTCGGGAGTGGTGCGTTTAGATTCGAGGTCGAATCCTGTTGAAGGGGGGAAGAATGTGACACCTCGGAGTGTCGTAACCTTATTATTGAGCATGATAAGGTTAAATACAGTCTGAGATGTGGAAATAAGGTTAAGATCATAAGGCTCGGGAGTTAATAACGTTTCGGGCCGTTTCGGGCCGTTTCGGGTTTTGGGCCTTCCCGGGAGTTTTGGGCCTTGGTGGGCTTTGGTGGGATGGATTAGGACTCCGTAACGGACTAGGATTGGGTTGAGGGCTGTTAAAAGGCTCCCCTGCCCCTTGCGCCCCACCTCAGCCCCTTGCGCCCCACCTCCCCTCTTGCGCCCCTCTCCTCCCTCCCCTCCCTAAGCCCTAGCCCCCCATAACCGTGCGCATCCCCTCCCTTTCCTCCACCTCCACACCACCTTCCCTCCACCCCTTGCTGCCCTAGGGTGGTCTCCCCACCCCTGCACCTCGCGGAGTCATCCCGTGGAGCGAGGAGCGAGGAGCAAGGAGCGAGGAGCGAGGAACGTGGAGCGAGGAGCGATTCGCGAGGAGATTCGCGGAGATTGATTGGAGTTTTGCGCCGGGCAAAGGTATGATCTTGGGGATCCTTGGGGATGATCTAGGTACTGTTATTAGGGTGTTTATCAAGTTTTTAGATCAATTGGAGGCGCTGGTTTGAAGTAATTTGGGTTAGATCTAAACTTGTCCACGTTTCTGTTTTCGGGCAGATTGAGCAGTCGAACTAGGGTTCGAGTTTCCGTCGATTTAGAATCCGAATCAGACCGTACGGACTTCTAGGAAGTTGTAGATAATTTAATTATCTTTCCGTGGACATAAAGCACGTTAATTTCCGATCAGCCGTTTGAAAGTTATGGCTGTTTTACCGAGCGCCTAAAAATCTGTGACGTAACTGGAACAGATTGTGGTAATCTGGAGATTAAACAATTTTAGAGTCCGAATCAGTCTTTCCCTATAACTAGAAAAAGTTGGGAAATTTCCTAAGCTTCGCGACGGTGTACTCGTTTATTCGATTTGGAGTCCCAGAACTCAAGTTATGCTTTTTGCAAGGTTGCTGTCCCGCCGACAGAACCTCTGTTTTTAGGTTTTGCGAGTAGTTGGCAATGTCGGGTTAGATGGGGGCGTGTGTACTGTTTTGAGGTTATGATTGTGAGTGTGTGATGCCTATGTGCAGGTGGTGTGACCCGGAGTTCCCTCTTCTTCCCGCCAATCCGTTGCACGTGGTTGAGGCAAGTGTGTTGTGATGGATAGCAAGTTGTAGGTTGCATGTTGAAATTAGATGGAATTGCCTACATGATATATGTCCACTTGCCATGTTTTAATGATTGATATGATATGATGAGCATGTTTAACATATTATGATGCCATGTGTTAATATGTGAATTGAATATGATATTTGGCATGGTTGCATGCATGTCATGAGATAGGGCGAGGCGGTGAGAAAGTCTTAACTAGTCCGGCAAGGTCGGTGAGAAAGTTATGACTAATCCGAACGCCATTGAGTAAGTCCTATGTCGTGATTCCATCCACGTGGTGGTTGGAAGCGAGTAGGCACCCTCCATCTTCGGATGGAAGGGAGGAAAGGGTGCACACCGACGGGTGTGTACTTCCCATACCGGTATGAGGTTCCAGAGGGTCGGGAGCAATGCATTACATCGCATACAAATTGATGATGATATTGATAAGTATTCATGAATGAGATGTTATACATGATGAAAGATGTTATTGACTTGTTGTTATGCTTGTTGTCCATTGCAGTATGCTTGCCGAAGTTTTCGAACTCACCCTTGTGTTTTCTTGTTGTTTTAGGTACCATGAGAACGGCATGCGGGAAAGGGGATTAGTCACACGCTCACACGCGTTGCTTCACTTTAATGTTTCCCCAAGTCAATTCATTTAGTTTGATAATAAATTGCGTGTGATGATCTTTAAAATTAAGTCCTAGCTTGGTTAATGAGAGTTCTATTGTTTGTTTGACACTTGGAACCTTAAGAGCTTAATGTTAGTCTCTTATTGTCGTTAAGACTTTATTTATTGCTGTTTTAGATGTTTCTCTTATTGCCATATAATGCTATATTGTTGCTGTTCCTTAAATTCATGATAAAACAAAGGAGGTGCTGCCGAAATCTCGGTTTTTAGTCTATGCACCTTTGCTGGAATTTGATGTTAAATGTGGTATTTAGATGTTGTTTAGCTTATGTTTGGTAACATTCAGGCATAGTAAATGCCGGGGTGTTACAACTCACCTCGTCGGAGTCGCGCCCAGACGTCGTTGGGCGTGTCGTCGTCCCCAGCGCCGGTAACCCATCTCCGCCGCGTCACCATCGTCGACCTCGAGCTCCATGCACCGTCCGATCGCCATCCAACGGTCACGGTGAGTCCACGTCGTTTGATCCCCGTAGAAACCCAGATTATATCTAGACTGTTAGATCTAGATCCAACGCTCTAGATTGTGCCACGTCGCCTGTAACCGCACTGTGCTTGGATAGATCTCAGCCGTTAGATCTAGATCGTACGGTTAGGGTTAACCCACGTAGTAGCATTAGATGTAATCTTGGCCTTTCGATCGAGATCGAACGGCGTAGATCGTGCCACGTGTCGCGCACCGGGACATGCCGCGTCGCCTCTATGACGCGGTAAAACCCGATCCAATCTTAGCCGTTCGATCCGAATCAAACAACTCAGATCGTGCCACGTTACCCCAAACGTGCGTGGTCCAGATCCGATCTGGGCCGTTGATTTTCAAATCAACGGCCAAGATCTAGCCACGTGCGCGGGAGCCGGACCGGCACGGTCAGCGCGGTCGCGCCCGGTCATCGCTGACGTAAGCGCGTGACGTCAGCGAGGGGCCCACATATCAGCGGCTGGCCAAAGGCTCCATGACGTCATCTGTGACGTCATGCTGACCTCACAGGTGGGGCCCGCGTGTCAGTCCGCTCGGCCGAAGCGCGATGACGTCAGCGCTGACGTCATCCGGGGGGTCCCACATGTCAGTGAGACATGTACCCGTGGACCGGGTCCACGGTGGACCGAGCCCTAGCCATGGACCGAGTCCATGGACCTGCTGAAGCATTAAACGAATTTTTCAATAGAAAAATAAATGAATTAATTCGGTTTATTGATTTATTTGAATTTTCAGACTTCAAACGCTTTTAACTTTTGCGTTTTAACTCCGATTTGAACGATTCCAATTTCTGAATTTTTATAAAATTGAGATCTAGTGAAATATGAATTTTAATTAATTTTTGAATATTAAATTTTCTCTATTATTAATCAATTAATAGATTCTTTAAACTTTAAACAATTATAACTTCTGCATTTTAACTCCGATTTGGGCGATTCAAGTTTCTAAAAATTTGCAAAATCATGCTATTTCTGTTTATGAACCTTATTTGAATTTTTGGATACCTTTTGCCCACTGTTTATTTATTTATTGCTAATTGCACGCATTACGAGTAGACGTTGAAGTACCCGAGGGCTTCGAAGGTGAAGTTATGCTTTCGAAGTGTTGACCCAGGAGCCAGCTCAAGATCAAGAACAAGTACTTTTTGAAGGCAAGTTATGCTTTGACCATTTTGATCCCATTTTTGAAATTATTTTAATTTAAATTATTGCATGCTAATTTAATTAGAAATTGTTAAAATTATTTCTGGGAATTAGATAAATGCCAAATTGCAGTATGTCACCTTGACTATTTAAATATGTGCCATGAACCCTTATGTAACACCCCAATTTTTGCCTTTCATGAAATTAATTACTATTTTTCACTTTGGTGAATTTTTGGAATTTTCTGGAATTTATTTGGATTTATTTGGAGTTTATTTGAATTTGTTCCAAATTAAAATAATTAAAGAAATTAAATTTTCAAATAAAGTTTTGTTGGAAATATTTTATTTGAGTCCCAAATGCTCTAAAATAATTTCCAGAATTTTTCTGGAATTTTTCTGAGTATTTAGCTATTTTTCTTGAATTAAATGAATTACTGGGAATTATTTTAAATATTAAATCGCTGGAAATTCAACTCGGGTCAAGTACTATTCCTCCGACCGAGTCAGAACCCGAGTCGGACTCGAGTCCGACCCGAGCCAGCCGACTGGACCGAACCACGTTGATCCTTAACCCACGTGGACCGTCGGATCGAGATCCAACGGTCATGATCGGCCGACCCCGACCCGAGCCGTGTCCGGACCGGACCCGTTCGCGCCAAGCCATCGTGGCCGTTGATCGCGCTTAACGCGGACGGCCGCGATTTCGCTGCCTCGCCGGATCCGGCCGAGTCCTCCGCCGCCGTCAGTGTCAACCTCGGTTTCGCGCTCTACACGCAGCCGAGGCCCCCTTTAAATACGCCGCCGCCGCCATCGGGAAGCGCACAACCGTACGCACCCGAGCCCCCTTCTCACCTCGCCTGAGCCGCCGCCGTTTGCCCGTACGAGCTCGCCGGAGTTGGAATCCCGTTCCGCCGCGGTTAAACGCCGACGCTGCCGCCGTCCGTCGTCCTCCGCCGCGCGCCACCGCCGACTCGCAAAGCTTCTCCGCCGTGCGATCTTCATCGAACGGTCCAGGTTAGCCCACATCACACCGTAGAAAAACCAGATTAGATCTAAACCGTTAGATGGAAATCGTGCGACCTAGGTTGGATCTATTCTCAGCCCTTGGATTTAGATCCAACGGCCAGGGCTATATCGCGTAGATTGAATTCGGGTGGACCATATCCATTCGATCGGGAATCAAGGGCTGTGATGCACCCATGTGTCACACGCCGGGACGTCTTAGCGTGTACGGGCACCGCACCGTGCACACACGCACGGGGTCGCTGACAGCTGGGTCCCGCGTGTCAGAGACTTGAGCCGTGGACCGTGTCCACGGTGGACCGAGCCAAGCATGGACCGAGTCTATGGACCGGCTGACGTCAGCAGCCCAATCAGAGGCTGCCACGTGTCACTGCTGACGCAATAAATAATTTCCGAAAAAGAAAATGATTTATTAATTCGAATAATGATTTCAGATTTTGTTTCAAATTTCAAACGCTTATAACTTTTGCGTTTCAACTCCGATTTGAGTGATTCAAATTTCTAAATTTGTATAAAATTCAGATCTACTTAAAAATGAATTTTATTTAATTTTTGGACTAAAGTTTTTCTCTGTAATATTATTTAATTGATTATTTAAACTTTAATAAATCATAACTTTTGCATTTTAACTCCGATTTGAACGATTCCGGTTCCTAAAAATCCAGAAAATTATGTTCTCTCTGTTTATGGATTTTATTTGGAGTTTTGGGATGTTTTTGCCTATTGTTTATTTGTGTGTTGCTATTTGCACGCTTTACGAGTAGACGTTGAAGTGCCGGAAGGATTCGAAGGAGAAGTATTGACTCAGGATCCAACTCAGGACCAAGAACAAGTACTTTTTGAAGGCAAGTTGTGCTTTGACCATGTTGATCCTATTTCGAAATCTATTTTGATTTAAACTATTGCATGCTAGTTCAATTAGAAAAATACTTTGTTTAAACATGGGGGATTAGATAAGTACCAATTTCTTTGTATGACACCTTGATTATCTAAGTATGTGCCATGACCCTTTGTCACCCTAGTTGTGGTTTACTAGTTGGACATTATTAAATTGCCAACATGGGTTTAGACCGTTGTAGTATACTGCTTAGACCTGCTACGTGCTCATGACATGATTTTGGACAATCAAATGCTAATATTGACTTAATGATATATTGAACCTGTTTTGGAAAGGTATCATGTGATGTTGATGGCACGTGGTGCATGGTAATCAAGCGGGGTTTGATAAACGATTTCGGCCGGGGCATGTGGCAAGAGTAATCAGTGGGCCGGTTGTGGCATTGGGAATGTTGATTTGGTTCTTGGGTAGTCTTGCCCTGGTCACCCTAAGGACTTAACCTTGCAAGCCTTTGAACTGGGTCTAACGTGCAACCACATGTCTCAGCAATGGGACGGACCTAGTTGACTAAGTTGCTAATAACGTACTGTGGGACCTCGGAGGTCAACTACACCCTTTGTGTAAGTTGTGCGGGGCGTCTGGGCCGAGGCCAGTACCCATCTAACGGTTGATTGGCCTAGACTTCGCCTTAGCAAAGGGAAGGGTTAGTGCGCAATAACCGGAGGACCACTTGTATTGTTAGAGGTTTAGAAAGACTTTGTTACGGAACTCACCTTTGTGGTGTTTGACTGTATCTTGTGGGTAAAGTGCATAACCTCTGCAGAGTTTGGAATCTATTCGAATAGCCGTGTCATGATGCGGGACATCGCTAAGAATTACAGTCAAGGGTTAGATTTTCCTAAAAATAACTTTGGTTTGAAAAGTTGGGTTGGACTAATAATGAAGTTGATGGAAATGTGGATTAGGATGGGAAAGATGTTTATTAAATTCCTTGAAAAGTTATTTATACTTTACTTGTTTCTCTTGCTTTGAATCTACTTATATTACTTTTCAAATGTCATTTCTTTGCAAATATACCTTGAGCTATTCCTTTGTACCAAGCCATGCATATAGTATATTAGCTTGCATTCTGTGCATGACTTGCTGAGTACCAAGTACTCACCCTTGCCTCAACACAACACCAGTTGAAGAGGAGACTACACCAGCTTTGGAGGAGGAACTCCAAGAGGATCCGTCTACTTAGGGAAGCGAGCCCAGTCAGTTGCCTGTGGTATACTGGATGGCGCCACGAAGTTATTTGATTTTCCGCTGCTATTATTTCTCTTTTAATAAGTTTCGCCTTGCGAGGCATACATTTGTAACTTGACCATAAGGTCAAGTAACCAGTTTGGTTATTTAAATAAAGTACTTATTAAGTATCGAGTGGTATGATTGTGATATTTACCGATGTTAAGACTGTGTGCACTAGCGCGTTCCTGGACTAGTGCTGAATACACAGAGGGTCCGGATTTGCAAATTCGGGGTCCCGACACCTTATCACCCTAGTTGTAGTATATGTCGTTGGACATTATTAATTGCCAACATTGGGTATTTAGACCGTTGTAGTTGATGCTTAGACCCGCTACGTGCTCATGACATGATTTTGGACAATCAAATGTTAATATTGACTTAATGAGATATTGAACCTGTTTTGGAGAAGTATCATGTGTTGTGATTGTTGATGGCACGTGGTGCATGGTAATCAACTGGGTTTTGATAAATAGATTCAGACCGGGGCAAGTGGCAAGAATGATATGGTGGGCCATGAGTGGCATCGGGGATGTCATTTTGGTTCTTCGAGTTGTCTTGCCCTGGTCATCTTATGGACGTAACCTTGCAAGCCTTTGATCTGAGTCAAATGTGCAACCACATGTCCGCAATGGGATGGACCTAGTTGAGTAAGTTACTAATAACTTGCATGTGAAACCTCGGGGTGTCAACTACACCTTTTTTGTAGCTTGAAATGGGAGCGTACCAGTGCTATGGCATGGTACCCGT
Organism: Rhipidocladum racemiflorum; assembly: GCA_036346355.1. Taxonomy (NCBI): domain Eukaryota; kingdom Viridiplantae; phylum Streptophyta; class Magnoliopsida; order Poales; family Poaceae; genus Rhipidocladum; species Rhipidocladum racemiflorum. The sequence goes on from CM070582.1 coordinate 20,971,857, forward strand.
CCAACGGTATGTCGGTCCCATACTTCGCCTCCGTTAAGGGAAGGGATGGTGTATGACAGAAGCCGGAGAGGTTCACCTATATAGTTGCAGTCTCTGAAACGCTTTGTTACGATCACTCGCCTTTGTGGTGTTTGATTGTATCTTGTGGGTAAAGTGCATAACCTCTGCAGAGTGTAAAATCTATTCGAATAGCCGTGTCCGTGGCACTGGACATTGCTCGGGGATTACAGTCAAGGGTTAGACTTTCGTGAAAATAACTTGGATTTGGAAAGTTTGGTTCGGTTAAATGAAGATGTTGATGGAAATGTGGATTAGAAAAGGGAAGGATATTTACATAACTCTTGGAAAAGTTGTTGTTGATATCTTTACTTTTACTACTTTTGAATCTATTTATGCTACTTGTTAAATGTTGTTTACTGCAAATGTACCTGTTATTATGGATTAATTAATAAAAATGAATTTTGAGTTACACTTTTCCCCGCATAAGTTTCTCTACTACTTTTCTATTCTTGTTCCCTCTCGTCTCTAAAATTTGGAGCAATTGACAGATGGTGAACACCCGCGGAAACCTTGGAGGCAACAGAAGTGGTTCTCGTCCAGCTGGGAACCCTAATGATGGAGCACCTGCACCCCAATCAGCACCGCCAGTTGACATGCAGAACTTTGGAGCTTTTCTTGCCGCATAGACCCAGTTAATGCATGCCATGATGCAGCACATGCAGCAAGTCACTGCTCAGGCCGCCGCTAATCAAGTCAATCAAGGACAGCGTCAGGGGTCAAGGTTGTCAGAGTTCATGAGGACCCATCCACCCACATTCTCTGGGAATGCCAATCCACTGGAGGCGGATGATTGGCCAAGGTCAATTGAGAGGATGCTGCACATTACCCAATGTGTAGGAAATGAGAGGGTACTCTACGCCTCTCATCAATTGGAAGGGACCACAGCAGAGTGGTGGGAGAACTTCTGCGCCACACAGGAGAACCCACAGGACATCACTTGGTAGGAATTTACCGCTGCATTTCGCCAGTATCATGTACCAGAAGGAATAATGGACTTAAATAAGGAAGAATTCAGGGCGCTGAAGCAAGGTAACCAACCAGTGTCTCAGAATCTGAACAAGTTCACACAGCTTGCACGCTACGCACCTGAAGATGTAGCGACGGACAAGGCCAGACAGTCTTGCTTCATGAAGGGACTGAACTGAGGACTGCAGGTGGGACTGATCACCCACACCTTCCCCGACTTTCAAGAGTTGGTAAACAAAGCACTCATCCTTGAGGACAAGCGCAAGGAGCTGGATGAAAACCGGAAGCGTAGGATGCAACAGCAGGGATCACGTTAGGGAACACAGCAATGTTTGAGGGTTGCACCGAATCAATTTTTCAGGTTCCAGCTGCAGAATGCAGCAACAACACCGTCGCCAGCACCGAGACCCGTCAATCAGAATTTCTAGAACCCAGCTTCGGCCAGAAACGCCGCTACGGGCAGCCAGTAGGGTACAGTGAGGCGCTGCTATACATGTAACGAGCCAGGGCACTTCTCCAACAATTGCCCCAAGAAGACAGCAGGAGTGACCCCAGTCCGCTTCAATTTGGGATCCACACCAGCCAGGACACCTGCACCAGGAGCAAACCGCGGGCAAAGACACCAGAGCCGCGCCTGCATCGTGGTGAGAGGCAGAGTCAATCACGTGACCGCAGATTCACTTCAGAATGCCACGGACGTCATACTAGGTAAGATACTTGTCAAATCAGTACTTGCAACAGTTTTGTTTGACTCTGGAGCTTCGCATTCGTTTGTTTCTCGAGATTTTGTTTCTAAGAATGATTTGGAGATTGTGAATCTTAAATGCATGCTTCTAGTTCAAACCCCTGGGTCAGAACTCCGATCTCAAGTAGGATGTTCTGGGGTGAGAATACTAATAGATGGGGTAGAGTTCCTAGCGAACCTTATTATATTGGGAACCCAGACCCTAGATGTTATCCTGGGGATGGATTGGTTATCCAAGCACAAGGCTATGCTTGACTGTGGGAGAAGGATCATATCTATTGAGAGCCTGAGTGGGAGAAAAGTGGAATTTGAAATGACCGCCGTTCGAGATGGACAGTTGATGTTCAATAGTGTAAAGGCAATCAGCATAGAAGATGTTCCAGTGGTAAATGAGTATCCTGATGTTTTTCCTGAAGATCTGTCGGGCATGCCGCCAGACAGAGACATAGAATTTGTGATTGAGTTAGTACCAGGAACAACACCGATAGCAAAGAGACCCTATTAGATGTCAACCGAAGAATTGGTGGAGATGAAGAAACAGCTTGAAGAGTTGATGGAGAAAGGATTCATCAGATCGAGTTTGTCACCATGGGTAGCGCTAGTTCTGTTTGTCAAGAAGAAGGATGGGAGCTTCAGGATGTGCATTGATGTAACATCCCAAAATTTTGCTTTTCTTAAAATCATGTGTGATTTGGCACTTTGGTGAATTTTTGGAATTTTCTGGAATTTATTTGGATTTATTTGGAATTTATTTGAATTTATTCCATTTTGAAATAATTAAAGAATTTAATTTTGCAAATAAATTTTTGTTGGAAATATTTTATTTGAGTCCAAAATAATCCAAAATATTTTCCAGAATTTTTCTGGAATTTTTCTGAGTCATTTGCTATTTTTAATGAATTAAATGAATTACTGGGAATTATTTTAAATATTAAATCGCTGGAAAATCCAACTCGGGTCAAGTAATCGTTCATCCGACCGAAGTCGGACTCGAGTCCGACCGAGCCGATTGACTCGGCCGAACCCACTCCTAACCACTAATCGATCCCAACCGTTGGATCAAGATCCAACGGCCGAGATCCGCCGACTCGACCGAAAGCCGTGTTCGACGGACCCGATCGCGCCTGCGGCGATCGTGGGCCGTTGATCGCGACACGTGGGCGGCCACGATTTCGTCGTCTTCCGTAATCGAGCCGGACTCCGCCCGAGTGCGCGCCGTGGATCGATTAGGGCTCATGCTGAAACACGCCTCCCGGGGCTATTTAATGCCCGGATCGCACCCCGAGGACCGCCGTGACCCCGCGCACTTCTTGCCCTAACCCGCCGAGCTCTAGCCGCCGTAGGTTCGCCGGAATCGCTCGCCGTAGTTGCGTGAAGCGCCACCACGGTCCTTGCCTCGCCTCGCCGCCGTCCGCCGTCCTCCGCCGCCATTGACCCCAGATTCGAAACCCCCGAAGCCAGGCGCACCCGAAGACACCCTCCATCTCGCCGGAGCACGCCCCAACCGCCGTTTGGGTGGTCGCCGTCCTCAGCGCCGGCAGCCGCAACTCCGCCGTGAAGCCATCGCCGACCCCGAGCTCCACCAACCGTCCGATCAAGATCCAAAGGCCCAGATCGTGCCACGTCACTTCGGTGAGTTTTCCCGTTGAAAATCCTAGATCTAATCCCAACCGTTGGATCTAGATCCAACGGCCCACGATCAGTCACGTGCGCCCCAAGCACATGAGGCCAAACTCAATCCCAGCCGTCGGATTTCAAACCAACGGCCACGATTGTGCCACGCGTCCAGGAAGCCGAACCGTCGCGCCCACGCGCGCGTGCGTGGTCACTGACACGCGGGGCCCGCGTGTCAGCGGCGATCTGCGTGGCGTCACCCATGACGTCATCGGTGGGACCCACTGCCGCCTGTGGGCCGAGCCCCGCCGACGCCAATGACGTCACCCGAGTGGGCCCACATGTCAGTCTCACGTGGAGCTGTGGACCGAGTCCACGGTGGACCCAAGCCGAGTGTGGACCGAGCCCATGGACCGCTGGCGTCAGCAGGCCAATCAGGAGCTGCCACGTGTCCATGCTGACGCAATAATTAATTTCCGAAAAAGAAAATGATTTATTAATTCGAAATATTGATTCAAATTTAGATTCAAACTTCAAACGCTTATAACTTTTGCGTTTCAACTCCGATTTGAGTGGTTCAAATTTCTAAATTTGTATAAAATTGAGATCTACCTAAATATGAATTTTATTTAATTTTTGGACTAAAGTTTTTCTCTGAAATATTATTTAATTGATTATTTAAACTTTAAATAATCATAACTTTTATGCTTTAACTCCAAATTTGATTTATTCCAGTTTCTAAAAATCCAGAAAATTATGTTCTCTCTGTTTATGGATTTTATTTGGAGTTTTGGGATCTTTTTGCATAGTGTTCATTTGTGTATTTGCTACTTGCACGCTTTACGAGTAGACGTTGAAGTGCCGGAAGGATTCGAGGGAGAAGTGTTGACTCAGGATCCAACTCAAGACCAAGAGCAAGTACTTTTTGAAGGCAAGTTGTGCTTTGACCATGTTGATCCTATTTCGAAAACTATTTTGATTTAAACTATTGCATGCTAGATCAATTAGAAAGATATTTTGTTTAAACACAGGGTTAGATAAATACCTATTTGATATATGACACCTTGATTACTAAAGTATGTGCCATGATCCCTTTTCACCCTAGTTGTGGTTTACTAGTTGGACATTATTAAATTGCCAACATGGGTTTAGACCGTTGTAGTATCTTTGCTTAGACACACTTTCGTGCTCATGACATGATTTTGGATAATCAAATGCTAATATGGACTTAATGATATATTGAACCTGTTTTGGAAAAGTATCATGTGATGTTGATGGCACGTGGTGCATGGTAATCAAGCGGGGTTTGATAAACGATTTCGGCGGGGCATGTGGCAAGAGTAATCAGGTGGGCGGTTGTGGCATTGGGAGTGTTGATTTGGTTTTTCGGGTAGTCTTGCCCTGGTCACTCTAAGGACTTAACCTTGCAAGCCTTTGAACTGGGTCATACTTGCAACCACATGGTGGAATGGGACGGCCCTAGTTGACTAAGTCGCTAAGGACTCACTTGTGGAGCCTCGGGTGTCGATTACACCGTTTGTGTGATTGTGCAGGGAGCGTATCGTGGGCGTGGCAGTACCCATCTAACGGTGTGTTGGTCCCATACTTCGCCTTGGCTAAGGGAAGGGATGGTGTAGAGCACGTCTGGAGAGGACCACCTGTGTTGTTTGAGGCTTAGAAAGGCTTTGTTATGATCGCTCATTCGCATACTCTTGTATGGCGATTCACTACCGACGTGGTGAGTGGAGTGTATCTTGTGGGTAAAGTGCATAACCTCTGCAGAGTGTATAATCTATTTGAATACCCGAGTCCACCGTACTGGACAATGCTCGGGAATTACAGTCAAGGGGTAGACTTTCTGAAAATAACTTGGATTTGAAAAGTTGGGTTGGTTTAACAAAGAAGATGATGGAAATGTGGTTTAGGATGGGGAAAAATGTTATTTAAACTTCTTGCAAAGTTATTTATGCTTTACTTATTTCTACTGCTTTCGAATCTACTTATATTACTTGTCAAAAGCTGTTTACTGCAAATATACCCTGAGCTACTCCTTTGTACTAAGCCATGCATATAGTATATTAGCTTGCATTCTGTGCATGACTTGCTGAGTACCAAGTACTCACCCTTGCCTCAACACAATATCAGTTGAAGAGGAGATTACGCCCGGCTTTGGAGGAGGAACTCCAAGAAGACCCGTCTACTTAGGGATGCGAGCCGGTCGGTTGCTGTGGTATCTTTGGATGGCGCCACGAAGTTTATTTGATTTTCCGCTGCTATTGTTTCTCTCTGAATAAGTTTCGCCCTACGAGGCATATATTTGTAACTTGGCCATAAGGTCGAGTAACCAGTTTTATTACTTTAATAAAGTACTTTTATGGTATCGATTGGTATGATTGTGATATTTACCGATGTTAAAGACTGTGTGCACTAGCGCGTTCCTGGACTAGTGCTGAATACACAGAGGGTCCGGATTTGCAAATTCGGGGTCCCGACAGAGGTGGTATCAGAGCCATACTTGACCGTAGGCTCAACCCTAGCTAGAATGGTCGTAGTGAGGATAAAACCTATTTTCTAAAGCTAAAAATTTGTGAAGATAAGAAATGACCTCTCGACTTATCCCCTTCTCTCTTTTCTTGTCTCTTGCTGAAAATTTCCCTTACCTTGTCACAATTCGAAAATTCCGAGTTCTTACGTAAAGCACTCTTGTGACAGATGAAGGTTTTCTCGATGAGTGAGCATAGGTTCTATAGTGAGACTCCTTCGCCGAGTCGAGTCATAAAATAAAGAGTCACCCTTTAGGCGTTAGATTCCAGAGTTAGTTCGATTTGGATTTGCTTTGTTTGCTGAGTGTGCAGTATGTGTTGCAAGGCCCTTAGGCATTGTAAGCAGCCATACCAAGTTATTAATAATAAAGATGGACCTTAAAGTTACCCCTTTCGCCTCGCATAAAGTCCATATTACTTGTCTATTCTTGTTTCCCTCTCATCTCTAAACCTAGAGCAAAACAACAGATGGTGAACACCCGTGGGAACTTTGGAAGCAATGGGAGTGGATCTCGCCCAGAAAAACCCCAATGATGGAGCACCAGACCGCCATGGATGTGCAGAATTTTGGAGCATTTCTTGCTGCTCGAGACCAGTTGATGCATGCTATAATGCAACAAATGCAGCACGTCACCGCTCGAGCCACCGCCAATCAAGTTAATCGGGGACCACGCCGAGAATACAAAGGCTGTCAGAGTTCATGAGGACTCACCCACCCACTTTCTCTGGGAATGCCAATCCGTTGGAGGCCGACGATTGGTTAAGATCAATTGAGAGGAAGCTACACATAGCCCAATGCATAGGAAATGAGAAGGTACTTTACGCTTCTCATCGGTTGGAAAAACATTGGCCGAGCGGTGGGAGAACTTCTGTGCCCGCAGAGAGAACCCTCAAGATATCACTTGGGAAGAGTTCACGGTGCATTCGGCGTTATCACGTGCTGAAGGAATTATGGACCTTAAGAAGGAGGAGTTCAGAGCATCAAGCAAGGTAATCGGCCGATGGCCGACTACTGAACAAGTTCACACGGCTAGCACGCTACGCACCGAGGATGTAGTGACAGATAAATCGAGGCTACCGTTTTATGAAGGGACTTAACTCAGATTGCAAGTAGGATTGATCACCCACACCTTTCCAGATTTCCAAGAGTTGGTGAATAAGGCGCTTATTCTTGAGGACAAGCGCAAGGAACTGGATGAGAACAGAAGCGCAGGATGCAACAAAGCAAGGATCACGTCGAGGAACGCATAGCGGCTTGAGAGTTGCACCAAATCAATTCTTGATTCCAACCACGAATGCAACAAGGACACCATCCCCAGCACCAAGACCCGCCAATCGTAACTACCAAACCCCAGCCCCGCTAAACGCTACCCAGGCAAACAAGAAGGAACAAGTGAGACGCTGTTACATAATGCAACGAGCCCGGACACTTTGCCATGATTGTCAGAAGAAGACAGCAGAGCGACCCGGTTCGCTTCAATCTAGGAACCACCCCAGCTAGGACGCCAAAGACCAGAGCCACACCCAGGCCGTGGTGAGAGGCCGAGTCAACCATGTCACCGCGGATGCATTGCAAAATGCTACGGACGTCGTCTTTGGGTAAGTTACTTGTTAACTCAGACTGCAGCAGCTTTGTTTGACTGGAGCTTCGCATTCGTTTGTTTCGCAAGGCTTTGCTACTAGAAATGACTTAAGGATTGCAAGACTTAAGTGCATGCTTTTAGTTCAAACCCACAGTTCAACTCCGAGCGGAAGTAGGATGTTCCGGTGAGAATACTAATAGATGGAATAGAGTTCCTAGCAAACCTTATAATTTTGGAGACCCGGACCTTAGATGTTATATTGGGAATGGATTGGTTATCCAAGCACAAGGTCAGTATTGGATTGTGGACGAAGGACTATCTCCGTTGGGAGCCCGTGTGGGAAGAAAGTGGAATTTCAAGCCACTGCGATTAGAGATGGACAGATTGATGGTTAACAGTACCAAGGCAATCAGCATAGAGGATGTCCCAGTAGTGAATGAGTACCCGATGTTTTTCCGAAGATCTACCTGGTATGCCGCCGACAGGGACATAGAGTTTGTGATAGAGCTTGTAAGATGCAAGACCGATAGCAAAGAGACCCTATCGGATGTCAACCGAGGAGTTGGTAGAGATGAAGAAAGCTTGACTAGAAGAGTTAATGGAGAAAGGATTTATCGAGACCAAGTTCGTCGCCATGGGGAGCACCAGTTTTGTTTGTCAAGAAGAAGGGCGGGAGTTTCGGGATGTGCATTGACTACCGTGCACTCAATGAAGTCACCGTGAAGAATAAGTATCCGCTACCAGGATTGATGATTTGTTTGATCGATTAAGAGGAGCCGGAGTTTTCTCCAAGATTGATCTGAGATCGGGATATCATCGATTAAAGATCCGATCGAGAAGATATTCAAGACTGCATTCTCGTCAAGATATGGACATTACGAGTTTCTGATTATGTCCTTTGGGTGACCAATGCGCCACCTTATTTCATGAATATGATGAATAAGGTGTTCATGGAATATTTGGACAAGTTTGTCGTCGTGTTCATAGACGATATCCTAATCTACTCCAAGACGAGAGGATGAACATGCCGAACACTTAAGGCGAGTTTTGGAAAAGGCGAGGAACGACAACTTTTCGCCAAGTTCACAAGTGTGATTTTTGGAAAGACAAGGTGGAGTTTCTTGGACATGTAATGACCGCAGAAGGAGTCGCCGTAGATCCAAGCAAAGTAGAAGCTGTGTTACATTGGGAGCAGCCGAAGACTGTGACCCAGATTCGGAGTTTCCTTGGAATGGCAGGATATTACCGCCGTTTCATCGAAGGTTTTTCGACAATTGCGAAACCTCTTACGCAATTGCCGAAGAAGGAAAAGAAGTTTGCATGGGCGCTTGAGAATGTGAGGAAGGATTTCAGAGTGAAGAAGCGATTGACATCGGCACGGTGTTAGTTCTACCGGATGTTGCTCAAAGCTTCGATATTTATTGTGACGCGCATCGCGCCAAGGACTTGGATGTGTCTTTGTCGGAGAATGGAAAGGTCGTAAACTTATGCATCAAGGCAATTGAGGCCGCATGAGGAAAATTATCCGACACATGACCTAGAGTTAGCGCCCGTAGTGCATGCTTTGAAGATATGGCGTCACTATCTGATTGGAAACAGATGTGAAGTATATACGGATCATAAGAGCCTTAAGTACATATTCACCCAGTCGGATCTGAATATGAGGCAAAGGAGATGGCTAGAATTGATCAAGGACTATAATGTTGGAATCCATTACCATCCGGGAAGGCCACCGTAGTAGCCGATGCTCTGAGTCGGAAGAGCCATACCGTGAGTACGTTGCTAGCCACAAGTCAGGATGAGTTATGTGAGGATTTCCAGAAAATGAAGATTGAGGTTGTACCTAGCGGATTCTTGGCCGCCTTGGAAGTAAAGCCTACTTTAGAGGACCCGGATCCGAGAAGGACGAAGGATGATGACAAGATCCGTAGGATTAAGTCCAAAATGGAGGAAGGCAAGGCAAAGGATTTCAAGCTAGGCGAGCAAGGCACGTTATGGATGAAGGATCGCATTTGTGTGCCTAACAAAAGGAGTTAAAGCAAGCGATTCGAAGAAGCCCATGACTCTAAGTACTCGATTCATCACTGGAGCGCCAAGATGTATCGAGGATCTGAAGGAGAGATTCTCGTGGCCGAGTATGAAGCGTGAAGTTGCCGAGCATGTTGCATTGTGCGGCGTATGCCGGAGAGTCAAGGCAATGCATCGAGACCAGCGAGATTGCTACAACGCTGAAAATACCGAGTGGAAGTGGGAGGAAATCGAATGGATTTCATTACCGGTTTGTCGAAGACTCAAGGAGGTTATGACTCCATATGGGTTATAGTGGATCGCTTGACTAAAGTAGCCCATTTTATCCCCGTAAAGACCACTTACTCGGGAGATAAATTAGCGAGTTGTACATGATCGAGATTGTTTGTTTGCACGAGTGCCAAGGAGGATGGTATCGGACAGAGGTACCCAATTTACCTCAAGGTTACGGAATAAGTTGCATGAAGCCGAGGGGACCCGTTTGAACTTCAAGATGACTTATCATCCACAGACGGATGGACAGACCGAAAGAGTCAACCAGATTCTAGAGGATATGTTAAGAGCTTGTGCATTGGCTTATGCTACCTCTTGGGATAAAAGTTTGCCGTATGCCGAGTTTAGTTACAACAATAGTTATCAGGCTAGTTCTGAGATGTCACCTTTTGAGGCCTTTGTATGAGTCGACCTGTCGGACACCATTGAATTGGAATGAGACCGTGGCGCCGTGTCTTTGGGCCTGATATTCTTCAAGAGGTGAGGAAGCGGTCGCTATGATTAGGGAAAGGTTGAAGATAGCCCAATCTCGACGAGAAGAGTTATCTTGTGATCGTCGCCGAGATTTGAGTTTTGAACCGAGAAGACTTTGTATACCTCGAGTTACGCCTCTCGGGGAGTTAAGAGGTTCCATGCCAAAGGGAAACTCGCACCCGTTATGTTGGACCATTTAAGATTTTGAGTCGCGAGGGTGAAGTTGCCTATCACCGGAGTTGCCCACGATCGTTAGCGAGTGCATGACGTGTTCCATGTGTCCCGATTGAAGAAGTGTCTCCGAGTTCTGAGGAGCAGGCACCGCTAGAGTCAATTGAGTTGCAAGAGGATTTGACTTATAAGGAGCACCCTGTGAGGATTCTAGACACAATGGATCGAGAAACTAGAAACAAGTCAACCCGATCTGTAGAGTTCGATTGGAGCAACCATGAAGGAAGTGAAGCGACTTGGGAGCCTTGAAGAGGATTTGAAGAAAGAATTTCCAAACCTATTTCTTTAGTGAGCCCTGAATCTCGGGACGAGATTCTATTAAGAGGAGGTTTGTAACATCCCAAAATTTTGCTTTTCTTAAAATCATGTGTGATTTGGCACTTTGGTGAATTTTGGAATTTTCTCGAATTTATTTGGATTTATTTGGAATTTATTTGAATTTATTCCATTTTGAAATAATTAAAGAATTTAATTTTGCAAATAAATTTTTGTTGGAAATATTTTATTTGAGTCCAAAATAATCCAAAATATTTTCCAGAATTTTTCCGAATTTTTAAAGTCATTTGCTATTTTTAATGAATTAAATGAATTCTTGGGAATTATTTTAAATATTAAATCGCTGGAAAATCCAACTCGGGTCAAATCTTGTTCATCCGACCGAAGTCGGACTCGAGTCCGACCAGGCAGTTGACTCGGCCAGAACCCACTCCTAACCCTAATCGATCCCAGCGTTGGATCAAGATCCAACGGTGAGATCCGCCCGACCGACCGAGCCGTGTTCGGACGGACCCGATCGCGCCGTCGCGATCGTGGCGTTGATCGCGACTGCGTGGGCGGCCACGATTTCGTCGTCTTCCGTAGCAAGGCCGGACTCACGCGCCCGAGTGCGCCGTGCCGATTAGGGCTCATGCTGAAACACGCCTCCCGGCTATTTAATGCCCGGATCGCACCGAGGACCGCCGTGACCCGCGCACTTCTTGCCCTAACCCGCCGAGCTCTAGCCGCCGTAGGTTCGCCGAATCGCTCGCCGTAGTTGCGTGAAGCGCCACCACGGTCCTTGCCTCGCCTCGCCGTCCGCGATCCTCGCCGCCATTGACCCCAGATTGAAACCCGGCCAGCGCGCACCGAAGACACCCTCCATCTCGCCGGAGCACGCCCCAACCGCCGTTTGGGTGGTCGCCGTCCTCAGCGCCGGCAGCCGCAACTCCGCCGTGAAGCCATCGCCGACCGAAGCTCCACCAACCGTCCGATCAAGATCCAAAGGCCCAGATCGTGCCACGTCGCTTCGGTGAGTTTCCCGTTGAAAATCCTAGATCTAATCCCAACCGTTGGATCTAGATCCAACGCCCACGATCGATCCACGTGCGCCCCAAGCACATGAGGCCAAACTCAATCCCGGTAGTCGGATTTCAAACCAACGGCCACGATTGTGCCACGCGTCGAAGCCCGAACTGCCGCGCCACGCAGCGCGTCGTGATCAGCGACACGCGGGGCCCGCGTGTCAGCGACGATCTGCCGTGGCGTCACCCATGACGTCATCGGTGGGACCCACCTGTCGCCACCGTGGTGAGCCGGCCCGACGTCGGCAATGGCGTCACCCGAGTGGGCCCACATGTCGATCTCACGTGGAGCCGTGGACCGAGTCCACGGTGGACCCAAGCCGAGTGTGGACCGAGCCCATGGACCGGCTGGCGTCGGCAGGCCAATCAGGAGCTGCCACGTGTCCATCTGGCGCAATAATTAATTTCGAAAAAGAAAATGATTTATTAATTCGAAATATTGATTCAAATTTAGATTCAAACTTCAAACGCTTATAACTTTTGCGTTTCAACTCCGATTTGAGTGGTTCAAATTTCTAAATTTGTATAAAATTGAGATCTACCTAAATATGAATTTTATTTAATTTTTGGACTAAAGTTTTTCTCTGAAATATTATTTAATTGATTATTTAAACTTTAAATAATCATAACTTTTATGCTTAACTCCAAATTTGTGATTCAGTTTCTAAAAATCCAGAAAATTATGTTCTCTCTGTTTATGGATTTTATTTGGAGTTTTGGGATCTTTTGCATAGTGTTCATTTGTGTATTTGCTACTTGCACGCTTTACGAGTAGGCGTTGAAGTGCAGGAAGGATTCGAGGGAGAAGTGTTGACTCAGGATCCAACTCAAGACCAAGAGCAAGTACTTTTTGAAGGCAAGTTGTGCTTTGACCATGTTGATCCTATTTCGAAAACTATTTTGATTTAAACTATTGCATGCTAGATCAATTAGAAAGATATTTTGTTTAAACACCTGGGGTTAGATAAATACCAATTTGCTATATGACACCTTGATTACTTAAGTATGTGCCATGATCCCTTGTCACCCTAGTTGTGGTTTACTAGTTGGACATTATTAAATTGCCAACATGGGTTTAGACCGTTGTAGTATCTTTGCTTAGACACCTTTCGTGCTCATGACATGATTTTGGATAATCAAATGCTAATATGGACTTAATGATATATTGAACCTGTTTTGGAAAAGTATCATGTGATGTTGATGGCACGTGGTGCATGGTAATCAAGCGGGGTTTGATAAACGATTTCGGCCAGGGCATGTGGCAAGAGTAATCAGGTGGGCAGTTGTGGCATTGGGAGTGTTGATTTGGTTTTTCGGGTAGTCTTGCCCTGGTCACTCTAAGGACTTAACCTTGCAAGCCTTTGAACTGGGTCATACTTGCAACCACATGGCTGGAATGGGACGGCCCTAGTTGACTAAGTCGCTAAGGACTCACTTGTGGAGCCTCAGGGTGTCGATTACACCGTTTGTGTGATTGTGCGGGGAGCGTATCGTGGGTGTGGCCAGTACCCATCTAACGGTGTGTTGGTCCCATACTTCGCCTTGGCTAAGGGAAGGGATGGTGTAGAGCACGTCTGGGAGAGGACAACCTGTGTTGTTTGAGGCTTCCGAAAGGCTTAGTTATGATCGCTCATTCGCATACTCTTGTATGGCGATTCACGGATGACGTGGTGAGTGGATTGTATCTTGTGGGTCAAGTGCATAACCTCTGCAGAGTGTAGAATCGATTTGAATAGCCGAGTCCACGATCTTTGGACAATGCTCGGGAATTACAAATCAAGGGGTAGACTTTCTGAAAATAACTTGGATTTGAAAAGTTGGGTTGGTTTAACAAAGAAGATGATGGAAATGTGGTTTAGGATGGGGAAAAATGTTATTTAAACTTCTTGCAAAGTTATTTATGCTTTACTTATTTCTCTTTGCTTTGAATCTACTTATATTACTTGTCAAAAGTCATTTCTTTGCAAATATACCTGAGCTACTCCTTTGTACTAAGCCATGCATATAGTATATTAGCTTGCATTACATGCATGACTTCTTTGAGTACCAAGTACTCACCCTTGCCTCAACACAATATCAGTTGAAGAGGAGATTACGCCGGCTTTGGAGGAGGAACTCCAAGAAGACCCGTCTACTTAGGGATGCGAGCCCGATCGGTTGCACTGTGGTATCTTTGGATGGCGCCCACAGTTTATTTGATTTTCCGCTGCTATTGTTTCTCTCTGAATAAGTTTCGCCCTACGAGGCATATATTTGTAACTTGGCCATAAGGTCGAGTAACCAGTTTTATTACTTTAATAAAGTACTTTTATGGTATCGATTGGTATGATTGTGATATTTACCGATGTTAAAGACTGTGTGCACTAGCGCGTTCCTGGACTAGTGCTGAATACACAGAGGGTCCGGATTTGCAAATTCGGGGTCCCGACAATTGACTACTGTGCGCTCAATAAAGTCACTGTGAAGAATAAGTATCCGCTACCCAGGATCGATGATCTGTTTGACCAGTTGAGAGAAGCCGGAGTTTTCTCTAAGATTGATCTAAGATCAGGATAACACCAGTTGAAGATTCGATCAGAAGATATTCCGAAGACCGCATTCTCGTCAAGATACGGACATTACGAGTTTACAGTTATGTCCTTTGGTCTGACAAATGCGCCATCTTATTTCATGAATATGATGAATAAGGTATTCATGGAGTATTTGGACAAGTTTGTCGTTGTGTTTATGGACGATATCTTAGTCTACTCCAAGACGAGGGATGAACATGCAGAACACTTGAGGCTAGTTTTGGAGAAGCTGAGAGGACAGCAGCTCTTCGCCAAATTCAGCAAGTGTGATTTTTGGAAAGACAAGGTGGAATTTCTTGGACATGTGATGACCGCAGAAGGAGTCGCTGTTGATCCAAGCAAAGTTGAAGCTGTGTTACATTGGGAACCGCCGAAGACGGTGACCCAGATTCGGAGTTTCCTTGGGATGGCCGGTTACTACCACCGTTTTATCGAAGGCTTTTCGATAATTGCGAGACCTCTACGCAATTGTTGAAAAAGAAGAAGAAGTTTAACTGGACGCCAAAATGTGAGAAAGGTTTCCAAGAGCTGAAGAAGAGATTGACATCAGTGCCAGTGTTAGTCTTACCAGATATTAATAAAAGCTTTGATATATATTGTGATGCATCGCGCCAAGGACTTGGATGCGTGCTGATGTAGAACCAGAAAGTTGTCGCATATGCATCAAGACAGTTGAGGTCGCATGAAGAGAATTACCCAACGCATGACCTAGAGTTAGCAGTTGTAGTGCATGCCTTGAAGTTGTGGCGACACTATTTGATTGGGAATAGATGCGAAGTGTATACGGACCATAAGAGTCTTAAATACATCTTCACCCAATCGGATCTGAATATGAGGTAGAGAAGATGGTTGGAGCTGATCAAGGACTACAACGTTGGAATCCATTACTGTCGATGATTGGAGAACGGGCTCCCGCCGAGCTTACTTGTTGAATGAGCGATCAACAGGGGCCCCTTCGTACGAGCGAGGGGAAGCATCCGAGCAATGCCAAGATGGGAGAGACACTCAGGTTTTATCCTGGTTCGGGCCTCTCACTGCCGAGATAACAGCCCTACTCCAGTGTATTGTGTTTATGGTTGGTCAAAAAAGTCCCCTTTTACAGGTGTTTTCGAGGGGATTAAATACACAAGCTCATGTTGTACAAAAGGAAGCCACCCCCTAGATTTACGCCAAGCGTCCATATCCGTAGTGCCTACGATCCGGAGCCCTTGATCTGCGCGTCATTTTGAATTTCCGGTGCACCTGCCATTGATCTCCGGCGGATTGGTTGCCACTTTCCTTTCTGATGGTTTGACCGAGTCCCCCGACCATTCACCCGGGCATCCGCGTGGTCTTCACGAGTATGGCTGCTCGTGGTCGCTCGGTATGGTCGTAGGCGAACGGATAGATACATATGCTCGGGCGTTGTGTACTCCCGAGCATCTTCTGATGGTGCCGTAAGGTCGGTACCTTCAGGATCTTAAGGGGGTACAATGGTCATTTTATCGAATAGTCAATCCCTGACAGCTAGCCCCCGAGGTTCAAGTGGGGAGCCATCTAGGCTCGGGCTTCCCCTCGAGCATAAGAAGACTCGAAGGAGGAATTAGGTTCTTGTAGCGATGTTTGCTCGTGACACACGACCATCTCGTGACAGGGAGCGGGCTTGTCGTCATGGAGCAAGCGTCGACTTGCTCGTCGTCCAGACAACCTTGCCGCGGTAGCGCAGCATTAGGTTACTTTGGTTCCTTCTCCAAGAAGCTTCTTTGTAATGGTAACGCAGTTTCTTGGGAGACGTGCATTTACTGGGCAGTTTCACCGTAACGAACAGGTGCCATTTCACGAAAGGTCGTGGTGGTGTTAAATGTGTCTTTTTCACGGGGCTTTTTAACCCAGATCAACACAAGATACAAAGCTACTTCGCGCTTTGCTCGATTTTGCCCAGACTCTCTCCAAGAGACTCAGCGCCCTTTGTGGCCTCCTTTTCCCCATAGCAATGGCGCGTTTCGGTGCTAGCCAAATGAATCGGAGGAGGCTCCAGGCGCTCATGGACAGTGGCTATGTTGACCCGAACACCGTCCGAGCGCTCGGGAGCGACGAGGCACCGGCGCCGCGGGAGGGAGAAATCGTCTCCTGCGAGCTATACGCCGTCAACGGGCTTCGTTTGCCCGACAGTGAGTTCCTCGTCTCCGTAATCGCCTTTTGAGGGTGCGAGATTTCTCATCTTAACCCTAACTCCATTCTTGCCCTCACAATCTTCTCCCACCTTTGCGAGGCGTATGTGGGCGTGACGCCTACTGCCAGCCTCTTCTTCCACTTCTACTCTCCTTTCCGCACCGGTGGGGGTACCCCTGCCGGTTGCGTCTACCTTCGCCTCCGGTCCAACCGACCATACAAGTACCCTCTTCTTTTCCTAAAGGATTCGGTGTCGGGCTGGGCCGACCTCTGGTAGGGGTGGCAATTATACCCACGGGTTCGGGTACCCGAGGGTTCTGCACCCGTCGGGTTCGGGTTCGGGTATATGTTTCTATCCGTGGGTTTTGCGGGTCGGGTACCCGAGGTGATTCGGATCAGGTTCGGGTTTAACAAATCACCCATGGGTACCCGCGGGTATCCGTTATTCTGTTACCTCCCTTCAATCCTTCATTGCTTCAACGGTTCAACCCCACCCTGGCGGCCTGGCCCACGGTCCCACAAAGTCGCCCACGGCCCACGGTCGGCCTGGCCAACCTCATCCTGACTCCATTCTGAGCATTCTCCAATCCCTAAATCCCTGATTCACAAATCATAATTTCCCCGGCGACACAGCCACCGCCCGCCCTCCCACAGCGCCGCCCCGCCTCCCCGTGGCCGCCCCGATCGCTGCGCCTTGCCTCTGGCCCTCCCCAACGCCACCCCACCTAGCGCTGCGCTGCGCTGGCGCCTCGGCCGAAGGCCCGAACCGCCACGCTGGCGCTGCACGCCGAACCAACCGCGCGCTGCCGTGCCCGGCTCGAAGCCGCTTCCCTGCCGTCACCCTGGAACAAGGAGCTTCCATTTGATGATTTGATCTTCTGAGACAGGTAGTTCCTTGTTCTTGCTGATGATTTAGTGAGACAAGAACATTATAGATATGAATTGGTGAGACAAGAACAGTATAGATATGAATTGGTGAGACAAGAACAGTATAGATATGTATTGATGTCCTTTTGTTTGTGCCTAGTTCTGTGGTTCAACTCAAGTATACAATTATTATCATGCTTGTGAAATGCCCGTGGCTGCATTCCAGTTGCAAGATTCCAGTTCGTGTATACTATTATTATCATGCTTGTGAAATGCCCGTGGTATTCCAATTTGTGTATACTATTATTATCATGCTTGTGAAGGTTCCGTGGCTGGTTCTGTGATTCTTATTCTTCTTCGCATGTGTTACTATTATTATTCTTTTTCCATGGCTGGTTCTGTGATTCTTGTTCGCAAGGTTCCGTGGTATTCTTGTTTTCTTGTTCGGGGACAGTACTATGTTTGATACCCGACGGGCACCCGTCGGGTTTCGGGTACCCGTCGGGTTCGGATTCGGGTATATATTTCTACCCGAAAGGCTATTCGGGTTCGGATCTGGTATTCACAATCGGGTTCGGGTTCGGGTCGGGTTTGGTAAAATCCGCACCCGACCCGACCCGTTGCCATCCCTAACCTCTGGTTCTACCAGAAGAAGTGTCGGTGTTTCGTGCACCGGCAATACGGATTTTTGGTTAGTGGGGGTCGCGCGCTCCCTCTCCCCGAATGGTCGACTCAGGAAGCCAAAGGTTTATACTGGTTCGGGCTGAATGTCCCTACTCCAGTTCGCTCGGTTAGGGTGTATTGTTCTTGGCGACAAGCAATCGCCTGGAGGTTACAACGAGACCTGGTCTCAGTGGGTCGGTCGGGGGTTTCGGCTTGCTAGCTCTAGTGTTGCTCAAGATCGCCCCCGCTCCCTCGAGCCCTGCCTCTCCTTATATCGCCGGAGGCAGCAGGTTACATGGGAGTTTGGAGAGAAAAAGGAAGGGGTACAATACGCCTTGGAGTCTGATTTCCGTCTCGTCGTCCGGCCGGCCTTTGTCCGCCCCACGCCGGGTTGGTAGCCCCGCGGTGAGCGGTCCTCTGCTGGGCTGTCAGGATGACGTACTATTCCGTGCATCTATCAGCTTCGGTGGTTTAAATGGCGCTTGACTTCAGCTTGGCCTCGGGAGAGAGCGCCTCCCTCTGCGGCGTGTCAGGCGATGGGACAGGGGCTTGACTTCTTCGCTGGCCCTTCTGCCAGTCTCGAGAAGGAACCACCAACCCTGGTGCGGACGCCAGGGGAGATTGCGTGCAGGGGTCAGCCGCCTGACACCAGCGTGGGCCCTGCCAGCTCGAGCGCTGGTGGAGGTGGCCGACCGCATGCTCCGGCCTGAGAGGTCGGAGTCTGCCGACCGTCTGGGGTCGGAATTAGCCGACCGGCCGAGGTCGGCCCCGAACAGGGTGTGGCCCACTCTTCGCGGCCCACTTTCCCTTTTGCCGGTGCTAGGCCCTCGTAGAAGTAGGTCAGCCCGCTCGTGGTCCCGGGCTGATGGTGGTACCCATGGTATGGGTACTCGTCAGTAGCCCCCGAGCCCCCGTTCGGGTCGGAGAGCCGGTCGGGGGTTTGCTCAGTCGGTAGTGGCCGCGGACAAGGAGGTCGGCGATGCTTGGTCGGCACAACTGCTTGGCAGCCATGCCGGCCAAGAGAGCCCGGGTGCGCACGAGCGCACCCAGTGGGTATAGCCCCCGAGCCCCCGAGCCCCCGAGCGGGTCGGAGAGCAGGTCGGGGGTTAACCCGGTCGGTAGTGGCCGCCGACCAGGAGGTCGGCGACGCTTTGTCGGCACAACTGCTTTGGCAGCCACGCCAGCCTAGAGAGCCCGGGTGCGCGCGAGCGCACCCGGTGGGTGTAGCCCCCGAGCCCCCGAGCGGGTCGGAGAGCCAGTCGGGGGTTAACCCAGTCGGACTCTGGTCGTCCACGGTTGTGGGACCTTGGAGTCAAGTGAGCGAATGTGCATTTACCTACGTCGGTTTGATTGCCGTGCTTGTGCGAGCTACTAACGGGTAATCTGAGTGGAGCCTTGGCGATCTCCCTCGAGGGAGATCGTTTCCAAGCGGACGTGACTCCCGGTGCGGGCATCCGACCCTCTATGGGGCGTTCCATGAGAACCTTTCCTTACTCGATCCTGTATCGGGCTACCGGGTCGTCCGCCAACCCGGAGCGCGGCTGGCCGCCACTCATCGATGAGCTCCGCGGGAGAGTGTGAGGTATGGTCTCGGATGCGGGTCAGGGTGATTGGGTCATCCGCCGACCTAACTGGAGGCCCTCTGGGGGCTCACCCTGGTCCGCCCCTCGCTCTGTTTTACGTGCAGGGTCGGCTTTCGTTCCAGTCGACTGGACTCGACCTTCGTAACCCCCAGCACGGTGCCGGGCCTCGGGTGCGAGTCCAACGGTGGTTCGCTTTCCCAAGGCCGGGCGGCCCAGTGGGCCGTTTCATACCTTTTTTGGGGCGCCTTGGCCCAGCGCGCCCGGCGGAGGCCGCGATGTTGCATGGCATGCGGCGCGAGGCGGCCGTCCTGTCAGGAGCATTTAATGCTCAGTGGGAAATAAATGATTTGCAGCACGTTACCGGCGTGGCGGCCGAGGTGGCAGGCGAATGGTCGATGAAATGCGCCGGTTCGCGTGAAGGGGCGCCGGTTGGCATGAGGAATCGTCTGTTCCCGCCCGGTGCCTATAAAAAGGATAGAGGGGGGCACGAGGAGGGAGACGGTTGCTTGTGCTTTCTGCCAGAGAGAGGGAACCAAAAGAGAGAGAAAAAGCTCCCTGCTTCCTTGCGCTCTGCTCACTCTTCCCGTCTGCCCCGAAGATGTCGTGGGTCCCGTGTACACCGCCGGCCAGCCGCTTCATCGGGCTGGAGAGGAAGGGGTTCCTCCCACCGCGAGATGAGTCCGGGTGGACGGTGCCGCCGGCGGGGACTACAATCCCTGCGCCGGAGGCCGGGGAGATCGTCACTCTCGCCTCCTTCTACGAGCACGGATTCGGCCTCCCCCTTCACCCGTTCGTTCGCGGGCTGCTGCACTTCTACCGGGGGAGGTGCACCACTTGAACCCCAACGGCGTCCTCCGCATCGCGGGCTTCATCACGCTGTGCGAGGCCTTCCTAGGGATAGAACCCCACTGGGGGCTCTGGAGGCACTTCTTCTATGTGTGGCCGCCGTCAGACGTGGGCGCTCCCCTGAGCGGCGTCGCGATCCAACTGCGCGTCGGCCGCAGGCGGTACTACGTCGACGTCAAGCTGCCGACGTCGAACCGGGGGTGGCATGCCGAGTGGTTCTATGTCCAGAACCTCGGCAACAGCGCCCCAGCCTTCACCGGCAGACTGGCGGTGTAGGGTCCCCACTGGCTTTGGGGTCCCGACTCGAAGGACAAAAGGAAGGTGGAGGCGATCCTGGAGCGGGTTGCGGATCTGAAGGCTCGGGGCTTGACGGGTGAGGTGGTCGTCCACACGTTCATGGAGAGGCGCATCCAACCCCTGAAGGTTCGGGCGCACCCCATGTTCCAGTACACTGGGGTATCCGACCCCATGAGGTCGGTTGAGGCGGAGCTCCTAGGGTCGGAGGTCTTCGCGCGCGTATCGGTGGTTATCGGCGCGGAAGACACCGAGGCAGTGGGCGAGGCGCCCGCGCCTTTTTCGGCGCAGAACCCGCCGAACCTGGTAGGTCGGGCGGTTCCCCCTTTCCAACTCTTTTTGGTTCTCTCTTCTTTTCGCTAAGCTGAGCATGCTTTCGCAGGGACTCGGCGGTATGATCTCCCGGCCCCTTCTGCCGGGAGAGAAGGAGGCGAGAGCGGCGGCGCGCATCGCCGCGGACTAGCAAGACGCCACCCGCCAAGTGCGGAGGGAGGAGAAGAAGGCCACCAAGGAGCGGAAGAGGAAGGAACGCGCGGACCGGGCTGCGCGAGGCGAGGAGGTCTCTGATGAGACCTTGAGTGACGGCGATGAGGACTCGACCTCAAGCGAGGGCAGTCCGAGCGCTGGGGGCGACTTGGGCGGTTCCGACGCGGGTTCCGACCAAGGAGCCGGTGCTCACGACTCTGAGGAGGACGCCCCAAGCACGGGGTTCCTTCTGAGGAGGAGGAGATCCCCCACGCCCCCACGTAGGGGTCCGGCAAAAAGGGCGCGTCAGGCGCTGCACATCCGCTCGACGCGGTAAGTGTTTCGTGCGCCCCACGACTGGCCCTTCGCTTGGTTTCCCTTGCGTGGTTCCCGATTGTTTATCGCGTGCAGGGGCCACTCAAGCACGGGGATGGTGCTGAGCCCCACCTAGGGAGCGACGAGCCGCGTTCCCCCTCCCCCGCCGGCGGGGTACGCGGCGGCGACTGTCGGGAGCGGGGCCCCCGCGGGCACGGTCCCTGCGGCGGAGTCTTCAGGAGACGTGACACCGCCGGCGGGGAACCGCTAGGGCCGACGCCGACCGTGACACCGGTTGGGGAAGTCCCGCCGGGTCCGCTCCCCCTTGCGACGTTGGTTGAGGGAGCCGGTGGAGTCCTACCGCCCCCGCTGCCAGGGCAACCTCCGGCTGGGGCGGTTCGGGCGTCGCCGGAGGCCATGGCCGATCGTCGGCGAGGCTCAAGCGAGCAAGCAAGACGCCGGCGCTGCTGCCGGGCTCCCGTCTTGACTGGCCGAGCGGCGACCACGTCGAGAGGCGTCGTTCGTCTTGGACGACGAGGTGGAGCGTCGCAACTGGAAGGCTCTGGAGGAGGGCGACAAGAAGTGCGAGAGCGAAATGGGGCGGATCCGCAATGATCTTATCCACGCTGTCGAGGCCGCCTCCAGAGCGATGACCATCGTCATCCAGGAGTCCCGCCCGGCCGAATCGGTAAGGCTGAAGGAGAATCGTCCCCAGTATTCCTTGGACGGAAACGAGACTGACCAGGCGGGTGACCTTTTTGCAGCGTCTTCAATCCCGGGCGGTGAAGAAGTCAAACTTCCTCTGGCGTCTATACAGGCGGGGAGACGCCGCGGAGGAAGAACTGCGTGTCGCCCGGGGCGCGCTCGCGGCCGAGCGTGAGAAGGCCACCACCGCCGGTCGGCAGGTGGGCGAAGTCGCTGAGGCCCTGCGCGAGGCTCAGCGGCTAGCCGAGTCATTGACCGACGAGGTGAGAATGGCCAGGGCGTCCCTGGCGGAGGCTGAGAGGGCTAAAACCTCTGCGGCCCGCGCGGAGGAGTCTGCTCGGGCGGAGGCGGCCCTCTACCGAGAGGACTGCGAGTCGGCTCAGAGGGACGTCGACCGGATGTGCGCCGAGTGGGACCTTGCTCGGGGGGAGCTGGCCACGGCGCAGGAGCTAGTTGATCGTGCCGCGTCCGATCGGGAAGCGCATGCTAAGGCCGAGGAGGAGCTCCACGCCAAGGAGGCTTCCGTGGCTGGTGAGTAGTCCGACCCCTTGGCGGTTGTCGCTGCGGGTGTCTTCTGACGTTGTCTTATTCTTGCAGAGCTTCGAAGGGACCTTAGCGACATGACGGAGTCGCGAAGGTTGGCGGCGGAGCAGCGGGACGCGGCGGTTGTGTCGCGGGACGCAGCCTTGTTGGACAAGCGGGTAGCGGAGAGGGAGGCGGCCGACACGACAACCGAGCTGATGACCCTTCGGGTGGCTAGCCAGGATGTCTGCGACTGGTTGCTTGGGCTTACTCCGGGCCCAAGTTCCATCTCCGTCCTGCTGGAGAGGGTTCCGGGGCACGTCGAAGCTTCACTGCGGGAGGCAGCGATGCTCGGAGCTTCCTCAGCTCTGGTTAACGCCATTTCCTACTATGACGGCGTCGACCTGGAGGTGGTCGGGAGCGGTGTTGCCGCGAACCGGAGCGACGAGGAAGTCGACGCATTCGTGGCCCAAGTCGAACCGCACGCCCGGGAGATCGCCAACCGGATCTCTCCGCAGGATATCCTTCGCCGAGGAGAAGAAGATGAGTAGTTTTCTCTTTTGTTTTGTTTTTGGTTGAAGTGTAATGAACATAACACTGTTACCGAACCCGGCCCGCTGGATCGCTTTAAGTTTTCGCTTGCTCGCCTCATGTTTCTTTTTTATGCGATGGCCACTCTTATGACCATAGTTACGGGACCCGCAGGGGCGTCCCGTGAACGTAGGTGTTGTGCCGATCGCATCTGAAGAAAATGCGGGATGAGACAAGGGCTTAGAGCGCTCACTTCGCGGAGAAGGGGTGCTTCCGACCGGCGTTGATCTGCCTTAGCTCGGATTACTTCTTTTTCCGCGAAGTGCCCGTTTGGTCGGTCGGATAGCTGGCAGCCGGTTATGGCCTTCCTTGACCGGTAACCTCTTTCTTCCGCGAAGTGCTGCTTCGAAGCCGTAGCCACAGGGGCGCGGGCCGCAACACTTTGAAGAGGTTTACCGCGTGGAAAACCATTGCCGGTCGATCAAGTTACCGACCTAGGTCAGTTGGTGTCTTAAGTCGGAGTGTCCCGACCAGCCTTGGTTTCTCTTGCTAGGGCGACTCTTTTCTTCCGCGAAGTGCTACTTCGGAGCCGTGGCCACAGGGGCACAGGCCGCAGCACTTGGGTCGAAAAAGCTGCCGCGAGGAAGATCGCTCGGTTGGTCAGGTTATCGACCTAGGTCGCCAACCCGTACGGTGCCCTAAGTCGGAGTGCTCCGACCGACCCCGGTCTCTCTTGCTCAGGCGACACCTTCCTTCCGCGAAGTGCTACTTCAGAGCCGTGGCCACAGGGGCACAGGCCGCAGCACTTGGGTCGAAAAAGCTGCCGCGAGGAAGATCGCTCGGTCGGTCAGGTTACCGACCTAGGTTGCCGACCCGTACGGTTTGAAGTAGCCCCCGAGTGGTGCGTGGGGACCGGAAGTGCCGTCGCTACGCACCACTCTGGGCCAGAGGAAAAATGAGGCGTTTGAATAAAGAGAGTTTTGGAATAAGGCCGTCTTAACTCTTTTTGAGGGCCGCGCCGTGGTTGGAATTGGCGCCGGGCGCTTTGGTTCCCGCCCCCTTGACGCGCTTCGCCTTCCGTGCTGCGGGGCATAAAAGGAGGTGCGCTGGCTCCCTCGTGAGTTCCACCAGAACTCTTAGCTTCGCCTACGCCGCCATGGACCGCTACACCCAGCTTCGCAAGGAGATGGGCGATGAAAGAGCCTGGCTGCAAATCGTGGCGGAAATCGAGGCCGAAGCCATCGCCGGGGATGCGGAGCAGGTGGACGCCCTTATCGCGGCTGTTCCCCGCCTGCATAGGGCGAGGGAGCCGCTGATTCGGGCGACGACGGAGCTGCGCCACGCGTACTTCGGCTGGATCGGCGCTCACCTGGAGGAGTACCGCCGCGGCTGATGGAAGACTACAATCGTGTGCAGCTCCCGCCGGTGGGGCTGGTGCCCTTTTTGTATATATATAAAGTTGCTGTTGGTTCTCCTTCTTTCTGTTTTGCCGGTTCTCTGTTTCTTCTTCACAGGTTTGCCCTTGCGGGATGCGCGCTTTAGCGACCGTAGCCTTTAGTGACCTCAATGGGTCCAGCGTAGGCCTGAGGCAGCGCCCAGCGTGAGCTTGCCCGCTGGAAGAGTTGACCAATCGTTGGTCGTTCTTGCTCGTGTGGTCGCCGCGACTCGTGGGCACTATTTCGGGATCTCCGCTTTCGGGGCGGAGGTCGTAGTGCTTAGGGTCGATAAAACAAGAAAGAGGCGCAAAACGAAAGGAGAGAACGATCACTTGGTCGGATAACCGACCGCTGTGATTTCTTGGATTAGGAATTTCTCGAGTGGTACAAGGAGAAGGGAGGTCAGCAAAGGATAAAAGCTTCTCAGTTTCTCTATGTTCCACGCGTTCGCAATGAGGTTGCCTTCGGGGTCCTTGAGGCGAAAGGTGCCAGGCCGGAGGACCTCCGCGATGGTGAAAGGGCCCTCCCAGGGCGGGGAGAGCTTATGCCTGTCCTTTGTGGACTGGACTTGACGTAGCACCAGGTCGCCGATTTCGAAAGTCTGACCGTGAACCAGTCGGCTGTGGTATCGCCACAGCGTCTGCTGGTACTTGGCCGATCGGAGGACCGCGACATCCCGTGCTTCGTCGAGTTGGTCAAGGTCGTCCTGTTGCGCTTCCGACCCCCGTGCATCGTCATAGTTTTGTACTCTCGGGGCGCCGTACTCGAGGTCGGTCGGTAGGACGGCCTCCGCTCCATACACCGAGAAGAAGGGCGTAAATCCGGTCGACCGTGTTGGCGTGGTCCGCAAGCTCCAGAGAACGGGAGGCAGCTCGGTGGCCCACCGTCCCGCGAACTTCTTCAGTCGACTGAAGATTCGCGGCTTGAGGCCTTGAAGAATCATGCCATTGGCCCTTTCGGCCTGGCCATTGGCACGGGGGTGCGCGACCGCTGCCCAGTAGACCCGGATGTTGAAGTCGTCGCAGAACTCGAGGAACTCCTTCCCCGTGAACTGCGTCCCATTGTCAGTGATGATGGAGTTCGGAACTCTGAAGCGGTAGACAATTTCGCGGAAGAAGTTGGCCGCCTGCGCGGAAGTGATGGTCGCCAGCGGCTTTGCTTCTATCCACTTTGTGAACTTGTCTACTGCAACGAGCAGATGAGTAAAACCTCCGGGCGCCTTTCTGAAGGGCCCGACCAGATCGAGTCCCCAAACCGCGAAGGGCCACGTGATGGGGATCATCTGCAGGGCTTGTGCTGGGAGGTGAGTCTGCCTGGTGAAGAATTGGCATCCTTCGCACATGCGGACAATCTGCGTGGCGTCGGCCACCGCGGTTGGCCAGTAAAAGCCTTACCGGAAGGCTTTTCCTACCAGGGACCGTGGCGCGGCATGGTGCCCGCAGACTCCGCCGTGGATGTCGAGCAGAAGGTGCTTCTCTTGGTCGGCCGGGATGCACTTCTGGAGGACTCCGGAGGGGCTCCTTTTGTAGAGGACCTTCTCGACCAGGACGAAAGATTTGGCCCGCCGAGCGAGGCGCCGAGCCTCGGTGGTGTCGGCGGGGAGCGATCCATCCGTCAGCTGGTCGACGAAGGGTTGCCTCCAGTCGGACTCAACGTTTAAGACACTAGGATCCGACCCAGGCGGGTGCTCGTTCGACCGGGGGTCGGTCGGAGCATCCGCTTTTAGGGGGTCGGCCGTGTCCTCAACGATCGGATCCAACCGGATGGACGGCTTGTGGAGGTCGGAGACGAAGACTCCGGGTGGGATCGGCCCTTTGCTGGAGGCGAGGTTGGCGAGGAAGTCGGCTTCGCCGTTGTAGCGTCGGTAACTGTGGTGTAGCTCGAACCCCTTGAACCTCTCCTGGAGCTTGCGGACCTCCAAGCAATAGGCAGCCATCCGAGCGTCGCGAGGCTTGGTGGCTTTCATCACTTGGTCGACGACTAGCTTGGAGTCACCGTGGACGTAGAGCCGTCGAGCTCCGAGGTCGGCGGCGATCCGGAGGCTGTTGACGAGGGCCTCGTACTCGGCGATGTTGTTGGTGGCGTCGAAAAGTAGGCGAATGGCGTACAGAAGCTTGTTGCCGAGTGGGGAGATGATGACGACCCCCGCACCAGCCCCATTCTTGGTGTAGGACCCGTCGAAGTACATTATCCAGTACTCAGGATCCTCGACCATTGGTGGGACTTGCGCTTCGGTCCACTCGGCGACGAAGTCGGCCAGGACCTGCGACTTGATCGCCGTCCTGGGGACGTACGATATGTCGAGGCCGTTGAGCTCGAGAACCCACTTGGCGATCCTTCCGGTGGCGTAGCGGTTGTGGACGATATCTCCGAGTGGTGAGGAGGTCACCACAGAGACGGGGTGTCGGTCGAAGTAGTGGACCAGCTTCCTCTTGGTGATGAGGACCGAGTACAGCAACTTCTGTATCTGCGGGTATCGTACCTTCGTTTCGGAGAGCACTTCGCTGACGAAGTAGACCGGTCTCTGCACCTTGAAGACGCGGCCTTCCTCTGCTCGCTCTACGACGAGCGCCGCGCTTACGACCTGGGTCATGGCGGCGATGTAGAGGAGCAAAGGCTCTTGTGGCTCCGGGGCGACCAGTACCGGAGGCGAAGTCAGGAAGGCCTTCAGTCGACTGAGGGCTTCCTGAGCTTCTTGGGTCCAACAGAAGCGACCAGACTTCTTCATCAGATTGTAGAGTGGCATCTCGTGTTCGCCAAGGCGGGATACGAAGCGGCTCAGGGCCGCAAGACACCCCATCAGCCTCTGGACCCCCTTCAGATCATTGATCGGCCCCATCCTCATGATGGCGGAGATCTTGTCACGGTTGGCTTCGATGCCGCGCTCGGAGACGATGAATCTGAGCAGCTTTCCTTTGGGACCCCGAAGACACATTTGTCAGGATTGAGCTTTATGCGAAACCGGCGAAGGTTCACAAAAGTCTCTTCCAGGTCGGTGATGAGGTCGTCGGCCTTCCTGGTCTTGACAACGATGTCGTCGACGTAGGCTTCGATGTTACGGCCTATCTGGTCGGAAAAATACGCCTGCATACACCACTGGTATGTAGTGCCGGCGTTTTTCAGACCAAAAGGCATCGTAACGTAACAGTACGAGCCATAAGGAGTGATGAAGGAGGTCGCGAGCTGGTCGGACTCCTTCATCACGATCTGGTGGTAGCCCGAGTAGGCATCCAGAAAGGAGAGGGATTCGCACCCGGCGGTGGAATCCACGACTTGGTCGATTCGAGGCAACAGGAATGGGTCTTTTGGATAGGCCTTGTTGAGGCTCATGTAGTTAACACACATTCTCCATTGCCCGGATTTTTTCTTTACAAGGACGGGATTGGCAAGCCACTCGGGGTGACGCACTTCCCTTACAAATCCGGCGGCCAAAAGTTTGGCGATCTCGTCCCCAATGGCCTGGCGCTTCTCCTCGTCGAAGCGACGCAGGCGTTGGGCGACCGGCCTGGAGCCTGGTCGGATGTTCAAGGTGTGCTCGGCGACCTCCTTCGGAACTCCCGGCATGTCCGAGGGTCTCCAGGCGAAGACGTCTCGGTTTGCTTGGAGGAAGTCGACGAGCGCGCTTTCCTATTTGGCGGGGAGGGCGGCCCCGATCTGCAGCGTCTTGGCGGGATCCTCAGGATCGACCGAAACCTCCTTCGCGTCCTCCGCGGACTTGAAGGAGCTCGGTCCCGACTTGGTGGAGTCGGGAGTGGACTCGGGGGCCCTCTCTTGGAGGCGGGCGAGCTCGGCGGAAGCGACGACCGCCGAGGCCAGCTCGCAGCTGCTCTACTCGTAGCTGTAAGTGAGCTGAAAGGACAAGGCCACGGTGATGACGCCCTGCGGCCCCGGCATCTTCAGCTTGAGGTAGGTGTAGTTGGGGATCGCCATGAACTTCGCGTAGCACGGCCTCCCCAAAATGGCGTGGTAGGAGCCGGGAAAATCCACAACCTCAAAGGTGAGGTTCTCGGTGCGGAAGTTGTTCGGACTCCCGAAGGTGACGGGCAGGTTGACCTGCCCGAGCGGATGGGCCTGTTGGCTGGGGACGACGCCATGGAAAGGCGCCTTGCTTGGCCGAAGAGCGGAGCGAGGGACCCCTAGGGCGTCCAGGGTCTCAAAGTACATGATGTTGAGGCCGCTGCCGCCGTCCATGAGCACCTTGGTCAGGCGCTTCATCCCCATGATGGGGTCGACGACGAGCGGGTAGCGTCCCGGGTGCGGGACGTGGTCGGGGTGGTCGGTCCGGTTGAAGGCGATCGGGCACTCCGACCACCGCAAGTAACTGAGCACGGCGGGGGTCGCCGTGTGGACTTCACGGTACGCGAGCTTCGACCGACGCTTGTCGGTGTAGCATGTTGCGCCGCTGAAGATCATGAGGCAGCCGTCGAGTTGCGGAAACTCGTCGGTCGTCTCATCACCCTTCGCCCCGGCGTCGAGCGCCGGGTCGCGCTTCTTCCCCTTGCCCCGTGACGTCGTGGGGTTCTCGGAGAGGAAACGCTTCAGGACTTCGTAGTCCCGGTACTTGTGTTTGACGGGGTAGTCGTGGTTCGGGCATGGACTGTCCATCAACCTCTCGAAACGGTCGGGCTCCTGCCGAGCCTGCTGCTTGGCAGGGCGGTCGGCGGCGGCGACCATGCGGCCTTCGCGGCCTTTCCCCTTCCGTTTCTTTTTATCAGAGCGGTCGGAAGGGGCGCCGGCCTTGGAGCCGGATGCTTTGTGGGCCACCTTCCTTTCGATGATGGCCCCAACTGCCTCCTCGCCGGGGGCGTGGTTGGTGGCGATGTCGAGAAGCTCCTTGGTGGTCCGGGACTTTGCGCAGCCCAGCTTGTGGACCAGAGCCTCGCAGATGGTGCCATAGATGAACACCCCGATGACGGGGAGCTCGTTGCACTGCTGGGAGAAACGGCGGATGTAATCCCGGAGCGTCTCCCTCGGCTGCTGCTTGTAGTTCTTCAGATCCCAGGAGTTGCCAGGGCGCTTGTACGTGCCCTGGAAGTTCCCGATGAAGAGGCTCGTTAGGTCGGCCCAACTCCCGATGGTGTCCACGGGCAGGTACTCGAGCCAAGCTCGAGTAGAATCCACGACGTAGATGGGGAGGTACTGGATGACAAAAAGGTCATCTGTCGCTCCCCCGGCCCGGCAGGCGAGCCGGTAATCTTCTAGCCAGACACTAGGGTTCGTCGCCCCCGTGTACTTGGCTATGTTAGTCGGTGCCCGGAATCTGACCGGGAAGTAGGCATTGAGGACGGCGCGGGTGAACGCCCGCGGTCTGGGGCCGTCGGGGCTCGGACTGCGGTGGTCACGGTGCCCGCTATCCGCAACCTGCGACGATGCTGCCGCGCCGGCAGCTCTCCTCCGTGCCTCGAGGGTGGCGCGGAGGTCACGGTTGTCCCCCAGGCGATGGCGCACCGGGGTGCGCGATGCCTGGGGAAGCTCGTGATGTGGGGCCGTCGCGGCCGGGCTCTGAATACCCGCGAGGGGGAGTGGCCCTGATGACCCGAGGCCGTGCCCGAGCGTCGGGATCCGGAGCCCTAGGCGTGCTGGATGACAGCGCGCTCTACCAGCCCCCGGAGGTTCTGGTAGGTGGCCTTGACGTCCGGGTCCGTCGGCTCAGCCAGCCCATGGAGCAGCATGGCTGCCGCGGCGATGTTCTGGTTGGCATGGGGGAAGAACGGGAGATCATCCGTCCCCTGAGCCAGTTGGTGGTGCACCTGGCGCGCGCGGGCGCGCGTGCCAAGGACTAGCGGCGGTTCGGGCTGACGTTGCTCCAGGTTGGCCCGAAGTTTGTCGAGCTCAGCCTTGCGGGCGTCCAGCTCCTCGCGCTGACGTTGAAGGTCAGTGAGGCGAAGCTGGAGGTCCGCGTCGTCCTCCCGGCGGGACCCATCCCCCCGCACATCGTCGCGCGGGAGTAGGGTTCCAGGAGTTGCGGGGGTGGCGGATGGCTCCGTCACGCCCGCCATATTGCACTCACGGGAGTACATTCTTCGTGGGGGTGCTCCCTATCGGAACTGGAACCGTTGCTAGAGGAGTCCCCTAACAGGTCATGGAGGGAGGTCGGCACATAGCCAGTCATGGCCACGAACCGAGAGCCCGTGAGGTACGGGACCGTGGCCCACCACAATTCGCGCACAGCGTCCCCGGAGGTAACGCCGACGCGCGGTTGACCCGCCTGTGAGGCCCACGTAGGGATCTCGAGGCGGAGGTTGTCGAGAACGTCGGCGATCGCGCCGAAGCTGGTGGAGGACGCCCGTTCTCGGATGGCGGCGGGGATGAGGACGAGCTCTCCCGCCGAAGTGACGACGAAGTCGAGGGTGCCGAAGCGGATCCAGCCCCTCGACGTCTGCAAATCATCGCGGAAGAAGGAAGCCATCGGGGAGGGTGATGGGAATCCGGAGTCGAATACGATGGTGACGATGACGCGCGAAGCCCCTACCTGGCGCGCCAACTGTCGGTGTTTCGTGCACTGGCAATATGAATTTTTGGTTAGTGGGGGTCGCGCGCTCCCTCTCCCCGAATGGTCGACTCAGGAAGCCAAAGGTTTATAATGGTTTGGGCTGAACGTCCCTACTCCAGTTCGCTCGGTTGGGGTGTATTGTTCTTGGCGACAAGCAATCGCCTGGAGGTTACAACGAGACCTGGTCTCGGTGGGTCGGTCGGGGGTTTCGGCTTGCTAGCTCTAGTGTTGCTCAAGATCGCCCCCCGCTCCCTCGAGCCCTGCCTCTCCTTATATCGCCGAAGGCAGCAGGTTACATGGGAGTTTGGAGAGAAAAAGGAAGGGGTACAGTACGCCTTGGAGTCTGATTTCCGTCTCGTCGTCCGGCCGGCCTCTGTCCGCCCCACGCCGGGTTGGTAGCCCCGCGGTGAGCGGTCCTCTGCTGGGCTGTCAGGATGACGTACTATTCCGTGCATCTGTCAGCTTCGGTGGTTTAAATGGCGCTTGACTTCAGCTTGGCCTCGGGAGAGAGCGCCTCCCTCTGCGGCGTGTCAGGCGATGGGACAGGGGCTTGACTTCTTCGCTAGCCCTTCTGACAGTCTCGGGAAGGAACCACCTACCCTGGTGCGGACGCCAGGGGAGATTGCGTGCATGGGTCAGCCGCCTGACACCAGCGTGGGCCCTGCCGACTCGAGCGCTGGTGGAGGTGGCCGACCGCATGCTCCGGCCTGAGAGGTCAGAGTCTGCCGACCGTCTGGGGTCGGAATTAGCCGACCGGTAGAGGTCGGCCCTGAACAGGGCGTGGCCCACTCTTCGTGGCCCACTTTCCCTTTTGCTGGTGCTGGGCCCTCGTAGAAGTAGGTCAGCCCGCTCGTGGTCCCGGGCTGATGGGGGTACCCATGGTATGGGTACTCGTCAAG
Source organism: Rhipidocladum racemiflorum (assembly GCA_036346355.1). Classification (NCBI taxonomy): domain Eukaryota; kingdom Viridiplantae; phylum Streptophyta; class Magnoliopsida; order Poales; family Poaceae; genus Rhipidocladum; species Rhipidocladum racemiflorum. The sequence goes on from CM070582.1 coordinate 21,004,054, forward strand.
AAGGCGGAGGGGAGCCAGCTGATCTACACCGGGGAGGTTGCCCCGACTGCCGAGACAGCGCGCCCGCCCGTGCAGTCCGAAGAATAGCGGATCCTCAGGACCATCAGCGAGCTCACCCAGATGGGGCTCACTGGTCAGGACATTGCTTGGGACTTCACCTTCAACCAGGTGTCCCCCTTGCGGCGTCGGGAGCATCCATTCTTCGAGGTGGCCCGGTGGTAAGACATCACCAGTGAGGACAACGCAGGTATGCCCCTTGGACCCTCTTTCGACCTTCGTCGTTGCCCGAGCGTTGGTCTGATTTTTTACTCCTCGTTCGCTTTGTAGCTCCGAGGATGGACTGGGTCGAGGAAAGGGTTGCCGAGATGTTCGGCGCCCTGAAGGAGAAGGAGCTGAATCCCGACCGCCAGTTCCCCAAAAATGTCTTCGACCACAGTGATGCGGTAAGTATTCCTGTTTGTTTTCTGCTCGAGATCCAACGGCCGCGATTGCGCCACGTCACCCACGTGGGAGCCGGACCCGATCCGTTCGCGCCCACGCGATCCGGGCCGTTGATCGTGCCACGTGGACGGCCTGCGTACGTCCATGTCACCCTCTCCGAGTCGCCGGTGGACTCCGCCACTGCCCGCGTGTGGGCCTCGGTTTCCGTGATTTTCACGGACATCGAGGGCCCTATTTAATGCGCTGCCACCCTTGTCGTGAAGCTCTCTTCCGTGCGCACCCGTAGCCCTAACCCGTTGAGGTCAAACCGCCGTCGTTAGCATGCGAGAGCTCGCCGTTGTTGGATTTGCAATCCACAACGATTTTCCGCCGATTGCCGCCGCGTCCACCGTCCTCCACCGTCACTGAGCCCAGATCCGGAACCGTCGCAACGAGCCGCTAATGGGGGTTCCACTCACCTCATCGGAGTCATGCCCAAACACTGTAGGGCGTGTCATCATCCCTAGCGCCGGTAACCCAGCTCCGCCCCGTCACCATCGTCGACCTCGAGGTCCATCCACCATTCGATCGCCATCCAACGGTCACAGTGAGTCCACGTCGCTTGATCCCCGTAGAAACCCAGATTAGATCTAGACCGTTAGATCTAGATCCAATGCTCTAGATTGTGCCACGTCGCCTGTAACCGCACCATGCTTGGATAGATCTCAGCCGTTAGATCTAGATCGTACGGTTAGGGTTAACCCATGTTGTAGCATTAGATGTAATCTCGGCCGTTCGATCGAGATCGAACGGCGTAGATCGTGCCACGTGTCGCTCGCCGGGACATGCCACGTCGCCCCCATGACGCGGTGAAACCCGATCCAATCGTAGCCATCCGATCCGAATCGAACAGCTCAGATCGCGCCACGTTACCCCAAACGTGCGAGGTCCAGATCCGATCTGGGCCGTTGATTTTTAAATCAACAGTCGAGATCTAGCCACGTGCGCGGGAGCCGGACCGGCGCGGTTAGCGCGGTCGCGCCCGGTCGTCGCTGACATAAGCGCGTGACATCAGTGAGGGGCCCGCATGTCAGTGACTGGCCAACGGCTCCATGACGTCATCTGTGACGTCATGCTGACGTCACGGGTGGGGCCCGCGTGTCAGTCCGCTCGACCGAAGCGCGATGACGTCAGCGTTGACGTCATCCGGGGGTCCCACCTGTCAGTGAGACATGTACCCGTGGACCGGGTCCACGGTGGACCGAGCCCTAGCCGTGGATCGAGTCCATGGACCTGCTGACGCAATAAATGGATTTTTCAATAGAAAAATAAATGAATTAATTTGGTTTATTGATTTATTTGAATTTTCAAACTTCAAACCCTTATAACTTTTGCGTTTTAACTCCTATTTGAACGATTCCAATTTCTAAATTTTTATAAAATTGAGATCTACTTAAATATGAATTTTAATTAATTTTTCAATATGAAATTTTCTCTGTTATTAATTAATTAATAGATTCTTTAAACTTTAAACAATTATAACTTCTGCATTTTAACTCTGATTTGGGCGATTCAAGTTTCTAAAAAATTTGTAAAATCATTCTATTTATGTTTTTTTGAACCTTATTTGAATTTTTGGATACTTTTTTGCCCACTGTTTATTTATTTATTGCTAATTGCACGTATTACGAGTAGACGTTGAAGTACCCGAGGGCTTCGGAGGTGAAGTGTTGACCCAGGAGCCAGCTCAAGATCAAGAACAAGTACTTTTTGTAGGCAAGTTATGCTTTGACCATTTTGATCCTATTTGTGAAATTATTTTAATTAAAATTTTTGCATGCTAATTTAATTAGAAATTGTTAAAATTATTTCTGTGAATTAGATAAATGCCAAATTGTAGTATGACACCTTGACTATTTAAATATGTGCCATGAACCCTTGTCACCCTAGTTGTGGTATATGTAGTTGGACATTATTAATTGCCAACATTGGGTATTTAGACCGTTGTAGTTGATGCTTAGACCCGCTACGTGCTCATGACATGATTTTGGACAATCAAATGTTAATATTGACTTAATGAGATATTGAACCTGTTTTGGAGATGTATCATGTGTTGTGATTGTTGATGGCACGTGGTGCATGGTAATCAACTGTGTTTGATAAATAGATTAAGATCGGGGCAAGTGGCAAGAATGATATGGTGGGCCATGAGTGGCACCGAGGATGTCGTTTTGGTTCTTCGGGTAGTCTTGCCTTGGCCATCTTAAGGACTTAACCTTGCAAGCCTTTGATATGAGTCAAACGTGCAACCACATGTCCGCAATGGGACGAACCTAGTTGAGTAAGTTACTAATAACTTGCATGTGAAACCTCGGGGTGTCAACTACACCTTTTGTGTAGCTTGAAAGGGGAGCGTACCCGTGCTATGGCATGGTACCCGTCCAACGGTATGTTGGTCCCATACTTCGCCTCTGTTATGGAAGGGATGGTGTATGACAGAAGCCGGAGAGGTTCACCTATATTGTTGCAGTCTCTGAAACGCTTTGTTACGATCACATGCCTTTGTGGTGTTTGACTGTATCTTGTGGGTAAAGCGCATAACCTCTACAAAGTGTAAAATCTATTCGAATAGCCGTGTCCGCGGCACTGGACATTGCTCGGGGATTACAGTCAAGGGTTAGACTTTCGTGAAAATAACTTGGACTTGGAAAGTTTGGTTGGGTTAAATGAAGATGTTGATGGAAATGTGGATTAGGAAAGGGAAGGATGTTTACTTAACTCCTGGAAAAGTTATTGTTAATATCTTTACTTTTACTGCTTTCGAATCTACTTATGCTAGTTGTTAAATGCTGTTTACTGCAAATGTACCTGTTAGCCTATCCTTTGTATTAAGTCATGCATGTAGAATATTAGTTTGCATTCTGTGCATGACTTGCTGAGTACCAAGTACTCACCCTTGCCACAATACAACATCAGTTGAAGGAGAAGCGATGCCAGCCTTGGAGGAGGAACTTCAGGAGGAGTCGTCTACTTAGGGAGCGAGCCCAGTCAGTTGTCTGTGGTATACTGGATGGCGCCACGTTGATGCTTTTATTCCGCTGCAGTTTATTTCCTTAATAAGTTTTCGCCCTGTGTGGCGTACTCTTGTAACTTGACCATAAGGTCGAGTAACCAGTTTGGTTATCTTAATTAAAGTACTTTATTACTATCGATGTGTATGATTGTGATATTTACCGATGTTGAAACTGTGTGCACTAGCGTGATCCTGGACTAGTGCTGAATACACAAAGGGTCCGAATTTGCAAATTCGGGTCCCGACAATACATCCACCTAAACTGCGCCGGCCCCCCAACTTTTGCTTTGTATGGCAGATGAACTAGTAGATGTTGCATGCAATTGAAAAACCCAGGGACATAAATATTCTCGAGCTTTGTCACAAGCACGACAATGTCCTTCTCCAATTCCTCCATCCTCAATGCGGATATCTCTTTTGCACAGAGCTCTCGATAGAAGAATCTAAGCTCTGCCAATGTGATCCATATATCATCGTCAACATATCCACGCCACACGGCTGGAAACAGACGCTCTATGTAGACTTTGTAGTCGTGGGCATTCATCCCATTTAACTTGCATTGCTCTATACTAACGGCATGTCGAAGGTTCGCCGCATAACCATCCGGGAATTTAACCTTTTCCTTAATCCAATCAAGAATCTGCTTTATTTGCCCACGTGTAAGGCAGAATTTTGCCCTAGGTTTCCTCCCATTCTCATAGAGGTTCATGTCTGGCCGATCACATATTAGAGCGCAGTCTAGACGTGCTTTCTTGTTATCTTTAGTCTTCTGTGGGATGTCCCAGTTTGTGTTCACGACTGACTCGCACATATTTTTCTGTTGGTGCATCACATCGATGTTGTGAGGTAGCTTTAGGTCTTTTGCATAAGGAAGGTCGTAGATGCTGCACTTATGAGTCCAATGGTGCTCCTCACCATAGTCTTTCACATACCCGATATCCGCTAGATCGTCATGCTAGTCGATGATATCCTGCACTTCGAAACGTTCGGGTGGCCCCTTCTTTACAGTCTTGCCTTTACGAAAAGCCTTTTTTTGATTCCTAAATGGGTGCTTCGGTTCTAGGAAACAACGGTGACAGTCAAACCAACAGGACTTAACCCCATTTTTCAGTGTGAAAGCATCAGTGTTACGCAGGCATATAGGCCATGGCAACTTTCCATGTGTGCTCCACCCCGAGAACATGCCATACGCCGGAAAATCGTGTATTGACCACAGGTATGTGGCACGCATCCTAAAGTTCTTCCCCTTGTAGCTATCATGTGTCAAGACTCCTTTAGTCCACAGGTCAGTCAGCTCTTCTACCAGAGGTTGCATGAATAGATCTAAGTTTTTTCCAGGAGACTTAGGCCTAGGTATTATAACAGAAAGAAACATGTACTCCTTTCATGCAGAGTTGAGGCGGCAGGTTGTACGGGATTGTGAACACCAGCCAGCACGAGTACGGGTGCGCAACCATATTGAATGGCGTGAACCCGTCAGTCGACAGGCCTATACGCACATTCCTTGGCTTCGCCGCAAATTCAGGGTGTTGTTGGTCAAAGTGCCTCCAAGCTTCTGCATCAGACGGATGAATCATCACGCCCTCCTTTCTACACTTGCCCTCTTTGTGCCACCCATGTGTCTCGCCGTGGCCTTGGACATGTACAAATGCTGCAGACATTGAGTGATCGAAAAGAAATGGAATGTTTTCTGGGCCACCTTCGTCTGTCTCATTCCACGCTCTGTACATTTAACTTCCTCATACCGACTCTCATTACAATGCTTACAGTGAGTCAGCCCAGAATCGGTCTTCCAATAAAGCATGCAGAACTTTGGGCAATTGTCTATCCTCTCACACGGCATGCCTAACACGCGAAGAAGCTTCCTCGACTCGTAAAGATTCGGAGTCATATTGTGTCCACTCGGAAGGAGGCTATCCAGCATTTTGCAAAGGTCATTGAAGCAATTGGCTGACAGCTTGTACTTGGTCTTCACCGCCATTAGACGCGACACTACCGAGAGTACAATCACATTGGTATGCTCATGCAGCGGCAACTTGGCAGAATCAAGGAGCTTCTCGAATTGTTCGGCAAGCGGCTCGGACTCTTCCTCGAGGGAGAGATCGTAAGCCCGAGCCACATCATCCGTGAGCTCGTCTAATCTATCAACTTCGACTTCGTCGTAGCCCTCTTCAAAATCCACAGGGCCACACATCGGCGCCGAACGCTTCCTCTCACCATGAGCTACCCATACAAAGTAATTTGGTTTGAAGCCATGCCTACATATGTGATGGCTAATATCCTTCTTGGTCCTCTTCTCGGTGTTCGAGCATGCAGCGCAAGGACACCACACGACCGTTGCATTAGGGTCGGGGAATCTTCGGAAAGCATCATCCACGAATGCTCTAGCCTTCTCGATCCACTCGTCTGTGTGTCTCCCAGACTTCATCCAACCATCGTACATCCACCGCCGATCTTCCATCCAAAGATCGCTTACTATATAACGTCAATGCATGTATCCAAATTTCAGATTTAGACAGTTTAAGCCTTGCTAAATAGGAGTGCTTACCCACCCATTGATGTGGGCTTAAGTACGGTGGTCGTGGCACGAGGGTGCTCGGGTCGGAATTCCGGCAGCATAACCCCGTTGTTCTCCAAGTGCAATGACAGGTACGGCGTACCACTTATGTTATGCACTAGGAGAACGACAAGGAAATACCGCCGGAATCCCAACCTGTACACCCTCGTGCCACGACCACTATACTCAAGCGCACATCCGTGGGTTGTCCAAAACGTGGACAGCTCGAGAGCGCAACACTTTTTGTAATGGAACCCAACGAATCACCGTCTGAGCTCCTTACGAAAATATGCAACGCCCCTGAACGGGTTTAACTCTGGCTCGGTTGATGTTAGAAATGCAATTCTAATAAAATTATTATATGTTGTGATTTGCAAGCATCTAGGGTGAAATACAAATGAATAAATAACACAATAGAATATCACAATAGATGTACGACTCAAGGGGAAAATGTATTGAAGCACATGTCTACAGATGTGTGAGAAAATAACCAATAGCTTACAAAGTGGATACAGAAAGTAGATTATATCTTATGTCATCCTCCATGGAAATAACATGTCGGCCTCTATGTGCATAATAGGCAAAAAGGAATGATACAAGTACACAACAATATATTCATTTCACATACTGTATACTAGATTGCCAAGTTTCTGATAAACCAACCATATTATCACCTACACAAGTTTTCTGCAATGACTTTCTTTGCCAAGTTACTGATAGCACAAGAAGAAGCATTTCCTATAGCAAGAGTCTCTCATACCAAATGTATGTACTTGAATTCAGTGAAGATAAGCCTAGGATGTTCTAGCTACATAACACAAATAACTAATCATTTCAGAACAATCCATATGAGATCAATGTCCAGTGAGAGAGAGAGAAAGGCACTAACGGGGGCTGCCGGAGGCGGCGCAGGACGGCCGGAGGTGGCGCGGGAGGTGCGGGGCGTACGGCGGCGCAGAGGCTGTGGCGGCGTGGTCGACGGCGGCCCGAGAGGCGGCGCGGAGGCGGTGGCCGCGCGGAGGGCGGTGGGAGGCGGCGCGGCAGTGTGCTAAGTCCCAGAGAGGACTTAGCGCACGGGCCGGGGTTTTTATTAAATGAAATATCTGTGTCGTCTGCCCACTTCGAGCCGATGACACTGAGATGACTAGGTCAAACGGCCCAAAATTTTGTAGCAGTAGGTGGTCCCACTGGCAGAGACAGGAGATATGTGTCGTCCGCTTAGAGTCGACGACACTGAGTCATTTGTGTCTAGGCCCAAACTTTCGTATATATGCTAGGTGGTCCCACCGGCAGAGACACGTAGTATGCCAGTTAAAGCCGACGACACTGAGTAATTTGTGTCAATTGTTATCGACAGTTTGGCGACAAGAGCCGACACTGTATCATGTTTGTCGTCGGTCTATTATTAGCCGCCGACACTGAGGCTCCAACGTGTCGAGAGCAATCCACTACGCTTGCACGGTATCAATCAAACTAGCCTGCATGCACCTCCACAACATGGCAAATACCATCCTAGCTCATCCATACATTTCCCCTCACTCAGCTCAAAAAGGTCGACCTCCATAGTGTCTTTCTTTAATTGGGTCGGTGGGCGTCCTCAATCCCCGTAATATTCGCCGATTATTTTGTCGCCTTAGACGGGCCAAATAAGACATTTGAATTGTCATTTTAGGGGTTCACAACGTGCAGCAGGTCATTCCTCGTTTTTCGATCGCCCAGTGTTGCATCGTCACTAGAAAGTGCATTAATTGAAACTTTAGCTAGGAGAGTATATATATTTAACAAACACATCGCTGTCACATACCAATTAATTAAAAATAAATATACCATATTTCATACGAATGTATGTTGAGTACGTAACAACCATTCTAAAAGCTATATTTGATTTTTCTAAATTTTAAGAACAACAAAAATATTTTCTCATCCCATTTGGAATTAATAATGTCGTCGGCGTACTGTTTGCCGCTGATAAAGGTGGTGCTGTCACACGGGACCGCCTTGAAGTTCACTGTCATGTGGAACCGCCTTTATTTTGGCGGCTTGTTATTTGCCGCCGACACAGGTGGTTCTGCCCACTACCATGTGGGACCGCATTGAAGTCCTTCCGCCTGGGCGTCAGGTTGCCATTAGGGGGGAGGAACTGTGTCATCGGTATACTGTTAGCCGCCGAGAGGTACTTTTCACGGGAAACGAAATTCAAAATCCTGCCCGCGCCAAGTAGTCATCGTGCCTGAGCGTTAGGTTGCCGTTAGGGGGGAGGAGCTGTGTCTTCGGCATACTGGTAGCCGCTGACATAGGTACTTTTCACGGGAAACGAAATTCCAAATCCTGCCCACGCCAAGTAGTCATCGTGCCAGGGAGTATGTATGTCCTCGGGCTAGTATTTTGCCGCCAACACAGGGCATATACTTGTCGTCGGTTATGAAACCGCCAACATAGATATTTTGGCCGACGACAGTGATCAAGATCCTTGTAGTGAATATGGAGGAACTGATATATTATTCTTCTGATTCATCTGTCCAATGGGGGACCCCTGTCTCTTATTTATAACCTATTCTAGAGTTTCGGTAAAGGACCAAACTGGGTCTTCGTGGGCCAGATGGTTTCCAACACTCCCCCTTGGACCCTTTGCTGCGAGATGAATATGCCTCATCAAAACTCCTGAAAAATCCAATGGAAAAAATACATGGAGAAAAAGTACATAGCATACACTTGCTGTTATGCTGTTGTTGCACGAATTGCCTCATCAAAACTTAATGTAAGAAAACTTCTGTGAAAAACTTGCTAAGGGAAAAGAGTACAACTCACCCAAACTTCAATGTTAATCTTTGATATTCACGTTGGGTACTCAAACTTCATGTTCGAGATTTATTTAGGAGTATGTGAAAATTCTCCCTCTGAAATCTGCACTTCTCTAAGTCTCATCATTCCAATTCCCCTAACACACCTTTCAAAAGTAGATGCTGAGAGTGACTTAGTGAATACATCTGCAAAGTTCTTACACAACTTTGTGTGCAGTATCTTGATCTCGCTCATCTTATGCATTTCATGAGCATAGAAGAATTTGGGGTTGATGTGCTTCGTAAGGATGCTTTTCACATATCCCATTTGCACTTGAGCAACACAAGCTGCATTGTCTTCATAGATGATAGTGGGAGTTTGCTCAATGTTCAAGCCACACGACTTCTAGATGTGGTGAACCATTCTTCAAAGCTATGCACATTCTCGGAAGGCTTCATATAAGGCAATGATTTTTGAGGGGTTTGTCGACGTCGAGACGAGTTTTCTTAGACGACTTTCAGGTAAGTGCCGTTCCACCATAAAGGAAAACATACCTAGTTTGTGACCTGCCAATATGCGGGTTCGATAGGTACCCAGCATCGGCATAGCCAATCAAAGTCAATTCATGATTTCTTTTGTAAAACAAGCCGAGATCTTTACTTCCTTGGAGGTAACGGAAGATGTCCTTGATCCCTTTCCAATGTCTTTTGGTGGGTTCTGCATTGTACCATGCTAGCAAATTCACAGCGAGCGCGATGTCTGGCCTGGTGTTATTTGCGAGGTACATGAGTATTCCAACTGCATTCAGATATGGAAATTCCGCTCCCAGAACTTCCCCCCTCTTCTCTAGGCCTGTATGGGTCTAGGTTTGCTTGTAATAACCTTCCGACCATTGGGATCTTTGCAGGATATGTCTTTTTCAAACCAAATTTCTCTAATACTTTCTGCGTATATAATGTTTGGTGTACCAAGATTCCTCTTTGGACATGCTCAAACTGCAAGCCTAAACAAAACTTTTTTTTTAAAAAAAAAGGACCAATTGTGATGTAATTCCTATATTAGTGCCAATTCATTATTGTCATTTTGTTTGGCGACAGAGCTTCTGTCACCAAATAAATTGGCCAAAAAAACAATTACAAAAATACACCTCTATCGTCATTTCATTTGGGGACAAATATCTGTTTTGTCACTGATTTATTTAGCTGATTATTTTGTCGCTAATTCATTTGGTCGATAGGCTGATTTGACTCATAGACTAGAAGGCATATTGTGATTCATTTGGCGACTGCGGTGTATTTTTGTAAATTTTTTTGGTATTATTTTTGTCAAATTATCTAAAAATATATTGTTTTAAAAAAATTGTGCGCACACACTCTTAAGAAACAAAAAACTATTCAAACTGATTCTATCTCCAATTCATTTGGCAACAAAATTGTATTTTACTAATTATTTTTTGGGTATTGTTTTTGTGAAATTATATAAAAATGTATTGTGTAAAAAAAAATCGCTCACACACTCTTAAGAAACATCAAACTATTCAAACGAATTCAAATACACAATCGCACTGCTACCTGAAGAGCCAACCCATTCGTTTGATCTTAATTCAACTTGAGAAATGCTTGCATTTTCATTTGGAGTTCCAATTTCATCATAACTTTCAATGATTGGATTTCTTCGGTCTATATCACAAATTAATGAAAACAATTCATATGGTACAATGAGTTAGTGCCTGTTTGTTTTTGCTTTGGATTCTCTAGAAGCTGATTTTGAATTGTGGTCGTAGAGAAGCTGATTCTCTAAAAACTAGAATCCACATAAGCATATATAAAGTGAATTGTGAATTCTAGTATAAATAGGTGGGCTGGATTTCTAGAATCGGACTGTTTGTTTTGTATTCAGCTTTTGAGACCAGAAGTTAGAATTAAAAGCAAAAAAGAAACAGACACTTAACATACTTCTATTGACACACTGGTTTTATTATCTCAACTCTCTAACTTGAGTTTTTTTTTTTATTGCATCGAAATAGAGTTGGCTGTCTCATAGTCTCTATGTACCATTGCCTCTTTTCCGAAGGGAACAATCTCTTTTCTGAACTTCTCTTCTTAACATGTATGATTCTCCTCATGAATCTCTACTATTATAAAGCAACAGTTGGTGGCAGTGGTGAGTTCTACCCACGTCATTAATTGCTCTGCTTAATTGCCCTACGCAAAAAACGAAGCGTTGCTTTAATTAGCCAGCTTTCGCAAGAAACGAAGCGTTAAAGATAGATGTTTGATCTTGTGAAATAATTTTTTTATTTTTTAATCTTTATTTTTCGTTATCAATTTTGTTTTTCGTAGCAATGCACGGGCATGTAACTAGTATTTTATGAACTTCCAGTAGTAGCGATGCTTTTTTTTTTTAAAAAAAAAAACAAATGTCTGCCTGCCCTCTTAGTATGGTAGCGAATTTCTTATTTGAGCTTATGATATATTGTTAACATATATTATCTAAACTTTGTGGTATATACTTTTTTATGTTATTTGTGGATCTTGTAACTCCGCTCACCTTGGTGCTTCCTTTGTGTGGGATCACAACTTAAGTCATCAAAGATTTTAAATAATCCAATGTTATTAGTTCTTTATAGAGTTTGCGTATCTCTACTATTATAAAGCAACAGTTGGTGGCAGTGGTGAGTTCTATCCACGTCATTAATTGTCCTGTTTAATTGCCCTACGCAAAAAACGAAGCGTTGCTTTAATTAGCCAGCTTTCGCAAGAAACGAAGGGTTAAAGATAGATGTTTGATCTTGTAAAATAATTTTTTTATTTTTTAATCTTTATTTTTCGTTATCAATTTTGTTTTTCGTAGCAATGCACGGACATGTAACTAGTTATTTTCTATTTTACTGTTGACGATGTCACATAAATGATTTTCCCCGTGCGTGCGCGCACGTACTGCCACGTAGTGCCTCTAAAGTTTGGTTATCCAAATACTAATGGAGCGTCTAAATGTAGCCTTTGAGCTAGATATAGTAATACTTAATTTTATTCTGACAAATTAAAGTGCACTAAGATTATATCATAAAATGTCCATACTTGTTAATATGTAGAAAGCATATTTACGAATTACTTATTTTGAGTGATCTACTGTGAGATCCTCCCTTTTATGCTACAGTGCAAACATAAAAGCAAGGTTCTAATATGCATACTGTGCTAGTCCCATGATCAGTAGCTAGCACGCACAAACACAATTTGAAATCACAACCATGCAAAAGTTTTATATTTTATTTCAGCGGAAGTATTGATACAATATGACCGATGAGGTCGACTAAATACATAACAAAAGAATCAGAAGTCTTGTAGTTTGCCACATAATCCACAGGCAACTGACAAGGTAAAGCCTTAGAAAGAATCGTCGTTAATAATCCCGTTTTCCTGCATCGGAGTACCTGCTAAGGTTTCTTGCCTAAAAACAACAGTAATAGCAAGGGTGAGTACGTTACGTACTCAGCAGGACTTGTAGTGTTTGCAAACTCTAAAATATATGCAAGCTGAACAGAAAGTGGGTTTCTACGGTTGTTTTGCATAAAGCGAAATTTGAATTGCAAATACTGAATAATAGAGTGAAAGCGAAAATTGTAAAGGAAATGAAATAACAAGTATGTAAATACATAAGTAATATGTAAGAATAACATAAACGAAATAAGAGTCTCACATCCATTCGTGAGTGAAATGAAACAAATTATTCACGGCCCTTTGTGAATAAAATGTAACAAAATACCAACAGCCCTTCGTGAGTAGAATGTAACAAAATACCCACAGCCCTTCGTGAGTGATACAACGTCCATTCCCATTATAACTGTAATCAATTTAATTTTGCCAAGCACAAGGTACAACAGCTGAATTCAACCTTGCCAACGAAATATCAAGTATTGAATTATTTGTAAGGGTAAGCTCACCAAAACATTTATAAAAACAACTAACTAGTGTGGGTTCACCAAGTCATCTATTACCGTGGATATGGCTATTCGAATAGTTTTAGACTCAACAGAGTTTGTACAGCTTTACCCACAAGAAATGTCCTCCTTTTGTGGCAACATGTATTAGACACACTTCCTTTGATGTGCCGCCAGAGAGTTCATTATGAAACTGTTTGATTACTTGGACCTTAACTTTACACTAGCCCGATGCCGACTCACCCTGACTATGATGGAAGCCAAAAAGGTAAAAATTATTCCGGAGCCAGTGACCCACCAGGAATAATAACAGCCCCAAATCATAGCCAGGCGTACACCGTTACAACAGCAGATGCCAACACCTCGGTGATGACACCTCCCTCGAGCAAACCTATATCCGGAATGCCCGTGCTACAACTGCCTACCAATGTGCAAAGCTAATTCCCAAATAATTTAATAAGTTAAGACTGTCCCAGTCCAGTACTTGTGAATGTACGGTTATACTTGGATTACGGGACACTACGTTCGGTCCTTAATGTGACATGGGCAATACTTCACCCTATCTATGTACACGTTAAAACATGTACATCCGGCTATTGCCAATAATCACCCACGTCGAAATCATAGTTTTATTTTCAAGAAAAAGAAAATATCAATAACTACAATATTTTAACAGGTTCAAAATTAATGTTCATCATGTCCAACAATTTTAGTTTATCACGAACAGTATAACCATCCGTTCGTGTTCCCAATCTAAAGCATGGCTATGCATATGCATGTAATAATCGAATATACCCATTTTGACATCACGTGTCTATCCACGAGCTAGGGTTATCAAGGTTCACATATCAATACCAATTAAGGAAATCCATCAATGAGAGGTATATCTACCAGTACCCAATAACAATTTTATGGAACATAACATATGCAGGCAAGTTTTAATTAACATTTTAGTTAATTAGGAAAAATTAGGATCAATATGATCAAGGGGTGCTTGCCTTGCTATTTGTTGTCTTTAGCGACGAAGCCGAAGACATAATCTTGAAGTTGACGACGACGAAGTCCGAGACGTCGGATTGTACACGTCGTATAACAAAAAAGAATAACAAAAAGCAAATAACTCTTTCAATACGGGCAAAAGGAAATCAGATAGAAATTCAAATAATAATCATTACACAAAACAAGCATGGTTGCAGTTAGGGTTTTGTGATCGTATAAGCAAATGTGTTATTTCTTCGTTATAGTCTTTATTACTGATTAACGGTTTTGAGGGTTGCATCGAACACGACACCTATTTCTCATAATTCATTCTATTTTATTTTACGAATTCAAGAAGCTAAGATTGCAAATTTAAATATGTTAAATTTCGAATTCAAGAAGCAAAAATTGTTTGGATTAATAGAAGTATACATTGGTTACAAGTTTCTCAAACTTTACTATTCATAATATACCTTTCTTGCAACTTTATTACTAATGGGTTTTGCTCTATTTGGATTTAGATTCCAAGCAAGATGAAATAAGAATATTTTTCTAGATTACTGCAGATCATAACCTAAAGACCATTTCTAGGTTGTTCTTCACAAAATTTGTATTTAGACGAGATGTTTTACGGGCTCTCGAACAGGCTTAAATGATCACAAAGGTAACGTTAATTGGATCAAGTTCATTCTAAATTTGCAACCATACTATACATGTTCTTTCATTAGCTGGGGATTAGCTGGGGATATCTCTATGAGTGTTTTAAAGTTGGTTCTGCTATACTTCAATTTATATGAACTTAAACCTTACATTACATGCATAAGGATTATTTTTGCAAGATTAATTAGTATTAAACTAGGGGTACTCAAATACAGAATTTACAAACATTAATACTAGTACTTATTTCTAGAACTTATATTCTAATTATAGGGGTATGAAAGGTAAGGTTACGAGCAAAAGGGGTTTAAATCTAACAAAAGTTCATTTTACTTTGTGTGTGATATTTTATACCAGAATTGATTATTACCGTAGGGCCACGCATACAAATTTTTATTTTCAGGTACCAACTAACACAAAGTTCCTTATATGATTTACATGCATGTAAATCCATTCGAAAAAAAGGGTTGTTTCAGACAAATACTCTCTTAAGGTTTTGTGTTTATTTAATTCGACTGGTCGGCTTCTTTTGAACTATCATTGGAATTCATGGAAATTATCCAAAGGTCTTTCTTTCCTTCCTTCATCCGATGACCAAACATGTGATTAATCATGTGACTGAATGGCTCTACTTTGTCACATTGTTATTAAAGCATTACTCTAATTTAGAGATTACTGTTCAAGGGTCTTTAAGATACAAACATGTATATGGGCATCCTGAGTCGAACTATTTAAAGTTAACTTAAGATTTTAGAATTCAAGTCTAGAGATAATTAAACTCATTAAATCAATCTTTTAATTTATGAACTAGGGAATTAGGTTAATTAGGTTAGCCAGGTAGACAAATCCAGTAAAATTTACAAGAAGATTCATAAGCATATATGATTATTGATCTTAGGACAAGATTCTATTTGATCATTCTCTACTTAGTGAACTAGAGATTAAATTTACCCTAAACAACTATGTAGCATCCTTACACTAGGGTCAACAGTACTTAACATTGAAACTTTATAAGCAAGCATCAGCCAAAGGTGCTCCTATACCTTACGTTGGTTTCCAACTACCATAGTAACAAGGTCTAATATACAAGCTTCCTATTTTACCTTGGCTGGAATAGAGGGCTCCATGTTTTTGACTGGCTGACAAGGAGAGCCCACGGCACAGGGGAAAAAAACAGAGGAAGCGTGGCGTGGCCTCGCCGGCGACGAGGAAGGTCATGGCTGTGTCGGCTGGAGCCTGGTGAGCAGGAGGGGGTCGACAGGAATCCAGGGAACGGCTCAGATGTGCTTCGGCGGCAGCCGAATGAGCCCAAGGTGAGGTCAGGCGGTAGCCAAGGAGGGTGCTTGGCGCGATGGCGGGAGAGAGCCGAAGTTGGCCGATCGGCGGACTGAGGAGCTGGAGAAGGCCGAAGCGAAGTCAAAGGAGCGCTCGGCCAGAGCCGAGGCGGCCTAAGGTGGCGGCTCCACGGCGGTTGGCAGTGGCAGATGCAGGGCATCCGGGTGGCGATGGCTCAGTAGGGGAAACCTTCAACTGATTTAGGGATTTCGATCACTGAGGGATGAAGGAGCTTCCTGCGAATTTGATTGAGAAATGACGCAGCCAATGTGGAGATTGGCCGACGGCTTGGTTGTGCAATTTCTGGAAAAGAGAAGAAACGGGAAGAAACGAATCAGAGAGAGAGAGCTAAGGGATAGCACAGGAAGGCCGGGAGAAGGCTCGGGGCTGGTTTAAATGGGCGATGAAGGCGGTTTCTCCAGTGTCTGAATTGGAGATAGCGATGGCGGCATTCAAAGTCGGTTGTGTGCAAGATTTGTGTCATCGTGGCAGTGAAAATCAATGGCATTTATTGCCGAAGGAACAGAAAAATGGAGAGGGGAGAGAGCAGCAAGCTTGTTTTGGTTGTGCATTAAAATGGCTGATTCCAGAGTAGTCAACAATAAATGTGTCGCCATATTTGAGCTCAAGTGCACACTGCAGTGGCTGCATTTTCTCAGGAAACCTCTTGTCATGGATGGATTTTCCTTGGGTCTTTGCTGTCGTGTCATCAAAATCCCTGGTGTCTTCTTGCCATGGCAGAGGAATAGAATAGAGGGAGTAAAGCTCGGCCAGGGAAGAATAAAGAAAGAAAGATGGAAAGAAAGTCTGGAACCAAATAGCTAATGGGACCCACCTGGTTATGGCTGACAAGCGACAAGTTCATTATTCCTGGTCTGCATGTTTATTTATATTGGGGGGACCCACACGCTATGGAAGACACTTCTAGTTTTGCTTTTCGGACAGCAGGAGATATTGCAAGTTGACCATTTATTAAGAGGGTCAAATAATTAAGATAATTTTTTAAACTTTTTACTAAGTTACCTGGGCAAGTTATAAATTTACTGTAAAAAATTGGGATTAAAATTCGTAGTATATATTTTATTAAAATTCTGACAACCTGCTCTATACAGAATTTCTATTTCGGAATTTGATTTTATTAAGAGCACAAATCAACTTATAAATTTTTGAAACTTTTACAAAAGGTTTATAACAGTGTCAGGAACCTTCCATTAAAATTTCAACTCTAAAACTTTAGTATTTGTTTTCCAATAATTCTTTTACTACGTTTTGCAGATTTTCAAGATTGGAATGATTAAATGAGAATAAATAGTAAATGAAGTTAATAATTTTTGTAAATTTTTTTAGATAAGGGTAAGTTTACTAAGAGATCATGGTAGAAATTTCAGGCGCTGGAAATGTTTAGGATTTTCTTAGAAATTCTGACATGCACTTGGTCAAGGATAAGCTTATTCAATTAATTTATCCTATTAACTTGCAAATTGATTTCACACCTACTTTTGACCAGACAAGGGTGTCTTCTAGGGTATTCCAAGGTTATCTAAAATTTACTACGGTAATTTTAATCTTTTACCATTTTACCATTTTATCTTTTACCTCTTTATCTTTTACTTCTTATCTTTTTATCAATTCCCTTTTCAAAGAAGGAAAATCAATAAATAATTTTAGAAATTTATAAAATATGTTTATTCAAAATTAAGATCATCCTCGAATCTCATTTTAATAATTTGTTTTTTTGGAAAAGAATTTTCCAAATTAAATTTACTCTTTATCAAGTTTTAGGAAAAAGATACGAGGATAATAAATTTCAAATTAAATTCTTGATTCTAATCTAAAATTGCTATTTGATTTTATTTTTAAATCTTAGATTTTTATTTTTCTAATTTTTGAAATTGTTGGGATGTTACATCTACTGTATATGTATAAAGTGTTCTAGGTTTTGGGTCTGTGAGTTCTTATTTTGGCTTTTCAGCTCCTTGTTCTATCAGGGTCGGACCATCCACCAGTATACTGCAGACTGTAAGTAAATGGGTCTACGCGGTCAGTGACGTGCATGCATGAAGACCACCTGGCTCAGATAGTTTGTTGGTCAACCGTGGATGGTCCGCCGGTGCCAGGACTCGATCCATTCATTTTGAAATGCTAATTTCGTTGCGTTGTCGGTTTGCAGTAGCTGTTTAAGGGTCTAAACTTTTAGCGTGCACTCTTTGGAGAGAAGATTTTGGTGATCGTATTTAACTGTGACGTTTGTTCAACCCCTTCCTCTGCTAGTCGTCTCATCGTTTCTACACATTTTAGGCTTGTTTAGAAGCATCTCGACCAAAATCTATGTTGATGAATCGTAATTTTAGCCTAAAACTTCAGCTGGGTACAAGGCTCCCAAACAAGCCCTTACAGAAAGACCATAAGGTTCAAATTCAACCGAATCAACGCCGTGCCAACCCTTAAATTTATGGAATTTGCAATCTATCTCTCAAATTTAAATTCACAAATTAACATTTATGTGACGGCCCGCCTTTTTAGGGGCAGATCCGTACGCCTCGACAGCTACCCAGGATGATTAGCTGCCAGGAACCAAGCATGTTATTGCCAGGCAAAAGTCAAATTCCAACATTTTTATTCAATATAAGGCCTAACGGTCAGGGTTTTTACAGAAGAGGGCGCAACAGGGCCCGAATAACTTACAAGCAAAACACCGCACAGGCAGGCCTGAGCAAAAGACTAAGACCTCAAAACCAAATTGCCATCTACGCACTCCTGGAACGCTCCAGCTTCTTCAAACTCTGAGAGGGGGTTGCAAGGGTGAGTACGGAGTACTCAACAAGTCAAATCTGGAAAACACTGAATATTACATGCAAGGGTGTAGCACAATATTGGTACAAGGTTAAAGTATTTGTGGATGCAGTTTTATTTGTAACATCATTTTACATTTTAAAACACAATCCATAATAATAGTAATCCAGGGGGGTTCCATTCACAAAGTCATCACCATTAAACCACATTCTCAAACATGCACCAAGATCTACTTGAGCTAGGTTACGGGATTCACCCCAATTAAACTTAGCTTCATTTACCGGATGCACGGCGTATTCGAATACCATTTATTCACTCTGCAGAGGTGTTCAGCTTTACCCACAAGATTCCACGATCGTTAATGCCAACTCGAGTTTAACATGCAACTTAAATGCGTGCGGCCGGATCGAGGTTATCATAGCTTTTCGTTGGACATTTCCCTCTTTAGTCCCTATCCGGTAGAGTTTTGGTCCACATTAACCCGGGGTCCCCACTGGCCAGTGTGGAGTTCTTGGTCCCGCTTACTGTGGGCACCTACCATTGTGAACCCGGAATGCCACAGTTTCCTCGTGCACACTTCCGTTTCACCCCTCATAACCTTGGACCATCTCCCATACCCGGGAAGGTAACCCTGCTCCTATAGGTATTCCGAGGGAAAGTACAATGTACCGAGCTATGTTGAGTCAAGCCAACGAAGTTGACCGCCCAACTTTGTGGTTGAACGAGTTCTTAAGTTATTTACTTTGCTCAAGGGGATTATTATCCTTACATTGCCAGAGACCAAGCCATCGGGCCATCCACAAACCAATCCGGTACCAACTGTACCAGCCACCACAACCAACCATGGCATTAATCATCAGCTGGGGATTGGAACTCATCCACTCCGGGATTTATCCAATTCTGTCCCCCAAACCTTAGCACTTTTCCAAACAGAACCGAACCAAAGGTTCGGCAGCCTTTTATTTCCATTCTCAAAAACATTTAACTTAAACTAACAGGATAATAATAATTAATACCGGAATATCAATTAACCTAAGGTTACAATGATATAATTAGGTTCAATAATTTTCAAGGAAGTCTCATGAGCAAATCGGCATTAACTAAGTATCATGTCATTCTAAACTAAACAGATTTGCAATATTTCAACATACAGTAAAGTAATGTGTTAGAAAATAGTAATTAACTATAATAAGGCATGAATAGGTTCAACATGTTCAAAGGTGTACGGCTTGCCTTGCTGGCGATTGGATCGGACGAAGTGTCGTTGATGCGGTCGAAATCGGCTCTTTGTCGGGTCCGGCTCCTGTTCCGGGAACTGCGACGGCTCCTGGAATCGTCCAACGTCCGGATCTAACGTGAAAAGGACGAATGACAATAAAGAAACGAAAAACGAAAAGAAACTGAAACGAAAACGGAAACGGAAATCGGAACCGGGCCGAGAGAGAGAAAGGAAGGGCGATTTGGGCATTTTGGAATTTTGGAGACTCCAAATTGAGGAACGGAGGGCATTTTTGGACTCAGTGGCTCGAAACGGTTCGAAAAAGTATTTTTGGGGCATTTTTGGACTATCGGAAAATTATGGGTATTTTTGGGGTATTTCTGGATATTAAAAAGAATTAAAACGAATTTCTGGAATTAAAATCCGAAAAGGAAAATGAAACAGGGCACTATTCATTTGGGCCGCGCTGGGCCGGACTTGGCCTGGGCTTTAGCGCTGCGGGAGGCTTCTTTGGTCGCCCACTCTCACGGCAGGCCGTCTTGACACGTGGGCCGGCGTCGAGAGAGAGGAGAGGGCAAAGGGCTGACGGGTGGGCCATCTGGGCCGGGGGTGGGGGTAAAGGGTTTGGTGGCGCTGGCAGGTGGGGCCACGGGGTGCGGGGAGAGAGGGAGACTGGCGGGTGGGGCCAGGTGCGTGCGTGGGAGGTGGGCTGCAGTGCGAGTGGGCCACGGAGGCGAGAGAGAGAGAGGGGCGGCTTGTGGGGCCCAGTGGCGAGGCGGGTGGGGTCGGCGGCGGAGCCGCGAAGCAGCGGCGGGACGCCGGAACTGGGGAAGGCGGTGGGGGTTTTGCGATTCAACGCACGGGGGCGCAAGGGACCAAAGAAAAAAAAGGGGGAGGGAGTCCACCCAAACCTAGGGCGCGGCACGGGAGAAGGCGAGCGGCGGCGGAGCGGCTTGGCGGCGGCGCGCGGCCGGAGACGGGGAAGACGCTCGTGGAGAAGGCGCTGGAGTGCACGGGAGTGAGGGAGAGAGAGGGGAATCGAGGGAGGAGGAGGCGGCGAGCTCGGAGAGCCACAAATGGCGGCCGGAGCGGCTTTAAATAGCCGGGAGGAGGCAATGGAGTCGCCGGCTCCATCATTTTGACGGGACCGAACGGAGCAGCGACGATGGGACAGGCGAGCGGCGTCGCGGGGCTCGGGGTGGGCGCGGCGCAGGCAGCGGCGGGGCATGGAGTGCCCTAGAGGGCTAGGGCGGCGAGGGGTCACGCGGTAGCGAGCTCTGCCATGGCGAAGGTGCACGAAGCGAGGAAGACGCCTGATCTTGGCGCCTTGTCTTGGTAGCAAGGCGAGGGAAGCGCAAAGGCCGGAAATGGAAAGCGTAAAAGCACCGAAAATTTCCAAAAGCGGCAAAAACATAAATGGCTCCAAATCAAACCAAAAAAAACAGGGAAAATTCAAATAAAACCAAATTTGAAATTTTGAGGTTATTTCAACCTACCCCCCTTAAAATAAATCTCGTCCCCGAGATTCATTCCTCCTGGGCGAAAGGTTGCGAAACTACTGCTGCTAACCGGATTCCTTTTTCCAAGGTTTCCTTGAGTACATGATTCTTCCATCGTACTTGGTAAATTCTGACAGTCTTAAATTCCAAAGCTGCTTTCCATGATTTCCGAGATCCTGACCTGTCTCTTATGGAGAATCGTACTAGGAATCCAAATTCTTTGGGTAGCACTTGTCCTGACTGCTGATGGAACTGTCCTCTCTGAGGCATAATGTGAATTTCCAGACAAATCCCGAACCAAATGTAACTTGCATGCCATTCCTCTGATTCTGTCAGAATCTTCGTACGGTCCAGTCTATCTGGTCCTAGCTCCTTATTTTTCATCCAAAATGGCGTGGGTTTTGATGGTCGATATTTTTCTGACATAATTCCCTTTTTGGAGCCAGTGTATCCTTTCTCTTGCACTCAATTTATTGGTGGTGATCCTTTCACGGACTCTTGTATCCTGAACGAGCTGGGTTCCACTGCTGTGTAATCCTAGTCCTTTATTCTGTCCCAAGGGTTTAATATTTCCTTCCGTGATGTCTGGCTGTCTTGGTAACTGAGGTGGTGTGGAGGCTTTTGTGGACAGTAATAGGTGGCCTGATTGGGTCCCAAGTGTTTAGAGCGTAGGTTCTCGACATTTTCTTCAGACTTTGGTCGTTTCTTCTCTGCTTGTCTACCTGGCGGAGGGTGAGGTACTGTGTCAGAGTTCAAATCTGTCCTTTGTAGTCTTATTCAGACTTTCCCTGAACATTGAGCTAAACTAGCTCACAATCTGACTCAGGGGATTCTTTGGGGTCCGTCAATCTGGGTTGAATCTAATTGTACTAACTGGTTCATTCCAAAAGATCTCCCTGGTAGGTCAATCCATTAGTGATGTTACTTCTGTCGTCAATCCTTGCTGATTCTTTAGGTAACCTGGCGGCAAAGTCTTTTATTTTCTCTCTTATTTCTATACGGGCACTGTAAGTGGTGGTGGCAGTCTGGCTATTATTTTGGTGGTCCATCTTATACTTTACATCCCAATCCAATCACGTGTTTATTCATTACTTTCTGTCAGTATTCCTTTCTTCAATACTGGTATATCCTTGCGCTTCGTAGAGCGTCGACCATTTGGGTGGGTGAATTTTGTCAAAATCAATCCTCTTATATCCTTGTTTCAATAAACCAGTCTGTCTTTCCAGGAAGCCTTCTGGCCTTTCTGACATTGTCTGTGGTCTAAGCTGTGCGAACTCATTCTAGCTGGGAACGTGTCCCTTTTCTTTAAATCATTTAATGGCGTTCCTTCTTGTGCAAAACTTAGCCATCATGTTTACTTTTCCTCTGGGTGATTCCGATTTTGAGGTTGAAACTCAAGTCCAATTATTTTCCTTTATCGCCTATTCGGACTCTATTGTGTTCATTTGTAGGGCTGCTATTCTAGGGGTGCTGAGCTAAAGGTTGCTTATTTCTGGAATAATTCTTTGGCTAATTTCTTGTCCTATTATTCTCGGAAAACTTCTGACTCCTGTCACTGACATGGGTTGCTTCCATTCCATCATTACTTGGTTGTTGAGATCATTTTTATTCCACCTCTCAGTGGTGATGTGTCATGGGAAGAAATCTTATTTAACTCAGTAGTCACTTTTTTTTTCTTTTTTTTTTATCCTTCGCACAGTTCATGTGTCAAAAACAACTGCTTTATTACCAATATATTGTTCAAACCTTACATTCTTGATAGTACAAGTTGATCCAAATTTTTATCCCTTGGATCTCCATATCCAAGTTGCCACTTTCAAATCTGGCTATTAGTCTACTTCCGGTTGCTTGGAATTTCCAGCAATTCCTTATTAACGGTACTTGTTGCAATTGTTGTTCCTTTGGCGGTGACATGATTGGGCATCTTCGGCTGGTGTCTTTCATTTGTCCTATCTTGTATCTTATTCCTTGGGTATCTCTCGCCTGGCATTGCGGTGAACGGGTTACTAGTCATCGGTTGGTGGAGGTGAGGGTCTATCGGTTCGTCGTGGCTACCAGGGTCGATAGACTTTTCTTTGGGCAATTAAGCGCGTCTGAAATGTCCCATCTGCGCAATGATAGCATTTAGCCCACCTTGTGGGACAATTGCGAGCGAAGTGGTCTCCATTGCGGTTGTAGCACTTAACCGATTTGAATGAGGTTTCGCAGGTGTTGGGTGCTCTTTTTCTATTGAATGTTTCTTGTTAGGGAATCCTTGGGTGAGGACTGTGGTCTTTTCTCTGGCCTGGGTAGGAGTCGGTTTCCATGTCTGTTGAATTTTTCTCTTTCTCTTTTTCATCATTTTTAATTCATCCGGGCTTCTTCGATTGTTATCCATTTGTCCATTACTGACGACATGTCCTTTATAGCTGAGGTGTGGAACTTCAGGCTCCTCTGTAATTCTTCCAAAGATTCTTTTATCCTACTAGCTTGGGTGTCCATCTCCTAGGGACTATCATTGGTAAAGTAGTCGGATTCATGCGGATATCCCATCGCTGTACTTTCCTCTTGTCTGTCCAGATTTCCTTGGGTGCGTCCTTGAGGTTTTTCAACTAGCCGTTCGAAAATTCCTTCCAATAACTGCGTATGGTGCCTTTCCGTTTGTTGTCTGTTTCTTTCCATTATGGCCATTAATTGAGCTAGGTTGACTGGGTGATTTACTGACTCTTCATTTCTGCTCGAGCTGTCATGCAGGAATTTTGATCCAAAATTTGCCATGGTCTCAATCTGACTTTCTTTTCGGTCTGTAGCAGGGTTTTGAGGAAAGCGAAAAAGACGAGTAAGAATTTAGGGCATGGGGTGAGAATAGCAAGAATAGATGGGGCTCAGTTGAATTGAGGGAACCTTTGAATTAGACGGGGATAAATAGATAGTTTTAAGCAATCAAAATCACAGAAATAGAGAACTTAGCAATTTTTATAAGACATGGATCATGCACAAAACCATTTTAAGGTTCGGCATAATCCATTTTACATTACAAAAGCCTAAAACAAAGAAGGGTACAACTTCTACGACTAACGGTCTAATTACTGCTGACGGCATCATCCCCAAGCTGCTGGCGAAGATCGGCGGGGATTTTGAAATTTAGAAGGGCAGGCAAAACTTTAAAACAAGACCGGGAGGGATAAGAAGCTCTAAAGAAGACAAGCTAGCAGGGGAAGAAGGAGACAGCAATAATACTTATATTTTCGAAATTCATTTTGTTTGTATATCAAAATAAGTTTTGAAAGGTTTCCTAATCCAACTTAAGGTCTTAATCTATGGTCAAGCCAAGGCTCTGATACCACTTGTGACGGCCCGCCTTTTTAGGGGCAGATCCGTACGCCTCGACAGCTACCCAGGATGATTAGCTGCCAGGAACCAAGCATGTTATTGCCAGGCAAAAGTCAAATTCCAACATTTTTATTCAATATAAGGCCTAACAGTCGTGGTTTTTTTACAGAAGAGGCGCAACAGGCCCGAATAACTTACAAGCAAAACACCGCACAGGCGGGCTGAGCAAAAGACTAAGACCTCAAAACCAAATTGCCATCTACGCACTCTGGAACGCTCCGGCTTCTTCAAACTCGAGAGGGTCGGGGTTGCAAGGGTGAGTACGGAGTACTCAACAAGTCGTCTGAAAACACTGAATATTACATGCAAGGGTGTAGCACAATATTGGTACAAGGTTAAAGTATTTGTGGATGCAGTTTTATTTGTAACATCATTTTACATTTTAAAACACAATCCATAATAATAGTAATCCAGGGGGGTTCCATTCACAAAGTCATCACCATTAAACCACATTCTCAAACATGCACCAAGATCTACTTGAGCTAGGTTACTGATTCACCCCAATTAAACTTAGCTTCATTTACCGGATGCACTGGCGTATTCGAATACCATTTATTCACTCTGCGAGAGGTGTTCACTTTACCCACAAGATTCCACGATCGTTAATGCCAACTCGAGTTTAACATGCAACTTAAATGCGTGCGGCCGGATCGAGGTTATCATAGCTTTTCGTTGGACATTTCCCTCTTTAGTCCCTATCCGGTAGAGTTTTGGTCCACATTAACCCGGGGTCCCCACTGGCCAGTGTGGAGTTCTTGGTCCCGCTTACTGTGGGCACCTACCATTGTGAACCCGGAATGCCACAGTTTCCTCGTGCACACTTCCGTTTCACCCCTCATAACCTTGGACCATCTCCCATACCCGGGAAGGTAACCCTGCTCCTATAGGTATTCCGAGGGAAAGTACAATGTACCGAGCTATGTTGAGTCAAGCCAACGAAGTTGACCGGCCCAACCTGTGGTTGAACGAGTTCTTAAGTTATTTACTTTGCTCAAGGGGATTATTATCCTTACATTGCCAGAGACCAAGCCATCGGGCCATCCACAAACCAATCCGGTACCAACTGTACCAGCCACCACAACCAACCATGGCATTAATCATCATCCGGGGATTGGAACTCATCCACTCCGGGATTTATCCAATTCTGTCCCCCAAACCTTAGCACTTTTCCAAACAGAACCGAACCAAAGGTTCGGCAGCCTTTTATTTCCATTCTCAAAAACATTTAACTTAAACTAACAGGATAATAATAATTAATACCGGAATATCAATTAACCTAAGGTTACAATGATATAATTAGGTTCAATAATTTTCAAGGAAGTCTCATGAGCAAATCGGCATTAACTAAGTATCATGTCATTCTAAACTAAACAGATTTGCAATATTTCAACATACAGTAAAGTAATGCGTTAGAAAATAGTAATTAACTATAATAAGGCATGAATAGGTTCAACATGTTCAAAGGTGTACGGCTTGCCTTGCTGGCGATTGGATCGGACGAAGTGTCGTTGATGCGGTCGAAATCGGCTCTTTGTCGGGTCCGGCTCCTGTTCCGGGAACTGCGACGGCTCCTGGAATCGTCCAACGTCCGGATCTAACGCGAAAAGGACGAATGACAATAAAGAAACGAAAAACGAAAAGAAACTGAAACGAAAACGGAAACGGAAATCGGAACCGGGCCGAGAGAGAGAAAGGAAGGGCGATTTGGGCATTTTGGAATTTTGGAGACTCCGGATTGAGGAACGGAGGGCATTTTTGGACTAAGTGGCTCGAAACGGTTCGGAAAAGTATTTTTGGGGCATTTTTGGACTCTCGGAAAATTTTGGGTATTTTTGGGGTATTTTTGGATATTAAAAAGAATTAAAACGAATTTCTGGAATTAAAATCCGAAAAGGAAAATGAAATAGGGCACTATTCATTTGGGCCTATGGCCCAGGCAGACTTGGCACAGGCTTTAAGCCTTGAGGCTTCTTTGGTGGCCGACTCTCACGGCCAGGCCGTGCTGACACGTGGGCTCGGGCATCAGAGAGAGGGAGAGGGCAAAGGGCTGACGGGTGGGCCATCTTGGCAGTGGGTGGGGGGAAAGGGTTTGGTGGCGCTGGCAGGTGGGGCCACGGGGTGCGGGGAGAGAGGGAGACTGGCGGGTGGGGCCATGTGCGTGCGTGGGGAGGTGGCTGCGGCTGCGAGTGGGCCACGGAGGCGGAGAGGGAGAGAGAGAGGGGACTGGCTTGTGGGGCCCAGTGGCGGCGGAGTGGGGGTCGGCGGCGAGCCCGGCGCCTGAGCGGCGGGGCCGGAGGCCCAGGAAAGGCGGTGGGGGTTTTGCGATTCAACGCACGGGGGCGCAAGGGACCAAAGAAAAAAAAGGGGGAGGGAGTCCACCCAAACCTAGGGCGCGGCATGGGAGAAGGCGAGCGGCGGCGGAGCGGCTTGGCGGCGGCGCGCGGCCGGAGACGGGGAAGACGCTCGTGGAGAAGGCGCTGGAGTGCACGGGAGTGAGGGAGAGAGAGGGGAATCGAGGGAGGAGGAGGCGGCGAGCTCGGAGAGCCACAAATGGCGGCCGGAGCGGCTTTAAATAGCCGGGAGGAGGCGATGGAGTCGCCGGCTCCATCATTTTGACGGGACCGAACGGAGCAGCGGCGATGGGACAGGCGAGCTGTGTCGCGGGGCTCGGGGTGGGCGCGGCGCAGGCAGCGGCGGGGCATGGAGTGCCCTAGAGGGCTAGGGCGGCGAGGGGTCACGGGCGAGCTGGCAGAGCTCTGCCATGGCTGAGGTGCACGCGGGCGAGAAGACGCCATGATCTTGGCGCCTTGTCTTGGGCGCTGGCGGGGAAGCGCAAAGGCCGGAAATGGAAAGCGTAAAAGCACCGAAAATTTCCAAAAATGGCAAAAACCGCAAATGGCTCCAAATCAAACCAAAAAAAACAGGGAAAATTCAAATAAAACCAAATTTGAAATTTTGAGGTTATTTCAACCTACCCCCCTTAAAATAAATCTCGTCCCCGAGATTCATTCCTCCTGGGCGAAAGGTTGCGAAACTACTGCTGCTAACCTGATTCCTTTTTCCAAGGTTTCCTTGAGTACATGATTCTTCCATCGTACTTGGTAAATTCTGACAGTCTTAAATTCCAAAGCTGCTTTCCATGATTTCCGAGATCCTGACCTGTCTCTTATGGAGAATCGTACTGGGAATCCAAATCCTTTGGGTAGCACTTGTCCTGACTGCTGATGGAACTGTCCTCTCTGAGGCATAATGTGAATTTCCAGACAAATCCCGAACCAACTGTAACTTGCATGCCATTCCTCTGATTCTGTCAGAATCTTCGTACGGTCCAGTCTATCTGGTCCTAGCTCCTTATTTTTCATCCAAAATGGCGTGGGTTTTGATGGTCGATATTTTTCTGACATAATTCCCTTTTTGGAGCCAGTGTATCCTTTCTCTTGCACTCAATTTATTGGTGGTGATCCTTTCACGGACTCTTGTATCCTGAACGAGCTGGGTTCCACTGCTGTGTAATCCTAGTCCTTTATTCTGTCCCAAGGGTTTAATATTTCCTTCCGTGATGTCTGGCTGTCTTGGTAACTGAGGTGGTGTGGAGGCTTTTGTGGACATTAATAGGTGGCCTGATTGGGTCCCAAGTGTTTAGAGCGTAGGTTCTCGACATTTTCTTCAGACTTTGGTCGTTTCTTCTCTGCTTGTCTACCTGGCGGAGGGTGGGGTACTGTGTCAGAGTTCAAATCTGTCCTTTGTAGTCTTATTCAGACTTTCCCTGAACATTGAGCTAAACTAGCTCACAATCTGACTCAGGGGATTCTTTGGGGTCCGTCAATCTGGGTTGAATCTAATTGTACTAACTGGTTCTTTCCAAAAGATCTCCCTGGTAGGTCAATCCATTAGTGATGTTACTTCTGTCGTCAATCCTTGCTGATTCTTTAGGTAACTTGGCGGCAAAGTCATTTATTTTCTCTCTTATTTCTATACGGGCACTGTAAGTGGTGGTGGCAGTCTGGCTATTATTTTGGCGGTCCATCTTATACTTTACATCCCAATCCAATCACGTGTTTATTCATTACTTTCTGTCAGTATTCCTTTCTTCAATACTGGTATATCCTTGCGCTTCGTAGAGCGTCGACCATTTGGGTGGGTGAATTTTGTCAAAATCAATCCTCTTATATCCTTGTTTCAATAAACCAGTCTGTCTTTCCAGGAAGCCTTCTGGCCTTTCTGACATTGTCTGGCGGTCTAACTGTCGCAACTCAGATTCTAGCTGGGAACGTGTCCCTTTTCTTTAAATCATTTAATGGCGTTCCTTCTTGTGCAAACCTTAGCCATCATGTTTACTTTTCCTCTGGGTGATTCCGATTTTAAGGTTGAAACTCAAGTCCAATTATTTTCCTTTATCGCCTATTCGGACTCTATTGTGTTCATTTGTAGGGCTGCCATTCTAGGGGTGCTGAGCTAAAGGTTGCTTATTTCTGGAATAATTCTTTGGCTAATTTCTTGTCCTATTATTCTCGGAAAACTTCTGACTCCTGTCACTGACATGGGTTGCTTCCATTCCATCATTACTTGGTTGTTGAGATCATTTTTATTCCACCTCTCAGTGGTGATGTGTCATGGGAAGAAATCTTATTTAACTCAGTAGTCACTTTTTTTTTCTTTTTTTTTATCCTTCGCACAGTTCATGTGTCAAAAACAACTGCTTTATTACCAATATATTGTTCAAACCTTACATTCTTGATAGTACAAGTTGATCCAAATTTTTATCCCTTGGATCTCCATATCCAAGTTGCCACTTTCAAATCTGGCTATTAGTCTACTTCCGGTTGCTTGGAATTTCCAGCAATTCCTTATTAACGGTACTTGTTGCAATTGTTGTTCCTTTGGCGGTGACATGATTGGGCATCTTCGGCTGGTGTCTTTCATTTGTCCTATCTTGTATCTTATTCCTTGGGTATCTCTGCTTCTGCTGTTGCGGTGAACGGGTTACTAGCTGTCGGTTGGTGGAGGTGAGGGTCTATCAGTTGCGTCGTGGCTACCAGGGTCGATAGACTTTTCTTTGGGCAATTGCGTCTGAAATGTCCCATCTGTCTGCAATGATAGCATTTAGCCCACCTCGTGGGATAATTGCGGGCGAAGTGGTCTCCATTGCAGTTGTAGCACTTAACTGATTTGGGCTGAGGTTTCGCAGGTGTTGGTTGCTCTTTTTCTATTGAATGTTTCTTGTTAGGGAATCCTTGGGTGAGGACTGTGGTCTTTTCTCTGGCCTGGGTAGGAGTCGGTTTCCATGTCTGTTGAATTTTTCTCTTTCTCTTTTTCATCATTTTTAATTCATTCCGGGCTTCTTCGATTGTTATCCATTTGTCCATTACTGACGACATGTCCTTTATAGCTGAGGTGTGGAACTTCAGGCTCCTCTGTAATTCTTCCAAAGATTCTTTTATCCTACTAGCTTGGGTGTCCATCTCCTAGGGACTATCATTGGTAAAGTAGTCGGATTCATGCGGATATCCCATCGCTGTACTTTCCTCTTGTCTGTCCAGATTTCCTTGGGTGCGTCCTTGAGGTTTTTCAACTAGCCGTTCGAAAATTCCTTCCAATAACTGCGTATGGTGCCTTTCCGTTTGTTGTCTGTTTCTTTCCATTATGGCGATGGTGAGCTAGGTTGGTGGGTGATTTCTTGACTCTTCATTTCTCATTTGTCATGCAGGAATTTTGATCCAAAATTTGCCATGGTCTCAATCTGACTTTCTTTTCGGTCTGCAGCAGGGTTTTGAGGAAAGCGAAAAAGACGAGTAAGAATTTAGGGCATGGGGTGAGAATAGCAAGAATAGATGGGGCTCAGATGAATTGAGGGAACCTTTGAATTAGACGGGGATATATAGATAGTTTTAAGCAATCAAAATCACAGAAATAGAGAACTTAGCAATTTTTATAAGACATGGATCATGCACAAAACCATTTTAAGGTTCGGCATAACCCATTTTACATTACAAAAGCCTAAAACAAAGAAGGGTACAACTTCTACGACTAACGGTCTAATTACTGCTGACGGCATCATCCCCAAGCTGCTGGCGATGATCGGCGGGGATTTTGAAATTTAGAAGGGCAGGCAAAACTTTAAAACAAGACCGGGAGGGATAAGAAGCTCTAAAGAAGACAAGGTAGCAGGGGAAGAAGGAGACAGCAATAATACTTATATTTTCGAAATTCATTTTGTTTGTATATCAAAATAAGTTTTGAAAGGTTTCCTAATCCAACTTAAGGTCTTAATCTATGGTCAAGCCAAGGCTCTGATACCACTTGTGACGGCCCGCCTTTTTAGGGGCAGATCCGTACGCCTCGACAGCTACCCAGGATGATTAGCTGCCAGGAACCAAGCATGTTATTGCCAGGCAAAAGTCAAATTCCAACATTTTTATTCAATATAAGGCCTAACGGTCAGGGTTTTTACAGAAGAGGGCGCAACAGGGCCCGAATAACTTACAAGCAAAACACCGCCTGTGCAGGCTCGAGCAAAAGACTAAGACCTCAAAACCAAATTGCCATCTACGCACTCCTGGAACGCTCCAGCTTCTTCAAACTCTGAGAGGGGGTCGGGGTTGCAAGGGTGAGTACGGGAGTACTCAACAAGTCGTACGGAAAACACTGAATATTACATGCAAGGGTGTAGCACAATATTGGTACAAGGTTAAAGTATTTGTGGATGCGCTTTATTTGTAACATCATTTTACATTTTAAAACACAATCCATAATAATAGTAATCCAGGGGGGTTCCATTCACAAAGTCATCACCATTAAACCACATTCTCAAACATGCACCAAGATCTACTTGAGCTAAGTTACGGGATTCACCCCAATTAAACTTAGCTTCATTTACCGGAAGCACGGCGTATTCGAATACCATTTATTCACTCTGCAGAGGTGTTCAGCTTTACCCACAAGATTCCACGATCGTTAATGCCAACTCGAGTTTAACATGCAACTTAAATGCGTGCGGCCGGATCGAGGTTATCATAGCTTTTCGTTGGACATTTCCCTCTTTAGTCCCTATCCGGTAGAGTTTTGGTCCACATTAACCCGGGGTCCCCACTGGCCAGTGTGGAGTTCTTGGTCCCGCTTACTGTGGGCACCTACCGTTGTGAACCCGGAATGCCACAGTTTCCTCGTGCACACTTCCGTTTCACCCCTCATAACCTTGGACCATCTCCCATACTCGGGAAGGTAACCCTGCTCCTATAGGTATTCCGAGGGAAAGTACAATGTACCGAGCTATGTTGAGTCAAGCCAACAAAGTTGACCGGCCCAACCTGTGGTTGAACGAGTTCTTAAGTTATTTACTTTGCTCAAGGGGATTATTATCCTTACATTGCCAGAGACCAAGCCATCGGGCCATCCACAAACCAATCCGGTACCAACTGTACCAGCTACCACAACCAACCATGGCATTAATCATCAGCCGGGGATTGGAACTCATCCACTCCGGGATTTATCCAATTCTGTCCCCCAAACCTTAGCACTTTTCCAAGCGAATCAACCAAAGGTTCGGCAGCCTTTTATTTCCATTCTCAAAAACATTTAACTTAAACTAACAGGATAATAATAATTAATACCGGAATATCAATTAACCTAAGGTTACAATGATATAATTAGGTTCAATAATTTTCAAGGAAGTCTCATGAGCAAATCGGCATTAACTAAGTATCATGTCATTCTAAACTAAACAGATTTGCAATATTTCAACATACAGTAAAGTAATGCGTTAGAAAATAGTAATTAACTATAATAAGGCATGAATAGGTTCAACATGTTCAAAGGTGTACGGCTTGCCTTGCTGGCGATTGGATCGGACGAAGTGTCGTTGATGCGGTCGAAATCGGCTCTTTATTCGGGTCGGCTCTGTTAGGAACTGCGACGGCTCTGGAATCGCCCAACGTCCGGATCTAACGCGAAAAGGACGAATGACAATAAAGAAACGAAAAACGAAAAGAAACTGAAACGAAAACGGAAACGGAAATCGGAACCGGGCCGAGAGAGAGAAAGGAAGGGCGATTTGGGCATTTTGGAATTTTGGAGACTCCGGATTGAGGACCGGAGGGCATTTTGGACTCGATGGCTCAAAGCAGTTCGGAAAAGTATTTTTGGGGCATTTTTGGACTCTCGGATAATTTTGGGGTATTTTTGGATATTAAAAAGAATTAAAACGAATTTCTGGAATTAAAATCCGAAAAGAAAAATGAAACAGGGCACTATTCATTTGGGCATGTTGGCCGGACTTGGCACAGGCTTTAAGCCTTGAGGAGGCTTCTTTGGGCCGGCCCACTCTCACGGCCAGGCCGTGCTGACACGTGGGCCCGGGCGTCAGAGAGAGGGAGAGGGCAAAGGGCTGACGGGTGGGCCATCTTGGCAGTGGGTGGGGGGAAAGGGTTTGGTGGCGCTGGCAGGTGGGGCCACGGGGTGCGGGGAGAGAGGGAGACTGGCGGGTGGGGCCAGGTGCGTGCGTGGGGAGGTGGCTGCGGCTGCGAGTGGGCCACGGAGGCAGAGAGGGAGAGAGAGAGGGGACTGGCTTGTGGGGCCCAGGTGGCAGGGGCGGGTGGGGGTCGAGCGGCGGAGCCGGCGGAGCACGGGCGAGCGGGACGCCGGAACTGGGGAAGGCGGTGGGGGTTTTGCGATTCAACGCACGGGGGCGCAAGGGACCAAAGAAAAAAAAGGGGGAGGGAGTCCACCCAAACCTAGGGCACGGCACGGGAGAAGGCGAGCGGCGGCGGAGCGGCTTATGGCCGCGCGTCGGAGACGGGGAAGACGCTCGTGGAGAAGGCGCTGGAGTGCACGGGAGTGAGGGAGAGAGAGGGGAATCGAGGGAGGAGGAGGCGGCGAGCTCGGAGAGCCACAAATGGCGGCCGGAGCGGCTTTAAATAGCCGGGAGGAGGCAATGGAGTCGCCGGCTCCATCATTTTGACGGACCGACGAGCAAAGCGGCGATGGGACAAAGCGGCGGCGTCGCGAGGCTCGAGGTAGCGCGCAGCGGCGGGGCATGGAGTGCCCTAGAGGGCTAGGGCGGCGAGGGGTCACGGGCGAGCTGGCAGAGCTCTGCCATGGCAGAGGTGCACGCGGGCGAGGAAGACGCCGCGATCTTGAAGGCGCCTTGTCTTGAAGCGCGGCACAAGTGGGAAGCGCAAAGGCCGGAAATGGAAAGCGTAAAAGCACCGAAAATTTCAAAAAACGGCAAAAACCGCAAATGGCTCCAAATCAAACCAAAAAAAACAGGGAAAATTCAAATAAAACCAAATTTGAAATTTTGAGGTTATTTCAATTTAACCAAGGTTTACGCATTACTCATCCTCCGTATAGTCTCACACCTTCCTTTCTTTTTTTTCCTCCATTCCTCTTCACTCCAGAGCATCTATATATCCTATCTACCAGCGCTGGCGCATCCCCTTTAGCGTCGCCACTGCAACCATCCCTCCTCTTCTGCTTCTCCATTGCATCCCATTATCCCCTTTCCATTTAAGAGAGGAGAAATGGCATTGCCAAATAGACGCCTAAAGGTGCCTAGGTATCAAGGCGGTTGGTAGGCACCACTGTCGCCTTACTGAATTGATTACTTAGAGCAAGTATAATAAGGTGGCATAAGCGAGCTATAAAAGCTGCCACATCATATTTTTGCTTTGTTGGAAGAAAGAGAAGAGAAGAGAGAGAATAAGTGGGCTATTGTTCAATAGCCAGCTTTAAGCTGGCTATAACACAGATTCCAAAGAAGATGAGAGGATGGATGGGTGGACTATTTATTAATGTGTAGATTGTTTATACAGCTAACTTATTATATGGGTGAGCTTTTAAACGGCTGTGTATGATATGGCAACCACATATAGCCAGCAGTGAGCTATATTATTAGCCTTGCTCTTAGCAGGATGGTTTGACCATGCACCCGCACCCATGCAAAGAGATCGACAAATGAGTTATATTCATTGCTCAAGTAGTTTTCTTGTGTCTCAAGCATTGTTGTGAAAAACGGTTGACTCAATCGATTAGTTGGCTGATTAATTGGTGATGCCAACTTAATCGTCACGAAAAATTTAATCAAAGTGCAATTAACATAGTCAAACGATTAACTGACTTCATAATTCGATTAATCAGCCATTTTTTATTAATCATTCATTTTTCCTGTTTAATCATGAAAATAGATTATTTTTATTTACTAAGTACAATAAATTAGTTTATAATATTGTGTCATAGTGTTCATAGTATGTACCTTTTGAATGAAAGTATAAACAACAAAATGTAAAATATGTTTTGTAGAGTGATATTTTACAATAACATTGGGTAACTAAAATATTTCTAATTAATTCTAAATATAAATATGTATATATTAATAAGAATGTATAATTTTTCATTAAATTCCGATTAATCTGCCGTATTGTGATTAATCGCTTAGCGGTACCACGTCCATCCGTTGAGTGCATACACTTTTTCACAACACTAGTCTCAAGGTGTGACTGTGCATAGTTGATGTAACTAAAAATGGTCAATAAATTTGAATAAACTTTTAATAATAATAGGTTAATTATGATATTTTGAGAATAATATATAATAAACTGTCATAATATTAAAACTGAAGGAAAAAAATATTTTTCAACTTGTTTTTTATGTATTTAGAACAAGGGTTCAACACATAACTCATGGTTAAACTTCGACAGTTACCCAACGAAAGTAGAATGCTTCAAAAGAAGAATCAGAAGTATGTTTTGCAGCAACTCGGAGCAAGAACTGATTCGCAGTGATGGTGATGGTCACTTCAAGGGCAAAGAATTTAGAGAGCTAGCTAGATCTTGGACCACACTAGAGAAGATCTATGTCATACTCATAAGACAAGCAAAGGTATGGGAATCTAAACCTTACTCTTTTGTGCGCTATCAGCAAAGAATTTTATGTCTACTCTTCATCATGAGTGAAAATGGTTCGGATAATTATTTACATCCACGTTTTTAAGAGAAATTTTATAGTACATTATACTGGTAGTATATAGTGTGTAGTAGAAATTATATCTAGCTATTGATTTGTTAAATGTATTTCTACTACTATACTACCAAAAGAAATATAAATAAATACTAGCTAATTTGATCCATTAGATTAAAAAGAATGAACGGTCCATATTGAATTTAGTGTACCGTATCAGAGCTCAAGAAAGATATGAATACGAATTCAAATGCTGATAAATTCAATACAAGTATATTAAGCTAATCGTATGTGCTGCGAATTTTAGCAGATATTCCATTGGAATCACGGGTATATTCAAAACACATTTTAAAGACGGATTTGGATGGAGTTAAACTGTTACTTGCAAGGAAAGATCGATCTTATCTACTTAGTATCTTATTGTATATAATCTTAGTGTACTATATAATCTTATCTACTAGTATCTTATTGTATATAGTCACGGGTAATTCTATTTTCCATATAATCTACATGCTCACATGCACACTTGCTCTCCGTCGAAGCAAGCATCTATTGGCACCCAAAACTTGGCATTTACTCCATCATTACAAGCATATCTAAATATGGGTGCATCAGGGCAGGACCACATATGTTCCATGTGGTGTGCTCGTGTATCCACCTAATGTAAATGAGGCCACTGAGAAATGTTGAGGACATTGGCAGGGAAAATGTGACAGCAAACCAAAGGTAACATGACGCTATATTGTTGCTTTCCTTTTGTCTGCAAAAATACTTTCTAGCTTATTGTAATGTTGATGTGTGTATCCATTCTGTTTATTGTAAATGAGATATATTATGTATTAACTAGCCGAATTTTCCGTACAATTGTGCGGCTAGATACATACATTTATATCTAAACATAGAGTTGTACCTGTTATACAATTCTATTGCTTATAATATTTCTTATATAATTATAACATATCTCATACTATATGCCTGTTTAATTTTTATTATTATATTATGGACCCATGATAATATTTTTCTTTTTACTTCGATTAACGTAGTAATTTTTAGCCTTTGAGAGTCAGCATTATGCCTTTTTTTCCCTATCATTTTCATGTTATAATAGATAGATTGCGATGAGGAATCCTTCTGCAGGCAAACTTTTTCAGCAAAGCAACCTTTGATAAAACAAATAGGTTAGGGTTCTCTAGAAATAAAATATTGTTCACGGTGGATCACTAAGTAATAAAAGTGTAAAACATATATAAATTCAAACATGGTAGTCACCCTTATTTGAAAACGTTCTCTCTATCACCCACGAATGAAAACATGACAATTGCTTATTAATTTCGTAAGGTTAGACCTAGAGTTTGTAGCAGTTCTCATCACAGCTTTGTATACGTGTAATATATTAAATTATTAAAACGATGTTGAAACAAACTTCCATGTTCACTTTCACAGGCTAGAAACTCTCGCGTTAAATAGAAAAAAAAAGTTCTACATTGCTTATTTTAGTGGGTTCAGATTATAACGTTGCAAATTAATCTCATATATATATATATATATATATATATATATATATATATATATATATATATATATATATATATATATAACTGTTATAGCTATATTGAAAGATCGGAATGGCGATCAGAGGGGGGGTGAATGATCCCAAAATAAAACTTCCCCATCTATTGGACAAATAGCATCCAACTAAAAACCTCTCTTACAAGGAATAAGGAACCTGGAGCAAAAATTCTCTCCTGGAGCAAAAGAGCAAATATGTGATCTAGACGTGCTCGTGGGATTTTGAAGATCAAGATAAACTTGGATACCTTCCCACGAGTCACAGCAAGCTAGAGGTCACAAAGAAACCCATCAAAACACGATCAAACAAGGATTCATCAATGGAAACATAAGAGATCGGTTTCTCGCAAAACTCGGAACAAGGAATGCCTAGAGGATTGGGATATGATCTAAGTGAAGACTCATCCAATCAATCTCTCATCCTTGGCACTAAGAACCGTAAGCAAGTAGAAGGAGGAGACAAATCCAACTTATGGAATTTAAATTAAGTAGAATGTAAAGACTGAATTTAAATTACATAATGTAAAGACTGAATTTAAATTGCGTAATGTAAAGACATAATGTAAATGCAGAATTTAAATTCAGAGTGGAGAGAATGTTTTTGTATTTCTTTTCTTTAGAAGTTTTTACAAAGCCTCACTTCATGTGGGCAAAGCTCAAAAGAGCACACACAAACTTCAGGGAAGAAGGGCACCCCTTCCCCTCTATTTATAGTGTTCTAGGATCAATTCCCACCCTTGGATGTCTTGCTTCAACCCTAAGCTAACTTCCAAGGGTCAAGATCCGATCCCACACTTTCTCTCCCATGGGTTGCACTGCTTCACTTTTACACATGCTTTCTCAAAGCATCTTTAAGTGATCAGTTTAACAACCCTCTCACAGAAGCTAACTTGACCACTACTTTAGTTCTAAAGACCAACAACACCTTGGTCTACTAGACCTAAAAAGCCTCAAGCTTAGCAGACACTTTGTCTCCTTGCCTCCTTGGACTGCACTGGCTCCATCTCCGGTCATCTTCCGGCGACCTCCGGCCATCTTGAACCTCCGGCAACGCTTGCCTAGTTCTGACCTCCCTTCGCCTCACCATGATCACCAAACAGAGCCCTGCATCCATCATAGACAAGAAAAACACATCACATAGCATTGCTCAAGAATAATATTAAATTTTCGTCAAAGCTCAACAGAGCACAAAGCATCTACGGCAGACCATCATTTTTGGTCCTTTGTGAATGCACTTATCTTCCCGATTTTTTTATGATTTTTTCTGTCACTCAAATGAAAAACTTGTCAACATTAAAAAGATGAGCCATGAAATTATCTACAACTTTCATGTAGACTAAATAATTTTTCGAGCACGGGAAGACCTCCAAAATCTCGAATTACAGAATGGTCTGTCGCGAATGTGATTTTCGGGTCCGTCGCAAATGCCCTTGCCTTCCCGATTTTCTGTGATTTTTTATGTTGCTCAAATGAAAAACTTTTCAACATGAAAAAGATGCGTCTCGACATTCTCTACAACTTTCATGTAGACCAAATAATTTTTCGAGCACGGGAAGACCTCCAAAATCGCGAATTACAGAACGGTCTGTCGCGAATGCGATTTTCTCTGTTTGTAAAACCACTTGGTCCGACGTAAACATGATTTTTCACCTTTTGGTCCGACGCAAATGTGAAACTCTCTGTTTGCAAACCTTTTTGGTCCGTCGTAAACATGAAACTCTCTGTTTCTTGACCCGATGCAAAAGAGATGGTCTGGGACAAGTGTAAAGTCATTCCTAACTGAGTCCGACGCAAACATAGGTCATTTATAAACTTGGTCCGACGCAAATGGAAAACTCTCTGTTACTTGGTTCCTTGGTCCGGCGCAAAACAAAATACTTTTAATTTGAAATCCATGTCAAATCCAAATCAAATCAAACTCAAACCTGAGCAACCCAAGCTCAAAACAAGTCAAATACTCATCACAAACAAGGATGAACCTCCACATGGTCCTTCAATCTCCCCCTTGATGAGTATATTGACAAATCACACAAAAGGCATAATTTGAGTTTGAAATTAAAGAAAGTAAGCAATTTGAGTGCCAAAGATCATACTTGATCCATTAGAAATAGAAATCAAGTTCATGATCAAGTAGATAAAAAATTTCCAGAGCTCAACACAAGATGGAACAGTTTTTCGACAACAGCTCTAAAAACCAAGAAATCTTTCAAGAAGTTCAAAATTGCTCATGATCCAAATGCAAGGACAATTGTTCAACATGATCATGAGAAAGCATTTTTTTTAATTCTTCTTCCCTCTAAGATGCCTTTTGAACGTTTTCTCCCCCTTTTGGTAATATAGGCATCAAGAGAGCAATTTTCGGATGAAATGCAACCTAGAAGAGCTTTGAGGATTATGCAAGTGACCACTTAGACAAAGTATGACACAAACACTACTAGAAAAACGATTATCAACGACGGGAGATACGGTCGTTAAAAGTCCATATGTGGTCGCTAAAAGTCATTAACGACCACAAAATTGTGGTCGTTAGCCGTCGTTAAAGCCTCCGTCGTTAATAGTATTAACAACCACATACAAATTTCCATCGTTAATTTTTTTAACGACGAGATGGTATGTCCTCGTTAATTATGTACTATAAACAACCACATTTCTAGTATTAACAACCACACTTTGGTCGTGGCTAGCTAACATTCAAACAGCCGCAGCTGTAGCATTAACGACCACTCTATAGTATTAACGACCATATTATTACTGTATAAGAATAGTCCCAGCTATATATATTAAGTCTTGATCATTCAGAAATAATGAACACTTCCATATGTTTAAGACAACATTTTTTCTGTCAAAACATCGAGGATCCACAACAATGAATAAAAATCCTTTTTATTGCAATCCAAAAGTACAATCAGAGCACACACGTTCATATCAAATGTTATGGACAACGATTCAAATGAAATTTGAGCTCTACCTATCTACTAACAGTAACGATGTACATCCATATAATGCAAATAAAAAAAGAAAAATATATGCCACAAAACGATAAATTATATTCCTTCACAGCAGCAACCTCCTGGCGCAGTAGCTCACAGACAACCTTCACAGCAGCAACCTTTGCGCAGTAGCTCACAGACAGCAACCTCCAATCACTGAGAAATATGTTAGTAAAACCTCCAGGTCAGGTCAACTGCACATATAAAGTCCATCTTACAAATTTATCAATATGTCATGCATGGGTACCTATTGTTAATTAGTACACTCTAGTTGGCATGCATGTGTGAGATTCTGTACATATATATCCAATATCTATATATCTGACAGAAAATTATACAACTAAAAGTTTATATTAGTAAAAACCTCTAGGAGCATATATTGAAAAAAAAACAAAAATTCAAATGGAACAAAACATGGAAGTTCAAGCAGTGTCCTAAAGTTAAAGACATGAACCTTTGCAAGAAGCGTGTGAGAATACCCTGGTTCAAGCAACAGTGTCCAAACATGGAAGTTCAAGCAGTAGTGTCCTAAGTTAAAGACATGAACGCTTCTGGTTCCTCACCTGTGAGAAATCCCAGTCTGCGGGACATTTCTAACACACCAGCTCTGTCTCTATTTGCACAGGCAACTACCTGCTCGGTAATACCACAGATCAGACAACCATCAGTAATACCACAGATAAGAAATTACCTGTGAAGAAGCACTCAGCTCTGAGCTTTTCTCAACCAAGCTATCCAACCTCTCTCCACTTTCAAGGACACTCAATAGTTTTATGTTGTTCAAATATTCAAATGTAAACAATTCAAATTAGCAACAGGTTGATCACAGTCCCATTAAACAATGGTGAGATAGTGGTAGTCGAGAGATCATATCATCAAATCATTATTTTAAATTATAGCACAAGATACCGTGACCAAGGTTACTCATAGAGTATGCATGTAAGGTCATAAAAATTAATTATTCTCCTTGATAGAGCTCTTTATTTTACCTGGTGAGGAGTTGTTGATCTAGTGCAAAAATCCAAATATATCAAGTGGAATCGGAGGAGGGTGTGCTGCTGAAGTTAGAGGCTCTTCTAGCAGCTTTGGCCCAAATCAGGAACAAGCAAAATGTCACAAAATTAACAATTTCTCAAAGGTTCAAGCTGATCCATGAATAAATATTAAAGGCCATGGCTTGCTGTTGATAAAAGTGGTGAGCAAAGTTCATCTCGAGATCCACACTAGTACGACGTAGTAGTAACTTGATTATCTAAGTGACCTTTACAACAAGCAATCAGAAATCAAGACAAACCTAGATTGTATTCTTCTCCCTCTTCCTGTGTGAAAAATTAACAATTCGAGCAAAACTGAAACACATATGTAGAGTTAACCCAAGAACAGCAAAGCTAAAACACGGAGCTGTATCACCTAATTAATCCTCTTCACTTTGTACAAAATTCCCAAATCTTCTAATACATATTTGCTTTGAACTGGGAAACTGATAGTTGATCCATGGACTTTTGCTCCAAAACTCTTAAATATTCCAGTCTTTCCAGCAGGTGCCAACCAAATTGACCTGTATTTCTAGCATAAATAGCTCCAGACTTAATTATTATTTATGCATAGAACCAATTATAAGTCCTAGAAACATAGCTCTCAGTCACATCTTCAAACCAAATTGAAATGTTCGCAGGAAACACATAGACGTAAGGCTAGAAATGATAGTTGATTACAGGGACATCTATGTGTTTCCATAGCTAAGATTAGTGTTTCTGATCTACATGTAAGGCTAGAAATGATATCCGTAAAGTATGTGCACAACAAATGGAACAGGCATGTCGTAAATCCAATGATGGCTCAAAGTCCAAAATAGAAAATATCTTGAAGCACAAAATACATACTGTTTTGTGACCATACAACAGTGACTATCATTCTTGATGAAGATCCTGAATAATTGACAACACACCTAAGCCATGTAACAACATAAGTACATCAGAAAGAAAATGACGACTCCAATATCATACAATCCATATACAATCATGTATCTACGCTATATTGAAAATATATCTATATATTTATATACAAATTTTCAATATGCCGAAAAAATGAGGTAACAGTCAATAGCCAAGGAATAAAAAATTAGATCTATACACATGAACCAATCATGTTCTGTAATGGATGGGCTGCAATTAGCTTCGTCATAAAAAAAATTAACATCACAATCATAGATTCGATCAGAAAAACCCTAACATGCGATCATTACATCTAGATCCAAAAATCGGGGAATAGCCAAAATATGTATACCCGATCGGATCCTTTTAATTTCTTAATACATCTCAAGCAAATTAAAACAACATCATACCAAATAATACATCTCAAGCAAATTGAAACAAAAACATACCAAACAACAGCATCTTGATGTCGATCGGGAGGAAGGGCACGCTCAGGGGAGGGGGCGCTGGCCGCAAGGGATGTCGATCGGGATCGTGGAAGGGGTGCGCGCAGGGTAGGGGGAGCTAGGGCCAGATCGATGTCGATCGGGAGGAAGGAGCGCGCGGGGGGAGGGAGAGCTGGCCTGGGATGTCGATCGGGAGGAAGGGCACACGGGAGGGGATCGGGAGGAAGGAGCGCAGGGGAGGGGCAGTGAGGCGTCGGCGCTGGCGATGGAGAACAAGCAAAAGCAAGG
Source organism: Rhipidocladum racemiflorum (assembly GCA_036346355.1). Classification (NCBI taxonomy): domain Eukaryota; kingdom Viridiplantae; phylum Streptophyta; class Magnoliopsida; order Poales; family Poaceae; genus Rhipidocladum; species Rhipidocladum racemiflorum. The sequence goes on from CM070582.1 coordinate 21,046,858, forward strand.
ATCGATGGAGCACAGGCACAGCGAAGGGAAGGAAAGGAGAGGAGGCCATATAACAGATTGTTTCTTTATTAGGAGGAGTCGGGAGTTTGCGCCCAAACAAATTGGCTGTCCCGCTTTTTTTACCCATCTTATGGGTGAGACAACGACGGGAAACATAGTGGTTGTTACGGGTCTATTTTTTTGCAAGGGCCACTTCACAAAATCTATTAACGACCATAATTTTTTCATGGTGGTTATTTATTGGTCGTTAATACTGTTAATTCTAGTAGTGAAAGCTACTCATGTTTAGATTATGTCATCCTAAGTCATATCCAATGGCATATTTCAATTTTTGCTAACTAGCTTAAAAGAAGTTATATTACTTTGGCATGATTTCAACAATAGCAACACTTAGCATAACTTCAAGACTAGAAGCAAAGCCAACCACACGAGCAAATGGATATACTAGAGTTCAACCTAGTCAACACTTTGGGAAACTACAAGTCCATAGGAGAAACCTCATGCTCAATCATCTCTTTAAATGCAAATTTTTAGATTAATGCTCATCAAGCGGTATGAGAGAGTTAGGCTTAGTGAAGCACATCCTCGACTAGGAGCCATCGACAAAGGCCTCCTAAGCTTCACTCTCCTCCACAAACCTTTAAGGGTTTAGAGAGTTTATCCGAGAGAAACACAACCTCGACTAGGAGCCATCGACATAGGTCTCCTAGGCATCACTCTCTTCCTCTAGTTCTTTTTGCATTTTTTGGTGTATTACTCAAGCCATTAGCAACCATCTCAAGCAAGAAGCTTAAAAGAGTGGTTTTGGTCATACACACTTCATTCCAAGTTCATCCCAAGTGCAATGGGAAGCAGTCTCGTGAATGAAGAGTGTTGAGTTCAATTTTAGCACAAAAGAGTCAATTTGTATTTTCAGCACTTAGATTCATGAGCATTGTTGAGGATTCTAGAATGAAACAATGTAGCTAACCCAAGTTGCTCTAGGGACTCTAGTAGAAACCCATTATTTCAATAAGCATGGCATAAGCATCTAGTGAAGAAGTATAGCAAGTAAAAGCAAGGTTTCATCAAGTTTTCAGGAAAGCTCAATTTTAAAATGTTGGCTAGTTTCACATGTTATACCAAATTGGATATGACCTAGATTAGCAAATATTTTCAGAAAAGTAGCTAGGTGCAACATATCTCAATTTTATCAATTGCATAATAGACAAAGCTCCTAAATGAAAAACAAGTCTATATGCAATGCAAGAGAATCAATTCCAAGCTCCCCCTCAACAAGTGAGTCGATTAAGCACAAAATCTGATTCAAGTTGAGTTATTAGCAATTTTAGATTCAAAAAGACGAATTGAACTCAACTGAAACCAGAAAGACAGAAATGAGGAGAAGGAATCAAAAAACTAACAAATGGGTAGTGTCGGCGTATTTTACGCCAGGGTCCCCACTCCCCCGCAGTAAAAGAGACCACCGGGCGGGCAGGGTGCGTCTGGGCACACCGCCGCAGGCAAGCAGCAACACCCCGGCATGGTCGCCCCAGTGGACAGGTGGCGGCCAGGCCACGCCACTGGGCGCCCAAGGAGGTGGTCGCCCAGGGGACACGTGGCGGACAGGCCACGCCCTAGGGCAACCGGCGAGGTGGTCGCCCGGTGGACAGGTGGCGGCCAGGCCACACCACTGGGCGCCCAGGAAGGTGGTCGCCCAAGGGACACGTGGCGGACAGGCCACGGACTCCACGGCAGGGTGTGAAGCCCTATCTTTCCTTGACGCCTACTCCGGGTATCATCAGATAAGCATGGCGCGGGAAGACGAAGAGAAAACCGCCTTTGTGACTCCTCTCGGAGTATACTGCTACGTCAGGATGCCCTTCGGGCTGAAGAATGCTGGTGCCACCTACCAACGGGCCATGCACCTTGTGTTTCGGCCCCAAATAGGAAGGAATCTTGAGGTGTACGTTGATGATCTAGTAGTAAAAACAAAAAAGGCCGATGAGCTTGTCCAGGACCTAGATGAGACCTTCTCTCGCCTCAGAAAATACTGTGTAAAGTTGAATCCCGAGAAGTGTGTGTTTGGAGTCTCATCCGGGAAGCTACTCGGGTTCTTGGTCTCCAGCCGCGGGATCGAGGTTAACCCAGAGAAGATAGAGGCAATTGAGCGGATGCAGCCGCCGACCCGCCTCAAGCAACTGCAATGCTTGACTGGCCGGCTGGCCTCCCTTGGCCGGTTCGTAGCTCGTCTGGGGAAGAAGAGCCTGCCGCTGTTCAAGCTGTTGAGGAAGACCAACTCGTTTCAATGGACCTCGGAAGCCCAGCAGGCGTTCGAAAGCTTGAAGCAATACCTCTCCTCTCCCCCGGTGCTGGTCGCCCCTGAGCCGGGTGAGCCACTGCTGTTGTACGTGGCTGCTAGCCCCTCCGTCGTGAGCGCGGCGCTGGTGGCAGAGCAGGAGGGCGTCCAACGGCCGGTCTACTACGTCAGCAAGATGCTTCACGACGCCGAAACAAGGTACCCTCAGCCTCAGAAGATGGTCTATGCGGTGGTGGTGGCGTCAAGAAAGCTGCGGCACTATTTTTAAGGGAGAGAGACCACAGTGGTCTCCTCATACCCCCTGCGCGAGATCCTCCACAACCGGGAAGCAGAGGGCCGCATCGCAAATGGTCCATCGAGCTGGGGGAGTTCGGTGTCAAGTTCGCTCCTCGCACCGCGATAAAGAGTCAAAGGCTGGCGGACTTCGTCGTCGAGTGGACTCCAGCTGAGTCCGAAGCCGATGAGGTCCCCGCGCCCTCCCCCTGGACGCTCTTCTTCGACGGGTCCTTCAGGCTTGAAGGCGCGGGGGCTGGGGTCCTCCTGGTCTCTCCGACCGGGGACCTCCTCAAGTACACGGTCGTCCTCGACTTCAAGGCCACTAACAACGTCGTCGAGTACGAGGGCTTGCTGGCCGGGCTTCGGGCCGCCGCAGCCATAGGCGTCCGGCGCCTGCAAGTAAAGGGCGACTCCCTGTTGGTCGTCAATCAAGCGAGGAAAGGTTTCTCCTGCCCTGACCCCGTCATGGCGGCGTACCTGGCGGAGGTCAGGAAATTGGAACGGCATTTCGAAGGGTTGGGGTATACTCACATCCCCCAGCGCGACAACCATCTGGCGGACGAGCTCGCCCAGCTCGCCTCAACCAGATCCCCTGTGCCGGTCGGGGTCTTTGAAGAAAGGCTTCCGCGACCGTCCATTGCAGCCCTCGTTTCGGGTGGGGATGATGGTGATGCCGCTTCAGCCCTCGCCTCCGGAGGGAAAGTGGTTCCGGCGGAAACGCCCGGCCAGGCGGAGTACCCGGACGACCACCTCGTGGTCGCTGTATTTGACCGGGAAGGCACATGGATGGATCCGATCCTGGCCTACCTGCGGGATCAAGTGTGCCCCGACGATGATGCGTCAGCAGAGAAGGTAGCACGAAAGGCCAAGTGCTATACCCTGGTGGGCGGGGACCTGTACCACCGGGGTAAGAACGGAATTCTTCTGAAGTGCATCACTCGGGAAGAGGGGAGCAGTTTGCTCTCGAATATCCATGGAGGCGTGTGCGGGAGCCATGTGTCCGGACGAACGATGGCGGGAAAAGTTTTCCGTCAAGGGTTCTATTGGCCAACCGCCCTCCAGGATGCCTGCGAGATGGTGAGGAGATGTGAAGCGTGCCAGTTTCACGCCAAGCAGATCCACCAACCAGCCCAGGCCCTGCAAACTATCCCGCTCTCTTGGCCCTTCGCGGTCTGGGGGCTGGATATCCTGGGCCCGTTCCCGCGGGCCACAGGGGGCTACACCCACCTGTTCGTCGCCATCGACAAGTTTACTAAGTGGGTGGAAGCCGAGGCGATGGAGTCTATCACCGCCGCAACTGCGGTCAAGTTCATGCAAGGGATTTTCGCCCGTTTTGGGGTCGCCAACCGCATCATCACCGACAACGGCACACAGTTCACCAGCACGGCCTTCTTGGATTTCTGCGAAGAAATGGGCACCAAGGTCTGCTTTGCCTCGGTCGCCCACCCCAAGAGCAACGGCCAAGTCGAGCGGGCCAATGCGCTGGTACTGAAGGGCCTCAAGACGCGGGCATTCGATCGACTCCGCAAGCGCGGGGCCCGGTGGGCGGAAGAACTCCCGGCAGTACTGTGGTCACTTCGGACTACCCCTAGTCGGGCCACCGGGGAAACGCCCTTCTTCCTGGTCTACGGCGCGGAAGTTGTTCTCCCATCGGAGCTGGAGCTGGGATCACCGCGCGTCGCTGCGTTCGTGGAAGAAGACCAGGAAGATCTGCGTCGGGACGACGTCAACCTCCTGGAAGAAGCGCGAGATCAGGCGGCTTTGCGCGCTGCAAGGTACCAGCAAAGTCTCAGGCGGTACCACGCCTCCCGGGTCAGCGAGAGAACACTGGCAGTAGGCGACCTGGTCTTGCGAAGAATCTAGTCGCATGCCGGGTCGCATAAACTGTCTCCCCAGTGGGAGGGACCTTTCAAAGTGGTCTCGGTCTCTCGTCCCGGGGCGGTCAGGCTGGCCACTGAAGACGGTGAAGAACTGGCGAACTCCCAGAATATAGAGAATCTGCGCAAGTTCTACCCTTGATAGGTTGTAAGTCCTAGGCCCCGTTCCCCGACCGGCTGGAGTATGTTTTCCTCTCCACCGCGGGTCGGGGGAGGCCTTCCGTTTGAAATTAAATACTCATTCTCCTTATCCGAAGCAGTTGTTCGTCCCACCCTCTTTTCGCTCTTTTGCCGCCGGTCGGGTGGTGCCAGGGCAATCGCCTCTGGTACCCTACCGCCCTGCGAAGCCCCAATAGCAAAAACAGGACCACTAAGTGAGATCGGCGCGCGGGAGTAGGTGGTTGGATGGCTAGTTCAGCACGATCCCCAGCACGGTCATGACACTCCGGGTGTCCCCGTGGGGGTCGGCGACTTGAGCACCAGTGCCAAGAACCTAAGGCCCTGCCCGGACTCACTAAGTGTTCGCCCCCTAGAGGCTATTTGGGAGTAAAAGTTTTGCTAGGGTAAGGGGTACAAGAGAAATGATTCCCTGGCATAAGACCTTAAGTCTTTAAGCGGCCCCGTGTTGGCTCGCGCGAAGCAGGAAAGATTGCGGTAAAAGGGATCTTTAGGTAATATAGCGGGAACTTGTGCTCCCGCTTCATATAAAATGTCTTGAGTCTAAAGTCTTTACAGATGAAAGCCAAAGGAAATAAACTACGCCGCTGGGGGATCTTCCTCATCCTCCACCGCCGCTTCGGCGGCCGCCACATCCTCTTCAACCGGGTCATCATCCAGCCTTGCCGCCACGTCCTCCGCAGCAGCCTCCATCTGGGGGTTCTCCATGGCTAGCTGTGCAGCAACCTGCTCAGAGACGTCGTGAACCCGCTCCTCCGCCTGCGCCCAGTCACCTTCGATTCCCTAAACCGTGGCCGCGGCGTCGAAGTTAGGGTCGCGGCTGGCGCAGCAAGCCAGCGCGAACTTCGCCGTGGCCGCCGCAACCGCGCGCCCCTCCTGGGCGGACCGGGCGGTGAGGGCGGCGGGTAGGCGCGTGAGGAAGTCCGCGGTTCGGCTGAGGCAGAATGCGTAATGCCGTGGCCTCTCCTCCCGCGGACACGGCTGCTCCAGTCCTAGTGGAGCAAGACTGGCCACCGTCCGGTCGAAGGCGTGGCGCAGCATCTCCAGGGTATCCACCTCCGACTGGGCCCGATCGACCCTTTCCGCCTCCAGCGCCGCGGCGAGATCTTCGGCGCAGCGGGCGCTTTGCTCCCGCTGCTCTCGCTCCCACCGCAGCTGCACCTCCAACCCCGCTCCCCGTTCACGCAACTCTTCCACCTCCTTGCGGAGGCGGTTGATTTCAGCTCCCGCCTCCGTGAGCCGCTCCCTGCTTGTCACCAGAAGGGTGCTCGTGCTGGAGTAGAGCTCGCTAAGAGCCGCCAGCCGAGCATCCGCGTCAGCCGAAGGAATGGAGATGGAAGGGGGGATCCGGAGTAGGCGCGGGGCCGAGCGGGCCTGGATCTCGAAGGACGGCGGCAACAGCAGCAGCTTGGGGGTCGCCCCTCTCCGCCTACACATCCTGGGGGTCGGCGACCCCGGGTGGCGCGCCCCCTGCAGCCACGGCGCCTGGATCGACCCCAACTTGGGCGGCAGGGATATCCGGGGCAGGAACCTTGAAAAAGGGGAAGAGGTAAGTAATGGTAAGATGCAGGTTGGAGGGACTTAACCTTCATTTCGCATGTGCGTTTTTGAATAAGTACCCAGGTGACGGCCTCGGGAATCGGGGCACGCTCGGAGTAAGGACCAGCCCCCCGCGCGGTGCCGCCGGTGCCGGTCCTAGCAGCCTAAGAATCGGCGCTGGCGGCGGAGGAGGGTTCATCGCCACTGGCGGACGCGGCGGAGGAAGACTCGCCGCCGCTGGCGGCGGGGGCGGCGGAGGAAGACCCACCGCCGCTGGCGGCGGCGGAGGAAGACTCGCCAGCAAAGTTGGGGGCGGCGGCTGCCGCCCCACCATCGGAGCCAGCGGGGGCAGAAAAGGAGCCGGCGCCGGAGGGTCCGTCGTCCCTGCCCCAGCAGGGGCAAGGCAGGACGAGGTCCCGCCGGTCGACGAACCCCCCGCCACCATTGAGGAGCCAGCCGCGGCGGCGGAAGAAGTCCCCACGGCCGCAGCTGAAGACCCCGCCCCGGCCGAACCCAGGAGGCGGGGCCTTTGGGAACGACCACCATTGGCGTCGTCGTCATCCGGACGACTGCATCTCCCTTGGACACCCCTCCCCTGACCGCCGGCGGGAGGAGGATCCCGGATCACCAGAGGCGCCCGGCATGTCGCGTCGGGTGTGCCCATGGCGTCCATCGACGGCATGGCACGGATTATCGCCACGCGCTCCCCCGGTGATAACCGGCAGAGCGGAACCGCGCCCTCCGGAAATGGCGGAACAGGACTGACAAAGCCCAGCTGCGCCATCCACCGGTCGATCACGGCGGGAGCCAGGTTCCCGGCGTCTGACCACGAAAAAGAAGAAGAGGAAAGCCCCAGGTGGCAGAAGCACTGTCAGCGCCAGATCCAACCAATAAAAAAGAAGGGCCAAGAATAATCCAAGGTAAAGAGGGTTACCTCCAGTGACACTCTGGGTCCCGTCGTTTACGCCCATGTACTGCCAGGCCGGGCGAGCGCGACGGCATAGAGGGCACAGCCTCCGGGAGACGAAATCCCGGAAGACCATGATTCCTGTTAGGCCCACCGCCTGCAGCTGGTCGACGCGAGCCAGCATTGCCCGGAGCTCAGGCGTCTCGCTCACATGGGCCCCCCAATTGACGTTGCTGACCGCCGGACCAGTCGGAAGTTCCAACACCTCAATGCCGCTGTCATCCTCGACGTACACCCAATCCTTGCGCCAGTTCCTCCAACTGGACCGGCAATCCAGCGGGATGTAGCGCGACATGGACCCGTCGCGAAGCCGCAGATGGCAGCTCCCGGTAACAGGCGAATTGCCACCCGTGGCGCGAAGGGTATAGAAAAAGCGAAAGAGAAGGAGATTGGGTAACACTCCTACAAACATCTCGCAGAAGTGGGCAAAGGCGGAAAGGAGGATGACGGAATTGGGGGGTAGATGGATGTGGTGAATGGCGTAGAAGTTAAGAACGGAGAGATAAAAATCAGAAACCACGGCGTAGTCGGCGAGAAGCTGCCACCCGAAGAAAACCACTTCTCCGGGCCGGCAGTGGGGCTCGACGGTCCCGGCGCGGATGCGGAGGGCGCCCGCGGTTATGTTCCGAGAAAGCCTAGCGGCAACCTCCTCCTCGACGGACGATGAAGGGAGGACGGGAGCCATCCGGCGCGGGAAAGTGTCAAAACGCGTCGGCAAGGAAGAAGGAGAAAGAAGCTCTGGAGCGGGAAGAAAAGTTAGAAAGAGGCAGAACCGCCCCCCCTCCTCTCGGCCGACCTCTTATAAGGCTGCAAGGGAGGGATCGGCGGGAAAACCGAAAGGGCGCGGCGGTTCGAAGAAAGGAGTTCAAAGGCCCCATTAAAAGGGCGCGTCTTAAGGATCGTGCGGCAGTTGCCAGCTGGGGATAACTGCACAAACCACCATGAGAACCGGAAGAAGCCAGAAGGTCCCTTGAAGGCTGCGGGGCGTGTGGGCTTATTAATGGCCCCACCCGGGAGACTAAGCGGTTTCCCGAGGGGCATTTCAAAAAAGGAAAAAGGAAGATGAAAGGCCAAAAAGCGCTCCTGGGTGGGCCCGGGGGCTACTGTCGGCGTATTTTACGCCAGGGTCCCCACTCCCCCGCAGTAAAAGAGACCACCGGGCGGGCAGGGTGCGTCTGGGCACACCGCCGCAGGCAAGCAACAACTCCCCGGCATGGTCGCCCCAGTGGACAGGTGGCGGCCAGGACACGCCACTGGGCGCCCAAGGAGGTGGTCGCCCAGGGGACACGTGGCGGACAGGCCACGCCCTAGTGCAACCGGCGAGGTGGTCGCCCGGTGGACAGGTGGCGGCCAGGCCACACCACTGGGCGCCCAGGAAGGTGGTCGCCCAAGGGACACGTGGAGGACAGGCCACGCCCTAGGGCGACTGGCAAGGTGGTCGCCCGGTGGGTAGTGGCGACGAGCCACACCACTGGCGCCGGAAGGTGGTCGCCCAAGGACACGTGGCGGCGAGCCACGCCCTGGCGGCTTGAGATGGTCGCCACGACAGTGGCATCTGAGCCACTCCCTGGCGTCCACCCGAAGGCTGCGGCGCCGGTCGAGGCATTTAATGCGAATCGTGAGCATTAAATGCAAAGCGTGAAGAATGCAGTATGGTGGCGCGTCTTCCCCAGGCGTGCATTAATTGCGTGTGATATCACGGCAGCACCTCCCGCCCCCCCTGACGGAACGGGAAGCGTTGGCGAACGTGGGGCCCGAGGCGGGGGTGTGACGGCTGCGACAGATAATAATGGGATGTAAGAACAGGGGCGTGCACATTAAATGCGCCCTTGTCAGTGTAATGAGTGTGACTTGCGGTGTAAGCCTCCCATGCGCCCCAGCCAGCCCAAGTATAAAAGGGAGCCGGGGTGCAAGGGAAAGGGGTCGGTTCGGTTCGGGTCGTTGTTAATATGTTTCATATCCTCAAGCAAGAACACAAGCAATAGCAAGAAAGGCAGGACTAGGGCTATTACTCTCCGGAGGGCCTGAACCTGGGTAAACCCTAGCGTCCCCATTCCCCTGAGCTTCACCGGTACCCCGTTCGTCTTCCTTCTTCCGGCGATTACACCGAAAGCCCCCCGTCTGAACCTTATAAGCACCCGATCCGGAGGTGCCTGTTGGCTAGTACGCCGACAGGTAGTCTAGGAGCATATATAACATGAAGAGACATGGACACTTAGACTCGCTCTCACCTTCCCCATATGACTTATATAGGAAAGCTACATCTCTAACTCCAACCCAGGAGCAAACACAGACCCTGTCTACCCAGGGGGCCCAACACCTGCTAGACCTAAAAGACTGTGAGTGAGCTCAACCGAGAAGAAGAGAGGAATAACACCCTAAAGCATAAGGTGAGAGGTCCATGCCGAGGCATGCCAGAAGTCTAGGTGATGTGAACTCAACAAAATGAAAAACAACCCATAGAAACCCAGAAAGAAGAAGGAAATGCTGAATATACATATGAACAAATAATACAAACCAGCTCCTGCTCAAGATATGCCATAAGGGCTCATAATCCCAAGCTCTCCTCTCAAGGCAACAAACCTGGAGCTATCCAAAGGCTTCGTGAAAATGTCAGCCAACTGGTGGTCACTCTCCACAAACTGGAGCACTATGTCACCCTTCTCCACATGGTCTCTAAGGAAGTGATAGCGAATGTCAATGTGCTTGGTCCGAGAGTGTCTTGCTGGGGTTCTTAGCAATGTGAATGGCGGGCGTGTTATCACGAGAAAAGTGGAACACAATCTGCTACTAACCCAAAGTCCCGCAAGGTCGATCTCATCCAGAGAATCGCTACGACAATCGGCTGCGACAACATACTCGGCCTCGGTGGTGGTATGCAACAGGATCGCTTCCTAGACGACCAAGAAACAAGAGAAGTGCCAATGAATTGGCAAGTGCCAGAAGTGCTCTTCCTATCTATCCTACAACCGGCAAAGTCTGCATCGGAGAAGGCTCTTAGAGATAGACAGGAGGAAGAAGAGTACCAGATACCATAGTCAATGGTAGCTCGAAGGTACCTGAAGATGCGCTTCACGGCCTGGCGGTGAGAGACGCGAGGAGAAGCCTAAAATCGAGCACAAAGACACACAGAAAAATGTATGTCGGGTCTCGAGGCAGTGAGATACAAGAGGAAGCCGATCATGCTCCGGAACTCCTTCTGATCAACTGGCTCACCATCCTCGTCAGGCTCGAGGACAACAGTGGTGGCCATAGGAGTCATAACTGGCTTCCCATCAGACATATCAAATCGCTTCAGGAGGTCTCGAGTGTCCTTGCCTTGATGCAAGAATGTACCCTCCCGAGTCTGCTTAATCTGGAAGCCAAGGAAGTAGCTCAACTCGCCCATCATGCTCATCTCGAACTCAGTACTCATCACATCTGAGAACTGAGTAACGAGCGAATGCGAGGAACCACCGAAAATGATGTCGTCGACATAGATTTGGACTAGGAGAAAATTTGAATCAGAATGTCCGATTTAAGCAGTCTTGTCCACTTGACCCATATGAAAACCATGACTCAAGAGGTAGGACTTAAGCCTCTCATACCAAGCTCGTGGAGCTTGCTTAAGTCCATACAAAGCTTTGGAAAGCTTGAAGACATGGTTTGGGTACTTGGGGTTCTCAAATCCTGGAGGCTGTCTGACATACACCTCTTCCTCAATAAAGCCATTGAGGAATGCACTCTTGACATCCATTTGAAAAAGCTTGAAGCCCTTGGATGCCGCGAATGCGAGCAGGATTCGGATGGCCTCTAGTCTGGCTACAGGGGCAAAAGTCTCCTCGAAGTCGAGACCCTCGACCTGAGAGAAACCCTGAGCGACTAGCCTAGCCTTGTTTTGAACTACAACCCCATCCTCACTCTGCTTGTTTTTGAACACCCATTTGGTCCCGATGATGTTGTGACCAGAAGGGGGCTCGACGAGCTTCCAAACTTTGTTCCTCTCGAAGTTTTCAAGCTCCTCATGCATGGCATTAATCCATGACTCATTGGATAATGCATGAGAAATATCCTTCGGCTCAAAAGAGGCAACAAAGGCAGAGTGAAGGCAGAAAGAAGATAGACCCGATTTCGAGCGTGTGACACGCTCGGACATATCACCGATCATCTGATCAGGTGGATGACGCCTTTGTATATATCGGGGTGGTCCAGAAGCAGATGTGGCCTCTACTCCTCGCATGGGAGAAGTAGGAACAGAGCCACTGGCTGCAGAAGAGTCTGAGGGTAAGGGCTGATCTCCCTGAGGTGCAGAAATGGAAGTGGGAGGCACCTCGGGAGCAGGAATGGTGACTGGATCAGGCAAGGCGCCTTCATCTCCGTCATCATCATCCTCAGGAAAAATAGACTGGGAAAGAGGAGAAGAGCCGGAAATGTCAGGTCTAGTTCCAGGGCTAGCCTCATCAAAGGTCACCTCACAAGTCTCTATGATCCTACCCAAATCTACAGCCCAAATCCTGTAGCTACGGGCAGAAGTCGAGTAACCCAGAAAGATTCCGTCAGCTGAGCGTGACTCGAACTTATCTAGGTTCCCAGACTTCAAGAAGAAGCACTTGCAGCCGAAGACACGAAAATGAGACACACTGGGCTTTCGCCCATATCTCAACTCATAAGAAGTGCGGTGCAAGTGTGGCCTAAGAAAAACTCTGTTGGCAACATGGCATGCCGTAGCTACAGCCTCAGCCCAAAACTTCCTAGGAGTATTGTACTCATCTAGCATTGTCCTGGCCATCTCAACCAGGGTTCTGTTCTTCCTCTCCACTACGCCATTTTGCTGAGGGACGTATGGAGAAGAGAACTGATGCTCTATGCCTGACTCCTCACAGAAGCTACTAAAGTAGGAGTTCTTCAACTCTGTGCCATTGTCACTGCGGATCGCTCGTAAAGCACCTGGGAGCTCAAGAGACAACCTATGAACCAAACCCCTAAAGTGAGAAAATGACTCATCCTTCGAGGCCATGAAGAAGACCTAAGAATACCTTGAAAAGTCATCGACAATGACAAGAATGTAGCACTTCCCTCCCGCTGACTGCACTCTAGCTGGACCAACAGTGTCCATATTCAAGAGCTGTCCTGGTGCATCAGTCATCACTCGGGTGACTGGGGGATGAGAAGCAGCAACCATCTTGCCATGTCGGCAAGGAGGGCATACTATATCTTTGACCATCTTGAGTTTGGGCAAGCCACGAATGAGATCATGGCCGCTAACTCGGGTCAAATGATCAAAGCCAATGTGACCAAGCCTCCTATGCCAAAAGGAGAGATCACGGGATTCTGAAGCAATAAGACAATGGAGAGAGTCTCGAGAAGAAGAAGAAAAATCAGCACGAAAGACTCTCCCAAAATGAGAAATCCCGCAAATCAACTCTCCATGAGAATCGAGGATTCTACAGCCACTAAACTTGAAGCTTACCTCGATATAGTCATCGATAAGCTGAGTAACAGAAAGCAAATTGAAATGCAGCTTACTCACTAAGGCAACGTCCTTAAGAACAAATTTATCATTAATGCAGACGGTACCTTTAGAGATGACTCTACCTGAAGAAGCATCCCCAAAAGTGATCACCTCGTCACCGGGAGCTCGGACTAGGGAAGAAAACCAACGGGAGTCTCCGGTCATATGACGTGAGCAGCCGGAGTCTACGATCCAAACCTCCCCCTTCCCTGTCCTACGGACCTGAATCAAAGAGAGCGAAAAGCAGATGTCTCAGTACCAGGATAGATCAGTGCAGATCTAGGAACCCAATACTGAGTAAAGCGAGCGATGAAGCAAGCTTGATCCAGCGGAGTAGAAGAATGTAATCTGGCGCCTCTCCGTGACTCGACTCTCACAAACTCAGACTCCGCTCCAGTCGGACGTCTGGGAGCAGGTGCCGCGTTGGTCCGCCGAGGTGCAAAGGCCGGACCATCCCAGTGCTGCTGCCCAGACCTCCTACTGGGGAAAACAAACTTACGCCGCTGATATCTACCTCGATGGAAAAAACGAGGAACATCAAGAGGACGGCGGAAAGACTGACTCGGGACAGCTCTGGGGCGAAAACCAGAAGTAGAAGCCTGAAAACCAAGCCCCATGCGCTGTCCAAAAACAGGGGACTCTCTAGCCTGTCTATCCTATCTGGAAGCCGTGTGTGCCCTAGGCGCACTAAGTGTCTGGGGATGACATTGAATACCCCTAAGAGCACAAACACGCTCACGCCGAGAGATCTTGGCGCGTCTGAAGCAGAAATCAGCTATATGTCCATCTTTCTGACAGAAGGTGCATGTATACTTCGCCTTGGGGGCTGAAGTAGCATGAGAAGCACCCTTCTCGTCAGAGGTCCCGTGGACAATCCCTGCTGATCTAAACATAGTGGTGCTCACCTGTGGAGCCACCACTATCTCTCCTCTCTTGGAGGCACGCACAACAGTGGGCGGATGCGCCCGTGTATGCTCCAAGATATCAAACACTAGACCTTGATTGAATCTGCTAATCTTGGACTGATCTAGGATAAGATTGAGCTTCTTCTTACCTCCAACAAACTTCTCGAGAGTGCTCATAAGGTACTGACACTCCCGAAAAAGTGAGGCACAAGAAGAGCAAGGGGAAGGAGTAGCAGGGGAAGAGCCAGATGGAGAAGAGCGAACTAAACGATCAAATCTCTCCCTATAAAGAGCAGCCTCAATCTTGAGGGACTCGCAAGAAACACATGAAGAGTCTCTAATCCTACCCACTTGGGCTTTGAGCTTCTTCCTAAGCTCTACATGAATTTGATTCATGTCCTCGGCTACCCCAACACACAGCATGCAACCATTTTGTGACTTAGCTAGTAGATCCTTAGCAAATTTTGAGTTTTCAAGCACCAAGTCATCATAAGCATTTTTTAGTTGCTTACAGCCCTCACATGAGCTGACTGGGTCCTTAGAAGCATATGATTCAAGTTCATCATTTCTAGCAGAAAGCTTCCTAAGGTGTGAGCTCATGGCATCAATTTCAGTAAGCAATTTAGGGCAATTTTCACAAGATGCAGTTGTGTGAGCATGAAGAAAACTAGCATCAGCAGGAATAGGATCAACAGAACATGTGCTAGCATCCTTCGACCTAAGAGCCTCAAAATCAGAAACCACACTATCATGTAGGGTCCTTAGGTTCTCCAACTCCACAAGCAAAGCATCACACAAAGTACAGCTATCAGAGTCTCGGGAGGAACAAGATCTAAGTGAAGCTAACTCCCGAGATAAGGTACCTACTTCCTTCTCTAGATCCAAGCACCTAGCTCTAGACTTGGAATGAAACTTTCTTAGTTTGATAAAAGCATCATGGAGCTGGTCATAAGAAGGTACCTCCTCCGTGTCGCTGTACAGCTCGGTGTCGGGTACTTCCATGGCATTGGAGGCCATGAAGCACATGCCAGAGAAGTCATCGCCGCCCTTCGCCTTCTCTTGCGGTTCATCCTCGTCCTCGTCGCTCCATGTCTCCGTGTCGGAGAGGTCAAGGTCGTCGAGCGCGGCGAGGACGTGGTGAAAGAGCTTCTTGCCCTTGGCGAACTTGTGGTGTTTCTTCTCTTGCGCCGGCTCGCGAGCTGGAGGCTTCTTGTTGCGGTTCTTGTTGATGTAGTCGTTCTTGCCCGCACTGCCTTGTTCATTATTGCCCTTCTCCAGCTTGGGGCAGTTTGCCCGAATGTGGTTGGGGCCACCACTCTCAAAGCAAGTGAACTTGCCACTCCTCTTCCTATCTCTCACCCTCTTGTAAATGTTCGAAAATTTTCGAGCGACAAGAGCAAGCTCATTTTCTGGAAATTGTTCCAGAACGTCATCGCTTACGTCGCAAAGAGCGGGGAGAGAAAAACCAGAAGAGAAGTCAAGTGAGGGTCCTGAAGAGGAAGACCCGATGGGATCAGTAACCAAGGCTATAGATTGGGATTTCGTCCTACGAGCGACAATGTCAAGCTCATGAGTCTTGAGACGGGAATACAACCCATCAAGAGTCAAAGTGGACAAATCCGTGTGATCCGTGATGGTGGTTACCTTCATCTCCCAAATCCTCAGATCGAGTGCTCGAAGAAAATGCCTCGCATTCTCCGAATCAGTGTATGAACAACCCACTGACCGAAGATTGCTGAGAATCTTTGCAAAACGAGCAAAACACTCATCAAGGCTCTCACCAGCGTGCTGCTCAAACTTGTTGTAGTCACGTTTAAATTGATCCTACCTCACGGACTTGATCTGAGTGGTGCCCTCATGGTAAGCATTGAAGGTCACCCAGATCTCGTGAGCCGATCGTAGGTGAGAGACGCGATCATATTCACTGCGGCTAAGTCCCTGTACGAGGAGGTTCTTGGCCTTAGCGTTTGCCTCAACGTCAGCCATGTTTGCGGCGTTGACGTTCTCATCGGTCGGAACCTCATACGGGTTCTTCACCTTCTGCCATAAAGAAAAACCCTGGGCAGTGATGTATGTCTCCATCCGAACCTTCCAGAACGGATAATCAACTCCAGCAAAAATTGGAGGCTTAGTTGAGTACTTGTCCGTCGCCATGGCTCTTGAGACCGATCAAGATCTATAAAAGAGCAAAACCGAGTCTGATACCAATTGAAAGATCGGAATGGTGATCAGAGGGGGGGTGAATGATCCCAAAATAAAACTTCCCCACCTATTGGACAAATAGCATCCAACTAAAAACCTCTCTTACAAGGAATAAGGAACCTGGAGCAAAAATTCTCTCCTGGAGCAAAAGAGCAAATATGTGATCTAGACGTGCTCGTGGGATTTTGAAGATCAAGATAAACTTGGATACCTTCCCACGAGTCACAGCAAGCTAGAGGTCACAAAGAAACCCATCAAAACACGATCAAACAAGGATTCATCAATGGAAACATAAGAGATCGGTTTCTCGCAAAACTCGGAACAAGGAATGCCTAGAGGATTGGGATATGATCTAAGTGAAGACTCATCCAATCAATCTCTCATCCTTGGCACTAAGAACCAGAAGCAAGTAGAAGGAGGGGAGACAAATCCAACTTGCGGAATTTAAATTGCGAGAATGTAAAGACTGAATTTAAATTACATAATGTAAAGACTGAATTTAAATTGCGTAATGTAAAGACATAATGTAAATGCAGAATTTAAATTCAGAGTGGAGAGAATGTTTTTGTATTTCTTTTCTTTAGAAGTTTTTACAAAGCCTCACTTCATGTGGGCAAAGCTCAAAGGAGCACACACAAACTTCAGGGAAGAAGGGCACCCCTTCCCCTCTATTTATAGTGTTCTAGGATCAATTCCCACCCTTGGATGTCTTGCTTAAACCCTAAGCTAACTTCCAAGGGTCAAGATCTGATCCCACACTTTCTCTCCCATGGGTTGCACTGCTTCACTTTTACACATGCTTTCTCAAAGCATCTTTAAGTGATCAGTTTAACAACCCTCTCACAAAAGCTAACTTGACCACTACTTTAGTTCTAAAGACCAACAACACCTTGGTCTACTAGACCTAAAAAGCCTCAAGCTTAGCAGACACTTTGTCTCCTTGCCTCCTTGGACTGCACTGGCTCCATCTCCGGCCATTTTCCGGCGACCTTCGGCCATCTTGAACCTCCGGCAACGCTTGCCTAGTTCTGACCTCCCTTCGCCTCACCATGATCACCAAACAGAGCCCTGCATCCATCATAGACAAGAAAAACACATCACATAGCATTGCTCAAGAATAATATTAAATTTTCGTCAAAGCTCAACAGAGCACAAAGCATCTACGGCAGACCATCATTTTTGGTCCTTTGCGAATGCACTTATCTTCCCGATTTTTTTATGATTTTTTCTGTCGCTCAAATGAAAAACTTGTCAACATGAAAAATATGCGCCATGAAATTATCTACAACTTTCATGTAGACCAAATAATTTTTCGAGCACGGGAAGACCTCAAAAATCGCGAATTACAGAACGGTCTGTCGCGAATGTGATTTTCGGGTCCGTCGCAAATGCCCTTGCTTTCCCGATTTTCTGTGATTTTTTATGTTGCTCAAATGAAAAACTTGTCAACATGAAAAAGATGCGTCTCGAAATTCTCTACAACTTTCATGTAGACCAAATAATTGTTTGAGCACGGGAAGACCTCCAAAATCGTGAATTACATAACGGTCTGTCGCGAATGCGATTTTCTCTGTTTGTAAAACCACTTGGTCCGACGTAAACATGATTTTTCACCTTTTGGTCCGACGCAAATGTGAAACTCTCTGTTTGCAAACCTTTTTGGTCCGTCGTAAACATGAAACTCTCTGTTTCTTGACCCGATGCAAAAGAGATGGTCTGGGACAAGTGTAAAGTCATTCCTAACTGAGTCCGACGCAAACATAGGTCATTTATAAACTTGGTCTGGC
The DNA here is from genome assembly GCA_036346355.1 of Rhipidocladum racemiflorum. Taxonomy (NCBI): domain Eukaryota; kingdom Viridiplantae; phylum Streptophyta; class Magnoliopsida; order Poales; family Poaceae; genus Rhipidocladum; species Rhipidocladum racemiflorum. The sequence continues at coordinate 21,064,378 of CM070582.1, forward strand.
GCAAATGGAAAACTCTCTGTTACTTGGTTCCTTGGTCCGGCGCAAAACAAAATACTTTTAATTTGAAATCCATGTCAAATCCATATCAAATCAAACTCAAACCTGAGCAACCCAAGCTCAAAACAAGTCAAATACTCATCACAAACAAGGATGAACCTCCACATGGTCCTTCATATGTAATTAAGAAATACAAATATAAATTTAATCATAGATATTAGAGTTGTATCAAAAATACTTTCAAGTTTTAAATGCATAGCAGTATCTGTCACTTCGAAGGAAATTTGACTAGTAATAATCCTTATATTAAACCTGGGGGAGTTCCGCCCCACGCGCCCTCCACGTCATTTTGGCATGACGTGCTTGCTTCGCAGCCAGCCACCTCGCTCGCTTTGCGTGCCTATTCATACGTCTTAAGTAATTTTGCTAGCTCATTTGGATGCTACGGTGCGGTGGTAACACGTGTCGCTGCGAGGCCGAAGGAGGGGCTTCGAGTCCTGCCCGCTTGAGTGTCAGTCGCTCGGCGATTTTTTTGCCACACGACACATGGCATAGCCGTGTTGCGCTGGATTTTTTGGAAAAGTCCTCGTAATCTTCAAAAATTACTTTCAGGTTATTTTTTGCTAAAAGACCCCTAAATGCTGGATTTTGAATGTTTTTTTGGAAAGGCCTACCGAGATCCCAAAAATTGCATTCAGGTCCCTTTGGGCCATCTTTTTTAAAAGGCCTCTAGAATTTTTGAAAATTAAGTTCAGGTACTTTTTTGCGAAAAGCCTCCAAAAAATGGATTTCCCTAGTTTTTTTAAAGGTCCCTGTAAATTTTGAAAAATACATCTAGATCCTTTTTTAAGAAGAGACCCCATAAAATCTAAATTTCAACACACGTCGTTCCCCTTGCAAAATGGCCCCAAAAATTATTCGGTTGAAAGTGTTGAGGGGACATATTGGAAGTAGTGCTAAAGGGCCATGCTAGCGTGCCATGTTAACACGGGCTGGCGCTGGGATGCATGGACGCGTAGCGGCTGCCCATTCCTTTGCAAAAAAAGGCCTCCGAAAATTACTTATTGAAAGTGTAGAGGGGACATATTGAAAGATCTAGAAGGGCACAGGGTGCGCCGCGTTGACACGGCATGGCACTGGCGCGTGGGCGTTACACGGCTGGCGCGTCAATCTATCAAGTTGGTATTATACTAGGGGGAAGCTCTGCAGTCTGTAGGACCACTATTCTTGGATGGAACGTACGTGATTTCATCTTGGGAGTGCATAGGTATCATCAGGGCTGTTCCTGGGCTAGGGCAGTAGGGGCGACGGCCTAGGGCCCCCAAGAACTAGGGCCCCCAGCCCAAGGCCCAGTAAGCGGACTACTGTAGTAGGCACACCCTCAGACTGAAATCCATCGGCTGTAGCCTGTAGGGCAAATGACCGAAATCCCCATTGGCCCATTCGCTCAGACTCGTCTCCTCGTCTCCTCGGTTCCCCATCCCCATTCAGCTCCTCGTCTCCTCGGTTCCTCCCCTCAGACTGAAATCCCCATTCCCCAAATCCCAATCCGGCAATCCCTCTCCCCAGCTCTCTCCGCCGTTGCCATCACTGGCTGCTTCCCTTCCCTAAGGCAACGGCAAGGGCGCAAGGCTCACCACCAATTTATGGAGCTCAAGTCGTCGATTCGCCACCCTTCCCCGTACCGCTTGGCTGAGCGTCTCCGCAGGGCCCGTGTCTCCAGCTCTCCGCCCCCCGGCAGCTACTGCGTGTCTGTGGCTCCGTCCCCGTTCGAGTCTCCGAGTGCTTCTTCCCTGTACCGGTACCGAGCGTTCGAGCCCCTGGAGCCTCCGGCCGTTTCTCCAAGGCTAAGTTGGCCGGTACAAACTTGCAAGGTGCAATGCAAATCTTCGTTACTTCCATTGTTTGCAAATATGAAGCAAATTTATGAATGGTCTTACATTAACACTCTGTTCAAATCCATGTATCCAACTGATGAACTGAACTGGGCTTGGAATTCTGGACTTAGAATTGAATTCTACAGCTAAAGTGCTCCACCGTTAATGTTAAACATTTTGGCACAGTAAATGGCTGTAGATCCAGATTCCAGAATAGAGTAAACATCGAGCAAGTAGTTGTAAGCCTGTATACTTTGCGATTTAATTGGAATTGGTTCTGCAATGTGAAGTCTAAGCATCGACTGATCCAGAATAGACTCTAATCCCATGATACCATCATACCAGACAAGATTTAGAAGTCTAAGCCTGTATCTTAAACTATGTTTTACTTTGATCGAATCCTGTATACTTTGCGATTTAATTGGAACTGGTACTGCAATGTGATTGTGTCTGCAATTCTGGTCTTAATGGTTTGCAATGGAGAAAACATATATCATAAAAATTAACGGACTCCATTGCTACCAAGTGCGCCAGCGGTTCAGTCATACCAAATGACTTAAATGTCGATGCGCTAGTTTCTTGCTGCCGTTTGCGGACATATGCACTTCCTTAGTTGATTGTTGTATACTGGATTCGTGTTCAACATTCCTCTTATCCAAAATTTGATGAGCCTGTAGCTAGTTGTTAGATAACAGAGCTACAAGTTCTAGTCTTCTATGATTTTTCATGTAGAAATGTAAGAAGAAATTGTTTTATATGATTATTATACTTTGATGGGCTTGTTTGTTTGCATTTCTAGGTGAAACATAATGGCTTTCCTTGATCGTTATTGGCCGAAGTGATCTTTTCATCAAGTCTCAAGCGTGATCTTCTGTACAAGTAATATTTCTTTCTTCTATAAACCATAATTCCTATTGTCTTTAAATTATTAAATATGTTAGATATATATATATATATATATATATATATATATATATATATATATATATATATATATATATATATAAGTTGTGTTCTATGTTTTTTTAGTCTATAGGGCCCTACTTTTGACTTTGCCCTAGGGCCCCCAAAATGTTTGGAACGGCTCTGGGTATCATCCGGATGTTTTTGTCCTAAAAATCATCCAAACTTTGAACCGTACAATCAAAAGACACATCCGTAGGATCAACCCACCTCGAATTCAGGGGGGCGTGCATCGATCTGAAAGCAAATCCAATGGCCAAGAATTTGGATGATAATTACTAAAGAAAACATCCGGATGAAACTTATCAAAACCCTTTCATCTTTGTTTGCCTTGTGTTAATTTGGTGCTACCTAGCTACTGCGCATGTAATATTTGCAGAGTGAGTGACGATTAAATTAATAAATTAAATGTTTTTCGCTTTAGGTTTCTGCATGCGTACGTACCTGGTGAACCCCTAAGCTTGGCGCCTGTAAAAGCGGTGTGGAACGAATGGGAGATCCACTGCCTGATACTTGTAAGCTTGGCCCTGCAAGTCTTCCTCGTCGTTGCAGCAGGCACGCGGAGGCGCAGCGCATCGCGCGTTCTCCGCACTGCCCTATGGCTGGCTTACTTGTCGGCCGACTCTGTGGCCATCTTCGTGCTCGGCCACCTCGCGGTCCACGCGAGTGGCCCGTGGCACCAGCTCCTGCTCTTCTGGGCGCCGTTCGTGCTCGTCCACCTGGGCGGGCAGGACACCATCACCGCCCTCTCCGTGCAGGACAACCAGCTGTGGACGCGCCACCTGCTGGGCTTGGTCTCCCAAGTAGCGGTGGCCGGCTACGTCGTCTCGAAGTCATCTTGGCCGGACAGGCGGCTGCTGGCTGCCATGATACTCATGTTCCTCTCTGGAAAGCTTCAAGTACGCTGGGCGTACCATTTGCCTTTACTTAGCCAGCCCAGCGACGTTTTCTTGGAAGATTTAATTTGATGTTTAATGTTGATAGGATACAGGAAGATCTACAGACGGGCGACGGTGTCATGGAAATCATGGCAGCGGATGCTCCGTCCAATGACATGTATTGCCTTATATGTGCGGATGATCTACCAGTCATGCTCCAGGAGTTTCTTCGGTTAAGTGCAGTTAACATGCTACTAGGCATGCCCCAGCAGATGATCGATTTTTTTTTATTTAATATTTCTTTTTAATCGTTTATTGGAAAATGATCGACATAGTCGGAAAATTACAAAAGAGGGCTCCCATCGCGGGCGATCAGTGGCTCCACCACACGGCGCTAATGGCGACGAGCGGCGACGTTAAACTGATCGCCCAAGACTGGGGCGATTGGGCTCAGGACATTTGAAGAGTGGTAAGTCAAGGCATTTAGTTGCCGTTGTTCACAGGAGAAGTAGAAGTAGCACTCTTGAGTCGGGGGATTTGATATGGTTAGAAAATTTCTCACCACTCATCTTCGCCGGTCCTTGATTTATTCAATAGTGGAGTACAACACGCTGTTAGGATCCAGACCAGTTCATTAACCCACTAGCCATACCAGGGCACGCACCATGATACATGTAAGCTGTTTGTAAGCATATATCGCATGTGATTTTAGTTTTTTTAGTATCCTTAGTGTCAGTAAAAGCCTAAGGGCTCGAGCCAGGTGCGTCAGCATGAGAGCTGAACCCATACAAATAGATGGTCTGATTTTCCTATTTTTTTAGTGAAAAAAGTAATGCTTTCTATCGAGCGGAAGATAGGACCATCGTTCAGTGTCTCCCCTCTCACTGCTAGAAAAATAGATATCAGTGGCGGTTCGTAACTGCCATTAGTAGCGGTTTTTCGAACCGCCACTGATATAGTGCCACTGATAATCGAAGATTATCAGTGGCAGTTCCAAACAAAAACCGCCACTGATAATAGACTATCAGTGGCGGTTTTAACCAAAAACTGTCACCACCAATTTTAATGCAAATACGAGCACTTCCCGACAGGTCACCCATCCTAGTACTACTCCCACCCCAGCACACTTAACTTTAGAGTTCTTATATGATCTAGTACCGTAGTGTTGGTATGATCACATTTGAAATATAACGTGTCCCCCTCCCCTTAACCCCACAAAGGACCCGAACACTAATTTTAGTATTCTCATACTCTCGATTTTTACCATGACATGGGTACTCCCAATATCAACTAAGTGCATGATTTTACTATGACATGGGTACTCCAATTCAACTAAGTGCTCGATTTTACCATAACATGGGTGCTCCCAATTTCAACTAAGTGCACGATTTTATCAATGCTATGGATGCTTCAAATTTCAACTAAGTGCTCGATTTTACCATGACATGGGTGCACTTAGTTGAAATTGGGAGCATCCATGTCATGGTAAAATCGTGCACTTGGATGAAATTGGGAGCACCCATGTCATGGTAAAATTGAGCACTTAGTTGAAATTTGAAGCACTCAAATTATCGGTTTTTAATTTTCTAACAGTTTAAAACAAAATTAGGTAACTATAGTTATCTGCGTCGATTCTATCAAAATTGGGAGCATCATAGGAGTTTCTCAAAGAGAGCAAAAGGGTTTCTACCGGAATATTATTTGTGACGGTTCTAAACTAAAACCGCCACAGATAACAGTATCTGCGAGGGTTCTAATATAAAACCGCCACAAATAGTCCCATTATCAGTGACGGTTTTTATGTTGAACCGCCACAAATAGTTCCCAAGTATCAGTGGCGGTTTTTATTCCGAACCGCCACAGATAATGGACTATCAGTGGCGGTTTGTGGTTAGAACCGCCACTGATAGTGTTCGAAGTATTTGTGGCGGTTCTAACCACAAACCGCCACTGATAGTCCATTATCTGTGGCGGTTCGAAATAAAAACCGCCACTGATGATCCTAGCACCGGTTTCAGCTGAAAAACCGCCACTGATAGTCCTATTAGTGGCGGTTCCAAACAAACCGCCACTGATAGGGCGTCTCCTATGTGCTGTTTTGTAGTAGTGCTCTCTTCCTCCCCGGCGACTGAGGGGATTGGAAAAAGAAACAAAATTTTAGTGATGCAAAAAGAGGGCCATGGCCATCAGAAAGCGGATTCATTTTCTGATAGAAAATGCCACTTTCTCGATTCAAGATCTCCGGGCCCTCTCCTTAATAGACGAAATATTCTTATTATGTCAATGCCAATTGAATCAATGTTATTAGCTGTCAATTTGAACTTTTTGGTATTTTCCATTTCTTTGGATGCCAGACTCGCTCTTTGCGCTCGCTGGGTTCGACGAAGCAGACTTCTTTTTTTTCTTGTAAAGCTCTGGTTGGAAAAGGTGGTTCGTTTTTTACTTATTTTCTGCCACATGTATGATCATATTTTCGTCGATTGCTTTGATTCCATTCGTTGGCTCGGGCAAGATGCAGTGCTAGGCTTAGCTGACTAACTATCCGCGGGATTTTGCTGGGCTTCAGAAGGGCACAAGTCACAAGGCAAGGCGGGCTTACACGACCTGTTAGCCAAGGGGAACAACTGAGCCTAGCGCATGTGAGCAATGCCTTTGTGTATCGTCGTCATCCAGCCATGGTGAAGTGTGAGTGGAAGATGTCTATGTGTGACTACGGTTTATCCATTTATAGCCTCCAAGGGGTAGTGTATGTGTGACTACTCTTTTTCAGCCTTTTGTCATATCATCTATTGCAGCCTTTTGTGGTATCAGATACAATTAACTCGGTAGTGTGATGTGACACCACGCTGCTGTCAAATTTGCCAGAGTGATTGGACAACACTGTGCACATCACAAAGCGACGAAGCACATTGTTCGAGGTTAATATCGCCAGAATATGCGACGATCGCCGAAATATGGGGCGTTCGCCGAAATATGGGGCGTTCGCCCAAATATGGGGCGTTCGCCCAAATATGGGGCGATCGCCATCTAGGCGGTTGGTCCTCTTTATAACCACAGGCAGAAGCGAGAAAGCTTTGGGCCATTACGAGGGAAGACAAAACACAGAGCACAAGTAAGTGCAGCCAACCAACGAGTGGCAATGGAGTTCCCCTCGCCCCTAAGGCACAGCCTTCTCGAAGACATCCCCCGTAGGCACGCAGGTCCCTATGTGCCTATGCGGGGATCCTTGCCGGTTCCGAAAGTCTGTAGAGAACTCATACACCTATGGTATGAGGTACTGGAGCTGCGGCAACCACGACTCGGAGCCAACGATGGAGATGCGGATGGGGCGGAAAAGTTCGGTATGTTCGTACTCGCATTTGATGTTACATCAAAATGTGCAAACTTAATACTGTAATACCATCTTATGTCACAAATTGCAGTCTCCACTGTGCGAGTTCATCAAGTTCTACGACGTAGAACAGACTACCGAGATGGAGAGGACGCGTGATTGGGAGTACTCGCATCGAAGAGCTATGCAAGACGAGAAGTGGCGTGAGCAGGAAGAGGAGGAGAAGCGCATGAAGCATCATGAAGAAATGTGTGCAAAGAGGGAGGCCGAACGGCATCGCTTGGCGGCCGAGTGGGAGGCCGAGCGGGAGAGGAAGCGCGAGAGGGCGGCTAGGGGCAGGGCGGCAGGCACCGATGGGTTGCGCAAGGGGAAATATCCCTGGTGCACTCAGTAGTGTACCAGAACGACCCTTGTTGTTCGTTGTAACCTTTATGTTATTTGTAAGCATTATCGGCCTACCGTGAAATCGTGGCAACTCAAATTGAATACTGCAGGCACACGTGTTACTAATTAAGAAGGATTAAAAAAACATGCATTGAGTTCAGCTAGTTGCATAACAAGATGATGAATATAAAGTCATTACAAAAACATAGATGTAGAACAAGTCAGTCACGTGGACGCCTCCTAATTTGTCCTGTGGGGTACGTGAGCGGCGACGGAGGATGAACAACCCTCCTAGGCTGACCCTGCGGCACAGGGGTAACGCCAGCTGTCGGCGAGTCGGGCGCTGCTGGTTGAGGAGGGGGGCCAAAGAACTCACTCGACAGGAACTGAGTCACGTCAATCTCCGCCTCCGTTTGGTCATCGTAGCGTGCGTCGTGATAGCACGCGTCGCCGATAGCATGGCTCGGTCCTGCTGGGGCGCGAGACGAAGACTGCCCCTCATGACCCTAGTGCGGCTGTGTGGGACGCCACGAGGGCTCGCAGTAGCCAACGTCGAGCTGTGAGGCATTGCCCGATGAGGTGCGGGGGCGGCTCCACGAGTCTGACGTGCTGGGCAACGTAGGGCCGGTGTGCTTCGTCGGACAGCATCACCACGTCCTTGACAGGTCAAAGTGCGAAAGAACAACCTCGCAGCCTGACGGACCCGCTCCCAAGCTGGCCTGGCCTCATCGACGGTAACCTGGATGCCTGCGTCAAGGCATGCCAGCATGGACGTAGCCTCGACGTCCAACTCCATCACACGTTGTGCCTGCATGTAATGCAAGATTGTTTTGAGGTATTTTACATGGAAATGACCTAGCGATAGAGATTCGATTGTGAAACTTACCATGAAGTTGTCCCTTTCAGACATCTGTGAAGGGTACGTGTCCGACACCGATGCTTGACGGGGGACATACGGTGCTTGTGGTGTGTACCCCACCCTGATCCTTGTGCGCGGCGCGAACCACTCCATGTACTCGTCGTACATGGAGTGGTCGTAAGGCCGCGTCTCGGTGACCCTATCCACAAGTGTATCGTCCCACTGCAGTACCCATATCGTCATGCGATGCGCGAAGGGAGTTCCCGCTACAACCCCCATCCGGGACATCCTGCAATGCAAAAAAATGGCTTTTAGATTCAACATCATTTCCGACGGAATTGTAAGCGGTGCGGTCGGCAGGCGTACCTGTGAGCGGCCCGTGAGACAATGTGGGTAGGCTGCAATGGGAAAATCTGGAACAGGCCGGACTGCCGAAGCACCCTGTGCGGCGAGTACTCCTCCACGCATAGGTCGAAGACGATGACCTTACGGGTTAGCCAATATTGCTCATCCCGTGTGCAAAGCGCGGTGATCCCCAACGGTGCTCGGACGTGTACGTCGTATGCGTCATACGGGGTCCACCGCACATCCTCCTTGTGGAGGCTGTCGAACTCCCGAACGAACTCGGGGTACGACCTCCTCACCTGTCGGTGGGCGTACAAGCGCTGTGCGGAAATAAAAAATGGTGCTTGTTATCAAAGTGCGCAAGTACGGGAGTAATATACGAGGGGGTGTACCTGTCGCCGAACCCAGTAGTGGCCCATGGTGGGCCAGTCCATCGGGTCCCCGTGGTACAAGTCCTGTGAGTACGGCGCGGTGTCAACAACAGGCCTGCCGATAGAGAAGCGCTCCCAGGACCACAACTGCAGAAGGAGGACGCAGCCTGACATCGTCGCCTCCTGAAGCGCCCGAGAGACCGCGTCGCACAGCCCTCTATATGTCGCCGCGAGCACAGCGGAGGCCCAAGACCATTGCACAATCTGTTTACAACTAGAATTTTAGACATGTCCTGTCATTATAGATTTGAACGAAATGTTTTACCTCCTCCGCGGGGGTGTCGGCTATGGACTGGGCGTACTTGATCAGGTGCCGGTCCACCGTGTTCCCGTGCGAGGAAGGGAACATCACCCAACCAAACAGCAAAAGCAGGTATGCCTCCAGGTGGCGGGCCACGTCCCCCTCCTCTGCGTGCGGGTGGAGAAGCTCAGCCTGCAGCACTTGGTACAACTTTATAAGCAACTCAGCACCTCCCCATTAATGGGGCAACGAAGAGGGTACTAACCATGAACTGAAGCAGCCACACCTTCGTCGGTCCATGCCGCTCACCGTGCCTGAGGGGCACATACATGCCTGCCCGAGGGTGTCGCTGCACCTCGGCAAACCGCGCAGACAAGTCCGCCTGCCACGTGACGGGGACGTCGTGCGGCACAACTGCAGGACCCGCGCAGTGTAGTCCCAACAGGTAACACACGTCCTGCAGTGTGGGAGCCATCTCTCCACACGACAGGTGGAACGTGTGCGTCTCGGGTCTCCACCGGTCGACGAGGGTGGTCAGCAGGGACCGGTCATACCCAAAACGTGGGACCTGGTTGCCCTCAGCTTGGGCAGTCATCTGCTCAACCATCCTACAGAGCAGAAGTAAACCAGCCGCTCGTAACCTGCATGTAGTATCGTCAAACTGTATTCGCAAGTAAGTCCATGGACATACAGGAGTATGCAAGACAGGTGGCAGCTTACTGTGGAACCCAGCGTGGGTCGATGCGGAGCATCTCGTTCGGCACCCGAGGCCGCAGTGTCGCTAGCTGTCGGCCCTCAACTGCGGACAACCTAGGCGATGGAGTCCGATCAGCGGTCGGTCTAGCGGCTCAGAAGCGATCAACAGCACCATACGCAGCTCCCGCCACCGCTGGCTGTTACAAAGCAAATACATTAAACTAGTTAGCAATTAAATGACAAATAACAAAATTTTGTATGTGTACAAAGAAATAACAAAGTGTACAATAAAGAAATGTTACAAATTACGACAACCACAAGTTATACGCCATTACAATAATTAACTGGTACATATTGAAGTTCCCGAAGTAAAGAAATACATGTAGAAGGGAAAAATAACAAACAGGACAACACTTAAGTCTTACACATTACAACAACCAAATACATGTAGAAGTAAAACTACATTATCCACGGTTACGACGCGCCTCGGACTCGTCCATATCATTCCGAATACGCCGTGTCCTTCGTCGACCGACCTTCTGCTTCAACAATCGGATGTCCGGTACCCATCGATGCTCTAGAGGGGGGCTGTTGTGAACGATCCATCCACCCTGTACCCGTACACCTCGTTCTGCCATGTGGCGTGAACACTTTGCTTGTAGTAATAGTGCGCGATGTACGGACGACAGGACTGGTGTGTCTCGACGGCCGCGGCAATCACATGCGAGAACGGCAAGTGCAACAGGCGTGGTTTCTGGCAGGAGCACTCGCAGTCAGATGCTCAGAGTATGCACATATGTGAAGTCCTCTCTCGGTGGGCACCTCTTCGACCTCGGTCACCGCAGTGCACGTGGTATCTCCGTTCCAACCCACTCTCCGGTGTAACACGATGTGTCTGTGCCTTCCGTGTTTTTTTTGGCCATGTACGTAGATGTAACCGTTGAGTACATCAGTCAATTGTCCGACATACATGCAGCAGACTTCTTGTATCGCTCAATGAAATATCTTTGGGTGCCTAGCAACACACCTTCAACTATACCCACCAATGGAAGGCATCTAGTGCCTTTCATTACCCAGTTGTAAATCTCCGCCAAGTTCGTTGTCATTATTCCATAACGCGAACCGCCCTTGTCATGCAAAAGGGACCATTTCTCCAACGGCTCGTGTCGTATCCAGTCCGTGAAACTCTTTATGCTTGTCCCCGGCCTACGCCGAATGTTTGGGGCATCGCTCGGGAGCGCACACAAGGCTGTTGGGTCCTCTCCTTGCTCGTGGTAGACCATAGGGTTCCTTGATGAACTAGCAGCCCCTCTTGGATTCATTGATTGCTTCTTGGTTAGTTCATCCAGTGTCCTCCAAAGTGCATCGAACTTCCTCCGCTGGTTCTGCTTGCACAGCCGCTTAAACATGTTCATCAACTCCTTGTTGCTGAACTGACGAAAGAAATTGGCACCCATGTGCCTCATGCACCACCTGCTCTTCAGGTCTGGCCACTTTGCTACTCCCACGATGTCAGACCCTTCCTGCATATCCACGATCGCCCTCAGCAACCCTGCATGCCGGTCGTGGATGACACAAACATCGGGCCGATCCTGCACAACTGCAAGCTTGACTCTCTCAAGGAACCAATACCAGCTATCAGTGTTTTCCCCCTCCACGAAGGCCAATGCGACCGGTAGAACCTGGTTGTTGGTGTCCACCGCGATCGCAGTTAGAATCTGACCCTTGTATTTCCCAGTGAGGAATGTGCCGTCCATGCAAATGACCGGACGACAGTGTCGGAACGCACTTATGCATGTGCCGAGGGAGAGGAAGGCCCGCTGCAAGACCCACTTAACCGCGCACCGATCACCTGCGGGAAACTCCACAAGGTCGATGGATGTACCGGGGTTCCTATTTGATATTGCCCTGAGCAGGTGGGGAATATTCTCATACGAAGCCTCATACGTCCCGAACCGTATTTGCAAGGCTGTCCTTTTTGCTCTCCATGCTTTCCCATAGCTAATCTTGTACTGAAACCTCTCCTCGACAGCTGTGATAATGGCTCGAGGTTGCAGGTGCGGATTGTCCACAATCTGACCATAAAACACATTTGCCACCCAAGTGGACGACAGATTGCGGTGTTCCTGCTCCGCTTCCTCCAGTTCACAGTTATGCTCCGTCACAATGGAACATTTCCAGTAGTCCTTCCACTTCCCCTTGTATGCATGCACCCGCCATGGGCACGAATCAACTACGCACTTCACGTCGTACTCTTTTTTGCTGGACTTCACCACCCTAAATTGCCGCCGAAGTGACATTGCCCAGTATTTCACCGCATCCATCACAACCTCCTTGTCTTTATATATGGCTCCCTGCGTTACCTCGTTGTCATGATACTCCCATGCATCAACATTCCCTTCATTCATTGCTAGGTCTTCGAAATTAAAATTACTCCACGCACCAGGGACTGGCACCTCAGTAGTATTGTCCTCCTCATCCGACTCTTCACAATCAGGGTCTTCCTCATCCGCACGGCCCTCCTCCTCCATCAGGTCAACTATGTCCTCCACCTCCTCCCCCTCATCGGCCACCCCCCGCGCCTCCACGACAGTCTCCTCGCCCCCGCCGATCCCCTCGCCACCGCCAAACTCACGTCCCCCTTCTCCGAGCTCCTCGGCACCTTCATCATCACATTCCTGCATGTTTGTCCGCCCCTCCTTCACAATAACTACCTCGACATCACCAACTACCGACACCGACGGAGCTACCGGGTACCACTGTACCAGTAATGTAAGCGGCCAGCTCCGCTCCACGGCATACCCAAGATAGCTCCTCCACGATGTTGTTCCGTTAATAGGAATCAACTCTCCAAAAAAATAGTGTTGCGCACGGCTGACCATTGCTCTAACCCGCAGCCGAACTGCCTCTGCATCCAAACTGAACATCCGAAACAACCACTCCAACAAAGTCCTGTATGTCCTATCCCTCGGTCTAGACATGCCCTGTACGACCATTGAAAATGATGACAAATCTATGCCTATCGGCCCCTGTGCTATCTCCCCATCTCCATAAAATATTTGAAAATATTTCATCTCCGACATGCTGCATACAACGTAAGACCGAAAATTTCATCAGTTGTCATCTTACCGCATCGTGCATGTTACATTATATTTACAAATTTATTATGTGCTAATTTCTAACAGTGCATGATATTTCCAAAGTTTTTTTATTATAGTAATTTCTAACCTAGCACGATATCTACAAATGCACGATATGCTTCGTAGACTACCGTTTTTGGATAGGGATGGGAAAATTACCCGTGGGTTCGAGTATCCGTGGGTACCCGACCTGATGGGTTCGGGTATGGATTTGATTTCAGACCCGCGGGTTTCAAATTTCGGGTTCGGGTTCGGGTTTGGGTTCGGTTCTGCACCCTTGGGTACCCATGGGTACCCGAATTAATTAATATAAATTAAAAATAATGGAAAGTTAATTCAAGATTTTCAAGCATCGTTCGAGATGTAAGATGCAGTAATTTTCATGATTATATACACCATATATTGTTCCTTTAAACATATAAATTACAAATGAATTGATTGACAATTGATGGTTGAATATTTGATTGCGAGGTGAATTTAATTTCGGGTTCGGGTTCGGGTACTCATCGGGTTCGGGTATGGGCGTGGGTATGTACCCGTGAGAGATTTCGGGTTCGGGTTAAGGTATGAATTTCGGGTTTCGGGTTCAGGTCTGCGGGAGGTCTACCCGCCCGATTGCCATCCCTATTTTCGGAAATATTACTCTACACTACAATATATAAGTCATTCAACTATAAACAAGTATTTCGACTAGCCTAACATATGACTACGCTGTACTTTTCAATAACATAACTTCGACTACAAAATCCTTCTACATTATATTTCTAAATATTACCTATAATACATTTCCTACGTTACATTTCTAAACAATCCTACATTGCATTTCTAAAGCTAAACAATCCTACGTTACATTTCTACAAAATCCTAAATTAGGTTTCTACATCTAAGACTAATGTACATGACATTTCTAAAGAGTAAACAATATACGAAAATTAACTTTTATACTACATTTCGAAACACAAAATTTTCAAACATACCTCACACGATGAACCAAACTTTTTCTCCCCTCTTTTTTTCCTCTCCTCTTCTCCTCTCTCTTTTCCCCTCTTTTTTCCTTTCCTCTTCTTCTCTTCTCTCCTGCTGCTCCTTAGCTCGGCCGAATGCTGGAGGCGGGCTGGCAATGGAGTGGAGTGCCTTTGTAAGGGGACCCGTCGCCCTGTAGCTGGGCGATCGCCCTAAATAGGGGCGATATGTGCAGCTGTACTAGCCGTTACTCTCCTCCGTCAACTAGCCGTTACTCACGCCACCAATCGCCCCATTCACGGGCGATCGCCCTATACAGCGGCGACAGGAGCCTATTTCTACTAATTTCCAACAACGGGGTTCATTTTCGATAAAACTATTAAAAAGAAATATTAAATAAAAAAAAATTCCAGATGATCTACCAGGCATGCCCCCGCAGGCCCTATGAGTATGTGGGCCGAAAGCTGGTAACAAGCTATCAACGCCTCTACACCAAAAGGCCACTTCTTGAGCCCTTGTACGTGCTCTGCTCTGAAGGCATTACTTTTTCAGACTTGGGCAGCCCCGCAGAACTGGTGGTCTTCGTAATCTTTGTATGTCACTGTCTCTACCTAATAGTTACCTTGTTCCAGTATCTTTCAACCCCGATAGCCCTGGTGCTCTTCAGGGTCGCCGAAAAGGGCGACCAACTCCATAGTCGAGCTGATGTCACCGTGTCCTACATATTGCTCCTAGGAGCCATAATCCTGGATGCGTCCTCTGCCATCATGTCCATTTTGACCCTTGTGAGGACCACTGTTTCTCCGCATGGTAGGATTAACAGAGCAATCTCGCGTGTAGCCCATTACATTCAGGCTGCAGGGATCACAAAACAGTGGTCCGAAGAGCTAGCGGCCTAGCGCAATACAGCATGATCAAGAGGTACACCATCCAAGATACTGCAGGCATGTCATCCGTATGGCATTGGATTGGTAAGCGTTTGAATGCCTGTGGTGTCGAGTCATTAGACCCAAGCTTAACACGCACACCCGTCACTGAAGATCTCAAGGAGTTTGTCCTCAGAAATTTGTTACTCTTCGGAACAAGTAAACAATACAAGTTTGCCAACTACCGTGGTCAGCTAGCGCTTCAGAAGTGGGCGGATGAAAGGCCAGGAACAGCTCTACACAAGAGCATCAATGATGCGGATTTCCCCACAAGCGTGCTCATCTGGCACTTTGCAACAGAAATGTGCTACTACTCAGGAGATAATGCGGCCACCACTGATTCTCATAAAATGAAGAAGAAGATGAGCAGAGAGCTATCAAATTATATCATGTACCTTGTCTTCAAGTGTGGTGCGATGCTTACAAGTAACTCCCGGCTTGTACAACGCAGGGTTCACGATGAAATGTTAAATATTTTTCTAGATGTTGATCTACGCGAGAAGGAAGCTGTCATGGAGTTGTTTAAAGACAAGAAAGATGAACAACGACCAGCCTCACCGGTGCCTGAATACGAGAACGAAGCTACCATGGAGTTCTTTAAAGACAAGAAAGATGAACAACCGGAAAATGCTACTTCCAGTAATCTGCAGGAGCTCCTAAGTATTTATTCTCCAGTGTTGCCTCGCGCACGTGAGGTGGCCCAGGAGCTCATTGGCATCGATGAAGAAGCTGGCCGCTGGGACCTCATCGCCGAGGTGTGGTTGGGGATGCTTTACTACACTGCGCCTCGTTGCGGGGGTGCTTTCCATTACAAGCATCTCAGCACTGGTGGGGAGTTCATCACGCATGTCCTCCTCATGTATTATCTAGGCCCTTTCCTACCACCCCTTGGTACTTAGCTTCCTAAGCCGTGCCATTGTCTAGCCTAAGCTGGCCAGACCATATGATTGTATATCTGTCATCGGTAGCATAAACTACTGTATATACAAACACTTGTAAGTTGTAATAAGTTCCGAGATTCCATCTACTCTAGGAAATGGAATTGACAAGGAACAACTGTCTGATGTGCTTGAATTTTGTGTGAAGCAAAAGCTATGACTATGAGTGTACCCTGCTTTTATCATTAATAGTAAAATGTATCTATTTGGAGAGGGGAAAAAAATTAGTTGGTATCTGTATGCTGTAATCATGCTTTTGTATCATACAGATGACATGACATTAAGTATGTTTTTTTTTTTTTTGCTGAATGCAACTTCAACCTGAGAACAGCATCGCTTTGTTTATTTGCTTTTGCAGTCCAGCTTATTTTGAACTCGATTACTCAACATATGAATTCCATTAGCATACCAGTATATGCTGACATTGTTTTCAGACTGGGAAGCAATTCCGGACTAGGCCTGGCCCAAACATTGTCTACTGCAAAACATATAGGTCAATTGAGGTTAAGTACGATCTGATCAAGCATAGCCACGATTAACTGTACACATTTTCTAATAGACTGTTCCGTTTACATGCCCCGGCAAAACTGTATGGCGTGAAATCTTTTACTACTTGGAATCGTCGCGGGTGCACGGATTGTTACCAGGCTATTCCTATATACTGCGCCGCTGACAACGGGAGAAGTTTTCACGCCCTACAGTTTTGCCGGTTTCCGCCGCCATCTAGCTAGTCTACTCCGTTTTGTACGCCGTCTTGCACCAGCAAACGGGATAGCAGGTCTCTGAAACCATCCGTCCTCGAGTTCTTGCACCGGGAGAGGACGAATCAGGTTTTTGGGAAGCTCTTGGCGCGACTACTTCAAAGTCATCGTCACGGCTCGTCTCCATCGTCATTCGGACGCTGCTGCTCGTCATCGCGCTCAGCTATAGCGCGCTTCCATCCTCAATACTATACGTGCTACAACGGCTACTGCTTTCTCTGCACACGAACAGTACGTGCTCATTATGATGTTTCTGTTGCTTATTTCTAACACTACTACAGGACAGGCAATCTCTGCCGGTTAGGAAACGCTATCACAACCGGTTATAACAACATGCAGTGATTGGTCGGCAGTAATACTCGGAATTATCACTGCCGGCTACGGAACCGGCAGTGATAAAAAATACCTCTGCCGGCTCACTATAAAACCGGCAGTGATACCTGTATATCACTGCCGGCTCACTATAAAACCGGCAGTGATACCTGTATATCACTGCCGGCTCAAACTCAATCCGGCAGTGATATGTGTACATCACTGCCGGCCTATACCACAATCCAATAGTGATACATATACATCACTGCCGGCCCGTACCACAATCCGATAGTGTTACATATATATCACTGCTGGCCTATATTACAATCCGGCAGTGATCAGGGTGAGCAATTTTTCTCATATTTTCTTTGCATTATATAATTTGAAACAAATATTTTATACAATGCCTTATGTATAAAATTTGCACATGAAAAACTCTGAAAAAATTTTCGGATGTACTTCGAAGATGACTCTACGTATTTATAAAATTGCAGGTTCAAATTCAAAACATATGAAGAGTTACAAAAAAGAAATATAACTCTTCATATGTTTTGAATTTGAACCTATAAAATTGCAGGTTCAAATTCAAAACATATGAAGAGTTACAAAAAAGAGAAAATATTTCTCTTTTTTGTAACTCTTCATATATTTTGAATTTGAACCTGCAATTTTATAAATACGTAGAGTCATCTTCGAAGTACATCCGCAAAATTTTTCAAAGTAAAGCATTGTAAAATCGTAAATGAAATATATTAAAGCATCACAATATTTACATTTTACAATCGTTTGTTTACAACTATAGTGTCAGTACACATCTCATCCAATAAAAGGGAGTCCATTCACATGAAGAGAATGGAGAGTCCATTCACATGGAGAGAGTGGAGAGTCCACTCACTCCTATAAAAGGGAGAGTGGAGCTCCTCTCTCATGGACTAATCACCATGACCCTTTGGTTGGTCCTTTCTCCCTCCTCCTGCTGTTCCACCTTTCAAGCAGTAGCTTAAGCGAAGCGCTGCTGAAATAGTTTCTCCACCACCACCACTAAGTCGTAGTGTTATTGGAGTTTCCCGTGGATCCTCTACTTCCGCTGCCCCGCTGGATCAAGGGATTGGAGGTCGTCGTTGTTCCGTACGTGTGACCAAGTACGGAGGCGCTGCCGTTTGTGGCGCTCATCCTCGCGACTTTGAAGTCGAGCGTGTACCTCTACTTCAACCACGTTTGTTAGCGGGAACGTTATTCCCGCTTTCGGTCTACGAGGGTGAGTCCTTCTGAAACCGTTTGCATGCATCTCCTAGATATGATCTTGGTGTTTGGTTGCAACCGTAGGAAAATTTTTGTTTTCCTTGCTTCGAAACCCTTCAGTGGTATCAGAGCCGTGTCTATGCGTAGATGTTTTGTACAGTTTAAAACACATGTGGATGTGGGCGTTGATGATCATGTTATTGCATATTTTCGTGTATTTTGGATCATGGTGGCATAGTGGGATTTGAAGCGGCCCGGACTAACCTTACATGTCCTCGCACATGAGACTTGTTCCACGCTCGACATGCAACTAGTATTGCATAAGTGGCTTTGCGGGTGTCTGTTTCTCCTACTATAGTCATGATCTAATTTGCAACGGTTTGCTAATAATGTTTTTATCACCGTTGTGGTTCTTGTTCGTAGGTAAGAACAGTTTTTCCTAGAAAGCCCAAAACCACGTAAAATATGCAAAAATAAATTAGAGGCGTCTAACTTGTTTTTGCAGGGCTTGTGATGTGATATGGTCATTGATACAAAGATTGTTGTATGAAATGAAATTTATTGTAAATTTAAACAACGTGAGGAGCCATTTGGTTGTTTTTTCTTTTATGGCCTGCGTGCTAAGTATATGTCCATGTGATATATTGTAATGGAGGAAGACAATCAAGATGGCAGCATCATGGACCTTGGTGCCATGCCGGTGGAATGATGGAGATCATACCATGTCGCACAAGATGGAGATCAAGTCTTTGAAAGGACCATATCATATCACTTTATTCATGCATGTGATGTTAATCCTTTTATGCATCTTATTTTGCTTGGATATGATCACGTCGATAGCACTATAAGATGATCCCTCCAAATTAATATCAAGATAATAATGTGTTCTTCCATAGTATGCACCGTTAAGAAAGTTAAATGCGTTTGAAGCACCTCGTGATGATCGGGTGTAATAGACTCTACGTTCACATACAGCGGGTGTAAGCCAGATTTACACACGCAAATACTTTGGTTCTACTTGGCGAGCCTAGCATGTCTGAGACATGGCATCGGAACACGAACTGAAAGGTAAAGCACGAGTCATATGGATGATATGATGAACATATTGATGTTCGCCTTTGAAACTATGTCGTCTCTCGTGATGATCGGTTTCGGTATAGTGAATTTGGTTCATGTAATCACTAAAGACAACTAGAGGGATGTTGTTTTTAAGTGGGAGTTCTCGTAGTAATTTTGAATTAACATTGAACTTAATCTATTATGAACTTAGTCTAAATAACTTTGCAAATACGTTGTAGATGGCACCCCCTACTTTCAATTTCAATCTGTTCATGGAGAAAGAGAAACTAGCCACTAATGGTAGCAACTTTATCAACTGGGCCCTTAACCTGACGATTCTCCTCAGCGCTGCTCAAAGGAGCTATGTGCTAGAAGCGCCGTTGGGTGACCCGCCCGCTGATGATGCCCCCGAGGAGGAGAAAAATGTTTTCTTGACTCGCAAGGAGGACCACAGTTTAGTTCACTGCGGCATTTTGTATGGCCTTGAGCCTGAGTTGCGAAAACGTTTCGAGAACAGCAATGCTTTTGATACAATGGGAGAGTTGAAAATGATTTTTGACACCCATGCCGCAGTAGAGAGTTATGAAGCTTCAGAAAAGTTCTTTAGCTGCATGATGGAGGAAAACAGCTCCGTTAGTGAGCATGTATTCAAAATGTGCAGATGCACGCCGATAAACTCATAGCTTTGGGAATAACGATCCCCAATGAGCTAGGAATTCATCGTGTTCTCGATCTCTGCCACCAAGCTATAAGAGCTTTGTGATGAACTACAACATGCAGGGCATGAAGAAGTCTCTCCCAGGAGCTTACTGTCAATCTTTGCTGCTGAAGTGGAGATCAAGAAGGAACATCAAGTGTTGATGGTCCAAAAGACTATCAGTTTCAAGAAGAATTGCAAGAAAGGCAAGGCAAAGGGTAACTTCAAGAAGAAAGGCAAGACTGTTGCCGAGTCTGAGAAGAAAACCAAGGCTGGCCCTAAGTCAGATACTGAATGTTTCTACTGCAAGGGCACTGGAAGCGTAACTGCTCAAAATATCTGGCTGATAAGAAGGACGGGAAAGTGAGCAAAGGTATATATGATATACATGTTATTGATGTGTACCTTACTAGTACTCGCAGTAGTGCCTGGGTATTTGATACCGGTTCGGTTGCTAACATATGTAACTCGAAACAGGAGCTAAGGAATAAGCGACAACTAGCAAGGGATGATGTAATGATGCGCGTCGGCAATGGATCAAAAGTTGATGTGATCGCCGTCGGGATGCTACCTGTCCAATTACCATCAGGATTAGTTATAAACCTAAATAATTGTTATTTAGTGCCTGCGTTGAGCATGAACATCATATCTGGATCTTGTTTAATGCGAGACGGTTATTCATTCAAGTCTGAGAACAATGGTTGTTCAATTTATATGAATAATATCTTTTATGGTCATGCACCTGAAAAGAATGGTTTATTTATTTTGAATCTTGATAATAATAGTACACATGTTCATAATGTGAATGCCAAAAGAATTAAGTTGAATGATGATATTGCTGCGTACATGTGGCATTGCCGCTTATGTCATATTGGTGTTAAACGCATGAAGGAACTTCATTCTGATGGACTACTAGAATCACTTGATTATGAATCACTTGAGACATGTGAACCATGCCTCATGGGCAAGATGACTAGAACTCCATTTTTCGGTACAATGGATCGGGCGACCAACTTATTGGAAATCATACATACTGATGTGTGTGGTCCAATGAGTGTGTCAGCGCGTGGTGGATATCGTTACTTTCACGGATGATTTGAGTAGATATGGATATATTTACTTAATGAAATACAAGTTTGAAACATTTGAAAAGTTCAAAGAATTTCATAGTGAAGTAGAAAATCATCGTAACAGAAAGATCAAATTTCTACGATCCGATCGTGGAGGAGAGTATCTTAGTTACGAGTTTGGCACACACATGAGACAATGTGGAATAGTTTCACAACTCACTCCTGCTGGAACACCACAGCGTAATGGTGTATCCGAGCGTCGTAATCGTACTTTATTGGACATGGTTCGATCTATGATGTCCCTTACAGATTTGCCACTATCATTTTGGGGTCATGCACTAGAAACAGCTACATTCACTTTAAATAGGGCACCATCTAAATCCGTTGAAACGACACCGTATGAATTATGGTTTGGCAACAAACCTAAGCTATCATTTCTAAAAGTTTGGGGATGCGATGTTTATGTGAAGAAACTTCAACTTGATAAACTCGAACCCAAAGCGGAAAAATGCGTCTTCATAGGATACCCTAAAGAAACAATTGGGTACACCTTCTATCACAGATCCGAGGGCAAGGTTTTTGTTGCCAAGAATGGATCCTTTTTGGAGAAAGAGTTTCTCTCAAAAGGTGTGAGTAGTAGGTAGGTAGAACTCGACGAGGTTCTTGAACCTTCTCTTCATGGAATGGCAAGTGCAGCAGCGCCGGAAGTTGTTTCGGAGTTGACTTCACCAAATGAAGAGGGAACTAATGATAAGGATCATGAAACTCCGAAAGAGAACACTACCGCACCTCGCAGGTCAACATGAGCGCATACTGCTCCTGACTTTTATGTTCCTACTATGAATGTCATGGTAGTTGAGAATGATGACCCTACGACGTATGATGAAGCGATGATGAGCCCAGATTCCGACAAATGGCTAGAAGCCATGAAATCCGAAATGGGATCCATGTATGAAAACCAAGTATGGACTTTGGTGGACCTACCCAATGACCGTAAGGCCGTTGAGAACAAATGGATTTTCAAAAAGAAAATAGACGCTGATGGTAATGTGACCGTCTATAAAGCTCGACTTGTCGCAAAGGGTTTTCGACAAATTCAAGGAGTTGACTACGATGAGACTTTCTCACCCGTAGCGATGCTAAAGTCTGTAAGGATAATGTTAGCAATTGCTGCATTTTTCGATTATGAAATCTGGCAGATGGATGTCAAAACTGCGTTCCTTAATGGAAACATTGAGGAAGAGTTGTATATGATACAACCCAAAGGTTTTGTTGATCCTAAGGATGCTGATAAGGTATGCAAACTTCAGCGATCCATTTATGGACTGAAGCAAGCATCACGAAGTTGGAATCTCCGTTTTGATGAGGTAATCAAAGGTTTTGGATTTGTCCAAACTTACGGAGAATCTTGTGTTTACAAGAAAGTGAGTGGGAGCTCTATAGCATTTCTGATATTATATGTGGATGACATATTGTTGATTGGAAATGATATAGAACTTTTGAAAAGCGTAAAAGATTACTTAAACAGTAAGTTTTCAATGAAGGACCTTGGTGAAGCGGCGTATATTTTAGGCATCAAAATCTATAGAGATAGATCGAGACACTTGATTGGGTTATCGCAAAGTACATACCTTAACAAGATTCTAAAGAAGTTTAGAATGGACGAAAGTAAGAAAGGGTTTTTACCTATGTTGCAAGGCAAGACGTTGAGTAAGACTCAGAGTCCAGCTATAGCAGAAGATAGAGAAGTAATGAATAAGATTCCCTATGCTTCAGCCATAGGCTCTATCATGTATGCTATGTTGTGTACAAGACCGGATGTGGCACATGCTATTAGTTTGACTAGCAGGTACCAATATGATCCAGGTTTGGAACACTGGACAGCGGTCAAGAATATCTTTAAGTACTTAAGAAGAACTAAGGATATGTTTCTCATATATGGTGGTGAAGAAGAGCTCGTCGCAAAATGTTACATCGACGCTAGTTTCGACACTGATTCGGATGACTCTAAGTCACAAATCGGGTATATTTTTGAAATGAATGGAGGAGCAGTGAGCTGGAGGAGTTCCAAGCAATCTGTGGTGGCGGGATCTTCAACAGAGGCGGAATATGTTGCTTTGCTTGAAGCGGCGAAGGAAGCAGTTTGGATGAAGATGTTCATATCCGAACTGGGTGTGGTTCCGAGTGCGTTGGACCCAATGGTTATCTATTGTGACAACAATGGTGCCATAGCCAATGCTAAAGAACCAAGGTCACACAAGAATTCCAAGCATATTAAGCGCCGGTTTCACTCCATCCGTGAACATGTCAAGGATGGCGATGTAAAGATTTGCAAAGTGCACACGGATCTGAATGTGGCAGACGCATTGACTAAAGCTCTCCCAAGGGCAAAACATGATCAGCACCAGAACTCAATGGGTGTTAGATTCATCATAATGTAATCTAGATTATTGACTCTAGTGCAAGTGGGAGACTGAAGGGAATATGCCCGAGAGGAAATAATAAATTGTTTATTATCTTATTCCATGTTTATAATAGATGTTTATTTCTCATGCTAAAATTGTATTAACCGAAAACGTTGATACATGTGTGTTTAATAAACAAAAAGGTTCCTAGTAAAGCCTCTCTTTTAAACTAGCTCGTTGATTAACTGATGATCAAGGTTTCCTAATCATGAACATTGGATGTTGTTAATAACTTGAGGTCACATTATTAGAAGAATGATGTGATGAACACACACCCAAGTTGGTATAGCAAATTCGATCAAGTCATTAAAGTTTGTTCTTTGTCTTGAACATATACAAAATAGCTCCTTTCCTTAGACCATGAGATGATGTCAATCACTAACTCCGGAAGAGTACTTTGATGACATCAAACGTCACTCCGTAACACGGTGATTATAAAGATGGATTTGGGTACTATGAAAGTATTAGTTGAGGCTCATGCATCAAGAGTGGGATTTGTCCATCCAGATGACGGAGAGATATACTCTGGGCCCTCTCGGTGATATCACATTGACATCGCTTGCAAGCACGTGACTAGGTCACAAGAATGTCATATCACGGAACGAGTAAAGAGTACTTGTCGGTAACGGGATTGAACTAGGTATAGTTGATACCAATGATCGGATCCCGGATAAGTAATATATCGCGAGACAAAAGGAATTGGTTATGTTGTTTTTGGTTCACACGATCACTAGTTCATCGTTGAGTAAGTGGGAGTCATTATGGATCTCCGGATCCCCGATGATTATTGATCGTAGAGGTGTCTTGATCATGTCCATTTTATTCACGAACCGTAGGGTGACACACTTAAGGTTCATCGACGCTTTTGAGTGGAGTACGGAACAGAAGAAAAGTTTGGACAGCACCGAATAGTTTCGGGATATCGGAATAGTTCAAGGGGGTATGTGTTAATTTTTGTTAATTAAAAGAATTAACAAATATTAAAATAACAGAAATAAAATTGTTTATTTATTTAATGGAGAGTCCATTCACATGAAGAGAATGGAGAGTCCATTCACATGGAGAGAGTGGAGAGTCCACTCACTCCTATAAAAGGGAGGGTGGAGCTCCTCTCTCATGGACTAATCACCATAACCCTTTGGTTGGTCCTTTCTCCCTCCTCCTGCTGTTCCACCTTTCAAGCAGTAGCTTAAGCGGCCTCTTGAAATAGTTTCTCCACCACCACCACTAAGTCGTAGTGTTGTTGGAGTTTCCCGTGGATCCTCTACTTCCGCTGCCCCGCTGGATCGAGGGATTGGAGGTCGTCCTTATTCCGTACGTGTGACCAAGTACGGAGGCGCTGCCGTTTGTGGCGCTCATCCTTGCGACTTTGAAGTCGGGCGTGTACCTCTACTTCAACCACGTTTGTTTGCGGGAACGTTATTCCCGCTTTCGGTCTACGAGGGTGAGTCCTTCTGAAAACGTTTGCATGCATCTCCTAGATATGATCTTGGTGTTTGGTTGCAACCGTAGGAAATTTTTTTGTTTTCCTTGCTTCGAAACCCTTCATTTTCCTAGTTAGCGTCGGCTGAGGAGACGGACTTTTCCTGGCTGGTGCCGGCGGGGGGTTGGACTTTTCCCTGGCAACAGGTTTCTGTGTGGAGTGTACGGCTGAGCATCGTCATCGTCGTCTTTGTCATCCTCATCGTTCGAGCCAAACATAATCAAGCTCTTGCGCCAGACGAGGAAGCCATGCACGTTTTCTCCAAGTCTTTTGTTCCCGTCCTCATCAGGGATCTCTACCTCCATTTTGCGGAATTGTTGGACTACACTGTCCACTTCGACCCTGGCAAATCCCAGGGGAATCGGGCGGCAGTGTAGAACCTGCGAGGAGCCGCATGGCCAAGCCCTGCCATCAGCCACCTTAAAGGTAATGCCATGTGCGGACAAATGCAGCTTGCACAGTGTCGGTTCTGTGATGTCATCCACTGGAAAATTGAGTCCATGCTCTTCAGGGATCCCTGTGGACACGCAGCTGCTCTTATGAACACCGTGACTGAAGTTCCGAGGGTTGTCATTGGGTGGCGTTCATGAGCTGAGAGCTCTCTCTACTGCTTGCTCGACAACCTTATCTAGCTCCGCTCTCTGTTCCGCCAACGCACTTGCCACATCATCTTTTATTTGACGGTCCAGTTTATCTTCTCTTAGTCTCTTCGGCCGCTTGTACAACGATGCGTTAGCTGGGAAGCCTTCTTTCCACGACACCAAACCAACTCCTCGGGTGCGACCAGGGTGCTCCTTGTTACCTTGGGCAACGCTCAGCTCATCATTCTCCCTTCGTGGTGTGAAAAACCCTTGGGAAGATTGCACGTGAGCATCTACTATTTTTCGCGAAACTTCCTGGGTTCTATCGCTATTGAAGCTTAAGCTGCCATATTCTGAGACAGAAGCCCCCCTCGCAAGCAACCAATGCTTTGATCGTTCGCTCAACTCGGCAGTCGCAGGAATGACGCCCCTGCGTATTAGCTCTTCTTCACTCCTATCCCATGCAGGTATTTTCTTCACGTAGCCACCAGTGCCTAGTGTGTGAGGGTATATATTTTTATCTGCGTTAGCCTTGTTCCGCTGACTCACTATCTGGGCTTCTTCACAATTCTTGTACGCCACGAATTCCTCCCAGAACTCCATTATCTTTGGGTACAAGTTAAAATTTGGCGTTTCGTTCTTCTTCACAAAGTTCTTGTTCAACGTCATCTTCCAATTCTTCCACGCTATACACATGATGCATAGTGCACGTTTCTTTGCAACCACCTCGGACCCTTGGGGGAATTGGAATACTTCTTTTAGCTTGTCCCACAGCAAGTCCTTCAGGTCATCAGGAACCACCCACTGGTCACCTCGGCGGCCGGTCCATGATCTGTAGCTGATCGGCACATTATCCCTAGCAAGTACTCCGCAGGTGTCCTGTACGGGCCCAACGATGACTGGGGTATTTCAGGTTCCCCGACTGTCGAGAGCTGTACTATATTGTGAACACCCTTAGGCATCTTGTTTGGACCACGACCTGCGCGTCGCCTTTGTTCATCAGTCGTTTGAGCCTGCAATTGGATCTTCTTATTAGTCGTCTGACCCTACTATGTGTTGAGAGTCACAATGTACTAATACTTTAGCTCGCCTATGTCAGTGGCGTCATCTTGATCCATGTCAGTGGCGCCAGGTTGGTCCGTGGCAGTGGCGCCAGGTTGGACCATATCAATATCCTGTAGGTTCAGGTAGTACAATGGGCTACCCATTCCTACTCCGTCTATATTCGAGGGCGGCACTCCCTCTGGCACTTGTCCCTGATTAGAGGCCATTTCTAGCAAGTTTATCATAAATTAGCATTTGCCACAACTACGAGGTTTCATAACCTTCATTTTTGCTGTTTTTTGATACAGTGCATCCATACAGATAAAGAAATTAGCATTTGCCACAAGTACTAAACAATCTTATCACATAACTAAACATAAAAGCATTGAAGAGAAATTAATCGCCAAATTGTAAGTTTACATCCAAATTGTAATGTTTACATCCAAACGTTATCGCCAAATTTGACTATGTTGAAAACAACAATTATTTGGCATAACATTATACATACAGCAAACAATCCGGTCTAAATCATCGCTGATTAAGTACGTGATCCAGGGATCCATGAAGAAAAGTACTCTTTTTCTGTAGACGTCCTAGCCTTTATTGCTTCTATAGGCGTACTCGTTGTCTTCCTAGACCTGCAGCTATCCATGGACTTGTCCCCACTTCTTTTCTTCATCGATCCCTGGATTACGTACCCCATCAGCGATGATTTAGTCCGACGTATTTAATTTGCTCTCAGGTGTCGGGCTGCTTGGAGATTAAATCTTTAGCCTCCTTGCCACTCGATGTAGGGCTGCTAGAGACAATCTCTTACCTCCTCTACACTGTCGGGACCCCGAATTTGCAAATCCGGACCCTCTGTGTATTCAGCACTAGTCCAGGAACGCGCTAGTGCACACAGTCTTAACATCGGTAAATATCACAATCATACCACTCGATATTAACAAAGTACTTTATTTAAAGTAATAAAACTGGTTACTCGACCTTATGGCCAAGTTACAAATATATGCCTCGCAAGGCGAAACTTATTCAAAGAGAAATAACAGCAGCGGAAAATCAAAGAACTTCGTGGCGCCATCCAGTATACCACAGGCAACTGACTGGGCTCGCTTCCCTAAGTAGATGGATCTTCTTGGAGTTCCTCCTCCATAGCTGGCGTAACCTCCTCTTCAACTGGCGTTGTATTGAGGCAAGGGTGAGTACTTGGTACTCAGCAAGTCATGCACAGAATGCAAGCTAATATACTATATGCATGGCTTGGTACAAAGGAATAGCTCAAGGTATAATTGCGATGCTTGACATTTGAAAAGTAATATAAGTAGATTCGAAAGCAGTAGAAATAAGTAAAGCATAAATAACTTTGCAAGAAGTTTAGTAAACATTTTCCCCATCCTAAACCACATTTCCATCATCCTCATTATCACTCCAACCCAACTTTCCAAATCCAAGTTATTTTTGAGAAAATCTAACCCTTGATCAGTAATTCCCGAGCATTGTCGATCACAGTGGACTCGGCTATTCGAACAGATTCTACACTCTGCAGAGGTTATGCACTTTACCCACAAGATACAAGTCAAACACCACAAAGGCGAGTTCCGTAACAAAGCCTTTCTAAGCCTCAAACAACACAGGTGGTCCTCTCCAGGTTCGTGCTCTACACCATCCCTTCCCTTAGCCAAGGCGAAGTATGGGACCAACACACCGTTAGATGGGTATCGGCCCACGACCACGATACGCTCCCCGCACAATCACACAAACGGTGTAATCGACACCCTGAGGCTCCACAAGTGAGTCCTTAGCGACTTAGTCAACTAGGGCCGTCCCATTCCGACCATGTGGTTGCAAGTATGACCAGTTCAAAGGCTTGCAAGGTTAAGTCCTTAGAGTGACCAGGGCAAGACTACCCGAAGAACCAAATCAACACTCCCAAATGCCACACTGGCCCACCTGATTACTCTTGCCACATGCCCCGGTCGAAAACCGTTTATCAAACCCCAGTTGATTACCATGCACCACGTGCCATCAACTTCACATGATACTTTTCCAAAACAGGTTCAATATATCATTAAGTCAATATTACCATTTGATTATCCAAAATCATGTCATGAGCACGTAGCAGGTCTAAGCAGTATACTACAACGGTCTAAACCCATGTTGGCAATTTGATAATGTCCAACTAGTAAACCACAACTAGGGTGACAAAGGGTCATGGCACATACTTAAGTAATCAAGGTGTCATACTGCAAATTGGTGTTTATCTAACCCCCAGGTTTAACCAAAGTATTTTTCTAATTGAACTAGCATGCAATAGTTTAAATCAAAATAGATTTGAAATAGGATCAACATGGTCAAAGCACAACTTGCCTTCAAAAGTACTTGCTCTTGGTCTTGAGTTGGATCCTGAGTCAATACTTCTCCTCGAATCCTTAGGCACTTCAACGTCTACTCGTAAAGAGTGCAAATAGCAAATACACGAATAAACAATAGGCAAAAACATCCCAAAACTCCAAATAAAATCCATAAACAGAGAGAACATAATTTTGTGGATTTTTAGAAACTGGAATCGTCAAATTTGGAGTTAAAACGCAAAAGTTATGATTATTTAAAGTTTAATTAATAAATTAAATAATTTTACAGATATAAACTTTATTCCAATTATTAAATAAAATTCATATTTAGTTAGATATCAATTTTATAAAAATTTAGATATTTGAATCACTCAAATCGGAGTTGAAGCATAAAAGTTATAAGCGTTTGAAGTTTGAATCAAAATCTGAAATCATTATTTCGAATTAATAAATCATTTTCTTTTTCGGAAATTAATTATTGCGTCAGCATGGACACGTGGCAGCCTCTGATTGGCCTGCTGACGTCAGCCGGTCCATGGGCTCGGTCCACGCTCGGCTCGGGTCTACCGTGGACTCGGTCCACGACTCTACGTGTCGCTGACATGTGGGCCCACCGGGTGGCGTCATCGGTGGCGTCGGCGGGGCTCGGCCACGGTCGGCAGGTGGGACCTTTGTGACGTTATGGGTGGCGTCGGCGCTTGGCTGGGTTAGCCAGCGACATGCGGGCCTCGACACGCGCGGGCCAGCGTGTCGGCGTCTACCTGCCAGCAGCGTGGGCGGCCGACGCGTCGGTCCAACTTCCCGACACGTGGCGCAATCTCGGCCGTTGGTTTGAAAATCAGCGGCGCGGATTGGATCTAGGGTTAACGGCGTTGAAACTACTCGATGATCGTGGGCGTTCGATCTAGATCGGACGGTCCGGATCTAATCCTATAATCGCCTTTATTACGACGCGTGGCGATTGTGAACCGTTGGATCTTGATCCAACGGTCGAATCTGTCGGGTTTGGAACACGTGAACTCACCTCAACCGTCCGATCTGGATCGACGGTCCTCCGAGCTTCGCCAGGCGGCGATAGTTTCACGGCGGCGCTGGCTTGACCGAGAGCGGGGGCGGCGACCAAGAAGCGCGGCGCTACGAGGCTTCTCCGGCGAGATGAAACCTCCTTCGCCAGGTGCGTCTCGTCGCGGGGACTCGGATCTGGGCTCCTTCTCGGCGGAAGACGACGGACGGCAGCGGAACACAGCGCAAACGCGGCGGAGGAGAGACAACTCCGCGGCGATTGCGGCTCAACGGCAGCGGCTCAGGCGAGATGGCTCGAGAGCAGTGCGCAAGGATGAGGGCAACCTCGGGGGCGTCTCACGCTTTAAATAGCCTCGGCGTTCGTGCCCTGAGCGGAAACCTAGTTCGTTCTGGCGGCGGCGCGGCGGCGAGTCCGGCTTCGGACTCGGCGAAGACGACGAAATCGCGGCCGTCCACGTGGCACGATCGGCAGCCCACGATCGCCGCGGCGCGATCGGATCCGGGCGGATCTGGCTCGAGCCGTCTGAACGCGGATCTCGGCCGTTGGATCTTGATCCAGCGGTTGGGATTGATTAGGGTTAGGAGTGGGTTCGGTCGAGTCACGTGGCTCGGTCGGACTCGAACTTCGAGTCGACTCGGGCTTGGTCGGATGAAACGATGCTTGACCGAGTTGGATTTTCCAGCGATTTAATATTTAAAATAATTCTCGATAATTCATTTAATTCATTAAAAATAGCAAATGACTCAGAAAAATTCGGAAAAATTCTGGAAAATATTTTGGATCATTTTGGACTCAAATAAAATATTTCCAACAAAATTTTATTTGCAAAATTAAATTCTTTAATTATTTCAAAATGGAATAAATTCAAATAAACTCCAAATAAATCCAAATAAATTCGAGAAAATTCCAAAAATTCACCAAAATGCCAAATCACACATGAATTTAAGAAAAGCAAAATTTTGGGGTGTTACAAACCTCCCCTTAATAGAATCTCGTCCACAGAGATTCGGGGCTTACTCTGAGCAGGTTTGGAAACTCTTCCTTCAAATCTTCTTCAGCTCCCAAATTAAACCGCTTTCTTCATGGTTGCTCCATGAACTCTACTGAAGCGGGTTGATTTGTTTCTAGTTTCTCGATCCATTGTGTCTAGAATCCTTACGGGATGCTCCTTATAAGTCAAATCTTCTTGCAACTCAATTGACTCTAGCGGTGTCTGCATTTCTCGGGAACTTCGGAGACATTTCTTCAAGCCAGGACACATGGAATACATCATGTACTCCTGCTAACGATTGTGGCAACTCCGGTTGGTAAGCAACTCGCCTCTGCGACTCAAAATCTTAAATGGTCCAACATAGCAGGGTGCGAGTTTCCCTTTGGCATGGAACCTCTTAACTCCCACGAGGCGTAACCCTGAGGTATACAAAGTCTTACGGTTCAAAACTCAAATCTCGGCGACGATTGTCGGCATAACTCTTTTGTCGAGATTGGGCTATCTTCAACCTTTCCTAATCATGGCGATCTGCTCTTGACCTCTTGAAGAATATCAGGCCCAAAGACACGGCGCTCGCCAGGTCTCATTCCAATTCAATGGAGTCAGGCGAGTCGACCATCTGATGCCTCAAAAGGTGACATCGTAGACTAGCCTGATAACTATTGTTGTGGCCCGAACTCGGCATACGGCAAACTCTTATCCCAAGAGGTAGCATAAGCCAATGCACAAGCTCTCAACATATCTTCCGAATCTGGTTGACTCTTTCGGTCTGTCCATCCGTCTGTGGATGATAAGGCATCTTGAAGTTCAAAGCGGGTCCCCAGGGCTTCATGCAACTTATTCCGGAACCTTGAGGTAAATTGGGTACCTCTGTCCGATACAATCCTCTTTGGCACTCCGTGCAAGCAGACAATCTGATCATGTACAATTACGCTAATTTATCTCCGAGTAAGTGGTCTTCACGGGATAAAATGGGCTACTTTAGTCAAGCGATCCACTATAACCCATACGAGTCATAACCTCCTTGAGTCTTGGCAAACCGGTAATGAAATCCATTCCGATTTCCTCCCACTTCCACTCGTATCTTCGGTAATTGTAGCAATCCTGCTGGTCTCGATGCATTGCCTTGACTCGGCGGCATCGTCGCACAATGCAACATGCTCGGCAACTTCACGTTTCATACTCGGCCACGAGAATCTCTCCTTGAGATCTGATACATCTTGGCGCTTCGGGGTGAATTGAATACTTGGAGTCATGGGCTTCCTCGAGAATCGATTGCTTTAATTCCTTCTTATTAAGACGCAAATCCGATCCTTCATCCATAACGTGCTCTGCCCATCTAGCTTGAAATCCTTTGCCTTGCCTTCCTCTATTTTGGACTTAATCCTACGGATCTTGTCATCATCCTTCATCCTTCTCGGATCTGGTCCTCTAAAGTAGGCTTTACTTCCAATGCGGCCAAGAATCCGCTAGGTACAACCTCAATCTTCATTTTACGAAAGTCCTCACATAACTCATCATCGACTTGTGGCTAGCAACGTACTCACGGTATGGCTTTTCGGCTCGAGCATCGGCTACTCGTTGGCCTTCCCGGGATGGTAATGGATTCCAACATTGTAGTCCTTGATTAACTCTAGCCATCTCCTTTGCCTCATATTCGAGATCCGACTGTGAATATGTACTTAAAACTCTTATGATCCGTGTACACTTCACATCTGTTTCCAATCGAGATAGTGACGCCATATCTTCAAGGCATGCACTACGGCGGCTAACTCTAGGTCATGTGTCGGATAATTTTCCTCATGCGGCCTCAACTGCCTTGATGCATAAGCGACGACCTTTCCATTCTGCATCAGCACACATCCAAGTCCTTGGCGCGATGCGTCACAATAAATATCGAAGCTTTTAGCAACATCAGGTAGAACTAACACGGTCTTGATGTCAATCGCTTCTTCAGCTCCTGAAATCCTTTCTCACATCCTGGCGTCCATGCAAACTTCTTTTCCTTCTTCAGCAATTGCGTAAGGGGTTTCGCAATTGTCGAGAAGCCTTCGATGAAACGGCGGTAGTATCCTGCCATTCCAAGGAAACTCCGAATCTGGTTCTGATCTTTGGCTGTTCCCAATGTAACACAGCTTCTACTTTGCTCGGATCTACGGCGACTCCTTCTGCGGTCATCACATGTCCAAGGAACTCCACTTTGTCCTTCCAAAAGTCACACTTGCTGAACTTGGCGAAAAGTTGCTGTTCCTCAGCTTTTCCAAAACTCGCCTCAAGTGTTCGGCATGTTCATCCTCTGTCTTGGAGTAGACTAGGATATCGTCTATGAACACGACGACAAACTTGTCCAAATATTTCATGAACACCTTATTCATCATATTCATGAAATAAGCTGGCGCATTAAATCGATCCAAAGGACATAATCAGAACTCGTAATGTCCATATCTTGGCGAGAATGCGATCTTGAATATCCTCGATCGGATCTTCAACTGATGGTATCCCGATCTCAGATCAATCTTGGAGAAAACTCCGGCTCCTCTCAACTGATCGAACAAATCATCAATCCTGGGTAGCGGATACTTATTCTTCACGGTGACTTCGTTGAGTGCACGGTAGTCAATGCACATCCTGAAACTCCCGTCCTTCTTCTTGACAAATAAAACTGGTGCTCCCCACGGCGACGAACTCGGTCTGATAAATCTTTTCTCCATTAACTCTTCTAGCTGTTTCTTCATCTCTACCAACTCCTCGGTGGACATCCGATAGGGTCTCTTTGCTATCGGTGCTGTCCCAGGTACAAGCTCTATCACAAACTCTATGTCCCTGTCTGGCGGCATACCAGGTAAATCTTCAGGAAAAACATCGGGGTACTCATTCACTACTGGGACGTCATCTATGCTGATTGCCTTGGTACTGTTAACCATCAACTGTCCATCTCTAACTGCAGTGGCTTGAAATTCCACTTTCTTCCCACACGGGCTCTCAATTGAGATAGTCCTTCGTCCACAATCCAATACGGCCTTGTGCTTGGATAACCAATCCATTCCCAATATGACGTCTAAGGTCTGGGTCTCCAAAATTATAAGGTTTGCTAGGAACTCTATTCCATCTATTAGTATTCTCACCCCGGAACATCCTACTTTCGTTCGGAGTTCGGAACCAGGGGTTTGAACTAAAAGCATGCACTTAAGCCTTGCAATCCTCAAATCATTTCTAGTAGCAAAGCCTTGCGAAACAAACGAATCTGAAGCTCGAGTCAAACAAAATCAAGCAGTGTATCGAGTTAACAAGTAACTCACCCGACGACGTCCGTAGCATTCTCGGTGCATCTGCGGTGGCGTGATTGACTCGGCCTCTCACCACGATGCAGGGTGTGGCTCCTGATCTTTGGCGTCCTAGGCCGGGTGGTTCCTAGGTTGAAGCGAATCGGGTCGCTCTGCTGTCTTCTTCGGACAAGCTGTTGGCAAAGTGTCCTGGCTCGTTGCGATTGTAGCGGCGTCTCAACATTCCTGTATTTGCACAGGTAAGCGTTTCTAGCGGGTGAGTGCAGTAGTTACGATTGGCAGGTCTTGGTGCTGAGGATGGTGTCCTTGTTGCATTCGTGGTTGGAATCAAGAATTGATTTGGTGCAACTCTCGGTATTTATTGCGTTCCTGGCGTGATCCTTGCTGTTGCATCCTGCGCTTCTGTTCTCATCCAGTTCCTTGCGCTTGTCCTCAAGAATAAGCGCCTTATTCACCAACTCTTGGAAATCTGGAAAGGTGTGGGTGATCAACCCTACTTGCAATCCTGAGTTAAGTCCCTTCATAAAACGAGGTATGCGGATTTATCCGTCGCTACATCCTCAGTGCGTAGCGTGCTAGCTGTGTGAACTTGTTCGTAGTCGACCACGGGTGATTACCTTGCTTGAGGTCTTTCGGAACTCCTCCTTCTTAAGGTCCATGATTCCTTCAGGCACATGATCTTTGTCGAATGCAATTGTGAACTCTTCCCAAGTGATATCTTGAGGGTTCTCTGCGTGGCACGAAGTTCTCCCACCATTCGGTAATTTGTTCCTTCCAACTGATGAGAAGCGTAGAGTACCTTCTCATTTCCTATGCATTGAGCTATGTGCAGCTTCCTCTCGATTGATCTTAACCAATCATCAGCCTCCAATGGATTGGCATTCCCAGAGAAGGTGGGTGGGTGAGTCCTCATGAACTCGGACAGTCTTGTGTTCTGGCGTGATCCCTGATTAGCTTGGTTGGTCGTGGCTGGCGATGGACGTGCTGCATTTGTTGCATCATAGCATGCATCAACTGAGTCTGAGCAGCAAGAAATGCTCTAAAATTCTGCATATCAACTGGCGGTGCTGGTGCTCCATCATTGGGGTTTCCTGCTGGGCGAGATCCACTCCCATTGCTCCCAAAGTTTCCGCGGGTGTTCACCATCTGTCGATTTGCTCTAGGTTTAGAGATGAGAGGGAAACAAGAATAGACAAGTAATATGGAACTTATGCGGGGCGAAAAGGTGTAACCTTAAGGTCCAGCTTTATTATTTAATCAATAGTAACTTGGTATGGTTGCTTACAATGCCTAAGGGCCTTGCAACACATACTGCACACTCAGCAAACAAAGCAAATCCAAATCGAACTAACTCTGGAGTCTAATGCCTAAAGGGTGACTCTTTATTCCACGACTTGACTCGGCGAAGGAGTCTCACTATAGAACCTATGCTCACTCATCGAGAAAACCTCCACTTGGTATTGGGACTTCTCAAAATCTCCGAGAGTCTGTAGCATATGCCAAAGTTCCGCGGCGTGACCAACTCCCAGATCAACGTAGTTGAACTCTTCCTCCATCTGTCACAAGAGTGCTTTACGTAAGAACTCGGAATTTTTAAATTGTGACGAGGTAAGGGAAAATTTCAGCAAGAGACAAGAAAAGAGAGAAGGGGATAAGTTGAGATGTCATTTCTTATCTTGACAACTTTTTAGCTTTAGAAAATAGGTTTTATCCTCACTACGACCATTCTAGCTAGGGTTGAGCCTACAGTCAAGTATGGCTCTGATACCACCTCTGTCGGGACCCCGAATTTGCAAATCCGGACCCTCTGTGTATTCAGCACTAGTCCAGGAACGCGCTAGTGCACACAGTCTTAACATCGGTAAATATCACAATCATACCACTCGATATTAACAAAGTACTTTATTTAAAGTAATAAAACTGGTTACTCGACCTTATGGCCAAGTTACAAATATATGCCTCGCAAGGCGAAACTTATTCAAAGAGAAATAACAGCAGCGGAAAATCAAAGAACTTCGTGGCGCCATCCAGTATACCACAGGCAACTGACTGGGCTCGCTTCCCTAAGTAGATGGATCTTCTTGGAGTTCCTCCTCCATAGCTGGCGTAACCTCCTCTTCAACTGGCGTTGTATTGAGGCAAGGGTGAGTACTTGGTACTCAGCAAGTCATGCACAGAATGCAAGCTAATATACTATATGCATGGCTTGGTACAAAGGAATAGCTCAAGGTATAATTGCGATGCTTGACATTTGAAAAGTAATATAAGTAGATTCGAAAGCAGTAGAAATAAGTAAAGCATAAATAACTTTGCAAGAAGTTTAGTAAACATTTTCCCCATCCTAAACCACATTTCCATCATCCTCATTATCACTCCAACCCAACTTTCCAAATCCAAGTTATTTTTGAGAAAATCTAACCCTTGACTGTAATTCCCGAGCATTGTCCAGTACCGTGGACTCGGCTATTCGAACAGATTCTACACTCTGCAGAGGTTATGCACTTTACCCACAAGATACAGTCAAACACCACAAAGGCGAGTTCAGTAACAAAGCCTTTGGAAGCCTCAAACAACACAGGTGGTCCTCTCCGGTTCGTGCTCTACACCATCCCTTCCCTTAGCCAAGGCGAAGTATGGGACCAACACACCGTTAGATGGGTATCTGGCCACAGCCACGATACGCTCCCCCGTACAATCACACAAACGGTGTAACTGACACCCTGAGGCTCCACAAGTGAGTCCTTAGCGACTTAGTCAACTAGGGCCGTCCCATTCCAGCCATGTGGTTGCAAGTATGACCCAGTTCAAAGGCTTGCAAGGTTAAGTCCTTAGAGTGACCAGGGCAAGACTACCCGAAGAACCAAATCAACACTCCCAAATGCCACACTGGCCCACCTGATTACTCTTGCCACATGCCCCGGTCGAAAACCGTTTATCAAACCCCAGTTGATTACCATGCACCACGTGCCATCAACTTCACATGATACTTTTCCAAAACAGGTTCAATATATCATTAAGTCAATATTACCATTTGATTATCCAAAATCATGTCATGAGCACGTAGCAGGTCTAAGCAGTATACTACAACGGTCTAAACCCATGTTGGCAATTTGATAATGTCCAACTAGTAAACCACAACTAGGGTGACAAAGGGTCATGGCACATACTTAAGTAATCAAGGTGTCATACTGCAAATTGGTGTTTATCTAACCCCCAGGTTTAACCAAAGTATTTTTCTAATTGAACTAGCATGCAATAGTTTAAATCAAAATAGATTTCGAAATAGGATCAACATGGTCAAAGCACAACTTGCCTTCAAAAAGTACTTGCTCTTGGTCTTGAGTTGGATCCTGAGTCAATACTTCTCCCTCGAATCCTTCCGGCACTTCAACGTCTACTCGTAAAGCGTGCAAATAGCAAATACACGAATAAACAATAGGCAAAAACATCCCAAAACTCCAAATAAAATCCATAAACAGAGAGAACATAATTTTGTGGATTTTTAGAAACTGGAATCGTCAAATTTGGAGTTAAAACGCAAAAGTTATGATTATTTAAAGTTTAAATAATCAATTAAATAATTTTACAGAGAAAAACTTTAGTCCAAAAATTAAATAAAATTCATATTTAGGTAGATCTCAATTTTATACAAATTTAGAAATTTGAATCACTCAAATCGGAGTTGAAGCACTTAAAATTTATAAGCGTTTGAAGTTTGAATCAAAATCTGAAATCATTATTTCGAATTAATAAATCATTTTCTTTTTTCGGAAATTAATTATTGCGTCAGCATGGACACGTGGCAGCCTCTGATTGGCCTGCTGACGTCAGCCGGTCCATGGGCTCGGTCCACGCTCGGCTCGGGTCTACCGTGGACTCGGTCCACGACTCTACGTGTCGCTGACATGTGGGCCCACTCGGGTGACGTCATCGGCCGGCGTCGGCGGGGCTCGGCCGCAGTCGGCAGTGGGACCCACGTGGACGTCATGGGTGACGTCGGCGCTTATCGGGTTAGCCAGCGACATGCGGGCCCTCGACACGCAGCGGGCCCAGCGTGTCGGCGTCCTGCCTGCCAGCGGCGTGGGCCCGACCGCGTCGGTCCAACTTCCCGACACGTGGCGCAATCTCGGCCGTTGGTTTGAAAATCAACGGCGCGGATTGGATCTAGGGTTAACGCGTTGAAACTACTCGATGATCGTGGGCCGTTCGATCTAGATCGGACGGTCCGAGATCTAATCCTATAATCGCCTTTATTACGGCGCGTGGCGATTGTGAACCGTTGGATCTTGATCCAGCGGTCCAGATCTGTCGGGTTTGGAACACGTGAACTCACCTCAACCGTCCGTCTGGATCTGACGGTCCTCCGAGCTTCATGACGGCGATGGTTTCACGGCGGCTGGCTTGACCGGAGACGGACGCCGACCAAGGGCGCGGCGCTACGGGGCTTCTCCGGCGAGATGAAACCTCCCTTCGGGTGCGTCTCGTCGCGGGGACTCCGGATCTGGGCTCCTTCTCGGCGGTCGACGTCGGACGACGGCGGAACACGGCGCAAACGCGGCGGAGGAGAGACAACTCCGGCGGCGATTGCGGCTCAGCGGCGGCTCGAGCGAGATGGCTCGGGGAGCAGTGCGCAAGGATGAGGGCAACCTCGGGGGCGTCTCACGCTTTAAATAGCCTCGGCGTTCGTGCCTAGACGGAAACCTAGTTTGCTACGGCGGCGAAGGCGGCGGCGAGTCCGGCTTCGGACTCGGCGAAGACGACGAAATCGCGGCCGTCCACGCGTGGCACGATCGGCGGCCACGATCGCCGCAGGCGCGATCGGATCCGGCCGGATCTGGCTCGAACCGTGCAGGCGGATCTCGGTAGTTGGATCTTGATCCAACGGTTGGGATTGATTAGGGTTAGAGTGGGTTCGGTCGAGTCACGTGGCTCGGGTCGGACTCGAACTTCGAGTCCGACTCGGGCTCGGTCGGATGAAACGATGCTTGACCCGAGTTGGATTTTCCAGCGATTTAATATTTAAAATAATTCCCGATAATTCATTTAATTCATTAAAAATAGCAAATGACTCGAGAAAAATTCGGAAAAATTCTGGAAAATATTTTGGATCATTTTGGACTCAAATAAAATATTTCCAACAAAATTTTATTTGCAAAATTAAATTCTTTAATTATTTCAAAATGGAATAAATTCAAATAAACTCCAAATAAATCCAAATAAATTCCAGAAAATTCCAAAAATTCACCAAAATGCCAAATCACACATGAATTTAAGAAAAGCAAAATTTTGGGGTGTTACATCCTGTCGCCAATTCAAATGGCGACAGGGGGCATCCAGCCTCTGGCTGCGTGGGGCAGCAGTGGAAATGTCGAGTTTGCCCCCTGTCGCCATTTGAAATGGCGACACCCCCCTGTTGCCAATTGAAATGGACATAGGAGGGCAAACTCAATAAATTAAGGAAAAAACATATTTAGCTGTGATAATTGCTGTTCTAATGTATAAAATTACAATTATGAAGGAAAAATAATGTGAAAGGGTGAAAAAATATTATTGAACTGTATATACTTTAAAATATATATATGCAGCACATGTATAAGCAAATTTTGGAATTCTATACACAATATTTACTGTATTTTCAAATCTGTACAACATTTTTGTGTAAGAGCGAAAAACCCAACCGTATTCGCTCTGCTGTACTGCGGAAACCTGAAATTGCATCTCCAGTATATGGAAAACCAGACATGTTTTATTCGGTCAACGCTAAACCGAAAATCGGTGTATTTGGAACACCGAAATGACAATAGTGAACAGTACCTTGTCGGGTTCACCCGGAACAAGGCCAGGCAATCTATTTTTTTTGTTTATTTCGGATTTTTGAAACCGAGTTGATAAAAATGCAGATAAATTTCGATGTACTAGTCACGTTAAATTCGAATTTTTCATAATCGGTTGTTGCTTATTCGTATTTTCGAAAACCGGTGACTATGTATCCATATGACATGATGAAATTTGATATTTTAATGCTGGAGAATTCTGAGCTCCTCACGAAGGTGTTACATTTTACGTATATGTCAAGAAAACCAATGTCAAAAACCAAACATTGCAAATCCAGAGGGCTGTACAACTTGTACATGCATGGATAATTCCAGTCTAATAGGCTGGCTTTCATGGCTCAACAGGAAAGGAAAGGAATCAATCAAAGAAGGCTACCAATTGATGACCGATTTTACGATCATTGTGAAAAGCACGTATATGCAGGTAGTAACCTTAGGAACAAAACTCAACGTTAGTAGTGCACATGTAACGAAAGTTTAGATGATGAAAGGAGCAACAGATTATATTACAATGACATTACAACAAAGGATTTGGCGATATTTCTAGGAGAAGTGACGATAACACTGTTGTCATGGTGGAACAAGTGATCGTTCCGTCTATGTTCGTAGAGTGGGAACGATGCCATACATTTTCTACATATTACATCACCCGTCATTCTTTTGCGATTTGTTCTCGGACACCGCTCAATCTCTCTTATGAAAGAGCTCCATGGCCGTGCGCAGTGCTCCCAGCCGTCGCCGAATGGGTAGCCTATGCCATACGTCTCTGGGGTGTAAGAAGTAACTTGTTTGTGTGCATTCTGTGGAGTCCTGCCCTCCCATATGGGCATGCCATCCCGATTTTCGGTGTCCCCTATGTTAATACTGCTCGGGTTCCCTGATGGTCTCTGTAACCCGGCAAGGATTTCTTCTGTTGTGCGCATCTCGGCCGGCTGCTTCCCCTTGTCCCTACTTAGAGTGGAGGAACCCTCTTCCACTTCTGGTTCCTTGCGGAGACGTCTTCTTTGTTTCGGCTCGCACTCCACTATATGGTGCAGGAGGTGCGTGTTGGGCTTGTCCTTGTATAATCGGAAGCGTGCCCTGCAGTCCATACAGTATGTATGCCGTGGTCGTTGCAAAATACCTTGGGCGTACTCGGGGTCTGGCTTTTCAGGGCGGAAGTAGCACCACGGAGAGGGTTGCTCCCCCCAGTTATCCCATATGGGAAGTTTGAGATGTGGGTGGTACTTCTCCGGATCCACCCAGTTGAAGTAGGCGCACCATTCATCCTCGGCCAAGGGGCACCGGTAGAATCTCCGGTCCGCTAGATCCCCTTGGCAGGTATCATCGACTGCTTCCAGGTCGTGATCGCAAAATTCGGGGCTTTCGGGTGCGGGCCCTTGAGGAGGTTT
The DNA here is from genome assembly GCA_036346355.1 of Rhipidocladum racemiflorum. Taxonomy (NCBI): domain Eukaryota; kingdom Viridiplantae; phylum Streptophyta; class Magnoliopsida; order Poales; family Poaceae; genus Rhipidocladum; species Rhipidocladum racemiflorum. The sequence continues at coordinate 21,105,936 of CM070582.1, forward strand.
CTCCTTTGATTTTATCCATTTTGCAAGTTTCTTCTTGGAGTCCTGTATACGAGGAAGCAGTTTAGAATTACTACTTTGTGACTGCATAACATTAGCATGTCGCATGGAACTCACCGATTGGTTGCTCTCTTTCCCACCGGCCCTAAACTCCGGTCGATCTAGAAGGGGGACATATCCCGGCGGCCTCTCCCACCGGGTGAAGTTCTCGGGCGAAGTGGGGTAGGCGTCGTGGCAGTTGTTGAGAAATTCGTAGTCACGTCGTTCCGGCCCGTCGATCCATTGGAAGAAGCAACACCGGTCCATGCGCTACAAAAGAAAAACGACGCATGAAATGGTAGTGGTACCCTTAACTGTAATGACACCAGTAGGTTTACCTCATAGCCGTGTGCACAACAGTAATGAGCGCTGGCGGCCGTAGCTCTGTGGTTAGACTGCATCATCTTCGCCGGAAGGTTGCAGGCGCAATTAGGTCGGGGCAACTCCGGAAGAACTGGAGCGTCAACACAACTCGCATCTGGGTATTCGGGGGGGGTTAAGTTTCGCTTGCTGAAGAGGCGACGGTAGAACGACATCGTAGCCTAATTCGTGTGAAGTGTGCAGAAGTTGATTGTCAGTCTGTTGGTAATGGAAGTGTATCCCTCCACCAGTTTTATAGTGGTGGCGAGCTAGATAGCCTGTCATCCACTTGGCAAAGATGCATGACCTGTCTCCCCTCTCCGAAAGCTGCACAACCTGTCACATCATTAGCAAAGCTGAACGACATGGCACGCCTTTCGCAAAGTTGCATCACCTGTCACGCTTCGTGAAAGCTGCACGACGTCGTGCTCCAATAAGTCTGAGAAAGCTGACAGTAGCGTGTTGTCAAGTCGCATTGAGGGTGACCGGTCGTGCAGCTTTTATTGAGGGTGGCAGGTCGTGCAGCTTTTATTGAGGGTGGCAGGTCATGCAGCTTACATTGAGGGTGACTGGTCGTGCAGTTTTTATTGAGGGTGGTAGGTCGTGCAGCTGAGGGTGATAGGTCGCGCAGCTTTGTGTTGTCTCGTGGTCCAATGCATGTTGGAAGTTATTTTTTGGGCCGGATGTACCAGATCTGCTGTTTGGTATACGGACTACCATATTACGTAAAAATATCTCAGTTACAAGTCTCTTCGCATATAAATTCTCAACACCCAATAACCCAAAGTATTACATTCGCGCACGAACCCTAACGATGAAGGATTTTCGGCGGCCCGTTGAAATGCATGTTGGAAGTTATTTTTTGGGCCCGATGTACCAGATCTGCTATTTGGTATACGGACTACCATATTCCGTAAAAATATCTCAGTTACAAGTCTCTTCGCATATAAATTCTCAACACCCAATAACCCAAAGTATTACATTCGCGCACGAACCCTAACGATGAAGGATTTTCGGCGGCCCGTTAAAATGCATGTTGGAAGTTATTTTTTGGGCCGGATGTACCAGATCTGCTGTTTGGTATACGGACTACCATATTCCGTAAAAATATCTCAGTTACAAGTCTCTTCTCATATAAATTCTCAACGCCCAATAACCCTAAGTATTACATTCGCGCACGTAGAAATGCATGTTGGAAGTTATTTATTGGGCCGGAGGAAGTCGTCAAACCATGAAAGGCGGATTTATTGAGATAAAATATACGAAAAGATAAACCAGTTGAACAAAGTCACTGTTCCACAAAATGAACTGATAGTACTAAAAGATAAAACTAAAGCAAAAACTAGCTACGGCCGCTGCGAGGGGCGACGCCACGTGTGGCCCCAGGCCTCCTCCGACGCTGAACATGCCCGGCTGAATATGTCAGCGGGTCAACAGGAACTCCGCGAGAACTCCTAGTAGTGCGACGTGGTGGAGTCGGAGTAGTGAAGGGGTCCTGCGTCGACTGACTGGGTCCGGCGTGGTCGACTCGCTTACCGACCGGGTCCGGGCGCTGGGTTGACTGCGTCGGCCGGCCGATCGTCCGGGCGCGGAGGCGAGCTGCGAAGGACCAAGGATATCCTCCATCGTCGCCTGTTGGGGGGACTGAAGCCAATCGTGAAGAACATCGGTGTCATCAACGGGGCTCGAGCCGCCAGAGTGGGTCGCGCTACGGTCATCGACGGCTGTTGAAAAATGTTTCACGTTAGCACACATAATGTAAAAAATGTAGTACACAAGGGCAGAGCAGAAAGGTGTACCTGTAGTGGGCTGCTGCCACCTGGAGCCCCCGGGTACATCGGGAGGAGGGGCGAGTGGCGCGATCTTTGAGTGCGGTGTGCGAACCCCGTCGCCCACGTACAGCGGACGAACGGCCCGGGACCTGTGCCGCCACATCGTCCCTCAACCTCGTGCCCGACGTAAGGTGGACGATGCGAGCGGTCTTGTCGACAACACCCTGCAGCATCGCTCTCACCTGATGTATGGTCGCGTTGCCCGTGTCGATAGCTGCTACCATCGAGGCCGCGTCGTCGTGCACCTCCCGAGCAATGTCACCCTGTGAAAATGGCTTGTTAGTTCTATGCAGGCAGGGTATACAACTTGTGGGAGCAAGTACTAACCACGCGGTGAAAAGCAGAGTCCGGCTGTGTAGGGTAGGTGTCCGCTGTGGAGGGAACGTGCCTCGGAGGTGACTCCACCACACGCACAACTCGAATGTGTGTGCGCGGGCTGTACCATCGGATGTAGTCGTCGTACGTGGCATGGTCGTAAGGGGCAGTCTCCTCGTGCACGTCTGCCAAAGCCTGTGCCCACTGCTCAACATGAGGAATCATGCGTGTCGCCCAGCTCGTACCAGGGCCTAAGCCCTTGCGTGTCAGTCTGCATTAGTCGATTTGCAACGAAAACTTCATTAGTAAAATATGAAATTAAATGAGATATTAAATAATTGTAACAGAGATGGAAAGCAATACTAACGAGTGGACGCTAGCCGGGACGATGGCACCTGCAGGTGGGGGGAACTCCTGACGGAGGCCAAACTGCCGCATGACGCGGTGGGCCGCGTACGTCTCAACGCACACGTCGAAAACCAAGTGACGCCGTGTGAGCCAGTATGCGGCGTCACTGCTGCACTGCAGCGAAAGTCCCTGAGGAGCTCGCGCGTCAACAAGCTCTGGAAGGTAGGGCCGCCAAATGACGCGGTCATCTGTCAGCTGGTCAAACATCGCTACGTGCATCGAGTGGTACGGCGTCGCGGCGAATCGGGCGAAAGTGGGCTGCAAAAACAAGGAATACACCAACGTTAGTACAGAATAGTATTGATAAAAATTATTTCACAAACAAGGTAATATATTATGTGGTACTAACCCGTCGGCGACACCACAAAGACCCCATGGTAGGGCGGTCGACCTCATCTCCAACTGCCCGGTAGAAATCAACACCATACGGCTCCAGGTCTATATGTGGACGTCCGATCTGGAACCTCTCGAACGACCACAACTGAAGCAGTAGCGGACACCCAGTGAGAACGGATGAGTCCGAGGTGCGACGGCACCCATCGCAAAGAGCACGGTAGGTGGCCGCCAGTACTGCCGGTCCCCAAGCCAGCTGTGGGATATGATCCATGTCGGCCTCCGCGATCGTCCTGGCGAACTGGATCAAGTGCTTGTCGACGGTGTCTCCGTGGCTCGAGCTGAACATGACCCAGCCGAATAGCCAGATCAGGTACGCCTCGAAGTGGCGGGTGACGACGTAGTCCTCCGCTCCGGCCGCCATCCTCTCGGGCTGCAAAAGGCTATGGTTAGCGGCGGAACTGAAAGCGGATAAAAAAAAACTACAAAATAAAGCGCAACTTACATAGAACTGAACCAGCCACTTCTGCGTAGGGCCGTGCGTAGAAGTGAAAGTGCTGTACCCTGCTGGTATCACACCTGCGAACCGGTGCAGGAGGTCCGTCTGCCAGTCAGGGTCGACGTCGACCGGCACCACTGCGTCCCCTGAGCAAGGTAGGCCCAGTAGGTAACTCACGTCCTCAAGTGTGGGCGCCATCTCGCCGCACGGAAGGTGGAACGTGTGTGTCTCAGGGCGCCAACGGTCCACCAAAGCGGTCAGTAAGCTCCGGTCGTACGGGAACCTCCTGGAGGAACCTCGCTTGTCCTGGGCGTCAGCCACGGTAGCCTCCACCATCCTGGCTAATGGAAGCAACCCCGCTGCCCTCAACCTGCATGAAAATATTGTAAGTACGCTCCCTGCACACATAGATGACAGTACATTGAATTTATATAACCCTGTGATTAGTGTACTAACCTCGGAAGCCATCGCGGGTCAATCCTCCATGCTCTCATGGGGGTGCGCAAGCGTAGGGCGCCAAGCTCAAGAGGTAGCTGCCCCGGCTGCGGCGGCGCGGTGGCCAAGTGGCTCCGGTGAGTCGCATCTATCACCGGGTCAAGCAACTCGTACGCCATACCTGCAATGTGTAACCCGACAATAGGAAAATAGAAGAACATATCGTTACAAATTGAACACAACAATTACATAAAGAAAGTGCAAACAATCATTCCATAATAAATTTGAAGTACAACAATTTAATAGTAAGTACATACATAAACGACGAACAACAATTTAATTGGAAAGTCCATACATTAATAACGTACAACAATTTAATTGTAAAGTCCATACATAAACGACGTACAACAATTTAATTGGAAACTCCATACATAAACGACGTACAACAATTTAATTGGAAACTCCATACATAAACGACGTACAACAATTTTACTGCCTCTGAATCGTGGGACAATACTTGAAAGTGTGGCCTGTCTCCTTGCAAACTGAACATTTCTTCACACGACGTCCACTTTCCGCTGCATCCATATCGTTCCTTATACGCCTTGTCTGCCGTCGCCCAACACCCTTCAGCCTACTTAAATCCGAAACCCACCGTGTCGCCTCCCAGTTATGATGCTCCGTGAATAAACCCACCACTCGAAAACCGTACATTTCCCCACTCCAGGTTGCCATCACTTCTTCCTTGTTGAAGAAATGAGACAAGAATATACCTAGATCCATTCGGATTGTTGAGCAGGCCGCCATGACATGTGCGCATGGCCTGTGTAATGCATTTGAGGCTTATTGTTGCAGGTGCATGCACATGTTTGTCTATGCATGGTGCATTCATGTGTAACTCTCCGCCGGTTTGTCCCACGCCCTGATTTATCTTTACATAGTACCTCAAATCGGAGCTCCCTCGTGCCCATCTTCAATGCTCTATGCATCTCCCCCTTCTTGCCCTTTTCCTCCATGTAGGTACAAATCATCTCGGAGTACTTCACATCAGGGGCATTCATGCGGGCGACGGCCCTAGCATAGCGATCCACAAAGTATTTCGTTATGCCACGAAGAACACCCTCCACTATAGCAACCAGGGGAAGTGGCCTCCACCCCCGCATGACCCAATTGTAAACCTCAGCCAAGTTTGTCGTCATGACCCCATACCTGGCGCCATCGGTGTCATAAAGCTGAGCCCATTTCTCCTTAGGATCATGCTCTATCCATTCAGAGAAGCATTTCATAGCCCTTCCATTCCTCCGAACCAGGTGTGGAGGGTCTGTTGGTAACTCTGCAAGCGCCATCAAGCCTCCCTGCGGAAGTCGTTGGCTTCTTCACGCCTCATTGTATGCCTTGACGTTAGCTCGTCCAACTTCTTCCATAGTCTCTCAAATTTTCTTTCCTGGTTCTGGTCGCAAAGCCTCTTAAAAAGCTTTGTCAGCTCTTTGTTCCTGAACTGCTTATAAAAATTGGCGCCCATGTGCCGCTTACACCACCTACTATGCAAATCAGGCCATGGATGTGTCTCATCTTCACCTTGCTGCAATTGCACGATCGCCTTTAGCAACCCGGGATGTCGATCATGTATGACACACACACCAGGCCGCTGTTCCACGACCCCAGCTTTCACGTTCCTTAGAAACCATAGCCAACTATCAGTGTTCTCACCCTCTACGAATGCGAGTGCAACGGGAAGAACCTGATTGTTGCCATCTACTCCTATGGCAGTCAATATCTGGCCTTTGTACTTCCCGGTCAGAAAAGTCCCATCCACGCATAACAACGGACGGCAATGTCTGAATGCGTTGATACACGCACCGAAAGCAAAGAATGCCCGCTTGAGCAACATCTTCCCAGGGAAACGCTGTGAAGGTTGCTTGAAAATATCGACATAAGTCCCAGCATTCCTTTCCTTGATCACCTGAAGCAACCCTGGCAGATTCTGATAGGAGTCTTCGTACGTGCCAAACCTTGCTTCCAATGCCTTCTGCTTCGCTCTCCATGCCTTCGCATAGCTTATCGTGTACTGATACCTCTGCTCCATTGCAAGTATGATGGCACGTGGCTCTAAATCCAGGTTGCCCACAATCTCCCCGTACATTACATTGGCAACAAAGCCGGAAGATATATTTCTATGCGATTGTGTAGACTCACAAGACACATGAGTGCGGCACTACTATAGAACACTTCCAAATTGTGTCCCACTTAGGCTGGTAAGCATCGACACGCCATGGGCAACCTTCCATCTTGCATCTGACATCATACACCCGCTGATCTGACTTCGCAACCCAGAAGGGTCTATGCAGTGACACTGCCCATGCTGTCACTGCTTCCTGCACCTCACCTTTATCCTTGTAAATTGCATCTTGCCGCACCTCATTCCGATCGTATCCCCATTGGACATCTTCACCCTCGTTGACCATCAGTCTGTCGAACCGACACTCATCCCACTCCGCGGGGAAAGGCTCTTCATCCTCTTCATCGTTACTTAAATCCTCGTAGTCCCGGCTCTCTGCGTCCATTGATATCACCAGCGATTCAATATGTTCTCCCTCGTCTGCCACACCCATTGGTTCCTGCACGTCTTCCACACCCATTGGTTCCTGCACGTCTTCCATTGGAACACCAACTTCCTCACCTTGCACTGCCTCCTGAGCAGAACTAACATCATGCATCACTGAGTATTCTCTTGCTTGGCTGCTCTCCCCAACTTCCTCCTCTTCGTCACCAACAACCTCCTGCTGTTCCTCGCGGATGCCATCTGCTTTCTCAAATGCTTGCGCCAACAATACTAATGGCCATCCTCTCTTAATCGCTGCTCTGACATACGAACTCCATGACTTCGGACCTGTAATTTCAACTAACTCCCAAGACGCATAGCCCGTCTCCGACACCCTACTCCGTGCAGCTTCACACCATGCAACTCATGGTCCAACGAGAATATTTGGTATAACCATCTTCTAACAGTGCTCCATGAACGCTCCGCTGGACGTGACAGACCAACTACCACACTTGGGAAATGACTTAGTTCCACCCCTTCTACACCCATGTTCGGAATTCCCTCTCCGTAATATATCGTAAACTGCACTCGTTCATCCATACCTGTCAGCAATTTCAGCAAATATTTGAGGCTATAAAAGTAAATCCAGAGGTATGCTAATACCAATTTCGCCAAATTTTCCGTAGTCCATAAGCCCAAAAAACTATTTTTCAGTGTTTACTACCAAATTTCTGAATTTATTTACTGATTTCTAAAATTTCTAAAAAAAGGAAGGGCTACTTCATAATTATTTTCCTACTTTTCCAGAAATTGTTCATGGCATTTTCCCGGTCCATTTGGCTATAAAGGCAATTTTGCCATATACAAGCCGGCGTCTACTGTTTGCGATTATTGCCGTCATTTGGCTTCGGCGGAAGGGCTGGCCAGTTTGGGTCGTGTTACCATCACCGAGCGAAGCGTGGAGGCAACGGGTGAGGCCGACAAGCCGACGCAAGTGTGACCGGGGCGCGCACTAAGAACAGAGCCAACGGGGCTGAGGCGAGCAAAGCCGAGGCAAGCATGGCAAACACGGACTACGGGGCCAAAGGCTGTCGTGCCTAGGGTTTGTTCCTAAATCGCGAAAACAACGCTAATCGCTAAGTCGCTAGTCGCTAAGTCGCTAAGTGGTTAAACAAATTACTTAGTCGCGAAAACAATATTATTCGCTAAATCGCGAAAACAACGCTAATCACTAAGTCGTTAATTCGAACACAACGCTAATCGCTAAATTTTTCCTAAGTCACTAGATCATCAAAACATGATAATACTACTCGCTAAATCACTAAATTAGTCATTAATCTACTCACTAAATTGCTAATTTCATACAAAAAAAAATTTACCTGCGAAACCGAGATCTTCTTCTTCCTCCTCTTCCTCCTCTCCCTCTCCTCCTCTTCCTCTCTTTCTCTTCTTCCTCTCCCTCTCCCTCTCCTCCTCTTCCTCTCTTTCTCTTCTTCCTCTCCCTCTCTTTCTCTTCTTCCTCCTCTCCTCTCTGTCCCTCTTTCTCTGCGAGCGAGAAATGGCGACAGAACCGTCGCGCGGCGATGGTATAGGCTCCTGTCGCCATTCCATTTGGCGACAGGCGCCTCGCGCGTTAGGTATTAAATGCTGTCGCCAAATGGAATGGCGACAGGACGGGGAAATTCCTATTTTACCCCCTGTCGCCAAATGGAATGGCGACAGGACGGGGGAAATTCCTATTTTACCCCCTATCGCCATTTGAATTGGCGTCAGGAGCTCCTGTCGCCAATTCAAATGGCGACAGGACCCTGTCGCCAATTCAAATGGACATAGGGGGGTAGTTTTGCTATTTTCTTTTTCGGTATATTATTTCTGTAAATTTTGATTAAAATAATATTATTTAAAAAAAAATTCCCCAAGAGACACAACAGCTCAGTAAAGCTCTTATCGGACCAACCATTGCTTGCCTTCAACTGCAGTAGTGAAAGTACAGTACGTAGTTTTTTGTGCTCCTCCTTGCAGCCCGGGTACAATGGCGTTGTAGAGTCCTCTACCATACGCTGAAACTTTTGAAACTCCCTTTCACTCGTCAAGTCCCCCTCCCCATCACGCAACATTTGATCTATATCATCTTCGTGGCTATGAACAAACGTATCTTCCACCGCCATCATATCATTGTCTCTATCATCTTTATGAATGTGTTGCCCTTCTTCTACACTATCATCTTTATGAATGTGTTGCCCTTCTTCTACACTATCATCTTCATCAATGTGTTGCCCTTCTTCTACAATATCATCTTCACCGTGCTCGGTCCAACAGGTATAGCCAGCCTTGAAACCCCTTCGAAGTAAGTGTGCACGTATCGACTCTATGTTAGAAAACAGCTTCTCATTTTTGCAATCAACGCATGGACAACACATATAGTTCGCCAGATTCATCGACTTGTGTGCGGTAGCCACATTCAGAAAACCAGACAAACCATTAAAGAACTCTGGACCGCGACGGTCCATGTCATACATCCATCTTCGATCCATCTACAAATAATTTATCGTTTCCATTACTCATGCAGTGGTAATTAATTCAAAAGATAAACACATTATAAGCACATAACTGCACATAATTCAATACACATTATAAGCACATAACTGTAAATCCACTACATCACTAAAATGATAAGAATTATAATTAATTCAATAATTTAGCTAGATCTTAAGTTGAGCACTACCGACATAAAATGTTTAAACCATACAATCAGCGATTGTCAACATCTACAACACTCTACGAAGTAAAATTTTACAACAAATATAACATAGATCAATTGATCGGAGAGTAATTTTGCAAGTCAGTAACATCGAAGAGAAATACGAGGCAAATTTTAAAACAATATTCCAGCAGCAACACGGCAAGATAATAACTACCGAGCAAAGTAGAGCTCTTCTTTGTTCTGCTTGGTCAGAGAAGATGTCGCCGCGAAAAAAAATACTAAAAAATTATTAACACATTTTTTTGGCAGCATCTCCCCAAGAAAATGCCAACCGAGCGAGCAAACAGAGCTCCTCTCTGTCTGCTCGGTCGCGAGGGCTTCTGACGCTGTAGTTATATAAATAACTTATCCCTACCGGCTTAGACTACAACCGGCAGTGATAAAGTCGAATTACGCGGGAGGTTTCATATTGGCGAGAAAAACATATCACTGCCGGTTAAAATATTGAACCGGCAGTAAAAGTTCCAATATCGCTGCCGGTTGTCTCTATAACCGGTAGTGATAATTCAGTACCAGTTTTGGGTATTACCCGAGAGTGATAATATATTTTCACTACTGGTTGGTTACACAAACCGGCAGTGACACGTTTCCAGGGCAGCAATTCTTACGAACCGGCAGTGATATTTTATCACCGACGGCTCTAGCCCAACCGGCAGTGATATGGCGGCAAGGATTGCATGTTCTGTAGTAGTGTAATCTGCTAATTGTGAGCATATTAGATGGATATATGTGTAGTTTCCTTGCATATGTATCTAGGGCAAGCTCCTGTTATTCGTTACTAATAATTTATCACATGTTATTTATGATTTTCTCTTGGATTAAATTAAACATGAACATGCCTTTAATTCTAACATTTTCTAGGCCCTTTCCTACCACTCCCTGGTACTACTTAGCTTCCTAAGCCGTGCCATTGTCTAGCTTAAGCTGGCCAGACAATATGATTGTATATCTGTCATCGGTATCATGAACTACTGTATACAAACACTTGTAAGTTGTAACAAGTTCCGAGATTCCATCTACTCTGGGAAATGAAATTGACAAGGAACAACTGTCTGATGTGCTTGAATTTTGTGTGAAGCAAAAGCTATGTCTGTGAGTGTACCATGGTTTTATTCTTAATAGTAAAATGTAACTATTTTGAGCGGGGAAAAATTTAGTTGGTACCTGTATGCTGTAATCATGCTTTTGTATCATACAGATCTCATGACATTAAGGATGTTATTTTCTTTTCTGAATGCAACTTCAACCTGATAATAGCATGGATTTGTTTATTTGCTTTTGCAGTTCAGCCTATTTTTAACTCGATTACTCATCCTATGAATTCCATTAGCATACTAGTATATGTTGACATTCTTTTCAGACTGGGAAGCAATTACGGACTAGGCCTGACCCAAACATTGTCTACTGCAAAATATGTAGGTCAATTGAGGTTAAGTACGATCTGATCAATCATAGCCAAGATTAACTGTACACATTTTCTAATAGACTGTTCCGTTTACACGCCCGTGAAAAAATTGTCTACATATATTATTCACCTCAGCTGCTAGCCTGCTACTACTATCACGCGCCACTAATGCTTAATTCTTCTCGGACGGCTCAATGTTCCCGACAACAAATATTAAGTGTGTGTTTGGTTTGTTAGATGAAGTTGAATAGGATGAAATGTATCATTTAGTTCCATTGTTTTGGGGTGAATGTAATGGTTTAACATATATATAGAAAAAATTCCTTAAATTTTGTTAGGAATATGCCTCAAATTCTAACCTACTATATCTTATAGTCATTGCCTTCTACGATATGGACTCATTGGCTATATAAGCTACCCCCATGTACTTGTAATATTGAACCAAATAGTACATTGTTTTCCGTGATTTTTTCTCGCAAGGGTTTTTCCACGTTAAACCTGTCTCTGTTATTCGTTGTACTCCTTGTTACTGAACCATGCTATCGAATAGTTCAGGGTTCCCGAACATATCTAAAGTTGAGAACAGAGAGAAAGAAAGAGACACAATATGAAGGAACTGATATATTATTCTTCTGATTCATCTGTCCAATGGGGGGACCCCTTGCCTCCTATTTATAACCTATTTTAGAGTTTCGGCAAAGGACCATACTGGGCCTTCGTGGGCCAGATGGTTTCCCAACACTCCCCCTTAGATCCTTTGCCGCGAGATGCATATGCCTCATCAAAACTCCTGAAAAACCCAATGGAAAAAAAATAGTTGGAGAAAAAGTACATAGCATACGCTTGTTGTTGTTGCACGAATTGCCTCATCAAAACCTTATGTAAGAAAACTTCTGTGAAAAACTTACTAATGGAAAAGAATACAACTCACCCAAACTCAATGTTAATCTTCGAGATTCATGTTGGGTACTCAAACTTCATGTTTGAGATTTATTTAGGAGTATGTGAAAATTCTCCCTCTGAAATCTGCACTTCTCTAAGTCTTATCATCCAAATTCCTCTAACGCATCTTTCAAAAGTAGATGCTGAGAGTGACTTAGTGAATACATCTACAAAGTTCTCATATGACTTTGTGTGCAGTATCTTGATCTCGTTCATTTTATGCATTTCATGAGCATAGAAGAATTTCGGGTTGATGTGCTTTATAAGGATGCTTTTCACATATCCCATTTGCACTTGAGCAACATAAGCTGCATTGTATTCATAGATGATAGTAGGAGTTTGCTCAATGTTCAAGCCACACGACTTTTGGATGTGGTGAACCATTCTTCGAAGCCATTCTCATTCTCAGGAGGCTTCATATAAGGCAATGATTTTCGAGTGGTTTGTAACGTCGGGAGGCTTAGACGAGTTTTAGGAAATTGCCGCTCCACCACAAAAAAAACATACCTAGTTTGTGACTTACCAATATGCGGGTCCGATAGGTACCTAGCATCGGTATAGCCAACCAAAGTCAATTCATGATTTCTTTTGTAAAACAAGCCGAGATCTTTCCTTCTTGGAGGTAACGGAAGATGTCATTGATCCCTTTACAATGCCTTTTGGTGGGTTCTACATTGAACCATGCTAGCAAATTCACAGCAAACGCAATGTCCGGCCTAGTGTTATTTGCGAGGTACATGAGTGCTTCAACTCCACTCAGATATGAGAATTCTACTCCCAGAACTTTCTCCCCCTTTTCTCTAGGCCTATATGGGTCTAAGTCTACTTGTAATAACCTTTCGATCATTGGGATCTTTGTAGGATATGCCTTTTCCAAACCAAATTTCTCTAACACTTTCTGCGTGTAGAATGTTTGGTGTACCAAGATTCCTCCTTGGACATGCTCAAGCTGCAAGTCTAAACAAAACTTTTTTTTAAAAAAAGGATTGATTGTGATGTAATTCCAGTAGTGGTGCCAATTCATTACTGTCATTTCGTTTGGTGACAGAGCTTTTGTCACCAAATAAATTGTCCAAAAAAATAATTACAAAAATACACCTCTATCGCCATTTCATTTGGGGACAAATATCTATTTTGTCACTGATTTATTTAGCTGATTATTTTGTCGCTAATTCATTTGGTCGATAGGCTGATTTGACTCATAGACTAGAAGGCATGTTGTGATTCATTGGATGACTGAGGTGTATTTTTGTAATTTTTTTGGGTATTATTTTTGTCAAATTATCTAAAAATATATTGTTTTAAAAAAATTGCGCACACACACTCTTAAGAAACAAAAGATTATTCAAACGGATTCTATGTCCAATTCATTTGGCAACAAAATTGTATTTTAGTAATTGTTTTTTGGGTATTATTTTTGTGAAATTATATAAAAATGTATTGTGTAAAAAAAATCACGCACACACTCTTAAGAAACATCAAACTATTCAAACGGATTCAAATACACAATCGCACTGCTGCCTGAAGAGCCAACCCATTCGTTTGATCTTAATTCAACTTGAGAAATGCTTGCATTTTCATTTCGAGTTCCAATTTCATCATAACTTTCAATTGGTTTTCTTCAATCCATATCACAAATTAATGAAAACAATTCATATGGTGCAATGAGTTAGTGCCTATTTGTTTTTGCTTTGGATTCTCTAGAAACTGATTTTGAATTGTGGTTGTAGAGAAGTTGATTCTCTAAAAACTGGAATCCACAGAAGCACATATGAAGTGGATTGTGGATTCTAGTATATATAGGTGGGTTGGATTTCTAGAATCGGACTATTTGTTTTATATTCAGCTTTTGAGACCAGAAGTTAGAATTAAAAGCAAAAAAAAGAAACAGACCCTTAACATACTTCTATTGACACACTGGTTTTATTATCTCAACTCTCTAACTTGAGTTTTTTTTATTGCATCGAAATAGAGTTTGGCTGTCTCATAGTCTATGTACCATTGCCTCTTTTCCGAAGGGAACAATCTCTTTTCTGAACTTCTCTTCTTAACCTGTACGATTCTCCTCATGAATATTTTATGAACTTCCAGGATGTCGGGACCCGAATCTGCAAATCCGGACCCTCTGTGTATTCAGCACTAGTCCAGGAACTCGCTAGTGCACACAGTCTCAACATTGGTAAAATATCACAATCATACCAAACGATACTAATAAAGTACTTTAAATAGTTAACCAAACTGGTTGCTCGACCTTAGGGTCAAGTTACAAATATACGCCACGCAGGGCGAACCTTAATAAGAAAGAAATAACTGCAGTGGAAAATAAGATAACTTCGTGGCGCCATCCAGTACACCACAGGCAACTGACTGGGCTCGCTCCCTAAGTAGACGGTTCCTCTTGGAGCTCCTCCTCCAAAGCTGGTGTAGTCTCCTCTTCAACTGGTGTTGTATTGCGGCAAGGGTGAGTACTTGGTACTCAGCAAGTCATGCACAGATTGCAACTAATATACTACATGCATGGCTTGATACAAAGGAATAGCTCATGGTATAATTGCATAAACAGCATTTGACAAGTAGCATAAGTAGATTCGAAAGCAGTAGAAACAAGTATAAGATCAATAACTTTTCCAGGAGTTTAATAAACATCTTTCCCATTCCTAATCCACATTTCCATTAACGTCATTCTTAAACCAAACCCAACTTTTCAAGTCCAAGTTGTTTTCAAGAAAGTCTAACCCTTGACTGTAATTCCCGAGCGATGTCCAATACCGCGGACACGGCTATTCGAATAGATTTTACACTCTGCAGAGGTTATGCACTTTACCCACAAGATACAGTCAAACACCACAAAGGCGAGTTCCCTTAACAAAGTCTTTCGGAAACTTCTAACAATACAAGTGGTCCTCTCCGGTGTTGCACACTAACCCTTCCCTTAGCTAAGGCGAAGTTTAGGCCAATCAACCGTTAGATGGGTACCCGGCCACTGACCACACGCTCCCGTACAACTTACACAAAGGGTGTAGTTGACATCCTGAGGTCCCACAGGTACGTTATTAGCAACTTAATCAACTAGGTCCGTCCCATTACAGACATGTGGTTGCACGCTTGACCCAGTTCAAAGGCTTGCAAGGTAAAGTCCTTAGGGTGACCAGGGCAAGACTACCCGAAGAACCAAACCAACGTTCCCGGTGCCACAACTGGCCCACCCGATCATTCTTGCCACATGCCCCGGTCAAAACCTATTTATCAAACCCCCAGTTGATTACCATGCACCACGTGCCATCAACATCACATGATACCTTTCCAAAACAGGTTCAATATATCATTAAGTCAATATTACATTTGATTGTTCAAAATCATGTCAAGAGCACGTAACAGGTCTAAGCAATATACTACAACGATCTAAAGTCCCATGTTGGCAATTCAATAATGTCCAACTAGTAATCCATAACTAGGGTGACAAGGGGTCATGGCACATATTTAAATAATCAAGGTGTCGTATAGCAATTTGGTATTTATCTAATCCCCCGGAATTAAATGAAGTATTTTCTAATTAAACTAGCATGCAATAAATTGAATCAAAATAGGTTTCAAAGTGGGATCAACATGGTCAAAGCATAACTTGCCTTCAAAGAGTACTTGTTCCTGGTCCTGAGCTGGCTCCTGGGTCAACACTTCACCTTTGAAGCCTTCGGGCACTTCAACGTCTACTCGTAAAGCGTGCAAATAGCAATAAATAAATAAACAGTAGACACAAAGTGTCCAAACAACCAAATAAAGTTCATAAACAGAGAGAGCATAATTTTATAAATTTTTAGAAACTGGAATCGTCAAATTCGGAGTTTAAATGCAAAAGATACAAGCATTTAAAGTTTAAAATAATCAATTAAATATTAATACAGAGAAAAACTTTATTCCAAAAATTAAATAAAATTCATCATTAGGTAGATCTCAATTTTATACAAATTTAGAAATTTGAATCACTCAAATC
Source organism: Rhipidocladum racemiflorum (assembly GCA_036346355.1). NCBI lineage: Eukaryota > Viridiplantae > Streptophyta > Magnoliopsida > Poales > Poaceae > Rhipidocladum > Rhipidocladum racemiflorum. Next base: position 21,121,798 of record CM070582.1, read on the forward strand.
GGAGTTAAAATGCAAAAGTTATAAGCGTTTGAAGTTTGAATCTAAATTCTGAAATCATTTAATCGAATTAATAAATCATTTTCTTTTTCGGAAATTCATTTATTGCGTCAGCGTGACACGTGGCAACCTCTAATTGGTCCACGTCAGCACTGCTGATGTCAGCACTGACCGAACCCATGATGACGTCAGCATGACATCATCATGCCACGTGGCACCACCCGGGTGCTGCCACGTGTCCCGGTCCATGGACCTGGTCCACGGGCCCGACGGGTCTACGGTGCGCTCGGTGCACACCACAGTCGCTGACATGCGGGCCCCGCATGTCAGTGGCGTGTTCACACGTGCACGGTGCGGCGGCTGGGCTACGTGGCACGATCTCGTGCGTTGGATCTAAATCCAACGGCTGAGATTGGATCTGGATGCCGCAACGTGGATTTCGTTGCGGTGACGTGGGCTAACGTGGGCCGTTGGATCTTGATCCAACGGTCGGATCTAATCTGGTTGCGTTCTTTGCTATGGCTACGTGGCGAGATCTAAACCGTTAGATCTAGATCTAACGGCTGCTAACAGATCTAGCGTTGAAACAGCAAGGGGGTTACGTGGCCTCACCTCGTGCGTGCGATCGGGATCGAACGGCTGACGGAGCTCGCGGACGGAGATGGTGACGCGGCGGCGTTGGCAGACCGGAGCTGGTGAAGGCGACACTGGCGACGGCGTTTGAGGGCTTCTCCGGCGAGGTGAGAGGTCTCCACGGGTGCGTCTTGGCCTGACGGTTCCGGATATGGGCTCCAACGCGGCGGAGGACGGCGGACGACGGCGGGGCGAAGGAAAAACAGCGGCGGCGCTTCACGCAACTACGACGAGCAATTACGGCCACGGCAGGGCGCTACGGGCGGCGGCGGCTAGGGAAAAACGCGCGTGAGGTCAAGGCGATCCTCGGGGCATGCCCCGGGCATTAAATACCCTCGGCGTTCGCGCAAAAGGCGGAACCCTAGGCCCACACGGCGGCGGAGTCCGCCGGCGATTCGGACGGGGAAGAGGCAATCCGGGCCGTACACGTGGCGCAACCAACGGCCACGATCGCGCGGATGGAACCGGATCTGGACCGGATACGTCTTGAACCGTTGCGGTCCAATCCGAACCGTTGGATCCCGATCCAACGGTCGGGATCGATTGGGGTTAGGAGCGGGTTTGGTCGAGTCGACTGGCTCGGGTCGGACTCGAGTTCGACTCGGGTTCCGACTCGGTCGGATGAACAGTACTCGACCCGATTGATTTTCCAACGATTTAATAATTCAAACTAATTCCTCAGAAATTCATTTAATTCATTAAAAATAGTAAAAGACTCAGAAAAATTCCAGAAAAATTCTAGAAAATATTTTATGGCATTTTGGACTCAAATAAAATATTTCCAACAAAATTTTATTTGCAAAGTTAAATTCTTTAATTATTTCAAAATGGAATAAATTCAAATAAATTCCAAATAAGTCCAAATAAATTCCAGAAAATTCCAAAAATTCACCCAAGTGCCAAATCACACATGAATTTAAGAAAAGCAAAAATTTTTAGGTGTTACACGAAATCTTCTGGTTCGAAACTCAGGTCTCGACGACGGTTGTCAGCATAACTCTTCTGTCGCGATTGGGCTATCTTTAATCTCTCCCTGATCATGGCAATTCGTTCTGCGGCTTCTTGAAGGATATCCGATCCAAAGACACGGCTTTCACCTGTCTCATTCCAGTTCAATGGTGTCCGACAGGGTCGACCATACAGTGCCTCAAATGGCGACATTTGTAAACTTGCTTGATAACTGTTATTGTAACTGAATTCGGCATACGGCAGACTTTTATCCCAAGAGGTAGCATAAGCCAATGCACACGCTCTTAACATATCCTCCAGAATCTGATTGACTCTTTCGGTCTGACCATCCGTCTGTGGATGATATGCCGTACTGAAGTTCAAACGGGTTCCCATGGCTTCATGCAACTTATTCCAGAATCTTGAGGTAAATTGGGTACCCCTGTCCGATACAATCCTTTTTGGCACTCCGTGCAAGCAGACGATCCGGATCATGTACAACTCTGCTAACTTATCTCCCGAGTAAGTGGTCTTCACAGGGATAAAATGGGCGACCTTGGTCAAGCGATCCACTATAACCCATATAGAATCATATCCTCCTTGAGTTTTCGGCAAACCGGTAATGAAGTCCATTCCGATTTCCTCCCACTTCCACTCAGGTATCTTCAACGGCTGTAGCAATCCTGCTGGTCTCTGATGCATTGCCTTGACTCTCTGGCATATGTCGCACAGTGCAACGTGCTCGGCAACCTCACGCTTCATGCTCGGCCACCAGAATCTTTCCTTCAAATCTTGATACATCTTGGCGCTTCCAGGATGAATTGAATACTTAGAGTCATGGGCTTCTGCTAAAATCAACTGCTTCAGCTCCTTCTTGTTCGGCACGCAAATGTGATCCTTCATCCATAACGTGCCTCGCTCATCCAACTTGAAGTCCTCTGCCTTGCCTTCATCCATGTTGGACTTAATCTTGCGGATCTTATCATCATCCTCTTGTCCTTCTCGGATCTGATCCTCCAGGTTAGGCTTCACTTCTAATGCGGCCAAGAATCCTTCTGGCACGACTTCGATCTGCATTCTATGGAAATCCTCACATAGCTCATCCTAACTTGTGGCTAGCAACATGTTCACGGTATGGCTTTTTCGACTCAGAGCATCGGCAACTACGTTGGCCTTTCCGGGATGATAATGGATTCCAACGTTGTAGTCCTTGATCAACTCTAACCATCTCCTCTGCCTCATGTTCAGGTCTGATTGGGTGAAGATGTACTTAAGACTCTTATGGTCCGTGTATACTTCACATCTGTTTCCAATTAAATAGTGACGCCATAATTTCAAGGCATGCACTACGGCAGCTAGCTCTAGGTCATGCGTCGGATAATTCTCCTCATGCGGCCTCAACTTCCTAGATGCATAAGCGACGACCTTTCCATTCTGCATCAGCACACATCCAAGTCCTTGGCGCGATGCATCACAATAAATATCAAAGCTTTGATTGACGTCCGGTAGAACTAACACTGGTGCTGATGTCAATCGCTTCTTCAGTTCTTGAAAACCTTTCTCGCACTCTGTCGTCCATGCAAACTTCTTCTCCTTTTTCAGCAATTGCGTAAGAGGTTTCGCAATTGTCGAAAAGCCTTCAATGAAACGACGGTAGTAACCTGCCATTCCAAAGAAACTCCGGATCTGGGTCACGGTCTTCGGCTGCTCCCAATGTAACACAGCTTCTACCTTGCTTGGATCAACGGCGACTCCTTCTGCGGTCATTACATGTCCGAGGAACTCCACCTTGTCCTTCGAAAAATCACACTTGCTGAACTTGGAAAAGAGTTGCTGTTCCCTCAGCTTTTCCAAAACTCGCCTCAAGTGCTCTGCATGTTCATCCTCTGTCTTGGAGTAGATTAGAATATCATCTATGAACACAACAACAAACTTGTCCAAATACTCCATGAACACCTTGTTCATCATATTCATGAAATAGGCTGGCGCATTCGTCTGACCAAAGGACATAACAGTAAACTCATAATGTCCGTATCTTGACGAGAATGCGGTCTTCGGAATATCCTCTGATCGGATCTTCAACTGATGGTATCCCGATCTTAGATCAATCTTGGAGAAAACTCCGGCTCCTCTCAGCTGATCAAACAGATCATCGATCCTGGGTAGCGGGTACTTATTCTTCACAGTGACTTCATTGAGTGCACGGTAGTCAACGCACATCCTGAAACTCCCATCCTTCTTCTTGACAAACAGAACTGGCGCTCCCCACGGCGACGAACTTGGTCTGATAAATCCTTTCTCCATTAACTCTTCAAGTTGCTTCTTCATCTCTACTAATTCCTTGGTGGACATCCGATAAGGTCTCTTTGCTATCGGTGCTGTACCAGGTACAAGCTCTATCACAAACTCTATGTCCCTGTCTGGCGGCATACCGGGTAGATCTTCAGGAAAAACATCTGGGTACTCATTCACTACTGAGACATCTTCTATGCTGATTGCATTGGTGCTGTTAACAATCAACTGTCCATCTCTAACGGCGGTAGCTTGAAATTCCACTTTCTTCCCACACGGGCTCTCAACTGAGATAATCCTTCGTCCACAATCCAATACGGCCTTGTGCTTGGATAACCAATCCATTCCCAAAATAACATCTAAGGTCTGGGTCTCCAAAATAATAAGGTTCGCTAGGAACTCTATCCCATCTATTAGTATTCTCACCCCAGAACATCCTACTTTAGTTCGGAGTTCGGAACCAGGGGTTTGAACTAAAAGCATGCATTTAAGTCTTGCAATCTCCAAATCATTTTTAGCAGCAAAGCCTTGTGAAACAAACGAATGCGAAGCTCCAGAATCAAACAAAGCATTGCAGGTGCGAGTTAACAAGTAACTTACCCAAGACGACGTTCAGAGCATTCTGCAAAGGTGCATCTGCGGTGACATGGTTGACTCGGCCTCTCACCACAGTCTGGGGTGTGGCTCCTGGTGCTGGCGTCCTGGTTGGTGTGGATCCCAGATTGAAGCGAACTGGGGTCACTCCTGCTGTCTTCTTTGGGCAACTGTTGGCAAAGTGTCCTGGCTCGTTGCAGTTGTAGCAGCGTCTCACTGTCCCTTGTTGACTGCCTGAAGTGACGTTTCTGGCTGGGGCTGGGGTCTGATAGTTCTGATTGACGGGTCTTGGTGCTGGTGACGGTGTCCTTGTAGTATTCTGCGGTTGGAATCTGAAAAACTGATTTGGCGCAACCCTCAAGCATTCCTGCGCTCCCTGACGCGATCCCTGATGCTACATCCTGCGCTTCCTGTTCTCATCCAGTTCCTTGCGCTTGTCCTCAAGAATAAGCGCCTTATTCACCAACTCTTGGAAATCTGGAAAAGTGTGGGTGATCAGTCCCACCTGTAATCCTTAGTTAAGTCCCTTCATGAAGCGAGACTGTCTGGCTTTATCTGTCGCTATGTCTTCAGGTGCGTAGCGTGCAAGCTGTGTGAACTTGTTCAGGTATTCGGCCACCGGCTGATTACCCTGCTTCAGTGCTCTGAACTCCTCCTTCTTGAGGTCCATAATTCCTTCTGGCACATGATACTGGCGAAATGCAGCTGTAAACTCCTCCCAAGTGATATCTTGAGGGTTCTCTTGCGTGGCACAGATGTTCTCCCACCATTCGGCGGCTGTTCCTTCCAACTGATGAGAAGCGTAGAGTACCTTCTCATTTTCCATGCATTGAGCAATGTGTAGCTTCCTCTCAATTGACCTTAACCAGTCATCGGCTTCCAACGGGTTAGCATTCCCGGAGAAAGTGGGTAGATGAGTCCTCATGAACTCTGACAGTCTTGTATTCTGGCGTTGTCCCTGGTTGACTTGATTAGTAGTGGCCTGAGCAGTGACGTGCTGCATCTGTTGCATCATGGCATGCATCAACTGAGTCTGAGCAGCAAGAAAAGCTCCGAAATTCTGCATATCAACTGGCGGTGCTAGTGCTCCATCATTGGGGTTTTCTGTTAGGCGAGAACCACTTCCATTGCCTCCAAGGTTTCCACGGGTGTTCACCATCTGTCGATTGCTCCAAGGTTTAGAGATGAGAGGGAACAAGAATAGACAAGTAATAGGAAAAACTTATGCGGGGGAAAGTATAATTCAAAATCCAACTTTATTATTAATAATAGTAATAACTTGGTATGGTCGCTTACAATGCCTAGGGGCCTTGCAACACATACTGCACACTCAGCAAGCAAAAGAAAGTCCAACGCCTCTAAGGGCGACTCTTATTCTATAACGCGACTCGACAAAGGAGTCTCAACCTCAAAACCTATGCTCACTCATCGAGAAAACCTCCACTGCCTGGGTACGGGTGCGACGGCATCAGCGCGAAACAATCGCCATGCCCCACAACTGCAGCTGTGGTTGACGACACGGCGTCCTCCTCTGGCTCTGGATCTGGCTGTTGCTGTGGCTGTGGCGCGGGTGCAGGTGGTGCCTCTTCTAGTTCCTCCTCTGGGTCTAGAGCGTCTAACTCCAACACTGGTTCGGGACCCTGGCCATACAGTGCAGTCTCCAGCTCTGCGATCCTTTCCGCAGCATAGGCGACATACTCACGGGCATTCTCTAAGTGCTTCTTCTCTTCCTCAACCTGTTCGCGAGCCTTCTTCAACTCCTGCACGGTGTCTTCGATCAGCTCCTCCTGAGCGGCAACGAATCTGGCTAAGTGAGTGACGGTAGCATCCTCATCTTCCATCGGCTTCCGTTGAGCTCTACTGTCTCGGCGTGGGTGGTGATGGAACATTGTGCCTTCCAGCTCCCTGGAGTATGTGCGAGCGATCTGCTGCATTGCTCGACGCGACACCTCCTGGATTCCAATCTCAAAGGTAGACCTCCTGGCGGTGAAGTGGAAAGGGCGACTGAACGTTGTCTTCTCTCGGGCATACACCGTGATCCGGATGTCCCATCCTGTGACCAGTCCTGCCTGCACAAGTGTAGTCCCTCGGTAGAGCGGCCTCTCAAAACCTCCAAGAAACTGAAGCATACGCCACAACTCGGCAGCGTAGCCTCCTTCACGCTCGGCGTAGTTGTTCTTCATCATCATCTGCCAGAAGACACTTGCGTAAGAACGCAACATTTTAAATTTGATGTAGAAGACAAAAAGAACTCAGCAAGGGGTATGAACAAGAGAGTGAAAGGGGTAAGTCGAGAATTCATTCATTATCTTAACAAACTTTTAGCTTTAGAAAATAGGTTTTATCCTCACTACGACCATTCTAGCTATGGGTGAGCCTACAGTCAGTATGGCTCTGATACCACCTCTGTCGGGACCCGAATCTGCAAATCCGGACCCTCTGTGTATTCAGCACTAGTCCAGGAACTCGCTAGTGCACACAGTCTCAACATTGGTAAAATATCACAATCATACCAAACGATACTAATAAAGTACTTTAAATAGTTAACCAAACTGGTTGCTCGACCTTAGGGTCAAGTTACAAATATACGCCACGCAGGGCGAACCTTAATAAGAAAGAAATAACTGCAGCGGAAAATAAGATAACTTCGTGGCGCCAACCAGTACACCACAGGCAACTGACTGGGCTCGCTCCCTAAGTAGACGGTTCCTCTTGGAGCTCCTCCTCCAAAGCTGGTGTAGTCTCCTCTTCAACTGGTGTTGTATTGCGGCAAGGGTGAGTACTTGGTACTCAGCAAGTCATGCACAGAATGCAACTAATATACTACATGCATGGCTTGATACAAAGGAATAGCTCAGGGTATAATTGCATAAACAGCATTTGACAAGTAGCATAAGTAGATTCGAAAGTAGTAGAAACAAGTATAAGATCAATAACTTTTCCAGGAGTTTAATAAACATCTTTCCCATTCCTAATCCACATTTCCATTAACGTCATTCTTAAACCAAACTCAACTTTTCAAGTCCAAGTTGTTTTCAAGAAAATCTAACCCTTGACTGTAATTCCCGAGCGATGTCCAATACCGCGGACACGGCTATTCGAATAGATTTTACACTCTGCAGAGGTTATGCACTTTACCCACAAGATACAGTCAAACACCACAAAGGCGAGTTCCCGTAACAAAGTCTTTCGGAAACTTCTAACAATACAAGTGGTCCTCTCCGGTGTTGCACACTAACCCTTCCCTTAGCTAAGGCGAAGTTTAGGCCAATCAACCGTTAGATGGGTACCCGGCCGCAGCCCCGGTACGCTCCCCCGTACAACTTACACAAAGGGTGTAGTTGACATCCTGAGGTCCCACAGGTACGTTATTAGCAACTTAATCAACTAGGTCCGTCCCATTACAGACATGTGGTTGCACGCTTGACCTAGTTCAAAGGCTTGCAAGGTTAAGTCCTTAGGGTGACCAGGGCAAGACTACCCGAAGAACCAAACCAACGTTCCCGGTGCCACAACTGGCCCACCCGATCATTCTTGCCACATGCCCCGGTCAAAACCTATTTATCAAACCCCCAGTTGATTACCATGCACCACGTGCCATCAACATCACATGATACCTTTCCAAAACAGGTTCAATATATCATTAAGTCAATATTACATTTGATTGTTCAAAATCATGTCAAGAGCACATAGCAGGTCTAAGCAATATACTACAACGATCTAAAGTCCCATGTTGGCAATTCAATAATGTCCAACTAGTAATCCATAACTAGGGTGACAAGGGGTCATGGCACATATTTAAATAATCAAGGTGTCGTATAGCAATTTGGTATTTATCTAATCCCCCGGAATTAAATGAAGTATTTTCTAATTAAACTAGCATGCAATAAATTGAATCAAAATAGGTTTCAAAGTGGGATCAACATGGTCAAAGCATAACTTGCCTTCAAAGAGTACTTGTTCCTGGTCCTGAGCTGGCTCCTGGGTCAACACTTCACCTTCGAAGCCTTCGGGCACTTCAACGTCTACTCGTAAAGTGTGCAAATAGCAATAAATAAATAAACATTAGACAAAAAGTGTCCAAACAACCAAATAAAGCTCATAAACAGAGAGAGCATAATTTTATAAATTTTTAGAAACTAGAATCGTCAAATTCGGAGTTTAAATGCAAAAGATACAAGCATTTAAAGTTTAAAATAATCACTTAAATATTAATACAAGGAAAAACTTTATTCCAAAAATTAAATAAAATTTATCATTAGGTAGATCTCAATTTTATACAAATTTAGAAATTTGAATCACTCAAATCGGAGTTAAAATGCAAAAGTTATAAGCGTTTGAAGTTTGAATCTAAATTCTGAAATCATTTAATCGAATTAATAAATCATTTTCTTTTTCGGAAATTCATTTATTGCGTCAGCGTGACACATGGCAACCTCTAATTGGTCCACGTCAGCACTGCTGACGTCAGCACCGACCGAACCCCATGATGACGTCAGCATGACGTTATCATGCCACGTGGCACCACCCAGGTGCTGCCACGTGTCCCGGTCCATGGACCTGGTCCACGGGCCCGGCGGGTCTACGGTGCGCTCGGTGCACACCACAGTCGCTGACATGCGGGCCCCGCATGTCAGTGGCGTGCTCACACGCGCACGGTGCGGCGGCTGGGCTACGTGGCACGATCTCGTGCGTTGGATCTAAATCCAACGGCTGAGATTGGATCTGGATGCCGCAACGTGGATTTCGTTGCGGTGACGTGGGCTAACGTGGGCCGTTGGATCTTGATCCAACGGTCCAGATCTAATCTGGTTCGTTACTGCTATGGCTACGTGGCGAGATCTAAACCGTTAGATCTAGATCTAACGGCTGCTAACAGATCTAGCGTTGAAACAGCAAGGGGGTTACGTGGCCTCACCTCGTGCGTGCGATCGGGATCGAACGGCTGACGGAGCTCGCGGACGGCGATGGTGACGCGGCGGCGTTGGCAGACCGGAGCTGGTGAAGGCGACACTGGCGACGGCGTTTGAGGGCTTCTCCGGCGAGGTGAGAGGTCTCCACGGGTGCGTCTTGGCCTGACGGTTCTGGATGTGGGCTCCAACGCGGCGGAGGACGGCGGACGACGGCGGTGCGAAGCAAAAACAGCGGCGGCGCTTCACGCAACTACGGCGAGCAATTACGGCCACGGCAGGGCGCTACGGGCGGCGGCGGCTAGGGCAAAACGTGCGTGAGGTCAAGGCGATCCTCGGGGCATGCCCCGGGAATTAAATACCCTCGGCGTTCGCGCAAAAGGCGGAACCCTAGGCCCACACGGCGGCGGAGTCCGGCGGCGATTCGGACGGGGAAGAGGCAATCCGGGCCGTACACGTGGCGCAACCAACGGCCACGATCGCGCGGATGGAACCGGATCTGGACCGGATACGGCTTGAACCGTTGCGGTCCAATCCAGACCGTTGGATCCCGATCCAACGGTCGGGATCGATTGGGGTTAGGAGCGGGTTTGGTCGAGTCGACTGGCTCGGGTCGGACTCGAGTTCGACTCGGGTTCCGACTCGGTCGGATGAACAGTACTCGACCCGATTGATTTTCCAGCGATTTAATAATTCAAATTAATTCCTCAGAAATTCATTTAATTCATTAAAAATAGTAAAAGACTCAGAAAAATTCCAGAAAAATTCTAGAAAATATTTTAGGGCATTTTGGACTCAAATAAAATATTTCCAACAAAATTTTATTTGCAAAGTTAAATTATTTAATTATTTCAAAATGGAATAAATTCAAATAAATTCCAGAAAATTGCAAAAATTCACCCAAGTGCCAAATCACACATGAATTTAAGAAAAGCAAAATTTTGAGGTGTTACACAGGAGTAGCGATGCTTTTTTTTTTTAAAAAAAAAAATGTCTGCCTTCCCTCTTAGTATGGTAGCGAATTTCTTATTTGAGCTTATGATCTATATTGTTAACACATATTATCTAAACTTTGTGGTATGTACTTTTTTATGTTATTTGTGGATCTTGAAACTCCGCTCACCTTGGTGCTTCCTTTGTGTGGAATCACAACTTAAGTCATCAAAGATTTTAAATAATCCAATGTTATTAGTTCTTTATAGAGTTTGCATATTATTTTCTATTTTACTGTTGACGGTGTCACATAAATGATTTTCCCCGTGCGTACGCGCACGTAGTGCCTCTAAAGTTTGGTTATCCAAATACTAATGGAACGTCTAAATGTAGCCTTTGAGCTAGATAGCAATACTTAATTTTATTTTATTCTGACAAAATTACAGTACACTAAGATTATATCATAAAATGTCCATACTTGTTCATATGTAGAAAGCATATCTACTAATTACTTATTTTGAGTGATCCACTGTATGTGTATAACGTGTTCTAGGCTTTGGATCTGTCGGTCCTTATTTTGGCCTTTAAGCTCCTTGTTCTGTCAGGGTCGGACCATCCACCAGTATACTGCAGACTGTAAGTAAATGGGTCTACGCGGTCAGTGACGTGCACGCAGACCGTCTGGCTCAGGGGTGGCAGATAGTTTGTTGGTCAACCGTGGATGGTCCGCGCGCCGGTGCCAGGACTCGATCCATTCATTTTGAAATGCTAATTTCGTTGCGTTGTCAGTTAGTTATACCTTTAATTTGCAGTTTGCAGTAGCTGTTTGAGGGTATGAACTTTTAGCGTGCACTCTTTGGAGAGAAGATTTTGGTGGTTGTATTTATGAGTGACGTTTGTTCAACCCCTTCCTCTGCTAGTCGTCTCATGTTTCTACACCTTTTAGGCTCCATTTAGAAGATCTATTCTCGACCAAAATCCATATAGATGAATTATAATTTTAGCCTAAAATCTCAGCCGGGTACAAGGCTCCCAAACAAGCCCTTACAGAAAGACCATAAGGTTCAAATTCAACGAAACCAAGGGCGTTGACGTGCCAACCCTTAAATTTGTGGAATTTGCAATCTATCTCTCAAATCTAAATTCACAAACATTTAACCAAGGTTTACACATTACTCATCCTCCACATAGTCTTACACCTTCCTTTCTTTTTTATCCTCCATTCCTCTTCACTCCGGAGCATCTATATATCCTATCTCCCAGCGCTGGCGCATCCCTTTTAGCGTCGCCACTGCAACCATCCCTCCTCTTCTGCTTCTCCATTGCATCCCATTATCCCCTTTCCATTTAAGACATGAGAAATGGCATTGCCAAATAGACGCCTAAAGGTGCCTAGGTATCAAGGCGGTTGGTAGGCACCACTCACTACTACAGATCTCGCCATCACTACCGGTTCGTAAGCGCCATCAATACCGATTTTTGAACCGGTACCAGCCATCCGAGACTGATGCCCAATGGGCATCAGTACCGGTTGGGTGAACCGGTATTGATATGCCCATCAGTACCGGTTAAATCCTCCAACCGGTACTGATGATCTGTTATCAGTACCGACTGGAGGCTCCAACCGGTAGTGATGATATGTTATCAGTACCGGTTGTAGGCTCCAGCTGGTACTGATAATAGATCATCAGTACCGGTTGGTTACACCAACCCGTACTAAGCAGCACAGGAGCCGAGGAGGTTGCTTAGCACCGGTTGGTTTAACTAACCGGTATTGATAACACGAACATCAGTACCGGTTGGTTATATCAACCGGTTCTAAGAACCCTCCTCGGCTCCTGTGCTGCTTAGTACGGGTTGGTGTAACCAACCGGTACTGATGTTAGCACATCAGCACCGGTTGGTCTTTCAAACCGGTACTGATGATCCCCCCAGACCTGTAGACCGTTGAACCGGGACTGATGTAAATGTCAGTCCCGGTTCATGCATAACCGGTACTGATGGGCCGGTATGGAAGGCTATATCTGTAGTAGTGACTGTCGACTTACTGAATTGATTACTTAGCAGGATAGTTTGACCATGCACCCGACAAATGAGTTATATTCATTGCTCAAATAGTTTTCTTATGTCTCAAGCATTGTTGTGAAAAAGGTTGACTCGATGATTAGTTGGCTGATTAATCAGTGACGCCAACTAAATCGTCACGAAAAAATTAACCAAAGTGCAATTAACATAGTCAAACGATTAACTGACTGCATAATCCGATTAATCGGCCATTTTTGATTAATCATTCATTTTTCCCATTTAATCACGAAAATAGATTATTTTTATTTACTAAGAACAATAAATTAGTTTATAATATTGTGCCATAGTGTTCATAGTATGTACCTTTTGAATGAAAGTATAAACAACAAAATGTAAAATATGTTTTGTAGAGTGATATTTTACAATAACATTGGGTAACTAAAATATTTCTAATAATTCTAAATATAAAAATATAATATATATATATATATTAATAAGAATGCATAATTTTTCATTAAATTCCGATTAATCTGCCGTATTGTGATTAATCGCTTAGCGGTACCACGTCCGTCCGTTGAGTGCATATCGTTTTTCACAACACTGTCTCAAGGTGTGACTGAGCATAGTTGATGTAACTAAAAATGGTCAATAAATTTGAATAAACTTTTAATAATAATAGGATAATTATGATATTTTAAGAATAATATATAATAAACTGTCATAATATTAAAACTGAAGAAAGAAAATTGTGACACCACGGAGTGTCGTATCTTATAAAATGTGAATGTTGAGGTCAAAAACTTTATAAAATGTGAAAATAGAGGTTAAAACTTTACGTTATGCAGTTTATAGCGTGTTTTTGGGCCGTTTTCGGGTGTTTGGGCCTCTCCGGGGGACTTTGGGCCTTGGGGGTTGAGTTGGGCCTCCGGTGGAAGGGTTTGGGCCCAAGGGGGGACTTTTGGGCAGCCAAATCTGGCCCCCACCCCTTGGTGCGCCCCAAACTCCCTCTCCCAACCCTAGCCGCCACCCCCTAGCCCCACCCATGCGCCTCCACCCTTCTCCTTCCTCTCCATCTTCCCCCATGGCGCCACCACCCCTTTCCTCCCCTCTCCACCTCCCTTGCTGCCCCTAGGGGAGTTCTCCACCTCACCACCCAGCAGATCCGTCCATTGGAGCGCTCCGCGACGAGGAGATCCGGTGGATTTGGAGCAAGTAAGGAGATCGCGCGAACCGGGAGGAGATCCGTTGGGTTTTCGTGCGTCGGGCGAAGGTATGGCCATCGGAATCCTTGGGGTTGGTCTAGGATCTATTATAAGGGTGATTATCACGTTTCTAGATCAATTGGTGGTGCAAAAATTAAGTAGATTAGATGAAATCTAGAAGTTGCCACGTTCTCTGTTTTGGGCAGCATGAGCAGTCGACCTAGGGTTTGGGTTTTCGCCAATTTAGAGTCCGAATTTGGTCAGTCGCCTGTTGAAGAAGTTGTAGGTAATTTCAATATCTTTCCGTGGGTATAAAGAACGTCCAATTCCACCTAGCCGTTCGAAAGTTATGATCGTTTTACCGAACATATTAAAATCTGTGACGTGATTGGAACAGATCACGGTTTTCTGTAGATTAAACCATTTTAGAGTCCGAAATAGTCTTTCCATATATACTTAGAAAAAGTTGGGAAATTTCCTAAGCTATGCGAGGATGTACTCGTTTAATTGATTCGGAGTCTTAGAACCCGAGTTATGCCTTTTGGAAGGCTGCTGTCCCGACTGGACAGAACCTCTGTTTTTGGGTTTAGCGAGTAGTTTGCGATGTCGGGGTAGAAGAGGGATTTCTTACTGTTTTGTGGACATGATTGTGAGTGTGTGGTACCCATGTGCAGGTGGTGTGACCCCGGGAGTGCCTTCTACTTCTCGCCAATCCGTTGCCCGTGGTTGAGGCAAGGGTATTGTAATGGATAGCGGTTTGTAGGTTGCTAGTTGAGACTAGATGAAATTGATTATATGATATGATCACTTGCCATGTTTTAATGATTACCAATGATATGATGAGTATGCTTATTATGTTATGATGCCATATGTTAATGTACAAGTTAATTATGATGTTGGCATGTTTGCATACATGGCATGATATATGGCCCGGGCGGCGAGAAAGTCATAGCTAGTCCGGGGAAGGTCGGTGAGAAAGTTATGACTATTCCGGAGAGCCAATGAGTAAGTCTTACATCGTGATTCCATCCACCGCGGTGTTTGGAAGCGAGGAGTAGGCACCCTCCATCTTCGGGATGGAAGGGGGGAGAGGGTGCACACCGACGGGTGTGTATTCAACCATACCGGTTTGAGTTTCCAAGGAGACATGAGCATAGCATCGCATTGCTTACATAATGATAATGATAATGATATGTGATCATGAATGAGATGATTTACATGATGTGATTTGTTATAGCCATGTAATTGTTCTTTCGTACCATTGCAATATGCTTGCTGAGTGTTGAACTCACGCTTGTGTTTTCTTGTTGTTTTAGGTACCATGAGACCGGCATGCGGGGAAGGGAAATAGTCACACTTCTACACGTAGTTTCACTCATTCGTCTCACAAGTCATTCAATTGGGTTTTGATAATAAACTAAGTGTGATGCTTATTGTTTTTATGGTTTAGCTTTGCGTTATGAGAGTCTTATTGTTCGTTTGGCGCATGGAGACATGGAATGCTTGGAATTAGACTTATATTGTTGTCAAGTCGTTAATTATTGCTATTTTTAGTTGTCTCTCATATTGCCTTATATTGCTATGCTATTGTGTTTCCTTCAATTCATGTTAACACAAAGGAGATGCTGCCGAAATATTGGTTTTTAGCATTAGTGCCTTTGCTGTAATTTACTTGATTTTGTGATATTTAGAGGTTGCTTAGTCTATGTTTGGTAGCATTCGGGCATATTAAATGCCGGGGTGTTACAGTTGGTATCAGAGCGGGCTGTAGGTCCCTGGAATGTGTATTTTTTGTGTCATGCTATAGGGTACAACTAAAATGTGATGTGGAATAACTTAGAAACATGGCTGAGGTCTTAACTAAAATTTTGTCATAGGATAGGAACATTAAAACTTGCAAAAGTGGTATAACTAATCTAAAATTTGACACACAATGGATGCACAGTAGGAAAGGGTATGGGTATCGTTTCTTTACGCTTAAATGTTGTATTTAAACTTTGATGTTGAATGCTTCATTTGATAATGCATGTTGCTATGTCTATGAGATAAATGATTGAATTGTTCTTGTGGTTGTGTTAAAGTGGGGTTGTGGTGCCGAAGGGTTTCGGTCACCTCTTTTTGTTCATAGTAAGGGTGTGGTTTGACGGTTTGGCCGGTTAGCGCCATCACCGAAGAACTATTAACCCCTGTGGGAGAAGAGTGCTTATCCTTTCTGTCGTAGACCGGGTAGTTGGATGGAGTCAAATAGATGAGTTTGTGATGGATTCTTTCAGTTGCTCTTTACCGTTCTAACGGTCGGTTTCGGTTGGTCTTCTTGGCTCTGGTTGATTGAAACCAAAAGAAAAGTGTTTGGAATTGGATTTTCGCGGAGTGTCCCTTCGATGTTTCTTGGTTTTGTCTTCTTTAGGTGAAGACAGAGAAGAAGAGTTTTGTGTTGCGCGTCTTTTGGTCGCCTTTTTGCTTTGACACCGGTTCTGTTGGTTGCCTTGCAAAGAAAAGTATAGTTTTGGTTCTTGTGTGTCTTACTCTGAGTTTAAAAGAAGTTATTGAAGTGTGTGCAAAAAAAGGATAAGTTGTGTCGATTTATGTTTTGTGCCTTTGTCCGTAAAGGTTTACTTGGTCGCTTGGTTCCCTCCTGCGGGAGTCTTTAAGATTTAAATGTGCTTTGGAGTCATGTCCCATTGCAACTTTGAGAGTCAAGCTTCTTTGTGAGCTTTGGTTGAGTATTAAAAGAATAATGCTGCAAATAAAGTAAATATTCGTTTGACTGAAATTACTTGTCAAAAGTGAAAATTGTTGTTTAGCATGTTATGTAATGTGTAACCATGTGGTTTATGGAAATGATGTGCTCCTTAGTTAAATTGCGAGTTGAATCAATTAAATGTAATTGTTATCTTTAGCTTAAGATTAAATGAACTTCTAGTGTTGTAGATTACTCTATAGCAAGAACGATTAAAGGTGTTAATGTACATGTTTAGAATCTGTTGCTTTGCTTTAAAAGTGCTTATGACCCCCGATTATGTTTAAAATTTTAAACCCTGATGCATAGTTAGAACATTAAGATGATGTAGATTGTTGTTATTGTTAAAGAAACTTTGCTGGTTGTTTAAAGATGTTCTAATCTAACGGGTTAATAGAGAAATTTAATCGTGTTGGCTAGTGGCTTTAACTTGGAAGTTGATAGAGTTGCTATTTTTTTTGTTGTTTCAAACTACTAGTATATTTGGATGTATGCAGTTGTGTCTCTACAATGCTAGTATTGACATCAATTGAGAAGACATAAGACTTATTGTTAATGATGTTGTTAAGGGCAGTGTTAATGCTAGTATTCAATCTATTCTCAATAGTTGGAATATGTTGTGTGGTGGTAATTTTGTTATAACCTATGTATAGGGTAGCTAAACGTAATGTTGTTGGTTGATGATTATGCCGTGTGTTGATATTGATGGCTTAGTAGTGGTGGTAATTGCTTAGATTAATGGTTGAAAATCCTTGTTAAAAATGGAGGTTACTGTAACATGTTGTGATGGAGTGGACCATGGATAATTAATATGATGTAGAATTTTATCCTTAATGAATGTATGTCTTAGAATCATAGTTACGAACTTTGCCTTGTCGAGATAATATTTACTTGTTGAAGTCATTTATTGATTGAACAAGTTCCAATTGTTAAGATGTTGACTTATGGATGGTATAAAATTGATAGGTTGATCATGCTAAAGTATTTGTTGAAGTATTATGTTTTAGAATGGGAATAGGATGTTGTATGATGTGTTTGTCTTTGGGGAACAGGATGAAGTAGTATTGGTTGGATGTTGTTTTTATAAGCATCGTAAACTTTATTTATAAGTGTTGGGAATGGTAACTAGAGAAATAAATTGTTATGTAAATTTTGTTAAATCCGGTTGGACTTCCTCAATGAGTAAGTAGTGAATTTTGAAGTCTTTAATGGAAAGCGTAGTGGAACACTAGAGATGATTGTATTTATGCTAAGCTGGTGTTTAAAACCTTCTGGACTGGTTTGGTTGTTTGCTATCTTGGTTGAATGCTTTTGGTCAAAGTATTCCTTATGCTGTGTTTCAGAGTTTCCCTAAAACTCGTAGAAATTGGTGCCTATTTTTGGATTTGGCTAATTTGTTCAGTTTATGCTATGAGTATGGTTTTACACCCAAAAGTCTTTGAGCAGATCGCGCTCCTTCGCGTTCGCGCTGCATCATATTTGGAGTAAATTTTAAAGGAAGCAGAAGGTCTTAGTGGGTTGTGTTGGAGATTCTTGAGATTCAATTTGTAACTCCATTTGGCTAGAGTTGGAGTTATTTGAAAATGTGTGCGGCGTTTGAAAATGCTTCACAAGGTGGAATTTATGAATGGTTCATAAGTGATTTTGTTAGTAAAGTGTTCACTTTTGAAATGAATTTCTCTTTCTCTTTGAAAAAAAAAATTGCGGTGGTTGTGTGTGCAGACGTTTGACTTTGGAGTTGATGTTCTGTTCCAAAATGTTGATTTTGGTTAGAATGCGAGGTTTTGCAATGTTAGCTTTAAATGGATGGTGGGTTTTGACACGACGTGGTGTTTTGCTGTTAACTATGCTGCCGTCATAGTTTATATGAATTAGCGCAATCCTCGATGTTATTCGAGTTTTATTCATGTGATACAGAGAAAGAAGTCGTCTTGTGAATGACTATTCGGTAGTGTTGTTACATGATGAATGAATGGTGAAAAGTAATCATGACATCGTTTATAGATATTAAATGATAAAAGTGTCGTTGAGCCAGGTCGGTGAGAAAGTCATATATGGATATATGACTAATCCGGAGTGCTCTTGGAAAGCTGCATGCATGTTCTGAATCGAGATTTCAATTGCCTTCTATTACGAGAAGTAAGAATGAATATCTTCTGGTATGTTAGTTGTGGTGTAAGAGATCTGAGCTTTCTTTGCATCTTGGCTTAGGAAAAATAAAATGAGTACTCTTTGGTTGTTGCCGAACTCATTCTAATGTGGCTTTTAGCGCTTTGGAGTTCGAGTTGTTGTATGTGGACCAATTGGGTTCATGTTACGGTTGGGCTGACTCATCAATGGTACTGTTTGTCCTGGTCCTTTAAGTGGAAGGATGTGAGGGCGAGGCTTTCTTAGTAAGAGAAATCTGGTGTGGCTAGTAGTTGATCGTAAATGGTGTAGAAGTGAAGAGTAAATGAAGGTTGTCTATGTCCCAATTCAAACCTTCTTGGAGAATTGTTTCCGTTCATGTGTCCCTCGGTAGGGTTGATCAAATTATTAGTGGACCACTTGGTGGTTGCTAGTAATTGTTTTCGGTTTTCGATCTTTTTGTAGCCGGGCTATTGAGCGTGTTGTGCCAACCAAAGTGGAATGTTCGGTTCTTATTGATTTTGCGGGTTTTCAGAACCCTGGCCATAAAGTAGGCTTCTCCTTTCGGTGGTAGTGGGGTGGGTATTGGTCTTGCTGTAAAAGATCATAATGTAACCCCGATGGTTCAAGCAGTTAGTAATCTTAGAGTGTTGTGTCTCACATGGTTTGCGTCGTCGCGAATACGACGAACCACAGTTGAGAGGTTGAGACGTGAATCAATGTTGTGAGTGGGAGCGGAAGATGGTTCTAGAAGTTGGTACCATGTCCTTCTGGAGAGTTGCTTTGGTTAAAGGGATCGGGCACTTTAGTGCCAAGGGATGTACAGAAGGAGGAGTGTGAGACCGTTTCCTTTCGTGGTCTGTTTGGGATTTTATCCTATCGCTTGGGTCATGCCGAGGCCTTGTATGGGTGCTTTGGGTTTCAATGTTGAGTAAAGTTCTTGCAAGAGGTTGATCGTGGGTTATCGTTAGAACTGTGGGTCTTCGAGCCTAAGCATCTTACCATCGGGTCTCGATCAGTTTCGTTCCAGTGGCTTTAGTCAAAGAGAGAAACGGTTTGGGAACTGGAGTCTCGCATGCGCGAGAAGTACCAAGAGCTTTTCGCCTCAGGTATGAGATGTGAAACCTAGCTATCTTTTGCTTTGCTGGGTTGCGTATTGGTGTGTCTTGGATTCGAGGTCGAATCCTATTAAAGGGGGGGAGAATGTGACACCACGGAGTGTCGTATCTTATAAAATGTGAATGTTGAGGTCAAAAACTTTATAAAATGTGAAAATGGAGGTTAAAACTTTACATTATGCCGTTTATAGCGTGTTTTTGGGCTGTTTTTGGGTGTTTGGGCCTCTCCGGGAGACTTTGGGCTTTGGGGGTTGAGTTGGGCCTCCGGTGGAAGGGTTTGGGCCCAAGGGGGGACTTTTGGGCAGCCAAATCTGGCCACCACCCCTTGGTGCGCCCCAAACTCCCTCTCCCAACCCTAGACGCCACCCCCTAGCCCCACCCATGCGCCTCCACCCTTCCCCTTCCTCTCCATCTTCCCTCATGGCGCCACCACCCCTCTCCTCCCCTCTCCACCTCCCTTGCTACCCCTAGGGGAGTTCTTCACCTCACCACCCCGCAGATCCATCCATTGGAGCGCTCTGCGATGAGGAGATCTGGTGGATTTGGAGCAAGGAAGGAGATCGCGCGAACAGGGAGGAGATCCATTGGGTTTTCGTGCGTCGGGCGAAGGTATGGCCATGGGAATCCTTGGGGTTGGTATAGGATCTATTCTAAGGGTTATTATCACATTTCTAGATAAATTTGTGGTGCTACAATTGAGTAGATTAGATGAAATCTAGAAGTTGCCACGTTCTCTGTTTCGGGCAGCATGAGCAGTCGACCTAGGTTTGGATTTTCGCCAATTTAGAATCCGAATTTGGTCAGCCGCCTGTTGAAGAAGTTGTAGGTAATTTCAATATCTTTCCGTGGGTATAAATAACGTCCAATTCCGCCCAGCCGTTTGAAAGTTATGATCATTTTATCGAACGTATTAAAATCTGTGACGTGATTGGAACAGATCACGGTTTTCTGTAGATTAAACCATTTTAGAGTCCGAATCAGTCTTTCCATATACTTAGAAAAAGTTGGGAAATTTCCTAAGCTACGCGTGGATGTACTCGTTTAATTGATTCGGAGTCTTAGAACCTGAGTTATGCCTTTTGGAAGGCTGCTGTCCCGATGGGACAGAACCTCTGTTTTTGGGTTTAGCGAGTAGTTTGCGATG
Source organism: Rhipidocladum racemiflorum (assembly GCA_036346355.1). NCBI lineage: Eukaryota > Viridiplantae > Streptophyta > Magnoliopsida > Poales > Poaceae > Rhipidocladum > Rhipidocladum racemiflorum. The sequence continues at coordinate 21,142,461 of CM070582.1, forward strand.
TCGGGGTAGAAGAGGGATTGCTTACTGTTTTGTGGACATGATTGTGAGTGTGTGGTACCCATGTGCAGTTGGTGTGACCCCGGGAGTGCCTTATACTTCTCGCCAATCCGTTGCCCGTGGTTGAGGCAAGTGTATTGTAATGGATAGCGGTTTGTAGGTTGCTAGTTGAGACTAGATGAAATTGATTATATGATATGATCACTTGCCATGCTTTAATGATTGCCAATGATATGATGAGTATGCTTATTATGTTATGATGCCATGTGTTAATGTACAAGTTAATTATGATGTTGGCATGTTTGCATACATGGCATGATACATGGCCCGGGCGGTGAGAAAGTCATAGCTAGTCCGGGGAAGGTCGGTGAGAAAGTTATGACTATTCCGGAGAGCCAATGAGTAAGTCCTACATCGTGATTCCATCCACCGCGGTGTTTGGAAGCGAGGAGTAGGCACCCTCCATCTTCGGGATGGAAGGGGGGAGAGGGTGCACACCGACGGGTGTGTACTCAACCATACCGGTATGAGTTTCCAAGGAGACATGAGCATAGCATCGTATTGCATACATAATGATAATGATAATGATATGTGATCATGAATGAGATGATTTACATGATGTGATTTGTTATAGCCATGTAATTGTTCTTTTGTACCATTGCAATATGCTTGCTGAGTGTTGAACTCACGCTTGTGTTTTCTTGTTGTTTTAGGTACCATGAGACCAGCATGCGGGGAAGGGAAATAGTCACACTTCTACACGTAGTTTCACTCATTCGTCTCACAAGTCATTCAATTGGGTTTTGATAATAAACTGAGTGTGATGCTTATTGTTTTTATGGTTTAGCTTTGCGTTATGAGAGTCTTATTGTTCGTTTGACGCATGGAGACATGGAATGCTTGGAATTAGACTTATATTGTTGTCAAGTCGTTAATTATTGCTATTTTTAATTGTCTCTCATATTGCCTTATATTGCTATGCTATTGTGTTTCCTTCAATTCATGTTAAAACAAAGGAGATGCTGCCGAAATATCGGTTTTTAGCATTAGTGCCTTTGCTGTAATTTACTTGATTTTGTGGTATTTAGAGGTTGCTTAGTCTATGTTTGGTAGTATTTGGGCATATTAATTGCCGGGGTGTTACAAAAATATTTTTCAACTTGTTTTTTATGTATTTAGAACAAGGGTTCAACACATAACTCATGGTTAAACTTCCACAGTTACCCAACGAAAGTAGAATGCTTCAAAAGAAGAATCAGAAGTATGTTTTGCAGCAAGAACTGATTCGCAGTGATGGTGATGGTCACTTCAGGGGCAAAGAATTTAGAGAGCTAGCTAGATCTTGGACCACACTAGAGAAGATCTATGTCATACTCATAAGACAAGCAAAGGGATGGGAATCTAAACCTTACTCTTTTGTGCGATATCAGCAAAGAATTTTATATCTACTCTCCATCATGAGTGAAAATGGATCGGATAATTATTTACATTCACATTTTTAAGAAGAGAAATTTTACAGTGCATTATACTGGTAGTATATAGTGTGTAGTAAAAATTATATCTAGCTATTAATTTGTTAAATATATTTATACTACTATACTACCGAAGGAAGTATAAATAAATACTAGCTAATTTGATCCATTGGATAAAAAAGAATAAACTGTCCATATTGAATTTAGTGTACCGTAAAAGAGCTCAAGAAATACATGAATACGAATTCAAATGCTGATAAATTCAATACAAGTATATTAAGCTAATCGTATGTGCTGCGAATTTTAGCAGATATTTCATTGGAATCACGGGTATATTCAAAACACATTTTAAAGACGGATTTGGATGGAGTTAAACTGTTACTTGCAAGGAAAGATCGATCTTATCTACTAGTATCACTACACCATGACACAATATTACCGTCAGATGTCTGTCGGAAATAATCAGTGATCAACAATAGACTATCTGTCGGTAAATTTAAGCAACAGATTATCTGTCGGTAATACTTCTTTTAGGGTCAGAGTGTCTGTCGGCAATTATATATGTACTAAAGACTAATTGTGTGTCGGTAAATCTAATGTTATGGGTCAAATTGTCTGTCGGCAAACATGTGACGACTCATTATCTGTCGACAAAATATTTAGGCGAGAGAAGAAAACAATGCGCGGCAACATGGCCAGGGTAGGTTTCTATCCCCACAAGCTACACGCACGGCTCCTTTTCGGTTTCTTCCCCAAAATCCCCGCACCCCCACGCGCGCCTTCGATCGATCCCACCCCACACCCCCACACCGGCTCCCCCCACCCCGCCGCCGCCGCCCCCACGCGCGCCTTCCCCCTCGTCACCGCTGCGCCCACGCCATCGCCTCTCGGCCCCGACCCCGTGGCATTGCCTCTCGCCCCCGTCGCTGCCCCCACGCGAGCCTTCCCCCCCGTCGCCGCCCCCACGCGAGCCTTCCCCCGCCGCCGCCGCCCCACGCGAGCCTTGCCCCCTACCGCCCCATGCGAGCCTTCCCCCCGCCGCCCCATGCGAGCCTTCCCCCGCCGCCCCATGCGAGCCTTCCCCCCACCGCCGCTGCCCCCACGCCATCGCCTCTCGGCCCCGACCCCGCGCCATCACCTCTCGCCCCCGCCGCCGCCACGCCATTGCCTCCCACCCTCGCCGCCGCCCCCACGCATGGCTTCCCGCCGCCGCCGCCCCCACGCGCCTCTAACCCTAGATTTTCCTCAAAATCCTCAATCTATTCAGTGGCCCATTCCAACATTCCCCGTGGTTGTCGCCCGTTGGTGTCAGGCTATCAGCAGCTCTGTGCATTGCCTCCGACAAACGACGCCCTGCCACGCCCCCTCCAACAATGCTGCCTCGGGCCTACTTCGCTGGCTCCTGAACCCCCTCTGGGCTGATGGCCGAAAGAGGTATCAAATTCTTGTTCCTGAACCTCCAACAATGCTGGGTTTTGAGTGTGCTATTAAATTCTTGTGCTATGTTGTCTGAAATTTTTAGGGGATTGTGTGTGTGTGTATCATCGAAGTCCCCATAAGCATGACCTGGAAAAAGGTTTATGATCCAGCGTATATAGATAGCTGTAAAATGAACCAGCACGTTGGACCTTGCTGTATTCTCGAGTAGTGATTCGTTGATGGTAGGAATTTGTGGACTGAATCTTTGAGGCAACAATCAAACAGTCTTGTTTGGGTTTGATCAAGAGAGGCACAGGCTGCTGGCAATCCATCCTCAAGAGCTAGCAACCCTCCGATTAATCCAGCAATGTACTCCTATATAGGCAAGTTAGCATCTCAAGCAGCAGAGAGTATTCACTGCGAGTACACTTGCCACGGTGATGTAAACGAGTCAGACAGGATGTTGCCAAATTAACAACATGCAGTACACATTTTGCTCAAAATCTCCAACTGGTGGTCTAGTTAAATTCGCTGCTGGGCCAGCTGATCCGAGACTTAATTGTACTAGGCTAGTTATTGTACTAGGCTAGTGACAAATTTAGCTAACTAGCATGTTTCTGGGCACGTGTTGCCAACGTTTGGACATGTGGAGATAAAAATCTGAATGCATGAACTTGACTCAGGTTTCATCTTTTGTTGGTCCCTAGTCCCAAGATATGAAACGTGCGTGCATATGCATGCATGCTATCCAACATTTGTATGACAAGCTTTGTGATCTAAGAGATGTGCTGTAATTTATGAACTTATAATGTTTGAGTACCACAAAAGTATGTATATATATAGTAGTAGTATAAGATTTCATTTTACCGTCAACTAGTTAGTTGTTTTTGAAATCGTACCCAACACATGCTATACCTTGACTATCTCAATGTTTTGTTTCTTTTGTGAAGAATCATCTGCGTCATGTTTGATTTCCAATCCTAAATTTTATTGAACTTGATTAGACAATATATTAATGGAAGTTCACTTCTGCATGTTTTTCTTGATATATTAATGGAAGTTCACTTCTGCATGTTTTGGTTAATATGAATGTATGAATTCTAGTTACAATGTTGACGACCAACATTGGATCTCGATCGATCAAAGTAAGGAAACATATGTATATCTCTGTATGAATACTGATTATAGGTTGCAGAAAGATTATTTTAGGATAGGTTGATATACCAGCTAGCAGTCCGACCATATCTTGTTATGTGGTCTACATGCATAATTTTGGACTAGGTAACGACCGTATTTTAATTTTATGCCTTTTTTTGCTTTGTTTTTCCATACTTGTTTAATGAACTGCTCTTTTTTTTCCCCTTCTGTACCTATTGGGACATAAGGCAAGCTTGTGCTATGTGTAGATTTGTTTTGTGACCTTCTAGGCAGCTAGCTCACTGAACTTTGCATGTGCATGAGTAGATACTATTGTATTTCCGATTAGAAGTTCAAACCATTTCAACGATGACTTGGACGATTGAATGATGTTACTATTAATTTATTGTTTGATAAGGTACACTCTTAATACCAGAGGGTTATTGAGGCCAAGCTAGGCAGTTACACTCCCTTGTAGCAAGAGTTCTCTGACCAAATTTGTAAGTTACTCTCTCATTATTGTCCTTTGTTAATTATTTTTACGATCTTATATACTTGATTTGGTATATGTCTCAATTGGACGTGAAAGGACATTATGGATGTGTTAGGATGGTCTGGCATAATTTAATCGTGTTGTTTGATTTTGACTTTATTTGGTTGATTCTTTACAGCTTTATATGTCTACACTTATACCTTGTACTCTAAAATTAGATAGCTTGCTGGCATAGCTAGTAAAAATCCTACATGGATACCAGGTGGATGGATGAGCCTAGGTACAACACAGTTCTTTTATATAGTTATCGGGTGTTAGTAGTAGTCAACATTTAAACTAACTTATTGCATATATACAACATGTAGGCACACAAAGGTCTATGTTGAAGGGGTAAACAGATTCCTAACTTCTGCATTTAGAAATTCAGTGAAAGGAAACAAAATATTGTGCCCTTGTATAAATTGTGTGAATGCCATTTGTAGAGGAGAAAGCGAAGTGCGTGAGCACTTGATATGTGAGGGATTTTTGGAAGAGTACAAAAAACAGATGTTTCATGGACAAGCCATCTCCTTTTTTGTTAATAGTCATGACCATGATCGAGTCGAGTCTGGGGAGAAGTCGGACGAAGAAGATGATATTTCTGATTTGCTGCGTGACTTAGCTTGTGGTTTAGATGATGGAGGGGATTTCGAGGATGAAGGTGGTTTAGAGCAGCCCCACGAAGATTTAGAGCCTCTCCAACAGTTGGCAAATGACTATGGTCAAGAGTTATATCCAGGGTGTAAGAACTTCTCAAAGTTGCGTTTCGTAGTTAGACTACTACATGCTAAGTTGCTTGGTGGATGGTCTGATAAAAGCTTTGATAGATTACTAAATCTTCTCAAAGATGCTTTTCCTGAAGGGTCAGCACTACCTAAAAACTACAATGAATCTAAGAAAATGGTGAAATGCCTAGGGCTTGGGTATGTAAGTATTCGTGCATGTAAAAATGATTGCATTCTATTTTGGAAGGACCGTGCTGAATCTAATTGCTGTCCTACATGTGAAACCTCACGTTGGAAATCAGAAAAGCAAAGTTTAGATGGGAAACGCGTACAAAAGGTTCCTAATAATGTTCTTCGCTATTTTCCAATAAAGAAAAGGCTTCAGAGGTTGTTTGTGTCCTCTAGAACTGCAACTCACACAAGATGGCACGATGAAGAGCGCACTAAAGATGGTTTGCTTAGGCATCCGGCAGATTCTCCTCTTTGGAAGGATTTTGACCATAAGCATCCGGAGTTTGCTTCAGACAGCCGCAATATTAGACTTGCTCTAGCTACTGATGGTTTTAATCCATTTAGGTCCATGAATGTTGGTTACAGCATTTGGCCTGTTATTTTAATTCCTTATAACTTTCCACCTTGGATGTGTATGAAGCAACCAAATTTTATCCTCTCATTGTTGATTCCTGGTCCAAAAGCTCCTGGTAGTGATATGGATGTTTATCTTGAGCCTTTGGTTGATGATCTGAAAGATATGTTTGTTAATGGTGTTAGAACATTTGATGCATCGAAGGGTGAGTACTTCCAATTGCGTGCTGCCATATTATGCACAATTACTGATTACCCTGGTCTAGGCTATGTGTCTGGTTGCACTACCTCCGGTGCAGCAGCATGCCTTGAATGCCACTCATATACATGTTCTCTTCGATTGAAAAATGGTGCCAAGTCTTGCTATATGGGACACCGTAGGTTCTTACATGCAAACCACAGGTTCAGGTTTGATGCTCACTCATTTGATGGTAAAACTGAGCTTAGACCAGCACCTGCTCCACTTTCTGGGGAGGAGATTTTGATGCAGACAGAAAATATTCATACGGTTTTTGGGAAGGATCCATCTGGGAAGAAATAGAGAAAAAGGCAAAAGCACAAGGAGGGTGAGCCATTGATCATTTGGAAAAGGAGGTCTATTCTGTTCAAGTTACAGTATTGGAAAGACTTATTGTTGCGACATAATTTAGATGTCATGCACATAGAGAAGAATGTCTGTGATAATATAATTAATACGCTTTTGGGAATTGATGGGAAATCTAAGGATAATTTGAATTCTCGTTTGGACCTTCAGTCTCTAGATATTAGAAGGGATCTTCATCCTATTGAAGTAGAAGATAGAATTTATTTACCTCCAGCACCTTACTCAATGAGTTCTCTTGAGAAGAAGTTATTTTGTGAAGTATTAAAAGGAGTCAAGTTTCCTGACGGTTATGCATCTGACATACGTCGTAATGTCCTTGTTAACGAGAAAAAGATAATAGGGCTAAAGAGCCATGACAACCATGTTCTTCTACAACATTTACTACCACTTGCTGTTAGAAGAATATTGCCAGAAAAAGTCAGTGCTGCATTGATTCGCGTAAGCAATTTTTTCAAGAAAATGTACTCCCCCGTTATTCGCATCAGTGATATGCAAAAATTAGGAGCTGAAATAGCTGAGACCTTATCCATTCTCGAGACTATATTCCTCCCATCTTTTTTTGATCTTATGGTACACTTGATGGTTCATCTTCCTGCCCAAGCAAGAACGGCTGGTCCAGTACACTTTTGAAACATGTACCCTGTTGAGAGGTAATTTCCTAAAAGCTTTTTGTACCAACAAAACTATGTATTATCACAAAAATAATCTAAAAATACTATATGCTTATGTATTCATAGGTATTTGATGAGGTGCAAGGGTTATGTGCGCACTAGAAGTCACCCCGAGGGATCGATCGCGAAGAGCTATTTGTTTGATGAGAGTCTTACATTTTGTTCTCGCTATTTCCAAGGTGAGACTCGGTTTAATCGACAAGTTAGAGATGATGACGGTGGGCATATGGAAATCAACAATAGAACTCCTTTCTTCCACATTATTGTCCAAGGATTGGCTGGCAAATGCAATGTGACATTAGACCACAAAACTTGGCTTCAAGCACATAAATATGTCTTGTTCAACTATGACAAGATAGAACCTTATTTGAAGTAAGATATCCAAATTATTTTAGTGCCATATGATTCCTATCCTTAATTGCTGAAGGGGTCATTTTAACTTTTACAGCAAGCATTGTGACTATCTTTCCTCAATTGGTCTTCGGAATAAACGAGAAATCAACCGTGTACATTATGAGACCTTTCATGAGTGGTTTAGGTTACATGTAAGTACACACGACCCCGACAACATGAGATTTGACATAGAATTCCATTTCAGTTTAACAATAGTACTCCATATTTACAGGTTGTACGAATGGGTGAGGAAGCATCAGAAGAGATAAAGATTTTAGCAAATGAGCCAAACATGGTTGCACGCAAATATAGTAGCTACACAATAAATGGGCTTAGTTTCCATACACAATCTTACGATGAGGGTAGGCCAGTTCAATGTAGTGGAGTGGCTCTAGATGCACAAACATCATGTTTTGAAAGGGGAAACAATGACAACCTCGTAATAGGAAAGAAGACATATTATGGAATTATAAAGGAAATTATTGAGTTGGACTATCACCTTAAGGGAAATGTGGTGCTCTTCAAATGTGATTGGGTTGATAATCGCATCCAAGATAAATGGGTGAAAACTGATCAATTTGGGGTCACCACAGTCAATTTTAAGCATTTATTCAATACCGGTGAGAAGATATCGGATGAGCCCTTCATTTTTGCTTCCCAGGCAACTCAAGTTTACTATGTTAAAGATCCCATTGATATTGAATGGCTTGCTGTTGTTCAGTCAAAACCACGAGACTTTTATGATATGCAGAGAGCTGACGATGAAAATTTAGATGATAGTTATGAAGTGGGTATGCCATTGCCTGATATACATACCAATTTAACTGTGAATGTTGAAGCCGAAGGTATTGATTGTGTTAGGACAGACATAGATGGAACTATTGTTGATGCAAACATACAAAGAAAGTAAGCATCGCAAAACCTATTGCACTACTGTCAATTAAGCGATGTTTGCTAACTCTTCGTGTTATGTTTCAGGAGAAAAAATGGCAAGCGGGCAAGGAAAGGGTAAAGATGGAAAGCTCAATGAGTATGAGCTAGAAAGGAATGCAAACATTGCAAGAAACAAACAGGTGATGCAATCTCTTAATATCCAGACTATCAACACTACAGTGTCGTATCGAACAAATAAATCAGCAAAGGTTATGTATATATTTCTTAGTTGTCAAATCTGATTCTTGCAAAAAATGTATACAATCTATTTTACATAATATGCAACTTCCTGTAGACTACTGAAAACACTAGTGAAGCAGCTATTGGAGGTCCTAATTTGAGGTCTAGTCTAAGAAGAAGCACTATTGAGAATGAAGAGGATCATTGTGGTGAAGATCATGAATATGAACCCTTAGAAGAGGAAATACTTGTAGATGTGAATCTTGAGCAACAAAAGAAGAGGAAAGGAAGGGGTATCACTTTGAAGCAAAATATATATGCAAGGGCTGGCGAGCATCCAATAGAAGTTGCCCTCAATGAATAGGGTCAGCCTGTTGGGGACAATACTAAATAATTTGCTGCATTTGTTGGAACAATGGTGAGAAAACATATACCTATTACATGTGATGACTGGAGACTTGTCGATCCCCAGAAGAAGTCTCTAGTGTGGACTAATGTAAAGGTAAAGCAATAGAATGTAGTCATATTCTTTGTCTTATGCACTTCTTTTTTGCTAAATCACTTCTTATTTTCATGTTGAAACAGAAATATTATAACCTGGATGCAGCTACTTTCCATTATGTTGTAGCAACATCAGCAACAAAATGGAAGGAATATAAGGCAGACCTAAAGAAGAAGTATTTCAATGAAACATTGACTGATGAGGAACTCTTAGCAAAATGTCCCAAAACTATTAATCTAGCTGATTGGGAGTGGCTTATTCATCATTGGAGGTCTCCAGAAGCACAAGTAAGCAAAATTCTCCCTGCATGTGATCTTAGTTCATACTTCATGAAGGTTAAGCTTGTTTTAGTGACAACATGTAACACCCCAAAATTTTGCTTTTCTTAAAACCTTGTGTGATTTGGCACTTTGGTGAATTTTTGGAATTTTCTGGAATTTATTTGGATTTATTTGGAATTTATTTGAATTTATTCCATTTTGAAATAATTAAAGAATTTAACTTTGCAAATAGAATTTTGTTGGAAATATTTTATTTGAGTCCAAAATGCCCTAAAATATTTTCTAGAATTTTTCTGGAATTTTTCTGAGTCTTTTGCTATTTTTAATGAATTAAATGAATTTCTGGGAATTAATTGATTTATTTAATCGCCGGAAAATCGAGTTGGTTTTACTGTTCATCCGACCGAGCCCGAGTCAGACTCGAGTTCGAGTCCGACTCGAACCCAACCAAACCCTAACCGCGTGACCGTCCGATCAAGATCGAACGGCCACGATTGAGCCACGTCACCGAGCCCGAGTCCGACCGAGCCAGCCAGCTCGCCCAAGCCAGACCCGAGCCCAAACCCGCGCACCGTTGGATCTTGATCCAACGGCTGAGCGCGTGCCACGTCGCCTTCTCCGTGTCGCCGCCGGACTCCGCCGCCACAACGGAGTGGGCCTCGGTTTCCGCGTGTTTCACGGACGCCGAGGGCCCTATTTAATGCACCGCTACCCGTGCCATGACGCCGACTACCGTGCGCACCCGTAGCCCTAGCTCACGCCGCCTGAGCCACCGCCGTCTAGCCGTAATCGCTCGCCGTAGTTACCGTAGCGCTCCGCCGCGGTTAATTGCTGTTTCCGCCGCCGTCCGCCGTCCTCCGCCGCCGTTGAGCCCAGTTCTGGAACCGCGGAGTCAAGCCGCGTAGGTGAGAACCCCTCACTTCGCCGGAGCACGCCCGCAGCGCCGTTGTCGTGGTCGCCGTCTTCATCTCCGGTAAGCCAGCGCCGCCGCAAGCCATCGCCGCCTCGCGAACTCCCTCAGCCGTCCAATCCGGATCCAACGGCCCAGATCTCGCCACGTCACCGCCGGTGAGATTCCAATCCAAAAACCCCAGGCCCAATCCTAACCGTTGGATCTAGATCCAACGGTCCAGATCAAACGCGTTAACCCAAACGCGTGAAAGCCAGATCTAATCTGGGCCGTTGATTTTCAAATCAACGGCCGAGATTGCGCCACGTGGTCGGGAGGCCGACCGTCGCGGTCAGCGCCCGCGCGTGGGCGCGTGTCTCTGACGCGCGGGGCCCGCGTGTCAGTGGGGTGTCGGGACCCCGAATTTGCAAATCCGGACCCTCTGTGTATTCAGCACTAGTCCAGGAACGCGCTAGTGCACACAGTCTTAACATCGGTATATATCACAATCATACCAAACGATACTATCAAAGTACTTTATTTAAATAATCAAAGGGTTACTCGACCTTATGGCCAAGTTACAAATATATGCCTTGCAAGGCGAAACTTATTAAAAGAGAAATAATAGCAATGAAAATCAAATAAACTTCGTGGCGCCATCCAAGATACCACAGGCAACCGATCGGGCTCGCATCCCTAAGTAGACGGGTCCTCTTGGAGTTCCTCCTCCAAAGTGGCGTAACCTCCTCTTCAACTGATATTGTGTTGGGGCAAGGGTGAGTACTTGGTACTCAAGAAGTCATGCAGAATGCAAGCTAGTATACTATATGCATGGCTTGGTACAAAGGAATAGCTCAAGGTATATTTGCGTATGCTGACTTTTGAAAAGTAATATAAGTAGATTCGAAAGCGGTAAAAACAAGTAAAGCATAAATAACTTTTCCAAAAGTTTAAATAACATTTTTCCCCATCCTAAACCATATTTCCATCATCTTCCTTGTTAAACCAACCCAACTTCTCAAATCCAAGTTATTTTCAGAAAATCTAACCCTTATTTGTAATTCCCGAGCATTGTCGATCAGTGGACTCGGCTATTCAAATAGATTCTACACTCTGCAGAGGTTATGCACTTTACCCACAAGATACAATCCACTCACCACGTCGGTAGTGAATCGCCATACAAGAGTATGCGAATGAGCGATCATAACAAAGCCTTTGGAAGCCTCAAACAACACAGGTGGTCCTCCCGGTTCGTGCTCTACACCATCCCTTCCCTTAGCCAAGGCGAAGTATGGGACCAACACACCGTTAGATGGGTACCTGGCCACGACCACGATACGCTCCCCGCACAATCACACAAAAGGTGTAATCGACACCTGAGGCTCCACAAGTGAGTCCTTAGCGACTTAGTCAACTAGGGCCGTCCCATTCCAGCCATGTGGTTGCAAGTATGACCCAGTTCAAAGGCTTGCAAGGTTAAGTCCTTAGAGTGACCAGGGCAAGACTACCCGAAAAACCAAATCAACACTCCCAATGCCACAACTGGCCCACCTGATTACTCTTGCCACATGCCCCGGCCGAAATCGTTTATCAAACCCCAGTTGATTACCATGCACCACGTGCCATCAACATCACATGATACTTTTCCAAAACAGGTTCAATATATCATTAAGTCAATATTAGCATTTGATTATCCAAAATCATGTCATGAGCACGTAGCAGGTCTAAGCAGTATACTACAACGATCTAAACCCATGTTGGCAATTTAATAATGTCCAACTAGTAAACCACAACTAGGGTGACAAAGGGTCATGGCACATACTTAAGTAATCAAGGTGTCATATAGCAAATTGGTATTTATCTAACCCCCAGGTTTAAACCAAAGTATCTTTCTAATTGAACTAGCATGCAATAGTTTAAATCAAAATAGATTTTCGAAATAGGATCAACATGGTCAAAGCACAACTTGCCTTCAAAAAGCACTTGCTCTTGGTCTTGAGTTGGATCCTGAGTCAATACTTCTCCTTCGAATCCCTCCCAGACTTCAACGTCTACTCGTAAAGCGTGCAAATAGCAAATACACAAATAAACACTATGCAAAAAGATCCCAAAACTCCAAATAAAATCCATAAACAGAGAGAACATAATTTTCTGGATTTTTAGAAACTGAAATCGTCAAATTTGGAGTTAAAACGCAAAAGTTATGATTATTTAAAGTTTAAATAATCAATTAAATAATTTTACAGAGAAAAACTTTAGTCCAAAAATTAAATAAAATTCATATTTAGGTAGATCTCAATTTTATACAAATTTAGAAATTTGAATCGCTCAAATCGGAGTTGAAACGCAAAAGTTATAAGCGTTTGAAGTTTGAATCTAAATTTGAAATCATTATTTGAATTAATAAATCATTTTCTTTTCGGAAATTAATTATTGCGTCGGCATGGACACGTGGCAGCTCCTGATTGGCCTTGGCGTCGGCCGGTCCATGGGCTCGGTCCACGCTCGGCTCGGGTCCACGGTGGACTCGGTCCACGGCTCACGTGGTCGACATATGGGCCCCACTGCCCATTGGCGGGTTTCACGACGCAGCGTGGCTGCGGTGACACGTGGGCCCTCGACTCGCGTCCCGCGTGTCGAGACACGCTCCCCACGCGTGGCGCGGCCGAGCACGCGTGGCACAATCTCGGCCGTTGATTTGAAAATCAACGGTCGGATTGAATCTAGACCTCACGCTCAAAACTACACGGTTGATCCGGCCGTTCGATCTAGATCGGACGGTCGAGATCTAACCCTATCGCTACAACGCAACTAACCACAACCGCATTTATCTAAATCTAACGGTTGAAACCTAATCAAGAACGGAAAGCGATAGCAGGCGGCGTGGCCTCACCTCGTCGTTGGATCTTGATCCAACGGTGCACCGAGCTTCGCGAGCGGCGATGGCTTGCGGCGGCGTTGCGGCTGCCGTGGCGAGGACGGCGACCACCCTAACGGCGCTTGGGCGTCTCCGGCCAAGTGAGTGCACCCCACAGTGCGCCTCGGCGCAAGGTTCTCGATCCGGGCTTGAAGGCGGAGGATGACGAACGGCGCGCGGAAGCGAAGAAACCCGTGGCGGCACTCCCCAAACTTCGCGAGAAATCGCGAGGCGACGGCGGCTTGGGCGTTGGAAACTAGTGCAATAGGCGCGCACCTGAACGGCGATCCTCGGCGATAACCCACGCCTTAAATAGCCTCGGCGGCGTGCACACTGGCGGAAACCTAATCGGACGCGGCGGCTCTACGCGGCAATGAGTCCAGCTTCGATTCACGGAAGACGACGAAATCGTGGCCGCCCACGTGTCGCGCTCAACGGCCATGATCGCCTGGCGCGATCGGGTCGGTCGGACCGCGGCTTTCGGTCGGTCAGGCGGATCTCACCGTTGGATCTTGATCCAACGGTTGGGATCGATTAGGTTAGAGTGGGTTCGGTCGAGTCAATCGGCTCGGTCGGACTCGAGTCCGACTTCGGTCGGATGAACAGATGCTTGACCCGAGTTGGATTTTCCAGTAATTAATATTTAAAATAATTCCCGATAATTCATTTAATTCATTAAAAATAGCAAATGACTCGAAAAATTCGGAAAAATTCTGGAAAATATTTTGGATCATTTTGGACTCAAATAAAATATTTCCAACAAAAATTTATTTGCAAATTTAAATTCTTTAATTATTTCAAAATGGAATAAATTCAAATAAATTCCAAATAAATCCAAATAAATTCCAGAAAATTCCAAAAATTCACCAAAGTGCCAAATCACACATGAATTTAAGAAAAGCAAAATTTTGGGATGTTACAAACCTCCCCCCCTTAATAGAATCTCGTCCCCGAGATTCAGGGCTTACTAAAGGAATAGGTTTGGAAACTCTTTCTTCAAATCCTCCTCGCGCTCCCAAGTCGCTTCACTTTCTTCGTGGTTGCTCCACTGAACTCTACAGAAACGGGTTAACTTGTTTCTAGTTTCCCGATCCATTGTGTCTAGAATCCTCACGGGATGCTCCTTATAAGTCAAGTCCTCTTGCAACTCAATTGATTCTAACGGTGTCTGTTCCTCAGGAACTCGGAGACACTTCTTTAACTGGGACACATGGAATACATCATGTACTCCTGCCAACGACTGTGGCAACTCCAGCTGATAAGCAACTTCGCCTCTGCGGCTCAAAATCTTAAATGGTCCAACATAACGGGGTGCAAGTTTCCCTTTGGCATGGAACCTCTTAACTCCCCTGAGAGGCGTAACTCTGAGGTATACAAAGTCTTCTGGTTCAAAACTCAAATCCCGGCGACGATTGTCAGCATAACTCTTTTGTCGAGATTGGGCTATCTTCAACCTTTCCCTAATCATAGCGATCTGCTCTTCAGCCTCTTGAAGAATATCAGGTCCAAAGACACGGCGCTCGCCGGTCTCATTCCAATTCAATGGCGTCCGACAGGGTCGACCATACAGTGCCTCGAAAGGTGACATCTGTAAACTAGCCTGATAACTATTGTTGTAACTGAACTCGGCATACGGCAAACTCTTATCCCAAGAGGTAGCATAAGCCAATGCACAAGCTCTTAACATATCTTCCAGAATCTGGTTGACTCTTTCGGTCTGTCCATCCGTCTGTGGATGATAAGCTGTACTGAAGTTCAAACGGGTTCCCATGGCCTCATGCAACTTATTCCAGAACCTTGAGGTAAATTGGGTACCTCTGTCCGATACAATCCTCCTTGGCACTCCGTGCAAACAAACAATCCTAATCATGTACAACTCTGCTAATTTATCTCCCGAGTAAGTGGTCTTCACGGGGATAAAATGGGCTACTTTAGTCAAGCGATCCACTATAACCCATATGGAGTCATAACCTCCTTGAGTTTTTGGCAAACCGGTAATGAAATCCATTCCGATTTCCTCCCACTTCCACTCAGGTATTTTTAGCGGCTGTAGCAATCCTGCTGGTCTCTGATGCATTGCCTTGACTCTCTGGCATACGTCGCACAATGCAACATGCTCGGCAACTTCACGTTTCATACTCGGCCACCAGAATCTCTCCTTCAGATCCTGATACATCTTGGCGCTTCCAGGGTGAATCGAGTACTTGGAGTCATGGGCTTCTTCCAGAATCAGTTGCTTTAACTCCTTTTTGTTAGGCACACAAATGCGATCCTTCATCCATAACGTGCCTTGCTCGTCTAGCTTGAAATCCTTTGCCTTGCCTTCCTCCATTTTGGACTTAATCCTACGGATCTTGTCATCATCCTTCTGTCCTTCTCGGATCTGGTCCTCTAAAGAAGGCTTTACTTCCAATGCGGCCAAGAATCCGCTAGGTACAACCTCAATCTTCATCTTTCGAAAATCCTCACATAACTCATCCTGACTTGTGGCTAGCAACGTACTCACGGTATGGCTTTTCCGACTCAAGGCATCGGCTACTACGTTGGCCTTCCCGGGATGGTAATGAATTCCAACATTATAGTCCTTGATCAACTCTAGCCATCTCCTTTGCCTCATATTCAGATCCGACTGGGTGAATATGTACTTAAGGCTCTTATGATCCGTATACCCCTCACATCTGTTTCCAAGCAGATAGTGACGCCATATCTTCAAAGCATGCACTACGGCTAACTCTAGGTCATGTGTCGGATAATTTTCCTCATGCGGCCTCAATCGCCTTGATGCATAAGCGGCGACCTTTCCATTCTGCATCGACACACATCCAAGTCCTTGGCGCGATGCGTCACAATAAATATCGAAGCTTTGAGCAACATCAGGTAGAACTAACACGGTCTTTGATGTCAATCGCTTCTTCAGCTCTGAAATCCTTCCTCACATTCTGGCGTCCATGCAAACTTCTTTTCCTTCTTCAGCAATTGCGTAAGAGGTTTCGCAATTGTCGAAAAACCTTCGATGAAACGGCGGTAATATCCTGCCATTCCAAGGAAACTCCGAATCTGGGTCACGATCTTGGTGCTCCCAATGTAACACAGCTTCTACTTTGCTTGGATCTACTGGCGACTCATTCTGCGGTCATTACATGTCCAAGAAACTCCACCTTGTCTTTCCAAAAATCACACTTCTTTGAACTTGGCGAAAAGTTCTTTGTTCCTCGGCTTTTCCAAAACTCGCCTTAAGTGTTCGGCATGTTCATCCTCTGTCTTGGAGTAGATTAGGATATCGTCTATGAACACGACGACAAACTTGTCCAAATATTCCATGAACACCTTATTCATCATATTCATGAAATAAGTGGCGCATTAAATCGGCCAAAGGACATAATCAGAACTCGTAATGTCCATATCTTGACGAGAATGCGATCTTCGAATATCCTCGATCGGATCTTCAAGCGATGGTATCCCGATCTCGAGATCAATCTTGGAGAAAACTCCGGCTCCTCTTAATCGATCAAACAAATCATCAATCCTGGTAGCGGATACTTATTCTTCACGGTGACTTCATTGAGTGCACGGTAGTCGATGCACATCCTGAAACTCCCGTCCTTCTTCTTGACAAACAAAGCTGGTGCTCCCCACGGCGACGAACTCGGCTCGATAAATCCTTTCTCCATTAACTCCTCTAGCTGTTTCTTCATTTCTACCAACTCCTCGGTAGACATCCGATAGGGTCTCTTTGCTATCGGTCTTTGTGCAGTACAAGCTCTATCACAAACTCTATGTCCTGTCGCGGCATACCCAGGTAGATCTTCGGGAAAAACATCGGGTACTCATTTACTACTTTGGGACATCCTCTATGCTGATTGCCTTGGTACTGTTAACCATCAATGTCCATCTCTAATCTGCAGTGGCTTGAAATTCCACTTTCTTCCCACACGGGCTCTCAAATGAGATAGTCCTTCGTCCACAATCCAATACGGCCTTGTGCTTGGATAACCAATCCATTCCCAATATAACATCTAAGGTCTGGGTCTCCAAAATTATAAGGTTTGCTAGGAACTCTATTCCATCTATTAGTATTCTCACCCCGGAACATCCTACTTCCGTTCGGAGTTCAGAACCAGGGGTTTGAACTAAAAGCATGCACTTAAGTCTTGCAACTCTCAAGTCATTTCTAGTAGCAAAGCCTTGCGAAACAAACGAATGCGAAGCTCCAGAGTCAAACAAAACTGTTGCGGTATCGAGTTAACAAGTAACTTACCCAAGACGACGTCCGTAGCATTCTCGCAAAGGTATCTGCGGTGACATGGTTGACTCGGCCTCTCACCACGGTGCAGGGTGTGGCTCCTGGTCTTTGGCGCCCTAGCTGGGTGGTTCCTAGATTGAAGCGAACTGGGGTCGCTCTGCTGTCTTCTTCGGACAAGCTGTTGGCAAAGTGTCTGGCTCGTTGCGGTTGTAACAGCGTCTCACTGTTCCTTCTTGTTGCCGAGGTAGCGTTTCTAGCGAAGCTGGGTGCAGTAGTTCGATTGATGTGTCTTGGTGCGGATGGTGCCCTTGTTGCATTCTCGTGGTTGGAATCAAGAATTGATTTGGTGCAACTCTCAAGCGCTGCGCTCCCGACGTGATCCTTGCTGTTGCATCCTGCGCTTCTGTTCTCCTCCGGTTCCTTGCGCTTGTCCTCAAGAATAAGTGCCTTATTCACCAACTCTTGGAAATCCGGAAAGGTGTGGGTGATCAACCCTACTTGCAATCCTGAGTTAAGTCCCTTCATAAAAGCGAGGCTATGCCTGGATTTATCTGTCGCTACATCCTCAAAGCGTAGCGTGCTAGCTGTGTGAACTTGTTCGTAGTCGGCCACCGGTGATTACCTTGCTTGATGCTCGAACTCCTCCTTCTTAAGGTCCATAATTCCTTCAGCACGTGATCTTGTCGAATGCAAATGTGAACTCCTCCCAAGTGATATCTTGAGGGTTCTCTGCGTGCATGTAAGTTCTCCCACCATTCGGCCATTTGTTCCTTCCAACCGATGAGAAGCGTAAAGTACCTTCTCATTCCCTATGCATTGAGCTATGTGTAGCTTCCTCTCAATTGATCTTAACCAATCGTCGGCCTCCAATGGATTGGCATTCCCAGAGAAAGTGGGTGGGTGAGTCCTCATGAACTCGACACCTTGTATTACGGCGTGGTCCCCGATTAACTTGATTAGCGGTGGCCTGAGCGATGACGTGCTGCATTTGTTGCATCATAGCATGCATCAATCGAAGTCCTGAGCAAAGAAGAAATGCTCCAAAATTCTGCATATCATCTGGCGGTCTTTGGTGCTCTATCATTGGGGTTTCCATTTGGCGAGAACCACTCCCATTGCTTCCAAGGTTTCCACGGGTGTTCACCATCTGTCGATTTGCTCTAGGTTTAGAGATGAGAGGGAAACAAGAATAGACAAGTGGTATGGAACTTACGCGGGGCGAAAGGTGTAGCCTTAAGGTCCAACTTTATTATTAATAACTTGGTATGGTCGCTTACAATGCCTAAGGGCCTTGCAACACATAATGCACACTCAAAGAAACAAAACAAATCAAAATCGAACTAACTCGAGTCTAACGCCTAAAGGGTGACTCTTTATTTTATGACGCGACTCGGCGAAGGAGTCTCACTATAGAACCTATGCTCACTCATCGAGAAAACCTCCACGGCACGAGTGCAGGTCTTTGCGGCATAGGCGCCGAAACGATCGCCATGTCCAAATGACTATGTCATCTGTGGTAGTCGAAGAAGCGATGTCCTCATCGAGATCGACTCCTCCGGATCTCGCTCGTGTAGCTCGAGTAATCTTGGCTCGGTGCAGTCCGTACAAAGTCATCTCCAACTCGTCAATCCTTCGTAGAAGGTGTGCCACATACTCTTGAGCTTCCCGCCATCTGTTCTTTTCTGCGTGATCTCCTTGCGGGCCTTCAGAAGCTCCTTGCTTGTATTATCTAGTACATCTTCCTGGCGACGACGAATCGTGCCAACCGTGTAACCGTGGCATTCTCATCCTGAATCGTCTTCGGTCAAGAAGGTTATCGCTCTTGCGGATGATAACGGAACACCGTGCTTTCCAACTTTCTCGGGCGTGGATATCGTAATGTGCCGCATTGCTCGTCGTGATACTTCTTGGATACCCATCTGCATTGTAGATCTCTGGCGGTCAAGGTGTATCGGACGATTGCCTGGGCCCTTCTTCCTAGCAGGTACCTCAATCCTCACGTCACAAGCCTTGATCAATCCTGCTTGTCTGATCACTTCCACTTGGTATTGGGGCTTCTCAAAATCTCCGAGAGTTTGTAGCATGTGCCAAAGCTCTGCGGCGTGACCAACTCCTAGATCAACGTAGTTGAACTCTTCCTCCATCTGTCACAAGGGTGCTTTACGTAAGAACTCGGAATTTTCAAATTGTGACAAGGTAAGGGAAAATTTCAGCAAGAGACGAGAAAAGAGAGAAGGGGATAAGTCGAGATGTCATTTCTTGTCTTCACAAATTTTTAGCTTTAGAAAATAGGTTTTATCCTCACTACGACCATTCTAGCTTAGGGTTGAGCCTACAGTCAAGTATGGCTCTGATACCACCTCTGTCGGGACCCGAATTTGCAAATCCGACCCTCTGTGTATTCAGCACTAGTCCAGAACGCGCTTAGTGCACCACAGTCTTAACATCGGTATATATCACAATCATACCAAACGATACTATCAAAGTACTTTATTTAAATAATCAAAGGGTTACTCGACCTTATGGCCAAGTTACAAATATATGCCTTGCAAGGCGAAACTTATTAAAAGAGAAATAATAGCAGCGGAAAATCAAATAAACTTCGTGGCGCCATCCAGTATGCCACAGGCAACCGATCGGGCTCGCATCCCTAAGTAGACGGGTCCTCTTGGAGTTCCTCCTCCAAAGTGGCGTAACCTCCTCTTCAAGCGATATTGTGTTGGGGCAAGGGTGAGTACTTGGTACTCAAAGAAGTCATGCACAGAATGCAAGCTAGTATACTATATGCATGGCTTGGTACAAAGGAATAGCTCAAGGTATATTTGCGATGCAGCTTTTGAAAAGTAATATAAGTAGATTCAAAGCAAGAAAAACAAGTAAAGCATAAATAACTTTTCCAAAAGTTTAAATAACATTTTTCCCCATCCTAAACCATATTTCCATCATCTTCCTTGTTAAACCAACCCAACTTCTCAAATCCAAGTTATTTTCAGAAAATCTAACCCTTGACTGTAATTCCGAGCATTGTCCATCACAGTGGACTCGGCTATTCAAATAGATTCTACACTCTGCAGAGGTTATGCACTTTACCCACAAGATACAATCCACTCACCACGTCAGCCGTGAATCGCCATACAAGAGTATGCGAATGAGCGATCATAACAAAGCCTTTCTAAGCCTCAAACAACACAGGTGGTCCTCCCTGTTCGTGCTCTACACCATCCCTTCCCTTAGCCAAGGCGAAGTATGGGACCAACACACCGTTAGATGGGTACCTGGCCACAGCCACGATACGCTCCCGCACAATCACACAAAAGGTGTAATCGACACCCTGAGGCTCCACAAGTGAGTCCTTAGCGACTTAGTCAACTAGGGCCGTCCCATTCCAGCCATGTGGTTACAAGTATGACCCAGTTCAAAGGCTTGCAAGGTTAAGTCCTTAGAGTGACCAGGGCAAGACTACCCGAAAAACCAAATCAACACTCCCAATGCCACAACCGGCCCACTGATTACTCTTGCCACATGCCCCTGGCCGAAAATCGTTTATCAAACCCCGCTTGATTACCATGCACCACGTGCCATCAACATCACATGATACTTTTCCAAAACAGGTTCAATATATCATTAAGTCAATATTAGCATTTGATTATCCAAAATCATGTCATGAGCACGTAAGCGTGTCTAAGCGGATACTACAACGATCTAAACCCATGTTGGCAATTTAATAATGTCCAACTAGTAAACCACAACTAGGGTGACAAAGGGTCATGGCACATTCTTAAGTAATCAAGGTGTCATATAGCAAATTGGTATTTATCTAACCCCAGTGTTTAAACCAAAGTATCTTTCTAATTGAACTAGCATGCAATAGTTTAAATCAAAATAGATTTTCAAATAGGATCAACATGGTCAAAGCACAACTTGCCTTCAAAAAGCACTTGCTCTTGGTCTTGAGTTGGATCCTGAGTCAATACTTCTCCTTCGAATCCCTCCTACTTCAACGTCTACTCGTAAAAGCGTGCAAATAGCAAATACACAAATAAACACTATGCAAAAGATCCCAAAACTCCAAATAAAATCCATAAACAGAGAGAACATAATTTTCTGGATTTTTAGAAACTGAAATCGTCAAATTTGGAGTTAAAGCATAAAAGTTATGATTATTTAAAGTTTAAATAATCAATTAAATAATTTTACAGAGAAAAACTTTAGTCCAAAAATTAAATAAAATTCATATTTAGGTAGATCTCAATTTTATACAAATTTAGAAATTTGAATCGCTCAAATCGGAGTTGAAACGCAAAAGTTATAAGCGTTTGAAGTTTGAATCTAAATTTGAAATCATTATTTGAATTAATAAATCATTTTCTTTTCGAAATTAATTATTGCGTCGGCATGGACACGTGGCAGCTCACGATTGGCTTGGGCGTCGCCAGGTCCATGGGCTCGGTCCACGCCGCTCGGCTCGGGTCCACGGTGGACTCGGTCCACGGCTCACGTGGATCGACATATGGGCCCCACCGCCGGGCGGGTTTCACGACGCTGCGATCATAGCGGCCGACACGTGGGCCCTCGACTCGCGGGTCCCGCGTGTCGAGACACGCTCCCAGCGCTGCGTGCGCGTGAGCACACGTGTCACAATCTCTGCCGTTGATTTGAAAATCAACGGTCCAGATTGGATCTGAACCTCACGTTCAAAACTACACGGTTGATCCGGCCGTTCGATCTAGATCGGACGGTCCAGATCTAACCCTATCGCTACAACGCAACTAACCACAACCGCATTTATCTAAATCTAACGGTTGAAACCTAATCAAGAACGGAAAGCGATAGCAGGCGGCGTGGCCTCACCTCGTGCGTTGGATCTTGATCCAACGGTGCACCGAAAGCGGCGACGATGGCTTGCGGCGGCGTTAAGGGCTGCCGCGGCCGAGGATCGGCGACCACCCTAACGGCGCTCGGGCGTCTCCGCCAAGTGAGTGCACCCCACAGTGCGCCTCGACGCAAGGTTCTCGATCCGGCTTGAAGCGGCGGAGGATGACGAAGCGGCGCGGAAACGAAGAAAACCCGTGGCGGCACTCCCCAAACTTCGGCGAAATCGCGAGGCGGCGGCGGCTTGGGTGTTGGAAACTAGTGCAATAGGCGCCACACGAACGGCGATCCTCGGCGATAACCCACGCCTTAAATAGCCTCGGCGGCGTGCACACCAGCGGAAACCTAATCGACGCGGCGGCTACGCGGCAATGAGTCCACTTCGATTACGGAAGACGACGAAATCGTGGCCGCCCACGTGTCGCGCTCAACGGCCACGATCGCCGCGGCGCGATCGGTCCGGTCCGGACACTCGGCTACGGTCGGTGGCGGATCTCGGCCGTTGGATCTTGATCCAACGGTTGGGATCGATTAGGGTTAGGAGTGGGTTCGGCCGAGTCAATCGGCTCGGTCGGACTCGAGTCCGACTTCGGTCGGATGAACAGTACTTGACCCGAGTTGGATTTTCCAGCGAATTAATATTTAAAATAATTCCCAGTAATTCATTTAATTCATTAAAAATAGCAAATGACTCAGAAAAATTCCAGAAAAATTCTGGAAAATATTTTGGATCATTTTGGACTCAAATAAAATATTTCCAACAAAAATTTATTTGCAAATTTAAATTCTTTAATTATTTCAAAATGGAATAAATTCAAATAAATTCCAAATAAATCCAAATAAATTCCAGAAAATTCCAAAAATTCACCAAAGTGCCAAATCACACATGAATTTAAGAAAAGCAAAATTTTGGGATGTTACATGGGGCCCAGCCGTCAGCGGCCCAGCCAACTGCACCATGACGTCACCGCTAACGTCACGGTGGGGCCCAACTGTCAGCCGTCCTCAGCCGTGCGTGATGACGTCACCGCTGACGTCATCCGAGGGGCCCACCTGTCAGTGGGACACGTGAGCCGTGGACCGAGCCACGGTGGACCAAGCCGAGGCTGTGCGCCGGGTCCGTGGACCCGAGGCCACGTGTCGTCATCCGATTGGTCCACGTGTCATGCTGACGCAATAAAAGGTTTTTCCGAAAAAGAAAATGATTTATTAATTCGAAATATTGATTCAAATTTAGATTCAAACTTCAAACGCTTATAACTTTTGCATTTTAACTCCGATTTGAGTGATTCAAATTTCTAAATTTGTATAAAATTGAGATCTACCTAATGATGAATTTTATTTAATTTTTGGACTAAAAGTTTTCCTCTGTAATATTATTTAATTGATTATTTAAACTTTAAATGCTTGTAACTTTTGCGTTTAAACTCCGAATTTGACGTTTCCAGTTTTCTAAAAATTCATAAAATTGTGCTCTCTCTGTTTATGAACTTTATTTGGTTGTTTGGACACTTTTTGTCTGTGTTTATTTATTATTTGCTATTTGCACGCTTTACGAGTAGACGTTGAAGTGCCCGAAGGCTTCGAAGGTGAAGTGTTGACCCAGGAGCCAGCTCAGGACCAAGAGCAAGTACTTTTTGAAGGCAAGTTATGCTTTGACCATGTTGATCCCACTTTGAAACCTATTTTGATTTAATGTATTGCATGCTAGTTCAAATAGAAAATACTTTATTTAATTCCGGGGAATTAGATAAGTGCCAATTTGCTGTATGACACCTTGATTAATTAAATATGTGCCATGACCCTTGTCACCCTAGTTGTGAATTACTAGTTGGACATTATTAATTGCCAACATGGGTAGTTAGACCGATGTAGTATGCTTAGCCTTGCCACGTGACATGATTTTGGACAATCAAATGTTAATATTGACTTAATGATATATTGAACCTGTTTTGGAAAGGTATCATGTGTTGTGATGTTGATGGCACGTGGTGCATGGTAATCAACTGGGGTTTGATAAATAGCTTTTGACCGGGGCATGTGGCAAGAATGATCAGGTGGGCCAGTTGTGGCACCGAATGTTGGTTTGGTTCTTCTGTAGTCTTGCCCTGGTCACCCTAAGGACTTAACCTTGCAAGCCTTTGAACTGAGTCAAGCGTGCAACCACATGTCCGTAATGGGACGGACCTAGTTGACTAAGTTGCTAATAACGTACCTGTGGGACCTCTGGGTGTCAACTACACCCTTTGTGTATGTTGTACGGGGGGAGCGTACCGGGGCTGCGGCCAGGTACCCATCTAACGGTGGATTGACCTAATCTTCGCCTTCGCTAAGGGAAGGGTTAGTGTGCAACACCGGGGAGGACCACTTGTACTGTTAGAAGTTTCCGAAAGACCTTGTTACGGGAACTCGCCTTTGTGGTGTTTGACTGTATCTTGTGGGTAAAGTGCATAACCTCTGCAGAGTGTATAATCTATTCAAATAGCCGTGTCCGAGGTATTGGACATCGCTCGGGAATTACAGTCAAGGATTAGACTTTCTTGAAAATAACTTGGTCTTGAAAGGTTGGGTTTGGTTTAAGAATGACGTTAATGGAAATGTGGATTAGGAATGGGAAAGATGCTTATTAAACTCCTGGAAAAGTTATTGATCTTATGCTTGTTTCTATTGCTTTCGAATCTACTTATGATACTTGTCAAATGCTGTTTACTGCAAATAAACCTAAGCTATTCCTTGTATCAAGCCATGCATGTAGTATATTAGCCTGCATTCTGTGCATGACTTGCTGAGTACCAAGTACTCACCCTTGCCACAAAACAACACCAGTTGAAGAGGAGTCTACACCAGCTTTGGAGGAGGAACTTCCAGAAGAACCGTCGAACTAGGGAGCGAGCCCAGTCAGTTGCCTGTGGTATACTGGATGGCGCCACGATGTTATCTTATTCTTCCGCTGCAGTTATTTCTTTCTTATTAAGGTTCGCCCTGCGTGGCGTATATTTGTAACTTGACCCTAAGGTCGAGCAACCAGTTTGGTTAACTATTTAAAGTACTTTATTAGTATCGTTTGGTATGATTGTGATATTTACCAATGTTGAGACTATGTGCACTAGCGCGTTCCTGGACTAGTGCTGAATACACAGAGGGTCCGGATTTGCAGATTTGGGTCCCGACACAACAGTAAGTTACCTTAAGCTTGCTTTAATGACAACAGTAAGCTTAAGATATTTCCTAGTCAGATCGAAAGTAGTATCGATAATGTACCTGATTATTGTTATTACTCATTTAACCATGATCTTTTTATTACTCATTTACACTTTTGGTAGTGAATGATCTACAAGATTGCACTATTCCTAGTCAGATCAACACAAAAGGGTGAGATTAGCTAGAACCATAGTAAATACTCCTTACGGTGACATTAATAAATTACATGTGTACATACTTTCCAAATTACAGGCTCGCATGATTAGAGGCAAACAAAATCGTGGGAAGTTAACTTTGTTTCATACGGCTGGCAGCAAGAGTTATGCCTGTGTTGGGCATGAACTAGTAATCTAAAGTACCTCTTAATTACTAAATATTTATGCCCGTGTTTGTTCTGTACTAAATGTTTAGACCATCTTAATTACTTTAAAAAGTGCTTGTAGGGTAAAGAACAAGGGTACCCTGCTAGGAGAGATGAAGTCTTTATCAAAGTACATACCCGTAAAAATGGAGACCGTACAACAGAAGCAGAGCCAATAATTGTATGTTTGTGTATGAATAATACATGCATATGGAACATGATTAGTTAGTAATATACACATATATATGTCATGTTTTTAGAAACTACTTGAAGATGTCAGAGACCACCCTGAATTGAAGGAAAGAAGTATTCAAGATGGTGATTTGTATGCACATGTTTGTGGAGAGAAGGAACCAAGAGGGCGAGTTCGTGTTTTAGGTTTGGGACCAACTCCCCAACATGTGGGCACACCAGGAACACAACAAAAAATGCCAACAAGACTTCAAATGGAAATGCTAGCTCGACAACAAGCTGAACAACAGGTTGTAGCCCTAACACAACGCATGGACCACATGCAGCACCAAATGGATGAATTGAAAAATTTGATGTTAGCTTCACAAGGTGTGCAAAATATGGAAGCCACCTCACGACATGGTTCTAATTCTCGACCTATGGTATGGTATTTGCTAAGTTTTATTACAGCATATAGTAATAATGTTCAAAAATATTCTTTATCTATGGTTTGCTATATAGCATAATGTTTGAATAACAACATGCTGATCAGGAACAACATGAACATCAAGGTGTTGCTGAGCATGTGGAAAATATAATTGATTGTGAGGAGGATATGGTTGTCCATAGGCAAATTGTGTCTCCAAAGGTAGCTCCAAGGAACATTGCAGCCACCATAAGGAACCGTGAATCCTCTCGCAATGAAGATGAAAGCATGGTAATTTTGTCCTCTTTTCCTATACCCTTCCAATTTATGACTTGAATGTTGATTCTTCTTTTTTGACTTTTTTGAACTGCAATATGTATTTTAGGTTGGTAGGGATGTCATATTGTATGCTCTTGCACTACGTCAGGATGGGCCTATAGTAACACGCATATGTGCTACTATAACTCAAAAAAAGTGTTACTGAGTCCTATTGCAACATATTTGTTTAGTGTTACTATAGCCTATGTTGCTATAAAAGGGTCTATTGTAACATGTAACAAGTGTTCTTGTATATAAAAAAAGATGTTGCAACCATGCTACGACAACATGTATCAAATGTGTTGCTATAGACTGCGGTAACACCTTTTTGAGCAAGAGCAACATAGTAGCGCGTGTTGCCATAGACCCTAGTAACACCTTATTTTTGCTAAAACAGCATAATAGCATGTGTTTCTATAGACCCTAGTAACACATTTTTAGATACAATAATTGAACTTAGTAACACCCTTTTTGAACGACAACAACACAATGTTGAGCTCCTAAAACAAATGTAAATATCTTTATTATTTTCTTATTTTTTTGTGAATGTACAAATTAAAATTGTTTCATACAATATCTTTTGATAAGCATAACACATTGTACAATATAAAACACAAATGACCATAAGTGCTTCGTTCATAACATATTGCATTACATCAAACAAATAAATATTTCACATCATTCAATAGAATACATAATGATTTAATTTCTAGAGAAAGCAAGTCTTTAGTCTAAGAGTCTGAAATACATTGTTCTAAATAAAAAGAATATAAAATACATCTAATATTGCCTAATCTTCATTAAATTCTTTGCTTCTAGATCCTTTCATGTGGCAAGCAACCAAATGTATGAATTTCAACCATTAATTTTTTCCACCTGCACAACAGAAAGTATATATTAACCTTTATGATTGCAATTACAACATATGATATATAGACTTCATCACAATTGAAGCAAGAAACAATTAACATACATAAAAAAGGCCAAGGAATCGGTCTTGCTTCCACATGGGCATCACCAATTGTCTTGCAACGCTTGATTGGCCTTACTAACTCCTCTTTTTCCACAACAGGATAATTGATAACAACTTTCATAAATTGGTTACCTATCTCAACATCATCAACTATTGCATGTGGATCACTACAAACAAACGTAGTATATGCCACACATTCTTTATTTGGATATGTTGCAGTCTTGAGAATTACCATGGTACCAGCCTATATTGGCATTAATATAGTCAAATGAGTAAATGAAAAACATGAATTAGTTGTATCAATTAGAATCAAATAATTTTTTGTGATGTTTTTGTATCTTCATTGGAGATGGCTGCATTTGCTTTGAAGACTTATGTTGTAGAGTCTTCTTTTGAGTGTCTTGTTGTTGTGTACTGTTTATAGTCTGTTGTAAATTTTGCCGCTTCTTGTTCATCTATGGAGAGATAAGATACATTTGTAACACACTAGCAATTTTGTGCCTAAAAAATCTAAGAAGTTCATATAAGAAGTTCATATGAATTTTACCCCAACATAAATTCTGTATGTGAACATTTACTACCAAAAGATGCTTTTATCTATATGGAGTGGAGTAAACTCAAGTATTACCTGGCACCAAGTAAGAATCAGCTGGTTTGAACTGTATTCTAGCAATGCAGCCTATGCACTTTCAATTAATAAATCATCACATCATAAAGATCTAAAAAAACAAAGAAGGTCGTACGCGGCAAAAAAAATCCTTTTCCAACATTCAAGCTATTATGTGCAATGGAGACAGTTGATAGTAATTAAGACAGTAAAATGTGCAAACCTTATAAAGGTTGAGTATTCTCTGCTTGTACTCTTTGTGCCTTTGGACCTACAATAAAATGAATACATCACATGACAACCTTAATAGTAATCTCCCACTTAAGTAACAAGAATACATACACATACTATTGCATTAAAAACAATGAGGTATCTGTTTGGTAACCACAGTAATGCAAAACTATGAATTTTTGCCCAGCTGTCAATTCATTGCAAGAAGAGGCAGTCTAGAGAGGTAAGATTGTGTATGAATAGATTAATTAAAGGCTGCATGTTATAGCACAAACA
The DNA here is from genome assembly GCA_036346355.1 of Rhipidocladum racemiflorum. Taxonomy (NCBI): domain Eukaryota; kingdom Viridiplantae; phylum Streptophyta; class Magnoliopsida; order Poales; family Poaceae; genus Rhipidocladum; species Rhipidocladum racemiflorum. Next base: position 21,171,378 of record CM070582.1, read on the forward strand.
AAGATCCTTGCGACTCTGGAGGAGATCATGGTGTGATTCATCAAAACAGACTGCGAATACCTTATGGACTTCTTCCTCAATTCCAATTCGTACATTTGCAGTTTCAAATTTTCCTCACCTGAATGTTTCATCTTTCTACTAATACTATTTAGTGGATACCCTGTAAGCTATTGTATATAGCTAATTGCATACTTGTAGTTTAGTGTTTATGTAGTTTGAATATTTGTTCTTTCAGCCATTCATTTGGTTTCACAATATTAACAGTAAAACACCTAGCAGAGTCCTATGGTTCAGCATGCACCTCTCAGCTTAAATGTATGACACAATTCAAATCTGCTTAACTTCCCTGCTACTTTCCTTTAGATGAATTCCCTGCTACTTTTGTTACTTCAGTTATACTTCCTTAGTCACTACTCAAATATATAATGTGAAATCATATGCTTGCAATCATTCAAGCAAGGAAGGAAGTCTGGAAATTGACTCCTTATGACAAAGCTTGAAGTAGATGACATTAGCCTGGCTTTGTGCTAGTATATTTGGTATGCGGTTATGCTACTTCAATATGAGAAAACTCAAACTCAAACTAAGTTACAAGCATTAACTAATCCTAATTCAAACAAGCATTTCAAGAAGATCAGATTATTCAGACATTTCTAAGATAATAGAAAAGGTGCTCAAGACTTTTTCACTAAGGGCTTCATGCATCTGAGACTGAGAGACACAGAATAGTACATCCAACATAGAAAAAAAAACATACTGACTAGATATACGGAGCCAAACCTTTCAAGGTTCAGAACTTTAAGAATAGCTTCATGTGCCTTTTGGTCCTACAGGGCACAAATGAGATTTTGTATTAAACACAAGTGCGGAGGGACACCAAATATGAATTTACTGCAACAAAGGATGAGATGTACTATACCCTTAGCAGCAAAGGAATACGCCAAATATTGGAAACATCATACAGAGTGACAATGTTAGCTGCCTGCAAAATAAGATTACTCATGAGCTACCAAGAGCGTTTAGTTGCCAAAGCAAATGAAGCTATCCCTGATAACAAAAGTCTACAATTCTACACTTGTTCGCCTGATGCATGCAAGTAATACAATGCAAACGATAATTTGGTGACTCTGTGATGATCACCACCTAGGACTTCCTTTCTTGCTCTTACAATTCGGATGTAATATATTAAACACTTCTCTAATTGGTCATTAACTAAAATTTCCTTAGTTTAAGGCTCGCAAGTGCTCTTTCCTCTAATTACTATCATTTTTTTCTTTCTGGTTAACCTTAGTCAGCTATAATAGTGTTTCATAGGAGATGATATGACTAAAATTGATGCTTGCTTGCAGATTTTCTATGGTTGAAGACTTTGAGTTATAACTGCTTCCTTGGTGCCAGCTCTACACTTGTTTAGTTGTTTTCCTAAGTCACTGGGGGTAGTATTACTGTATTAGTAAGGTTCCTTACATTTTATCTTTCTAACAATGAGTGCACTCAACTTGTTTGATGAATTGCTATATCAACCATAGTTTTGTACCCTGTAAGCTGAACCTCTAATATTCTAATTTATGAACCTCTAATATCAGACTATATGATGGTAATGTATATGAAACTGAGCTGCACTTCAATTCGATTTACCTCTGATGCTTATTAGGAAATATGCTGCTTCCTATGGTTAATTCTTCATCAATTGAATACTCTGCAACACCATTCAGCTGAAGGACTATCTACAAGCCCACAAGTTGGAAAATTTTAATCCTTATAGCGTTCTTTAGGAATTTCTATTCTGTTTTAAGCATTGGGAGGATATTATAAACTGATTCTTGATTGCAGCAAAAAAATCCCCTTCTGATTCTTGATTATTGTCAATATAAAATTTGTTCAGTACAATCTATTCTTTTGTTCTAATTTAACCAAAAGTGCTTCTCCATGCAAATTTACCCCCCCCCCCAAAAAAAAATCCGCATTTCCATGTGTCCTCTCCAAGAACCCTAGTTCCCGAAATCCTAAAAATAATCAATAAGAACTAAATGAGAAGGGAATTAAACCATACATATCCCACGAGCGGCAGGAAGCGGCGAGTTCTGTGACCAAGAGCGCAAGCCAAATCGATTTCGACGATCAACGGCGTGTGGTGGCGAGACACCTCAAGTCTGCGAGGAAACTTACAGGAGGTGCGTACGAAGGCTTCTGATGGATGCGGAGGATTCTTGCCACAAGTCTACGAGGAAACGTACAGGAGGTGCGTATGAAGGAGATGGCTAGTTGGGGAGGATTCTTGCCATGCCGTGAGCAATGATATTGTAAAGATGGGTTTACTTTGGTTGTGAGTTGTGGCCTCCAGGATTACATGGGAGAGATGGGTATTAAGAGATTTTATTGTTATGACAGCTTGGCATGCAAAAATTTCATGTTTGCCGAATTATTTTGGAGGATGATTTGTGCGGGAAATAATGATTAAATTAATGTCGCGGAGATCCAAATTCGTCTGCGCGGTTCATCATGTAGTTTCTTTGTTGTTGTTTTCCTTTTTCTATGCTATTTTTTTGTTCCTATTCCTAATTTAATTTAGGAGGTAATCTGTGCTCTATTGTAACAAAATATTTCTGTTTTAATGTAATGACATGTTGTTCCTTTGCATATTCTTAAAATAATACTACATGCTTTTATCTGAAATTTTACGCGAAACTGACTAAAGCCACGTAACATATAACGTGCTCCTAGTCTATTTTTGGGCTACGTGCCTACTCTTTCACTACATGCAAAATTATATGATACCGTATATTAAAGCCCGCAAGTTTTCGGCCCTCATGCGTGGCCACATCGATTTTGGGCGGACATGGTTGCTTGCTGTTTGCGCGCTCGCTTGTATGGGTCAAATATTTTTGCCAGCTTGTTTGGCCAATAAGGCAATCAGTAGTTAGTGAAAACGGACAGAAATATCCGCCCGATCCGATACCAAATCCGTTTAAAATCCGTGCAGATGTTATCCAGATCCGTATCCGGAAAATCCGGTGTAATATGGGTTAGGATATGGGAAGAGCAATATCCGATCCGTATCCGAAAAATCTCATGTAATATGGGTTAGGATATGGGAAGAGCAATATCCGATATCCAGTAAATATCCGACCCGAATATCCGGATAAAATTAGTTATTCTTCCATTAATTTGGTTCATTATTGGATAGATAGAGTAGTTGTTTGATATTGGCACTAAAAAACACTACTTTGTTATTAAGAGTGAACCTCATCAAATCTATCAACAAACAAATAGAGTGATGACATAATGCTTTTACCTAACTTGATTTGTTCAACTTATTTGATAAACTTCTTTTCTATTCAAATTACTGGAATTAGTTGAGTCGCTAAACTGAAGCATAGCAAAGAAATCCGAGTAGTCCTCATTATGAGAGTAGTCCTCATTATGAGAGAAGTCTATCTTCAGTTTGTCAGAATGTGACAATTCAACAATATTTAATATCTCCAGGAATTTATTTCGTAAGGTTAAGTTTGATGGAAGAGCTCCCCTTGTTCTCTGTTTTCTTTGTCTCGATCTCTCTCCTTGTATCCGACCCATTTGCACCTCTAACTATACTACTATCCTACGTTGAAATAATTATGACTTGAAGCTAATGTTGTAAGGTTAATGCTTCATTCTTTCTTTTACGTACACAATTATGTATTATACTACTATCCGATTATGATATCCGATCCTGACCCGAATCCGTCAGGTATCCGCTCCGTATCTGAATCCTGAATAATCCGAATTCGTATCCGTATCTGGGACATCCGTATCCGACTCCGAATCCGGGGAAAAAAATATGGTTTAGGATACGGGACGAGCAATATCCGTCCGTATCCGACCCGGTTTCACCCCTAACCGTAGTGTAATGGTAGCATGTCTTCGTGCAATGCTGATGATGCATGTTCGAGTCCTGTCCTCGCGTGCACTTCAACCGCCCTGTTTTTTTGCTGCGCGACGCGTGGCATGGCCACATGGCGCGGCCGTGTGTGCGTGTTGGGCCGAATGTTTTGCAGAAAGGCACCCACCAATTCTAAAAATTATGCCTAGGCCCTTTTTGGCGCAAAGACCCTAAAAAACAAACGAAATTCGCCTTTTTGTGGAAAGGCCATCGAAAATTTTGAAAATTACATGCAGATCTTTTTTTTGGAGAAAAGGCACAAAATTTTTTATAATGATGTAAAAGACCCTAAAAAACTGGAAATCGCCTTTTCCCCAAGGAGACAAAATAGGGCATTTTTTAGTTTGATTTTTAGCTGCTCTATCCATCCCTAAATACTCCTTCCGTCTAAAATAGGGCATTTTTTATCTTGCATATAAACTCCTATTATAAGGCAACACATTGGAGGCCAACCAAGGCATCCACGTCACCCCCCACGCCAATTTGCGAACTACTTCAATCAAACTCATCTCAGTGTCGGTTCGAACCGACATTAATGTCGTTCAAACTACATGCAAAATTGTAAGATGGTCATGACAAATACTCCGTATATTAAAGCCGACAAGTTTCCAACGGTCACGCGCGGCCACATCTAACTCGAGCCAACGTGGTCGCTCGCCATTACACCGCGTCACCAGTTTGCGTGCCCTCTTGTATGGGTCAAATATTTTTGCCGGTTCGTTTGGCCACTAAGGCATCATGGCGTAGAAATTATACCCAGATCCCTTTTTTGGTACAAAGATCCTCGAAAAAATGGGAATTCACCTTTTTTATGAAAAGGCCACCGAAAATTTTAAAAATTACATGCGGATCCTTTTTTTTTGGAAAAGGCACCATGAAGAGGTGGTTCCCAATGTGTTAGATTTCAGTATACATGCAAATAAAAATATACTAAAATTTAGCTCTCAATTTTTTTCAGATAATGTATAATCTAAAATATTTGCCGCTTCAATGAAAGTTTTCCCTCCAATTATCTTAGCACTTTTCTGTTAGGGGGCAAAATATTTTTTGGCAGATGGCCTATTTTTTTCCCAATACCTTTGATTCTTTCTCTCTGATATGGATAACAAAATGAACCCCCAAATCTATATTTCTCCTCTCATCCCTCTCTGTGTGCTTCAGCCCTAAGGTTTCCTTCCTCCCCCAACCAACCCGCGCCACGCTCGTCGTGACCTGGAATCATCCTCACCGCACCCCAGCATCATCGCGTGAAGATGCACTGGTGAGCGTAGAGGTTGGTGGCTGAGGTAATCCCGGCCAACAACGATTCTGTTCTCACTCGGTGGTCACCGGAGCCCAACAAATTGGTAACAACTGAATCCCACGCTTCCTCTCCCGCTATATGCTCAGATCCCCTGGTTATCCCTAAGATTTGATGCATCCTTATTCATGTTGTTCGTGCTGCTTGAGACTCTATTGATTCCTCCTGATCTCTTTTCCCAGGCCCAATTGATGTGCCCTCTCTGTCGGATAGTATATTGGCCACGCTCAATCAACCATCCACTGCCATTAGACAAGATTTTTCTATTTGATCCTTTCAGCGGGCACAAAGGCTCTTCGGACGGCACAAGTACTGAACCTCAATTTCCAGGTTGGTTTCCCCATATAGTCATCCCCACATATGTATGCAAGGATAATCTCTTTTTATGTTCAAGTATAAGGACCTGTTTGGATGTTGTGGTTTCCAAAAGCATAACATGTTTGGATGTTGCAGAATTTTGCACATTACTATTTTCTTAAAAATTAGGTCTTAGATGAACTACTTCATATGTCAGTATTGTATCGTGTACTCCCAGCCATATGCAGATTGTAGTCACGGTGAATGGTCGATTCTAGTCAGATTCTAATATATCAAAATGTATCAGGGATAAATTAATGCTATATGACTGTATATGTCAATGAGTTACTGGGTTGAGCGGAAACTTCTACTGATGTAATTACTATATCTCCAAGCTATTAGTTGAAAGAAAAGATATCCTGACTCTACATGTAACTTTTTTTGTTGAAAAAGTATTTAATCTATTATTTAAGACTTCATGAACCAACAAAAAAAGAACATATTGGAGTGGGCAGAATTATTAGTAGCTCGTTTCTTGGAGTGTAGATGGAGTCCTTGGAGTGGGCTGGTGTGCGATGCAGCAAAGTTTTTGTTGGGGAGTTCTAAATGATGTATAGTAGACTGTAGACATGGGGTAGCAGCTCTTGAAACTACTTATAAGTTTGCAGGTTGTTGTGGACAATTCACTCGGGTTGGCCATAGATGTGTGCTCCGATTTTTTTTGGCACTTTCAGGGTGCTTTACTTTGAAATTCTGCTTGCCTCTCCTGCTGCAAATGTAGTTGTTGAGTCGAGATTCACGGTAATCAAGTGGATTAGTTGGTTTAGATAATTTGCTTGCAAATGTAGGAACCATCTGCAATTATGTTCTATAGGTTGGATATAAATTCTCGCTTTCCGAATGGTTTCCATGGGGAAGAAACAATTATTGACAAATGTGAACAATTTTTAGTGCTACATATAGAACATGTAAAGTCATGATCCTCTTTTAGGTACTGCTTGTTTGTTTAATTTTATTTCTTCCAACGACATAGAAACTTGGAGTTGAACCATTTTTTTTCCTAGTGGATGAAATGCTACACATCCACTTTGTTCAATTTTGCATTTTTGCCAATTGTAACATTACTTTCAAACCATTTTGGCTGTCCAGTGAGTTATTTAACATGTTACTATTGTTTTTTCTTAACATTTCCAGGTCTAAAAGCAATTCACTATTCTTGTTCTATTAGTAATACCATCAATGCTATCAATTAAAATACCGCATATGTGTATCAGTGTATGTAAAAGCTAGAAATTAGTAAACATGTTGCTGGTCATTCATTGAGATTATGACTTCTACAATTTGTCAACCTGAAGTTTGCTTTCTCACTGATAAAGATGGGGTGATATATGTGGATCATGGTCAGCATCAGTTTCCAAACCAACCTATTTCCAATTTTCCAGTTGACGACCTAGTAATCACCAACAATAGACTTTACCGTGTAGCGCTAGGATATTGTTATATATATTGGTCCTACAAGCTACAGCAGTTCTAAAAACGTCCACACTGTACTAATTCCATTATTATAATTTACTAGCTTCTTTCATCAAAATTTTGCTTGATCCTGTTAACCATCTAATACCTATCTTTTCTGCATGTGAATCGGTTCTTGGGTGTTTCTGGTTAGCCCTTCTGATCACTATTACACTCCAAAATGTGCTCTAACTAGGGCTACTGTTTATAGCACCCCAATTGGGGATTTGCCAGTAGATCAGACATCATGAACCAATAAAAAAAGAACATATTGTCCCTTCATATGGTATTCAGTCATCTTGCAACTAGGAAATATTATAAAATGATCAAGAATCCAAGCTACGAGTTCATAATTTGTAACATATACTATTCATATATGTTTCCTAAATCATTGTTAAGATATTTTTTTTATATTTCAATGTGGCTAAAACGTTAAACTCATGCAACAGAACCTCACTGAATTGTGTTTGAGTTTATACTACATGAATAGCAGTTGATGATTTTTAATTGAGGAAATATTACAGTTGTTTCTAATTGAGGATTATTTGTCAATTGTTTTTTGTTAGTAAGTAGTTGATGATTTTTTCCCCCTTGCATAATGTTTTATTACTTATTAGAATGTTTCAATCACACACTTAGAATTTTCATTACTATTTGAAGTGTTTGGCATTTGAATAAGAGCAATATTTTTATTTGTTATTCTAAGATAGATAATCGATGGATTTGATAGCGATTAAAAAAATATTGCTTCCGCTTGCTACGAGTGGTCCTGCGGTAAATAGCACAATTAAGATTTTTGTTGTTCATATATCTTATTCCATACAAGTCTAGATCAGTTCATAGATTTGTAGTAGTTTGTGCATAATTGTGGTTCTTAAATTCTTATCTGTGAACATTTTGTTATATTTAACAAGCTTATGCAATACTTACAATTCCTGCATACTTGGCTGAAATTTGGAATTTAATTTGATTTGCTTAAATAACCCATTTTCAATGATTTTCAGGTGTCACTGTCCTAGCTTTCTAGGATAGAAACGGACGGCAAAAACAACCTATTTATTTCAGAGCTTGTCGAGGTAGGTGTGCTTACCTCACCGGGCCCCGTGAAGGTGGTGCGTCTATTCGGTGTCGACTTGCTCATGACGGCACCGAGATCGGCGGCGCCGGAGCAGGACGACATGACCAATAGCAAGAGAGCTAGGGACGTCGTAGCAGCGTCTTAACCACACATGGTTTTTAAGAAGCAATGCACGGAGTTCACGCTAACCTAGCTAGTGTTTTTGCTCCCTACTTGCTTGCTTCACTCGTAAGCAGAAGTGTCATGTGGTAGACAAAGAGTTCCCTAGAGAGATGTGTGCTACGTACACTCCAGATGCATCTGAGTGATGTAAAGAGATCAGTTTGTGGCTACTTGGAACTCTTTGTTCCAAGTTTTTGCTCCCTACATGGAACTCTGTCTAGCTCCTTCCTCCTTATTGCGATGTAAAGAGATCAATTTGTGGCTACATATTGCAGTTTGACTCGTGTGTGCTTTCATGTGGTTAAGGATGTGATGTGTTTCTTAGATCAACAGCCTTTATGCAAAAACTTCTGGGCTATCTCGATCCCTTGGAATGAAGAGGAAAGTGGCAATAATTGCATGCATGCACCTGGTATAGTGATGTGATACGATATACTTATATAGCAGCAGCCGAAAACTAAAGTCGACTGATACTTTCACACGGCTAGATGGGTAGGGCTACAAACAGAGAATAATCTAGAAATAACAATCTATTGTGGCTACAAACAGAGAATAATCTATAAATAACAATCTAATGTACACTGTTTGATAAAGCATGAGCGGTAATTCATAAATTACACAAGTTAAATACGTTCAATCTAGGTTGTGTTCATGTCGAAGTGTAAGTAGATTGCCATTTTTTTCTTTACAACTTAAATCTCTATTAATTGGCAGCATACGAAACGTAATAGTTCATAATTTGTTGTCTGAATGCGACTTATATACACACACACGAAGGGGTGATCTTTAGGCATATGTATAAGATACAATCACATTATTGCGATGTATTCACGAATTTTCAGTTCATCTTCCTTTCTTGTGAATCTTGGTATCGGATTGAAACAACGAAACGTTCAGCAGTTCTGAGAATTTTACCGAGAAAGAAAAGGAGATTAACAGTAAGTGGAATCTAGGAAGTATGCCGTTTCAAGAATATATGCTACGTATATTGCAATTAAGTCATGTTACAGTGTGCCTCTATATGTGTTACTAAAGTATTATTCTATAACACAGATTCACACCTTACAACCATGTGTTACAATATTTCTCTGTAACATATATTATGTGTTGCTGCTGTAGTTCCCTGTAACACTTTTCACAACTCATTAAGTATGTGTTACAACATGTCTTTGTAACACAAATTACATGTTACTACAAAATCTCTTTGTAACACATCGTTCAATGTGTTACACGAATGTGTTACAAAAGATATGTTTTGTAGTAGTGTTTGTCGGTGTTTCGTGCACCGGCAATACGAATTTATGGTCGGAGGGGTCGCGCGCTCCCTCTCCCCGAATGGTAGACTCAAGAGGCCTAGTGTTTATACTGGTTCAGGCAGAATGTCCCTACTCCAGTTCGTGTGAGGTGGATTGTATTGATTATTGATCGTTCGTCCCCTTTACACGCTTGCCCCTCCCCTCTTTATATAGGCGAGGAGGAAGGTTGCACTATTGGTTTTAGAAAAAAGAGGAAAAGACTGTGCTCTTGGTTGTCCGAGAGTAGTGGGCTGATGGGACTGGCCGCCGGCTCCCCCTACCCTGCTGCGGGTTGCTGTAGTCGCTGCGCCGCTCGCAATAAATGCGAAGGTCGGGAACTTGCGCCGCTACGTCATCGTCAATATGGCTGTCATTTAATGCGCCCGATACGTAATAAATGCCGTCGCTTCTCTGGGATATCGAAGACCTGGTCGCGATTTCGAACTTTGCCCGGCGGTCGTGACTTCGGGCCTCGACTGGCCTGGGTCGGCCCGCGACGCCTTTTGGGTCTGGGTACCCATGGCACGGGTACTCGTCAGTAGCCCCCAAGCCCCTGGGCGGGTCGGAGAGATGCCCAGGGGTTTATCCGATCAAGCGCCGCCGACCCGAGTTTGGCGACGCCGTCGCAAGGCGACCTGGTAGTTGTGTTTGTTAAAGGGCCGGTGCGCGAAGCGCACCCGTGGGTGTAGTTTCGAGACCCCGAAAGCGGTCGGAGAGCCGGTCGGGGTTTACCCGGCCGGAGGCGCCATCGACCCGAGATCGGCCACGCTGGTTGGCGCGCGATCGCTGGCAGCCGCTTCGCCGCTAATGGCCCGGTGGCGAAGCGCACCCGGTGGGTGTAGCCCCCGAGCCCCCGAGCGGGTCGGAGAGCCGGTCGGGGGTTTAGCCCGGTCGGACTCTGGCAGGCTACGTCGTTCGTGGGCCTTTTCAGAGTCGGTTGAGCGAACGCACGTTTACCTTCGTCGGTTTGAACGCCGTGCTCGTGCGAGCTACAAACGGGCAATCCGGGTGGAATCTGGGCGATCCCCCCCTGAGGGGGGTTGTTCCCTAGCGGACGTAACTCCCGGCGCGGGCGTCCGACCCACTGTGGGCATTCCATGAGAACCTTTCCTTACTCGATCCCGTGTCGGGCTACCGGGTCGTCCGCCGACCCGGAGCGCGGCTGGCCGCTACTCATGGACGAGCTCCGCGGGAGAGTGTGAGGTGTGGTCCCGGATGCGGCTTAGGGTGATTGGATCGTCCGCCGACCCAACCGGAGGCTCTCTGTGAGCTCACCCCGGTCCGCCCCTCGCTCTGTTTTACGTGCTGGGGCGGCTTTAGTTCCGGTCGACCGGACTTGGCCTTCGTAACCCTCAGCACGGTGCCGGGCCTCGGGCGCGGGCCCGTAGGCCGCTTGCTTTCCCGAGGCCGGGCGGCCCAGTGGGCCGTTTTCTTACCTTTCTTGGCATGGGACGCCCTGGCCCGTTGCAGCCGGCGGGGTCTGTGATGCGGCGCGGCGCGCGGCGCGAGGCGGCCGTCCCGTCAGAGCAATTAATGCCTAGTGGGTTTCAAATGGGCTGCGGCACGTTACCAGAGTAGCGGGCGCAGTGGCAGGCTGTCGATTGGCGACTGCGTCGGTCCGCGTGAGGAGGCGTCGGTTGGGCGCGGAGGCGCGTCCGTTCCCGCCAGGCGCCTATAAAGGAAGGAGAGGGCGGCGTGGAGGGAGCAAATCCTCCTGCTTGCGTCCTCTGCAAAAAAGAAAAGAGGGAAATCGCAAGGGAAGAAGAAAAGCTCCCTGCTTCGCCGCGCCGTCCTCCGCTCTCTTACGCATATTTGGGGATGTCGCTGACCCCGCACTCGGCCGCGGCGGGTCGCTACCTCGGCTTGGAGAGGAAGGAGCTCCTTCCCCCGCGGCCTCAGTCCGGCTGGCGGGTGCCGCGATCCGGGACCGAGGTCCCCGAACTGGGAGACGGCGAGATAGTCTTGCTGGCGGCCTTTTACGAGCGGGGTTTCGGCCTCCCACTCCACCCGTTCGTCCGGGGGCTGCTGCATTTCTACGGGGGGGAGGTTCATCACCTGAACCCGAATGGGGTCCTCCACATCGCGGTCTTCATGACGCTGTGCGAGGCTTTTCTGGGGATCGAACCCCATTGGGGGCTCTGGCGCCACTTCTTTTTTGCGAGGCCGCCGTCGGATGCCGCTGGTCTCCTCGGCGCCCTGGCGATCCAACTGCGCCCCCACCGCAAGTCGTCTTACACCGAAGTGAAGCTGTCGACGTCCAACCGGGGGTGGCACAGCGAGTGGTTCTACGTCCGGAACATCGACAACAGTGCCCCGCCCTTCAGTGGGAATTTGCCGACGCCGCATCCTTGCTGGACCTGGGGTCCTGACGCGAGGGACCGAGCGAAGGTGGATGAGATCCTTGGAAAGCTCGCGGACCTGAAGCGGCGGGGCATGACAGGCAAAGTGGTCCTCAGTACGTTCATGGAGAGGCGCATCCAACCCCTCAAAGATCGGGTGCGCCCCATGTTCGAGTACATCGGAGCGACCGACCCTGCAAGGTCGTCGGAGCGGGAGCTCCCTCCGTCGGAGGTCCTCGCGCGCGTGGCCGCAGTTTCCGTCGCGGGAGACACCGAGCCAGCGGGCGAGGTGCCTGCGCCATTCTCGGTGCAGAATCCGCAGAACTTGGTACGTCTGGTGGCTCCCGTTTGCTTTTTGCTTCGCTCTGCTCCTTCGCCCCCTTACTCGAGCGTGTTCTTGCAGGGGCTTGGTGGCCTGATCTCCCGCCCCTTGCTTCCGGGGGAAAAGGAGGCGAGAGCGGTCGTGCGCCTAGCAACGGAGCAGCGTGACGCTGCCCTCCTGGCAAGGAAGGAGGCCACGAAGGAGCGGAAGAGGAAAGAGCGCGCGGACCGGTCCGCGCGTGGCGAGGAGGTCTCTGACGAGACTTTGAGTGACGGCGACGAAGAGTCGTCGTCGAGCGAGGGGGGAGCGGTTGGCGGAGGCGACTCCAGCGGTGTGTGCCGAGTTCGGCCAGCGAGGCGGCGACCGTGGTTCCTCGGAAGAAACCACGGGCGCAGGGTACATCCTGAGGATGCGCAGACCCCTCACGCCTCCTCGTGGGGGTCCGGCAAAAAGGGCACGTAAGGTGCCGGTTGCTCGCTCCTCTCGGTAAGTGATTTGTGCGCCCCCAGTTCGGTCCTCTCTGGTGCTTCTTTCTTCGCAATTCCTGACCGACCGCTGTGCGCAGGGGGCTCACCAGTGCTGGGAGGGCGCTGAGTCCCACTTCGGCGGTGAGGAACCGCACCCTCCCGCTCCCGTCCGCGGAGGGCGCGGCGGCGGTCGTCGGGAGCGGGGGTCCTTCGGATGCGCTCCCCGCGGCAGGGTCCGTCGGTGAAGGGGCGCTGCCGGAGGGGGGAGCGCCGGGGCCGCTGCCGGCCCCAACAATGCAGGAGGAAGCTCCGCTGGGCGTGCTTCCGCCCGCGCCGTCGTCTGGTGAGACCGGTGAGGTCCTGCCGCCACCCGGGGGGGCGCTGGGACCGCTACCGTCCGCAACGTCGACGGGAGACATACTGCCATCCTTGCCTTCCCCCGCACTGCCGACCGTGGGGGTCGGCGCGACTCTGCCGCCGGGGGAAGTTCTAGGATTCGCGGCGTTCGCGACACCGTCGGGACGAGTTCTGCCGCCCCCGCCGCCGGGGCCACCGCCTGCTTCGGCGGTCCAAGTGTTGCTGGAGGGCGCGCAACCAGCTGCTGCAGATGTTTCGGCAGGCGGGGAAGTTGAGACAAGGCGGTTGCCGACCGCCGTGCCGACCTGGCCCGGCCCTGACCCGGCCGTAGGGCCCGCGTTCGTTCTGGACGACGAGGCAGAACGCGCGGATTGGAACGCTTTGGAGGAGGAGATGGGGAGGATCCACGCCGATCTCACTCGCGCCATCGATGCCGCGTCCAGGGCGAGAAAATCCATTGCTCAGGAATCGCGCTCTTCCAGATCGGTAAGTCTGACGGGGATTTGTCTTTCGTGCATCTCTCGACCGGGAAACGGAGACTGACCGGGCAGGTATTTGCAGCGCTTGACATCCCGGGCGGTGGACAAGTCGATGTTCCTCCGGCACTTGCACAGCCGGGGGAGCGCCGTAGGGGAGGAGCTGCTCGTTGCCCGGAGGGCGCTTGTTGCCGAGCAAGGAAGGGCCGCTACGGCTGATCAACGGCTGGGGGAAGTCACTGAGGCCTTGCGGGAGGCTCAGCGACTAGTGGAATCGTTGACCGGCGAGGCAGAGAAGACCAGGTCGGCCCTGGCGGATGCTGAAGCGGCCAAGACTTTTGCGATCCGCGCAGAAGGATCCGCTCGGGCGGAGGCCGCCCTCTTCCGAGAGGAATGCGAGTCGGCCCGCAGGGAGGCCGACCAGCTTCGCGGCGAGCGGGATCTTGCTCGGGGGGAGCTTGCGTCGGCGAGGGAGCTTGCCGACCGCGCCGCGTCCGATCGAGAGGTACGCGCCAAGGTCGAGGAGGAACTTCGCGCCAAAGAGGCCTCCGTGGCCGGTGAGTAGTTCAACCCCTTGGGAGCCATTGCAACGGGCGTCTTCTGACGCTGCTTTTTGTCCCTGCAGAGCTACGAAAGGATCTCAGCGATATGCTGGAGTCGCGGAGGAGGGCGGTGGAGCAGCGGGATGCGGCGGTCGAGTCACGTGACTCGGCCCTTATGGACAAGCGGGTGGCGGAGAGGGACGCGGCCGCTACGACGGCCGAGCTGACGGTCCTCCATGTGGGCATCCAGGCCATCTGTGACCGGCTATTCGGGCTTACTCCGGGCCCCAGCGCCATCCCTGCCATACTTGGAATGGTCCCTGAGCGCGTCGAGGCGTCGGTGCGGGAAGCGGCGGTGCTTGGCGCTTCCTCGGCCCTGGTCAACACCGTCTCTTATTATGACGGCGTCGACCTTGAGGCGGTTGGGAGCGGCGTCGCTGCTGACCGGAGTGACGAAGAAGTCGACGCGTTCATGGCCCGGGTCGATCCGTGCGCCCAAGAGATTGCCCGCCGAATCTCGTTGCGAGAAATCCTCCATCGGAAGGAGGGAGATGATTAGTATCCCTATTTTTGCTTTTTGGCAGTGCATGTAATGAACATGATTACCCCGACTGAGTTCGATGCGTCGGGTTGCTTTAAGTTATTTTGCCCGTCTACCCCGTGCTTCTTCTGTGAAATTGGGCAATCTTACGACCATAGCTACAGGGCCCGCGGGGGTGCCCTGAGAGCGTAGGTGTTGCTTCCATTCCGCCCGAAGAGATCACGGGATAAGACGAGCTATCTCGAGCGATAGCTTTGTGGAGGAGAGGTGCTTAGGTCGGACCACCTCCTTCGTGAAGCTTGCGCTTGGTGGGTTAGAGTGCTGACCCGAGTGGAGGTGCTTCGACCGTCCCTAGCGTCTCTTGCCCGGAGGACTTGTTTCCCCCCGCAGAGTGCCACTTCGAAGCCGTAGGCCGCGGAGGCGTAGGCCGTAGTACTTTTGGGCCGGGGGAAATAGCCACGAGGTAGATAGCTCGGTCGGTCGGAGTACGGCTCAGGTTAGCGACTCGTACGCTTTTTTAACGACGACCGGGGTTGGTCTGCCCTGGTCGATCAAACTATCTTCTGCTCGGGCGACTTCCTTTTTGCGCGAAATGCTACTCGGGAGCCGTAGCCGTTGGGGCTTAAGTTGTAGCATTCGGTTTGAGGAGGTTGCCACGAGGGGGATTGTTTGATCGGTCGGCTTGCTGGCCCAAATCGAAAGGCTCCATCCGACCGCCACTTGGCCCTTCGCTCAAGTAGCCTCCCTTTTGCGCAAAGTGCTACCTCGGAGCCGTAGCCGCGGGGGCGTGGGCTGTAGCATTTTGGGTTTGAAGAGGTTACTATGAGGGGGGTAGCCCGGTCGGAGTGGTTACCGGTCATCGATCTAGGTCGCTGACCCCTGAGGTCGAGGAAGCAGCCCCCGAGTGGTGCGTGGGGGCTGAGGGTGTAGTCGCCACGCACCGCTTGAGTCCGCAGAAGATTTTTGAAAAGGATTTAAGTTTTCTTGGGAGATAAGTGTGGATTAACTCGCCTGGGGGACCGTGCCGCTTTCGGAACTGGTGTTGAGCGCTTCGTCTTCCGCGCCGTTGTGTGACCCCAAGGCGCTTCGTCTCCCGCGCCTCCCGTACTGTTTTGGCTATAAAAGGAGAGGCTCCGATGCGCTCGTTACTTTGGCAAGGACCGCCACCAAACGAACTTTCCCTGTGCGCCATGGCGGATCGCAACGCTCAGCCCCGCGAGGAATTGGTTGCCCATCAGGCCTGGCTGCAGGAGTTGGCGGAGGCTGAGGCTGAGGCTGTTCGTGAGGACATACGGCGAGTTGGCGTCCTCGTTGTGGGCGTTCCCCGGCTTCGGGAAGTGAGGGCGCCACTGCTGCGGGCGGTGGTCGAGCGACGTCACGCGGAGTTCGGCTGGCGGGGTGCACACCAAGATCGTAACGGGCGGTTTGTTCTTGGTTGGGGCGATGTTCCTCCATGAATAAATAAAGCGCTTCTTTGCTCCCTTTTTCTTTTTCCTTCGAGGATTTTGCGCACATCCGTAGTCTTTTAGGATCGCAACAGATCCGGCGTAGGTTGGAGGTGGTTGCGCCCCTTGTTCTCCTCGACTTCCTTGTGCCTTTCCATCAGCTGGGCTTCTCCTCGGGTTGCGCCAGAATGCGTGTTCGTTACTGGAATGGGACGGCCCGACCATCTGTAGGTCGGTTGTCCTTGCATCCATGGTTTTTGCGACGGGCAAAGTACTACTTCAGGACCTCGGCTTTCGGGGCGGAGGTCGCAGTACTTGCGGTAGGTCAGACGGGAGAGAGAAAGAGAGAGAGAGAGAGAGAGAGAGAGAGAGAGAGAGAGCACTCGGTCGTCCGAGAGCTGCGGCTTCCTTTGCTCAAGTATTTGTCGAGTGGTAAAAAGGGGGGGAGAGGTTGACTATGAATAGAACTTTCTCAACTTCTCTATGTTCCACGCATTAGTCACGAGATTTCCTTCAGCGTCCTTCAGGCGGAAGGTGCCGGGTCGGAGGACTTCCGCGATGGTGAAAGGGCCCTCCCAGGGCGGGGAGAGCTTGTGCCTGTCCTTTGCGGATTGGACTTGATGCAGCACTAAGTCACCGACTTCGAACGAGCGGCCGCGGACCCGTCGGCTGTGGTAGCGACGCAGCGCCTGCTGATATTTAGCCTACCGTAAGACCGCGACATCCCGAGCCTCGTCGAGTTGGTCGAGGTCATCCTGCTGCTGCTCGGTCCCCCGTGCGCTGTCGTAGTTCTGCACCCTTGGTGCACCGTACTCAAGGTCGGTCGGGAGGACAGCCTCCGCTCCGAACACCAAGAAGAAAGGTGTGAACCCGGTCGACCGGGTTGGTGTGGTTCGTAGACTCCAAAGAACGGGCGGTAGCTCGGCGGCCCACCTTCCCGCGAATTTCTTCAGTCGGCTGAAGATTCGCGGCTTGAGTCCTTGGAAGATCATGCCGTTGGCTCGCTCGGCCTGGCCGTTGGCCCGGGGGTGCGCCACTGCCGCCCAGTCGACTCGGATATTGAAGTCATCGCAGAACTCGAGGAACTCCTTTCCTGTGAACTGTGTTCCGTTGTCGGTGATGATGGAGTTGGGCACCCCGAAGCGGTAGACAATATCGCGGAAGAAGCCTGCTGCCTGCGCCGATGTGATCTTTGCCAATGGCTTTGCTTCGATCCACTTTGTGAACTTGTCCACGGCGACGAGTAAGTGAGTGAAGCCCCCGGGCGCCTTTTTGAAGGGCCCGACCAGATCGAGCCCCCATACCGCGAAGGGCCACGTGATGGGGATCGTCTGCAGGGCTTGCGCAGGAAGGTGCGTCTGCCTGGCGAAGAATTGGCATCCTTCGCAGGTGCGGACGATTTGGGTCGCATCTGCTACGGCGGTCGGCCAGTAGAAACCTTGTCGGAAGGCCTTTCCTACTAGGGACCGCGGCGCGGCATGGTGCCCGCACACCCCGTCGTGGATGTCCATCAGAAGGCGCTTCCCTTGGTCGGTCGGAACGCACTTCTGAAGGATTCCAGACGGGCTCCTTTTGTAAAGGGCGCCTTCGATCAGGACGAAAGACTTAGCCCGCCGGGCGAGGCGCCGACCCTCGGTGGTATCGGCGGGGAGCAACCCGTTCGTCAATCGATCGACAAACGGTTGCCTCCAGTTGGTTTCGACGCTCAGGACGCCCAAGTCCGACCCAGGCGGGTGAGCATCTGACCGAAGATCAGCGGGAGCGCCCGTCTTCAGGGGGTCGGTGGCGCCCTCAGCACTCGGGCCCAACCGGACTGATGGGCTGCTGAGGTCCGAAACGAAGATTCCAGGGGGAACCGGCCCCTTGCCGGAGGCGAGGTTGGCGAGGGAGTCGGCTTCACCGTTATAGCGTCGGTAGCTGTGATGGAGCTCGAAACCCTTGAACTTCTCCTCGAGCTTGCGGACCTCCAGGCAGTAGGCGGCCATCCGAGCGTCACGGGGCTCGGTGGCTTTCATCACTTGGTCGACGACTAGCTTGGAGTCGCCGTGGATGTAGAGCCGTCGTGCGCCCAGGTCGGCGGCGATTCGAAGGCCGTTGACGAGGGCTTCGTACTCAGCGACATTGTTGGTTGCGTCGAAGAGTAGGCGGATGGCATACCGGAGCTTGTTGCCGAGTGGGGAGATGATGACGACCCCCGCGCCGGCCCCATTCTTGGTGTAAGACCCATCGAAGTACATCGTCCAGTACTCCGGGTCCTCGACCACTGCAGGGACTTGCGCTTCGGTCCACTCGGCGACGAAGTCCGCCAAGACCTGGGACTTGATCGCCGTCCTGGGGACGTACGATATGTCGAGGCCATTGAGCTCGAGATCCCACTTGGCGATTCTTCCGGTAGCGTCGCGGTTGTGGACAACTTCTCCGAGTGGTGAGGAGGTTACAACGGAGATGGGGTGTCGATCGAAGTAATGGGCAAGCTTCCTCTTGGTAATGAGCACTGAGTATAGCAACTTCTGTATCTGGGGATATCAGACCTTTGTTTCGGAGAGTACCTCACTGACGAAGTAGACCGGCCTCTGTACCTTGAAAACGCGGCCTTCTTCCGCTCGCTCCACAACAAGCGCCGCACTGATGACCTGAGTCGTGGCGGCGATGTAGAGGAGCAAAGGCTCATGCGGCTCCGGGGCGACCAGGACCGGAGGTGAGGTCAGAAAGGCCTTTAGTCGACTAAAGGCTTCCTGAGCTTCGTGGGTCCAGGAAAAGTGGTCGGACTTCTTCATCAGCTTGTAGAGTGGCATCCCGCGTTCGCCGAGGCGGGATACGAAGCGACTTAGTGCCGCGAGGCACCCCATCAGCCTCTGAACTCCCTTCAGATCGTTGATTGGCCCCATCCTTGCGATAGCGGAGATCTTATCGCGGTTGGCTTCGATGCCGCGCTCGGAGACGATGAATCCCAGCAACTTGCCCTTGGGGACCCCGAAGACGCATTTCTCGGGGTTGAGCTTTATGCGAAACCGTCGAAGGTTCGCAAAAGTCTCCTCCAGGTCGGCGATGAGGTCGTCGGCCTTCCTGGTCTTGACAACGATGTCGTCGACGTAGGCTTCGATGTTACGGCCAATTTGGTCCGAAAAACACGCCTGCATACATCGCTGGTACGTGGCGTCTGCGTTTTTCAGACCGAAAGGCATCGTGACGTAACGATTTGAGCCGCATGCGGTGATGAAGGAGGTGGCGAGCTGATCGGACTCCTTCATCGCACCGTGATAGCCTGAGTAGGCATCCAAAAAAGAAAGGGACTCGCACCCGGCGGTGGAGTCCACGACCTGGTCGATGCGAGGTAATGGGAATGGATCTTTCGGACAGGCCTTGTTGAGGCTCGTGTAGTCAACACACATTCTCCATTGCCCCGACTTTTTCTTTACAAGGACGGGATTGGCGAGCCACTCGGGGTGACGCACCTCCCTTACAAAGCCGGCGGCCAAAAGTTTTGCGATCTCTTCCCCGATGGCCCGACGCTTTTCTTCGTCGAAGCGGCGCAGACGTTGGGCGACGGGTCTGGATCCCGGTCGAATGTTCAGGGTGTGCTCGGCGACCTCCTTTGGAACTCCCGGCATGTCCGAGGGTCTCCATGCAAAGACGTCTCGGTTTGCTTGGAGGAGGTCGACGAGCGCGCCTTCCTATTTGCCGAGTCCGCAAGATAGATGGGGAGATACTGGATGACGAAGGAGTCATCCGTCGCTCCCCCAGCTCGGCAGGCGAGCCGATAGTCTTCTAGCCAGACATTGGGGTTGGTAGCCCCCGTGTACTTGGCTATGTTGGTCGGAGCCCGGAATCTGACCGGAAAGTTGGCGTTGCGGATGAGACGGGTGAACGCACGCGGCCAGGGACCGTCGAATCCCGGGTCGGAATGGTTGCGTCGCCCGCTATCGGCGACCTGCGAGGGCGCTGCTGCCTCGGTAGCTCTCCTTCGCGCCTCGAGGGTGGTGCGAAGATCATACTTGTCCCCCAGGCGGTGGCGCACCGGGGTGTATGATGCCTGGGGGAGCTCGTGGAGTGGGGCCGTCTTGGCCGGGCTCCGTTGACCCTATGAGGGGGAGTGGCCCAGGCGGCCCGAAGTGGCGCCCGTCCGTCGGGAGCCGAAACCTTGGGCGTGCTGAACGACAGCACGTTCTACCAGTCCCCGGAGGTTCTGATAGGTGGCCTTGGCTTCTGGCTCCGTTGGCTCAGGCAGCCCTCGGAGCAGCATTGCCGCCGCAGCAATGTTCTGGTTGGCGTGGGGGAAGAACGGAAGATCGCCCGCCCCCTCAGCTAGCAGCTGATGCACCTGGCGCGCACGGGCGCGCGCGCCAGGGACGGGTGATGGCTCGGGCCGTTGTCGCTCCAGGTCGGCTTGAAGTTTGTCGAGCTCAGCTTTTCGAGCCTCCAGCTCCTCGCGCCGCTGACGGAGATCGGCGAGGCGTTGCTGGTGGCGTGCGTCGTCTTCCCGTTGGGATTCCTCCCGCCGCGCTTCGTCGCGCGGGAGGAGGGTCCCGAGGGTTGCGGGGGTGGAGGACGGCTCCGCCGCACCCGTCATGTTGCACTCGCGGGAGTTCATCCGGCGTGGGGGGTGCCCCCTGTCGGAGCTGGAGCCGTGGCTGGAGGAGTCCCCCAACAGGTCGTGGAGGGAGGTAGGCGCGTAGCCAGCCATGGCCACGAGCAGGGAACTCGCGGAGGGCGAGATCCTTGCTCGTGGCGAGTCGCACGTGGTGTTGCCGGAGACGGTGCCGTCGCACGACGAGGCCGCCGAGGACGCTCGTGGCGGGGTCTCAAGGCGGAGGTTGCCGAGAACGTCGGCGACCACATCCAAGCTCGCGGAGGGCGCCTGGTATCGGAAGGTGGCGGGGACGAGGACAAGCTCCCCTGCCGTGGTGACGATGAAGTCGAGGGCTCCGAAACGGATCCAGCCCCTCGACGCCGGCGAGTCGTTGTGGGCGAAAAAAGCCATCGGGGAAGAAGATGGGAATCCGAAGATGAGGATGTCGGTGAAGACGCGCGAGATCCCCTACTGCGCGCCAGCTAACCGGTGTTTCGTGCACCGGCAATACGAATTTATGGTCGGAGGGGTCGCGCGCTCCCTCTCCCCGAATGGTAGACTCAAGAGGCCTAGTGTTTATACTGGTTCGGGCAGAATGTCCCTACTCCAGTTCGTGTGAGGTGGATTGTATTGATTATTGATCGTTCGTCCCCTTTACACGCTTGCCCCTCCCCTCTTTATATAGGCGAGGAGGAAGGTTACACTGTTGGTTTTAGAAAAAAGAGGAAAAGACTGTGCTCTTGGTTGTCCGAGAGTAGTGGGCTGATGGGACTGGCCGCCGGCTCCCCCTACCCTGCTGCGGGTTGCTGTAGTCGCTGCACCGCTCGCAATAAATGCGAAGGTCGGGAACTTGCGCCGCTACGTCATCGTCATTATGGCTGTCATTTAATGCACCCGATACGCAATAAATGCCGTCGCTTCTCTGGGATATCGAAGACCTGGTCGCGATTTCGAACTTTGCCCGGCGGTCGTGACTTCGGGCCTCGACTGGCCTGGGTCGGCCCGCATGTCTTTTTGGGCCGCTGGGGGTACCCATGGCACGGGTACTCGTCAGTGTTGTAAGAGATATCCCTGTGGCTAAGGCTACAATTACCTCAACTGACCCAAGTACCATAGTGGGAGATCAGCGTCTTGGACGGGAATATTATGAAGTTGTTGTCATTGTTCCTTTAAAAAGAGATGTTCTGCTACCACGTCCATACGATGGTATGCAAAATATAGGTGATGCTCACAAGCTGTCCATTGCATGGCCATACAAGAGGGTAATAACCAACACTACACAATATTTCCATTTTGATGATTGTAATGGTTGAACTTCAGTTACTAACTAATGATCATTTTGATAGATAAAGGATAGCAAGAAGCAAGTGGCATCCCAGAATACAGGTATTTCTAGAGATAATTTTGGTTATTTCCACTGCTTTAATGTGAATATTTTGGTAGCTAAATAGGAATCAGTATCAAATGACTCAACAACACCATTGGAACAAAGTGTGCCAGACCAAAAGGCATCCACATCAATAATGAGCCAAATTATTTAGTTTAAACTCTAAACAGTAAACAGGAGTTACATGACTCCAAAATTTAAATAACAAACTCATTTCTGAACACCATTGGAAAGAAAGTTGAAGCATCTACAATGCAGATTTGGAACCATTAAAAAATAACTAGGCATTATGTAGTAAAAATGAAATGAGCTAACAAATGTCATGTGATATCAGATCTATCTACTTCAGTTAGATATCTCAAACTGAAACATTGAAACAATGACTAAGGCTTTTAAATTAGAGAATCCAATAGTTAAACATATATATGCATGAAAGCAAGAAAAAAACCAGCACGTAAACAGGAGTTTTGTGACAAGGAAAGAGATGACAATGAGAGGTTGGAGCTGGTCCTCTGGATGCCCAGAGGGTAGACCCTCTGTAGGTACTTGCTTGCATGGCTCATGGCCTGTAGCTTCCTGTCTATGTTCTTCATGTGGCCAGGGCTCTTCTCAAATGCATGGTGCCTTCTATGGGTTGTGGTGGTGAGCATTGTGCCTGTTAAGAGCCAAACGTTTTGGGGGGGTGCAAGAAGGGGGTTTGAAATGTGTGTGTTTGTGTGTGGTTGTGGGTGTTATAAGGGTTGAGGTTAAGGTGCGGTGTCCTGGGCTTGTTTGGTGGCATATGGGCTTCATGAAAGCTTCCACTGGATCTTATTAAAAATATGATGGCAGTGATATTTTAGTGAGTGGAAAGTGTTGGTGGTTTGAGCTTTGGGATATACATGGCTGATTTTCTCCTACTGCTCCTAGCCACTGATTGGCTTTTCTGTAATTCACAGGAGATAATTTGGTATTTTGTCGACAAGAAAACATTGGTAGCTCAAAAGTAGGTTTAACATGCTCACATGATTTATTTGCTTACTCAGGTTTCCACAAAGCCTAATTTACATGGTTATTTCCATCCTCCATTCCGCTAGACCCCTATCACTTTTCGAAAGATTCCTATTAACTCATATGTATACTGTCTTTTGGAGTGTCTCAGAAATAGAATTTCAAAAGAATATTACATGCTAGTGCAAATTTGTTGATACTTTTAAGTAGGATATTCATAATATTTGTTCTTTTTCTTGCTCTTGAGCTTTATGGTTAATTTTTTTTGTTACAACAATCTTTGTTTTTCGCCCATGCCATAATACTATAGCAGTTCATTTGACATCCATATACAACCATGAGTACTAATGACAAGGCACTAAATTTGGAAATGACTTTTTTGCAGGCAAAATTGGAACAACCTAGGAAGTTGGTGTTAACATTATGAAGAAAGGATATATATACTTTTGTTCAGAACAAGTAGTTGCATATATGCTAAGTGATCATTTTGTATACCTAAAATTTAGGAGTGGGTGGAAGATAGTTTCCCTTGGCTTTAAAGATCCAACATGGTTGTATTTTGTAAAGAACCGATGGTTAATTGCAGGACCTCTATGTCTTTTGGACAAAGGTTATGTGTATAACTTTGTATATTCTAGTTGAATTGCGATGGACAACTTTATATATTCTAGTTGAATGAGCTTGAACTGTGTATTAATTGATGATGTACTACTGTGTGATGATGTACTATCATTTTTTATGAGATATGTATGTTTCAAACTGCCATTGATATCCCTGTCATTTGAATGGTTTCAGACAATTGAATATTGTTTCATTGTTTCAGGTAGTAGAATGTGGTTTCGGACTATCTATCGGCATTTACCATTTCTAGTTTCAGACTATCTGTCGCCATTCATCGTTATAGGTTACAGACTATTTGTCGGCATTTGTCATATCTTGTTTCAAACTATCTGTCGGCAATTCACATTTCTTGTTTCGAACTATCTGTCGGCAATTGTCATTTATTGTTTCGAACTATCTGTCGGCAGTTCTTTTTCTGTCGGGAAAAACTATCTGTCGGCAAATATAAAACTGTCGGCAAATAGCACATAATACGGTCAGTACATCTGTCGGCAAAAAGATTTCTGTCGGTAAATGTTTTTACCGACAGGACTTCTTCCGACTGTAGTTTTCTGTCGGGAAAACTTTTACCGACAGATAATACGTTGTGTTACATGGGTTTTGCCGACAGATATTCTGTTGAAGAAAGTGTGTCATGGTGTAATGTATCTTATTGTATATAATCTCAGTGTACTATATAATCTTATCTACTAGTATATAAAGGCTTGTTGGAGCTAATTTTGTATACGCGTAGAATACGGAGTCCGTATCCAGTTTGTCTCCGTGTCCGAGTAGAGCTTGAGGTGCTGCATCCGAGTTGGCTAAGTACTGAAGCCTTTATAAGGCCTAGTTGAGCCATGTAAACAATGCACCAGAACAAGATGTACGAGAGACTCAATGGAAGCAAAGCAATAAAAGAGAGCTAGTTTTGCTGGCTCCATCCGTGAGCTGCCTTCGGAGAGATCCGAAGATCAAGCCTTTCTCGCCGACGTATATTTTGGTTGAATTTCTTCCGAGCTGCGGCCAAGATCTAGCAACCAGATGCAATAGCCGAACCAGCAGGCTACCAGGAAGGACTCGCCGAACCCGATCGCATGATTGATCTTTGAGCCGATCCAACAATTGGTATCAGAGCAGGTGCCTGAGTTCTTGATCAGCTACCCAAGAAGATGTCGAAATCTCCGGGAAGTGGTGACACCGGTGGTCAGGCGACATCAAGCACGACGGCGAAGGAGAGTTCCGCTATAGCTCTGCATTATCCGATGCTCACGAATAGTAATTATGCAGCATGGGCAATTAAGATGAAGGTGTATTTGAGGGCTCAAGACCTGTGGGGAGCGATCGAGGGCGACAAAGTCGATGTGCGCAGGGATCAGATGGTATTGGCGGCCATCTACGGAGGCATCCCAGAAGAAACGCTCTTCCTACTGGCTGAAAAGGAGACAACCAAAGCTACGTGGGAGACGTTGAAGACGATGCATCTAGGCGCCGATCGTGTGAAGGAGGCTAAGGTACAGACCCTGAAAGCTGAGTTCGAGGGGCTGCGCATGATAGAGACGGAGTCAATCGACGACTTCGCCATCCGGTTGACGACAGTCATCAACAAAATCAAAACGCTTGGCGATAAGATGGAGGAAAGCTACGTGGTAAGGAAATTCCTTTGTGCTGCCCCTGGCAGGTTCCTACAAATCGTTTCCACCATTGAGCAGTTCGGCGACCTCAAGGTGATGACGATCGAGGAGGTGATCGGTCGTTTGAAGGCACACGAGGAACGGATTAAGGGATCCGATAGCTGCAAAGAAGAAAACCTACTCCTGACGCGAGCCGAATGGGAGGCCCGATCGTCGAGACGCGACGGCGAGGGCTCATTCGGTGGCTCAAAAGGAGATGGTGAACGAGGCCGCAAAAATCGGAGATTCGACAAGGCAAAAATGAGATGCTATAATTGTAATGATTATGGGCATTTTGCTTCGAAGTGCCGCAAGGTAAAGGAGGAGGAAAAAGCACTTCTTGCCGAGGTCCAAAGTAAGAAGGGACCAGTATTGATTGGATGATCTGTCAAGTAAGAAAGTTGACTCCGGGACGTGAGAAGATGTGTTCGCCGTCCAAAGTCAAGTCTGTCAAAGTTGAGTCCGGGGTGTTGAAGAGATGCGTTCGCCATCCAAACTCAAGTCCGTTGAAGATGAGTCCAAGACGTAGAAGAGATGTGCTCGCCGTCTTGAATTAAGTTGAGTCCGGGGCGTTGAAGAGATGCGTTCGCCGTCCAAACTCATGTCCGTCAAAGTCAAGTCCGGGGCGTTGAAGAGGTGTGCTCGCCGTCCAAACTCAAGTCCGTCGAAGATGTGTCCAAAACGTAGAAGAGATGTGCTCGCCGTCTTGAATTAAGTAAGTTGAGTATGGGGTGTCGAAGAGATGGGTTCTCCATCCTGTGTCGAATAAAAGTTGGGCAAATCGTAGTCGTGACCGATTGCCTCAACAAGTTAGAAATTAGGCGTTACAAAATTAAGGGGGTGATTGTTGGAGCTAATTTTGTATACGCGTAGAATACAGAGTCCGTATCCAGTTTGTCTCCGTGTCCGAGTAGAGCTTGAGGTGCTGCATCCGAGTTGGCTAAGTACTGAAGCCTTTATAAGGCCTAGTTGAGCCATGTAAACAATGCACCAGAACAAGATGTACGAGAGACTCAATGGAAGCAAAGCAATAAAAGAGAGCTAGTTTTGCTGGCTCCATCCGTGAGCTGCCTTCGGAGAGATCCGAAGATCAAGCCTTTCTCGCCGACGTATATTTTGGTTGAATTTCTTCCGAGCTGCGGCCAAGATCTAGCAACCAGATGCAGTAGCCGAACCAGCAGGCTACCAGAAAGGACTCGCCGAACCCGATCGCATGATTGATCTTTGAGCCGATCCAACATTGCTCATAGGAGCCCTAATCCTGGATGCGTCCTCTGCCTTCATGTCCATTTTGACCCTTGTGAGGATCGCTGTTTCTCCGCACGGTAGGATTAACAGAGCAATCTCGCGTGTAGCCGATTACATTCAGGCTGCAGGGATCACAAAACAGTGGTCCGAAGAGCTAGCGCAATACAGCATGATCAAGAGGTGCACCATCCAAGATACTGCAGGCATGTCATCCGTATGGCATTGGATTGGTAAGCGTTTGAATGCCTCATCACTGAAGATTTCAAGGAGTTTGTCCTCAGAAATTTGTTACTCTTCGGAACAAGTAAAGAATACAAGTTTGCCAGCTCCCGTGGTCAGCTAGCTCTTCAGAAGTGGACGGATGAAAGGCCAGGAACTACACAAGAGCATCAATGATGCGGATTTCCCCACAAGCGTGCTCATCTGGCACTTTGCAACAGACATATGCTACTACTCTGGAGACAATGCGGCCACCACTGATTCTAATAAAATGAGGAAGAAGAAGATCAGCAGAGAGCTATCAAATTATATCATGTACCTAGTCTTCAATTGTGGTGTGATGCATACAAGCAACTGCCGGCTTCTACATAACAGAGCTCATGATGAAATATTTAATATTTTTACAGACCAGCAGTCTCAACATGTTAAGCTACACGAGAAGGAAGCTGTTATGAAGTTGTTTAAAGACAAGAAAGATGTACAACCAACCTCAGCGGTGACTGAAAACAAGAAGCATGAACAACAGGCTAACACGGAAAATGCTATTTCCAGTCATCAGCAGGACCTCGTACAGAGCACCGCGGATGCTATTTATTCTCCAGTGTTGCCCCGTGCACGTGAGGTGGCCCAGGAGCTCATGGGCACCGATGAAGAAGCTGGCCGCTGGGACCTCATCGCCGAGGTGTGGTTGGGAGTTCAGCACGCATGTCCACCTCATGTATTTTCTAGGCCCTTTCCTACCACCCCCTGGTTCTTAGCTTCCTGAGCCGTGCCATTGTCTAGCCTAAGCTGACCAGATCATATGATTGTATATCTGTCATCGGTAGCATGAACTACTGTATACAAACACTTGTAAGTTGTAAGTTGCAATAAGTTCCGAGATTCCATCCACTCTGGGAAATGGAATAGACAGGAACAACTGTCTGACGTGTTTGAATTTTGTGCGATGCAAAAGCTATGACTATGAGTGTACCATGGTTTTATTCTTAATAGTAAAATGTATCTATTTGGAGTAGAAAAAAAATATAGTTGGTACCTGTATGCTGTAATCACGCTTTTGTATCGTACAGATGACATGACATGAAGGATGTTTTTTTTTTGCTGAATGCAACTTCAACCTGAGAACAGTATTGTAACACCCGGACCTTCTCCTCCCCGCGCCGCGCCGCCACCAGCCAGCCCCGCCCTTCGCGCGCCGCCGCCGCGCAACCGCCGCCCGCAGCCGTCGCAGCATTTGTTAAAATAATTTCAAAATCCGAATTTGGCTGCTGACGTCAGCATGACGCAGTAAATTCGGATTTTCATTTAAAAATAATTTAAAAATTCCAGAAAATTCCGTTTAAATCGTTTTAAACTTTCGGGAGCCCGTTTTTGCCCGTTCGAACTCCGTTTGGCTCCGTTATTCTTCCTAAATTCATTTAAAATCTTAAATTTTAGTTTAGTGCTAGTTTGAATTTCAATTTGAATTTATTTGAATTTATTTGGATTTTATTTGAATTTGGTTATTTTTTGCGCGTAGATTACGGAGAGTCCGAGGAGTTCCCGAGTGACGATTTCGAGCAGCAACTCGTCGAACCAGGCAAGTCACACCACCTTGATCATGTTGCTCCTAGTTTGTGAACTTGTATGTCGCATTTAAATTATTGCATGCTTATTTGTTATAGACATTAATTTCCGACCCAGTTTTTAAATTATAGATATGACCATTATTGATGTGCCACCTTTGACATTTAAATTCCGATACCCCTTGTAACCTTAGGAAAAATATAGACTATGATTATGGTAATATTTAGACATTGCTTAGACATGCTTAGAACCGAACTTAGAAAGTTTTGAGGATCTTTATGCTAAAATGATGTCTTGATTAAATGGAACTTTATAGAGATCAGTGTTAGTAATATTGTGGAGACTAGTATGGTTAAAGTGAAAATGACTTAGACCGGGCGAGAAAGGGTTGGAAAGTGGTGTGGTTATCATATTGGGTCTGTGGAAAGCCTCGCCTAGTCAATTAAGGACCGGTCTGAGTTTCCCTGAATGTAAACCCTAACCGTACTACCACAAGTATGGAATGGGACGGATCTGGCTAGCCATATTAAATCATTTCATGTATAGTTATGCCATATGGGGGTAGTGGTGTGGTGAAAGCGTGATGCTGCCACTCTGGCGCAAGAGGGGGCTTCTGAATAGAGGGAGTCTTTCAGCGGTGAAACCTTAGTGGGCATGACTACATGTTTGATTTATTAATGGGGCCTTGTCAGGATTTTCTCTGTCACTCGCCAAAGGAAGTGTGCTGACACTAAGGGAATATCACGTCTTGTGGGTAAAGTTGTAAAACCTCTGCAGAGTGTCAAACTAATCGATTAGCTGCGCTCGCGGGTATGGGCATGCCGAGCAAGCCATTCTCATATTAAACTTTGGTAAATTAAAGTTTGTTTTCAAAAATGATGATGGGATAGAGGGAGTCCATCATGGGTAAAACTTAGCCAATTCCAGGAGAGATTCCTAAGTTAAAGAAAAATGTATAGATTTGAGTTCCATTACAAACTATGCCATCTAAATTATCTAAAATGTTTATTAAACTATTGCTTTACGCTTAAACGAACCATATTGCCATCCTTGGATTATCCATACATTTATATTGCATTTTCGGTGTGGTTTGCTGAGTACGTTAGTACTCACCCTTGCTTAATTTGCTGCTTCAGAGGAAGAATACCACGATGGTGAGGAACAGTTGGACTAGGCCGCGTCCCCAGTCGATTGTCTGTGGCAAATTAATTGGGCTCTTTTATTAATCTTCAATTCCGTTTTTTTCATTTATTCGTTTATTTATTTGTTGGCCTGCACGCCATTTCATTTGTAACTTTGAATATTTACTATTAATAAAGAAGCGATGGATATGCTATGGTTTCGTTTCTACTGTGTGTACTAGCATTTCCTGGACTAGTACAGAATACACAGAGGATTTCGGAAGTGTTATTCCGGGATCCGACAGAGATGGTATCAGAGCCATATCGACTGTATGAGTGGCCTTAGTCAGAATTGTTTAACCTTAAGGACTTATTTTGAAATAAAAACAATATTTTGTATAAGTTCCACTCTCATCTTATGCTATCTTGTCCATATCTAAACTCTTATTTAAATGTTTTATCTACTTCATCCCCACTCTCAAAATATTAGACGGAGCTTCCAGCAAAGAGATGAATTAACAAGATCTTTCCAGAAACATGACGACCCGTGCCGTACCTGAAGATCAAGAATATCAAGACCAAAAGAATATCCAATTAAGGCCTAGACTAAGCTATCCATTTTTAGTAGACGGTGATTGTTAGCTGTTCTTTTCCTCTTTTGTTAAAAAAAAGGGTTGGAGTTTATTGCTTCTTGGGTGTGAAATCTTTACCCCCCCCTTTGCTCTCAGTCTTCTCTTCCCTAAACCTTGTTCCCAACCACCAGATGGTGAACACTCGCCGCAACGCCGACAGTCCCCCTCCACCAGGATTTCCCCCTCCTCCTGTAGATGGACCCAACTGGTAGCAAATGATGGACAATCAGAACCAACTCATCCAACTCCTGGCTCAGTCCATCAACAATAACCAGACTGCTCAAGCTAACCAACAAGCTCATACACCTCCTCAGCTCAGACTGTCAGAGTTTATGAGAACGAGACCTCCAACCTTCTCCAGTAGCACTGAGCCATTGGACGCCGATGATTGGCTCAGAAACATTGAGAAGAATCTGGACATCCTTCAATGCAGTGACCGAGAGCGAGTCCTATTCGCTTCTCATCAGCTTAGTGGGCCAGCTGTAGAGTGGTGGGATAACTTCCGTGTCACCCACCAGAACACCCAAGCCATCATCTGGGATGAGTTCGCGGTAGCTTTCTGTAGAGCTCACATCCCATCTGGCTTGATCGCGTTAAAGAAGAAAGAATTCCGCGGTCTACGCCAAAGAGGTCATACGGTGACGGAGTATCTACACATGTTCAACCAGCTAGCACGCTACGCACCAGAAGATGTGGCCACAGATGAAGCCAAGCATGAGAGATTCCTAGATGGACTCAATGACGAGTTATCAATTCAATTGATTTCCCACGACTACTCCGACTTCGAGCAACTAGTCAACAAGGCACTTCACCAGGAAGGCAAGCACATGGAAATGGAGAACCGCAAGCACATAATGACTACCCAACGGTTCAATTCTAGAGCTTTCCCCAAAACTCAGATAAATCCATCATCGTCTCCCAAGTTTGAGACGACAGAAGTAACCAAGAAGCTAGTAATGGTGAACCATCCCAATAGCCTGGCAATCAACAAAGTAGATCAGGGAGGGCCAACACAGCAAAATTCAAAACCCCAGTCCAAAGTCACATGTTACGACTGCCATGGAATTGGACACTTCGCCAGAAATTGCCCCAAGAAGCAGCAGAATGTGAGCCCAATTGTGAACAACTCTGAAGTCCCCCACAATGCAACAAGGAAGCAACAGAATTTTGGCAAAGGACTTCTAAACAATGTCAAAGCTCAAGACTGGCAGCATTGTACATTTGAGAAATAAGTTGAAGAATTTGTAACCTATTTTCTTCCTACCCTTTCCGAATCTCGGGAACGAGATTCTTTTTAAGGGGGATAAGTTTGTAACACCCGGACCTTCTCCTCCTCAGCCAGCCGCCACCAGCCCGCCCTTCACCTTCACGCTGCCGCCGCAAATCGCCGCATTTTTCACGCGCGGTTGCGCCGCCTCGCCACCCTATATAAACCCCCCGGGACATCCCCTGATCCCCGTGCCTCTCCCCCTCTCCCTCTGCTCCCCTTCTCCCAGAGCGCAGCGCCACCGCCGCCTTTGTCTCCGCCTCCGGCAGCGAGCCGCGCCGCCGCCGCGCGCCCGCCGTCGCTCGGTCCCCTCCGGCCTCTTCGCCGCTGCTCGCCGCACAGAATCGGCACGCCGCCGCCTCCTCGCTGCACGGCCGCTGGCCGCCCGCCACTGCCGCGCCAGCGTGTCGGCGTCGCCCAGCCACGCTCGCGTGGACGATCCGCACGCGCCACCGCCCCATCGCTTTTAAAAAAAAAAGATTTTCCAAAAATCCTTTATGACGTCATGCTGACGTCATAAAGTTGTTTTTCATTTTAAAATAATTTCAAAATCCGAATTTGGCTGCTGACGTCAGCATGACGCAGTAAATTCGGATTTTCATTTAAAAATAATTTAAAAATTCCAAAATTCCGTTTAAATCGCTTTTAAACTTTCGAGCCCGCCGCCTCGCTCGAACTCCGTTTGGCTCCGTTTTTCTTCCTAAATTCATTTAAAATCTTAAATTTTAGTTTAGTGCTAGTTTGAATTTCAATTTGAATTTATTTGAATTAATTTGGATTTTATTTGAATTTAGTTTTTTTTCGCGTGTAGATTACGGAGAGTCCGAGGAGTTCCCGAGTGACGATTTCGAGCAGCAACTCGTCGAACCAGGCAAGTCACACCACCTTGATCATGTTGCTCCCAGTTTGTGAACTTGTTTGTCGCATTTAAATTATTGCATGCTTATTTGTCATAGACATTAATTTCTGACCCAGTTTTTAAATTACAGATATGACCATTATTGATGTGCCACCTTTGACATTTAAATTCCGATACCCCTTGTAACCTTAGGAAAAATATAGACTATGATTATGGTAATATTTAGACATTGCTTAGAACCGAACTTAGGAAGTTTTGAGGATCTTTATGCCAAAATGATGTCATGATTAAATGGAAACTTATAGAGATCAGTGTTAGTAATATTGTGGAGACTAGTATGGTTAAAGTGAAAATGACTTAGACCGGGCGAGAAAGGGTTGGAAAGTGGTGTGGTTATCATATTGGGTCTGTGGGAAGCCTCTCCTAGTCAATTAAGGACCGGTCTGAGTTTCGCTGAATGTAAAGCCTAACCGTACTACCGCAAGTCTGGAATGGGACGGATCTGGCTAGCCATATTAAATCATTTCATGGACAGTCATGCCATATGGGGGTAGTGGTGTGGTGAAAGCGTGATGCTTCCACTCTGGCGCAAGAGGGGGCTTCTGAATAGAGGGAGTCTTTCAGCGGTGAAACCTTAGTGGGCATGACTGCATGTATGATTTATTAATGGGGCCTTGTCAGAATTTTCTCTGTCACTCACCAAAGGAAGTGTGCTGACACTAAGGGAATATCACGTCTTGTGGGTAAAGTTGTACAACCTCTGCAGAGTGTCAAACTAATCGATTAGCCGCGCCCGCGGTTATGGGCATGCCGAGCAAGCCATTCTCAGATTAGACTTTGGTAAATTAAAGTTTGTTTTCAAAAATGATGATGGGGTGGAGGGAGTCCATCATGGGTAAAACTTAGCCAATTCCAGAAGAGATTCCTGAGTTAAAGAAAAATGTATAGATTTGAGTTCCATTACAAACTATGCCATTTAAATTATCTAAAATGTTTATTAAACTATTGCTTTACTCTTAAACGAACCTATATTGCCATCCTTTGATTACCCGTACATTTATATTGCATTTCTGGTGTGGTTTGCTGAGTACGTTAGTACTCACCCTTGCTTAATTTGCTGCTTCAGAGGAAGAATAACACGATGGTGAGGAACAGTTGGACTAGGCCACGTCCCCAGTCGATTGTCTGTGGCAAATTAATTGGGCTCTTTTAATAATCTTCAATTCCGCTGTTTTCATTTATTCATTTATTTATTTGTTGGCCTGCACGCCATTTCATTTGTAACTTTGAATATTTACAATTAATAAAGAAGCGATGGATATGCTATGGTTCCATTTCTACTGTGTGTACTAGCATTTCCTGGACTAGTACATAAGACACAGAGGATTTCGAAAGTGTTATTCCGGGGTCCGACAAGTATCGCTTTGTTTATTTGCTTTGGCAGTCCAGCTTATTTTGAACTCGATTACTCAACAAATGAATTCCATCAGCATACTAGTATATGTTGACATTTTTTTCAGACAGGGAAGCAATTCCTGACTAGGCCACGGTCCAAACATTGTCTACTGCAAAATATATTGGTCAATTGAGGTTCCTTTTACATGCTGGTTCACCTCACTAAAGCTGGTTCTAAGCTACTTTCGATAATCACCAATTGCATCAGTGATAGTCGATTCAACAAAGGAATCAGGAGGGAAGAACTAAAACAAGGGGAAGGGGGGCTAATCAAGTGCACTTACCGCCGCGGAGTCGGCGGTGAACTCCCAGGTAGGGCGGCGCTTCCGGGAGGAGCTATGCGTCTGCGGGGCATTGTTAGGGAAATGCGCCGCCGCCTGGCACCTGCGTCCGTGCCGGCCGGGCGGAGGACACCGATTTGGGGGTGGTTCGCTGTTCAATGGGGTGGACGTGGTAAACTAGATGCATCGAGTCTCAGAAAAAAGAGCGGGCGTCCGGTGCTCTGGATGCATCTTGAAATTTACTAAAAGTGCTCCTGCCATCTCTTCAAAATTTACTAAAAGTATAATACAAATAGTTATAAAATCTTAAAAATTTTAAACTATTAATATTATAACCAATTCAATTAACAAATATAACCTATTGAAAAGATAATTTTGAAGTGTTTCTCAATTGTTTTAGGATGCCGTTTAGGAATTCAAAATGGAAAACATGTTAAAAATATATAAAAAATGAAAACACACAACAAGAATTCTGGCATGATCTTTCATGAATATAGAAAAATTTTGGTATGACTTTTCTATATTTAAGATAATTGCAAGTTGTCATTAATATAATTGGATCACTTACTAATATAGCCATATCATGTTATTAATAGACACGTCAAATAATAATAGATAGGTAACGATAAAATTCAACGTAAGTTTAAAATGTAATAAAATAGTAATGAAACGAGAAGTTTTGGTAGTTCATGCATGCATATAACAAGAAATAAGCTTTTCAATGTTGGATAATATTAACGTATTAAAATATACCATAACCCAATAGCCCACTACTATTCATCTTCTTCCTCTAGCTCATGTGCATGGCAAAATCCTCACCTATGGCAAGCACCAACTTCCCTTCTTCATATCTTCAAAAATACTACACCAAATTAAGTGGGATTCGAAGCATTGCCACCGCATTAATAAGAGGATTCATTGCCCAGTCGTTTCCCATCTTCTCCCCTCCCCGATATCGTTTAATTCACCAAAAACTGAAACGATTTCTCTCATCAATATCTCGGCCGTCTCTTTGCATGCCCAAGTGCTCTAAAGCTGCATTTGATCATCACCTATGTGGTGCTCACCATTCCCCACTGTTTCCCTACTCACTTCCTCACCAAAACTCGCCAAAACCGTAGCCCGACGTCGACCAAAGACATCGTAATGTCAACTTTCACTTCGGTTAGTCAATCCAAATTCCGTTTGCGTCACCATGTGTATCTCATCGCAAGGATCAAAAGCCCTCAAGAAATTTCAGTTTTCGTCGTAGGACGGCGACGAATTTCGCGTTTGAACGCCACTGGCCAAATCGACTTCCCGGCGTCGATTCGTTGTCTTCGGTAATTCTCTTCAAAATCCTATATCACCTTTGGATTCACATCGTCGAGCTCTACACAATGCTCTCCTTCCCGGACCCCACTGCCACATCCATCGCTGGCGCCGCTGTGAGCCACTGCCACTGCTCCCTCTATCGTGCGCGCTGTCGCCTCCGGTTCTCCCTCCGTCGGCGACCACGAGCACCA
This sequence comes from Rhipidocladum racemiflorum, assembly GCA_036346355.1. Classification (NCBI taxonomy): domain Eukaryota; kingdom Viridiplantae; phylum Streptophyta; class Magnoliopsida; order Poales; family Poaceae; genus Rhipidocladum; species Rhipidocladum racemiflorum. The sequence goes on from CM070582.1 coordinate 21,206,803, forward strand.
CCTCCCCCTAGCCCCGCCGCACCTTCCCCTAGCCCCAACCGATGCTGACCATGTGCCTCCCGACCCCGCGACATGTGTCGCCGTCGCCGGTCGAGCACCACGTCGCTCGCCACCTCGGTTGCTCCTGGTCCCTGCTGCCCTGCCTTGCCCTCCCCATCCCATTCCACCACTTCCCACCGGCCGCCATGACCCCAAACTCCGATAATGCCCAGCGCCATGCTTAGTGGCCTCCTCCTCATTTTTGCTTTGGCCTGCGAAGAAGCTTCGAGCCAATGACAGCCAAGCCCGACGCGTAAGAGAGAAGGAAAATCAGCAAATTCAGGAAAAAGAAAGATTCCAAAATATTCTCGGTTTTTCTATTTTCTTGATTTATTTAAACCAAGGACATTCAAATGGCCCGTTCTCCTCCGTCCGAACTCGGAATCAACCCATTCAAATATCTGAATTCATCTAAATTCATGCTCTTTCTACCAGTACTAATTTTATAATTTGTATATTTATTTTATTTTATTTTATTTATTTGTTGCTTGATTTTGTGTGTAGTCGAAGAAGTAGCTGCTGTCGCTAACGAAAGTGCAGATCAACAAAGCGACGCTTCTCTTCTCATCAATGAAGGCAAGTCTCCTTGACGCATGTTGATCATAATGTTTATAACTGCGTTTATAAAATGTTTACAACTTTGTAGGATCGAGGATGTGCCTAGAATTTTTTTTTAAATAATCACTTTTATCCGTTTATTACAATAATATACATGAAAATTTTTTACAAAACAATTCTACAATCACGACACGTTTGCACGATAGCTGATGAGTCGCGCCATGCTGGCGCGACAGAAGCCACGTCCGTGCCATGTCAGCGCCACACCCACCGCGCCAGCGCGCTCCGCCATGCCAGCCACACGCGCCACGCTAGCGCAACCAGGGGGCCAATCGCGCCACGCTGGCGCGACCAGCGGGCGGGCAGCGCTCGGCCAGAATTACTCGAGCAGCGCTCAACCAAAAGAAAAGAGCGACCGAGCCAGAGCCAGCGGGCCCAGAGCCCGAGCCAAGAGAAAGAGAAGAGAAAGAAAAGAAAGAAAGAAGAAGAAGAAGACGAAGAAGAGGAGGAGGAGGAGAAGAAAATAAGAAAAAAAATTTTGTGCTTGTTCATCATTCATCGTCCGTTCTTCGTTCGTTCTTCGTTCATCGGTTAGTAATTTATATAATTATTTTTTATCGGTATAATTGATATATACTTAGAAAAAATATAGATAATATCAAAAAACTGTTAGATTAGCCTAAAAAATTTAGTACGTAAATAATTTTATATTGTGTATAATTTATAAAATTATGTGTAGGTAATTTTCTATATGCGTAAATAATGTTGGTACATAATAATTGCCCGAGAAATATATGAGTTGCAATATTAATTTATTAGAGGAAAAAACAGGTTTACACTAAAATAGTCAAAACAAGTAGCAAGCAATTATTTACGAGACTAAAAAAATAGGTTTACAGTAAAAAGAAAGATGATATATGTAGAAAAAGTAGAAAAATTCGAGTAAAAATTGCAGCACACACCGAAAAATTGTTACGGTATGAATTAAAATGTAGTATGCTATTTCAAAGTTATTATGCAAATATTACTAGGGTATGAACTAAATATTGCAGCACACACCGAAAAATTGTTACGATATTTTAAATTTTCTCCTCAATTATTTAAACCGAACATATTCAAATGGTCATAACTTTTGACTCAAAAGTCCAAATTGAATGAAACAAGTTTGTAAATTCATGTTAAATCATGTAGTATCACAAGATGCAAAAAATTAAAGTTTGATCTTTGGTTTATAATAGAATTCAAATTCAAAGTGTAGGTTTAAAACTAGCTCAGTATTAATTTTGTGCAACTAAAATTAAAAAAGAATAAAACAGAATTCTTTAGAATCCTTATGTCATAAGCTCTGTGAATATGGAAAGAGATTTAATTTTTAATCTAGTTTGTGCCATTTCCTAACTACATGTAGGCATATTTTCTCAGATGTACGTAACTTTATTACAGTTGCCATTATTTCGTATGTCAAATATTATAAAATATTTTTAATACCCAGTAGGTATGTCTTCTCTGGATGCATTCAAAGTCTTTTACGGTGAAGGAGAAGTTCAGGAGGGGCCATATGGGGTTGATCTGAGTAGTTTTTAGCATTGTGTTTTGTACCATCAAAATCCGGATGACATGAGTTTTGAAGATCTGTGCGTGTGGCTTTGTCACAGACTTTCATTTAATCCTGTGGTGCATGACATCAACATTAAATGCTTGTGGCCAAGTGGTACACAGGACTCGGTATGGGTGCTTAGACCGTTGGAGCGAACTCAGTCTTGGAGGAACTATATCAATTCATCAAGACGACGTGGTTGGGGTTTTGTCCTCTTTGTGCAGTCGACGGTCAAAATAGACTTGCGAAGTAACGAAACCCCTATGGTGGTGCAGGCAGAAAGTGTGGCGGAAGTGCATGAGAATATTTGGTCATGTGCTGCACCGACGGGACAAGCAGATGAAGGGGAGTTGGAAGGGTAAGTTGATGTACTTGAGCAAGATGATCAGCGAGTGGCGGAGGAAGAAGAGGCATTTGTTATGGATGAACACGATGAATCTTCCTTGGACGATGATGGAAATGAGTTCGTACAGGTGCCCGCTGCTTGGAATAGGGGCGAAGCGGAAGACCTAGCAATCGACGATGCCCATGACTCGACGTGTGAGTACCGACTAATTGAGGTTCGCGTGTATGCAATGTATGCGGAGAAGTCCGCTTTGTAGGATGCTATAAGGGTCTGGGCGATGAGCTTGCAGCGGCCGATGAGAGTTGTGAAATCCAGTAAAGATTGTTACACAGTGAAGTGTGAAAATGCCGAATGTGGTTGGCGTGTTCATGCCCACAGGCCCAAGTATGAGTTGAACTGGGTTGTCACGAAGGTGGTGCAGCACAATTGTGTTCTGAGCAATGTAACATCGAGACATCGTAACCTCACATCCTCTTTCATCGCGAACGTGATGTATTGAGAGATTGTCGAGAAGATTGACATGGAGGCACATCACATAGTACTTGCCATGAAGAACAGATATAAATACCAAATCAGTTATGCCAAAGCATAGAGGGCGAAGTAGAAGACATTGAAGAAGCGCTTTGGGACCTTTGAGGCATCCTATGACAATCTTCCCTGACTTCTGGATGTCCTGAAGGAAAGAAACCCCGGGACATATACTGCAGTACATGATAGAGAATCTGAGAACCCCCTGGCTTCCTTGTTATGGAGCGTGCTTTCATCGCACTTGGGCCATGTGTGGAGGCTTTCAGGCATTGCCAGCCAATCATGTGCGTGTAGGGACTTTCCTCACCGGCAAGTACAAGGGCCAAATTCTGACGGCTATCGGTGTGGACGGAAATAACCAAATACTTCCGATAGCCTTTGCTTTTGTGGAAGGTGAAAATTACGAGAGTTGGCTGTGGTTCTTCAGGAAACTGAAGATCGGTGTTGTGAAGGATAGGCCAAACGTGTGCATAATACATGACCGCCATGCTGGGCTGATGAAAGCGATAAAGAAGATGCAGGAAGATGTGGAAGAGCCCTTTCCGTGGTCGGATTTGCAGAACCGGTGGTGCATGCGACACATGGCAGCTAACCAATTCAAATATTTCAAAAGTAAGAAGCTCATGAACCTATTCAAGAGGTTGTGTTGTGCAAGCAAAATCAGCAGAGGAAGTTTGATGCCATTTGGGAGAAGCTTGATGAGCTCACTAGCAAGCAGATACGTGAGACACCGGGGGCATTACTTCGGAGGCACCGCTACATTTGCAGCCCTTACCAGACATTGACCCACCAAACATCAGAAGGAGGCTTTCGAGAAACATCAAGTGTTTCTCGCACTCGATCGAGTCTGAACCAGTTGAGAAGTGGGCACTGTTGCACGACACAAATGGGGCAAAGTACGGGGTGATGACAACCAACCTGGCCGAGGTATACAACTGGGTAATAAGGGGTCTTCGTGGCATGCCCCTTGTTGCTATCATCGAAGGTGTACTGTACGGTACAGTGAGGTATTTTCGGGAACAGCACGCCGCGGCAGTGTTGCATGCAAGTACCATTCAGAGTCCCTACTGCAGTGTTGTTACGGCTTGGATGGTAAAGAAGGTTGAGAAGGCCCTCCTACACTCGGTCGTCGTCATGGGTACTACGGAGCTACGATTTGAGGTGACACTGAGGAATATGGAGGGGCTGAGAATGGCAAGTGGAAGAATCACCCATGAAGTGAACTTAGGGTATGGTATGCAACACATGTGCACTTGCACTTGCCGAAAGCTGTACCTTCTGCATAAACCATGTTCGCATGTCTTGGTGGCCTGCGGGCAGATTAAGATGAGCAGTTCATAGTTCGTTTCTCTGTACTACATGTCGTAGATTATCGTTGAAACGTGGTCTAGTGAACTACATGGGTTTCGTGTTGCTAAAAACTTCACTGAAATTGATAATTCCACACGAAGATGGGTCCCTGACATTAGTAGAGTCAAGGGTGGGAAAGGTCGTCACCAAACGCGTCGCATCCGCAACGACATGAACGATTCCGAGGTGGGAGGCCCTGTCCGGAGGTGTGTCCTATGTGGAGAATGTGGCCACAAGAAGAACAAATGTCGTGGGAAGAACGTTTCAGGTGGAGGCTCTTAACGTACATTCCTATAAGGCGTGTTGCCATGTTCGGGATTTCGTTCCCTTCGTATGGAATGTAATAATCGTACATTTCCCTTACGCATGTATGTAATAATCATGTAGTTCCCTTTGTATCGGATTTCATTTTGTTGAAACTATTATGCATGCGTGTATGTTTGGTATTGCCTGTTTTTCTGTTTAACATAATGTGTCTCTTTAATCTCATCAATAGAAATTATTTTATTGAATGTTGTGCGCATGTATGGCGGCTATGGGCGACGGTGGCAATTGGTTGTACGGCCTTATTGATCGTCACTTAGATGCACGCCACCGTGGACGGTTACACGCTACTTGCAGAGCGGGCACAAATCCTAGTGTCTTGTCCACACTGACTCCAGTACGTGCCTGGGGCATTGACATCCACTGGTTACCCAGGTATGTAAGCGTACCAAATTTTATCATACTTAATAGGTTGTAACACATTGTGCTCTAACTTGTAATTTATTGTTGCAGGTTGGAGGAAGCGGGATTACTTCCCCTTGCATGGATGGTGGAGGCCACACAGGAGGACGTCGTCGATGGTCTGGATGGTGAGGTCATCGTTGTAGAGAGATCCTGACGCTTTCCCTTTGACCGATCCCTCCTTACTGCCCTCGTGGACCGCTGGCGGTCGGAGATGCATACCTTCCACTTCCCCTGCGGAGAGATGGTGCCGACTCTGCAGGATGTTTCGATGCTGACAGGTCTCCCGGTCGCTGGCCAGGTGGTTGTACCAGCCTAGGTGGATGACGACTGGTGTGATGACCTTTTTGCTAGGTTCGCAGTAGTCCTTCCCCCTACACATGGAGGCCAGTCGCAGTACACCCTGCTACACCCACGACAGAGTCACGGTCCTACTCTCACGTGGCTTCACCAGTTCGAGGTATGTATTGTCATGGTTCAAAATTGGTACGAATTATTTTATCAGTGTAGCCAACAAACTTTTCTTCTTGCAGGTTACTAGGATTGCTGGGGACGCTGACGAGTACCAGGTGAGCCGGCACCTGGAGGCTTACCTTTTGTGGTAGTTCGGGTGGGTGATGTTCACCAGCACCCATGGAGACAGCGTTAACGCTAGGCTTGTCCCGATCGCACGGGCCATTGTTGACGCTGCCCCTAGTGAGGTACCTCAGTATAGCTAGGGGTCAGCTGTACTTTGTGCCACCTATTAGGGTCTGTGCGACACGTGCCTCCAGACGTGCCTCGGTTCGATCCTGTCTGGGGGCCCACTCCTGCTCATGCTCTGGTCATTCGAGCGCTTCCAGATTGGACGACCATGGGTTGACGACCGAGTGTATGGCCCGAAGTTGTACGACGACACACTGGTGGACCACCCTACGATGGGCTCCCTTTGCTACCGCAGACGGGTACGTAAATGTTTTTCGTACTATGCAATCTCGCATACCTGCCTTTTTGTACTAACTTTATGTCGGTACCTTCTGTAGCCACAGTGGGTTGGTCTGCAGGTACGGAGTGTGTACGCATATTTCATGGAGGTGTTCAGCCTTTTGCGGGCTGAGCGTGTCTGGTGGGAGCCTTACACCTTACAAGAGGTGAAGCAGCGTGCACCGCACGCTTTGTCCATCCTTTGCGCGCGAGATCTTCCGTATTCGATGACACGACGGAAGCTTGTGTTCGATGTATACGTTGAGGATTACTCGGTTCACTGGGTAATGAGGCAGTTCGGACTCAGGAAGGAGGTCCCTATTCCGCGCGGCGTACCGGTCCCTGCGGAGGTACTATGTACGTAACTTTCCTTCTCCTTACATTTCGAATGCAACTAACTTCACATGCTAACGGGTTGATAACTTCCACAGGCATTCCCGGAAAGGTTTGAAGGGCCGTCGGACTAACTAGGCCGTGAAGATGGCCCCTTGGGTGGAGCAGTGGACTGATGCACTAGAGGACGTGGTTGCAGCCGAGGTCGTGTACGACGTACAGGGATACCAAGAGTACCTGCAATGGTACACCCCACTTACACGAGTACGCCTTTTGCCCACTGCTGAGCTGGAGGATATCTTACCGGCTAGTGCTGAGGACACATATCCTAGTTATGTTGCATCGGCGATGCACTTCGTGGTGCACTAGCTGCTGCACGTCGACCAACGAGGCGGACCAGACCGTGTGCACAGGGGGAGGGAGGTGACCAGGGAGAGGGAGGTGAGCAGGTAGATGGAGATTAGTACGATGGTGTCAATTGATCGTTGTATTTCTATGTTGTATTTCTGCGTTGTAATGTTATGTTGTTACTTATATGTTTATATGTTTGATTTCTGCATTTCGTGGGCTATATTCAGTATGTTTTCTCATTACACGTCGAACCCTAAATATCATAGTCGTGCAGTGCACCAGAGTGTTGTCCAATCAGTCTGAGAAAACTGAAAGCACCATGGTGCCACATCGCACTGAGAAGACTGGGCCGCCCGTCTCCATTTGTCTCCACTCGGCGACGCACTCCACAGCCCGGGCCCCTCTGTTTACTTCATTCCCTCGGGCCACCTGTGCCGCCCCCCCTCGGCAGATTCTCTCGCACCACCAGCTGCATTATTGACATCCTATCGGGTCTAATCGAAACGTCGAAAGCAAAAGCATGCACTACCTGCATTATTGCCATCCTATCGAGTCTAATCGAAACGCCAAAAGCAAAAGCATGCACCTGTGCCGCGCCCCCTCGCAAATGCATGCACTTCTCTCGCTATAAATTGAGAATGCGAGGGGTTCCACAACCCGAAGAGAAAACATTGAGCATACATATCCTCACTAAAACGTTTAGCATTTTATATCATCTTCCTCCTCTTAACCATAATCTCTTCTCCCTTTATCACACTTCAGCGTTCGTCGCTTCTGTGAAAGCCATGTCTCACGCGTCAAGTTCATCGGTTCCCAATGCAAGGCGGGTAAATTGCCCTAACTGCCATGTGGAAACTCGTGTGCTCTACTCCACCACTGCGGAAAATAACGGACGGTTGTTTTATAAATGGCCAAATTTCTCTGTAAGTTAAAATGTATTTCCATTTTTTCAGGTTTTCATGATTATTCTCCTGCTGGAGTTTTGTATAAGCATGTTTACACTGTGGTGTAGTCTGCTGGATGCCAATATTTCCAATGGGCAGACCACCTCAATACATCGATGAAGCATTTTAGTACTACAGTACCAGACAGGACGCTGCTCGGGGTAGAGCAGAGGGTGAACCTCGGGCAGGAACTTAACAGGCTAATAATAAGTGAATTACTGCAAACAGACATAGTACAATCTAAACAAGAAAATGACCCTGAATATGAAGATCACCTCCTTCAGAAGTCCCTAGAAGATAACCTCCAAGCTGAAGACCCTAATTTGATTCTTCCGTATGACTACCAGACCGATGATGAGGGCAAACGTGACCATTGTCAGTTTTTCGAAGATGAGGGTATTGATATTGATAGTGATGATTCGAGTAAGTTCCAATGTTCTATCGCTGGTGTCAAGAGTAGTTAAAATTCTATGTATTAGTGAAGTACCCGTGATGTACCTGTTACAGTTATTGTAATGTTGATGGAGCAGTTTTGCTCTTTACAATATGGACCTTTTATTTACACCTAAATTGTACTAGCGCAAAACCCCCACGTATTATAGTCAGCAACAAACGATAATGCTTAAGACTTTTCGTCAAAGTTGCATGGCCTGTCACCCTTTATGAACGATGCACGGGCTGCAGCGTGTTGTCGTTTCACTCCGAAAAAGTGTGATGCAGTGTGACAAGCTGGTATGACAACACGCTGACAAAACTGATATGATACAAGGCTGAAAAAGCTGAAAAAGGAGCTCACAATTCTCTAGGATGAAAAGTGCGACATGGCGGGCTATGCAGCTTTGCCAAAGGGGTGACAGGTCCATTTCATGCAGCTTCCATACGTGCCAATACTTAGTCCATACATCACCCCTTCGAGGCTATATATGGATAAACCATAGTCACACAAACACAGCTCCCACTCACACTTCACCATGGCTGGTATTCAGGGTGTGCGAACTAGCCGACCTCCCTTCTACTTTAGGTTTCTCTACCATATGCTTTAAGGTACTGATGTAGAAGATGATCTAACTGGATGTGTAGAGGTGCACGCAGTACAGTTGCAGCAGAAAGTTCAAAACGAGGTTCAACCACAACCGAAGGAGGCCTTGCTCCTAACTTTAGAAATGACGATGAAGACGACGATGATTTCGTGTCACCACCACCTCGATGTTCAACCACGTCCCATTCAAGCTACAATGCAAGAGGACGTTCAACTAGAGGGCTACCTCCTAACCATACAAATGACGACGACGACGATGATTTCGTGTCACCACCACCTCAACGGTCAACCACGTCCCGTTCAAACAACAATGCAGGAGGACGTTCAACCAACAGAGAGCTAGCTCCTAACCATACAAATAACGATGATGACGATGATGATGATTCGTGTCACCACCACCTCGACGTTCAACCACGTCCCATTCAAGCCATAATGCAAGAGGACGTTCAACCACAGGGCTAGCTCTTAACCATAGAAATGACGATGACGATGATTTCATGTCACCACCACCTCGACGTTGAAGCACTTTCACAAGAGGCCGTTCAACCTTGCGTTGTAGGCTTCCTTGCTTGATTCGATTTCTTTCCTGTTGAACCATGAAAGCCAGCCTACATTGAAAGTTGTAGAGTACAAGTTCTAGAGCATAATTTATATGCCAAATTGTACTTTGAAGATAATGTTTTATGGCATCTTCGTAATCACAACGAGCATTATCACCCCCTTCAGTTGCATTATTACAAAACAAACAACAACAACAACATGACAACACAACACAGGATATGCCAATGCGTGACCGATCGTAACAGGTCGTGCAACTTTGGCGAAGCGTGACAGGTCGTGCAGCTTTGGCGAAGCGGCACTGGCCATGCAGCTTTGCCAGTATGGGCCAATCGGCCTATATAAGGGCCATCTCCTCCTACCTTCATTCTCACTGAAAGGGGAGGAAAAGAGGGGGGGAAGAGGGAGGAAAAAATGTCGAGGCGTGCAAGTGGAAAGGGAAAGGGGAAAGCAAAGGAAGAGGGAGGTGCTTCGGGCTTTTCGCGCAATTTAGCGTACCAAGACCTCTTCGTACCTCCTGGGGTTGTCGCACCGATGTGTCTGTGTGGAGATCCATGCAGACTTGTCCGCTCATGGGAAGTTCCAACTTGGAAGAGGAGGTAATGGAAGTGCCACAACTACGCCTTCGACCCGCCGGAGAAGTGCCTAAAGAATCGCAAGTTGGTAATAATCATACGTCTTTCATAATATTTCTAGATGACACTTTGCTAATTTATGTATTATGCAGTCGCCTCCGCCAATGTGTGAATTTGAGCAGTGGTTTGACATGGAAATCAACCCCGAGGACCAAAGGCTCCTAGATCAAGCTAACCGAGACAATGAGCTCAGGCGGCGGCTATAGGAGGATCGTGATGCCGCACGCGAGGAGGCACGTAGGAAGGAGGCCGAGGAGAAGGAGGTAGAGAGAGAGAGAGGAAGCGAGAGAGGGCACGTCGTGCTAGAAAAGCCCCACCAGAGGCATGGGCGAAGGGGAAGTGGCCTCGATGCACTTAGTAGACGTCTAGTTCTAACTTTCATTTTCCTTGTTCGTGGATCTCCTTTTCGTCTAGTTGTAACTGTCATTTTCCTTGTCCGTGGATCTCCTTTCCGTCTAGTTGTAATTGTTATTTTCTTTGTTCGTGGATCTCCTTTCCTTCTAGTTGTAACTGTTATTTTCCTTGTCCGTGGATCTCCTTTCCGTCTAGTTGTAACTGTTATTTTCCTTGTTCCTGGTACTCCTTTCCGTCTAGTTGTAACTTCTATTTTCCTTATTCGTGGTACTCCGTTCCGTCTAGTTGTAACTACTATTTTCCTTGTTCGTGGTACTCCTTTCAGTTTTAAGCCATAATCAAGAGGTGGCCTACCTTCTTTTCAGCACTAACATCTTACTTGTGAATCATCCTATCTCGTATCTCCCTCTCCCACCCTAGTTTTGCAATAAAGAAAGTTGTTGCGGACTATAATACTTAGGGTTATTGCGCTAGTGCATTTTAGATGCAAAGAAATGTGTACATAAAATATTTTTCCATAATATACTAGTCCATATATCAAATAGAAAATCTCATCCATTCTTACAAAAAATTACCTTCAAACACGATATCTTACGACCTGACGAAAAGGCTTAAGCGCTATAGTTTGTTACAGACTGTAATACTTAGGTTTATTGCGCTATTACAATTTACATGCAAATAAATGTGTGAATAAAATATTTTTCCATAATATGATAGTCCATATATCAAATAGCAAATCTCATCCATTCGTACAAAAAATTACCTTTAAACACGATATCTTACGGCCTCCGAAAAAGGCTTAAGCGTTATCGTTAGTTCTCGACTATAATACTTAGGGTTATTGCGCTACTACATTTTAGATGCAAAGCATGGTGTAAATAAAATATTTTTTCAGAATATGGTCGTCCATATATCAAAGAGCAATTATGCCCCCATTCTTCCAGAAAATATATTCAGATACGATATTTTACGCGCTGCCTAAAAGCCTTAAGCGTTTCATGAAATAGATGCTTCTTATAGCCATTTGGTTTATTCAACTAAGTTCATTTGTAAATATTTTTGCAAAAATAGGACATCTAAGACCATAGGAACAAGTGATATTTATTTCATATTTTTTGGAGCCATGGTTTATATAATTTCTTCAGAATTCATAAAAGGGTCTTCATGTAAACTGAATTTATACAATTTAATTTTGCATGCAACATAATACTTTTTGTGAGATATTACGAATTCTTATTGCTTACTAAAAAATTAGAAACTTTTTTCGTTCGATTCGGAGTTTCAAAAATCACAAAACCATTAAACCCTAATCTACTCGGCTGCTGTCGGGTTACAAGATTAATTTACTTATTTTCGAAAATTTTGAAAAGAAAACTACTAACCGAAAATTTTAAAAAGAAAATTTCAAATATTTTTTCTTTTCTTCTTCTTCTTTCTTTTTTTTCCTTTTCTTCTTTTTTTTTCCTTTTCTTCTTCTTTCTTTTCTTTTTTCTTTTCTTTTCTTTCTCTTTCTGGCTGTTGGCTGCCCTTGCCCTGCCCGTTGGTTGTCTTTGCCTACCCGGCGCCTGCCCCTGTGTGCCTTGCCTGGCCTGACTGCAGTGCCCACCCCCTGTCGCACCAGGGGGGTGCGACAGGCACTGACGTGGAGCTTTCGCGCCCTGCTGGCGCGACATGCCCCTTTTCATGCCCCCTTGGCGCGATTGGCGGTTATTTTTGTAAAAAATTTAAACTTCTGTATATTTTTGTAATACACGAATATAAAATGATTATTTATAAAAAAAGGCTTTTAAAAATTTCTAACACTAAAAAGGCTCTTAAATAATCTTAAATACATAAATCACAGAGATAGCAAAAGAGTAAAATTAGTTTTTGACAAGAAAGGCCTAAAACGTCTAAGTTTTGCTAGTGCAAGGAAAAGTACAGAACAAATCAGGAAATGACACGAAAGTGAATAGAACCGACAAAGTAAATACTAAGAGAAAAAGTAGGAGACGCAGTAATTTTTCACTGAGGTTCAGAGAAAATCTCCTACGTCCCTGTTAGCGCACTTCACCAGAAGTACTGCTCCACCGAAAGCTATTCTCAATAGCTTTGGTCTCCACTGGGGTGACTCTTTCACCACACAGTGAGGTGGGTCCCAAACCTCTCAACAATTGTGGTGGCCTTCCACAAACACTTGGACAGGTCGCACCAAATTACTCCCAAGCCGTCTAGGAACACAAAGTCCCAAGAGTAATAGACTAAGGACAAATTTTAACTCTTGGTTCACTAGCTCACAACTGTCTAGACTAAGCTTGGAGTGAAATCACTCCTGAATTTTGATCGAACAGTGAAATTCAGTCTCTTTGAGGGCTTTTGAGTTCAAGAGTGCTAAATATCAAAGAGATGCAAAAATTCTTCTAAAAGAAGGTCCTGGCACAGCTTATATAGCCCTCAAACAGGAAATAACCGTTACAAGCATTTACTAGCTGTTGGACTTTGTCAGAATGATAAAATGAAATAGTCTAATGTGCCACGGACTTGGATTACAAAGATTTGCAATATGATCAAGGCACTATGGACCAATTTTAGAGAAAATCCCATTTGTGCCGGCCCGAAAAATTTGGTCCGTTATAAAACAACGTTTGCGCCGGACCGAAAAAGTTGATCCGGCATACACATGCCTTTTGCAAAAGTTAGTCCGTCATGAGATACGGAGCGTACAAGATATTTGGTAAGAGTTTTAGTGCCGTACTGAAAAAGTCGGTCCGGCGTGAATGGATTTTATTCTTTCTGAAAGAAGGACTTTTGACTAAGAGAGAAAAGAATGAATTGACCTTTACTCCAAGTAATTTTTGACAAGATTGACTTAGGAACCAAGGTACTTACTTGTGCATAGTCCCTCTTAATTGTACGGCTAAAACAAAATAAACCTAGCTATATGACATGAAACACCTCCCAAGTCAAAACTAGAAATAAGGATCCTTAGTCTTTGTCTTTGTTTCTACAAACCTTTACTTCACAAGAAGTATTTATCTTGATCGTCAACACCAAAACCAATATGAAGCATAATTAAAGAATTGAGGGGCTTAGATGCTTTCAATCTCCCCCTTTTTAGTGATTGATGACAATAACCTTGATAATTCATTATTTTGGAAAAAATTGACTTATCTTTTTCTGCAAAGAACTGTTAGTCTGATAGAACAATAAGTTTGCAGAAGTAAGTAACAAGATCTATGCTCCCCTTGAATATGTGCTTGGATTGACAAGAACATATCAGAACATAACTGAAAAGACTTAACAGAGCAGAAGAATTTAGCGCAAATATTCAGGGACAACACAAAATTCACAAAGCATAGAAATAACTGAAAAAGCCAGGTCAAGTTTTCAAAGCAGAGAATGCAACATATTACAAAACACAAAAATACTACATAGACTAGAATTAGACTACGTCCCAACTAACTTCTCCCCCTTTGGCATCAATTGCCAAAAAGATCACTTCTTGCGCCTGGAGAAGGTCCTTTTGAACAGGTTTGAAGCTCTGGAGCTGGTGCTCTGCCTTGGAGGAGACAAGTTCTGCTATTGTGAAGACTATTCTTCTGCAGATCGAGGAGCAGCCACTGATCGATCATGCCAACTAGGATAATCAGGATCCCCAGGCTGAGGGGATGATGTGAGCTACTGTTGGTCAAAAATAGTTTGCTGTAGACCCATAGCTTGTTCATGCCAACTTGGGTAATTTGGATCTCTAGGCTGTAGATTGATTGACCAATGAGTGAAATCATCTTGTAGCTACCTTAGAGACTCATTAGTCTCATTTGTCTGATCCAGGATGAGCTGTGCAAGTTGTTCTTGATTTGAGACTAAGTTTGCTCTGGCATCTTCAGTGAAAACCATGTGATCTTCGAAGGAATAGCCCAACCAATCTAAGGAACCTCCATAAGCATCAAAATTTGAGTTCACTAATTTTATAAACAGATCAAATTTGGAATCCATTTGACTAAGTTTGCCCTGGCATTCTACTTCTTATTTATATCATATAACCTGTCTTTGATTGTCAGTTCATTTGTTTTAATTTCACCAATCCATTTTCTCAAGTCAAACTGATTACCTGTTAGCATCTCAAATCTCTTGTAACTTTCATTTTTGATCAAGTTCTGCTCTTCATAGACCTTATTCAGTATTTCATGAGTTTGTCTAACTTGATCATAATACTGTTGAAGAGCAGCGATATGCTCATTGTGTCTGAGGGCTACCAAATTTCTTTCTTCTTCAAATCTTTCTTGAGCAGCTCTTAAGTTAGCATTGTACTGTTGTTCAAAGAGTGCAAACCATTCTGGCTGAGTGTCCCAGGCTGGTGGTTGCTCATAATGAGGTGGAGGAGGAGGTTTCTCATACTATTGTGGAATGGGTGAGTGATGAGAGCTTTCAACATCTTGTGGGAATGCCAATCCTCCTGCCTCATAATTATGTGCTGCAGGTCTAAATGATTGAGCTTCCATGAATCGAGCTGCTGCAACAAGTTCTCGAAGTCTCTGAACTTCTGGGTCTTCTCCTTTGGTTGGAGATTCAGAGCTTAATAAAATATGAGTGCCTTGCTCTTCTTCATGAGATACATTCAAATGACTGTCACCCAGTATTTCAGTTGCTTCATCAAGTTTAGGCTGAGTAATTATAGGTGCAGTTGGGATACTTGGGACTAGAGAATGAGGAGGATGGCTGAAGCTGTGATGACTGTGACCTAAATAGCTTGGTATTTGTTCTCCTCCCATATCTCCGTCATCAGAGTCACCATCATTGCTATCATGCTGAGCACTTGGCTCATCTTCTTGTGGTGCTGGAGGAGGTGCAGGTACTCTAGCTCCCCTAAGAGTGACTCTGATTATCATGCTCATTTTATATTGCTTGGGGATGCACTTAAAATTTCTATTTGCTTCTTGTTGTGAAATTATCCCTTGTACCAACAGCATCTGAGGTATCTGCTATGCAAAACGGAGTGGACTGCTCATTTTCCTGTAAATAGCTTCCTCCATTTCTCCAAAGATATAATCTATCAGGTCAATGGGTTTCCTTGACAAGATCAAATGCAGAAGCCATGCCATGGTAGGAATTACACCTTCCTTATATCCAGATTTGGGAAATATTGTGTGTCTTAGCAGCAGCAAAAGCACATTAGCTTCAACAGTTAAGCAATTAACTCTATTTGCATTGAAATTGTTTTCAGTGATATCCCTGTATATGAGTTCTGACAACTGCAAATCTGGCATATCGCCTACTTGTCTCCATCTGTTTCCAGGAAACATTCTATCGTGTATTCTAGTCATGTTGACTACAGGACTTGTGGCTCCTATAGCAGCTTCAAAATGAGGTGATCTCACCTTTATGATTTTTTCATCTATAGTGAATAGTATATAATGCCTTCTCTTATTCACTAGAAGGGATGCATAGAACTCTAGAATTCTGTCCTCATTCTATAAGGGAGTTCTAGTTGACATCATTTGTGCTAAGCCAGGAGTTGATCTGACACAGTCAAGAATCCTATCTGAGCCAACTACTGACCTTACTTGATTCCAATCAACATACTGATGCTTGCATAATGCAGACAATGCTTTTCCACTTTTATTGGTTCTGTTCTAGTACCCTAAATAGATATTTCTGTGCAGAGTGGCAATAAAATTTTCATCCAAAGGGGGTCTGGTGAAGGGGAACCAAATCTTTTCATTCACCAGTCTAATTGATCTTAGCTTTTTACCCCCTAGAGTGGCTAGTTCTTGGCCAACTATCATGTTTACTTCAGTTCTTAGTTCTTCATCTTCAGAACTAGAGTGCATACTAGGTTCATAATCACTGTCCTCTGCAGAGGACTCATGATCGAGCAAAGATAGGTTGCTTATCTTTTCTTGGAGGTTTGGATGTTGTTACTTTTCTATGAACTCTGCCAGAGGTTTGAGTATCTCGTTGTTCTTCAAGTTCTTGAGACTGTTGTGGCTGTGAGGAACTAGATGTTCTTTGTTTCTTTCTCTTTACTTTACTGATTAACTTGCCCAACAAACCCCTTTTGTCTGAATCTTTTGTCATTTTACTAGAGCAGTACAGAAATCAATCATAGTTCTCTGAAACTTTTCTCAGGCACAAGAATTGACCTAGATTGTAGGAGAACAAAAGTCCTTAAGTTACAAAAACCTAGGTCTAGGTTTCAGTTTCTATAGAAAAGAAAAAGAGAAGATTGAAGAACTTACAGAACCTTAGAGAGCCCTTTTTGAACAAAACACCGTTGACACACCCAAAAGGGGTTGACTTCGGTGAAGAGGGGAGATCTTGCTCGAGAGATGTAGAGTAATGTTGGGGATGTTTGGTGGTTTTGGAGAATGTGAATGATTTGGGGGAACTGAAGGTAAAAACTGACAGGAGTAAGTATAAAACGCATACAGTGCCAAAAGAAAACTGTTGTGTTGGAAAAGGGTGCCTTTATGAGGGGCAGTTCATGGTAGACAGGCATCCTCTTTTTACTCTGATTAGTGAAACCCATAGAGTTAAAACTGAGAACTGCTTGGGTCTTGAAATCAAATATGTTTAGCAAAGATACGTACGCAGCATTGAAACTGTATTTATATAAGGCGAGATCGAATACGCAATAATGATACATGTGATAGGGTTAACGACGAATGCCTCCTCCTGCATTGAATTGCACACAACTCCCGTGCATACACTCAGAAAGGATACTTGATAAATTCTGTGCATCAAACATTTCCCTTAGAGCAAGTACAATAGTAAAGCCCACTGCAGGCTAATAGTAAGCTAAAAGCCAGCTTATACAATAACTGTCTCTAAAGTTGTCTCTAGATGTTGTGCAATAACTATCTCTTCTCTCTTGTATATAAATGATTTACCTATGCATCCGTGCAAAGCTGGCTACTAAATAAGAGCCAGCTATCTTCTCTCTCATCATTTCTCACTCTTCCACATAGACTAATGCTGACATGTTGTAACACCCCAAAATTTTGCTTTTCTTAAATTCATGTGTGATTTGGCATTTTGGTGAATTTTTGGAATTTTCTGGAATTTATTTGGATTTATTTGGAGTTTATTTGAATTTATTCCATTTTGAAATAATTAAAGAATTTAATTTTGCAAATAAAATTTTGTTGGAAATATTTTATTTGAGTCCAAAATGATCCAAAATATTTTCCAGAATTTTTCTGGAATTTTTCTGAGTCATTTGCTATTTTTAAGGAATTAAATGAATTACTGGGAATTATTTTAAATATTAAATCGCTGGAAAATCCAACTCGGGTCAAGTATCGTTTCATCCGACCGAGCCCGAGTCGACTCGAAGTTCGAGTCCGACCCGAGCCACGTGACTCGACCGAACCCACTCCTAACCCTAATCAATCCCAACCGCTGGATCAAGATCCAACGGCCGAGATCCGCCTGCACGGCTCGAGCCGTGATCCGCCCGGATCCGATCGCGCCGCGGCGATCGTGGCCGCCGATCGTGCCACGTGGACGGCCGCGATTTCGCTGCCTTCGCCGAAGTTCGAGCCGGACTCGCGCCGCGCCGCCGCCAGAATTTAACTAGGTTTCCGCCTAGGGCACGAACGCCGAGGCTATTTAAAGCGTGAGACGCCCCCGAGGTTGCCCTCATCCTTGCGCACCTGCTCTCGAGCCATCTCGCCGAGCCGCCGCTGAGCCGCAATCGCCGCCGGAGTTGTCTCTCCTCCGCCGCGGTTTGCGCCTGTTCCGCTGCCGCCTGGCCTTCCGCCGAAGGAGCCAGATCCGAGTCCCCGCGACGAGGACGCACCGGCGAGGTTTCATCTCGCCGGAGAAGCCCCGTAGCGCCGCGCTTCTTGGTCGCCGCCCCTGTCTCCGGCCAAGCCGCCGCCAGTGAAACCATCGCCGTCCTGGCGAGCTCGGAGGACCGCCGATCCAGACGGACGGTTGAGGTGAGTTCACGTGTTCCAAACCCGATTAGATCTGGACCGCTGGATCAAGATCCAACGGTTCACAATCGCCACGCGCCGTAATAAAGGCGATTATAGGATTAGATCTCGACCGTCCGATCTAGATCGAACGGCCCACGATCATCGAGTAGTTTCAACGCTGTTAACCCTAGATCCAATCCGCGCCGCTGATTTTCAAACCAACGGCCGAGATTGCGCCACGCGTGTCGGGAAGTTGCACCGACGCGGCCGCCGCCCACGCTGGCAGTGCGTGTACGCCGACACGCTGGGCCCGCGTGTCGAGGGCCCGCATGTCGCTGGCTAACCCAGCTAAGCGCCGACGTCACCCATGACGCCACAAGGTCCCACCTGCCAAGACTGCGGTCGAGCCCCGCCGACGCCGCCGATGACGCTACCCGAGTGGGCCCACATGTCGGGCCGACACGTAGAGTCGTGGACCGAGTCCACGAGACCCGAGCCGAGCGTGGACCGAGCCCATGGACCGGCCGACGCCAGCAGCCAATCGTAGGCTGCCACGTGTCCATGCCGACGCAATAATTAATTTCCAAAAAAGAAAATGATTTATTAATTCGAAATAATGATTTCGATTTTGATTCAAACTTCAAACGCTTATAACTTTATGCGTTTCAACTCCGATTTGAGTGATTCAAATTTCTAAATTTGTATAAAATTGAGATCTACCTAAATATGAATTTTATTTAATTTTTGGACTAAAGTTTTTCTCTGTAAAATTATTTAATTGATTATTTAAACTTTAAATAATCATAACTTTTGCGTTTTAACTCCAAATTTGACGATTCCAGTTTCTAAAAATCCACAAAATTATGTTCTCTCTGTTTATGGATTTTATTTGGAGTTTTGGGATGTTTTTGCCTATTGTTTATTCGTGTATTTGCTATTTGCACGCTTTACGAGTAGACGTTGAAGTGCCGGAAGGATTCGAGGGAGAAGTATTGACTCAGGATCCAACTCAAGACCAAGAGCAAGTACTTTTTGAAGGCAAGTCGTGCTTTGACCATGTTGATCCTATTTCGAAATCTATTTTGATTTAAACTATTGCATGCTAGTTCAATTAGAAAGATACTTTGTTTTAACATGAGGGTTAGATAAATACCAATTTGCAGTATGACACCTTGATTACTTAAGTATGTGCCATGACCCTTTGTCACCCTAGTTGTGGTTTACTAGTTGGACATTATCAAATTGCCAACATGGGTTTAGACTGTTGTAGTATACTGCTTAGACCTGCTACGTGCTCATGACATGATTTTGGATAATCAAATGGTAATATTGACTTAATGATATATTGAACCTGTTTTGGAAAAGTATCATGTGAAGTTGATGGCACGTGGTGCATGGTAATCAACTGGGGTTTGATAAACGGTTTTCGACCGGGGCATGTGGCAAGAGTAATCAGGTGGGCCAGTGTGGCATTTGGGAGTGTTGATTTGGTTCTTCGGGTAGTCTTGCCCTGGTCACTCTAAGGACTTAACCTTGCAAGCCTTTGAACTGGGTCATACTTGCAACCACATGGCTGGAATGGGACGGCCCTAGTTGACTAAGTCGCTAAGGACTCACTTGTGGAGCCTCAGGGTGTCGATTACACCGCTTGTGTGATTGTGCGGGGAGCGTATCGTGGCTGTGGCCGATACCCATCTAACGGTGTGTTGGTCCCATACTTCGCCTTGGCTAAGGGAAGGGATGGTGTAGAGCACGAACCGGAGAGGACCACTGTGTTGTTTGAGGCTTAGAAAGGCTTTGTTCACGGAACTCGCCTTTGTGGTGTTTGACTCAGATCTTGTGGGTAAAGTGCATAACCTCTGCAGAGTGTAGAATCTGCTCGAATAGCCGAGTCCACTGTGATCGACAATGCTCGGAATTACAATCAAGGGTTAGATTTTCTCAAAAATAACTTGGATTTGGAAAGTTGGGTTGGAGTGATAATGAGGATGATGGAAATGGGGTTTAGGATGGGGAAAATGTTTACTAAACTTCTTGCAAAGTTATTTATGCTTTACTTATTTCTACTGCTTCGAATCTACTTATATTACTTTTCAAATGTCAAGCATCGCAATTATACCTTGAGCTATTCCTTTGTACCAAGCCATGCATATAGTATATTAGCTTGCATTCTGCATGACTTGTCGAGTACCAAGTACTCACCCTTGCCTCAATACAACGCCAGTTGAAGAGGAGGTTACGCCAGCTATGGAGGAGGAACTCCAAGAAGATCCATCTACTTAGGGAAGCGAGCCCAGTCAGTTGCCTGTGGTATACTGGATGGCGCCACGAAGTTCTTTGATTTTCCGCCGTTATTTCTCTTTGAATAAGTTTCGCCTTGCGAGGCATATATTTGTAACTTGGCCATAAGGTCGAGTAACCAGTTTTATTACTTTAAATAAAGTACTTTGTTAATATCGAGTGGTATGATTGTGATATTTACCGATGTTAAGACTGTGTGCACTAGCGCGTTCCTGGACTAGTGCTGAATACACAAAGGGTCCGGATTTGCAAATTCGGGGTCCCGACAGAGGTGGTATCAGAGCCATACTTGACTGTAGGCTCAACCCTAGCTAGAATGGTCGTAGTGAGGATAAAACCTATTTTCTAAAAGCTAAAAATTTGTGAAGACAAGAAATGACATCTCGACTTATCCCCTTCTCTCTTTTCTTGTCTCTTGCTGAAATTTTCCCTTACCTTGTCACAATTCAAAAAAATTCCGAGTTCTTACGAAGAGCACTCTTGTGACAGATGGAGGAAGAGTTCAACTACGTTGATCTGGGAGTTGGTCACGCCGCGGAACTTTGGCATATGCTACAGACTCTCGGAGATTTTGAGAAGTCCCAATACCAAGTGGAGGTTTTCTCGATGAGTGAGCATAGGTTCTATAGTGAGACTCCTTCGCCGAGTCGCGTCATAGAATAAAGAGTCACCCTTTAGGCGTTGGACTCCAGATGTTAGTTCGATTTGGATTTGCTTTGTTTTGCTGAGTGTGCAGTATGTGTTGCGAGGCCTCTAGGCATTGTAAGCAACCATACCAAGTTACTATTGATTAAATAATAAAGCTGGACCTTAAGGTTACACCTTTTCGCCCCGCATAAGTTCCATATTACTTGTCTATTCTTGTTTCCCTCTCATCTCTAAACCTAGAGCAAATCGACAGATGGTGAACACCCATGAAACTTTGGGAGCAATGGGAGTGGCTCGCCAGCCAGAAAACCCCAATAATGAAGCACCAGCACCGCCAGTTGATATGCAGAATTTTGGAGCATTTCTTGCTGCTCAGACTCAGTTGATGCATGCTATGATGCAACAAATGCAGCACGTCACTGCTCAGGCCACAGCCAACCAAGCTAATCAGGGATCACGCCAGAACACAAGACTGTCCGAGTTCATGAGGACTCACCCACCCACCTTCTCTGGGAATGCCAATCCATTGGAGGCTGATGATTGGTTAAGATCAATCGAGAGGAAGCTGCACATAGCTCAATGCATAGGAAATGAGAAGGTACTCTACGCTTCTCATCAGTTGGAAGGAACAAATTACCGAATGGTGGGAGAACTTCGTGCCACGCAGAGAACCCTCAAGATATCACTTGGGAAGAGTTCACACCGCATTCCGGACAGATCACGTGCCTGAAGGAATCATGGACCTTAAGAAGGAGGAGTTCCGAAGCACCAAGCAAGGTAATCACCGGTGGCCGACTACTGAACAAGTTCACACAGCCTAGCACGCTACGCACCGAGGATGTAGCGACGGATAAATCCAGGCAGCCTCGCTTTATGAAGGGACTTAACTCAGATTGCAAGTAGGGTTGATCACCCACACCTTTCCAGATTTCCAAGAGTTGGTGAATAAGGCGCTTATTCTTGAGGACAAGCGCAAGGAACTGGATGAGAACAGAAGCGCAGGATGCAACAAAGAAGGATCACGCCAGGAACGCATACCGAGAGTTGCACCAAATCAATTCTTCGATTCCAACCACGTAATGCAACAAGGACACCATCCCCAAAGACCAAGACCTGCCAATCGTAACTACTGCACCCACTTCGCTAGAAACGCTTACTCCAGGCAACAATAGGAACAAAGTGAGACGCTACAATCAACTAACGAGCCAGGACACTTTGCCAACGCTTGTCCGAAGAAGACAGCAGGAGCGACCCCGCCGCTTCAACCTAGGAACCACCCAGCTAGGACGCCAAAGACCAGGAGCCACACCCTGCATCGTGGTGAGAGGCCGAGTCAATCACGTCACCGCAGATGCACCGCAGAATGCTACGGACGTCTTTCGGGTGAGTTACTTGTTAACTCGATACAACAGCTTTGTTTGACTCGAGCTTCGCATTCGCTTGTTTCGCAAGGCTTTGCTACTAGAAATGATTTGAGGATTGCAAGGCTTAAGTGCATGCTTTTAGTTCAAACCCACAGTTCCGAACTCCGAACGAAAGTAGGATGTTCGGGTGAGAATACTAATAGATGGAATAGAGTTCCTAGCAAACCTTATAATTTTGGAGACCTGCACCTTAGACGTCATATTGGTAATGGACTGGTTATCCTAGCACACGGGCGTATTGGATTGTGGACGCAGGTCTATCTCAGTTGAGAGCACGTGTGGGAAGAAAGTGGAATTTCAAGCCACTGCAGCTTAGAGATGGACAGATTGATGGTTAACAGTACCAAGGCAATCAAGCATAGATGACGTCCCCAAAGAGTGAATGAGTACCCGATGTTTTTCCCGAAGATTTACCGGTATGCCGCCAGACAGGGACATAGAGTTTGTGATAGAGCTTGTACTGACAGACCGATAGCAAAGAGACCCTATCGGATGTCCACCGAGGAGTTGGTAGAGATGAAGAAACAGCTAGAAGAGTTAATGGAGAAAAGATTTATCAGACCGAGTTCGTCGCCGTGGGGAGCACCAGTTTTATTTGTCAAGAAGAAGGACGGGAGTTTCAGGATGTGCATTGACTACCGTGCACTCAACGAAGTCACCGTGAAGAATAAGTATCCGCTACCCAGGATTGATGATTTGTTCGATCGCTTGAGAGGAGCCGAGTTTTCTCCAAGATTGATCTGAGATCGGGATACCATCGATTGAAGATCCGATCGAGAGGATATTCGAAGACGGCATTCTCGCCAAGATATGGACATTACGAGTTTCTGATTATGTCCTTTGGACTCCATTTAATGCGCCAGCTTATTTCATGAATATGATGAATAAGGTGTTCATGGAATATTTGGACAAGTTTGTCGTCGTGTTCATAGACGATATCCTAGTCTACTCCAAGACAGAGGATGAACATGCCGAACACTTGAGGCGAGTTTTGGAAAAGCTGAGGGAACAGCAACTTTTCGCCAAGTTCAGCAAGTGTGACTTTTGGAAGGACAAAGTGGAGTTCCTTGGGACATGTGATGACCGCAGAAGGAGTCGCCGTAGATCCGAGCAAAGTAGAAGCTGTGTTACATTGGGAACAGCCAAAGACTGTAACCCAGATTCGGAGTTTCCTTGGAATGGCAGGATACTACCGCCCGTTTCATCGAAGGCTTCTCGACAATTGCGAAACCCTTACGCAATTGTGAAGAAGGAAAGGAAGTTTGCATGGACGCCGGAATGTGAGAAAGGATTTCAGGAGTCAAGAAGCGATTGACATCAAGACCGGTGTTAGTTCTACCTGATGTTGCTAAAAGCTTCGATATTTATTGTGACGCATCGCGCCAAGGACTTGGATGTGTCTTTGCAGAATGGAAAGGTCGTCGCTTATGCATCAAGGCAGTTGAGGCCGCATGAGGGAAATTACCCGACACATGACCTAGAGTTAGCTGCCGTAGTGCATGCCTTGAAGATATGGCGTCACTATCTGATTGGAAACAGATGTGAAGTGTACACGGATCATAAGAGCCTTAAGTACATATTCACCCAACGGATCTGAATATGAGGCAAAGGAGATGGCTAGAGTTAATCAAGGACTACAATGTTGGAATCCATTACCATCCTGGGAAGGCCAACGTAGTAGCTGATGCTCTGAGCCGGAAAAGCCATACCGTGAGTACGTTGCTAGCCACAAGTCAGGATGAGTTATGTGAGGACTTTCAGAAAATGAAGATTGAGGTTGTACCTAGCGGATTCTTGGCCGCATTGGAAGTAAAGCCTACTTTAGAGGACCAGATCCGAGAAGGACAGAAGGATGATGACAAGATCCGTAGGATTAAGTCCAAAATAGAGGAAGGCAAGGCAAAGGATTTCAAGCTAGATGGGCAGAGCACGTTATGGATGAAGGATCGGATTTGCGTGCCGAATAAGAAGGAATTAAAGCAACTGATTCTGGAGGAAGCCCATGACTCCAAGTATTCAATTCACCCTGGAAGCGCCAAGATGTATCAGGATCTGAAGGAGAGATTCTGGTGGCCGAGTATGAAACGTGAAGTTGCCGAGCATGTTGCATTGTGCGACGTATGCCAGCGAGTCAAGGCAATGCATCAGAGACCAGCAGGATTGCTACAAATTACCGAAGATACCTGAGTGGAAGTGGGAGGAAATCGGAATGGATTTCATTACCGGTTTGCCGAAGACTCAAGGAGGTTATGACTCCATATGGGTTATAGTGGATCGCTTGACTAAAGTAGCCCATTTTATCCCCGTGAAGACCACTTACTCGGGAGATAAATTAGCAGAATTGTACATGATCAGGATTGTCTGTTTGCACGGAGTGCCAAAGAGGATTGTATCGGACAGAGGTACCCAATTTACCTCAAGGTTCTGGAATAAGTTGCATGAAGCCCTGGGGACCCGTTTGAACTTCAGTACAGCTTATCATCCACAGACGGATGGACAGACCGAAAGAGTCAACCAGATTCTGGAAGATATGTTGAGAGCTTGTGCATTGGCTTATGCTACCTCTTGGGATAAGAGTTTGCCGTATGCCGAGTTCAGTTACAACAATAGTTATCAGGCTAGTCTACAGATGTCACCTTTTGAGGCACTGTATGGTCGACCCTGTCGGACTCCATTGAATTGGAATGAGACCGGCGAGCGCCGTGTCTTTGGGCCTGATATTCTTCAAGAGGCTGAAGAGCAGATCGCCATGATTAGGGAAAGGTTGAAGATAGCCCAATCTCGACAGAAGAGTTATGCTGACAATCGTCGCCGAGACTTGAGTTTTGAACCAGAAGACTTTGTTTACCTCAGAGTTACGCCTCTCAGGGGAGTTAAGAGGTTCCATGCCAAAGGGAAACTCGCACCCCGTTATGTTGGACCATTTAAGATTTTGAGTCGCAGAGGCGAAGTTGCTTACCAACTGGAGTTGCCACAGTCGTTAGCAGGAGTACATGATGTATTCCATGTGTCCCAGTTGAAGAAATGTCTCCGAGTTCCTGAGGAACAGACACCGCTAGAGTCAATTGAGTTGCAAGAAGATTTGACTTATAAGGAGCATCCCGTAAGGATTCTAGACACAATGGATCGAGAAACTAGAAACAAATCAACCCGTTTCTGTAGAGTTCAGTGGAGCAACCATGAAGAAAGCGAAGCGACTTGGGAGCGCGAAGAAGATTTGAAGGAAGAGTTTCCAAACCTGTTCTGTAGTAAGCCCTGAATCTCGGGGACGAGATTCTATTAAGGGGGGGAGGTTTGTAACACCCCAAAATTTTGCTTTTCTTAAATTCATGTGTGATTTGGCATTTTGGTGAATTTTTGGAATTTTCTGGAATTTATTTGGATTTATTTGGAGTTTATTTGAATTTATTCCATTTTGAAATAATTAAAGAATTTAATTTTGCAAATAAAATTTTGTTGGAAATATTTTATTTGAGTCCAAAATGATCCAAAATATTTTCCCAATTTTTCCGAATTTTTCTCAGTCATTTGCTATTTTTAAGGAATTAAATGAATTATCGAATTATTTTAAATATTAAATCGCTGGAAAATCCAACTCGGGTCAAGTAATCGTTTCATCCGATCGAGCCCGAGTCGACTCGAGTTCGAGTCCGACCGAGCCACGTGACTCGACCGAACCCACTCCTAACCCTAATCAATCCCAACCGCTGGATCAAGATCCAACGGTGAGATCCGCCAGCACGGCTCGAGCCGTATCCGGCCGGATCCGATCGCGCCAGGCGATCGTGGCTGCCGATCGTGCCACGTGGACGGCGCGATTTTGTCGTCTTCGCCGAAGTTCGAAGCCGGACTCCGCCGCCGCGCCGGGCCAGAATTTAACTAGGTTTCCGCTCTAGGGCACGAACGCCGAGGCTATTTAAAGCGTGAGACGTCCCCGAGGTTGCCCTCATCCTTGCGCACCGTTCCCGAGCCATCTCGCCTGAGGCCGCCGTTGAGCCGCAATCGCTCGCCGGAGTTGTCTCTCCCTCCGCCGCGGTTTGCGCCTGTTCCGCCGTCGTCCGTCGTCTTCCGCCGAGAAGGAGCCAGATCCGAGTCCCCGCGACGAGACGCACCGAAGGAGGTTTCATCTCGCCGGAGAAGCCCCGTAGCGCCGCGCCCTTGGTCGCCGCCCCCGTCTCCGGCCAAGCCGCCGCGTGAAACTATCGCCGTCCATGAAGCTCGGAGGACCGCCGATCCAGATCGGACGGTTGAGGTGAGTTCACGTGTTCCAAACCCGATTAGATCTGGACCGCTGATCAAGATCCAACGGTTCACAATCGCCACGCGCCGTAATAAAGGCGATTATAGGATTAGATCTCGACCGTCCGATCTAGATCGAACGCCCACGATCATCGAGTAGTTTCAACGCGTTAACCCTAGATCCAATCCGCGCGCTGATTTTCAAACCAACGGCCGAGATTGCGCCACATGTCGGGAAGTTGGACCGACGCGGTCGGGCCGCCAGCCCACGCTGGCAGTGTGACGCCGACACGCCGCCCGCGTGTCGAGGGCCCGCATGTCGCTGGCTAACCCAGCCAAGCGCCGACGCTACCCATGACGCCACAAAGGTCCCACTGCCGCCGACTGCGTGGCCGAGCCTCGCCGACGCCGGGCCGATGACGTCACCCGAGTGGGCCCACATGTCGGGCCGACACGTGAGAGTCGTGGACCGAGTCCACTGTAGACCCGAGCCGAAGCGTGGACCGAGCCCATGGACCGGCCGACGCCGCAGGCCAATCGAGGCTGCCACGTGTCCATGCCGACGCAATAATTAATTTCCGAAAAAAAGAAAATGATTTATTAATTCGAAATAATGATTTCAGATTTTGGTTCAAACTTCAAACGCTTATAACTTTTGCGTTTCAACTCCGATTTGAGTGATTAAAATTTCTAAATTTGTATAAAATTGAGATCTACCTAAATATGAATTTTATTTAATTTTTGGACTAAAGTTTTTCTCTGTAAAATTATTTAATTGATTATTTAAACTTTAAATAATCATAACTTTTATGCTTTAACTCCAAATTTGACGATTCCAGTTTCTAAAATCCACAAAATTATGTTCTCTCTGTTTATGGATTTTATTTGGAGTTTTGGGATGTTTTTGCCTATTGTTTATTCGTGTATTTGCTATTTGCACGCTTTACGAGTAGACGCGTTGAAGTGCCGGAAGGATTCGAGGGAGAAGTATTGACTCAGGATCCAACTCAAGACCAAGAGCAAGTACTTTTTGAAGGCAAGTCGTGCTTTGACCATGTTGATCCTATTTCGAAATCTATTTTGATTTAAACTATTGCATGCTAGTTCAATTAGAAAGATACTTTGTTTTAACATGAGGGTTAGATAAATACCAATTTGCAGTATGACACCTTGATTACTTAAGTATGTGCCATGACCCTTTGTCACCCTAGTTGTGGTTTACTAGTTGGACATTATCAAATTGCCAACATGGGTTTAGACCGTTGTAGTATACTGCTTAGACCTGCTACGTGCTCATGACATGATTTTGGATAATCAAATGGTAATATTGACTTAATGATATATTGAACCTGTTTTGGAAAAGTATCATGTGAAGTTGATGGCAC
Organism: Rhipidocladum racemiflorum; assembly: GCA_036346355.1. NCBI lineage: Eukaryota > Viridiplantae > Streptophyta > Magnoliopsida > Poales > Poaceae > Rhipidocladum > Rhipidocladum racemiflorum. Next base: position 21,235,022 of record CM070582.1, read on the forward strand.
GTGGTGCATGGTAATCAACTGGGGTTTGATAAACGGTTTTCGACCGGGGCATGTGGCAAGAGTAATCAAAGTGGGCCGTTGTGGCATTTGGGAGTGTTGATTTGGTTCTTCTGTAGTCTTGCCTGGTCACTCTAAGGACTTAACCTTGCAAGCCTTTGAACTGGTCATACTTGCAACCACATGGCTGGAATGGGACGGCCCTAGTTGACTAAGTCGCTAAGGACTCACTTGTGGAGCCTCGTGGTGTCGATTACACCGTTTGTGTGATTGTACGGGGGAGCGTATCGTGGCTGTGGCCAGATACCCATCTAACGGTGTGTTGGTCCCATACTTCGCCTTGGCTAAGGGAAGGGATGGTGTAGAGCACGAACCGGAGAGGACCACCTGTGTTGTTTGAGGCTTCCGAAAGGCGTTGTTACTGAACTCGCCTTTGTGGTGTTTGACTCAGATCTTGTGGGTAAAGTGCATAACCTCTGCAGAGTGTAGAATCTGTTCGAATAGCCGAGTCCACTGTGATCGACAATGCTCGGGAATTACAGTCAAGGGTTAGATTTTCTCAAAAATAACTTGGATTTGGAAAGTTGGGTTGGAGTGATAATGAGGATGATGGAAATGTGGTTTAGGATGGGGAAAATGTTTACTAAACTTCTTGCAAAGTTATTTATGCTTTACTTATTTCTACTGCTTTCGAATCTACTTATATTACTTTTCAAATGCTGTTTACTGCAATTATACCTTGAGCTATTCCTTTGTACCAAGCCATGCATATAGTATATTAGCTTGCATTCTGCATGACTTGCCGAGTACCAAGTACTCACCCTTGCCTCAATACAACGCCAGTTGAAGAGGAGGTTACGCCAGCTATGGAGGAGGAACTCCAAGAAGATCCATCTACTTAGGGAAGCGAGCCCAGTCAGTTGCCTGTGGTATACTGGATGGCGCCACGAAGTTCTTTGATTTTCCTCTGCTGTTATTTCTCTTTGAATAAGTTTCGCCTTGCAGGCATATATTTGTAACTTGGCCATAAGGTCGAGTAACCAGTTTTATTACTTTAAATAAAGTACTTTGTTAATATCGAGTGGTATGATTGTGATATTTACCGATGTTAAGACTGTGTGCACTAAGCGCGTTCTGGACTAGTGCCGAATACACAAAGGGTCCGGATTTGCAAATTCGGGTCCCGACAGAGGTGGTATCGAGCCATACTTGACTGTAGGCTCAACCCTAGCTAGAATGGTCGTAGTGAGGATAAAACCTATTTTCTAAAAGCTAAAAATTTGTGAAGACAAGAAATGACATCTTGACTTATCCCTTCTCTCTTTTCTTGTCTCTTGCTGAAATTTTCCCTTACCTTGTCACAATTCAAAAATTCCGAGTTCTTACGAAGAGCACTCTTGTGACAGATGGAGGAAGAGTTCAACTACGTTGATCTCGGGAGTTGGTCACGCCCGCGGAACTTTGGCATATGCTACAGACTCTCGGAGATTTTGAGAAGTCCCAATACCAAGTGGAGGTTTTCTCGATGAGTGAGCATAGGTTCTATAGTGAGACTCCTTCGCCGAGTCGCGTCATAGAATAAAGAGTCACCCTTTAGGCGTTGGACTCCAGATGTTAGTTCGATTTGGATTTGCTTTGTTTTGCTGAGTGTGCAGTATGTGTTGCGAGGCCTCTAGGCATTGTAAGCAACCATACCAAGTTACTATTGATTAAATAATAAAGCTGGACCTTAAGGTTACACCTTTTCGCCCCGCATAAGTTCCATATTACTTGTCTATTCTTGTTTCCCTCTCATCTCTAAACCTAGAGCAAATCGACAGATGGTGAACACCCGCGGAAACTTTGGGAGCAATGGGAGTGGCTCTCGCCCAGCAGAAAACCCCAATAATGAAGCACCAGCACCGCCAGTTGATATGCAGAATTTTGGAGCATTTCTTGCTGCTCAGACTCAGTTGATGCATGCTATGATGCAACAAATGCAGCACGTCACTGCTCAGGCCACAGCCAACCAAGCTAATCGTGGATCACGCTAACACAAGACTGTCAGGAGTTCATGAGGACTCACCCACCCACCTTCTCTCGGGAATGCCAATCCATTGGAGGCCGATGATTGGTTAAGATCAATCGAGAGGAAGCTGCACATAGCTCAATGCATAGGAAATGAGAAGGTACTCTACGCTTCTCATCGCTTGGAAGGAACAAATTACGAATGGTGGGAGAACTTCGTGCCACGCAGAGAACCCTCAAGATATCACTTGGGAAGAGTTCACACCGCATTCCGACAAGATCACGTGCTGAAGGAATCATGGACCTTAAGAAGGAGGAGTTCCGAGCATCAAGCAAGGTAATCACCGGTGGCCGACTACCTGAACAAGTTCACACAGCCTAGCACGCTACGCACTGAGGATGTAGCGACGGATAAATCCAGGCAGTCTCGTTTTATGAAGGGACTTAACTCAGATTGCAAGTAGGGTTGATCACCCACACCTTTCCAGATTTCCAAGAGTTGGTGAATAAGGCGCTTATTCTTGAGGACAAGCGCAAGGAACTGGATGAGAACGAGAAGCGCAGGATGCAACAAAGAAGGATCACGCCAGGAACGCATACCGCTGAGTTGCACCAAATCAATTCTTGATTCCAACCACAGAATGCAACAAGGACACCATCCTCAAAGCACCAAGACCTGCCAATCGTAACTACTGCACTCCCAGCCCCGCTAGAAACGCTTACCTGTGCAAATCAGTGGAACGAGACGCCGCTACAATCGCAACGAGCCAGACACTTTGCCAACAGCTTGTCCGAAGAAGACAGCAGGAGCGACCCGATTCGCTTCAACCTAGGAACCACCCCAGCTAGGACGCCAAAGACCAGGAGCCACACCCTGCATCGTGGTGAGAGGCCGAGTCAATCACGTCACCGCAGATGCACCGCAGAATGCTACTGACGTCGTGATCGGGTGAGTTACTTGTTAACTCGATACTGCAATGCTTTGTTTGACTCTGGAGCTTCGCATTCGTTTGTTTCGCAAGGCTTTGCTACTAGAAATGATTTGAGGATTGCAAGGCTTAAGTGCATGCTTTTAGTTCAAACCCCTGGTTCCGAACTCCGAACGAAAGTAGGATGTTCCGGGGTGAGAATACTAATAGATGGAATAGAGTTCCTAGCAAACCTTATAATTTTGGAGACCCAGACCTTAGACGTCATATTGGGAATGGATTGGTTATCCAAGCACAAGGCCGTATTGGATTGTGGACGAAGGACTATCTCAATTGAGAGCACGTGTGGGAAGAAAGTGGAATTTCAAGCCACTGCAGTTAGAGATGGACAGTTGATGGTTAACAGTACCAAGGCAATCAGCATAGATGACGTCCCGATGAGTGAATGAGTACCCGATGTTTTTCTGAAGATTTACCTCGGTATGCCGCCAGACAGGACATAGAGTTTGTGATAGAGCTTGTACTGGGACAAAGACCGATAGCAAAGAGACCCTATCGGATGTCCACCGAGGAGTTGGTAGAGATGAAGAAACAGCTAGAAGAGTTAATGGAGAAAAGATTTATCAGACCGAGTTCGTCGCCGTGGGGAGCACCAGTTTTATTTGTCAAGAAGAAGGACGGGAGTTTCAGGATGTGCATTGACTACCGTGCACTCAACGAAGTCACCGTGAAGAATAAGTATCCGCTACCAGGATTGATGATTTGTTCGATCGCTTGAGAGGAGCCGGAGTTTTCTCCAAGATTGATCTCGAGATCGGGATACCATCGATTGAAGATCCGATCGAGAGGATATTCAAGACGGCATTCTCGCCAAGATATGGACATTACGAGTTTACTGATTATGTCCTTTGGGAGACGAATGCGCCAGCTTATTTCATGAATATGATGAATAAGGTGTTCATGGAATATTTGGACAAGTTTGTCGTCGTGTTCATAGACGATATCCTAGTCTACTCCAAGACAGAGGATGAACATGCCGAACACTTGAGGCGAGTTTTGGAAAAGCTGAGGGAACAGCAACTTTTCGCCAAGTTCAGCAAGTGTGACTTTTGGAAGGACAAAGTGGAGTTCCTTGGACATGTGATGACCGCAGAAGGAGTCGCCGTAGATCCGAGCAAAGTAGAAGCTGTGTTACATTGGGAACAGCCAAAGACTGTAACCCAGATTCGGAGTTTCCTTGGAATGGCAGGATACTACCGCCGTTTCATCGAAGGCTTCTCGACAATTGCGAAACCCCTTACGCAATTGCTGAAGAAGGAAAGGAAGTTTGCATGGACGCCGGAATGTGAGAAAGGATTTCAGGAGCTGAAGAAGCGATTGACATCAGCACCGGTGTTAGTTCTACCGGATGTTGCTAAAAGCTTCGATATTTATTGTGACGCATCGCGCCAAGGACTTGGATGTGTGCTGATGCAGAATGGAAAGGTCGTCGCTTATGCATCAAGGCAGTTGAGGCCGCATGAGGGAAATTACCCGACACATGACCTAGAGTTAGCTGCCGTAGTGCATGCCTTGAAGATATGGCGTCACTATCTGATTGGAAACAGATGTGAAGTGTACACGGATCATAAGAGCCTTAAGTACATATTCACCCAGTCGGATCTGAATATGAGGCAAAGGAGATGGCTAGAGTTAATCAAGGACTACAATGTTGGAATCCATTACCATCCTGGGAAGGCCAACGTAGTAGCTGATGCTCTGAGCCGGAAAAGCCATACCGTGAGTACGTTGCTAGCCACAAGTCAGGATGAGTTATGTGAGGACTTTCAGAAAATGAAGATTGAGGTTGTACCTAGCGGATTCTTGGCCGCATTGGAAGTAAAGCCTACTTTAGAGGACCAGATCCGAGAAGGACAGAAGGATGATGACAAGATCCGTAGGATTAAGTCCAAAATAGAGGAAGGCAAGGCAAAGGATTTCAAGCTAGATGGGCAGAGCACGTTATGGATGAAGGATCGGATTTGCGTGCCGAATAAGAAGGAATTAAAGCAATCGATTCGAGGAAGCCCATGACTCCAAGTATTCAATTCACCACGAAGCGCCAAGATGTATCAGATCTCAAGGAGAGATTACGTGGCCGAGTATGAAACGTGAAGTTGCCGAGCATGTTGCATTGTGCGACGTATGCCGGCCGAGTCAAGGCAATGCATCGAGACCAGCAGGATTGCTACAAATTACCAAGATACCGAGTGGAAGTGGGAGGAAATCGGAATGGATTTCATTACCGGTTTGCCGAAGACTCAAGGAGGTTATGACTCCATATGGGTTATAGTGGATCGCTTGACTAAAGTAGCCCATTTTATCCCGTGAAGACCACTTACTCGGAGATAAATTAGCGCATTGTACATGATCGATTGTCTGTTTGCACGAGTGCCAAAGAGGATTGTATCGGACAGAGGTACCCAATTTACCTCAAGGTTCGGAATAAGTTGCATGAAGCCACTGGGACCCGTTTGAACTTCAAGATGACTTATCATCCACAGACGGATGGACAGACCGAAAGAGTCAACCAGATTCTGGAAGATATGTTGAGAGCTTGTGCATTGGCTTATGCTACCTCTTGGGATAAGAGTTTGCCGTATGCCGAGTTCAGTTACAACAATAGTTATCGAGCTAGTCTACGATGTCACCTTTTGAGGCCTTTGTATGGTCGACTTGTCGGACTCCATTGAATTGGAATGAGACCGTGGCGCCGTGTCTTTGGGCCTGATATTCTTCAAGAGAATTTGAAGAAGCGGTCGCCATGATTAGGGAAAGGTTGAAGATAGCCCAATCTCGAGAGAAGAGTTATCTCGACAATCGTCGCCGAGACTTGAGTTTTGAACCGTAAGACTTTGTTTACCTCGAGTTACGCCTCTCGGGGAGTTAAGAGGTTCCATGCCAAAGGGAAACTTGCACCCTGCTATGTTGGACCATTTAAGATTTTGAGTCGCAGAGGCGAAGTTGCTTACCAACCTGAGTTGCCACGATCGTTAGCAGGAGTACATGATGTATTCCATGTGTCCTGGCTTGAAGAAATGTCTCCGAGTTCCTGAGAGCAGACACACCGCTAGAGTCAATTGAGTTGCAAGAAGATTTGACTTATAAGGAGCATCCCGTAAGGATTCTAGACACAATGGATCGAGAAACTAGAAACAAATCAACCCGTTTCTGTAGAGTTCAGTGGAGCAACCATGAAGAAAGCGAAGCGACTTGGGAGCGCGAAGAAGATTTGAAGGAAGAGTTTCCAAACCTGTTCTGTAGTAAGCCCTGAATCTCGGGGACGAGATTCTATTAAGGGGGGGAGTTTCCATGTGAAATTTGGTAGTGACCAAGCATTTTCAAGAGGTGTTCAAGGTGGTCAGTAGTGTCTGTGGCTGCCTTTTGTTATTTTACCTATTCTTTTCATGATTGATTGTAATTAGGCATGGTTGTGCGCTACACTGCAATGCGCGAAGTTTGGTCCGATGATTATTTCTGAAAAATGTATGAGGACAAAAACGTAATTCCAATTTTTTCTCTGTTTTGTTAAAAAAATCTGCTAGCTAAGAGTCATCGAAGAATTCGCGGCACCACGTGTCCTCTTTATCGCGTGCATCTTTTTTTGGAAAAAAACGTGTAGGGACCTAAATATAATTTCCTAAAAAATGGGTTGCTAGAAGCTATTGCCGAATTTGCGAAACCATAGGGACTTTTTTTGTCAAAAAACCCTAGGGGACTTAAACGTAATTCCAAATTTATTAGGGTCTTTTTTGTAAAAGTAGTGCTGGAAGGACCTAAATGCAATTTAGATTTTCAAGAGGACCTCCCGATGAAGTCGATCACGTGGCGCTCCGAGCTCTTAGCAATTCTTCTGTACATAATAGAGGTATTATTATTTAACGGGAACATATCTAGTGCTAACGGTCATTGGGGTGCTAATATGCTAACATAAGATCTGCGCCATCAGATCTATGATGAGTGGCTCAGATTTGGACAGGTAATTAATGAGGTAATCAACGGGCTTGTGTGAAAAGCATTTGAGTGAGTAATGAGGTAATTAATAGGGTTTCCACCTCTCTATATCTAAGCCATTTATCATAAATCTGATGGATCAGATTTAATGTTAGCATGTTAGCACCCAATATTCTATTATTTAACAGACAGTAATGAAAACCGTTTGATCCATCGTATGAGAATTACAACATCCTACGGCTCTGTTTGCGTCAGCCGCATCTTCGTTCTCTGCCTGCGCATCTATTAGATATAGGTAATCAAGCCAATTAAGAACTCTAGTTCTTTCCCCTCCGCTTCAGATCGGCACTATTTTTGACACCTGGCGATGCAATGACGATACCACTGTCACACAACTAGGAATCTGATTCAAATATTAAATTAAAAAAGCATCATCACGGCATGTCCGACAGGTTTTGCACTAGACTTGCTGCCCAATATTAAAACAGTGGTTATTATGATCATAACTTTAGCGATCGTAGTAGTCTGGTCTTTTGGATTAAGAAGTGAGTGTCCAGATGTTCTATTTTTACTATTAAATAATTACTATAGTAACGTGATTTTGTACTGTACTATAGTAATTTACTGTAGGTTATGCTGTATCACGACCCAAACTGTAGGTCATTTTGATGAACGGTGCTGACGGTTGATAACTATTTAAATTGCAGTTGCCATTATAACCGCATTGGACCCAATCTGTCATGAAGCACACTCATCAGTAGGAAGAAACCTTGTGATATCTGCACGGTGACGTCATACCATCTTCTTCTCTTGGAAAAAATTGGTATTCCCGTATTTACAAATCTACACAATATATTTGGCTATTTACAGAAATTTTCACTTTACCCGTGTTCGCGCCAAAAACGTAAGGTAGGGTTTTCGGCTTAGAACATACGAGACAAACGCCGGGTTTGCAGAGCGTGCCAGTCAATTTGACCTGAAATTGACACGGTAGAATTGTGAAATCAATCAAAGCCGATAACGAAGGATTATCGGCTTAACTCTCGTCGGCTAGAAAGCCGATTAGAGGGATAACTAGATCAACCAGTTATGGTTAATCCAAAGATAAAGGCAGATCGGCTTTGAGAGGCGATGCGCAACAAAACAAAGCAAATCAGACCTGGGTGTAATCGGAAAAGATCAACAATCGGAGATGCGCAACTTTATTGATCAAAACGAATTACAAAGGAAAGGTTCTAAAACTAAAAGACTACTACTAGTTGACGGAAAATAAGGGAAAAGTAAAGCGTGTTTGTGGGTTGGCTCTGGGCACTTTTCCTTCTCGCCTCTGGTCCTCTTATATAGCACTTGGCCTGAACGTATCCTCCTCGGTCTCCTCAACCACCCGTATCGGCCTCAATCTCTCCTTACCATATTAAGTCCGATCGTATCCGACTCTATCTCTTATCCTACCCGTATCGGATTCAGTTTCCTTTGAATCGCGGCCCTCCAATCCGAAACGGTATCAACTTGCTATAACCAACATATTCCTTATCAAAACCGATCTCCACGAGATCAGTCTTGCCAAATTTTGGTGCAAACATGTGCCCCCCATTTTTGGAAGATAACTTGTTGTCTTCCAAAAATCGTGTCGGCTTTACGTCGTCGGCTTCCTTCATTTTCTGTGTCCTTAATCGTTGGAGCCATCTGCGTTGTGATCGACTAAGACCAGAGGGTCACCATCTTGGCTTAGGTTCAATTGGCTTTCGGATTTTTCAGGCCAGATTGCTGTTTTAAATCGCCGATTCCGAAGACTTGGGAGTGTCGTCGGATCCCGGAGAATTTGGGGCTTCAGAGGACTCGCCTTGATTTGACGTGGATAGCCTTTCATGAATCGGCTTCTTATTCTCCGGTCTTGATCGGCTGAATTCAGTATCTTGTATCGGCTCTTTCCCTTTTCATAACAGTGAACCATGTTGATAGAAAATGGATTGGGAGCAAACTCCATCGTCGGCTCTTCTACAAATTGTAATCGGCCTATAGTCGATTGTATTATGTTTTTGTTATTCCTGCATTCATCTTTGAAGACCTCATTATCAGAGATTTCTTGAACCGATACTCGACGTAAGAGATGACTTAAATTGGTGAATTCCTGCCCGCATAATTTTTCTTTTAATGAGGGAATTAACCCTTGGAAAGCCAAATCAGCTAATTGATTATCGGGCAGAGTCACACTAAAACACTGATTCCTAATCTCCCTAAATCTTTTAATGTACTCAGTTACCGATTCTCCAAACTTCTGTCGGATAGAACTCAAATATGAAATTCTAAGTTCTAGATTCCCACGGAAAAAGTATTTGTGAAATTGGCTTTCCAGATCGGCCCAAGTATTAACCGAATTTGGAGGTAAGGTTGTGAACCAAGTGAAAGCTACCCCTGTCAAAGACAATGGGAACAATTTCACTCTTAAACCGTCGGAGTGGGCTGCTTCTCTACATTGTGCAATGAAGCGGCCAACATGCTCCAAGGTGGTGGTGCAATCGTCTCCTGAAAATTTTGCAAAATCAGGGACTCTAAAATTATTGGGATATGGTATTCGATCAATATAATCAGGATACGACTTTCTATAGCCGATTACTTTTCCGTTGGGCTGCAAGCCAAATTGATCTCTCAAAACAGCAGAAATTTGATGAGCCCGATTAACATTATCGGCTAACGCAGCATTGGGATTTTGCCAATTGAGGTAACTGGCATCCTGCCCCCCGAGTGCAAACTCGGGTGGTCGGCTAGCTCGGGCCGACTGGGCGTTAGAGTTCTGCCAATTGTGGTAACTGGCATCCTGCCCCCCGAGTGTAAACTCGGGCGGTCGGCTAGACGGAACCGACTAATATTGGACTGATTGGATGTGCTCATCTCTCTTTACAGCCGGTGAATCGGGTATAGGAACAAAGGGTTCGGTGTATGGGACAACCCTATGCGGGATTGACCCTTGAGATTGAGGAACCCTCACTGACTCAATCGGCTGAGGAACCGATTGGACGAAAGCGTTGGCCGGAACCACCGATGGCAAGTTGGTCGTTGTGCCTAACTTCGCCGCATCAGTGTATGCGTGGTAATGCGTAATCTCGTCCAAACGAGCACTAGGTGCCAACACCGTAGGTCGGGTCGGCATCATTGCAGGTGTCAGAGCCGACCCTTTCGTCGTACTGGTGTTTTGTGCTATGGAGAAAACGGGGCATGATGGGAGTGGCCGTAAGGGGTCTAGCAGTCCCCCAAATGAAGCCAATTCCTGGGCAATTGTCTTGACACTGTTTTCAATCATCGGCTTTAAAGTTGTAACCAAGGCCGATGACTAGTTAGTTAATGCATGATGCATAGATTGTTCAATCATAGCCGATAACTCGGCTTGGGCCGGCATGTATCGGCTTACCGGCTTGGTCGGGATGCTGTCGTCGCCAATGGGGTCGAGCGTTGGGAGCGCGGTCTTCAGGGTAACACCCCATCGAGTCTTCTGATAGCACCCAAGCATCACTTCCTCTAGTGCTGCCTTCCTGTCTTCAATTTCTTTGCGTTGCTCCGGCGTTAGATCGGCCAAAGTTGGCACGATTATCGCGTCGGAGTCGATGTCAGTAGTGGCTGCAGACTTTCCGGTTGATGTCATATTGGCTTCTTTCGTGTCCCACCGGGCGTGCCAAAATATGTTCGCGCCAAAAACGTAAGGTAGGGTTTTCGGCTTAGAACATACGAGACAAACGCCAGGTTTGCAGAGCGTGCCAGTCAATTTGACCTGAAATTGACAAGGTAGAATTGTGAAATCAATCAAAGCCGATAACGAAGGATTATCGGCTTAACTCTCATCGGCTAGAAAGCCGATTAGAGGGATAACTAGATCAACCAGTTATGGTTAATCCAAAGATAAAGGCAGATCGGCTTTGAGAGGCGATGCGCAACAAAACAAAGCAAATCAGACCTGGGTGTAATCGGAAAAGATCAACAATCGGCGATGTGCAACTTTATTGATCAAAACGAATTACAAAGGAAAGGTTCTAAAACTAAAAGACTACTACTAGTTGACGGAAAATAAGGGAAAAGTAAAGCGTGTTTGTGGGTTGGCTCTGGGCACTTTTCCTTCTCGCCTTTGGTCCTCTTATATAGCACTTGGCCTGAACGTATCCTCCTCGGTCTCCTCAACCACCCGTATTGAAAGACCGAGATGGCGATCAGAGGGGGGGTGAATGATCCCAAATAAAATTATCCCCTACTCAACGTACTCCAAATAATCCCGCAACGAAACTGGGTGCTCCTCAAAATCGCAAAACCCGCAAAATCGGGAACGACTAGACAACTATGTGTATCCCTAGCTTACATGGATGAGAACCATGAATCATGTGAGGGATTTTCAAATCACAATCCTGGTTGTCAAGTGTCCAAAGCAAAGAGGGATCAATTCAAATACTTCTTTTCTAAAAGAGATCAAGCCAAAACACAAAAGCCTCTTTTAGAAAAGCAAAAGCAGATTTTTCAGGAATTGTCCTCACTTAGAGCAGATGGATGGTGGACTTATGTTGCTCCAACATTTTTGGGAATTTTTTACCCTGTGAGCATATGAGTCGTGAAGCACTCCACCAAAAATCACCACCAAAAACCTTTTACAAAAATCAGGAAAAATCAAGGACTACGAACAGTCAGGATCTTCAATCAGGAATTTGGGGGCTCGGTTTTCACCTCACATATCCCAAACGGTGCATCCAGTGGACTCCAACATTTTTACACAGATGGATATATGAGTCAAGCACCTTCTCCAAAAAGAATTACTCAAAAAGGATGTTTCTAGATTTTTATAAAAATCAAAGACTGACTGCTGCACGAAGAACAAGTTCAGGACAGATTTGCAATCTTGATAGAAACTTGATCTCTAGTCTATCCTAGGGTGCAAGAAAGATGTAAAACCACATGAACACCCTCAAGACATCCTTGATCAACAGCATGTAGAAGGAGAGGAGGCAAATCCAAATTATAGAAAGTAAATTAAGAGAATTTACATGCGGAAAGTAAATGCTGAATTTAAATTGCGTAAAGTAAAGACATAATGTAAATGCGGAATTTAAATTCACAAGAATGTAAAGAAAATCTTTGTATTTTCTGGTTGGAAGGTTTACAAAGCCTCACTTCATGTGGGCAAAGCTCATAAGAGCAACTCAAACCTTCAAGTGAGGGAGGACACCCCTCCCCCTCTATTTATACTACTCTAGGGCCACCTACCACCCTTGGATGAGTCCCAAACCCTAGGGCACTCCACCAAGGGCTAGGATTAACCCTCTCATTTCACCCCACACATGGGCTTTACATGGGCCACATTGGCCATACATGGGTTTTAAACAAAACCCGATCAACCTGATGCAACGGGCCTTCATCCGCCGGACTTGACCGCTCAGTTTCCTCCTCTTCGAGCCTCCAACCCGAACTGGAAACCTTGAGCCACCTCAAGTCCATTTCCTTGAAGTCCAAGTGATCCCGGTTTGAGCCCAACCATCTCGTCGGCATCCTCGACCGCTCTGGACCTCGGTTCTCCCAACCTAGTCCCGATACTCACCAACGACCATAGCTGCCTCAAGAACCTGTACCACAAGGAACAAACCATTTTGCACATACCACAATGCACATACCTTTTGCTTTTCTGCATGTTAGTCCAACATTATCATTAATTCAAACATGCAATGCCAAGTCAAATCAAACTCAAACCTGAGCACACCTTGCTCAAACAAAGTCAAATACTCATCACAAATATGGATGAACCTCCACATGGTCCTTCAATCTCCCCCTTGATGAGTATATTGACAAACCACACAAAAGGCATAAATTTGAGTTTGAAAACAAAGAAAGAAAAAGCAATTTGATTGCAAAAACATATTTGGTCCAATTGAAAGAGAAAGATAGATCATGACCAAATAGATGAAAATATTTTCGGAGCTCAACACAAGAAAGAACAATTTTTCCACAAAAGCTCCAAAAACCAAGAAATCCTCCAAGAAGCTCAAAATTGCTCATGATCCAAATACAAGGACAATTGTTCAACCTGATCATGAGAAAACATTTTTTTTTAAATGCCTTTTCTAAGTTTTCTCCCCCTTTTGGCAATATAGGCATCAAGAGAATAATTTTTGCATGAAATGCAACCTAGAAGAGCTTTGAGGATTATGCAAGTGACCACTTAGACAAAGTATGACACCATGCTACTCAAGTTCAGATTATGTCATCCTAAGTCATATCCAATGGCATATTTCAATTTTTGCTAACTAGCTCAAAAGAAGTTATAATACTTTGGTATGATTTCAACAATAGCAACACTTAGCATAACTTCAATACTAGAAGCAAAACCAATCAAACGAGCAAATGGATATACTAGAGTTCAACCTAGTCAACACTTTGGGAAACTACAAGTCCATAAGAGAAGCCTCATGCTCAATCATCTCTTTAAATGCAAATTTTTAGATTACAGCTCATAAAGCGGTATGAGAGAGTTAGGCTTAGTGAAGCACATCCTCGACTAGGAGCCATCGACAAAGGCCTCCTAAGCTTCACTCTCCTCCACAAACCTTTCAGGGTTTAGAGAGTTTATCCTAGAGAAACACAACCTCGACTAGGAGCCATCGACATAGGTCTCCTAGGCATCACTCTCTTCCTCTAGTTATTTTTGCATTTTTCGGTGTATTGACTCAAGCCATTAGCAACCATCTCAAGCAAGAAGCTTAAAAGAGTGGTTTTGGTCATACACACTTCATTCCAAGTTCATCCCAAGTGCAATGGGAAGCAGTCTCGTGAATGAATAGTGTTGAGTTCAATTTTAGCACAAAAGAGTCAATTTATATTTTCAGCACTTAGATTCATGAGCATTATTGAGGATTCTAGAATGAAACAATGTAGCTAACCCAAGTTGCTCTAGGGACTCTAGTAGAAACCCACTATTTCAATAAGCATGGCATAAGCATCTAGTGAAGAAATATAGCAAGTAAAAGCCATGTTTCATCAACTTTTCAGGAAAGCTCAATTTTAAAATGTTGGCTAGTTTCACATGATATACCAAATTGGATATGACCTAGATTAGCAAATATCTTCAGAAAAGTAGCTAGGTGCAACATATCTCAATTTTATCAATTGCATAATAGACAAAGCTCGTAAATGAAAAACAAGTCTATATGCAATGCAAAAGAATCACTTCCAAGCTCCCCCTCAACAAGTGAGTCGATTAAGCACAAAATCTGATTGAAGTTGAGTTATTAGCAATATTAGATTCAAAAAGATGAATTGAACTCAACCGAAACCAGAAAGACAGAAATGATGAGAAGGAATCAAGAAACTAACAAAAGGGTAGTCTAGGAGCATAGATAACATGAAGAGAAACACTAACACTCAGACTCGCTCTCACCTTCCCCATATGACTTATATAGGAAAGCTACAACTCCAACTCCAACCCAGAGCAAACACAGGACCACTGTCTACCCAGGGGCCCAACACCTGCTAGACCTAAAAGACTGTGAGTGAGCTCAACCGAGAAGAAGAGAGGAATAGCACCCTAAAGCATAAGGTGAGAGGTCCATGCCGAGGCATGCCAGAAGTCTAGGTGAAGAGAACTCAACCAAATGAAAACCATCCCAAAGATACCCAGAAAGAGAAATGAAAGCTGAATAAACATATGAACATATAATACAAACCAGCTCCCCCTCAAGATATGCCATATGGGCTCATAATCCCAAGCTCTCCTCTCAGGGCAACAAACCTGGAGCTATCCAAAGGCTTGGTGAAAATGTCAGCCAACTGGTGGTCACTCTCCACAAACTGAAGCACTATATCACCCTTCTCCACATGGTCTCTAAGGAAGTGATAGCGAATGTCAATGTGCTTGGTCCGAGAGTGCTGCACTGGGTTCTTAGCAATGTGAATGGCAGATGTGTTATCACAGAAAAGTGGAACACAATCTGCTACTAACCCAAAATCCCGCAAGGTCGATCTCATCTAGAGAACCTGGCTACAACAATCGGCCGCAAAGAACATACTCGGCTGAAAGCGGTGGATCAGGCAACACCGGACTGCTTCCTAGACGACCAAGAAACAAGGGAAGTGCCAATGAATTGGCAAGTGCCAGAAGTGCTCTTCCTATCTATCCTACAGCCGGCAAAGTCTGCATCGGAGAAGGCTATTAGAGATAGACAGGAGGAAGAAGAGTACCAGATACCATAGTCAATGGTAGCTCGAAGGTACCTAAAGATGCGCTTCACCGCCTGACGGTGAGAGACGCGGGGAGAAGCCTGAAACCGAGCACAAAGACATACAGAGAAATGTATGTCAGGTCTCGAGGCAGTGAGATACAAGAGGGAGCCGATCATGCTCCGGAACTCCTTCTCGATCAATCGCTCACCATCCTCATCGTGCTCGAGGACAGCGGTGGTGGCCATAGGAGTCATAATCGGCTTTCCATCGGACATATCAAAGCGCTTCAGGAGGTCTCGAGTGTACTTGCCTTGATGCAAGAATGTACCCTCCCGAGTCTGCTTAATCTGGAAGCCAAGGAAGTAGCTCAACTCGCCCATCATGCTCATCTCGAACTCAGTACTCATCACATCTGAGAACTGAGTAACGAGCGAATGCGAGGAACCACCGAAAATGATGTCGTCGACATAGATTTGGACTAGTAGAAAATCCGAATCGTAATGTCCGACTAACGTAGTCTTGTCCACTTGACCCATATGAAAACCATGACTCAAGAGGTAGGACTTAAGCCTCTCATACCAAGCTCGTGGAGCTTGCTTAAGTCCATACAAAGCTTTGGAAAGCTTGGAGACATGGTTTGGGTACTTGGGGTTCTCAAATCCTGGAGGTTATCTAACATACACCTCTTCCTCAATGAAGCCATTGAGGAATGCACTCTTGACATCCATTTGAAAAAGCTTGAAGCCCTTGGATGCCGCGAATGTGAGCAGGATCTGGATGGCCTCGAGTCTGGCTACAGGGGCAAAAGTCTCCTCGAAGTCGAGACCCTCGACCTGAGAGAAACCCGGAGCGACTAGCCTAGCCTTGTTTCGAACTACAACCCCATCCTCACTCTGCTTGTTTTTGAACACCCATTTGGTCCCGATGATGTTGTGACCAGAAGGGGGCTCGACAAGCTTCCAAACTTTGTTCCTCTCGAAGTTTTCAAGCTCCTCATGCATGGCATTAATCCATGACTCATTAGATAATGCATGAGAAACATCCTTCGGCTCGAAAGAGGCAACAAAGGCAGAGTGGAGGCAGAAAGTGGACAGAGCTGACTTAGAGCGAGTGACTCGCTCAAACAGATCTCCAATGATCTGGTCAGGTGGATGAGCCTGCTAAATGTGTCGGGGAGGTCCAGAAGCAGAAGTGACCTCTACTCCTCATGTGGTAGAAGTAGGAACAGAGCCACTAGCTGCTGAAGAGTCTGAGGGTAAGGGCTGATCTCCCTGAGGTCCAGATATGGAAATGGGAGGCACCTCGGGAGCAGGAATGGTGACTGGATCATGCAAGGCGCCTTCATCTCCGTCATCAACTTCCTCTGAGAAAATAGACTGGGAAAGAGGAGAAGAGCCTGAAATGTCTGGTCTAGCACCGGGACTAGCCTCATCAAAGGTCACCTCACAGGTCTCTATGATCCTACCCAAGTCTACAGCCCAAATCCTATAGCTACGAGGCGTAAGTCGAGTAACCTGTAAAGATTCCGTCAGCTGAGCGTGACTCGAACTTATCTAGGTTCCCACACTTCAAGAAGAAGCACTTGCAACCGAAAACACGAAAATGAGACACACTGGGCTTTCGCCCATATCTCAACTCATAAGAAGTGCAGTGCAAGTGTGCCCTAAGAAAAACTCTGTTGGCAACATGGCATGCCGTAGCTACAGCCTCAGCCCAAAACTTCCTAGGAGTACTGTACTCGTCTAGCATTGTCCTGGCCATCTCAACCAGGGTCCTGTTCTTCCTTTCCACTACGCCATTTTGCTGAGGGACGTATGGAGAGGAGAACTGATGCTCTAAGCCTAACTCCTCACGTGGCGCTAAAGTAGGAGTTCTTGAACTCCGTGCCATTGTCACTGCGGATCGCTCGTAAGGCACCTGGGAGCTCAACGGACAACCTACGGACCAAACCCCTGAAGTGTGAAAAAGACTCATCCTTCGAGGCCATGAAAAACACCCAAGAGTACCTCGAAAAATCATCGACAATGACAAGAATATACCACTTCCCACTGGCCGATCGCACTCGAGCCGGGCCAACAAAGTGTCCATGTGTAGCTGTCCTGGTGCATCGATCATCACTCGGGTGACTGGAGGATGGGAGGCAAGAACCATCTTGCCATGTCGGCAAGGAGAACATACAACATCTTTGACCATCTTGAGTTTAGGCAGGCCTCGAATGAGATCATGGCCGCTAACTCGAGTCAAATGATCAAAGCCAATGTGACCAAGTCTCCTATGCCAAAAGGAGAGATCACGGGACTCAGAAGTAATAAGGCAATGGAGAGAGCCTCTAGAGGAAGAGGAAAAATCAGCACGAAAGACTCTCCCAAAACGAGAAATCCCGCAAACAAACTCCCCAGAAGAATCGAGGATCCTATAAGAGCTCCTCTTAAAATTGACCTCGAATTCGTCATCAAGAAGCTGAGAGACTGAAAGCAAGTTGAAATGCAGCTTACTGACTAAGGCAACGTCCTTAAGAATGAAATGATCGTTAATGCAGACGGTACCTTTAGCGATGACTCTACCCGACGCAGCATCCCCAAAGGTGATCACTTCATCACCGGGATCTCGGTCCAGGGAAGAAAACCAACGGGAGTCTCCGGTCATGTGACGAGAACAGCCGGAGTCTACGATCCAAACCTCCCCCTTCCCTGTCCTACGGACCTGAATCAAAGAGAGCGGTGCGTATGTCTCAAGATGCAGGATAGATCAATGCAGATCTAGGAACCCAATACTGAGTCAAGCGTGCGATGAAGCAACGATCAACGGAGTAGAAGAATGCAATCTGGCACCTCTCCGTGACTCGACTCTCACAAACTCAGACTCCGCTCCAGTCGGACGTCTGGGAGCAGCTGCCGGGTTGGTCCGCCGAGGTGCAAAGGCCGGACCATCCCAATGCTGCTGCCCAGACCTCCCGCTGGGGAAAGCAAACTCACGCCGCTGATATCTACCTCGATGGGAAAAACGAGGAATATCAAGAGGACGGCGGAAAGACTGACTCGGGACAGCTCTGGGGCGAAAACCAGAAGTAGAAGCCTGAAAACCAAGCCCCATGCGCTGTCCAAAAACAGGAGACTCTCTAGCTTGTTTATCCTGTCTAGAAGCCGTGTGTGCCTTAGGCGCACTCAGAGTCTGGGGATGACCCTGAATACCCCTAAGAGCATGGACACGCTCACGCCGAGAAATCTTGGCGCGTCTGAAGCAGAAATCAGCTATATGTCCATCCTTCTGACAGAAGGTGCATGTATACTTCGCCTTGGGGGGTGAAGTAGCATGAGAAGCACCCTTCTCGTCAGACGTCCCGTGGACAATCCCTGCTGATCTAAACACAGTGGTGCTCACCTGTGGAGCCACCACTATCTCTCCGCTCTTGGAGGCACGCACAACAGTGGGCGGATGCGCCCGTGTATGCTCCAAGGCATCAAACCCTAGACCTTGATTGAATCTGCTAATCTTGGACTGATCTAGGATAAGATTGAGCTTCTTCTTACCTCCAACAAACTTCTCGAGAGTGCTCATAAGGTACTGACACTCTCGAAAAAGTGAGGCACAAGAAGAGCAAGGGGAAGGAGTAGCAGGGGAAGAGCCAGATGGAGAAGAGCGAACTAAACGATCAAATCTTTCCCTATAAAGAGCAGCCTCAATCTTGAGGGACTCGCAAGAAACACATGGAGAGTCTCTAATCCTACCCACCTGGGCTTTGAGCTTCTTCCTAAGCTCTACATGAATTTGATTCATGTCCTCTGCTACCCCAACACACAGCATGCAACCATTTTGTGACTTAGCTAGTAGATCCTTAGCATATTTTGAGTTTTCAAGCACCAAGTCATCATAAGAATTTTTTAGTTGCATACAGCCCTCACATGAGCTGATTGGGTCCTTAGAAGCATGCTTTTCAAGTTCATCATTTCTAGCAGATAGCTTCCTAAGGTGACAACTCATGGCATCAATTTCAGCGAGAAGCTTAGGGCAATTAGCACATGAAGCATTTGTGTGAGTGTGAAGAAAACTAGCATCAACAGGAATAGAATCTACTGGACATGTGCTAGCATCCTTCGACCTAAGTGACTCAAGATCAGAAACCACACTATCATGTAGAGTCCTTAGGTTCTCCAACTCCACAAGCAAAGCATCACACAAAGTACAGCTATCAGAGTCTCGGGAGGAACAAGATCTAAGTGAAGCTAACGGTCATTGGGGTGCTAACGGTCATTGGGGTGCTAATATGCTAACATAAGATCTGCGCCATCAGATCTATGATGAGTGGCTCAGATTTGGACAGGTAATTAATGAGGTAATCAACGGGCTTGTGTGAAAAGCATTTGAGTGAGTAATGAGGTAATTAATAGGGTTTCCACCTCTCTATATCTAAGCCATTTATCATAAATCTGATGGATCAGATTTAATGTTAGCATGTTAGCACCCAATGTTCTATTATTTAACAGACAGTAATGAAAACCGTTTGATCCATCGTATGAGAATTACAACATCCTACGGCTCTGTTTGCGTCAGCCGCAACTTCGTTCTCTGCCTGCGCATCTATTAGATATAGGTAATCAAGCCAATTAAGAACTCTAGTTCTTTCCCCTCCGCTTCAGATCGGCACTATTTTTGACACCTGGCGATGCAATGACGATACCACTGTCACACAACTAGGAATCTGATTCAAATATTAAATTAAAAAAGCATCATCACGGCATGTCCGACAGGTTTTGCACTAGACTTGCTGCCCAATATTAAAACAGTGGTTATTATGATCATAACTTTAGCGATCGTAGTAGTCTGGTCTTTTGGATTAAGAAGTGAGTGTCCAGATGTTCTATTTTTACTATTAAATAATTACTATAGTAACGTGATTTTGTACTATACTATAGTAGTTTACTGTAGGTTATGCTGTATCACGACCCAAACTGTAGGTCATTTTGATGAACGGTGCTGACGGTTGATAACTATTTAAATTGCAGTTGCCATTATAACCGCATTGGACCCAATTCGTCATGAAGCACACTCATCAGTAGGAAGAAACCTTGTGATATCTGCACGGTGACGTCATACCATCTTCTTCTCTTGGAAAAAATTGGTATTCCCGTATTTACAAATCTACACAATATATTTGGCTATTTACAGAAATTTTCACTTTACCCGTGTTCGCGCCAAAAACGTAAGGTAGGGTTTTCGGCTTAGAACATACGAGACAAACACCGGGTTTGCAGAGCATGCCAGTCAATTTGACCTGAAATTGACACGGTAGAATTGTGAAATCAATCAAAGCCGATAACGAAGGATTATCGGCTTAACTCTCGTCGGCTAGAAAGCCGATTAGAGGGATAACTAGATCAACCAGTTATGGTTAATCCAAAGATAAAGGCAGATCGGCTTTGAGAGGCGATGCGCAACAAAACAAAGCAAATCAGACCTGGGTGTAATCGGAAAAGATCAACAATCGGAGATGCGCAACTTTATTGATCAAAACGAATTACAAAGGAAAGGTTCTAAAACTAAAAGACTACTACTAGTTGACGGAAAATAAGGGAAAAGTAAAGCGTGTTTGTGGGTTGGCTCTGGGCACTTTTCCTTCTCGCCTCTGGTCCTCTTATATAGCACTTGGCCTGAACGTATCCTCCTCGGTCTCCTCAACCACCCGTATCGGCCTCAATCTCTCCTTACCATATTAAGTCCGATCGTATCCGACTCTATCTCTTATCCTACCCGTATCGAATTCAGTTTCCTTTGAATCGCGGCCCTCCAATCCGAAACGGTATCAACTTGCTATAACCGACATATTCCTTATCAAAACCGATCTCCACGAGATCAGTCTTGCCAAATTTTGGTGCAAACATGTGCCCCCCATTTTTGGAAGATAACTTGTTGTCTTCCAAAAATCGTGTCGGCTTTACGTCGTCGGCTTCCTTCATTTTCTGTGTCCTTAATCGTTGGAGCCATCTGCGTTGTGATCGACTAAGACCAGAGGGTCACCATCTTGGCTTAGGTTCAATTGGCTTTCGGATTTTTCAGGCCAGATTGCTGTTTTCGTCGCTCGATTCCGAAGACTTGGGAGCGCCGTCGGATACCAAAGAATTTGGGGCTTCGGAGGACTCGCCTTGATTTGCCGTGGTTAGCCTTTCATGAATCGGCTTCTTACTCTTCGGTCTTGATCGGCTTAATTCAGTATCTTGTATCGGCTCTTTCCTTTTTGCATAACAGTGAACCATGTTGATAGAAAACGGACTGGGAGCAAACTCCATCGTCGGCTCTTCTGCAAATTGTAATCGACCATCCTCTATAGTCGATTGTATTATGTTTTTGTTATTCCTGCATTCATCTTTGAAGACCTCATTATCAGAGATTTCTTGAACCGATACTCGACGTAAGAGATGACTTAAATTGGTGAATTCCTGCCCGCATAATTTTTCTTTTAATGAGGGAATTAACCCTTGGAAAGCCAAATCAGCTAATTGATTATCGGGCAGAGTCACACTAAAACACTGATTCCTAATCTCCCTAAATCTTTTAATGTACTCAGTTACCGATTCTCCAAACTTCTGTCGGATAGAACTCAAATATGAAATTCTAAGTTCTAGATTCCCACGGAAAAAGTATTTGTGAAATTGGCTTTCCAGATCGGCCCAAGTATTAACCGAATTTGGAGGTAAGGTTGTGAACCAAGTGAAAGCTACCCTTGTCAAAGACAATGGGAACAATTTCACTCTTAAACCGTCGGAGTGGGCTGCTTCTCTACATTGTGCAATGAAGCGGCCAACATGCTCCAAGGTGGTGGTGCAATCGTCTCCTGAAAATTTTGCAAAATCAGGGACTCTAAAATTATTGGGATATGGTATTCGATCAATATAATCAGGATACGACTTTCTATAGCCGATTACTTTTCCCTTGGGCTGCAAGCTGAATTGATCTCTCAAAACAGCAGAAATTTGATGAGCCCGATTAACATTATCGGCTAACGCAGCATTGGGATTTTGCCAATTGAGGTAACTGGCATCCTGCCCCCCGAGTGCAAACTCGGGTGGTCGGCTAGCTCGGGCCGACTGGGCGTTAGAGTTCTGCCAATTGTGGTAACTGGCATCCTGCCCCCCGAGTGTAAACTCGGGCGGTCGGCTAGACGGAACCGACTAATATTGGACTGATTGGATGTGCTCATCTCTCTTTACAGCCGGTGAATCGGGTATAGGAACAAAGGGTTCGGTGTATGGGACTACCCTATGCGGGATTGACCCTTGAGATTGAGGAACCCTCACTGACTCAATCGGCTGAGGAACCGATTGGACAAAAGCGTTGGCCGGAACCACCGATGGCAAGTTGGTCGTTGTGCCTAACTTCGCCGCATCGGTGTATGCGTGGTAATGCGTAATCTCGTCCAAACGAGCACTAGGTGCCAACACCGTAGGTCGGGTCGGCATTATTGCAGGTGTCAGTGCTGACCCTTTCGTCGTACTGGTGTTTTGTGCTATGGAGAAAACAGGGCATGATGGGAGTGGCCGTAAGGGGTCTAGCAGTCCCCCAGATGAAGCCAATTCCTGGGCAATTGTCTTGACGCTGTTTTCAATCATCGGCTTTAAAGTTGTAACCAAGGCCGATGACTGGTTAGTTAATGCATGATGCATAGATTGTTCAATCATAGCCGATAACTCGGCTTGGGCCGGCATGTATCGGCTTACCGGCTTGGTCGGGATGCTGTCGTCGCCAATGGGGTCGAGCGTTGGGAGCGCGGTCTTCAGGGTAACACCCCATCGAGTCTTCTGATAGCACCCAAGCATCACTTCCTCCAGTGCTGCCTTCCTGTCTTCAATTTCTTTGCGTTGCTCCGGCGTTAGATCGGCCAAAGTTGGCACGATTATCGCGTCGGAGTCGATGTCAGTAGTGGCTGCAGACTTTCCGGTTGATGTCATATTGGCTTCTTTCGTGTCCCACCGGGCGTGCCAAAATATGTTCGCGCCAAAAACGTAAGGTAGGGTTTTCGGCTTAGAACATACGAGACAAACGCCGGGTTTGCAGAGCGTGCCAGTCAATTTGACCTGAAATTGACAAGGTAGAATTGTGAAATCAATCAAAGCCGATAACGAAGGATTATCGGCTTAACTCTCATCGGCTAGAAAGCCGATTAGAGGGATAACTAGATCAACCAGTTATGGTTAATCCAAAGATAAAGGCAGATCGGCTTTGAGAGGCGATGCGCAACAAAACAAAGCAAATCAGACCTGGGTGTAATCGGAAAAGATCAACAATCGGCGATGTGCAACTTTATTGATCAAAATGAATTACAAAGGAAAGGTTCTAAAACTAAAAGACTACTACTAGTTGACGGAAAATAAGGGAAAAGTAAAGCGTGTTTGTGGGTTGGCTCTGGGCACTTTTCCTTCTCGCCTTTGGTCCTCTTATATAGCACTTGGCCTGAACGTATCCTCCTCGGTCTCCTCAACCACCCGTATTGAAAGACCGAGATGGCGATCAGAGGGGGGGTGAATGATCCCAAATAAAATTATCCCCTACTCAACGTACTCCAAATAATCCCGCAACGAAACTGGGTGCTCCTCAAAATCGCAAAACCCGCAAAATCGGGAACGACTAGACAACTATGTGTATCCCTAGCTTACATGGATGAGAACCATGAATCATGTGAGGGATTTTCAAATCACAATCCTGGTTGTCAAGTGTCCAAAGCAAAGAGGGATCAATTCAAATACTTCTTTTCTAAAAGAGATCAAGCCAAAACACAAAAGCCTCTTTTAGAAAAGCAAAAGCAGATTTTTCAGGAATTGTCCTCACTTAGAGCAGATGGATGGTGGACTTATGTTGCTCCAACATTTTTGGGAATTTTTCACCCTGTGATAATATGAGTCGTGAAGCACTCCACCAAAAATCACCACCAAAAACCTTTTACAAAAATCAGGAAAAATCAAGGACTACGAACAGTCAGGATCTTCAATCAGGAATTTGGGGGCTCGGTTTTCACCTCACATATCCCAAACGGTGCATCCAGTGGACTCCAAAATTTTTCCACAGATGTATATATGAGTCAAGCACCTTCTCCAAAAAGAATTACTCAAAAAGGATTTTTCTAGATTTTTCTAAAAATCAAAGACTGACTGCTGCACGAAGAACAAGTTCAGGACAGATTTGCAATCTTGATAGAAACTTGATCTCTAGTCTATCCTAGGGTGCAAGAAAGATGTAAAACCACATGAACACCCTCAAGACATCCTTGATCAACAGCATGTAGAAGGAGAGGAGGCAAATCCAAATTGCGAGAAAGTAAATTGCGAGAATTTACATGCGGGAAAGTAAATGCTGAATTTAAATTGCGTAAAGTAAAGACATAATGTAAATGCGGAATTTAAATTCACAAGAATGTAAAGAAAATCTTTGTATTTTCTGGTTGGAAGGTTTACAAAGCCTCACTTCATGTGGGCAAAGCTCAAAAGAGCAACTCAAACCTTCAAGTGAGGGAGGACACCCCTCCCCCTCTATTTATACTACTCTAGGGCCACCTACCACCCTTGGATGAGTCCCAAACCCTAGGGCACTCCACCAAGGGCTAGGATTAACCCTCTCATTTCACCCCACACATGGGCTTTACATGGGCCACATTGGCCATACATGGGTTTTAAACAAAACCCGATCAACCCGATGCAACGGGCCTTCATCCGCCGGACTTGACCGCTCAGTTTCCTCCTCTTCGAGCCTCCAACCCGAACCGGAAACCTTGAGCCACCTCAAGTTCATTTCCTTGAAGTCCAAGTGAACCCGGTTTGAGCCCAACCATCTCGTCGGCATCCTCGACCGCTCTGGACCTCGGTTCTCCCAACCTAGTCCCGGTACTCACCAACGACCATAGCTGCCTCAAGAACCTGTACCACAAGGAACAAACCATTTTGCACATACCACAATGCACATACCTTTTTCTTTTCTGCATGTTAGTCCAACATTATCATTAATTCAAACATGCAATGCCAAGTCAAATCAAACTCAAACCTGAGCACACCTTGCTCAAACAAAGTCAAATACTCATCACAAATATGGATGTACCTCCACATGGTCCTTCACGTATCAGCCTCAATCTCTCCTTACCATATTAAGTCCGATCGTATCCGACTCTATCTCTTATCCTACCCGTATCGGATTCAGTTTCCTTTGAATCGCGGCCCTCCAATCCGAAACTGTATCAACTTGCTATAACCGACATATTCCTTATCAAAACCGATCTCCACGAGATCAGTCTTGCCAAATTTTGGTGCAAACAACCCGAAATTAGGAAATTCATTTACACTTTCCCGAAATTGCTAATTTCGATTTCGGTGTATTTGAATCATCAAATTTCTGCTAACATGTAAACGAAATTGCTAATTTCGGGTATACCCAAAACCGAAAATGCCAATTTCGGGTATGAGGTGGCACCTCATACCCGAAAATGCTGATTTCGGCTAAGGCTAGGCATGCTTTGGGCGATGCTTTGGCTGGCTGTCGGGTGCATGCGCTGGCTGTTGTAGCTGCTTTGCTTCACATGCAAGTGATGCCTCACCGAAATAGCAGACAATAGCAAACAACGTCAATCAATTAATCCATAAACTACGGCTTTTGTCCTTCATCCTTCCGTTGCGAGTTTATAACATGAGCTTCCTGCGCTTCATTTGGGTGCTTCGTCATTTGAGCAGAGCGTCCATCCTTCGTTCGTTCCCGAGAGAAGAGAGCTCTTCATTGCTTAGTTCGTTCCCGAGAGAAGATAGCTGTTCCGTGCTCCTCCAGCCCCGAGATAGTAGAGCGTACAGACGAGAGATCTGTTTGTTGCTGTTCATATTTTGTTGAATTTTTGTGGAAGTGAAATTTTAGTCACTTATTTCATTCGTGTTTTTTATTTTGCAGGTATTCTTCGGGTATATTTAATGGTACATTGCTTGAGCTTCATTGATCTTTGGTAGCATCGAGAAGGTTAGTTACAAATCTTTGTGAGCAATAGTATATTATGGACAATGTAGTGTTAGGTTAGAGTTAAGAATTCACATTTGTGCAATTTATTAATGTTGCAGACAGTGCAGCGTAGTTTTAGGTTAGGGTTAGTTATTATGACAGTAGTAGAAAACCTTACTACCATGATTAGCAAAATTAGTATGATAGTGTTAGCACTAATTAGCAAAATTAGTATTATGGTGTTTGCAATAATTAGTAGGACGGGATTAGCAATAATTAGTAATATTGTATATGTTTTTGTACTACATGTGGCGAGAAGATAGTCCGCTGCAGAAATAACTTGTGGGAAGAAACGTCTTCTTGTGCTGCGTTTGTACCACCATAAAAGGTATATTTCCTTAAGGGCAGTAGCATGAAATATAAGAGTAGTGGTAAACTTGTTAGGTTAGCAATAATTAGTACGAACATATCAGTATAAAAAAGCATCAAAAAATGAGTAGCACCCTGTTAGGAAGAAATAGTACGGCAATGTTAGCTAAAATGTTACAATGGTGTTAGCACGAAATGTTATAATGTTATTAAATGAAGTGTTCTTGAAGAAATATTTTGTGTGTAATGGCTTCAACGATATGTGCAGCATGCCTATTAAATTTTACATTTGTGCTATTTACCATTGCTGTGGACAGTGTAGTGTAGTGTTAGTTTAGGGTTAATTGTTGGGACGGTAATAGGAAACATTAGTACCATGCTATTAGAAAATATTAGGACAATGTTAGCTAAAATGAGCACCATGATAATAGCTAAATTTGGTGGCACCATATTAGCATTAATTAGTACATCGATATTAGCAAAGTGCTAGCTAAAATAAAATGAGTAGCACGGTATCAGCAAAATAAAGTGATACCATAATAGCAATAATTAGTACGTCGAAAATTTTAGAAATGAGATGAAAAATGTTAGAATGTTGATTGTGTTGGTCATTATAGCACCCGATTAGGAAGAAACAAGGTCCTGTTCTTCCATAGTTTAGCAAGAGCTGTTATAATGATATTTAATTAAGTGTTGTTGAACAATTAAGAAATGGTGTTGGTATGGTAATGTTGCATAAAATGTTTGTTGTTTTACGTGTATTAGCATGAAATATAAGATTAGTACATTTTCCCGTCCCCTCACTCCAATGAAATGTTCGAACAGCGGTGGGAGCAAGGTCAAAAGAGCTATGAAATCTAGTCTAGATTTTTTGAGATTTTCACTACAACTTTCCAACTGAGTTAGCTTGGTTCTGTAAAAATTTGAAGTGAAATTAACCTATATTTTTTTTAATAAAATTCTGACAACAGCACAAGCTCCAATTTCATATTTCCGGTTTTTGATTTATCAGAGGGGTCAAAAGGTCTTAATAATTATTGAAAATTTTTGAGAGAGGTTATCAATACAATACTAAGTTCCAGTAAAATTTTGAAGTCTGAAGGATAAGTATTTTTCTTGTAGAAATTTTTTTAGTACAAATCTCAGATTTTTCAAAAACGTTTCTTTTAATATCTAAGGGTATTAAAACACATTATTATTTTCTGACATTTTTACCAAAGGTAGATAGTGTTAAGTAGAGTAACTAGTAAATTTTTTAACTCTGGACAAGTTAGCAAACTTTGGAACCACCCGAACCAGTAGAACATGGGATATCACGCACACCACCCGAACCAGACATTGTGGAGGAGGGGACATCAGGGGAGGGGAAGAAGAAGGCGAGGTGGGGGAGGTTGATGGGGAATGCATGGATGATGAAGACGGCGGAAGCGGGGATGAAGAAGCGGCCGACAATGATGACCCAAGACCGGCTATACAGTACTTCCAGGCCATGGGTAAGCTCAATTGTACCATGGCGGATTACAGTAAGATATCCGCGTAGGAGTACTCCCAGAACGACGTCCAAATTGGACAAGAGTTCGCTAACAAGGTGGAGGCCATTCGCTTTCTTAGCAACTATGCCGTCGTGACAAGACGGGAGCACACTCTTCACCGTTCGGATAGGACGGCGTATGAGGTTAGGTGCACGAAGTATCTAGATTGTCCCTTCTTTGTGCGAGCTCACAAGCCCAAGCACGAAGACCACTTTAAGATAACTACATACAGGCCTCATACGTGCACAGAGGAGTCCATAAGGAACATGAGTGGACTTGTGGATGCGAGATTCATAGCCCAACTCTTGCTGAACGTTGTTGGAAGCGATATAGAGATGACTCCCCATAAAATTATGGAGGTGGTGCAGAGTAGAAATGGGATGGTCATCACGTATCATACGGCCTGGAGAGAGAAGCAGAAGGAATTGAAGATGCTGTTCGGGGGTTTCGAGGAGTCTTTCAACTATGCCCCTAGGTTGCTACGGAAGATAGCCATGACAAACCCGGGCACACAGTTCGCAGTGGCTGATGAGCCCGTCATGCTGGAAGACGAGTCGTTCAGCGTGATGGACCGGTACCTCTTCAGGTTATTCTGGTCATTCGGGCAATGCATCGAAGCTTTCAGGTACTGCAGGCCAGTGCTATGCGTGGACGGGACATTCCTGAGTGGGAAGTTCCACGGGACGCTGCTAACTGCTCTCGCTGCAGATGCAAATAACCAAATCCTCCCGGTGGCGTTCGCTCTCGTGGAGAGCGAGAACAATGATAGTTGGTTGTGGTTTCTGACTCTACTGAAGAGCCGGGTCGTCGGTCCCTGGGAGCGCGTGTGCGTTGTCTCGGACCGGAACAAAGGCCTTCTCCACGCGTTGGATGTCATGCACGACAGCACTTCCTCCGCGACAAGCTGGCCCAATGTCGAGAGAAGATGGTGCATGCGCCACCTTGGCGCGAACCTGTACACAAGGTACAAGAACAAGGCGCTGGTGAAGAGATTCAAAGCTATGTGCTTGCAAAACCAACAACACAAGTTCAACGCAATATGGACGCAGCTGAACGAGACCACACAAAAGATGATGGAGGACGACCAGTCCCAGCAACATCAACTCCTTTCGCAAATGGTGGGAGGCCAGACCGTGTTTTCTAGAACTCAGCCCAACTTCAGCCAGTGGATCGCGGGGAAGCTAGCAGAGTGGTGGGCGCTACTCCACAACACGAACGTAGCGAGGTATAGACGAACCATAGCTTAACGCAGATCATCTCACCTCCTTGTTTCAATTTCCATACAAGCTAACATACACCATGATAGGTACAACGTCATGACAACGAACATAGCAGAGGCGTTCAACAACGTACTGAAGGGTGTGCGCGCCCTGCTGTTGTGTTCAATCATTGAGCTCACGTTCTACCAGGCAGCTGATTACTTCCGAGATCACGGAAATGTGGCCGAGGCGTGCGTCACCACATACGCACCCAGAGTGGAGAAGATGCTCGCGGAGAGGAGGAAGGCGCACTTCCACCGCACAAGGATTTATGACCTAGGGATGAATAAATTTGAGGTCATGTGCAAGCGCAAACATGCATTCGGGTATCTCGCGGGGGACACCGTGCAGCAATGTCAGCTAGGGGCCGAGGAAGTGCCGTGCACGTGCAACAAGCCAAAGCTTCAGCACATTCCGTGCTCCCATGTGTTGGCGGCATGTCGCGATATGGGTGGGAACGATGCATCACAATACATCTCGCCTTACTACACCGCGCATGCTTTGAAGAACACCTGGCGTCCGAAGATGAGTTCGTTCTCAATTGGAGCGAACTACAAGCTCATGGAAGGACCAACCTGGAAACCATATCCCGCGAGTAGGCGCACACACCAAGGTAGGCCAAGGGCCAGATTGCAAGGTGACATGGACACAGCTGATGCGGTGGACGGTTTGCGAAAGTGTAAAATATGCAGACAACCCGGACACGACCGTAGGAGGTGCCCCAATGCACCCAGTACGTAGTCGTCTGCCCTTGATTATGTGTGAAATGTTCCATGCTGCTACGTTACGTTGCGTTTGAACTTGTCTTTGTAATTTGGAGCTATCGAAATGTACCTGTATTTGTCGGCAATGCACGTATGATGCTTCAAGCTTATGTAAATGTACTTTGATGTCATGTATCATTCGTTTCAACAGTGCGTGATGGTGGACAATGTAGTTCCAGAGCTTCTCCGTGAGTCAGTAGATGCCCCACATCGTGCGAGGGAATGGTAACTAGAGAAAGAAATTGTTATGTAAATTTTGTTAAATCCGGATGGACTCTCTTGATGAGTAAATAGTGATTATTGAATGCTTAAATGGTAAGTGTAGTGGAATACAAGTTTGGTGGGATTCATGCTGAGCTGGTGTTTAAAACCTTTTGAACTGGTGTGGTTGTTTGCCATTTTGGTTAAATGTTTTCAGTCGAGGTGTTCTTTATGTTGAGTTTTAGAGTTTCCCTAAAACTCGTAGAATTTGGTGCCAATCTGTGGTGTTGGCTAATTTGTGCAGTTTATGCTATGAGTATGGATTTACACCCAAAAGTTTTTGAGTGGATCACGCTCCTTCGCATTCACCCTGAATTATCTTTGGAATAAATTTTAACGGAAGCAGATGGACATAGTGGGTTGTGTTGGAAACTCTTGAGATTTAAATTGTAATTCTTTTTGACTGGAGATGGATTTATTTGCATAATGTGTGTGATGTTTGTGAGTGCTTCAAAAAGGTGGATTTTATGAATGTTTTATAAAGTGATTTTGTTAGTGAGGTGTTCCCTTTTTGAAATGAGTTTCCCTCTCCTTGAGAAAAAAAAATTTGTGACGGTTGTGGGAGCAGATGCTCGACTTGAAATTTTGATGTTCTCTTCCAAAATGTTGAATTTGGATGAAATGCAATGTTTTGCAAGTTCAGTTTTCAATTGATGTGGGATGTGATGCGACGTGGTGTTTTACTGTCAACTATGCTGCCGTCATAGTCTATATGAAATTCCGCAACCTTCGATGTTAATTGTGTTTCCATTATTTGATACCGAGGAAGAAGTCATTTAGTGAATGACTATTCGGTATCGTTGTTACATGATGAATAAATGGTGAAAAGGAAAACGAGACATTGTTTATGCATAATTAATCATAAAGGAGTCGATGAGCCGGGTCGGTGAGAAAGTCATATATGGATATATGACTAATCCGGAGTGCTCTTGAAAAGTGTGCATTCTTGTCATGTATCGAGATTTCCATTTCTTCCTAGTATGAAAAGAAAGAATGAATAAATTGTGGTATTTTGGCTGTGGTGTTAGAGGTTTGAGTAGTCTTTGCGATTTGGTTTAGAAAAATAAAATGTGTGGTCTTTGGATGTTGCCGGATCCTTTCCAAAGTGGTTTTAGCGCTTTGGGGTTTCAGTTGTTGTATGTGGACCATTTGGGTTCATGTTTATGGTTGAGCTCACTCAATGATTGTAATCTTTATCGTGGTCCTTCGAGTGGAAGGTTGTGTATGACTCAATGCAAACCTTCTTGGAGAATTGTGTCGTTGAGGTGTTCCTTGGTAGGGTTGATTAAATTATTAGTGGACCATTTGGTGGTTGCTAGTAATCGCTTTTCCTTTTGAAGTGTATTGGATCTTTTTGTCGTTGGGCAATGAGCGAGTTGTGTCAACCGCAGAGGAACGTTCGGTCGTTTCTGTTGCGCGAGTCTTACGGATCTTGGATATAAAGTAGGTTGTTCGTTCTGGTGGTAATCTTAGAACGTTGTGTCTCTCCTGTTTCGCGTCGTCTTGAGTACAAGGAACCACAGAGGGGAGGTTGGTACCGTGTTCTTTTGGAGAGTAGCATTAGTTAAAGGGTTCGGGCACTTTAGTGCCAAGGAATGCATAGAACGAGGTGTATGAGACTGTTTTCTTTTGTGGGCTGTTTGAGGATTTATCTTATCGCTTGGGGTCGTGCTGAGATCATATGTGAGTACTTTGTGTTTCAATGTTGAGTAAAGTTCTCGCAAGTTTTGATTGCGAGTTATCGTTAGAGCTGTTGGTCTTCAAGCCTAGGCATCCTGTCATCGAGTCTCGATCAGTGAAAATGCCAGTGGTTTTATTTAGAGAAGCGACCTGGGAGTTGAAGTCTCGCGGAGGCGAGCTTTACCCAAAGCTCTTTTCTTCAGGTTTGAACCGCGAAGATTAGATCTCTGTGTGTTGTTGGTTTGGCGTAGTGGCATGTCTTGGATTCGAGGTCGAATCCTGTTGAAGGGGGGGAGAGTGTGACACCACGGAGTGTCGTAACCTTATAAAATGTGAATGTTGAGGGCAAAAACATTATGGAATGTGGAATTGGAGGTTGAAACCATACGGTATGAGGTTTATTCGCGTTTCCGGGCTGTTTTCGGTAGTTTGGGCCTCTCTGGGGGAGTTCGGGCCCAAGGAGGATGTGTTGTGGGCCTTGGTGGGAGGATTTTTGGGCCCATGAGGGAGGGGGAGGCAGGTTATCCTGCCTTGGGGGCATCCTCCCCGTCAACCCTAGCCGCCTCTACCTCTTCCCCATGCGCCTACACCTCTCCCCCATGCGCCTCCACCTCTCCCCCATGCGCCTCCACCTCTCCCCTCTCCTATCCACCCCCTTGCTGCCCTAGGGGAGATCCCCACCTCTCCACCCTGCTTTCCTCTCCGTTGGGAGGCTCCGCGACGAGGAGATCCGGCGGAATCGGCGCGAGAAAGGAGATTGCGCGAACCGGGAGAAGATCCGTTGGGTTTTCGTTCGTCGGGCAAAGGTATTGCCACGGGGATTCTTGGGGTTGGTATAGGATCTCTTATAAGGGTTAATATCATATTTTTAGATCAATTGGCGGTACTGGAATTGAGTAGATTAGATAAAATCTAGAAGTTGCCACGTTCTCTGTTTCGGGCAGCATGAGCAGTCGACCTAGGGTTTGGGTTTTCGCCAATGTAGAGTAGGATTTTGGTCGGCCTCCTGTTTAAGAAGTTGTAGGTAACTTCAATACCTTTCAGTGGGTATAAACAACGTCCAATTCTGCCCAGCCGTTTGAAAGTTATGCTCGTTTTACCGAACGTATTAAAATCTGTGACGTGATTGGAACAGATCACGGTATTCTGTAGATTAAACCACTTTATAATCCGAATAAGTCTTTACATATACTTAGAAAAAGTTAGGAAATTTCCTAAGCTACGCGAGGATTTACTCGTTTATTCGATTCGGAGTCTTATAAATCGAGTTATGCCTTTTGGAAGGCTGTTGTCCCGACGGGACAGAACCTCTGTTTTTGGGTTTTGCGAGTAGTTGCGATGTCGGGGTAGAAGAGGGTTTGCGTACTGTTTTGTGGACATGATTGTGACTGTGTGGTACATATGTGCAGGTGGTATGACCCCGGGAGTGCCTTCTACTTCTCGCCAATCCGTCGCCCATGGTTGAGGCAAGTGTATTGGAATGGGTAGCGGGTTGTAGTTTGCTAGATTGGTTGAGATTGAAATTTAATTTATGATATGTACACATGCCATGCCTTAATGATTGCCAATGATATGATGAATATGCTTATTATGTTATGATGCCATGTGTTAATGTACAAGTTATTTATGATGTTGGCATGTTTGCATACATGGCATGATACATGGCCCGGGCGGTGCGAAAGTCATAACTAGTCCGTGGAAGGTCGGTGAGAAAGTTATGACTATTCCGGAGAGCCAATGAGTAAGTCCTACATCGTGATTCCATCCACCGCGGTGCATGGAAGCGAGGAGTAGGAACCCTCCATCTTCGGGATGGAAGGGGGGAGAGGGTGCACACCGACGGGTGTGTACTCAACCATATCGGTATGAGTTTTCAGGAGATATGTGCATCGCATCGCATCGCATTGCATTGCATTATATGAGGATGTTATATGATGATGATATATGATGATGTCAATGACATGCTTATGCTATGAATATGAGATGTGTATGATGTTGTATGTGAAAAGTGGTGATGAAGGTATTAGAATGTATTTTCTTGTTCCATTGCAATATGCTTGCTGAGTGATGAACTCACGCTTGTGTTTATGTTGTTTTTCTTAGGTACCATGAAACCGGCCTTCGGGAAAGGGAGCTAGTCATACGTCATCACTTAGCATCATACATATAAACATGGACATGTTCCTTCCTTTAATTGTGATGGTTAATTTGTGTGCTTGGTTTCCTCATTTACCTCGTTTGGCTCATGAGATGGTTGGAATCTTCATTCTAGGCTTAAACTACTGCTAGAACCCTTATTATTGATGATTTAGATGTCATTCTTTATACTATATCCTGTGATCATATTGTTGTTGCTTCAATTCATGGAAAAACAAAGGAGATGCTGCCGAAATTTTCGGTTCTAGCATTTACTCCTTTGCTGTAATTTATCTTAATTTATGCTATTTAGATGTTGTTTAGCCTATGTTTGGTAGCATTCGAGCATATTAAATGCCGGGGTGTTATAGTAATGTGCATGTTATTATCAAATCTCTTAATCCGGAGTTCGTGCAGGTTTGGTGTCCCGTACGAACAGAAGGAAAATGGGGTGTCCATGACTTGGTTGCGTACATTGTAGGGGTACAACCCCTGCTCACCTGATGCCGATGAAGATACAGTGATGTGCCACTACGAGGTCTACCTGTACTACTTGCTGGGTGGTGTGATGTTCACGTCCACCGCAAGAGACCTGATCTTCCCGCACATTGTGTCGATTGCTCGTCAATTGGCCAGTGACCCTGATGACATCCCGGCCTACAGCTGGGGATCTGCGGTCCTGGCGGACACGTCTCGTGGATTGTGCGATGCATGCCATCACCATAATTACAGGGGCACTATTACCGGATGCCTGCAACTCCTTCAGATGTGGAGTTGGGAGTACCTTCCGATCTCTCGGCCAGAGATCCGTATTCAATATTACCCAGTTGCCGTCTACGCTGCCATGCTAGATCTCAATCGGCCTAAAATGGGGTACCGTTGGATGCACACACGACTTCGATGGTCGCCGAACGGTGACCACTTGAGCTACACGCGTGTTGTCGCCGATCTAGACCTGCTGACCGCAGCACATGTGAACTGTGATCCTTGGTCTCCGCAAAGAGCTGCAGAGATTGCGACGGACACCCAAATATCTAGCTGGTGCACGGTGGACTACCCCCTGTGGATGACCACATGCTTCCTACTCTACATTAACGCCGTAGAGGTGTACACGTCCGAATGGATCCAGAGGCAGTTCGGTTTCCGCCAGATAGTCCCAGTTCCACCACCGCGGGACGCCGGGAGATCTCTCGGGTATGCATTTACTTATTTTCATTATTTGCCCTATCTATGCAAATTTGACAATGTAACGTCCTTGCATTTATAGGAGAAGCGCAAAGGGCAGTGCGGCCGCAGTGGACTAGAGCAACGTCTATGCCACCCACATTATGCGGTCGAACGACAGTGCATTTCAGGAGGTTGTCTTACCCTCTGGGCCATACGACCCCCAGGAATATGACAACTACCTGACATGGTACCATCCGCGCA
Source organism: Rhipidocladum racemiflorum (assembly GCA_036346355.1). Lineage (NCBI taxonomy): Eukaryota > Viridiplantae > Streptophyta > Magnoliopsida > Poales > Poaceae > Rhipidocladum > Rhipidocladum racemiflorum. The sequence goes on from CM070582.1 coordinate 21,270,523, forward strand.
CGCGCACCACATTGCTCAGCAACGAGGTCGACGAACGAGCAATGACCTATCCTAAGGACCGATCTCGACAAGTCCACATTTTGGTACTAAATATAGTGCAATAATGTCCTCCGTAAATTTCTTAACCCAAGTTCTAATACCCCAGTAATGCTATGAAGACGCAGGAGGCATCCGAGCTGTATACCGAAGCGGACCGACTTGCGGGGCAAACTGAAGGCACCTCTAGCTCCTCATCAGTAACAAATCAGATGAGAAGGTGTGAGGACCCCCTCTTCCTATACCGTACTGTACGCCGTCTACTGTAGCGTATAGCACCGTATAGCAACAGGAAGCCTCGACACCGAAGATCTGAACCTAAAAATTCGATCGACGGGATCGAACCCTTAGCCGGACCGGTGCTCAGACGCATCCGATCTTGGATCCTGGATCAAGAGCCCAAGATCGCGTACCAACAACACGAGTACCAAGGCACGGAAGGATAAACTACGATAATTTACATAACTGGGTGTAAACCTTGAACAAGAGTATTACGAAACCAAAAGAAGTAAAGCGGCAATGAAACAAAAGAAAGACAACCAGCGGTGGCCCGACCACCCCATGCTACCGATCGAGGGAGGGACTACGGCCGCAACACTCGCAAAAAAGGGGCTCGCCATCATCCGGGACATCATCATTACCTTCCTCTGTGGAAAAAGGGTTAGCAGCAACGATGAGTACACGTATGTACTCGCAAGACTTTAGTGTATGGAAATATAAATAAATGCAGGCTGATTCATCGGGATAAAGCTTCTACACTGGGTTAATTGCAGAAAGCTGGATTTAAAACAGTTCATCGAAAAGTAATACATAATTTGAAAGACAGCAGTTTGAATAAAACATATTTACAGTGTATGTAACAACTGAGCTCCACAGCTGCCACCATCCATGGTCGCCCGGGATACGAATCGACATCCATACATACTCATAATCCCATCGAGAATCATATACATATATCCACAATTCCATCAAGTACCATTCCACCACATACTTTATACCGACTCCGAAATAGATTTTCATTTTCAAAACCAAACCAAATCTCTATACTTGATATGATTAGAGAAGATTGCTCATAACCGTGAGCACGGCTAATCGATTAGAATTATTTGATACTCTGCAGAGTTTGCGCACTTTACCCAAACACAACTCAGACTTGCATCCCTGTCATCCAGGGTACACGCGATACACGAGGTATCCGATATACAAGAATGATCTATTCTTTCCCATCGTTGAGGTTATAGCCACACCCCAAAGACCGGTGGCGACAAATCCACTACTATGGCGATAAGAGGCCAACCACCACTCAGGCGGCCACGGAATACTCATCGTGACGACGGCGAATTGTTGGCCGCGGCATTACCCCATAGCAAGGCGTACACCGTTGTATCAACAAACATGAACTGGAGCGATTCCCTGCTGCAAAGTGCAAGCGCACACACGGCGCATACTGGCGGGTCGTGAGGACACACACCGCGCTTGATCGCTCAACACAGGAAAAGGTCCACTCTTCGGCCTACCAACAGGCATGGCTACCCCTCACACTTCAAGTACTAGAATAGGCTGCCCCATCCCAGCATTGCGCGGTTGCACGGTGTTCAATTCAAAACCGTCACAAGTTCGGTCCTTATATTTTTGCCTAGTGACTCAAGCGGGGAACTCCACTTAACTCGCCAACCAATCACCACCATGTTTAACTAGCACATATTATACCTCCCGCCAAGTCTAATTACCAACTAGACACTTCACATTTTTACCAATATACCTTTACGATTCACATTTCCAAAACTTTTCCAAAACCAATTACATTTATCATAATTTTGAGCATTTGGTAAGGACTGACTTTGCTCACCTCTATTGCAGAGTCTAAGCGTATGCAATTACTAAATCGTTTATACCTAAGTGACATTTTATTAAATTGTCTAACCCTACTAAGGTTATCAATGATCTCAGGGAATTAAATTGAGGGAAACCACCAAATCAGGGTATATCTACCATTCCCACAAACTAGCAATTTACTGAATATAAACAATGCATATGGTTTGAGAAATCAAAGTAGACATCGTGAAATATAGGTTTCAAGATGGTCAAAGGAGGTGCTTGCCTTGTTGTTGCACTTCGGTGATGTCCGGATGATGCTCGGGTTGTTCGAGGCGAAGCCCGACTCGCTAGCCTCTAATCGGTCAAAGCAACAAAAACGACAGAAAGAAATACAACTTAGCAAAAGAAAGTTTTAAATGCACCATGAAGTGCATGCAATACACAAGAATGAAGTACAACCAAGAAACCCTGAAGAAACGACGCACTCGGACAACACAACACGACCGGACAGAACAGCCTAACTCCGGACAGTCCGGATAGGCCGGACACTCCGGACCGTTTCGTCCGGATACTCCGGACAATCCGGACACTCCGGACCATATGCCCGGATACTCCGGTCCTAGGGCATTTGGTCCAACTCGACGAGGAGACGGAGACCTTACCACTTCCTACAACTTCACCGCGACCCGATCTACGACTTTCGTACACCTAGCGAACCGGAAGGAGCTCCGAGCTAGCCGATTCTACGAGAAAACGTCGCTAACCCGCCAAACCTCTAACTCACACCAACAACTTCTTAAATCAACACTACTACTACCCGATCTACCACTCTAGCATACCACATTCACTAATCCAAATCCCATTTTCAACCCTAGAACCACTACACCCAAAACCCTAGAATCCAAGTTCAACCCTAGCCTCCCAAATCCAAACCTAAGTCCTAATCCCACCATGAACGACTCTAGAACCCAAGAATCCCGCGAATCAAACCCTAAGAGAAAAGCTTACCTCCAAGGAAGATGGAGGAGGAGCAACGCCGGGTGGAGGATGGGGAATGACGGCTTGGGGAGGAGCACACCGAGATGGAGGAGTCACCGGGGAGGGTCACCGGCCGGTGGCTCGCTGGAGAGGAGCTCGGGGTGGTGGAGAGAACACCAAGGAAGTGGGGAAACCAAAGTAGAAGAAGAAAGAATGGAAGGGAGCCACGAAATGGGACTTTTATACAAAACCCCACGCCAATACCGGACTCTCCGGACTCAACCCGGAGACTCCGGGTTGGGGTCTTCGGTAACACTAACCCGGACACTCCGGACATTGGTCCGGACACTCCGGGTTGGAGCGCTCGGCCAGCCCAATCCGGATACTCCGGACTTTGTCCGGACATTCCGGGTTGGATCCGGATACTCCGAGTGTGGATCCGGATACTCCGGACATCCCAGAACTTTTGAACTTGGGCCTTGACGGCTAAAGCTTCCAGGGTTGATTACTAATTGTTCCAAAGTATTTGGAAGTTAATAGGGTCACAGGCACTTGCCCAACCTAATTCGAATTTACTTATGAGCGAAATTACTTAAGTTGAAGGGTTCTTTCTGATCCCAAGCAAGTATGTTCACTCAAGACACGAAAATACACAAGCACAGTGTATTATTGAACAGCGTTTGAGTACAAATGTACAGTGGCTTGAGTATAGAAATACTCGGGATATTACAGTCTACCCCCCTTACAAAAATCTCGTCCTCGAGATTGCTAATTCTCTCGAAGAAATTCGGGGTATTCTGCCTGAATATGGTCTTCACGCTCCCACGTGGCTTCATCTTACGAATGGTTGCTCCATGGACCTTGAGCATCTTGATAACCTGATCGCGAGTGTGACGCTCACTGTCTCGAGAATACGGACTGGATACTCTCGATACGAAAGATCAGGCTGCAAATCAAGATGGTCCAATTGGGTAACTTCCGATGGAACCCGAAGACTCTTCTTCAATTGGGACACGTGGAACACATCGTGAATGTCCGAAAGATGTGGCGGTAGCTCGCCGATAAGCCACAACACCAACCTTCTCAAAAATCCGGAACGGACCGATGTATCGCGGGGCTAGCTTCCCGCGGACTTGAAATCTGCGAGTACCGCGGAGTGGTGAGACCTTGAGATAAACAAAGTCACCCACCTCGAAACTCAACTCGCGGCGTCGACGATCAGCATAGCTCTTCTGACGAGACTGAGCTTCTCTCAGCCGGTCTCGAATCAAGCTAACTTGCCTTTCAGCCTCTTCAATCATGGCTGGCCCGAAGAATTGCCTCTCACCAACCTCGGACCAAAACAGTGGTGTTCGCACTTCTTGCCATAAAGAGCCTCGAAGGCTTACATCTCAAGACCGACTTGATGACTGTTGTTGTAGGAGAACTCAGCAAATGGCAAGCATTTCTCCCACGACTTGTCAGTAGCACACACAAGCCCTTAGCATGTCTTCAAGGATTTGGTTTGCCCTTTCCGTCTGTCCGTCGCTTTGGGGATGGTAAGCTATCAAGGATAGCTTAGTGCCAAGAATGGACTGCAAACCCTCCCAAAATCTAGAGGTGAACTGCGAACCACGGTCAGAGATTATGACTTTTGGAACTCCATGGAGCCGAACAATATTCTGCAAATAGAGTTCCGCTAGCTTGGCTCTGAATAGGTGGTATGAACTGGAATGAAATGAGCTACCTTGGTCGACGGTCAATGATCACCCAAATAGAGTCGTGACCGGTGGAGGACCTTGGTAGACCGGTAATGAAATCCATCCCAATCTCTTCCCACTTCCACTCAGGGATCTGCAATGGCTGAAGTAATCCGGCTGGCCTTTGATGTTCAGCCTTGACACGCCGCACACATCACAATGCGCCACATGAGCCGCGATCTCCTTCTTCATACCTGGCCACTGTAATTGCTGCGAAGGTCTTGATACATCTTGGTGCTGCCAGATGGACAGAGAGAGGAGTATCATGAGCTTCGACAGGATCAACCCCTTGATCTCAACATTATCGAGGACATACACTGCTGCCCATGCAAGATCAGCCCATTGGACTTCACGAGAAAAACACGGAGATGCGCCATTTTCGATCAAGCGGCGTCTAATCTCAATCACAAGATCATCTTGTAGTTGAGCTGCTGAATCTGAGACTCTAGAGTGGGTTGTACGGCTAAAGCGTAAACGTAACCATACTCAACCACTTCTAGATTGAGCTTGAAACTCTTCAACCCCGAGATCGGCCAATGACACCCAAGGCATTCACTGTGTGCAGCTTGCATCGAGGGCATCTGCAACCACATTTGCCTTGCCAGGATGGTAATGAATACCCGGATCATAGTCTTTGATCAGCTCTAGCCATCGACGCTGTCTCAAATTTAGATCTGGCTGCGAAAAGAAGTACTTTAAGCTTTTGTGGTCGGTGTAGATCTCACATCTGTTTCCTATGAGATAATGTCGCCACGGCTTGAGAGCATGAACAACGGTGCAAGCTCCAAATCATGCGTCGGGTAATTGGCTTCATGAGGCTTTAGCCGTCGAGAAGCATAAGCAACCACTTTGCCCTCTGCATCAACACACAACCAAGTCCAAGACGGATGCATCACAATAGACATCGAAGTTCTTGTGAATGTCGGGAAGGACCAACACCGTGCGATGGTGAGTCTATTCTTCACTCTGAAAACTGGACTCACAACCAGGTGACCACTCATATTTCTTCTCCTTCTTGAGTAGCGCCGACAATGGTTTAGCAATTTTGGAGAAATTCTCGATAAACCGCGATAGTATCCGGCAAGACCGAGAAAACTCCGAATCTCGGGGACATTGCGGGCTGCTCCCAATTGAGTACGTCTTGTATCTTACGTGGATCAATGCTACCCCACCTTCCGACAGACATGCCCCGGAAACTCCACTTGCTTGAGCCGTAACTCACACTTACCGAATTTGGCATACAATCGATGCTCGCGAAGCTTGCTAAGCACCATATGCAAGTGAAGTGCGTGCTCATCATCATCCTTAGAGTATATGAGGATGTCATCAATGAACACCACCACAAATCTATCAAGGAACTCCATGAAGACTTTGTTCATCGATTCATGAAGGTGGGTGGTGCATTGGTGAGGCCAAACGAAACAACTGTGTGTACTCGTCAGGCATCAGTAGCGAGTGGTGAATGCGGTCTTCACGATATCCTCCGGACGGATCTTGAGCTGAAAATAGCCGGATCTCAAGTCTATTTTGGAGAAAACTCGAGCTCGCCTAATTGGTCAAACAAATCATCGATCCGAGGGAGAGGATACTTGTTCTTGGGACCTCATTCAACGACCATTAATCAACGCACATGCGAAGAGTGCCGCTTTTCTTCTTCACAAACAGAATCGGGCTGCCCCAGTGAGAAGAATCGGGACGAATGAACCCCTTCTCTAATCGCTCCTTGAGCCGAGTCTTCAACTCAATCAGCTCATCGACAGGCATCCTGTACGGACGCTTAGAAATTGGAGAAGTGCCAGGTAAGAGATCGATGATGAACTCCAAATCACGATCAGGTGGCAAACCTGGCAGCTCATCAGGGAACACATCAGGGTACTCACATATCACCGGCACTGATCGTCCCATAGCGGAAAGAGCACCGAGCAAGGGCCGCCGCTGGAGCAGAAGAAAAGGTAACAATGCCATCGTGGTTGACTAATGAAACGGATCTCCTGGCACAATCAATATGCCCTGATGCTTGGACAGCCACCATACCCTAATCACATCAAGACCTGACGTCTCAATGTTGATAAGATCACCCCGAAATTCTACCCCATTGATCTCAATTCTAACCCCTGGACTCACAAGCTCGGCAGTCAAAACAGATCCAGGCGAACGGATCAACAAGTACTTCTCGAGGTACGAAGAACAGACCTCATGCTGAACAACAAACTGTGAAGAAATAAAGGAATGCGACGCTCCAGAGTCAAATAATACTAAGGCGGGTACGGAATGAACAGATAACGTACCCAACACCACATCTGGAGCTGCTGCTGCCTCCTCTGCGGTGGCTACATTCAGGCGGCCATGGCCCGGAGCTGAAGCTGCACGGGAACCGGGGCGTCCTGATTGCCCACTCCCACGTCCACCAGATCGACTCACAGGGGACGGCCGGTGCACCTCGAAGCCGCTGTCGCCGCTGCTGCCGACAGCATCGCGGCGGGCCCTTTTCCGCCGCAGGAGAAGCAAGTGATATGGCCAAATGGATTACGGGACCCCAATCGCTGTCTTGGCGGCTAGGTGGATCGCACCGAACTCGGGCGTGGCGAGGAGGTAAGCCCTGAGACCTCTGAACTGGCGGCGCTGAAGGCTGGAAGCCAGACTGAGTGAAGGTGCGGGTCCTGGAAGGTCCGCCGCTGACTGGCCGCTGAGCTGCCCACTTGCGCTTGCGGCTCTCCATAAGCGCCTTGGCGCCATCCTCAATGCTAATGGCCTTGCCCACCAAGACCTGCAGGCTAGGAATGTCATGACCGGCGAGCTGGAAACGGATCTCCTCGGTGAGGTGCTCCTTGAACAATGTCACTCTCCTAGCCTCAGTGGTCACCTCATCAGCAACATAGCGTGACAAATGGTTGAAGCGGTGGAGGTAGTCCATCACTGCCATAGACCCCTGGCGAAGGTCGTAGAACTCCCGCTTCTTGATCTCGATCAAGCCCGCTGGAACATGGAAGGAGCGAAAGGCAGTCTTGAACTCTGCCCATGTGGTGACCTGATCTGCAGGGCGAACAGCCTTGAAGCTGCTCCACCACGAAGCTGCTGGTCCCTGGAGGTAGTAGGCGGTGTACTGAACCTTCTCCGCATCGGTGCAACCGACTAACTCCAACTTCCCCTCCATGTCGCTAAGCCAATCCTCTGCCTCCATCGGATCTGTAGCTGAAGAAAAGCTCGGCGGTCGAGTTCGCTGGAACTCCGACAACCGAGACTGCTGCTGCTGCGGCTGTTGCTGCCCCTGGACAGCCTGGACCATCAGCTCCATGAGCTGAGTCTGCCGCAACATGAGTGCAGCCATATCGGGAGCAGGAGGAGGTGGAGGGAGCTCCTCACTCTGGGCATGTAGCTGAGACTGAACCCCAGCTGACCCACCAGTAGGGACCCGCGACTGTTGGGCCCCTGCTCCCATCAGATCGCCACGCTCCCGAGATCATCAGGCTTTGAAGCGCCTGGCTATTCTCTTTAGGGAGGCATCATGAAATGCACAGTTGAGTCAACTAATCATGCAAATCAAGTGCATAATGATTGATCCCAAAGGATGCACTCATAAACACAAACACACTACAAGCATTCATTCAAAGAAGCATAAGAACCAATTCAAAAACCAACTCAGGGAAACGACAAATAACCCCTAATTACAACCACAAACATCTATCCTTAACCCATTCTTAGCTAAAACCGCATTCCTCTTAATCCTTTTGAACAAGATAGAAGAAGGAAACAAATTTTTGAAATTTGGATTAAGATCAGATTCATTTTGAAGAGTAGATAAGCGAAAAGCTATAGAATGGACAAGAATAGCATTCTACACTTTGAAAATAGAGTTTTGTACTTCAAAATAAATTTTGAGAAGAAAAATCTGTCCCTAAGTCTAACGTCCAGGCTAACTAAGTCCTCCTGCAGAACCTGGCTCTGATACCAACGCTGTGAGGACCCCCTCTTCCTATACCGCATCAGACGCCGCTCATCAGAGCGTATAGCACCGTATAGCAACAGGAAGCCTCGACACCGAAGATCTGAACCTAAAATTCGATCGACGGATCGAACCCTTAACCGGACCCGGTGCGTGTCGCATCGATCTGGATCCCTGGATCAAGAGCCCGATCGCTGCGTACCAACAACACGAGTACCAAGGCACGGAAGGATAAACTACGATAATTTACATAACTGGGTGTAAACCTTGAACAAGAGTATTACAGAAACCAAAAGAAGTAAAGCGACAGCGGAAACAAAAGAAAGACAACCAGCGCAGCTGGCCTGACCACCCCACAGGCTACTGACTGGAGGGAGGGACTACGAAGCCGCAACACTCGAGTATAAGGGGCTCGCCATCATCCGTGACATCATCATTACCTTCCTCTGTGGAAAAAGGGTTAGCAGCAACGATGAGTACACGTATGTACTCGCAAGACTTTAGTGTATGGAAATATAAATAAATGCAGGCTGATTCATCGGGATAAAGCTTCTACACTGGGTTAATTGCAGAAAGCTGGATTTAAAACAGTTCATCGAAAAGTAATACATAATTTGAAAGACAGCAGTTTGAATAAAACATATTTACAGTGTATGTAACAATCGAGCTCCACAATTGCCACCATCCATGGTCGCGAATCGATACGAATCGACATCCATACATACTCATAATCCCATCGAGAATCATATACACATATCCACAATTCCATCAAGTACCATTCCACCACATACTTTATACCGACTCCGAAATAGATTTTCATTTTCAAAACCAAACCAAATCTCTATACTTGATATGATTAGAGAAGATTGCTCATAACCGTGAGCACGGCTAATCGATTAGAATTATTTGATACTCTGCAGAGTTTGCGCACTTTACCCAAACACAACTCGACTTGCATCCTCGTCATCCAGGGTACACGCGATACACGAGGTATCCGATATACAAGAATGATCTATTCTTTCCCATCGTTGAGGTTATAGCCACACCCGGCACCGGTGGACGACAAATCCACTACTATGGCGATAAGAGGCCAACCACCACTCAGGCGGCCACGGAATACTCATCGTGACGACGGCGAATTGTTGGCCGCGGCATTACCCCATAGCAAGGCGTACACCGTTGTATCAACAAACATGAACTGGAGCGATTCCTCGCTGCAAAAGTACAAGCGCACACACGAAGGCGCATACGGGTCGTGAGGACACACACACCGCGCTTGATCAAGCTCAACACAGGAAAAGGTCCACTCTTCGGCCTACCAACAGGCATGGCTACCCCCTCACACTTCAAGTACTAGAATAGGCTGCCCCATCCCAGCATTGCGCGGTTGCACGGTGTTCAATTCAAAAACCGTCACAAGTTCGGTCCTTATATTTTTGCCTAGTGACTCAAGCGGGGAACTCCACTTAACTCGCCAACCAATCACCACCATGTTTAACTAGCACATATTATACCTCCCGCCAAGTCTAATTACCAACTAGACACTTCACATTTTTACCAATATACCTTTACGATTCACATTTCCAAAACTTTTCCAAAACCAATTACATTTATCATAATTTTGAGCATTTGGTAAGGACTGACTTTGCTCACCTCTATTGCAGAGTCTAAGCGTATGCAATTACTAAATCGTTTATACCTAAGTGACATTTTATTAAATTGTCTAACCCTACTAAGGTTATCAATGATCTCAGGGAATTAAATTGAGGGAAACCACCAAATCAGGGTATATCTACCATTCCCACAAACTAGCAATTTACTGAATATAAACAATGCATATGGTTTGAGAAATCAAAGTAGACATCGTGAAATATAGGTTTCAAGATGGTCAAAGGAGGTGCTTGCCTTGTTGTTGCACTTCGGTGATGTCCGGGATGATGCTCGGGTTGTTCGAGGCGAAGCCCGACTCGCTAGCCTCTAATCGGTCAAAGCAACAAAAGCAGCGATGAAAGAAATACAACTTAGCAAAAGAAAGTTTTAAATGCACCATGAAGTGCATGCAATACACAAGAATGAAGTACAACCAAGAAACCCTCAAGAAAGCAGCGACTTTCGGACAACACAACACGGCCGGACAGAAACGGCCCTAACCCGGACGATCGGGTTTTGCATCCGGACAGTCCGGATAGGCGGACACTCGGACCGTTTCGTCCGGATACTCGGACAATCCGGACACTCGGACCATATGCCCGGATACTCCGGTCCTAGGGCATTTGGTCCAACTCGACGAGGAGACGGAGACCTTACCACTTCCTACAACTTCACCGCGACCCGATCTACGACTTTCGTACACCTAGCGAACCGGAAGGAGCTCCGAGCTAGCCGATTCTACGAGAAAACGTCGCTAACCCGCCAAACCTCTAACTCACACCAACAACTTCTTAAATCAACACTACTACTACCCGATCTACCACTCTAGCATACCACATTCACTAATCCAAATCCCATTTTCAACCCTAGAACCACTACACCCAAAACCCTAGAATCCAAGTTCAACCCTAGCCTCCCAAATCCAAACCTAAGTCCTAATCCCACCATGAACGACTCTAGAACCCAAGAATCCCGCGAATCAAACCCTAAGAGAAAAGCTTACCTCCAAGGAAGATGGAGGAGGAGCAACGCCGGGTGGAGGATGGGGAATGACGGCTTGGGGAGGAGCACACCGAGATGGAGGAGTCACCGGGGAGGGTCACCTGCCGGTGGCTCGCTGGAGAGGAGCTCGGGGTGGTGGAGAGAACACCAAGGAAGTGGGGAAACCAAAGTAGAAGAAGAAAGAATGGAAGGGAGCCACGAAATGGGACTTGTATACAAAACCCCACGCCAATACCGGACTCTCGGACTCAACCCGAGACTCGGGTTGGGGTCTTGATAACACTAACCCGGACACTCCGGACATTGGTCCGACACTCGGGTTGGAGCGCTTCGGCCAGCCCAATCCGGATACTCGGACTTTGTCCGGACATTCCGGGTTGGATCCGGATACTCCGAGTGTGGATCCGGATACTCCGGACATCCCAGAACTTTTGAACTTGGGCCTTGACGGCTAAAGCTTCCAGGGTTGATTACTAATTGTTCCAAAGTATTTGGAAGTTAATAGGGTCACAGGCACTTGCCCAACCTAATTCGAATTTACTTATGAGCGAAATTACTTAAGTTGAAGGGTTCTTTCTGATCCCAAGCAAGTATGTTCACTCAAGACACGAAAATACACAAGCACAGTGTATTATTGAACAGCGTTTGAGTACAAATGTACAGTGGCTTGAGTATAGAAATACTCGGGATATTACAGAAGGTACCTTGCATCCAGGGGGCACGAATCATGTCCGCTGTCCGTGGCCTTGGAGGATGGTCACGGACACACGGCCGTAGCTACGGCTCATCTCCCATGGAACCTACCGCTAGCTCACAGCCGAGGCGATCCTGCACTATCCGTCCGTCCAGTGCTGAGGTAGCCGATGTCGCTCGATGTGCATCCATGTCCCATGCACCGAGCCATTCATCGCGACGTCATGCCGCCCCACCTGTTGAAGTACCAGCTGACGAAAGACCGGGTCCTTCACAACATGAGGACATGCCCGGTCCTTCCAGTTGTCACCCTCCCACAGGTATGCCCCACGTATCAAAGTCCTTTGGGGCAGAGGTCACTTCCACACCACATTGGAGCGGGCCCAAAGTTTTTGACGAGGACTTCTTCAATGCGCCTACCTTCACAGGCCTACTAGGCATGCAGCTACCGGGGCCTCCGCACCAGGCGGGGACCTCACAAACATCGACATACGTACACCATACAGCTCCCTTAGGGACTGTTGATCCACGTGCGTGGTTCAACGCAATCTCCGCGAGCGGAGGAGGATACTCTGTCGCAATGGGCCCCCCTCCCCAAGACGAGGATTTGGATGTACCAGCAGGCACGGGGAGGTTGGGTCCATCACAAGCCGCGGAACGAAGGGAGATACGTCCACAAGTGGTGTTTAACCCTGAGGACGAGATTAGAAGGCAGGCTCAACGGCAGAGAGGGAGACGGTGAAGCTTGAAGCTTATAGATTTGTGCTCAATGGCGGAGAGGGAGACGGTGACGCTTCAAGCTTATCGGTTTGTTCTCAATGGCGGAGAGGGAGACGGTGACGCGTCAAGGCTATAGTTGCATTATTGGACTTTCAATCTAATGTTTCATTGTAATGTTTTACTCTAATGTTTGAACACTTTGATCCTTCATGGGGGAAGTGATAGTGAAGGCAGTACCAGAGAGGGTCATAGATGGAGATCGAGGTTTCCGAAAAGCTTTGTTATGATCACTCATTCGCATACTCTTGTATGGCGATTCGCGGCTGACGTGGTGAGTTGATTATATCTTGTGGGAAAAGTGTACAACCTCTGCAGAGTGTGTCAAAACTATTCGAATAGCCGAGTCCACGGAACTGGACAACGCTCAGGGATTACAGTCAAGGGTTAGATTTTCGAAAATAAAATGTGGAAAGGGTGGTTGTAGGCCAGAGATAACTGCTAAAGTGATTTAGGGCTTTGTGCCAAACTGTTTGGAAAAGATATTGATAACTTATTGTATAATATGGTTTTACTGCTTTTTGAAGCTATTAAGATTATTTAATCAAAGCAAAATGCTGCTTGGTACAAATTAACCACTTAAGCCATTCCTTTGGAAGATGCCATGCATATACTAATAGAACTGCACCTCTGTGCATGACTTGCTGAGTATGTTGTATACTCACCCTTGCTTTCAACACAATCATCAGTTGAGGAGAAGACTACAACTTCAAAGGAGAAGAAGTTCCGCGAGGAGGCAAATATCGAGGAGTTGAACCTTGTGAGTTGCCTGGGGCATATTGATGGGAGTCACCGACGTTCTTCGTTCCGCTGCTGATTATTTACTTTTGTTATTGTAAGCCTAGCGTGGCAGACTATTTGTAAGTTGGCCTCAAGGTCTTGCAACTAGTTTATATAATGTTTGAAGTACTTTATTATTAATTCCGCTGTGTATGATTGTGGTACTTCATCCTTGTTATTACTGTGTGCGCTAGCGTGATCCTGGACTAGTGCAGAATACATAGAGGGTCCGGATTTGCAGATTCGGGTCCCGACAGAGGTGGTATCAGAGCCATACTGACTGTAGGTCTTGACCCTAAATAGATTGGCCATCTTTAGGAGCTTCAAAATTATTTTCTAAAAGAGAAAATTTAACTTGAAAGAATAATAAGTTCTTATCTTATTCTTCTATTCTCTCCTCTTTGCTGAAACTTCTATCTTCCCTTCGGTTTAAATGGAAATCTTACCTGAGTCATTCTGAATAGTCAACAATGTTGCATACTTAAGGAGAAAGTACTAGGTATCGCTGCTAACTTTGAAGATCGTGAAGCAAGGAATCATCGAGCTCAAGGAGAAGTGGATCGATGAAGTGTTCCTGAAGCTTGAAGAACCAGTGCTTTAGTAGTCGGTTGAGACTCATGTGTGAGAGTCGTGTCTCTTAAGATAGAGAGTTACCCTTTTAGACGTTATGTTATTGTGTGCTTAGGTTAATTTGGTTCTTCGTTGATTGCTGGGTGTGCAGTATACGTTGCATAGCTTTTAGGCTTTTGTAAGCAACCATACCAAGTTATTAATAATAGTTGTGTGTTTAAGTTTTTGGATTAAACCTGTTTCCCTGCACTAGGATTCTTGAACCTTACCTTACCTCTGCTCTCCTCTCTCAACTAAACCTTGGTGTGTCAACAGATGGAAGGGATCAACCACACCAGTGTTCCTAAAGCAGTTCAAGTCAATACAGTTGCTGCTACCGTTGCCAATGATAAAGCAGAGACAAACAAGCAGCTATCTACCGTACCGATAGTAACTAATCAGAACTTGGATCAGTTTCTCATCGCTCAAACTCAGCTTATGCAGATGGTGAGGCAACGGATGGAAACTAATGGTGCTAAAATCAATACCCCTGCAACTGTAGACACAACAGCGTGTCCACAACCAAAGTTCTTCTTGTTCATGAAGACTAAACCACCCCCATTTGATGGATCAGCCACTCCTAGAGATGCAGAAATTTGGCTTCGCATCATAGAAGAGAAGCTAGCTTTGGTGCAATGTGAAGACAAAGAAAAAGTTCCCTATGCTACGTGCCAGTTAGAAGGAAATGCACTAGCTTGGTGGACAAATTTCTACGCCACTTTTGAGGATGGATATACCATCACTTGGAAGGAGTTTGCCATCGCCTTTCGTCGATGCTTCACTTCGCTAAAAGACAGTGGAACTATAGTAAGACCAAGGACGAATAGTAACCCCGCACCCGACGCCATACCTGGGCGTTGTTCTTTGAAGTGTTGTCAATCAAACAAATCAGAAGATCGTGCATGCATCCGTTGTGGAGAAATAGGACACACTGCTGATGAACATGTAATTAATTGTTCTAGCTGTGAAGGGAGTCACTTACCGGGAGAATGCCCCATGAACAATATCACATGCTATCTTTGTGAAGGCCAAGATCATTGTCCAGCTCAATGCCCCCTGGATTCATTAGTGACCGCTGTGAGTCGGCGTCAGCGAGAGGATTTTCGAGCCGTCATTGCTCAAGATTTAGCAGGGAGAGAAGGACTATCATCCGCATCTTCTGTGCCATGTGAAGAAATGAAGAAGACACATGTTAACCTTACAGTCTACCTCAAGAAGCAGTGATACTTGGTCACCATGGAATTGTTTTCTATGTGGTGAAAAAGGCCATTGGGCTAGAGAATTTCCCCTCAATCCAGCAAGACAACCCAAACATTCCTACCACAACTGTGGTGAGTTAGGTCATTTTGTTAAGGAATGTCCCTAGAAAGATCAACCAATTTCTGAAGTCCTGATTATTCCAGAAATTGGTTCAGGTAAGTTTATAACACCAAGAGTGAGTGGTAATACCATGGAAGCAACTCGCTCAAGGAGTCGGTTGAAGCAAGAAGGGTTGGTTAATAAAACCCTTGTCCTCGGAGGTGAACTCAAGGAATTTGAGGACAACTGCAAGCGTTAGAAAACTTGTCAAGAAGGATCACCGCAACAGCGAGTGAGGAGTGCCCCTCAGCAACTCAATGATCATGCTGCTCAGACCTTATTCGAGACACTTTCACCTGTGCCTCACCCCGATAGACAGAGCTTCCAAATCACCACCCCGGTGAAAAGTTCTCAAGGAGGGAGCTTATTTGTCGGGACCCCGAATTTGCAAATCCGGACCCTCTGTGTATTCAGCACTAGTCCAGGAACGCGCTAGTGCACACAGTCTTAACGTCGGTAAATATCACAATCATACCATTCGATACTAATAAAGTACTTTAATTAAATAATCAAACTGGTTACCCGACCTTAAGGTCAAGTTACAAATGTACGCCACACAGGGCGAAACTTATTAAGAGAGAAATAATAGCAGCGGAAAATAAGATAACTTCGTGGCGCCATCCAGTATACCACAGGCAACTGACTGGGCTCGCTCCCTAAGTAGACGGTTCCTCGTGGATCTCCTCCTCCGAAGCTGGTGTAGTCTCCTCTTCAACTGGTGTTGTATTGTGGCAAGGGTGAGTACTTGGTACTCAGCAAGTCATGCACAGAATGCAAGCTAATATACTATATGCATGGCTTGGTACAAAGGAATAGCTTAAGGTATATTTGCAGTAAACATCATTTGACAAGTATCATAAGTAGATTCGAAAGCAGTAGAAACAAGTATAGCATAAATAACTTTTCAAGGAGTTTAATAAAACATCTTTCCCATCCTAATCCACATTTCCATCAACATCAGTATTACTCCAACCCAATCTTTCAAGTCCAAGTTATTTTTATGAAAGTCTAACCCTTGACTGTAAGCCCCGAGCGATGTCCAATACCGCGGACTCGGCTATTCGAATAGATTCTACACTCTGCAGAGGTTGTGCACTTTACCCACAAGATACAGTCAAACACCACAAAGGCGAATTCCCGTAACAAAGCCTTTCGGAAGCCTCAAACAACACAGGTGGTCCTCTCCGGTTCGTGCTCTACACCATCCCTTCCCTTAACCAAGGCGAAGTATGGGACCAACACACCGTTAGATGGGTATCTGGCCACAGCCACGATACGCTCCCCCGCACAATCACACAAACGGTGTAATTGACACCCTAAGGCTCCACAAGTGAGTCCTTAGCGACTTAGTCAACTAGGGCTGTCCCATTCGGCCATGTGGTTGCAAGTATGACTCGAGATCAAAGGCTTGCAAGGTTAAGTCCTTAGAGTGACCAGGGCAAGACTACCCAAGAACCAAATCAACATCCCCAATGCCACACCGCCCACCTGATTATTCTTGCCACATGCCCGATCGAAAACTATTTATCAAAAACCCCGCTTGATTACCATGCACCACGTGCTATCAACATCACATGATACCTTTCCAAAACAGGTTCAATATATCATTAAGTCAATATTAACATTTGATTGTCCAAAATCATGTCATGAGCACGTAGCAGGTCTAAGCAACATACTACATCGGTCTAAAACCCATGTTGGCAATTTGATTATGTCCAACTAGTAAACCACAACTAGGGTGACAAGGGGTCATGGCACATATTTAATTAATCAAGGTGTCATACAGCAAATTGGTATTTATCTAATCTCCCATATTTAAATAAAGTATTTTATAATTGAACTAGCATGCAATAATTTGAACCAAAATAGATTTCAAAATGGGATCAACATGGTCAAAGCATAACTTGCCTTCAAAGAGTAATTGTTCTTGGTCTTGAGTTGGATCCTGAGTCAACACTTCTCCTTCGAATCCTTCCGGCACTTCAACGTCTACTCGTAAAGCGTGCAAATAGCAATACACAAATAAACAATAGGCAAAAGCATCCCAAAACTCCAAATAAAATCCATAAACAGAGAGAATATAATTTTCTGGATTTTTAGGAACTGGAATCGTTCAAATCGGAGTTAAGATGCAAAAGTTATGATTTATTAACGCTTAAATAATCAATTAAATAATATTACAGAGAAAAAATTTAGTCCAAAAATTAAATAAAATTCATATTTAGGTAGATCTGAATTTTCTACAAATTTAGAAATTTGAATCACTCAAATCGGAGTTGAAACGCAAAAGTTATAAGCGTTTGAAGTTTTGAAATTCAAATCCATTATTAAATCGATTTATTAAATCATTTTCTTTTTCGGAAAATCAATTATTGCGTCGTGATGACACGCCGTCGGTTTCGATTGGTTGGTGGCGTCGGCGGTCCATGGGCTCGGCCACGGTTCGGCTCGGTCCACCGTGGACTCGGTCCACGCTCCATGTGTCGACAGCGGTGGGTCCTCTCGTGACGTCATCGGCGTCGGCGCCGCGACTGGGGTAGCCGCTGACAGGTGGGCCCTCTGACATGCGGGCCCCGCGTGTCAGAGACACACTCCACGCGCGGCGCTGACCGCGCTCAGGCTTCCCGCCACGTGGCGCAATCTCGGCCGTTGATTTGAAAATCAACGGCCCAGATTGGATCTGGCTAACGCGTTTGGAAAACATCTCCACTGATCTGGACCGTTCGATCTTGATCGGACGGTCAAGATCCAATCTAACGCTATAACGTGGTTCAAACTAAGCCGTTGGATCTAGATCCAACGGTTGAGATTAGATCTGGAGATTAACACGTGATCTTTACCGTGGACGAATCTGGACCGTACGATGAAGATCCGACGGTGGAGAAGCTTCGCGGGTCTGCGATGTCCACGGCGGAGCTCCGGCGGCCGGCGTTGAGAACGAAGACCACCCCGACGGCGTTTCGGGCACGCTTCGGCGAAGTGGGTGGTCTCTTCGGTTGCGTCTCGATGCGGGGGTTCCGGATCTGGGCTCCTTCTCGGCGGAAGACGACGGACGACGGTGGAAAACGGCGCAAACCGCGGCGGACGCTTCCTCCAACTACGGCGAGCTCGCGCGGGCTGACGGCGGCGGCTCAGGCGAGATGGCTTGGGGGTACGGGTGCGCAATGAAGCGGGCTTCACGAGGGCGGCGACGGCGCAATAAATAGGGGCCTCGGCGTCCGTGTAACGCTCGGAAACCGAGGTCGACACGGTTACGGCGGCGGAGTCCGGCGGCGGCACGGATTGGGTGACGTGGCGCGCCCACAGCCGTTGGATCGAGATCCAACGGTGCGTGGGTTTGGGTTCGGTCGGACTCGGGCGAGTTGGCTGGCTCGGTCGGGCTCGGGTCCGGCGACGTGGCTCAATCGTGGCCGTTGGATCTAGATCTAACGGTCACGCGGGTAGGGCTCGGCCGAGTGGGTTCGGTCGAGTCACGTGGCTCGGGTCGGACTCGAACTCGAGTCTGACTCGGGCTCGGTCGGATGAACAGTACTCGACCCGAGTTGAATTTCCAGCGATTTAATATTTAAAATAATTCCCAATAATTCATTTAATTCATTAAAAATAGCAAAATACTCAGAAAAATTCCAGAAAAATTCTGGAAAATATTTTAGAGCATTTAGGACTCAAATAAAATATTTCCAACAAAACTTTATTTGAAAATTTAATTTCTTTAATTATTTCAATATGGAATAAATTCAAATAAATTCCAAATAAATCCAAATAAATTCCAGAAAATTCCAAAAATTCACCAAAGTGCAAAATAGCATTCAATTTCATGAAAAGCAAAAATTGGGGTGTTACATTATTGCCTAGAGTTTGCTTTGTCTGTCACCAGCCAGGACATTTTGCTAACCACTGCCATAAGAAGAATGTGGTCACTGCAGATCGCATCAATCTCAGCTCTATCTCTACCAAGAATAGGGATTTGTCAGGAGGAAGCCAGCAGACGTCGTCCAGGCGTTGCTATTATTGCAATAAGCAAGGACACTACGCTAAAAGTTGTCCTAAGAGAAGTTGTGTTACACCTGCATGTTTCAATTCTACACATACCAGGACATCAATACCAGAAGCAAATTGCAAAACAAGTCGAGGTGGAGTTACGCCACCTATGCCAAAGGTTCAGATGAAGAAGAAGTGTGTGAATGAAGACTCCACTGAGGAAGTCCATGGCATAAATTTTCTTTAATCAATGTAATGTTCCATGCTTATGAGAGAGTGATTAGTTGAGAAACCTTTGTAAGAATTCTCTCGTTAAGGAAAAAAATTATAGATGTATGTTAGTATGCTGATATGTAAAGTTTTGAAGCAAGAGTATTAATAAAGATCGGATGTCTCCATATATCAGCTAATTATGAGTTGTGTGGAATGATAGCCATGGAGCTAGAACTTGAGGCTATGAGCACAGTGTGGTTGCATCGTATAAGCCACCGTTTTGTCGTGGTAAAGATAACATGAAAGTGAGCCTGAAGGTTCCTGTTTTGGGATAAATCTTCAGTGTGAGGAATCTCAAGTAATCGTAGTTTGGGATAGCCAGTTGATGGTCAATAGTGCAAAAGCTATTAGTCGAGAAGAAGTACTAATGATCGGTAAATACTCAGAAGTGCATCCATAAGACTTACTTGGTATGCCACCAGACAGACATAGCGAGTTGGTGATCAAATGGGTGCCGGTACTTTCCCAATAGCCAAGAAACCTTATCGGAGGACTACGTATATCTCAGAGTTACACCCCTCAAAGGAGATAGAATACTTCAAGCCAAAGGAAAGCTCTCACCAATATACATTGGTCCATTCAAGATTCTGAGTTGAAGAGGTGAAGATGCGTATCAGCTTGAGTTACCGCAATCGTTAGCAGGAGTACATGATGTATTCCATGTCCCATAGTTAAAGAAATGTCTGCGAGTACCTGAGGAACAAGCACCTCTGGAAGCCATCGATCTACAAGAAGATTTGACATATAAAGAACATCCCGTGAAGATTCTATATACCATGGACCGCGAAACAAGAAATAAATCAACCCGCTTTTGCATGGTACAGTGGAGCCATCACTCAAAAAGTGAAGCGACTTGGGAACGCGAAGAAGATCTGAAGAAGGAGTTTCCCGACCTATTCTCTAGTTAGTCTCGAATCTCGTGGACGAAATTCTGTTAAGGG
The DNA here is from genome assembly GCA_036346355.1 of Rhipidocladum racemiflorum. Taxonomy (NCBI): domain Eukaryota; kingdom Viridiplantae; phylum Streptophyta; class Magnoliopsida; order Poales; family Poaceae; genus Rhipidocladum; species Rhipidocladum racemiflorum. The sequence goes on from CM070582.1 coordinate 21,291,102, forward strand.
GAAGGTTTGTAACGTCCCCAAAATTTCTTCTAATTTATTTAGTGTGTTTCAGAGATTATTTGTAATTTTCAGAATTTACTTGGAAGCCTCGCGAGTAATTCGGATTCAAGTTTATTGAAATAATTACGTTAAATAACGATCATGTATTTTCGCATAAGCATAAAATTTAAAATTTTGGTTAGAATATAGGTAATTGGAAGACGAGAGTATTTCTTTCAAATATTTTCGAAAAACATATTATATAACTTAAATCGTTGATTTTACAAAAATCTGTATAGGTGTCTGATTCACTAAAAGATTTTTTACGAAAAATCTAAACGTTGAAAAATCGCGAAACCAACTTTGTTAACTCCCAAATAGTTCCTAGTATTTTAGAGGAATTTTCCAGATTTTTAGAACCTCTCTAGCTACTATTTTTTTCATCCTAAACACGTTTTAGAGACTGAATATGCGTATATGTGTATACATGTGTAATTGCACGATTGATTTGCCAGCCGTTTCCATTCATTTTTCCTTCCAGTCGTTTCCCCTCCTAGCACCCAGTTACTAGTATCTAGTCATATTCCAGCCTAGCTACTCATTTAAAGTACATACACATGCATGCATGTGCCTAGCTACACATACGTATACTTAGCTATTCATGTGTTCCAGCATGCACGTGGTGGAACTAAATTCCAGCCGTTTTTTCTACTTTCTTCATTCCATCAGTTCCCAGTCGTATTAAGTTCTCTATTGCTCCTTCCATCCGTTTCTAGTTGTACTAATTCCCTTCATTCACTACAGGAATCCGTCTTATTTTCGTCGGCCTAAAACCGACGAAAATACGATGAAAACCGACGAAACTAGCTATTTTCGACGGAATTATGTTGACGAAAATACATTTGTTTTCGTTGGCAACCGACGAAAATACATTTATTTTCGTCGGCCGGATCAGCTGACGAAAATAGTGGCTGTCTCCTGACGTGGCGTTTGTATTTTCGTCGGCGACGGCCAACGAAAATATTTGGACGCTATTTTTGTCAGCCATAGCCGACGAATATATCTGGCGTTATTTTCGTCGTCACTTTCTTCTATTTTCGTCAGTCGAGGCCGACGAAAATAATGTTTTTAAATTTAAAAAAAATATAAAAATACTATCACTTCTCAAAAATACTGAGATGGAGAACACAGTCGTCTAGACTGCTATCAGTACCCTCTAAGCACAAAAAAAATTGACACACAGTAACACACACATATAAAAAAATGTAAATAACAATGCAAAATGTAGATTAAATTACCACTAACAAAAGAATTATAGTATTACATCAAGCATGTAACTAATTTGTTCAACTTCAACCTCGTCATAGTAGTCTGATTGCATATATAAAAGGTTGCTTCCAAGTGAGAAGTAGAACTTTCATACGAAATCGATGCGTAAAAGGTATAGTAATCACAAGCAAATCCCTCATCTCCCATCCTTACTTGCAGCCAATCAACATTTGCCTTTATGAGCAAAGATGAGCAGTCGTGGTCCTATTTCCAAAGTGTTTTATCTCCCCAAACCCAACATAATTATAATTCCTGTATTAATTTGAATTCACCGAATACAGTGAATGGGAAGATGGTGGCAATACAAACATTCCATGTATAGTAAGTAAGAAAGATGGTACCTTCAAAGGGAGTATTAGGACAACAGAACGCGAGTGCCAGTTTGCGTTAGTTCATTGGGAATCAACTATTAAGCCTACTTGTGAAAGAACATAGAAACCATCATTTATCAGTTGAAATAATGATTCAGAATTACTTAAACTTCAATAACTAAATCTAACTAAACAATCTAAGTCATCAGATGACTAGTCAAGGAACAGGGCATATTCGACATGCTGCTAAAGGAATAACTGAAATATACTAACCAGAAAGCCAGAAACATGTAAGCACAGCCATCCAGTTAAACAACTGAATCCAAGCAAACAACAAAAACGTTTCAAGACTGACCTGGTTGTGAACCATGTCAATAAAGGTGGATACACCAGAGCAAGAATTGTGCTCCCCAGCACTATATGGGGAATAATGGAATTGGCACTCTTGAGGATCTTCTGCAAATCAACTTTGCTCTCCTCCAAAGCCTGCAAAATAATAATAATAATAATAATAATAATAATAATAATAAGTCCAAAGGATAAAGCAGACGCTAAAAGTGAACACCCAGTACTGATAGATATAAAATGTCACTAAGGCATAAATTTTGCAGAGCGAAAGCGAAATCCATTTACATCGTAGCGTCCAAAGCTCTTCGCTGTAATGCTTCCGTGGGATAGCTGTACTAGGTCTTCATGAGCAGTGTTGTCTCTCATACACTGCAAGAGGTAGAGTGTTCGTTCAACCACATATTTAACTTAATGAATTGTTTGTATGTGTTGAAAAAAATTTACATGTTGTCGAAACCACGTGACAAAATTAGGGCCTCCTCGTAAACCTTCACATCGTAATTTGTCTAGTTGTTTAGGGGTAGGTTGTTGGGTTGATCTCCAATATTGTTGATCAAACAACCTATCAAAAATTTATTGAGGTTAGAATATTTGTCAAGAAAGAAAGTAGTCAAACGAAATGCTAATACTTACTCGAAATACTTGTCCATTTCCTCAATATTCGCATACATATACAACAACGTGGCATTCCATTCCTCTGAAGGTAGAGCATGATTCGAACTTCCACCAACAACCTTGCCTTTCCACTGGAATAATCTCAGATTACTGGCAGGAATGTCTTGAGAGATGTGATATCATGGTACATGAATATTGATGCTGTGTTCATCAGCGAAATATGTGCTTGTGTAGTACGATATCTCCTTAAGATAAAATGCTTCTGCGATGCATCCTTCAACTCGGGCCTTGTTACGGATGGTTGCCCGAATTTGTTTAAGATTTCGTTCTATTGGGTACATCCATCGGTATTGTACAGGACCACCAACTTCCGCTGCATATGGAAAATGCACCAACAAATGTTGCATTGCATTCATAAAGCCAGGTGGGAATACCTTCTCCATCTTGCATACAAGCACCGTGATATATTTCTTCAATTTTCTCATCATTGTAGTGGATACTTCCTTAGCACATAACTGCCTATAGAAAAAACTAAGTTCTGCTAATATTGTCCAAACTTCTTCTTTAAAGTAACCACGGAACATTACAGGGAGTAGTCTTTCTATCATAATATGGTAATCATGACTCTTCAGGCCATTTAACTTTCCAGTTACAATGCTCACCGCACGCCTTAGGTTTGATGCATAACCATCAGGAAATTTGATATTCTTCAACCACACAAGTATCTCTTTCTTTTCTGCCGGTTTAAGGCAATATGGAGCTCGTGGTTTCCCTCTACGTCCTTCTTTATCTTCTCTCACCTCTAGGGTTGGGCGGTCACATATCTCAGCCATATCTTTACATGCCTTCATATTGTCTTTTGTCTTATCTTTGAAGTCAAAACAAATACTGACGATGCTCTCCGCAACATTTCGTTCTTGGTGCATAACATCAATATTATGCAAGAGAATTAGAGATTTAGCATATGGACGATTCCCAATGGAAGATATGTGAGTCCAATTGTGTGTTTCTTTAACCCCTTCAAACCCATCATCTCTTCAGACTAGCTGATTATGCCAAGCAACGATCTCATGGCCGGTACGACGCTTTGGTGGACCCTTCGTAATAATTGTGTCTTTACGAAATGCATTTCTCTGTGTTCTAAATGGGTGATCCCGAGGCGTGAAACGCCTATGGCAATCAAAGAAGCATAAGTTGCCACCATTTTTCAAACGAAATGCGTCACTATCATCCATGCATATTGGACAACATAACCGACCATGTGTGCTCCATCCCGAGAACATGCCGTATGCAGGAAAATCATGTATGGACCAAAGATATGCGGCACGCATGGTAAAATACTCTTTTTTATTATTTTCATATGTCCTCACCCCATTCCACAACTTCTTTAGCTCATCAACCAAAGGCTGCATAAACATATCTAAGTGCTTTCTAGGATGATCAGGCCCTAGTATAACAAGGGTTAGAAATACAAACTCATCCTTCATGCATAGCGAGGGAGGAAGATTGTATGGAATTGCAAAGACAGGCCAGCAAGAGTATGAGGCAGCACATGTGTTGAAAGGTGTGAAACCGTTAGTGGCCAACCCAATCCGCACGTTCCGAGGTTCTTTGGCGAAATCTGGGTCATACCTATCTAATGCCTTCCACGCCTCTCCATCCGATGGATGACCCATAGAACCCTTGTTGACACGTACGCCTTCCATATGCCACCACATATGATGAGCAGTCGACTTTGATAAGTACGACCGTTGGAGCCTTGGTGTGAGAGGCAAGTATCTTAACACCTTGATTGGTACTCTTGTTGGCAGCATAATTCCCTCTTCGTTCACTAGCTCCACATATCTAGATTTCTTGCAAGATATAAAGTGATTTGCATACGCATTTTCTTTCCAGAACAACATACAATTATTGATGCACACATCAATCTTCTGGTAAGGCATTCCAAGGCCGGACAGAAGTTTTTTGGAGTTGTAGAAGTCCTTGGGCATCTTATGAGGCTTTGGTAGAATTTCAGATATCAAATCGATCAGATCATTGAAACAACCTATAGAGAAATTGTACTTTGATCTGATAGCCATTAGTCGTGTCACAGCAGCAAGCTGTGTAACACCTGTGTACTCATGCAAAGGTTCTTCTGAAGCTGAAAGAAGGCTAAAGAATTCCTTAACTTCCGGCCCAGGTTGATCCTCAAACTGCCGAACAAAATCACCCATCATTTCATCCATCCGATCCTTTGGGTCATCGAAGGCATCAACCTGATTGGACATATGTCCTTGCGGGGCCTCACCATGCTCATACCATGTCTGATAATCCGGCATGAAACCATATTTGCATAGGTGATGCTCCATATCAGACTTGACATGACGAGCATAATTCCGACACCTAGAGCACGGACACTTTGCTAAACCGCCACCGGGAGATGAGGAGTACACAAGATCCACGAAAGCTTGTGTATTCACCATCCACTGTTTTGTGGGCATCTCATTACTTCTCCAACCACTGTATATCCACGCACGGTTATCTCCCATTTTTCACGCACTGGGTTATGCATGTACTAGTAATACCAAAAATTGAGTCCGCATAATTTATGTTGTAATTCAGTTGTGATTGATGCTAACACAATTGTTCTGCAAATTTCAACAAAATATTACATCTGTAATCGTATGATTAGTAGAAATTTTAACCTATCTGATAAAAGCTTACAAAAAGGAGCTCAAAAGAATTCTATCCAAATATTAGAAAAAGTAACTTGACAATGTACTTTCGAGCTGAAGCTACATGAGAGAAGCTAGATGATGAACTGAGACCAAACTTGACAATCTTAACACTTCATCTCCTTTTCTCAAAGGATTGAGAAACTAATGTGTTTATCACATCAATGTCTTACTAATTAATTTGTAGGATGTTGCTGGCTTCGAGATGGGGTACTAAAAGTATGACTAGCTAGGCTGATAGATTCCTAGCTTGATGCTACATTGTTACTGTTCATGAGATTAGAATGAAGCATATGAAGGTGACAAGATTACAGTTCAGAACCTCATGAAGAAGCTATATATACTGATGAAATTTTAACATCTTTATGTATCTATTAAAAATTCATGCGTTCATCTTTACAATGAACATTAATTACAGTAGCTAGCACCCTACTTAACTCCAAATCACTGAACAAACAAAAAAAAGCGCTATAAGCTTTGTCATCAAATTAAAATACCACCCTAAGTATCTGAAATTGCTGGAACAATGAATGAAAGAAGGGATCTACAAAGAAACAAATTGGAATCAACACAAGTCTGCAAGATAACACTCATCCTATGAACTTACATATTTGGAGGCATTCAACTAATCACAAGAAAAATAAGAGCATGTAATGACTCTTGGAAGTTGCATTAAAAGAATCACAACTTGTTTGCTCCAAACATAAACTCTTACAATTTGGAAGATTGCTTTATGATATTAACAGAAGTAATAACTAAGTAAAGGAATTAAACTAACCTAACTAGATATTAGTAGTTCTTCCTCACTCATGTCTATAAAAAATGCAAAGCAAAAGTAAAGGGAACACACACAGGTTAACAAAGCCCAAAGCCACACATACATTTGTAGAGACAGAATGAAGGAAACATTAGTTAAGGTAGCACCCTATTGGTTCATCTATAAATAACTAAGGAAAAAGCAAACAACCTACATGGAACAACATCAAATTAATCTGACTCCCAAAGTACTTCAAACTAACGAAACAATGAGAGAAAGAATGGGAGTTCTTCAAGATAACAACACTCATATGCTGAACTAGTGACATTATTTTTCAGAAGCACCTAACCAATCACTTGAAGGACCACATTCACAGCATGTAATGAGTGAGCTCTAGTGAGTAACTGGAGGCTCTAACCGTCTAACATACATACATACTCTTACAATTTGGAAAGTTCTCCTAATGACACGAACAAAACCTAGCAACAATAGAGTTCAGTTCGCCTAGTTCCTTCCTCGCTCATCTCAATCAAGAACACAGAGCCAAAAATAAAGGGTGCTCATAGGGGTTAACGCTGAAAGCCATGCATACCTCAAGGAAAGGCGGTGTGGGCGAGCTGGCGAACAGGGGGTGGGCGCGCTGGAGGCGGCAGCGGACCCGGCGGCTCGACGGTGTGCTGGCGGTCCAGAGGCGACGGCAGCATCGGGCTGGGGTCGAGCGCTGGGAGGCAGGGCGGACCTGGCGGTTTCAGACAGTGTCTTTAGCAGCCGGAGGCGCGGAGGACCCGGCCAGAAGTCGAGCGCTGGGAGGCGGCGGACCCGGCGGTCGAGGGACGAGCTTCGTGGGAGGCGGCGGACCAGCGGCCGGGACGAGCGCAGGGGAGGAAGCGGACCCGGCGGCTTTCGGACGGTGTCTTGGCGGGCGAGGCGCGGTGAACGCAACGGGGCGGAGTTGGCTGGAAGCGGGGAGGCGGAGTGCGGGCCGGCGAAGCCGAGCGCAGGGTAGGCGAGGGTGGATGAGGCGGCAGGGGGGTGAGCACGGACGGCGTGCCGGCGGGCCGGAGGGGGCGACGGTCAGGTGCGGACGTGGCGGCGGGGGCTGAGGTGTAGGTGCGCGTGAGGGCTGTGGAGAGTTTGGCGCAGGCGGCGGGTAGGGAAACCTATCTATATCAGTATTTTTTCGTCGATTTTGACCCGAGCCGACGAATATAGAGTACTAGTTTCGTTGGCCAATCCAACCGACGAAAATAAACTTTATGTTTTCGTCGGCTTATGCCCAGACCGACGAAAACAATAGTATTTTCGTCGGCTCCGTTTAAACCGACGATAATACGTACTGTAATCGTCGGCTTGGAAAATTCCGATGAAAATAATTTAGGCCGACGAAAAAGTATCGGATTCCTGTAGTGATTACTCATTTCCAGCCGTTTCCAGCAACGTATACATGAGGCCCAAGCCCACATATGCGCTCCTTGCCCTGTCATTTCTAGTTCTTTATTGTATGCATGTATTAATTTCTTTCAGCCGATTCCTCTAATCTTTCCATGCGTTCTCCATTTAGCAAGGCATGTCCTGCCGTTTCCATCTCCAGCCGCTTCATTCCCACGTGCATGGACAAGCAACGTCCAGGCTCCATTGGAAAACACCGTGACTCACTCCACGCCCAAGAATTCATCTCCAACCAATTTCTTCAACCGTTGCCTTCGCCACCGCTGTCGCCGCCGTCGTTGAAGCCATTTTCATTCCAACCGATTCCTTCTACTAGCCATCTCCATTCACTAGCAACGCTAGTTGTTGCGTCGTTGCCGTCGTCGTCACCATCATCGCCGCCACCACCACCGTCATCGCCATCGTCGTCGCCGTTGTCGTAGCCATCGCCGCCGCCGCCGGCGCACTCCCCGACCTCGACTTCTCTTGCCACTACTAGAAATATAACTTATACCGAGGGTGGAAAAACCGTCGGGTATCAGCATAAACCGTCGGCCACTTACATGGCTGAGTGTATACCGTCGAAAAACTCCCCTCGGCGAAACCTCGTAGGGCATTGGTGTGATGGCCGACGGTACCGTCGGCCATTTGATTTCCGTTGGTTTGCATGGCTCTCGGTGATTACATACGCGAGTGGTTTCTTCACCGTTGGGATTCACGTCTGCAAGAGTTTTACCTTACCATCGGAAAATAAGAACGCTCAGTTATACAATGGTCGAAGGTTTAAAACACCGTCGGAGATTTATTTGTTGTCCGTTGTGCCTCACCGTCGGCCTAAAAGCAACGCTCGGTTACATCATTAGTGAAGGTTTGAAACACCGTTGTAGAGTCATTGGCCGACCGTTTTGCCTAACCGTCGGGTATTACGAATGCTCGGTGATAAACTTGGTGAAGGTTTAGTCACCGTAGGAGATTTATTGGCCCTACGGTGTACGAAACCGTCGGCTAATGGTAACCCTCGCAAACTATATTACCAACAGTTGTCAGTACTGTCAGCAAATATATTGCTGTGCGTTTTTAAACCGTCACTCATTATGGACCCTCGGTAAAGATTTAAACCGAGGTACCATTAAACGCTCGGCAAATGATGTAGCACCGCTCGGAAATGATTTTTTTCAATCAAAAAATTTCTTGAAATGCATGAATTAGTTGACGCCATATACACAGGGAAACATAATTGATATAACCATCGAACATTGCCATATGTCAAACAACTAATATAACCATATATATATTGTTTAGATAATATCATCCGTCGACACAAATAATTCCCAGCTTACAAAGATGTCCTTAATCATCAAGTAGTCAGCGCACACTAATTTCAGTCAACACGACAATCCATTTAATCATCAACAGGTTCTCCCATGCTATAATCACCATTAGTGTCATCTTCACCTCCTTGTCCTATAGGATTGTTGTCGCTGCGTTCTTGACCACAAGCACTCTGTAGCAATGGTGAGAATATGTTAGTTGTTAAGCAATATAAGTACCAGTCTAATATTTACTATCTAATCTTTTCATTAAACCTTCACAAGAATATTTTAAAAAATACATTGCTAACCTTGTCATTACTATCATGATTGTCCCTTTCTTGTTCTTCTATAAATCCAGCATCTGAACCGGAAGTGTCCTAAGAAACATGAAGGAAAAACTATAAGTAAAATAATATATGTTTAACCAAGTAAATTTAATTTTATCATATGATGGCAACGAAGGTCATAGTCAACATGCAATAAATTGTTTTATGAAGTTACTAGCCACTAGAAAGTTAGCATACCAACGCATTTGTGAATGTATCATAGTTCAATCCTCCACTTGCAGCCAACGCCTGCAATAATCCTAGATGAGTGATATGCATTCTTCTATTTGTGAATTTAATTCATAATAATAAAAATATTACCCTCACAACTGAAGGATCGTTATTTTTGATCCATTTGATTTTGATGATGAGTATTTGAAAAAGATTTGAAACCAGTTTGATATTTCGACAAGATTTATTTTTTGGTTTCTTTATTTGAAAAGATCTGAAATCAGTTTGATTATTTGGTCTTGTGAATCATGTGATGAAAAATTGGTTTGATCATTTGCTGAAAAATTGGTTAGGATTAATCTTACAAAATTGCATGCATGAAGGACAAAACATTCAAACATCCAAAAACAGAGACTTTGCATTTGAGCCAGAACAAACATCCAAAAATAGTGTGTTTCGCATGTATGACGGACCAAACTTTTTGGTCTGTCATAAACGTGATTTTGATGCTTTTACGGTTGTTCAAGAAATCGCGTTTTTCCCATGTATGACAAACCAAATTTTTTGGTCTGTCATACACATGTTTTTGGCGACCTTGTTTTTCCCATGTATGACAAACCAATTTTTTTTGTCTGTCATACACATGCTTTTGGCGACCTTGTTTTTTCCATGTATGACAAACCCATTTTTTTGGTATGTCGTAATTGTGCTTCTGAAGGTTTTTTGCTCGGGACCAAGTTCTTAAAAATAGTAAATTTTACATGTACGCCAGACCAAATTTTTTGGTCCGTCATGAATGGTTTTTTGAGTGACTTTTTCATGTGTACGCCGAACCATATTTTTTGGTCCGTCGTGAATGCGTTTTTGCTCGATTAGGGTTTTGAGCAAAATTGGAATTGTGTTTGATTTGTTTTTGAGATTATGAAATTTGTGAGAATTTCATGTTTTGAAGTGGACTTTATGCAATGCTCGTGTGAGTATTTGCATGGACTAATGTTGAGTCAAGTCGAGGACTTGTGCTCGGATCGTTTTTGTGGTTGATCATGTGCATGTGTTGCTCGAGGGCGAACGTGGTCGATGACGGGACCGGAACTAGGTTCATGGAGGAACTGAGGTTCGGGACTAGGTTCAGGGGGAACTGAGGTCTTGGTGGTCAAGGATGTCATGCGGGACGTTCGGGCTAAGAGAATGGTGCACATGAAGAATGGTTAGTCACGTGAGAATGGCAGGTGGCCATGCGCGTGCAAAGGGTTAGTCACGTGAGTATGGTAGGGTTGCCATACGCGTGCAAGAGTTGTACTCGGCCAGGTTGGGCCAAGAGGAGTTGTGTTGAATACATACGCTTTCTAGGATTAGGAGTGGGACTCCTTCTAGGATTAGGAGTGGGACTCCTACTAGGATTAGGAGTAGGAATTGTATTCAGGACTCTATGTGGTTGCTCCCTTAAATAGGAGGGGTTGTCTCCTGTTTAGAGCATCAACCTAGGCAATCAAGCTTTGAGCAAGCTTTAGGGTTGTACTCTTTTGTTTGGAGTACTTTAGACAAAAGAAAGGAGAAATAAAGATCAAGTTCTTCAAATCTTTCGGCGAGCTACAATTCTAGTTAGATCTATTCTCGTCATTTTCTATCACAGCAAGCTTGCGAGGTTCATAAGTTTTGATTAGTAAGTCCGATCGAGCTGATTCTTTTTGGGTTCGATTCGCATTGGAATCTAGTTTCTTGTGTCCAAATTTTAGATCGTTCCGACGGTTGGATCTCTGGGAATTCACGTTTTACCGAATCTCTATCATTTTGTTTTTTTTTGTCGAATACGAGGCAATTATTTGGTTCTGTTTTGGGGTGAACTTTTAGTTGATCAAGAATTTGGTTTTAGCTTCCGCACAATCATTCACCCCCCCTCTGATTGCTATATTCGATCCTACAAGTGGTATCAGAGCAAGGCTCTACTAATCCATCTTAACAGGTGATTAGTAAACGGTAAGTTATGGCAACAGAGAAATACTCGAACAACCCGCCAATCTTCAATGGCATAGACTTTCCCCACTGGCGGATTCGGATGACTGCCTACCTTCAAGCTCAAAGTAACGCTATTTGGCGCAAGGTAAAGATTCCATACGAGCTTCCTTCAAATGATGATATTGATAAAATCGAGTTTGAAAAAGATGTTGAAAACAATAATAGAGCTAGAAACATATTGCTTCAAGGACTTGCTAGAAAAGAATTCGATAGAGTCTGTCATTTACTCACTGCTCATGAAATTTGGAAATCTCTTCAAGATTATCATGAGGGCACTGACTCTGTAAAAGAAGCTAGGCAAGATCAATTTAAAAAGGAATACACTAGATTTGAAATGAACTCTGGAGAATCTCTAGATGATTGTTTTGCTCGCTTTAATAGAATCTTAAACAATCTTAGAGCTGTAGATGTAAAGTACACTGACTCTGAAAATGCTAGACATTTCCTATCATCTCTTGATCTTAAAATCTGGCAAATGAAAGTGACTGCTTTTAGGGAAGCTCACAAGATGAGTGAAATGACTTTGGATAAACTATATTCTAGTCTCAAGACTTTTGAGATAGACATTGTTTCAAGAACATCCAATGATAACTCTATGGCTCTTAATGCTAATTCCTCTTCATATGATAATGCTACTAGTTCTTCATCATCATATTCCATTACTGCTTTGAGTGCTCTTAGTGATGAACAGCTAGATCAAATACCAGAAGATACACTTGCTCTTCTTTCCAAGCGTGTCAATGCAGCTTACATGAGATCAAGGGAAAGAAAAGAAGCCTCCATCCACTGCTACAACTGCGGCAAGGCAGGGCACATCCATGCTAACTGTTTCAAGAACAAAGATAGAGAGGAGAAGGAGCAAAGCAACTCCTCCAAGTCCTTCCGGCCAAGAGAGAGCAAGGATAAAAATAAGCAACGGACGAAGAAGATGCTCAACAAAATCTTCGCGGCAATTGGTCGCTTAGACTTAAGCGACATTGATGAGTCAACTGAAGATGAGAAGGAAGCGAAGCAAACGAAGCTGAATGAGAAGGATTTCACCGGACTGTGCTTCATGGCAAAAGGGAACACTAGTGATTCTAGTGACAACGACAGTACCTCCAGCGACGGTGATGAGGTAATGCCTTCGTATGATGAGCTTTGTGAAGTTTTAGTCATATTGAGAAAATCTTTAAGAAAATCTTCACTCAAAAATAAAAACTTAGAAAAAGATCTATCCATGCTAAAATCTGAAAACTTTGATCTTAGAAATTCAAATTCTGAAAATATTTGTGATACTTGCTTAGATCTCAAATTTGAAATTAAGTCTCTAAAAGAGGAACATGTGATTAAACTAGAACAAGTTTATGCCGAACAATTGAAAAATGAAAAACTTGTGAAAAATATTGGTTGCTCTACTGATAGTTTACATGATCAAATTGCTTGCTCTAAATGTTCAATTCTTGAGTTGAAATTAAAAGATGCAAATTGTAGAGTTACCCAATTAACAAATGACATGTTCACTCATGAAATTAACTCGTGTTCAAATTGCCGTAAAGCGAAGCTAAAATTGACACTCCTTGTGATTATTGTTTAACTCTTGCTAAGAAAGTTGATTACTTGCAAAATTCTTTGGAACGTTTCACTGATGGCAAGAAAAACCTAAACATAATTTTGGATCAATCAAAAGTCAGCACTCAGAACAAAGGTTTAGGTTTTGATTCTTATGCTCATCATAAATCACATGCTCCCACTGTTGTCAAAACACTTGAAAGTGGAAAATTTGAAATTGTCAATGAGCCTAAGAAAACTGTCTTTAAATCTGCTAGTCTTTTATCTTCTACTATGATGAATGCAAAATGTGCTTCTACTATTAAAGCAAAACATCATGTTAAGTACACTTGCACTCATTGTGGTAGAGATGGACATTTAGTAGACTTTTGCTTTAGACTAGCTAAACAGCAAAAGAGAGAAAGGTTTAATGCTAGGTCTAATTTCAGACAGGCACGTTTCATTTCTCATTATGTGCCTAGGGTGATGCAAACACCTCTTATTGCTAAGAACACGAGAAAAGACAAATCTGCTTTTATGCATAAGAATGCTCGTGTTGTGCCAACTTTTGTGCGTCGTGTGTCTCAGTACTGGATTCCTAAATATCTTATTTCTAACCCCAGTACCGAGACATCGACACTTTCTGCTTCTATGTAGGCTTCTCACGCGAGGAAGGAGAACATATGGCTAGTGGATTAGGATGCTCACGCCACATGTCCGATGATAAGAATTGCTTCTCCTCCTTCACTCGTGCATCTCGTGCTAAAAGTGTTATTTTTCAAGATGCTTCTTCCACCTCTGTTTACTTAAAGGCACTAGTCCAAATAGTGCAGTGCAGTGCATATGTTCAGGGGAGAGTATCTTTCTTGATGAAGATGATGATGATCTTTGTTGAGGATGAGATAATTGGAGTTTGCTGTGTGCTTGTGTGTTCGTTTTCAAGCTTCCCCGCGTGCTTCACAACGACAAGCTATCAAGAGGATTTTAAGGTATCTCCGTGGTACTCAAGATTTTGGCATTTGGCTTTACCTTCCTCATGCATTAGTTTAAGAGCTTTCTCTGATGCTGAATTTAGAGGATGTAGAATTGATACAAAAAGTACATCTGGTTCATACCACTTCTTGAATAATTCTCTTTTTTGAACACATTGACATCAGATTTCATTTTCTTAGAGATCATGTTGAAAAAGGAGCTATTGAACTGAAATTTGTTGATTCGGGTGCTCAACTTGCTGATATTTTCACTAAACCGCTTGATTCTTCTCGTTTTGCTTTCTTACGCGGTGAGCTTGGGATCATTCATCCCCATGGGTTGATTTGAGGGGGAGTCTTGAGTTTATCTCTTTCATTTGGATTACTTGACTTTGGTTCCTACAAGTTTTTTTTATAAGTGGTATTTTGACTTTACACCTCAAGTAAAATCCCCTGTTTACATTGCATCATGTAGTACAAAGCTTTGGTGATTATTCTTGTGTATATAGCCAAGTTAATGCTCAATGCTTTACTTATCACTAAAAGGCTAAAATAATTCAATTTGAGATGCTTTTTGAGAATATTTTGGCTCTTGCTCATTATGGTATTGCATTTGTGAAATAAGGCTTAAAAGTTTCTTGTCATCTGTTGAAAGGCTAGAGCTGATTAGAAACTATGTGTGAGCTTTTTGTTGGACTTCAAATGATCATTATGAGTCTCAAGCAAAATCAGTGTTTTAATGTTAAAAGCAAGTTGAAAAAGATGCAAGCAAAAGCTACTTAGCTAAACACAAGTTTAGTACAATGTGCAGCTTCCTTGCCAGGGATTTGAATGCAAAAGATGCAAGAAAAGGCTACTTGTCTAAACAAAAGTTCAGAACAATGTGAAGCCACTTGCAAATTTATACTGAGAAAGATACAAGAAAGAACTACCTACTCATACACAAGTATGGGCTAGTGTGCAGTTACTTGTCATCCCTGTTTGATCACAAAGCAAAATTGTCAAACTTGCTAAAAGAGAAAGAGGAAATTCAAATGGTTGAAAAAGACTTGAGACAAACATTAGTGAATTTGAAAGTCTCTCTATGCTCATGATAGATTTCTTTTTCGCTTTGGCAAAATCAGTTTATGATATTTTACTTGTTTGCTCTAATTTGCTTATGCAATAACTATTCTATGTGTTAGAGCCTCCATATTCTCACAATTTGCTTTCTCATTGGATAAATTGATACAAAAAGAGAAAGTTCTCCTAAAAACTCTCCAAATGCTTTACTTTGATTATTTACCTTGAATATACTTCAAAGCTTGAGATACTGCATTCATTAAGGGGGAGTTTTGAGATCTTGATGACTATTTTGTCAAAAAGGGGGAGAACAAGTCAAGGAGGTTTTTGAATTGGGATTTTTTGGTCTTTTGGTTCTTGCTCAATCTCTTGTCAAATCTTATATTGTGTTTTGTCAAATTACACATCAAGGGGGAGATTGAAGGATCGTTATTTTTGATCCATTTGATTTTGATGATGAGTATTTGAAAAAGATTTGAAACCAGTTTGTTATTTCGACAAGATTTATTTTTTTGGTTTCTTTATTTGAAAAGATCTGAAATCAGTTTGATTATTTGGTCTTGTGAATCATGTGATGAAAAATTGGTTTGATCATGTGCTGAAAAATTGGTTAGGATTAATCTTGCAAAATTGCTTGCATGAAGGACCAAACATTCAAACATCCAAAAACAGAGACTTTGCATTTGCGCCAGACCAAACATCCAAAAACAGTGAGTTTCACATGTATGACGGACCAAACTTTTTGGTCTGTCACAAACGTGATATTGATGCTTTTACGCTTGTTCAAGAAATCGCGTTTTTCCCATGTATGACAAACCAAATTTTTTGGTCTGTCATACACATGTTTTTGGCGACCTTGTTTTTCCCATGTATGACAAACCAATTTTTTTGGTCTGTCATACACATGCTTTTGGCGACCTTGTTTTTCCCATGTATGACAAACCAAATTTTTTGGTCTGTCAAACACATGTTTTTGGCAACCTCGTTTTCCCATGTACGACAGACCCATTTTTTTTGGTATGTCGTAATTGTGCTTCTGAAGGTTTTTTGCTCAGGACCAAGTTCTTAAAAACAGTAAGTTTTACATGTACGCCAGACCAAATTTTTTGGTCCGTCGTGAATGGTTTTTTGAGTGACTTTTTCATGTGTACGCCGGACCATATTTTTTGGTCTGTCGTGAATGCGTTTTTGCTCGATTAGGGTTTTGAGCAAAATTGGAATTGTGTTTGATTTGTTTTTTAGATTATGAAATTTGTGAGAATTTCATGTTTTGAAGTGGACTTTATGCAATGCTCGTGTGAGTATTTGCATGGACTAATGTTGAGTCAAGTCGAGGACTTGTGCTCGGATCGTTTTTGTGGTTGATCATGTGCAGGTGTTGCTCGAGGGCGAACGTGGTCGATGACGGAACCGGAACTAGGTTCATGGAGGAACTGAGGTTCGGGACTAGGTTCAGGGGGAACTAAGGTCTTGGTGGTCAAGGATGTCATGCGGGACGTTCGGGCTAAGAGAATGGTGCACATGAAGAATGGTTAGTCACGTGAGAATGGCAGGTGGCCATGCGCGTGCAAAGGGTTAGTCACGTGAGTATGGTAGGATTGCCATACGCGTGCAAGAGTTGTACTCGGCCAGGTTGGGCCTAGAGGAGTTGTGTTGAATACATACTCTTTCTAGGATTAGGAGTGGGACTCCTTCTAGGATTAGGAGTGGGACTCCTACTAGGATTAGGAGTAGGAATTGTATTCAGGACTCTATGTGGTTGCTCCCTTAAATAGGAGGGGTTGTCTCCTGTTTAGAGCATCAACCTAGGCAATCAAGCTTTGAGCAAGCTTTAGGGTTGTACTCTTTTGTTTGGAGTACTTTAGACAAAAGAAAGGAGAAATAAAGATCAAGTTCTTCAAATCTTTCGGCGAGCTACAATTCTAGTTAGATCTATTCTCGTCATTTTCTGTCACAGCAAGCTTGCGAGGTTCATAACTTTTGATCCGTAAGTTCGATCGTGCTGATTCTTTTTGGGTTCGATTCGCACTGGAATCTAGTTTCTTGTGTCCAAATGTCAGATCGTTCCGACAGTTGGATCTCCGGGAATTCACGTTTTACCGAATCTCTATCATTTTGTTTTTTTTTTATCGAATACGAGGCAATTATTTGGTTCTGTTTTGGGGTGAACTTTTAGTAGATCAAGAATTTGGTTTTAGCTTCCGCACAATCATTCACCCCCCCTCTGATTGCTATATTCGATCCTACAAGTGGTATCAGAGCAAGGCTCTACTAATCCATCTTAACAGGTGATTAGTAAACGGTAAGTTATGGCAACAGAGAAATACTCGAACAACCCGCCAATCTTCAATGGCATAGACTTTCCCCACTGGCGGATTCGGATGACTGCCTACCTTCAAGCTCAAAGTAACGCTATTTGGCGCAAGGTAAAGATTCCATACGAGCTTCCTTCAAATGATGATATTGATAAAATCGAGTTTGAAAAAGATGTTGAAAACAATAATAGAGCTAGAAACATATTGCTTCAAGGACTTGCTAGAAAAGAATTCGATAGAGTCTGTCATTTACTCACTGCTCATGAAATTTGGAAATCTCTTCAAGATTATCATGAGGGCAATCGACTGTAAAAGAAGCTAGGCAAGATCAATTTAAAAAGGAATACACTAAATTTGAAATGAACTCTGGAGAATCTCTAGATGATTGTTTTGCTCGCTTTAACAGAATCTTAAACAATCTTAGAGCTGTAGATGTAAAGTACACTGACTCTGAAAATGCTAGACATTTCCTATCATCTCTTGATCTTAAAATCGGCAAATGAAAGTGGCGCTTTTAGGGAAGCTCACAAGATGAGTGAAATGACTTTGGATAAACTATATTCTAGTCTCAAGACTTTTGAGATAGACATTGTTTCAAGAACATCCAATGATAACTCTATGGCTCTTAATGCTAATTCCTCTTCATATGATAATGCTACTAGTTCTTCATCATCATATTCCATTATCGCTTTGAGTGCTCTTAGTGATGAACAGCTAGATCAAATACCGGAAGATACACTTGCTCTTCTTTCCAAGCGTGTCAATGCAGCTTACATGAGATCAAGGGAAAGAAAAGAAGCCTCCATCCTTTGCTACAAGCTGCGGCAAGGCGGGGCACATCCATGCTAAGCTGTTTCAAGAACAAAGATAGAGAGGAGAAGGAGCAAAGCAACTCCTCCAAGTCCTTCCGGCCAAGAGAGCAAGGATAAAAATAAGCAACGGACGAAGAAGATGCTCAACAAAATCTTAGCGGCAATTGGTCGCTTAGACTTAGCGACATTGATGAGTCAATCGAAGATGAGAAGGAAGCGAAGCAAGCGAAGCTGAATGAGAAGGATTTCACCTGACTGTGCTTCATGGCAAAAGGGAACACTAGTGATTCTAGTGACAACGACAAGTACCTCCAATGACGGTGATGAGGTAATGCCTTCGTATGATGAGCTTTGTGAAGTTTTAGTCATATTGAGAAAATCTTTAAGAAAATCTTCACTCAAAAATAAAAACTTAGAAAAAGATCTATCCATGCTAAAATCTGAAAACTTTGATCTTAGAAATTCAAATTCTGAAAATATTTGTGATACTTGCTTAGATCTCAAATTTGAAATTAAGTCTCTAAAAGAGGAACATGTGATTAAACTAGAACAAGTTTATGCCGAACAATTGAAAAATGAAAAACTTGTGAAAAATATTGGTTGCTCTACTGATAGTTTACATGATCAAATTGCTTGCTCTAAATGTTCAATTCTTGAGTTGAAATTAAAAGATGCAAATTGTAGAGTTACCCAATTAACAAATGACATGTTCACTCATGAAATTAACTCGTGTTCAAATTGCCAGAAACAGAAAGCTAAAATTGACACTCCTTGTGATTATTGTTTAACTCTTGCTAAGAAAGTTGATTACTTGCAAAATTCTTTGGAACGTTTCACTGATGGCAAGAAAAACCTAAACATAATTTTGGATCAATCAAAAGTCAGCACTCAGAACAAAGGTTTAGGTTTTGATTCTTATGCTCATCATAAATCACATGCTCCCACTGTTGTCAAAACACTTGAAAGTGGAAAATTTGAAATTGTCAATGAGCCTAAGAAAACTGTCTTTAAATCTGCTAGTCTTTTATCTTCTACTATGATGAATGCAAAATGTGCTTCTACTGTTAAAGCAAAACATCATGTTAAGTACGCTTGCACTCATTGTGGTAGAGATGGACATTTAGTAGACTTTTGCTTTAGACTAGCTAAACAGCAAAAGAGAGAAAGGTTTAATGCTAGGTCTAATTTCAGACAGGCACGTTTAATTTCTCATTATGTGCCTAGGGTGATGCAAACACCTCTTATTGCTAAGAACACGAGAAAAGACAAATCTTCTTTTATGCATAAGAATGCTCGTGTTGTGCCAACTTTTGTGCGTCGTGTGTCTCAGTACTGGATTCCTAAATATCTTATTTCTAACCCCAGTACCGAGACATCGACACTTTCTGCTTCTATGTAGGCTTCTCACGCGAGGAAGGAGAACATATGGCTAGTGGATTCCGGATGCTCACGCCACATGTCCGATGATAAGAATTGCTTCTCCTCCTTCACTCGTGCATCTCGTGCTAAAAGTGTTATTTTTCAAGATGCTTCTTCCACCTCTGTTTTCGCAAAAGGCACTAGTCCAAATAGTGCAGGTACAGGTGCATATGTTCAGGGGGAGAGTATCTTTGCTGATGAAGATGATGATGATGCTGTTGAGGATGAGATAATTGGAGTTTGCTGTGTGCTTGTGTGTTCGTTTTCAAGCTTCCCCGCGTGCTTCACAACGACAAGCTATCAAGAGGATTTTAAGGTATCTCCGTGGTACTCAAGATTTTGGCATTTGGCTTTCTGCTTCCTCATGCATTAGTTTAAGAGCTTTCTCTGATGCTGAATTTAGAGGATGTAGAATTGATACAAAAAGTACATCTGGTTCATACCACTTCTTGAATAATTCTCTTTTTTGAACACATTGACATCAGATTTCATTTTCTTAGAGATCATGTTGAAAAAGGAGCTATTGAACTGAAATTTGTTGATTCGGGTGCTCAACTTGCTGATATTTTCACTAAACCGCTTGATTCTTCTCGTTTTGCTTTCTTACGCGGTGAGCTTGGGATCATTCATCCCCATGGGTTGATTTGAGGGGGGAGTCTTGAGTTTATCTCTTTCATTTGGATTACTTGACTCTGGTTCCTACAAGTTTTTTTTATAAGTGGTATTTTGACTTTACACCTCAAGTAAAATCCCCTGTTTACATTGCATCATGTAGTACAAAGCTTTGGTGATTATTCTTGTGTATATAGCCAAGTTAATGCTCAATGCTTTACTTATCACTAAAAGGCTAAAATAATTCAATTTGAGATGCTTTTTGAGAATATTTTGGCTCTTGCTCATTATGGTATTGCATTTGTGAAATAAGGCTTAAAAGTTTCTTGTCATCTATTGAAAGGCTAGAGCTGATTAGAAACTATGTGTGAGCTTTTTGTTGGACTTCAAATGATCATTATGAGTCTCAAGCAAAATCAGTGTTTTAATGTTAAAAGCAAGTTGAAAAAGATGCAAGCAAAAGCTACTTGGCTAAACACAAGTTTAGTACAATGTGCAGCTTCCTTGCTAGGGATTTGAATGCAAAAGATGCAAGAAAAGGCTACTTGTCTAAACAAAAGTTCAGAACAATGTGAAGCCACTTGCAAATTTAAACTGAGAAAGATACAAGAAAGAACTACCTACTCATACACAAGTATGGGCTAGTGTGCAGTTACTTTTCATCCCTGTTTGATCAAAAAGCAAAATTGTCAAACTTGCTAAAAGAGAAAGAGGAAATTCAAATGGTTGAAAAAGGCTTGAGACAAACATTAGTGAATTTGAAAGTCTCTCTATGCTCATGATAGATTTCTTTTTCGCTTTGGCAAAATCCGTTTATGATATTTTACTTGTTTGCTCTAATTTGCTTATGCAATAACTTTTCTATGTGTTAGAGCCTCCATATTCTCACAATTTGCTTTCTCATTGGATAAATTGATACAAAATGAGAAAGTTCTCCTAAAAACTCTCGAAATGCTTTACTTTGATTATTTACCTTGAATATACTTCAAAGCTTGAGATACTGCATTCATTAAGGGGGAGTTTTGAGATCTTGATGACTATTTTGTCAAAAAGGGGGAGAACAAGTCAAGGAGGTTTTTGAATTGGGATTTTTTGGTCTTTTGGTTCTTGCTCAATCTCTTGTCAAATCTTATATTGTGTTTTGTCAAATTACTCATCAAGTGGGAGATTGAAGGATCGTTATTTTTGATCCATTTGATTTTGATGATGAGTATTTGAAAAAGATTTGAAACCAGTTTGTTATTTCGACAAGATTTATTTTTTTGGTTTCTTTTTTTGAAAAGATCTGAAATCAGTTTGATTATTTGGTCTTGTGAATCATGTGATGAAAAATTGGTTTGATCATGTGCTGAAAAATTGGTTAGGATTAATCTTGCAAAATTGCTTGCATGAAGGACCAAACATTCAAACATCCAAAAACAGAGAATTTGCATTTGCGCCAGACCAAACATCCAAAAATAGTGAGTTTCGCATGTATGACGGACCAAACTTTTTGGTCTGTCATAAACGTGATTTTGATGCTTTTACTTGTTCAAGAAATCGCGTTTTTCCCATGTATGACAAACCAAATTTTTTGGTCTGTCATACACATGTTTTTGGCGACCTTGTTTTTCCCATGTATGACAAACCAATTTTTTGGGTCTGTCGTACACATGCTTTTGGCGACCTTGTTTTTCCCATGTATGACAAACCAAATTTTTTGGTCTGTCATACACATGTTTTTGGCAACCTCGTTTTCCCATGTACGACAGACCCATTTTTTTTGGTATGTCGTAATTGTGCTTCTGAAGGTTTTTTGCTCGGGACCAAGTTCTTAAAAACAGTAAGTTTTACATGTACGCCAGACCAAATTTTTTGGTCCGTCGTGAATGGTTTTTTGAGTGACTTTTTCATGTGTACGCCGGACCATATTTTTTGGTCTGTCGTGAATGCGTTTTTGCTCGATTAGGGTTTTGAGCAAAATTGGAATTGTGTTTGATTTGTTTTTGAGATTATGAAATTTGTGAGAATTTCATGTTTTGAAGTGGACTTTATGCAATGCTCGTGTGAGTATTTGCATGGACTAATGTTGAGTCAAGTCGAGGACTTGTGCTCGGATCGTTTTTGTGGTTGATCATGTGCAGGTGTTGCTCGAGGGCGAACGTGGTCGATGACGGGACCGGAACTAGGTTCATGGAGGAACTGTGGTTCAGGACTAGGTTCAGGGGGAACTGAGGTCTTGGTGGTCAAGGATGTCATGCGGGACGTTCGGGCTAAGAGAATAGTGCACATGAAGAATGGTTAGTCACGTGAGAATGGCAGGTGGCCATGCGCGTGCAAAGGGTTAGTCACGTGAGTATGGTAGGGTTGCCATACGCGTGCAAGAGTTGTACTCGGCCAGGTTGGGCCTAGAGGAGTTGTGTTGAATACATACTCTTTCTAGGATTAGGAGTGGGACTCCTTCTAGGATTAGGAGTGGGGCTCCTACTAGGATTAGGACTAGGAATTGTATTCAGGACTCTATTTGGTTGCTCCCTTAAATAGGAGGGGTTGTCTCCTGTTTAGAGCATCAACCTAGGCAATCAAGCTTTGAGCAAGCTTTAGGGTTGTACTCTTTTTTTTGGAGTACTTTAGACAAAAGAAAGGAGCAATAAAGATCAAGTTCTTCAAATCTTTCGCGAGCTACAATTCTAGTTAGATCTATTCTCGTCATTTTTTGTCACAGCAAGCTTGCGAGGTTCATAACTTTTGATCCGTAAGTCCGATCGAGCTGATTCTTTTTGGGTTCGATTCGCATTGGAATCTAGTTTCTTGTGTCCAAATTTCAGATCGTTCCGACGGTTGGATCTCCGGGAATTCTCGTTTTACCAAATCTCTATCATTTTGTTTTTTTGTCGAATACGAGGCAATTATTTGGTTCTGTTTTGGGGTGAACTTTTAGTAGATCAAGAATTTGGTTTTAGCTTCCGCACAATCATTCACCCCTCCCTCTGATTGCTATATTCGATCCTACAACAACATTCTCCATGCGACGGTAAGAAGCATTCTCTCTTTGTAAACTTGCAACCTTCCTTTCTAGATAAATCTCTCGAGCACTGCTACTTGACTGTGATAAAGTCCTTTTCCTTGACTTTATGGCAGCCTTGTCTTTACGACTAAATGCTTCATTACCAATGGCTAGCCTACCATGTGGCATTTGACCTGTAAAGTTATAGATGACACTAGCATCTAAATCATACCTTTCAGCTTGCCAATTTTCTCCATGTTCTTTTTCCATGCCAGATGAGAATTGTTCCTTTCACACATCAAAAAGAGGGAAAAGGTCATTAGTAAATCAAACCAATTTTCTACAACACATTAGATTGGAACTCACCCAAACATCTTTGGCTTTTTGACTACATAGCTCTTCATTACTCCCTTGTTGCATTCTATGTGTGTATTGCCATGAACCAGCAAGCCCAGGGTCTTCTCCAGTTTTGTGTTTCTACAATTAAAAAAATAAGTTTGAGTGCGCAATGCATTATTGTAGAAATAGAAACATGATGGTTTGCTATCCAAGTATTGTCGTGTAGCAACCAAGCCTCTTGACCCTCCACAATGGTAGATATTATCTCCTCCAGCTAGCCTATTCCGCTTGCCATTTAAAGACTTCTTTCTGAATTCTTGTGTACTCTAATACTCACATAGTAAACGCCAAGTATCCTCATCTGCAAAGTCACTTGGCCTAGCATAAATCAAAGCCTGCACTGTAGGCCAATGATTTCCCTCTTCATCAATGTCTTCTGGAGGGATGTTGTCATTTGCATATAGCATGTTCATCGCTCTTTTTTTGTCTTCAAACAGCATTTGTGGCACTTTCTTTTTGAAATTCTCTTCCAAGACAATATCTGCATTATCCTTATCGCTTGGATCACACTTGAAACGGTACTGCCAAAACATAGAAAAATAATAATGTTTAGCATTTATGCATGATGGCTATTAAAAAACTTATGCAAGAAAATTTACCCAAAACTCTATCTTGATTCTTTCAGCTTGCGATAATACTCTTTGTGGATTGGGAGACCACTTATAATCCTCCCAAGTAAGTGCAGGCCTCCTCTCATCACCACGCCCAATTGGATCAGGATATAGTCGTCGCAGTAGTGCACCAATCACTGTTGATGGCTTACGGGAGCGCACATAAGGGTGCACTTCGAATTCACTATTGATATGGAAAAAATAACAAAAGTAAGCATGTTCACATAATCAATATTCTAAATACAACTTTTTTAGCCATTAGTAGTTGATGGATCTGATTTACTTAACAAGAATAAAAGAATAACTAAAAGGTGAAATTAAGTTCGTGCTAACCTGCCAACTGGAACTATTCTTGTGAATGTAGATTTTATCAATATTTTTTTTACAATTCACCGATCAAACCTACAAAACTTCATGAAAAAGGTAAAATGTAGATCCTCATCAATAATTGCTTGCAATGACCGAGTGTAAGCTTTTCACCCATGGTATATTTTGTACCTCGTCGGTAAATGATGATATTGGCCGAGTGTAAACTAACCACTCATGGTATATTCTTTACCCTGTCGGCAAAGTCTTACCCTTGCCGAGTGTTTTATTTACACCCTCGGTACATGTAATCCCCGTCGGTCATTTCATGCAATGGTCGAGTGTAAGATTTCTACACATGGTAAATTTTGTACCCCCGTCGGTAAATGTTTGGCCTTCCGAGTGTTGTTTTTACCCCTCGGTAAATGTCTTCCCCCATCGGCCATTAATGTAATAACCGACTGTTCTCTATAGAACCGTCGGGAATGCGAACAACCGTCGGCCACCATTTTATTACCTACGGCCTGTAGGCTATTATACATTACTCTCGGCAAAAGTTAGATTTCTAGTAGTGTGCGCCGATGGTCTGCGCTGCTACCTGCGCCGAACGGTATTCTTGTCTTCTTTTTCCTTTTGCGCGTGCTATATCTTTATCGATTGATTGATCTCGTCGTGTGTATTTACGCATGTTTAGATTTGTTAGCATGTATATATGTGTTTCCTAGAGTCTCGGCCGCATGTATACATGTAGGTATAGGCTAGGACGCGTGAGTGTTTACATATATATGCTAGTATATATCTGTATGTATATACTTGTAGTATGCATGTTTTTATTTTAGTCATAGCGTGAATACACGCACACACATATACATACCTACTATATATATATATATGTATGTATACCTGCGGTTATATTTGGTGATCCGTATGTATTTATTCGACCGTATCGCTAGTATAACTTTCCATGCGCTTGTTTACGATTATATTAGAACGCATGCGTGAATATATATGTTAGACATGCATGCGCCTACATTTGTGAAACCGGATGCTTGTCTGTGTATATAAATATTTTAGCGTGAACAGTACCTTGGTTATTCATGCATTCGTCATTTATACATATATACATTCATGTGCATATATATACTCATAGTTGTTTTTCATAAATCTTTCGTTCTGGAAACATGCGCGCAAGAAGTATACATGTATATGTCATGAATAGTGCCATGCAAGAAAACTGGAAGTGAGTTGTACGTGTTCATTTCCAGAAATCGCGAATTTTGTCTTGTTCGCTACAAATTCGTTTTAAGTCCAAACTGCGTGCAAAAAATTTTGTTAATTAGTAAAAATCAATACCTATCTATAGTGTTTTTTATGAAATTTTATAAATAAATTTGTACTGTTAAATTATTTGCGGAATGTCCAAACTTATGAATTATGTATCTCTTAAGCTATACATTCAAAAATATCAAAATAATTTTTATAAATCTTAGAAAATGCTAAAATAATTATCTAGAAATTTGCATGGGGATTTTAAGCAAGTTTGATTTGTAGCATTGTTTTCGAATATGTGTTTATATGTTGTTCCGAGTGTTTATTTGGTTCTTTATTTGCTACGCGTAGACGTCGAGTTGTGTGACGCTGTCGGAAGTGAAGATCAGGACCAAGATCAAGATCCAGACCAAAGCCAGCTGATCTTTGAACGCAAGTTGTGCTTTGACCATATTGCTCCTAATATTTGAAATATATTTTGAGTTAAATTATGCATGCTATGTTGTTAAAATGAATTAATTTTATTTGGGTGAAGTAGTTAATCAACCTAATTGTTAATTCCACCCTTGATGATAATATTTGTATGCCATGTATCCATTGTCACCTCAAGTTGGTTTATTTAGTTGGATGTTAGTAATGTGCCAACACGGGAGGCTAGACCGTGAATAGTTGCTTAGCCATGCTTACGTGAAATGTGTTTCAAATGGCAAAGTAATATTGACTAATGATATACAGAATGAATTTTGGAATCAGTGTAATATTGCCAGCTGATGATGTGAAGTGTAGGTACCTTTGTGGTTCTACATGGTAATTGATATTATTGTTGGCATGTGTTGCACAATAATCAAACTGGGGTGGGAAAATATTTAGTCTGGGCAAGTGGTAAGAGGCTTCATGCCAGGTGGGCCCTCGTGGCAACGGTCTTTGGGATAACAGCCTTCGAGGCAACAACCTTTATGGCAATGGGATGAGTGATGTGATGGGCTTTATGCTAGGGTTCTGAGAGAAGGATGTCTTGCCCTGGACAGTTAAGGACTTCACTTTGCAAGCCTTTGAACTGAGCCTTTCGTACATCCACATGACTGGAGTGGGACGGTCTTAGTTTAGTAGGATTCTGAAATCTTACCTTTGATACCTCAGGGTGATAGTTACGTCGGGGTAACTGTGTGGGGGAGCGTACCGGAGCTACGGCTTGGTACCCTATCCAACGGTGATTGTCGATCCTACACTTCGATCCTTCGTGGGGGAAGTGATAGTGAAGGCAGTACCGGAGAGGGTCATAGGTGGAGATCGAGGTTTCCGAAAAGCTTTGTTATGATCACTCATTCGCATACTCTTGTATGGCGATTCGCGGCTGACGTGGTGAGTTGATTATATCTTGTGGGAAAAGTGTACAACCTCTGCAGAGCGTGTCAAAACTATTCGAATAGCCGAGTCCACAGAACTGGACAACGCTCGGGGATTACAGTCAAGGGTTAGATTTTCGAAAATAAAATGTGGAAAGGGTAGTTGTAGGCTAGAGATAACTGCTAAAGTGATTTAGGTCTTTGTGCCAAACTGTTTGGAAAAGATATTGATAACTTATTGTATAATATGGTTTTATCGCTTTTTGAAGCTATTAAGATTATTTAATCAAAGAAAAATGCTGCTTGGTACAAATTAACCATTTAAGCCATTCCTTTGGAAGAAGCCATGCATATACTAATAGAACTGCACCTCTGTGCATGACTTGCTGAGTATGTTGTATACTCACCCTTGCTTTCAACACAATCATCAGTTGAGGAGAATACTACAACTTCAAAGTAGAAGAAGTTCCGCGAGGAGGCAAATATCGAGGAGTTGAACCTTGTCAGTTGCCTGTGGCATATTGATGGGAGTCACCGACGTTCTTCGTTCCGCTGCTGATTATTTACTTTTATTATTGTAAGCCCAGCGTGGCAGACTATTTGTAAGTTGGCCTCAAGGTCTTGCAACTAGTTTATATAATGTTTGAAGTACTTTATTATTAATTCCACTGTGTATGATTGTGGTACTTCATCCCTGTTATTACTGTGTGCGCTAGCGTGATCCTGGACTAGTGCAGAATAAATAGAGGGTCCGGATTTGCAGATTCGGGTCCCGACAAGAAAGTTGCTTATTTTGGTGGTAAGAGGAGATGATTGTAATATCTTTTGAATGTTGATTTACATATATGTAGGATTGATATACAACAGCAAAATACTAACATAATACTACTCGGTTGCGCTAGCTATATATATGTTCAAAAAGAGCCGCCAACCGCGCGCTAACTACAATCCTACTAGCTAGTTCTCGTCGTCATCGCTTCGTCGCCGCCGCCGACGTCGTCGAAGTCATCGTCATCGTCGCCACCACCGTCGTTGTCGTCGACCTGTTCCCCATCTTGGGGATTTTCATGAGCCTCGAAGTTTTTAGGTGGTGGCGCCAAGTCCAGCAGCTAGTCCGGCCACGCCCCCCACCCATTCCACTCGACGCTATTATTCTCTTGCGGAGGTTGCTAAGCTGATCGTGGAAGAGGTTGTGGAGGCAGATGAGATCATCGAGCCCTTAATAGCACGTGGTGGGGTGGATTACAACGCGCTCGGGCCGCGGAGAAGACGAAGCGCGCAGGGCCGTGGAAGACGAAGCGCGCAGGGGCGGGGAAGACGGCGAAGAATTGGGGCGTGGGCATGGGAGGCAAGCAGGCGAAACGCCGCAGAGGAAGGAGATGACATGTGGGTCCGAGCTATTAGTGGAAGGGACACATTCAGTCCCGGTTGGATACAGTAACCTAGATTGATGGTAGTGAGGGACCCACATGTCTGAAAAGGGCTGAAGCGGGGCTACCCCCATCAATTCCGCTTGGAGACACGAACCGGGATTTTTATACGTTCAGTTCTGGTTGGAGGCAAAAACCTGGATTGATGGTGTTGAGGGCCCCACATGTCCGAAAATGACTCAAGTAGGGCTACCCCATCAATCCCACTTGGAGACACGAACCGGGATTGTTATACGTTCAGTCCCGATTGGAGGAAAAACCTAGATTGATGGTGGTGAGGGCCCCACATGTTCGAAAAGGGTTGAAGAGGGGTTACCCCGTTCAATCTCAGTTGGAGAAACGTACCGGGATTGTTATACATTCAGTCCAGGTTGCTATTTCCAACCGAGATTGCTGGTACATTTTTCCTGTAAATTCCCCACTTAGCAGCTTCCCTCCAAAGTTTTTCCAAGTTTTGAAACCTTCTCCAACTCCAAACCCTTGGTCTCCAAATCTGCGACGTCGACTATCGTGATGGCGTCGTTCCCCTCCTCGCCGACGCCGCTCGTGACGCTGCCGTTCCCCTCCACGTCGCCGCCTCCCATGACGCCGTCGTTCCCCTCCTCGCCGCCGCCTCCTGTGATGCCACCATTCCCGTCCTCACCATCGCCTACCGTGACGACGCCGTCCCCGCCTCCGATGTACCGCATGCTTCCTCTGGTTGTCCCAACTCCAGTCATTGCTCCTATTCATTCCTGTGCTGTGGAAACACTAAGTTGGTGCTTGCCATGCTAGCTTCAGGTAGATGATTGCTTGCCATGCTTGTTTGATGTGGAGGCAAAGAGTCAGAGGACGTGATGAAATTGACCTAACTGTCAAATTGTGTATTAGTTGTGAAAAAAAATTGACTTAGCTAGAGGACTTGCTGAAATTTCTGACATTTTGACTTAGCCATAGGACTTGTAGAAATTGCTAAAAATTATGAATTAGCTGTAATTGTGACATAGTTGTGTAAAAATTTTTACTTTGCTGAAATTGTGAGTTAGTTGTGGCCCTAAATAGACTAAGTTTGGAGACTTAGGGTTGCCGAAGTTTTTTGGCCTCTCCGGACTGTGTCTGGAGAGCTGCGGACAGAGTCCACTGCCCAGCGGACGGTGTCCGCTAATTTTGGGAGCGTAACATCCCCACTGTCGGAAGCTAGGATTGTGCGTCCGGTGCTCTCCAGACTGCATCCGGAAAACTTCTTCGGACTGTGTCCGGTGGATGAGGGTTTGGTCTTCGGACGCTGTCCGCTGGACAGCGGACTTGTCCGATGGTTTTGTATGGTCAGTTCGGACGCTATGTCTGGTGCGTCCGGTGGGCTGCGAACTTGTCCGCAAGCCTTCTCCGGACGCTATCCGCAGGTGAGCGGACGCATCCGGTGAGCTAAGAGGTTTTACAATGTTACTCGGACGAGGGCTTTAGGCGTCTGGTGCGCTTCGGACTTGTCCGAATGGGCTCTCTGGACGCTGTCCTCAGATGAGCGGACGCGTCCAGTGAGGTAAAAGTGGTTCTCCGGACTCCGTCCGATGGTGATCGGACGCGACCGAGCGAGTTTGTTGAGGTTGTTAAGAGTTGGTGAGATTGTCGTTTTGCGATGATTGGCTGACCGGACTGGGTCCGATAGCCATCGAACTGCCTCCGGTGGCTCTGTGGACGCTGTCTGCAGGTGACCGGACGCGTCCGGTGAAGGCAAAGTTTGCACGATATTTTGGGATTATGATTGCTAATCTTTGTGAAAGTTGGTAATTTTGATATGGAGTAACCTTGCAGGTGAAAGGTAAGTATTGTGGAT
The DNA here is from genome assembly GCA_036346355.1 of Rhipidocladum racemiflorum. Classification (NCBI taxonomy): domain Eukaryota; kingdom Viridiplantae; phylum Streptophyta; class Magnoliopsida; order Poales; family Poaceae; genus Rhipidocladum; species Rhipidocladum racemiflorum. Next base: position 21,321,293 of record CM070582.1, read on the forward strand.
GTTTTGGTGGACTCATCCTTGTGGTGCATGTCGAGGTGAGACTGGAGAGCGACAGCTGTCGGGACACTGCCCGAGGAGTGGGTTGTGCGGTCCAGAACGACAGAGAGGTTGCGAGTGCGGTTGGACTCATCATGGGATCACGAGGATGACGGCGATATGACGGTGACTTAGCCGGCGTAAGAATCCGAGGCTCGACTGGAGGTCGAGGGTCACAGAGACTTAGCGGTTAAGGGTTGGCTGGCTGTGTCCAGCTGTGTTGCGTCCCTGTGTGGGGTGACGAGGAATATGCAGGAGATATTCCTCGATATATCCTGTGTAAAAGATGTAATCTCAGCCCTCTAAAGTTGATCCAAGGGTGGAGAGATGGCCTTAGGGGCTCTTCACTTTTGGAGGTATAAAAGGCTTGTTGGTGGGATGAGAGGGTAAGGAGTTGAGCCATTAGCTTAGTCCCAACCTGGTTGTGTAGTCACTATTAGGGAGAGGGAGAGATGGAGAGTTTGCACCGGTGAGTGCTTTGGCCCTCGGATCGAGTGGTCTGTATATCAAACCTTCTCTTGCAATGGAAATCTTTGTCTTGTTCATGATATTGTCTCTCTCATGCTTGGCTTTGATGTGATGTTTTAGTCTTATCTTGGTTTCCTTCATCCAATACTTTTAGTTTGTGATAAGATTCTAGAAAGTTCCAATCTTTGCATGGTCTAGAGTATTAATATTGGTTTCTTGAAAGATATATCTATCTGGGACTTTGGTTCCTATGATTTGATCTTAGAAAACCACTCTAGTCTTCATGATGCTTTTCATGTTCATATGATGTTCTTCTAGTTCATGTGGGCTTGTGTATTGTTGAATCATTGAGGTTGGGGGTTGCAAAGAAATTGGGCCAGAAATCGATTGGCGCCTATTCACCCCCCTCTAGTCGTGGTGGTTGGTTCTTCATTGCTGAAATTGTGACTTGGATATTTGTCACTATTTGGGGGCATGGTTTTTCAAAACCATGGTTTTGCAATACATGGTTGTGCAATTTGTCACTGAAATTGTGACTAATTATTTTTCCCACACTTAGGGGGTGTTTGGCAGAGCTCCAGCTCCACCAAATTCTTGGAGTTAGTGGAGCTAGGTATTCCTAGCTCCACCAAATTCGTGGAGCTGAAGCTGTGGGTATATAAAGAATGTTTAGGTGTGTTATCTTGTTTATATTTTAGAATAAAATTATAAACTTAAGTCACTTTATTTCAGTCTACAAGTTTCAGCTCTGAGGTGGAGCTGGGATCTGGAGCTCTGCCAAACAGGGCCTTAATTGCGACTCTCCTTTTCAGTGACTTGTACTGTTACCATGGTGACCGGAGGATTTGATGACAATGAAGTAATGAGGGACATGATTGCTGAAGGCTCTTTCGAGGTGGACGACCTAATGCTTCAACCTACGGCAGGTAGCGAGGCCATTGAAGCCATCGTTACCGATCAATCAAGCAGGCAATCATGCTAGTGTGGTGAAAGCAAGAAGCCGTGGTCAACACACGTATTCACCGAATTCAGCGAGGACGGCGAGCCTCTGAAGCCAGAATCATCTATTGGGCCGTTTAGATAGACATTCGGTGTTATCGTCAGGGACCACGTGACATTAGCTTTGCAAAATGGAACAGCGTACTTGCAGACCTGAAGAACACACTATGGAATGATATGAAGGAGACATTCTCCTTCCCCGAGGGGACCGAACAGAAGGTCAAGAGCTACACTTTGAAGAAGATGGCAATGGCATTCCAGACGTTCAAAAAGAAGTTGAACAACGAGTATGTCAAGAAGAATCGAATCCTCGACTTCAACAAGTACCCAGAGATGCAAGATCACTATGATGAATTTGTGGGGTACAATAGTTCAGAACAAGGTCATAGTGCAAGTGAAAGGAACAAGCTGAATGCAGCGAAGAAGCAATACCGCCATCTCCTCGGCCCTTGTGGTTAATGCAAGGCGATTCCCAAATGGAAGAAGAAGGAACATGACTTTCTAGTGAAGGGTGGAGAACCCGTAACAGTGAGTTGGCCTGACACATCGAGGAATTGGTTCTTTGGTCATAGCGGAAGCCTCAACGATGATGGCAGGGCAGTGTTCGGTGAAAGCATCAGAGAAGTCACCGGAAGGCTTTTGCATGCGATCGACTAGTCGGCCCAAGGCACCTTCGTGCCAAACAAGGAGCACAACGAGTTGGCAAGGTCCCTAAAGAACCCAAAGCACCCTGGACGTACATGGGCCGTTGGTGTCGTCCCGTGGAAGGTTGGTTTCCCTCATGACACCGAGTGTTACAGGAGCTGGGCAAGAACCATGGATAGATGGTGTCGGGACCTGAATTTGCAAATCCAAACCCTCTAGGTATTCAGCACTAGTCCAGGATCACGCTAGTGCACACAGTCTCAACATTGGCAAATATCACAATCATACTCAACGAAATAGTAAAGTATTTTATTTAATTAATCCAAACTGGTTGCTCGACCTTATGGTCAAGTTACAAGGTACGCCTCGCAGGGCGAAAACTTATTTAAGAGAAATAACTGCAGCGGAAATAAAGTAAATCTCATGGCGCCATCCAGTATACCACAGGCAACTGACTGGGCTCGCTCCCTAAGTAGACGGCTCTTCCTGAAATTCCTCCTCCAAAGCTGGCGTCGCTTCTTCCTCAACTGATGTTTGTGTTGAGCCAAGGGTGAGTACTTGGTACTCAGCAAGTCATGCACAGAATGCAAACTAATATTCTATATGCATGGCTTATTACAAAGGATAGGCTAAAAGGTTCATTTGCAGTAAAAAAACAATTATAAATACAGCAATAGATTGCAACGCAATAAGACAATAATGTAGATCATAACTTTCACAATAAATTGCACGAGTAAAACATTCCACAATCCTAAGTCCAATTTCAACATTCCAAACCCAAGCATTCACCAAAGACCAAGTTATTTTCTTGAAAGACTAACCCTTGACTGTAATCCCCGAGCAATGTCCAATGCCGCATGACCACTTATTCGAATATATTTTACACTCTGCAGAGGTTATGCACTTTACCCACAAGATACAGTCAAACACCACAAAGGCGAGTGTCTGTAACAAAGTCTTTCGGAAACCTCTAACTATACGAGTGGACCTCCCCGATTATTGCGCACTAACCCTTACCTTAGCAAAGGCGAAGTATAGGCCAATCAACCGTTAGATGGGTACCTGGCCGCAGCCCCGGTACGCTCCCCCGTACAACTACACAAAAAGGTGTAGTTAACACCCCGTGGTCCCACAAGTAAGTCATTAGCAACTTAATCAACTAGGTCCGTCCCATTACAGACTTGTGGTTGCACGCTTGAATCAGTTCAAAGTCTTGTAAGGTTAAGTCCTTACGATGACCAGGGCAAGACTACCCGAAGAACCAAATCGACCTTCCCGGTGCCACACCTGGCCCACCCGATCATTCTTGCCACATGCCCCGGTCTAAATCTATTTATCAAAAACCCCCAGTTGATTACCATGCACCACGTGCCATCAACTTCATCATTAATAACACATGACACATCTCCAAAACAAGTTCCATATCTCATTAGGTCAATATTAACAAGTAATTATCCAAAATCATGTTGTGACTACGTGGCAAGGCTAAGCATTGCACTACTTCGATCTAATTACCCATGTTGGCAAATTGATAATGTCCAACTAATAATCCACAAATAGGGTGACAAGGGTTCATGGCACATAATTAAATAACCAAGGTGTCATATTGCGAGCTGGTGTTTATCTAATTTCCCGGAATTAATTAAAGCATTTTCTAATTAACATAGCATGCAATAGTTTAAATTAAATTAATTTCCAAAACTAGGATCAATATGGTCAAAGCATAACTTGCCTTAAAAAATTACTTGCTCTTGGTCTGGAGTTGGCTCCTGGGTCAACACTTCTCCTTCGAAGCCTTCGGGCACTTCAACGTCTACTCGTAACGTGTGCAAATAGCAACAAATAAATAAACAGTAGACAAAAGTGTCCAAAACTTCAAATAAAACTCATAACCAGAGAGAGCACAATTTTATAAAAATTTAGAAATTGGAATCGCTAAAATCGGAGTTAAAATGCAAAAGTTATAATTGTTTAAAGTTTAAAGAATCTATTAAATAAATATAAACAGAGAAAAATTCATCTCCAAAAATTAATTAAAATTCATATTTGAGTAGATCTCAATTTTATAAAAATTTAGAAATTGGAATCGTTCAAATCGGAGTTAAAACGCAAAAGTTATAAGCGTTTGAAGTTTGAAAATTCAAATAAATCAATAAACCGAATTTGAATCATTTATTTTTCTATTAAAATAATCTGATTATGATATCAGCATGACGTCAGCGAGGAATTCGAATTTCCACCGAATTATTTTTCTATTGAAAAATCGAATTATGACATCAGCCTTGCGTCAGCCGGTCCATGGACTCGGTCCACGGTTCGGCTCGGGTCCACCGTGGACTCGGTCCACGGCTCACGTGTCTCTGACATGTGGGACACCCGATGATGTCATCGCTGACGTCAGCCCGACTCGGCCAACGGCACCGACAGGCGGGCCCCACCGTGACTTAGCGGTAACGTCATGGTGCGGTTCGGCAATCGCGCTGACACGCGGGCTCGACGTGTCAGTGACACGCACGCATGCGCGCGCGGCGCGGCTAGGGTACACGCGTCACTATCTCGGCCGTTGGTTTGAAAATCAACGGCGCGGATCGGATCTAGGGTTCATGCGTTTTGGTTCAACGCGGCTGATCTGGGCCGTACGATTCAGATCGGACGGTCCAGATCCGATCGGGATTTCACCGCGTCAGGGGGGCGACGTGGCATGTCCCGGATGGCAACACGCGGCCCGATCTCCACCGTTAGATGTCGATCGAACGATTGAGATCGCATCTAACGCAACAACGCGGGTGTTATCCACCGTTCGATATAGATCCAACGGCTGAAAACGGAACTAATCACCGTAACGTGAATTCCACATGGTGACGTGGACGAACGTGGATCGTTGGATTTGGATCCAATGGCCTAGATCTAATCTGGTTTTCTAGGGTTTCGGGGTAACGTCGACTCATCGTGGCCGTTCGATCTCGATCGGACGGTGGGTGGAGCTCGGGGTCGGCGATGGCGACGCGGCGGCTCGAGCTTGCTGGAGACGAAAACGACGACACTGGGAACGGCGTTGCGGGCGTGCTCCGGCGAAGTGGATGGCACCTCCAGGCGCGGCTCGTCGCGAGGATCACGGATCTGGGCACCACCACGGCGGAGAACGGCGGACGGCGGCGGAAATTGCAGAAAACCGCGGCGGAGCACGAATCCAACTTCGGCGAGCTCTAGCGGGCAGACGGCGGCGGCTTCATCTCGGAGGGTTAGGGCTACGGGTGCGCACGGAAGAGGCGGTCACGACACGGGTGGCGGCGCATTAAATAGGCCCTTGACGTCCGTGATATCTGCGGAAAATGAGGCAACACACGCGGGTGGTGGCGGAGTCCGGCGAGGACTCGGACTGGCGACGTGGATGCACGTGGGCCGTTCACATGGCACGATCAACGGCCACGATCGCACGGGTGCGACCGGGTTCGCACGGGAAACGGACTCGGGTGACATGGCGCAACGCTGGCCGTTGGATCTGGCTCGTGGGTTAGGGTTTGGTCTGGCTCGGGTCAGACTCGAGTCGGACTCGGGTCGAACTCGGTCGGATGAACAGTAAAACCCACTCGGATTTTCCAGCGATTTAATAATTAAATTAATTCCCAGAAATTCAAGTAAATCGAGAAAAATAGCAAAATAATCAAAAATATTCCAAAAAAAATCTGGAAAATACTTTCGAACATTTTAGACTTAAATAAAATATTTCCAACAAAATTTTATTTAAAACTTTTAATTCTTTAATTATTTCAAAAGGGAATAAATTCAAATTAAATCCAAATAAACCCAAATAAATTTCAGAAAATTTGAAAAATTCATAAAAAGGTAAAATATCATTTAAATTTATGAAAAGCAGAATTTGGTGTGTTACAAACCTCCCCCTTAAAAGAATCTCGACCCCGAGATTCAGGTCTAACTAAGGAATAGGTTCGGAAATTCTTTCTTCAAATCCTCCTCGCGTTCCCAAGTCGCTTCACTTTCTACATGGTTGCTCCACTGAACTCTGCAGAAGCGGGTTGATTTATTTCTAGTCTCTCGATGCATGGTGTCCAGAATCCTTATAGGGTGCTCTTTGTAAGTCAGATCTTCTTGCAACTCAATTGACTCTAGCGGAGTCTGCTCATCTGCTACTCGAAGACATTTCTTCAGTTGTGACACATGGAATACATCATGCACTCCCGCCAACGACTGCGGCAACTTCGCCTTTACGGCTGAGAACCTTGAATGGGCCCACATAACGTGGTACGAGTTTTCCTTTCGCATGGAATCTCTTAACTCCCCTGAGAGGTGTAACCCTGAGATACACGAAGTCTTCTGGTTCAAAACTCAAATCTCTACGGCGGTTATCAGCATAACTCTTCTGCCTCAATTGAGCTATCCTCAATCTTTCCCAGATCATGGCAATCTGTTCTTCGGCTTCCTGAAGAATATCCGGTCCAAAAACATGGCGTTCGCCCGTCTCATTCCAGTTCAACGGTTGAGAGGAGCCGCCCAGATCGTCCTCGGGCTATTTGAGGGTTTAGTCGTCCTAATCGGAGTTGGAGGCTAACAACGGATCGCCGGAAGCGCTCGCAGTGCTAGCACCCAAGCCCAAATGAGATAACAATGGGACCCCTCGAATAACTCGACAACAACCCCTGTATTCCCCCGGTATGCGACCCAAAACTCGCCCAGGATCCCCGCATACCGGTTTACGATGCCAGATCAACTCAATTTGCATAAAGGGGGCACCGAACTCGGAACCCCGCAACCAAGGATACGCGACGCGGAAGCAAAAACAACCAAACGACTATGGCACGAAGACAAAACCCAACAAGAGAACAACTACACAAAACCACACCCGACAACCACCAACGCAAGAGACAAGCAAACAACGAGAGCGACACCACTAAAATAAAGAGTTGCACGAAGGAAACCAAGTGCTCAGTGAGACAACACAGTTAAACTAATCTAAACAACAAAAGGGCCTACAACTATCAAACGAAACCCAAAAGTAAAACATCTCCGGAAGTGTTCTGCTTCTGAACACTCCCGGGCGTGTACGACGGCGTAGGGAGCCTCTACTCGGTGTCCCGCCCGGTCACCGAGAGGCAGTAGGGGCATAACTCACACCCCGCTGGATCCTCACCTGCAAAACCACAAAAGCAGAAGCCTGAGTACGGAAGGTACTCACAAGTCTTACCGTGGTCCATATATGACCGACACGAAAAAGGGTATGCATTTGGACGTAGCAAGGAAACAAGCTGAAGGTAAAAGTGCGGACAGCTTAACTTTGTTATTTGGTTAATTACACTACTAAATTTCACAATTTTATAGCGTTCTTGGACAAGCCCCTATCACTAGAGTGAACTCTGAAAGTAAATATTTCAAGTGCAACAAATAGCATCGGGAATAAGAATCCTCGTCAGTATCCTCGTCCGCACCCGCTAGCTTTATGTTCAAGTTATTACTACGTTGATTAACAGGTAACCAAGCGTGCTCATATCCGAGAGCGTGGCAATTCGAATCGCTTAATCAACCCTGTAGGGAAGCATTGACCGCACGACACGTGCCACAAAGAACCTCGTGTCAACCATCCTCCCATCCATACCAATCTGTTGGGACACCATCATGTGGTCCGAGCACCTAGCACGCCCTCGAGCGGCCCAACCCCGGCTTGGCCCTCGAGAGTCGGCCTAAGCCTCGCCCTCAACCACGCCCAACCACATCAGGTCATGCCCCATCGAAAGGCATGCGATGAAAGAATAGGTTTATCGTCCCATTCCGGCATGCGATCAACCAATTTGTGCTCGGCCACAGTTAAACACCGGATCGGTCCTTAACTGACCCAGGCGGGACTACCACATTTGAGTCTCCTTACACAAATGTCCCTCCCTCCCGCCCGGTCTCATTTCTTTTTTTTCCATTTCTACTCAACCACGACCACAACCATTCCAACTCAGCATTTGTGAAGTGTAGCAACCTCAAGCGATGGAACCCTCCATCACTTGGCCCGCACCCAACCTCTAAGCATACTAAGCATGACACCATTAATACCCATATTCTAGCTCCAACGGAGGTGTTTGTCAATTAGCAAGAAGGGTACATGCAGCAAATAGGATCTAGCTTATCCCACATTTCAACTCCTAATGCAACACGTAATCATTCAGTAAGCATTTAAAGTTTCAAAAATACAATTACATAAGGTTCAAGATGCTTAGGTGCTTGCCTTGTGCTTCTGCTTGCGGATCGACCACGGTTTGCTCCACGTGACCCCCCTCAACCACGGCCACGTCAGTCGCCGCGGGATCATTCTCTACACGGACACAATGCATAATGAGATACATGCAATGCGAAAGAAACAACAAAACAATACACAAACCCTGCCGAACAGACCAGGTAAACCCGGACAGTCCGAGTATTTCATCCGAACAGTCCGGACAACCCAGACACTCCGGACGGTTTGTCTGGACACTCCGGACCTGGCACAACCGCCCCGCAACTAAAATGGATCGAGGTGCCGCCAAGCCCTACGGCACCGCGAGAACCCGATCTACCACTTTCCTACACGCGGCCGAGACGTGGAAGCTCCGAGGTAGCTCAAACCACGACTATCGCGGCTTGCTTCTACAAACTCCAACCAAAACCTAATCCAACGCTAGGAATAACATCACCTACCCCCGATCTCTCACCCTACACCCTACATTGCTTAATCCACCCCAAATCCAACCACTCACCAAAAACCCTAACATCCCCCAAAGTTACCCCAACTCCCAAACTACATACAAAACCTCAAATCTACTCCCATGGACTCCCTAGAACCCAAGAACCCATGAATGGACTCCAAGAAGAGGCCCTACCTTCAAGGAGGATAAAGGAGAGGAAGGGGAAGCCGGGTAGAGGAAGAAGAACGCCGGCTTGGGGAGGGACTTGAGGTCACCGGGGCGGGGGAGACACCGGGGAGGAGCCACGGGAGGTCGCCGGAGTGGGGAGTCACCGGAGACGAGCTTGGGTGGAGGGGAGCACGCACAAGGAGTGGGGAGCAAATGGGAGGAAGTAAATGAAGAAGAAGACACGAAATGGGACTTTTATACAAAAACCCCCGCACAGTCTGGAGTCTCCGGACAATTAACCCGGAGACTCCGAGTTGGGGTCTTCGGTAGTCAACCCGGACACTCCGGACAATTAGTCCGGATACTCCGGGTTAAGGTGTTTGGGCGAGCTAATCCGGATACTTCGGACAATTTATCCGGACTTTCCGGGTTGTATCCGGACACTCCGGATATTAAATCCGAACACTCCGGATGTCCCAGAATTTTTGAAATTAGGGCCTTGACAAACCCTCCCCCCTTAAAGGAATCTCGCCACGAGATTCAGAACAAACGCGTTGACAGAGTAGAACACGGATGGACGGTACAGTCTCATACGGATTGACACGTTTGGGGTTGCGAAGAATTGCATACTAGCACTTACATGGCATGGAAGAACTCGGGATACTCGGTTCTCAAACGATCTTCGGGCTCCCAAGTAGCTTCGTCTTCGGTGTGATTGCTCGACTGAAATTTATTGAACTTGAGAGTCCGTCGACGGGTCTTGCGTTCAGCTTCTTCCAAAACCCGAATAGGATGCTCTTAATAAGACAGATCAGGTTCAGGCTAAACTTCGAGTTCATCCACCTCCAGTGACTCGAAGGGAGTACGGAGGCACTTCTTCAATTGGGATATATGGAAAACATTGTGGACCATTGCTAGAGAGGGAGGAAGCTCGAGCTGATATGCCACTTGACCACGCTTTGTAAGGATCCGGAATGGCCCTTTGTAGCGAGGTGCCAATTTCCCTTTAACTCCGAAACAACAAGTGCCCCGGAGAGGAGATACCTTTAGGTATACAAAGTCGCCAATATCGAAGGAGAGAGGTCTCCTACGGCGATCAGCATAGCTCTTTTGCCGCGATTGCGCTGCCCTCAAATTCTCCTGAATGGTCTTCACCTTATCTTCTGCCCCTATGACCAGTCCAAGCCCTAGGAATGAACGTTCCCCACTCTCAGACCAGTTCAGGGGTGTACGACAGCTAAGACCATAAAGTGCTTCAAAAGGAGACATTCTGATGCTGGTTTGGTAGCTGTTGTTGTAAGCAAACTCGGCATACGGAAGGCATTCGTCCCATTTCTTCCCATAAGACAGAACACAAGCCCTCAACATATCCTCAAGGACCTGATTGACCCTCTCAGTTTGGCCGTCAGTTTGCGGGTGATACGCTAAGCTGTGGAGTAGTTTAGTGCCCAAGGCCTCATGCAAACTTTTCCAGAATCGAGAAACAAACTGAGAGCCTCGATCTGAAACTATGCGCTTTGGCACTCCATGAAGGCATACGATTCGAGCAAGGTACAACTCCGCATACCTCTTGGCTGGATAGGTGGTGCGAACGGCTAGGAAATGTGTGGACTTCGTCAACCGGTCGACTATAACCCAGATCGAGTCATGACCCGAAGAAGTCGTTGGCAGCCCGGTGATGAAATCCATGCTGATGTCTTCCCACTTACAACTAGGGATGGGCAACGGTTGAAGAATACCAGCTGGCTTAAGATGTTCAACCTTTATCCTTTTGCAGACGTCGCATTCTGATACATAGCGAGCAACATCACGCTTCATGTGAGTCCACCAAAACCGTTGCTTCAAATCTTGATACATTTTGTTACTGCCCGGATGAATTGTGAGCAGGGAATTATGGGCTTCATCGAGAATCTCCCTCCTCAAATCTTGGCCCTCGGGGACGACTAGGCATTCGCCGAACCACAAAGTTCCACGGTCATCCAGATGGAATCCCGTGGATTGGTCGAAACTCAGTCTGCTGCATATTTGGGTAACGTCACTATCCCCCTTTTGAGCTTCTCTAATTTGGTCCAACATTGTGGAACTCAACTCCAGATTTGCCAAGGATCCTTCTTCAACCATCTCTAAGCCGAGCTTCTGGAATTCAGCATAGAGGGTAGCACTCCAGGGTTGAAGAGCGAGGCAGTTGCATTGAGCCTTGCGACTTAATGTGTCCGCCACCACATTGGCTTTTCCCGGGTGGTAATGGACTTCCAGACTGTAGTCTTTGATCAGCTCAACCCATCTTCGTTGACTCATATTCAAATCTGCCTGAGTGAAAATGTACTTGAGACTCTTGTGATCGGTATAGATGTTGCACTTGTTCCCAAGGAGATAGTGGCGCCAAATTTTCAAGGCATGGACCACTGCGGCAAGCTTCAAATCATGAGTTGGGTAGTGCTCTTCATGATGCTTCAACTGTTGAGACGCATTGGCGATGACCCGGCTTTCTTGCATAAGCACACAACAAAGGCCGATACCTGATGCATCGCAATAAACGTCAAACGGCTTGTGGATATCTGGTTGTGTAAGGACAGGAGCTGTAGTCAGGCGCTGCTTCAAAGTCTAAAATGCTTGCTCACAGCCCACTGACCATTTGAATTCAGCACCCTTTTTCAGCAGCTCAGTCATGGGCTTCGCAATCTTCAAGAAGTCTTGAATGAATCGGCGGTAATAGCCTACAAGCCCAAGAAAACTACGAATCTCGATGACTGTTTTGGGTTGCTCCCATTTGAGGACATCTTGTACCTTACTTGGGTCAACAGCGACACCCTGCTCGGAAAGGACGTGCCCCAAGAAAGACACTTTCTTCATCCAAAACTCGCACTTGCTGAACTTGGCATAAAGGCGATGTTCCCGAAGTCTTCCGAGAACGATATGAAGATGCTTGGCGTGCTCTTCTTCATTGGCTGAATAGACTAGTATGTCATCAATGAAGATGACCACAAAAGAATTGAGCTCCTCCATGAAGATCGAGTTCATGAGGTACATGAAGTACGCCGGTGCGTTCGTCAGTCCGAACGACATGATGGTGTACTCATACAGGCCATATCGAGTGGAGAAGGCCGTCTTCGGAATATCCTCGGCCCGAATCTTGATCTGATGGTACCCAAGCCTCAAGTCAACCTTGGAGAATACCCGTGCACCAGCAAGCTGATCAAACAGGATATCGATCCGAGGCAGAGGGTACTTGTTCTTTATCGTGACTGCATTCAATGGACGATAGTCGACACAGAGGCGAAGAGAACCGTCCTTCTTGGTCACAAAGAGAGCCGAGCAGCCCCAGGGTGAGGAGCTCGGACGAATGAACTGCTTGTCCATCAATTCCTTCAGTTGCTTCTTCAACTCGACCAGTTCGTTCGGCGGCATCCGGTACGGCTGCTTGGAAACTGGAGCTGTCCCGGGTTGAAGCTCGACTACGAACTCAATGTCTCGATCGGGCGGCATCCCTGGCAGTTCCACTGGGAACACATCCGGGTACTCCGAAACCACGGGAAAGGACTCTAGCTCCTCAATTTCAGTGCTGTTTAGGGAATAAAGAGCGGCCTCGCCGTCATCGAGAAGTAGAGTTAGCACGCCGCCCTTCGGTCCCCTGAGCGAGATGGAACGATGATAACAATCTAGAATGGCCTGCTGCCGTGTGAGCCAATTCATGCCCAAAATGACATCCATCCCATGCAGATCAAGGAGCAGCAAGTTGACAAGGAAGGAAACCCCTCGGATTTGAATGGTTGCCCCTTGGATCTTTTGACTAGCAACAATCTTGGAACCCGGCGCTTCAATAATAAACTAAGTGTTGCTAACACTCACTCTCAACTGATGGTGCATGGCAAAATCTTTGCTAAGGAAGGAATGGGAAGCCCCCGAATCGAACAAAACCCTGGTAGTATATCCCTCAATGCACAACGTACCAGTCAGCACGGTGGCGCCCTCAGGAATTGCCTCATCATCCACATAGTTGACGCAGCCACTGCTCGGCGCAGGGAGTGGAGGTAGAGGTGGTGCAATCGTGCCCTGAGGCCTTGGGGCATTAGAGTTGATGCCCTGCCTTGGAAATGGGCAGTCGCGGATGAAATGCCCCGCACGCCCGCAGTTGTAGCATGGGCTCGGTCCAGAGCCTGTCACCACTCGCACTCCGGGCTGTGGCTGTGGAGGTCGAGGAGCAGCAACAGGAGGACGAGCCACTCCAGCCGGCAGGGAAGGCACAGGAATAGGGTCCCTCGGTGGTGGAAGAGCAATCCGGACCCGCTGTGAACTGCCACCAGCTGAGTACTGAACCGCCCTCTTTCGCTTCTTTTCATCTTGATGACTTCTCATCTTGTGCTCTACGGTGATCGCCCAACTCACTAAAGCATTGAAGTCTGTGAAGTCACAAACTGAGAGCTTATCCTGCATCTTCGCCGTCAGTCCACTCATAAAGCGATCCTGCTTCTTCTGATCGACGTCAACTTCCTCCGGTGCATATTGAGCCAAGTAATTGAACTCCCGCGAATAGTCCATCACTGACTTGCTCAGCTGCTTGAGGGAGAGGAATTGTTGCTTCTTGATATCCATGAGTCCTTTCGGGATATGGTACGCCCGAAAGGCCTCACGGAACTCCGCCCAAGTCACCTGGTGACCGGCAGGCTGCATGACGAGGAAATTAGCCAACCAAGCACCTGCAGGACCTTGAAGCTGCTGCGCCGCGAATGGAGCCTTCTGAAGGTCCTCGTAATGGATAAGAGCAAACTTCTGCTCCATTGTGCGCAGCCAGTCATCGGCCTCCAATGGATCACTGGCCCTGGAGAAGACCGGCGGCTGGGTGTGTAAGAAGTCCAGGTAGCCGTTCGGTCGACCTCGTCCTTCGCCACGACCACCCGGAGCAGCTTGATTCTGGACAAGCATCTCCAGAATGCGGTTGGTGGTCTGCTGGTTCTGTTCTGAACGCATCAAGATGTCCAGTAGGTTGGGAGGAGGAGGCGGATCGCCACGGCCGGGCTGCGATTGCCCTGCACCATCACCACCTCCCACAGCCCCATGGGTCCTCATGCTGTCTCCAACGAAGTCAGACAACAAGAGTTATACTCCACACAAAAGGATGGATCTTAACTCGGTAGAAACCCTGGACTACACCCAAGGTAGACTGCAGCACTCCGCCTTGGAGTTCAACAAGTCTAACATACACAAAACACAACTCACGATGCAAAATGACATGATACATACATGGTATGACATGAAATGCACGATTCCAACGTATCCCTCACTCACCATATATACACATAGGGCAGGAGATAAGTACTATCTTCTAACTAATGCATTATGACAGTCCTAATCAATTCCCTAGATGGTCGTCAAGTTCAGGTTCGTCTTCATGCACCTTGCACTGATACCAGCCTGAGAGGAGCCGCCCAGATCGTCCTCGGGCTATTTGAGGGTTTAGTCGTCCTAATCGGAGTTGGAGGCTAACAACGGATCGCCGGAAGCACTCGCAGTGTTAGCACCCAAGACCAACTGAGATAACATTGGGACCCCTCAAATAACTCGACAACAACCCCGGTATTCCCCCGGTATGCGACCCAAAACTCGCCCAGGATCACCGCATACCAGTTTACGATGCCAGATCAACTCAATTTGCATAAAGGGGGCAACGAACTCGGAACCCCGCAACCAAGGATACGCGATGCGGAAGCAAAAACAACCAAACGACTACGACACGAAGACAAAACCCAACAAGAGCACAACTACACAAAACCACACCCGACAACCACCAACGCAAGAGACAAGCAAACAACGAGAGCGACACCACTAAAATAAAGAGTTGCACAAAGGCAACCAAGTGCTCAGTGAGACAACACAGTTAAACTAATCTAAACAACAAAAGGGCCTACAACTATCAAACGAAACCCAAAAGTAAAACATCTCCGGAAGTGTTCTGCCTCTGAACACTCCCGGGCGTGTACGATGGCGTAGGGAGCCTCTACTCGGTGTCCCGCCCGGTCACCGAGAGGCAGTAGGGGCAGAACTCACACCCCGCTGGATCCTCACCTGCAAAACCACAAAAGCAGAAGCCTGACTACGGAAGGTACTCGCAAGTCTTACCATGGTCCATATATGACCGACACGAAAAGGGTATGCATTTGGACGTAGCAAGGAAACAAGCTGAAGGTAAAAGTGCGGAAAGCTTAACTTTGTTATTTGGTTAATTACACTACTAAATTTCACAATTTTATAGCGTTCTTGGACAAGCCCCTATCACTAGAGTGAACTCTGAAAGTAAACATTTCAAGTGCAACAAATAGCATCGGGAATAAGAATCCTCGTCAGTATCCTCGTCCGCACCCGCTAGCTTTAAGTTCAAGTTATTACTATGTTGATTAACAGGTAACTGTCGGGACCCCGAATTTGCAAATCCGGACCCTCTGTGTATTCAGCACTAGTCCAGGAACGCGCTAGTGCACACAGTCTTAACATCGGTAAATATCACAATCATACCAATCGATACCAATAAAGTACTTTATTTAAATAACCAAACTGGTTACTCGACCTTATGGCCAAGTTACAAAATGTATGCCTCGTAGGGCGAAACTTATTCAGAGAGAAACAATAGCAGCGGAAAATCAAATAAACTTCGTGGCGCCATCCAGTATACCACAGGCAATCGATCGCTCGCATCCCTAAGTAGTCGGGTCCTCTTGGAGTTCCTCCTCCAAAGCTGGCGTAATCTCCTCTTCAACTGGTATTGTGTTGAGGCAAGGGTGAGTACTTGGTACTCAGCAAGTCATGCACAGAATGCAAACTAATATACTATATGCATGGCTTAGTACAAAGGAATAGCTCAGGGTATATTTGCGATGTGACTTTTGACAAGTAATATAAGTAGATTCGAAAGCAGTAGAAATAAGTAAAGCATAAATAACTTTTCAAGAAGTTTAACAAACATTTTTCCCATCCTACACCATAGTTCCATCATCTTCCTTGTTAAACCAACCCATCTTTTCAAAACCAAGTTATTTTCAGAAAGTCTACCCCTTGACTGTAATTCCCGAGCATTGTCCAGTACCGTGGACTCGGCTATTCAAATAGATTCTACACTCTGCAGAGGTTATGCACTTTACCCACAAGATACAGTCAAACACCACAAAGGCGAGTTCCCGTAACAAAGCCTTTCGGAAGCCTCAAACAACACAGTGGTCCTCTCCTGCGTGCTCTACACCATCCCTTCCCTTAGCCAAGGCGAAGTATGGGACCAACACACCGTTAGATGGGTACCTGGCCACAGCCACGATACGCTCCCCCGTACAATCACACAAACGGTGTAACTGACACCCTGAGGCTCCACAAGTGAGTCCTTAGCGACTTAGTCAACTAGGGCCGTCCCATTCCAGCCATGTGGTTGCAAGTATGACCCAGTTCAAAGGCTTGCAAGGTTAAGTCCTTAGAGTGACCAGGGCAAGACTACCCGAAAAACCAAATCAACACTCCCAATGCCACAACTGGCCCACCTGATTACTCTTGCCACATGCCCCAGTCGAAATCTGTTTATCAAACCCCAGTTGATTACCATGCACCACGTGCCATCAACATCACATGATACTTTTCCAAAACAGGTTCAATATATCATTAAGTCCATATTGTCATTTGATTGTCCAAAATCATGTCATGAGCACGTAGCAGGTCTAAGCAGTATACTACAACGATCTAAACCCATGTTGGCAATTTAATAATGTCCAACTAGTAAACCACAACTAGGGTGACAAGGGATCATGGCACATACTTAGATAATCAAGGTGTCATATAACAAATTGGTAGTTATCTAACCCCCATGTTTAAACAAAGTATCTTTCTAATTGAACTAGCATGCAATAGTTTAAATCAAAATAGATTTCGAAATAGGATCAACATGGTCAAAGCACAACTTGCCTTCAAAAAGCACTTGCTCTTGGTCTTGAGTTGGATCCTGAGTCAACACTTCTCCTTCGAATCCTTCCGGCACTTCAACGTCTACTCGTAAAGCGTGCAAATAGCAAATACACAAATAAACACTATGCAAAAAGATCCCAAAACTCCAAATAAAATCCATAAACAGAGAGAACATAATTTTCTGGATTTTTAGAAACTGGAATCGTCAAATTTGGAGTTAAAACGCAAAAGTTATGATTTATTAAAGTTTAAATAATCAATTAAATAATATTACAGAGAAAAACTTTAGTCCAAAAATTAAATAAAATTCATATTTAGGTAGATCTCAATTTTATACAAATTTAGAAATTTGAATCACTCAAATCGGAGTTGAAACGCAAAAGTTATAAGCGTTTGAAGTTTGAATCTAAATTTGAAATCATTATTTGAATTAATAAATCATTTTCTTTTTCGGAAATTAATTATTGCGTCAGCATGGACACGTGTCGGCCTGTGATTGGTCCACAGTGACCTGCTGACGTCAGCACCGAACGGTCTCCACGATGACGTCAGCATGACGTCATCATGCCACGTGGCATGCTCCGGGTGCTGCCACGTGTCTCGGTCCATGGACTGGGTCCACGGTGACGCCCGGCCCATGGTGGACGCGGCCTACGGCTACAGAGGCTGACACGCGGGTCCCACCCGTCGATGGAGTCACGTGCACGGTGAGGCTCTCTCGGGCGAGGCACTGACATGCGGTCCCGCATGTCAGTGACACGCAGTCACGCCCAGGTTCGGCCGCTGGCACGCGGGCGGCTGTCGATGACTCAACGCCGCGCGGCGGTGGCTACGTGGCATGATCACGGCCGTTGGATCTAGATCCAACGGTCTAGATCGACCCTAGGTTAACGCAGTTTCCAACACGTGACGATCGTGGGCCGTTGGATCTTGATCCAACGGTCTAGATCCAACCTGGTCTTCTAAAGCCTCGAGAAACGTGGACTCACCGTGATCGTCGGATGATGATCGAGCGGCGACAGGCCATTGGTCGCGCGGCGCTGGTTGACGAGGTCTGGCCGGACTTGAGGACGACGACACACGGGACGGCGCCACGGAGTAGATCCAGCGAAGGGAGAGGTCGGGGTCGGTGCGTCTCGGTCCGGGGATCACGAATCGGGACTTGGGTGCGGCGGAGGTGGCTCGGCGGCGGCGATGCCGACCAAAACCAGCGGCGCGCAAAGCAACCGGCGAGGAATCGCGGGCACGGCGAGGCGCAGAGGTGGCGGCTGGGGCAAGTTGTGCGCAGGCAAGGGCGAACCTCGGGCTGCTCCGGGCATTAAATAGCCCGGCGTTCTTGCGAAGCGAAGCCCTAACCGTGTCCCGCTTCGGTCACGGCGGAGATCACCGGCTCGGATTCGGATGAGGACGATGACCGGATGCCGCCCACGTGTCCCGCATCGGACGGTCCACACGCTCGCGACGCTGCGCCGCGCCGCGGCCGTTGGATCTAGATCCAACGGCCGTGGTCGAGTTAGAGTTGGGTTCGGCGGCGGTTCGACCGAATCAAAAGGCTCGGTCGGGTTCGGTCGGACTCGAGTCCGACTCGGTCGGATGAACAGTAACCGACCCGGTCGGTCCTTTTCAAGCGAAATAATATTTAAAATAAATCCCACTAAATAAATTAATTCATTAAAAATAGCAAAAGACTCAGAAAAATTCCAGAAAAATTCTGGAAAATATTTTGGATCATTTTGGACTCAAATAAAATATTTCCAACAAAAATTTATTTGCAAAATTAAATTCTTTAATTATTTCAAAATGGAATAAATTCAAATAAATTCCAAATAATTCCAAATAAATTCCAGAAAATTCCAAAAATTCACCAAAGTGCCAAATCACACATGAATTTAAGAAAAGCAAAATTTTGGGATGTTACAAACCTCCCCCCCTTAATAGAATCTCGTCCCCGAGATTCAGGGCTCACTAAAGGAATAGGTTTGGAAATTCTTTCTTCAAATCCTCTTCGCGCTCCCAAGTCGCTTCGCTTTCTTCATGGTTGCTCCACTGAACTCTACAGAATCGGGTTGACTTGTTTCTAGTTTCTCGATCCATTGTATCTAGAATCCTCACGGGATGCTCCTTATAAGTCAAATCCTCATGCAACTCAATTGACTCTAGCGGTGTCTGTTCCTCAGGAACTCGGAGACACTTCTTCAACTGGGACACATGGAATACATCATGTACTCCTGCTAACGACTGTGGCAACTCCAGCTGATAAGCAACTTCGCCTCTGCGGCTCAAAATCTTAAATGGTCCAACATAACGGGGTGCAAGTTTCCCTTTGGCATGGAACCTCTTAACTCCCCTGAGAGGCGTAACTCTGAGGTAAACAAAGTCTTCTGGTTCAAAACTCAAATCCCGGCGACGATTGTCAGCATAACTCTTTTGTCGAGATTGGGCTATCTTCAACCTTTCCCTAATCATGGCGATCTGCTCTTCAGCCTCTTGAAGAATATCAGGTCCAAAGACACGGCGCTCGCCGGTCTCATTCCAATTCAATGGCGTCCGACAGGGTCGACCATACAGTGCCTCAAAAGGTGACATCTGTAAACTAGCCTGATAACTATTGTTGTAACTAAACTCGGCATACGGCAAACTCTTATCCCAAGAGGTAGCATAAGCCAATGCACAAGCTCTCAACATATCCTCCAGAATCTGGTTGACTCTTTCGGTCTGTCCATCCGTCTGTGGATGATAAGGTATCTTGAAGTTTAAACGGGTTCCCATGGCTTCATGCAACTTATTCCAGAATCTTGAGGTAAATTGGGTACCTCTGTCCGATACAATCCTCTTTGGCACTCCGTGCAAACAAACAATCCTGATCATGTATAATTCTGCTAATTTATCTCCCGAGTAAGTGGTCTTCACGGGGATAAAATGGGCTACCTTAGTCAAGCGATCCACTATAACCCATATGGAGTCATAACCTCCTTGAGTCTTCGGCAAACCGGTAATGAAATCCATTCCGATTTCCTCCCACTTCCACTCAGGTATTTTTAGCGGCTGTAGCAATCCTGCTGGTCTCTGATGCATTGCCTTGACTCTCTGGCATACGTCGCACAATGCAACATGCTCGGCAACTTCACGTTTCATACTCGGCCACCAGAATCTCTCCTTCAGATCTGATACATCTTGGCGCTTCGGGATGAATCGAGTACTTGGAGTCATGGGCTTCTTCCAGAATCAGTTGCTTTAACTCCTTTTTGTTAGGCACACAAATGCGATCCTTCATCCACAACGTGCCTTGCTCATCCAACTTGAAGTCCTCTGCCTTGCCTTCCTCCTTGATGGACTTAATCCTGCGGATCTTGTCATCATCCTTCTGTCCTTCTCGGATCTGATCCTCTAAGGTAGGCTTTACTTCTAATGTGGCCAAGAATCCGCTAGGTACAACCTCAATCTTCATTTTCTGGAAATCCTCACATAACTCATCCTGACTTGTGGCTAGCAACGTACTCACGGTATGGTTTTTCCGACTCAGAGCATCGGCTACTACGTTGGCCTTCCCGGGATGGTAATGGATTCCAACATTATAGTCCTTGATCAACTCTAACCATCTCCTTTGCCTCATATTCAGATCCGACTGGGTGAATATGTACTTAAGGCTCTTATGATCCGTATACACTTCACATCTGTTTCCAATCAGATAGTGACGCCATATCTTCAAGGCATGCACTACGGCAGCTAACTCTAGGTCATGTGTCGGATAATTTTCCTCATGCGGCCTCAAGCGCCTTGATGCATAAGCGATTTACCTTTCCATTCTCAGACACACATCCAAGTCCTTGGCGCGATGCGTCACAATAAATATCGAAGCTTTGAGCAACATCCGGTAGAACCAACACCGGTGCTGATGTCAATCGCTTCTTCAGCTCCTGAAATCCTTTCTCACATTCTGGCGTCCATGCAAACTTCTTTTCCTTCTTCAGCAATTGCGTAAGAGGTTTCGCAATTGTCGAGAAGCCTTCAATGAAACGGCGGTAGTATCCTGCCATTCCAAGGAAACTCCGAATCTGGGTCACGCCTTCTTGCTCCCAATGTAACACGGCTTCTACTTTGCTTGGATCCACAGCGACTCCCTCTGCGGTCATTACATGTCCAAGAAACTCCACCTTGTCTTTCCAAAAATCACACTTGCTGAACTTGGCGAAAAGTTGCTGTTCCCTCAGCTTTTCCAAAACTCGCCTTAAGTGTTCGGCATGTTCATCCTTTGTCTTGGAGTAGACTAGGATATCGTCTATGAACACGACGACAAACTTGTCCAAATATTCCATGAACACCTTATTCATCATATTCATGAAATAAGCTGGCGCATTCGTCAGTCCAAAGGACATAACTGTAAACTCGTAATGTCCATATCTTGACGAGAATGCAGTCTTCGGGATATCCTCTGATCGGATCTTCAACTGATGGTATCCCGATCTCAGATCAATCTTGGAGAAAACTCCGGCTCCTCTTAACTGATCAAACAAATCATCAATCCTGGGTAGCGGATACTTATTCTTCACGGTGACTTCATTGAGTGCACGGTAGTCAATGCACATCCTGAAACTCCCGTCCTTCTTCTTGACAAACAAAGCGGTGCTCCCCACGGCGAACTAACTCGGCCTGATAAATCCATTATCCATTAACTACTCTAGCTGATTCTTCATTTCTACCAACTCCTCGGTGGACATCCGATAGGGTCTCTTTGCTATCGGTCTTTGTGCAGTACAAGCTCTATCACAAACTCTATGTCCCTGTCTGGCGGCATACCAGGTAGATCCTCGGGAAAAACATCTGGGTACTCATTCACTACTGGGACATCCTCTATGCTGATTGCCTTGGTACTGTTAACCATCAACTGTCCATCTCTAACTGCAGTGGCTTGAAATTCCACTTTCTTCCCACACGGGCTCTCAACTGAGATAGTCCTTCGTCCACAATCCAATACAGCCTTGTGCTTGGATAACCAATCCATTCCCAATATAACATCTAAGGTCTGGGTCTCCAAAATTATAAGGTTTGCTAGGAACTCTATTCCATCTATTAGTATTCTCACCCCGGAACATCCTACTTCCGTTCGGAGTTCGGAACCAGGGGTTTGAACTAAAAGCATGCACTTAAGTCTTGCAATCCTTAAATCATTTCTAGCAGCAAAGCCTTGCGAAACAAACGAATGCGAAGCTCCAGAGTCAAACAAAATCAAGCAGGTGTATCGAGTTAACAAGTAACTTACCCAAGACGACGTCCGTAGCATTCTCGCAGTGCATCTGCGGTGACATGGTTGACTCGGCCTCTCTGCGATGCAGGGTGTGGCTCCTGTCTTTGGCGTCCTAGCTGGGGTGGTTCCTAGATTGAAGCGGCTGGGGTCGCTCTCGCTGTCTTCTTCGGACAACTGTTGGCAAAGTGTCCTGGCTCGTTGCAGTTGTAACAGCGTCTCACTGTTCCTTGCTGACTGCCGAGAGTAGCGTTTCTAGCGGGGGCTGGGGTCTGGTAGTTTTGACTGGCAGGTCTTGGTGCTGGGGATGGTGTCCTTGTCGCACTCTGCGGTTGGAATCTGAAGAATTGATTTGGTGCAACTCTCAAGCGCTGTTGCGCTCCCTGACGTGATCCTTGCTGTTGCATCCTGCGCTTCCTGTTCTCCTCCAGTTCCTTGCGCTTGTCCTCAAGAATAAGTGCCTTATTCACCAACTCTTGGAAATCTGGAAAGGTGTGGGTGATCAACCCTACTTGCAATCCTGAGTTAAGTCCCTTCATAAAACGAGACTGTCTGGATTTATCTGTCGCTACATCCTCAAAGCGTAGCGTGCTAGGCGTGTGAACTTGTTCAGTAGTCGGCCATCGGTGATTACCTTGCTTCGATGCTCGAACTCCTCCTTCTTAAGGTCCATGATTCCTTCAGCACGTGATATCGCCGAATGCACCGTGAACTCTTCCCAAGTGATATCTTGAGGGTTCTCTGCGTGGCACAGTTCTCCCACCATTCGGCCTGTTCCTTCCAACCGATGAGAAGCGTAAAGTACCTTCTCATTTCCTATGCATTGAGCTATGTGTAGCTTCCTCTCAATTGATCTTAACCAATCATCGGCCTCCAATGGATTGGCATTCCCGAAGAAAGTGGGTGGGTGAGTCCTCATGAACTCGACACTTTGTATTCAAGCGTGGTCCCTGATTAACTTGATTAGCAGTGGCCTGAGCAGTGACGTGCTGCATTTGTTGCATCATAGCATGCATCAACTGAGTCTGAGCAGCAAGAAATGCTCCAAAATTCTGCATATCATCTGGCGGTGCTGGTGCTCTATCATTAGGGTTTTCTGCTGGGCGAGATCCACTCCCATTGCTTCCAAAGTTTCCACGGGTGTTCACCATCTGTTGGTTTGCTCTAGGTTTAGAGATGAGAGGGAAACAAGAATAGACAAGTAATATGGAACTTATGCGGGGCGAAAGAGGTAACTTTAAGGTCCATCTTTATTATTAATAACTTGGTATGGCTGCTTACAATGCCTAAGGGCCTTGCAACACATACTGCACACTCAGCAAACAAAGCAAATCCAAATCGAACTGACTCTGGAATCTAATGCCTAAAGGGTGACTCTTTATTCTATGACTCGACTCGGCGAAGAAGTCTCACTATAGAACCTATGCTCACTCATCGAGAAAACCTCCACGGCCTGGTACGTCTTTGTGGCATAGGCGCCAAACGATCGCCATGTCCAGCAATCGTGTCCTCTGTGGTAGTCGAAGAAGCGATGTCCTCATCGAGATCCGACTCCTCTGGATCTGGCTCGTGTAGCTCGAATCTTGGTTCGGGTCCAGTCCGTACAAAGTCATCTCCAACTCGTCAATCCTTCGCAGAAGGTGTGCCACATACTCTTGAGCTTCCCGCCATCTGTTCTTCTCTGTCGTGATCTCCTTGCGGGCCTTCTGTAGCTCCTTGCCTGTATTATCTAGTACATCCTCCTGGGCGACGACAAATCGTGCCAACTGTGTAACCGTGGCATCCTCATCCTGAATCTCCTTCGGGTCGAGAAGGTTATCACTGCGCGGGTGATAACGGAACACCGTGCTCTCCAACTCTCTGGCGTGGATACGGGTAATGTGCCGCATTGCTCGTCGTGATACTTCTTGGATACCCATCTGCATTGTAGATCTCCTGGCAGTGCAGTGTATCGGGCGATTGCCTGGGCCCTTTTTCCTAGCAGGTACCTCAATCTTCACGTCACAAGCCTTGATCAATCCCGCTTGTCTGATCACTTCCACTTGATATTGGGGCTTCTCAAAATCTCCGAGAGTTTGTAGCATGTGCCAAAGTTCTGCAGCGTGACCAACTCCCAGATCAACGTAGTTGAACTCTTCCTCCATCTGTCACAAGAGTGCTTTACGTAAGAACTCGGAATTTTTAAATTGTGACAAGGTAAGGGAAAATTTCAGCAAGAGACAAGAAAAGAGAGAAGGGGATAAGTCGAGATGTCATTTCTTGTCTTCACAAATTTTTAGCTTTAGAAAATAGGTTTTATCCTCACTACGACCATTCTAGCTTAGGGTTGAGCCTACAGTCAAGTATGGCTCTGATACCACCTCTGTCGGGACCCCGAATTTGCAAATCCGGACCCTCTGTGTATTCAGCACTAGTCCAGGAACGCGCTAGTGCACACAGTCTTAACATCGGTAAATATCACAATCATACCAATCGATACCAATAAAGTACTTTATTTAAATAACCAAACTGGTTACTCGACCTTATGGCCAAGTTACAAAATGTATGCCTCATAGGGCGAAACTTATTCAGAGAGAAACAATAGCAGCGGAAAATCAAATAAACATCGTGGCGCCATCCAAGATACCACAGTAACCGATCGGGCTCGCATCCCTAAGTAGTCGGGTCCTCTTGGAGTTCCTCCTCCAAAGCCGGGCGTAATCTCCTCTTCAAGCGGTATTGTGTTGAGGCAAGGGTGAGTACTTGGTACTCAAAGCAAGTCATGCACGTAATGCAAACTAATATACTATATGCATGGCTTAGTACAAAGGAATAGCTCAGGGTATATTTGCAAGAAATGACTTTTGACAAGTAATATAAGTAGATTCGAAAGCAAGAGAAATAAGTAAAGCATAAATAACTTTTCAAGAAGTTTAACAAACATTTTTCCCATCCTACACCATAGTTCCATCATCTTCCTTGTTAAACCAACCCATCTTTTCAAAACCAAGTTATTTTCGTAAAGTCTACCCCTTGATCAGTAATTCCCGAGCATTGTCCAAAGATCTGTGGACTCGGCTATTCAAATAGATTCTACACTCTGCAGAGGTTATGCACTTTACCCACAAGATACAAATCAAACACCACAAAGGCGAAGTTCCTCAGTAACAAAGCCTTCGGAAGCCTCAAACAACACAGGTGGTCCTCTCCCGTGCGTGCTCTACACCATCCCTTCCTTAGCCAAGGCGAAGTATGGGACCAACACACCGTTAGATGGGTACCTGGCCACAGCCACGATACGCTCCCCGCATAATCACACAAACGGTGTAATCGACACCACTGAGGCTCCACAAGTGAGTCCTTAGCGACTTAGTCAACTAGGGCCGCCCCATTCCAGCCATGTGGTTGCAAGTATGACCCAGTTCAAAGGCTTGCAAGGTTAAGTCCTTAGAGTGACCAGGCAAGACTACCCGAAACCAAATCAACACTCCCAATGCCACAACTGCCCACCTGATTACTCTTGCCACATGCCCCGATCAAATCTGCTTATCAAACCCCGCTTGATTACCATGCACCACGTGCCATCAACATCACATGATACTTTTCCAAAACAGGTTCAATATATCATTAAGTCAATATTAGCATTTGATTATCCAAAATCATGTCATGAGCACGCAGCAGGTCTAAGCAGTATACTACAACGATCTAAACCCATGTTGGCAATTTAATAATGTCCAACTAGTAAACCACAACTAGGGTGACAAGGGATCATGGCACATACTTAGATAATCAAGGTGTCATATAACAAATTGGTAGTTATCTAACCCCCATGTTTAAACAAAGTATCTTTCTAATTGAACTAGCATGCAATAGTTTAAATCAAAATAGATTTCGAAATAGGATCAACATGGTCAAAGCACAACTTGCCTTCAAAAAGCACTTGCTCTTGGTCTTGAGTTGGATCCTGAGTCAACACTTCTCCTTCGAATCCTTCCGGCACTTCAACGTCTACTCGTAAAGCGTGCAAATAGCAAATACACAAATAAACACTATGCAAAAAGATCCCAAAACTCCAAATAAAATCCATAAACAGAGAGAACATAATTTTCTGGATTTTTAGAAACTGGAATCGTCAAATTTGGAGTTAAAACGCAAAAGTTATGATTTATTAAAGTTTAAATAATCAATTAAATAATATTACAGAGAAAAACTTTAGTCCAAAAATTAAATAAAATTCATATTTAGGTAGATCTCAATTTTATACAAATTTAGAAATTTGAATCACTCAAATCGGAGTTGAAACGCAAAAGTTATAAGCGTTTGAAGTTTGAATCTAAATTTGAAATCATTATTTGAATTAATAAATCATTTTCTTTTTCGGAAATTAATTATTGCGTCAGCAAGGACACGTGTCGGCCTGTGATTGGTCCACAGTGACCTGCTGACGCCAAGATCGAACGGTCTCCACGATGACGTCAGCATGACGTCATCATGCCACGTGGCATGCTCCGGGTGCTGCCACGTGTCTCGGTCCATGGACTGGGTCCACGGTGACGCCCGGCCCATGGTGGACGCGGCCTACGGCTACAGAGGCTGACACGCGGGTCCCACCCGTCAGTGGGTCACGTGCACGGTGAGGCTCTCTCGGGCGAGGCACTGACATGCGGCCCCGCATGTCAGTGACACGCAGTCACGCCCAGGTTCGGCCGCTGGCACGCGGGCCCGGCCTGTCAGTGACTCAACGCACGGCGCGGCGGTGGCTACGTGGCATGATCACGGCCGTTGGATCTAGATCCAACGGTCTAGATCTACCCTAGGTTAACGCAGTTTCCAACACGTGACGATCGTGGGCCGTTGGATCTTGATCCAACGGTCTAGATCCAACCTGGTCTTCTAAAGCCTCAGGGAAACGTGGACTCACCGTGATCGTCGGATGGTGATCGAACGGCGGACAGGCTTCGCGGGGTCGCGGCGGCGCTGGTTGACGAGGTCTGGCCGGACTTGAGGACGACGACACACGGGACGGCGCCACGGAGTAGATCCGGCGAAGGGAGAGGTCGGGGTCGGTGCGTCTCGGTCCGGGGATCACGAATCGGGACTTGGGTGCGGCGGAGGTGGCTCGACGGCGGCAGTAGCTGACCAAAACCCGCGGCGGCGCAAAGCAACTTCGGCGAGGAATCGCGGGCACGGCGAGACGCGGCAGGAGGTGGCGGCTGGGGCAAGTTGTGCGCAGGGCAAGGGCGAACCTCGGCCGCTCCCGGCATTAAATAGCCCGGCGTTATGCGGAAACCGAAGCCCTAACCGTGTCCCGCTCGGTCACGGCGGAGATCACCGGCTCGGATTCGGATGAGGACGACGACCGGATGCCGTCCACGTGTCCCGCATCGGACGGTCCACACGCTCTCGCGACGCGGCGCACGCACGGCCGTTGGATCTAGATCCAACGGTCGTGGTCCAGGGTTAGAGTTGGGTTCGGCGACGCGGTTCGACCGAATCAAAAGGCTCGGTCGGGTTCGGGTCGGACTCGAGTCCGACTCGGACCCGAGGAATAGTAACCGACCCGGTCGGTCCTTTTCCAGCGAATTAATATTTAAAATAATTCCCAGTAATTCATTTAATTCATTAAAAATAGCAAAAGACTTCAAAAATTCGGAAAAATTCTGGAAAATATTTTGGATCATTTTGGACTCAAATAAAATATTTCCAACAAAAATTTATTTGCAAAATTAAATTCTTTAATTATTTCAAAATGGAATAAATTCAAATAAATTCCAAATAATTCCAAATAAATTCCAGAAAATTCCAAAAATTCACCAAAGTGCCAAATCACACATGAATTTAGGAAAAGCAAAATTTTGGGATGTTACAGTAACCAACCGTGCTCATATCCGAGAGCGCGGCAATTCGAATCGCTTAATTAACCCTGCAGGGAAGCATTGACCGCACGACACATACCACAAAGAACCTCGTGTCAACCATCCTCCCATCCATACCAATCCGTTGGGACACCATCATATGGTCCGAGCACATAGCACCCCCTCGAGTGGCCCAAGCCCGGCTTGGGCCTCGACAGTCGGCCTAAGCCTCGCCCTCAACCACGCCCAACCACATGAGGTCATGCCCCATCGAACGGCATGCGATTGAAGAATAGTTTTACCGTCCCATTCCGGCATGCGATCAACCAATTTGTGCTCGGCCACAGTTAAACACCGGATCGGTCCTTAAATGACCCAGGCAGGACTACCACATTTGAGTCTCCTTACCCAAATGT
Source organism: Rhipidocladum racemiflorum (assembly GCA_036346355.1). Classification (NCBI taxonomy): domain Eukaryota; kingdom Viridiplantae; phylum Streptophyta; class Magnoliopsida; order Poales; family Poaceae; genus Rhipidocladum; species Rhipidocladum racemiflorum. Next base: position 21,349,704 of record CM070582.1, read on the forward strand.
CCCTCCCTCCCGCCCGGTCTCATTTCATTTTTTTCCATTTCTACTCAACCACGACCACAACCATTCCAACTAAGCATTTGTGAAGTGTAGCAACCTCAAGCGATGGAACCCTCCATCACTTGGCCCGCACCCGACCTCTAAGCATACTAAGCATGACACCATTAATACCCATATTCTAGCTCCAACGGAGGTGTTTGTCAATTAGCAAGAAGGGTACATGCAGCAAATAGGATCCAGCCTATCCCACATTTCAACTCCTAATGCAACACGTAATCATTCAGTAAGCATTTAAAGTTTCAAAAATACAATTACATAAGGTTCAAGATGCTTAGGTGCTTGCCATGTGCTTCTGCTTGCGGATCGACCACGGTTTGCTCCACGTGACCCCCTCAACCACAGCCACGTCAGTCGCCGCGGGATCGTTCTCTACGCGGACACAATGCATAATGAGATACATGCAATGCGAAAGAAACAACACAACAATACACAAACCCCGTCGAACAGACCAGGTAAACCCGGACAGTCCGGGTATTTCATCCGGACAGTCCGGACTACCCGGACACTCCGGACGGTTTGTCCGGACACTCCGGACCTAGCACAACCACCCCGCAACTAAAATGGATCGAGGTGCCGCCAAGCCCTACGGCACCACGAGAACTCGATCTACCACTTTCCTACACGCGGCCGAGCCGGGGAAGCTCCGAGGTAGCTCAAACCACGACTATCGCGGCTTGCTTCTACAAACTCCAACCAAAACCTAATCCAACACTAGGAATAACATCACCTACCCCCGATCTCTCACCCTACACCCTACATTGCTTAATCCACCCCAAATCCAACCACTCACCAAAAACCCTAACATCCCTCAAAGTTACCCCAACTCCCAAACTATATACAAAACCTCAAATCTACTCCCATGGACTCCCTAGAACCCAAAAACCCACGAATGGACTCCAAGAAGAGGCCCTATCTTCAAGGAGGATGAAGGAGAGGAAGGGGAAGCCGGGTAGAGGAAGAAGAACCCCAGCTTGGGGAGGGACTTTAGGTCACCGGGGCGGAGGAGACGCCGGAGAGGAGCCACGGGAGGTCTCCGGAGTGGGGAGTCACCGGAGACGAGCTTGGGTGGAGGGGAGCACACACAAGGAGTGGGGAGAAAATGGGAGGAAATAAATGAAGAAGAAGACACGAAATGGGACTTTTATACAAAAACCCCCGCATAGTCCGGACTCTCCGGACAATTAACCCGGAGACTCCGGGTTGGGTTCTTCGGTAGTCAACCCGGACACTCCGGACAATTAATCCGGATACTCCGGGTTAAGGTGTTCGGGCGAGCTAATCTGGATACTCCGGACAATTTATCCGGACTTTCCGGGTTGTATTCGGACACTCCGGATATTAATTCCGGACACTCCGGATGTCCCAGAATTTTTGAAATTGGGGCCTTGACAACGGTGTTCGACATGGTCGACCATATACAATGCCTCAAAAGGTGACATCTATGGACTAGCCTGATAACTATTATTGTAGCTGAACTCAGCGTATGGTAAAATCTTATCCCAAGAGGTAGCATAAGCTAATGCACATGCTCTTAACATATCCTCCAGAATCTGATTAACTCTCTCAGTCTGCCCATCCGTCTGCGGATGATAGGCGGTACTGAAGTTCAAACGGGTCCCCATGGCTTCATTCAACTTATTCCAGAATCTTGAGGTAAATTGGGTACCTCTGTCTGATACAATCTTCTTCGGCACTCCGTGCAAACAGACGATCCTGGTCATATACAACTCTGCTAACTTATCTCCCGAGTAAGTGGTCTTTACAGGGATAAAATGGGCGACCTTAATCAAGCGATCCACTATAACCCATATGGAGTCATACCCTCCTTGAGTTTTAGGTAAACCGGTGATGAAATCCATCCTGATTTCCTCCCACTTCCACTTAGGTATTTTTAATGGCTACAGCAATCCTGCCGCCTCGATGCATTGCCTTGACTCTCTGACATATGTTGCACAACGCGACATGCTCTGCAACCTCACTCTTCATGCTTGGACACCAAAATCTCTCCTTCATGTCTTGATACATCTTGGCACTTCCTGGATGAATGGAATACCTGGAGTCATGAGCTTCTTCCAGAATCAACTGCTTCAGCTCTTTCTTGTTCGGCACATAGATGCGATCCTTCATCCATAGATTACCTTGCTCATCCAGCTTGAAATCCTTTGCCTTGTATTCATCCATCTTAGTCCTGATCCTCTGAATCTTGTCATCATCCTTTTGTCCTTCTCGGATCTGATCCCCCAGGGTAGGCTCTACATCCAGTGCAGCTAAGAATCCTTCAGGTACGACTTCCAATTCCAGTTTCTGTAACTCCCTGCATAGCTCTTCCTGACTCTTTGCTATCAACATACTCACGGTATGGATCTTCCGGCTCAAAGCATTGGCCACCACATTAGCCTTCCCGGGATGGTAATAGATCCCAACATTGTAGTCCTTGATCAATTCTAACCATCTCCTTTGCCTCATATTCAGATCCGATTGGGTGAAAATGTATTTAAGGCTCTTATGGTCCGTATACACCTCACATCTGTTCCCAATCAAGTAATGACACCACAACTTCAAGGCATGCACTACGGCAGCTAAATCTAGGTCATGCGTCGGATAATTCTCCTCGTGCGGTCTCAGCTGCCTCGATGCATAAGCAACGAACTTTCTATTTTGCATCAGCACACATCCAAGTCCCTGACGCGATGCATCACAAAGATATGTCGGGCATTGATTAACATCCGGTAGTACTAACACCGGTGCTGATGTCAATCGCTTCTTCAGCTCTTGGAACCCTTTCTCACATTCCGGCGTCCAATTGAACTTCTTCTCCTTCTTCAACAATTGCGTAAGAGGTCTCGCAATCATCGAAAACCCTTCGATAAAGCGGCGGTAGTAACCAGCCATCCCCAGAAAACTATGGATCTGGGTCACTGTCTTCGGTTGCTCCCAATGCAACACGGCTTCCACCTTGCTAGGGTCGACTGCAACTCCTTCTGCGGTCATTACATGTCCAAGGAATTCCACTTTTTCCTTCCATAAATCGCACTTACTAAACTTGGCGAAGAGTTGCTGTTCCCTCAGCTTTTCCAAAACTAGCCTCAAGTGTTCCACATGTTTTTCCCTCGTCTTGGAGTAGACTAGGATATCATCTATGAACACAACCACGAACTTGTCCAAATACTCCATGAAGACCTTATTCATCATATTCATGAAATAAGTTGGCGCATTCGTCAGACCGAAGGACATAACATTGAACTCGTAATGTCCATATCTTGACGAGAATGCGGTCTTCGGAATATCCTCCGACCGGATCTTCAACTGGTGATATCCCAACCTCAGATCAATCTTGGAGAAAACTCCGGCTCCTCTCAACTGATCAAACAAGTCATCGATCCTGGGTAGCGGATACTTGTTTTTCACGGTGACTTCGTTGAGTGCACAGTAGTCTATTCACATCCTGAAACTCCCATCCTTCTTTTTGACGCAACGTAATCAAGCGCTCCCCATGGCGGCATTTAACTCGGTCTGATGAATCCTTTTTCCATCAACTCTTCAAGCTGTTTCTTCATCTCCACCAATTCTTCGGTTGACATCCGATAGGGTCTCTTTGCTATCGGTGCTGTGCCAGGTACTAACTCTATCACAAACTCTATGTCTCTATCTAGCGGCATACCAGCTAAATCTTCAGGAAAAACATCAGGATACTCATTCACCACTGAAACATCTTCTATGTTGATTGCCTTCGCACTGTTGACCATTAGTTGTCCATCTCGAACGGCGGTCGCTTGAAATTCTACTTTTCTTCCACACGGTCTCTCAACTGATATGACTCTTCGTCCACAGTCCAACACGGCCTTGTGCTGGGATAACCAGTCCATTCCCAAGATAACATCTAGGGTCTGGGTTTCCAATATAATATGGTTCGCTAGGAACTCTACCCCATCTATTAGTATCCTTACCCCAGAACATCCTACTCTAGTTCGGAGTTCGGAACCAGGGGTTTGAACTAAAAGCATGCATTTAAGTCTTGTAATCTCCAAATCATTTTTAGCAGCAAAGCCTTGAGAAACAAATGAATGCGAAGCTCCAGAGTCAAATAAAACTGTTGTGGATACTGAGTTGACAAGTAACTTACCAAGTACGATGTTCATGGCATTCTGAAGTGCATCTGCCATCACATGGGTGACTCGGCCTCTCACCATGGTCTGGGGTGCGGCTCCTGGCTGTGCTGTCCCGCGCTTCCGATTGTCCTTCAGCTCCTTGCACTTGTCCTCCAGGATGAGCGCCTTGTTCACCAACTCTTGGAAGTCAGGAAATGTGTGGGTAATCAACCCCACCTAAAGTCTAGAATTTAGTCCCTTCATGAAATGAGACTGCCTTGCCTTGTCTATTGCTACGTCTTTAGGTGAGTAGCGAGCTAGCTGGGTGAACTTATTCAGATACTCAGACAATGGTTGGGTGCCTTGCTTCAAAACCCTGAACTCCTCCTTCTTGAGGTCCATGATTCCTTTTGGCACATGATACTGACGAAATGCAGCTGTGAACTCCTCCCAAGTGATATCTCAGGGGTTCTCACGTGCAGCACAGAAATTCTCACACCATTCGGCTGCAGTACCTTCTAACTAATGGGATGCATAGAGCACCCTCTCATTCCCAACACACTGGGTGATGTGTAGCTTCCTCTCGATCGATCTCAGCCAATCATCTGCCTCCAATGGATTAGCATTTCCAGAGAATGTGCGTGGATGAGTTCTCATGAACTCTCCCAATCTCGAGTTCTGACGTTGTCTCTGATATGCTTGGTTAGCGGCGGCTTGAATGATGACTTGCTGCATCTGTTGCATCATGGCATGCATCAGCTGAGTCTGTGCAGCAAGGAAAGCTCCAAAATTTTGCATGTCAACTGGCGGTGCTTGTTGGGGTGCTGGTGCTCCATCATTGGGGTTTCCAGCTGGGCGAGAACCACTTCCATTGCCTCCAATGTTTCCGCGAGTGTTCACGATCTGTTGATTGCTCCAGATTTTAGAGACGAGAGGGAAACAAGCATAGACAAGTAGTAGAAAAAACCTATGCGGGGTGGAAGGTGTAACTCAAAATCCAACTTTATTATTTATTCAATAATAACTTGGTATGGTTGCTTACAATGCCTAAGGGCCTTGCAACACATACTGCACACTCAGCAAGCAATGAAAATCCAAATTTAACTAACACTGGAGTCTAACGCCTCTAGGGTGACTCTTTATTCTTAGACGCGACTAGATGAAGGAGTCTCAAATTCTAACCCTAAACGCTCACTCATCAATCCATCCTCCACTGCCTCCTTTTGGTGGGTGCGGCGGCATCGGCGCGAAGCAGTCGCCATGCCCCACTACAGCTGTAGTTGAGGAAACGGCATCCTCCTCGGGCTTGGGCGCTGGCTGTGGCTCCTCGGGATCTGGCTCGTGTAGCTCCAGTACTAGCTCCGGCCCTTGTCCATACAACGCAATTTCCAGTTCATCAATCCTTCGCAGAAGTTGGGACATATACTCTCGAACCTCCTGCAGACTTTTCTTCTCCTTCTTGACCTCCTCACGGTCCTTCTGCAGCTCCTTCTTTGGTCATAGCAGAAGCCTCGATAATGATGGCAGGGCAGTGTCCGGTGAAAGCATTAGAGAAGTCACTGGAAGGCTTTTGCATGCGATCGACGAGTCGGCCAAAGGCACCTTCGTGCCAAACAAGGAGCACGACGAGTTGACAAGGTCCCTACAGAACCCAAAGCACCCTGGACGTACACGGGGCGTTGGTGTCATCCCGTGGAAGGTTGGTTTCCCTCATGACGCCGAGAGTTACAGGAGCCAGGCAAGAACCAAGGTTAGACGGTGTCGGGACCCAAATTTGCAAATCCGAACCCTCTGTGTATTCAGCACCAATCCAGGATCACGCTAGTGCACACAGTCTCAACATTGGTAAATATCACAATCATACTCAACGAAATAATAAAGTATTTTAATTAATTAATCCAAACTGGTTGCTCGACCTTATGGTCAAGTTACAAGGTACGCCTCGCAGGGCGAAAACTTATTTAAGAGAAATAACTGCAGCGGAAATAAAGTAAATCTCGTGGCACCATCCAGTATACCACAGGCAACTGACTGGGCTCGCTCCCTAAGTAGACGGCTCTTCCTGAAGTTCCTCCTCCAAAGCTGGCATCGCTTCTTCTTCAACTGATGTTTGTGTTGAGGCAAGGGTGAGTACTTGGTACTCAGCAAGTCATGCACAGAATGCAAACTAATATTCTATATGCATGGCTTATTACAAAGGATAGCCTAAAAGGTTCATTTGCAGTAAAACAACAATTATAAATACAGTAATAGATTGCAACGCAATAAGAATAATGTAGATCATAACTTTCACAATAAATTGCACGAGTAAAACATTCCACAATCCTAAGTCCAATTTCAACATTCCAAACCCAAGCATTCACCAAAGACCAAGTTATTTTCTTGAAAGACTAACCCTTGACTGTAATCCCCGAGCAATGTCCAATGCCGCGGACACGGCTATTCGAATAGATTTTACACTCTGCAGAGGTTATGAACTTTACCCACAAGATACAGTCAAACACCACAAAGGCGAGTGTCTGTAACAAAGTCTTTCGGAAACCTCTAACTATACAAGTGGACCTCCCCGGTTATTGCGCACTAACCCTTCCCTTAGCAAAGGCTGCAGCCCCGGTACGCTCCCCCGTACAACTACACAAAAAGGTGTAGTTGACACCCTGAGGTCCCACAAGTAATTCATTAGCAACTTAATCAACTAGGTCCGTCCCATTACAGACATGTGGTTGCACGCTTGACTCAGTTCAAAGGCTTATAATGTTAAGTCCTTAGGGTGACCATGGCAAGACTACCCGAAGAACCAAATCGACCTTCCCGGTGCCACACCGGGCACACCGGATCATTCTTGCCACATGCCCCGGTCTAAATCTATTTATCAAAAACCCCTAGTTGATTACCATGCACCACGTGCCATAAACTTCATCATTAATAACACATGACACTTCTCCAAAACAAGTTCCATATCTCATTAGATCAATATTAACATGTAATTATCCAAAATCATGTTGTGACTACGTGGCAGGGCTAAGCATTGCACTACTTCGATCTAATTACTCATGTTGGCAAATTGATAATGTCCAACTAATAATCCACAACTAGGGTGACAAAGGTTCATGGCACATAATTAAATAACCAAGGTGTCATATTGCAAGCTCGTGTTTATCTAATTTCCTGGAATTAATTAAAGCATTTTCTAATTAACATATCATGCAATAGTTTAAATTAAATTAATTTCCAAAAGTAGGATCAATATGGTCAAAGAATAACTTGCCTTCAAAAAGTACTTTCTCTTGCACTGGAGTTGGCTCCTAGGTCAACACTTCTCCTTCGAAGCCTTCGGGCACTTCAACGTCTACTTGTAACGCGTGCAAATAGCAAGAAATAAATAAACAGTAGACAAAAGTGTCCAAAACCTCAAATAAAACTCATAACCAGAGAGAGCACAATTTTATAAAAATTTAGAAATTGGAATCGCTAAAATCGGAGTTAAAATGCAAAAGTTATAATTGTTTAAAGTTTAACGAATCTATTAAATAAATATAAACCGAGAAAAATTCATCTCCAAAAATTAATTAAAATTCATATTTGAGTAGATCTCAATTTTATAAAAATTTAGAAATTGGAATCGTTCAAATCAAAGTTAAAACGCAAAAGTTATAAGCGTTTCAAGTTTGAAAATTCAAATAAATCAATAAACCGAATTAATTCATTTATTTTTCTATTAAAAAAATCCGATTATGACGTCAGCGAGGAATTCGAATTTCCACCGAATTATTTTTTACTGAAAAATTGAATTATGACGTCATGCTTGCATCAGCCGGTCCATGGTTCGGCTCGAGTCCACCGTGGACTCGGTCCACGGCTCACGTGTCTCTGACATGTGGGACCCACGATGACATCATCGCTGACGTCAGCCCGGCTCGGCCGACGGCACTGACAGGCGGGCCCCACCGTGACGTCAGCGGTGACGTCATGGTGCGGTTCGGCTGTCCCGCTAACACGCAGGCCCGACGTGTCAGTGACACGCACGCACGCGCTAGCGGCGCGGCTAGGGCACACGCGTCACTATCTCGGCCGTTGGTTTGAAAATCAACGGCGCGGATCGGATCTAGGGTTCACGTGTTTTGGCTCAACGCGGCTGATCTGGGCCGTACGATTCAGATCGGACGGTCCAGATCCGATTGGGATTTCACCGCGTCAGGGGGGCGACGTGGCATGTCTCAGAAGGCGACACGCGGCCCAATCTCCACCGTTCGATCTCGATCGAATGGTTGAGATCGCATCTAACGCAACAACGCGGGTTAACCTCCACCGTTCGATCTAGATCCAACGGCTGAAAACGGATCTAATCACCGTAACGTGAATTCCGCACGGTGACGTGGACGAATGTGGATCGTTGGATTTGGATCCAACGGCCTAGATCTAATCTGGTTTTCTAGGGTTTCGGGGTAACGTCGACTCACCGTGGCCGTTCGATCTCGATCGGACGGTGGGTGGAGCTCGGGGTCGGCGATGGCGACGCGGCGGCTCGAGCTTGCCAGAGACGAAAATGATGACACTGGGAACGGCGTTGCGGGCGTGCTCCGGCGAAGTGGATGGCACCTCCAGGCGCGGCTCGTCGCGAGGATCACGGATCTGGGCACCACCACGGCGGAGAACCAAATTTTTTCCCATGTATGACAAACCAAATTTTTTGGTATGTCATACACATGCTTTTGGCGACCTCGTTTTCACATGCTTTTGGCGACCTCGTTTTGGCGACCCATTTTTTTTGGTATGTCGTAATTGTGCTTCTGAAGGTGTTTTGCTCGGGACCAAGTTCTTAAAAATAGTAAGTTTTACATATACGCCGGACCAAATTTTTTGGTCCGTCGTGAATGGTTTTTTGAGTGACTTTTTCATGTGTACGCCGGACCATATTTTCTGTTAGATCTATTCTTTCGGCGAGCTACAATTCTAGTTAGATCTATTCTCGTCATCTTCTGTCACAGCAAGCTTGCGAAGGTCGTAACTTTTGATCCGTAAGTCCGATCGAGCTGATTCTTTTTGGGTTCGATTCGTATTGGAATCTAATTTCCTGTGTACAAATTTCAGATTGTTCCGATGGTTGGATCTCCGGTAATTTGCGTTTTACCAAACCTCTGACATTCTATTTTTGTCGAATACGAGGCAATTATTTGGTTCTGTTTTGGGGTGAACTTTGAGTAGATTAAGAATTTGGTTTTAGCTTCTGCATAATCATTCCCCCCCCTCTGATTGCTATATTCGATCCTACAGCTTGATCTCGGTGGGTTAGGGCTATGGGTGCGCACGGAAGAGGCGGTCACGACACGGGTGGCGACGCATTAAATTGGCCCTCGATGTCCGTGATATCCGCGGAAAACGAGGCCCAACACGCGGGCGGCGGCGGAATCCGGCGAGGACTCGGACTGGCAACGTGGACGCACGTGGGCCGTCCACGTGGCACGATCAACGGCCACGATCGCACGGGCGCGACCGGGTTCGCACGGGAAACGGACTCGGGTGATGTGGCGCAACGGTGGCCGTTGGATCTTGATCCAACGGTCACGCGGGTTAGGGTTTGGTCTGGCTCGGGTCTGGCTCGAACGTGGTTCGGGTCGGACTCGGGTCCGGCTCGGTCGGATGAACAGTAAAACCCACTCGAATTTTCCAGCGATTTAATAATTAAATTAATTCCCAGAAATTCAAATAAATCGAGAAAAATAGCAAAATAATCAGAAAAATTCCAAAAAAAATTTTGGAAAATACTTTGGAACATTTTAGACTTAAATAAAATATTTCCAACAAAATTTTATTTAAAACTTTTAATTCTTTAATTATTTCAAAAGGGAATAAATTCAAATTAAATCCAAATAAACCCAAATAAATTTCAGAAAATTCAAAAAATTCATAAAAAGGTAAAATATCATTTAAATTTATGAAAAGCAAAATTTGGGGTGTTACAGACGGGCACAACAGATATGTGACCTTCAAGAACAATTGCGAGAAACAAAAGCGAGCATCTCAGAAGTGGTACGAAGAGATGTGCAGCTAGCCTTGAGCCAACAGCGGGAGACGGGCAAGCAGCAGGCGGGTGAGTATGAACCTTCGGCTAATGACAACATCATCAGCCCCTTCGCGCGATGGAGCAGCTGCACTTTCAGTGGCCTGCTTGATGTGGACTTGGCCCGCTATCCCATCGATGACATCACTCAGAGGACACCTTGTCAGCTGCACATCGAAGCGCTCAATCTCTCCTTCAAGGCGGCAGGAGGAATGGCTTACCCGGTAGAGGTTGGCCAGGTTATCCATGGCCAACAGATACCAACAGGATATGCCAAGGTCTCGGTGGACGAGGTATGCCTAGGGTAAGTGGACCTTGACCTCGAGTTTGAAGGAGGTGACGGGAGTACAAAGCTATGAGATGCAGTACACGATTTCGTCATGTGGCACAAGCGGTTCATTATTTTCCAAGATAACATGGTTGTGTCCTCTCCAACAGCGCCAGCGTCACCTGCAGAACCTTCTCCACCTCTAGCGTCAGCTGAACACCCTATTGCACCGAAGAAGATGCCCCCAGAAGAAGCCCCTCTCCTCGACGAAGCCCCGCACATGTAACTTCAACTCCAACATCGTCTAAGACAGGCCTGGCTATGCAGCAAACAACTGCCAAGAGGATGCAGGCCAAGTCAAGCCAGTCTGCTGGGGGGCAAGCATCTCTCAAGAAAATGGAGTCAAAATCTAAGAATAAATCATCTCTGAAGCTTGCATTCCAGAGGATCGACGAGGAGAACAACCAGATAGTACGCAACGAAGTCACTAAACATTTCGCCAAGAACCCATCTCCTCTGAGGGTCCAGCCAGGTACTGATGAATGGGTCAAACGCCAAAAATGTGTCTTATCATTGAAGGACACAATACGAAAAACAGAAAGGGCGGCAGTATCAGACTACGAGCGCATCTTGCGTCAGGAATCTTATAAGAAGACGTCAAAGGAACAAACGCCTGAAAAAGTTGCACAGGGCATGAATGTTTTCTTCGTAGAAACTGGACTTGACCAAGATCAGTTAATGGGCCTCAGGGACATCCCACTAGCAGAGGTAGCATGGAGATTTATGCCGGGTGCATCATTGGTTAGGTGTGAAGAGATTCTCCATCTAACAACAAAGATGCGGCAACTCCATGACTGGTACATGGATGCGGCCAAACACTGTTTAGAACTGTCCGCCCTCAGGATAACGGAAAATCATTTCTCCCGTGGCGACAACGAGATGTTTGTCCAATGGGAGCATGTCTTCAAGATATACTAGGGAATGGCACTCGACGTGTGTAACATCCCAAAAATTTCTTTTAATATATCTAGTGTGTTTCTAGGATTATTTGTAATTTTCCGAAATTTACTTGGAAGCCTCGCGAGTAATTCGGATTCAAGTTTATCGAAATAATCATGTAAAATAAGACAATTGGAAAATGAGAGTGTTCTCCTCAAATATTTTCGAAAAATATGTTATATAACTTAAGTCGTTGATTTTACAAAAATCGGTACAAGTGTTTGTTTCATTAAAAGATTTTTTTTTAAAAAATCTACACCTTGAAAAATCGCGAAACCAACTTTGTTAAGTTCCAAATAGTTCCTAGTATTTTAGAGGAATTTTTTTAGATTTTTAGAACCTCCCTGTTATTTTTTTTCGCAGCACGTGTTGAAAACGTATATGCGTATACATGTATACGTGACTGCTTGCCTTCCCTTTTCCATGTGTGGACAAGTGAGTCTCCACCTGGTTCATCTTCTTTGGAAACGCCTCCACCCGCATGCAATATTGCTCCAACCATTTCCTATTGCCTGCATAGTGAACACTAGTAACTGACCTCATTAGTGGACGTGCACTACTACGGAAAGGGCCTTTAGTACCGGTTTAAAAGAGCCATTAATACCGGTTTTTGAACCGGCATAGTCATCCGGATCGATGCTCAAGGGCATCGATCCTGTTTTTCACCCTGCATCGATAGAGTATCAAGACGGTTGGTAGTCACACGTGGCAGCGCATCGTGAGACCTCAGGACCTTATCGATGCACGGTTGGTGTCTCCAACCTGCATCGATGAGGTTTTCATCAAGACTGGTTGTTTTATCTAACCTGCATCGATGGATCAGATATAATATATATGTAAATATGTGTGTGTGTCCAATACTGGCTAATATATATATGAAAGACCGAGATGGCGATCAGAGGGGGGGTGAATGATCCCAAATAAAATTATCCCCTACTCAACGTACTCCAAATAATCCCGCAATGAAACTGGGTGCTCCTCAAAATCGCAAAACCCGCAAAATCGGGAACGACTAGACAACTATGTGTATCCCTAGCTTACATGGATGAGAACCATGAATCATGTGAGGGATTTTCAAATCACAATCCTGGTTGTCAAGTGTCCAAAGCAAAGAAGGATCAATTCAAATAATTCTTTTCTAAAAGAGATCAAGCCAAAACACAAAAGCCTCTTTTAGAAAAGCAAAAGAAGATTTTTCAGGAATTGTCCTCACTTAGAGCAGATGGATGGTGGACTTATGTTGCTCCAACATTTTTGGGAATTTTTCACCCTGTGAGCATATGAGTCGTGAAGCACTCCACCAAAAATAACCACCAAAAACCTTTTACAAAAATCAGGAAATATCAAGGACTACGAACAGTCAGGATCTTCAATCAGGAATTTGGGGGCTCGGTTTTCACCTCACATATCCCAAACGGTGCATCCAGTGGACTCCAAAATTTTTCCACGGATGGATATATGAGTCAATCACCTTCTCCAAAAAGAATTACTCAAAAAGGATTTCTCTAGATTTTTCTAAAAATCAAAGACTGACTGCTGCACGAAGAATAAGTTCAGGACAGATTTGCAATCTTGATAGAAACTTGATCTCTAGTCTATCCTAGGGTGCAAGAAAGATGTAAAACCACATGAACACCCTCAAGAAATCCTTGATCAACAGCATGTAGAAGGAGAGGAGGCAAATCCAAATTATGAAAGTAAATTAAGTAGAATTTACATGCGGGAAAGTAAATGCTGAATTTAAATTGTGTAAAGTAAAGACATAATGTAAATGCGGAATTTAAATTCACAAGAATGTAAAGAAAATCTTTGTATTTTCTGGTTGGAAGGTTTACAAAGCCTCACTTCATGTGGGCAAAGCTCAAAAGAGCAACTCAAACCTTCAAGTGAGGGAGGACACCCCTCCCCCTCTATTTATACTACTCTAGGGCCACCTACCACCCTTGGATGAGTCCCAAACCCTAGGGCACTCCACCAAGGGCTAGGATTAACCCTCTCATTTCACCCCACACATGGGCTTTACATGGGCCACATTGGCCATACATGGGTTTTAAACAAAACCCGATCAACCCGATGCAACGGGCCTTCATCCGCCGGACTTGACCGCTCGCTTTCCTCCTCTTCGAGCCTCCAACCCGAACCGGAAACCTTGAGCCACCTCAAGTCCATTTCCTTGACGTCCAAGTGAACCCGGTTTGAGCCCAACCATCTCGTCGGCATCCTCGACCGCTCTGGACCTCGGTTCTCCCAACCTAGTCCCGGTACTCACCAACGACCATAGCTGCCTCAAGAACCTGCACCACAAGGAACAAACCATTTTGCACATACCACAATGCACATTCCTTTTTCTTTTCTGCATGTTAGTCCAACATTATCATTAATTCAAACATGCAATGCCAAGTCAAATCAAACTCAAACCTGAGCACACCTTGCTCAAACAAAGTCAAATACTCATCACAAAAATGGATGGACCTCCACATGGTCCTTCAATCTCCCCCTTGATGAGTATATTGACAAACCACACAAAAAGGCATAAATTTGAGTTTGAAAACAAAAGAAGAAAAAGCAATTTGATTGCAAAACCATATTTGGTCCAATTGAAAGAGAAAGATAGATCATGACCAAATAGATGAAAATATTTTCGGAGCTCAACACAAGAAAGAACAATGTTTCCACAAAAGCTCCAAAAACCAAGAAATCCTCCAAGAAGCTCAAAATTGCTCATGATCCAAATGCAAGGACAATTGTTCAACCTGATCATGAGAAAGATGCCTTTTCTATGTTTTCTCCCCCTTTTGGCAATATAGGCATCAAGAGAATATTTTTTGCATGAAATGCAACCTAGAAGAGCTTTGAGGATTATGCAAGTGACCACTTAGACAAAGTATGACACCATGCTACTCAAGTTCAGATTATGTCATCCTAAGTCATATCCAATGGCATATTTCAATTTTTGCTAACTAGCTCAAAAGAAGTTATAATACTTTGGTATGATTTCAACAAAAGCAACACTTAGCATAACTTCAATACTAGAAGCAAAGCCAACCAAACGAGCAAATGGATATACTAGAGTTCAACCTAGTCAACACTTTGGGAAACTACAAGTCCATAAGAAAAGCCTCATGCTCAATCATCTCTTTAAATGCAAATTTTTAGATTACAGCTCATAAAGCGGTATGAGAAAGTTAGGCTTAGTGAAGCACATCCTCGACTAGGAGCCATCGACAAAGGCCTCCTAAGCTTCACTCTCCTCCACAAACCTTTCAGGGTTTAGAGAGTTTATCCTAGAGAAACACAACCTCGACTAGGAGCCATCGACATAGGTCTCCTAGGCATCACTCTCTTCCTCTAGTTATTTTTGCATTTTTCGGTGTATTGACTCAAGCCATTAGCAACCATCTCAAGCAAGAAGCTTAAAAGAGTGGTTTTGGTCATACACACTTCATTCCAAGTTCATCCCAAGTGCAATGGGAAGCAGTCTCGTGAATGAATAGTGTTGAGTTCAATTTTAGCACAAAAGAGTCAATTTATATTTTCAAAGACTTAGATTCATGAGCATTATTGAGGATTCTAGAATGAAACAATGTAGCTAACCCAAGTTGCTCTAGGGACTCTAGTAGAAACCCACTATTTCAATAAGCATGGCATAAGCATCTAGTGAAGAAATATAGCAAGTAAAAGCCATGTTTCATCAACTTTTCAGGAAAGCTCAATTTTAAAATGTTGGCTAGTTTCACATGATATACCAAATTGGATATGACCTTGATTAGCAAATATCTTCAGAAAAGTAGCTAGGTGAAACATATCTCAATTTTATCAATTGCATAATAGACAAAGCTCGTAAATGAAAAACAAGTCTATATGCAATGCAAAAGAATCACTTCCAAGCTCCCCCTCAACAAGTGAGTCGATTAAGCACAAAATCTGATTGAAGTTGAGTTATTAGCAATATTAGATTCAAAAAGATGAATTGAACTCAACCGAAACCAGAAAGACAGAAATGATGAGAAGGAATCAAGAAACTGACAAAAGGGTAGTCTAGGAGCATAGATAACATGAAGAGAAACACTAACACTCAGACTCGCTCTCACCTTCCCCATATGACTTATATAGGAAAGCTACAACTCCAACTCCAACCCAGGAGCAAACACAGACCCTGTCTACCCAGGGGGCCCAACACCTGCTAGACCTAAAAGACTGTGAGTGAGCTCAACCGAGAAGAAGAGAGGAATAGCACCCTAAAGCATAAGGTGAGAGGTCCATGCCGAGGCATGCCAGAAGTCTAGGTGAAGAGGACTCAACCAAATGAAAACCATCCCAAAGATACCCAGAAAGAGAAATGAAAGCTGAATAAACATATGAACATATAAAACAAACCAGCTCCCCCTCAAGATATGCCATATGGGCTCATAATCCCAAGCTCTCCTCTCAGGGCAACAAACCTGGAGCTATCCAAAGGCTTGGTGAAAATGTCAGCCAACTGGTGGTCACTCTCCACAAACTGAAGCACTATATCACCCTTCTCCACATGGTCTCTAAGGAAGTGATAGCGAATGTCAATGTGCTTGGTCCGAGAGTGCTGCACTGGGTTCTTAGCAATGTGAATGGCAGACGTGTTATCACAGAAAAGTGGAACACAATCTGCTACTAACCCAAAATCCCGCAAGGTCGATCTCATCCAGAGAACCTGGCTACAAAGAATCGGGTCGCAGCAACATACTCGGCCTCGCCGGTGGATCAGGCAACACCGGACTGCTTCCTAGACGACCAAGAGACAAGAGAAGTGCCAATGAATTGGCAAGTCCCAGAAGTGCTCTTCCTATCTATCATACAGCCGGCAAAGTCTGCATCGGAGAAGGCTCTTAGAGATAGACAGGAGGAAGAAGAGTACCAGATACCATAGTCAATGGTGGCTCGAAGGTACCTGAAGATGCGCTTCACCGCCTGACGGTGAGAGACGCGGGGAGAAGCCTGAAACCGAGCACAAAGACATACAGAGAAATGTATGTCAGGTCTCGAGGCAGTGAGATACAAGAGGGAGCCGATCATGCTCCGGAACTCCTTCTGATCAACTAGCTCACCATCCTCATCAGGCTCGAGGACAGCAGTGGTGGCCATAGGAGTCATAACTGGCTTTCCATCAGACATATCAAAGCGCTTCAGGAGGTCTCGAGTGTACTTGCCTTGATGCAAGAATGTACCCTCCCGAGTCTGCTTAATCTGGAAGCCAAGGAAGTAGCTCAACTCGCCCATCATGCTCATCTCGAACTCAGTACTCATCACATCTGAGAACTGAGTAACGAGCGAATGCGAGGAACCACCGAAAATGATGTCGTCGACAGAGATTTGGACTAGGAGAAAATCCGAATCAGAATGTCTGACGAACAGAGTCTTGTCCACTTGACCCATATGAAAACCATGACTCAAGAGGTAGGACTTAAGCCTCTCATACCAAGCTCGTGGAGCTTGCTTAAGTCCATACAAAGCTTTGGAAAGCTTGAAGACATGGTTTGGGTACTTGGGGTTCTCAAATCCTGGAGGTTGTCTAACATACACCTCTTCCTCAATGAAGCCATTGAGGAATGCACTCTTGACATCCATTTGAAAAAGCTTGAAGCCCTTGGATGCCGCAAATGCGAGCAGAATCCGGATGGCCTTGAGTCTGGCTACAGGGGCAAAAGTCTCCTCGAAGTCGAGACCCTCGACCTGAGAGAAACCCTGAGTGACTAGCCTAGCCTTGTTTCGAACTACATCCCCATCCTCACTCTGCTTGTTTTTGAACACCCATTTGGTCCCGATGATGTTGTGACCAGAAGGGGGCTCGACAAGCTTCCAAACTTTGTTCCTCTCGAAGTTTTCAAGCTCCTCATGCATGGCATTAGTCCATGACTCATTAGATAATGCATGAGAAACATCCTTCGGCTCGAAAGAGGCAACAAAGGCAAAGTGGAGGCAGAAAGTGGACAGAGCTGACTTAGAGCGAGTGACTCGCTCAAACAGATCTCCAATGATCTGGTCAGGTGGATGAGCCTGCTGAATGTGGCGGGGAGGTCCAGAAGCAGAAGTGACCTCTACTCCTCGCGTGGGAGAAGTAGGAACAGAGCCACTAGTCTTTGAAGAGTCTGAGGGTAAGGGCTGATCTCCTTGAGGTGCAGATATGGAAATGGGAGGCACCTCGGGAACAGGAATGATAACTGGATCAGGCAAGGCGCCTTCATCTCCGTCATCAACTTCCTCTGAGAAGATAGACTGGGAAAGAGGAGAAGAGCCTGAAATGTCTGGTCTAGCACCGGGACTAGCCTCATCAAAGGTCACCTCACAGGTCTCTGTGATCCTACCCAAGTCTACAGCCCAAATCCTATAGCTACGGGCAGAAGTCGAGTAACCCAGAAAGATTCCGTCAGCTGAGCGTGACTCGAACTTATCTAGGTTCCCAGACTTCAAGAAGAAGCACTTGCAACCGAAAACACGAAAATGAGACACACTGGGCTTTCGCCCATATCTCAACTCATAAGAAGTGCAGTGCAAGTGTGCCCTAAGAAAAACTCTGTTGGCAACATGGCATGCCGTAGCTACAGCCTCAGCCCAAAACTTCCTAGGAGTACTGTACTCGTCTAGCATTGTCCTGGCCATCTCAACCAGGGTCCTGTTCTTCCTTTCCACTACGCCATTTTGCTGAGGGACGTATGGAGAGGAGAACTGATGCTCTAAGCCTAACTCCTCACAGAAGCTGCTAAAGTAGGAGTTCTTGAACTCCGTGCCATTGTCATTGCGGATCGCTTGTAAGGCACCTGGGAGCTCAACGGACAACCTACGGACCAAACCCCTGAAGTGTGAAAAAGACTCATCCTTCGAGGCCATGAAAAACACCCAAGAGTACCTCAAAAAATCATCGACAATGACAAGAATATACCACTTCCCACCTGCTGACTGCACTCGAGCTGGGCCAACAGTGTCCATGTGTAGCAGCTGTCCTGGTGCATCAGTCATCACTCGGGTGACTGGAGGATGGGAGGCAGCAACCATCTTGCCATGTCGGCAAGGAGAACATACAACATCTTTGACCATCTTGAGTTTAGGCAGGCCTCGAATGAGATCATGGCCGCTAACTCGATTCAAATGATCAAAGCCAATGTGACCAAGTCTCCTATGCCAAAAGGAGAGATCACGGGACTCAGAAGTAATAAGGCAATGGAGAGAGCCTCTAGAGGAAGAAGAAAAATCAGCACGAAAGACTCTCCCAAAACGAGAAATCCCGCAAACAAACTCCCCAGAAGAATCGAGGATCCTACAAGAGCTCCTCTTAAAATTGACCTCAAATTCATCATCAAGAAGCTGAGAGACTGAAAGCAAGTTGAAATGCAGCTTACTGACTAAGGCAACGTCCTTAAGAATGAAATGATCGTTAATGCAGACGGTACCTTTAGCGATGACTCTACCCGACGCAGCATCCCCAAAGGTGATCACTTCATCACCGGGATCTCGGTCCAGGGAAGAAAACCAACGGGAGTCTCCGGTCATGTGGCGAGAACAGCCGGAGTCTACGATCCAAACCTCCTCTTCCTCGCCCTACGGACTGAATCAAAGAGAGCGAAAGCAGATGTCTCGCATCGTGATAGATCAATGCAGATCTAGGAACCCAATATCGAGTCAATCGAGCAAAGAGACTAAACAAATAACGGAGTAGAAGAATGCAATCGGCACCTCTCCGTGACTCGACTCTCACAAACTCAGACTCCGCTCGATCGGACGTGCAGGAGCAACTAGCCGGGTTGGTCCGCCGAGGTGCAAAGGCCGGACCATCCCAATGCTGCTGCCCAGACCTCCCGCTGGGGAAAGCAAACTCACGCCGCTGATATCTACCTCGATGGGAAAAACGAGGAATATCATGAGGACGGCGGAAATACTGACTCAGGACAGCTCTGGGGCGAAAACCAGAAGTAGAAGCCTGAAAACGAGGCCCCATGCGCTGTCCAAAAACAGGAGACTCTCTAGCTTGTCTATCCTGTCTAGAAGCTGTGTGTGCCTTAGGCGCACTCAGAGTCTGGGGATGACCCTGAATACCCCTAAGAGCATGGACACGCTCACGCCGAGAAATCTTGGCGCGTTTGAAGTAGAAATCAGCTATATGTCAATCCTTTTGACAGAATGTGCATGTATACTTCGCCTTGGGGGGTGAAGTAGCATGAGAAGCACCCTTCTCGTCAGACGTCCCATGGACAATCCCTGCTGATCTAAACACAGTGGTGCTCACCTGTGGAGCCACCACTATCTCTCCGCTCTTGGAGGCACGCACAACAGTGGGCGGATGCGCCCGTGTATGCTCCAAGGCATCAAACCCTAGACCTTGATTGAATATGCTAATCTTGGACTGATCTAGGATAAGATTGAGCTTCTTCTTACCTCCAACAAACTTCTCAAGAGTGCTTATAAGGTACTGACACTCTCTAAAAAGTGAGGCACAAGAAGAGCAAGGGGAAGGAGTAGCAGGGGAAGAGCCAGATGGAGAAGAGCGAACTAAACGATCAAATCTCTCCCTATAAAGAGCAGCCTCAATCTTGAGGGACTCGCAAGAAACACATGGAGAGTCTCTAATCCTACCCACCTGGGCTTTGAGCTTCTTCCTAAGCTCTACATGAATTTGATTCATGTCCTCTGCTACCCCAACACACAAAGATGCAACCATTTTGTGACTTAGCTAGTAGATCCTTAGCATATTTTGAGTTTTCAAGCACCAAGTCATCATAAGCATTTTTTAGTTGCATACAGCCCTCACATGAGCTGATTGGGTCCTTAGAAGCATGCTTTTCAAGTTCATCATTTCTAGCAGATAGCTTCCTAAGGTGACAACTCATGGCATCAATTTCAACGAGAAGCTTAGGGCAATTAGCACATGAAGCATTTGTGTGAGTGTGAAGAAAACTAGCATCAATAGGAATAGAATCTTGGACATGTGCTAGCATCCTTCGACCTAAGTGACTCAAGATCGTAAACCACACTATCATGTAGAGTCCTTAGGTTCTCCAACTCCACAAGCAAAGCATCACACAAAGTACAAATATCGAGTCTCGGGAGGAACAAGATCTAAGTGAAGCTAACTCCGAGATAAGGTACCTACTTCCTTCTCTAGATCCAAACACTTAGCTCTAGACTTGGAATGAAATTTTCCTAGTTTGATAAAAGCATCATGGAGCTGGTCATAAGAAGGTACCTCATCCCAGTGTTCTTTGTCTGACTCGGTGTCGGGTACTTCCATGGCATTGGAGGCCATGAAGCACATGCCGGAGAAGTCATCGCCGCCCTTCACCTTCTCTTGCGGTTCATCCTCGTCCTCGTCGCTCCATGTCTCCGTGTCAGAGAGGTCAAGGTCGTCGAGCGCGGCAAGGACGCGGTGAAAGAGCTTCTTGCCCTTGGTGAACTTGCGGTGTTTCTTCTCTTGCGCCGGCTCGCGAGCTAGAGGCTTCTTGTTGCGGTTCTTGTTGATGTAGTCGTTCTTGCCCGCACCGCCTTGTTCATTATTGCCCTTCTCCAGCTTGGGGCAGTTTGCCCGAATGTGGTTGGGGCCACCACACTCAAAGCAAGTGAACTTGCCACTCCTCTTCCTATCTCTCACCCTCTTGTAAATGTTCGAAAATTTTCGAGCGACAAGAGCAAGCTCGTCTTCTGGAAATTGTTCCAGAACGTCATCGCTACGCCGCAAAGAGCGAGAGAGAAAACCGTAAGAGAAGTCAAGAGGGGGTCCAGAAGAGGAAGAACCAGTGGGATCGGTAACCAATGCCATCGTTTGGGACTTCGTCCTGCGAGCGACGATGTCGAGCTCATGAGTCTTGAGGCGGGAATACAACCCGTCAAGAGTCAAGGTCGACAAGTCCGTATGGTCCGTGATGGTGGTTACCTTCATCTCCCAAATCCTTAGATCGAGTGCTCGAAGAAAATGCCTCGCATTCTCCGAATCAGTGTATGAACAACCCACTGACCGAAGATTGCTGAGAATCTTTGCAAAACGAGCAAAGCACTCATCAAGGCTCTCACCAGCGTGCTGCTCAAACTTGTTGTAGTCACGCTTAAATTGATCCTGTCTCACGGACTTGATTTGAGTGGTGCCCTCATGGTAAGCATTGAGGGTCACCCAGATCTCGTGAGCCGATCGTAGGTGAGAGACGCGATCATACTCACTGCGGCTAAGTCCCTGTATGAGGAGGTTCTTGGCATTAGCGTTTGTCTCAACGTTAGCCATGTTTGCGGCATTGACGTTCTCATCGGCCGGAACCTTATACGGGTGCTTCACCTTCTGCCATAAAGAAAAGCCCTGGGCAGTGATGTATGTCTCCATCCGAACCTTCCAGAACGGATAATCAACTCCAGCAAAAATTGGAGGCTTAGTTGAGTACTTTTCCGTCGCCATGGCTCTTGAGACCGGTCAAGATCTATGAAAGAGCAAAACCGGCTCTGATACCAATTGAAAGACCGAGATGGCGATCAGAGGGGGGGTGAATGATCCCAAATAAAATTATCCCCTACTCAACGTACTCCAAATAATCCCGCAACGAAACTGGGTGCTCCTCAAAATCGCAAAACCCGCAAAATCGGGAACGACTAGACAACTATGTGTATCCCTAGCTTACATGGATGAGAACCATGAATCATGTGAGGGATTTTCAAATCACAATCCTGGTTGTCAAGTGTCCAAAGCAAAGAGGGATCAATTCAAATACTTCTTTTCTAAAAGAGATCAAGCCAAAACACAAAAGCCTCTTTTAGAAAAGCAAAAGCAGATTTTTTTCAGGAATTGTCCTCACTTAGAGCAGATGGATGGTGGACTTATGTTGCTCCAAAATTTTTGGGAAGTTTTCAACCTGTGAGCATATGAGTCGTGAAGCACTCCACCAAAAATCACCACCAAAAACCTTTTACAAAAATCAGGAAAAATCAAGGACTACGAACAGTCAGGATCTTCAATCAGGAATTTGGGGGCTCGGTTTTCACCTCACATATCCCAAACGGTGCATCCAGTGGACTACAAAATTTTTCCACAGATGGATATATGAGTCAAGCACATTCTCCAAAAAGAATTACTCAAAAAGGATTTTTCTAGATTTTTCTAAAAATCAAAGACTGACTGCTGCACGAAGAACAAGTTCAGGACAGATTTGCAATCTTGATAGAAACTTGATCTCTAGTCTATCCTAGGGTGCAAGAAAGATGTAAAACCACATGAACACCCTCAATACATCCTTGATCAACAGCATGTAGAAGGAGAGGAGGCAAATCCAAATTGCGAGAAAGTAAATTGCGAGAATTTACATGCGGGAAAGTAAATGCTGAATTTAAATTGCGTAAAGTAAAGACATAATGTAAATGCGGAATTTAAATTCACAAGAATGTAAAGAAAATCTTTGTATTTTCTGGTTGGAAGGTTTACAAAGCCTCACTTCATGTGGGCAAAGCTCAAAAGAGCAACTCAAACCTTCAAGTGAGGGAGGACACCCCTCCCCCTCTATTTATACTACTCTAGGGCCACCTACCACCCTTGGATGAGTCCCAAACCCTAGGGCACTCCACCAAGGGCTAGGATTAACCCTCTCATTTCACCCCACACATGGGCTTTACATGGGCCACATTGGCCATACATGGGTTTTAAACAAAACCCGATCAACCCGATGCAACGGGCCTTCATCCGCCGGACTTGACCGCTCAGTTTCCTCCTCTTCGAGCCTCCAACCCGAACCGGAAACCTTGAGCCACCTCAAGTCCATTTCCTTGACGTCCAAGTGAACCCGGTTTGAGCCCAACCATCTCGTCGGCATCCTCGACCGCTCTGGACCTCGGTTCTCCCAACCTAGTCCCGGTACTCACCAACGACCATAGCTGCCTCAAGAACCTGTACCACAAGGAACAAACCATTTTGCACATACCACAATGCACATTCCTTTTTCTTTTCTGCATGTTAGTCCAACATTATCATTAATTCAAACATGCAATGCCAAGTCAAATCAAACTCAAACCTGAGCACACCTTGCTCAAACAAAGTCAAATACTCATCACAAAAATGGATGAACCTCCACATGGTCCTTCAATATAATATATATATGTGTGTGTGTTAAATCACAACGAATTAAAACACATATAATCAATCATGCACATTTGCCTGATAATGAAATCAAGTACATTCATTAACAAATTTAATTACATATAATGTACTACAATATGTACACAACTTTAATTACAACTCCAGTATTTCTTTTCCTTCTGTACATTGGGATTTTTTACGTGCATCGCTCTTGCTAGCCATAGATGTCGAGAATGACAGTTCACCGATCCTTATCGAAGGGCCCCACCTGTTAAAATTTGGTTCGTGGAACTCGCCTTTTGGATTTACGACCTCATCATAAATGAAGCCGACGAGTCGTTCTTGAATTGCTCTCACTCGTGTCGGCAAGAGTTCCGAACCTTGTTCCGCCAAATATTGGGGCACCTGTCGTTAAGTCATTAACAAATCAATCCTTGAATTTCTACAAGATGTAAGGAGTAATATACATCATTAAAGGTAGTAATTATATTTACTCACGCCCTTGTGGCCTTTTAGCATGCGGTCAGCGGCTCCGGTTTGGGTGTGCAAAAACTCACATACATAGTAACCGCATAAATTGTTGCCTGCCGATTGACTCAAGATCTGCGGTTGAAAAAGTTGAAAGTGTGAAATGAATGCAAGAAAATTAACTTAACTAACCAAAAAGCTAGCATTATGATATACGTACTTGAGAGGCTGTTGTAATTTCAAATTTCTCCTTTAATGCGCCCCTATTTTTAGCACGAAACAGTGTGAATGCACTACACATGTGATTACGAATTTTACATGATTAGAATTTGTTTCAAATGGAAGGAAATAGAAGTAATACAATAATGAAAGGAACAAGAATTAATACCGGTCGAGCAAATCGATAAAGCTTTGATACGTTTCAACTGTTTCCTTCTCGAGACCATAATTGTGATCCGACTATGATCTAGCTCGATCATAATAAGAATCCAGTGAAAACTGTACATACATATGTCAATGTGGATAACTAATTAGTTCTAACATAGTGTTATGAAAAAGGAGTACAACAAGGCAGTACGAAAACACGTACTCATGTGCGTAGGGTAGATATATCCTTGACTTATATTGATGTCCTATTAACGCATTGTATACGTTAGTCTGTGTTTCGCTTGGGCTGTATCTAACGGTTGTCTCATTGATAACTACTGGGTCTATGAAGCCTATGTCAAAAATTTGATCCCTTCGGCATCTTTGTATCTCCATGCTAGACAACAAGAAATTAGTTAAGCTTGCAAGGTCCGTACTCTACAAGGGCACACACGATGGTTTTTTGTAAATAAGACACTTACAGAGTCTAGCAACCCACCAAGGACGCGCTGAGGGCGTCTGTCTGGTATAGATCATACATGACGTGTCATTCGATTAAAAATTCGCCATCACCGTGAAAAAAAATCTTGTTCCTTGTACTTGACAACAAACAACTCTAGACCATGCTTGGTCGCGTCCAAGTACCATTCATGGAATTGCCGCATCTTTGTCGTTAGTTGGAGCAGCTCCTCACGCCTGACCAATGATCCACCCAATGTAAATGGCCATCTTACTTGGGCATACTCAATCTCTGCTGTGCCTAATATTTGATTTGGGTCAAGGCCAGTTTCATCAAAGAATTGTAGCATCGCCTTAGCCTTCTCCTTCTCCTCAGCTGTCATCTTCTTGTGGCATTCCTTTCACAATGTGCGCTCGTAGTTTGATTGGCGAGGCATTTCTTTTTGATCCTTCAAATTTGTAATAGTCCTCAAGACTTTGTGAAATTCTTTCGTGCCAGGTTGAACCTTCTTCTTTGGTGACTTGGGTCTAAAAAATTCAGTTACCTCACCTTGTACTATCTTATTGGTCTCCTCGTCGGTCATATCGTATGCCAGCTTCGAAAGTGGACGCAACTTCTTGGATTGTGTGGAGGACCTCGTCTTCTTGGGAGCTGCTGGCTGAGCTGGCTTGTTTCCTTTGGTCGGTGCCTTCTTGGGAGGAGACGGTCTTCCTGTGGGGCTTAAGTGCACGGGAGGTGGTGTAGAAGTCGACGCCTTCTTGGAAGGAGACGGGCTTCTCCTAGGGCTTAGGTGCGCGGGAGGTGGTGTAGAAGTCGACGCCTTCTTGGGAGGAGACAGGCTTCTTGTGGGGCTTATGTGCGCAGGAGGTGGTGTAGGAGACGGGTTTCTTCTTGGGCTTGGGTGTGCGCGAAGTGGTGTAGGAGTCGGGCTTCTTCGTAGAGAGGACACATCCATGTTATCTCGAAAAATTTTGTGCCGTTTGCACAACAGGATGAAAGTTATCATCGAGCCCGCCACTCTGGCCACATCTCTCAGCGCCTCCCCAAACATCGCATTGCCGTTATCATTGAGCCCGCCGCCGTGAGCATAGAACCAATGCGTTGCTCTGTCAGGCCATTCCATTGTTGCGAGTGCGACTGTAACACCCCACTTTTTGCTTTTCATGTATTTAAATGAAAATTGGCATTTTTATGAATTTTTGGAATTCTCTGGAATTTATTTTGATTTATTTGGAATTAATTTGAATTTATTCCCTTTTGAAATAATTAAAGAATTAAAAGTTTTAAATAAAATTTTGTTAAAAATATTTTAATTCAGTCCAAAATGTCTCAAAGTATTTCCCAAAATTTTTCCGGAATTTTGATGATTATTTTGCAATTTTTCTCGATTTATTTGAATTTCTAGGAATTAATTTAATTATTAAATCGCTGGAAAATCCGAGTGGGTTTTACTGTTCCTCTGACCGAGCCGGACCCGAGTCAGACTGGAGTCTGACCCGAGCCACGTTCGAGCCAGACCCAAGCCCAACCAAACCCTAATCGCGTGACCGTTGGATCAAGATCCAACGGCCCGCGTGCGTCCACGTCGCCCACGTGGGAGCCGGATCAGACCCGCTCACACCCGCTCGATCTCAGCCGTTGACCGAGCCACGTGGACGGCCAGGATGCGTCCACGTCACCCTCTCCTTGTCGCCGCTGGACTCCGCGGCCGCGCGCGTGTGGGCCTCGGTTTCCGCGGTTTTCACGGACGCCGAGGGCGCTATTTGATGCGCCGCCACCCGTGTCATGACCGTTTCTTTCGTGCGCATGTTTTGCCCTAGGATATCGAGCACCAGCCGCCGTAGCCACGCCGCAATCGCTCGTCGTAGTTGGATTAGGGCTCCGCCGCAGTTTTTGCTGTTTTCCGTCGCTGTCGAGCCGTCTCCGCCGTGTTGGTGCCCAGATCTGGAACTGTCGCGACGAGACGCACTCGTGCGTACCACCCACTTCGCCGGAGCGTGCCCGAAACGCCATCGCCCGTGTCGTCGTCCCTAGCGTCGGTGACCTAGCTCCGCCATGGACATCGCCGAACCCGCGAAGCTTCTCCGATGTTGGATCTTCATCACACGGCCCAGATTCGTCCACGTCACCCCCGTGTAAGTTCGACGTTACGGTTTAGATCTATTCTCAACCGTTGGATCTAGATCCAACGGCTTAGATTGAGCCACGTAGCCGTAGATGCACCGTGCTAGGGTTAGATCTCAGCCGTTAGATCTAGATCGTACGGTTAGGGTTAACCCACGTTATAGCATTAGATGTAATGCCAGCTGTTCGATCTAAATCGAACGATGTAGATTGAGCCACGTGTCGGCCACCGGGTCATGCCACGTCATCCCCTAGTGACGCGGTTAAAACTCGATCGGATCTCGACCGTCCGATCTAAATCGAACGGTCCAGATCAGCCACGTTATCCACAACGTGCGCGGCCCAGATCCAATCTGGACCATTGATTTTCAAATCAACGGTCTGGATCAAGCCACGTGCCCAGGAGACGAAACGGCGCGGTCCACGCGGGTCAGCCGCGGTCGTCGCTGATGTCAGCATGGGGCCCGCGTGTCGGCGGCTGGCCCAACGGCACAATGACGTCATCCGTGACGTCATGCTAATGTCACGGTGGGGTCCTGCTGTCAGAGCCAATCGACCGAGCGGTGATGACGTCAGCAATGACGTCATCCAGTGGGTCCCGCGTGTCAGTGACACGTGCGCGCGTGAGCCGGGTACACGGTGGACCCGAGCCGAACCGTGGACCGAGTCCATGGACCTGCTGACGCAATAAATCGATTTTTGAATAGAAAAATAATTCGGTGCAAAATCAAATCCCGTGCTGACGTCATAATCGGATTTTTCAATAGAAAAATAAATGAATTAATTCGGTTTATTGATTTATTTGAATTTTCAAACTTCAAACGCTTATAACTTTTGCATTTTAACTCCGATTTTAGCGATTCCAATTTCTAAATTTTTATAAAATTGTGCTCTCCCTAGTTATGAGTTTTATTTGAAGTTTTGGACAATTTTTGTCTACTGTTTATTTATTTATTGCTACTTGCACGCGTTACGAGTAGACGTTGAAGTGCCCGAAGGCTTCGAAGGAGAAGTGTTGACCCAGGAGCCAACTCAAGACCAATAGCAAGTACTATTTGAAGGCAAGTTATGTTTTGACCATATTGATCCTACTTTTGGAAATTAATTTAATTTAAACTATTGCATGCTATGTTAATTAGAAAATGCTTTAATTAATTCCGGGAAATTAGATAAACACCAGCTTGCAATATGACACTTTGATTATTTAATTATGTGCCATGAACCCTTGTCACCCTAGTTGTGGATTATTAGTTGGACATTATTAAATATCCGACATGGGTAATTAGATCGAAGTAGTGCAATGCTTAGCCCTGCCACGTAGTCACCACATGATTTTGGATAATGACATGTTAATCTTGACTTAATGAGATATGGAACGTGTTTTGGAAAAAGTGTCATGTGTTATTAATGATGATGTTGATGGCACGTGGTGCATGGTAATCAACTTGGGGTTTTGATAAATAGATTTAGACCGGGGCATGTGGCAAGAATGATCGGGTGGGCCAGGTGTGGCACCG
The DNA here is from genome assembly GCA_036346355.1 of Rhipidocladum racemiflorum. Lineage (NCBI taxonomy): Eukaryota > Viridiplantae > Streptophyta > Magnoliopsida > Poales > Poaceae > Rhipidocladum > Rhipidocladum racemiflorum. The sequence continues at coordinate 21,378,182 of CM070582.1, forward strand.
GGAAGGTCGATTTGGTTCTTCGGGTAGTCTTGCCCTAGTCACCCTAAGGACTTAACCTTGCATGCCTTTGAACTGAGTCAATGGTGTAACCACATGACTGGAATGGGACGGTCCTAGTTGACTAAGTCACCAAAACTTGCTTGTGGTACCTCGAGGTGTCAACTACACCCTTTGTGTAGCTTGAAAGGGGAGCGTACCAAGGCTGCGGCATGGTACCCGTCCAATGGTATGTCGGTCCCATACTTCATCTTTGCTAAGGGAAGGGATGGTGTATGGCAAAAACCGGAGAGGTCCACTTGTGTAGTTAGCGGTTTCCGAAAGGCTTTGTTACGATCACTCGCCTTTGTGGTGTTTGACTGTATCGTGTGGGTAAAGTGCATAACCTCTGCAAAGTGTAAAATCTATTCGAATAGCCGTGTCCGTGGCATTGGACATTGCTCGGGGATTACAATCAAGGGTTAGATTATCGTGAAGATAACTGGTCTTTGGGAAGTGCTTGGTTCGAAATGGTGAATTGGACATAGGGTTGGAAAATGATCTATTGCGAACACTGTGTATAAGTACTTTACTTATTATTGTTTTACTGCTTTGCAATCTATTACTGTATTTACACTTGCTGTTTTACTGCAAATGAACCTATTAGCCTATCATTTGTATTAAGCAATGCATATAGAATATTAGTGTGCATTCTGTGCATGACTTGCTGAGTACCAAGTACTCACCCTTGCCTCAACACAAACATCAGTTGAAGAAGAAGCGACGCCAGCTTTGGAGGAGGAATTTCAGGAAGAGTCATCTACTTAGGGAGCGAGCCCAGTCAGTTGCCTGTGGTATACTGGATGGCGCCACAAAGTTATCTTACTTTATTCCGCTGCAAGTTATTTCTCTTAATAAGTTTTCGCCCTGCGAGGCGTACTTTGTAACTCGACCATAAGGTCGAGCAGCCAGTTTGGTTTAATTAAATAAAATACTTTACTATTTCATCGAGTATGATTGTGATATTTACCGATGTTGAGACCGTGTGCACTAGCGTGATCCTGGACTAGTGCTGAATACACAGAGGGTCCGGATCTGCAAATTCGGGTCCCGACAGAGGTGGTATCAGAGCCATACTGACTGTAGGCTCACCCTTAGCTAGAATGGCCGTAGTGAGGATAAAACTATTTTCTAAATCTAAAAACTTGCCAAGATAATGAATGAACTCTCTACTTACCTCCTTCTCTCTTGTTCATACCCCTTGCTTAATTCCTTTTGTCTCCACTTTGGTTTTAAAAATGTTGTGTTCTCACGCAAGTGACTTTTGGCAGATGAAGATGATCAACAACTACGCCGAGCATGAAGAAGGCTACGCCGCTGAATTGTGGTGCATGCTACAAGTGCTTGGAGGTTTTGAGAGGCCGCTTTACCAAGGGACCACCGTAGTTGTGATGCCCTAGGTATGAGAGCGATCCTAGTTCTTTTCCGTCGTGGTTGTTTCGAAAAGAGAGAAGTTTGGTCGGGAATTGATTAACTAAAGTTCATGCGACGTTTTAATATTTTTTTTGGAGCGTCGGGCTAGAATCAGTGGGCCGAGGACAACCTGGGCCGAGGCCGGGATTTCCCTCCCCACCTCTCCCTCCCCCTTCCCCTAAGTGGGCCGGCCCACTAGCCAAGGGGGGCGCCACCCCTTTTCCCCCTAACCCTAGGCGCCTCCTCCCTCTCCCTCCCCTAGCAGCCACCACTCCCTCCCCTTCCTTCCCCTACGTGGTGGCTCAAGATCCGCTGCGAATCGCGAAGGAGAAGGCGAGGAGCGACTCCGTGGAGGCGTGGAGGACGAGCAGATCGCCGATTCGGGGTTCATCGCGTGTTCTTCGTCGGTTCGCAAGGGAGAACACTAGGTAAAATTCCCAAACTTTTACCTCTGTTTTACCTAGGTATTAGGAGTGTATTAGATCTGGTGGTGAGGGTTTTGGATGGATCTTGTTGGGGGAGAAGGGTAGATGTTCACGTGGTGCTGTTTCTGGAAGGGGGGATTGTGCAGCGCGGATTGTTTCGCGTTTTCCGTGGCATAGATGATTTTTCCTGCCAAAACCTATAACTAGAAAGTTGTAGATAACGTCGAGACCTAGCTTCTGTAATTTTTTCAGAATTTTTGGGGAAGTTTTCTGAGAGTTATCGCTGTTGCAAACCGACGAACAGAATCTGGGAACAGATTTCATCCACTGTGTTGGACGACTGTTTAGGCATATTTAACAGAGGAATTAGAATTTATGATCTTCTGGAAAGTTGTAGATATCGTCAATATCTAGCTCCTGTAATTTTTCATATTTTTATGTTCTGTAGAAAAAAAGATACGAAAAAGAGAATGGGGGTTGCTGCTGTTCGATCCGGACAGATCGGGGTTTCGGTGTTGGAAAAGGGGAACGGGTTGTAGGAATTGCGTGTTTGAGTTGTGTGATCAATTGTGGTGTTATTACATACTGAAAATATGCTTGTACAGGTGGTGCCCCTTCTGGATGCAACTAGATCCGCTGCCTCACGCCGGTAAAGGCAAGTGGAAGTAGTGTTATGGTTGAGCTATACATCGTTGTTTGCATTGCCTTCGTTATATTTCCCGATGACATTAATCATACATGGTTTGATCATTTGCTAGGAAGATTGCAATAATTAGATTAGCAATGTGATGATGTGCTTTGGCTTTGAACCATGAGTAAAGAGAAGAATGATGTTGCCTATTGGTTGAATTGTCTAAATAGTTCATCTCAATGTTATTTGTTTTCTATCCATGTTATATGATGGCATGCAAATATGTGGACTCAATGTGGAAAATTATGAATGAATTCATGCATGAAGCATTAACTGCATAATCATGCATTGGAAGTTTGTCGACGCCAGCGTACGCATCAAGAGTCTGTACAACACCGTGTGTTCCCTGAGAAAGGGCACGGTGAAGAGGATCATGGCATAAGCATATGCACAAGCATGAGCATTTTACTGAGGTTGTGGTAATCGATGTTGTGGTGTTGAATGTAAAGCATGTGGTGTGTTAAATTTTTGATGGATGTGATTATGTGTTAATTGTTCCGCTTGCTGAGATTACCCAATCTCACTGCTTGTGTTTTGTTGTTTTCAGGTAGCGTGCAAGAGACATAAGCATGAGGGGTGGGCTAGCAACACAATAAACCTTCGAATGTCTTCACAACTCCCATGAACTAGTGTTTATTTAATACATTAGCTTGCTGAATTTTATTCACACTTAGACTATTTGTTGTTATGACTAAACTTATTCTTGCTTATGGTTGGTTTAGACTCGTTGTCGCTAGTATTGTTGAATTGCTTATATTCCTGTTTGAATTGCTTATCATGAAATGCTTCCGTAATGTCCTGTTTTTAGGGGAGATGCTGTCGAAATTTTCTTGTTCTATAGTTTAGTTTTAAGGGGTGTTACAATTGGTATCAGAGCGGGCTTTAGGTCCTTGGTGTATGAATTTAGGAGAGATATTCTAACATGAACTAAAACTTTGCTGTGTGAAATTAGTAACATTGCTTAGGTATAACTCTTAAAAATGCCATAGGGTAATAAACTTTTAATACTGAATAGGATTGTTAATCAACTTTAAAATTGACACACTTGCACTATTAGGATGGGATGGGCTGCATTGCATGGCATGCGTATGTTCGACTATATTTATTGTTTGATTGTGGGTGATTTTGTTATGCTTTTGTTGTTGTTGTGATTGTTTGCTTGCGGCTTGTTGGGTGCAGATGCCACCAAAGACGCTGCGTCGTAGGTCAGCTCGGGGCCTCGCCTCCGAGCCGTCGGAGGCAAATGAACCTACCCAGCCGAGGGTGGGGTTTCGGCAGAGATAGTGGCCGCCATGAGGGCGATGCAGGAGGAGTTATGGTGCCGAGGAGGGGCGCACAGCCGCCCCGTTGTGGGCGCTGAAGCGCCTGTCGGCCGCTGCGCGGCAGGCGGTGGCATCAAGCTGAGGGAGTGGGTTGGACTGCGGCTGGATAGCTTTGGGTGGGCAATCCGATCCAGGCAGCGGATTGGTTGTCCTATGTGGAGATGCAGCTGGACGCTTTTGAGGTGGCGGCGCAGGAGCGTGTCCGCTTCGTGGCGCAGCTCTTGAAGGGGGAAGCTCAGATCTGGTGGAGGGGTGCGTTGACCTCGAGTGGCGCGCCGGGTGACTCCTCTTGGGAGGAGTTTGTCCGGCAATTTGAGAGGAGGTTCTACCCCGCCACCTTCCTCGACAAGATGCAAATTGACTTGGGACAGTATGCCCAAGACAAGAAGACTGTGGCGGAGTACGAGGTTGGCTTCAACCAGATCGTACGTTTTGTGCCCCATGTGGCACGTGATGAGGTGGAGAAGGCAAGGTGGTTCCGGCAGGGACTCCGTCCTGCCATTCGCCATATGTTGGGCGCTTTCCCCATTGTCGATTTCCGGACAATGGTGGAGCAAGCTCTGGGTGTAGAGCTGCAGCTGAACTACACCGAAGAGCATCGCAAACCTGCCACGGGAGAGCAGGTTAAGGGCCCTCCAGAGAAGAAGGGCCAATCCTCTGGTACTTGGAATAAGAAGGGGAAGAATTTTCGTCACCAGCCCTATGGTGGCCGTCCTACTCAGCAAAGACACCTCGTGGGGAGGTGCGCCCAAGATCGTGCCATAGTCACTCCTGGCATGGGGATGGTATGTTTCGCTGTGGCGATTCCCATCGCCGCAGCCGAGTGCTCGTGGAAGGAAGGTGCACCATCTGTGGTCGGGAGGATCACAAGGATGTGGTGTGTCAGAAGAACCCCAACGGCAAGCTGCGTTGGGAGCCGTGACATCCTCTCCGTGGACAAATGACGGCGGGCGTGATGCATATGTTGCCATCAGCTCCTACTCTGCGGCACCTCCCTGGCGCCTACTCCGACTCCCTCGTTCTACCCAGCGCCACTCTCGGGGACTTCTTGGATGCCCCAGCCTTCCACCGCCACCTTCCTCCGGACTTCGCCGTGGGTCCCTGCGCCGACATATCCAGATGCGAGGGTCGCACCATCTCGCCTACCCCGGAGTCCACGCTTTGCCCTCTTCGGGATGCGGATCGTGGCAATGTGGTGACAGTACTATTTCTGCACTCTGTGGTTGCCGGTGTGTTGTTCGACTCGGCGCTAGCTACTCGCTTGTCTCTGTGGATTTTGTTGTTCGGGCTGGTCTGTCTGCAGAGTTTGGGTGATGCCGTGGTGGTTAGTGCACCGCAAGGCTTGATTTCTAGTTCGAGAGTCCGAGTGTCGCTACTTTCTGTTTGCGGATGAGGAGTTCATGGCGAATCTGGTGGTGATTTCCTTGGAGCCATTTGATGTTATCCTTGGCATGGATGGCTATCCCAAAGACCAGCGGTGATTGATCGCGCTTGGAGGACAGCCACCGTGCATGCTCCGTCTGGGCAAGAAATAACTTTCAGGGAGTGCTATGCGGTACTCCCTCTCCTTTTGTGTAAGCTGTTCCCAAACTCCCGGATGTTGAAATCAGGGGTCCTCTGGTCCATGGTTGAGGGTCGAGAGGAGGAGAAGAGTTTGGAGGGCATTGCTGTAGTTTGCCGATATCCAGATGTGTTTCCCAGTGAGCTTCCGGGATTGCCTCCGGAGCGGGAGACTATCTTCCGCATTGATCTTGTTCCTGGTACGAGGCCGATTTATAAAACCCCGTACCGGATGGCTCCGATAGAGCAAGTTGAGTTGAAGAGGCAATTGGACGAACTCCTAGCTAAGGGGTTTATTAGAGTGAGCTCATCTCCTTGGGCGGCTCCGGTCTTGTTTGTGGGGAAGAAAGATGGCACCAAGCGGCTATGTGTGGACTACGGGCGCTTAATCAAGTTACCATTAAGAACAAGTATCCATTGCCTCGCATTGATGACCTTTTTGATCAATTGAGGGGTGCCAAAGTATTCTCCAAGATCGATTTGCAATCTGGGTATCATCAGTTGCGGATTAAGGAGGAGGATATTGAAAAGACGGCTTTCAACACGAGGTATGGGCATTTTGAGTTTGTAGTCATGTCTTTTGGACTAACGAATGCTCCTGCCGTCTTTATGGAAGCCATGAACAGGATGCTCCATGAATATCTTGATGTCTTTATTGTCGTCTTCATTGACGACATTCTTGTCTACTCGAAGTCCGAGGAGGAGCACACCGTGCATCTCGGTCTAGTTTTGGAGGCTCTTCGTAGAAATCAATTCTATGCCAAACTCAAGAAGTGCGCCTTCTGGTTGTCGGAGGTGAGTTTCCTTGGGCATGTCATCAACCAAAGTGGTATCACACTTGACCCAAAGAATGTTGCTGCTGTGGTTGGATGGCGAATACCGTCTAGTGTGACGGAAATCAGGAGTTTTCTTGGGTTGGCAGGTTATTACCGGCGCTTTGTGCATAATTTCTCTATCATAGCTAAGCCGATGACAAGGCTCACTCAGAAAGGGGTTCCTTTCATCTGGACAGAGGAGTGTGAGACTAGTTTCCAGACGCTAAAGAACAAACTGGTCAATGCACCTATTTTATCTTTACCTGTGAGTGGCAAGCGATATACAGTCTATGCAGATGCCTCCAGGATTGGTTTGGGTTGTGTGCTCATGCAAGAAGGCTGTGTCATTGCTTATGCTTCAAGACAGCTGAAGACTCATGAATGCATTATCCCACCCATGATCTCGAGTTAGCCGTGGTTTTTGCCTTGAAATTGTGGAGGCACTATCTTTATGGGGAATCTTGTGATATTTTCACCGATCATAAGAGCCTCAAATATATATTCACTCAATGAGAGCTGAACTCGCGACAACAGAGATGGTTGGAATTGATAAAGGACTTTGATGTGTCGATCCGGTATCATCCGGCAAGGCTAATGTCGTGGCGGATGCCTTGAGTAGAACGGGTGTCCCCAAGACCGCTATGCCCTTGGTTGCGGAGTTGGAAAGAGGACAGGTCACTTCTTGCTTTGTCGGGTTGCGCAAGAGGAGACTCGGATGATCATTCAGCCTTGCATACCCGAGCGGTTGTATGAGGCTCACCGCAGGATCGTTTGCTTCAGGAGGTTCGGCGGAGGATTTCAGAGGGGAAACATCGGGATTTCAGCATAGATGAGCATGGTTCCATCCGGTTTAGAGGCCGTCTTTGTGTGCCTCGTAAATCGGATGTGAAGATGGACATTCTAAGGGAAGCCCATAGGACTCAGATTCCGCTCACCCTGGCGAGACCAAGATGTATCGGGATCTCAAACAGAGTTTCGTGGAAGAGGATGAAGGTGGATATCGCCAAGTATGTGGCTTCTTGTGGAGTGTGCCAACAGTAAAAGCTGAGCATAAGAGGCCTCGCTGGCCTCACATGACCATTGGAAATTCGAATGGAAGTGGGAGCACATCACTATGGACTTTGTGATTGGGTTACCTCGCCGCGAGGTAGAGATGCCATTTGGGTGGTGGTGGATAGACTCACTAAGTCCACACATTTCATTCCAATGAAGACGACCAATTCGGCACCAGATCTAGTTCCCTTATACATGAAGGAAGTGCTTAGGCTCCATGGCGTGCCTAAATCGATTGTCTCCGATCGTGACACTAGATTTGTGTCCCTGTTTTGGCAAAGTTTGCATAGTGCTCGGGAACAAAACTCTCTCAAAGACATCTTTTCATCCCCAGACAGATGGCCAGTCTGAGCGGACCATCCAGACTCTAGAGGACATGCTTCGAGCGTGTGTTCTTTCTTGGAAAGGAAGTTGGGAGGATCACTTGGCCTTGGTAGAGTTTGCTTATAATAACAAGCTACCAGGCTAGCATTCGAATGGCCCCATTCGAGGCGCTTTATGGGCGAAAGTGTGTCTCCCCACTTTGCGGGATGCAGTTGGTGGAAATTCTTTCGTGGTCCTGATTGGGTTCAGGGGACCTTTGAGAAAGTGTAGGAGATACGGCAGAATCTCCTGGCCGCCAGAGCCGTCCGAAGAGTTATGCCGATAACAGGAGGCGGGATTTGGAATTTTCAGTGGGTGATCAAGTCCTTCTCAAGGTATCTCCAACAAAGGGTGTCGTCTGCTTTGGTACCACCGGCAAGCTTAGCCCGAGGTACATTGGTCCGTTCGGTGGTGGCACGGGTGGGCGGTTTGGCCTCACCGTCTAGAGTTGCCGGACTCTTTGAGGGAGTACATGATGTCTTCCATGTCTCTATGTTATGGAAGTATCTTCACGACCCAGAGCACAAGATTGACTCGAGCCGACATACGATTGAGCAAGACCTAACGCTGGAGTGTCGCCCACTTCAGATACTAGACTCCTCGGAGCGGGTCATGAGGAGGAGAACCATCGTATGTGAAAGTTCTGTGGACAAATCAGTCCGAGCGGGAGGCAACTTGGGAACTGGAGGACCAGATACTAAGAAGTATCCTGCGCTTTTGAGAATACCAAGGTAAAATGTTGTTTACTTTTTTTTTTGCCTTTTTTTTTCTTTTAGCGCCGTAGCTAAAAGGAGTAGATTCGGGGACGAATCCTTTTAAGGAGGGGAGAATGTGATGCCCTAGGTCTGAGAGCGATCCTAGTTCTTTTCCGTCGTGGTTGTTTCGAAAAGAGAGAAGTTTGGTCGGGAATTGATTAACTAAAGTTCATGCGACGTTTTAATATTTTTTTTTGGAGCGTCGGGCTAGAATCAGTGGGCCGAGGACAACCTGGGCCGAGGCCGGATTTCCTCCCCACCTCTCCCTCCCCTTCCCCTAAGTGGGCCGGCCCACTAGCCAAGGGGGGCGCCACCCCTTTTCCCCCTAACCCTAGGCGCCTCCTCCCTCTCCCTCCCCTAGCAGCCACCTCTCCCTCCCCTTCCTTCCCCTACGTGGTGGCTCAAGATCCGCTGCGAATCGCCAAGGAGAAGGCGAGGAGCGACTCCGTGGAGGCGTGGAGGACGAGCAGATCGCCGATTCGGGGTTCATCGCGTGTTCTTCGTGGGTTCGCAAGGGAGAACACTAGGTAAAATTCCCAAACTTTTACCTCTGTTTTACCTATGGATTAGGAGTGTATTAGATCTGGTGGTGAGGGTTTTGGATGGATCTTGTTGGGGGAGAAGGGTAGATGTTCACGTGGTGCTGTTTCTGGAAGGGGGGATTGTGCAGCGCGGATTGTTTCGCGTTTTGCGTGGCATAGATGATTTTTCCTGCCAAAATTTATAACTAGAAAGTTGTAGATAACGTCGAGACCTAGCTTATGTAATTTTTTCAGAATTTTTGGGGAAGTTTTCTGATAGTTATCGCTGTTGCAAACCGACGAATAGAATCTGGGAACAGATTTCATCCACTGTGTTGGACGACTGTTTAGGCATATTTAACAGAGGAGTTTGAATTTATGATCTTCTGGAAAGTTGTATATCTAGTCAATATCTAGATCCTGTAATTTTTCATATTTTTATGTTCTGTAGAAAAAAAGATACGAAAAAGAGAATGGGGGTTGCTGCTGTTCGATCCGGACAGATCGGGGTTTCGGTGTTGGAAAAGGGGAACGGGTTGTAGGAATTGCGTGTTTGAGTTGTGTGATCAATTGTGGTGTTATTACATACTGAAAATATGCTTGTACAGGTGGTGCCCCTTCTGGACGCAACTAGATCCGTCGTCTACGTCGGTAAAGGCAAGTGGAAGTAGTGTTATGGTTGAGCTATACATCGTTGTTTGCATTGCCTTCGTTATATTTCCCGATGACATTAATCATACATGGTTTGATCATTTGCTAGGAAGATTGCAATAATTAGATTAGCAATGTGATGATGTGCTTTGGCTTTGAACCATGAGTAAAGAGAAGAATGATGTTGCCTATTGGTTGAATTGTCTAAATAGTTCATCTCAATGTTATTTGTTTTCTATCCATGTTATATGATGGCATGCAAATATGTGGACTCAATGTGGAAAATTATGAATGAATTCATGCATGAAGCATTAACTGCATAATCATGCATTGGAAGTTTGTCGACGCCTTGGCGTACGCATCAGAGTACAACACCGTGTGTTCCTGAGAAAGGGCACGGTGAAGAGGATCATGGCATAAGCATATGCACAAGCATGAGCATTTTACTGAGGTTGTGGTAATCGATGTTGTGGTGTTGAATGTAAAGCATGTGGTGTGTTAAATTTTTGATGGATGTGATTATGTGTTAATTGTTCCGCTTGCTGAGATTACCCAATCTCACTGCTTGTGTTTTGTTGTTTTCAGGTAGCGTGCAAGAGACATAAGCATGACGGGTGGGCTAGCAACACAATAAACCTTCGAATGTCTTCACAACTCCCATGAACTAGTGTTTATTTAATACATTAGCTTGCTGAATTTTATTCACACTTAGACTATTTGTTGTTATGACTAAACTTATTCTTGCTTATGGTTGGTTTAGACTCGTTGTCGCTAGTATTGTTGAATTGCTTATCATGAAATGCTTCCGTAATGTCCTGTTTTTAGGGGAGATGCTGTCGAAATTTTCTTGTTCTATAGTTTAGTTTTAAGGGGTGTTACAGTAGTGCAGGCTAGTTTGGTCAAAGCATGGGACGTCAAGATCACCGTGTATGCTCGCGAGAAGACGAAGTTCAGCAGCCCATACTACTTCACGGCCAGGAGGTCCACCTTCTAGATAGGAATTCAGGAAGTGTCGCGCCGAGCGATGCGACACCTCGCTCGCACCTACTCTAGAGAGCTGGAGAGCACAGTGTTTCGTCACCACCCGCGTTGAGATAATAGGATTGAGCGGGAGCTGATAGAGGATGAGGACGTCACTATCACACACTTGGCAAGGTTTGTTGTCGCGCAGGAGGATGCACTCGATGATACGGTGCAGGTGCTGCAGAAGGCCCATGAGGTCAAGAAAGAGAAGAAAATTCTGCAGGAGGTTCGAGAGTATATGTCCCAACTTCTACGAAGGATTGACGAGCTAGAAATGGCGTTGTATGGACAAGGGCCAGAGCCAGTACTGGAGATGCACGAGCCAGATCCCGAGGAGCCACAGCCCACACCCGAGCCCGAGGAGGAAGCCGTTTCCTCAACTACAACTGTTGTGGGGGCATGGCGACAGCTTCGGGCCGATGCCGCTGCACCCACCAAAAGGAGGCAGTGGAGGTTGGATTGATGAGTGAGCGTTTAGGATTAGAAGTTGAGACTCCTTCGTCGAGTCGCGTCTAAGAATAAAGAGCCACCCTAGAGGCATTAGACTCCAGTGTATTAGTTCGATTTGGATTTTCATTGCTTGCTGAGTGTGCAGTATGTGTTGCAAGGCCCTTAGGCATTGTAAGCAACCATACCAAGTTATTATTGAATAAATAATAAAGTTGGATATTAAGTTACACCTTCCACCCCGCATAAGTTTCTCTACAACTTGTCTATTCTTGTTTCCCTCTCGTCTCTAAAACTTGGAGCAATCGACAGATGGTGAACACTCAAGGAAACCTTGGAGGCAATGGAAGTGGTTCTCGCCCAGCTGGTGTCGGGACCCGAATTTGCAAATCCGGACTATCTGTGTATTCAGCACTAGTCCAGGATCATGCTAGTGCACACAGTCTCAACATTGGTAAATATCACAATCATACTCAACGAAATAATAAAGTAATTAAAGTAGTTAATCAAACGGGGTTGCTCGACCTTAAGGTCAAGTTACAAATATACGCCTCGCAGGGCGAAACTTATTAAAAGAGAAATAATAGCAGCGGAAAATAAGACAACTTCATGGCGCCATCCAGTATACCACAGGCAACTGACTGGGCTTGCTCCCTAGTTAGACGGCTCCTCCTGATACTCCTCCTCCAAAGCTGGCGTCGCCTCTTCTTCAACTGGTGTTGTTTTTGTGGCAAGGGTGAGTACTTGGTACTCAGCAAGTCGTGCACAGAATGCAAGCTAATATACTACATGCATGGCTTAATACAAAGGAATAACTCAAGGTATAATTGCAGTAGACAACATTTGACAAGTATCATAAGTAGATTCGAAAGCAGTAAAAACAAGTATAATATCAATAACTTTTTCAGGAGTTAAATAAACATCTTTTCCATTCCTAGTCCACATTTCCATCAACATCATAATTTAACCCAAATAAACTTTCCAAGTTCAAGTTATTTCCAAGAAAGTCTAACCCTTGCCTGTAATCCCCAAGCGATGTCCAATACCGCGGACATGGCTATTCGAATAGATTTTACACTCTGCAGAGGTTATGCACTTTACCCACAAGATACAGTCCAACTCCACAAGGGCGAGTGATCGTAACAAAGTCATTCGGAAACGGCAAACTACACAAGTGAACCTTTCCGGTTTTTTCCATACACCATCCCTTCCCTTAACAAAGGCGAAGTATGGGACCGACATACCGTTGGATGGTACCATGCCATAGCCTTGGTACGCTCCCCTTTCAAGCTACACAAAAGGTGTAGTTGACACCCGAGGTATCAAATGCAAGTTATTAGTAACTTACTCAACTTGGACCGTCCCATTCCGGTCATGTGGTTGCACGATTAACTCAGTTCAAAGGCTTGCAAGGTTAAGTCCTTAAGTTGACCAGGGCAAGACTACCCGAAGAACCAAACCATCCTTCCCGATGCCACAACTGGCCCACCCGATCATTCTTGCCACATGCCCCGGTCCAAATCTATTTATCAAACCCCCAGTTGATTACCATGCACCACGTGCTATCAACACCATCATCAATAACACATGACACTTCTCAAAAACACGTTCCATATCTCATTAAGTCAGAGTTAACATGTAATTGTCAAAATCATGTCATGTATACGTGGCAGGTCTAAGCATTATGCTACACGGTCTAAATACCCATGTTGGCAGTTTAATAATGTCCAACTATTTAATCCTCAACTAGGATGACAAGGGGTTCATGGCATACAATTATCTGTGTCAAGGTGGCATATAGCAACTAGGCAATTAACTAATCTCCCGAAATCAATTAAAGCCTTTTATAATTGAACTAGCATGCAATAATTTAAATCAAATTAATTTCAAAATGGGATCAACATGGTCAAATCACAACTTGCCTTCAAAGAGTACTTGATCTTGGTCTTAAGATGGCTCCTGGGTCAACACTTCACCTTCGAAGCCTTCGGGCACTTCAACGTCTACTCGTAACGCGTGCAAATAGCAATAAATGAATAAAACAGTAGACAAAAAGTGTCCAAACATCCAAATAAAGTTCATAAATAGAGAGAGTACATTTTTATGAATTTTTAGAAACTGGAATCGTCAAATTCGGAGTTGAAACCCAAAAGTTACAAGCGTTTAAAGTTTTAAATAATTAATTAAATAATATTACAGAGAAAAACTTTGATCCAAAAATTTAATAAAATTCACCATTAGGTAGATCTCAATTTTATACAAATTTAGAAATTTGAATCACCCAAATCGGAGTTAAAATGCAAAAGTTATAAGCGTTTGAAGTTTGAATTTAAATTTAAATCAATAAACCGAATTAAATAAATAATTTCTTTTTCGGAAAATGGTTTATTGCGTCAGCATGACATGTGGACCAATCAGACGCCGCCACGTCGCCTCGGGTCCATGGACCCGGCGCACGGTCTCGGCTCGGTCCACCGTGGACCCGGTCCACGGCTCGTGCCTCTGACATGTGGGCCCCTCGAGTGACATCAGCGCATGGTGTGGCTGAGTGGGCTGACACGCGGGCCCCACCGTGACGTCAGCATGATGTCATGGTGCGGTTTGGCTCGGTCGCTGACACGCGGGCCCCACGTGACGTCACGGCTGACGTCAGCGGTGACCGGCGTGACCGCGCTGACCACTACGGTCAGTCTCCGGGCCACGTGGCTAGATATCGGCCATTGATTTGAAAATCAACGGCCCAGATTGAATCTGGGTTTCACGCGCGTAAAACGGCTCGGTCCATCCGGACCGTTCGATCTTGATCGCACAGTCAAAATCCAATCTAGAGTTTACAACGTGGCTAACCCTAGCCGTACGATCTAAATCTAACGGCTGAGATCCATCTATGCACGGTGCAGTTATGGCTATGTGGCGCGATCTAAATCGTTGGATCTAGATCCAATGGTTGAAATCAGATCTAAAAACTAAAACGTGAGATTTTACCCGGGGATGACGTGGACGAATCTGGGCCGCCGGATCTTGATCGAACGGTGGAGAGAGCTCGAGCGACGGCGATGGAGTGCGGCGGCGCTAGCAGACCGGAGCTGGGGACGACGACCACGGCAACGGCGTTGCGGGGCTCCTCCGGTGAGGTGAGTGGCACTCCCGGACGCGCCTCAACGCGAGGAGTCCGGGTCTGGGCTCGGTGACGACGGAGGACGGCGGCGGAAACGGCGCAAAACCGCGACGGAACGCACGACCAACTACGGCGAGCGATTGCGGCGCAACCACAGTGGCTCAGGCGACGTGGTCTAGGGCTACGGGTGCGCACGAAAATCGGCAACACGGCGGGGTTGGCGGCGCATTAAATAGGCCCCTCGGCGTCCGTGAAAACCGCGGAAACCGAGGTCCACACGGCTGCGGCGACGGAATCCGAAATGGATTCTGATTGGGTGACATGGCGCAACGTGAGCCATTGGATCAAGATCCAACAGGCACAGGGTTTGGGCTCGGGTCCGGCTCGGTGACTTGGCTGGCTCGGTCGGGCTCGGGCTCGGGCGACGTGGCACGATCGTGGCCATTGGATCTAGATCCAACGGTCACGCGGTTTAGGGTTGGGTTGGACTCGGTTCCGGTTCGAACGCGGCTTGCGTCGGGCTCGAGTCTAACTCAGGTTCCGACTCGGTCGGATGAACAGTGAAACCAACTCGATTTTCCAGCGATTAAAATAATCCGATTAATTTCTAGAAATTCATTTAATTCAAGAAAAATAGCAAAATGCTCAGAAAAATTCCAGAAAAATTCTAGAAAATATTTTAGGACATTTGGGACTCAAATAAAATATTTCCAACAAAATTTTATTTGCAACTTTTAATTCTTTAATTGTTTCAAAAGGGAATAAATTCAAATTAAATCCAAATAAATCCAAATAAATTCCAGAAAATTCCAAAAATTCACAAAAGTGTAAACTAACATTTAAATTTATGAAAAGCAAAAATTGGGGTGTTACAAACCTCCCCCTCTTAACAGAATCTCATCCCCGAGATTCAGGGCTGACTAAGGAATAGGTTTGAAAACTCTTTCTTCAAATCCTCCTAGCGCTGCCAAGTTGCTTCACTATCTGCGTGGTTGCTCCATTGAACTCTGCAGAAATGGGTTGACTAAGGAATAGGTTTGGAAACTCTTTCTTCAAATCCTCCTCGCGCTCCCAAGTTGCTTCACTATCTGCGTGGTTGCTCCATTGAACTCTGCAGAAACGGGTTGACTTACTCCTTGTCTCTCGATCCATGGTGTCCAGAATCCTCACGGGGTTCTCCTTGTAGGTTAGATCCTCTTGCAGCTCTATTGACTCTAACGGTGTCTGCTCATCTGGTACCCGTAGACACTTCTTCAGCTGGGACACGTGGAACACGTCATGTACTCCTGCCAATGACTGCGGCAACTCCAACTGATAAGCAACTTCGCCTCTGCGGCTCAAAATCTTGAATGGGCCGACATAACGGGGTGCGAGTTTTCCTTTGGCGTGGAATCTCTTAACTCCCTTGAGAGGTGTGACTTTGAGATACACGAAATCTTCTGGTTGAAAGTTCAAGTCTCGAAAACGGTTATCCGCGTAACTCTTCTATCTTGACTGAGCTATCTTCAGTCTTTCCCGGATCATGGCAATCTGCTCTTCTGCTTCTTGAAGAATGTCCGGCCCAAAGACGCGGCGCTCACCTGTCTCATTCTAGTTCAACGGGCTTCGACAGGGTCGACCGTATAGTGCCTCAAAAGGTGACATCTGTAAACTTGCTTGATAACTGTTATTATAGCTAAACTCGGCATACGGCAGACTCTTATCCCAAGAGGTTGCATAGGCTAATGCACAAGCTCTCAGCATATCCTCCAAAATCTGATTAACTCTTTTGGTCTGACCATCCGTCTGTGGATGATAGGCTGTGCTAAAGTTCAAACGGGTCCCCATGGCTTCATGTAGCTTATTCCAAAATCTCGAGGTAAATTGGGTACTTCTGTCCGAAACAATCTTCCTCGGCACTTCGTGCAAACAGACGATCCTGGTCATGTACAACTCTGCTAATTTATCTCCTGAGTAGGTGGTCTTTACAGGTATAAAGTGAGCTACCTTAGTCAAGCGATCTACTATGACCCATATGGAGTCATATCCACCCAGAGTCTTTGGCAACCCGGTAATGAAATCCATTCCGATTTCTTCCCACTTCCACTCTGAAGGATCATTGTTTTTTATTCATGTGTTTTTTGATGATGAGTATTTGAATATTCGAAGAGATTTGAAAAGATTTGAGTTGATTTGATTTTGTCTCAGTATTTGAAAAAGATTTGAAACCAATTTGAACCAATTTATTTTTGGTTTCTTTATTTGAAAAAGATCTGAAACCAGTTGGTTGTATGGATTAATTTGAGTCAAGTCGTGGACTTGGGCTCGGAAATTGTTTTTGTATTTTTGTTCACGTGCAGGTGTTGCTCGAAGTCGAACGTGGTCGATGACGGGACCGAGACTAGGTTCAAGGGAGGAACTGAGGTCGTGAGGGTCGAGGGTGTCATGCGAGATGTTTTGGACTAGAGAAACGGTGCACGTGAGGTCGAGATCGTTGCAGCGTAGCGGCAGGAGGTCGTACGTGTGTATACAATTTTTAGAGTGTGTGTGTGCATATGTGTGTGCATACATGCAAGTGTGTGTGTGTACGTGCATGTGTGTGTGCATACATGCAAGTGTGTGTGTGTGTGCATGGTGTGAGTGGTGCATGTATGTGTATGTGCGTGAGTTGCATGTGTGCGTGTGTCTGCATGCATGTGTGTGTGCGTCGAGCAGGAGAGAGTGCGTGGCGTGAGTTGCATGCTGTATGCGTGTGTGTGAACGCAGGTGGGATTGATACGAGTCCGAGAAGGAGACGTGAGACAGCCGTCGTTTGCGCCGTGCGGTCTGTACATTTTCGTGTCCGAGTAGGAGACTTGCAGCCAAGGACGTGGAGAGCCAGCCGGTTTGCCGTATACAAGAAGGAATCAACTGCTATGGAGCCCTTTAAATAGGGAGTTCTAGGGGCTTAGAGGATCATCCAATTCAAAGGGCAAGAAGCAAAAGGTGCCTACAACAAAGAAGAGCTTGTGTGCTCTATCTAGTTGGTTTATAGTAGAGTTTTCTAATCTTTTGAGATTAGAAGATTTTTGGTGTCATCATGTGGAAGATGGCTTTGGAATAAAGAAAAGGGTTATACAATTCTTTTATCCTTTTTGCTTTGATTCTTGATTAGAAAATTTGTTCTTCTTTTGTTAGAACTAGTTTTGATTTATGTTCGATTTGTCTCGCTAATTAATCTAGGGTTTTGTTCTCTACGATATTAGATATTCTTCCGCTATTTAGGGGTCTTTAATTTTCCGAAAGAAATAGTTGAATTTTATTCGGCATCTATTCACCCCCCCTCTAGTTGCCTACTCGGTCCTACAAGTGGTATCGAGCCGTGCTCTACTAATCCATCTTAACAGTGATTAGTAAACGGTAAGTTATGGCAACAGAGAAATACTCAAACAAGCCGCCAATCTTCGATGGCACAGACTTCCCATCAAGTGATCCGGATGATCAGCATATCTTCAAGCTCAAGGTAACGCGATTTGGCGCAAGGTAAAAATTTAAATGCGAGCTTCCTTCTAATGATGATATTGATAAAATCGAGTTTGAGAAAGATGTTGAAAACAATAATAGAGCTAGAAACATATTGCTTCAAGGACTTGCTAGAAAAGAATTCGATAGAGTCTGTCATTTACTCATCGCTCATGAAATTTGGAAATCTCTTCAAGATTATCATGAGGGCACGGACTGTAAAAGAAGCTAGGCAAGATCAATTTAAAAGGAATACACTAGATTTGAAATGAACTCGAGAATCTCTAGATGATTGTTTTGCTCGCTTTAATGTAATCTTAAACAATCTTAGAGCTGTAGATGTAAAGTACATCGACTCTGAAAATGCTAGACATTTCCTATCATCTCTTGATCTTAAAATCGGCAAATGAAAGTGATCGCTTTTAGGGAAGCTCATAAGATGAGTGAAATGACTTTGGATAAACTATATTCTAGTCTCAAGACTTTTGAGATAGATATTGTTTCAAGAACTTCCAATGATAACTCTATGGCTCTTAATGCTAATTCTTCATATGATAATGCTACTAGTTCTTCATCATCATATTCCATTATCGCTTTGAGTGCTCTTAGTGATGAATGACTAGATCAAATACCGGAAGATACACTTGCTCTTCTTTCCAAGCGTGTCAATGCAGCTTACATGAGATCAAGGGAGAGAAGAGGAGCCTCCATCCATCAAGCTACAATCAAGCGGTAAGGCCGGGCACATCCGTGCTAATCAAGCTTCAAGAACAAAGATAAAGAGGAGAAGGAGCAAAGCAACCCCTCCAAGTCCTTCCGCCAAAAGAGAGCAAGGACAAAAATAAGCAACGGACAAAGAAGATGCTCAACAAAGTCTTAGCGGCAATTGGTCGCTTAGACTTAAGCGACATTGATGATTCAACTGACGATGAGAAGGAAGCAAAGCAAACGGTTTAACGAGAAAGATTTCACCTGATCGTGCTTCATGGCGAAAGGGAACACTAGTGATTCTTGTGACAACGACAAAGACTTCCAATGACGGTGATGAGGTAATACCTTCGTATGATGAGCTTTGTGAAGTTTTAGTCATATTGAGAAAATCTTTAAGAAAATCTTCACTCAAAAATAAAAACTTAGAGAAAGATCTATCCATGTCGAAACTCGAAAACTTTGATCTTAGAAATTCAAATTCTGAAAGACATGTGATTCTTGCTTAGATCTCAAATTTGAAATTAAATCTCTAAAAGAGGAACATATGATTAAACTAGAACAAGTTTATGCCAAACAATTGAAAAATGAAAAACTTGTGAAAAATGTTGGTTGCTCTACTGATGGTTTACATGGTCAAACTTCTTGTTCTAAATGTCCCATACTAGAATTGAAGTTGCATGATGCAGATGCTAAGATTACTCAATTGGTTAATGATTTGCTTACACATGAAGTTCTTTCATGCTCAACTTGTCGCAAGCAAAAAGAAAAAGTAGATGTTTCCTGTAATAATTGTTTAACACTCTCTCGAAAAATTGATTACTTGGAAAAATCTTTAGAACGTTTTACTAAAGGAAAGAAAAATCTAAATATGATTTTGGATCAATCAAAAGTCAGCACTCATCACAAAGGTTTAGGTTTTGATCCTTATGCTCATCACAAATCATATGCTCCTACTATTGTTAAAACTTTTGAAAGTGGAAAGTTTGAAATTGTCAAAGAACCTGAGAAAACTGTCTTCAAATCTGCTGGAATTTTATCTTCTACTATGATAAATGCAAATGTTGCTTCTGCTTCTAAAGACAAACCATTTGTTAAGTACAATTGCACTCATTGTGGAAAAGATGGTCATTTGATGAATTTTTGTTTTAGACTAGCCAAACAACAGAGAAAGGAAAATTCAAAGGCTGAGTCTAACTTTAGACAAACACGTATCATTTCTCCACATGTTCCGCTAGTGAAAGCAAACAAAATACCTGGAAATTCATTTACTTTGCATTCACAAGCTTTTGTACGATCACCTCCTCGTCGAGTGATTCAGTGCTGGATACCTAAATCATATTTCTCTCACCCCAAATAATCCTCAACATCTTCTGCTCATAACATGTAGGTGGTACGAGAAGGGAAGGAGAACATCCGGGTTGTTGATTCAGGATGTGTCAACACATGACAGCAACCCAAGTTGGTTCTCCTCCCTAACAAAAGCATCCGGGAACGAAACGATCACTTTTGGAGATGCTACTCTTTGGACGCGTCATTGCAAAAGGTACCGTGAAGGTGAATGATCACTTTACTTTAAAGAATGTCTCTTTGGTGTCTAAACTGAAATTCAACCTTCTATCTCAGATCTCAATTGTTGGATGAAAACTTTGAAGTGAGTTTTAAACCAAATGCATGTAGAGTACTCGATGCTTCCGAAACTTGACTCTTGAGATATCTAGACTTGGAAAAATTTTCATAGCAAATTTTAGCAATGCTTCAAGTTCACATTGTTTTGTTGCTTCGTAATCTAGAAATCTCAATTTTTGGCATCGTCGGTTAGGTCACATGGGCTTTGATCTGTTATCTAGATTGAGTGGTCTAGACTTAATTTGTGGCTTGCCAAAATTAAAATCTTGCAAAGACATTGTTTGTGCTTCCTGTCGACATGGTAAGATGGTTGGAGCCCCTCATGCTCCTGTCTCTACTGTAATGACCACTGGCCCCTGGCCAACTTCTTCACATGGATACAGTAGGACCATCTCGAGTACAATCGGCCGGAGGTAAGTGGTACTTTCTAGTAATAGTTGATGATTATTCGAGATACTCTTGGGTGCATTTTCTGTCTTCAAAAGATGAGATTTTTGGACTCTTTCATGTCTTCATTAAGAGATTGATAAATGAATTGCCTAACTCATTGAAAGCTATAAGAATGTATAATGGTACGTAATTCAAAAATGCCTTGTTTAAATCTTTTGTGAAACTAATGGGATTGAACATCAATTTTCTTCGCCATATTCTCCCTCACAGAATGGTGTTGTAGAAAGGAAAAATAGAACTTTGATTCAAATGGCTAGAACTATGCTAGATGAATACAACACTTCAAGAAAATTTTGGGCTGAGGCAATTTCTTCTGCTTGCTATATATCAAATAGGGTCTATCTCGTAGCTTTACTTGGTAAAACATCTTATGAACTAAGATTTGATCGTAAACCATCTGTTTCTCACTTACGAGTGTTTGGTTGCAAATGCTTTATTCTTAAACATGGAAATCTTGATAAATTCGAAGCTCGTAGTACAGATGGTATTTTCCTTGGCTATTCGTTGCACTCTCGTGGATATCGTGGTACTTGATTTATCGACTAACAAATTGTTGGAGACATGCGATGTTACTTTTGATGAGGCTAGCCCTGGAGCTAGACCCGACATTTCAGGTTCACGAGAAGATTTAGAGCCAATCTTTTTGGATAAAAGATTCGAAGAAAATGATGAAGATGATGATAATGATGAGCTCATACCTACAGAACGGGAAGTTGTTCCTGAACAAATTGATGTGACTACTACTTCAGATTCTCCTACACCTCTCACGACGACTGAAACAACTGGACCTCCTCACTGCTTTTGAAGAACCATCCTCCTGAACAAATTATTGGAAGTCTTCATGAAAGGGTGACACGTTCTAATTCATCTCAAACTCTTTTATGCATGCATTCTACTTTTGTTGCAAATTTTGAACCTAAGAACATTACTCATGCTTTAACTGATAGTTCTTGGGTAGATGCGATGCATGAAGAGTTAGAAAACTTTGAAAGGAATAAAGTTTGGTCTTTAGTGGAACCTCCTAAAAATCAAAACATTATTGGAACAAAATGGGTTTTTAAGAACAAGTTAAATGAAGATGGAATAATTGTTAGAAACAAAGCTAGACTTGTAGCTCAAGGTTATTCTCAACTTGAAGGAATTGATTTTGATGAAACATTTGCTCCTGTTGCTCGTTTAGAAGCTATTCGCATCCTCTTGGCTTTTGCAGCTTCAAAAGGTTTTAAGTTATTTCAAATGGATGTGAAAAGTGCTTTTCTAAACGGTTTTATAAAAGAAGAAGTTTTTGTGAAACAACCTCCTGGCTTTGAAAATGAAAAATTTCCTAATCATGTGTATCGCTTATCAAAAGCTCTTTATGGATTAAAACAAGCTCCTCGTGCATGGTATGATAGATTAAAAGGCTTCTTGCTTCAACATAATTTTGAGATGGGAAAAGTTGATAAAACTCTGTTTACTCAAAATTCAAATAATCAATTCCTTGTGGTACAAATTTATGTGGATGATATTATCTTTGGAGGATCCTCCCACTCTCTTGTGTTGCAGTTTTCTGAGCTGATGTCCAGGGAATTCGAGATGAGTATGATGGGAGAGTTGACATACTTCCTTGGATTTCAAATCAAGCAAGCGAAAGAAGGGATCTTCTTGCACCAATCCAAGTATACAAAGGAGCTACTAAAGAAATTCGACATGGGAGAAGGAAAGTCAGTATCTACTCCAATGAGCACAACAACAATTTTGGATCTTGACGAGAATGGTGTCGAGATGGACCAAAAGGAATACAGAAGCATGATTGGATCACTTCTGTACTTGACTGCTTCGAGGCCTGACATACATTTTGCAGTTTGTTTGTGCGCTCGATTTCAAGCCTCTCCTCGAGAATCACATCGACAAGCAATTAAAAGAATTTTCAGGTATCTTCGCTCCACTTCTGAATTTGGTATTTGGTATTCTTGTTCTTCTTCGCTTACACTCCTAGGATATTCTGATGCTGATTTTGCGGGGTGTAGATTAGATAGAAAGAGTACTTCTGGCACATGTCATTTTCTTGGCACTTCACTTGTTTCTTGGTCTTCTAAGAAACAGTCCTCAGTTGCTCAATCTACTGCAAGCTGAATACGTTGCAGCCGCTAGTTGTTGTTCACAAATTCTTTGGATCACTTCAACTCTTAAAGATTACGGCATTAACTTTAGTAGTGTTCCACTTCTTTGTGATAATACTAGTGCAATTCACATCGCTAAAAATCCTGTTCAACATTCAAGGACTAAACACATTGATGTTCGATATCATTTTCTTAGAGATCATGTTGAAAAAGGAGCTATTGAACTGAAATTTGTTGATTCGGATGCTCAAATTGCTGATATTTTCACTAAGCCGCTTGATTCTTCTCGCTTTGCTTTCTTACGCGGCGAACTTGGGATCATTCATCCCCATGGGTTGATTTGAGGGGGAGTCTTGATTTTAACTCTTTCATTTGTGTTACTTGACTTTGGTTACTACAAGGAACTATTTTGTCGTTACACTTAAAGAAAACTCCCCTGTTTTCATTGCATCATGTAGTACAAAGCTTTGTTGACTATTCTTGTGTATATAGTCAAATTAATGCTACATTGCTTCACTTCTCACTAAAAGACTAAAAGACTAAAATAATTCAATTTGAGATGCTTTTTGAGAATATTTTGGCTCTTTTTCATTATGGTATTACATTTGTGAAATAGGCTTAAAAGTTTCTTGTCATCTGTTGAAAGGCTAGAGCTGATTAGAAACTATGTGTGAGCTTTTTGTTGGACTTCAAATGATCATTATGAGTCTCAAGCAAAATCAGTGTTTTAAATGATAAAAGCAAGTTGAAAAAGATGCAAGCAAAAGCTACTTGGCTAAACACAAGTTTAGTACAATGTGCAGCTTCCTTGCCAGGAATTTAAATTCAAAAGATGCAAGAAAAGGCTACTTGTCTAAACAAAAGTTCAGAACAATGTGAAGCCACTTGCCAATTTAAACTGAGAAAGATACAAGAAAGAACTACCTACTCATACACAAGTATGGGCTAGTGTGCAGTTACTTGTCATCCCTGTTGATCACAAAGCAAAATTGTCAAACTTGCTAAAAGAGAAAAAGGAATTTCAAATTTTTGAAAAGGCTTGAGACAAACATTAGTGAATTTGAAAGTCTCTCTTTGCTCATGATAGATTTCTTTTTAGTTTTGGCAAAATCAGTTTATGACATTTTACTTGTTTGCTCTAATTTGCTTATGCAACAACTATTCTATGTGTTAGAGCCTCCATATTCTCACAATTTGCTTTCTCATTGGATAAATTGACACAAAATGTAAAAACTCTCCAAATACTTTACTTTGATTATATACCTTGAATTTACTTCAAAGCTTGAGATACTGCATTCATTAAGGGGGAGTCTTGAGATCTTGATGACTATTTTGTCAAAAAGGGGGAGAGCAAAAGTCAAGAAGAAGAAAAATAAAAAGAGAGGAGAATTTCAAACTGTTTGAGAATTTGGATTTACTTGGTCTTTACTTGGTCTTGGAATCTTTTGGGTCTTAAACTCTAATTTTTTTTTTCTCTTTACTCTTGTCAAATCTTATTGTATTTTGTCAAATTACTCATCAAGGGGGAGATTGAAGGATCATTGTTTTTTATTCATGTGTTTTTTGATGATGAGTATTTGAATATTCGAAGAGATTTGAAAAGATTTGAGTTGATTTGATTTTGTCTCAGTATTTGAAAAAGATTTGAAACCAATTTGAACCGATTTATTTTTGGTTTCTTTATTTGAAAAAGATCTGAAACCAGTTGGTTGTATGGATTAATTTGAGTCAAGTCGTGGACTTGGGCTCGGAAATTGTTTTTGTATTTTTGTTCACGTGCAGGTGTTGCTCGAAGTCGAACGTGGTCGATGACGGGACCGAGACTAGGTTCAAGGGAGGAACTGAGGTCGTGAGGGTCGAGGGTGTCATGCGAGATGTTTCGGACTAGAGAAACGGTGCACGTGAGGTCGAGATCGTTGCAGCGTAGCGGCAGGAGGTCGTACGTGTGTATACAATTTTTAGAGTGTGTGTGTGCATATGTGTGTGCATACATGCAAGTGTGTGTGTGTACGTGCATGTGTGTGTGCATACATGCAAGTGTGTGTGTGTGCATGGTGTGAGTGGTGCATGTATGTGTATGTGCGTGAGTTGCATGTGTGCGTGTGTCTGCATGCATGTGTGTGTGCGTCGAGCAGGAGAGAGTGCGTGGCGTGAGTTGCATGCTGTATGCGTGTGTGTGAACGCAGGTGGGATTGATACGAGTCCGAGAAGGAGACGTGAGACAGCCGTCGTTTGCGCCGTGCGGTCTGTACGTTTTCGTGTCCGAGTAGGAGACTTGCAGCCAAGGACGTGGAGAGCCAGCCGGTTTGCCGTATACAAGAAGGAATCAACTGTGTAGGATCGAAGTATACGAATATAGCAATCAGAGGGGGGGTGAATGATTGTGCGGAAGCTAAAACCAAATTCTTGATCTACTAAAAGTTCACCCCAAAACAGAACCAAATAATTGCCTCGTTTTCGACAAAAACAGAATGACAAAGGGTCGGTAAAACGAGAATTCCCAGAGATCCAACCGTTAGATTGATCTGAAATTTGGACACGAGAAACTAGATTCCAATACGAATCGAACCCAAAAAGAATCAGCTCTATCGGACTTACGGATCAGAAGTTATGAGCTTTGCAAGCTTGCTGATCCAGAACTTGACGAGAATCAATCTAATCAAAACTTCAAGATTAAACAAGAACGACAAAAGATTGATCAACTAGACTTTGAGAAACACTAGATCAATACCCTAGATAGGTTTTTGATGGATCAAATCAAGATAAAACTTAAAGAACAAAAACCAATCTAGAACTAGAACAAGCATGCAAACAAGAACCAAAAAGAGAACGTTGAAGCAATGCGGGAACTAGAAGAATTGATCTTTATTTCTTTTGTCTAAAGTACTCCCATCAAAAGAGTACAAACCCTAAACTTTGAGCCCAAGGCTCTATGCGCCTAGCTCTCCTCAATTCGATGCTCTTCAACAGAGACAACCCTCCTATTTAAAGCACCAACCCACAAGGAGTTCTCAATACGATTCCTATTCCCTAGAAGGAATCAGATCCAACACAACTCTACTTGGCCCAACCTGGCCGAGTACAACTCTTGCACGCCGTATGGCAACCCTACCATACTCACGTGACTAACACTTTGCACGCGTATGGCCACCTGCCATACTCACGTGACTAACACTTTGCACGCCGAATGACCTCCTGCCATTCTCACGTGACTAACCATTCTTCATGTGCACCATTCTCTTAGCCCGAACGTCCCGCATGACATCCTTGACCACCAAGACCTCGGTTCCTCCTGAACCTAGTCCCGAACCTCAGTTCCTCCATGAACCTAGTTCCGGTCCCGTCATCGACCACATTCGTCGTCGAGCAATACCGCACATGAACAAACCACAAAACAAATCCGAGCACAAGTCCACGACTTGACTCAATGTCAATCCATGCAACTACTCACATGAGCATTGCATAAAGTCCACTTCAAAGAAGCATCATGAAATTCTCACAAATTTCATAATCCCAAAATGAATCAAACACAATTCCAATTTTGCTCAAAACCCTAATCGAACAAAAGCATTCACGACGGACCAACAAAATCGGTCCACAGACACATGAAAAAGTCACTCAAAAACATTCACGATGCACCAACAAAATCGGTCCTGTACAAGTGAAAGTCTCGGTTTCAAGAAGAAATCATTCCGCGAAAACACATTCACGATGCACTAAAAGAAATCAGTCCGTCGTACATGCGAAATCAATCCTCAAAAAGCTGTTCACGACTGACCAAAGAAATTGGTCCGACGTACATGCAAAACTTACTGGTTTCTTGGAAAATTGAGTTCGGCTCATGAGCTCAAAAGCACGTCCATGGTAGACCCAAAAACTTAGTCTGGCGCAAACACAAAATCGGTTCGGCGCAAAAGCTTAAACTTATCAAGCTTTCTTGTCAAATTGTCAAACACATGCACAAGCACATTTTGCAAATCCAATTCTAAGTTAATTTTTCAGTTCAAAGCCAATTTTTCAGCACATGATTTCACAAACTGCTATGGAGCCCTTTAAATAGGGAGTTCTAGGGGCTTAGAGGATCATCCAATTCAAAGGGCAAGAAGCAAAAGGTGCCTACAACAAAGAAGAGCTTGTGTGCTCTATCTAGTTGGTTTATAGTAGAGTTTTCTAATCTTTTGAGATTAGAAGATTTTTGGTGTCATCATGTGGAAGATGGCTTTGGAATAAAGAAAAGGGTTATACAATTCTTTTATCCTTTTTGCTTTGATTCTTGATTAGAAAATTTGTTCTTCTTTTGTTAGAACTAGTTTTGATTTATGTTCGATTTGTCTCGCTAATTAATCTAGGGTTTTGTTCTCTACGATATTAGATATTCTTCCGCTATTTAGGGGTCTTTAATTTTCCGAAAGAAATAGTTGAATTTTATTCGGCATCTATTCACCCCCCCTCTAGTTGCCTACTCGGTCCTACACACTCAGGTATCCTTAACGGCTGCAGCAGTCCCTCTGGCCTCTGATGCATTGCCTTGACTCTCTGGCATACGTCGCACAGCGCAACATGCTCAGCAACTTCACGCTTCATGCTCGGCCACCAGAATCTTGCCTTCAAATCTTGGTACATCTTGGCACTTCCCGGATGGATTGAGTACATAGAGTCATGGGCTTGTTCCAGAATTAGCTGCTTCAGCTCCCTCTTGTTCGGCACACAGATTCGATCCGTCATCCACAATGTGCCTTGCTCATCTAGCTTGAAGTCTTTTGCCTTGCCTTCATCCATCCTAGACTTAATCCTGCGGATCTTGTCATCATCCTTCTGTCCTTCCCTGATCTGGTCCTCCAAAGTAGGCTTTACTTCTAATGCTGCCAAGACTCCTTCCGACACTACTTCAATCTGCATCCTCTGAAAATCCATGCATAGCTCGTCCTGACTTGTGACTATCAACATATTCGCGGCATGGCTCTTCCTACTGAAGGCATCGGCCACCACATTGGCCTTCCCGGGATGGTATTGATTCCAACATTATAATCCTTGATTAGTTCCAACCATCTCCTCTGCCTCATGTTCAAGTCTGATTGGGTGAAGATGTACTTAAGACTCTTATGATCCGTATACACTTCGCATCTGTTCCCAATCAAATAATGACGCCACAACTTCAAAGCATGCACTACGACAGCTAATTCAAGGTCATGCGTCGGATAATTCTCCTCATGCGGCCTCAGCTATCTTGATGCATAAGCGACGACCTTTCCATTCTGCATCAGTACATATCCAAGTCCTTGGCGCGATGCATCACAATAAATATCGAAGCCTTGATTGACGTCCGGTAGAACTAACACCGTCGATGATGTCAATCGCTTCTTGAGCTCCTGAAAACCTTTCTCGCACTCTGGCGTCCAGGCAAACTTCTTCCCCTTCTTCAACAATTGTGTAAGAGGTCTCGCAATCATTGAGAAGCCTTCAATGAAGCGGCGGTAGTAACCTGCCATCCCAAGAAAACTCCGAATCTGGGTCACAGTCTTCGGCTGCTCCCAATGTAACACGGCATCTACCTTGCTGGGATCGACGGCGACTCCTTCTGCGGTCATCACATGTCCAAGGAATTCCACTTTGTTCTTCCAAAAATCACACTTACTGAACTTGGCAAACAACTGTTGCTCTCGCAACTTCTCAAGAACTAGCCTCAAATGCTCAGCTTGCTCTTCTCTTGACTTGGAGTAAACAAGAATGTCATCTATGAACACGACGACAAACTTATCCAAGTACTCCATGAAAATGTTATTCATCATATTCATGAAATAGCCTGGCGCATTCGTCAGACCGAAGGACATAACTGTAAACTCATAATGTCTGTATCTAGACGAGAATGCGGTCTTTGGAACATCTTCCGATCGGATCTTCAGCTGGTGGTATCCCGATCTCAGATCAATCTTGGAGAAAACTCCGGCTCCTCTCAGTTGATCGAACAGATCATCGATCCTGCGTAGTGGATACTTATTTTTCACGGTGACTTCATTGAGTGCACGTCTATGCACATCCTGAAACTCCCGTCCTTCTTCTTGACGAACAGAACTGGCGCTCCCCATGGCGACGAACTCGGTCTGATGAATCCTTTCTCCATCAACTCTTCAAGCTGTTTCTTCATCTCTACCAATTCTTCGGTGGACATCCGGTAAGGTCTCTTGGCTATTGGTGTTGTTCCAGGTACTAACTCGATCACAAACTCTATGTCTCTGTCTGGCGGCATACCAGGCAAATCCTCAGGGAAAACATCCGGATACTCATTCACCACTGAGACATCCTCTATGCTGATTGCCTTCACACTGTTGACCATCAGCTGTCCCTCACGAACGGTGGTCGCTTGTAATTTCACTTTTCTTCCACATGGGCTCTCAACTGATATAATCCTTCGCCCACAATCCAATACGGCCTTGTGCTTGGATAGCCAATCCATTCCCAAGATAATTGTAACACCCCAAAATTTTGCTTTTCTTAAATTCATGAGTGATTTGGCACTTTGGTGAATTTTTGGAATTTTCTGCAATTTATTTGGATTTATTTGGAATTTATTTGAATTTATTCCCTTTTTAAATAATTAAAGAATTTAACTTTGCAAATAAAATTTTGTTGGAAATATTTTTGTCGACGATTGGAGAACAGGCTCCCGTCGAGCTTACTTGTTGAATGGGGGATCAACAGAGCCCCGTCGTACGAACCGAGGAGGTCGTCCGAGCGGTGCCAGGTCGGGAGGAGAAGGACGCGGCATTTATCCTGGTTCGGGCCTCTCACCACCGAGATAATAGCCCTTCTCCAGTGTATTGTGTTCTCAAAAAATATGGCCCCCTTGTTACAGATATCAGGGGGGTTTAAATACTATGCCTAGAGATACAAAGAAGGTAACCACCCCCTGAATTTACGCTATGCAACCATATTCGTGATCCGCTGCACTTGATCCGCGCATTATTTGAATTTCGGGTACGATTTCCCTTGATCTTCGGCTGGTTGGTTGCTGCCTTCCTTCCTCGTAGCGTAACCAAGTCCACCGAGCATATACCTGGGTATGGCTTGGTTTTTACGAACATGCTTGCTCGTGGTCGACAGGAATTGTCGTGAGTGAAGGGACGAACATGTATGCTCGGGGAGTGTGATGCTCGCTGCGTACCCCGAGCATCTTCTGTTGGTATTGTAAGGTCGGCGGCCTCGCATTTAGCCGGGGGGTACCGTGGTCTTTTGCCAGGTAATCAATCTCCGACAGCTAGCCCCCGAGGTTCAAGCGGGCAACCATCGGGCTTCCCCTTGAGCCTAAGAAGACCTGAAGGAGGGGTTGAGTCTCTTTTGATCGTGTCCTACGACCATTTCATGTTGGGACGCGACCTTTTCTCCCGCCGCGCATTCATTCTGTGCTGGAGCGACGTTTGGTTGTTTTTCAATTCCTTCCCCGAGAAGCCACCCCGTAACGGTAAAGCAGTTCCTCGGGAAGCGCGCTTTTACTGAGCAGTTTCCTGTCGTGCCGGACAGGTGTCGCTCCGTGATAGGTGGCGGCTTTTTAACTTGCCTCTTCGCTGCCTTTTTAACTCTGTTCATTGAGAGAGGACAAAGCTTTACTGCTCTTTTCGCTCGTCCTCGGCCAGAAACTTCCAAGAGTTTTGGAGCCCAAGAACCTTCTTCGACCGCCTCCCTCCTTTAGCCATGACACGTTTTGGGGTTAGCCAGATGACCCGTAGGAGGCTCCAGGTGCTCACGGACGAGGGTTACGTCGACCCAAGCTCGGGTCGAGTGCCTGGGGGCGATGCGGCGTCGGCACCGCGGGAGACAGAGATCGTCTCCTATGAGCTGTACGCCATCAACGGGCTTCGCCTGCCCGAGAGCGACTTCCTTACCTCCGTGCTCGCCTTTTGCGGGTGCGAAATCTCTCATCTCCACCATAACTCCATTCTTGCCGTCGCAGTCTTCTCCCATCTTTGCGAGGCGTTCGTGGGTGTAATGCCCACCGCCAGCCTTTTCTTCCACTTCTATTCCCCCTTCCGCACCGGCCGGGATGGTCCCGCCGGTTGCGTTTACCTTCGCCTTCGGCCCAATCGACCATACGAGTACCCTCTTGTTGCCTTGAAGGACTCGGTGTCGGGTTGGGCCGACCTTTGGTTCTACCAGAAGAAGGCGCAGGGGTCCCAGTAGGTCTATACTGGGGAGCCCGCTCCGCCTACTGAGACGGCGCGCCCGCCCGTGCAGCCCGAGGAAGAACGGTTGCTCTGGACGATCAGTGAGCTCGCCCAAATGGGGCTCACTGGTCGGGACATCGCCCGGGATTTTACCTACAACCGGGTATCTCCCCTGCGGCGCCGCGAGCATCCTTTCTTCGAGGTGACCGGGTGGCAGGACATCACCCGCGAGGACAACGCAGGTATGCTTTGGTTGCTTCCTTGGGTATTGCTATTTTTCCGGCGTTTGGTCTTATTCTTTTTTCAAAATTTCTGGCCATGTCGTAGCCCCTGGGAAGGACTGGGTTGACGAGCAGGTCGCCGAGATGTTCGCCGCCCCGAAGGAGAAGGAGCTGATGCCCAATCGTCAGATCCCCAAAAACATTTTTGACCGTAGCGACGCGGTAAGTACTTCTGTTTGCTCTTGCTCGAGGGTATGTTTCCCGAGCTCATCTCTCCCTGTTTCTGTTCGCAGGAGAAGGTCGCCCTTGAGCTCGCCGGGTCGAGCGCCGCGCCACTGCCGCAAGCTGGTTCCCCAGCCAGGGGTTCCCGCAAGAGGTCGGCGGGTCAAGGCCGCCAGGCATCCGCCTCGCCTCCTCGCGCCAAGCGGTCGAAGCGCCGAGCTTCGACCAGGACTCCCACCACTCGTCATCTCGAATATGCCGACCGGAAGGAGGTAAGCGAGCTTCGATCCTGGTTTGATGACTTCAAACGGAAGAAGCCGGAACTGATGGGCCGACTGGAACAGCTTGCCGAGCAAGCGAGGAAGGCCGAGGAAGAGGCCAGGTCCCTCTCGAGCAAGGAGCAGCTAGAGAGGAAAATCATGGCCCTCCCGGACCAGCTCGCTCAAGTGGTCGAGGACCCCGAGGAGGAGGAAGAGGAGGAAGACGCCTATGCTATGATAGCAGGAGGTCGACTTCCCAATCCCCCTCGGCATTGGAAGGGGTCGACATGGACGATGTTGACCCGGCGATGGCACGAGCCAGTGACGCCGCGGAAGAGCGCGTCGTGGCCGTAGCTGAGGCCTACGAGGCCGTCGCGGGTAGGACGCCCGTGGCCCAAAGCGAGGAGACCGAGGAAGAGGCCGCTACTCGCCGGGCGGAAGGTGAGCCCCATTCGGTTCCTTTGTTGAACTTCTTTGTTCTTGTTTTGCGATCTTTTTCCGGGCTAACCCCACCCCGCTCGGCGTGGGCGTGATAGCTCGGATGTCATCCATGGACTTCTGTCAGATGGCTGAGGAGATTCTCAACTCCGCAGTTGACGCCGAGCTCAACCGCGTCTTCGACCAAGTGATGGCCGAGGACGAGGAGGAGAGGTTGCCGGCCGCGCCCTCAAAGGAACCCGAGCTTCCCCCGGCGGGAGTGGCGATGACTCCGGCCGCGGAGGAGCAAGACTCGCAAGGGGCCGAGGACCAAGGAGCCATGGCCTTGGTCCCTTGTGAAGGGGCAAGCGCGGGCGAGGCCCAGACGACGGGCTCCGAGGGTCAGGGGTCGATTGCTCTCGACCAACAGCCCTCGACCGCGAGTCAAGGAGAAGAGGAGTTGGCTGCTGCCGGCCAGCTGTCTCCAGCCACGAACCAAGGGGAGGAGGCGGTCATCGTTGACCAGCTGCCCCTGGCCGTGGACTAAGGGGAGGAGGTGGTCGTCCCCAACCAAACGCCTCCGGCCGCGGAGCACCAATCGCCTCCGACCGCGGAAGAGCAAGGGGTGGAGGTGGTCGTCCTCGACCAATCGCCTCCGGCCGCGAAGCAAGGGGCGGGTGCGCTTGTAGTTGGCGTCGAGCCCCCGAGCACGGCGGCCGAACAGGAGGAAGGCGGCCATGAGCCGCTTGCCATCGAGGAAGACCAACCTCAGGGCGACCTAGGGTTGGTCGAGGGAGGAGATGCCGTTGCCCTTCTAGGAGCACCGGGTGCCCAGGAGGGGCAAGGTCTCGATGCGCCAGCTCGGGATCAGGATGATCCTGCGCGGGTCAATCCCTTTTTTCAAGATGGCGCAACTGACCGCCAGCGGCTTCAGGACAAGCTGGTCAGCCGAGCTCTTCTGGTAAGTCCTTTGCTTCTTTCTTTTTCCGTAAGGCGAGCAATCTTCTGGGGCCTTTTTAACTTTTCTTCCCTTTTTGCACGAAGTTTGCTGCGAAGGCTATGGAGGACATTGACGCCTCCGCAGTCTCAGCAGAAGAGTATTGGTCGTACCACCGTGAGCAAGACGCCAAGATTGTTGATCTCGAGCGTCGGGTCTCCGAGGTGTGCGAGGCCGACCTGAAGCAGCTGGAGTCGGCGAGGAGTCTCATCACCGGGCTTCGGGACCAGCTCTTCCAGAGCGAGACGGCGAAGAGCACTTCAGAGCAGAAGTGCGCCGAGCTTGAGGAGGAGCTGGTGAAGCTTCGGGAAGACCTCCAACGAGCTCGGGAGCGCGAGGAGACCCAGCTCAAGGAGGCGCAACGTCTCCGGGAAAGTGCGGCCGAAGGTCGTGCAACCCGGAGGAAGGTTCTGGACCTGGAGGCGGAGGTCGACTCCCTTAAGGACGAGCTTGCTGCCCTCCAGGCCGAGCGTAGAACTTAGTTTTCTTTTCTTTTCTTCGCAAGACCTCTAAAAAACAACCTTTTGGTTTAATGAGCAAGATTACAATTGTTTAGGACCTTGCCTATTTTTCCCGACTTTGCTTTCATTGTGTGTTTGCCACCCTGCAGAGAAAAGAGCATGTCCCTTCACAAGGGTAGACAGTACGAGCACAAGCAAAACAGATCATAGAAATACGAGCAAAGAGTCCCTAGCCGAGAGTAAAATCCTCGGCCAAAAGGACGAAACGTTCCTGTCGAGCCCCCGCCATGGATAAAGGCCGTGCCCCTATCGTTGCGAGCACGATTTTTTTTCATGGGAGAGCCGAGGGACTCATGGGGCGTAACGCTTTTTTGAGCGATCAAACCGAACAAGTCGAGAAAGAGACGAGCGCGAGCATTGTTACGTGCGTAAAGTAGACGAGCTTAGGCCGACAATACGTAGAGACACCATACCCGAGTAGGCGCTGAACCGGGCTTTATCGGATGCCCGCGACCGACCACACATACAACGAAGAGCTACTGTGGAAAGTGATCGGATGGGCGAGCATCTGGCCGGCGGCCAAGGGGGGGGCGGTGTGTACATAATTGTTGGTTAGCTCGCTTGCGGTGTTGGTAGTCGGCTATGCTTGTTCGATAAAGCGAGGACAAAGTCAAAAGAAAAGAAAATTTCTTATCGGAAGAAACGCAGAGGGTGTGAGATAGGGATACGCGTCTAAACGTAGAATTTACGCAGTTGGTCAATGTTCCAGGTGCTAGTGAGCTCCCGACCGTCTTCCATCGCGAGGCGAACAGCCCCCGGGCGTGCTGTGGACACGACCGTGTAGGGCCCCTCCCATCTTGGGGTCAGCTTATTGGCTTTCGACAGGTCTTGAACTCTTCGTAAGACCATGTCGCCAACTTGCAGGGCCCTTGGTTGGACTATCTTGGCCGCGTGCCTACAAAGAGCCTGTAGGTAAACCGCAGACCGGAGCAGCGCCCGTTCGCGTGTTGCTTCAACGAGGTCCAGGTCGACGAGGCGCTCGACCTCTTGATCAACGGAATCGATCAGTTGCACCCTTGGGGAACCCAACACAATTTTGGCGGGCAAAATGGCTTCCGCACCATAGACGAGTTGAAAAGGCGTTTCGCCTGTGGCCCGACTCGTCGTGGTGCGGACGGACCAAAGGACGGCGGGGAGCTCATCCACCCACTGCCGTTTGTGTTGGTTGAGGCTCTCGAAGACCCTCTTTTTTATGCCCTGAACCAATTGTCCATTTGCTCGTTCGGCTGCTCCGTTGCTCTGTGGATGTGCTACAGAGGCGAAACAGACCTTGGTCCCGACCTCCTCGCAGTAACTTTGGAACAATTCATTGGTGAACTGGGCCCCATTGTCTGTGATGAGACGGTTGGGTATCCCGAACCGAGTTATCACATTGCTGCGGAGGAACCTCTTGGCCGCCTGGGCCGAAATGGTTGATACGGGCTCAGCCTCTATCCACTTGGTGAAAGTGTCAATGGCCACGAGCAAGTACTTGCAGCCTTTCTGACCTCGGGGGAAGGGTCCAAGGACGTCGAGTCCCTAGGTCGAGAATGGCCACGAGAGTGGTATGGTTTGCAGGGCGTATGCTGGTTGACGGGCTTTGCGAGCATGAAACTGGCATGCTCGACAGGTCATTACGATCGACCATGCATCCGCCAAGGCCGTAGGACAGTAGTACCCCAGTCGGAAGGCCTTGCTCACAAGCGTTCTGAACGACGAGTGAGCTCCGCACATTCCTTCATGGATGTCACGAAGAAGGTACTGGCCTTCCTCTTGAGAGACGCATTTGGAAAGGATTCCCAATGCGCCTTTTCGGTATAGGTCGCCCTCAATCAGTTTGTACTGAGAAGATCGCCTTGTTAGCCGGGAACGCTTGGCTTCTTCCTCAGGCAATGTCCCTTGCACAAGGTATTGGACGAATGGCGTCATCCAACTTGCGCTTTGCTCGAGGAAGGAGACCCTACCGTCGGCCTCTGATGCCTCCTCTTCAGAGGGAATGGAGGGCTTGTATAGGTGCTCGACGAGCACCCCCACTGGAGCGGTAGTTTGAGAGGAACCGACCTTAGACATTTGGTCGGCCAGGGAATTATCC
Organism: Rhipidocladum racemiflorum; assembly: GCA_036346355.1. Classification (NCBI taxonomy): domain Eukaryota; kingdom Viridiplantae; phylum Streptophyta; class Magnoliopsida; order Poales; family Poaceae; genus Rhipidocladum; species Rhipidocladum racemiflorum. Next base: position 21,413,612 of record CM070582.1, read on the forward strand.
TTCCAGGGGATGTAGATTACTTCGAAATTCCTGAAGTATTTCTCCATCTTCCTTACTTCGGCCAAGTAAAGCGCCATTGAGGTATCGGAACACTGATACTCCTTGTTGACCTGGTTCACGACCAACTGTGAATCGCCCATCACAGTGAGCCGTTGGACTCCTAGCGATCTGCACGCTCGAAGTCCAGCCAAGAGGCCTTCGTATTCCACCGCGTTGTTGGTCGCGGCGAAATGTAGTTGGATGGCGTACTGGATTTGTTCTCCCTCTGGGGAGACCAAAACGACGCCAGCCCCTGAGCGCTCGTACGCTCAGGATCCGTCAAAATACAAGGTCCAACGGTCTTTCCTTGATCCGGTGGTTTCGCTGGCTGGAGGTGCTGGAGCCGTCCATTCTGCCACGAAGTCAGCCAGGACTTGTGATTTGATCGCCGTGCGGGCCGAAAATATTATCTCGAATTCAGCGAGCTCCATGGCCCACTTGGCTATGCGACCACTAGCGTCCTGGTTTTTCAGGATTTCCCTGAGCGGGAAGCTGGTCGGTACCACGATATTGTGCGCTTGAAAGTAGTGGCGCAGCTTCCTAGAAGCCATCAGCAATGAGTACAATAGTTTCTGGACCTCGGGGTAACGCTCCTTTGGTCTGTGAAGTACTTCCCTGACATAATAAACAGGTCGTTGGAAACCATCTCTCTCCACTGCTAACACTGTGCTCACCACCTGCGGGGTTGCCGCCAGGTATAGCAGCAATTCTTCCGCGTTGCAGATGTGACGAGGATGGGCGGTTTGGAAATGTACTGCTTCAGTTCTTTGAGCGAGCGATCAGCTTCCTCTGTCCATGTAAAGCCATCGTGCTTGCGGAGGGCTCTAAAGAAAGGTAGTCCCCGCTCCCCCAGCCGGGAAATGAACCGGCTTAAAGCGGCCATTCTCCCGGTTAGAGCTTGCACTTCCTTCACGCATGTGGGCGGCCTTATATTCTCGATGGCTTCGATTTTCTCCGGGTTCGCCCCAACGCCTTGTGGTCCGACCATGTAACCAAGCACCTTGCCAGCTTTCACACCGAACACGCATTTTTTCAGATTTAGCTTTATTTGATGCTTATTGAGTTTACAAAATGTTTCTTCCAAATCCGCAACATGTCGCGAGGCGCTCTTGCTTTTTACCACTATGTCGTCGACATAGACTTCCAAGTTTCGACCCACTTGGTCCGCGAAGGTTTTCTGCATGAGGCGCTGAAAGGTTGCTCCCGCATTTCTTAGACCGAAAGACATGGTTGTATAGCAGAAAGTACCGAATGGGGTGATGAAAGAGGTCTTCTCTTCATCTTCGCGTGACAGGCTGATCTGATGATAGCCCGAATAAGCGTCTAGGAAGCTCATGGCCTACGATCCCGCCATTGCGTCGACCAATTGGTCTATGCGAGGCAGCGGGTAGTTGTCCTTTGGGCATGCCGCATTTAGGCCTGTGTGATCGACGCACATGCGCCACTTGCCCCCTTTCTTTCTGACCAAGACCGGATTGGCTAGCCATTCGGAGTGCTCGACCTCCCTAATGAAGCCAGCCTTTAGGAGCTTGTCAAGCTCCTCCCGGATGATCGCCTGCTTTTCTGGGGAAAAGCACCTAAGTTTTTGTCGCACTGGCTTTTTGTCAGGCTGAACTGCTAGCCTGTGCTCGATCACCTCCCTAGGGACCCCGGGCATGTCGGATGGTTCCCAGGCGAATGCATCTGAGCTTGGCCGGAGGAAGGTGATGAGCTCGAGTTCCTATTTGGGATCTAAGGAAAATCCCAAATGCACGACCTTGGCCGGTTCCGACTCGCTGAGCGGAATAGCCTTGGTCTCTCCTCCAGGCTGGAGGGCAAGTTTAGGTCGGGAGTGCTTCGGCTCTTGGTCGGGGCCGTGAGCGGGTAACTGACCGACCATATCCAACGCCCTTTCGTCGCAACTCAGCGCGGATTTGTGGTTCCCTTTCACGGTTATGACACCGTTTGGCCCGGGGACCTTCAGGCACTGATATGCGTGATGTGAAGTGGCCATGAACTTGGCCAAGGCCGGTCTGCCGAGGATGGCGTTGTAGGCCGATTCGAAGTCTACCACCTCAAAGGTGATTAACTCCGTCCTGAAGTTACTCGGGCCACCGAAGGTCACGGGCAGAACGACCTGGCCCAGAGGCTTGATCGAGGTGCCTAGGACTATGCCGAGGAAGGGTACGGCTATACTTTTGATCTTGGAGCGAGGGATCTGCATCTCGTCCAAAACCTTTGCTGAGATCAGGTCCAAAGAGCTCCCGGAGTCTATGAGGACCCGAGCAACGACAGTGTTGCTGATGGTGGCGCTCATGACCATTGGAAGCTTCTGAGGCTTGGTCAATCCAAGGGGACAATCGTCCTTGGAGAAAGTGAGGGACAACTCATACCATTTTAGTTGCTGCACTGGAGGCTTACCTTGGGTAACATAGTGCACTTCCCTCGCAGCGTCCTTTAAAACCCGCCGATACTTGTAGGCGGAGGAGCCCCCGAAGATAACCGCAATGTGGTTCTGTGGTTCTTGGTATTCCATGTCATCCTCATTTTCTTCGACGGGCTGCTTGCCTTTTCCATTCTCACCTTGCTCTGGGAGTGACGGCATGGGACCCCTACCGTTGTAGAACTGCTCCAAGCGATAGGTCCATGTTCGGCAATTCCGTAGGTCGTGCCCGTGTGCCTGATGAAGCGGGCAGTAGAGACCGGCGCGTTGATCTGCTTGGTCGCCTCGGTCGCGGGGCCTGTGTGGCTGTCCTCTTCCCCGAGCATTAAATCCCCTGCGCTGTGGCTGGGTTGCTCGGGGCTGTTGCTGTTCTACCGCGGCGACCATGGCCAGCGAGAGCTGCTTTTTCTTCTTTTTCTTGATCTTCTTGTCCACGGAGTTCGAGCCTTTTTTGCTGGCGGAGGCTTCTAGCCCGGGCTGAGGCGGTAGCTTCCCTTCATCCAGCATTTTCTTCCACTGGACGGCCTCATCTGCGTTGGCATATCGATCGGCCATTCGGAAGAGCTCGTTTGCCGTTAGATCCAGATGGATCTCCAGATCCTGCGTGAAGCGCACATCTCGTACCCCGAACTTGAAAGCCCGGACGACAGCCTCGTCCGATATGTTTGGGATCAAATTTCGGACTTGGATGAATCTCTGGACAAAGCGCCGCGAGGTTTCCCATCTGCATGCGAATCAAGCGCTCAAGGTCGCGCTCCTTTCCCGGGCGAATGTAACAGCTCTGTAAATTTGCTTAGAGCACGGCGCTGAGCTGCCCCCAAGATCGTATGGACCCTTCCTTTTGGTTGAAGAGCCATGTACGAGCGGCTCCGTCCAAGACCGTTGGCAGATAATTCGCCATCACCCCTTCATCACCTCCGCGCCGTAATGGCGGTGGTGTATATCGAGAGGAACTCGTCCGGGTTCTGGGTCCCATTGAACCTCTCGATATGGCCGGGTTTGAATCTGTTCGGCCATGCGACACTCCGGAGAGAGCTCGTGAAAGCCTGGCAGCCGAAGCTTGGAGTTTCACGGTGAAACCCTCGGCCATGATAGTCCCCACGCGTGTCTTCCATCCAGCGTCCCGCTCGTGGGCCAAGTCGCGAGAAGACCTCGCGCGGAGGTCTTGCCGATGACCGTTCGGTCGTGGAATGTTCGGAACGCTCGTAACCCGGACGGTCGTAGGTATGACGCTCCGAGATCGCTCGGGAGCTGTTCCGGGGCCTCTCTCGGACCAGGTTAGCGGCCTGGGGCGATCTCCGAGCATGGCTCTGAGATTAATCTCTGTGTGAGCGCATGGGGGAGCATCTGCGATGGTCCCAGGAAACACTCCGTGTATCCTGGCCGTGAGGGGAATCCGAGACCTTCAACTCAGCGGCAAGCCTCTCCAGATCTTCGGCCACGACCTTGCCCACGGCCTCTAGGTCCACTTGTTCGGGGAAGCTGCGAAGGTCGCGCACGACCGCAGCCAAGGCCTGCAGCCGCTCTCGGTTCTGGCGAACAGGCGGCGGCGAGCACCGACGACATTCTGGGACGCGATCGGGGGTTCGATACCCGCGAGAGTTTCTTTCTCCGGATACTCGCTTCTATTTCGCTTGGCGGCGTATGCTCGCAAGGGTCTTTCCCAGAGACGCCTCTAGGTGGAGTCTGGCCGCTTCATAGTGGTCATGCTTAGCAGCGTCCGAGGATCGTACCTCGGGCTCAGCACGGTTTCCAGCCATGTTGACGTGACGAGAGTGGGATGAATGTGACGGAGACATCATTGTATCCCCTTGAGACGCAGTTTCTCGGTCGAACTCCAGGTCGTCTGGTATATCCAGGCCATCGTAGAGTCCATCATAATCATCCTCGTGATCTTCGAGGGTAATGTTTGGGGAACGGAGGACCTGTCCTCGCATTCCAGGGTCCGGGGAAGAGCTCCCGGACTCGGTGTGACCGATAGGATCGGTCACATTAGCCACACCGTCGCCGGCGTAGTACGTGTCGTCATCTTCGACGTTGTCGAAAGCACAGAGATTTCTAGTATCCCCCGAGTTCGACATCCTCGAGGATCCTGATCCATACGGGAATCATGCTGTTGTCCCCACGGACGGCGCCAACTGTCGACGATTGGAAAACGGGCTCCCGTCGAGCTTACTTGTTGAATGGGGGATCAACAGAGCCCCGTCGTACGAACCGAGGAGGTCGTCCGAGCGGTGCCAGGTCGGGAGGAGAAGGACGCGGCGTTTATCCTGGTTCGGGCCTCTCACCGCCGAGATAATAGCCCTACTCCAGTGTATTGTGTTCTCAAAAAATATGGCCCCCTTGTTACAGATATCAGGGGGGTTTAAATACTATGCCTAGAGATACAAAGAAGGTAACCACCCCCTGAATTTACGCTATGCAACCATATTCGTGATCCGCTGCGCTTGATCCGCGCATTATTTGAATTTCGGGTACGATTTCCCTTGATCTTCGGCTGGTTGGTTGCTGCCTTCCTTCCTCGTAGCGTAACCAAGTCCACCGAGCATATGCCTGGGTATGGCGTGGTTTTTACGAACATGCTTGCTCGTGGTCGACAGGAATTGTCGTGAGTGAAGGGACGAACATGTATGCTCGGGGAGTGTGATGCTCGCTGCGTACCCCGAGCATCTTCTGTTGGTATTGTAAGGTCGGCGACCTCGGATTTAGCCGGGGGGTACCGTGGTCTTTTGCCAGGTAATCAATCCCCGACAATTTTATTTGAGTCCAAAATGCCCCAAAATATTTTCTAGAATTTTTCTGGAATTTTTCTGAGTGTTTTGCTATTTTTAATGAATTAAATGAATTTATGGGAATTTATTGGAATATTTAATCGCTGGAAAATGCGAGTGGGTTTGTACTGTTCATCCGACCGGACCCGAGTCCGAGTCAGACTCGAGTTCGACCAAGCCAGCCGTTCCGGTCGAACCCTAACCCGCTTGACCGTTGGATCTTGATCCAACGGCCACGATTGAGCCACGTCACCCGAGCCCGAGTCCGACCAAGCCAGCCAACTCGCCCGAGCCAGACCCGAGCCCAAAACCTTGCACCGTTGGATCTTGATCCAATGGTTGACGTTGAGCCACGTCACCCAATTCGAATCCAACTCGGATTCCGCCGCCGCAACGGAGTGGGCCTCGGTTTTCGCGTGTTTCACGGACGCCGAGGGCCCTATTTAATGCGCCGCCACCACTGCCGTGTCACCGACTTCCGTGCGCACCCATAGCCCTAGCTCACGCAGCCCGAGTCGCCGTGGTTGCGCCGCAATCGCTCGCCGGAGTTGGAGGAGCGTTCCACCGCGTTCGTTTGCTGTTTCCGCCGCCGTTGAGCCCAGATCCGGAACCGCGAGGTCAAGCCGCGTCGGTGAGGACCTCTCACTTCGCCGGAGGAGACCCGCAACGCCGTCGACGTGGTCGCCGTCCCCGTCTCTTGTGAACCAGCGCCGCCGCAAGCCATCGCCGAAACCCGAGCTCCACCAGCCATCCGATCCAGATCAAAGGGCCGAGATCGCGCCACGTCACCCACGGTGAGATCCCACGTGCTAATCCCAGATCTATTTCCAACCGTTGGATTTAGATCCAACGGTCTATATCGTGCCACGTAGCCGTCACCGCACAGCACTAGATCCATTCTCAGCCGTTAGATCTAGATCGAACGGTTAGGGTTAGCCACGCTGTTTTCGTTAGATTGGATATTGATTTTTCGAAAAATAAAATGATTTATTAATTCGATTTATTGATTTTAGAATTTGATTCAAACTTCAAACGCTTATAACTTTTGCATTTTAACTCCGATTTGAGTGATTCAAATTTCTAAATTTGTATAAAATTGAGATCTACCTAATGATGAATTGTATCTTTTGTGTTTAAACTCCGAATTTGACGATTCTAGTTTCTAAAAACTTATAAAATTATGCTCTCTCTGTTTATGAACTTTAATTGGATGTTTGGACACTTTTGTCTACTGTTTATTTATTTATTGCTATTTGCACGCTTTACGAGTAGACGTTGAAGTGCCCGAAGGCTTCGAATGAGAAGTGTTAACCTAGGAGCCAGCTCAAGACCAAGAACAAGTACTCTTTGAAGGCAAGTTATGCTTTGACCATGTTGATCCTATTTGAAACTTATTTTGATTTAACGTATTGCATGCTAGTTTAAAATAGAAAATGCTTTACTTAATTATGGGAAAATTAGATAAAAGCCAAATTGCTGTATGACACCTTGATTAATTAAATATGTGCCATGACCCTTGTCACCCTAGTTGTGGATTATTAGTTGGACATTATTAAATTGCCAACATGGGTAGTTAGTCCGATGTAGTATGCTTAGCCTTGCCACGTGACATGATTTTGGACAATCAAATGTTAATATTGACCTAATGGTGTATTGAACCTGTTTTGGAAAGGTATCATGTGTTGTGATGTTGATGGCACGTGGTGTATGGTAATCAACTACGGGTTGTTAAATAGCTTTCGACTGGGGCATGTGGCAAGAATGATCAGGTGGGCCAGCTGTGGCACCGGGAGTGTTGGTTTGGTTCTTCGGGTAGTCTTGCCCTGGTCACCCTAAGGACTTAACCTTGCAAGCCTTTGAACTGGGTCAAGCGTGCAACCACATGTCTGTAATGGGACGGACCTAGTTGATTAAGTTGCTAATAACGTACCTGTGGGACCTCTGGGTGCCAACTGTACCTTTTGTGTAGTTGTACGGGGGAGCGTACCGGGGCTGCGGCCAGGTACCCATCTAACGGTGGATTGGCCTAAACTTCGCCTTCGTTAAGGGAAGGGTTAGTGTGCAATCACCGGAGAGGACCACTTGTGCTGTTAGAAGTTTCCGAAAGACTTTGTTACGGACACTCGCCTTCATGGTGTTTGACTGTATCTTGTGGGTAAAGTGCATAACCTCTGCAGAGTGTAAAATCTATTCGAATAGCCGTGTCCGCGGTATTGGACATCGCTCGGGAATTACAGTCAAGGGTTAGACTTTCTTGAAAATAACTAGGACATGAAAGGTTGGGTTTGGTTTAACCATGATGTTGAAGGAAATGTGGATTAGGAATGGGAAAGATGTTTATTTAATTCCTGGAAAAGTTACTAATATTATTCTTGTTTTTATCGCTTTCGAATCTACTTACGCTACTTGTCAAATGCTGTTTTACTGCAAATATACCCTGGGCTATTCCTTCGTACTAAGCCATGTATGTAGTATATTAGTTTGCATTCTGTGCATGACTTGCTGAGTACCAAGTACTCACCCTTGCCACAATACAACACCAGTTGAAGAGGAGTCTACACCAGCTTTGGAGGAGGAGCTTCCAGAAGATCCGTCTAACTAGGAAGCGAGCCCAGTCAGTTGCCTGTGGTATACTGGATGGCGCCACGAAGTTATCTTAATTTCCGCTACTATTATCTCTCTTTATTTAAGTTTCGCCCTGCGTGGCGTATATTTGTAACTTGACCTTAAGGTTGGGCAACCAGTTTGGTTAACTACTTTAAGTACCTTAATATTTCGTTGAGTGTGATTGTGATATTTACCAATGTTGAGACTGTGTGCACTAGCGCGTTCCTGGACTAGTGCTGAATACACAGAGGGTCCGGATTTGCAAATTCGGGTCCTGACAGAGGTGGTATCAGAGCCATACTGACTGTAGGCTCAACCCATAGTTAGATTGGTCGTAGTGATGATAAAACCTATTTTGTAAAGATAAAATTTGCCAAGATAATGAACGAATTCTCGACTTACCCCTTTCTTCGTTGTTCATACCCCTGCTGAGTTCCTTTTATCTTCCACTTTGATTTTAAAGTGCTGCATTCTTACACGAGCGTCTTTTGACAGATGATGATGAAGAACAACTATGCTGAGCATGAAGGAGGCTATGCTGCCGAGTTGTGGCGTATGCTTCAGTTTCTCGGAGGTTTTGAGAGGCCGCTCTACCGAGGGACTACACTCGTGCAGACAGGAGTGGTTATAGGTTGGGACGTCAAGATCACGGTGTATGCCTGAGAGAAGACGAAGTTCAGCCGCCCTTTCCACTTCACTGCCAGGAGATCTACCTTTGAGATGGGAATCCAGGAGGTGTCGCGTCGAGCAATGCAGCAGATCGCTCGCACCTAGTCCAGGGAGCTGGAAGGCACCGTATTCCGTCACCACCCACGCCGAGACAGCAGAGCTCAACGGAGGCCGATAGAGGATGAGGATGCTACCGTCACTCACTTAGCCAGATTCGTTGCCGCTCAGGAGGAGCTAATCGATGACACAGTCCAGGAGTTGAAGAAGGCTCGCGAGCAGGTTGAGGAGGAGAAGAAGCACTTAGAGAATGCTCGTGAGTACGTCGCCTATGCTGCGGAAAGGATCGCAGAGCTGGAGACCGCACTGTATGGACAGGGCCCCGATCCAGTGTTGGAGTTGGACACCCCAGAGCCAGAGGAGGACCCAGAGGAGGCGCCACCTGCACCCACGCCACAGCCTCAGCAACAGCCAGATCCAGAGTTAGAGGAGGACGCTGCGTCGTCGACCACAGCAGCAGTCGCGGGGCATGGCGATTGTTTCGCACCTATGCCGTCGCACCCGCCGCGAGGAGGCAGTGGAGGTTTTCTCGACGAGTGAGCGTAGGTTTTTGGCAGTTGAGACTCCTTCGTCGAGTCGCGTTATAGAATAAGGGTCACCTATTAGAGGCGTTGGATTTTCATTGCTTGCTGAGTGTGCAGTATGTGTTGCAAGGACCTTAGGCATTGTAAGCAACCATACCAAGTTATTTTATTATTAATAAAGCTGGATATTGAGTTACACTTTTCCCCCGCATAAGTTCCCTACTACTTGTCTATTCTTGTTCCCTCTCATCTCTGAAACCTTGGAGCTATCGACAGATGGTGAACACCCGCGGAAACCTTGGAGGCAATGGAAGTGGTTCTCGCCCATCTGGGAACCCTAATGATGGAGCACCTGCACCCCAGCCAGCACCACCAGTGGACATGCAGAATTTTGGCGCTTTCCTTACTGCTCAGACTCAGTTGATGCATGCTATGATGCAACAGATGCAACACGTCACTGCTCAGGCCACCGCTAATCAAGTCAACCAGGGACAACGCCAGAATACAAGACTGTTAGAGTTCATGAGGACTCATCCACCCACTTTCTCCGGGAATGCCAATCCGTTGGAGGCCGATGATTGGTTAAGGTCAATTGAGAGGAAGCTACACATTGCTCAATGCATGGGAAATGACAAGGTACTCTACGCTTCTCATCAGTTGGAAGGGACCGCCACATAATGGTGGGAGAACTTCTGTGCCACACGGGAGAACCCACAGGACATCACTTGGGAGGAGTTCACAGCCGCATTTCGCCAGTATCACGTTCCTGAAGGAATTATGGACCTCAAGAAGGAAGAGTTCAGAGCACTGAAGCAAGGTAATCAACCGGTGGCCGAATACCTGAATAAGTTCACACAACTTGCACGTTACGCACCTGAAGACGTAGCGACTGATAAAGCCAGACAGTCTCGCTTCATGAAGGGACTTAACTCAGGACTGCAGGTGGGACTGATCACCCACACCTTTCCAGATTTCTAGGAGCTTGTGAACAAGGCACTCATTCTGGAAGATAAGCGCAAGGAACTGGATGAAAACCGGAAGCGCAGGATGCAACAGCAGGGATCATGTCAGGGATCGCAGCAACGCTTGAGGGTTGCACCAAATCAGTTTTTCAGATTCCAGCCGCAGAATGCAGCAAGGACACCGTCACCAGCACCGAGACCGGTCAATCAGAATTATCAGACCCCAGCTCCAGCCAGAAACGCCGCTTCAGGCAGTCAATAGGGGACAGTGAGACGCTACTACAACTGCAACGAGCCAGGACATTTTGCCAACAGCTGCCCTAAGAAGACAGCAGGAGTGACCCTAGTCCGCTTCAATCTGGGATCCACACCAGCCAGGACACCAGCACCGGGAGCCAACCGAGGGACAGCACAGCCAGGAGCAGCACCCCATACCGTGGTGAGAGGCTGAGTCAACCATGTCACCGCAGAGGCACTTCAGAATGCCACGGACGTCGTACTGGGTAAGTTACTTGTCAACTCAGTACCTGCAACAGTTTTGTTTGATTCTGGAGCTTCGCATTCGTTTGTTTCTCAAGGTTTTGCTGCTAAAAATGATTTGGAAATTGCAAGACTTAAATGCATGCTTTTAGTTCAAACCCCTGGTTCCGAACTCCGAAGTAAAGTAGGATGTTCTGGGGTGAGAATACTGATAGATGGGGGTAGAATTCCTAGCGAATCTTATTATTTTGGAAACCCAGACCCTAGATGTTATTTTGGGAATGGATTGGTTATCCAAGCACAAGGCAGTATTGGATTGTGGACGAAGGATCATTTCAGTTGAGAGCCCGTGTGGAAGGACAGTGGAATTTCAAGCTACCACCGTTAGAGATGGACAGTTGATGGTTAACAGCACCAAGGCAATCAGCATAGATGATGTCTCAGTAGTGAATGAGTACCCAGATTTTTTTCTTGAAGAACTACCTGGTATGCCGCCAGACAGAGACAAAGAGTTTGTGATAGAGCTCGTACCTGGTACATCGCCGATAGCAAAGAGACCTTATCGGATGTCCACCGAGGAATTAGTAGAGATGAAGAAACAGCTTGAAGAGTTGATGGAGAAAGGATTTATCAGACCGAGTTCGTCACCGTGGGGAGCGCCAGTTTTGTTCGTCAAGAAGAAGGACGGGAGTTTCAGGATGTGCATTGACTACCGTGCACTCAATGAAGTCACCGTGAAGAATAAGTACCCGCTACCCAGGATTGATGATCTGTTTGATCAGCTAAGGGGAGCCGGAGTTTTCTCCAAGATTGATCTGCGATCAGGATACCACCAGCTGAAGATCCGATCAGAGGATATTCCAAAGACCGCATTCTCATCAAGATACGGACATTACGAGTTTACAGTTATGTCCTTTGGTCTGACAAACGCACCAGCATATTTCATGAACATGATGAACAAGGTGTTCATGGAATACTTGGACAAGTTTGTCGTTGTGTTCATAGATGATATCTTAATCTACTCCAAGACAGAAGATGAACATGCCGAGCACTTGAGGCGAGTGTTGGAAAAGCTGAGGGAGCAGCAACTTTTCACCAAGTTCAGTAAGTGTGACTTTTGGAAGGACAAGGTGGAATTCCTCGGACATGTAATGACCGCAGAAGGAGTCGCCGTCGACCCAAGCAAGGTAGAAGTTGTGTTACATTGGGAGCAGCCGAAGACCGTGACCCAGATCCGGAGTTTCCTTCGAATGGAAGGTTACTACCGCCGCTTCATTGAAGGCTTTTCGACAATTGCGTAACCTCTCACGCAATTGCTGAAAAAGGAGAAGAAGTTTGCATGGACGCTGGAGTGCGAGAAAGGTTTTCAAGAACTGAAGAAGCGATTAACATCAACGCCGGTGTTAGTTCTACCGGATGTTAACCAAAACTTTGATATTTATTATGACGCATCGCGCCAAGGACTTGGATGTGTGTTGATGCAGAATGGAAAGGTCGTCGCTTATACATCAAGGCAGTTGAGGCCGCATGAGGAGAATTATCCGACACATGACCTAGAGTTAGCTGCCGTAGTGATGCTTTGAAGTTATGGCGTCATTATTTGATTGGAAACAGATGTGAAGTGTATACGGATCACAAGAGTCTCAAGTACATTTTCACTCAATCAGACCTAAACATGAGGCAGAGGAGATGGTTAGAGTTGATCAAGGACTATAATGTTGGGATCCATTACCATCCCGGGAAGGCCAACGTGGTGGCTGACGCCTTAAGTCGGAAAAGCCATACTGTGAACATGTTGGTAGCCATGAATCAGGACGAGCTATGCAAGGACTTCAAGAGAATGCAGATCGAAGTGGTTCCAGAAGGATTCTTGGCCACATTAGAAGTGAAGCCTACCCTGGAGGATCAGATCCGAGAAGGACAGAAGCATGATGAACAGATCCGCAGGATCAAGTCCAAGAGGGATGAAGGCAAGGCAAAAGACTTCAAGCTGGATGAGCAAGGCACGATGTGGATGGAGGATCGCATCTGTGTGCCGAACAAGAAGGAGCTAAAGTAGCTGATCCTAGAAGAAGCCCATGACTCCAAGTATTCAATTCATCCGGGAAGTGCCAAGATGTATCAGGATTTAAAAGAAAGATTCTGGTGGCCGAGCATGAAGCGTGAAGTTGCCGAGCATGTTGCGTTGTACAACATATGTCAGAGAGTCAAGGCAATGCATCAGAGACCAGCAGGACTGTTACAGTCATTGAAGATACCTGAGTGGAAATGGGAGGAAATCGGAATGGACTTCATTACCGGTTTACCCAAGACTCAAGGAGGTTATGACTCCATATGGGTTATAGTGGATCGCCTGACTAAGGTCGCTCACTTTATTCCAGTGAAGACCACTTACTCGGGAGATAAGTTAGCAGAATTGTACATGACCAAGATCGTGTGTTTGCACGGAGTGCCGAAGAAGATTGTATCAGACAGAGGTACCCAGTTTACCTCAAGATTCTGGAATAAGCTGCATGAAGCCATGGGAACCCGTTTGAATTTCAGTACAGCCTATCATCCGCAGACGGATGGGCAAACAGAAAGAGTTAATCAGATTCTAGAGGACATGCTACGAGCTTGTGCATTGGCTTATGCTACCTCTTGGGATAAAAGTCTGTCGTACGCTGAGTTCATCTATAATAACAGCTACCAAGCCCGTTTGCAAATGTCGCCATTTGAAGCACTATACGTTCGACCCTGTCGGACACCGTTGAACTGGAATGAGACAGGTGAACGCCGTGTCTTTGGACCGGACATACTTCAAGAAGCCGAAGAGCAGATCGCCATGATCCGAGAAAGACTGAAGATAGCACAGTCAAGACAGAAGAGCTACACCGATAACCGTCGCCGAGACCTGAGTTTTGAACCAGAAGATTTTGTGTATCTCAGAGTTACACCGCTCAGAGGAGTTAAGAGATTCCATGCCAAAGGAAAACTCACGCCGAGATATGTTGGACCATTCAAGGTTCTCAATCGCAGAGGTGAAGTTGCATATCAACTGGAGTTACCGCAATCACTAGCAGGAGTGCATGACGTGTTCCACATGTCCCAGTTGAAGAAGTGTCTCCGAGTACCTGAGGAACAGACACCGCTAGAGTCAATTGAGTTACAAGAAGATCTGACTTACAAGGAGCACCCCGTGAAGATTCTGGACACCATGGATCGAGAAACGAGAAACAAGTCAACCCGTTTCTGTAGAGTTCAATGGAGCAACCATGCAGAGAGCGAAGCAACTTGGGAGCGCGACGAGAATTTGAAGAAAGAGTTCCCGAAACTATTTCTTTAGTGAGCCCTGAATCTCGGGGATGAGATTCTGTTAAGGGGGGAGGTTTGTAACACCCCAAAATTTTGCTTTTCTTCAATTCATGAGTGATTTGGCACATTGGTGAATTTTTGGAATTTTCTGGAATTTATTTGGATTTATTTGGAATTTATTTAAATTTATTCCCTTTTTAAATAATTAAAGAATTTAACTTTGCAAATAAAATTTTGTTGGAAATATTTTATTTGAGTCCAAAATGCCCCAAAATATTTTCTAGAATTTTTCTGGAATTTTTCTTAGTGTTTTGCTATTTTTAATGAATTAAATGAATTTCTAGGAATTTATTGGAATATTTAATCGCTGGAAAATGCAAGTGGGTTTGTACTGTTCATACGACCGGACCCGAGTCCGAGTCAGACTCGAGTCCGACCAAGGCGGCCCGTTAGTCGAAACCGCTCAGTGAACCTAACCGCGTGACCGTTGGATCTTGATCCAACGGCCACGATTGAGCCACGTCACCCGAGCCCGAGTCCGACCGAGCCAGCCAACTCGCCCGAGCCAGACCCGACCCCAAACCCTTGCACCGTTGGATCTTGATCCAACAGCTGACGTTGAGCCACGTCACCCAATCCGAATCCAACTCGGATTTCGCCGCCGCAACGGAGTGGGCCTCGGTTTTCGCGTGTTTCACGGACGCCGAGGGCCCTATTTAATACGCCGCCACCGCTGCCGTGTCGCCGACTTCTGTGTGCACCCGTAGCCCTAGCTCACGCCGCCCGAGTCGCCGTGGTTGTGCCGCAATTGCTCGCCGGAGTTGGAGGAGCGTTCTGCCGCGTTCGTTTGCTGTTTCCGCCGCCGTCCGCCGCCGCCGTTGAGCCCAGATCCGGAACCGTGAGGTCAAGCCGCGTCGGTGAGGACCTCTCACTTCGCCGGAGGAGTCCCGCAACGCCGTCGCCATGGTCGCCATCCCCGTCTCCGGTGAACCAATGCCGCCGCAAGCCATCGCCGAACCCCGAGCTCCACCAACCGTCCGATCCAGATCCAAGGGTCGAGATCGAGCCACGTCACCCACGGTGAGATCCCACGTGCTAATCCCAGATCTATTTCCAACCGTTGGATTTAGATCCAACGGTCTAGATCGTGCCACGTAGCCGTCACCGCACAGCACTAGATCCATTCTCAGCCCTTAGATCTAGATTGAACGGTTAGGGTTAGCCACGTTGTTTTCGTTAGATTGGATCTTGACTGTCCGATCAAGATCGAACGGTCCAGATCAGCGGAGTGGTTTTCCAAACGCGTTAGCCAGATCCAATCTGGGCCGTTGATTTTCAAATCAACGGCCGAGATCGCGCCACGTGGCCGGGAGGCCGACCGTCGCGGTCAGCGTGGTCAGCGCCCGCGCGTGGACCGTGTCTCTAACACACGGGGCCCGCGTGTCAGTGGGGCCCAGCTGTCAGCGGCCCAGCCAAGTGCACCATGAAGTCACGCTGACATCACGTTGGGGCTTACCTGTCAGCCCACTCGGCTGAGCCGTGTGCTGACGTCATGGTGACGTCACGGGTAGGGTCCACTTGTCAGCGACACAAGCCGTGGTGGACCGAGCCGCGCCCGTGCGCCGGGTCCATGGACCCGAGGCGACGTGGCAGATCCTGGTTGGTCCACGTGTCATGCTGACACAATAATTGATATTCCGAAAAAGAAAATGATTTATTAATTCGATTTATTGATTTCAGAATTTGATTCAAACTTCAAACGCTTATAACTTTTGCATTTTAACTCCGATTTGAGTGATTCAAATTTCTAAATTTGTATAAAATTGAGATCTACCTAATGATGAATTTTATTTAATTTTTGGACTAAATTTTTTCTCTGTAATATTATTTAATTGATTATTTAAACTTTAAATGCTTGTATCTTTTGCGTTTAAACTCCGAATTTGACGATTCCAGTTTCTAAAAACTTATAAAATTATGCTCTTTCTGTTTATGAACTTTAATTGGATGTTTGGACACTTTTTTTCTACTGTTTATTTATTTATTGCTATTTGCACGCTTTACGAGTAGACGTTGAAGTGCCCGAAGGCTTCGAAGGTGAAGTGTTGACCCAGGAGCCAGCTCAGGACCCAGAACAAGTACTCTTTGAAGGCAAGTTATGCTTTGACCATGTTGATCCTATTTGAAACTTATTTTGATTTAACGTATTGCATGCTAGTTTAAAATAGAAAATGCTTTACTTAATTATGGGAAAATTAGATAAAAGCCAAATTACTGTATGACACCGTGGTTAATTAAGTATGTGCCATGACCCTTGTCACTCTAGTTGTGGATTATTAGTTGGACATTATTAAATTGCCAACATGGGTAGTTAGTCCGATGTAGTATGCTTAGCCTTGCCACGTGACATGATTTTGGACAATCAAATGTTAATATTGACCTAATGGTGTATTGAACCTGTTTTGGAAAGGTATCATGTGTTGTGATGTTGATGGCACGTGGTGCATGGTAATCAACTGGGGGTTTGATAAATAGCTTTCGACCAGGGCATGTGGCAAGAATGATCGGGTGGGCCAGTTGTGGCACCGGGAACGTTGTTTTGGTTCTTCGGGTAGTCTTGCCCTTGTCACCCTAAGGACTTAACCTTGCAAGCCTTTGAACTGAGTCAAGCGTGCAACCACATGTCTGTAATGGGACGGATCTAGTTGATTAAGTTGCTAATAACGTACCTGTGGGACCTCTGGGTGTCAACTGTACCTTTTGTGTAGTTGTACAGGGGAGCGTACCGGGGCTGCGGCCAGGTACCCATCTAACGGTGGATTGGCCTAAACTTCGCCTTCGCTAAGGGAAGGGTTAGTGCGCAAGCACTGGAGAGGACCACTTGTGCTGTTAGAAGTTTCCGAAAGACTTTGTTACGGATACTCGCCTTTGTGGTGTTTGATTGTATCTTGTGGGTAAAGTGCATAACCTCTGCAGAGTGTAAAATCTATTCGAATAGCCGTGTCCGCGGTATTGGACATCGCTCGAGAATTACAGTCAAGGGTTAGACTTTCTTGAAAATAACTTGGACTTGAAAAGTTGGGTTTGGTTTAATAATGATGTTGATGGAAATGTGGATTAGGAATGGGAAAGAAGTTTATTTAACTCCTGGAAAAGTTATTGATATTATACTTGTTTTTATCGCTTTCGAAATTACTTATGCTACTTGTCAAATGCTGTTTTACTGCAAATATACCCTGAGCTATTTCTTCGTACTAAGCCATGCATGTAGTATATTAGTTTGCATTCTGTGCATGACTTGCTGAGTACCAAGTACTCACCCTTGCCACAATACAACACCAGTTGAAGAAGAGTCTACACCAGCTTCTGAGGAGGAACTCCAAGAGGAACCGTCTAACTAGGGAGCGAGCCCAGTCAGTTGCCTGTGGTATACTGGATGGCGCCACGATGTTATCTTACTTTTTCCGCTGCTATTATTTCTCTTTTAATAAATTTCGCCCTACAAGGAGTATATTTGTAACTTGACCTTAAGGTCGAGCAACCCCGTTTGATTAACTACCTTAAGTACTTTATTACTTCATTGATTATGATTGTGATATTTACCAATGTTGAGACTGTGTGCACTAGCGTGATCCTGGACTAGTGCTGAATATACAAAGGGTCCGGATTTGCAAATTCGGGTCCCGACAGAGGTGGTATCAGAGCCATACTGACTATAGGCTCAACCCATAGTTAGATTGATCGTGGTAAGGATAAAACCTATTTTCTAAAGTTAAAATTTGACAAGACAATGAATGAAATCTCGACTCATCCCCTTCTCTCTTTTCATACCCCTTGCTGTGTTCTTTTTGTTCCCCACTTTGATTTTAAAATGTTGCGTTCTTACGCGAGCATCTTTGGCAGATGTTGATGAAGAACAACTACGCTGAGCGGGAAGGAGGCTACGCTGCAGAGTTGTGGTGTATGCTACAGTTCTTGGAGGTTTTGAGAAACCACTCTACCGAGGGACTACACTCGTGCAGGCAGGACTGGTCATAGGATGGGACGTCAAGATCACGGTGTATGCTCGAGAGAAGGAGAAGTTCAGTCGCCCTTTTCACTTCACCGCTAGGAGGTCAACATTTGAGATGGGAATCCAGGAGGTGTCGCGTTGAGCGATGCAGCAGATTGCTCGCACCTACTCCACAGAGCTGGAAGGCACAGTATTTCGTCACCATCCACGCCGAGACAGTAGAGCTCAACGGAAGCCAATAGAAGAGGAGGATGCTACCGTCACTCTCTTAGCCAGATTTGTCGTCGCCCAGGAGGAGCTTATCGACGACACAGTCCAGGAGTTGATGAAGGCTTGTGAGCAGGTTGAGGAAGGAAAAAGGCACCTAGAGAATGCTCGTGAGTACATCACCCATGCTGCAGAAAGGATCGCAGAGCTGCAGACCGCGCTGTACGGGCAGGGCCCCGATCCAGCGTTACAGTTGGACGCCCAGAACCAGAGGAGGACCCAGAAGAGGCGCCACCTGCACCCGCGCCACAACAACAGCCAGATCTCGAGCCAGAGGAGGAGGACGCATCGTCAACCACAACCGTAGTTGCAGGGCATGGCGATTGTTTCGTGCCTATGCCACCGCACCCGTACCCAGGCAGTGGAGGTTTACTCGATGAGTGAGCGCTTAGACATAGCAGTTGAGACTCCTTTGTTGAGTCACGTTATAGAATAAGAGTCACCTTTAGAGGCGTTGGATTTTCATTGCTTGCTGAGTGTGCAGTATATGTTGCAAGGCCCTTAGGCATTGTAAGCAACCATACCAAGTTACTACTATTAAGTTAATAAAGTTGGATTTTGAGTTACACCTTTCGCGCCGCATAGTTTCTCCAATACTTGTCTATTCTTGTTTCCCCCTTATCTCTAAACCTTGGAGCAACCGACAGATGGTGAACACCCGCGGAAACCTTGGAGGCAATGGGAGTGGTTCTCGCCCAGCTGGGAACCCCAATGATGGAGCACCTGCATCCCAACCTGCACCGCCAATTGACATACAGAACTTCGGATCTTTCCTTGCCGCTCAGACTCAACTGATGCATGCAATGATGCAGCAGATGCAACAGATTACAGCCCACGCCACTGCTAATCAGAATAATCAAGTCAATCAGGGACAACATCAGAATTCAAGACTGTCAGAGTTAATGAGGACTCATCCGCCCACATTCTCTGGGAACGCCAATCCACTGGAGGCGGATGATTGGTTAAGGTCGATTGAGAGGAAGCTGCACATTACCCAATGTGTAGGAAATGAGAGAGTACTCTACGCCTCTCATCAGTTGGAAGGGACCGCCGCAGAATGGTGGGAGAACTTCTGCGCTACGCGGGAGAACCCACAGGATATTACCTGGGAGGAGTTCACAGCCGCTTTCCGCCAGTATCATGTGCCGGAAGGGATAATGGACTTAAAGAAGGAAGAGTTCAGGGCACTAAAGCAAGGTAATCAGCCGGTGGCTGAATATCTGAAAAAGTTCACACAGCTTGCACGCTACGCGCCTGAAGACGTAGCGACGGACAAAGCTAGGCAATCTCGATTCTTGAAGGGAATGAACTCTGGACTGCAGGTAGGACTGATCACTCACACCTTTCCAGATTTCCAGGAGCTTGTGAATAATGCGCTTATTCTTGAGGACAAGCGCAAGGAATTGGATGAGAACAGGAAGCGCAGAATGCAGCAGCAAGGATCACGTCAGGTAACGCAGCAGCGTCTGCGGGTTGCACCAAATCAGTTTTTCAGATTCCAACCACAGAATGCGGCAAGAACACCGTCACCAGCACCAAGACCCGTCAACCAGAATTATCAGACCCCAGCTCCAGCCAGGAACGCCGCTTCATGCAGTCAACAGGGAGCAGTGAGACGCTGCTATACGTGCAATGAGCCAGGGCATTTCTCCAACAGTTGCCCTAAGAAGATAGCAGGAGTGACCCCAGTTCGCTTCAACTTGGGATCCACGCCAGCCAGGACACCCGCACCAGGAGCCAACCGAGGGACAGCACAGCCAGGAGCCGCACCCCAGACCGTGGTGAGAGGCCGAGTCAACCATGTCATCGCAGATGCACTTCAGAATGCCACGGACGTCGTACTAGGTAAGTTACTTGTCAACTCAGTACCTGCAGCAGTTTTGTTTGACTCTGGAGCTTCGCATTCGTTTGTTTCTCAAGGCTTTGCTGCTAAAAATGATTTGGAGATTGCAAGACTTAAATGCATGCTTCTAGTTCAAACCCCTGGTTCCGAACTCCGAACTAAAGTAGGATGTTCCGGGGTAAGAATATTAATAGATGAGGTAGAGTTCCTAGTGGACGAGATTCTGTTAAGGGGGGAGGTTTGTAACACCCCAAAATTTTACTTTCATTGAATTCAAATAAGATTTGGCACTTTGGTGAATTTTTGGAATTTTTTGGAATTTATTTGGAATTTATTTGAATTTATTCCCTTTTGAAATAATTAAAGAATTTAACTTTGCAAATAAAATTTTGTTGGAAATATTTTATTTGTGTCCCAAATGGCATAAAATATTTTCCAGAATTTTTCTGAGTGTTTTGCTATTTTTAATGGATTAAATGAATTTCTGAGAATTAATTTGGATATTTAATCGCTAGAAAATTCGGATGGGTTTGTACTGTTCATCCGACCGGACCCGAGTCCGAGTCAGACTCGAGTCCGACCCGAGCCACGTGATCGAGCCGAACCCGCTCGGCCGAACCCTAACCCGCGTGACCGTTGGATCTTGATCCAACGGCCACGATTGAGCCACGTCACCGGACCCGAGCCCGACCGAGCCAGCCAGCTCACCGAGTCAAACCCGAGTCCAACTCACGTGACCGTTGGATCGAGATCCAACGGCTCACGTTGCGCCACGTCGCCCTCTCCGTGTCGCCGCCTGCGTGTGGGCCTCGGTTTCCGCGAATTTCACGGATGTCGAGAGCCCTATTTAATGCGCCGCCAACCCCGCCGTGTTGCCGACTTCCGTGCGCACCCGTAGCCCTAACCCACGCCGGTCAAGCCACCGCCGTCCACCCGCGAGAGCTCGCCGTAGTTGGAGGAGGCGTCCGCCGCGGTTTTCCGCCGTTTGCCGCCGTCTCCGTCGCCCTCCGCCGTGAAGGAGCCCAGATCCGAGTTCGCCGTGTCAAGCCGTGTCGAGCAGTACCACTCACCCCGCCGGAGCGTGCCCGAAACGCCGCGGGCGTGGTCGTCGTCCTTATCTCCGGCAGCCGCTGCCCGCCGTGCCATCACCAGAACCGTGAGCTTTGTCAGCCGTCGGATCTTCATCGCACGGCTACGGTGAGTCCACGTCACCCCCATTCATTTTCCACGTTACGGTTTAGATCTATTCTGAACCGTTGGATTGCACCCCGTTATAGCGTTAGATTGGATCTCAACCGTCCGATCAAGATCGAACGGTCCAGATCATTGGTGTAGTTTCCATAACACGTTAAGCCAGATCGAATCTGGGCCGTTGATTTTCAAATCAACGGCCGAGATTGCGCCACATGGCCGGAAGGCCAACCGTCGCGGTCAGCGCGGTCAGCGCCCGCGCGTGGGTGCGTGTCTTTGACACGCAGGGCCCGCGTGTCAGAGGGCCCACGCGTCGGCGCCACGCTGGCCGTGAATCCGAGCGCCGGCCAGCGGGCCCACATACCAGAGGGCCCACGCGTCAGCCGCACGCCATGCGTGCGTGGACCGGGTCCATGCGCCCGAGCCGACGTGGCCGCTCCAGAGAGCGCCACGTGGCATGATGACGTCATGCTGACGTCATCGTGGGGTTCGGCCGGCGTCTACGCTGATAACTTTTGCGTTTCAACTCCGATTTGAGTGATTCAAATTTCTAAATTTGTATAAAATTAAGATCTATCTAGTGGTGAATTTTACTTAATTTTTAGATCAAAGTTTTTCTCTGTAATATTATTTAATTGATTATTTAAACTTTAAACGCTTGTA
Organism: Rhipidocladum racemiflorum; assembly: GCA_036346355.1. NCBI lineage: Eukaryota > Viridiplantae > Streptophyta > Magnoliopsida > Poales > Poaceae > Rhipidocladum > Rhipidocladum racemiflorum. Next base: position 21,435,413 of record CM070582.1, read on the forward strand.
ACTTTTGCGTTTTAACTCCGATTTTGACGATTCAAATTCCTAAAAATTCACAAAAATGTACTCTCTCTGTTTATGGACTTTATTTGGTTGTTTGGACACTTTTTTTCTACTGTTTTATTCATTTATTGCTATTTGCACGCATTACGAGTAGACGTTGAAGTGCTCGAAGGATTCGAAGGTGAAGTGTTGACCCAGGAGCCAGCTCAGGACCAAGAGTAAGTACTTTTTGAAGGCAAGTTGTGCTTTGACCATGTTGATCCCATTTTTGAAATTAATTTGATTTAAATTATTGCATGCTAGTTCAATTATGAAATGCTTTAGTTAATTTTGGGAGATTAGTTATAATGCCTAATTGCTGTATGCCACCTTGACATAAATAACTGTATGCCATGAACACCTTGTCACCCTAGTTGAGGATTAACTAGTTGGACATTATTAAATTGCCAACATGGGGATTTAGATCGTTGTAGTGTATTGCTTAGACCTGCTACGTGCTCATGACATGGTTTTGGACAATCAAATGTTAATATTGACTTAATGATATATTGAACCTGTTTTGGGAAGGTATCATGTGTTGAGATGTTGATGGCACGTGGTGCATGGTAATCAACTGGGGGTTTGATAAAGAGTTTCGACCGGGGCATGTGGCAAGAAATGATCGGGTGGGCCAGTTGTGGCATTGGGAGCGATGATTTGGTTCTTCGGGTAGTCTTGCACTGGTCAGCATAAGGACTTAACCTTGCAATCCTTTGAACTGAGTTAATCGTGCAACCACATGACCGGAATGGGACGGTCCTAGTTGAGTAAGTTACTAATAACTTGCATGTGATACCTCGTGTGTCAACTACACCCTTTGTGTAGCTTGAGAGGGGAGCGTACCAGTACTGAGGCATGGTGCCCGTCCAATGGTATGTCGGTCCCATACTTCGCCTTTGTTAAGGGAAGGGATGGTGTAGGGTATAAACCGGAAAGGTTCACTTGCGTAGTTAGCCGTTTCCGAAAGGCTTTGTTACGGACACTCACCTTTGTGGTGTTTGGCTGTATCTTGTGGGTAAAGTGCATAACCTCTGCAGAGTGTAAAATCTATTCGAATAGCCGAGTCCGCGGTATTGGACATCGCTCGGGGATTACAGTCAAGGGTTAGACTTTCATGAAAACTACTTGGACTTGGGAGGTTTGGTCTGTTTTAAAATGGTGATGTTGATGGAAATGTGGACTAGGAATGGGAAAGATGTTTATTTAATTCTTGGAAAAGTTATTGATGTTATACTTATTTTTACCGCTTTCGCATCTACTTATGATACTTGTCAAATGCTGTTTATTGCAACTATACCGTGAGCTATTCCTTTGTATTAAGCCATGCATGTAGTATATTAGCTTGCATTCTGTGCATGACTTGCTGAGTACCAAGTACTCACCCTTGCCACAAAACAACACTAGTTGAAGAGGAGGCGACGCCCGCTTTGGAGGAGGAATATCAGGAGGAGCCGTCTAACTAGGAAGCGAGCCCAGTCAGTTGCCTGTGGTATACTGCTATTATTTCTCTTTTAATAAGTTTCGTCCTACGAGGCGTATATTTGTAACTTGACCCTAAGGTCGAGTGTAACATCCCTATTTTTGGTTTTCTAAAAATAATAATAATTTAAATTAATTAATTTAAAGTTTTGGATTTTAATTGGAGTTCTAATTAACCTGGCATCTTTATCCTTCCGAAATTGGAGCTCAATTTCGAATCGTCCGAAAAGTCGAATTTTCAAATTCCTATCCTTGCTCGAAATTTCACCCGAGTCCCAAAATGCTCCAAAAATCCCGAAACCTATTGCATTAGGTTCCAAATATTCCAAAATGATTTTGGGAATTTTCCCAAGATTTTTGGAAGCACTCTGGTATTTTATCGCTCGCGGCCTTTTGTTAAAAGCCCTTTATTCATCCTGGAATTTTCTAAATTCTAAATTTTATCGAAATTAAATGAAACCAATTTTGTTGGGTTCCAAATATTCCCTAGTATTTTTAGGAATTTTTCCGGCATTTTTAGACCCTTTTTGCTATTTTATCTCTCGCGCCATAGTTTCTTCACTATTCATGGGGTCGACATATCAGATGAATAGTGCTTCTTCAACCCTCAGCCACTTGCAACCAGAGAACGATTCTTTCTCTCTCTCCTCCATTGATGCTCATGTAGAAGCTTCATTTCCCTTCCGATTAATGCACCAAAAATTCCGGAAAAATGATATTCGTAATCCTCGTTGCATTTGTAACGTTCCAAAGTTAATTTCTTAATTAAATCCTTCATAAATTGCAACTTACTCCCGTGAGAACGTGTTTCCGTTTCTCCCATGCATGCATCCACTCCGGACCTCCTCTTTCCCTATAAAAAGGGGGCTTCGGTGCCTCTCTTCGTCGCCAACCTGTCCCTCCACTTCCTTTGTGCTACTTGGCCTTCGATTCGACGAATTTCGTAGTTGTTCATCATCAACTGACGAGGCTTGCGACTTAGATTGCTCTCAATCCGGTCATCCTCTCCGAAATCCGACACCACCGTTGGATTCGCGTCGTCGAAACCTTTCCGGTAGTCATCTTCCCCAACCCCGCCATCCCTTCCATTGAAAAAAAAATCCATTTTTTTCCCCAAACCCTAGTTCATGTGCTTGGTTTTGTTCGGTTCTGGACGCATGGTTACTGTAGGTACGACAAAATCCATGTAGCTACAGTAACTTTTCTCCTTTTTCTTGATTTTCCATCATTTTCCAACTTCGAACGCTTATATCTTTTGCGTCCGAACTCCGATTCACTCCGTTCAAATTCCTAAATTCATCTAAATTCAAGATCTACCTGCCAGTATAATTTTTATATTTTTTATATTTTATTTTATTTTTAGTTATTTATTTGTGTCTCGTTTTGCGCGTAGCCGAAGAATCCATCGAAGCCGCCGACTCCGTCGCTGAGCATCAAGTCTTCGATATCTTAGCTGCTGGTGAAGGCAAGTCGTAGTCCTTGACCATGTTGGACCTATGTTTCCAAAAGTATTTTTGTTTCATACAAATGCATGCTATTTGTTTACAAGTATTATTTACGGGAATAGTTAAATACCTAATTGCCATTATGACACCTTGAATCATTGAAATGCCATGTATCCATTGTCACCCTAGGTTGGATCATTTACTAGTTGGATATGATTGTAGTACCAACATTGGGTTATCGTAACTATGCTTAGACATGCTTAGTTGTACGATGGGTTCATGTCACATGATGGATTAATAATATTGACTTAATGAGATATGAAATCGTGGCGGGTAGCCGCTGTTGTAAAATTTGTTGTACCATGAGGGGTGTGTCGTTGGTAATGGTTATACAAAATTGTTTTCACTCAGGCAAGTGATTGTGCAGTAAAGGGGGTGCTTTTAGCACATTTGGGATGTGGTTGTCTTGCCTAAGTATACTTAAGGACTTAATCTTGTGCGCCATTGAACTGGGCCTAACCGTACAACCACATGTCTGGTGACAGACCTGGCTGATTAATTTGCAATGTCTAAATTTAAGTACTGTTGTGGTTGTGTGGGTTCTGGGACAGACGGGTAGATTCACAAGGCGCAAGAGGGGGCCCTGAGGGGTGAAACCTTAGCGGGCAGTACTGGGTTTATACAAAGCATTGTAAAGGCCTTGTTATGACCTCTCTGCCGACACACCAAAGGAAGTGTGTTAATTACGTATGGCAATAAGAGTTGGTCATATCTTGTGGGTAAAGCTGTACAACCTCTGCAGAGTGTGTGTTAAACTATTCGAATAGCCGTGTCATGGTCATGGACGTGCCTGGGAATTTCACACGGGGTATAGTGTTTTTAGAAAATGTTGAAGGTTGGGTTTGTTGGAAGTGAATGGGAAGTTCACTATTGTTTTCGATGTCAAATTATTAATACTGTTGAGTTTAGTGGTTGATAATGATCTAGTTGGTGATGGGTGATGCCTCACCAATCATGTGTTGTTGTTTACCCTTGATTTATCAATTATTATCTTTGTCAATTAAGCTTTGAATCTATACATTGTATTTACATTCAAGTTATCGCTTTCTGCAAAATAACCCTATGGTTATCCTTTGTCAAGCCGTACATTATTTGCATCATTCCCTACGGCTTGCTGAGTACTTTTTGTACTCACGGCTTTATGCCTTTGTTGATCAGTTGCTGAGGGAGAACAGGAAAATACCGAGTTCTACGAGGAGGAGTATTATGAAGACTACGTGAACTAGGATGGCGTTTCCCCAGACGATTGCCTGTGGCATGTCGTATGGTCCCAGTTATTGTTATTTCCGCTGCAAGAGTTTTATTTGTTTCTTAAGCCCTTAAGGCACAGTTATGTAAACTTGACCATAAGGTCTGTTATTACTATTTGCTACTTTCATATTTAATTCTATAATGGATTAATATGTCAATTTTGTTGCCACTGTGTGCACTAGCGTGATCCTGGACTAGTGCAGTAAACATAGAGGGTTTTGGATTTGCAAATCCGGGTCCCGACATCGAGCAACCCCGTTTGGTTAACTACTTTAAGTACTTTATTATTTCGTTGAGTATGATTGTGATATTTACCAATGTTAAGACTGTGTGCACTAGCGCGTTCCTAGACTAGTGCTGAATACACAGAGGGTCCGTATTTGCAAATTCGGGTCTCGACAGAGGCCCATGTGGAAGAAAAGTGAAATTTCAAGCCACCGCCGTTCGAGATGAACAGTTGATGGTCAACAGCACGAAGGTAATCAGCATAGAAGATGTCTCAGTGGTGAATGAGTATCCGGATGTTTTTCCTGAAGATTTGCCTGGAATGCCGCCAGACAGAGACATAGAATTTGTGATTGAGTTAGTACCTGGTACAGCACCGATAGCGAATAGACCTTATCGGATGTCAACCGAAGAGTTAGTAGAGATGAAGAAGCAGCTCGAAGAGTTGATGGATAAAGGATTCATTAGACCGAGTTCGTCGCCATGGGGAGCGCCAGTTCTGTTCGTCAAGAAGAAGGACGGGAGTTTCAAGATGTGCATTGACTACCGAGCACTCAATGAAGTAACTGTGAAGAACAAATACCCGCTACCCAGGATCGATGATCTGTTCGATCAGTTGAGAGGAGCCGGAGTGTTCTCCAAGATTGATTTGAGGTCAGGATATCACCAGTTGAAGATCCGATCAGAGGATATTCCAAAGACCGTATTCTCGTCAAGATATGGACATTACGAGTTTACTGTCATATCCTTTGGTCTGACGAATGCACCAGCCTATTTCATGAATATGATGAACAAGGTTTTCATGGAATACTTGGATAAGTTTGTCGTCGTGTTCATAGATGACATTCTTGTTTATTCCAAGTCAAGAGGAGAGCACGCTGAGCATTTGAGGCTAGTTCTTGAGAAGTTGCGAGAGCAGCAGTTGTTTGCCAAGTTCAGTAAGTGTGATTTTTGGAAGGACAAAGTGGAATTCCTTGGACATGTGATGACCGCAGAAGGAGTCGCCGTCGATCCCAGTAAGGTAGAAGCTGTGTTACATTGGGAGCAGCCGAAGACCGTGACCCAGATTCGGAGTTTTCTTGGGATGGGAGGTTACTACCGCCGTTTCATCGAAGGTTTTTCGATGATTGCGAAACCTATTATTCAATTGTTGAAAAAGGAGAAGAAGTTTACGTGGACGCCAGAGTGCGAGAAAGGTTTTCAGGAGCTGAAGAAGCGATTGACATCAGCCCCGGTGTTAGTCCTACCGGACGTCAATCAAAGTTTTGATATTTATTGTGATGCATCGCGCCAAGGACTTGGATGTGTGCTGATGCAGAATGGAAAGGTCATCGCTTATGCATCAAGGCAGCTGAGGCCGCATGAGGAGAATTATCTGATGCATGACCTAGAGTTAGCTGCCGTAGTGCATGCTTTGAAGTTGTGGCGTCATTATTTGATTGGGAACAGATGCGAAGTGTATACGGATCATAAGAGTCTTAAGTACATCTTCACCCAATCAGACTTGAACATGAGGCAAAGATGGTTGGAACTGATCAAGGATTATAATGTTGGAATCCATTACAATCCCGGAAAGGCCAATGTGGTGGCCGATGCCTTGAGTAGGAAGAGTCATGCCGTGAATATGTTGATAGTCACAAGTCAGGACGAGTTATGCATGGACTTTCAGAGGATGCAGATTGGAGTAGTGCCGGAAGGAGTATTGGCAGCATTAGAAGTAAAGCCTACTTTGGAGGATCAGATCAGGGAAGGACAGAAGGATGATGACAAGGTCCGCAGGATCAAGTCCAAGATGGATGAAGGCAAGGCAAAAGACTTCAAGCTAGATGAGCAAGGCACGTTGTGGATAAAGGATCGAATCTGTGTGCCTAAGAAGAGGGAGTTGAAGCAGCTGATTCTGGAGGAAGCCCATGACTCCAAGTAATTCACCCAGGAAGTGCCAAGATGTACCAAAACCTGAAGGAAAGATTTTGGTGGCCGAGCATGAAGCGTGAAGTTGCTGAGCATGTTGCATTGTGCGACATATGCCAGAGAGTCAAAGCAATGCATGAGAGGCCAGCAAGATTATTGCAGCCGTTAAAGATACCTGAGTGGAAGTGGGAAGAAATCGGAATGGATTTCATTACCGGTTTGCCCAAGATTCATGGAGGGTATGACTCAATATGGGTTATAGTGGATCGCTTGACTAAGGTCGCCCATTTTATCCCTGTAAAGACCACTTACTCGGGAGATAAATTAGCAGAGTTGTACATGACCAGGATCGTTTGTTTGCAGTGTCTGAAGAAGATTGTTTCGGACAGAGGTACCCAATTTACCTCGAGATTCTGGAATAAGCTGCATGAAGCCATGGGGACCCGTTTGAACTTCAGTACAGCCTATCATCCGCAGACGGATGGTCAGACCGAAAGAGTTAATCAGATTTTGGAAGATATGCTAAGAGCTTGTGCATTAGCTTATACAACCTCTTGGGATAAGAGTCTACCGTATGCTGAGTTTAGTTACAATAATAGCTACCAGGTCAGTTTAAAGATGTCACCTTTTTAGGCATTATATGGTTGACCCTGTCGAACCCCGTTGAACTGGAATAAGGCAATTGAGCAGCGTGTCTTTGGGCCAGACATTCTTCAAGAAGCCGAAGAGCAGATTTCCATGATCCGAGAGAGACTAAAGATAGCTCAGTCAAGACAGAAGAGTTACGCGGATAACCGTCGTCGAGACTTGAGCTTCGAACCGGAAGATTTCGTGTACCTTAGGGTTACACCTCTCAAGGGAGTTAAGAGATTCCACGCCAAAGGAAAGCTCGCACCCTGTTATGTCGGACCATTTAAGATTTTGAGCCGCAGAGGCGAAGTTGCTTATCAGTTGGAGTTGCCGCAATCATTGGCAGGAGTACATGACGTGTTCCACGTGTCCCAGCTAAAGAGGTGCCTTCGAGTACCAGATGAGCAGACGCCATTAGAGTCGATAGAGCTGCAAGAGGATCTAACCTACAAGGAGCACCCCGTGAAGATTCTGGACACCATGGATCGAGAAACAAGAAATAAGTCAACCCGTTTCTGTAGAGTTCAGTGAAGCAACCACGCAGAAAGTGAAGCGACTTGGGAGCGCTTGGAGGAGTTGAAGAAAGAATTTCCAAACCTATTCTTTAGTAAGCCCTGAATCTCGGGGACGAGATTCTATTAAGGGGGGGAGGTTTGTAACACCCCAAATTTTTTCTTTTCATGAATTTGAATGCTATTTTGCACTTTGGTGAATTTTTGGAATTTTCTGGAATTTATTTGAATTTAATTTTAATTTATTCCCTTTTGAAATAATTAAAGAATTAAAAGTTGCAAATAAAATTTTATTGGAAATATTTTATTTGACTCCCAAATGCCCTAAAATATTTTCTAGAATTTTTCTAGAAATTTTCTGGAATTTTTCTGAGTATTTTGCTATTTTTGTTGAAGTAAATGAATTTCTGGGAATTAATTTAATTATTTAATCGCTGGAAAATGCCGAGTGGGTTTGTACTGTTCCACTGACCGAGCCCGAGTCAGACTCGAGTTCGAGACCAACCCGAGCCAGACCGACCGAGCCCAACCCAGTCGCGCGCGACCGTTGGATCAAGATCCAACGGCTAGCGTGCGTCCACGTCACTCACGTGGGAGCCGGACCCGGCCCGATCGTGCCCGTCGATCTCAGCCGTTGATCGTGCCACATTGATAGTCCACGTGCGTCCACGTCACCCTCTCCGTGTCGCCGCCGGACACCACCGCCGCCCGCGTGTGGGCCTCGATTTCCGCGATTTTCACGGACGCCGAGGGCCCTATTTAATGCGCCGCCACCCCTGCCGTGGAGCCCTCTTCGGAGCGCACCCGTAGCCCTAGACCACGTCGCCTGAGCCGCCGCCGCCGCTCGCCCGCTAGAGCTCGCCGTAGTTGGATTAGGGCGCCGCCATGATTCGCCGTTTTCATACCGTCAGTCCGTCGTCCTCCGCCGCCACCAAGCCCAGATCCGGAACCGCAAGGACGAAACGCACCGGAGACTACCACTCACCTCGCCGGAGGAGCCCCGCAACGCCATTTCCATGGTCGCCGTCCCCAGCTCCGGCCAGCCAACTCCGCCGCAAGCCATCGCCGTCATTCGAGCTCTCTCCATCGTCCGATCCAGATCCGGCGGTCCAGATTCGTCCACGTCATCCGCCGGTAATTTCTCACGTTTTAGTTTTTAGATCTGTTTCCAACCGTTGGATCTAGATCCAACAGTTTAGATCGCGCCACGTGGCAGTAACTGCACCGTGCTTAGATGATCTCAGCCGTTAGATCTAGATCGTACGGTTAGGATTGAACCACGTTGTAGCGTTAGATTGGATCTTGACCGTCCGATCAAGATCCAACAGTCCAGGTGGACCGAGCCATTTTGAACGCATCAAACCCAGATCCAATCTGGGCCGTTGATTTTCAAATCACCGGCCGAGATCCAGCAATGTGGCTGGGAGTCCGGCCAAGCCGATCGGCGCTCGCCCGGCCCGGCGTCACGCAGCGTGGCGTCGGCCGCAGGCCAGCGTGTCAGCGACCGCCCAACGGCACCATGACGTCAGCCATGATGTCGAGGATGGCGTCCGCAGTGAAGGGCCAGCGTGTCGTGAAGCTCGGCGCGCATCGTGCGCTGACGTCACGTGGGGCCCGCGTGTCAGAGACACGAGCCGTGGATCGGGTCCACGGTGGACCGGGCCGATACCGTGCGCCGGGTCCATGGACCCGAGGTGACGTGGCGGCCGCTGATTGGTCCACGTGTCATGCTGACGCAATAAATCATTTTCCGAAAAAGAAATTATTTATTTAATTCGATTTATTGATTTAAATTTGGATTCAAACTTCAAACGCTTATAACTTTTGCATTTCAACTCCGATTCAGGTGATTCAAATTTCTAAATTTGTATAAAATTGAGATATAACTAATGGTGAATTTTATTAAATTTTTGGACCAAAGTTTTTCTCTGTAATATTATTTAATTAATTATTTAAAACTTTAAACGCTTGTAACTTTTGCGTTTCAACTCCTAATTTGACGATTCAAGTTTCTAAAAATTCATAAAAATGTACTCTCTCTGTTTATGAACTTTATTTGGATGTTACGCGAAAGTTGGGAAAGTTGGGAAATTTCCTAAGCTACGCGAGGATGTACTCGTTTAATTCATTCGGAGTCCCAGAACTCAAGTTATGCCTTTTGCAAATTTCTTTGTCAGACGGGACAGAACCTCTGTCTTTAGGTTTTGCGAGTAGTGGGCAATGTCGGGTTAGATGGGGTTTTGCGTACTATTTTGTGGGCATGATTGTGAGTGTGTGATACCTTTGTGCAGGTGGTGTGACACCGGGAGTGCCCTCGACTTCCCGCCAATCCGTCGCCCGCGGTTGAGGCAATTGTGTTGTACTGAATAGCGGATTGTAGGTTGTTTGTTGAGATTAGATGAAAGATTGAATACTTGCTATGATCACTTGCTATGCTTGCTGTTTTCCAATGATATATTGAGTATGATTATCGTGATATGATGCTATGTGTCTACATCTATCATGATTCGATGCCATGTGTTTATGTGTACCATGACATGGTGCCATATGTTTATGTACAAATGAGATATGATAATTGGCATAGTTGCATGCATGGCATGAGATGGGGCGAGGGCGGTGAGAAAGTCATAACTAGTCCGGGGAAGGTCGGTGAGAAAGTTATGACTAGTCCGGAACACCATTGAGTAAGACCTACATCGTGATTCCATCCACGTGGTGAATGGAAGCGAGGAGTAGGCACCCTCCATCTTCGGGATGGAAGGGGGAAAAGGGTGCACACCGACGGGTGTGTACTCAACCATACCGGTATGAGTTTCCAAGGAGACATGGGCATTGCATTACATTGCATGCATATTGATGATGATATTGTTAAGTGTTCATGATTGAGATGATATACATGATGGGAGATGTTATTGCCATGATATTGTTCTTGTTGTCCATTACAATATGCTTGCTGAGTTTCGAACTCACGCTTGTGTTTTATGTTGTTTTTAGGTACTTTGAGATCGGCATGCGGGAAAAAGGGGTTTAGCTACACTTCTACACGTAGCTCCACCATCCTAGTCTATAATTAATCACTTGGAGACATGATATTAAGAGTTGTGCCATAAACTTAATGTATGGTTTAATTTAGCATGCTTGTGATTCCTTATTTGCTTCGTTATAGTTTATGAAGTGGTTGAGCGTGGTATTATTGGCGTAATTTGATGATATGTCCAATTATGTTGATTTTTTAAATGTCGTGTGCTATGATATATCTTGCCATGATTTTGATATTGTGTTAATTCATGGAAAAACAAAGGAGATGCTGCCGAAATATCGGTTTTTAGCATATGTACCTTTGTTGGAATTTACGTTTAAATGAGGTATTTAGATGTTGTTTAGCTTATGTTTGGTAGCATTCGGGCATATTAAATGCCGGGGTGTTACAGGTTTGGTTTGGTTAAATGATGATGTTGATGGAAACATGGATTAGGAATGGGAAAGATGTTTATTTAACTCCTGGAAAAGTTATTGATATTATACTTGTTCTTACTGCTTTCGAATCTACTTATGTTACTTGTTAAATGTTGTTACTACAAATGAACCATGAGCTATTCCTTTGTAGTAAGCCATGCATGTAGTATATTAGCTTGCATTCTGTGCATGACTTGCTGAGTACCAAGTACTCACCCTTGCAACAACAACAACACCAGTTGAAGAAGAGGCAACGCCAGCTTTGGAGGAGTTTCAGGAGGAGCCGTCTAACTAGGAAGCGAGCCCAGTCAGTTGCCTGTGGTATACTGGATGGCGCCACGAAGTTATCTTATTTTCCGCTGCTATTATTTCTCTTTTAATAAATTTCGCCCTGCGAGGCGTATATTTGTAACTTGACCTTAAGGTCGAGCAACCCCGTTTGATTAACTACCTTAAGTACTTTATTACTTCGTTGAGTATGATTGTGATATTTACGAATGTTGAGACTGTGTGCACTAGCGTGATCCTGGACTAGTGCTGAATACACAGAGGGTCCGGATTTGCAAATTCGGGTCCCGACAAATATCATGGTCACATTCATAACAATAAACCCATTCACATGCCTTTTTCTTTCCCTTCTTTCATGGATACTCACATATCCTACACATACTAGTGATGCCAACATAGCAAATCATGCAATAGCAATTTATAGAGTAAGTTAACATGGCACTCAATTATCATTCCGAAACACAACAATCGATGCACTTGCCCAAGTCAAACATAGCAATCTGACATCTATCATCTTATAACATGCAAGAATCCAACATGGCAACTCAACATCTATCCATCATATAACATGCAAGAATCCAACATGGCAAATTCAACATAGCACATGGACACAACCATCCCAATACACTTGCCTTCACCCTCGCGAGACGACGTGGTGACACGATGATGGCACTCCTGGGGACTCACCACCTGCACATAGGGACAATTCACTCAACAACGATCCCACAAAACAACACAAGTCGCAACAACTACATCGACCTTGCGACCCAACCCTAAAACCCGAAAGACCGTTTTCTATCCAAACAGGACAGCAGGCTTCAACAGATCATAACTTGGGCTTAACAACTCCAAATCAGACAAACGAGTACATCCTCGCGTATCTTAGGAAATTTCCCAACTTTTTATAAGTATATGGAAAAGCTTATTTGGACTCTAAAGTGGTTTAATATACAGAATACCGTGATATGTTCCAATCTCGTCACAGTTTTGAACACTCTCGGTAAAACGACCATAACTTTCAAACGGCTGGGCGGAATTGGACGTTCTTTATACCCACTGAAATTTATTGAAGTTACCTACAACTTCTTCAACAGACAGCCGACCAAATTCCGACTCTAAGGGTGCGTTTGGTACGGATCCAGATTCTAGTAGAAACAGAAACGGTTCCAGATTCTTGGTAGAAACGTTTCAGGTAGAATCAGAATCACTTCATGGAAACCGTTTGGCTAACTGTCTGGATTCAGATTCTAAAAAGTGGATGAAGTGGTGAAAATGATCGAAGTGTCCTTTGTAGTTGTGATGGATTTGTAGTACATTTTAATGTAAGAAATGATGATGAAATACATGCATCTATAATAATCTCATTACAGAATTTTTGTATCAATGTTAAGAAATGATGACTTCAAATTAAGAACACGTGATTGAATACTCTCAAATTCCTTTTTTCTCTGCTTTGCAGTGTCAATAGAGTGTATAAGAACCTTATGTTTATTTGTGTGCTTTACCCTTATGATTTGTAGTCTCAACTTTCGTTTCAACGAAAGAACTGACACAGTTGTCTAGATGATGACTCCTGCTACTGTGGTGTTTCATGTGACAATATCTGCAACAGATATTTAACTACACTTGCCAATAATTATGTATGTCTGTTGTTTTGATCAGGTAAAAGATATGCTACAGGATGCACTTGTAGTGAATCTACAAGAAAATAGTGCAGTGCATTATGTGATTGCTTATTTGCTTGTTTCCAGTACAAGTCCTATAACTCATGATATGTTTGTTGTCACAAAATCGTTGGGGCATGCTCGGTAGGCAGTACAAAGGTATGGACCTTTGAAATACAGCCAAGTCGAACGTATTATCAAATTTGCATGCCCTCCACATGCAAGTTGGTCAAAATCAAATGATGGTCAGAACAAATCACAGGATATTCGCAGCGTGGACTAATTATTTATGGACATGTTGATTAGCTTGACCAATGTAGTTAGCAACTTGTAGTAGTTCACCCAAATTTAGTAGTTCACCCCAACTTGTTGTAGTTCACCTCAATAACATGAACACATAGATTTTTCACTGCTGATTACAGGATTGTAAGAAAAAAGAAGAAGAGCTAAATACCTTCTTGACCACAGGTTCCAAAGTTGCAGGCGGCGGCGGAGGGGCAGCAGGCGGCCGAAGGCGACGAGGAGCAGAACAAAAGCGACAATCAGCAGTGCATCACTATCAGCTAGAGATTAAAAAGCTAGCACATGCAAGGAACTTCTTGCACAACACAGAACCTCATCGGATACAGTAATCATGAGATATAAAAAAATCGAATACAGTAATCATGAGATATAAAAAAATAGCCGGATTCGACTGCTGCTTTCCCCAATTTCCCAACGCAATCGGCAATCGTACAGCTATTAGAAGTATTTGGAGCACAAAACCAATCCAAAATGTCTCAAGACAGCGAATCCATCAAAACACGCGATTGCTCATGAGTCATGACTTCATAAACCAATATAATCACCATATATTACCATCCAAACCCACAAAACACCAGCCCTCAGACCCAATCGCGACACGCGCAATTGATCGGCGGATCACCCATACCTTCTGCATGGGCTTCTGCGCAGCCTGCCGCTGGGGGACATCGAGCACGGCGTGGACGGACATGGCCCATCTTGTGTCACCGAAGAGAACGAGGATGCGGGGGATCCGAGAGCTAGCGAAGGGTAGGGGGGTAAAAGGTTTTGTGAATCGGGGAGGAACGGGTTGGAGAATGATTCGGTGACTGTGTAGAAAAGAGAGAAACGTTTCGATTAGAAACGTTCCGAGACTTTCTCTGTTTGGTTCATTTTGTTTGGGATTCTAGGAGAAATCGTACTGTTCCAAGTTACCAAACGGACCCTAAATTGGAGAAAACCCAAACCCTAGGTCGACTGCTCATGCTGCCCGAAACAGAGAACGTGGCAAACTCTAGATTCCATCTAATCTACCCAATTACAGCACCACCAATTGATCTAAAAACATGGTTTCAACCCTTAGAACAGTACCTAGACCAACCCCAAGGATTCCCATGGCCATACCTTCGCCCGACGAACGAAGAACCAACGGATCTCCTCCCGGTTAGCGCGATCTCCTACCTCGCTCCAATTCCACCGGATCTCCTCGTCGTGGAGCGCTCGAATGGACGGATCTTCGAGGTGGTGAGGTGGAGAACTCCCCTAGGGGCAGCAAGGGTTGTGGAGAGGGGAGGGGAGGTGTGGGGCGCAAGGGAGAAGGAGATGGGGGAGGGCGCATGGAGGAGGAGGAGAGGGAGGGAGGGGCGGCGGCTAGGGCAAGTGGGGAGGGGGTGGTGCGCATGGAGGGGGGCAGCAGCCTTTGCTGCCCTAAAAGCTCCACCATATGGCCCAAAATTCCCCCCACCTTCGGCCCACTTCATCCCGCTAAGGCCCAAATACGCGAGTAAACCTCATGCCGTAAGGTTTTATTCTCTAATTTCACATTTTATAATGTCACACCATTCCGTAGTGTCACAGCATGCGTTACGAGTAGACGTTGAAGTGCCCGAAGGCTTCGAAGGAGAAGTGTTGACCCAGGAGCCAACTCAAGACCAAGAGCAAGTACTATTTGAAGGCAAGTTATGTTTTGACCATATTGATCCTACTTTTGGAAATTAATTTAATTTAAACTATTGCTTGCTATGTTAATTAGAAAATGCTTTAATTAATTCCAGGAAATTAGATAAACACATGCTTGCAATATGACACCTTGATTATTTAATTATGTGCCATGAACCCTTGTCACCCTAGTTGTGGATTATTAGTTGGACATTATTAAATTGCCGACATGGGTAATTAGATCGAAGTAGTGCAATGCTTAGCCCTACCACGTAGTCACCACATGATTTTGGATAATGACATGTTAATCTTGACTTAATAAGATATGGAACGTGTTTTGGAAAAAGTGTCATGTGTTATTAATGATGATGTTGATGGCACGTGTTGCATGGTAATCACCTGGGGGTTTTGATAAATAGATTTGGACCGGGGCATGTGGCAAGAATGATCGGGTGGGCCAGGTGTGGCATCGGGAAGGTCGATTTGGTTCTTCGGGTAGTCTTGCCCAGGTCACCCTAAGGACTTAACCTTGCATGCCTTTGAACTGAGTCAATGATGTAACCACATGACTGGAATGGGACGGTCCTAGTTGACTAAGTCACCAATAACTTGCTTGTGGTACCTCGGGGTGTCAACTACACCCTTTGTGTAGCTTGGAAGGGGAGCGTACCAAGGCTGCGGCATGGTACCCGTCCAACGGTATGTCGGTCCCATACTTCGCCTTTGCTAAGGGAAGGGATGGTGTATGGCAAAAACCGGAGAGGTCCACTTATGTAGTTAGCGGTTTCCGAAAGGCTTTGTTACGATCACTCGCCTTTGTGGTGTTTGACTGTATCGTGTGGGTAAAGTGCATAACCTCTGTAGAGTGTAAAATCTATTCGAATAGCCGTGTCCGCGGCATTGGACATTGCTTGGGATTACAGTCAAGGGTTAGATTATGGTGAAGATAACTGGTCTTTGGGAAGTGCTTGGTTTGAAATGGTGAATTGGACATAGGGTTGGAAAATGATCTATTGCGAACTCTTTGTATAAGTACTTTACTTATTATTGTTTTACTACTTTGCAATCTATTACTGTATTTACACTTGCTGTTTTACTGCAAGTGAACCTGTTAGCCTATCCTTTGTATTAAGCCATGCATATAGAATATTAGTGTGCATTCTGTGTATGACTTGCTGAGTACCAAGTACTCACCCTTGCCTCAACACAAACATCAGTTGAAGAAGAAGCGACGCCAGCTTTGGAGGAGGAATTTCAGGAAGAGCCGTCTACCTAGGGAGCGAGTCCAGTCAGTTGCCTGTGGTATACTGGATGGCGCCACGAAGTTATCTTACTTTATTCCGCTGCAAGTTATTTCTCTTAATAAGTTTTAAGCCTGTAATCGTGCTTGTAACTCGACCATAAGGTCAAGCGACGATTTGGTTTAATTAAATAAAATACTTTACTATTTCGTCGAGTATGATTGTGATATTTACCGATGTTGAGACTGTGTGTACTAGCGTGATCCTAGACTAGTACTGAATACACAGAGGGTCCGGATCTGCAAATACGGGTCCCGACAGCTACACCCTTCGCTAGCAGGTCATGCTCCTTCTTCTCCCATTTGGGTATTGCTTGGCGGTAACCACTAGGGCTGAGTCGGTGGTGGTAATTCTTCTTCTGTGCATTCAGCTTGTTCTTCACACTCAAACTTTGACCTTCCTCCGAAGTCTTGTAGTTCAAGAATGCTTCCAAGTGATCTTGCAACTTCGGGAACTCGTTGAAGTCGGGCGTTCGATTCTCCTTGATATACTCTGTGTTCAACTTCTTTTTATAAGTTTGGAATGCGATGGCCATCTTCTTGAGAGTGTAACTCTTCACCTTCTCTTTGGTCCCTTTGGGGAAGGTGAATGTCTCCCTGACATCGTTCCAAAGCATGTTTTCGTATCTTCAGGAACCTGATCCCATTTTGCTATGGTAATAGGCACGTGGTCCCTAATGTGGATGCCGCATGCCGAATTGAACGGCCCAATCACCGTCAAGGGTTTCTGAGGTTGGCCGTTCTCGTTGACTTCGGTGACAACATATCTTGCCTTCGGCTTCTTGGTTGGACCTCGCTGTCGTGATTGCCCGCTTGGTTGATCGATCTGAAAGCATGGTACAATCATGAACAGGTCAGAATGTTGGCTTAGCATGATAGTGAAATCAACAATCATTAACGTGATTGATTGTTACCTCGCCGGCCTCATTGTACTCTACGGCCTCATGGTGCTCTACAGCCTCATAACCACCATCTCCCGCAATCAAATTTGTCATAAATTCTTCTTGATCAAATCCTTCGCCGTCCATCGTTGTTTCTTAGGCTAGAAGAAGGCACTGAAAATTAACAGCGTGGATCCATATAATTACTCATCTGACACATCTCACATATACATAACATTTTACAAGAAAGAGACAAGTGTGTAGCATGCATCCATATATCACATAACACTCCTCCTAACCCTAAACCAAACACAGCCTAAGATTTATCTGCATGGGTTGTTTTATGGTTTCGAGGATTTCGAGTAAGATTCAACAAAGTTTTTTTTTGCTTGGATGGTATACTGCTTCGTAGAAGTTCTCTAAACAAAAAGAGTGTTTTTGGGATTACAATTGCCAGTTTATCACCTTCCTGAAATTGACCACATGGAAAAGAACAGGTATTGACAATTGAGAATATATCTCTGGAGTAACCATTTCTTCACCAATGTAATCAATGATACATAAATCGACTAGCTCTAGATCATTTACTGCAACTGGAACTTACATCATTTTGCATACAAGGCCTGACATTGCAAATATATTACTACTGCAACTTATACCAAAAAGTTTCGATTCTATACAGGTGCCAATTCAAATATATTACATTTTGCATATACTTATACATACAAATAAGCAGCATCAGCAGTTTGTTTTCTCATGTGTCTCCAATCTATCATACAAGGCCTGGCATTGCAAATGTTAGACCAGTGGGCCAGTTCATGCACGATCACCATACATGCTATAAGACATCCTTGGTGGCCAAACTCCAGTCACATTGCAAATGTCAGACTAGTGGGTCAGGTTACTACAGTTTTCACCCTTGGTGGGAACGTTGCAATCTGGCAAAGTGGCAATGTCATGGTCTAATTGCTCTAATTGCTGAAACAATACCAGTTAATGTCTAATTGATCAGTACAACATCATGTTAGCATTCATTCAATATTCACATGAATAAGATCACAACCGAAATAGCTCACAATATCCTACACATTTTCCTCCAATTAGCAAATCCAATATAGATCTACACCATACATGTACACCAGAGAAGAAGCGTTGCGGCGAGCTCTAACCTCCACGGGTCTGAGGGAAGAAGCGCCGAGGGGGAGCGGTCTCCGAGCCAGCGCGGTCGGGCGAGCTCCGGGAGGGCGGCGCCGTCGAGGAGGGGGGCGAGCTACGGGATGGCGGCGCCATCGGCGAGCTCGGCGTCATCGTCGTCGAGGCGATCTACGGGGCAGCGCAGCGGTCGGGCGAGCTCCGGGAGGGCGGCGCCGTCGTGGGGGGGTGAGCTCTGGGACAACGGCGCGGTCGGGGGAGCTCCAGGAGGGCGGCGTGGTTAGACTAGCTCCGGGAGGGTGGCGCGGTCGGGGGAGCTCCGGGAGGGCTTCTGGCGCCGGCACAGGCTCTAGTGGCAGTGGTGCGCGCGTGAGGAGGAGGAAATGGGAGATAATCGGGCGGGAGGAGCAGCAAAGTGGGGAAGAAATGGATGCAGTGAGGTTTATAGGTGCACCATCAGTCTCGGTTGGTGTTCTCAACCGGGATTGATATCCACATCAGTACCGGTTGGATACACCAACCGGGACTGATCATTCCACATCTGACTCAACAAGGAAAACCTAGGCGCTATCAGTACCAGTTGGTGTATCCAACCGGTACTGATTAGATCACATCAGTACTGGTTAAATACACCAACCGTCTTGATTAGATCCATCGATCTGGGTGAGATACACTAACAGTCTTGATTAGAATTAAATTCAAAGTCTCTTTAGAATAAAATGATAGAAAATTCAATTATTGCTTCTTTTCTCAATAAAAAATAATAAATTATACTTATTCCACACTAAAATGATTTTTAAAAAATAAAATAAGATTACTAGTCATTTATAAATTCCTTTTATAGTTTCTACAATTCAACAATAATATTGAAAATCTATATATTCTTTAGAATATTAATTTATAAACTTCTAATATAAATTAAAAATATAAAAAATAAAGTAATTTTTGCACTCTTATAATTCTAATGCAAATTTTCACCTTGTTACATAAATTCAATTATTGCTTCTTTGCTTAATAAAAAATAATAAATCATTATTATTCCACACTAAAATGATTGACAAAAAATAAAATAAGGTTATTAATACACAACTAGTATGTTAGTAGTCTATTACACCAAAAGAAAGCAAAGTGATCCATTCACAATAGACAATTTAGTAGCATGGGAACACAGTAGACAAGATTTAACGTGAAAAAAAGAAAACTAAGCATCCATCAGTGATAGACTATAACTTGTAACAACGGACTATACAACAAGGTTGGACTTATTTGCTAACAATCTTTGTTTTTACAAGTGATCCTTCATTATGATCGCGGCGTACGCAAGGAGAGTCCTTTGTATCATTCAGGACACTAATGTCTTCGTCCACTGTGAAAGGCGGCAGCTAGTCGAATTGATTATACTCTTCTTCGTCAGTGATGCCCTCAACTCCAACAATCCTTTTTTTACCTGAAAGAACAACGTGGTGCCTTGGTTGCTTTGGGCCTTGGATAAGCAATGGCATCATAATGTACTTCCACTTCATACACAGCCAAGGAGGAACGTTGTAGATACTGTTGGGTGATTGGTAGGCTACACGAGCATAAAATCAAAATTTCTACCGTGAACACCCAAGATCACATGCAAGTAAAGTATCACAGATCGTTACCCTTGACGCGCAGATGCAGCGGAAGCAGATTCACGCGCGTTGAGGAAGTAGTCGATCACCTCCCGATCAGCACCGAGTGGTCGCCGATCTCGTCCGAGTGGTCGCCGATCCCCGCCGAGTGGTCGCCGACCTCGTCTGAGTGGTCGCCGATCCCCGCCGATTGGTCGCCGATCTCGTCCGAGTGGTCGCCGACTTGCGCAGGGTCGATGGTCGAAGGTCGCCGACCAGCGCGTCCGCGAGCGGCAACGCCTCTACCGGTATCCACACGTACTGAGCATGAACGCCGTGCGGGGTGTGCTAGCACCTCGCCACACAGCTAGGGTTTCTGGGGAGCAGGATGGACGCAAGGCGGCTGAACGTGGTGAGGGTTCTAATCCGTCATCATGCACTGTCCCTGGCCTCTCCTTTTATAGACACGCTAGTGGGCCGAAGACCGCTAGGTTTCCACCTCCAACGCGGATCCTATCCACGTACAAACCCGTTAAACTATTCCAACTCGATAAGTGTGTGACCCGTTAGGTTCAGTGCAAGTCGGACATGAATTCGAAAACCCGTTTCCAATTCATTGATCAACAGCGGCACCTAGCAGTACGTATTGACCCCCGAATGCACAGAATCAATATTCGGCCGAACCTTGATACACTCACATACCGATCCCTTTGCCTCACGATACCAGTCAAGCTCAAGGCGAGATGCGCGCCACCCTTGTTGATAGCTCGACCACTTCACTCGATAGTGTGATGGATACAAACCATGACTAACTCCTTAGTCATATTATCACGGCCGTGCGCTTTCCCTATCCATCCACACGAGGGGCCCAGAGATATCTCTCCCGTTATCTAGGAGGGGCAAATCCCATCTTGACCATCACACCCTTGGCGATGTATCGTGGCATACCCAGTATTCATCTTTATGACTACCCTGTTACGGTATAGCGTTTGATGATACCAAAGCATACAAGTCTACATGCTAGGCATCCATGACGATCTCAGGTCTAAGGACCATATAGGCGTACCACTCGAGACTTTACGCTGATGGCGCTATGATAGATAACAACTCACACCGTCTCGGAGTGGGTCTTGTCCGACTACCCATGTTCTCCAACATGTGTCCACATTTATTGGTTCGATATCTCCATATCTATGGTATGTGAAACATTACAATCAACCAGTAAATGTGCTGATCAAATCATCACCGCTCCTCGTATTGATATGGATCAGGGACCCGTTTAGAATAATGTCACTTTGACAATGTGTTTCACAATCAGATCGTATCCAATGAATAAAGTCGTGACATATATTCAGGGAACTGATAAACAAAGTTATCATAATTACATGAACAAAGACGTATTACAATCATCACAATGATTGATCTAGGGCATATTCCCTTCAATCTCCCACTTGCACTAGAGTCAATCATATAGGTACCGAATACCCATTGCTCTTGTGTGTGCCTCATGCTTTGGTTGTGGAAGGGGCTTTGTCAACGGATCAGCCACATTTAGATCCGTGTGCACTTTGCTTATATTCACATCACCTCTCTCAATGATCTCCCGGATCAGGTGGTATCGCCTGAGTATATGTTTGGATTTTTGGTGAGACCTAGGCTCCTTTGCTTGTGCAATGGCACCACTATTGTCACAATAGAGGTCCACTGGACAGGATGCACTAGCGACCACGCCCAACTCATAAACAAATTTCTTGATCCAAACTGCTTCCTTTGCTGCTTCAGAAGCTGCAATGTACTCGGTCTCCGTTGTGGAATCAGCTATTGTCTCTTGCTTGGAACTTTTCTAGCTCACTGCCCCACCATTGAGACAGAATACAAACCCGGATTGCGATCACGAATCATCTTTGTCGGTTTGGAAGCTAGCATCGGCGTAACCCTTTACAACGAGCTCCTCCTCTCCTCCAAAGACCAAGAACATCTCCTTAGTCCTTCGTAAGTATTTAAGGATGTTCTTTACAGCCACCCAGTGACTATCACAAGGATTTGATTGGTACCTGCTCGTGACACTCAGAGCATATGACACATCTGGGCGCGTACACAGCATGGCATACATGATGGATCCAATAGCTGAAGCGTATGGAATCCGACTCATTCTCTCTTGCTCATCAGGTGTCAAAGCACACTGAGTCTTGCTAAGACTTACACCATGTGACATTGGTAAGAAACCTTTCTTGGAATCATACATGTTGAACCGTTTCAGTATCTTGTCAATGTACCTATTTTGGCTCAATCCAATTAGCCTTTTTGATCTATCTCTATAGATCTTTACGCCCAAAATATATGCTGCATCTCCCAAGTCTTTCATCGAGAAACTCTTTCTCAGATAAGATTGTGCAGCATCTAACATCGGAATATCATTTCCGATCAATAGTATGTCATCCACATACAAGACCAGAAATACAAGTGCGCTCCCACTAGCCTTCTTGTAAATACAAGGCTCTTCCTCATTTTTGATGAACCCAAACTGTTTGATCACTTCATCAAAATGAAGGTTCCAACTCCGAGATGCTTGCTTCAGTCCATAAATGGACTTCCTAAGCTTGCATACCTTGCCAGCATTAGTAGGATCGACAAAACCCTCGAGATGTACCATGTACACGTCCTCGCTTAGGTTTCCATTTAGGAAAGCCGTTTTGACATCCATTTGCCAAATCTCATAATCATGATATGCGGCAATTGCTAGCATGATCCGGATAGACTTTACCATGGCGACTGGTGAATAAGTTTCATCATAGTCCACACCATGAATCTCTTATACCCTTTTGCCACCAATCGTGCCTTAAAAATGTGAACATTTCCATCGGCGTCTATTTTCTTCTTAAAGACCCATTTGCACTCGATAGTTTTTACACCATCAGGCAGATCAACCAAGTTCCAAACTTGATTATCATACATGGACTTTAACTCGGATCTCATGGCCTCCAGCCATTTCACATAGTCCGGGCCCACCATAGCTTCCTCATAGTCCTTGGGCTCATCATTTTCCAATAATAACACATCGCGTTGCTCCGTCATGAGGAACATGAACCTCTCAGGAGCGCGGCTTGCCCGTGAGGACCTCAGGTGGGCTGGTGCCTCATCAACAGGTTCAACAACACATTGCTCATCCTGATGAGGACTAGCTGGAGCTGAGACATTTTCAGGTATTTCTCGAACTTCTTCGAGTTGCACCTTGCTCCCACTAGCTCTTTTGGAAAACTCATTCTCCAAAAAGACACCAGTCCGGGCGACAAACATTTTGCCTTCTTCCCGGTTATAAAAATAATACCCTTTGGTTTCCCTTGGGTACCCCACAAAGAAGCACTTGTCCGACTTGGCGTGAAGCTTATCAGACGTCATACGTTTTACATAAGCCTCACAGCCCCAAATTTTAAGATAAGACAAGTGTCGGGACCCGAATTTGCAAATCCGGACCCTCTATGTATTCAGCACTAGTCCAGGATCACGCTAGTGCACACAGTCTCAACATAGATGAATATCACAATCATACACAACGGAAAAGAGAAATAACACAAAAGTAGAATATAAACTATTGAACGACCTTAAGGTCAACCTTACACTTGCGAAACCTTGACGGCTTCAACTCCAAATAAGCAGCAGCGGAACGAAGAACACCGGTGAATCCCATTAATACGCCACAGGCAACTGACAGGGTTCGACTCCTAGATAATCGCCTTCTCACGGAACTTCTTCTTCTTCGATGATGTAGACTTTTGCTCACTGGTGATTGTTTGTTTGCAAGGGGTGAGTACATAAAGCACTCAGCAAGTCATGCACAGAATGCAAGTCTAATAACTATATGCATGGCTTATTCCAAATGACAGGCTGAAGAGGTTATTTTGCAATAAACAGCATTCACAAATATTCATAATAGATTGTAAAGCGGTAAAACAGATAATAATAGTAATAATTTCACAGTTATTTCACAAGTAAACCATTCCACATCCTTAATCAATTATCACATTTCCACAGGCAAACTGCCTCCAATCCCAAGTTCATTTTGAGAAAAGATAACCCTTAACTGTAATCCCCGAGCATTGTCCAGTACCGTGGACACGGCTCTTCGAATAGATTTTACACTCTGCAGAGGTTATACACTTTACCCACAAGATACAATCCGCTCACCACGTCAGCCGTGAATCGCCATACAAGAGTATGCGAATGAGTGATCATAACAAAGTCTTTCGGAAGCCTCTAACTACACAAGTGGACCTCTTCGGTTTTTGCCCTACACCATCCCTTCCCTTAGCTAAGGCGAAGTATGGGACCGACATACCGTTGGACGGGTACCATGCCGCAGCCCTGGTACGCTCCCCCTTCAAGCTACACAAACGGTGTAGTTGACACCCCGAGGTACCACAAGCAAGTTATTAGCGACTTAATCAACTAGGTCAGTCCCATTCCGGACATGTGGTTGTATGGTTGACTCAGTTCAAAGGCTTGCAAGGTTAAGTCCTTACGCGACCAGGGCAAGACTACCCGAAGAACCAAAACAACATCCCCGGTGCCACTTCATGGCCCACCACATCATTCTTGCCACTTGCCCCGGTCTAAATCTATTTATCAAACCCAGTTGATTACCATGCACCACGTGCCATCAACGATCACAACACATGATACCTATGGGATGTCAGAGACAGGGGTCCCGCAAGAGGGGCCTACACCCGACTGGGCCTGACAGGCGGAATAGAAAGCCCAAAGCCCAGAAGCACCACGACGGGCCCAGAGGAGACCTTCGACTTGCTCCCCAAGACAACTCCTGATCCTTCAAGGAAGCTTCGCGCCCCGCCCCAACAACCCGCCAGGAACGAAGCATGCGATCGACATCGCGAGGCCTGCGGACGCTGAACCTCGACAAAGGCGGCGTGGGTCGGAGAAAGCATAACCACCTCTCCAGGACGTAGAGCGTGAAGGCGGATAAGGACAAGGGACATGTCGTCCAGGCCACCATGTTCAGGGCCCGGTGGCACCCATCTATCATGTATTCTCCCCCCAGTATATAAGGGGAGGAGGGAGAAACAAGAAAAGGGGGACGCATACACACAGACACACACAATATATCCAAGAACACAGGACTAGGGTATTATCTCCTCCGAGAGAGCCCGAACCTGTCTAAAACAGATTGCCCCCGCATCCTGTGTTACCATCAAGCTCAGATCCCGCACAAATCCCCTAGAATCACAAATCTTATTGCCGGCGAAACAGATCGTCGACAGTTGGCGCGCCAGGTAGGGGGCTTGTGTCAAGATCTTCGTCAAGCTTGATGGCTGCGACGAGCGAAGTCTCCACAGTCTTCCTCCCGGGCCAGGTCTTCCGTTTCGGAAGCCTGACCTTCATCTCCAACGACCTCGGAAGCCTCTCCCTCTCCAAGGGAACCGCGCTACAGCGCGGTGAGGTTTCCGGCGATCCATCGTCACGACTTCCGCGCCGATCGGAAGGTCCCCCCGTCTCGTACCTTAAAGTACCGAGGGGGGATCCGAAGACCCGTTCCAGCCGCGGAGTCGGGCTCGAGGACGCCGAGGCACGAAGGGTGGGGGTTCTCACCGCCAAGCCACTCGGCACCCCCGAGCGCCTAGGTTTGTCTTCTCCAGACTCACCCACCTCGGGGCCGAGTCGGAAAGCCTAGAGAGCTGCTGGAATTTCCGTAGAGTCTATGTAATCGAAGGCTCGCGGGCAGATTCGCGGCGCCCGACACCTCGATCGCCGCCCGATTTGGACGGAGGCCGAGCGTGAGCCTGGCCCTGACGCGCGTACTCTCGAACGCAGCGCCGCTGTCAATGAAGACATTACGCAAGCCAAGATGGGGACCAGGCTGTTTTTCGTACCCACGCGAGAATATCGTCGCCTCCAAGACACTCCTGGATACCACGACCCTATGCTAGGGGCGGATGATCGATTGCCCGATCATGGCCCAAATAAAGGCCATGGTGACGGCGGCAGCTATCCAGCATGCCCAAACCGACCAGCCGGCGAAGGAGCTATCACGTGGTCCGGCGAGGACCAGACGACCGGCCGGCCTGCGGTTGGGAAGCCCGCCAGACACATCATGTTCTACCCCGCGGAGACGACTTGCGACACAGCATCAGCCGCGACCTCCGTTCAGACCTCGACGCCAGGCGCCGCGACCGAGAAAGGGAGGAACAACGCCGTCAAGCCAACGAATATGAGCGCTACGGCATCCTTCCGCGAGGCCGCAAAGTACGCCAAGCGCGATCCCCTCCGCATCGATCACCTCCCGGGGGGTATCGCGGGGTCATCGAAGGGGTTCGCGCGTTTACCCCTCACCTACGCCGAGTGGTTTGGCCTGATGGATTTAATCCTAAAGGCATCACTAGGTTCGACGGTGAGAGGGACCCGGAGGCTTGGCTACAAGTATATGCTCTGGCGGTCGAGGGCCGAGAGACAGTAATGGCAAACTACTTGCCGGTTACCCTCTCGCCCCTGGCCCAAGCATGGCTCACCGGACTTCCAGCGAACTCTATAGATTCCTGGGGAGATCTGTGTGAGCAGTTCATCTCAAATTTCCAAGGCACTTACGAGCGCCCAGGCACCCCTTGGGACCTATACCAGCTACACCAAAGGAGGAACGAATCCCTCCGGGAGTTCGTCAAGCGCTTCATGAACAGGAAAAGCACCGTTCGGGACGTCACAGATGCGATTGTGATAGCTACCTTCTAGAAAGGAGTCAGCGACCCCGACCTCATCAAGAAGATGTCCCGGAAGCCACCCACGTCGGTCCGGGAGCTGTTCGCCCTAGCGGACCGTTACGCTTCAGCCTCCGAGGCTCTGGCGGAACGGCGTGATGAAGGGAAGGATCAGTCTGAACCCCCTCGGAGGAAAGAAAAGAAGCGCAAGGGCGAAGAGCTGGTGGCAGTCGCTGCACCAACTCATCCTCGCGCTCTCAAAGAGGATGGATATGACAAGGTTATGAACTCACCCTGCCCTTTCCATCCAAAGGGGAGGCATGCCGCCAAGGACTGCTTCACCTTAAAGAGGTTCGCCCGCGAGAGCAAGAGGCAGGCTGGACAAGGTCCGAGTGGCCACGCCGCCGGCAAACCACCTCCCCCTGAAGCTGAGGAAGACTATCAGGAAGTCAACCTCGAGCTTAACTACATATTCGGGGGTTCGGCCGCATATGAGTCCAAGCGGAAGCAAAAGCTCACCGCTCGGGACATCTGTGCAGTAGAGCCGGAGACCCCCCGATATGTCCGGTGGTCCGAGGTCGCAATAACTTACGACCGCACGGATCACCCAGATCGCGTCCCATTCCCCGGCAGATACCCGCTGGTCTTGGCGCCGGTTGTCCGCGGCATCAAGCTCAAAAGGGTGTTGATTGACGGTGGGAGTGGGCTCAACGTCCTCTTCGTGAAGACACTCGATGATATGGGGATCCCGCGGTCCGACCTCAAACGCGGATCGTCGCCTTTTCATGGAGTGATACCCGGAACGTCGGCGATACCACTCGGACAAATCACTCTACCAGTCACGTTCGGCGCAAGGGACAACTACCGGACTGAGAGCCTTAGCTTCGAGGTGGCAGACTTCGCGATAGCGTATCACGCCATCTTGGGGAGACCAGCGCTGGCCAAGTTCATGGCGGTGCCCCACTACGCGTATCTGATGCTGAAAATGTCGGGTCCGAGTGGTATTATCACTCTACGCGGCGATGTTAAGCAGTCTTTCTCTTGCGACAGGGAGAGCTGCGAAATGGTCGAGTCTCTGGAGGCGCTGGCGGGTCGGGAAAGGATTCGTCAAGAGGCGGATTTTGACAAGCCGGAAGGCAGTATCCCTACCCGCAAGCCGCAGAACTCCGGGATCGGCCCCGAGGAAGGCACCAAAAGGATCCTCCTCGACCCGTCCGATCCGGCGCGAGCCGTCTCGATCGGGACAAGGCTCGAGGATGAATAGGAAGACGCGCTCGTCACCTTTTTGCGGGCAAACCAAGACGTCTTTGCCTGGAAGCTGTCCGACATGCCCGGGGTCCCTAGGGAGGTGATCGAGCACGCACTTAATGTAAACCAATCCGCCAGGCCCGTCAAGCAAAGGTTACGACGGTTCGCTCAAGATCGTCGAGAAGCCATCAGAGAGGAGATCACAAAGCTGCTAGCCGCAGGTTTCATCAAAGAAGTGTATCATCCCGACTGGTTGGCAAACCCTGTACTCGTCCAGAAGAAGAATAAAAGCTGGCGCATGTGTGTTGATTACACCGACCTCAACAAGGCTTGTCCGAAAGATCCCTTTGGTCTCCCTCGTATTGATCAGGTGGTAGACTCCTTTGCCGGATCTCGGCTACTCGACTTTACGGACGCCTATTCAGGCTATCATCAAATTCGGCTTCGAGAGGAAGACTGCGAGAAGACTTCGTTTATCACTCCATTCGGAGCATATTGCTATATCACCATGCCGTTCGGGCTCAAGAATGCCGGCGCAACGTACCAGCGCGCCGTGCAGCGGTGTTTTCACCATCAGCTCGGACGCAATGTGGAAGCATATGTGGATGATGTAGTGGTTAACACGTAGACAGAGGACAGCCTCACCTCCGATCTGGCCGAGGCGTTACGCAAGTCCAAGGCGTTCGGATGAGGCTAAACCCTGAGAAGTGCGTTTTCGGAGTTTCTTCCAGGAAACTACTCGGGTTCATCGTCTCCCATCGTGGGATCGAGCCGAACCCGGAGAAAATTGGAGCCATCATGAAAATGGCCCCGCCTACCAGCCAAAAGGAGGTCCAAAAGCTCACCGGATGCATGGTGGCGCTTGGCAGGTTTATCTCACGACTGGGGGTCCGGGGAATGCCTTTCTTCAAGCTCCTTAAGAAGCAAGATCGCTTTGATTGGGCCGGCAGAGGCACAGCGAGGCCTTGAAGAACTCACGGTGTTTCTCTCCACTCCCCCAGTCTTAGTCTCGCCGGCGCCAGGTGAACCTCTTCGGCTCTACATAGCGGCAATATCTCATGTAGTAAGTGCCGCGATAGTCGTGGAGCGGGAGGAATCTGACACCGCTACGGCGTGCAACGCCCGATTTATTTTGTCGGTAATCTGGGCGAATCCAAGACAAGATATCCTCAAATCCAGAAGCTGTTGTACGCCATTTTGATCTCGTCACGGAAGCTGAAGCATTATTTCCAAGGACATTCGATTTCAGTAGTCACTTCTTTCCCCGTGGGAGAGGTCCTCCGTAATCGGGAAGCTACTGGAAGAATTTCAAAGTGGGCAGCCGAGCTTGGAGCTTTCGACATCTCGTTCAAGCCGCGCACCGCCGTCAAGTCCCAGGCTTTGGCTGACTTCACGGCCGAGTGGACCGAATCCCAGACCCCCTGCACGGAAGAAGTGCCAGAATATTGGGTCATGCACTTCGACGGATCTCTCATGCTTGGGGGAGCAGGGGCGGGAATCCTCCTTATCTCGCCTAAGGGCGACAGGCTGAAGTATGTCCTTCGGATTCACTTCCCGGCCTCAAACAATGCCGCGGAGTACGAGGCCCTCATCCATGGGCTTCGTATCGCCACATCACTCGGAATCCGACGGCTGGCGGTTCGAGGCGACTCCCAGTTGGTGGTGAACCAAGTACAGAAGGACTGGTCGTGCGTGGATCAGAATATGGCGGCATACTGCCAGCAAGTCCGAGAATTGGAAGGCAAGTTTGACGGTCTGGAGCTGGTCCATGTCCTCCGCCGCAATAATGAGGCGGCAGACGAGCTGGCTAAGATGGGAGCCACTCGGGCAGATGTCCCAAGTGATATCTTCGTACAGGATCTTCACGAGCCAACCGTTACAAAACGGCAAAAGCCAAGCGAGGGTCCTGGAACCGGGGTCCTGCTCATCGATCCAGACTGGACTACCCCGTACCTTGATTACCTCCTGAAGGACAAACTCCCGGAAGCAACCACTCTGGCAGAGCGCGTCTCCCGACAAGCCAAATCCTACGTGGTGGTGGGCGACGAGCTCTTCCGAAAAAGTGCCTCGGGTGTCCTCAGGCGGTGCATTTTGGGACAAGTGGGAAGAGAGCTGCTCCAAGAAATCCATTCGGGGATGTGTGGCCATCATGCGGCATCAAGCGCCTTGGTTGGGAAAGCCTACCGACAGGGTTTCTTCTGGCCGACGGCGGTAACGGATGCCAAGGAGATAGTTCGAACCTGCGAGGGCTGCCAATTCTATGCAAGACAGACACACTTGCCGGCACAGGAGCTACAGACTATACCCATTTCTTGGCCTTTCGCGATGCTGGGGCTCGACTTAGTGGGCCCGCTCAAGAAGGCTCAAGGCGGTTTCGCTTACCTCTTCGTGGCCATTGACAAGTTCACCAAATGGATCGAAGCCAAGCCAGTCGCCACCATCACTGCAGTTAAGGCCAAGGAATTCTTCCAGGATATTGTGGTCAGATTCGGAGTGCCCAACCGGATCATCACGGACAACGGCACCCAATTTAGGAGTGAAGAATTCCAAGAATGGTGCGAAGGCGTCGGGATCAAGATCTGCTTCGCCTCGGTGGCTCACCCACGAAGCAATGGGCAGGTTGAACGAGCTAACGGTCTGGTCCTCCAAGGTCTCAAGGCCAGGATCTTCGACCGCCTCAAACCGTACGCTGCTCGATGGGTGAAGGAGCTACCGTCGGTACTCTGGGGACTCAGAACCACTCCCAGCCGTGCGACTGGCCAAACCCCCTTTTTCCTGGTCTATGGCACGGAGGCGGTTCTGCCGACCGAGCTGGGATTCGAATCCCCGAGGGTTCGGAACTACAACGAAGCCGAGTCCGAGGGAAGCCGAATGGTGGAGCTTGATCAACTCGAGGAGGCTCGGAACGTTGCCGCCCTCCAGTCGGCTAAGTACCTCCAGGGACTCCGGCGCTACCACTCTCGCAACGTCAGAAGCAGAACCTTTTCAGAAGGAGATCTGGTCCTGAGGAGGAACCAGAAAAGCGAGCACAAGCTCTCTCCAATTTGGGAAGGTCCATACATTGTGCAGAAGACAACCCGGCCGGGTGCTTATCGACTCAGACGAGAAGACGGCGAGGTTATGGCGAATACTTGGAACGCCGAACAGCTCCGTCGCTTCTACACATGAGTTATGTATCCCACTCTTACACATTAAATAAAATAGTGGTCCGTCTTATTTTCTGAAGTTCTGTGTAATGCTAGCCCCGAGTGGTTATTACCCGACTGGTGTAGCGCCTAACCCTGGTCGTGCCGATATAGAATGCACGGAAATAACAAGCCGCGATGGGCACAAAGCCTCGGCGGTTTATACCAGCGCGCACAACGGAACGGGTAGAAAGCACTAACCACTCGGGGACTGCAATTCGCAGCGCCAGAATTTAACCAAGATTTGCCTGATCGCGAATTTCTAACCGTCAAAAGCTCGAGCCCCAGCGCCTCGTTGCTGGCACTGGAGCAACTGACTAGAATGAGTTGATCAGGCGGAACCACTAAATTCGAGTTAAATGTGATAAGCACGAACTGGATAAAATTTCGCATATCATTCCATAATGTTAATAATTTACATTACTGACTTTCTTTTTTCTTTTTCTCGCGCTAAAAAAAAAAGGGGGGGGGAAGACGGCTCCCGCCCCCAATCCTGCTGATGGTGCTGCTGCTGGCCGATGGTGCGATCTTTGCTGGTGCCACTTAACGGACGCAGCGGCTAATCGCGACGCGATCGCCCAGGGCTTCGCGGATCAAGTCCGCAACCACCCGAGTGAAGGCACGAGGCGAAGAAGGGCCTCCGCACGGCGGCGTCACGACGCTCCGCCCAGAACCTCCTTCAAGACGTCCTCCACCTCCGCAAGCGCCCGGCACGGCCTCGATGAGCGGCGACGGCGGCTGCGTCTTTCGCCGCTGCCCTCTCCTCCGCCAACTCCATCGTGGCGAAGTCGAGGTCCAGCCAGAGCTCCGCGTTCTCGGAATCGCTATCCGACATTGGAAGCGGTACTGTAGAAATCTCGAAGAAGAAGAAGTTTGACAAGGGGGCGATCGCTTTACTTGCGGTGACGCCCTATTTATAAGCCACCCCAGCCCCGGAAATCGAAGCGTCTCAAAGGCAATCAAAACGCGCCACCTCACAATCAATGAAGCGCGAAAAACGAAGCGGCAGTGCAAATACCGAAGAAGATCAGCACGTTGAACAAAATCAAGGGGCATTTCTCCAGACACGTGTCACGAGCAGTTCAAGCTCATTCGGCCTTCCCGCTTAATTCGCTCAAATTAAGCGAAAAGCCCGGGGGCTGGAGAGCTAGGAAACGACGCAAGCCTGAGGGGCTAAACCACTCAGCCTGGTGGCCACAACGTAAGTCCCGACGCTCGAGAGCTGCATGCCAGCCTCTCGGAAAAGCGTGTCTGGGGCAAGAAAGCCATGGGCCAAGGCCCTGGCGTTTGGAAGCCATACCAGTCGACTGAAACCCACCCGGAAAGGCGCAACAGGATCCAAAAGGCTACGGGCCTATATTCAGGTCTGAAGACCACTCAGCGGAAGACAATACAGGCAAATTATACTGAAGTAAGAAGACACAATATTTCAAACAAGGAGGGCGAGCACTCGGCATCAAGGCCCACATCGGGTCGAATTCTAGATTCTCCAACAAGGCTGCGATGCACCGGACACCTCTTCGAGGAGCGCGTTGGCCTTGTCTTCATCACAAAGTAAGCCTTCTTTCACAGCTTCGAGGTCAACTCTCGGATAATGAGACTTGACCACCGCCAATGCCTGGTTCGCACTCATCGCTGCGGACTCTTTGGCGTAAGCTCTGATCCTGTCGGCTCCTCCCGTGAGAAGTGGAACAGCATCGTCCCCCTGGCCCGGCGTGACCCCTTCAATACGCAGAAGGTGCAGGACTGGCTCGCAGGCGACGCCAGATTCTGTCCGCCTGTTCGACAAATGACCATCTTCTCCTTGCACTCTGCAACAAAGTCAAACGGCCATCAAGAGCACACCCGACACCAAGTATGTTCAACCCAAGTCAAATAAATTTACCCTTCAGCTCCCGCTGCATCCTTTCCAAGCTGACTCGAGCTTCGAGGTCAGACTTCTCTGAAGCCTCCAGTCGGGCCCTCAGCTCAGCAACGGTCGAGTCGCGCTCTGAAACACGAGTGTCATCATCCTCTCCAACCATCCAAAAAAGACATCCAAACCGAATCCAGGGGAGAATCTCACCTTCGAGCATATGCTCAAGCTTCGTCTTCTCCTCCCGGATCGTCATACACTCGCCCTGAAGCCTGTGGACTTCTTTCCATCTGTCTGCGCTGATCTCGTTGAGCTTGTCCTGGTACTGCTTCTGCTCCTTGAGCTTCGGGAGCACCTTCTGGAAAAACCGCGATCTTTGCTCCGAGCGCTCCCCCATGTCCTAAGTAGCAGGGCAGAATCTCAGGGAGAAGTCAGCAGGCAACAGATTAAAGACAAGAAACTCACCCTGACGAGCGTGCTACACCTGACGGTGAGCTCATAAAGCTCCGTCCGAGCCGCTCTTTCCATCTCGTCGTCCTCTTCCATTCCTTTCCAGTCGGAACCCCCTTCCCACCATACGGTCCGGTTCGGGGGCTTCGGCAGAGGACCGAGCGGCGGTGGCTCTCGAGGCACTTCCTCCACGCCAGGAGACGGTGCCGGGTCGATCTCGTCGACGGACGGACCATCCGATGGTTCGACCGTTGGCCCGCCGGCGCCCGGTGGCGACGCCCCGGCAGTCGGCGGCAACGGCGACCTAGCCTCCGCCTGGGGCTCCTTTTCAGGAGACCCCTCCACAGGGACGTCCATAGCAGGAGTCCTGAATCAGCAAAAAGGGAAGACACCTCAGCACAGGCAGTAACAAAAAGACAAGGATCGCCCAAAAGAATACCTTTTGGACTTCTTGAATTTCATCCCAGGCCTCATCCGAGACCCAGCACCACTCGGAGGGAAGTTAGCTCCCGCAGCCGGGGCTGCCCCTGGGACAGAAGGCTGTGGCCCCGCGCTTTGCGATCCGGGTGCACCGGAGGTCGAAGGCCCGGCTGACGAAAGACCAGCGACCTCCTCCGCCGACTCCCGGCGCAGCTCGTCGACCGAGGTGGCAGGCACTCGCTTCGCCTGAGCGTGTTTCAGCCGAGAGAGGCCGACAACCGGAGCGTCAGAAAGGAAGGACGCGCGATCCTGAAAAAAGGAACCATCGCACCCTGTTTGAGTCACACATCAGTCAAAGAAATCATGGAACAGCCTTTCGAGAGAACGGTGCACTCCACAGGAGGAGGCCTTGTCGTCGAAAATTTATGAGGGCAGCCCTGTTGGTGATTATTGTGCCAGGCACGAAGAGATCAACTAACCGTGCGGCAGCGCCTCCATCGACAAATCCACATCCGTCTCGCGTGGGGTCCAGAGGCCCGTTGTATTGGAACCCCAAATGGACTCTCTCCTTCAAGGGCTGCACTCGGCGCTTCACAAAGCTGATCGCGATCCCGGGACCCGTCGACCCTCGGTTTTTCAGATCGTCAATCAATGCCGGCTCGAGGATTTGCGCCAAACCTCCTCTCCTCGTCTGGCCGTCGCTCCAGCATCGGGAAGCTTTAGGAGCACTACCGCAAAGGGGCGAGGAAAGGATCAACGTTGGCACAATAGAACCACTCCCGCCTCCAACCTTTGAGGAGGTCTTGAGAGGAACGACAAAATCAGCTTCTTGAGCCCTCCCGCCGAGCCGGCGCCCCAACGACGTTGGGAGCGGCCCGGTCGGATGAGGCTTCAGCCGGAAGAAGGAGCGGAACAAATCCAAATGAGGACGTATCCCAAGATACGCCTCAGAGCCGGACGAAGATGGCAATGTGAAGAATCGAGTTGGGGTTCAAATTGATCAACTCGATTTCGTAGAAGTGGAGGAGCCCGGAAGAAGGCGCTCCCGAGGCAGCTAAGTCCCCGCCAGAAGAAGGACTCAAACACCACAATCTCATTCTCTAGAGGTGTGGGGTAAGGGTCACTGCGGCGGGGCAGGCGGAGATCAACTCGGCGGAGGGAGGGGCCGGCGGCGACCATCCCCTCCAGGCGGGACGTCATCGTGATGGAAGTCTCCCACCTGCCGTCGCAGGAGTCGGCGCTACCTTCCGATGACGAGGAAGAAGACATTGCGAAGAAGAAGACACAGTGAGAAGAACTGGCAAGCCAAGGGCGTGAAACCGTAAACCCTAAATCGCCAAAGGAGGTTTGAAGGTTTCGCGTAGTGGTGGGGAAGGTGCAAGGAGGTCGTTGCTCCAACAAGGGTCCTTCCGACTTATAAGAAATGGGCCCCAATTTCCACCTTACGATGGGAAGAAAGCGAGGCCCTCTGTTCAGTGCAGGCGGATCCGAGGCACGCCCCATGATGGGCCAATAGGCGTGTCGCGCAAAGCGCGACCAGGTGTCAAACCTGGTCCAAAGTTTGGGATAAAGTCGCCCCACGACGGGCTGAGCAGCCCGGCCGCCACGGAAGCTTGGGGCTGGGCACTTTCCGAACATCCTCCGACGGCACACCCCATAATTTGGGGTCAATTGCTGGTCATTTGTCTCACAATGCGATTGGGTGTCGCGGGAGGATCTACAACCAACACGGTCTTGAGAATGCGCCCCATGAGGGTCTAAAGCAGTGCGCCGTAAACGGGCACAAGCATTAC
This sequence comes from Rhipidocladum racemiflorum, assembly GCA_036346355.1. NCBI lineage: Eukaryota > Viridiplantae > Streptophyta > Magnoliopsida > Poales > Poaceae > Rhipidocladum > Rhipidocladum racemiflorum. The sequence goes on from CM070582.1 coordinate 21,470,894, forward strand.
TCTGTATGACCAAGGTATGCCCCATGAGGGTCAGCCGAGCGACGAGCCGGCTGTCACAAGATCAGCAAGCGCTGGTACCGCCCGCCCCGAGCCAAAGACCAAGGTATGCCCCATGAGGGTCAGCCGAGCGACAAGCGGCTGTCACAAGACCGTAAACGGGCGCGGGTACCACTCGACCCACGAGCCAAAAGACAAGGTATGCCCCATGAGGGTCACCAGCGACAAGCGGTTGCAGCGCCGTAAAGCGGCGCGGTACCACTCGACCACGAGCCAAAGACAAGGTATGCCCCATGAGGGTCGGTAGAAGCGACAAGCCGGCTTGCAGCGCCGTAAGCGCGCGGGTACCACTCGACCCACGAGCCAAAAGACCAAGGTATGCCCCATGAGGGTCACCGAAGCGACAAGCCGGTTGCCGCGCACCGTAAACGGGCGCGGGTACCACTCGGACACGAGCTAACCAACCACGGTGGCTTCATACTACAAGTTCTTTATGATCTCTCTCCCGCATAATCCTCATGACAGGGTAAGGGACGGAAAGTCGATCCTAAAGCACTTTGGGGCTGCTGTGGGATGTCAGAGACAGGGGTCCCGCAAGAGGGGCCTACACTGGCCAGGCACGGCAGCGGAATAGAAAGCCCAAAGCCCAGAAGCACCACGACGGGCCCAGAGGAGACCTTCGACTTGCTCCCCAAGACAACTCCTGATCCTTCAAGGAAGCTTCGCGCCCCGCCCCAACAACCCGCCAGGAACGAAGCATGCGATCGACCTTTGCGAGCTGCGGACGCTGGAAACTGACAAGGCGGCAGGCGTGGGTCGGAGAAAGCATAACCACCCCTCCAGGACGTAGAGCGTGAAGGCGGATAAGGACAAGGGACATGTCGTCCAGGCCACCATGTTCAGGGCCCGGTGGCGCCCATCTATCATGTATTCTCCCCCCAGTATATAAGGGGAGGAGGGAGAAACAAGAAAAGGGGGACGCATACACACAGACACACACAATATATCCAAGAACACAGGACTAGGGTATTATCTCCTCCGAGAGAGCCCGAACCTGTCTAAAACAGATTGCCCCCGCATCCTGTGTTACCATCAAGCTCAGATCCCGCACAAATCCCCTAGAATCACAAATCTTATTGCCGGCGAAACAGATCGTCGACAATACCATTCCAAAACAGGTTCAATATATCATTAAGTCAATATTAACATTTGATTGTACAAAATCATGTCATGTGCACGTAGCAGGTCTAAGCAATATACTACAACGATCTAAATACCCAATGTTGGCAATTTAATAATGTCCAACTAATATCCACAACTAGGGTGACAAGGGTTCATGGCACATAATTTAATAGTCAAGGTGTCATACTGCAAATTGGCATTTATCTAATTCCCGAATATAATTAAAACAATTGCTAATTAATTTAGCATGCAATAACTTAAATTAAATTAATTTCAAAAAATGGGATCAACATGGTCAATGCATAACTTTCCTGGCCCTTGCAAACTTTTCTGTCCTTTACTCTTTATCCTTGATCCTTGGTCCTCGATCTTCAACTTCCACTTTCTCGATCCTCAGCTCGCTCGAACGACTTCCGAACGACACGTCTAACGATAAAGAAACACAAATACAACAAAACTCAAAATACAATTCAAATAAACTCCAAATTAAGAACAAATAGCATTGGGCGCAACGGCTTGGAAGGATTTGGGAACTGAACGGATTAGATCGAAGAGTTGACAAAAGAAAACGGGCTTTCGGGAAAACACCGAAGAGGGAAAGACTAATAACTGGGAAAGAAAGAATAATATTCCGAAGAATATTTCCTCTGAAGTTATTACCTTGATTGAACAGATAGCGACATATGGGCTCTCGATCTATAGATCGGGTCCATAAAGATATGTTAGTTCACAGTGAACTAAACTGATTCTCGAAGTTGACTTTTGTTGACCGAACGGACACAGTCAAACAAAAGAGAGACGGATAGATTAGATCGGGCACAAGGGTATGACAGATGGCCAATGGTCTATCGACCAAGTCCAAGAAGGAATTCTCGATTAATGGCAGATTAGGTTTTCAGGGATAAGACAAGACAAGTGTCTTACCACGATTGAAACAACGAAAAAGATTGTAAAGATAACAACGCGGCTCACGATAAACTTAGTTCATCGAACCGGTCTTAGGTTAGGGTTTTGATTAGGCTTTGAAGATGATATGACGATGAGGCTAAGCTCACATCATGATGATAGAATAGATGAGGACATCGCACTAGGGCTATTGCACTAATGCATGCATGCGATGACAACAAAGCGATGAGAGCTAATCGTTAACGATGAAACGTTAACGATGGAATGCTAACGGCGAAACGTTAACGGTGGAACTTTAACGATGGAGTGTTAACGGTGGGACGTTAACGGCAAAACGTTAACGGAGGAACGTTAACGACGGAACGTTAACGACAGAGCGTTAACGGAGGAACGTTAACGACGAAACGTTAACGGAGGAACGTTAACGACGAAACGTTAACAACGGAGCGTTGACGGTGGAACGTTAACGATGGAGCGTTAACGGTGGAACGTTAACGGCAAAACGTTAACGGAGGAACATTAACGGCGAAACGTTAACGGCGGAGCGTTAACGGCGAAACATTGACGAAACGTTAATGGGGAAACGTTAACGGCAAAACGTTAACGGTGGAACGTTAACGACGGAACGTTAACGGCGAAGCGTTAACGGAGGAACGTTAACGGCGGACGTTAACGACGAACGTTAACGACGGAGGTCAAACAATGACAGGAGACTTCATGAAGCGAAGTAGCGACCGCCGGTGCAACGACATGGCTGCGGTAGAACGCTACCAAAGACGGTTAACCGGTGCGCGAACCGGCAGCAACGGGCTAGGCCGAAAACGGCGTTTTTAGGCCGGAATCGGGCTTCTCGGCAAACGGAGACCGCTTGGACCCTAAAGATGGACCAAAACAGTACAAGATGATCCACCGGACGCGACAACATGGCCGGAGCGAACCAAAATAGACGGCGTCAAAAGGCGACGCGCGGCGACGGCGAAACCGCGGCCTAAATATATAAAAAAACATTCCGGAGGATGGGATGGCAAAGGGAGAATGTCTACTGCGTAGAACGCGGCGAGACGAGTTCAACGGTATAGGCGGATTTTGCGGCGTCCTTCCGGATTAATCACAAACTGCCGATTAACGGATTTCGGATCAAAACTTTGGACAGCCATAACTTCTAGAATAATGATCGAAACTTAACGAAATTTGACCAAGAACTAGATGGGACCAAGAGGCACACCGTGACGCAGGTGGCTCAAATAAATACCTTCTGGAACAGCGGGGAACGCGCGAGGAAGTTTGCCGCTGTTTGGAACGCAGTCTAAACGGAGAGATTATTTTTCTGCGCCAAATCCAGAGGGAAAAACCTTGAGGAAAGATGTGCATCCTGTAGACGACATCCCCAGGAGTCTACACAAAAAATTTCACCGTCAAACTCGAAAAATTGAGGGAGTTATGGCCTCGGCAAGATTCGAGATTGAAACGGCCGTAACTTTTGATCCCTTGGGCCAAATTGGCTGAATTTTGGACAGAAAGCAGATGGTGCCTTGTGGAACACCATGGCGAAGACGGATCTCGAAAAGAGTCTACGAGCTGCCCGAGACACGGCTCCAAAGTTTGGCCGGCGTTGGGCGACGTTCGTGGCGACATTGGATGGTTTCGGAGTTTTGGAGAAGATCCATGGAGGTGGCACTTCATGGGAGAGGCCATGGGAGACCTACTAAGGCTGGGGTGGCGGCTAGGTCAAGAAAAATCAAGAAAGCACGAAAAACGTGTCTTGTGGGCATTTTATCGAGCACACTCCGTGCATGGCTCGGATTAGGATTGATCTGGCCAATTTCTGGCCGTTGGATCTGCGATCGGCGGCTGCAAGCGGGCAGGTGACGTGGCCCATCGGGGCTTCTCGCGCGCGGGCGCGTGGGGGCGAGCAGGCTGGTGCTGGCGCGGGGCCCAGCGGGAGGGCAGGCGCGCGTGCGGCTTGGGCCGGCCGGGCGTGGCCCATGCGCGGCGATGGCGTGGCCCATCGCGACGCGTGGCAGGAGGCGGCCCAGCGGCCTGGCGCGAGGGGGATGGAGGCTGGGCGGGGTGGGCTGCGGGAGGAGAGAGAGAGGATTGAGCCCAAAGCCAAATCCGGATTTTCCAGCATTTTTCGAATAAAACAATTCAATAAAATCAATTAAATCAAAAAGAGGCACTAAAAATACCAGAAAAATTCTAGAAAATATTTTGAGACATTTTGAACTCAAATAAAATATTTCCAACAAAACTTTATACAAACTTTTCCAAATAATTAATTAATTTCAACAAAAAGGCTTAAAACAAATCGATTCCGAATAAATCCAATAAATAGCAAACGAGCTCCGAAAAATCTCAAAAATTACAGGAAAATTTCTTGAAGCACAAGGAATCCAAATAAAATTAAAGAAATTTTATTTGAGGTTTAGAATAATCAAATTAAATTGTTTTAGCTTTTAGAAAATTCAAACCAAGCTTTATAAACGCGAGAAAATCGACGGAAATTTTTGGGAAGCTAAACAAAACCAAAAATTTTTGAAAACCCAAATTTTGGGATGTTAGAACAAGTCTGGACATTTCCCTTTCCATATCTCATATGGTGTCTTATCAACGGATTTAGATGGAACCCTATTCAGTGTGAATGCAGCTGTTTCTAGAGCGTGTCCCCAAAATGACAATGGAAGATCAACTTGACTCATCATAGACCGTACCATGTCCAACAAAGTCCGGTTCCTCCGTTCGGATACCCCATTCCACTGAGGTGTCCCAGGCGGAGTCAATTGTGGAACAATTACACAACTCTTTAGATGATCATTAAACTCTTGGCTCAAATATTCACCTCCACGGTCAGACCGTAGAAATTTAATTTTCTTGCCCAAATGAGTTTCTACTTCATTCTGAAACTCTTTGAACTTTTCAAAAGATTCAGACTTATGCCTCATTAGATAGATATAGCCATATCTACTAAAGTCATCGGTGAAAGTGATGAAGTACTGATAACCACCTCTGGCCATTGAGCTCATTGGTCCACATACATCAGTATGTACAAGAGCCAACAACTCGTACATTCTCTCACTTGTGCCAGTGAAAGGTGCCTTTGTCATCTTGCCAAGTAAACAAGACTCGCATGTTTCAAAAGACTCCAAATCTAATGTACCAAGAAGACCATCTTTATGGAGCTTCTCCATGCGTCTTTTATTTATATGGCCCAAGCGACAATGCCATAAATAAGTGGAATTAGTATCATTTGTTTTGAGTTTTTTAACATTAACATTATTTATAGAAGCATTACCAAGATCTAGCACATGCAGTCCATTCACCAATGGACAGTTACCATAGAGCAAGCCTTTGAAATAAATAGAACAATTTCTTTTCTTTATTACAAAATCATAACCATCTTCCTCTAAACAAGAAGAAGAGATAATGTTCTTACTCAAGGCAGGAATGTAACAACAATTATTCAATTCCATGACTAAACCAGAAGGTAACGATAACGGATAGACGCCGACGGCCTTTGCAGCAACAATTGCTCCATTGCCGACGCGAATTTCCAATTCGCCAATCTTGCAATCTCTAGTCCTTCTTAACCCCTGCAACGATTTGCTAATATGAATCATTGATCCGGTATCAAATACCCAAGACTCGATAGGACAAGTTGCAAGATTAACTTCTATAACATTAATACCTGAAGTAGAAGGAACCTTTCCTTTCTTTTTGTCGTCCAGGTACTTTGGACAGTTTCTCTTCCAGTGCCCACTACCCTTGCAGTAGTGACATTTATCAGAAGCATTAGGGCCAACCTTTGGCCTTTCTTTAGGCTTTGGTTTTGGGTATTGGATCTTATCCTCACCATTACTTGTAGCCTTGCGCTTCCTTTTCTTATCCTTTTTGAATCATCATCACATGTAGTTCGGTCAGATTCTTCTCCAGGCTGTTCATATGAAAATTCAAAATGAACGGCTCAAAGCTCGCAGGGAGCGACTAGAGAATCACATATGTGGCCAACTCATTCTGCAACGGAAAGCCGAGCTTCTCCAGGCTCTCAATGTAACCAATCAGCTTGATTACATGAGGGCTAACAGGAGCACCCTCAGCCAGCTTGCACGCAAACAATGCTTTAGATATCGAATATCTTTCAGCCCTTGCTTGGTTCTCAAACATGCCCTTGAGACCTACAATCATAGTGTAGGCATCGGCTTGCTCATATTGCTTTTGGAGCTCAGAGTTCATTGTGGCAAGCATGAGACAACTGACGTCTAGGGCGTCGTTAGTGTGCTTCTGATAAGCACGCTTATCAGCAGCGGATGCATTTTCAGGCAATTCATCAGGATATGGATCGTCTAGAACATATTCCTTCTTTTCAGCCTTGAGAACAATTCTCAAGTTACGATACCAATTCATAAAATTCGTCCCAGAGAGTTTTTCCCTCTCCAGAATCGACTGCAAGTTAAAACCAGTGTTTGCATTGACAGCGTTTGGTGCCATCTACAACATAAATAAGCAAAGTTTCAGCACTATGTTTATGTTAATCTCTTATTAAACAATTTCAATAAAAGATGCTTCCATTAAGATCACTTTCCCTCTGGTAATCTCCATGGAACAAGATCCATGGTCACTGCGGTTCGGGTAAGGATTTGTCAATACCACTTGAACCCGTGACATAGGTAGGCAACATCTTGCCAATCACATCATATGTGACTCTTGCTTGTTGGGGTGGCATCATATGCCCCGGCGCCCAACACTGATGCCCCGAAGTCCCAAATCCTATTTGGATGACTTCGTTAAGCAAACCAATACTATGCTTGTGAGTGCACGGGCTAGGCTACACTCACTCTATTGTACAAGTAAGAGGGTGGTGTTCCTGACTTGTCAAGATCTTATCCACCAACGTACAAGACAATAGACGCAGCTATTGAAAAAGGGCATCTTACTCTTAATTTTTCGAGGGAAACTATTCAATCAGGTTAACATATTCACCACATATGACGTGAAATAATAGCAATGCAAGGTAAATCATCACAGGCAATCGGATAGACTGTGAACTAGTGTGGCCCATGACGTGGTGATCTCCATCCTCCACGACTATCCTTGCACAGCTGGGCCATCTGGATTGAAGCCTCCAAGAACATGTACTAAACTACTACATCTAGCAGCTAGTAGCAAAATTACATGAGGATTCAAGGCATCACATACCGGCACGCAGGCCGTTATACAATAATAGGACAGCCCACATCTGCAATTAACCATGACACGCAGGCCATGAAATTACAATCATGCATCACATACATAAAGGGTCCATACTGTTCACAACATACCCTGCAAAAACAAGTTAGGCGCTGGATCGAATCTAGTGCGCGGGAAGTGAACAAATTTTAATTTATGGGTGCTATGCTGACTATCACAGCGGTCCCGCTAGCCGGTTAGCGGGCGGGGTTCGAAAGGGGCAGCGCCCATAGAAAATTTTCGGGGTACATAGATCGTATCTATGAAAAACGCTATGGAAATTCAATCGGATTGATCTCATCAAGCCGATTCCGAGCCATCAGAATGCCTCAGTTTCCATAGGATCGATCTTCATCGATCCATCGCGCGAGGTCCCCTTGAGAGGGCGGCGACCACACCGATCTCGATCTGTTGGCTCGATCTGTTCGGCGCATGCTACTACCCCGATGGTGTTACCAGCGGGTAGGGGTAATGCATGGCACGAATCTGAAATGAGCACGAACTAATCTTTTTGATCGTGTAGAGCCATCAACTCATACCCCATACTTCCCCGATACCGATTGATCTAATCAACCCGTGATAAACACAACAGCACATCGACATGTGTGAATGATCCAGATCCAAAACTACACATGATCGGCTCTGATACCACTGTTGGGTGATTGGTAGAATACGCGAGCATAAAATCAAAATTTCTACCGTGAACACCCAAGATCACATGCAAGTAAAGTACCACAGATCGTTACCCTTGACGCGCAGATGCAGCGGAAGCAGATTCACGCGCGTTGAGGAAGTAGTCGATCACCTCCCGATCAGCACCGAGTGGTTGCCGATCTCGTTCGAGTGGTCGCCGATCTCGTCCGAGTGGTCGGCGATCCCCGCCGAGTGGTCACCGACCTCGTCCGAGTGGTCGCTGATCCCCGCCGAGTGGTCGCCGACCTCGTCCGAGTGGTCACCGACTTGCGCAGGGTCGATGGTCGAAGGTCGCCGACCAGCGCGTCCGCGAGCGGCAGCGCCTCTACCGGTATCCACACGTACCGAGCAGGAACGCCGTGCGGGGTGTGCTAGCACCTCGCCACACAGCTAGGGTTTCTGGGGAGCAGGAGGGACGCAAGGCGGCTGAACGTGGTGAGGGTTCTAATCCATCATCATGCACTGTCCCTGGCCTCTCCTTTTATAGACACACTAGTGGGCCGAAGCCCGCTAGGTTTCCACCTCCAACACGGATCCTATCCACGCACAAACCTGTTAAACTATTCCAACTCATTAAGTGTGTGACCCGTTAGGTTCAGTGCAAGTCGGACATGAATTCGGAAACCCGTTTCCAATTCATTGATCAACAGCGGCACCTAGCAGTACGTATTGACCCCCGAATGCACAGAATCAATATTCGGCTGAACCTTGATACACTCACATACCGATCCTTTTGCCTCACGATACCAGTCAAGCTCAAGGCGAGATGCGCGCCACCCTTGTTGATAGCTCGACCACTTCACTCGACAGTGTGATGGATACAAACCATGACTAACTCCTTAGTCATATTAGCACGGCCGTGCGCTTTCCCTATCCATCCACACGAGGGGCCCAGAGATATCTCTCCCGTTATCTAGGAGGGGCAAATCCCATCTAGACCATCACACCCTTGGCGATGTATGTCGGGACCCGAATCTGCAAATCCGGACCCTCTGTGTATTCAGCACTAGTCCAGGAACGCGCTAGTGCACACAGTCTCAACATTGGTAAATATCACAATCATACCAAACGATACTAATAAAGTACTTTAAATAGTTAACCAAACTGGTTGCTCGACCTTAGGGTCAAGTTACAAATATACGCCACGTAGGGCAATTAATAAGAAAGAAATAACTGCAGCGGAAGAATAAGATAACATCGTGGCGCCATCCAGTATACCACAGGCAACTGACTGGGCTCGCTCCCTAGTTTGACGGTTCTTTTGGAAGTTCCTCCTCCAAAGCTGGTGTAGACTCCTCTTCAACTGGTGTTGTTTTGTGGCAAGGGTGAGTACTTGGTACTCAGCAAGTCATGCACAGAATGCAGGCTAATATACTACATGCATGGCTTGATACAAGGAATAGCTCAGGTTTATTTGCAGTAAACAGCATTTGACAAGTATCATAAGTAGATTCGAAAGCAATAGAAACAAGTATAAGATCAATAACTTTTCCAGGAGTTTAATATGCATCTTTCCCATTCCTAATCCACATTTCCATTAACGTCATTCTTAAACCAAACCCAACCTTTCAAGACCAAGTTATTTTCAAGAAAGTCTAATCCTTGACTGTAATTCCCGAGCGATGTCCAATACCGCGGACACGGCTATTCGAATAGATTATACACTCTGCAGAGGTTATGCACTTTACCCACAAGATACAGTCAAACACCACAAAGGCGAGTTCCCGTAACAAAGTCTTTCGGAAACTTCTAACAGTACAAGTGGTCCTCCCCGGTGTTGCACACTAACCCTTCCCTTAGCGAAGGCGAAGTTTAGGTCAATCCATTAGATGGGTACCTGGCCGCAGCCCCGGTACGCTCCCCCGTACAACATACACAAAGGGTGTACTTGACACCCAGAGGTCCCACAGGTACGTTATTAGCAACTTAATCAACTAGGTCTGTCCCATTGCATACAAGTGGTTGCACGCTTGACTCAGTTCAAAGGCTTGCAAGGTTAAGTCCTTAGGGTGACAAGGGCAAGACTACCCGAAGAACCAAACCAACATTCCCGGTGTCACAACTGGCCCACCTGATCATTCTTGCCACATGCCCCGGTCAAAAGCTATTTATCAAACCCCAGTTGATTACCATGCACCATGTGCCATCAACATCACAACACATGATACCTTTCCAAAACAGGTTCAATATATCATTAAGTCAATATTAACATTTGATTGTCCAAAATCATGTCACGTGGCAAGGCTAAGCATACTACATCGGTCTAACTACCCATGTTGGCAATTAATAATGTCCAACTAGTAATTCACAACTAGGGTGACAAGGGTCATGGCACATATTTAATTAATCAAGGTGTCATACAGCAAATTGGCACTTATCTAATTCCCCGGAATTAAACAAAGTATTTTCTATTTGAACTAGCATGCAATACATTAAATCAAAATAGGTTTCAAAGTGGGATCAACATGGTCAAAGCATAACTTGCCTTCAAAAAGTACTTGCTCTTGGTCCTGAGCTGGCTCCTAGGTCAACACTTCACCTTCGAAGCCTTCGGGCATTTCAACGTCTACTCGTAAAGCGTGCAAATAGCAAATAAATAAATAAACAACAGACAAAAAGTGGCCAAACATCCAAATAAAGTTCATAAACAGATAGAGCACAATTTTATGAATTTTTAGAAACTGGAAACGTCAAATTCAGAGTTTAAACGCAAAAGTTACAAGCATTTAAAGTTTAAATAATCAATTAAATAATATTACAGAGGAAACTTTAGTCCAAAAATTAAATAAAATTCATCATTAGGTAGATCTCAATTTTATACAAATTTAGAAATTTGAATCACTCAAATCGGAGTTAAAATGCAAAAGTTATAAGCGTTTGAAGTTTGAATCTAAATTTGAATCAATATTTCGAATTAATAAATCATTTTCTTTTTCGGAAAAACCTTTTATTGCGTCAGCATGACACGTGGACCAATCGGGTGACGACACGTGGCCTCGGGTCCACGGACCCGGCGCACGGCCTCGGCTTGGTCCACCGTGGACTCGGTCCACGGCTCACGTGTCCCACTGACAGGTGGGCCCCTCGGATGACGTCAGCGGTGACGTCATCACGCACGGCTGAGGACGGCTGACAGTTGGGCCCTACCGTGACATCAGCGGTGACGTCATGGTGCGATTGGTCGGGCCGGCCGACGGCCGGGCCCCATCGACACGCGCCGTCGCGTCGAGACACGCGCCATCGCCACGGCGCTGACCGCGACGGTCGGCCTCCCGGCCATGTGGCGCAATCTCAGCCGTTGATTTGAAAATCAACAACCCAGATTAGACCTGGCTTTCACGCGTTTGGGTTAACGCGTTTGATCTGGACCGTTGGATCTAGATCCAACGGTTAGGATTGGACCTGGGGTTTTTGGATTGGAATCTCACCGGCGGTGACGTGGCAAGATCTGGGCCGTTGGATCCGGATCGGACGGCTGAGGGAGTTCGCGAGGCGGCGATGGCTTGCGGCGGCGCTGTCTTACCGGAGATGAAGACGGCGACCACGGCAACGGCGCTGCGGGCGTGCTCCGGCGAAGTTAGGGGTTCTCACCGACGCGGCTTGACTCCGCGGTTCCGGAACTGGGCTCAACGGCGGTGGAGGACGGCGGACGGCGGCGGAAACAGCAATTAACCACGGCGGAGCGCTACGGCAACTACGGCGAGCGATTGCGGCTAGACAGCGGCGGCTCAGGCGGCGTGAGCTAGGGCTACGGGTGCGCACGGAAGTCGGCGTCACGGCAGGGTAGCGGCGCATTAAATAGGGCCCTCGGCGTCCGTGAAACACGCGAAAACCGAGGCCCACTCCGTTGCGGCGACACGGAGAAGGCGACGTGGCACGCGCTCAGCCGTTGGATCAAGATCCAATGGTGCGCGGGTTTGGGCTCGGGTCTGGCTCGGGCGAGCTGGCTGGCTCGGTTGGACTCGGGCTCGGTGACGTGGCTCAATCGTGGCCGTTCGATCTTGATCGGACGGTCACGCGGTTAGGGTTTGGTTGGGTTCGAGTCGGACTCGAACTCGAGTTTGACTCGGGCTCGGTCGGATGAACAGTAAAACCAACTCGATTTTCCAGCGATTAATTAAATCAATTAATTCCCAAAAATTCATTTAATTCATTAAAAATAGCAAAAGACTCAGAAAAATTCCAGAAAAATTCTAGAAAATATTTTAGGGCATTTTGGACTCAAATAAAATATTTCCAACAAAATTTTATTTGCAAAGTTAAATTCTTTAACTATTTCAAAATGGAATAAATTCAAATAAATTCCAAATAAATTCCAGAAAATTCCAAAAATTCACCAAAGTGCCAAATCACACAAGGTTTTAAGAAAAGCAAAATTTTTGGGTGTTACAATGTATCGTGGCATACCTAGTATTCATCTTTATGACTACCCTGTTACGGTATAGCGTTTGATGATACCAAAGCATACAAGTCTACATGCTAGGCATCCATGACGATCTCAGGTCTAAGGACCATATAGGCGTACCACTCGAGACTATACGCTGATGGCGCTATGATAGATAACAACTCATAGCGTCTCGGAGTGGGTCTTGTCCGACTACCCATGTTCTCCAACATGTGTCCACATTTATTGGTTCGATATCTCCATATCTAAGGTATGTGAAACATTACCATCAACCAGTAAATGTGCTGATCAAATCATCATCGCTCCTCGTAATGATATGGATCAGGGACCCGTTTAGAATAATGTCACTTTGACAATGTGTTTCACAATAAGATCGTATCCAATGAATAAAGTCGTGACATATATTAAGGGAACCGATAAACAAAGTTATCATAATTACATGAACAAAGATGTATTACAATCATCACAATGATTGATCTAGGGCATACTCCATTCAGATACATAGAGTCACGGGCCAAGTGCTGTGACTGCTGCTCTTCTTGCCATACGGGTTCATCCCATCTGTACTCAACCCAAACCTTATGTTCCTTGGATCCTCAGCATAGTCCGGGTATGTTCTATTGACTTTCCTCCACTAGGAGCCATCAGCAGGGTGTCTTAGCCTTCCGTCCTCCTTACGGTCTTCTTTGTGCTAGCGCATCATCTAGGCATGCGCTTTGTTCACAAATAAATGCTTCAACCGGGGTATTATAGGGAAATACCACACCACTTTAGCAGGGGGCCTCTTCTTCTTACGCTGCCCCTCTACCTCACCTGGGTCTTCACGCCTGGTCTTATACCGCGAAGTTTTGCACACCGCACAAGCATCCAAATCCTCGTACTCATTGCGATAAAGGATACAATCGTTACAACATGCATGTATCTTCTGTACCTCCAACCCCAAAGGGCAGACAACTTGTTTGGCATTGTATGTAGTTTCGGGTAGTGTGTTCCCCTCTGGAAGTATCTTCTTGATGAGGCATAACAACTCGTCGAATCCCTTATCAGACAATCCATTGGTCGCCTTCCATTGCATCAGTTCTAGTGTAGTACGCAACTTTTTATGGCCCTGTTGGCAGTTTGGGTACAACAGTGCTCTGTGGTCCTCCCATAAGCGCTGAAACTTTTTGTAATGTCTTTCATCGATGTATTCTCCCTCTCCATCAAGCAGCATCTGGTCTATGTCATCATTGCCAAACTCCCCAAATGTATCTTCGCAAGAGCCGGGTTGGCCGGCGTCTAAGATATTGTTCACCACTTCTTGTTCACCATCTTCTTGTATAATCTTTTCTTCACCGTGCTTGGTCCAACAGGTATAGTTTGTCATGAAACCTCTTGTGAGTAAATGGAAGTGAGGGTGGCTAGAGTTTGGCCACTCCTTCTCATTCTTGCAGTCTATGCATGGACAACATATGTAGCCTGACGTCGTGTATGCATCGGCCGCACGAAGAAAATCTTGCAAACCCTGCAAGAACTCCGAGGAATGTTGGTCCATGTACATCCATCGCCGGTCCATCTACATTATATTACATCAAGGTAACTTTAAGCTCATTTTCCGATAATGAATTGTTCAACATTTCCCAAAATCCAAATCAAGACAACTATATTTTTAAAATGATTTTATTTCATAAAATACATTAAAGGCACTATATTTCATTACATATTTTTCCATAAAATGATTAGTTGCTCCGGTATTCATACTCGACAAGTTTTTGCAACCTACTAAAATAATTAGCCAATGAAAATCTAGATTCAAAATTCTTCATTAATCGATGGAACCAAAACCTAAATATTAATGCAAGCAAAATTTCACGACAGCTTTGCTCAAATTTTTAAAAAAAATTTTGAAAACTTTTTCACAATTTTTTTAAAACTTTTCTCAAATCTTGAACTCATTTTATATTTTATGTAAAGTCATTTATATTTTTGATATTGTTTTAATTCGCAAATGAATTTAAAATTCTTCTTTTTTCCACATAACTATTGCCATTTGAAGATCCTAAACTCCATGATTTTCATGAACCATTCTTAATTTCCCCAACTATATATGCACCATCCTACATCGAACGATGGAACTAAAACGTAAATTTGAGCTAGATCCACACCTTAAATGCGAGCTATATTATAATCCAAGCAAATTTAAGCTTAGTTACCTTGGTTGCGAGTAAATGTTTGCATCCTACTTGAAAAGATCGAGCTAGAACTTTACATTTGTAATCTTTCATCGATTAATAGAAAAGATAAAATTTTCTTTATAATTCAAGCAAAGAAGGGGCACCATTTAACACCAAATGTAGTGAGGAATGATGTTACTAACCTTAGTTACCTTGGTTGCGAGTGAAATGACCAAAAATTTAAAATTTGGGCAGCACATCCCCTTCCTTGGAGATCTTGCCCGAACTCCTGTTCTTCTCGCTGGTTGATCAAATGATCTTGGTCTAGCAGAGAGTGGGAGGAGGAAAAAGTTTAAATTGCGACATAGTACTGTAACATCCTCTTTTTGGTTTTCTGGAGAAAAACCTAATTTAAATAAAGTAAATTCAAAATTTGGAGTTTGTTTGGTGTTTAAGATAACCTGGCATCCTTTCCCCTTCGAAATCGGGAATAAATTCCCTCCCGGGCGAAAAATCGGATTTTCGATCACTGCAGAAAATTCACCCGAATCCAAAAGTACTCCAAAAATCTCCAAACCACTTCTAAAATGCTCCAAATATTCCGAAATGATTTTAGGAATCATTCCCCGGATTTTTGGACATCCGTTCCTATTTTATCTCGCGCGGCTTTTGTTTAATGCCTGCAATCCGCGCCCGAATATCCAATTCCACAAAAATCATCCAAATTCAACCAAACCAATTTCATTGTGTCCCAAATAATCTAAAATGGCTCTAGGAATTTTTCCGGAATTTTTAGGCCATTTTTCCTTATTTTTCTCTAGGGCGAATCAATTGCGTAAAGGAGAACCAACCATAGGCCGCCACGTGGCAGGTGAACAGTGCATCTTCAACCTTGAGATGGCATTGTACGTGTTCTTGCCTGGGAGAAAGAATAGAGAGTTTTAAACTCTATCCAAACTCTATCCTATCTATTCAAATTCATGTATCTCCCTCCATACAACTCCAAATCGCGAACCGCCGGATCCGTTGGAATCCCAACGGCCTCCTCTTTCTATCCATGGGGCTAATGCACCTGAGATCTCGCTGGATTTTGAACGGTTACGAGGAAACCAAAATCGACTTTGATGGGATTAGAGCGGCCGTTTCTAATCCGTTTCGCGTGATTCCACCTCTCATCTCTCCGTATAAGAACCCTCTTTCCGGTGGTATAGCTCTCCGTTCGCCTCTCAAACCCAATTAGCCGCAAGATCGAGAAAACTGACGAACTTTCGTGTTCTTCGCGTTCTTCGTGTTCTTGGTTAAATCTTCCTCCTCGGTGGTTCATTCTTCTCACCGTTTGTTTCTTTGTGTCCGTGGGGAGGTCTAGATTCTAATCCATCCTTCCATTTTAGGTTTCATCAACCGTGGACGACGAATTTCGGATTTTGCTCGTCTCGGCCTTTTTAGTGTTAAATCGTCGATTTCTTCGAGTCCGGTGAGAATTAGTTCGATTCCTTCCATCCCTAGGTTCCTTAAGAGGTCCTTTGCTTGATTCTTCAATTGGTTGTGTTGGTCATGATCAAAAATTTGGTGAAAATTTAAGTTTTTGGGCAAAGTGGAGCTTCTCTGTTCTTGGCTTGCGCCCGCGCGCCGGCGAGCTCCTCCGCCGCCGTCGCCGGCCTGCCGGCGCCCTGCCGCTGCCGTCGCCGTAGCGTCGCGGTCTTGGCGCCGCCCCTCGGTGGCGTCCGCCGCCTCACGCGAGCCACGCCGCGCCGCCCGCCAAGCGCCGGCCGTCGGCGCCCGCCGCCTCGGGCCTCCTCGGCCGAAACGCCGCCGCCGCCCGGTCTCCGTGTCGCGCCGCCGCTCGATCGCCGGCCTGGCCCCATCGTGCCCCAGCGGCGCGGCGCCGTCGACCGCGCCGCCGCCGCCTCGGCCGCCCGCCCATGATCTCCGGCCATCCCGGTGCGCCGCCACCCCGGTCTTGTCCGCCGGCCGGCCGCCGCCCGGCTAACCGCCCGGTCGTGCTCGCGCCCGTCTGAGCCATGCGCCGTGCCATGGCGCCCGTAAGCGCCGCCACCGCCCTCCCAGCCAAGCCGGACCCGCCATCGGCCGT
The DNA here is from genome assembly GCA_036346355.1 of Rhipidocladum racemiflorum. Classification (NCBI taxonomy): domain Eukaryota; kingdom Viridiplantae; phylum Streptophyta; class Magnoliopsida; order Poales; family Poaceae; genus Rhipidocladum; species Rhipidocladum racemiflorum. Next base: position 21,487,545 of record CM070582.1, read on the forward strand.
CTCATTCTTGCGCCCCTCCCCATCTGCCGCCGGCGGTCTCGCCGGGCCTCCGTCTTGCGCCCGCCGCGCTATGGCGAGCCACCGCCGTCGCGGGCTGCTCATCGCCACCCCACCGGTCATCGCCCGGCCCATAGTCGCCGCCGATTCGCCGGACGGCGCCGTTCCCAGCGGCACCCCTTGAGCTCCTCCCCATTCTGTTCCTTTGCCTTTGAGCTCAATGGAGAAGAAGGCATGAGACCATGACATGTAGGGCCCATTGCCATAGACACATCCAGTCAAAGTCCAGTCAAAGTCCTCGGTCAACGTTTGACCAGTCAAACCCGAGAGGAATATTCCCGGAATATTCCCGGTTTTCGATTTATTCGAAATTCGAACTTCGGAAGCTCATAACTTTCTCATCCGAACTCCGTTTGACCCCATTCAAATTTCTAAATTCATCTAAAATCAAGATCTTCCTGCCAGTACTACTTTTATAATTTTTGGATTTTATTTATTTTCTGTTATTTATTTATTGCCTCGTTTTGCGTGTAGTCGACGATCCCGCCGCGACCGCCGATTCCGCCGCCGGACTTCTCGAGTTCGACACTCCCACCGCCGAAGAAGTCAAGTCTCCTTGATGCACTTTGCTCCTATGTTTACAAAATGATTTAAAATTGTTTATAAAGTTGCATGGCTATGTTTAATGAAATTTGTCAAATATAAGTGTTAGTTATACCGAAATTGTTGATTCCTCCATGACATTGTTAATCATATCCATTGTAACCCTAAAACATTGTTTATACCATGCCTATGTTTATATGGTATCCGTTGCTATGTAGTACGGTAGAATTGCTTAGGACCTTTTCCGATGAAAACAACCCAGGGGTGGGATTATTCAAAAAGAATGTTATCATATGTGATTTGAAAGTTATTATTATGGTTTTGGTCCTGTTTTCTAAAATAAAAAGAAAAGGAAAACTGATTTCGACTTGGGCGGCATGGAATGTCGGGTGGGAGCGGATCAAGTCTTGATCCTTTTGTGCAAGTACCGCCCCAAGTCATATAAGGACCGACGCTTATGATTGTCATTTTAAGCATAACCGTACTACCACATGTCTATAATGGTACGACCTGGCTCACTAATTTGTAGAAGCCTAGCTTAGACTCACCACCTGGTTGAATGTGAATGCCGGACGGAGGCAATGTGGTTTTTCTCACACGGCGCAAGAGGGGGCTTCTGTACTGGGTGGAGGGAACCCTAACAGCGATGAAACCTCAGCGGGTGGGTCTAGCTAGGTAGATACATTGTAACGGCCTTGTCAAGATATCCCTGCCGGCACACCTAAGGAAGTGTGTTAATTGCATGGCAACAAGGGTATATCTTGTCTTGTGGGTAAAGTTGTACACCTCTGCAGAGTATAAACTATTCGAATAGCCGTGCCTACGGTCAAAGGCAAAGCGAAGAATGCTTTCATATTGGTAGACTTTGATTTTGTTTTTAAAACCAAAAAGTGTTTTGTTTTGGGGTTCGGGAGTGGTTAGAACTCTCGAATGCTGTTTGGCGGAAAGAGCCAACCTAGGTGGAAAGAACCTGTTTTACCTTTGACGGATGGAGTCACATGATTAACCTTGATCTTTGAAAAGTTGGCGGATAGAGCCCTTATATTAGTGATGGTGGATAGAACCTCACTGCAATATTAAATAATTCAATTGTTAAAAAGAATTGTAAAAAGATGCTTTGTGAAATTTATTACTTAAGTATGATTTACTCAAGTGTGGCTTTATGCAAATAAACCCTATTAAGCTTCCTTTGGAAAGCCCCACATGATAATAATTTCCCGACTTGCTGAGTACTTTTGTACTCACGTGCTACACCAACATTGTAATCATCAGAGAATTATCAAGATGCCGAAGAAGAGGAGGAGTTCTTCGAGGAGGATTGCCAGGAGGACTAGTTGCGTTCCTAGTCGTCGCCTGTGGCGTTGTGGCGTTCGCTTGTTGCTTTCTTTTGCTTTCGCTGTTTTGAGTGTCCGGTCGTTGGACCGAGTATTGTAATAAGTGGCCATGTGGCCCATACTTGAATATTTATATTACAAGTTTCGTTTTGTTCAGCAATGCTGTATCACTGTGACTGTGTGTACTAGCTACTGATCTGGGACTAGTACGGAAATACACAGGAGATTCTGGATAGCTGATCCGGGGTCCCACAACGGTGGTATCAGAGCCTGGATGACTGTAGGACGTGACCTAGTTAGCATGGCAAAGCCTTAAGGACTATATTTTATAAAAATGTATTTGCAAAAGTTTAAGTTTCTTTGCTTCTATCTCTTCTATCTTAGTATCTTGTGCTCATCCTCTCTTTTATTTAAATTTTGGTTACTAATTCTGTCTGCTTTCAAAATTTGTAGATGTCGGTTCACACCACCTTTGCCGGCCAGGCAGGAGGCTTTTGCGAGGAGCTGTCACTGATGCTCCAGGAGCTGGGGTTTCCCCATCGCCCGGAGTATCGCTACCAGTCGATGCCTGGTCTTATCCAGGACATGTGGCAGGTCCGCTTGCTAGTCTTCGCGAGGAGCCGCCTTCGCGTCGAGGACCGGCCGTTTTACTTCACGGCCGAGAGACCGATTCTGGCGTACGCGCTTCAGGACGCGGCCAGAAAGGCTATCCTCATGTTGGGGCAGAGCTACCGCGATATGCTGGAGAACTCTCCGTACCGGCTGTTTCCCCACTTCCAGGTTGGGCGGGTGTACAGCCAGTTTAGGAGTTTGGCCCAGGAGACTGACCCGACCGTGGTGCACTTGGGGTCACTCGTCCAGGCGCAGGATGAGGCCTACGTCCGGATGTCGGCGAGTCTTTGGGTCTGCGTCGGGACTTGACAGCAGCGAGAGAGACGATCTCTCGGCTCGAGGAAGAGAGGAGGAGCATCCCATCGCCTCCACCGCCAGCGCCTGTGCAGGAGGCACAGCCTGTGGCGCCGCCGCCACCTGCCCCGGTGCGGGAGGACCCGCCGACCCGCGACATCCCAGAGGACGCACCGCCAGCCAAGCGTCATCAAGGTCTGAGGCTTCGGACGACCGCGCGCAAGTCCGTTCGTCTCCCTTCGCCGCCAGGGTTTTCTTTGAGTGCTTTGGCTGCCCCTGAAGGAGCAGGATCTTCGGCAGCAGCTTCACCTTCCCGCAGCAGGAGCGAGGAGGAGGAGGACCCGTCCCCGCGCGTCTTTGGCAGCGACGCGAGTTCTTAGATAGTTTTAGTCTGTAGGATCTTAAATTTTGTCGCGTTAGAGCGTTGAATAAGTGATTGCTGGATTGTATCATGCCCTTAGGCATTTGTGATACAGCCACCTCCAAAACTATTTGATTTTAATTGAAGTTCAGTTGGTTTTTCCTTCGGTTGTGTGCTCTTTTGGTTGTGCCCTTGTGTTGAGGATGTGGTTTAGTTCCCCATTGCTTACCTATGCTTCTCCCTCTTTCCTTGTGCTTGACCGCCTTGAGCAGATGGAGAACGTTGGTCGTGGTCGTGGTCGTGGAAGGCCCGCAGGCCGTGGTAGAGGCCGTGGACGAGCCCGTGGACCGGTACACTTTCAAGAGGAAGCGGAGTATGTGGAGCCACCGCAACCGCAAGGACAAGAGCAAGTGCAACACCCTGCCGCTCAGCATGATCCGCCGCCACCCCCACCACCAGCTCAGCCGCCGAATATGGAACAAATGATGGCGATGCAGCTTCAGATTCTTCAGGCGTTAGCTCAGAACGTCCTGAACCAACCTCAAGCCGCTGCAGCCCCAGCTCAAGCTCAACCGCCCCAATCCAAGTTCGGGGAGTTCATGAGGACTCGACCCCCGACTTTTGCTGGATCAGCAGACCCGCTGGATGCGGATGACTGGCTCAAGGAGATTGAGCGGAAACTTCACTTGGCTCAGTGCGATGACACTGAGAATGTGCACTTTGCCTCTTATCAGCTGAAGGGTACGGCAGCCAACTGGTGGGAGAACTACTGTGCCGCCCATGCCGACCCGCAGAACATTCCATGGAACGAGTTCGTGGAAGCCTTCAGGGCTACTCATATCCCAAGGGGAATTATGGAGATGAAACGCCGGGAGTTTCACAAGCTTCAGCAAGGAAACTTGTCAGTATCGGAGTACCTTAACCGCTTCACTCAGCTGTCTCGGTACGCGACCTCAGATGTCGCCACTGACGAGGCCAAGATTTGGCGATTCATGGAGGGCCTTGACCCCAACTTGAAGGTACAGCTGGTTTCAAGCGACTACCCGCTGCTCCAAAGACATGATCAACAAGGCGCTGATTCAAGAGGATGCCCAGCCACGCCTTTTGAGTCGCAAGAAGAGAAAATGATGCAGCCAGAGTCGGGCCGTGAGCCTGTGCCCCGCACTTTTCAGCAAAGAGCAGCCTAGCGAGCCAGCATGTAGGACCGAGTAGGCAACTAGAGGGGGTGAATAGATGCCGAATAAAATTCAACTATTTCTTTACGAAAATAAAAGACCCTAAATAGCGGAAGAATATCTAATAATGAAGAGATCAAAACCCTAGATTAATTAGCGAGACAAGTCGAACAAAAATCAAAACTAGTTCTATCAAAAAATCGAACAAACCTTCTAATCAAGAATCAAAGCAAAAAAAAAATTAAGAGAATATTGCATAAACTTATCTTTTTATTCCAAAGCCATCTTCAACAAGATGACACCAAAAAAAAAATCTTCTAATCTTCAATGATTAGAAAACCCTAAACAAAATCTCTAATCTCACAAGATTAGAAAACCCTAAACAAACTAAAGAGAGCACAAAAGCTTTTCTTTGTTGTAGGCACCTTTTGCTTCTTGCCCTTTGCATTGGATGATTTCTAAGCCCCTAGAACCCTCTATTTAAAGGACAAGAGTCACCCAAAAATCTGTAAAGAATCTGTTTAGACTTAGGAATCCTTTTTCTATTTTTTTCCCACCGTCTTCACGCAGACACGGATTGCTCTTGCCTGGCTGATCTTCACGCAGACTCGGACACGGCAACTCGGCTGGCTCCTATCGGACGTCCTGCACGACACCACTCAGTACTCACGCACATACGCAAGCTGCACTCACACACACCACGCACGCAGCACGAACACACACGATGCACTCACGCCATGCACACACACATGCATGCAGCACGCACGCCATGCACACACACACTCGCACATGCACACACACACTAGCATGCACACACACATGCATGCAGCACGTACACACATGCATACACACTACATGCATTATGCATTCTCACAACACACATGCATGCAACACACTAAATGCATTCACGTAACACATGCATTTGTATGCATGCACACACAATGCATTTAAAAATTTCGTATACACGCGTACGGCCACCTGCCACTACGCTGCAACGATCTCGACCTCACGTGCACTGTCCTCTAGTCCAAACATCTCGCATGACATCCTCGACCCTCACGACCTCAGTTCCTCCCTGAACCTAGTCTCGGTCCCGTCATCGACCATGTTCGACCTCAAGCAACACCTGCACGTGAACAAAAACACAAAAACAATTTCCGAGCCCAAGTCCGCGACTTGACTCAAGTTAATCCATGCAACCACTCACACGAGCGCATTGCATCAAATAAAATTAACCAAAAACATAATTAAAAATCAGACCAAACTCTTTTGCAAAATCTGAATCTTTTCAAATAAACAAACTGGTTTCAGATCTTTTTCAAATAAAGAAACCAAAAAATAAATCGTTTCAAATTGGTTTCAAATCTTTTTCAAATACTGAACCAAAATCAAATCAACTCAAATCTTTTCAAATCTCTTCGAATATTCAAATACTCATCATCAAAAACACATGGATCAAAAAACAATGATCCTTCAATCTCCCCCTTGATGAGTAATTTGACAAAACACAATATAAGATTTGACAAAGGTATAGAAAAATACCAAATGAGAGTTTGAGAGAGTTTGAGACCAAAAAGATTCCAAGACCAAGTAAATCCAAATTCTCAAACAGTTTGAATTTCTCCTTTCTTTTTATTTTTCTTCTTCTTGACTTGCTCTCCCCCTTTTTGACAAAATAGTCATCAAGATCTCAAAACTCCCCCTTAATGAATGCAGTATCTCAAGCTTTGAAGTATATTCAAGGTATATAATCAAAGTAAAGCATTTGGAGAGTTTTTACGAGAGTTTTCACATTTTGTATCAATTTATCCAATGAGAAAGCAAATTGTGAAAATATGGAGGCTCTAACACATAGAATAGTTGTTGCATAAGCAAATTAGAGCAAACAAGTAAAATGTCATAAACTGATTTTGCCAAAGCTAAAAAGAAATCTATCATGAGCAAAGAGAGACTTTCAAATTCACTAATGTTTGTCTCAAGCCTTTTCAAAAATTTGAATTTCCTTTTTCTCTTTTAGCAAGTTTAACAATTTTGCTTTGTGATCAACAGGATGACAAGTAATCGCACACTAGCCCATACTTGTGTATGAGTAGGTAGTTCTTTCTTGTATCTTTCTCAGTTTAAATTGGCAAGTGGCTTCACATTGTTCTGAACTTTTGTTTAGACAAGTAGCCTTTTCTTGCATCTTTTGAATTTAAATCCTGGCAAGGAAGTCGCACATTGTACTAAACTTGTGTTTAGCCAAGTAGCTTTTGCTTGCATCTTTTTCAACTTGCTTTTATCATTTAAAACACTGATTTTGCTTGAGACTCATAATGATCATTTGAAGTCCAACAAAAAGCTCACACATAGTTTCTAATCAGCTCTAGCCTTTCAACAGATGACAAGAAACTTTTAAGCCTATTTCACAAATGCAATACTATAATGAACAAGAGCCAAAATATTCTCGAAAAGCATCTCAAATTGAATTATTTTAGTCTTTTAGTCTTTTAGTGAGAAGTGAAGCAATGTAGCATTAATTTGACTATATACACAAGAATAGTCAACAAAGCTTTGTACTACATGATGTAATGAAAACAGGGGAGTTTTCTTTAAGTGTAACGACAAAATAGCTCCTTGTAGTAACCAAAGTCAAGTAACACAAATGAAAGAGTTAAAATCAAGACTCCCCTCAAATCAACCCATGGGGATGAATGATCCCAAGTTAAGCGCGTAAGAAAGCAAAGCGAGAAGAATCAAGCGGCTTAGTGAAAATATCAGCAATTTGAGCATCCGAATCAACAAATTTCAGTTCAATAGCTCCTTTTTCAACATGATCTCTAAGAAAATGATATCGAACATCAATGTGTTTAGTCTTTGAATGTTGAACAGGATTTTTAGCGATGTGAATTGCACTAGTATTATCACAAAGAAGTGGAACACTATTAAAGTTAATGCCGTAATCTTTAAGAGTTGAAGTGATCCAAAGAATTTGTGAACAACAACTAAGCGGCTGCAACGTATTCAGCTTCAAAGAGATTGAGCAATCGAGGACTGTTTCTTAGAAGACCAAGAAACAAGTGAAGTGCCAAGAAAATTACATGTGCCGTAAGTACTCTTTCTATCTAATCTACACCCCGCAAAATCAGCATCGAATATCCTAGGAGTGTAAGCGAAGAAGAACAAGAATACCAAATACCAAATTCAGAAGTGGAGCGAAGATACCTGAAAATTCTTTTAATTGCTTGTCGATGTGATTCTCGAGGAGAGGCTTGAAATCGAACACAAACATACTGCAAAATGTATGTCAGGCCTCGGCGATCAAATGCAGTGATCCAATCATGCTTCAGATTCTTTTGGTCCATCTCGACACCATTTTCGCCAAGATCCAAAATTGTTGTTGTGCTCATTGGAGTAGATACTGACTTTCCTTCTCCCATGTCGAATTTCTTTAGTAGCTCCTTTGTATACTTGGATTGGTGCAAGAAGATCCCTTCTTTCGCTTGCTTGATTTGAAATCCAAGGAAGTATGTCAACTCTCCCATCATACTCATCTCGAATTCCCTGGACATCATCTCGGAAAACTGCAACACAAGAGAGTGGGAGGATCCTCCAAAGATAATATCATCCACATAAATTTGCACCACAAGGAATTGATCATTTGAATTTTGAGTAAACAGAGTTTTATCAACTTTTCCCATCTCAAAATTATGTTGAAGCAAGAAGCCTTTTAATCTATCATACCATGCACGAGGAGCTTGTTTTAATCCATAAAGAGCTTTTGATAAACGATACACATGATTAGGAAATTTTTCATTTTCAAAACCAGGGGGTTGTTTCACAAAAACTTCTTCTTCTATAAAACCGTTTAGAAAAGCACTTTTCACATCCATTTGAAATAACTTAAAACCTTTTGAAGCTGCAAAAGCCAAGAGGATGCGAATAGCTTCTAAACGAGCAACATGAGCAAATGTTTCATCAAAATCAATTCCTTCAAGTTGAGAATAACCTTGAGCTACAAGTCTAGCTTTGTTTCTAACAATTATTCCATCTTCATTTAACTTGTTCTTAAAAACCCATTTTGTTCCAATAATGTTTTGATTTTTAGGAGGTTCCACTAAAGACCAAACTTTATTCCTTTCAAAGTTTTCTAACTCTTCATGCATCGCATCTACCCAAGAACTATCAGTTAAAGCATGAGTAATGTTCTTAGGTTCAAAATTTGCAACAAAAGCGAGAATGCATGCATAAAAGAGTTTGAGATGAATTAGAACGTGTCACCCTTTCATGAAGACTTCCAATAATTTGTTCAGAGGATGGTTCTTCAAAACAAGAAGGGAGGTCCAGTTGTTTCACTGCCGTGGGAGGTGTAGGAGAATCAAGTAGTAGTCACATCAATTTGTTCAGAACATCTTCCGTTCAGAGGTATGAGCTCATCATCATCATTATCTTCATCATTTTCTTGAATCTTTTATCCAAAAGATTGGCTCTAAATCTTCTCGTGAACCTGAAATGTCGGGTCTAGCTCCAGTGGCTAGCCTCATCAAAAGTAACATCGCATGTCTCCAACAATTTGTTAGTCGATAAATCAAGTACACGATATCCACGAGAGTGCAACGAATAGCCAAGGAAAATACCATCTGTACTACGAGCTTCGAATTTATCAAGATTTCCATGTTTAAGAATAAAGCATTTGCAACCAAACACTCGTAAGTGAGAAACAGATGGTTTACGATCAAATCTCAGTTCATAAGATGTTTTACCAAGTAAAGCTCTGAGATATACCCTATTTGATATATATCAAGCATAAGAAATTGCCTCAGCCCAAAATTTTCTTGAAGTGTTGTATTCATCTAGCATAGTTCTAGCCATTTGAATCAAAGTTCTATTTTTCCTTTCTACAACACCATTCTGTGAGGGAGAATATGGCGAAGAAAATTGATGTTCAATCCCATTAGTTTCACAAAAAGATTTAAACAATGCATTTTTGAATTCTGTACCATTATCTGTTCTTATGGCTTTCAATGAGATAGGCAATTCATTTATCAATCTCTTAATGAAGACATGAAAGAGTCCAAAAATCTCATCTTTTGAAGACAGAAAATGCACCCAAGAGTATCTCGAATAATCATCAACTATTACTAGAAAGTACCACTTACCTCCTAAATTGTACTCGAGATGGTCCTATTGTATCCATGTGAAGAAGTTGGCCAGGGGCCGGTGGTCATTACAGAGAGACAGGAGCATGAGGGGCTCCAACCATCTTACCATGTCGACAGAAGCACAAACAATGTCTTTGCAAGATTTTAATTTTGGCAAGCCACGAATTAAGTCTAGACCACTCAATCTAGATAATGTATCAAAGCCCATGTGACCTAACCGACGATGCCAAAAATTGAGATTTCTAGATTCAAGCAACAAAACAATGTGAACTTGAAGCATTGCTAAAATTTGCTATGAAAATTTTTCCAAGTCTAGATATCTCAAGAGTCAAGTTTCGAAGCATCGAGTACTCTACATGCATTTGGTTTAAAACTCACTTCAAAGTTTTCATCCAACAATTGAGATACGGATAGAAGGTTGAATTTCAGTTTAGACACCAAAGAGACATTCTTTAAAGTAAAGTGATCATTCACCTTCACGGTACCTTTTGCAATGACGCGTCCAGAGTAGCATCTCCAAAAGTGATTGTTTCGTTCCCGGATGCTTTTGTTAGGGAGGAGAACCAACTTGGGTTGCCTGTCATGTGTTGACAAAGATCCTGAATCAACAACCAGATGTTCTCCTTCCCTTCTCGTACCACCTACATGTTATGAACAGAAGATGTTGAGGATTCAAATACCAAGTTAGAGAAATATGATTTAGGTATCCAGCACTGAATCACTTTCGACGAGGAGGTGATCGTGACAAAAGCTTGTGAATGCAAAGTAAATGAATTTCGGGTATTTTGTTTGCTTTCACTAGCGGAACATGTGGAGAAATGATACGTGTTTGTCTAAAGTTAGACTTAGCCTTTGAATTTTCCTTTCTCTGTTGTTTGGCTAGTCTAAAACAAAAATTCATTAAATGACCATCTTTTCCACAATGAGTGCAATTGTACTTAACAAATGGTTTGTCTTTAGAAGCAGAAGCAACATTTGCATTCATCATAGTAGAAGATAAAATTCCAAAGCAGATTTGAAGACAGTTTTCTCAGGTTCTTTGACAATTTCAAACTTTCCACTTTCAAGAGTTTTAACAATAGTAGGAGCATATGATTTGTGATGAGCATAAGGATCAAAACCTAAACCTTTGTGATGAGTGCTGACTCTTGATTGATCCAAAATCATATTTAGATTTTTCTTTCCTTTAGTAAAACGTTCTAAAGACTTTTCCAAGTAATCAATTTTTCGAGAGAGTGTTAAACAATTATTACAAGAAACATCTACTTTTTCTTTTTGCTTGCGACAAGTTGAGCATGAAAGAACTTCATGTGTAAGCAAATCATTAAACAATTGAGTAATCTTAGCATCTGCATCATGCAACTTCAATTCTAGTATGGGACATTTAGAACAAGAAGTTTGACCATGTAAACCATCAGTAGAGCAACCAACATTTTTCACAAGTTTTTCATTTTTCAATTGTTTGGCATAAACTTGTTCTAGTTTAATCATATGTTCCTCTTTTAGAGATTTAATTTCAAATTTGAGATCTAAGCAAGAATCACATGTCTTTTCAGAATTTGAATTTCTAAGATCAAAGTTTTCAGTTTTCAGCATGGATAGATCTTTCTCTAAGTTTTTATTTTTGAGTGAAGGATTTCTTAAAGATTTTCTCAATATGACTAAAACTTCACAAAGCTCATCATACGAAGGTATTACCTCATCACCGTCGCTGGAGGTGCTATCGTTGTCACTAGAATTACTAGTGTTCCCTTTCGCCATGAAGCACAGTCCGGTGAAATCTTTCTCGTTCAGCTTCGTTTGCTTCGCTTCCTTCTCATTGTCAGTTGAATCATCAATGTCGCTTAAGTCTAAGCGACCAATTGCCGCGAAGACTTTGTTGAGCATCTTCTTTGTCCGTTGCTTATTTTTGTCCTTGCTCTCTTTTGGCCGGAAAGACTTGGAGGAGTTGCTTTGCTCCTTCTCCTCTTTATCTTTGTTCTTGAAACAGTTAGCACGGATGTGCCCGGCCTTGCCGCAGTTGTAGCAGTGGATGGAGGCTCCTCTTCTCTCCCTTGATCTCATGTAAGCTGCATTGACACGCTTGGAAAGAAGAGCAAGTGTATCTTCTGGTATTTGATCTAGCTGTTCATCACTAAGAGCACTCAAAGCAGTAATGGAATATGATGATGAAGAACTAGTAGCATTATCATATGAAGAATTAGCATTAAGAGCCATAGAGTTATCATTGGAAGTTCTTGAAACAATGTCTATCTCAAAAGTCTTGAGACTAGAATATAGTTTATCCAAAGTCATTTCACTCATCTTATGAGCTTCCCTAAAAGCAGTCACTTTCATTTGCCAGATTTTAAGATCAAGAGATGATAGGAAATGTCTAGCATTTTCAGAGTCAGTGTACTTTACATCTACAGCTCTAAGATTGTTTAAGATTCTGTTAAAGCGAGCAAAACATTCATCTAGAGATTCTCCAGAGTTCATTTCAAATCTAGTGTATTCCTTTTTAAATTGATCTTGCCTAGCTTCTTTTACAGAGTCAGTGCCCTCATGATAATCTTGAAGAGATTTCCAAATTTCATGAGCAGTGAGTAAATGACAGACTCTATCGAATTCTTTTCTAGCAAGTCCTTGAAGCAATATGTTTCTAGCTCTATTATTGTTTTCAACATCTTTTTCAAACTCGATTTTATCAATATCATCATTAGAAGGAAGCTCAGATTTAAATTTTTACCTTACGCCAAATCGCGTTACCTTGAGCTTGAAGATATGCAGTCATCCGGATCCGCCAGTGGGGGAAGTCTGTGCCATCAAAGATTGGCGGCTTGTTTGAGTATTTCTCTGTTGCCATAACTTTTACTAATCACCTGTTAAGATGGATTAGTAGAGCCTTGCTCTGATACCACTTGTAGGACCGAGTAGGCAACTAGAGGGGGGGTGAATAGATGCCGAATAAAATTCAACTATTTCTTTCTGAAAATAAAAGACCCCTAAATAGCGGAAGAATATCTAATAATGAAGAGATCAAAACCCTAGATTAATTAGCGAGACAAGTCGAACAAAAATCAAAACTAGTTCTATCAAAAAATCGAACAAACCTTCTAATCAAGAATCAAAGCAAAAAAAAAATTAAGAGAATATTGCATAAACTTATCTTTTTATTCCAAAGCCATCTTCAACAAGATGACACCAAAAAAAAATCTTCTAATCTTCAATGATTAGAAAACCCTAAACAAAATCTCTAATCTCACAAGATTAGAAAACCCTAAACAAACTAAAGAGAGCACAAAAGCTTTTCTTTGTTGTAGGCACCTTTTGCTTCTTGCCCTTTGCATTGGATGATTTCTAAGCCCCTAGAACCCTCTATTTAAAGGACAAGAGTCACCCAAAAATCTGTAAAGTATCTGTTTAGACTTAGGAATCCTTTTTCTATTTTTTTCCCACCGTCTTCACGCAGACACGGATTGCTCTTGCCTGGCTGATCTTCACGCAGACTCGGACACGGCAACTCGGCTGGCTCCTATCGGACGTCCTGCACGACACCACTCAGTACTCACGCACATACGCAAGCTGCACTCACACACACCACGCACGCAGCACGAACACACACGATGCACTCACGCCATGCACACACACATGCATGCAGCACGCACGCCATGCACACACACACTCGCACATGCACACACACACTAGCATGCACACACACATGCATGCAGCACGTACACACATGCATACACACTACATGCATTATGCATTCTCACAACACACATGCATGCAACACACTAAATGCATTCACGTAACACATGCATTTGTATGCATGCAAACACAATGCATTTAAAAATTTCGTATACACGCGTACGGCCACCTGCCACTACGCTGCAACGATCTCGACCTCACGTGCACTGTCCTCTAGTCCAAACATCTCGCATGACATCCTCGACCCTCACGACCTCAGTTCCTCCCTGAACCTAGTCTCGGTCCCGTCATCGACCATGTTCGACCTCAAGCAACACTTGCACGTGAACAAAAACACAAAAACAATTTCCGAGCCCAAGTCCGCGACTTGACTCAAGTTAATCCATGCAACCACTCACACGAGCGCATTGCATCAAATAAAATTAACCAAAAACATAATTAAAAATCAGACCAAACTCTTTTGCAAAATCTGAATCTTTTCAAATAAACAAACTGGTTTCAGATCTTTTTCAAATAAAGAAACCAAAAAATAAATCGTTTCAAATTGGTTTCAAATCTTTTTCAAATACTGAACCAAAATCAAATCAACTCAAATCTTTTCAAATCTCTTCGAATATTCAAATACTCATCATCAAAAACACATGGATCAAAAAACAATGATCCTTCACAGCAGCAGCCAGTGGCCCCAGGACCCCAATGTCCACTCCGCGCCCCACTGGACAAGCCCCTGCCGGCAATGCAGGAGCTCAAACTCAGAAGGGCAGTACAGCGATGGCAGGAGTGCAGTGCTTCCACTGCAGGGAGATGGGGCACTACGCCAACAACTGCCTCAAGAAGCGTCAGCCCGTCACCCCGGTGAGGTTCAACCTAGGATCGACGCCAGCCCGCGCCCCTGCGCCGGCTCAAGGAAGAGGAACCCCTCAGACTCCGCGCACGCCAAGGAATGCCGGAAGAGGGCGTGTGAATCACATCACCGCGGAGGAAGCTCAGGATGCACCTGACGTGGTTTATGGTAAGTTCCATGTGAACTCGATTACACCTTGATTCTGTTTGATTCTGGTGCAACCCATTCTTTCATATCAGAGTACTTGGTTAAAAAGCATAACTGGGACACCTTACAGTTAAGAAACCCTTTGCTAGTGCAATCCCCTGGAAAAGAACTAAGAACCACTACTGTCTGCCCGAAGATGGATATAGTAATAAAAGGGGTAAAGTTCCTAGCGAACTTAATACTGTTGGATACTAAGGGTATAGAAGTAATCCTTGGAATGGATTGGTTAACCAAGTATAAGGGTCAGATAGACTGTGCCAGTAGAGCTATCTCTCTTACCAGCCCTGAGGGGATTAGAGTGGAGTTCTTATCTAATCTTGCCTCTAAGGGGGGTAGCACCCTAAACCGTTTGAAAGGTACTTCGTTGGAGAAGGTACCGATAGTACTTGAGTATCCAGATGTGTTTCCGGATGAGTTGCCCGGTATGCCTCCAGATCGAGATGTGGAGTTTGTGATTGAGCTAGTACCGGGTACCGCTCCAATCTCAAAGAGACCGTACCGTTTGCCTTCTAACTAGTTGGTCGAGATAAAGAAGCAGATTGAAGAATTGCAAGAGAAAGGATTCATCCGACCCAGTTCGTCCCCTTGGGGATCGCCTGTGATCTTCGTCACCAAGAAGGATGGTAGTCTGAGGATGTGCATAGACTACAGGTCGTTGAATGAGGTCACCATTAAGAACAAGTATCCGTTGCCTCGGATTGATGATCTATTTGATCAGTTGAAGGGAGCTCAAGTCTTCTCCAAGGTAGATTTGAGATCGGGATATCATCAGTTGAAGATAAGAAAGGAAGATATTCCGAAAACAGCCTTCACCACTCGATATGGACTGTACAAGTTCACAGTCATGTCTTTTGGATTGACCAATGCTCCTTCTTATTTCATGAATCTGATGAATAAGGTGTTTATGGAGTATTTAGACAAATTCGTCGTAGTCTTCATCGACGACATTCTTGTCTATTTCAAGAGCAGAAAAGAGCATGAAGACCATCTGCGAATAGTCTTGGAAACACTAAGGGAGCATCAGCTGTATGCTAAGTTTAGCAAATGTGACTTCTGGTTAAAGGAAGTGTCTTTCCTGGGTCATATCATTTCTGCTGCAGGAGTAGCAGTAGATCCAGCGAAAGTGAGAGATGTTTTGGATTGGACACAACCCAAGTCAGTCCCGGAGATCCGAAGTTTCCTTGGATTAGCTGGTTATTACCGGAGATTCATTGAAGGTTTCTCGAAAATAGCCAGACCTCTTACCCAACTTCTGAAAAAGGAAAAGAAGTTTGAATGGACTAAAGCCTGTGAGCAGAGTTTTCAGGAGTTGAAAAAGAGATTAACCTCAGCCCCAGTATTGATTTTGCCAGACATCCATAAGGACTTTGAAGTGTATTGTGATGCCTCGAAGCAAGGACTTGGATGTGTTATGATGCAAGAAGGAAAGGTAATAGCCTATGCGTCAAGACAACTGCGACCGCATGAGGAAAACTATCCTATTCATGACTTGGAATTAGCCGCAGTTGTACATGCGCTCAAGATATGGAGGCATTACTTGATCGGCAATAGATGTGAAATCTATACGGATCATAAAAGTCTGAAGTATATCTTCACTCAACCTGACCTCAACCTAAGGCAGAGAAGGTGGTTGGAGTTGGTGAAAGATTATAATCTGGGAATTCATTATCACCCTGGAAAAGCGAACGTTGTTGCGGATGCTTTGAGCAGGAAAGCTCACTGCAACCATGTATTGGAACAACAACGGCAACCAGCACTGCACGAGGAGTTACGGCGTCTTAACCTGGAATTGATAAATGAAGGGTGTATTTACAATTTGGAGGTTAAATCAACCTTGGAAGATCAAATCAGGGAGGCCCAGAAGGAAGATAAAGGTATTGCCAACCTGAAGGAAGGTCTAAAGAAAGGAAAGCACCCCGGATTTTCAGAAGATGACCAGGGTACTGTTTGGTTCGGGAAAAGAATAGTGGTCCCTAACCAAGACGAAATCAAGAATGTGATCTTGAAGGAAGCTCACGATTCAGTATATTCTATTCACCCAGGAGGCACCAAAATGTATGCTGATTTGAAAGAGAAGTATTGGTGGTCCAATATGAAGAAAGGAGTCGCAGACTTCGTGGCACGTTGTGATGTGTGCCAGTTGGTAAAAGCAGAGCATCAGAGACCAGCCGGTCTATTGCAGCCGTTGCAAGTGCCTGTATGGAAATGGGAAGAAATTGGAATGGATTTTATAACTGGGTTACCCAAAACTAAATCCGGTTATGATTCCATCTGGGTTATTGTGGATCGATTAACCAAAGTGGCCCACTTTATCCCGGTAAAAACCACCTATTCTGGAGACAAGCTTGCCGAGTTGTATATGGCCAAGATTGTGTGTTTGCATGGAGTGCCCAAGAAGATTGTGTCTGATCGAGGTTCCCAATTCACCTCAAGATTTTGGCAACAATTACATGAAGTGCTGGGCACGAATCTTAACTTTAGTACTGCGTATCATCCTCAGACGGATGGTCAGACGGAAAGAGTCAATCAAATCTTGGAAGACATGTTGAGAGCTTGTGCTCTAACATATAAAGGCTCGTGGGATCAGAATTTGCCCTACGCAGAGTTTTCCTATAACAACAGCTATCAAGCCAGTCTAAAGATGGCACCTTTTGAAGCTTTGTATGGAAGAAAGTGCAGGACACCACTGTATTGGAAAGAAACCGAAGGAGGACAAGTCATCGGACCTGATGTTCTAAAAGAAGCCGAAGAGCAAGTTAGACAGATCCGTGCAAATCTAAAGACGGCCCAATCAAGACAGAAGAGCTATGCGGATAATCGTCGACGAGAATTAAGCTTTGTACCGGGAGATCATGTGTACTTGAAGGTATCCCCGATGAAAGGAATGAAACGGTTCCGCGTCAGTGGAAAATTAGCACCCCGCTATGTTGGACCATTCAAGGTGATTGCCCAAAAAGGAGAAGTTGCGTATAAATTGGAATTGCCGCCACAGCTGTCAGGGGTACATGATGTCTTTCATGTGTCTCAGTTAAAGAAGTGTCTCCGAGTGCTGGAACATCAGTTGCCGTTGGAAGACATGGAACTCAAAGAAGACTTGTCTTACCCGGAGTATCCCATCAAGGTTTTGGATGAAGCCGAGCGTCGAATACGAAGCCGAGTGATCAAGTTCTGCAAGGTTCAGTGGAGCAACCATTCTGAGAAGGAAGCTACTTGGGAGCGTGAAAAAGATCTTCGAGCAGAGTTCCCTAACCTTTTTCTTTCTCCGTCTGAATCTCGGGGACGAGATTCTCTCTAAGGGGGGTAGGTTTGTAACATCCTCTTTTTGGTTTTCTGGAGAAAAACCTAATTTAAATAAAGTAAATTCAAAATTTGGAGTTTGTTTGGTGTTTAAGATAACCTGGCATCCTTTCCCCTTCGAAATCGGAAATAAATTCCCTCCCGGGCGAAAAATCGGATTTTCCAGTACCGCCGGTACCCGAAAATTCACCCGAATCCAAAAGTACTCCAAAAATCTCCAAACCACTTCTAAAATGCTCCAAATATTCCGAAATGATTTTAGGAATCATTCCCCGGATTTTTGGACATCCGTTCCTATTTTATCTCGCGCGGCTTTTGTTTAATGCCTGCGATCCGCGCCCGAATATCCAATTCCACAAAAATCATCCAAATTCAACCAAACCAATTTCATTGCGTCCCAAATAATCTAAAATGGCTCTAGGAATTTTTCCGGAATTTTTAGGCCATTTTTCCTTATTTTTCTCTAAGGCGAATCAATTGCGTAAAGGAGAACCAACCACAGGCCGCCACGTGGCAGGTGAACTGTGCATCTTCAACCTTGGGATGGCATTGTACGTGTTCTTGCCTGGGAGAAAGAACAGAGAGTTTTAAACTCTATCCAAACTCTATCCTATCTATTCAAATTCATGTATCTCCCTCCATACAACTCCAAATCGCGAACCACCGGATCCGTTGGAATCCCAACGGCCTCCTCTTTCTATCCATGGGGCTAATGCACCCGAGATCTCGCTGGATTTTGAACGGTTACGAGGAAACCAAAATCGACTTTGATGGGATTAGAGCGGCCGTTTCTAATCCGTTTCGCGTGATTCCACCTCTCATCTCTCCGTATAAGAACCCTCTTTCCGGTGGTATAGCTCTCCGTTCGCCTCTCAAACCCAATTAGCCGCAAGATCGAGAAAACCGACGAACTTTCGTGTTCTTCGCGTTCTTCGTGTTCTTGGTTAAATCTTCCTCCTCGCCGGTGCCGCGCCGCCCCTCCGGCCGGCGTCCCGCCGCCTCACGCGGGCCCGCGCCGCGCCGCCCCGCCTTGGCCCGCCGGCCGGCGGCGCCCCGCCGCCGCGGGGCTCCTCCGGCCGCCCGCCGCCCGCCGGTCTCCCGTGTCGCGCCGCCGCTCGATCGCCGGCCTGGCCCGCCGTGCCCCAGCAGGCCAGCGCACCGTCTTGCCGCGCCCGCCGCCTCCTCGGGCGCCGCCCCGCCGTCTCCGGCCATCCGTGCCGCCGCCACCCCGGTCTTGTTCGGCCGACCGCCCGCCGGCGAGCCGATCGTGCTCGCGCCGTCACGAGCCGTCTTGCCCGTGCCATGGCGCCAGAGCGCCCGCCGCCGCCCTCCCAGCCAGCCGGACCCGCCATCGGCTTCATCTCGCTTGCCAGCCCCTCATACCGCCGGCCGGTCTCGCCGACCTCCGTCTTGCCGCCGCCGCGCTTGGCGAGCCGCCGCCGTCATGCTGCTGCGCCACCCCACGGTCATCGCCGGCCCCGCCATGGTCGCCGCCGGTTCGCGGACCGGCCGCCACCGCGCCACCGTCGCCGTGCAGCCGTGCCAAGCACCTTGAGCTCCTCCCCATTCTGTTCCTTTGCCTTTGAGCTCAATGGAGAAGAAGGCATGAGACCATGACATGTAGGGCCCATTGCCATAGACACATCCAGTCAAAGTCCTCGGTCAATGTTTGACCAGTCAAACCCGAGAGGAATATTCCCGGAATATTCCCGGTTTTCGATTTATTCGAAATTCGAACTTCGGAAGCTCATAACTTTCTCATCCGAACTCCGTTTGACCCCATTCAAATTTCTAAATTCATCTAAAATCAAGATCTTCCTGCCAGTACTACTTTTATAATTTTTGGATTTTATTTATTTTCTGTTATTTATTTATTGCCTCGTTTTGCGTGTAGTCGACGATCTCGCCGCGACCGCCGATTCCGCCGCCGGACTTCTCGAGTTCGACACTCCCACCGCCGAAGAAGGCAAGTCTCCTTGATGCACTTTGCTCCTATGTTTACAAAATGATTTAAAATTGTTTATAAAGTTGCATGGCTATGTTTAATGAAATATGTCAAATATAAGTGTTAGTTATACCGAAATTGTTGATTCCTCCATGACATTGTTAATCATATCCATTGTAACCCTAAAACATTGTTTATACCATGCCTATGTTTATATGGTATCCGTTGCTATGTAGTACGGTAGAATTGCTTAGGACCTTTTCCGATGAAAACAACCCAGGGGTGGGATTATTCAAAAAGAATGTTATCATATGTGATTTGAAAGTTATTATTATGGTTTTGGTCCTGTTTTCTAAAATAAAAAGAAAAGGAAAACTGATTTCGACTTGGGCGGCATGGAATGTCGGGTGGGAGCGGATCAAGTCTTGATCCTTTTGTGCAAGTACCGCCCCAAGTCATATAAGGACCGACGCTTATGATTGCCATTTTAAGCATAACCGTACTACCACATGTCTATAATGTTACAACCTGGCTCACTAATTTGTAGAAGCCTAGCTTAGACTCACCACCTGGTTGAATGTGAATGCCGGACGGAGGCAATGTGGTTTTTCTCACACGGCGCAAGAGGGGGCTTCTGTACTGGGTGGAGGTCACCCTAATAGCGGTGAAACCTCAGCGGGTGGGTCTAGCTAGGTAGATACATTGTAACGGCCTTGTTAAGATATCCCTGCCGGCAACCTAAGGAAGTGTGTTAATTGCATGGCAACAAGGGTATATCTTGTCTTGTGGGTAAAGTTGTACACCTCTGTAGAGTATAAACTATTCGAATAGCCGTGCCTACGGTCAAAGGCAAAGCGAAGAATGCTTTCATATTGGTAGACTTTGATTTTGTTTTTTTTAAAACCAAAAAGTGTTTTGTTTTGGGGTTCGGGAGTGGTTAGAACTCTCGAATGCTGTTTGGCGGAAAGAGCCAACCCAGGTGGAAAGAACCTGTTTTACCTTTGACGGATGGAGTCACATGATTAACCTTGATCTTTGAAAAGTTGGCGGATAGAGCCCTTATATTAGTGATGGTGGATAGAACCTCACTGCAATATTAAATAATTCAATTGTTAAAAAGAATTGTAAAAAGATGCTTTGTGAAATTTATTACTTAAGTATGATTTACTCAAGTGTGGCTTTATGCAAATAAACCCTATTAAGCTTCCTTTGGAAAGCCCCACATGATCATAATTTCCCGACTTGCTGAGTACTTTTGTACTCACGTGCTACAACAACATTGTAATCATCAGAGAATTATCAAGATGCCGAAGAAGAGGAGGAGTTCTTCGAGGAGGATTGCCAGGAGGACTAGTTGCGTTCCTAGTAAATGCTTTGTGGCGTTGTGGCGTTCGCTTGTTGCTTTCTTTTGCTTTCGCTGTTTTGAGTGTCCGGTCGTTGGACCGAGTATTGTAATAAGTGGCCATGTGGCCCATACTTGAATATTTATATTACAAGTTTCGTTTTGTTCGGCAATGCTGTATCACTGTGACTGTGTGTACTAGCTACTGATCTGGGACTAGTACGGAAATACACAGGAGATTCTGGATAGCTGATCCGGGGTCCCACAAGTACCGGTTGAAAGCACAAGCCGGTACTGATAGTTTCACATCAGTACCGGTTCGTGCCTTCAACCGGTACTAATCTCCACCTGCAACTGTAGCCGTTGTGCTACTAGATAGTACCGGTTCGGCATACAAAACCGATACTGATGTGAAACTATCAGTACCGGTTGGTACCTTTAACCGGTATTGACCACCCCGACCCTACGGATGATCGAGGCGTATGTTCATCCAAACGAATGCCTCTTCGAGTTGAGACGGAGTAATCATCGATCAATTGAAATAATCTGAACAATAGCCATGCGTATGTTCATCAAATAGAATGAACAACTAATATTTAATATTGTCCATCGTTAAAATGCTCAAATATATAATGACATTACATAGTGGATGGATAACATTACATTATTAAAAAGTTTATTTCGCGGTCATACGAAAGTACTCGTCGTCTTCACTCCACGGGGGGGCTATCCGGAGGGCTGCCGCTGTCATCGCTATCACTGCTGTCGGCGGCGGCGGCGGCGGCGGCGGCGGCGGGGTGAATGTCGTCCTCGGAGGAGGAGGATGTGCTCCCCGAGATGATGACGGTGACGTTCTCCTCCTCCTCATTGTCGTCATCGTCGGCGTCGGCGCGCTTTCTTTTGTTGGTGGCAGCGGGAGGCACCTGGGGTTGAAGTGGCACCGAGGACAATGGTTTAGAGTCGGAGGAGTCGGCAGATCCGCTGGCGAGAGACACAGGCTCTGCCATGAAGGATTGAGATTGCGAAGACAGTCTCACCGGTCTCTGTCAATGCAGTTTCTCCATCTCACCATGTCTCTTTTTATAGATCGCCAGGATCGGAAGATGAAGAGAACAGGATGAACACGAAGAGTCGTTGCGCGGGAGACTGTGTCAGTTGAATACCAACCGGTGCTAATCAAGATGCGTTTGAAATCTGTCGGTCTTGATGTGGTATCATCAATCTTGGTTGGTTACACCAACTCCGTACTAAGAAGCCCGGAGCAGAGCGGTCGCTTAATCGTTCATGTAACCAATTGGTACTAAGCAGTCTGCTCTGCTCCGGGGCTTCTTAGTACAGGTTGGTGTAACCAACCGGTACTGATGATCTCACATCAGCACCGGTTGGTATTTCAAGCCGGTACTGATGACCCCCCCGGACCTGTAGACCGTTGAACCGGGACTGATGTAAATGTCAGTCCCGGTTCATGCATGACCGGTACTGATGGGCCGGTATAGAAGGTCAGATCTGTAGTAGTGGTGAACACTAGTAGCTGTGGGGTTCCAAATAATCCTTTAAGTGACTTTGCACTGCGCCTGCGTGAACTTCCTTCATTTTCCTGTATGCTTCCTCTCCAGTTATTTCTAGCCATAGCCTTGCATGCATGTTTCTAGTTTCCATTTCTCCAAGTCCTACTAAGTTAGACACACCTTTTCCATTTTCTCATTACAACGTTCTAGTCACCACACCATTTCCACTGCCTTTTCTGCTGACGTCGTCGCCGCCGTGTGCGTCGCCGCTGCCGTTGTCGTTGACGCCGTCACCGTCGTCGCCGCCGCCGGTTACCTCGCCGTCGACGCACTCTCCGATCTCGCATCCCCTGCACCAGACGGTATACTTGTTTTTCTTTTCTTTCGTGTGCGCGCTACCTTTACCGACCGGTTTATCTCGTTTATGTATTTGCGCGTGTATAAATACCTATGTATAACAGTTGTATGCGTTGCACGTATATTCGTTAGCATAGCTGTACGTGTATATATATATATATGTATACCTGCGGTTATTCGGCTGATTCGCTAGTACAATTTTTCATATGTATGCCTACGCATATACTGTAATCTCGGTACCCTACTGTAATTGGCATCACCGATCGTGACTCCTCTCTAGTTTGCATGCACAAGCGCACCGTCGCCGTAGCCGCCTGTGTGCCGTAGTCGTAGTCGCCATAGCCGCCTGCGCACCGTAGTCGCCGTCGCCGCTGATTGATTCCGGCTGACTGCGTTCGCCGCCGCCGTCGCTGCCTCTGACCGACTGCGCTCGCTATCCCGCTCTGGTCGTCTGGCCGATCTCCGTTTTTTTTCTCACTTAGCAAATGCCCAAACCGAACTCATATGCAACCAAGCAGTATACACATATATAAGGAGGAATAGTGCCATGCAAAAAGTTTTACGTAATTCCATTTTTCCAAATTGCGGACTTTGTCATTTTCGTTACAAATTCGTTTTAAGTCCAAATAGTATGCGGCCAATTTTATTAATTAGTAAATATTAATACCTAGCTACGTTAATTTTTCTGGAATTTTATAATCAAATCTATACTGTTAAATTATTCGCGGAAAGTCCAAATTTGTGAATTTTGTATCTCTTAAACTATACGTCCAAAAATTCCGAAATAAATTTTATAAATATTAGAAAATGCTAAACTAATTATCGGGAAATTTTTGTGAGATTATAAACTAGTTTGATTTGTAGCATTTTCCCGAATGTGTGTATGTACGTTGTTTCGCGTGCTTATCTGGTTCTTTACCTGTTACGCATAGACGCCGTGCTGTGTGAGGACGCGGGTTTCAAGGATCATGCTCCAGATCAAAACCCAGACTCACTGTTTTACGAAGGCAAGTTGTGCTTTGACCATGTTGCTCCTAAATTTTGAAATGTATTTTTATTTGAATTATGCATGCTATGTTGATTAAAATGGATTAAATTAATTTTGGAAAAGTAGCTAATCAACCTAATTGTTAATACGACCTTGTTGTTAATATTTGTATGCCATGTACCCGTGTCCCCTAAAGTTTAGTTTAAAATAGTTGGATGTTAGTATTGTGCCAACACGGGAGGCTAGACCGTGAATAGTTGCTTAGCTATGCTTACATGAAATGTGTTTCAAATGGCAAAATAATGTGGACTAATGATATATGGAATGAATTTTGGAAATGGTGTGATCTTGCCATGTAATGATGTGAAGTGTATGTACCTTTGTGGTTCTACATGGTAACTGGTATTATTGTTGGCATGTGTTGCACAATAATCAAACTGGGGCGGGAAAAGATTAAGACTTAGGCAAGTGGCAGGATGGCTTCGTGCCAAGTGGGCCTTCGTGGCAACAGGATGAGTGATGTGAGGGCTTTGTGCCAAAACCTAAGAGAAGGATGTCTTGCCCTGGACAATTAAGGACTTCACCTTGCAAGCCTTTGAACTGAGCCTTCCGTGCAGCCACATGACTGGAGTGGGACGGTCTTAGTTTAGTAGGATTCTGAAATCTTGCCTTTGATACCTCAGGGTGACAGTTACATCGGGGTAACTGTGTGGGGGGGGGCGTACCAAAGCTACGGCTTGGTGCCCATCCAACGGTGATTGTCGGTCCTACACTTCGATCCTTCGTGGGGAAAGTGGTAGTGAAGGTAATATCGGAGAGGGTCATAGGTGTAGATGAAGGTTTCTGAAAATCTTCGTTACGGTCAATCGCCTTTGTGGTGTGCAACTATATCATGTGGGTAAAGTGTACAACCTCTGCAGAGTGTGTCAAAACTATTCGAATAGCCGAGTCCACAGTACTGGACAAAGCTCGGGGATTACAGTCAAGGGGTAGATTTTCTAAAATAAAATGTGGGAAGGTTGGCTGAGTGCCAGAGATGAAGATAAATTGACTTAGGCTTTGTTACCTGCTTATGAAATGAGATTGTGAACTTAATATAATATAATATGGTTTCCCTATTTTTGAATCTATTATGGTTATTTAATCAAAGCAAAAAAAAGGTTGTTTAATGCAAAGGAACCAATTAAACCATTCCTTTAGAAGAAGCCATGCATATAATAATAGGATTGCACCTCTCTGCATGACTTGCTGAGTATGTTGTATACTCACCCTTGCCAATCAACAAAACATCAGAAGAAGAGTCTACACCCGCATGGGAGGAGGAATATGTTGAGGACCAGGAGAACTAGGAGGCAACCTTCGTCAGAAGCCTGTGGCGTTGTGGAGCTTATCAAGACTTTTATTTTCCGCTGCTTATGTTTACTTGTCTTTATTTAAGTAAGCCATGCGTGGCTGAATACAGTTAGGTGACCTTAAGGTCTTGCAACAATTTATTTTAATTATTGAAGTACTTATTTATATTTTCGCTGTGTATGGATGTGATATTCAACCCTGTTTAACTGTGCGCACTAGCGGGATCCTGGACTAGTGCATAATACACAGAGGGTTCGGATTTGCAGATTCGGGTCCCGACAGAGGTGGTATCAGAGCCATACTAACTGTAGGATTGCCCTTAGTTTAGAATGGCCGGTAGCAGGACAAAACTATTTTCTAAAGTTAAAATTTGTCAAGGAAATAAATGGACTCTTGACTTATCCCCTCTCTTCTGATTCATGTCCTATGCTGAATTTTCTTTGTTCTCACTTTGTTTATAAAATGTTGTGATCTTACGCGTTTCGTTGTTGGCAGATGAGGATGTACAACACCATCGGAGAGCGCCTTGGAGGGTATACTACGGAGATGTGGCGCATGATGGAAGTGCTGGGAGGATACGACCGTCCGATTTACACCGGAACCACCATCGTTGAGGCAGGACATTTCCAAGTGTGGAAGACTAGGCTGATGGTGTACGCTCGATAAGGGACAAGGGGGAGTCGTCCCATGTACTTTAACGTCAGGAGATCTACTTTGAGGCTGGGATATAGGAGACGTCGTGGTTGGCAATGAGGACGATTGCTCACTTGTACTCTAGGGAGCTGGAGGGCATGGTCTTTCGCCATCACCCACGCCGAG
Source organism: Rhipidocladum racemiflorum (assembly GCA_036346355.1). Classification (NCBI taxonomy): domain Eukaryota; kingdom Viridiplantae; phylum Streptophyta; class Magnoliopsida; order Poales; family Poaceae; genus Rhipidocladum; species Rhipidocladum racemiflorum. Next base: position 21,513,412 of record CM070582.1, read on the forward strand.
ACTCCCATGCAAACCGGAGGCCAATTGAGGATGAAGATGTCACCGTTACTCACCTGGCCAGGTTTGTGATTGCCCAGGAGGAGGCCATAGATGAGACTGTGGAGGAATTTCAGAGGGCTCAAGACGAGGTCCAAGGGTTGAAGACACAACTGCGGGAGGCCCGGGAGCTCGCAGCTCACTCCCTTACGAGGGTTCATGAGCTGGAGGAGGCCCTATATGGAAAAGGACCAGAGACAGTTTTGGAGTTGCACGAGCCGGATCCAAAGGAGCCAGAAGAGAAGCCGGAAGAAGTGCAGGAGGCACCAGCTCAAGAGGAGGTACCAGTGCAGGAGGCCCCCACGCAGGAGCCAGAGCCGCCGGTCCAGGAGCAGGCGGTCTCGTGTCTGGACTCGAATTTGCTAATCCGGACCCTCTGTGTATTCAGCACTAGTCCAGGATCACGCTAGTGCACATAGTCTCAACATTGGTAAATATCACAATCATACTCAACAAAATAGCAAGGTACTTTATTTAATTAAACCTAACTGGTTGCTCGACCTAAAGGTCAAGTTTACAACGGCACGCCTCGCAGGGCGAAAACTTATGAAGAGAAATAACTGCAGCGGAATAAAGCAAATTTCATGGCGCCATCCAGTATACCACAGGCAACTGATTGGGCTCGCTCCCTAAGTAGACGACTCCTCCTGAAATTCCTCCTCCAAAGCTGGTGTCGCTTCTTCTTCAACTGATGTTTGTATTGAGGCAAGGGTGTAACATCCCAAAATTTTGCTTTTCTTAAAATCATGTGTGATTTGGCACTTTGGTGAATTTTTGGAATTTTCTGGAATTTATTTGGATTTATTTGGAATTTATTTGAATTTATTCCATTTTGAAATAATTAAAGAATTTAATTTTGCAAATAAATTTTTGTTGGAAATATTTTATTTGAGTCCAAAATAATCCAAAATATTTTCCAGAATTTTTCTGGAATTTTTCTGAGTCATTTGCTATTTTTAATGAATTAAATGAATTACTGGGAATTATTTTAAATATTAAATCGCTGGAAAATCCAACTCGGGTCAAGTACTGTTCATCCGACCGAGTCGGACTCGAGTCCGACCCGAGCCAGTTGACTCGACCGAACCCACTCCTAACCCTAATCGATCCCAACCGTTGGATCAAGATCCAACGGCTGAGATCCGCCCGACCCCGACCGAAAGCCAGTGTTCGGACCGGACCCGATCGCGCCCGATCGTGGCCGTTGATCGCGACACGTGGGCGGCCACGATTTCGTCGTCTTCCGTAATCGAGCCGGACTCCGCCACGAGTGCGCCGCCGTGATCGATTAGGGCTCGCCGAGCACGCCTCCGGCTATTTAATGCCGGATCGCACCGAGGACCGCCGTGACCCGCGCACTTCTTGCCCTAACCCGCCGAGCTCTAGCCGCCGTAGGTTCGCGGAATCGCTCGCCGTAGTTGCGTGAAGCGCCACCACGGTCCTTGCCTCGCCTCGCCGCCGTCCGCCCTCCTCGCCGCCATTGACCCCAGATTGAAACCCGGCCAGCGCGCGAAGACACCCTCCATCTCGCGAGCACGCCCCAACCGCCGTTTGGGTGGTCGCCGTCCTCGGCCACGGCACGCAACTCCGCCGTGAAGCCATCGCCGACCCGAAGCTCCACCAACCGTCCGATCAAGATCCAAAGGCCCGGATCGTGCCACGTCGCCGGTGAGTTTCCCGTTGAAAATCCTAGATCTAATCCCAACCGTTGGATCTAGATCCAACGCCCACGATCGATCACGTGCGCCCCAAGCACATGAGGCCAAACTCAATCCCGGTAGTCGGATTTCAAACCAACGACCACGATTGTGCCACGCAGCGTCCAGGAAGCCGAACTGTCGCGCCAGCGGCGCGTCGTGGTCACCGACACGCGGGGCCAGCGTGTCGGCGGCGATCTTGCCGTGGCGTCACCCATGACGTCATCGGTGGGACCCACCTGTCGCACCGTGGGCCGAGCCCGACGTCGGCAATGGCGTCACCCGAGTGGGCCCACATGTCGATCTCACGTGGAGCCGTGGGACCGAGTCCACGGTGGACCCAAGCCGAGTGTGGACCAAGCCCATGGATCGGCTGGCGTCAGCCAGGCCAATCAGGAGCTGCCACGTGTCCATGCCGACGCAATAATTAATTTCGAAAAAGAAAATGATTTATTAATTCGAAATATTGATTCAAATTTAGATTCAAACTTCAAACGCTTATAACTTTTGCGTTTCAACTCCGATTTGAGTGGTTCAAATTTCTAAATTTGTATAAAATTGAGATCTACCTAAATATGAATTTTATTTAATTTTTGGACTAAAGTTTTTCTCTGAAATATTATTTAATTGATTATTTAAACTTTAAATAATCATAACTTTTGCGTTTTAACTCCAAATTTGATTTATTCAGTTTCTAAAAATCCAGAAAATTATGTTCTCTCTGTTTATGGATTTTATTTGGAGTTTTGGGATCTTTTTGCATAGTGTTCATTTGTGTATTTGCTATTTGCACGCTTTACGAGTAGACGTTGAAGTGCCGGAAGGATTCGAGGGAGAAGTGTTGACTCAGGATCCAACGCAAGACCAAGAGCAAGTGCTTTTTGAAGGCAAGTTGTGCTTTGACCATGTTGATCCTATTTCGAAAACTATTTTGATTTAAACTATTGCATGCTAGATCAATTAGAAAGATATTTTGTTTAAACCTGGGGGTTAGATAAATACCAACTTGCTATATGACACCTTGATTACTTAAGTATGTGCCATGATCCCTTGTCACCCTAGTTGTGGTTTACTAGTTGGACATTATTAAATTGCCAACATGGGTTTAGACCGTTGTAGTATCTTTGCTTAGACACCTTTCGTGCTCATGACATGATTTTGGATAATCAAATGCTAATATGGACTTAATGATATATTGAACCTGTTTTGGAAAAGTATCATGTGATGTTGATGGCACGTGGTGCATGGTAATCAAGCGGGGTTTGATAAACGCAGATTTCGGCCAGGGCATGTGGCAAGAGTAATCAGGTGGGCAGTTGTGGCATTGGGAGTGTTGATTTGGTTTTTCGGGTAGTCTTGCCCTGGTCACTCTAAGGACTTAACCTTGCAAGCCTTTGAACTGGGTCATACTTGCAACCACATGGCTGGAATGGGACGGCCCTAGTTGACTAAGTCGCTAAGGACTCACTTGTGGAGCCTCGTGGTGTCGATTACACCGTTTGTGTGATTATGCGGGGCGTATCGTGGTCGTGGCCAGGTACCCATCTAACGGTGTGTTGGTCCCATACTTCGCCTTGGCTAAGGAAGGGATGGTGTAGAGCACGTCTGGAGAGGACCACCTGTGTTGTTTGAGGCTTCCGAAAGGCTTTGTTATGATCGCTCATTCGCATACTCTTGTATGGCGATTCACGGCTGACGTGGTGAGTGGATTGTATCTTGTGGGTAAAGTGCATAACCTCTGCAGAGTGTAGAATCTATTTGAATAGCCGAGTCCACGATGCTTGGACAATGCTCGGGAATTACAGTCAAGGGGTAGACTTTCTGAAAATAACTTGGATTTGAAAAGTTGGGTTGGTTTAACAAAGAAGATGATGGAAATGTGGTTTAGGATGGGGAAAAATGTTATTTAAACTTCTTGCAAAGTTATTTATGCTTTACTTATTTCTCTGCTTTGAATCTACTTATATTACTTGTCAAAAGTCAAGTTACTGCAAATATACCCTGAGCTACTCCTTTGTACTAAGCCATGCATATAGTATATTAGCTTGCATTCTGTGCATGACTTGCTGAGTACCAAGTACTCACCCTTGCCCCAACACAATATCAGTTGAAGAGGAGATTACGCCAGCTTTGGAGGAGGAACTCCAAGAGGACCCGACTACTTAGGGATGCGAGCCCGATCGGTTACTGTGTGGTATACTGGATGGCGCCACGAAGTTTATTTGATTTTCCGCTGCTATTGTTTCTCTCTGAATAAGTTTCGCCCTACGAGGCATATATTTGTAACTTGGCCATAAGGTCGAGTAACCAGTTTTATTACTTTAATAAAGTACTTTTATGGTATCGATTGGTATGATTGTGATATTTACCGATGTTAAAGACTGTGTGCACTAGCGCGTTCCTGGACTAGTGCTGAATACACAGAGGGTCCGGATTTGCAAATTCGGGGTCCCGACAGAGGTGGTATCAGAGCCATACTTGACTGTAGGCTCAACCCTAAGTTAGAATGGTCGTAGTGAGGATAAAACCTATTTTCTAAAGCTAAAAATTTGTGAAGACAAGAAATGACCTCTCGACTTATCCCCTTCACTCTTTTCTTGTCTCTTGCTGAAATTTTCCCTTACCTTGTCACAATTCGAAAATTCCGAGTTCTTACGTAAAGCACTCTTGTGACAGATGAAGGTTTTCTCGATGAGTGAGCATAGGTTCTATAGTGAGACTCCTTCGCCGAGTCGAGTCATAGAATAAAGAGTCACCCTTTAGGCGTTAGACTCCAGAGTTAGTTCGATTTGGATTTGCTTTGTTTCTTTGAGTGTGCGTTATGTGTTGCAAGGCCCTTAGGCATTGTAAGCAGCCATACCAAGTTATTAATAATAAAGATGGACCTTAAAGTTACCCCTTTCGCCTCGCATAAAGTCCATATTACTTGTCTATTCTTGTTTCCCTCTCATCTCTAAACCTAGAGCAAAACAACAGATGGTGAACACCCGTGGGAACTTTGGAAGCAATGGGAGTGGATCTCGCCCAACAGAAAACCCCAATGATGGAGCACCAAAGACCGCCCTTTGGATGTGCAGAATTTTGGAGCATTTCTTGCTGCTCAGACCCAGTTGATGCATGCTATGATGCAACAAATGCAGCACGTCACCGCTCAGGCCACTGCCAATCAAGTTAATCAGGGACCACGCCAGAATACAAGGCTGTCAGAGTTCATGAGGACTCACCCACCCACTTTCTCTGGGAATGCCAATCCGTTGGAGGCCGACGATTGGTTAAGATCAATTGAGAGGAAGCTACACATAGCCCAATGCATAGGAAATGAGAAGGTACTTTACGCTTCTCATCAGTTGGAAGGAACAGCCGAGCGGTGGGAGAACTTCGTGCCCGCAGCAGAGAACCCTCAAGATATCACTTGGGAAGAGTTCACACTGCATTCGACAAGATCACGTGCCTGAAGGAATTATGGACCTTAAGAAGGAGGAGTTCAGAGCATCAAGCAAGGTAATCACCAAGGCCGACTACCTGAACAAGTTCACACAGCTAGCACGCTACGCACCGAGGATGTAGCGGCAGATAAATCCAGGCATACTCGTTTTATGAAGGGACTTAACTCAGGATTGCAAGTAGGATTGATCACCCACACCTTTCCAGATTTCCAAGAGTTGGTGAATAAGGCGCTTATTCTTGAGGACAAGCGCAAGGAACTGGATGAGAACAGAAGCGCAGGATGCAACAAAGAAGGATCACGTCGAGGGGCAAGCAGCGCTTGAGAGTTGCACCAAATCAATTCTTGATTCCAACCACGAGAATGCAACAAGGACACCATCCCGGCACCAAGACCCGCCAATCGAACTACCAAACCCCAGCCCCGCTTAGAAACGCTACCCGTGCAGCAAGAAGGAACAGTGAGACGCCATACAATCAAGCAACGAGCCCTGACACTTTGCCAACAGCTTGTCCGAAGAAGACAGCGAGAGCGACCCCGATTCGCTTCAATCTAGGAACCACCCCAGCTAGGACGCCAAAGACAGAGCCACACCCAGCACCGTGGTGAGAGGCCGAGTCAACCATGTCACAGCGGATGCATTGCAAAATGCTACGGACGTCGTCTTGGGTAAGTTACTTGTTAACTCGATACTGCAGCGATTTTGTTTGACTCTGAGCTTCAGCATTCGTTTGTTTCGCAAGGCTTTGCTACTAGAAATGACTTAAGGATTGCAAGACTTAAGTGCATGCTTTTAGTTCAAACCCACAGTTCCGAACTCCGAACGGAAGTAGGATGTTCCGGTGAGAATACTAATAGATGGAATAGAGTTCCTAGCAAACCTTATAATTTTGGAGACCCGGACCTTAGATGTTATATTGGGAATGGATTGGTTATCCAAGCACAAGGCTGTATTGGATTGTGGACGAAGGACTATCTCGATTGAGAGCCCGTGTGGGAAGAAAGTGGAATTTCAAGCCACTGCAGCTAGAGATGGACAGTTGATGGTTAACAGTACCAAGGCAATCAGCATAGAGAATGTCCCGGTAGTGAATGAGTACCCGATGTTTTTCCCGAAGATCTACAGTATGCCGCCCAGACGAGGACATAGAGTTTGTGATAGAGCTTGTATGCAAGATGCAGCAGATAGCAAAGAGACCCTATCGGATGTCAACCGAGGAGTTGGTAGAGATGAAGAAACAGCTAGAAGAGTTAATGGAGAAAGGATTTATCGGACCAAGTTAGTCGCCATGGGGAGCACCGGTTTTGTTTGTCAAGAAGAAGGGCGGGAGTTTCGGGATGTGCATTGACTACCGTGCACTCAATGAAGTCACCGTGAAGAATAAGTATCCGCTACCCAGGATTGATGATTTGTTTGATCGATTAAGAGGAGCCGGAGTTTTCTCCAAGATTGATCTGAGATCGGGATATCATCGATTAAAGATCCGATCGAAGATATTCAAGACTGCATTCTCGTCAAGATATGGACATTACGAGTTTCTGATTATGTCCTTTGGATCGACCAATGCGCCCGGCTTATTTCATGAATATGATGAATAAGGTGTTCATGGAATATTTGGACAAGTTTGTCGTCGTGTTCATAGACGATATCCTAATCTACTCCAAGACAGAGGATGAACATGCCGAACACTTAAGGCGAGTTTTGGAAAAGGCGAGGAACGACAACTTTTCGCCAAGTTCAGCAAGTGTGATTTTTGGAAGGACAAGGTGGAGTTTCTTGGACATGTGATGACCGCAGAAGGAGTCGCCAGTAGATCCAAGCAAAGTAGAAGCTGTGTTACATTGGGAGCACCAAGACTGTGACCTGATTCGGAGTTTCCTTGGAATGGCAGGATATTACCGCCCGTTTCATCGAAGGTTTTTCGACAATTGCGAAACCTCTTACGCAATTGCTGAAGAAGGAAAAGAAGTTTGCATGGGCCTTGAGAATGTGAGGAAGGATTTCAGGAGCTGAAGAAGCGATTGACATCGGCCGGTGTTAGTTCTCTGGGATGTTGCTCAAAGCTTCGATATTTATTGTGACGCTTGTCGCGCCAAGGACTTGGATGTGTGCTGATGCAGAATGGAAAGGTCGTCGCTTATGCATCAAGGCAGCTGAGGCCGCATGAGGAAAATTATCCGACACATGACCTAGAGTTAGCCGCCGTAGTGCATGCTTTGAAGATATGGCGTCACTATCTGATTGGAAACAGATGTGAAGTATATACGGATCATAAGAGCCTTAAGTACATATTCACCCAGTCGGATCTGAATATGAGGCAAAGGAGATGGCTAGAATTGATCAAGGACTATAATGTTGGAATCCATTACCATCCCGGGAAGGCCAACGTAGTAGCCGATGCTCTGAGTCGGAAGAGCCATACCGTGAGTACGTTGCTAGCCACAAGTCAGGATGAGTTATGTGAGGATTTCCAGAAAATGAAGATTGAGGTTGTACCTAGCGGATTCTTGGCCGCCTTGGAAGTAAAGCCTACTTTAGAGGACCAGATCCGAGAAGGACAGAAGGATGATGACAAGATCCGTAGGATTAAGTCCAAAATGGAGGAAGGCAAGGCAAAGGATTTCAAGCTAGGCGAGCAAGGCACGTTATGGATGAAGGATCGCATTTGTGTGCCTAACAAAAGGAGTTAAAGCAAGCGATTGGAAGAAGCCCATGACTCTAAGTACTCGATTCATCCCGAAGCGCCAAGATGTATCAGATCTCAAGGAGAGATTCTGGTGGCCGAGTATGAAAGCGTGAAGTTGCCGAGCATGTTGCATTGTGCGGCGTATGCCGTAGAGTCAAGGCAATGCATCGAGACCAGCGAGGATTGCTACAACCGCTGAAAATACCTCGAGTGGAAGTGGGAGGAAATCGGAATGGATTTCATTACCGGTTTGCGAAGACTCAAGGAGGTTATGACTCCATATGGGTTATAGTGGATCGCTTGACTAAAGTAGCCCATTTTATCCCGTAAAGACCACTTACTCGGGAGATAAATTAGCGAGTTGTACATGATCGGGATTGTTTGTTTGCACGGAGTGCCAAGGAGGATTGTATCGGACGAGAGGTACCCAATTTACCTCAAGGTTCTGGAATAAGTTGCATGAAGCCATGGGGACCCGTTTGAACTTCAAGATCTGACTTATCATCCATGCAGACGGATGGGCAGGCCGAAAGAGTCAACCAGATTCTGGAGGATATGTTAAGAGCTTGTGCATTGGCTTATGCTACCTCTTGGGATAAAAGTTTGCCGTATGCCGAGTTTAGTTACAACAATAGTTATCGAGGCTAGTTCTGAGATGTCACCTTTTGAGGCCTTTGTATGGTCGACCACTGTCGGACACCATTGAATTGGAATGAGAACCGTGGCGCCGTGTCTTTGGGCCTGATATTCTTCAAGAGGCCGAGGAAGCGGTCGCTATGATTAGGGAAAGGTTGAAGATAGCCCAATCTCGACAGAAGAGTTATCTTGACAATCGTCGCCGAGATTTGAGTTTTGAACGTAAGACTTTGTATACCTCGAGTTACGCCTCTCGTGGGAGTTAAGAGGTTCCATGCCAAAGGGAAACTCGCACCCCGTTATGTTGGACCATTTAAGATTTTGAGTCGCAGAGGTGAAGTTGCCTACCAGCTGGAGTTGCCACAGTCGTTGGCAGGAGTGCATGACGTGTTCCATGTGTCCCAGTTAAAGAAGTGTCTCCGAGTTCCTGAGGAACAGACACCGCTAGAGTCAATTGAGTTGCAAGAGGATTTGACTTATAAGGAACATCCTGTGAGGATTCTAGACACAATGGATCGAGAAACTAGAAACAAGTCAACCCGATTCTGTAGAGTTCAGTGGAGCAACCATGAAGAAAGTGAAGCGACTTGGGAGCGCGAAGAGGATTTGAAGAAAGAATTTCCAAACCTATTTCTTTAGTGAGCCCTGAATCTCGGGGACGAGATTCTATTAAGGGGGGGAGGTTTGTAACATCCCAAAATTTTGCTTTTCTTAAAATCATGTGTGATTTGGCACTTTGGTGAATTTTTGGAATTTTCTGGAATTTATTTGGATTTATTTGGAATTTATTTGAATTTATTCCATTTTGAAATAATTAAAGAATTTAATTTTGCAAATAAATTTTTGTTGGAAATATTTTATTTGAGTCCAAAATAATCCAAAATATTTTCCAATTTTTCTGGAATTTTTCTGAGTCATTTGCTATTTTTAATGAATTAAATGAATTCTTGAATTATTTTAAATATTAAATCGCTGGAAAATCCAACTCGGGTCAAATCGTTCATCCGACCGAAGTCGGACTCGAGTCCGACCGAGCGATTGACTCGACCGAACCCACTCCTAACCCTAATCGATCCCAACCGTTGGATCAAGATCCAACGGCTGAGATCCGCCCGACCCCGACCGAGCCGTGTTCGGACCGGACCCGATCGCGCCGTGCGATCGTGGCCGTTGATCGCGACACGTGGACGGCCACGATTTCGTCGTCTTCCCGTAACCGAGCCGGACTCCGCCGCCGAGTGCGCCGCCGTGACCGATTAGGGCTCCGCCCTGAGCACGCCTCCCGGGGCTATTTAATGCCCGGATCGCACCCCGAGGACCGCCGTGACCCCGCGCACTTCTTGCCCTAACCCGCCGAGCTCTAGCCGCCGTAGGTTCGCCGGAATCGCTCGCCGTAGTTGCGTGAAGCGCCACCACGGTCCTTGCCTCGCCTCGCCGCCGTCCGCCGTCCTCCGCCGCCATTGACCCCAGATTTGAAACCCGAAGCGAGCGCGCGAAGACACCCTCCATCTCGCGAAGCACGCCCCAACCGCCGTTTGGGTGGTCGCCGTCCTCAGCGCCCGGCACTGCAACTCCGCCGTGAAGCCATCGCCGACCCGAAGCTCCACCAACCGTCCGATCAAGATCCAAAGGCCCGGATCGTGCCACGTCGCCGGTGAGTTTCCCGTTGAAAATCCTAGATCTAATCCCAACCGTTGGATCTAGATCCAACGCCCACGATCGATCCACGTGCGCCCCAAGCACATGAGGCCAAACTCAATCCCGGTAGTCGGATTTCAAACCAACGACCACGATTGTGCCACGCAGCGTCCAGGAAGCCGAACTGCCGCGCCCACGCAGCGTCGTGGTCAGCGACACGCCGGGCCCGCGTGTCGGCCGGCGATCAGTGGCGTCACCCATGACGTCATCGGTGGGACCCACTGTCGGCACCGTGGTGAGCCCGCCGACGTCGGCAATGACGTCACCCGAGTGGGCCCACATGTCGATCTCACGTGGAGCCGTGGGACCGAGTCCACGGTGGACCCAAGCCGAGTGTGGACCAAGCCCATGGACGGTGACGTCAGCAGGCCAATCAGAGCTGCCACGTGTCCATGCTTTGACGCAATAATTAATTTCGAAAAAGAAAATGATTTATTAATTCGAAATATTGATTCAAATTTAGATTCAAACTTCAAACGCTTATAACTTTTGCGTTTCAACTCCGATTTGAGTGGTTCAAATTTCTAAATTTGTATAAAATTGAGATCTACCTAAATATGAATTTTATTTAATTTTTGGACTAAAGTTTTTCTCTGAAATATTATTTAATTGATTATTTAAACTTTAAATAATCATAACTTTTGCGTTTTAACTCCAAATTTGTGATTCCAGTTTCTAAAAATCCAGAAAATTATGTTCTCTCTGTTTATGGATTTTATTTGGAGTTTTGGGATCTTTTGCATAGTGTTCATTTGTGTATTTGCTATTTGCACGCTTTACGAGTAGACGTTGAAGTGCCTGGGAAGGATTCGAGGAGAAGTGTTGACTCGGGATCCAACGCAAGACCAAGAGCAAGTGCTTTTTGAAGGCAAGTTGTGCTTTGACCATGTTGATCCTATTTCGAAAACTATTTTGATTTAAACTATTGCATGCTAGATCAATTAGAAAGATATTTTGTTTAAACCTGGGGGTTAGTTAAATACCAACTTGCTATATGACACCTTGATTACTTAAGTATGTGCCATGATCCCTTGTCACCCTAGTTGTGGTTTACTAGTTGGACATTATTAAATTGCCAACATGGGTTTAGACCGTTGTAGTATCTTTGCTTAGACACACTTTCGTGCTCATGACATGATTTTGGATAATCAAATGCTAATATGGACTTAATGATATATTGAACCTGTTTTGGAAAAGTATCATGTGATGTTGATGGCACGTGGTGCATGGTAATCAAGCGGGGTTTGATAAAGCGATTTCGGCCAGGGCATGTGGCAAGAGTAATCAGTGGGCCGATTGTGGCATTGGGAGTGTTGATTTGGTTTTCGGTAGTCTTGCCCTGGTCACTCTAAGGACTTAACCTTGCAAGCCTTTGAACTGGGTCATACTTGCAACCACATGGGCTGGAATGGGACGGCCCTAGTTGACTAAGTCGCTAAGGACTCACTTGTGGAGCCTCAGGGTGTCGATTACACCGTTTGTGTGATTGTGCGGGGAGGCGTATCGTGGTCGTGGCCAGTACCCATCTAACGGTGTGTTGGTCCCATACTTCGCCTTGGCTAAGGGAAGGGATGGTGTAGAGCACGTCTGGAGAGGACCACTGTGTTGTTTGAGGCTTAGAAAGGCTTTGTTATGATCGCTCATTCGCATACTCTTGTATGGCGATTCACTACCGGTGACGTGGTGAGTGGATTGTATCTTGTGGGTAAAGTGCATAACCTCTGCAGAGTGTAGAATCTATTTGAATAGCCGAGTCCACGATGCTTGGACAATGCTCGGGAATTACAGTCAAGGGGTAGACTTTACGAAAATAACTTGGATTTGAAAAGTTGGGTTGGTTTAACAAAGAAGATGATGGAAATGTGGTTTAGGATGGGGAAAAATGTTATTTAAACTTCTTGCAAAGTTATTTATGCTTTACTTATTTCTCTTGCTTTGAATCTACTTATATTACTTGTCAAAAGTCACATTTCTGCAAATATACTGAGCTACTCCTTTGTACTAAGCCATGCATATAGTATATTAGCTTGCATTCTGTGCATGACTTCTTTGAGTACCAAGTACTCACCCTTGCCCCAACACAATATCGCTTGAAGAGGAGATTACGCCCGGCTTTGGAGGAGGAACTCCAAGAGGACCCGTCTACTTAGGGATGCGAGCCCGATCGGTTGCACTGTGGTATCTTTGGATGGCGCCCACAGTTTATTTGATTTTCCGCTGCTATTGTTTCTCTCTGAATAAGTTTCGCCCTACGAGGCATATATTTGTAACTTGGCCATAAGGTCGAGTAACCAGTTTTATTACTTTAATAAAGTACTTTTATGGTATCGATTGGTATGATTGTGATATTTACCGATGTTAAAGACTGTGTGCACTAGCGCGTTCCTGGACTAGTGCTGAATACACAGAGGGTCCGGATTTGCAAATTCGGGGTCCCGACAAAGGGTGAGTACTTGGTACTCAGCAAGTCATGCACAGAATGCACAATAATATTCTATATGCATGGCTTATTACAAAAGATAGGATAACAGGTTCATTTGCAGTAAAACAGCAAGGGTAAATACAGTAATAGATTGCAAAGCGGTAAAACAATAATAAGTAGAGTAATTGAACAATGAATTCACGAGTAAATCATTTCCCAACTCAATGTCCAATTCACCATTCCAAACCAAGCATTTTCCAAAGACCAGTTATTTTCATGAAAGTCTAACCCTTGACTGTAATCCCCAAGCGGTGTCCAATACCGTGGACTCGGCTATTCGAATAGGTTGAACACTCTGCAGAGGTTATGCACTTTTCCCACAAGATACAGCCAAACACTACAAAGGCGAGTGTCCGTAACAAAGTCTTTCGGGAGCCTCTAACTACACAAGTGGACCTCTCCGGTTGTTGCGCACTAACCCTTCCCTTAGCAAAGGCGAAGTCTAGGCCAACCAACCGTTAGATGGGTACCTAGCCATTGCCCTGGTATGCTCCCCTGTACAACTGCACAAAAAGGTGTAGTTGACACCCCGAAGTTCCACAAGCAAGTTATTAGCAACTTATTCAACTAGGCCCGTCCCATTACAGACATGTGGTTGCACGTTTGACTCAGTTCAAAGGCTTGCAAGGTTAAGTCCTTAGGGTGACCAAGGCAAGACTGCCGAAGAACCAAAACGACATTCCTGGTGCCAATCATGGCCCACCAGATCATTCTTGCCACATGCCCCAGTCTAAATCTATTTATCAAATCCCAGTTGATTACCATGCACCATGTGCCATCAACATCATCATTAATAACACATGACACTTCTCCAAAACATGTTCCATATCTCATTAAGTCAACATTAATCTTTAATTAACCAAAATCATGTCATGACTAAATGGCAGGTCTAAGCATTATACTACAACTGTCTAATTACCCACATTGGCGATTTAATAATGTCCAATTACTTAAACCAGACTAGGGTGACAAGGGGTCATGGCATACAATTATTTATGTCAAGGTGGAATACAACAAATTGTCATTTAACTAATTTCCCGAATTAATCAAAGCATTTTCTATTTAAAGTAACATGCAATAATTTGAATCAAAATAATTTTCAAAGTGGGAACAATATGGTCAAAGCATAACTTGCCTTCAAAAAGTACTTGCTCTTGGTCTTGAGTTGGCTCCTAGGTCAAAACTTCTCCTTCGAAGCCATCGGGTACTTCAACGTCTACTCGTAACGCATGCAAATAGCAATAAATAATTAAATAGTAGATGCCAAGTGTCCAAAAATCCAAATAAAACTCATAAACAACAAGAGCACAATTTTATGAATTTTGAGGAATTTGAATCGTCCAAATCGGAGTTAAAACGCAAAAGTTATACCTATTTAAAGTTTGGAAAATAAATTAAATAATTATAAATAGAGAAAACTCATGTCCAAAACTTACATAAAATTCACCATTAGGTAGAGCTCAATTTTATAAAAATTTAGAAATTGGAATCGCTCAAATCGGAGTTAAATTACAAAAGTTATAAGCGTTTGAAGTTTGAAAATACATTCAAAAAGAATAAACCGAATTAAATAAACATTTTTCTTTGTCCAAAATTGATGATGACGTCAGCGAGGAATTCGAATTTCCACCGAATTATTTTTCTATTGAAAAATCGAATTATGACGTCAGCATGCGTCATCCGGTCTATAGACCTGGTCCACGGTTCGGCTCAATCCACCGTGGACTCGGCTCACGCGCGCACGTGTCACGGACACGTGGGACCCATTGCTGACGTCATCGCTGATCCGAACCGTTGATTTGAAGATCAACGGTCCAGATTGGATCTGGATCGTGCACGTTTGGGGTAACGTGGCTTGATCTAAGCCGTACGATTTGAATCGGACGGCTAGGATTAGATCGGGATTCACCACGTCAAGGGGCGACATGGCATGTCCCGGGCGGCGACACGTGGCTCGATCCTCACTTTTCGATGGAGATCCAACGGCGGGGATTGCATCTAACGCTATAATGTGGGTTACTCTTAACTGTACGATCTAGATCTAACGGCTGAGATCTACCCTAGCACGGTGCGGTCAGAGGCTACATGGCTCAATCTAAGCCGTTGGATCTAGATCCAACGATTGAGATTAATTCAAAAAATGGAAACGTGAAATCGCATGGGGGTGACATGGACAAACCTGAGCCGTGCGATGGAGATCTAACGGCTGATGAAGCTCGCGGTTCTGGCAATGTCCATGGCGGGGCTACGTCACCGGAGCTGGGGATGACAACACGCCCAACGGCGTTGCGGGCGTGCTCCAGCGAGGTGAGTGGTACTCCCAGACGCGGCTCCTCGCGACGGTTCCGGATCTGGGCTCCTTCACGGCGGAGAACGACGGAGACAGTGGAAAGCCTCTACAGAGTGCAACTCCAACTACGGCGAGCGATTGCGGCGTGGATACGGCGGCTTGACCTCGACGACCTAAGAGGAGAGCACGATGGTGGTGGCGGCGCATTAAATAGGGGCCTCGGCTTCTATGAAATTCGCGGAAATCGAGTTCCACCTACGCGCAACGGCGGAGTCCTACGAGGACTCGGACTGGTGATGTGGCACCATCGCAGCCATCCACGTGTCCACATCGACAGCTCGGATCGCACGGGCGCGATCGAGTCGGATCCGGCTCCCGCGTGGGCGGCGTGGCGCAACGCTGACCGTTGGATCAAGATCCAACGGTCGCTGGGCTAGGGCTCAGGTCTGGCTCGAACGTGGCTCGGGTTCGACTCGAACTTGAGTCTGACTCGGGCTCGGTCGCTTGAACAGTGAAACCCATTAGGGTTTTCCAACGATTAAATATTTAATTTAATTTCTAGAAATTCAAATAAATCGAGAAAAATAGCAAAATACTCAGAAAAATTCCAGAAAAATTCTGGAAAATACTTTGAGACATTTTGGACTCAAATAAAATATTTCCAAGAAAATTTATTTGAAACTTTTAATTATTTAATTATCTTCAAAGGGAATAAATTCAAATTAAATCCACATAAATTCCAATAAATTCCAAAAATTCTCAAAAGTGTAAAATTTCAATTAAATTCATGAAAAGCAAAAATTGGGGTGTTACAAACCTCCCCCCTTAACAGAATCTCGACCCCTAGATTCAGGGCTGGCTAAGGAATAGGTTCAGAAATTCTTTTCTCAGATCCTCCTCGCGCTCCCATGTTGCTTCACCTTCTGCATGGTTGCTCCACTGAACTCTGCAGAAGCGGGTCGAGTTATTCCTGGTCTCTCGATCCATCGTATCCAGAATATTCACCGGGTGCTCCTTGTAGGTCAAATCTTCTTGTAACTCAATCGACTCTAATGGCGTCTGTTCATCCGGTACTCGAAGACACTTCTTCAGTTGGGACACATGGAATACATCATGTACTCCTGTCAACGACTAAGGCAACTCCCGCTGGTAAGCAACTTCTCCTCGGCGACTCAGGACCTTGAACATACCAACATAACGCAGTGCGAGTTTCCCTTTCGCATGGAACCTTTTGACTCCATTGAGCGGTGTAACTCTGAGGTATACAAAGTCTTCTGGTTCAAACCTCAATTCTCTACGGCAGTTATCAGCATAACTCTTCTGTCTCGATTGAGCTATCCTCAGTCTCTCCCGGATCATGGCGATCTGTTCTTCGGCCTCTTGAAGAATATCCGGTCGAAAGACATGGCGTTCACCTGTCTCATTCTAGTTCAACGGTGTTCGACAGGGTCGACCATATAGTGCCTCAAAAGGTGACATCTATAGACTAGCCTGATAACTATTATTGTAGCTGAACTCAACGTACGGCAAACTCTTATCCCACGAGGTAGCATAGGCTAATGCACAAGCTCTTAGCATATCCTCCAGAATCTAATTAACTCTTTCGGTCTGTCCATCCATCTGCGGATGATACGCTGTACTGAAGTTCAAATGGGTCCCCATGGCTTCATGCAGCTTGTTCCAGAATCTTGAGGTGAATTGGGTACCTCTGTCCGATACAATCTTCTTCGCCACTCCATGCAAACAGACGATCCTGGTCATATACAGCTCTGCTAATTTATCTCCTGAGTAAGTGGTTTTTACAGGAATGAAATGAGTGACCTTAGTCAGGCGGTCCACTATAACCCATATGGAGTCATACCCTCCTTGAGTTTTAGGTAAACCGGTAATGAAGTCCATACCGATTTCCTCCCACTTCCATACAGGTATCTTCAATGGCTGCAGCAACCCTGCTGGCCTCTGATGCATTGCCTTGACTCTTTGGTATATATCACACAACGCAACATGCTCAGCAACTTCACGTTTCATGCTCGGCCACCAGAATCTCTCCTTCAGGTCTTGGTATATCTTGGCACTTCCTGGATGAATGGAATACTTGGAGTCATGGGCTTCTTCAAGAATCAGCTGTTTCAGCTCCTTCTTATTCGTCACACAGATACGATCTTTCATCCACAGCGTACCTTGCTCATCTAGCTTGAAGTCCTTTGCCCGATCTTCATCCATCTTAGACTTGATCCTTAGAATCTTGTCATCCTCCTTTTGTCCTTCTCGGATCTGATCCTCCAAGGTAGGCTTCACTTCCAAAGTCGCTAAGAATCCCTCAGGTACCACCTCAATCTGCATCTTCTGAAATTCTTTGCATAGTTTGCCCTGATCTTCTGCTATCAACATATTCACAGTATGGCTCTTCCGACTCAAGGCATCGGCCACCACATTGGCCTTTCTATGGTCGTAATGGATTCCAACTTTGTAGTCTTTGATCAGTTCCAACCATCTCCTCTGCCTCATGTTCAAGTTAAATTGCGTGAATATGTATTTAAGACTCTTATGGTACGTATACACTTCACATCTGTTCCCAATCAGATAATGACGCCACAACTTCAAGGCTTGCACTACGGCTGCTAACTCTAGGTTATGCGTTGGGTAGTTTTCTTCATGCGGCCTCGACTTCCTTGATGCGTATGCAACGACTTTTCTGTCTTGCATCAACACGCATCCAAGTCCCTGGCGCGATGCATCACAATAGATATCAAAGCTTCGATTCACATCCGGTAGAACTAACACCGGTGCTGATGTCAATCGCTTCTTCAGCTCTTGAAAGCCTTTCTCGCACTCTGGCGTCCATGTAAACTTCTTCTCCTTCTTCAACAATTGCGTGAGTGGTCTCGCAATCGTCGAAAAGCCTTCAATGAAGCTGCTGTAATATCCAGTCATCCCCAGAAAACTACGGCTCTGGGTCACTGTCTTCAGATGTTCCCAGTGTAATACGGCTTCTACTTTGCTTGGATCAACTGCAACTCCTTCTGCGGTCATCATATGTCCAAGGAACTCTACCTTGTCCTTCCAGAAGTCACACTTACTAAACTTGGCAAAGAGTTGTTGTTCCCTCAGCTTCTCCAAAACTAGCCTCATGTGTTCCACATGTTCTTCTCTTGTCTTGGAGTAAACCAGTATGTCATCTATGAATACAACGACAGCAAACTTGTACAGATATTCCATGAAAACCTTATTCATCATGTTCATGAAATATGCTGGCGCATTCGTCAGACCAAAGGACATAACTGTAAACTCATAATGTTCGTATCTCGATGAGAATGCGGTCTTTGGGATATCCTCTGATCGGATCTTCAACTGGTGATATCCTGATCTCAGATCAATCATGGAGAATACTCCGGCTCCTCTCAACTGGTCAAACAGATCATCGATCCTGGGTAGCGGATACTTGTTCTTCACGGTGACTTCGTTGAGTGCACGGTAGTCTGCACATCCTGAAACTCCCCTCCTTCTTCTTGACGAACAGAACTGACGCTCCCCATGGTGACGAACTAGGTCTGATGAATCCTTTCTCCATCAACTCTTCGAGCTGTATCTTCATCTCCACCAATTCTTCGGTTGACATCCGAAAAGGTCTCTTGGCTATCGGGGTTGTACCGGGTACTAACTCAATCACAAACTCTATGTCTCTGCCCGGTGGCATACCAGGTAAGTCTTCAGGAAAAACATCAGGGTACTCATTCACCACTGGAATATTTTCTATGCTGACTGTCTTCACACTATTGACCATCAACTGTCCATCTCGAATGGCAGTCGCTTGAAACTCCACTTTTCTTCCACAAGGGCTTTCAACAGATATGATCCTTCATCCACACTCTAGTACGGCCTTGTGCTTGGATAACCAATCCATTCCCAAGATAATATCTAAAGTCTGAGTTTCCAAAATTATGAGGTTTGCTAGGAATTCTACCCTACCTATTAATATTTTTACCCCGGAACATACTACTTTAGTTCGGAGTTCGGAACCAGGGGTTTGAACTAAAAGCATGCATTTTAGATCCACGGTCTCCAAATCATTTTCAGCAGCAAAACCATGAGAAACGAACGAATACGAAGCTCCAGAGTTAAACAAAACTGTTGCAGGTACTGAGTTGACAGATAACTTACCTAGTACGATGTCCTTAGCATTCTGCAGTGCATCTGCGGTGACGTGATTGACGCGGCCTCTCACCACAGTCTGAGTTGCAGCTCCAGGCTGTGCAGCTCCACGGCTCGATCCTGGTGCAGGTGTTCTTGCTGGCGTAGATCCCAAGTTAAAACGAACTAGGGTCACTCCTGCCGCTTTCTTGGGGCAATAGTTGGCAAAGTGCCCTGGTTCATGACAGTGGAAACATCGCTTCACGGTACTCAGCTGACTTCCTACCACTACATTCCCTGCTGGCGCTAGAGTCTGAAAATTCTGATTTGCAGGCCTCGGTGATGGTGAAGGTGCTCTTACAGTATTCTTTGGCTGGAATCTGAAGAACTGGTTTGGTGCGACCCTCAGGCGTTGCTGTAACACCCTAATTTTTGCTTTTCATGTATTTAAATGTTATTTGGCAATTTTATGAATTTTTGGAATTTTCTGGAATTTATTTGGGTTCATTTGGATTTAATTTGAATTTATTCCCTTTTGAAATATTTAAAGAATTAAAAGTTTTACATAAAATTTTGTTGGAAATATTTTATTTGAGTCCAAATTGTCTTAAAGTATTTTCCAGAATTTTTCTTGAATTTTTCTGATTATTTTGCTATTTTTCTTGAATTGTTTGAATTTCTAGAAATTAATTTAATTGTTAAATCGCTGGAAAATCCGAGTGGGTTCTACTATTCATCCAACCGAGCCGGACCCGAGTCCACCTCGAGCCCGACCGAACCACGTTCGAGCGAGACCCGAGCCGGACCAAACCCTAATCTGCGTGACTGTTGAGGCCCCTATTTAATGCGCCGCCACCCGTGTCGTGACCGCCTCTTCCGTGCACACCCGTAGCCCTAGGTAGCTGAGCTCAAGCCGCCGCTGTTCGCCCACAAAAGCTCGTCGTAGTTGGAGTTGAGCGCCGCCGTGGTTTTCCGCCGTTTCCCGCCGTCTCCACTGTCCTCCGTCGTGAAGGAGCCCAGATCCGAGACCGTCGCAACGAGACGCACCCATGCGTACCACCCACCTCGCCGGAGCGTGCCCGAAACGCCGTTGGCGTGGCCGTCGTCTTCGTCTCCGGTGAGCTAGCTCCCGCGTGGACATCGCCGAACCCGCGAAGCTTCTCAGCCGTTGGATCTTCATCGCACGGCCCAGATTCGTCCACGTCACCCCCGTGTAAGTTCCACGTTACAGTTTAGATCTAATCTCAACCGTTGGATCTAGATCCAACGGCTTAGATTGAGCCACGTAGCCGTAGATGCAACGTGCTAGGGTTAGATCTCAGCCGTTAGATCTAGATCGTACTGTTAGGGTTAACCAGCGTTATAGCGTTAGATGCGATCTCAGCCGTTCGATCAAGATCGAACGGCGTAGATTGAGCCACGTGTCGGCCACCGGGTCATGCCACGTCGCCCCGCAGCGACGCGGTTAAAACCCGATCGGATCTTGACCGTCCGATCTAAATCGAACGGTCCAGATCAGCCACGTTGTCCACAACGTGCGTGGCCCAGATCCAATCTGGACCGTTGATTTTCAAATCAATGGTCCGGATCGAGCCACATGTGCGAAAGCCGAACCGGCGCGGTCCACGTGGGCAGCGCCCGGTCGTCGCTGACGTCAGCGTGGGGTCCGCGTGTCAACGGCTGGCCCAACGGCACAATGACGTCATCCATGACGTCACGGTGGGGCCCGCTTGTCAGAGCCACTCGGTCGAGCCGTGCTGACGTCAGCAGTGGGTCCCATGTGTTAGTGACACATGCGTGCGTGAGCCGGGTCCACGGTGGACCAAAACCGAACCGTGGACCGAGTCCATGGACCGGCTGACGCAATAAATCGATTTTTCAATAGAAAAATAATTCGGTGGAAAATCAAATCCCGTGCTGACATCATACTGACATCATAATCGGAAATGAACCCTTGTCACCCTAGTTGTGGATTATTAGTTGGACATTATTAATTTGCCAACATGGGTAAATGCTTTAATTAATTCTGAGAAATTAGATAAACACCAGCTTGCAATATGACACCTTGGTTATTTAATTATGTGCCATGAAGCCTTGTCACCCTAGTTGTGGATTATTAGTTGGACATTATTAATTTGCCAACATGGGTAAATAGATCGAGGTAGTACAATGCTTAGCTCTGCCACGTAGTCACAACATGATTTTGGATAATGACATGTTAATCTTGACTTAATGAGATATCGAACTTGTTTTCGAGAGGTATGATGTGTTGTTAGTGTTGATGTTGATGGCACGTGGTGCATGGTAAACAACTGGGTTTTGACAAATAGATTTAGACCGGGGCATGTGGCAAGAATGATCGGGTGGGCCAGGTGTGGCACCGGGAAGGTCGATTTGGTTCTTCGGGTAGTCTTGCCCTGGTCACCCTAAGGATTTAACCTTGCAAGCCTTTGAACTGAGTCAATCATGTAACCACATGACCGGAATGGAACGGTCCTAATTGACTAAGTCACCAATAACTTGCATATGATACCTCGGGGTGTCAACTACACCCTTTGTGTAGCTTGAAGGGGGAGCATACCAGGGCTGCGGCATGGTACCGTCCAACGGTATGTCGGTCCCATACTTCGCCTTTGCTAAGGGAAGGGATGGTGTATGGCTAAAACTGGAGAGGTCCACTTGTATAGTTAGCAGTTTCCGAAAGGCTTTGTTACGATCACTCGCCTTTGTGGTGTTTGACTGTATCGTGTGGGTAAAGTGCATAACCTCTGCAAAGTGTAAAATCTATTCGAATAGCCGAGTCCGCGGTATTGGACACTGCTCGGGGATTACAGTTAAGGGTTAGACTTTCATGAAAAATAACTTGTCTTTGGAGAATGCTTGGGTTTGGAATGTTGAAATTGGACTTAGGATCGTGTAATGTTTTACTTGAGTAAATTATTGTGAAAGTTATTATCTACACTATTGTTTTACTGCTTTGTAATCTATTACTGTTTTTATAATTGCTGCTTTTCTGCAAATGAACCTGTTAGCCTATGCTTTGTATTAAGCCTTGCATATAGAATATTAGTGTGCATTCTGTGCATGACTTGCTGAGTACCAAGTACTCACCCTTGCCTCAACACAAACATCAGTTGAAAAATAAGCGACACCAGCTTTGGAGGAGGAACTCCAGGAAGAGCCGTCTACTTAGGGAGCGAGCCCAGTCAGTTGCCTGTGGTATACTGGATGGCGCCACGAAGTTATCTTATTTTTCCGCTGCTGTTATTTCTTTTAAAAAGTTTTTGCCCTGCGAGGCGTACCTTGTAACTTGACCATAAGGCCGAGCAACCAGTTTGGACTAATTAAATAAAATACTTTACTATTTCGCTGAGTATGATTGTGATATTTACCGGTGTTGAGACTGTGTGCACTAGCGTGATCCTGGACTAGTGCTGAATACACAAAGGGTCCGGATTTGCATATTTGGGTCCCGACAGCTGTGCTCCTTGGCG
Organism: Rhipidocladum racemiflorum; assembly: GCA_036346355.1. Lineage (NCBI taxonomy): Eukaryota > Viridiplantae > Streptophyta > Magnoliopsida > Poales > Poaceae > Rhipidocladum > Rhipidocladum racemiflorum. The sequence continues at coordinate 21,536,008 of CM070582.1, forward strand.
TGCTCCCTGTTGTGTCATCCTGCGCTTTCGGTTGTCGTCTAGTTCCTTGCGCTTGTCCTCTAGGATGAGCGCCTTATTCACCAACTCTTGGAAGTCAGGAAATGTGTGGGTAATCAGTCCCACTTGAAGTCCAGAATTCAGTCCCTTCATGAAACGAGCTGCCTTGTCTTGTCCGTTGCTATGTCTTCAGGTGTGTAGCGAGCTAGCTGGGTGAACTTGTTCAGATATTCAGACACTAGTTGGGTGCCTTCCTTCAAAGCCCTGAACTCTTCCTTCTTGAGGTCCATGATTCGCTCTGGTACATGATACTGGCGAAACGCTGCTGTGAACTCCTCCCAAGTGATGTCTCGGGGGTTCTCATGTGCAGCACAAAAGTTCTCCCACCATTCGGCTGCAGTACCTTCTAACTGATGGGATGCGTAAAGCACTCTCTCATTTCCCACACACTGGGTAATGTGTAGCTTCCTCTCGATCGACCTCAGCCAATCATCTGCCTCCTGTGGATTGGCGTTCCCAGAAAAGGTGGGTGGATGAGTTCTCATGAACTCTCCCAGTCTTGAGTTCTGACGCTGTCCCTGATTTGCTTGATTAGCGGCGGCTTGAGTGGTGACTTGCTGCATTTGTTGCATCATGGCAAGCATCAGCTGAGTCTGTGCTGCAAGGAAGGCTCCGAAGTTCTGCATGTCAACTGGCGGTGCTGGCTGGGGTGCAAGTGCTCCATCATTGGGGTTTCCAACTGGGCGAGAACCACTTCCGTTGCCTCGAAGGTTTCCACGAGTGTTCACCATCTGTTGATTGCTCCATGTTTTAGAGACGAGAGGGAAACAAGCATAGACAAGTAGTAGAGAAAACCTATGCGGGGCGGAAGGTGTAACTCACAATCCAACTTTATTATTTATTCATTAATAACTTGGTATGGTTGCTTACAATGCTTAAGAGCCTTGCAACACATACTACACACTCAGCAAGCAATGAAAATCCAAACCAAACTAACAAACTGGAGTCTAACACCTCTAAGGGTGACTCTTTATTCTTAGACGCGACTGGACGAAGGAGTCTCAACTTCTAATCCTAAACACTCACTCATCAATCCAACCTCCACTGCCTCCTTTTGGTGGGTGCGGCGGCATAGGCGCGAAGTAGTCACCATGCCCCACAACAGCTGTAGTCGAGGAAACGACATCCTCTTCGGGCTTGGGCGCGATCTGTGGCTCCTCGGGATCTGGCTCGTGCAGCTCCAGTACTGGCTCCGGCCCTTGTACATAAAACGCCATTTCCATCTCATCAATCCTTCGCAGAAGTTGGGACATATACTCTAGAACCTCCTGCAGACTTCTCTTCTCTTTCTTGAGGAAAAATTGATAAAATGCCACTCTCCAGAAGTGGCTTCGCTGAAAATGCCACTCCGCTGTCGTTGACAGGCGGGACCATCTGTGTGTATGACAGTGGGCCAGAGTGGCATTTTAACGATGCCAATTCTTGAGAGTGGTATATGCGCTAATGGCCCCTTTCTTGACCTCCTCACGGGCCTTCTGCAACTCCTGCACCGTATCATCGAGTACATCCTCATGTGCGACGACAAACCTTGCCAAATGTGTGATAGTGACATCCTCAACCTCTATCGGCTCCCGCTCAACCCTGTTGTCTCGATGCGGGTGGTGACGAAATACTATGCCCTCCAGCTCTCTAGAGTAGGTGCGAGCGAGGTGTTGCATCGCTCAGCGCGACACTTCCTGAATTCCCATCTGGAAGGTGGACCTCCTGGCCGTGAAGTAGCATGGGCAGCTGAACTTCGTCTTCTCGCGAGCATACACGGTGATCTTGACGTCTCATGCTTTGACCAAACCAACCTACACTACGGTGGTCCCTTGGTAAAGCGGCCTCTCAAAACCTCCAAGCACTTGTAGCATGCGCCACAATTCAGCGGCGTAGCCTTCTTCACGCTCAGCGTAGTTGTTGATCATGTTCATCTGCCAAAAGATACTTGCGTGAGAACGCAACAATGTTAAAACCAAAGTGGAGACAAAAAGAATTAAGCAAGGGGTATGAAGAAGAGAGAAGGGGATAAGTCGAGAGTTCATTCATTATCTCGGCAAATTTTTAGCTTTAGAAAATAGTTTTATCCTCACTACGGCCATTCTAGCTAAGGGTGAGCCTACAGTCAGTATGGCTCTGATACCACCTCTGTCGGGACCCGAATTTGCAAATCCGGACCCTCTGTGTATTCAGCACTAGTCCAAGATCACGCTAGTGCACACAGTCTCAACATTGGTAAATATCACAATCATACTCAACGAAATAGCAAGGTATTTTATTTAATTAAACCTAAGTGGTTGCTCGATCTTATGGTCAAGTTTACAAAGGCACGCCTCGTAGGGCGAAAACTTATTAAGAGAAATAACTGTAGCGGAATAAAGCTAATTTCGTGGCGCCATCCTGTATACCACAGGCAACTGACTGGGCTCGCTCCCTAAGGGTGTGTTTGGTTGGAGGTACGAGGGTGAATGGAACGGGATGGTGCAGGATGGATGGGATGATCCTGGATGAGATGGTTTAGGGAAGGTGTTTGGTTGTCTGAATGGGATGGTTCAAGTTTGAGTTTGGTTGCTTGAATGAGATGGTACAAGATGGTACGAGATAGTGTTTGGTTGGAGGCAAGGCATATATCAAACAGTACCCTTTTGGCCTTCATCAATGATATCTACTTGTTATTCTAATTAAACGTTGTTTTTTTCCCCTAAGGACAAGTATGGCCAGAACAACTACATTACCAATTGCCTCGATGGTAAGATGAGTTGACGTTTGGACAATGTCGAGGCATGAACGGAGCCAATTAGAAATTGAGAATGTGTTGGCCAGAACAACTGATAGCAATTCAAAGATTTTCAATCAAGCATAATAATCACTACTGGTTCATTGCAATATCAGTGATTTTCACACAATATCAGTGGCAATTTAAATAAGAGATTTTCACACAATTTTCACACAATTGATAGCAATTCAAAGAACAACTGATTTTCACACAATATCAGTGGCAGCAATCAGTCAAGCATATTTCCATAAGAGTTCATTGCTAATATTTTCAATCAAAATAGTTCAAGTCCAACATAATAATCACTTCTGGTTTCACAATAAGCATATTTCCATAAGCATCATTCCTAGCACAAGATAAAACATAGAATTTGGATAGAAAGTTTTCAAGCAACATCCGGCCATAGTGCATATCATTTGAAACCAACATGACGACAAATCACTAGAAGAGAGTTCCTCAGTTCTTCCATGAGCTTGGCCACACCATCACTTCACATTGGAAACCTTGGAGATCAACAAGCAGAGAATGCAAGACCTAAAAACCTACAATACAAAGTGACAAGCAGAGGATTAACACAAATAAGCATTAAAGAGTTGAGCAAGAAATATACTTTCAGATTTCAAATCCAAACAATGCAACGTAAAAAAGGGTTGGATTACCTTAGAGGTTTTCCCTTGTGATGTATCTAGCTACCCACACCAATTTGTTTAAAAAACTAAGCTTGTTGAATGCTCGGGCAAGTGTAACATTCTCACACAATAAGCATAGTAGTGAGCTAACTGTGCTTCATCAAATCCAGGGAGATCCATCATATTGTCCCAAAGATCATCTGGAACATTAGTATCTGAACTAGCGGTCTTCTCAATAGCTTAAGCGAGTCTATCAATACCAGTGGTCATGAACGCTAGCAAGTCATCATCACTGGATGTCTTGGCCCTCTTCTTTGATGGTTTACTTGCTGATGAGTCACCTCCACCATACCCTGATGCCGTCACCTCTTCCGCACTCACATGTTCATTGACCGGAACTTCTTCTTCTAATTCTATCACATTTGTAGTCAGAGGGTCATTTGCTCCCTTAGCATATTGTCCTGTAGCCATGCTATTCCCAAATATAGTGGCCATCTCGTGATAATGCTCAAGTGGAGTGTTCAAGAAAGTAGCATCTTTAGGGTGATCCTGTAATCATTAAAGATGTAGTCAGTCTCAAGCATCATCAAATTTTCTTCAAACATGTTTGTTGAAATTTGGAAAGAAAAAATACCTTCACATGACCAGTGTAATGCTCATGCTCAAGTCTAATAGTGCAAGTACCCTCATCCCAAAGAGCACCACTTAAGTTCTTCAGTTTGTTTATCTTTGCCCAAATCTTTCTACACTTCGTGAGGTGATTACTAACTTGAATGCCACTCACATGAACCCTCATATGCTCATTCAAGTCCTTAGCACAACTGTTGAGATGAGCTTGCTTAAAGCCTGTAGACGTTCTTGTACCACTAGCTACTAGATTAGTCAAGTAGGTTAGTACAAATGTAGACATTACATTTGTCCAAACAACCCCAGCACCCCCCATACTATCCTCATGCTGATCCAAATCCATTGCCTACAGTAATAGACAGAAAACAGAAATATTGGTTCAAATGGAAGTCATGACAAATGATAATACAAGGTTCACCCATTTCATCGGAATAACGAAAATGATAGTACAAGGTTCACACATATCATTAGAATAACGAAAATGAAAATACAAGGTTCACACGAAATGAAAATGATTAATGGCCTAGTTAGTTTTGATGGTTCTCCCACATTTGATCAGTAATACTTTGTCTCTTATTAACCATAGCTCTATGGTCATTTTCTTGCTCTCTTGATGTCCTACTGGGGTTAGGGGTCCAAGAATCCTCCGGTAGAATGAAATGGTCAGTTCCTTCAGAAAGAACCCGATTATGGAGGATGCAACTAGCGATGACAACATCAACTTGAGTTGAGAAGGGGAAGAATGGAGTGGCATCGTCAAGGACCTTGAACCTCCTCTTGAGTGATCCAAAGGCATGCTCTACTCCTACTCGCAATGAGGAGTGCCTCAGATTGAACAATTCCTTTTCATCTTGAACTGGATTGTTCCCCCACTCATTCAAATGGTACCGCACTCCGCGGAAAGGTGGCATGAACCCAGATTTGGCCCCATATCCAGCATCAACAAGGTAGAATTTCCCTAAAATAGATGAACACGTTAATGATATTGGTCTTTAACAATTTGGTATGAAGATGTACTACCACATTAATTCTATTTACCTTCAGTGACACATAAGCCATTCTCACGCTCTATCGCATCTACTAAGACTGTAGCGTCATGAGCAGTCCCCTCCCAACCAGCCAAGACATATGTGAATAGAAGATCAAAGTCTACAGCTGCCAGCACATTTTGAGTAGGAAATGATTTCCTACCACGAAAGGTTGCTTCCATAGACTTATTAACATAAGCTCTTATATGTGTACCATCAATGGCTCCAAGCCTCCAATGCAATCCTATTTGCTCAAATAAATTGACAAAAAAAGTTTAGTAACCACAAAGTTTAGCCACAAATCTATAAGGCATACTTGTTAGCTATCATACCTTAAAGTATGGATCCCATCTTGGGTTTCCTGCAATTTTGGTTGGTGTCTCCAATGAAGGTGGCCTAATAAGTTCATTTAAGTAGCTACTTTATAGCATGTAGGACATGTCCAAAATATCGGCTAACTGTTTCACCTGATCTACTAAAGTTGGTACCAACTATCCTATTCCTTAGGTTGTGGCCAATTGTGTTCAAGAACATAGCAACTTGCTCCTCAACACATACATGTATAGTATCGTAGAGCAAAGAGCGTTCTCTCAATATTTGGCATAACCTAAAGAAAGGAGCTCTCTGAAGACTTATCGTCGTAATACAAGTTGTATCATTCTTCCAAATTTTATTATTCAGATAATCAATTCTATTCTTGTCACTTTGCTCGATTGGGCCATACGCAATACGTTGTCTCCTTTTACGTATTCTACATCGCACATACAGCATCATCATGCAAGCAGCCATATATGCAGCAACACCACTAATGAACATCTTCTTTCATCTAAGCTTCCTCTTGTCCATCTACAATTAAATTAATAATCACTACTGCTTCATATGTCCAAACAAGTATGGCAAGGGAAACTAGATGCCTGTATTGCTAGCATGAAAGCTACATCATACAAGAGCAACAGGAAGAGAAATATGGCATAAAAATTTACACCAATCATGCTGTGGCAGAGGTCATGTATTACATCTTCAATAATGCTATCAGATGAACTTTCACAGATGCCAAGCTATGATCAGTGTGCAACATCTCTCTCAAATCCAAGGTTCCAAATTCAATATCTACCTAAGACTAGATATTACATCTTCAATATGGCATAAAAATTTACACCAATCATGATGTGGCAGAGGTCATGTAAATCAACGAGGAGCCAATAGTTGTGGCTTAATAACTTTATGAGTTACTACATGTATTAAATCAACAGGAAGAGAAATTTATGTAAGATCAACGAGGTATTATTAAGCCAATATGCTGATGCAGTTGATTTGCATTTAACTAGTATGGCAAAATAGCTGTACATTGGTCAGTGGGCAAACTGAAAGGCCTTTCCAATAGCAAGTGTGAAGAATGGTTACTCTAGAATCATTCTGGTGATGGAGCGGTCATATAACTTCTCAATAATGAATAAGATGCACAGTTGTGAATATCAAGATCACTTCTCTTGTCTAAATTTCACAGGAGCATATCATATAATTCCACAATGCTAAAGAGAATATTCTATCTCTCTATACATCCATTCTTTGTTCTGTATCCTTCTATCACTCAAAAAGGCAAACACTTCAACCAAATAAATCATTTTCTCTTATCATCACCTATCCAAGATCAAATGGAATCCACACATCTTTATCAGAAAAACACATATCAAGAGAACTAGAAGTTTTGGCTATTCATCAGTAACAGATAAATGGGATCATATCAGTCTCTGGTTCAGACTGAAAAACACTACCAATATAAGCATTTGGTTGTCGACTTGTGGCCTAGCTTAAGACTCATATATGCATAAATACAGTCAACAACAAGGCAATCCAATCTCTACAGCAAAGAACAAGTCCCAGCACCAGTGGAACTACCAGTAGTATGTGCTCATCTGTGGAGCAATCTATAGGGGTCCTAAACATTCGAAGCATACTAAACAAGGTACACACAAACCAAGCATCCTAAACAAGATACACATAAATCAACTAGATTGAAATTCTTCCACACAAACCAAAGTCAAGAAGGGGATGGAGAAGTGGATCCAGTACCTGGGCCGAACGGGGGAGACGGAGCAGTAGAGGAAGTGTAGATCCGGCGGCGGTGTGGATCCAGTACCCGGGCCGAACGGGGGAGGCGGAGCAGTAGAGGAACTGCAGATCCAGCGGCGGCGTGAGGTCGCAGGAGAGCCGCCCTGAGACGATGACTGGGAGGGAGCGGAGGAGCGAGACCACGCGAGCGGCGGCGTGACAAGAAGACCGTACAGGAGAGACGGATTGAGGGCGCAGGAGCAGTGGAGAGTTGGCACGGGAGCGGGAGGGTTTTCGCGCCGCGAGAGGAAGACTACGAGGAGAGGCCGATTCGGGTGCCATGAGAAGAACGCGTCCAGGATGAGATGGTTCGGCCGATTCGGGCAAACGGGATGGTACGGGATTTGTGAGGAATATTCCCATAATCTGTACCGCTTCATCCTAGATGAGATGGTTCCGTACACTCAACCAAACGGATGTACCAAAATTTATCCTGTACCATCCCGTTCCGTTCACCCTTGTACCTCCAATCAAATGCACCCTAAGTAGACGGCTCCTCCTGAAATTCCTCCTCCAAAGCTGGCGTCGCTTCTTCTTCAACTAATGTTTGTACTGAGGCAAGGGTGAGTACTTGGTACTCAGCAAGTCATGCACAGAATGCACACTAATATTCTATATGCATGGCTTTTTACAAAGGATAGGCTAACAGGTTCATTTGCAGTAAAACAACAAGGGTAAATACAGTAATAGATTGCAAAGCGGTAAAACAATAATAAGTAGAGTACTTGTACAATGAATTCACGAGTAAATCATTTCCCAACTCTATGTCCAATTCACCATTCCAAACCAAGCATTTTCCAAAGACCAGTTATTTTCACGAAAGTCTAACTCTTGACTGTAATCCCCGAGCGGTGTCCAATACCGTGGACTCGGCTATTCGAATAGGTTGAACACTCTGCAGAGGTTATGCACTTTTCCCACAAGATACAGCCAAACACCACAAAGGCGAGTGTCCGTAACAAAGTCTTTCGGGAGCCTCTAACTACACAAGTGGACCTCCCCGGTTGTTGCGCACTAACCCTTCCCTTAGCAAAGGCAAAGTCTAGGCCAACCAACCGTTAGATGGGTACCTAGCCATCGCCCCGGTACGCTCCTCCGTACATCTACACAAAAGGTATAGTTGACACCCTGAGGTTCCACAAGCAAATTATTAGCAACTTATTCAACTAGGTCCGTCCCATTACAGACACGTGGTTGCACGTTTGACTCAGTTCAAAGGCTTGCAAGGTTAAGTCCTTAGGGTGACCAAGGCAAGACTGCTGAAGAACCAAAACGACTTTCCTGATGCCAATCATGGCCCACCAGATCATTCTTGCCACTTGCCCTGGTCTAAATCTATTTATCAAACCCCAGTTGATTACCATGCACCACGTGCCATCAACATCATCATTAATAACACATGACACTTCTCCAAAACATGTTTCATATCTCATTAAGTCAACATTAATCTTTAATTAACCAAAATCATGTCATGACTACGTGGCAGGTCTAAGCATTATACTACAACGGTCTAATTACCCACGTTGGCGATTTAATAATGTCCAATTACTTAAACCAGACTAGGGTGACAAGGGGTCATGGCATACAATTATTTATGTCAAGGTGGAATAAAACAAATTGGCATTTAACTAATTTCCCGAATTAATCAAAGCATTTCCTATTTAAAGTAACATGCAATAATTTGAATCAAAATAATTTTCAATGTGGGAACAATATGGTCAAAGCATAACTTGCCTTCAAAAAGTACTTGCTCTTGGTCTTGAGTAGGCTCCTAGGTCAAAACTTCTCCTTCGAAGCCTTCGGGTACATCAACGTCTACTCGTAACGCGTGCAAATAGCAATAAATAATTAAACAGTGGACGCCATGTGTCCAAAAATCTGAATAAAACTCATAAACAGCAAGAGCAGAATTTTGTGAATTTTTAGGAATTTGAATCGTCAAAATCGGAGTTAAAACGCAAAAGTTATACTTATTTAAAGTTTGGAAAATCAATTAAATAATTATAAACAGAGAAAACTCATGTACAAAAATTAAATAAAATTCACCAAAAGGTAGAGCTCAATTTTATAAAAATTTAGAAATTGGAATCGGTCAAATCGGAGTTAAATTGCAAAAGTTATAAGCGTTTGAAGTTTGAAAATACATTCAAAAAGAATAAACCGAATTAAATAAACATTTTTCTTCTTCGGAAATTGATTATGACGTCAGCGAGGAATTCGAATTTCCACCGAATTATTTTTCTATTGAAAGATCGAATTATGACGTCAGCATGCGTCATCCTGTCTATTGGCCTGGTCCACGGTTCGGCTCTGTCCACCGTGGACTGGGCTCACGCGCGCATGTGTCATGCACTCGTGGGACCCACTGCTGATGTCATCGCTGACGTCAGCATGGCTCAGCAGAAGGACGGATGACGTCATGGTGCCGTTCGGCCAGCCACTGACACACAGGCCCCACGCTGACGTCAGGGACAACCAGGCGCGCCCGCGTGGACCGCGCCGGTTCGGTTCCCAGACACGTGGCTTGATCCGGACCGTTGATTTGAAGATCAACGGTCCAGATTGGATCTAGATCGTGCACATTTGGGGCAACGTGGCTTGATCTAAGCCGTACGATTTGAATCGGACGGCTAGGATTAGATTGGGTTTCACCACGTCAAGGGGCGACGTGGAATGTCCCGGGCGGCGACACATGGCTCGATCCTGTTCGATGGAGATCCAACGGCGGGGATTACATCTAACGCTACAACGTGGGTTACTCTTAACCGTATGACCTTGATCTAACCACTAAGATCTACCCTAGCACGGTGCGGTCAGAGGCTACATGGCTCAATCTAAGCTGTTGGATCTAGATCCAACGGTTGAGATTAGATCTAAAAACCGAAACGTGAAATCGTACAGGGGTGGCGTGGACAAACCTGAGCCGTACGATGGAGATCCAATGGCTGACGAAGCTCGCGGTTCCGGCAATGTCCACGGTGGGGCTAGGTCACCAGAGCTGGGGATGACGACACGCCCAACGGCGTTGCGGGCGTGCTCCAGTGTAACACCCCAAATTTTTGCTTTTCATGAATTTAAATGTTATTTTACACTTTTGTGAATTTTTGGAATTTTCTCGAATTTATTTGGATTTAATTTGAATTTATTCCCTTTTGAAATAATTAAAGAATTAAAAGTTGCAAATAAAATTTTGTTGCAAATACTTTATTTGAGTCCCAAATGCCCTAAAATATTTTCTAGAATTTTTCTGGAATTTTTCTGAGTATTTTGCTATTTTTCTTGAATTAAATGAATTTCTGGGAATTAATTTAGTTATTTAATCGCTGGAAAATGCCGAGTGGGTTTGTACTGTTCATCCGACCGGACCCGGGTCCGAGTCTGACCCGAGCCGCGTTCGAGCCGGACCCAGGCCAACCCAACCCTAACGCGCGTGACCGTTGGATCTTGATCCAACGGCCACGATCGTGCCACGTCGCCCGAGCCTGACCCCGACCGAGCCAGCCAGGTCACCGAGCCGGACCCGAGTCCAAACCCCGTGCCCGTTGGATCTTGATCCAACGGCTCACGTTGCGCCATGTCACCCAATCCGAATCCATTTCGGATTCCGCCGCCGCAGCCGTGTGGACCTCGGTTTCCGCGGTTTTCATGGACGCCGAGGGGCATATTTAATGCGCCGCCACCGCCAGCGTGTTCTCCGTTTCCTTGCGCACCCGTAGCCCTAGACCATGTCGCCTGAGCAGCCACCGTTCGCCCGCTAGAGCTCGCCGTAGTGGGATTAGGGCGCCGCCGCGGTTTTCGCCATATTCCGCCGCTGTCCGTCGTCCTCCGCCGCCACCGAGCTCAGATCCAGAACCGCAAGGACGAGACGCGCCGGGGACTACCACTCACCTCGCCGGAGGAGACCCGCAACGCCGTTGCCGTGGTCGCCGTCCCCAGCTCCGGTCTCCTAGCGCCACCGCACGCCATCGCCGTCGTTCGAGCTCTCTCCACCGTCCGATCAAGATCCGACGGTCCAGATTCGTCCACGTCATTCCCGGGTAAATCTCACGTTTTAGTTTTTAGATCTGTTTCCAACCGTTGGATCTAGATCCAACGGTTTAGATCACGCCACATAGCAGTAACTGCACTGTGCTTAGATGGATCTCAGCCGTTAGATCTAGATCGTACAGCTAGGGTTAGCCACGTTGTAGACTCTAGATTGGATCTTGACCGTCCGATCAAGATCCAACGGTCCAGGTGGACCGAGCCGTTTTGAACACGTGAAACCCAGATCCAATCTGGGGCCGAGATCCAGCCACATGGCTGGGAGTCTGACCGACGCCGCCGCACGCCGCCGCTGCTGGCCGACGCCACGCTGTGGCGCCAAGACGGCCCGCGTGTCGGCCGATCGCCTGACACCATGACGCCGGTGGCCGTGACGTCAGCACGGGCCCGCGTGTCAGCGACCGCCCAACAGCACCATGACGTCAGTCGTGACGTCATGGTGACATCACAGTGGGACCCGCGTGTCAGCTCACTCAGCCGCACCGTGCGCTGACGTCAGCGCTGACGTCACATGGGGCCCGCATGTCAGAGACACGAGCCGTGGACCGGGTCCACGGTGGACCGAGCCGAGACCGTGCGCCGGGTCCATGGACCCGAGGCGACGTGGCGGCCGCTGATTGGTCCACGTGTCATGCTGACGCAGTAAATCATTTTCCGAAAAAAAATTATTTATTTAATTCGGTTTATTGATTTAAATTTGGATTCAAACTTCAAACGCTTATAACTTTTGCATTTCAACTCCGATTTGGGTGATTCAAATTTCTAAATTTGTATAAAATTGAGATCTACCTAATGGTGAATTTTATTAAATTTTTGGACCAAAGTTTTTCTCTGTAATATTATTTAATTAATTATTTTAAACTTTAAACGCTTGTAACTTTTGCGTTTTAACTCCGATTTTGATGATTCAAATTCCTAAAAATTCATAAAATTATGCTCTCTCTCTGTTTATGAACTTTATTTGGATGTTTGGACACTTTTTGTCTACTGTTTTATTCATTTATTGCTATTTTCACGCGTTACGAGTAGACGTTGAAGTGCCCGAAGACTTCGAAGGTGAAGTGTTGACCCAGGAGCCATCTCAAGACCAAGATCCAGTACTCTTTGAAGGCAAGTTGTGCTTTGACCATGTTGATCCCATTTTGAAATTAATTTGATTTAAATTATTGCATGCTAGTTCAATTATAAAATGCTTTAATTGATTTTGGGAGATTAGTTAATTGCCTAGTTGCTATATGCCACCTTGACATAAATAATTGTAGGCCATGAACCCCTTGTCACCCTAGTTGAGGATTAAATAGTTGGACATTATTAAATTGCCAACGTTGGGTATTTAGACCGTTGTAGTATATGGCTTAGACCTGCTAAGTGCACTTGACATGAATTTGGACAATCAAATGTTAATATTGACTTAATGACATATTGGACCTGTTTTTGGAGAAGTAGCATGTGTTGTGATCAGTGATGGCACGTGGTGCATGGTAATCAACTGGGTTTGATAAATAGTTTTGGATCGGGGCATGTGGCAAGAATGATCAGGTGGGCCAAGTGTGGCATTGGGAAGGATGAATTGGTTCTTCGGGTAGTCTTGCCCTGGTCAACATAAGGACTTAACCTTACAAGCCTTTGAACTGAGTTAATCGTGCAACCACATGACCGGAATGGGACGGTCCTAGTTGATTAAGTTACTAATAACGTACCTGTGGGACCTCGGGGTGTCAACTACACCTTTTGTGTAGTTGTACGGGGGAGCGTACCGGGGCTGCGGCCAGGTACCCATGTAACGGTTGATTGGCCTAGACTTCGCCTTCGCTAAGGGAAGGGTTAGTTCGCAACAACCAGAGAGGACCACTTGTGCTGTTAGAAGTCTCCGAAAGACTTTGTTACGGACACTCGCCTTTGTGGTGTTTGGCTGTATCTTGTGGGTAAAGTGCATAACCTCTGCAGAGTGTAAAATCTATTCGAATAGCCGAGTCCGTGACATTGGACATTGCTCGGGAATTACAGTCAAGGGTTAGACTTTCATGAAAACAACTTGGACTTGAGAGGTTTGGTTTGGTTAAATGATGATGTTATTGGAAACGTGGATTAGGAATGGGAAAGATGTTTATTTAACTCCTGGAAAAGTTATTGATACTATACTTGTTTTTACTGCTTTCGAATCTACCTGTGATACTTGTCAAATGCTGTTTACTGCAATTATACCTTGAGGTATTCCTTTGTATTAAGCCATGCATGTAGTATATTAGCTTGCATTCTGTGCATGACTTGCTGAGTACCAAGTACGCCACGAAGTTATCTTATTTTCCACTGCTATTATTTCTCTTTTAATAAGTTTCGCCCTGCGAGGCGTATATTTGTAACTTGACCCTAAGGTCGAGCAACCCCGTTTGGTTAACTACTTTAAGTACTTTATTATTTCGTTGAGTATGATTGTGATATTTACCAATGTTGAGACTGTGTGCACTAGCGTGATCCTGGACTAGTGCTGAATACACAGAGGGTCCGGATTTGCGAATTCGGGTACCGACAGAGGTGGTATCAGAGCCATACTGACTGTAGGCTCAACCCATAGTTAGATTGGTCGTAGTGAGGATAAAACCTATTTTCTAAAGTTAAAATTTGACAAGACAATGAATGAAATCTCGACTCATCCCCTTCTCTCTTTTCATACCCCTTGCTGAGTTCTTTTTGTTCCCCACTTTGATTTTAAAATGTTGCGTTCTTACGCGAGCATCTTTGGCAGATGTTGATGAAGAACAACTACGCTGAGCGTGAAGGAGGTTACGCTGCAGAGTTGTGGCGTATGCTACAATTTCTTGGAGGTTTTGAGAGACCGCTCTACCGGGGGACTACACTCATGCAGGCAGGACTGGTCATAGGATGGGACGTCAAGATCACGGTGTATGCTCGAGAGAAGATGAAGTTCAGTCGCCCTTTTCACTTCACCGCTAGGAGGTCAACATTTTAGATGGGAATCCAGGAGGTGTCGCGTCGAGCGATGCAGCAGATCGCTCGCACCTACTTCAGAGAGCTGGAAGGCACTGTATTCCGTCACCATCCACGCCGAGACAGCAGAGCTCAGCAGAAGCCGATAGAAGAGGAAGATGCTACCGTCACTCACTTAGCCAGATTGGTCGTCGCCCAGGAGGAGCTCATCGGCGACACAGTCCAGGAGTTGATGAAGGCTCGCGAGTAGGTTGAGGAAGGAAAAAAGCACCTAGAGAATGCTGGTGAGTACGTCGCCCATGCTACAGAAAGGATCGCAGAGCTAGAGACCGCGTTGTACGGGCAGGGCCCCTATCCAGTGTTACAGTTGGATGCCCCAGAGCTAGAGGAGGACCCAGAAGAGGCTCCACCTGCACCCGCGCCACAGCAACAGCCAGATCTTGAGCCAGAGGAGGACGCTGCGTCGTCAACCACAGCCGCAGTTGCAGGGCATGGCGATTGTTTCGCGCCTATGCCACCGCACCCGTACCCAGGCAGTGGAGGTTTTCTCGATGAGTGAGCGCTTAGACATAGCAGTTGAGACTCCTTTGTCGAGTCGCGTTATAGAATAAGAGTCACCCTTAGAGGCATTAGACTTCAGTGTTAGTCGATTTGGATTTTCAATGCTTGCTGAGTGTGTAGTATGTGTTGCAAGGCCCTTAGGCATTGTAAGCGACCATACCAAGTTATTACTATTAAGTTAATAAAGTTGGATTTTGAGTTACACCTTTCGCCCCGCATAGTTTCTCTATTACTTGTCTACTCTTGTTCCCTCTTATCTCTAAACCTTGGAGCAACCGACAGATGGTGAACACCCGCGGAAACCTTGGAGGCAATGGAAGTGGTTCTCGCCCAGCTGGGAACCCCAATGATGGAGCACCTGCACCCCAACCAGCACCGCCAGTTGACATGCAGAACTTCGGAGCTTTCCTTGCCGCTTAGACTCAGTTGATGCATGCAATGATGCAGCAGATGCAACAGATTACTGCCCACGCCACTGCTAATCAGAATAATCAAGTCAATCAGGGACAACGCCAGAATTCAAGACTGTCAGAGTTCATGAGGACTCATCCACCCACATTCTCTGGGAACGCCAATCCACTGGAGGCGGATGATTGGCTAAGGTCAATTGAGAGGAAGCTGCACATTACCCAATGTGTAGGAAATGAGAGGGTACTCTACGCCTCTCATCAGTTGGAAGGGACCACCGCAGAATGGTGGGAGAACTTCTGCGCTACGCGGGAGAACCCACAGGATATTACCTGGGAGGAGTTCACAGCCGCTTTCCGCCAGTATCACGTGCCGGAAGGGATAATGGACTTAAAGAAGGAAGAGTTCAGGGTACTGAAGCAAGGTAATCAGCCGGTGGTTGAATATCTGAACAAGTTCACACAGCTTGCACGCTACGCGCCTGAAGACGTAGCGACGGACAAGGCTAGGCAATCTCGAATCTTGAAGGGAATGAACTCTGGACTGCATGTAGGACTGATCACCCACACCTTCCTGGATTTCCAGGAGCTTGTGAATAAGGCGCTTATTCTTGAGGACAAGCGCAAGGAATTGGATGAGAACAAGAAGCGCAGGATGCAGCAGCAAGGATCACGTCAGGGAACGCAGCAGCGTCTGCGGGTTGCACCAAATCATTTTTTCAGATTCCAACCACAGAATGTGGCAAGGACACCGTCGCCAGCACCAAGACCCGTCAACCAGAATTATCAGACCCTAGCTCCAGCCAAGAACGCCGCTTCAGGCAGTCAACAGGGAGAAGTGAGATGTTGCTATACGTGCAACGAGCCAGGGCATTTCTCCAACAGTTGCCCTAAGAAGATAGCAGGAATGACCCCAGTTCGCTTCAACTTGGGATCCACCCCAGCCAGGATACCCGCACCAGGAGCCAATCGTGGGACAGCACAGCCAGGCGCCGCACCCCAGACCGTGGTGAGAGGCCGAGTCAACCATGTCACCGCAGATGCACTTCAGAATGCCACGGATGTCGTACTGGGTAAGTTACGTGTCAACTCAGTACCTGCAACAGTTTTGTTTGACTCTGGAGCTTCGCATTCATTTATTTCTCAAGGATTTGCTGCTAAAAATGATTTGGAGATTGCAAGACTTAAATGCATGCTTCTAGTTCAAACCCCTAGTTCCGAACTCCGAACTAAAGTAGGATGTTCCGGGGTAAGAATATTAATAGATGAGGTAGAGTTCCTAGCGAACCTTATTATACTGGAAACCCAAACCTTAGATGTTATCTTGGGAATGGATTGGTTATCCAAGCACAAGGCAGTGCTGGATTGTGGGCGTAGGACAATCTCAGTTGAAGGCCCATGTGGAAGAAAAGTGGAATTTCAAGCCACCGCCGTTCGAGATGGACAGTTGATGGTCAATAGCACGAAGGTAATCAACATAGAAGATGTCTCAGTGGTGAATGAGTATCCGGATGATTTTCCTGGAGATTTGCCTGGAATGCCGCCAGACAGAGACATAGAATTTGTGATTGAGTTAGTACCTGGTATAGCACCGATAGCGAAGAGACCTTACCGGATGTCCACCGAAGAGTTAGTAGAGATGAAGAAGCAGCTTGAAGAGTTGATGGAAAAAGGATTCATCAGACCGAGTTCGTCGCCATGGGGAGCGCCAATTCTGTTCGTCAAGAAGAAGGACGGGAGTTTCAGGATGTGCATTGACTACCGTGCACTCAATGAAGTAACTGTGAAGAACAAATACCCGCTACCCAGGATCGATGATCTGTTCGATCAGCTGAGAGGAACCGGAGTTTTCTCCAAGATTGATCTGAGATTGGGATACCACCAGTTGAAGATCCGATCAGAGGATATTCCAAAGACCGCATTCTCGTCAAGATATGGACATTACGAGTTTACTGTCATGTCCTTTGGTCTGACGAATGCACCAGCCTATTTCATGAATATGATGAACAAGGTTTTCATGGAATACTTGGATAAGTTCGTCGTAGTGTTCATAGATGACATTCTAGTCTACTCTAAGACAAAGGATGAACATGCAGAACACCTGAGACTAGTTTTGGAAAAGCTAAGGGGGCAGCAGCTCTTCGCCAAGTTCAATAAGTGTGATTTTTGGAAAGATCAGGTGTAATTTCTTGGACGTGTGATGACCGCAGAAGGAGTCGCTGTTGATCCAAGCAAAGTAGAAGCAGTGCTACATTGGGAGCAGCCGAAGACCGTGACCCAGATTCAGAGTTTTCTTGGGATGGCAGGTTACTACCGCCGTTTCATCGAGGGCTTCTCGACAATTGCGAAACCTCTTACGCAATTGTTGAAGAAGGAGAAGAAGTTTACATGGACGCCAGAGTGTGAGAAAGGTTTTCAGGAGCTGAAGAAGCGATTGACATCAGCGCCGGTGTTACTCCTACCGGACGTCAATCAAAGTTTTGATATTTATTGTGATGCATCGCGCCAAGGACTTGGATGTGTGCTGATGCAGAATGGAAAGGTCGTCGCTTATGCATCAAGGCAGCTGAGGCCGCATGAGGAGAATTATCCAACGCATGGCATAGAGTTAGCTGCCGTAGTGCATGCTTTGAAGTTGTGGCGTCATTATTTGATTGGGAACAGATGCGAAGTGTATACGGATCATAAGAGTCTTAAGTACATATTCACCCAATCAGACTTGAACATGAGGCAGAGGAGATGGTTAGAGTTAATCAAGGATTACAATGTCGAAATTCACTACCATCCCGGAAAGGCCAACGTGGTGGCCGATGCCTTGAGTAGGAAGAGTCATGCCGTGAATATGTTGATAGTCACAAGTCAGGACGAGTAATGAATGGACTTTCAGAGGATGCAGATTGAAGTAGTGCCGGAAGGAGTCTTGGCAGCATTAGAAGTAAAGCCTACACTGGAGGACCAAATCAGGGAAGGACAGAAGGATGATGACAACATCCGCAGGATCAAGTCCAAGATGGATGAAGGCAAGGCAAAAGACTTCAAGCTAGATGAGCAAGGTACATTGTGGATAAAGGATCGAATCTGTGTGCCGAATAAGAGGGAGTTGAAGCAGCTGATTTTGGAGGAAGCCCATGACTCCAAGTATTCATTCACCCAGGAAGTGCCAAGATGTACCAAGACCTGAAGGAAAGATTTTGGTGGCCAAGCATGAAGCGTGAAGTGGCTGAGCATGTTGCATTGTGCTACATATGCCAGAGAGTCAAAGCAATGCATCAGAGGCCAGCAGGATTACTGCAACCATTGAAGATACCTGAGTGGAAATGGGAGGAAATCGGAATGGACTTCATTACAGGTTTGCCTAAAACTCAAGGAGGATATGACTCCATATGGGTTATAGTGGATCGCTTGACTAAGGTCGCCCATTTTATCCCTGTAAAGACCACTTACTCGGGACATAAATTAGCAGAGTTGTACATGATCAGGAACGTCTGTTTGCACGGAGTGCCGAAGAAGATTGTTTCGGACAGAGGTACCCAATTTACCTCGAGATTCTGGAATAAGATGCATGAAGCCATGGGGACCCGTTTGAACTTCAGTACAGCCTATCATCCGTAGACGGATGGTCAGACCGAAAGAGTTAATCAGATTTTGGAGGATATGTTCAGAGCTTGTGCATTAGCCTATGCAACCACTTGGGATAAGAGTCTGCCGTATGCCGAGTTTAGCTATAATAACAGTTATCAAGCAAGCTTACAGATGTCACCTTTTGACGCATTATACGGTCGACCCTGTTGAACCCCGTTGAACTGGAATGACTGATAAGATTTGGGCCGGACATTCTTGGATAATGGTAATCTGCTCAACTGGAATAACTCTTCTGTCTTGACTGAGCTATCTTCAGTCTTTCCTGGATCATGGCAATCTGCTCTTCTGCTTCTTGAAGAATGTCCGGCCCAAAGACGCGTTGAATTTATTCCCTTTGGTGGATTTTTACTTTCATTGAATTCAAATAAGATTTGGCACTTTGGTGGATTTTTGGAATTTTCTGGAATTTATTTGGAGTTTATTTGAATTTATTCCCTTCTGAAATAATTAAAGAATTTAACTTTGCAAATAAAATTTTGTTAGAAATATTTTATTTGAGTCCCAAATGCCTTAAAATATTTTCCAGAATTTTTCTGGATTTTTTCTGAGTGTTTTGCTATTTTTAATGGATTAAATGGATTTCTGAGAATTAATTTGGATATTTAATCGCTGGAAAATGCGAGTGGGTTTGTACTGTTCATCCGACCGGACCCGAGTCCGAGTCAGACTCGAGTCCGACCCGAGCCACGTGATCGAGCCGAACCCGCTCGGCCGAACCCTAACCCGCGTGACCGTTGGATCTTGATCCAACGGCCATGATTGAGCCACGTCACCCGAACCCAAGCCCGACCGAGCCAGCCAGCTCATCGAGTCGGACCCGAGTCCAACTCATGTGACCATTGGATCAAGATCCAACAGCTCACGTTGAGCCACGTCGCCCTCTCTGTGTCGCCGCCGGATTCCGCCGCCGCCCGTGCGTGGGTCATCGTTTTCCAGACGCTTCACGGACGTCGAGGGGGTATTTAATGCGCCGCCACCCGTGTCGTGTCGCCGACTTCCGTGCGCACCCGTAGCCCTAGCCCACGTCGCCTGAGCCACGTTGTAATCACTAGATTGGATCTTGACCGTCCGATCAAGATCGAACATTCCAGATCAGCGGTGTAGTTTCCATAACGCGTTAAGCCAGATCGAATCTGGCCGTTGATTTTCAAATCAACGGCCGAGATTGCGCCACGTGGCCGGGAGGCCTACCGTCGCGGTCAGCGCTCGCGCGTGGGTGCGTGTCTCTGAAACGCGGGGCCCGCGTGCCAGAGGGCCCACGCGTCAACCGCACACCGCGCGTGCGTGGACCGAGTCCATGCGCCCGAGCCGACGTGGCCGCTCCAGAGAGCGCCACGTGGCATGATGACGTCATGCTGACGTCATCGTGGGGTTCGGCTGGTGCTGATGTCAGCGGGGCTGACGTGGACCAATCAGGAGCTGACACGTGTCGTGCTGACGCAATAATTAATTTCTGAAAAAGGAAAATGATTTATTAATTCGAATTATTGATTTCAGAATTTGATTCAAACTTCAAACGCTTATAACTTTTCCAATTTAACTCCGATTTGAGTGATTCAAATTTCTAAATTTGTATAAAATTGAGATATACCTAATGGTAAATTTTATTTAATTTTTAGACCAAAGTTTTTCTCTGTAATATTATTTAATTGATTATTTAAACTTTAAACGCTTTGTGTAGCTTGAGAGGGGAGCGTACCAGTGCTGAGGCATGGTGCCCGTCCAACGGTATGTCGGTCCCATACTTCGCCTTTGTTAATGGAAGGGATGGTGTAGGGCAAAAACCGGAAAGGTTCACTTGTGTAGTTAGCCGTTTCCGAAAGGCTTTGTTACGAACACTCGCCTTTGTGGTGTTTCGCTGTATCTTGTGGGTAAAGTGCATAACCTCTGCAGAGTGTAAAGTCTATTCGAATAGCCGAGTCCGCGGTATTGGACATCGCTCGGGAATTACAGTCAAGGGTTAGACTTTCATGAAAACACTTGGACTGGGAGGTTTGGTCTGGTTTAAATGATGATGTTGATGGAAATGTGGACTAGGAATGGGAAAGATGTTTATTTAATTCTTGGAAAAGTTATTGATGTTATACTTGTTTTTACCGCTTTCGCATCTACTTATGATACTTGTCAAATGATGTTTATTGCAATTATACCTTGAGCTATTCCTTTGTATTAAGCCATGCATGTAGTATATTAGCTTGCATTTTGTGCTTGACTTGCTGAGTACCAAGTACTCACCCTTGCCACAAAACAACACCAGTTGAAGAAGAGGCGACGCCAGCCTTGGAGGAGGAATATCAGGAGGAGCCGTCTAACTAGGAAGCGAGCCCAGTCAGTTGCCTGTGGTATGCTGGATGGCGCCACGAAATTATCTTGTTTTCCGCTACTAGTATTTCTCTTCTAATATGTTTCGTCCTGCGAGGCGTATATTTGTAACTTGACCCTAAGGTCGAGCAACCCCGTTTGGTTAACTACCTTAAGTACTTTATTATTTCGTTGAGTATGATTGTGATATTTACCAATGTTGAGACTGTGTGCACTAGCGCGTTCCTGGACTAGTGCTGAATACACAGAGGGTCCGGATTTGCAAATTCGGGTCCCGACAGAGTTGGTATCAGAGCCATACTGACTGTAGGCTCAACCCTTAGTTAGAGTAGTCGTAGTAAGGATAAAACCTATTTTCTAAAGCTAAAAGTTTGTCAAGATAATAAATGAATTCTTGACTTACCCCTTCTCTCTTCCCTTACCATTTTCTGAATACTTTTGTCTCCCACTTTGATTTAAAATGCTGCGTTCTTACGCGAGTGTTTTGTGACAGATGGAGGGAGGATCAACTACGTCGATCTTGAGGTCGGCCACGCCGCGGAACTTTGGCGTATGATGCAGTTTCTCGAAGGATTTGAGAAGCCGCAATACCAAGTGAACGTCATCAGACAAGCGGGACTGATTAAGGCTTGTGATGTGAAGATCACGGTGCATGCTAGGAAGAAGGGCAAGGGCAACCGTCCAATATACTGCACCGCCAGGAGGTCAACAATGCAGATGGGAATTCAGGAGGTATCACGACGAGCCATGCGACACATCGCCCGCATCTACGCCAGCGAGCTGACAGGCACGGAGTACCGCTACCATCCACGCAACAACAACCTTCTTGACCCGAAGCTGATTCAGGATGAGAATGCCACGGTCACACAGCTGGCACGACTCGTCATCGCTTAGGAGGATGTGCTCGATGATACAAACCAGGAGCTACAGAAGGCTCGAGAGGAGGCCACGGTAGAGAAGAACCGATGGCGGGAGGCTCAAGAGTATGTGTCTCACCTTCTGCGAAGGATTGACGAGTTGGAGATGGCATTGTACGGGCAAGGACCAGAGCCAGTACTCGAGCTACATGAGACGGACCCGGAGGAGTCAGATCTCGATGAGGACACCGCTTCTTCGACTACCATAGTTGCAGGGCATGGTGATCGTTTCGCGCCCATGCCACCACACCCCCACCCAGGCAGTGGAGGTTTCCTTAATGAGTGATCATAGGTTTTGCAGTTGAGACTCCTTCGTCGAGTCGCGTTATAGAATAAAGACTCACCCTTAGAGGCGTTGGATTTTCATTGCTTTCTGAGTGTACAGTATGTGTAGCAAGGCCCTTAGGCATTGTGAGCAACCATACCGAGTTATTACTATTAGTTAATAAAGTTGGATTTTTGAGTTACACCATTTCCCCGCATAAGTTACTCTATACTTGTCTATGCTTGTTTCCCTCTCATCTTTAAACCTTGGAACAATCGACAGATGGTGAACACCCACGGAAAATTTGGAGGCAATGGGAGTGGTTCTCGCCCAGCTGGGAACCCTAATGATGGAGCACCTGCACCCCACCTAGCACCGCCAGTTGACATGCAGAACTTTGGAGCTTTTCTTGCTGCTCAAACCCAGCTGATGCATGCTATGATGCAACAGATGCAGCAGGTCACTGCTCAGGCCACCGCTAACCAAGCAAATCAGGGACAACGACAAGGAGCAAAGTTGTCGGAGTTCATGAGGACTCATCCACCCACATTCTCTGGGAATGCCAACCCACTAGAGGCGAATGATTAGCTAAGGTCAATAGAAAGGAAGCTACACATTGCCTAATGCATGGGAAACGAGAAGGTGCTTTACGCATCTCATCAGTTGGAAGGGGCCGCCGCTGAATGGTGGGAAAACTTCTGCGCCACGCGGGAGAACCCACAGGACTTCACATGGGAGGAGTTTACGGCTGCGTTTCGTCAGTATCATATGCCAGAAGGGATCATGGACCTTAAGAAGGAAGAGTTCATGGCTTTGAAGCAAGGTAATCAACCGGTGTCGGAGTATCTGAACAAGTTCACACAGCTTGCACGCTACGCACCTGAAGATGTAGCGACAGATAAGGCCAAACAGTCTCGCTTTATGAAGGGACTCAACTCAGGACTGCAGGTGGGACTGATCACCCACACCTTTCAAGATTTTTAGGAGCTTGTGAACAAGGCGCTCATTCTTGAAGATAAGCGCAAGGAGTTGGATGAGAACAGGGAGCGCAGAATACAGCAGCAAGGATCACGTCAGGGGATACAACAGCGTCTACGACTTGCGCCGAACCAGTTTTTCAGATTCCAGCCATAGAATGCAGGAAGGACTCAGTCACCAGCACCGAGGCCTGTTAACCATAATTTGCAGACCCTAGCCCCAGCCAGGAACTCCGCTGCAAGCAACCAGCAGGGCACAGTGAGGCTTTGCTATACATGCAATGAGCCAGGGCATTTCTCCAACAGTTGCCCTAAGAAGATAGCAAGAGTGACCCCAGTTCGCTTCAACTTGGGATCCACACCAGCTAGGACACCTGCACCAGGAGCAAACCAGGGAGCAGCATAGCTAGGAGCCACACCCCAGACCGTGGTGAGAGGCAGAGTCAATCACGTGACTGCAGATGCACTTCAGAATGCCACGGACGTCATACTGGGTAAGATATTTGTCAACTCAGTACCTGCAACAGTTTTGTTTGACTCTGGAGCTTCGCATTCATTTGTTTCTCAAGATTTTGTTTCTAAGAATGATTTGCAGATTATGGATCTTAAGTGCATGCTTATAGTTCAAACCCCTGGGTCAGAACTCCGATCTCAAGTAGGATGTTCCGGGGTGAGAATACTAATAGATGCGGTAGAGTTCCTAGCGAACCTAATTATATTGGGAACCCAGACCCTAGATGTTATCTTGGGAATGGATTGGATATCCAAGCACAAGGCCGTATTGGATTGTGGGCGAAGGATTATATCATTTGAGAGCCCATGTGGAAGAAAAGTGGAATTTCAAGGGACCACCGTTCGTGATGGACAGCTGATGGTCAACAGTGTGAAGGCAATCAGCATAGAGGATGTCTCAGTGGTGAATGAGTATCCAGATGTTTTCCCTGAATATTTACCTGGTATGCCGCCAGACAGAGACATAGAGTTTGTGATAGAGTTAGTAACCGGAATAGCACCGATAGCAAAGAGACCTTACCGGATGTCCACCGAAGAACTGGTAGAGATGAAGAGACAGCTTGAGGAGTTGATAGAGAAAGGATTCATCAGATTGAGTTCGTCACCATGGGGAGCGCCAGTTCTGTTCGTCAAGAAGAAGGACGGGAGTTTCAGGATGTGTATTGATTACCGTGCACTCAATGAAGTAACTGTGAAGAACAAATAACCACTACCCAGGATTGATGATCTGTTTGATCAGCTGAGAGGAGCCGGAGTTTTCTCCAAGATTGACCTGAGATCGGGATACCACCAGTTGAAGATCCGATCGGAAGATGTTCCAAAGACCGCATTCTCGTATAGATACGGACATTATGAGTTTACTATCATGTCTTTCGGTCTGACGAATGCGCCAGCTTATTTCATGAATATGATGAATAAGGTTTTCATGGAGTACTTGGATAAGTTTGTCGTCGTGTTCATATATGACATTCTTGTTTACTCCAAGTCAATACAAGAACACGCTGAGCATTTGAGGCTAGTTCTTGAGAAGTTGCGAGAGCAGCAGTTGTTTGCCAAGTTCAGTAAGTGTGATTTTTGGAAGGACAAGGTGGAGTTCCTCGGACATGTAATGACTGCAGAGAGAGTAGCTGTTGATCCAGGCAAGGTAGAAGCTATGTTACACTGGGAGCCACCGAAGACCGTGACCCAGATTCGTAGTTTCCTTGGAATGGCAGGTTACTACCGCCGTTTCATTGAAGGCTTTTTGACGATTGCAAGACCTCTCACGCAATTGTTGAAAAAGGAGAAGAAGTTTACATGGACGCCGGAGTGCGCGAAAGGTTTTCAAGAATTGAAGAAACGATTGACATCAGCACCAGTGTTAGTTCTACCGGACGTCAATCAAAGCTTTGATATTTATTGTGATGCGTCGCGCCAAGGTCTTTGATGTGTGCTGATGCAGAACGGAAAGGTCATCGCATATGCATCAAGGCAGCTGAGGCTGCATGAAGAGAATTATCCGACGCATGACCTAGAGCTAGCTGCCGTAGTGCATGCTTTGAAGTTGTGGCGTCATTATTTTATTGGGAACAGATGTGAAGTGTGTACGGATCATAAGAGCCTTAAATACATATTCACCCAATCAGATTTGAACATGAGGCAGAGGAGATGGTTGGAACTGATCAAGGATTATAATGTGGGAATCCATTACCATCCCAGGAAGGCCAATGTGGTGGCCGATGCCTTGAGTAGGAAGAGCCATACTGTGAACATGTTGATAGCCGCGAATCAGGAAGAGCTATGCAAGGATTTCCAGAAGATGCAGATTGAAGTGGTCCCAAAAGGATTCTTGTCCGCATTAGAGGTGAAGCCTACCCTGGAGGATGAGATCCGAGAAGGGCACAAGGATGATGACAAGATCCGCAGGATTAAGTCCAAAATTGATGAAGGCAAGGCAAAAGACTTTAAGCTGGATGAGCAAGGCACATTGTGGATGGATGAGCGAATTTGTGTGCCAAACAAGAAGGAGCTGAAGCAGTTGATAATAGAGGAAGCCCATGACTCCAAGTATTCAATCCATCCAAGAAGTGCTAAAATGTATCAGGATTTGAAGGAAAGATTTTGGTGGCCAAGCATGAAGCGTGAAGTTGCCGAGCATGTTGCGCTGTGCAACATATGCCAGAGAGTCAAGGCAATGCATCGAGGCCGCCAGGATCAAGCATGTAGTTAAAGATACCTGAGTGGAAATGGGAGGAAATTGGAATGGACTTCATTACCGATTTACCCAAGGCTCAGGGTGGATATGACTCCATATGGGTTATAGTGGACCGCTTGACTAAGGTCGCCCATTTTATCCCGGTAAGGACCACTTACTCGGGAGATAAGTTAGCAAAATTGTACATGACCAGGATCGTTTGTTTGCATGGAGTGCCAAAGAAGATTGTGTCGGACAGAGGTACCCAGTTTACCTCGAGGTTCTGGAGTAAGCTGCATGAAGCCATGGGAACCCGTTTGAATTTCAGTATAGCTTATCACCCTCAGACGGATGGACAGACCGAAAGAGTCAACCAGATTCTAGAGGACATGTTGAGAGCTTGTGCATTAGCTTATGCTACCTCTTGGGATAAAAGTCTGCCGTATGCTGAGTTCAGCTACAATAATTGCTACCAGGCCAGTTTACAAATGTCACCTTTTGAGGCACTATACGGTCGACCTTGTCGAACACCGTTGAACTGGAATGAGACAGGTGAACGCCGTGTCTTTGGGCTGGATATTCTCCAAGAATCTGAAGAGCAGATTGCTATGATCTGGGAAAGACTGAAGACAGCACAGTCAAGACAGAAAATCTACGCCGATAACCGTCGCCGAGACTTGAGCTTTGAACCAGAGGATTTCGTGTACCTTAGGGTTACACCCCTCAGGGGAGTTAAGAGATTCCATGCCAAAGGGAAACTCGCACCGCAATATGTCGGACCATTTAAGATTTTGAGCCGCAAGGGCGAAGTTGCTTATCAGTTGGAGTTGCCGCAATCATTGGCAGGAGTACATGACATGTTCCATGTGTCCCAGCTGAAGAAGTGTCTCCGAGTACCTGAAGAGCAGACACCGCTAGAGTCGATCGAGCTACAGGAAGATCTGACCTATAAGGAACACCCCGTCAAGATTCTGGACACAATGGATCGAGAGACAAGGAAT
This sequence comes from Rhipidocladum racemiflorum, assembly GCA_036346355.1. Lineage (NCBI taxonomy): Eukaryota > Viridiplantae > Streptophyta > Magnoliopsida > Poales > Poaceae > Rhipidocladum > Rhipidocladum racemiflorum. Next base: position 21,562,987 of record CM070582.1, read on the forward strand.
AAGTCAACCCGTTTCTGGAGAGTTCAATGGAGCAACCATGTGGAGAGTGAAGCAACTTAGGAGCGCGAGGAGGATTTGAAGAAGGAGTTTCCAGACCTATTCCTTAGTTAGCCCTGAATCTCGGGGACGAGATTCTGTTAAGGGGGGGGAGGTTTGTAACACCCCAAAATTTTACTTTCATTGAATTCAAATAAGATTTGGCACTTTGGTGGATTTTTGGAATTTTCTGGAATTTATTTGGATTTATTTGGAGTTTATTTGAATTTATTCCCTTTTGAAATAATTAAAGAATTTAACTTTGCAAATAAAATTTTGTTCGGAATATTTTATTTGAGTCCCAAATGCCTTAAAATATTTTCTAGATTTTTTCTGGAATTTTTCTGAGTGTTTTGCTATTTTTATTGGATTAAATGGATTTCTGAGAATTAATTTGGATATTTAATCGCTGGAAAATGCGAGTGGGTTTGTACAGTTCATCCGACCGGACCCGAGTCCGAGTCAGACTCGAGTCCGACCCGAGCCACGTGATCGAGCCGAACCCGCTCGGCCGAACCCTAACCCGCGTGACCGTTGGATCTTGATCCAACGGCCACGACTGAGCCACGTCACCCGAACCCGAGCCCGACCGAGCCAGCCAGCTCACCGAGTCGGACTCGAGTCCAACTCACGTGACCGTTGGATCGAGATCCAACGGCTCACGTTGAGCCATGTTGCCCTCTCCGTGTCGCCGCCGGACTACACCTTTGCCCGTGCGTGGGTCCTCGTTTTCCGTGTGCTTCACGGACGTCGAGGGGGTATTTAATGCACCGCCACCCGTGTTGTGTCGCCGACTTCCGTGCGCACCCGTAGCTCTAGCCCACGTCGCCTGAGTCGTCGTGGTTGCGCCGCAATCGCTCGCCGTAGTTGCCGTAGGGCTCCGCCGGGGTTAATCGCCGTCCTCCGCCGCCGTTGAGCTCAGATCCGGAACCGCAAGGTCAAGCTGCGCCAGAAGGGACCTTTCACTTCGCCGGAATCGAGCCCAAACGCCGTCGGGCGTGTCGCCGTCCTCGTCTCCGGTGAGCCAGCTCCGCCACACGCCATCGCCGTTGATCGAGCACCACCAGCCGTCCGATCCACATCCAAGGGCCCAGAGCATGCCACATCACGCCACGGTGAGATCCCACGTGCAAACCTCTAGATCTATTTCCAACCGTTGGATCTAGATCCAACGGCTTAGATTGTGCCACGTAGCTAGAACCGCACCGTACTAGATCCAATCTCAGCCGTTAGATCTAGATCAAACGGCTAGGGTTAGCCACATTGTAATCACTAGATTGGATCTTGACCATCCGAACAAGCTCGAACGGTCCAGATCAGCGGTGTAGTTTCCATAACGCGTTAAGCCAGATCGAATATGGGCCGTTGATTTTCAAATCAACGGTCGAGATTGCGCCACGTGGCCGGGAGGCCAACAGTCGTGGTCAGCGCTCGTGCGTGGGTGCGTGTCTCTGACACGCGGGGCCCGCGTGCCAGAGGGCCCACGTGTCAACCGCACGCCGCGCGTGCGTGGACCGGGTCCATGCGCCCGAGAGCGCCACGTGGCATGATGACGTCATGCTAACGTCATCGTGGGGTTATTTAGGCTGGCGTCGGCCGAGGCTGGCGTGGACCAATCAGGAGCCGACACGTTTCATCTTGTGGCGCAATAATTAATTTCCGAAAAAGGAAAATGATTTATTAATTCGAATTATTGATTTCAGAATTTGATTCAAACTTCAAACGCTTATAACTTTTGTAATTTAACTCCAATTTGAGTGATTCAAATTTCTAAATTTGTATAAAATTAAGATCTACCTAATGGTAAATTTTATTTAATTTTTAGACCAAATTTTTTCTCTGTAATATTATTTAATTGATTATTTAAAATTTAAACGCTTATAACTTTTGCGTTTTAACTCTGATTTCGCTGATTCAAATTCTTAAAAATTCATAAAATTATGCTCTCTCTGTTTATGGACTTCATTTGGATGTTTGGACACTTTTTGTCTACTGTTTTATTCAATTATTGCTATTTGCACGCGTTACGAGTAGACATTAAAGTGCCCGAGGGATTCGAAGGTGAAGTGTTGACCGAAGAGCCAGCTCAGGACCAAGAGCAAGTACTTTTTGAAGGCAAGTTGTGCTTTGACCATGTTGATCCCATTTTTGAAATTAATTTCATTTAAATTATTGCATGCTAGTTCAATTATGAAATGCTTTAATTAATTTTGGAAGATTAGCTAAAAGCCTATTTGCTGTATGCCACCTTGACATAAATAGTTGTATCCCATGAACCCCTTGTCACGCTAGTTGAGGATTAACTAGTTGGACATTAGTAAATTGCCAACATGGGGATTTAGATCGTTGTAGTATATTGCTTAGACACCTTTCGTGCTCATGACATGGTTTTGGACAATCAAATGTTAATATTGACTTAATGATATATTGAACCTGTTTTGGAAAGGTATCATGTGTTGAGATGTTGATGGCACGTGGTGCATGGTAATCAACTGGGGGTTTGATAAATAGTTTCGACCGGGGCATGTGGCAAGAAATGATCGGGTGGGCCAGTTGTGGCATCGGGAGCGATGATTTGGTTCTTCGGGTAGTCTTGCCCTGAGTCGATAAGGACTTAACCTTGCAAGCTTTTGAACTGAGTTAATCGTGCAACCACATGACCGGAATGGGACGGTCCTAGTTGAGTAAGTTACTAATAACTTGCATGTGATACCTCGGGTGTCAACTACACCCTTTGTGTAGCTTGAGAGGGGAGTGTACTAGTGCTGAGGCATGGTGCCCGTCCAACGGTATGTCGGTCCCATACTTCGCCTTTGTTAAGGGAAGGGATGGTGTAGGGCAAAAACCGGAAAGGTTCACTTGCGTAGTTAGCCGTTTCCGAAAGGCTTTGTTACGGACGCTCGCCTTTGTGGTGTTTGGCTGTATCTTGTGGGTAAAGTGCATAACCTCTGCAGAGTGTAAATTCTATTCGAATAGCCGAGTCCGCGGTATTAGACATCGCTCGGGAATTACAGTCAAGGGTTAGACTTTCATGAAAACACTTGGACTGGGAGGTTTGGTCTGGTTTAAATGATGATGTTGATGGAAATGTGGACTAGGAATGGGAAAGATGTTTATTTAATTCTTGGAAAAGTTATTGATGTTATACTTGTTTTTACCGCTTTCGCATCTACTTATGATACTTGTCAAATGCTGTTTATTGCAATTATACCTTGAGCTATTCCTTTGTATTAAGCCATGAATGTAGTATATTAGCTTGCATTCTGTGCATGACTTGCTGAGTACCAAGTACTCACCCTTGCCACAAAACAACACCAGTTGAAGAAGAGGCGACGCCAGCCTTGGAGGAGGAATATCAGGAGGAGCCGTCTAACTAGGAAGCGAGCCCAGTCAGTTGCCTGTGGTATACGGGATGGCGCCACGAAGTTATCTTGTTTTCCGCAGCTATTATTTCTCTTTTAATAAGTTTCGTCTTGCGAGGCGTATATTTGTAACTTGACCCTAAGGTCGAGCAACCCCGTTTGGTTAACTACCTTAAGTACTTTATTATTTCGTTGAGTATGATTGTGATATTTACCTATGTTGAGACTGTGTGCACTAGCGCGTTCCTGGACTAGTGCTGAATACACAGAGGGTCCGGATTTGCAAATTCGGGTCCTGACAGAGGAGGTATCAGAGCCATACTGACTGTAGGCTCAACCCTTAGTTAGAATGGTCGTAGTAAGGATAAAACCTGTTTTCTAAAGCTAAAAGTTTGTCAAGATTATAAATGAATTATCGACTTACCCCTTCTCTCTTCCCTTACCTTTTTCTGAATACTTTTGTCTCCCACTATGATTTAAAATGCTGTGTTCTTACGCGAGTGTTTTGTGACAGATGGAGGGAGAGATCAACTACGTCGATCTTGAGGTCGGCCACGCCGCGGAACTTTGACGTATGATGCAGTTTCTCGAAGGATTTGAGAAGCCGCAATACCAAGTGAACGTCATCAGACAAGCGGGACTGATTAAGGCTTGTGATGTGAAGATCACGGTGCATGCCAGGAGGAAGGGCAAGGGCAACCGTCCGATGTACTGCACCGCCAGGAGGTCGACAATGCAGATGGGTATTCAGGAGGTATCACGAAGAGCCATGCGACACATCGCCCATATCTACACCAGCGAGCTGACAGGTGCGGAGTACCACTACCATCCACGCAACAACAACCTTCTTGACCCGAAGCTGATTCAGGATGAGAATGCCACGGTCACACAGCTGGCACGACTTGTCATCGCTCAGGAGGATGTGCTCGATGATACAAACCGGGAGCTACAGAAGGCTCGAGAGGAGGCCACGGTAGAGAAGAACCGATGGCGGGAGGCTCAAGAGTATGTGTCTCACCTTCTGCGAAGGATTGACGAGTTGGAGATGGCATTGTACGGGCCAGGACCAGAGCCAGTACTCGAGCTACATGAGCCAGACCCGGAGGAGTCAGATCTCGACGAGGACACTGCCTCTTCGACTACCACAGTTGCAGGGCATGGTGATCGTTTCGCGCCGATGCCGCCGCACCCCCACCCAGGCAGTGGAGGTTTCCTTAACGAGTGAGCATAGGTTTTGCAGTTGAGACTCCTTCGTCGAGTCGCGTTATAGAATAAAGATTCACCCTTAGAGGCGTTGGATTTTCATTGCTTTCTGAGTGTACAGTATGTGTTGCAGGCCCTTAGGCATTGTGAGCAACCATACCGAGTTATTACTATTAGTTAATAAAGTTGGATTTGTGAGTTACACCTTTTCCCCGCATAAGTTACTCTATACTTGTCTATGCTTGTTCCCTCTCATCTTTAAACCTTGGAACAATCGACAGATGGTGAACACCTGCGAAAACTTTGGAGGCAATGGGAGTGGTTCTCGCCCAGCTGGGAACCCTAATGATGGAGCACCTGCACCGCACCTAGCACCGCCAGTTGACATGCAGAACTTTGGAGCTTTTCTTGCTGCTCAAACCCAGCTATTGCATGCTATGATGCAACAGATGCAGCAGGTCACTGCTCAGGCCACCGCTAACCAAGCAAATCAGGGACAACGACAGGGAGCAAAGTTGTCGGAGTTCATGAGGACTCATCCACCCACATTCTCTGGGAATGCCAACCCACTGGAGGTGAATGGTTGGCTAAGGTCAATAGAAAGGAAGCTACACATTGCCCAATGCATGGGAAACGAGAAGGTGCTTTACGCATCTCATCAGTTGGAAGGGACCACCGCTGAATGGTGGGAAAACTTCTACGCCACGCGGGAGAACCCACAGGACTTCACATGGGAGGAGTTTACGGCTGCGTTTCGTCAGTATCATGTGACAGAAGGGATCGTGGACCATAAGAAGGAAGAGTTCAGGGCTTTGAAGCAAGGTAATCAACCGATGTCAGAGTATCTGAAAAATTTCGCACAGCTTGCACGCTACGCACCTGAAGATGTAGCGACAGATAAGGCCAGACAGTCTCGCTTTATGAAGGGACTCAACTCAGGACTGCAGGTGGGACTGATCACCCACACCTTTCCAGATTTTCAGGAGCTTGTGAACAAGGCACTCATTCTTGAAGATAAGCGCAAGGAGTTGGATGAGAACAGGAAGCACATAATGCAGCAGCAAGGATCACGTTAGGGGATACAACAGCGTCTGCGAGTTGCGCCGAAGCAGTTTTTCAGATTCCAGCCACAGAATGTAGGAAGGACTCAGTCACCAGCACCGAGGCCTGTTAACCAGAATTTCCAGACCCCAGCGCCAGCCAGGAACGCCGCTGCAAGCAACCAGCAGGGCACAGTGAGGCGTTGCTATACATGCAATGAGCCAGGGCATTTCTCCAACAGTTGCCCTAAGAAGATAGCAGGAGTGACCCCAGTTCGCTTCAACTTGGGATCCACACCAGCTAGGACACCTGCACCAGGAGCAAACCGTGGAGCAGCATAGCTAGGAGCCACACCCCAGACCGTGGTGAGAGGCAGAGTCAATCACGTGACTGCAGATGCACTTCAGAATGCCACGGACGTCATACTGGGTAAGATACTTGTCAAATCAGTACCTGCAACCGTTTTGTTTGACTCTGGAGCTTCGCATTCGTTTGTTTCTCGAGATTTTGTTTCTAAGAATGATTTGGAGATTATGGATCTTAAGTGCATGCTTATAGTTCAAACCCTTGGGTCAGAACTCCGATCTCAAGTAAGATGTTCCGGGGTGAGAATACTAATAGATGGGGTAGAGTTCCTAGCGAACCTTATTATATTGGGAACCCAGACCCTAGATGTTATCTTGGGAATGGATTGGCTATCCAAGCACAAGGCCGTATTGGATTGTGGGCGAAGGATTATATCAGTTGAGAGCCCATGTGGAAGAAAAGTGGAATTTCAAGCGACCACCGTTCATGATGGACAGCTGATGGTCAACAGTGTGAAGGAAATCAGCATAGAGGATGTCTCAGTGGTGAATGAGTATCCGGATGTTTTCCCTGAAGATTTACATGGTATGCCGCCAGACAGAGACATAGAGTTTGTGATCGAGTTAGTACCCGGAACAGCACCGATAGCAAAGAGACCTTACCGGATGTCCACCGAAGAACTGGTAGAGATGAAGAGACAGCTTGAAGAATTGATGGAGAAAGGATTCATCAGACCGAGTTCGTCACCGTGGGGAGCGCCAGTTCTATTCGTCAAGAAGAAGGACAGGAGTTTCAGGATGTGCATTGATTACCGTGCACTCAATGAAGTAACTGTGAAGAACAAATACCCACTACCCAGGATTGATGATCTGTTTGATCAGCTGAGAGGAGCCAGAGTTTTCTCCAAGATTGACCTGAGATCGTGAAGGACCATGTGGAGGTCCATCCATATTTGTGATGAGTATTTGACTTTATTTGAGCAAGGTGTGCTCAGGTTTGAGTTTGATTTGACTTGGCATTGCATGTTTGAATTAATGATAATGTTGGACTAACATGCAGAAAAGAAAAAGGTATGTGCATTGTGGTATGTGCAAAATGGTTTGTTCCTTGTGGTACAGGTTCTTGAGGCAGCTATGGTCGTTGGTGAGTACCGGGACTAGGTTGGGAGAACCGAGGTCCAGAGCGGTCGAGGATGCCGACGAGATGGTTGGGCTCAAACCGGGTTCACTTGGACGTCAAGGAAATGGACTTGAGGTGGCTCAAGGTTTCCGGTTCGGGTTGGAGGCTCGAAGAGGAGGAAACTGAGCGGTCAAGTCCGGCGGATGAAGGCCCGTTGCATCGGGTTGATCGGGTTTTGTTTAAAACCCATGTATGGCCAATGTGGCCCATGTAAAGCCCATGTGTGGGGTGAAATGAGAGGGTTAATCCTAGCCCTTGGTGGAGTGCCCTAGGGTTTGGGACTCATCCAAGGGTGGTAGGTGGCCCTAGAGTAGTATAAATAGAGGGGGAGGGGTGTCCTCCCTCACTTGAAGGTTTGAGTTGCTCTTTTGAGCTTTGCCCACATGAAGTGAGGCTTTGTAAACCTTCCAACCAGAAAATACAAAGATTTTCTTTACATTCTTATGAATTTAAATTCCGCATTTACATTATGTTTTTACTTTACGCAATTTAAATTCAGCATTTACTTTCCCGCATGTAAATTATCGCAATTTACTTTCTCGCAATTTGGATTTGCCTCCTCTCCTTCTACATGCTGTTGATCAAGGATGTCTTGAGGGTGTTCATGTGGTTTTACATCTTTCTTGCACCCTAGGATAGACTAGAGATCAAGTTTCTATCAAGATTGCAAATCTGTCCTGAACTTGTTCTTCGTGCAGCAGTCAGTCTTTGATTTTTAGAAAAATCTAGAAAAATCCTTTTTGAGTAATTCTTTTTGGAGAAGGTGCTTGACTCATATATCCATCTGTGGAAAAATTTTGGAGTCCACTGGATGCACCGTTTGGGATATATGAGGTGAAAACCGAGCCCCCAAATTCCTGATTGAAGATCCTGACTGTTCGTAGTCCTTGATTTTTACTGATTTTTGTAGAAGGTTTTTGGTGGTGATTTTTGGTGGAGTGCTTCAAGACTCATATGCTCACAGGTTGAAAAATTCCCAAAAATTTTGGAGCAACATAAGTCCATCATCCATCTGCTCTAAGTGAGGATAATTCCTGAAAAAAATCTGCTTTTGCTTTTCTAAAAGAGGCTTTTGTGTTTTGGCTTGATCTCTTTTAGAAAAGAAGTATTTGAATTGATCCCTCTTTGCTTTGGACACTTGACAACCAGGATTGTGATTTGAAAATCCCTCACATGATTCATGGTTCTCATCCATGTAAGCTAGGGATACACATAGTTGTCTAGTCGTTCCCGATTTTGCGGGTTTTGCGATTTTGAGGAGCACCCAGTTTCGTTGCGGGATTATTTGGAGTACGTTGAGTAGGGGATAATTTTATTTGGGATCATTCACCCCCCCTCTGATCGCCATCTCGGTCTTTCAATTGGTATCAGAGCCGGTTTTGCTCTTTCATAGATCTTGACCGGTCTCAAGAGCCATGGCGATGGACAAGTACTCAACTAAGCCTCCAATTTTTGCTGGAGTTGATTATCCGTTCTGGAAGGTTCGGATGGAGACATACATCACTGCCCAGGGCTTTTCTTTATGGCAGAAGGTGAAGCACCCGTATGAGGTTCCGGCCGATGAGAACGTCAACGCCGCAAACATGGCTGACGTTGAGGCAAACGCTAAGGCCAAGAACCTCCTCATACAAGGACTTAGCCGCAGTGAGTATGATCGCGTCTCTCACCTACGATCGGCTCACGAGATCTGGGTGACCCTCAATGCTTACCATGAGGGCACCACTCAGATCAAGTCCGTGAGACAGGATCAATTTAAGCGTGACTACAACAAGTTTGAGCAGCACGCTAGTGAGAGCCTTGATGAGTGCTTTGCTCGTTTTGCAAAGATTCTCAGCAATCTTCGGTCAGTGGGTTGTTCATACACTGATTCGGAGAATGCGAGGCATTTTCTTCGAGCACTCGATCTGAGGATTTGGGAGATGAAGGTAACCACCATCACGGACCATACGAACTTGTTGACCTTGACTCTTGATGGGTTGTATTCCCGCCTCAAGACTCATGAGCTCGACATCGTCGCTCGCAGGACGAAGTCCCAAACGATGGCATTGGTTACCGATCCCACTGGGTCTTCCTCTTTTGGACCCCCTCTTGACTTCTCTTCTGGTTTTTCTCTCCCCGCTCTTTGCGACGTAAGCGATGACGTTCTGGAACAATTTCCAGAAGACGAGCTTGCTCTTGTCGCTCGAAAATTTTCGAACATTTACAAGAGGGTGAGAGATAGGAAGAGGAGTGGCAAGTTCACTTGCTTTGAGTGTGGTGGCCCCAACCACATTCGGGCAAACTGCCCCAAGCTGGAGAAGGGCAATAATGAAAAAGGCGGTGCGGGCAAGAACGACTACATCAACAAGAACCGCAACAAGAAGCCTCTAGCTCATGAGCCGGCCAAGAAGAGAAGAAACACCGCAAGTTCACCAAAGGCAAGAAGCTCTTTCACTGCGTCCTTGCCGCTCGACGACCTTGACCTCTCCGACACGGAGACATGGAGCGGCGAGGGCGAGGATGAACCGCAAGAGAAGGTGAAGGGCGGCGATGACTTCTCCTAAGATGTGCTTCATGGCCTCCAATGCCATGGAAGTACTCCGACACCGAGTCTGGCAATGACACGGATGAGGTACCTTCTTATGACTAGCTCCATGATGCTTTTATCAAACTAGGAAAATTTCATTCCAAGTCTAGAGCTAAGTGTTTGGATCTAGAGAAGGAAGTAGGTACCTTATCTCGGGAGTTAGCTTCACTTAGATCTTGTTCCTCCCGAGACTCTGATAGCTGTACTTTGTGTGATGCTTTGCTTGTGGAGTTGGAGAACCTAAGGACTCTACATGATAGTGTGGTTTCTGATCTTGAGTCACTTAGGTCGAAGGATGCTAGCACATGTCCAGTAGATTCTATTCCTGTTGATGCTAGTTTTCTTCACACTCACACAAATGCTTCATGTGCTAATTGCCCTAAGCTTCTCGCTGAAATTGATGCCATGAGTTGTCACCTTAGGAAGCTATCTGCTACAAATGATGAACTTGAAAAGCATGCTTCTGAGGACCCAATCAGCTCATGTGAGGGCTGTATGCAACTAAAAAAATGCTTATGATGACTTGGTGCTTGAAAACTCGAAATATGCTAAGGATCTACTAGCTAAGTCACAAAATGGTTGCATGCTGTGTGTTGGGGTAGCAGAGGACATGAATCAAATTCATGTAGAGCTTAGGAAGAAGCTCAAAGCCCAGGTGGGTAGGATTAGAGACTCTCCATGTGTTTCTTGCGAGTCCCTCAAGATTGAGGCTGCTCTTTATAGGGAGAGATTTGATCGTTTAGTTCGCTCTTCTCCATCTGGCTCTTCCCCTGCTACTCCTTCCCCTTGCTCTTCTTGTGCCTCACTTTTTCGAGAGTGTCAGTACCTTATGAGCACTCTCGAGAAGTTTGTTGGAGGTAAGAAGAAGCTCAATCTTATCCTAGATCAGTCCAAGATTAGCAGATTCAATCAAGGTCTAGGGTTTGATGCCTTGGAGCATACACGGGCGCATCCGCCCACTGTTGTGCGTGCCTCCAAGAGCGGAGAGATAGTGGTGGCTCCACGGTGAGCACCACGTGTTTAGATCAGCAGGATTGTCCACGGGACGTCGGCGAGAAGGGTGCTTCTCATGCTACTTCACCCCCAAGGCGAAGTATACATGCACCTTCTGTCGGAAGGATGGACATATAGCTGATTTACGCTTGAATGCGCCAAGATTTCTCGGCGTGGCGTGTCCATGCTCTTAGGGGTATTCAGGGTCATCCTCAGACTGAAAGTGCGCCTAAGGCACACACGACTTCTAGACAGGATAGACAAGCTAGAGAGTCTCCTGCTTTTGGACAGCGCATGGGGCTTGGTTTTCGTGCTTCTACTGGTTTTTCGCCCCCAGCTGTCAGTCAGTTTTCCGCCGTCCTCTTGATATTCCTTGTTTTTCCCATCGAGGTAGATATCAGCGGCGTGAGTTTGCTTTCCTCGGAGGTCCGGGCAGCAGATTGGGATGGTCCGGCCTTTGCACCTCGGCGACCAACCCGAATGCTTCCCCACGTCCGACCGAGCGAGTCTCGAGTTTGTGAGAGTCGAGTCATGGAGAGGTGCCGATTGCATTCTTCTACTCCGTTGATCGCTGTTTATCGCACGCTTGACTCGGTATTGGGTTCCTAGATCTGCATTGATCTATCACGAATCTTGAGACATACGCTTTTCGCTCTCTTTGATTCAGTCCGTAGGGCGAGGAAGGAGGTTTGGATCGTAGACTCATTTGTTCTCGCCATATGACCGAGACTCCGTTGGTTTTCTTCCCTGGACCGAGATCCCGGTGATGAAGTGATCACCGTTGGGGATGCTGCGTCGGGTAGAGTCATCGCTAAAGGTACCGTCTGCATTAACGATCATTTCATTCTTAAGGACGTTGCCTTAGTCGCATGGCTGCATTTCAACTTGCCTTCAGTCTCTCAGCTTCTTGATGACGAATTCGAGGTCAATTTTAAGAGGAGCTCTTGTAGGATCCTCGATTCTTCTAGGGAGTTTGTTTGCGGGATTTCTCGTTTTGGGAGAGTCTTTCGTGCTGATTTTTCTTCTTCCTCTAGAGGCTCTCTCCATTGCCTTATTACTTCTGAGTCCCGTGATCTCTCCTTTTTGCATAGGAGACTTGGTCACATTGGCTTTGATCATTTGACTCGAGTTAGCGGCCATGATCTCATTCGAGGCCTGCCTAAACTCAAGATGGTCAAAGATGTTGTATGTTCTCCTTGCCGACATGGCAAGATGGTTGCTGCCTCCCATCCTCCAGTCACCCGAGTGATGACTGATGCACCAGGACAGCTGCTACACATGGACACTGTTGGCCCAGCTCGAGTGCAGTCAGCAGGTGGGAAGTGGTATATTCTTGTCATTGTCGATGATTTTTCGAGGTACTCTTGGGTGTTTTTCATGGCCTCGAAGGATGAGTCTTTTTCACACTTCAGGGGTTTGGTCTGTAGGTTGTCCGTTGAGCTCCCAGGTGCCTTATGAGCGATCCGCAGTGATAATGGCACGGAGTTCAAGAACTCCTACTTTAGCAGCTTCTGTGAGGAGTTAGGCTTAGAGCATCAGTTCTCCTCTCCATACGTCCCTCAGCAAAATGGCGTAGTGGAAAGGAAGAACAGGACCCTGTTTGAGATGGCCAGGACAATGCTAGACGAGTACAGTACTCCTAGGAAGTTTTGAAATTTGAGGTCAGTAGCTACGGCATGCCATGTTGCCAACAGAGTTTTTCTTAGGGCACACTTGCACTGCACTTCTTATGAGTTGAGATATGGGCGAAAGCCCAGTGTGTCTCATTTTCGTGTTTTCAGTTGCAAGTGCTTCTTCTTGAAGTCTGGGAACCTAGATAAGTTCGAGTCACGCTCAGCTGACGGAATCTTTCTGGGTTACTCGACTTCTGCCCGTAGCTATAGGATTTGGGCTGTAGACTTGGGTAGGATCATAGAGACCTTTGAGGTGACCTTTGATGAGGCTAGTCCCGGTGCTAGACAAGACATTTCAGGCTCTTCTCCTCTTTCCCAGTCTATCTTCTCAGAGGAAGTTGATGACGGAGATGAAGGCGCCTTGCCTGATCCAGTTACCATTCCTGTTCCCGAGGTGACTCCCATTTCCATATCTGCACCTCAGGGAGATCAGCCCTTACCCTCAGACTCTTCAGCAGCTAGTGGCTCTGTTCCTACTTCTCCCACGCGAGGAGTAGAGGTCACTTCTGCTTCTGGACCTCCCCGCCACATTCAGCAGGCTCATCCACCTGACCAGATCATTGGAGATCTGTTTGAGCGAGTCACTCGCTCTAAGTCAGCTCTATCCACTTTCTGCCTCCACTCTGCCTTTGTTGCCTCTTTCGAGCCGAAGGATGTTTCTCATGCATTATCTAATGAGTCATGGATTAATGCCATGCATGAGGAGCTTGAAAACTTCGAGAGGAACAAAGTTTGGAAGCTTGTCGAGCCCCCTTCTGGTCACAACATCATCGGGACCAAATGGGTGTTCAAAAACAAGCAGAGTGAGAATGGGGTTGTAGTTCGAAACAAGGCTAGGCTAGTCGCTCAGGGTTTCTCTCAGGTCGAGGGTCTCGACTTCGAGGAGACTTTTGCCCCGTGAGCGGACTCGAGGCCATCCGGATCCTGCTCGCATTCGCGGCATCCAAGGGCTTCAAGCTTTTTCAAATGGATGTCAAGAGTGCATTCCTCAATGGCTTCATTGAGGAAGAGGTGTATGTCAGACAACCTCCAGGATTTGAGAACCCCAAGTACCCAAACCATGTCTTCAAGCTTTCCAAAGCTTTGTATGGACTTAAGCAAGCTCCACGAGCTTGGTATGAGAGGCTTAAGTCCTACCTCTTGAGTCATGGTTTTCATATGGGTCAAGTGGACAAGACTCTGTTCGTCAGACATTCTGATTCGGATTTTCTCCTAGTCCAAATCTATGTCGACGACATCATTTTCGGTGGTTCCTCGCATTCGCTCGTTACTCAGTTCTCAGATGTGATGAGTACTGAGTTCGAGATGAGCATGATGGGCGAGTTGAGCTACTTCCTTGGCTTCCAGATTAAGCAGACTTGGGAGGGTACATTCTTGCATCAAGGCAAGTACACTCGAGACCTCCTCACGCTTTGATATGTCCGATGGAAAGCCGATTATGACTCCTATGGCCACCACCGCTGTCCTCGAGCTCGATGAGGATGGTGAGCCGATTGATCGTAAGGAGTTCGGAGCATGATCGGCTCCTCTTGTATCTCATCGCCTCGAGACCTGACATACATTTCTCTGTATGTCTTTGTGCTCAGTTTCAGGCTTCTCCCCGCGTCTCTCACCGTCAGGCGGTGAAGCGCATCTTCAGGTACCTTCGAGCTACCATTGACTATGGTATCTGGTACTCTTCTTCCTCCTGTCTATCTCTAAGAGCCTTCTCCGATGCAGACTTTGCCGGCTGTAGGATAGATAGGAAGAGCACTTCTGGCACTTGCCAATTCATTGGCACTTCTCTTGTTTCTTGGTCGTCTAGGAAGCGATCCGGTGTTGCCTGATCCACCGGCCGAGGCCGAGTATGTTGCTGCAGCCAGTTGCTGTAGCCAGGTTCTCTGGATGAGATCGACCTTGCGGGACTTTGGGTTAGTAGCAGATTGTGTTCCACTTTTACGTGATAACACGCCCGCCATTCACATTGCTAAGAACCCGGTCAAAGACTCTCGGACCAAGCACATTGACATTCGCTATCACTTCCTTAGAGACCATGTGGAGAAGGGTGATATAGTGCTTCAGTTTGTGGAGAGTGACCACCAGTTGGCTGACATTTTCACCAAGCCTTTGGATAGCTCCAGGTTTGTTGCCCTGAGAGGAGAGCTTGGGATTATGAGCCCATATGGCATATCTTGAGGGGGAGCTGGTTTGTATTATATGTTCATATGTTTATTCAGCTTTCATTTCTCCTTCTGGGTATCTTTGGGATGGTTTTCATTTGGTTGAGTCCTCTTCACCTAGACTTCTGGCATGCCTCGGCATGGACCTCTCACCTTATGCTTTAGGGTGCTATTCCTCTCTTCTTCTCGGTTGAGCTCACTCACAGTCTTTTAGGTCTAGCAGGTGTTGGGCCCCCTGGGTAGAAAGGGTCTGTGTTTGCTCCTGGGTTGGAGTTGGAGTTGTAGCTTTCCTATATAAGTCATATGGGGAAGGTGAGAGCGAGTCTGAGTGTTAGTGTTTCTCTTCACGTTATCTATGCTCCTAGACTACCCTTTTGTCAGTTTCTTGATTCCTTCTCATCATTTCTGTCTTTATGGTTTCGGTTGAGTTCAATTCATCTTTTTGAATCTAATATTGCTAATAACTCAACTTCAATCAGATTTTGTGCTTAATCGACTCACTTGTTGAGGGGGAGCTTGGAAGTGATTCTTTTGCATTGCATATAGACTTGTTTTTCATTTACGAGCTTTGTCTATTATGCAATTGATAAAATTGAGATATGTTGCACCTAGCTACTTTTCTGAAGATATTTGCTAATCTAGGTCATATCCAATTTGGTATATCATGTGAAACTAGCCAACATTTTAAAATTGAGCTTTCCTGAAAAGTTGATGAAACATGGCTTTTAATTGCTATATTTCTTCACTAGATGCTTATGCCATGCTTATTGAAATAGTGGGTTTCTACTAGAGTCCCTAGAGCAACTTGGGTTAGCTACATTGTTTCATTATAGAATCCTCAATAATGCTCATGAATCTAAGTGCTGAAAATATAAATTGACTCTTTTGTGCTAAAATTGAACTCAACACTATTCATTCACGAGACTGCTTCCTATTGCACTTGGGATGAACTTGGAATGAAGTGTGTATGACCAAAACCACTCTTTTAAGCTTCTTGCTTGAGATGGTTGCTAATGGCTTGAGTCAATACACCGAAAAATGCAAAAATAACTAGAGGAAGAGAGTGATGCCTAGGAGACCTATGTCGATGGCTCCTAGTCGAGGTTGTGTTTCACTAGGATAAACTCTCTAAACCCTGAAAGGTTTGTGGAGGAGAGTGAAGCTTAGGAGGCCTTTGTCGATGGCTCCTAGTCGAGGATGTGCTTCACTAAGCCTAACTCTCTCATACCGCTTTATGAGCTGTAATCTAAAAATTTGCATTTAAAGAGATGATTGAGCATGAGGCTTCTCTTATGGACTTGTAGTTTCCCAAAGTGTTGACTAGGTTGAACTCTAGTATATCCATTTGCTCGTTTGGTTGGCTTTGCTTCTAGTATTGAAGTTATGCTAAGTGTTGGTATTGTTGAAATCATACCAAAGTATTAGAACTTCTTTTGAGCTAGTTAGCAAAAATTGAAATATGCCATTGGATATGACTTAGGATGACATAATCTGAACTTGAGTAGCATTGTGTCATACTTTGTCTAAGTGGTCACTTGCATAATCCTCAAAGCTCTTCTAGGTTGCATTTCATGCAAAAATTATTCTCTTGATGCCTATATTGCCAAAAGGGGGAGAAAACATAGAAAAGGCATTTTAAAAAAAATGTTTTCTCATGATCAGGTTGAACAATTGTCCTTGCATTTGGATCATGAGCAATTTTGAGCTTCTTGGAGGATTTCTTGGTTTTTGGAGCTTTTGTGGAAAAATTGTTCTTTCTTGTGTTGAGCTCCGAAAATATTTTCATCTATTTGGTCATGATCTATCTTTCTCTTTCAATTGGACCAAATATGATTTTGCAATCAAATTGCTTTTTCTTCCTTTGTTTTCAAACTCAAATTTATGCCTTTTGTGTGGTTTGTCAATATACTCATCAAGGGGGAGATTGAAGGACCATGTGGAGGTCCATCCATATTTGTGATGAGTATTTGACTTTATTTGAGCAAGGTGTGCTCAGGTTTGAGTTTGATTTGACTTGGCATTGCATGTTTGAATTAATGATAATGTTGGACTAACATGCAGAAAAGAAAAAGGTATGTGCATTGTGGTATGTGCAAAATGGTTTGTTCCTTGTGGTACAGGTTCTTGAGGCAGCTATGGTCGTTGGTGAGTACCGGGACTAGGTTGGGAGAACCGAGGTCCAGAGCGGTCGAGGATGCCGACGAGATGGTTGGGCTCAAACCGGGTTCACTTGGATGTCAAGGAAATGGACTTGAGGTGGCTCAAGGTTTCCGGTTCGGGTTGGAGGCTCGAAGAGGAGGAAACTGAGTGGTCAAGTCCGGCGGATGAAGGCCCGTTGCATCGGGTTGATCGGGTTTTGTTTAAAACCCATGTATGGCCAATGTGGCCCATGTAAAGCCCATGTGTGGGGTGAAATGAGAGGGTTAATCCTAGCCCTTGGTGGAGTGCCCTAGGGTTTGGGACTCATCCAAGGGTGGTAGGTGGCCCTAGAGTAGTATAAATAGAGGGGGAGGGGTGTCCTCCCTCACTTGAAGGTTTGAGTTGCTCTTTTGAGCTTTGCCCACATGAAGTGAGGCTTTGTAAACCTTCCAACCAGAAAATACAAAGATTTTCTTTACATTCTTGTGAATTTAAATTCCGCATTTACATTATGTTTTTACTTTACGCAATTTAAATTCAGCAATTACTTTCCCGCATGTAAATTATCGCAATTTACTTTCTCGCAATTTGGATTTGCCTCCTCTCCTTCTACATGCTGTTGATCAAGGATGTCTTGAGGGTGTTCATGTGGTTTTACATCTTTCTTGCACCCTAGGATAGACTAGAGATCAAGTTTCTATCAAGATTGCAAATCTGTCCTGAACTTGTTCTTCGTGCAGCAGTCAGTCTTTGATTTTTAGAAAAATCTAGAAAAATCCTTTTTGAGTAATTCTTTTTGGAGAAGGTGCTTGACTCATATATCCATCTGTGGAAAAATTTTGGAGTCCACTGGATGCACCTTTTGGGATATGTGAGGTGAAAACCGAGCCCCCAAATTCCTGATTGAAGATCCTGACTGTTCGTAGTCCTTGATTTTTCCTGATTTTTGTAAAAGGTTTTTGGTGGTGATTTTTGGTGGAGTGCTTCAGGACTCATATTCTCACAGGGTGAAAAATTCCCAAAAATGTTGGAGCAACATAAGTCTACCATCCATCTGCGCTAAGTGAGGACAATTCCTGAAAAAATCTGCTTTTGCTTTTCTAAAAGAGGCTTTTGTGTTTTGGCTTGATCTCTTTTAGAAAAGAAGTATTTGAATTGATCCCTCTTTGCTTTGGACACTTGAAAACCAGGATTGTGATTTGAAAATCCCTCACATGATTCATGGTTCTCATCCATGTAAGCTAGGGATACACATAGTTGTCTAGTCGTTCCCGATTTTGCGGGTTTTGCGATTTTGAGGAGCACCCAGTTTCGTTGCGGGATTATTTGGAGTACGTTGAGTAGGGGATAATTTTATTTGGGATCATTCACCCCCCCTCTGATCGCCATCTTGGTCTTTCAGATCGGGATACCACCAGTTGAAGATCCGATCGGAAGATGTTCCAAAGACCACATTCTCGTCTAGATACGGACATTAGGAGTTTACTGTCATGTCTTTCGGTCTGACGAATGCGCCATCTTATTTCATGAATATGATGAATAAGGTTTTCATGGAGTACTTGGATAAGTTTGTTGTCGTGTTCATAGATGACATTCTTGTTTACTCCAAGTCAATAGAAGAACACACTGAGCATTTGAGGCTAGTTCTTGAGAAGTTGCGAGAGCAGCAGTTGTTTGCCAAGTTCAGTTAGTGTGATTTTTGGAAGGACAAGGTGGAGTTCCTGGGACATGTAATGACTGCAGAGGGAGTCGCTGTTGATCCAAGCAAGGTAGAAGCTGTGTTACACTGGGAGCCACCGAAGACCGTGGCCCAGATTCGTAGTTTCCTTGGAATGGCAGGTTACTACCGCCGTTTCATTGAAGGCTTTTCGACGATTGCAAGACCTCTCATGCAATTGTTGAAAAAGGAGAAGAAGTTTACATGGACGCCGGAGTGCGAGAAAGGTTTTCAAGAATTGAAGAAACGATTGACATCAGCACCAGTGTTAGTTCTACCGCACTTCAATCAAAGCTTTGATATTTATTGTAATGCGTCGCGGAAAGGTCTTGGATGTGTGCTGATGCAGAATGGAAAGGTCATCGCATATGCATCAAGGCAGCTGAGGCCGCATGAAGAGAATTATCCAACGCATGACCTAGAGCTAGCTGCCGTAGTGCATGCTTTGAAGTTGTGGCGTCATTATTTGATTGGGAACATATGTGAAGTGTATACGGATCATAAGAGCCTTAAATACATATTCACCCAATCAGATTTGAACATGAGGCAGAGGAGATGGTTGGAACTGATCAAGGATTATAATGTGGGAATCCATTACCATCCCGGGAAGGCCAATGTGGTGGCCGATGCCTTGAGTAGGAAGAGCCATACTGTGAACATGTTGATAGCCTCGAATCAGGAAGAGCTATGCAAGGATTTCCAGAAGATGCAGATTGAAGTGGTCCCAGAAGGATTCTTGGCCGCATTAGAAGTGAAGCCTACCCTGGAGGATCAGATCCGAGAAGCGCAGAAGGATGATGACAAGATCCGCAGGATTAAGTCCAAAATGGATGAAGGCAAGGCAAAGGCTTTAAGCTGGATGAGCAAGGCACGTTGTGGATGGAGGAGCGAATTTGTGTGCCAAACAAGAAGGAGCTGAAGCAGTTGATACTAGAGGAAGCCCATGACTCCAAGTATTCAATCCATCCGAGAAGTGCTAAAATGTATCAGGATTTGAAGGAAAGATTCTGGTGGCCAAGCATGAAGCGTGAAGTTGCCGAGCATGTTGCGTTGTGCGACATATGCCAGGGAGTCAAGGCAATGCATCAGAGGCCAGCAGGACTGCTACAGCCGTTAAAGATACCTGAGTGGAAATGGGAGGAAATCAGAATGGACTTCTTTACCGGTTTACCCAAGGCTCAGGGTGGATATGACTCCATATGGGTTATAGTGGACCGCTTGACTACGGTCGCCCATTTTATCCCGGTAAGGACCACTTACTCGGGAGATAAGTTAGCAGAATTGTACATGACCAGGATCGTTTGTTTGCATGGAGTGCCGAAGAAGATTGTGTCGGACAGAGGTACCCAGTTTACCTCGAGGTTCTGGAGTAAGCTGCATGAAGCCATGGGAACCCGCTTGAATTTCAGTACATCTTATCACCCTTAGACGGATGGACAGACCGAAAGAGTCAACCAGATTCTAGAGGACATGTTGAGAGCTTGTGCATTTGCTTATGCTACCTCTTGGGATAAAAGTCTGCCGTATGCTGAGTTCAGCAACAATAATAGCTACTAGGCCAGTTTACAAAAGTCACCTTTTGAGGCACTATACGGTCCACCTTGTCGAACACCGTTGAACTGGAATGAGACAGGTGAACGCCGTGTCTTTGGGCTGGATATTCTCTAAGAAGCTGAAGAGCACATTGCTATGATCCGGGAAAGACTGAAGACAGCACAGTCAAGACAGAAAAGCTACGCTGATAACCGTCGCCGAGACTTGAGCTTTGAACCAGAGGATTTCGTGTAACTTAGGGTTACACCCTTCAGGGGAGTTAAGAGATTCCATGCCAAAGGGAAACTCGCACCGCGATATGTCGGACCATTTAAGATTTTGAGCCGCAAGGGCGAAGTTGCTTATCAGTTGGAGTTGCCGCAATCATTGACAGGAGTACATGACGTGTTCCATGTGTCCCAGCTGAAGAAGTGTCTCCGAGTACCTGAAGAGCAGACACCGCTATAGTCGATCGAGCTACAGGAAGATCTGACCTATAAGGAACACCCCGTCAAGATTCTGGACACAATGGATCGAGAGACAAGGAATAAGTCAACCCGTTTCTGCAGAGTTCAATGGAGCAACCATGCGGAGAGTGAAGCAACTTAGGAGCGCGAGGAGGATTTGAATAAGCAGTTTCCAGACCTATTCCTTAGTTAGCCCTGAATCTCGGGGACGAGATTCTGTTAAGGGGGGGAGGTTTGTAACACCCCAAAATTTTACTTTCATTGAATTCAAATAAGATTTGGCACTTTGGTGGAATTTTGGAATTTTCTGGAATTTATTTGGATTTATTTGGAGTTTATATGAATTTATTCCATTTTGAAATAATTAAAGAATTTAACTTTGCAAATAAAAGTTTGTTGGAAATATTTTATTTGAGTCCCAAATGCCTTAAAATATTTTCCAGAATTTTTCTGGAATTTTTCTAGAATTTTTCTGAGTGTTTTGCTATTTTTAATGGATTAAATGGATTTCTGAGAATTAATTTGGATATTTAATCGCTGGAAAATGCGAGTGGGTTTGTAATGTTCATCCGACCGGACCCGAGTCCGAGTCAGACTCGAGTCCGACCCGAGCCACGTGATCGAGCCGAACCCGCTCGGCCGAACCCTAACCCGCGTGACCGTTGGATCTTAATCCAACGGCCACGATTGGGCCACGTCACCCGGACCCGAGCCTGACCGAGCCAGCCAGCTCACCGAGTCGGACCCTAGTCCAACTCACGTGACCGTTGGATCGAGATCCAACGGCTCACATTGAGCCACGTCGCCCTCTCCGTGTCGCCGCCGGACTCCGCCGCCGCCCGTGCGTGGGTCCTCGTTTTCCGCGCGCTTCACGGACGTCGAGGGGGTATTTAATGCGCCGCCACCCGTGTCGTGTCGCCGACTTCCGTGCGCACCCGTAGCCCTAGCCCACGTCGCCTGAGCCGCCGTGGTTGCGCCGCAATCGCTCGCCGTAGTTGCCGTAGGGCTCCGCCGCGGTTAATCGCCGTTTCCGCCGTCCTCCGCCAACGTTGAGCTCAGATCCGGAACCGCAAGGTCAAGCCGCGCCAGAAGGGACCTTTCACTTCGCCGGAATCGCGCCCAAACGCCGTCGGGCATGTCGCCGTCCTCGTCTCCTGTGAACCAGCTCCGCCGCGCGCCATCACCGTCGATCGAGAACCACCAGCCGTCCGATCCAGATACAAGGGCCCAGACCACGCCACGTCACACCACGGTGAGATCCCACGTGAAAACCTCTAGATCTATTTCCAACCGTTGGATCTAGATCCAACGGCTTAGATTGTGCCACGTAGCTAGAACCGCACCGTACTAGATCCAATCTCAGCCGTTAGATCTAGATCGAACGGCTAGGGTTAGCCACGTTGTAATCATTAGATTGGATCTCGACCGTCCGATCAAGATCGAACGGTCCAGATCAGCGGTGTAGTTTCCATAACGCGTTAAGCCAGATCGAATCTGGGCCGTTGATTTTCAAATCAACGGCCGAGATTACGCCACGTGGTCGGGAGGCCAACCGTCGCGGTCAGCACGGTCAGCGATCGCGCGTGGGTGCGTGTCTCTGACACACGGGGCCCGCGTACCAAAGGGCCCACGCGTCAGCCGCACGCCGCATGTGCGTGGAACGGGTCCATGCGCCCGAGCCGACGTGGTCGCTCCAGAGAGCGCCACGTGGCATGATGACGTCATGCTGACGTCATCGTGGGGTTCGGATGGTGCTGACGTCAGCGGGGCTGACGTGAACCAATCAGGAGATGACGCGTGTCATGCTGACGCAATAAATAATTTCCGAAAAAGGAAAATGATTTATTAATTCGAATTATTGATTTCAGAATTTGGTTCAAACTTCAAACGCTTATAACTTTTGCAATTTAACTCCGATTTGAGTGATTCAAATTTCTAAATTTGTACAAAATTGAGATCTACCTAATGGTAAATTTAATTTAATTTTTAGACCAAAGTTTTTCTTTATAATATTATTTAATTGATTATTTAAACTTTAAACGCTTATAACTTTTGCGTTTTAACTCCGATTTCGCCGATTCAAATTCCTAAAAATTCATAAAATTATGCTCTCTCTATTTATGGACTTCATTTGGATGTTTGGACACTTTTTGTCTATTGTTTTATTCAATTATTGCTATTTGCACGCGTTACGAGTAGACATTAAAGTGCCCGAGGGATTCGAAGGTGAAGTGTTGACCCAAGAGCCAGCTCAGGACCAAGAGCAAGTACTTTTTGAAGGCAAGTTGTGCTTTGACCATGTTGATCCAATTTTTGAAATTAATTTGATTTAAATTATTGCATGCTAGTTCAATTATGAAATGCTTTAATTAATTTTGGAAGATTAGCTAAAAGCCTAATTGCTGTATGCCACCTTGACATAAATAGTTATATCCCATGAACCCCTTGTCACCCTAGTTGAGGATTAACTAGTTGGACATTAGTAAATTGCCAACATGGGGATTTAGATCATTGTAGTATATTGCTTAGACCTGCTACGTGCTCATGACATGGTTTTGGACAATCAAATGTTAATATTGACTTAATGATATATTGAACCTGTTTTGGAAAGGTATCATGTGTTGAGATATTGATGGCACGTGGTGCATGGTAATCAACTGGGGGTTTGATAAATAGTTTCGACCGGGGCATGTGGCAAGAAATGATCGGGTGGGCCAGTTGTGGCATCGGGAGCGATGATTTGGTTGTTCGGGTAGTCTTGCCCTGGTCAGCATAAGGACTTAACCTTGCAAGCTTTTGAACTGAGTTAATCGTGCAACCACATGACCGGAATGGGACAGTCCTAGTTGAGTAAGTTACTAATAACTTGCATGTGATACCTCGGCTGTCAACTACACCCTTTGTGTAGCTTGAGAGGGGAGCGTACCAGTGCTGAGGCATGGTGCCCGTCCAACGGTATGTCGGTCCCATACTTCGCCTTTGTTAAGGGAAGGGATGGTGTAGGGCAAAAACCGGAAAGGTTCACTTGCGTAGTTAGCCGTTTCCGAAAGGCTTTGTTATGGACGCTCGCCTTTGTGGTGTTTGGCTGTATCTTGTGGGTAAAGTGCATAACCTCTGCAGAGTGTAAAGTCTATTCGAATAGCCGAGTCCGCGGTATTGGACATCGCTCTGGAATTACAGTCAAGGGTTAGACTTTCATGAAAACACTTGGACTGGGAGGTTTGGTCTGGTTTAAATGATGATGTTGATGGAAATGTGGACTAGGAATGGGAAAGATGTTTATTTAATTCTTGGAAAAGTTATTGATGTTATACTTGTTTTTACCGCTTTCGCATCTACTTATGATACTTGTCAAATGCTGTTTATTGCAATTATACCTTGAGCTATTCCTTTGTATTAAGCCATGAATGTAGTATATTAGCTTGCATTCTGTGCATGACTTGCTGAGTACCAAGTACTCACCCTTGCCACAAAACAACACCAGTTGAAGAAGAGGCGACGCCAGCCTTGGAGGAGGAATATCAGGAGGAGCCGTCTAACTAGGAAGCGAGCCCAGTCAGTTGCCTGTGGTATACTAGATGGCGCCACGAAGTTATATTGTTTTTCGCTGCTATTATTTCTCTTTTAATAAGTTTTGTCCTGCGAAGCGTATATTTGTAACTTGACCCTAAGGTCGAGCAACCCCGTTTGGTTAACTACCTTAAGTACTTTATTATTTCGTTGAGTATGATTGTAATATTTACCAATGTTGAGACTGTGTGCACTAGCGCGTTCCTGGACTAGTACTGAATACACAGAGGGTTCAGATTTGCAAATTCGGGTCCCGACAACCGTGCGCTGACGTCACGTGGGGCCCGCATGTCAGAGACACGAGCCGTGGACCGGGTCCACGGTGGACCGAGCCGAGACCGTGCGCCGGGTCCATGGACCCTGTAACACCCCAAATTTTTGCTTTTCATGAATTTAATCAAGATTTGGCAATTTGGTGAATTTTTGGAATTTTCTTGAATTTATTTGGATTTATTTGGAATTTATTCCCTTTTGAAATAATTAAAGAATTTAACTTTGCAAATAAAATTTTGTTGGAAATATTTTATTTGAGTCCAACATGATCCAAAATATTTTCTAGAATTTTTCTGGAATTATTCTGAGTGTTTTGCTAATTTTAATGGATTAAATGAATTTCTGGAAATTAATTTGGATTATTTAATCGCTGGAAAAACCTAACCGGTTTGTACTGTTCATCCAACCGGACCCGAGTCCGAGTCAGACTCGAGTTCGACCGAGCCAGCCGACCCAGCCGAACCCGCTCGGCCGAGCCCTAACCGCGTGACCGTTGGATCGAGATCCAACGGCCACGATTGAGCCACGTCACCGAACCCGAGCCCGACCGAGCCAGCCAGGTCGCCCGAGCCAGACCCGAGTCGAACCCGAGCACAACCAACGCGACCGTTGGATCGAGATACAACGGCTGAGCGTGTGCCACGTCGCCCTCTCCGTATCGCCGCCGGACTACGCCGCCGCCTGCGAGTGGGCCTCGGTTTCCGCGAGATTCACGGAAGCCGAGGACACTATTTAATGCGCCGCCGCCACCGCCGGGTTCCTCTCTTTCGTGCGCACCCGTAGCCCTAGCTCATGCCGCTGGAGCCACCACCGTTTGCCCGCACGAGCTCGCCGTAGTTGCCTCTTCCTTCCGCCACGGTTTTTGCCCGCGCCCACCGCCGTCCTCCGTCCTCCGCCGCCGTTAACCCCAGATCTGAACTCCCCGCGTCAAGGCGCACCCGTGGGTACCACTCACCTCGCCGGAGAAGCCCCGGAGCGTCGTCGACTTGGTCGTCGTCCTCGGTTCCGGCCGCCCAGCGCCGCCGCGTGCCATCGCCGTCCCCGCGAGCTCTACCAGCCGTCGGATCTTCATCAAGCGGACCAGATGGCGCCATGTCACCCTCGGTGAGTTTTCCCGTTGAAAATCCCAGATCTAATCCCAACTGTTGGATCTTGATCCAACGGCTTAGGTTGCGCCATGTAGCTTGAACTGCACCAGGCTAGGATAGATCTCAGCCGTTAGATCAAGATCGAACGGCTACGGTGAGTCACGTGTTTCCCAAACCCGTAAGAGCTAGATTGGATCTGGACCGTTGGATCAAGATCCAACGGCCCAGATCGACCACGTCCGCTCCAACGCGTGTAGCCCAGATCCAATCCTAGCCGTCGGATTTCAAACCAACGGCTCGGATCGAGCCACGTGTCCGGGAAGCCGAACCGCGCGCGCCCACGCGGGCGTGAGCGTGGGGGCACTGACACGCCGGGCCCGCGTGTCAGTGACCGCACCGTGACGTCACCCATGATGTCATCGGCGGGCCCCACCTGTCAGACGCCTCGGCCGAGCCCCGCTAACGTCACCCGTGGGGTCCCACCTGTCAGCCGCATGTGGAGCCGTGGACCGAGTCCACGGTGGACCCAAACCGAACCGTGGACCAAGTCTATGGACCGGCTGACGCAATAAATCGATTTTTCAATAGAAAAATAATTCGGAGGAAAATCACTCTGACGTCATAATCGATTTTTATTTTAAGAATAAAGATTTAATTCGGTTTATTGATTTCAGAATTTATTCAAACTTCAAACGCTTATAACTTTTGCATTTTAACTCCGATTTGAGCGATTCAAATTTCTAAATTTGTATAAAATTGAGATCTACCTAATGATGAATTTTATTTAATTTTTGGACCAAATTTTTTCTCTGTATAATTATTTAATTGATTATTTAAACTTCAAAATGCTATAACTTTCGCGTTTAAACTCCGAATTTGACGATTCCAGTTCCTAAAAATTCATAAATTATGCTCTCTCTGTTTATGGACTTTATTTGGACGTTTGGGCACTTTTTGCCTACTATTTATTTACTATTTGCTATTTGCACGCTTTACGAGTAGACGTTGAAGTGCCCGAAGGCTTCGAAGGAGAAGTGTTGACCCAGGAGCCAGCTCAGGACCAAGAACAAGTACTCTTTGAAGGCAAGCTATGCTTTGACCATGTTGATCCCATTTTGAAACCTATTTTGATTTAATGTATTGCATGCTAGTTTAAATAGAAAATGCTTTACTTAATTATGGGGAAATTAGATATGCGCCAAATTGCTGTATGACACCTTGATTAATTAAGTATGTGCCATGACCCCTTGTCACCCTAGTTGAGGTTTAAATAGTTGGACATTATTAAATTGCCAACATGGGTAGCTAGACCGATGTAGTATGCTTAGCCTTGCCACGTGACATGATTTCGGACAATCAAACGTTAATATTGACTTAATGATATATTGAACCTGTTTTGGAAAAGTATTATGTGTTGTGATTGTTGATGCCACGTGGTGCATGGTAATCAACTGGGGGTTTGATAAATAACTTTCGACCGGGGCATGTGGCAAGAATGATCAGGTGGGTCAGTTGTGGCACCGGGAGTGTTGGTTTGGTTCTTCGGGTAGTCTTGCCCTGGTCACCCTAAGGACATAACCTTGCAAGCCTTTGAACTGAGTCAAGCGTGCAACCACAAGCCTGTAATGGGACGGACCTAGTTGATTAAGTTGCTAATAACGTACCTGTGGGACCTCTGGGTGTCAACTATACCTTTTGTGTAGTTGTACGGGGGAGCGTACCGGGGCTGTGGCCAGGTACCCATCTAACGGTGGATTGGCCTAAACTTCGTCTTCGCTAAGGGAAGGGTTAGTGCGCAATCACTGGAGAGGACCACTTGTGCTGTTAGAAGTTTCCGAAAGACTTTGTTACGGACACTCGCCTTTGTGGTGTTTGACTGTATCTTGTGGGTCAAGTGCATAACCTCTGCAGAGTGTAAAATCTATTCGAATAGTCGTGTCCGTGGTATTGGACATCGCTCGGGAATTACAGTCAAGGGTTAGACTTTCTTGAAAATAACTTGGACTTGAAAGGTTGGGTTTGGTTTAAAAATGATGTTGATGGAAATGTGGATTAGGATTGGGAAAGATGTTTATTTAACTCCTGGAAAAGTTATTGATCTTATACTGTTTCTACTGCTTTCGAATCTATTATGATATTTGTCAAATGCTGTTTATGCAATTATACCCTGAGCTATTCCTTTGTACTAAGACATGCATGTAGTATATTAGTTTGCATTCTGTGCATGACTTGCTGAGTACCAAGTACTCACCCTTGCCACAATACAACACCAGTTGAAGAAGAGTCTACACCAGCTTCGGAGGAGGAACTCGAAGAGGAACCGTCTAACTAGGGAGCGAGCCCAGTCAGTTGCCTGTGGTATACTGGATGGCGCCACGATGTTATCTTACTTTTTCCGCTGCTATTATTTCTCTTTATTAAGTTCGCCCTACGAGGCGTATATTTGTAACTTGACCTTAAGGTCGAGCAACCAGTTTGGTTAACTACTTTAAGAACTTTATTATTTCGTTGAGTATGATTGTGATATTTACCAATGTTGAGACTGTGTGCACTAGCGCGTTCCTGGACTAGTGCTGAATACACAGAGGGTCCGGATTTGCAAATTCGGGTCCCGACAGACCCGAGGCAACGTGGCCGCCGCTGATTGGTCCACGTGTCATGCGGACGCAATAAATCATTTTCCGAAAAAGAAATTATTTATTTAATTCGGTTTATTGATTTAAATTTGGATTCAAACTTCAAACGCTTATAACTTTTGCATTTCAACTCCGATTTGGGTGATTCAAATTTCTAAATTTGTATAAAATTGAGATCTACCTAATGGTGAATTTTATTAAATTTTTGGACCAAAGTTTTTCTCTGTAATATTATTTAATTAATTATTTTAAACTTTAAACGCTTGTAACTTTTGCGTTTTTACTCCGATTTTGATGATTCAAATTCCTAAAAATTCATAAAATTATGCTATCTCTCTTTATGAACTTTATTTGGATGTTTGGACATTTTTAGTTTACTGTTTTATTTATTTATTGCTATTTGCACGCGTTACGAATAGACGTTGAAGTGCCCGAAGGCTTCGAAGGTGAAGTGTTGACCCAGGAGCCATCTCAAGACCAAGATCCTGTGCTCTTTGAAGGCAAGTTGTGCTTTGACCATGTTGATCCCATTTTGAAATTAATGTGATTTAAATAATTGCATGCTAGTTCAATTATAAAATGCTTTAATTGATTATGGGAGATTAGTTAATTGCCTAGTTGCTATATGCCACCTTGACATAAATAATTGTAGGCCATGAACCCCTTGTCACCCTAGTTGAGGATTAAATAGTTGGACATTATTAAATTGCCAATGTTGGGTATTTAGACTGTTGTAGTATATGGCTTAGACCTGCTACGTGCACTTGACATGAATTTGGACAATCAAATATTAATATTGACTTAATGACATATTGGACCTGTTTTTGGAGAAGTATCATGCGTTTTGATCAGTGATGGCACGTGGTGCATGGTAATGAACTGGGTTTGATAAATAGTTTTGGACCGGGGAATGTGGCAAGAATGATCTGGTGGGCCAAGTGTGGCATTAGGAAGGATGATTTGGTTCTTCGGCTAGTCTTGCCCTGGTCAACATAAGGACTTAACCTTGCAAGCCTTTGAACTGAGTTAATCGTGCAACCACATGACCGGAATGGGACCGTTCTAGTTGATTAAGTTACTAATAACGTACCTGTGGGACCTCGGGGTGTCAACTATACCTTTTGCGTAGTGGTACGGGGGAGCGTACTGGGACTGCGGCCAGGTACCCATCTAACGGTTGATTGGCCTAGACTTCGCCTTCGCTAAGGGAAGGGTTAGTGCGCAACAACCGGAGAGGACCACTTGTGCTGTTAGAAGTCTCCGAAAGACTTTGTTACGGACACTCGCCTTTGTGGTGTTTGGTTGTATCTTGCGGGTAAAGTGCATAACCTCTGCAGAGTGTAAAATCTATTCGAATAGCCGAGTCCGCGGCATTGGACATTGCTCGGGAATTACAGTCAAGGGTTAGACTTTCATGAAAACAACTTTGACTTGAGAGGTTTGGTTTGGTTAAATGATGATGTTGTTGTAAACGTGGATTAGGAATGGGAAAGATGTTTATTTAACTCCTGGAAAAGTTATTGATACTATACTTGTTTTTACTGCTTTCGAATCTACCTATGATACTTGTCAAATGCTGTTTACTGCAATTATACCTTGAGCTATTCCTTTGTATTAAGCCATGCATGTAGTATATTAGCTTGCATTCTGTGCATGACTTGCTGAGTACCAAGTACTCACCCTTGCAACAACAACAACATCAGTTGAAGAAGAAGCGACGCCAGCTTTGGAGGAGGAGTATCAGGAGGAGCCGTCTAACTAGGGAGCGAGCCCAGTCAGTTGCCTGTGGTATACTGGATGGCGCCACGAAGTTATCTTATTTTTCGCTGCTATTATTTCTCTTTTAATAAGTTTCGCCCTGCGAGGCGTATATTTGTAACTTGACCCTAAGGTCGAGCAACCCCGTTTGGTTAACTACTTTAAGTACTTTATTATTTCGTTGAGTATGATTGTGATATTTACCAATGTTGAGACTGTGTGCACTAGCGTGATCCTGGACTAGTGCTGAATACACAGAGGGTCCGAATTTGCGAATTCGGGTCCCGACATCCGGCGAGGTGAGTGGTACTCCCAAACGCGGCTCGTTAGGATGGTTCTGGATCTGGGCTTCTTCATGGCGGAAAACCACGGTGGAGCACAACTCCAACTACGGCGAGCGATTGCGGCATGGCTACGACGGCTTGACCTCGACGACCTAGGGCTACGGGTGCACATGGAAGAGGAGAGCACGATGGTGGCGGTGGCACATTAAATAGGGGCCTCGGCATCCGTGAAATCCGCTGAAACCGAGGTCCACCCGCGCACAGCGGTGGAGTCCGACGAGGACTCGGACGGGTGACGTGGCACTATCACAGCCGTCCACGTGTCCATGATCGACGGCTCGGATCGCACGGGCGCGGCCAAGTCGGATCCGGCTCCCACATAGGCGATGTGGCGCAACGCTGGCCATTGGATCAAGATCCAACGGTCGCGGGGCTAGGGCTCGGGTCTGGCTCGAACGTGGCTCGGGTCCAACTCGAACTCCAGTCTGACACGGGCTCGGTCGCTTGAACAGTGAAACCCATTAGTGTTTTCCAGCGATTAAATATTTAATTTAATTTCTAGAAAATCAAATAAATCGATAAAAATAGCAAAATACTCAGAAAAATTCTGGAAAAATTCTGGAAAATACTTTGAGACATTTTGGACTCAAATAAAATATTTCCAACAAAAATTTATTTGAAACTTTTAATTATTTAATTATCTTCAAATGTAATAAATTCAAATTAAATCCAAATAAATCCCAGAAAATTCCAAAAATTCTCAAAAGTGTAAAATTTCAATTAAATTCATGAAAAGCAAAATTTGGGGTGTTACATCTTAGGACTTGACATGTCAGTTGGGTTGTTTGTCCTGATGATAGTTGGACTTGGGGATCAGTTTGCTCCGATGCCAGCTCACCCACCAGTGTATCCACCAGGAGGGCCGCAGCTGGTTTTTCTCGACGAGTGAGAGTGTTGTTGGTTCGGGTTGAGACTTAGTTGTTGGAGTCGCTTCTTTATAGTTTCCAAGAGTCGGCCTTAGGTGTGAGTCACAGGGTGTGTTGTTGTCTTGTGTCGGGTTGTCTGGTGTTATGTTGTATGTGTCGGTATGCATTGCATTGCCCCTAGGCACTTGTAAGAAACCATACTAATATTAATAATAAGTTGCTAGTTTCGAGTTGTGTTACACCTGTTCTCCCCTGTATAAGATTCATTCTACTTATCTATTCTCTTTCCCTCTCTTCTCTAAACTGTTGGAGCAAACAGCATATGGTGAACACTCGTGGCAATGCTGGAGCTGGAGGAAGCGGATCGCATCAGGGAGGAAACCAGAACGATGCACCGAATGCACTGCCAGTGGACATGCAGAATCTGGGAGCTTTTCTAGCTGCTCAAACTCAACTGATGCAGACTATGATGCAGACAGTACATCAGATAGCTAACCAGGCCACTGCCAACAATGTCAATCCAGCAGGCAATCAGGGGCCTCAACATCAGACAAGACTGTCGGAATTTATGAGAACCCACCCCCTACCTTCTCTGGCAATGCTAACCCATTGGAGGTAGACGATTGGCTTAGGTCAATCGAGAGGAAGCTGCACATCACTCAGTGCCATGGAAATGACAGGGTACTCTATGCCTCTCATCAGTTAGAGGGAACAGCAGCAGAATGGTGGGAGAATTATTGTGCTACACAGGAGAATCCCCAGGAAATAACTTGGGAAGAGTTTACGGCTGCTTTTCGCTAGTACCATGTGCTGGAGGGTATCATGGATCTGAAAAAGGAAGAGTTCAGATCATTGAAGCAAGGAGGCCAGTCTGTGGCCGATTATCTAAATAAGTTTACTCAGTTGGCACGTTATGCTCCAGAGGACATAGCCACTGATAAGGCTAGACAATCCCGCTTCTTGAAGGGATTGAACACTGGATTACAGGTGGGATTGACAACCCACACATTCCCGGATTTCCAGGAGCTGGTCAACAAAGCGTTGATTCTTGAGGACAAGCGTCATGAGCTGGATGATAATCGCAAGCGCAGGATGGCACAGCAGAGTGGACGTTCCAGACAGCAAAGAGCTAGGGTGGTACCACAGCAGGGTGTCAAGTTCCATCCCAGAGGCAACACTCGTGCAACAAAGTGCCAAGACAAATGCCCAAAGCAGTAATTTCTAGACCCTTGCACCGAGGAAACCAAGCTGGAGGCAGTTCACAGAGGGCAGGAAGACGTTGCTACCACTGCCATGAGGTAGGACATTTTGCCAATAACTGTCCTAAGAAAGGAGGAGTGACACCGGTACGTCTTAACCTTGGAAACACCCCCACCAAGACACCAGTGTAGAATTTGAACCGCGGAGTTGTACAAGCTGGAACTCAGACTCAGTCAGTTGCAAGGGGCAGAGTCAACCACGTTACTGCTGAAGGAGTGCAGGAAGTTGCAGATGTTGTGCTAGGTACGTTTCTGGTCAACTCCGTACCTGCTACAATTTTATTTGATTCAGGAGCATCGCATTCATTTGTTTGTCGAGAATTTGCTGTTCAGAATGGTTTGCCTGTTGTGAATCTTAAGTGTATGCTCTTGGTTCAATCCCCTGGATCAGAACTCCGATCCAAGGTAGGATGTTCTGGAGTGAAACTATTAATAAATGGAGTAGAGTTTCTAGCGAACTTGGTTATATTGGATACCCAGACCCTAGATGTTATATTGGGGATGGATTGGTTGTCCAACCATAAAGAGGTATTAGACTGTGGACGAAGGGTAGTATCAGTGGAAAGCCTAGATGGTAGAAAGGTGGAGTTTCAAGCAACCGCTACACGAGACGGTCAATTGATGGTTAACAGCTTGAAAACAACTAACCTAGAAGATGTGCCAATGGTACGAGACTATCCGGACGTATTTCCAAATGATCTACCAGGAATGCCACCGGATAGAGACATTGAGTTTGTAATTGAACTGTTACCTGGAACTGCACCGATAGCAAAGAGACCCTATCGGATGTCCACTGATGAACTGATAGAGATGAAGAAGCAGATCGAGGATTTATTGGAAAAAGGTTTTATAAGACCAAGTTCGTCGCCGTGGGGAGCACCAGTGTTGTTTGTCAAGAAGAAGGATGGAAGTTTTCGGATGTGTATAGACTATTGCGTAATTAATGATGTGACGATAAAGAACAAGTATCCGCTACCCCGAATAGATGACTTTTTGATCAGCTAAGAGGAGTAGGAGTATTCTCTAAGATCGACCTTCGATCGGGATATCATCAACTGAAGATCAGATCGGAAGACATACCCAAGACTGCATTTTCATCAAGATATGGACACTATGAGTTC
Source organism: Rhipidocladum racemiflorum (assembly GCA_036346355.1). Lineage (NCBI taxonomy): Eukaryota > Viridiplantae > Streptophyta > Magnoliopsida > Poales > Poaceae > Rhipidocladum > Rhipidocladum racemiflorum. Next base: position 21,596,276 of record CM070582.1, read on the forward strand.
ACAGTTATGTCTTTCGGATTGACGAATGCACCCGCCTACTTCGTGAATTTGATGAACAAGGTTTTTATGGAATACCTTGATAAGTTCGTAGTAGTGTTCACAGATGATATTCTAGTATATTCCAAGACCAGAGAGGAACATGATGAAATCTCAGGCTAGTGTTGGAGAAGTTGAGAGAGCAGCAGCTATTTGCTAAGTTCAGCAAATGTGATTTCTGGAAAAGTAAAGTGGAATTCCTAGGACATATTATGACCGTCGAAGGAGTTGCAGTAGATCCAATTAAAGTTGAAGCAGTATTACATTGGGAGCAACCGAAGACGGTGACTTAGGTCCGAAGTTTCCTTGGAATGGCAGGTTATTACCGTCGATTTCTAGAAGTTTTCTCCACAATAGCTAAACCTCTCACGCAATTGTTGAAAAAGGAAAAGAAGTTTACTTGGACACCTGAATGTGAGAAGAGTTTCCAGGAGTTAAAGAAGAAGCTAACATCGGCACCAGTATTGGTTCTACCTGATGTTCATCAGAGTTTTGACATTTACTGTAATGCGTCACGTCAAGGACTCGGATGTGTGTTGATGCAGAATGGAAAGGTAGTTGCTTATGCGTCGAGGCAGTTAAGGCCACATGAGGAAAACTATCCAACGCATGACTTGGAATTAGCATCGGTTTGCACGCTCTGAAGTTGTGGCGTCATTACCTCATTGGTAATAGATGTGAAATATACACTGATCACTAGAGTCTCAAGTATATTTTCACCCAGCCAGACTTGAATATGAGACAAAGAAGGTGGTTGGAGTTAATCAAAGATTATAATGTGGAAATTCATTATCACCCAGGTAAGGCAAATGTGGTGGCTGATGCCTTGAGCCGAAAGATCCATAGTGTAAATATGTTAATGGAAATCAGTCAAGCAGAGTTGTAACACCCCGGCATTTAATATGCCCGAATGCTACCAAACATAAGCTAAACAACATCGAAATACCTCATTTAAACGTAAATTCCAACAAAGGTACATATGCTAAAAACCGATATTTCGGTAGCATCTCCTTTGTTTTTCCATGAATTAACACAATATCAAAATCATGGCAAGATATATCATAGCACACGACATCTAAAACATCAACATAAATGGACATATCATCAAATTACGCCAATAATACCACGCTCAACCACTTCCTAAACTATAACGAAGCAAATAAGGAATCATGAGCATGCTAACTTAAACCATACATTAAGTTTATGGCACAACTCTTAATATCATGTCTCCAAGTGATTAATATATACTATGATCGCGGAGCTACGTGTAGAAGTGTAGCTAAACCCCTTTTTCCCGCATGCCGATCTCAAAGTACCTAAAAACAACATAAAACACAAGCGTGAGTTCGAAACTCAGCAAGCATATTGTAATGGACAACAAGAACAATATCATGGCAATAACATCTCCCATCATGTATATCATCTCATCCATGTTCACAAATCATTATCATCATCATTATGTATGTAATGCGATGCGATGCTCATATCTCCTTGGAAACTCATACCGGTATGGTTGAGTACACACCCGTCGGTGTGCACCCTTTCCCCCTTCCATCCTGAAGATGGAGGGTGCCTACTCCTTGCTTCCATTCACCACGTGGATGGAATCACGATGTAGGTCTTACTCAATGGCGTTCCGGACTAGTCATAACTTTCTCACCGACCTTCCCCGGATTAGTTATGACTTTCTCACCGCCCTCGCCCCATCTCATGCCATGCATGCAACTATGCCAATTATCATATCTCATTTGTACACAAACATATGGCACCATGTCATGGTACACATAAACACATGGCATCATATCATGACAAGTATAGACACATGGCATCGAATCATGATAAATGTAGACACATAGCATCATATCACGATAATCATACTCAATATATCATTGGAAAACAGCAAGCATGGCAAGTGATCATAGCAAGTATTCAATCTTTCATCTAATCTCAACAAACAACCTACAATCCGCTATTCATTACAGCACACTTGCCTCAACCGCGGGCGACGGATTGGCGGGAAGTCGAGGGCACTCCCAGTGTCACACCACCAGCACAAAGGCATCACACACTCACAATCATGCCCACAAAACAGTACACAAACCCCCATCTAACCTGACATTGCCCACTACTCGCAAAACCTAAAGACAGAGGTTCTGTCCCGTCGGGACAGCAGCCTTCCAAAAGGCATAACTTGAGTTATGAGACTCCGATTGAATTAAAAGAGTACATCCTCACGTAGCTTAGGAAATTTCCCAATTTTTTCTAGTTATACGGAAAGACTGATTCGGACTCTAAAATTGTTTAATCTACAGATTACCATGATCTGTTCCAATCGCGTCACAGATTTTAACACGCTCGAAAAAACAGTCATAACTTTCAAACGGCTGATCGGAAATTAACGTGCTTTATACCCACTGAAAGGTATTGAAATTATCTACAACTTATTCAACATCCGTACGGACAGATTCGGATTCTAAATTGGCGAGAACGCGAACCCTATATCGACTGCTCAATCTGAACTAAAACAGAAACGTGGCAACTTCTAGATCTAACCCAAATTACTCAAATCCAACACCTCCAATTGATCTAAAAACTTGATAAACTCCCTAATAACAGTACCTAGCACATCCCCGAGGAGCCCCATGATCATACCTTTGCTTGACGCACGAAAGCTCCAATCGATCTCCTCGCTCCTCGCTCCTCGCTCCTCGGATGGTTCCACGAGGATGCAGGGGTGGGGAGACCACCCTAGGGCAGCAAGGGGATGGAGGAGAGGTGGAGAGGTGGAGAGGAGAGGCTAGCGAGAGGGGCGCACAAGAGGGAGAGGGGAAAGGTGGGGGCGGCTAGGGCTTGGAGGGGTGGTGGGAGGCGCCCTAGGGCTGGTTGGGCGCAACAAGGGGGCAGGTGAAGCCCTTAATTACCAGTCCAAGCCCCCTCCTAGTCCTAAATGGATTCCCACACCATCCCACCAAAGCCCACCTAAGGTCCAAACTCCCCGGGGAAGGCCCAAAACCCCGAAAACGTCCCGGAAACGTTATAAACCTCCAAACCCTATGGTTTTAACCTTATTTCCACATCTCATAAAGTCTTTGACCTCATCATGCACGTTAAATAAGGTTACGACACTCCGTGGTGACATAATACTTCAAACGGCCCAAAAACGCGAGTAAATCTCAAGCCGAAAGGTTTTAACCTAAATTCCACATTCCATAAAGTTTTTTGTCCTCAACATTCACATTGTATAAGATTACAACACTCCGTGGTGTCACATTCTACCCCCCTTAAACAGGATTCGACCTCGAATCCGATGAACGCCAAAAATCAACAACAAAGTCCCCGAGGGACAAAAGACTTCCTTACAACATAAAATATTCACACAAAGACTCAAACCGGAACAAACGATAAGCGAGTTCTCAAAACCAACCCTTGGCGAGGAAATGTTGATTTAGTCAACAAAGTGCAACCTCGCACGGTTCCTCCTTCACCTCAATTGCCAAAAAGACCACGAAAGGAAACGGTCTTACCCTCCTCATTCGATACATTCCTTGGCACTAAAGTGCCTGATCCCTTAAGCAATGCTACTCTCCAGAAGAACACGGCTTCAACCGCTAAAACCCTCTTCAGCTCCCACGCACAAAAGTGTTTTCACACATCAACCTCTCTACTATGGTTCGCCGTAATCAAGACGACGCGAGCCAAGAGAGACACTACACTCCAAGACAACCCACTGTTTGAAAAACGGGGTTTAAAACCATGCAAAAGATTTATCTTTTACAAAAGACCACCCACCACTAACATCAAAAGGGAAAGCTTTCTTTAAAACCAAAGTTCTTAAAACCCGCAAGAACAGTAACAATCGAACAAAATGCTACCGTTGACTCAACTCGCTCATAGATCAGCGACAAAAGATCCAATACACTTCGAAAAGGAAAAGCAATTACTAGCAACCACCAAGTGGTCCACTAGTACTTAATCAACCCTATCGAGGAACACATCAACGGCACAATTCTCCAAGAAGGTTTGAATTGAGTCAAACTCAACCTTCCTTTACTCCTCACCTTTAAACCATTTACGATCCACTACCAACAACACCTAATGCTTAGGTCGATAACAACCCATACTGGATTTCTCATCCAAGCGGGTCTCGCCCTCAAGCTTTCCACTCAAGGACTAAAACAAGGACACAACGATTGGATAAACTCAACCACAAACCAAGAACCCAATTGATCCCCATGCTTAACTTTGAATCCAATGCACTACAATCACTTTGGAAAGGATTCGATAACAACCAAAGAGCATTCAGTTTAACTTTCTAAACCAAGATGCAAAGGAAACACAAATCTCCTTCATCACAACCAACATACCAGAAATTCTTTATTCTTTCTTCTCATACTAGAAAGAAATGGACATCTCGATTCATAACATGAATGCACATTCTTCAAGAGCACTCCGGAATAGTCATATCTCCATATATGACTTTCTCACCGACCGGGCTCAACGACTCTTTTATCATTTAACATCTGTACACTATGTATTGTTTTCTTTTCACCATTCATTCATCCTATAACAGCAATACCGAAAAGTCATTCACCAAAAGACTTCTTCCTCGGTATCGCAGGATTGAAATACACATAATACTGACGGTTGCGCTAAATCATATAAACTATGACGGCAACATAAATGACAGTAAAACACCACGTCGTAAAAGAACCCACATCAATTGAAAACTGAACTTGCAAATCATTGCATTTCATTCAAATCCAACAGTTTGGAAGAGAACATCAAAATTTCAAGTCGAGCATCTGCTCCCACAACCATCACAAATTTTCTCAAGAAGAGGGAAACTCATTTCCAAAAGGGGAACACCTCACTAACAAAATCACTTTGTAAAACATTCATAAAATCCACCTGTTTGAAGCACTCGCAAACATCACACACGTTTTTTTCAAAATAACTCCAACTCTAGCCAAAAAGAGTTACAAATTAAATCTCAAGAGTTTCCAACACAACCCACTGTATCTATCTGTTTCCTTTAAAATTTATTCCAAAGATAATCCAGTGTGGACGCGAAGGAGCACGATCCACTCAAAACTTTTGGATGTAAACTCAACTGACAACACGAACTAAACAAATTCGCCAAAACCAAAGGTCGACACCAAACACTACGAGTTTTGGGGAAACTCTGAAACTCAACATCAGAAGCACCTCAACCGAAAGCATTCAACCAAGATGGCAACCAACCAAACCAGTCCAGAAGGTTTTAGACACAAGCTCAACATAAAACCCTATTCTTATCCTTTTTAAACATTCAAATTACACCTTTCTACTCATCGAGAAACCTCTCAGGTTGCAACAAGAGCTTAAAAACAAATTCTTTCTCTCATTATCTTCCCCAATAGATAAAGTTTATGATGCTTACGAAAATACATCCCACAAAGGCTAAGTCAACAAGATCCCCACTGACCAACATAACAAATAACATCATATTCTAGATTTGAAACAAGTGCCCCAACAAAACTTTCAGTGTGACCAACCAATAACTTTCATACCACCTATATGTAAACGTCTCGACAATCGGAACTTATTCAGTTAACAAGCGACTTCAACAGATTCTTAAGCAGGATCAACGTATCAGTTATATACCAACCATATATCAAAATCTTGACAATTGAAACTTGTTCAATCTATAAAATGATTTCAACAATTAAGTAATATCTCTACAAGATAAAATTCGCAAATAGGATTCTAAGATATGCAATCATTAAGATTAAAATCTTGCATCATGATTATTATCCATTGTTCATCCCATCACAACATGTACTTGACAAAATACCACAATTTTTCACCTTTTTCTTCTATTGGATTAATAGTTTCCAACAGTTAACCACACTACCAAAGCATCAATATCAATTCTTTGCATAATCATTAATCAACAACATTGCTTGTAGCTACCCTATACATTGGTTATAACAAAACTTCCACCACACAACATACTCCAACTATTAAATTGGATTTAGTAAATTAGCTTAGCACAATGTTCTTAACAACCTCATTAACAAATAGTCTTATGTCTTCTCAATTGATATCAAAACTAGCATTAAAGGGACACAACTGCATACTTCCAAATATACTAGTAGTTTGCAACAACGTAAATGGCAACTCTAATCAACTTCCAAATTAAAGTCACTAGGCAACACAATTAAATTCCTCTACTACTCCATTAAATTAGAACATCTTTAAACAACCAGCAAAGTTTCTTTAACAGTAACAACAGTCTACATCATCTTAATGTTTTTAACTATGCATCCGGGTTTAAAACTTTTAAACATGATCGGGGGTCATAAGCACTTTTATAGCAAAGCAACATATTCCAAGCATGTACATTAACACTTTCAATCATTCTCGCTAAGAGTGAACTACAACACTAGTAGTCTATTTATTCTCAAACTTAGAGATTTTACTCACATTGAATTTGATTCAACTCAAAATTTAACTTAGCAACACATCAATCCATAAACCACATTGTTACATACTACATAACATGCTTAAACATCAATTCTCACTAGGGTCAAATGATTTCAGTCAAAAGACTACTTACTTTGTTTGCAGCATTTAGTTTTAAAACTCATCCCAATTTCATAAGGAAACTTGACTCTCAAAATTGCAATGAGACAAACCCAAACTTTGTCATGCAAAGGAATTATCCAAAACATTTTTCAATCTCAAAGACTCCCATAGAGGAAACTGGTTGAAAGACAACTTTTCTCAAAAGGGAACCAAGTGCTCCATTAACCTTTTCAAATAAAACCTTAACACCAAACCCCTAACTTTCACAGAACAAGAGGGGCATTCAAAGATGATTTCTCAAACCAGTAAAATGACGAAAACAAACACCACTTACTACTACAAAGCCACAGAACTTCAGCCCTGACAGCCAGGTCTGACACAACTCCGCAAACACTCCTTTAACCTCGGAGAAAGACAACCACAGGAATAAATCGAATGCTTCTTCCCCATAAAGAAATCAACAAACTAAGCATTAAAACTGGAAAGACGCCCAAAAGAAGCGCAACACTAGACTCCTCTTCTTCATCTTCAACCAAGGAAGACAAAACCACACACCGCATATGGAACGATCCATGAAAACCCATCACTTTTCATTTAATTCAAATCAACTAAAGCCAAGAAAAACAACAAACACCGACCGTCAGAACGGCAAAGAACATCCGAAGGAAACCACCATCAACTCTTCTATTTGACTCCAGTCAACTACCCGATCAAGATCAGAAAGGATAAGCACTCTTGTCCTACAGGGGTTAACAGTTCTTCAGTGATGGCGCTAATCGGCCACACCGTCAAACCTCACCCTTACTATGAACAAAAGAGAGGTGACCGAAACTCTTCGGCACCATAACCCCACTTTTATCACAACAACAAGAACAATTCAACCATTTAAGTCATTGACATAGCATCATGCATTGTCAAAAGAAGCATTCAACATCAAAGCTTAAATACAACATTTAAGCGTAAAGAAACGACACCCATACCCTTTCCTACTGTGCATCCAGTGTGTGTCAAATTTTAGATTAGTTATACCACTTTTGCAAGTGTTAATGTTGCTATCCTATGACAAAGTTTTAGTTGAAACCTAAGCCATGTTTCTAAGTTATTCCACATCATATTTTAGTTGTACCCTATGGCATGACACTAAAATACACATTCCAAGGACCTACAGCCCGCTCTGATACCAACTGTAACACCCCAGCATTTAATATGCACGAATGCTACCAAACATAAGCTAAACAACATCTAAATACCTCATTTAAACGTAAATTCCAGCAAAGGTACATATGCTAAAAACCGATATTTCGGCAGCATCTCCTTTGTTTTTCCATGAATTAACACAATATCAAAATCATGGCAACATATATCATAGCACACGACATCTAAAACATCAACATAAATGGACATATCATCAAATTACGCCAATAATACCACGCTCAACCACTTCATAAACTATAACGAAGCAAATAAAGAATCACGAGCATGCTAAATTAAACCATACATTAAGTTTATGGCACAACTCTTAATATCATGTCTCCAAGTGATTAATTATAGACTATGATGGTGGAGCTACGTGTAGAAGTGTAGCTAAACCCCTTTTTCCCGCATGCCGATCTCAAAGTACCTAAGAACAACATAAAACACAAGCGTGAGTTCGAAACTCAGCAAGCATATTGTAATGGACAACAAGAACAATATCATGGCAATAACATCTCCCATCATGTATATCATCTCATCCATGTTCACAAATCATTATCATCATCATTATGTATGCAATGCGATGCGATGCGATGCTCATATCTCCTTGGAAACTCATACCGGTATTGTTGAGTACATACCCGTCGTTGTGCACCCTTTTCCCCCTTCCATCCCGAAGATGGAGGGTGCCTACTCCTCGCTTCCATTCACCACGTGGATGGAATCACGACGTAGGTCTTACTCAATGGCGTTCCGGACTAGTCATAACTTTCTCACCGACCTTCCCCGGATTAGTTATGACTTTCTCACCGCCCTCGCCCCATCTCATGCCATGCATGCAACTATGCCAATTATCATATCTCATTTGTACATAAACATATGTCACCATGTCATGGTAGACATAAACACATGGCATCATATCATGATAAGTATAGACACATGGCATCGAATCATGATAAATGTAGACACATAGCATCAAATCACGATAATCATACTCAATATATCATTGGAAAACAGCAAGCATGGCAAGTGATCATAGCAAGTATTCAATCTTTCATCTAATCTCAACAAACAACCTACAATCCGCTATTCATTACAACACACTTGCCTCAACCGCGGGCGACGGATTGGCGGGAAGTCGAGGGCACTCCCGGTGTCACACCACCTGCACAAAGGCATCACACACTCACAATCATGCCCACAAAACAGTACACAAACCCCCATCTAACCCGACATTGCCCACTACTCGCAAAACCTAAAGACAGAGGTTCTATCCCGTCGGGACAGCAGCCTTGCAAAAGGCATAACTTGAGTTCTGGGACTCCGATTGAATTAAACGAGTACATCCTCACGTAGCTTAGGAAATTTCCCAATTTTTTCTAGTTATACGGAAAGACTGATTCGGTCTCTAAAATTGTTTAATCTACAGATTACCATGATCTGTTCCAATCGCGTCACAGATTTTAACATGCTCGGAAAAACAGTCATAACTTTCAAACGGCTGATCGGAAATTAACGTTCTTTATACCCACTGAAAGGTATTGAAATTATCTACAACTTCTTCAACATCCGTATGGACAGATTCGGATTCTAAATTGGCGAGAACGACAACCCTAGATCGACTGCTCAATCTGCCCTAAAACAGAAACGTGGCAACTTCTAGATCTAACCCAAATTACTCAAATACAGCACCTCCAATTGATCTAAAAACTTGATAAACTCACTAATAATAGTACCTAGCACATCCTCGAGGAGCCCCATGATCATACCTTTGCTTGACGCACAAAAGCTCCAATCGTTCTCCTCGCTCCTCGCTCCTCGCTCCTCGCTCCTCGGATGGTTCCACGAGGATGCAGGGGTGGGGAGACCACCCTAGGGCAGTAAGGGGATGGAGGAGAGGTGGATAGGTGGAGAGGTGGAGAGGAGAGGCTAGGGAGAGGGGCGCACAAGAGGGAGAGGGGAAAGGTGGGGGGCGGCTAGGGCTGAGAGGGGTGGTGGGAGGCGCCCTAGGGCTGGTTGGGCGCAATAAGGGGACAGGGGAAGCCCTTAATTACCAGCCCAATCCCCCTCCTAGTCCTAAATGGATTCCCACACCATCCCACCAAAGCCCACCTAAGGCCCAAACACCCCGGGAAGGCCCAAAACCCCGGAAACGGCCCGGGAACGGCCCGGAAACGATATAAACCTTCAAACCCTATGGTTTTAACCTTATTTCCACATCTCATAAAGTCTTTGACCTCATCATGCACGTTAAATAAGGTTACGACACTCCGTGGTGACATAACACTTCAAACGGCCCAAAAACGCGAGTAAATCTCAAGCCGAAAGGTTTTAACCTAAATTCCACATTCCATAAAGTTTTTTTGTCCAAAACATTCACATTGTATAAGATTACGACACTCCGTGGTGTCACAAGAGTTATGCAAGGATTTTCATAAATTGAAACTGGAGGTTGTGCCAGAAGGATTCTTAGCTGCTCTAGAAGTAAAGCCTACTTTAGAAGATCAGATCAAGGAAGGTCAGTAGGATGATGAGAAGATCAAGCAAATCAAATCCAAGATGGAGGATGGCCTAGCCAAAGACTTCAGGCTGGATGATCAAGGTATTTTGTGGATGAAGGAGCGCATATGTGTCCCTAACAAGAAGGAGCTGAAGCAGTTGATACTAGAAGAAGCTCATGATTCCAAGTACTCAATTCATCCAGGAAGTGCGAAGATGTACCAGGATTTGAAGGAAAGATTCTGGTGGCCAAGTATGAAAAGAGAAGTTGCTGAACATGTTGCATTGTGTGATGTATGTCATCAAGTCAAGGCTATGCATCAGAGGCCAGCAGGACTGCTGCAACCTCTACAGATTCCAGAGTGGAAGTGGGAGGAAATCGGTATGGACTTCATAACTGGTTTGCCCAGGACACAAGCTGGTTATGATTCCATATGGGTTATAGTGGATCGTTTAACCAAAGTTGCGCATTTCATACCTATGAAGACAACTTACTCAAGTGATCGCTTAGCAGAATTGTACATGTCAAGAATTGTTTGCTTACATGGAGTACCGAAGAAAATAGTCTCGCATGCAGGTACCCAATTTACCTCGAGATTTTGGGATAAGCTGCATGAGGCGTTGAGAACTCGATTGAACTTCAGCACGGCTTATCACCCACAAACGGATGGTCAGACTGAAAGAGTCACCCAGATTCTTGAAGATATGATTAGAGCTTGTGCATTGGCATATACCACATCGTGGGACAAGTGCTTACCTTATGTAGAGTTCAGCTATAACAACAGTTACCAAGCAAGTATGCAACTGTCACCTTTTGAAGCGTTATATGGAAGACCTTGTCGAACACCATTAAATTGGAATGAGAGTAGTGAACGACGAGTATTTGGACCAGATATATCACAAGAAGCTGAAGAGAAGATAGCTGTGATCAAGGAAAGATTGAAGATCGCTTATTCCAGGCAGAAGAGCTATGCAGACAATCGACGCAGAGATTTGAGCTTTGATCCAGAGGACTACGTGTATCTCAGAGTTACACCCCTCAAAGGAGTCAGAAGGTTTCATGCCAAAGGGAAGCTCGCACCAAGATATATTGAACCGTTCAAGATCCTGAGTCGCAAAGGTGAAGTTGCTTACCAGCTGGAATTGCCGCAAGTGTTAGCAGGAGTACATGATGTATTTCACGTTTCACAGTTGAAGAAATGTCTGTGAGTACCTGCAGAACATGCACCACTGGAAGCCATCGATTTGCAAGAAGATTTGACATATAAAGAACATCGAGTGAGGATTCTAGATACTATGGACCGTGAAACAAGAAATAAATCAACCCGCTTCTGCAGAGTACAGTGGAGCCATCACTTAGAAAATGAAGCGAGTTGTGAACGCGAAGATGATTTGAAGGATTTTTCGAACCTATTCTCTAGTTAGCCTCGAATCTCGGGGATGAGATTCTGTTAACGGGGGAGATTCGTAACATCTCAAAAATTTCTTTTAATATATCTAATGTGTTTCTAGGATTATTCATAATTTTTTCAAAATTTACTTGGAAGCCTTGCGAGTAATTCGAATTCAAGTTTATCGAAATAATCACGTTAAATAATGATCAGGTGTAACACCCCAAATTTTTCTTTTCATAAATTTAAATGATATTTTACCTTTTTATGATTTTTTGGAATTTTCTGGAATTTATTTGGGTTTATTTGGATTTAATTTGAATTTATTCCCTTTTGAAATAATTAAAAAATTAAAATTTTTAAATAAAATTTTGTTGGAAATATCTTAGTTAAGTCTAAAATGTTCCAAAGTATTTTCCAGAATTATTTTGGAATTTTTCTGATTATTTTGTTATTTTTCTCGATTTATTTGAATTTTTGGGAATTAATTTAATTATTAAATCGCTGGAAAATTTGAGTGGGTTTTACTGTTCATCCGACCGAGCCGGACCCGAGTCCGACTTGAGTCCGACCCGAACCATGTTCGTGCCAGACCCGAGCCAGAACAAACCCTAACCCGCGTGACCGTTAGATTAAGATCCAACGGCCAGCGTCCGATTTTAGCGATTCCAATTTCTAAATTTTTATAAAATTGTGCTCTCTCTGGTTATTAGTTTTTTTTTTGAAGTTTTGGACACTTTTGTCTACTGTTTATTTATTTATTGCTATTTGCACGCGTTACGAGTAGACGTTGAAGTGCCCGAAGGCTTCGAAGGAGAAGTGTTGACCCAGGAGCCAACTCCAGACCAAGAGCAAGTACTTTTTGAAGGCAAGTTATTCTTTGACCATATTGATCCTACTTTTGGAAATTAATTTAATTTAAACTATTGCATGCTATGTTAATTAGAAAATGCTTTAATTAATTCTGAGGAATTAGATAAACACCAACTTGCAATATGACACCTTGGTTATTTAATTATGTGCCATGAACCCTTGTCACCCTAGTTGTGGATTATTAGTTGGACATTATCAATTTGCCAACATGGGTAATTAGATCGACGTAGTGCAATGCTTAGCCCTGCGACGTAGTCACAACATGATTTTGGATAATTACATGTTAATATTGACCTAATGAGATATGGAACTTGTTTTGGAAAAGTCTCATGTGTTATTAATGATGAAGTTGATGGCACGTGGTGCATAGTAATCAACTGGGGGTTTTTGATAAATAGATTTAGACCGGGGCATGTGGCAAGAATGATCGGGTGGGCCAGGTGTGGCATCGGGAAGGTCGATTTGGTTCTTCGGGTAGTCTTGCCCTGGTCACCCTAAGGACTTAACCTTGCAAACCTTTGAACTGAGTCAAGCGTGCAACCACATGTCTGTAATGGGACGGACCTAGTTGATTAAGTTGCTAATGACTTACTTGTGGGACATCGGGGTGTCAACTACACCTTTTTGTGTAGTTGTACGGGGGAGCGTACCGGGGCTGCGGCAAGGTACCCATCTAACGGTTGATTGGCCTAGACTTCGCCTTTGCTAAGGGAAGGGTTAGTGTGCAATAACCGAGGAGGTCCACTCGTAAAGTTAGAGGTTTCCGAAAGACTTTGTTAAAGACACTCGCCTTTGTGGTGTTTGACTGTATCTTGTGGGTAAAGTGCATAACCTCTGCAGAGTGTTAAATCTATTCGAATAGCCGTGTCTGCGGCATTGGACATTGCTCGGGGATTACAGTCAAGGGTTAGTCTTTCAAGAAAATAACTTGGTCTTTGGTGAATGCTTGGGTTTGGAATGTTGAAATTGGACTTAGGATTGTGGAATGTTTTACTCGTGCAATTTATTATGAAAGTTATGATCTACATTATTGTCTTATTGCGTTGCAATCTGTCGGGACCCGAATTTGCAAATCCGGACCCTCTGTGTATTCAGCACTAGTCCAGGATCTCGCTAGTGCACACAGTCTCAACATTGGTAAATATCACAATCATACTCAACGAAATAATAAGGTACTTAAAGTAGTTAATCAAACGGGGTTGCTCGACCTTAAGGTCAAGTTACAAATATACGCCTCGCAGGGCAAAACTTATTAAAAGAGAAATAATAGCAGCGGAAAATAAGATAACTTTGTGGCACCATCCAGTATACCACAGGCAACTGACTGGGCTCGCTCCCTAGTTAGACGGCTCCTCCGGATACTCCTCCTCCAAAGCTGGCGTCGCCTCTTCTTCAACTGGTGTTGTTTTTGTGGCAAGGGTGAGTACTTGGTACTCAGCAAGTCGTGCACAGAATTCAAGCTAATATACTACATGCATGGCTTAATACAAAGGAATAGCTCAAGGTATAATTGCAGTAAACAGCATTTGACAAGTATCATAAGTAGATTCGAAAGCAGTAAAAATAAGTATAATATCAATAACTTTTCCTAGGAGTTAAATAAACATCTTTCCCATTCCTAGTCCACATTTCCATCAACATCATCATTTAACCAAACCAAACTTTCCAAGTTCAAGTTATTTCCAAGAAAGTCTAACCCTTGACTGTAATCCCCGAGCAATGTCCAATACCGCAGACTCGGCTATTCGAATAGATTTTACACTCTGCAGAGGTTATGCACTTTACCCACAAGATACAGCCAAACGCCACAAGGCGAGTGATCGTAACAAAGCCTTTCGGAAACGGCTAACTACACAAGTGAACCTTTCCGGTTTTTGCCATACACCATCCCTTCGCTTAACAAAGGCGAAGTATGGGACCGACATACCGTTGGACGGGTACCATGCCATAGCACTGGTACGCTCCCCTTTAACTCCGATTTTAGCGATTCCAATTTCTAAATTTTTATAAAATTGTGCTCTCTCTGGTTATGAGTTTTATTTGAAGTTTTGGACACTTTTGTCTATTGTTTATTTATTTATTGCTATTTGCACGCGTTACGAGTAGACGTTGAAGTGCCCGAAGGCTTCGAAGGAGAAGTGTTGACCCAGGAGCCAACTCCAGACCAAGAGCAATTACTTTTTGAAGGCAAGTTATTCTTTGACCATATTGATCCTACTTTTGGAAATTAATTTAATTTAAACTATTGCATGCTATGTTAATCAGAAAATGCTTTAATTAATTCTGAGGAATTAGATAAACACCAGCTTGTAATATGACACCTTGGTTATTTAATTATGTGCCATGAACCCTTGTCACCCTATGTCGGGACCCCGAATTTGCAAATCCGGACCCTCTGTGTATTCAGCACTAGTCCAGGAACGCGCTAGTGCACACAGTCTTTAACATCGGTAAATATCACAATCATACCAATCGATACCATAAAAGTACTTTATTAAAGTAATAAAACTGGTTACTCGACCTTATGGCCAAGTTACAAATATATGCCTCGTAGAGGGCTTAAACTTATTCAGAGAGAAACAATAGCAGCGGAAAATCAAATAAACTTCGTGGCGCCATCCAGTATACCACAGGCAACTGACTGGGCTCGCATCCCTAAGTAGTCGGGTCCTCTTGGAGTTCCTCCTCCAAAGCTGGCGTAATCTCCTCTTCAACTGATATTGTGTTGGGGCAAGGGTGAGTACTTGGTACTCAGCAAGTCATTCACAGAATGCAAGCTAATATACTATATGAATGGCTTGGTACAAAGGAATAGCTCAGGTATATTTGCAGAAATGTGACTTTTGACAAGTAATATAAGTAGATTCGAAAGCGTGAGAAATAAGTAAAGCATAAATAACTTTTCAAAAAGTTTAAATAACATTTTTCCCCATCCTAAACCATATTTCCATCATCTTCTTTGTTAAACCAACCCAACTTTTCAAATCCAAGTTATTTTCAGAAAGTCTACCCCTTGACTGTAATTCCCGAGCATTGTCCAAAGACCGTGGACTCGGCTATTCAAATAGATTCTACACTCTGCAGAGGTTATGCACTTTACCCACAAGATACAATCCACTCACCACGTCGGTAGTGAATCGCCATACAAGAGTATGCGAATGAGCGATCATAACAAAGCCTTTCTAAGCCTCAAACAACACAGGTGGTCCTCTCCGTGCGTGCTCTACACCATCCCTTCCCTTAGCCAAGGCGAAGTATGGGACCAACACACCGTTAGATGGGTATCGGCCCACGACCACGATACGCTCCCCGCATAATCACACAAACGGTGTAATCGACACCCTGAGGCTCCACAAGTGAGTCCTTAGCGACTTAGTCAACTAGGGCCGTCCCATTCCAGCCATGTGGTTGCAAGTATGACCCAGTTCAAAGGCTTGCAAGGTTAAGTCCTTAGAGTGACCAGGCAAGACTACCGAAAAACCAAATCAACACTCCCAATGCCACACTGCCCACCTGATTACTCTTGCCACATGCCCCTGGCCGAAATCGTTTATCAAACCCCGCTTGATTACCATGCACCACGTGCCATCAACATCACATGATACTTTTCCAAAACAGGTTCAATATATCATTAAGTCCATATTAGCATTTGATTATCCAAAATCATGTCATGAGCACGAAAGCGTGTCTAAGCAAAGATACTACAACGGTCTAAACCCATGTTGGCAATTTAATAATGTCCAACTAGTAAACCACAACTAGGGTGACAAGGGATCATGGCACATACTTAAGTAATCAAGGTGTCATATAGCAAATTGGTATTTATCTAACCCCCAGGTTTAAACAAAATATCTTTCTAATTGATCTAGCATGCAATAGTTTAAATCAAAATAGTTTTCGAAATAGGATCAACATGGTCAAAGCACAACTTGCCTTCAAAAAGTACTTGCTCTTGGTCTTGAGTTGGATCCTGAGTCAACACTTCTCCCTCGAATCCTTCCACTTCAACGTCTACTCGTAAAGCGTGCAAATAGCAAATACACAAATGAACACTATGCAAAAGATCCCAAAACTCCAAATAAAATCCATAAACAGAGAGAACATAATTTTCTGGATTTTTAGAAACTGGAATCGCCAAATTTGGAGTTAAAGCATAAAAGTTATGATTATTTAAAGTTTAAATAATCAATTAAATAATATTTCAGAGAAAAACTTTAGTCAAAAATTAAATAAAATTCATATTTAGGTAGATCTCAATTTTATACAAATTTAGAAATTTGAACCACTCAAATCGGAGTTGAAACGCATAAAAGTTATAAGCGTTTGAAGTTTGAATCTAAATTTGAATCAATATTTCGAATTAATAAATCATTTTCTTTTTCGAAATTAATTATTGCGTCGGCATGGACACGTGGCAGCTCCTGATTGGCCTGCTGACGTCACCGGTCCATGGGCTCGGTCCACACTCGGCTTAGTCCACCGTGGACTCGGTCCACACTCCACGTGAGATCGACATGTGGGCCCACTCGGGTGACGCCATTGCCGACGTCACGGGCTCACCACGGTGCCGACAGTGGGTCCCACCGATGACGTCATGGGTGACGCCACGGTATCGCCGCCGACACGCGGGCCCTGCGTGTCGCTGATCACGCGACGCCGCTGCGTGGCGCGACGCAGTTCGGCTTCGACGCGTGGCACAATCGTGGCCGTTGGTTTGAAATCCGACTACCGGGATTGAGTTTGGCCTCATGTGCTTGGGGCGCACGTGATCGATCGTGGCCGTTGGATCTAGATCCAACGGTTGGGATTAGATCTAGGATTTTCAACGGGAAACTCACCGGCGACGCGTGGCACGATCTGGGCCTTTGGATCTTGATCGGACGGTTGGTGGAGCTTCGGTCGGCGATGGCTTCACGGCGGAGTTGCGCTGCCGTGGCCGAGGATCGCGACCACCCAAACGGGCGGTTGGGGCGTGCTCGGCGAGATGGAGGGTGTCTTCGGTGCGCGCCGGGGTTTCAACTGGGGTCAATGGCGGCGGAGGATCGCGACGGCGGCGAGGCGAGGCAAGGACCGTGGTGGCGCTTCACGCAACTACGGCGAGCGATTCCGCGAACCTACGGCGGCTAGAGCTCGGCGGGTTAGGGCAAGAAGTGCGCGGGTCACGGCGGTCCTCGGTGCGATCCGGCATTAAATAGCCCGGAGGCGTGCTCGGCATGAGCCCTAATCGGTCACGGCCAGCACTCGGCGCGGAGTCCGGCTCGATTCACGGAAGACGACGAAATCGTGGCCGCCCACGTGTCGCGATCAACGCGGCCACGATCGCACGGCGCGATCGGTCCGTCCGAACACGGCTTCGGTCGGGTCGGGCGGATCTCGGCCGTTGGATCTTGATCCAACGGTTGGGATCGATTAGGAGTTAGGAGTGGGTTGGCCGAGTCAATCGGCTCGTCGGACTCGAGTCCGACTTCGGTCGGATGAACAAGATTTGACCCGAGTTGGATTTTCCAGCGATTTAATATTTAAAATAATTCCCGATAATTCATTTAATTCATTAAAAATAGCAAATGACTCGAAAAATTCCAGAAAATTCGAAAATATTTTGGATTATTTTGGACTCAAATAAAATATTTCCAACAAAAATTTATTTGCAAAATTAAATTCTTTAATTATTTCAAAATGGAATAAATTCAAATAAATTCCAAATAAATCCAAATAAATTCCAGAAAATTCCAAAATTCACCAAAGTGCCAAATCACACATGATTTTAAGAAAAGCAAAATTTTGGGATGTTACAAACCTCCCCTTAATAGAATCTCGTCCCCTAGATTCGTGGCTCACTAAAGAAATAGGTTTGGAAATTCTTTCTTCAAATCCTCTTCAAGGCTCCCAAGTCGCTTCACTTCCTTCATGGTTGCTCCAATCGAACTCTACTGAGAATCGGGTTGACTTGTTTCTAGTTTCTCGATCCATTGTGTCTAGAATCCTCACAGGTGCTCCTTATAAGTCAAATCCTCTTGCAACTCAATTGACTCTAGCGGTGTCTGCTCCTCGTGAACTCTGAGACACTTCTTTAATCGGGACACATGGAATACGTCATGCACTCCTCGCCAACGATCGTGGCAACTCCACCGGTAGGCAACTTCACCTCTGCGACTCAAAATCTTAAATGGTCCAACATAACTGTGCGAGTTTCCCTTTGGCATGGAACCTCTTAACTCCCCGAGAGGCGTAACTCGAGGTATACAAAGTCTTCTCGGTTCAAAACTCAAATCTCGGCGACGATTGTCAAGATAACTCTTCTGTCGAGATTGGGCTATCTTCAACCTTTCCCTAATCATAGCGATCCGCTTCCTCACCTCTTGAAGAATATCAGGCCCAAAGACACGGGCGCCACGGTCTCATTCCAATTCAATGGTGTCCGACAGGTCGACCATACAAAGGCCTCAAAAGGTGACATCTCAGAACTAGCCTCGATAACTATTGTTGTAACTAAACTCGGCATACGGCAAACTTTTATCCCAAGAGGTAGCATAAGCCAATGCACAAGCTCTTAACATATCCTCTAGAATCTGGTTGACTCTTTCTGGCCTGTCCATCCGTCTGTGGATGATAAGTCAGATCAAGTTTAAACGGGTTCCCATGGCTTCATGCAACTTATTCCGTAACCTTGAGGTAAATTGGGTACCTCTGTCCGATACAATCCTCCTTGGCACTCCGTGCAAACAAACAATCCCGATCATGTACAACTCGCTAATTTATCTCCGAGTAAGTGGTCTTTACGGGATAAAATGGGCTACTTTAGTCAAGCGATCCACTATAACCCATATGGAGTCATAACCTCCTTGAGTCTTCGGCAAACCGGTAATGAAATCCATTCCGATTTCCTCCCACTTCCACTCGAGGTATTTTCGGCGGTTGTAGCAATCCTGCTGGTCTCTCGATGCATTGCCTTGACTCTCCGCATACGCCGCACAATGCAACATGCTCGGCAACTTCACGCTTCATACTCGGCCACCGAATCTCTCCTTCAGATCCTCGATACATCTTGGCGCTTCCAGTGATGAATCGAGTACTTAGAGTCATGGGCTTCTTCCAGAATCGCTTGCTTTAACTCCTTTTGTTAGGCACACAAATGCGATCCTTCATCCATAACGTGCCTTGCTCGTCTAGCTTGAAATCCTTTGCCTTGCCTTCCTCCATTTTGGACTTAATCCTACGGATCTTGTCATCATCCTTCTGTCCTTCTCGGATCTGGTCCTCTAAAGTAGGCTTTACTTCCAAGGCGGCCAAGAATCCGCTAGGTACAACCTCAATCTTCATTTTTCTGGAAATCCTCACATAACTCATCCTGACTTGTGGCTAGCAACGTACTCACGGTATGGCTCTTCCGACTCAGAGCATCGGCTACTACGTTGGCCTTCCCGGGATGGTAATGGATTCCAACATTATAGTCCTTGATTAACTCTAGCCATCTCCTTTGCCTCATATTCAGATCCGACTGGGTGAATATGTACTTAAGGCTCTTATGATCCGTATATACTTCACATCTGTTTCCAATCAGATAGTGACGCCATATCTTCAAAGCATGCACTACGGCGGCTAACTCTAGGTCATGTGTCGGATAATTTTCCTCATGCGGCCTCAGCTGCCTTGATGCATAAGCGACGACCTTTCCATTCTGCATCAACACACATCCAAGTCCTTGGCGCGATCGTCACAATAAATATCGAAGCTTTGAGCAACATCCGGTAGAACTAACACCGGTCTTGATGTCAATCGCTTCTTCACTCTGAAATCCTTCCTCACATTCTCAAGCGCCCATGCAAACTTCTTTTCCTTCTTCAAAGAATTGCGTAAGAGGTTTCGCAATTGTCGAAAAACCTTCGATGAAACGGCGGTAATATCCTGCCATTCCAAGGAAACTCAGAATCTGGGTCACGCCTTCTACGCTCCCAATGTAACACGGCTTCTACTTTGCTTGGATCTACTGGCGACTCTTCTGCGGTCATTACATGTCCAAGAAACTCCACCTTGTCCTTCCAAAAATCACACTTGCTGAACTTGGCGAAAGTTGCTGTTCCTCGCCTTTTCCAAAACTCGCCTTAAGTGTTCGGCATGTTCATCCTCCTGTCTTGGAGTAGATTAGGATATCGTCTATGAACACGACGACAAACTTGTCCAAATATTCCATGAACACCTTATTCATCATATTCATGAAATAAGTCGCGCATTGGTCACCCAAAGGACATAATCAGAACTTCGTAATGTCCATATCTTGACGAGAATGCGATCTTCGAATATCTTCTCGATCGGATCTTTAATCGATGATATCCCGATCTCGTATCAATCTTGGAGAAAACTCCGGCTCCTCTTAATCGATCAAACAAATCATCAATCCTGGGTAGCGGATACTTATTCTTCACGGTGACTTCATTGAGTGCACGGTAGTCAATGCACATCCTGAAACTCCCGCCCTTCTTCTTGACAAACAAAATCGGTGCTCCCCATGGCGCATTTAACTTGGTCTCGATAAATCCTTTCTCCATTAACTCTTCTAGCTGTTTCTTCATCTCTACCAACTCCTCGGTTGACATCCGATAGGGTCTCTTTGCTATCGGTGCTGCATCTGCACAAGCTCTATCACAAACTCTATGTCCCTGTCTCGCGGCATACCTGTAGATCTTCGGGAAAAACATCGGGTACTCATTCACTCTTGGGACATTCTCTATGCTGATTGCCTTGGTATCGTTAACCATCAATCGGTCCATCTCTAATCTGCAGTGGCTTGAAATTCCACTTTCTTCCCACACTGCTCTCAATCGAGATAGTCCTTCGTCCACAATCCAATACACCTTGTGCTTGGATAACCAATCCATTCCCAATATAACATCTAAGGTCCTGGTCTCCAAAATTATAAGGTTTGCTAGGAACTCTATTCCATCTATTAGTATTCTCACCCCGAACATCCTACTTCCGTTCGGAGTTCGAACCGTGGGTTTGAACTAAAGCATGCACTTAAGTCTTGCAATCCTTAAGTCATTTCTAGTAGCAAAGCCTTGCGAAACAAACGAATGCGAAGCTCAGTCAAACAAAATCGCTGCAGTATCGAAGTTAACAAGTAACTTACCCGATTTACGTCCGTAGCATTTTGCAATGCATCCGCGGTGACATGGTTGACTCGGCCTCTCACCACGGTCTGGGGTGTGGCTCCTGGTGCTGGCGTCCTAGCTGGGGTGGTTCCTAGATTGAAGCGAACTGGGGTCGCTCCTGCTGTCTTCTTCGGACAACTGTTGGCAAAGTGTCCTGGCTCGTTGCAGTTGTAGCAGCGTCTCACTGTTCCCTGCTGACTGCCTGGGGTAGCGTTTCTAGCGGGGGCTGGGGTTTGGTAGTTCTGATTGGCGGGTCTTGGTGCTGGGGATGGTGTCCTTGTTGCATTCTGTGGTTGGAATCTGAAGAATTGATTTGGTGCAACTCTCAAGCGCTGTTGCGTTCCCTGACGTGATCCTTGCTGTTGCATCCTGCGCTTCCTGTTCTCATCCAGTTCCTTGCGCTTGTCCTCAAGAATAAGCGCCTTATTCACCAACTCTTGGAAATCTGGAAAGGTGTGGGTGATCAACCCTACTTGCAATCCTGAGTTAAGTCCCTTCATAAAACGAGACTGTCTGGATTTATCTGTCGCTACATCCTCAAAGCGTGGCGTGCTAGCTGTGTGAACTTGTTCGTAGTCGGCCATCGGCTGATTACCTTGCTTCTGCTCTGAACTCCTCCTTCTTAAGGTCCATAATTCCTTCAGGCACGTGATACCGCTTAATGCACCGTGAACTCTTCCCAAGTGATATCTTGAGGGTTCTCTGCGTGGCACGTGGTTCTCCCACCATTCGGCAATGTTCCTTCCAACTGATGAGAAGCGTAAAGTACCTTCTCATTTCCTATGCATTGAGCTATGTGTAGCTTCCTCTCGATTGATCTTAACCAATCATCGGCCTCCAATGGATTGGCATTTCCAGAGAAAGTGGGTGGGTGAGTCCTCATGAACTCTGACAGCCTTGTATTCTCAAGCGTGGTCCCTGATTAACTTGATTGGCAGTGGCCTGAGCGGTGACGTGCTGCATTTGTTGCATCATAGCATGCATCAACTGGGTCTGAGCAGCAAGAAATGCTCCAAAATTCTGCACATCCAGTGGCGGTGCTGGTGCTCCATCATTGGGGTTTTCTGTTGGGCGAGATCCACTCCCATTGCTTCCAAGGTTCCCACGGGTGTTCACCATCTGTTGTTTTGCTCTAGGTTTAGAGATGAGAGGGAAACAAGAATAGACAAGTAATATGGACTTTATGCGAGGCGAAAGGGTGTAGCCTTAAGGTCCAACTTTATTATTAATAACTTGGTATGGCTGCTTACAATGCCTAAGGGCCTTGCAACACATACTGCACACTCAGCAAACAAAGCAAATCCAAATCGAACTAACTCTGGAGTCTAACGCCTAAAGGGTGACTCTTTACTCTATGACTCGACTCGGCGAAGGAGTCTCACTATAGAACCTATGCTCACTCATCGAAAACCTTCATCTGTCACAAGAGTGCTTTACGTAAGAACTCGGAATTTTCGAATTGTGACAAGGTAAGGGAAAATTTCAGCAAGAGACAAGAAAAGAGAGAAGGGGATAAGTCGAGAGGTCATTTCTTATCTTCACAAATTTTTAGCTTTAGAAAATAGGTTTTATCCTCACTACGACCATTCTAGCTAGGGTTGAGCCTACGGTCAAGTATGGCTCTGATACCACCTCTGTCGGGACCCCGAATTTGCAAATCCGGACCCTCTGTGTATTCAGCACTAGTCCAGGAACGCGCTAGTGCACACAGTCTTTAACATCGGTAAATATCACAATCATACCAATCGATACCATAAAAGTACTTTATTAAAGTAATAAACTGGTTACTCGACCTTATGGCCAAGTTACAAATATATGCCTCGTAGGGCGAAACTTATTCAGAGAGAAACAATAGCAATGAAAATCAAATAAACTTAGTGGCGCCATCCAAGATACCACAGTGCAACCGATCGGGCTCGCATCCCTAAGTAGTCGGGTCCTCTTGGAGTTCCTCCTCCAAAGTCAGCGTAATCTCCTCTTCAACTGATATTGTGTTGGGGCAAGGGTGAGTACTTGGTACTCAAAGCAAGTCATGCACGTAATGCAAGCTAATATACTATATGCATGGCTTAGTACAAAGGAGTAGCTCAGGTATATTTGCAAGAAATGACTTTTGAC
Organism: Rhipidocladum racemiflorum; assembly: GCA_036346355.1. Taxonomy (NCBI): domain Eukaryota; kingdom Viridiplantae; phylum Streptophyta; class Magnoliopsida; order Poales; family Poaceae; genus Rhipidocladum; species Rhipidocladum racemiflorum. The sequence goes on from CM070582.1 coordinate 21,620,103, forward strand.
AAGTAATATAAGTAGATTCGAAAGCAAAGAGAAATAAGTAAAGCATAAATAACTTTTCAAAAGTTTAAATAACATTTTTCCCCATCCTAAACCACATTTCCATCATCTTCTTTGTTAAACCAACCCAACTTTTCAAATCCAAGTTATTTTCGTAAAGTCTACCCCTTGACTGTAATTCCCGAGCATTGTCCGATCACGTGGACTCGGCTATTCAAATAGATTCTACACTCTGCAGAGGTTATGCACTTTACCCACAAGATACAATCCACTCACCACGTCACCGTGAATCGCCATACAAGAGTATGCGAATGAGCGATCATAACAAAGCCTTTCTAAGCCTCAAACAACACAGGTGGTCCTCTCCAGACGTGCTCTACACCATCCCTTCCCTTAGCCAAGGCGAAGTATGGGACCAACACACCGTTAGATGGGTATCTGGCCACGACCACGATACGCTCCCCGCACAATCACACAAACGGTGTAATCGACACCCTGAGGCTCCACAAGTGAGTCCTTAGCGACTTAGTCAACTAGGGCCGTCCCATTCCAGCCATGTGGTTGCAAGTATGACCAGTTCAAAGGCTTGCAAGGTTAAGTCCTTAGAGTGACCAGGGCAAGACTACCCAAAACCAAATCAACACTCCCAATGCCACACCGCCCACCTGATTACTCTTGCCACATGCCCCTGGCCGAAATCGTTTATCAAACCCCGCTTGATTACCATGCACCACGTGCCATCAACATCACATGATACTTTTCCAAAACAGGTTCAATATATCATTAAGTCCATATTAGCATTTGATTATCCAAAATCATGTCATGAGCACGTAGCGTGTCTAAGCAAAGATACTACAACGGTCTAAACCAATGTTGCCAATTTAATAATCTCCAACTATTAAAACACAACTAGGGTGACAAGGGATCATGGCACATACTTAAGTAATCAAGGTGTCATATAGCAAATTGGTATTTATCTAACCCCTGTGTTTAAACAAAATATCTTTCTAATTGATCTAGCATGCAATAGTTTAAATCAAAATAGTTTTCGAAATAGGATCAACATGGTCAAAGCACAACTTGCCTTCAAAAAGTACTTGCTCTTGGTCTTGAGTTGGATCCTGAGTCAACACTTCTCCCTCGAATCCTTCCGGCACTTCAACGTCTACTCGTAAAGCGTGCAAATAGCAAATACACAAATGAACACTATGCAAAAGATCCCAAAACTCCAAATAAAATCCATAAACAGAGAGAACATAATTTTCTGGATTTTTAGAAACTGGAATCGTCAAATTTGGAGTTAAAACGCAAAAGTTATGATTATTTAAAGTTTAAATAATCAATTAAATAATATTTCAGAGAAAAACTTTAGTCCAAAAATTAAATAAAATTCATATTTAGGTAGATCTCAATTTTATACAAATTTAGAAATTTGAACCACTCAAATCGGAGTTGAAACGCAAAAGTTATAAGCGTTTGAAGTTTGAATCTAAATTTGAATCAATATTTCGAATTAATAAATCATTTTCTTTTCGAAATTAATTATTGCGTCGGCATGGACACGTGGCAGCTCCTGATTGGCCTTTGACGTCGGCGGTCCATGGGCTCGGTCCACACTCGGCTTGGGTCCACCGTGGACTCGGTCCACGGCTCCACGTGAGATCGACATGTGGGCCCACTCGGGTGACGTCATTCTTGGCGTCGGCGGGGCTCACCACGGTCGACAGGTGGGTCCCACCGATGACGTCATGGGTGACGTCCGCGGTCGCCGCCGACACGCGGGCCCGCGTGTCGGTGATGACCACGCCTGCCGCGATGAGCGCGACAGTTCGGCTTCCTGGGCTGCGTGGCACAATCGTGGCCGTTGGTTTGAAATCCGACTACCGGATTGAGTTTGGCCTCATGTGCTTGGGGCGACGTGATCGATCGTGGGCCGTTGGATCTAGATCCAACGGTTGGGATTAGATCTAGGATTTTCAATGGAAACTCACCGGTGACGTGGCACGATCTGGGCCTTTGGATCTTGATCGGACGGTTGGTGGAGCTCGGGTCGGCGATGGCTTCACGCGGAGTTGCGGCTGCCGGCTGAGGCAGCGACCACCCAAACGGCGGTTGGGGCGTGCTCGGCGAGATGGAGGGTGTCTTCGGTGCGCCTGGCCGGGTTTCGAATCTGGGGTCAATGGCGGCGGAGGATCGGACGGCGGCGAGGCGAGGCAAGGACCGTGGTGGCGCTTCACGCAACTACGGCGGCGATTCCGGCGAACCTCGGCGGCTAGAGCTCGGCGGGTTAGGGCAAGAAGTGCGCGGGTCACGGCGGTCCTCGGTGCGATCCGGCATTAAATAGCCCCGGAGGCGTGCTCAGGCGGAGCCCTAATCGGTCACGGCGCGCACTCGGCGCGGAGTCCGGCTCGATTCTGGGAAGACGACGAATCGTGGCCGTCACGTGTCGCGATCAACGCCACGATCGCCGGGCGCGATCGGGTCCGGTCCGAACACGCCGGCTGGTCGGCGGATCTCACCGTTGGATCTTGATCCAACGGTTGGGATCGATTAGGGTTAGGAGTGGGTTCGGTCGAGTCAATGGCTCGGTCGGACTCGAGTCCGACTTCGATCCGGATGAACAAGATTTGACCCGAGTTGGATTTTCCAGCGATTTAATATTTAAAATAATTCCCGATAATTCATTTAATTCATTAAAAATAGCAAATGACTCAAAAAATTCCGTAAAAATTCTGGAAAATATTTTGGATTATTTTGGACTCAAATAAAATATTTCCAACAAAAATTTATTTGCAAAATTAAATTCTTTAATTATTTCAAAATGGAATAAATTCAAATAAATTCCAAATAAATCCAAATAAATTCCGTAAAATTCCAAAATTCACCAAAGTGCCAAATCACACATGATTTTAAGAAAAGCAAAATTTTGGGATGTTACAAACCTCCCTTAATAGAATCTCGTCCCCGAGATTCGTGGCTCACTAAAGAAATAGGTTTGGAAATTCTTTCTTCAAATCCTCTTCAAGGCCCCAAGTCGCTTCACTTCCTTCATGGTTGCTCCACCGAACTCTACAGAATCGGGTTGACTTGTTTCTAGTTTCTCGATCCATTGTGTCTAGAATCCTCACAGGTGCTCCTTATAAGTCAAATCCTCTTGCAACTCAATTGACTCTAGCGGTGTCTGTTCCTCGGGAACTCGGAGACACTTCTTTAATCGGGACACATGGAATACGTCATGCACTCCTCGCCAACGATCGTGGCAACTCCAAATTTGGTAGGCAACTTCACCTCTGCGACTCAAAATCTTAAATGGTCCAACATAACGGGTGCGAGTTTCCCTTTGGCATGGAACCTCTTAACTCCCCGAGAGGCGTAACTCGAGGTATACAAAGTCTTCTCGTTCAAAACTCAAATCTCGGCGACGATTGTCAAGATAACTCTTACATCGAGATTGGGCTATCTTCAACCTTTCCCTAATCATAGCGATCTGCTCCTCACCTCTTGAAGAATATCAGGCCCAAAGACACGGCGCCACGGTCTCATTCCAATTCAATGGTGTCCGACAGTGGTCGACCATACAAAGGCCTCAAAAGGTGACATCTGTAAACTAGCCTGATAACTATTGTTGTAACTAAACTCGGCATACGGCAAACTTTTATCCCAAGAGGTAGCATAAGCCAATGCACAAGCTCTTAACATATCCTCTAGAATCTGGTTGACTCTTTCGGTCTGTCCATCCGTCTGTGGATGATAAGGCATCTTGAAGTTTAAACGGGTTCCCATGGCTTCATGCAACTTATTCCGTAACCTTGAGGTAAATTGGGTACCTCTCGTCCGATACAATCCTCCTTGGCACTCCGTGCAAACAAACAATCCTGATCATGTACAACTCGCTAATTTATCTCCCGAGTAAGTGGTCTTTACGGGATAAAATGGGCTACTTTAGTCAAGCGATCCACTATAACCCATATGGAGTCATAACCTCCTTGAGTCTTCGGCAAACCGGTAATGAAATCCATTCCGATTTCCTCCCACTTCCACTCAGGTATTTTCAGCGGTTGTAGCAATCCTGCTGGTCTCGATGCATTGCCTTGACTCTCCGGCATACGCCGCACAATGCAACATGCTCGGCAACTTCACGCTTCATACTCGCCACTGAATCTCTCCTTCAGATCCTCGATACATCTTGGCGCTTCCTGTGATGAATCGAGTACTTAGAGTCATGGGCTTCTTCCAGAATCGGTTGCTTTAACTCCTTTTGTTAGGCACACAAATGCGATCCTTCATCCATAACGTGCCTTGCTCGTCTAGCTTGAAATCCTTTGCCTTGCCTTCCTCCATTTTGGACTTAATCCTACGGATCTTGTCATCATCCTTCCGTCCTTCTCGGATCTGGTCCTCTAAAGTAGGCTTTACTTCCAAGGCGCCAAGAATCCGCTAGGTACAACCTCAATCTTCATTTTTCCGAAATCCTCACATAACTCATCCCGACTTGTGGCTAGCAACGTACTCACGGTATGGCTCTTCCGACTCAGAGCATCGGCTACTACGTTGGCCTTCCCGGATGGTAATGGATTCCAACATTATAGTCCTTGATTAACTCTAGCCATCTCCTTTGCCTCATATTCAGATCCGATCGGGTGAATATGTACTTAAGGCTCTTATGATCCGTATATACTTCACATCTGTTTCCAATCGATAGTGACGCCATATCTTCAAAGCATGCACTACGGCGGCTAACTCTAGGTCATGTGTCGGATAATTTTCAACATGCGGCCTAAGATGCATTGATGCATAAGCGACGACCTTACCATTCTGCATCAGCACACAACAAAGACCTTGGCGCGATCCGTCACAATAAATATCGAAGCTATGAGCAACATCCCAGAGAACTAACACCGTGCTGATGTCAATCGCTTCTTCAGCTCCCAAATCCTTCCTCACATTCTGGCGTCCATGCAAACTTCTTTTCCTTCTTCAACAATTGCGTAAGAGGTTTCGCAATTGTTGAAAAACCTTCGATGAAACGGCGGTAATATCCTGCCATTCCAAGGAAACTCCGAATCTGGTCACGCCTTCTACTGCTCCCAATGTAACACGCCTTCTACTTTGCTTGGATCTACTGGCGACTCCTTCATGCGGTCATTACATGTCCAAGAAACTCCACCTTGTCCTTCCAAAAATCACACTTGCTGAACTTGGCGAAAAGTTGTCGTTCCTCGCCTTTTCCAAAACTCGCCTTAAGTGTTCGGCATGTTCATCCTCTGTCTTGGAGTAGATTAGGATATCGTCTATGAACACGACGACAAACTTGTCCAAATATTCCATGAACACCTTATTCATCATATTCATGAAATAAGTGGCGCATTGGTCACCCAAAGGACATAATCAGAACTCGTAATGTCCATATCTTGACGAGAATGCGCCTTGAATATCTTCTCGATCGGATCTTTAATCGATGATATCCCGATCTCGCATCAATCTTGGAGAAAACTCCGCTCCTCTTAACTGATCAAACAAATCATCAATCCTGGGTAGCGGATACTTATTCTTCACGGTGACTTCATTGAGTGCACGGTAGTCAATGCACATCCTGAAACTCCCGCCCTTCTTCTTGACAAACAAAACTGGTGCTCCCCATGGCGGCGAACTTGGTCTCGATAAATCCTTTCTCCATTAACTCTTCTAGCTGTTTCTTCATCTCTACCAACTCCTCGGTTGACATCCGATAGGGTCTCTTTGCTATCGGTGTGCATCTGTACAAGCTCTATCACAAACTCTATGTCCCTGTCTCGCGGCATACCGTAGATCTTCGGGAAAAACATCGGGTACTCATTCACTCTTTGGGACATTCTCTATGCTGATTGCCTTGGTACTTGTTAACCATCAACTGTCCATCTCTAATCAAAGTGGCTTGAAATTCCACTTTCTTCCCACACGGGCTCTCAATCGAGATAGTCCTTCGTCCACAATCCAATACAGCCCTTGTGCTTGGATAACCAATCCATTCCCAATATAACATCTAAGGTGCTGGTCTCCAAAATTATAAGGTTTGCTAGGAACTCTATTCCATCTATTAGTATTCTCACCTAACATCCTACTTCCGCTCGGAGTTCGGAACTGTGGGTTTGAACTAAAAGCATGCACTTAAGTCTTGCAATCCTTAAGTCATTTCTAGTAGCAAAGCCTTGCGAAACAAACGAATCTAAGCTCGAGTCAAACAAAAGCTGCTGCCAGTATCGAAGTTAACAAGTAACTTACCCAAGATTTACGTCCGTAGCATTTTGCAATGCATCCGCTGTGACATGGTTGACTCGGCCTCTCACCACGGCCTGGGGTGTGGCTCTGGTGCCGGGCGCCCTAGCTGGGTGGTTCCTAGATTGAAGCGAATCGGGGTCGCTCTCGCTGTCTTCTTCGGACAATCGTTGGCAAAGTGTCTGGCTCGTTGCGCCGTAGCGTCTCTCACTGCTATCGCCGATCGCTCGGGTAGCGTTCTAGCGGGGCTGGGGTTTGGTAGTTACGATTAGCGGGTCTTGGTGCGGGATGGTGTCCTTGTTGCATTCTCGTGGTTGGAATCAAGAATTGATTTGGTGCAACTCTCAAGCGCTGTTGCGTTCCCTGACGTGATCCTTGCTGTTGCATCCTGCGCTTCCTGTTCTCATCCAGTTCCTTGCGCTTGTCCTCAAGAATAAGCGCCTTATTCACCAACTCTTGGAAATCTGGAAAGGTGTGGGTGATCAACCCTACTTGCAATCCTGAGTTAAGTCCCTTCATAAAACGAGACTGTCTGGATTTATCTGTCGCTACATCCTCAGGTGCGTAGCGTGCTAGCTGTGTGAACTTGTTCAGGTAGTCGGCCACTGGTTGATTACCTTGCTTCAGTGCTCTGAACTCCTCCTTCTTAAGGTCCATAATTCCTTCAGGCACGTGATCTTGTCGAATGCATTTGTGAACTCTTCCCAAGTGATATCTTGAGGGTTCTCTGCGTGCACGAAGTTCTCCCACCATTCGGCAATGTTCCTTCCAACTGATGAGAAGCGTAAAGTACCTTCTCATTTCCTATGCATTGAGCTATGTGTAGCTTCCTCTCGATTGATCTTAACCAATCATCGGCCTCCAATGGATTGGCATTTCCAGAGAAAGTGGGTGGGTGAGTCCTCATGAACTCTGACAGCCTTGTATTCTGGCGTGGTCCCTGATTAACTTGATTGGCAGTGGCCTGAGCGGTGACGTGCTGCATTTGTTGCATCATAGCATGCATCAACTGGGTCTGAGCAGCAAGAAATGCTCCAAAATTCTGCACATCCAGTGGCGGTGCTGGTGCTCCATCATTGGGGTTTTCTGTTGGGCGAGATCCACTCCCATTGCTTCCAAGGTTCCCACGGGTGTTCACCATCTGTTGTTTTGCTCTAGGTTTAGAGATGAGAGGGAAACAAGAATAGACAAGTAATATGGACTTTATGCGAGGCGAAAGGGTGTAGCCTTAAGGTCCAACTTTATTATTAATAACTTGGTATGGCTGCTTACAATGCCTAAGGGCCTTGCAACACATACTGCACACTCAGCAAACAAAGCAAATCCAAATCGAACTAACTCTGGAGTCTAACGCCTAAAGGGTGACTCTTTACTCTATGACTCGACTCGGCGAAGGAGTCTCACTATAGAACCTATGCTCACTCATCGAGAAAACCTTCATCTGTCACAAGAGTGCTTTACGTAAGAACTCGGAATTTTCGAATTGTGACAAGGTAAGGGAAAATTTCAGCAAGAGACAAGAAAAGAGAGAAGGGGATAAGTCGAGAGGTCATTTCTTATCTTCACAAATTTTTAGCTTTAGAAAATAGGTTTTATCCTCACTACGACCATTCTAGCTAGGGTTGAGCCTACGGTCAAGTATGGCTCTGATACCACCTCTGTCGGGACCCCGAATTTGCAAATCCGACCCTTCAGCGTATTCAGACTAGTCCAGAACGCAGCTAGTGCACACAGTCTTTAACATCGGTAAATATCACAATCATACCAATCGATACCATAAAAGTACTTTATTAAAGTAATAAATCAAGTTACTCGACCTTATGGCCAAGTTACAAATATATGCCTCGTAGGGCGAAACTTATTCAGAGAGAAACAATAGCAAATGAAAATCAAATAAACTTAGTGGCGCCATCCAAGATACCACAGTGCAACCGACCGGGCTCGCATCCCTAATTAGTCGGGTCCTCTTGGAGTTCCTCCTCAAAAGCTGGCGTAATCTCATCTTCATCTGATATTGTGTTGGGGCAAGGGTGAGTACTTGGTACTCAAAGAAGTCATGCACATGTAATGCAAGCTAATATACTATATGCATGGCTTAGTACAAAGGAGTAGCTCAGGGTATATTTGCAAGAAATGACTTTTGACAAGTAATATAAGTAGATTCAAAGCGGAGAAATAAGTAAAGCATAAATAACTTTTCAAAAAGTTTAAATAACATTTTTCCCCATCCTAAACCACATTTCCATCATCTTCTTTGTTAAACCAACCCAACTTGTCAAATCCAAGTTATTTTCAGAAAGTCTACCCCTTGACTGTAATTCCGAGCATTGTCCAAAGATCGTGGACTCGGCTATTCAAATAGATTCTACACTCTGCAGAGGTTATGCACTTTACCCACAAGATACAATCCACTCACCACGTCAGTAGTGAATCGCCATACAAGAGTATGCGAATGAGCGATCATAACAAAGCCTTCTAAGCCTCAAACAACACAGTGGTCCTCTCCAGACGTGCTCTACACCATCCCTTCCCTTAGCCAAGGCGAAGTATGGGACCAACACACCGTTAGATGGGTATCTCGCCACACCACGATACGCCTCCCCGCATAATCACACAAACGGTGTAATCGACACCCTGAGGCTCCACAAGTGAGTCCTTAGCGACTTAGTCAACTAGGGCCGTCCCATTCCAGCCATGTGGTTGCAAGTATGACCCAGTTCAAAGGCTTGCAAGGTTAAGTCCTTAGAGTGACCAGGGCAAGACTACCCGAAAACCAAATCAACACTCCCAATGCCACACCGCCCACCTGATTACTCTTGCCACATGCCCTGGCCGAAATCGTTTATCAAACCCCGCTTGATTACCATGCACCACGTGCCATCAACATCACATGATACTTTTCCAAAACAGGTTCAATATATCATTAAGTCCATATTAGCATTTGATTATCAAAAATCATGTCATGAGCAAGTAGCAGGTCTAAGCAGCATAATACAACGATCTAAACCCATGTTGGCAATTTAATAATGTCCAACTAGTAAAACACAACTAGGGTGACAAGGGATAATGGCACATACTTAAGTAATCAAGGTGTCATATAGCAAATTGGTATTTATCTAAACCACATGTTTAAACAAAATATATATCTAATTGATCTCGCATGCAATAGTTTAAATCAAAATAGTTTTCGAAATAGGATCAACATGGTCAAAGCACAACTTGCCTTCAAAAAGTACTTGCTCTTGGTCTTGAGTTGGATCCTGAGTCAACACTTCTCCCTCGAATCCTTCCTGACTTCAACGTCTACTCGTAAAGCGTGCAAATAGCAAATACACAAATGAACACTATGCAAAAGATCCCAAAACTCCAAATAAAATCCATAAACAGAGAGAACATAATTTTCTGGATTTTTAGAAACTGGAATCACAAATTTGGAGTTAAAACGCAAAAGTTATGATTATTTAAAGTTTAAATAATCAATTAAATAATATTTCAGAGAAAAACTTTAGTCCAAAAATTAAATAAAATTCATATTTAGGTAGATCTCAATTTTATACAAATTTAGAAATTTGAACCACTCAAATCGGAGTTGAAACGCAAAAGTTATAAGCGTTTGAAGTTTGAATCTAAATTTGAATCAATATTTCGAATTAATAAATCATTTTCTTTTCGGAAATTAATTATTGCGTCAGCATGGACACGTGGCAGCTCCTGATTGGCCTGCTGACGTCAGCCGGTCCATGGGCTCGGTCCACACTCGGCTTGGGTCCACCGTGGACTCGGTCCACAGCTCCACGTGAGATCGACATGTGGGCCCACCGGGTGACGTCATTCTTGGCGTCGGCGGGGCTCGACCACGGTCTTGAGTGGGTCCCACCGATGACGTCATGGGTGACGTCACGGTACTGTCGCTGACACGCGGGCCCCGCGTGTCAGTGACCACGCACGCGCGCGTGGGCGCGACAGTTCGGCTTCCTGGACGCGTGGCACAATCGTGGCCGTTGGTTTGAAATCCGACTACCGATTGAGTTTGGCCTCATGTGCTTGGGGCGCACGTGATCGATCGTGGTCGTTGGATCTAGATCCAACGGTTGGGATTAGATCTAGGATTTTCAACGGAAACTCACCGAAGTGGCGTGGCACGATCTGGGCCTTTGGATCTTGATCGGACGGTTGGTGGAGCTCGAGTCGGCGATGGCTTCACGGCGGAGTTGCGCCGCCGGCCGAGGACGGCGACCACCCAAACGGCGGTTGGGGCGTGCTCGGCGAGATGGAGGGTGTCTTCGTGCGCCTGGCCGGGTTTCGAATCTGGGGTCAATGGCGGCGGAGGGCGACGGCGGCGGCGAGGCAAGGACCGTGGTGGCGCTTCACGCAACTACGGCGAGCGATTCCGCGAACCTACGGCGGCTAGAGCTCGGCGGGTTAGGGCAAGAAGTGCGCGGGTCACGGCGGTCCTCGGTGCGATCCGGGCATTAAATAGCCCCGGAGGCGTGCTCGGCGAGCCCTAATCGATCCGCAATGGCGCACTCGGCGGAGTCCGGCCTCGATTCTGAAGACGACGAAATCGTGGCCGCCCACGTGTCGCGATCAACGCCACGATCGCACGGCGCGATCGGGTCCGGTCCGAACACGGCTGGCCGGTTTCCGGCGGATCTCACCGTTGGATCTTGATCCAACGGTTGGGATCGATTAGGGTTAGGAGTGGGTTCGGTCGAGTCAATCGGCTCGGTCGGACTCGAGTCCGACTCGGTCGGATGAACAAGATTTGACCCGAGTTGGATTTTCCAGCGATTTAATATTTAAAATAATTCCCGATAATTCATTTAATTCATTAAAAATAGCAAATGACTTTAAAAATTCCAGAAAAATTCTGGAAAATATTTTGGATTATTTTGGACTCAAATAAAATATTTCCAACAAAAATTTATTTGCAAAATTAAATTCTTTAATTATTTCAAAATGGAATAAATTCAAATAAATTCCAAATAAATCCAAATAAATTCCAGAAAATTCCAAAAATTCACCAAAGTGCCAAATCACACATGATTTTAAGAAAAGCAAAATTTTGGGATGTTACACCCTAGTTGTGGATTATTAGTTGGACATTATCAATTTGCCAACATGGGTAATTAGATCGACGTAGTGCAATGCTTAGCCCTGTGACGTAGTCACAACATGATTTTGGATAATTACATGTTAATATTGACCTAATGAGATATGGAACTTGTTTTGGAGAAGTCTCATGTGTTATTATTGATGAAGTTGACGGCACATGGTGCAAGGTAATCAACTGGGGGTTTTTGATAAATAGATTTAGACCAGGGCATGTGGCAAGAATGATCGGGTGGGCCAGGTGTGGCATCGGGAAGGTCGATTTGGTTCTTCGGGTAGTCTTGCCCTGGTCACCCTAAGGACTTAACTTTGCAAACCTTTGAACTGAGTCAAGCGTGCAACCACATGTCTGTAATGGGACGGACCTAGTTGATTAAGTTGCTAGTGACTTACTTGTGGGACATCGGGGTGTCAACTACACCTTTTTGTGTAGTTGTACGGGGGAGCGTACCGGGGCTGCGGCCAGGTACCCATCTAACGGTTGATTGGCCTAGACTTCGCCTTTGCTAAGGGAAGGGTTAGTGCGCAATAACCGAGGAGGTCCACTCGTATAGTTAGAGGTTTCCGAAAGACTTTGTTAAAGACACTCGCCTTTGTGGTGTTTGACTGTATCTTGTGGGTAAAGTGCATAACCTCTGCAGAGTGTTAAATCTATTCGAATAGCCGTGTCTGCGGCATTGGACATTGCTCGGGGATTACAGTCATGGGTTCGTCTTTCAAGAAAATAACTTGGTCTTTGGTGAATGCTTGGGTTTGGAATGTTGAAATTGGACTTAGGATTGTGGAATGTTTTACTCGTGCAATTTATTATGAAAGTTATGATCTACATTATTGTCTTATTGCGTTGCAATCTGTCGGGACCCGAATTTGCAAATCCGGACCCTCTGTGTATTCAGCACTAGTCCAGGATCTCGCTAGTGCACACAGTCTCAACATTGGTAAATATCACAATCAATCTCCATGAAATAATAAGGTACTTAAAGTAGTTAATCAAACGGGGTTGCTCGACCTTAAGGTCAAGTTACAAATATCGCCTGCAGGCGAAACTTATTAAAAGAGAAATAATAGCAGCGGAAAATAAGATAACTTTGTGGCACCATCCAAGATACCACAGGCAACCGACCGGCTCGCTCCTAGTTAGACGGCTCCTCAGGATACTCCTCCTCCAAAGTCAAGCGTCACCTCTTCTTCAATCGGTGTTGTTTTTTCTCGCAAGGGTGAGTACTTGGTACTCGGCAAGTCGTGCAAATTCAAGCTAATATACTACATGCATGGATTAATACAAAGGAATAGCTCAAGGTATAATTGCAGAAACAGCATTTGACAAGTATCATAAGTAGATTCGAAGCAAGAAAAACAAGTATAATATCAATAACTTTTCCCAGGAGTTAAATAAACATCTTTCCCATTCCTAGTCCACATTTCCATCAACATCATCATTTAACCAAACCAAACTTTCCAAGTTCAAGTTATTTCCAAGAAAGTCTAACCCTTGACTGTAATCCCCGAGCAATGTCCAATACCGCGGACTCGGCTATTCGAATAGATTTTACACTCTGCAGAGGTTATACACTTTACCCACAAGATACAGCCAAACGCCACAAGGCGAGTGATCGTAACAAAGCCTTTCGGAAACGGCTAACTACACAAGTGAACCTTTCCGGTTTTTGCCATACACCATCCCTTCGCTTAACAAAGGCAAAGTATGGGACCGACATACCGTTGGACGGGTACCATGCCATAGCACTGGTACGCTCCCCTTTAACTCCGATTTTAGCGATTCCAATTTCTAAATTTTTATAAAATTGTGCTCTCTCTGGTTATGAGTTTTTTTTGAAGTTTTGGACACTTTTGTAACACCCCGGCATTTAATATGCCTGAATGCTACCAAACATAAGCTAAACAACATATAAATACCACAAGTTACCATAAATTCCAGCAAAGGTACATATGCTAAAAACCGATATTTCGGCAGCATCTCCTTTGTTTTTCCATGCATTAACACAATATCGAAATCATGGCAAGATATATCATAGCACACGACATCTAGAGCATCAACATAAATGGACATATCATCGAATTACGCCATTAATACCACGCTCAACCACTTCATAATCTAAAACGAAGCAAATAAGGAAACACAAGCATGCTAAATTAAACCATACATTAAGTTTAAGGCACAACTCTTAATATCATGTCTCCAAGTGTGTATTTATGGATTATGATGGTGGAGCTACGTGTAGAAGTGTAGCTAAACCCCTTTTTCCCGCATGCCGATCTCAAGTACCTAAAAAAACAACATAAATCACAAGCGTGAGTTCGAAAACTCAGCAAGCATATTGTAATGGACAACAAGATCATTTACAAGACAATAATACCACACGTCACATATAACATCTCATACTTGAACACATAACAACATCCTCATCATTTAATATGTATTGTAATGCAATGCAATGCAATGCTATGCTCATATCTCCATGGAAACTCATACCGGTATGGTTGAGTACACACCCGTCGGTGTGCACCCTCTCCCCCCTTCCATCCCGAAGATGGAGGGTGCCTACTCCTCGCTTCCAAACACCACGTGGATGGAATCACGATGTAGGACTTACTCAATGGCTTTCCGGATTAGTCATATCTTTCTCACCGACCTTCCCGGACTAGTTATGACTTTCTCACCGCCCGAGCCATGTAACATGCCATGTATGCATTTATGCCAACATCATATTTAACTCACATATTAACACATGGCATCATAACATATTAAACATGCTCATCATATCATTGGCAATCATAAAAGCATGGCAAGTGATCATATATCATGTAGTAAATTCCATCTATTCTCAACAAGCAACCTACAAATCGCTATCCATCACAACACACTTGCCTCAACCACGTGCAACGGATTGGCGGGAAGTATAGGGCACTCCCGGGGTCGCACCACCTGCACATAGGTACCAAACGCTCACAAACATAACCACAAAACAGTACGCCAACCCTCATGTACCTCGACATTGCCATCTACTCGCAAAACCTAAAAACAGAGGTTCTGTCCCGGCGGGACAGCAGTCTTGCAAAAGGCATAACTTGAGTTCTGGGACTCCAAATCAATTAAATGAGTACATCCTCGCGTAGCTTAGGAAATTTCCCAACTTTCTCAAGGTATATGGAAAGACTGATTCGGACTCTAAAGTCGTCTAATCTACAGATTACCGTGATCTGTTCCAATTACGTCACAGATTTTAACACGCTCGGTAAAACAGCCATAACTTTCAAACGGCTGATCGGAATTTAACGTGTTTTATGTCCACGGAAAGATAATTAAATTATCTACAACTTCTTCAACATCCGTACAGACACTCGGACTCTAAATCGACGAAAACTCGAACCCTAGCCCGACTGCTCATGCTGTCCCAAAACAGAAACGTGGCAACATCTAGATCTAACCCAAATTACTCCAATCCAGCACCTCCAATTGATCTAAAAACTTGATAAACACCTTAATAACAGTACCTAGATCAATCCCCAGGGTTCCCATGGTCATACCTTTGCCCTACGCACGAAAACTCCAATAGATCTCCTCGCTCTTCGCTCCTCGCTCCTCGCACCTCGCTCCTCGCTCCTCGCACCTCGCTCCTCGGATGGATCCATGAGGAAGCAGGAGTGGGGAGGCCACCCTAGGGCAGCAAGGGGTGGAGGAGAGGTGGTGGAGAGGTGGGGAGCAATGGGGCAAGGGAGGGGGAGGCGCACGGCCAAGGGAGGAGGGAGGCGGCTAGGGCAAGGGCAAGTGGGGGGAAGGGCGCACAAGGGGCAGGGGTGAACGCCCAAGGGCTGGTGGGGATCCCTTTTACCAGCCCCCGCACCCAATCCTAGTCCGTTACGGAGACCTACTCCATCCCAGCAAAGCCCACTTAAGGCCCAAACTCCCCCGGGATGGCCCAAAACCCCGAAAACGGCCCGAAAACGTTATTAACCTCCATACCTTATGGTTTTAACCTGCCATACCATATTTCACAAGGTTTTTGACCTTAACATGCACCATTTAAAAGGTTACGACACTCCGTGGTGACACATCACTTCAAACGGCCCAAAAACGCGAGTAAACCTCAAGCCGAAAGGTTTTATTCTCTAATTTCACATTCTATAATGTCACACCATACCGTAGTGTCACATTCTCCCCCCCCCTTCAACAGGATTCAACCTCGAATCCGAAGGACGCCAAAATCAATGACAAAATCCCCAAGGGACAAACGGCTTCTCTGCAGCACAAAACATTCACGCAACGACTAAAACCGGAACAAACAACAAACGAGTTCCCAAAACCAACACATAGAGAAAAAGTGTTGATCTAGCTCAACTAAGGGCAACCCCTCACAAATCAACCTTCACTTCAATTCCCCAACAGAATATGCGTTTCAACCACAAAGGGCTCTATCAACCCAAAACGCTCGAATCCTCACGGCAAACACTTCATACTTCTATCACAACCAACCTGACTACCATACTCCATTAAACTCAACATGACATAATCAAAGGAAGTCACAATTCCTTTAACGACCTTTCTACATTCCCGAAAAATTCCCTCGAGGGGAATAACTCATTAAGGCACACTTGCCCTTCCGATACACGATCATGCTAACATTCATTCTATCCTCTCCCAGGCAAAACTCAAATACAAAACAACTTGTGACGACAATTGCTCACGGTAGGACAAACATCACCGAACTACCGTCAACTTCACTCCCACCCATCACTACTCTTAATAAAGGTTAAATCCTTACATCATCAACCTCCATCACAAACCACCCTTATACCACTATGGTTCTACACCTAGCCCCAAGCTAGGATCGTAAAAACTTTACAAAACCACAATTGGTTCCTTTCTTAAGAGGGTCTCGCCCTCACACAAAAACACTTAGCTATCAAGCCCAAGTGTACTCACGAGAACTCAAACCCAAAGCGTTAACAACCATTTTGGAAAGAATTCGGCAACATCCAAAGAGCACACAAAGGAAGCATAAATCCCCTACACCACAACCAAAATACCATAATTTCTTCATTCTTTCTTCTCATACTAGAAAGAAATGGACATCTCGATTCTTGACATGCATGCACACTTTTCAAGAGCACTCCGGATTAGTCATATATCCTTATATGACTTTCTCACCGACCTGGCTCGTCGACTCCTTTATGATTAATTATGCATAAACAATGTCTCGTTTTCCTTTTTCACCCTTCATTCATCATGTAACAACGGCACCGAATAGTCATTCACCAAATGACTTCCTCGGTATCAAATGATGGAAACACAATTTACATCGAAGGTTGCGGAAATTCATATAGACTATGACGGCATCATAGTTGATAGTAAAACACCACGTCGTAAAAGACCCCACATCAGTTGAAAACTGAACTTGCACAACATTGCATTTCATCCAAATTCAACATTTTGGAAAAGAACATCAAAATTTCAAGTCGAGCATCTGCTCCCACAACCATCACGAACTTCCTCAAGGAGAGGGAAACTCATTCCCAAAAGGGGAACACCTCACTAACAAAATCACTTTGTAAAACTTTCATAAAGTCCACCTTTTTTAAGCACTCGCAACATCACATACATTTTCAAAACAACTCCAACTCTAGCCAAAAAGAGTTACACATTAAGGGCTCAACTCAAAAGTTTCCAACACAACCCTTTAAGACCATCTGCTTCCTTTTAAAATTAATTCCAAAGATAATCCAGTGCGAACGCGAAAGGGCGCGATCGACTCAAAACTTTTGGATGTAAATCCAAACTCACAACACGAACTAAATAAATTCGCCAAAACCAAAGGTCGACACCAAACATTACGAGTTTTGGGGAAACTCAAACACAAAGATAAGGAACACCTTGACCGAAAACCCTTCAACCAAAATGGCAAACAACCAAACCAGTCCAAAAGCTTTTAAACACAAGCTCAGCGTAAAAAGAACCATCTCTAGAACTCCACTACGCTTTCCATTAAAAGACTTTAATAATCACTTTTTACTCCCTGAGGAGCCCCAACTCAATTCAACCAAAAGCTTCACAACAAATTCTTCCTCTAGTTATCATTCCCAAAACTTTTAATAAGGGTTTATGATGCTTATCAAGAAGGCACCCAACCAAGACTATAATGATATGATCCCCACGGATCACCGAATCATAATACTTCTTATTCTAAATTTGAAACATAGTACTTCCACAAATCTTTCAGCAAGATCAACATATAAATTTCATACCTCCTATCTATTCACGTCTCGATAACCGAACCTTATTCAGTTAAACAACGACTTCAACATGTAAATATTATCTCTACAAGACAAAGTTCATAGCTAGGATTCCAAGGCATACATTCATTAAGGATAAAACTCTACATCAGGTTAATTATCCATGGTTCACTCCATCACCACAGGTTACAACACCCTCCATTTAGTCAATGGTTTCCAACAAGTTTTCTACACAACTACCACCACTACTAAGTCATCAATAAAAACAAATGGGCATAATCATCAACCGATCAACATTACTTTTAGCTACCCTATACATAGGTGATAACAAAATTACAACATACTCCAACTATTTAAAATAGATTGAAAACTAGCATTGAAGGGTCACAACTGCAAACTTCCAAATATACTAGTAGTTTGCAACAACATAAATAACCACTCCAATCAACTTCCAAATTAAAGTCACTAGTCTCTACTAATCCGTTAGATTAGCACATCTTTAAACACCAAGCAAAGCTTCTTAACAATATCAGCAGTTTACATCATCTTAATGTTTTAACTATGCATC
The DNA here is from genome assembly GCA_036346355.1 of Rhipidocladum racemiflorum. Classification (NCBI taxonomy): domain Eukaryota; kingdom Viridiplantae; phylum Streptophyta; class Magnoliopsida; order Poales; family Poaceae; genus Rhipidocladum; species Rhipidocladum racemiflorum. The sequence goes on from CM070582.1 coordinate 21,638,287, forward strand.
AAGGTTTAAACTTTTAACATTAACGAGGATCATAAGCACTTTTAAAGCAAGGCAACAGATTCTAAGCATGAACATTAACACTTTCAATCATTCTCGCTAAGAGTGAACTACAACACTAGTAGTCTATTTATTCTCAAACTTAGAGATTTCACTCACATTGAATTGATTCAACTCAAAATTTAACTTAGCAACACATCAATCCATAAACCACATTGTTACCTACTACATAACATGCTAAACATCAATTCTTACTAGGGACAAACGATTTCAGTCAAAAGACTACTTACTTTGTTTACAGCATTTTAGTTTTAAAACTCATCCCAAATTCATAAGGAAACATGACTCTCAAAATTGCAATGAGACAAACCCAAACTTGGTTATGCAAAGGAATTCTTCAAAACACTTTTCAATCTCAAAGACTTCCATAGAGGAAACTGGTTGGAAGACAACTTTTCTCGAAAGGGAACCAAGTGCTCCATTAACCTTTTCCAATAAAACCTTAACACCAAACCCCTAACTTTCACGACTCAAGAGGGGCTTTCAAAGATGATTTCTCAAACTAGTAAAATGATGAAATCAAACACCACTTACTACTACGAAGCCACAGAACTTCAGCCCTGACAGCCAGGTCTGGCACAACTCTGAACAAAACTCCTTTAGCCTTGGAGACAGACAACCACAGGAATAAATCGAATGCTTGTTCTTCATAAAGCAATTAACAGGCATCAAAAACTGGAAAGGCGCTCAAAAGAAGCGCAACACTAGACTCCTCTTCTTCGTCTTCACCCAAGGAAGACAAAACCAGACACCGCATACGGAACGATCCGCGAAAGCCCATCACCTTTTCATTTGGTTCAAAACAGCTAAAGCCAAGAAAAGCAACAAACACCGACCGTCAGAACGACAAAGAACATCCGAAGGAAACCACCATTAACTCTTCCTTTTCGTCTCCAATCAACTACCCGATTTACGACAGAAAGGGTAAGCGCTTTTCTCCTACAGGGGTTAACAGTTCTTCGGTGATGGCGCTAACCGGCCACACCGTCAAACCTCACCCTAACTATAAACAACAAGAGGTGACCGAAACCCTTCGGTACCACAACCCCACTCTTATCACCAAAACATATATCATTGACATAGCAACATGCATTGTCAAAAGAAGCATTCAACATCAAAGCTTAAATACAACATTTAAGCGTAAAGAAACGATACCCATACCCTTTCCTACTGTGCATCCATTGTGTGTCAAATTTTAGATTAGTTATACCATTTTTTTGCAAGTTTTAATGTTGCTATCCTATGACAAAGTTTTAGTTGAAACCTAAACCATGTTTCTAAGTTATTCCACATCATATTTTAGTTGTACCCTATGGCATGACACTAAAAATACGCATTCCAAGGACCTACAGCCCGCTCTGATACCAACTGTAACACCCCGGAATTTAATATGCCTGAATGCTACCAAACATAAGCTAAACAACATCTAAATACCACAAGTTACCATAAATTCCAGCAAAGGTACATATGATAAAAACTGATATTTCGGCAGCATCTCCTTTGTTTTTCCATGAATTAACACAATATCGAAATCATGGCAAGATATATCATAGCACACGACATCTAGAGCATCAACATAAATGGACATATCATCGAATTACGCCATTAATACCACGCTCAACCACTTCATAATCTATAACGAAGCAAATAAGGAAACACAAGCATGCTAAATTAAACCATACATTAAGTTTAAGGCACAACTCTTAATATCATGTCTCCAAGTGTGTATTTATGGATTATGATGGTGGAGCTACGTGTAGAAGTGTAGCTAAACCCCTTTTTCCCGCATGCCGATCTCAAGTACCTAAAAAAACAACATAAAACACAAGCGTGAGTTCGAAAACTCAGCAAGCATATTGTAATGGACAACAAGATCATTTACAAGACAATAATACCTCACGTCACATATAACATCTCATACTTGAACACATAACAACATCCTCATCATTTAATATGTATTGTAATGCAATGCAATGCAATGCTATGCTCATATCTCCATGGAAACTCATACCGGTATGGTTGAGTACACACCCGTCGGTGTGCACCCTCTCCCCCCTTCCATCCCGAAGATGGAGGGTGCCTACTCCTCGCTTCCAAACACCACGTGGATGGAATCACGATCTAGGACTTACTCAATGGCTTTCCGGATTAGTCATAACTTTCTCACCGACCTTCCCGGACTAGTTATGACTTTCTCACCGCCCGAGCCATGTAACATGCCATGTATGCATTTAGGGGGTGTTTGGCAGAGCTCCAGCTTCACCAAATTCGTGGAGTTGGTGGAGCTAGGTATTCCTAGCTCCACCAGATTCGTGGAGCTGGAGCTGTGGGTATATTAAGAGTGTTTAGGTGGGTCATCTTGTTTACATTTTCGAATAAAATTATAAACTTAAGTCACTTTATTTCAATCTACAAGTTTCAGCTCCAAGGTGGAGCTGGGATCTGGAGCTCTACCAAACAGGGCCTTATGCCAACATCATATTTAACTCACATATTAACACATGGCATCATAACATATTAAACATGCTCATCATATCATTGGCAATCATAAAAGCATGGCAAGTGATCATATATCATGTAGTCAATTCCATCTATTCTCAACAAGCAACCTACAAATCGCTATCCATCACAACACACTTGTCTCAACCACGTGGAACGGATTGGCGGGAAGTAGAGGGCACTCCCGGGGTCGCACCACCTGCACATAGGTACCACACGCTCACAAACATAACCACAAAACAGTACGCAAACCCTCATGTACCCCGACATTGCCATCTACTCGCAAAACCTAAAAACAGAGGTTCTGTCCCGGCGGGACAGCAGCCTTGCAAAAGGCATAACTTGAGTTCTGGGACTCCAAATCAATTAAATGAGTACATCCTCGCGTAGCTTAGGAAATTTCCCAACTTTCTCTAGGTATATGGAAAGACTGATTCGGACTCTAAAGTCGTCTAATCTACATATTACCGTGATCTGTTCCAATTACGTCACAGATTTTAACACGCTCGGTAAAACAGCCATAACTTTCAAACGGCTGATCGGAATTTAACGTGCTTTATGTCCACGGAAAGATAATTAAATTATCTGCAACTTCTTCAACATCCGTACGGACAGACTCGGATTCTAATTCAATGAAAACTCGAACCCTAGCCCGACTGCTCATGCTGTCCCAAAACAGAAACGTGGCAACATCTAGATCTAACCCAAATTACTCCAATCCAGCACCTCCAATTGATCTAAAAACTTGATAAACACCTTAATAACAGTACCTAGATCAATCCCCAGGGTTCCCATGGTCATACCTTTGCCCGACGCAGGAAAACTCCAATAGATCTCCTCGCTCTTCGCTCCTCGCTCTTCGCTCCTCGCTCTTCGCTCCTCGCTCCTCGCTCCTCGCACCTCGCTCCTCGGATGGATCCATGAGGAAGCAGGGGTGGGGAGGCCACCCTAGGGCAGCAAGGAGTGGAGGAGAGGTGGTGGGGAGGTGGGGAGCAATGGGGCAAGGGAGGGGAGGCGCACGGCCAAGGGAGGAGGGAGGCGGCTAGGGCAAGGGCAAGTGGGGGGAAGGGCGCACAAGGGACAGGGGTGAACGCCCAAGGGCTGGTGGGGAGCCCTTTTACCAGCCCCCACACCCAATCCTAGTCCGTTACGGAGACATACTCCATCCCACCAAAGCCCACTTAAGGCCCAAACTCCCCCGGAAAGGCCCAAAACCCCGAAAACGGCCCTGAAACGTTATTAACCTCCATACCTTATGGTTTTAACCTGCCATACCATATTTCATAAAGTTTTTGACCTTAACATGCACCATTTAAAAGGTTACGACACTCTGTGGTGACACATCACTTCAAACGGCCCAAAAACGCGAGTAAACCTCAAGCCGAAAGGTTTTATTCTCTAATTTCACATTCTATAATGTCACACCATACCGTAGTGTCACAACTTTTGTCTACTGTTTATTTATTTATTGCTATTTGCACGCGTTACGAGTAGACGTTGAAGTGCCCGAAGGCTTCGAAGGAGAAGTGTTGACCCAGGAGCCAACTCCAGACCAAGAGCAATTACTTTTTGAAGGCAAGTTATTCTTTGACCATATTGATCCTACTTTTGGAAATTAATTTAATTTAAACTATTGCGTGCTATGTTAATCAGAAAATGCTTTAATTAATTCTGAGGAATTAGATAAACACCAGCTTGCAATATGACACATTGGTTATTTAATTATGTACCATGAACCCTTGTCACCCTAGTTGTGGATTATTAGTTGGACATTATCAATTTGCCAACATGGGTAATTAGATCGACGTAGTGCAATGCTTAGCCCTGCGACGTAGTCACAACATGATTTTGGATAATTACATGTTAATATTGACCTAATGAGATATGGAACTTGTTTTGGAGAAGTCTCATGTGTTATTAATGATGAAGTTGATGGCACGTGGTGCATGGTAATCAACTGGGGGTTTTTGATAAATAGATTTAGACCGGGGCATGTGGCAAGAATGATCGGGTGGGCCAGGTGTGGCATCGGGAAGGTCGATTTGGTTCTTCGGGTAGTCTTGCCCTGGTCACCCTAAGGACTTAACCTTGCAAACCTTTGAATTGAGTCAAGCGTGCAACCACATGTCTGTAATGGGACGGACCTAGTTGATTAAGTTGCTAATGACTTACTTGTGGGACATCGGGGTGTCAACTACACCTTTTTGTGTAGTTGTACGGGGCAGCGTACCGGGGCTGCGGCCAGGTACCCATCTAACGGTTGATTGGCGTAGACTTCGCCTTTGCTAAGGGAAGGGTTAGTGCGCAATAACCGGGGAGGTCCACTCGTATAGTTAGAGGTTTCCGAAAGACTTTGTTAAAGACACTCGCCTTTGTGGTGTTTGACTGTATCTTGTGGGTAAAGTGCATAACCTCTGCAGAGTGTTAAATCTATTCGAATAGCCGTGTCTGCGGCATTGGACATTGCTCGGGGATTACAGTCATGGGTTCGTCTTTCAAGAAAATAAGTTGGTCTTTGGTGAATGCTTGGGTTTGGAATGTTGAAATTGGACTTAGGATTGTGGAATGTTTTATTCGTGCAATTTATTATGAAAGTTATGATCTACATTATTGTCTTATTGCGTTGCAATCTGTCGGGACCCGAATTTGCAAATCCGGACCCTCTGTGTATTCAGCACTAGTCCAGGATCTCGCTAGTGCACACAGTCTCAACATTGGTAAATATCACAATCAATCTCAACGAAATAATAAGGTACTTAAAGTAGTTAATCAAACGGGGTTGCTCGACCTTAAGGTCAAGTTACAAATATACGCCTCGCAGGGCGAAACTTATTAAAAGAGAAATAATAGCAGCGGAAAATAAGATAACTTTGTGGCACCATCCAGTATACCACAGGCAACTGACTGGGCTCGCTCCCTAGTTAGACGGCTCCTCCGGATACTCCTCCTCCAAAGCTGGCATCGCCTCTTCTTCAACTGGTGTTGTTTTTGTGGCAAGGGTGAGTACTTGGTACTCAGCAAGTCGTGCACAGAATTCAAGCTAATATACTACATGCATGGCTTAATACAAAGGAATAGCTCAAGGTATAATTGCAGTAAACAGCATTTGACAAGTATCATAAGTAGATTCGAAAGCAGTAAAAACAAGTATAATATCAATAACTTTTCCCAGGAGTTAAATAAACATCTTTCCCATTCCTAGTCCCCATTTCCATCAACATCATCATTTAACCAAACCAAACTTTCCAAGTTCAAGTTATTTCCAAGAAAGTCTAACCCTTGACTGTAATCCCCGAGCAATGTCCAATACCGCGGACTCGGCTATTCGAATAGATTTTACACTCTGCAGAGGTTATGCACTTTACCCACAAGATACAACCAAACGGTACAAGGCGAGTGATCGTAACAAAGCCTTTCGGAAACGGCTAACTACACAAGTGAACCTTTCCGGTTTTTGCCATACACCATCCCTTCGCTTAACAAAGGCGAAGTTTGGGACCGACATACCGTTGGACGGGTACCATGCCATAGCACTGGTACGCTCCCCTTTAACTCCGATTTTAGCGATTCCAATTTCTAAATTTTTATAAAATTGTGCCCTCTCTGGTTATGAGTTTTATTTGAAGTTTTGGACACTTTTGGCTACTGTTTATTTATTTATTGCTATTTGCACGCGTTACAAGTAGACGTTGAAGTGCCATCAATGATCACAACACATGATACTTCTCCGAAACAGGTTCTATATATCATTAAGTCAATATTACATTTGATTGTCCAAAATCATATCAAGTGCACGTAGCAGGTCTAAGCCATATACTACAACGGTCTAAATACCCATGTTGTCAGTTTATTAATGTCCAACTATTTAATCCTCAACTAGGGTGACAAGGGGTTCATGGCATACAATTATCTAAGTCAAGGTGGCATATAGCAACTAGGCAATTAACTAATCTCCCAAAATCAATTAAAGCATTTTATAATTGAACTAGCATGCAATAATTTAAATCAAATTAATTTCAAAATGGGATCAACATTGTCAAAGCACAACTTGCCTTCAAAGAGTGCTTGATCTTGGTCCTAAGGTGGATCCTGGGTCAACACTTCACCTTCGAAGCCTTCGGGCACTTAATCAACGTCTACTCGTAACGCGTGCGAATAGCAATAAATGAATAAAATAGTAGAAAAAAAGTGTCCAAACATCCAAATAAAGTCCATAAACAGAGAGAGTACATTTTTATGAATTTTTAGGAATTTGAATAGTCAAATTCGGAGTTAAAACGAAAAAGTTACAAGCGTTTAAAGTTTAAAAAATCAATTAAATAATATTACAGATAAAAACTTTAGTCCAAAATTTAATAAAATTCACCATTAGGTAGATCTCAATTTTATAAAAATTTAGAAATTTGAATCACCCAAATCGGAGTTAAAATGCAAAAGTTATAAGCATTTGAAGTTTGAATCTAAATTTAAATCAATAAACCGAATTAAATAAATAATTTCTTTTTCGGAAAATGATTATTGTGTCAGCATGGCACGTGGAGCAATCAGCGGCCACCACATCGCCTCGGGTCCATGGACCCGGCGCACGCTCTTGGCTCAGTCCACCGTGGACCCAGTCCACGGCTCGTGTCTCTGACATGTGGGCCCCTGGGTGACGTCAGCGCTGACGTCGGCGCACGGTGCGGCTGGGTGAGCTGACACGCGGGCCTCACCGTGACGTCATCATAACGTCACGGCTAACGTCATGGTGCCGTTGGGCGGTCGCTGACACGCGGGCCCCGTGCTAACGTCATGCGTGACGTCAGCGGCGAGCGCGCTGACCGCGTCGGTCAGACTCCCGCACACGTGGCTGGATCTCGGCCATTGATTTGAAAATCAACGGCCCAGATCAGATCTGGGTTTCACGCGTGCAAAACGGCTCGGTCCACCTGGACCGTTTGATCTTGATCGGACGGTCAAGATCCAATCTAAAGTTTACAACGTGGCTAACCCTAGCCGTACGATCTAGATCTAACGGCTAAGATCCCTCTAAGCACGGTACAATTACGGCTACGTGGCTCAATCTAAACCATTGGATCTAGATCCAACGGTTGAAAACAGATCTAAAAACTAAAACGTGGAAATTACCGGTGGATGACGTGGACGAATCTGGGCCGCCGGATCTTGATCGGACGGTGGAGTGAGCTCGAGCGACGGCGATGGCGTGCGGCGGAGCTGGCTGACCGGAACTGAGGACGGCGACGAGCCCGACGACATTGCGGGCGCGCTCCGACGACGTGGGTGGTACTCCCAGGTGCGGCTCGTCCTTGCGGTTCCGAATATGGGCACAACGGCGGCGGAAATGACGAAGAACTGCGGCGGCACTCACAACCAACTACGGCGAGCGATTGCGGTGCAACGGCGGTGGCTCCGGCGATGTGGTCTAGGGCTACGGGTGCGCACGAAAGAGGCAATCACGACACGGGTGGCGACGCATTAAATAGTGGCCTCGGCTTCCGTGAAATCCGCGGAAACCGAGGTCCACACGCGGGCAGCGGGTGAATCCGGCGGCGACACGGAGAGGGCGACGTGGACGCACATGGACCGTCCACGTGGCACGATCAATGGCTGAGACCGACGGGGCGCGAACTGGTCGGGTCCGGCTCCCACGTGGGTGACGTGGATGCGCGCTGGCCGTTGGATCTTGATCCAACGGTCGCGCACGACTGGGTTGGGCTCGGTCAGTCCGGCTCGGGTCGGACTCGAACTCGAGTCTGACTCGGGTTCGGTCGGTGGAACAGTACTAACCCGGTTTGGATTTTTCAGCGATTAAATAATCCAATTAATTCATAGAAATTCATTTAATTCAAGAAAAATAGCAAAATACTCAGAAAAATTCCAGAAAAAATCTAGAAAATATTTTAGGGCATTTGGGACTCAAATAAAATATTTCCAACAAAATTTTATTTGCAACTTTTAATTCTTTAATTATTTCAAGAGGGAATAAATTCAAATTAAATGCAAATAATTCCAAATAAATTCCAGAAAATTGCAAAATTTCACCAAAGTGCAAAATAGCATTCCAATTCATGAAAAGCAAAAATTGGGGTGTTACAAACCTCCCCCCTTAATAGAATCTCGTCCCCGAGATTTAGGGCTTACTAAAGAATAGGTTTGGAAACTCTTTCTTCAACTCCTCCTTGCGCTCCCAGGTTGCTTCACTCTCTGTGTGGTTGCTCCATTGAACTCTGCAGAAACAGGTTGACTTATTCCTTGTCTCTCGGTCCATGTGTCCAGAATCCTCACGGGGTGCTCCTTGTAAGTCAGATCCTCTTGCAGCCTTATTGACTCTAACGGTGTCTGTTCATCTGGTACTCGAAGACACTTCTTCAGCTGGGACACGTGGAACACGTCATGTACTCCTGCCAATGACTGCGGCAACTCCAACTGGTAAGCAACTTCACCTCTGTGGCTCAAAATCTTAAATGGTCCGACATAACGGGGTGCGAGTTTTCCTTTGGCGTGGAATCTCTTAACTCCCTTGAGAGGTGTAACCCTAAGGTACACGAAATCTTTCGGTTCGAAGCTCAAGTCTCGACGACGGTTATCCGCGTAACTCTTCTGTCTTGACTGAGCTATCTTTAGTCTCTCTCGGATCATGGCAATCTACTCTTCTTCTTCTTGAAGAATGTCCGGCCCAAAGACACGGCGTTCACCTGTCTCATTCCAGTTCAACGGGGTTCGACAAGGTCGACTGTATAATGCCTCAAAGGGTGACATTTGTAAACTGGCCTGATAGCTATTATTGTAGCTAAACTCAGCATACGACATACTCTTATCCCAAGAGGTTGCATAAGCTAATGCACAAGCTCTTAGCTTGTCCTCTAGAATCTGGTTAACCCTTTCGGTCTGTCCATCCGTCTGCGGATGATATGCCGTACTGAAGTTCAAATGGGTCCCCATGGCTTCATGCAGCTTATTCCAGAATCTCGAGTTAATTGGGTACCTCTGTCCGAAACAATCTTCTTCGGCACTCCGTGCAAACAGACGATCCTGGTCATATACAACTCTGCTAATTTATCTCCTGAGTAGGTGGTCTTTATAGGGATAAAATGGGCGACCTTAGTCAAGTGATCTACTATGACCCATATGGAGTCATATCCACCCTTAGTCTTTGGCAACCAGGTAATGAAATCCATTCCGATTTCTTCCCACTTCCACTCAGGTATCTTTAACGGCTGCAGCAATCCTGCTGGCCTATGATGCATTGCTTTGACTCTCTAGCATATGTCGCACAATGCAACATGCTCAGCAACTTCACGCTTCATGCTCGGCCACCACAATCTTTCCTTCAGGTCTTGGTACATCTTGGCACTTCCTGGGTGAATTGAATACTTGGAGTCATGGGCTTCCTCCAGATTCAGCTGCTTCAACTCCCTCTTATTCGGCACACAGATTCGATCCTTCATCCACAATGTGCCTTGCTCATCTAGCTTGAAGTCCTTTGCCTTGCCTTCATCCATCTTGGACTTAATCCTGCGGATCTTGTCATCTTCCTTCTGTCCTGCCCTGATCCTCCAGAGTAGGTTTTACTTCCAACGCGGCCAAAAATCCCTCGTGTACTACCTCAATATGCATCCTCTGAAACTCCTTGCATAACTCGTCCTGACTTGTGACTATCAACATATTCGCGGCATGGCTCTTCCTACTCAAGGCATCGGCCACCACATTGGCCTTCCCGGGATGGTAATGGATTCCAACATTATAATCCTTGATCAGTTCCAACCATCTCCTCTGCCTCATGTTCAAGTCTGATTGGGTGAAGATGTACTTAAGACTCTTATGATCCGTATACACTTCGCATCTGTTCGCAATCAAATAATGACGCCACAACTTCAAAGCATGCACTACGGCAGCTAACTCTAGGTCATGCGTCGGATAATTCTCCTCATGCGGCCTCAGCTGCCTACGGCAGCTAACTCTAGGTCATGCGTCGGATAATTCTCCTCATGCGGCCTTGATGCATAAGCGACGACCTTTCCATTCTGCATCAGCACACATCCAAGTCCTTGGCGCGATGCATCACAATAGATATCAAAGCTTTGATTGACGTCCGGTAGGACTAGCACCGGGGCTGATGTCAATCGTTTCTTCAATTCTTGAAGCCCTTTTTCGCACTCCGGCGTCCACGTAAACTTCTTCTCCTTTTTCAACAATTGCGTAAGAGGTCTCGCAATCGTCGAAAAGCCTTCAATGAAACGGCGGTAGTAACCTGCCATCCCAAGAAAACTCCAAATCTAGGTCACGGTCTTCGGCTGCTCGCAATGTAACACAGTTTCTACCTTGCTGGGATCGACGACGACTCCTTCTGCGGTCATCACATGTCCAAGAAATTCCACTTTGTCCTTCCAAAAATCACACTTACTAAACTTGGCAAACAACTGCTGCTCTCGCAACTTCTCAAGAACTAGCCTCAAATGCTCAGCGTGCTCTTCTCTTGACTTGGAATAAACAAGAATATCATCTATGAACGCGATGACAAACTTATCCAAGTACTCCATGAAAACCTTATTCATCATATTCATGAAATAGGCTGGCGCATTCGTCAGACCGAAGGACATAACAGTAAACTCATAATGTCCGTATCTAGATGAGAATGCGGTCTTTGGAACATCTTCCAATCGGATCTTCAACTGGTGGTATCCCGATCTCAGATCAATCTTAGAGAAAACTCCGGCTCCTCTCAGCTGATCGAACAGATCATCGATCCTGGGTAGCGGGTATTGGTTCTTCACAGTTACTTCATTGAGTTCACGGTAGTCAATGCACATCCTGAAACTCCCGTCCTTCTTCTTGACGAACAGAACTGGCACTCCCCATGGCGACGAACTCGACCTGATGAATCCTTTCTCCATCAACTCTTCAAGCTGCTTCTTCATCTCTACCAATTCTTCGGTGGACATCCGGTAAGGTCTCTTGGCTATTGGTGTTGTTCCGGGTACTAACTCGATCACAAACTCAATGTCTCTGTCTGGCGGCATACCAGGCAAATCTTCAGGAAAAACATCCGGATACTCATTCACTACTGAGACATCTTCTATGCTGATTGCCTTCACATTGTTGACCATCAGTTGTCCCTCACGAACGGCGGTCGCTTGAAGTTCCACTTTTCTTCCACATGGGCTCTCAACTGATATAATCCTTCACCCACAATCCAATACGACCTTGTGCTTGGATAGCCAATCCATTCCCAAGATACCATCTAGGGTCTGTGTTCCCAATATAATAAGGTTCGCTAGGAACTCTACCCCATCTATTAATATTCTCACCCTAGAACATCCTATTTGAGATCGGAGTTCTGACCCAGGGGTTTGAACTATAAGCATGCATTTAAGATCCATAACCACCAAATCATGCTTAGAAACAAAATCTCGGGAAATGAACGAATGCGAAGCTCCAGAGTCGAACAAAACTGTTGCAGGTACTGAGTTGATAAGTATCTTACCCAGTACAACGTCCGTGGCATTCTAAAGTGCATCTGCGGTGACATGGTTGACTCGGCCTCTCACCACGGTCTGGGGTGCAGCTCCTGGCTGTGCTGTCCCTCAGTTGGCTCCTGGTGCGGGTGTCCTGGCTGGTGTGGATCCTAAATTGAAGCGAACTGGGGTCACTCCTGCTATCTTCTTAGGGCTGTTGTTGGAGAAATGCCCTGGCTCATTGCATGTATAGCAACGCCTCACTATGCCTTGCTGGTTGCTTGCAGCGACGTTCCTGGCTGGGGCTGGAGTCTGAAAATTCTGATTAACGGGTCTCAGTGCTGGTGACGGTGTTCTTACTGCATTCTGTGGTTGAAATCTGAAAAATTGATTTGGCACAACCCGCAGATGCTGCTGCGCTCCCTGACGTGATCCTTGCTGCTGCATTCTGCGCTTCCTGTTCTCATCCAATTCCTTGCGCTTGTCCTCAAGAATAAGCACCTTATTAACAAGCTCTTGGAAATCTGGAAAGGTGTGAGTGATCAGTCCCACCTGCAGTCCTGAGTTGAGTCCCTTCATAAAGCGAGACTGTCTGGCCTTATCTGTCACTACGTCTTCAGGTGCGTAGAGTGCAAGCTGTGTGAACTTGTTCAGATATTCTGACACCGGTTGATTACCTTGCTTCAATGCCCTGAACTCCTCTTTCTTAAGGTCCATGATCCCTTCTGGAACATGATACTGACGAAACGCAGCCGTAAACTCCTCCCATGTGATGTCCTGTGGGGTCTCCTGCGTGGCGCAGAAGTTTTCCCACCTTTCAGCGGCGGTCCCTTCCAACTGATGAGAGGCGTAAAGCACCTTCTCATTTCCCATGCATTGGGCAATGTGTAACTTCCTTTTGATTGACCTTAGCTAATCATCCGCTTCCAATGGATTGGCGTTCCCAGAGAATGTGGGTGGATGAGTCCTCATGAACTCCGACAACCTTGCTCCCTGTCGTTGTCCTTGATTTGCTTGGTTAGCGGTGGGCTGAGCAGTGACCTACTGCATCTGCTGCATCATAGCATGCATCAGCTGGGTCTGTGCGGCAAGGAAGGCTCCAAAGTTCTGCAGGTCAACTGGCGGTGCTGGATGGGGTGCAGGTGCTCCATCATTGGGGTTCCCAGCTGGGCGAGAACCACTCCCATTGCCTCCAAGGTTTCCGCGGGTGTTCACCATCTGTCGGTTGCTCCAAGGTTTATACGCGAGAGGGAACAAGAGTAGACAAGTAATAGATAAACTATGCGGGGCGAAAGTGTAACTCAAAATCCCACTTTATTAACTTAATAATGATAACTTGGTATGGTCGCTTACAATGCCTAAGGGCCTTGCAACACATACTGCACACTCAGCAAGCAATGAAATTCCAACGCCTCTAAAGGTGACTCTTTATTTTATACGCGACTCGACGAAGGAGTCTCAACTACAAAACCTACGCTCACTCATCGAGAAAAACCTCCTCTGCCTAGGTACGGGTGCGGTGGAATAGGCGCGAAACAATCGCCATGCCCTGCAACTGTGGTAGTCGAAGAAGCGGTGTCCTCCTCAAGGTCTAACTCCTCTGGGTCCGGCTCGTGTAGCTGAAGTACTGGCTCAGGTCCTGGTCCGTACAATGCCATCTCCAACTAGTCAATCCTTCGCAGAAGATGAGACACATGCTCTTGAGCCTCCCGCCATCGGTTCTTCTCTACCGTGGCCTCCTTGCGAGCCTTCTGTAGCTCCTGGTTCATATCATCGAGCACATCCTCCTGCGCTATGACAAGTCGTGCCAACTGTGTTACCGTGGCATTCTCATCCTGAATTAGTCTTGGGTCATGAAGGTTGTTGTTGTGCGGATGGTAGCGGTACACCGCGCCCTCCAGCTCGCTGGCGTAGATGCGGGCGATGTATCACATCGCTCGTCGTGATACCTCCTGAATTCCCATCTGCATTGTCGACCTCCTGGCGGTGCAGTATATCGGACGACTGCCCTTGCCCTTCTTCCTGGCATGTACCGTGATCTTCACATCACAAGCTTTAATCAGTCCCGCTTGTCTGATGACGTTCACTTGGTATTGCAGCTTCTCAAAACCTTCGAGAAACTGCACCATACGCCAAAGTTCCGCGGCGTGGCCAACCTCAAGATCGACATAGTTGATCTCTCCATCCATCTGTCACAAAACACTCGCGTAAGAACACAACATTTTAAATCAAAGTGGAAGACAAAGGAATTCAGCAAAGGGGTAAGGAAAGAGAGAAGGGGTAAGTCAAGAATTCATTTATTATCTTGACAAACTTTTATCTTTAGAAAATAGGTTTTACCCTCACTACGGCCATTCTAACTATGGGTTGAGCCTACAGTCAGTATGGCTCTGATACCACCTCTGTCGGGACCCGAATTTGCAAATCCGGACCCTCTGTGTATTCAGCACTAGTCCAGGATCTCGCTAGTACACACAGTCTCAACATTGGTAAATATCACAATCATACTCAACGAAATAATAAGGTACTTAAAGTAGTTAATCAAACGGGGTTGCTCGACCTTAAGGTCAAGTTACAAATATACGCCTCGCAGGGCGAAACTTATTAAAAGAGAAATAATAGCAGCGGAAAATAAGATAACTTCGTGGCGCCATCCAGTATACCACAGGCAACTGACTGGGCTCGCTCCCTAATAAGACGGCTCCTCCGGATACTCCTCCTCCAAAGCTGGCGTCTCCTCTTCTTCAACTGGTGTTATTTTTGTGGCAAGGGTGAGTACTTGGTACTCAGCAAGTCGTGCATAGAATGCAACCTAATATACTACATGCATGGCTTAATACAAAGGAATAGCTCAAGGTATAATTGCAGTAAACAACATTTGACAAGTATCATAAGTAGATTCGAAAGCAGTAAAAACAAGTTTAATATCAATAACTTTTCCCAGGAGTTAAATAAACATCTTTCCCATTCCTAGTCCACATTTACATCAACATCATCATTTAACCAAACCAAACTTTCCAAGTTCAAGTTATTTCCAAGAAAGTCTAACCCTTGACTGTAATCCCTGAGCAATGTCCAATACCGTGGACTCGGCTATTCGAATAGATTTTACACTCTGTAGAGGTTATGCACTTTACCCACAAGATACAGCCAAACGCCACAAGGCGAGTGATCGTAACAAAGCCTTTCGGAAACGGCTAACTACACAAGTGAACCTTTCCGGTTATTTCCATACACCATCCCTTCCCTTAACAAAGGCGAAGTATGGGACCGACATACCGTTGGACGGGTACCATGCCATAGCACTGGTACGCTCCCCTTTCAATCTACACAAAAGGTGTAGTTGACACCCGAGGTATCACATGCAAGTTATTAGTAACTTACTCAACTAGGACCGTCCCATTCCGGTCATGTGGTTGCATGATTAACTCAGTTCAAAGGCTAGCAAGGTTAAGTCCTTAAGTTGACCAGGGCAAGACTACCCGAAAAACCAAACCATCCTTCCCGATGCCACAACTGGCCCACCCGATCATTCTTGCCACATGCCCCGGTCCAAAACTATTTATCAAACCCAGTTGATTACCAAGCACCACGTTCCATTAATGATCACAACACATGATACTTCTCCAAAACAGGTTCTATATATCATTAAGTCAATATTACATTTGATTGTCCAAAATCATATCAAGTGCACGTAGCAGGTCTAAGCCATATACTACAACGGTCTAAATACCCATGTTGGCAGTTTATTAATGTCCAACTATTTAATCCTCAACTAGGGTGACAAGGGGTTCATGGCATACAATTATCTATGTCAAGGTGGCATATAGCAACTAGGCAATTAACTAATCTCCCAGAATCAATTAAAGCATTTTATAATTGAACTAGCATGCAATAATTTAAATCAAATTAATTTCAAAATGGGATCAACATGGTCAAATCACAACTTGCCTTCAAATAGTGCTTGATCTTGGTCCTGAGGTGGATCCTGGGTCAACACTTCACCTTCGAAGCCTTCGGGCACTTCAACGTCTACTCGTAACGCGTGCAAATGCAATAAATGAATAAAACAGTAGACAAAAAATGTCCAAACATCCAAATAAAGTCCATAAACAGAGAGAGTACATTTTTATGAATTTTTATGAATTTGAATCGTCAAATTCGGAGTTAAAACGCAAAAGTTACAGGCGTTTAAAGTTTAAATAATCAATTAAATAATATTACAGAGAAAAACTTTGGTCCAAAAATTTAATAAAATTCACCATTAGGTAGATCTCAATTTTATTAAAATTTAGAAATTTGAATCACCCAAGTCGGAGTTAAAATGCAAAAGTTATAAGCGTTTGAAGTTTGAATCTAAATTTAAATCAATAAACCGAATTAAATAAATAATTTCTTTTTCGGAAAATGATTATTGCGTCAACATGACACGTGGACCAATCAGTTGCCGCCACGTCGCCTCGGGTCCATGGACCCAGCGCACGGTCTCGGCTCGGTCCACCGTGGACCCGGTCCATGGCTCGTGTCTCTGACATGTGGGCCCCTGGGTGATGTCGAGCCGACGCCGCCAAGACGGCGCTGGGTGAGCTGACACACGGGCCCCACTGTGACGTCATCATGACGTCACGGCTGACGTCATGGTGCCGTTGGGCGGTCGCTGACACGCGGGCCCCGTGCTGACGTCATGCGTGACGTCAGCGGCGAGCGCGCGGCGACCACGCTGACCGCGTCGGTCAGACTCTCGCACACGTGGCTGGATCTCGGCCGGGTTTCACGCGTGCAAAATGGCTCGGTCCACCTGGACCGTTCGATCTTCATCGGACGGTCAAGATCCAATCTAAAGTTTACAACGTGGCTAACCCTAGCCGTACGATCTATATCTAACGGCTGAGATCCCTCTAAGCACGGTGCAGTTACGGCTGCGTGGCGTGATATAAACCAATGGATCTAGATCCAACGGTTGAAAACAGATCTAAAAACTAAAACGTGGAAATTACCGGCGGATGACGTGGACGAATCTGGGCTGCCGGATCTTGATCGGACGGTGGAGTGAGCTCGAGCGACGATGATGGCGTGCGGCGGAGCTGGCTGACCGGAGCTGAGGACGGCGACGAGCCCGACGGCGTTGCGGGCGCGCTCCGACGACGTGGGTGGTACTCCCAGGTGCGGCTCGTCCTTGCGGTTCCAGATCTGGGCACAACGGCGGCGGAAACGACGAAGAACCGCGGCGGCACTCGTAGCCAACTACGTCGAGCGATTGCGGCGCAACGGCGGTGGCTCCGGCGACGTGGTCTAGGGCTACAGGTGCGCACGGAAGAGGCGGTCACGACACGGGTGGCGGCGCATTAAATAGTGGCCTCGGCTTCCGTGAAATCCGCGGAAACCGAGGTCCACACGCGGGTAGCGGCTGAGTCCGGCGGCGACACGGAGAGGGCGACGTGGACGCACGTGGACCGTCCATGTGGCACGATCAACGGCTGAGATCAACAGGGCGCGAACGGGTCGGGTCCGGCTCCCACGTGGGTGACGTGGACGCAAGCTGGCCGTTGGATCTTGATCCAACGGTCGCGCGCGACTCGGTTGGGCTCGGTCGGTCCGGCTCGGGTTGGACTCGAACTCGAGTCTGACTCGGGTTCGGTCGGTGGAACAGTACTAACCCGGTTTGGATTTTCCAGCGATTAAATAATCCAATTAATTCCCAGAAATTCATTTAATTCATGAAAAATAGCAAAATACTCAGAAAAATTCTAGAAAATATTTTAGGGCATTTGGGACTCAAATAAAATATTTCCAACAAAATTTTATTTGCAACTTTTAATTCTTTAATTATTTCAAGACGGAATAAATTCAAATTAAATCCAAATAATTCCAAATAAATTCCAGAAAATTCCAAAATTTCACCAAAGTGCAAAATAGCATTCCAATTCATGAAAAGTAAAAATTGGGTGTTATACAATCTATTACTGTATTTATAATTGCTGTTTTACTGCAAATGAACCTTTTAGCCTATCTTTTATAATAAACCATGCATATAGAATTTTAGTTTGCATTCTGTGCATGACTTGCTGAGTACCAAGTACTCGCCCTTGCCTTAACACAAACATCAGTTGAAGAAGAAGCGACGCCAGCTTTGGAGGAGGAACTTCAGGAAGAGCCGTCTACTTAGGGAGCGAGCCAGTCAGTTGCTTGTGGTATACTGGATGGTGCCACGAGATTTACTTTATTTCTGCTGCAGTTATTTCTCTTAAATAAGTTTTCGCCCTGCGAGGCGTACCTTGTAACTTGACCATAAGGTCGAGCAACCAGTTTGGATTAATTAAATTGAATACTTTACTATTTCGTTGAGTGTGATTGTGATATTTACCAATGTTGAGACTGTGTGCACTAGCGTGATCCTGGACTGGTGCTGAATACACAAAGGGTCTGGATTTGCAAATTCGGGTCCCGACATCAGGCATTCTTGCATAAGCAAAAAATCTAAAATTTTGTTTAAAATAAGACAATTGGAAAATGAGAGTGTTCTCCTCAAATATTTTTGAAAAATATGTTATATAACTTAAGTCGTTGATTTTACAAAAATCGGTACAGGTGTCTGTTTCACTAAAAGATTTTTTTAGAAAAATCTACACGTCGAAAAATCGCGAAACCAACTTTGTTAAGTTCCAAATAGTTCCTAGTATTTTAGAGGATTTTTTTAGATTTTTAGAACCTCACTGTTATTTTTTTTCCGCAACACGTGTTGAAAACGTATATGCGTATACATGTATACGTGACTGCTTGCCTTCCCTTTTCCATGTGTGGACCAGTGAGCCTCCACCAATCTTCTTTGGAAACGCCTCCACCCGCATGCAATATTGCTCCAACCGTTTCCTATTGCCTGCATAGTGAACACTAGTATCTGACCTCATTAGTGGACGTGAATACTAGTTGCTGTGGGGTTCCAAATAATCCTTTAAGTGACTTCGCACTGCACCTGCGTGAACTTCCATCATTTTCCTGTATGTTTCCTCTCCAGCCGTTTCTAGCCATAGCCTTGCGTGCACGTTTCTAGTTTCCATTTGTCCAAGCCTTACTAAGTTAGACACACATTTTCCATTTTCTCATTCCAACGTTCTAGTCACCACACCATTTCCACTGCCTTTTCTCCTGACGTCGTCGCCGCCAATTACGTCGCCGTCGTCGTCGCCATCGCTACCTTCACTGCCATTGTCGTCGCCGCCATGTGCGTCACTGCTGTCGTTGTCGTTGACACCATCACCATCGCCGCCGCCGCCGATTACCTCGCTGTCGACGCACTCTCCGATCTCGCATCCCCTGCGCCGGACGGTATACTTGTTTTTCTTTTCTTTCGTGTGCGCGTTACCTTTACCGATCGGTTTATCTCGTCTATGTATTTGCGCGTGTATAAATACCTATGTATAACAAATGTATGCGTTGCACGTATATTCGTTAGCATATCCGTACGTGTATATATATATGTATACCTACGGTTATATTCGGCTGATTCGCTAGTACAATTTTTCATATGAATGCCTACGCATATACTGTAATCTCAGTACCCTACTGTAATTGGCATCACCGATCGCGACTCCTCTCTAGTCTGCATGCACAAGCGCGTCGTCGCTGTAGCCGCCTGCGCGCCGTAGTCGTAGTCGTAGTCGCCATCGCCGCCGCCATCGCTGGCTCTGACCGACTGCGCTCGCAGTCCCGCTCTGGTCGTCTGGCCGATCTCCATTTTTTTTCTCACTTAGAAATGCCCAAACCGAACTCATATGCAACCAAGGAGTATACACATATACACGGAGGAATAGTGCCATGCAAAAAGTTTCACGTAATTCCATGTAACACCCCAAATTTTGCTTTTCATGAATTTCATTGAAATTTTACACTTTTGAGAATTTTTGGAATTTTTTGGAATTTATTTGGATTTAATTTGCATTGGTTCCCTTTGGAATAATTAAATAATTAAAAGTTATAAATAAAATTTTATGGGAAATATTTTATTTGAGTCCAAAATGTTCCAAAGTATTTTTCAGAATTTTTCTGGATTTTTTCTGATTATTTTGCTATTTTTCTCGAATTATTTGAATTTCTAGAAATTATTTTAATTATTTAATCGCTGGAAAACCCTAGCAGGTTAGTACTGTTCCTCCGACTCGAGACGGACCCGAGTCGGACTTGAGTCCGACCCGAGCCACGTTCGAGCCAGACCCGAGCCCAACCGAGCCCTAGCCCCGCGGCCGTTGGATGTTGATCCAACGGCTAGCATTGCGCCACGTCACTCAATCCGAATCCCTTTCGGATTCCGCCGCTGCAGCCGGGTGGACCTCGATTTCCGCGGATTTCACGGAATCCGAGGCCCCTATTTGATGCACCACCGCCACCATCATGCTCTCCTCTTCCGTGCGCACCCGTAGCCCTAGGTCGTTGACGTCAAGCCGCCGTAACCACGCCGCAATCGCTCGCCGTAGTTGGAGTTGTGCTCCGCCGCGGTTTTCTGCCATTTCCCGCCGTCTCCGCCGTGAAGGAGCCCAGATCCGGAACCGTCGCGATGAGCCGCGTCTGGGGGTACCACTCACCTCGCTGGAGCACGCCCGCAATGCCGTTGGGCGTGTCGTCGTCCCCAGCTCCGGTGACCTAGCCCCGCCATGGACATTGCCGGAACCGCGAGCTTCATCAGCCGTTGGATCTCCATCGCACGGCTCAGGTTCGTCCACGTCACCTCGTGCGATTTCACGTTTCGGTTTTTAGATCTAATCTCAACCGTTGGATCTAGATCCAACGGCTTAGATTGAGCCACGTAGCCCGTAGATGCACGGTGCTAGGGATAGAGATTGAGCCACGTAGCCCGTAGATGCACGGTGCTAGGGATAGATCTCAGCCGTTAGATCTAGATCGTACGGTTAGGGTTAACCCGCGTTGTAGCTTTAGTTGTGATCTCAGCCGTTCGATCGAGATCGAACGGTGTACATCGAGCCACGTGTCGCCGCCCGGGTCATGCCACGTCGCCCCCATGATGCGGTTAAACCCAATCAGATCTCGACCGTCCAATTCGAATCGAACGGTCCAGATCAACCGCGTAGATCCAATACGCGTGAGGTTAGATCTTATCTGGACCGTTGGATTTCAAACCAACGGCCCAGATCGTGCCACGTGTGCGGGAGCCGAACTGGCGCGGTCCACGCGGGCAGCGCCCAGTCGTCGTTGACGTCAGCGTCGACGTCGTGGGGCCGCGTGATGTCGGCTCGGCCACCGTGCGGTGACGTCATTCGTGACGTCACGCTGACATCACAAGAGGGGTCCACCGCCGAGTCGTCGCCTGGGCTGCGATGATGTCAGCAATGACGTCATCCAGTGGGTCCCATGTGTCAGTGACACGTGCACACGTGGACTGGGTCCACGGTGGACCGGAACCGAACCATGGACCGAGTCCATGGACCAGTTGATGCAAGCCTGACGTCATAATTCAATTTTTCTATAGAAAAAGAATTCGGTGGAAATTCAATTTCCATGCTGACGTCAGCTGACGCAATAAATCGATTTTTCAATAGAAAAATAAATGAATTAATTCGGTTTATTCTTTTATTTGATTTTTCAAACTTCAAACGCTTATAACTTTTGCATTTTAACTCCGATTTGAGTGATTCCAATTTCTAAATTATTATAAAATTGAGCTCTACATAATGGTGAATTTCATTTAATTTTTGGACATGAATTTTCTCTGTTTATCTTTAATTAATTGATTTTTCAAACTTTAAACGATTATAACTTTTGCGTTTTAACTCCGATTTGGACGTTTCAAATTTTTAAAAATTTATAAAATTGTGCTCTCTCTAGTTATGAGTTTTATTTGGATTTTTGTACACTTTTGTTTACTGTTTATTTATTTATTGCTATTTGCACGCGTTACGAGTAGACGTTGAAGTGCCCGAAGGCTTCGAAGGTGAAGTGTTGACCCAGCAGCCAACTCAAGACCAAGAGCAAGTACTTTTTGAAGGCAAGTTATGATTTGACCATATTGATCCCACTTTCGAAATTAATTTGATTCAAATTATTGCATGCTAGTTTAATTGGAATATGCTTTAATTATTTCTAGGAAATTAGGTAAACACTGGCTTGCAATATGACACCTTGGTTATTTAATTATGTGCCATGAATCCTTGTCACCCTAGTTGTGGATTATTAGTTGGACATTATTAATTTTTCAACATGGGTAATTAGATCGAGGTAGTACAATGCTTAGCCCTGCCGCGTAGTCACAACATGATTTTGGATAATGATATGTTAATCTTGACTTAATGAGATATGGAACGTATTTTGGAGAAGTGTCATGTGTTATTAATGATGATGTTGATGGCATGTGGTCCATGGTAATCAATTGGGGTTTGATAAAAAGATTTAGACCGAGGCAAATGGCAAGAATGATCGGGTGGGCCAAGTGTGGCATTGGGGAAGTCGAATTGGTTCTTCGGGTAGTCTTGCCCTGGTCACCCTAAGGACTTAACCTTGCAAGCCTTTGAACCGAGTCAATCATGTAACCACATGACTGGAGTGGGACGGTCCTAGTTAAGTAAGTTACCAATAACTTGCATGTGATACCTCGGGGTGTTAACTACACCCTTTGTATAGCTTGAAGGGGGAGCGTACCAGGGCTGCGGCATGGTACCCGTCCAACGGTATGTCGGTCCCACACTTCGCCTTTGCTAAGGGAAGGGATGGTGTATGGCAAAAACCGGAGAGGTCCACTTGTGTAGTTAGCGGTTTCCTAAAGGCTTTGTTACGGTCACTCACCTTGGTGGTGTTTGACTGTATCGTGTGGGTAAAGTGCATAAACTCTGCAGAGTGTAAAATCTATTCGAATAGCTGAGTCCGCGGTATTGGACATTGCTCGGGGATTACAGTCAAGGGTTAGACTTTCATGAAAATAACTGGTCTTTGGAAAATGCTTGGTTTGGAATGTTGAACTGGACATAGAGTTGGGAAATGATTTACTCGTGAATTCATTGCATAAGTACTGTACGTATTATTGTTTTACCGCTTCGCAATCTATTATTGTATTTACCCTTGCTGTTTTACTACAAATGAACTTGTTAGCCTATCCTTTGTAATAAGCCATGCATATAGAATATTAGTGTGCATTCTGTGCATGACTTGCTGAGTACAAAGTACTCACCCTTGCCTCAACACAAACATCAGGTGAAGAAGAAGCGACCCCAGCTTTGGAGGAAGAATTTCAGGAGGAGCCGTCTACTTAGGGAGCGAGCCGGTCGGTTACTGTGGTATCTTTGGATGGTGCCACGAAATCTATTTTATTCATTGCAGCTTATTTCTCTTAATAAGTTTTCGCCCTGCGAGGCGTACCTTTGGAACTTGACCATAAGGTCGAGCAACCAGTTATATTTCCTTTATAATAAAGTACTTTACTATTTCATTGAGTATGATTGTGATATTTACCGATGTTGAGACTGTGTGCACTAGCGTGATCCTGGATTAGTTCTGAAAACACAGAGGGTCTGTATTTGCAGATTCGGGTCCCGACAGAGGTGGTATCAGAGCCATACTGACTGTATGCTCACCCTTAGCTAGAATGGCCGTAGTGAGGATAAAACTATTTTCTAAAAGAATAAAAATTTGTCAAGACAATTAAGGAACTCTCGACTTATCCCCTTCTCTCTTGTTCACAGCCCTTGCTGAATTCTTTTGTGTCTTTACTCCAATTTAAAATGTTGCATTGTCACGCAAGTATCTTTTGGCAGATCAAGATGATCAACAACTACGCCGAGCGTGAAGAAGGCTACGCCGCTGAATTGTAGCGCATGCTACAAGTGCTTTGAGGTTTTGAGAGGCCGCTTTACCAAGGGACCACCGTAGTGCATGCTGGTTTGGTCAAAGCATGGGACGTCAAGATCACCGTTTATGCTCGCAAGAAGACGAAGTTCAGCCGCCCTTGCTACTTCACGGCCAAGAGGTCCACCTTCCAGATGGGAATTCAAGAAGTGTCGTGCCGAGCGATGCGACACCTCGCTCGCACCTACTCTAGAGAGCTGGAGGGCACAGTGTTTTGTCACCACCCGCGTCGAGACAACAGGATTGAGCGGGAGCCGATAGAGGATGAGGATGTCACTATCACACACTTGGCAAGGTTTGTCATCGCACAGGAGGATGCACTCGATGATACGGTGCAGGAGCTACAGAAGGCCAGTAAGGAGGTCAAGAAAGAGAAGAGAAGTCTGCAGGAGGTTCGAGAGTATATGTCCCAACTTCTAAGAAGGATTGACGAGCTGGAAATGGCGTTGTATGGACAAGGGCCGGAGCCAATACTGGAGCTGCACGAGCCAGATCCCGAGGAGCCACAGCCCATGATCGAGCCCGAGGAGGATGTCATTTCCTCGACTACAACTGTTGTGGGGCATGGAGACTGCTTCGTGCCGATGCCGCCGCACCCACCAAAAGGAGGCAGTGGAGGTTGGATTGATGAGTGAGCGATCAGGATTAGAAGTTGAGACTCCTTCGTCGAGTCGCATCTAAGAATAAAGAGTCACCCTAGAGGCGTTAGACTCCAGTGTTAGTTTGAATTGGATTTTCATTGCTTGCTGAGTATGCAGTATGTGTTGCAAGGCCCTTAGG
Source organism: Rhipidocladum racemiflorum (assembly GCA_036346355.1). NCBI lineage: Eukaryota > Viridiplantae > Streptophyta > Magnoliopsida > Poales > Poaceae > Rhipidocladum > Rhipidocladum racemiflorum. The sequence continues at coordinate 21,662,925 of CM070582.1, forward strand.
CATTGTAAGCAACCATACCAAGTTATTACTGAATAAATAATAAAGTTGGGTTTTTAGTTACACCTTCCACCCCGCATAAGTTTCTCTACTACTTGTCTATTCTTGTTTCCCTCTCGTCTCTAAAACTTGGAGAAATCGACAGATGGTGAGCACTCGTGGAAACCTTGGAGGCAACGGAAGTGGTTCTCGCCCAGTTGGAAACCCCAATGATGGAGAACCTGCACCCCAGCCAACGCCGCCCGTTGATATGCAGAACTTTGGAGCTTTCCTTGCGGCACAGACTCAGCTGATGCATGCTATGATGCAACAAATGCAGCAGGTCACAGCCCAAGCTGCTGCGAATCAAGCTAATCAAGTCAACCAGGGACAACATCAGAACTCAAGACTGGGAGAGTTCATGAGGACTCATCCACCCACATTCTCTGGGAACGCCAATCCATTGGAGGCAGATGACTGGTTAAGGTCAATTGAGAGGAAGCTACACATTACTCAGTGTATGGGAAATGAGAGGGTGCTCTATGCCTCTCATCGATTAGAAGGTACTGCAACGAATGGTGGAAGAACTTTTGTGCTGCACATGAGAACCCCGAGACATCACTTGGGAGGAGTTCACAGCGTTCGCCAAGATATCATGTTCCAGAAGGGATAATTGACTTAAAGAAGGAAGAATTCAGGGCACTGAAACAAGGCAATCAACCGGTGTCCGAGTATCTAAACAAGTTCACCCAGCTTGCCCGCTACGCGCCTGAAGACGTAGCGATGGACAAGGCTAGGCAGTCTCGTTTTCTGAAGGGACTTAACTCAGGACTGCAGGTGGGATTGATCACCCACACCTCCCCAGACTTTCAAGAACTTGTGAACAAGGCGCTCATTCTTGAGGACAAGCGCAAGGAACTAGATGAGAACCGGAAGCGTAGGATGCAACAGCAGGGATCACTCCAGGGAGTGCAGCAGCGTCTGAGGGTTGCACCAAATCAACTCTTCAAATTCCAGCCGCAGAATGCAGCAAGGACATCGTCGCCAGCACCAAGACCTGTCAATCAGAATTACCAAACACCAGCTCTAGCCAGGAACGCCGCTACGAGTAGTCAGCAGGGAGCAGTGAGACATTGTTATACATATAACGAGCCTGGGCACTTCTCCAACAACTGCCCCAAGAAGACAACAGAAGTGACCCCAGTTCGCTTCAATTTGGGATCCACACCAGCCAGGACACCCGCACCAGGAGCGAACCATGGAGCCGCATAGCCGGGAGCTATGACCCAGACCGTGGTGAGAGGCCGAGTCAACCATGTGACTATAGATGCACTTCAGAATGCCACGGACGTCGTGCTGAATAAGTTACTTGTCAACTCAGTACCCGCAACAGTTTTATTTGACTCTGGAGCTTTGCATTCGTTTGTTTCTCGAGATTTTGTTGCTAGAAATGATTTGGGAATTATGAATCTTAAAGGCATGCTTATAGTTCAAACCCCTGGGTCGGAACTCCGATCACAAGTAGGATGTTCTGGGGTGAAAATATTAATAAAAGGGGTAGAATTCCTAGCAAACCTCATAATACTGGGAACCCAGACTCTAGATGATATCTTCGGAATGGATTGGTTATCCAAGCACAAGGCCGTACTAGACTGTTGATGGAGGATCATATCTGTTGAAAGCCCTTGTGGAAGAAAAGTGGAGTTTCAAGCGACCGCCATTCGAGACGGTCAGTTGATGGTCAATAGTGTGAAGGCAGTCAGCATAGAGGATGTTCCAATGGTAAATGAGTACACGGATGTATTTCCTGAAAACTTACCTGGTATGCTGCCAGACAGAGACATCGAGTTTGTGATTGAGTTAGTGCCTAGTACAGCACTGATAGCAAAGAGACCTTATCGAATGTCAACCGAAGAATTGGTAGAGATGAAGAAGCAGCTGGAGGAGCTAATGGAGAAATGATTCATCAGACCTAGTTCGTCTCCATGGGGAGCACCAGTTCTGTTCGTCAAGAAGAAGGATGGGAGTTTCACGATGTGCATAGATTACCGTGCACTCAATGAGGTCACCGTGAACAAGTATCCGCTACCCAGGATTGATGATCTGTTCGACCAGTTGAGAGGAACCGGAGTTTTCTCCAAGATTGATCGGAGATCAGGATATCATCAGTTGAAGATCCGATCAGAGGATATTCCAAAGACCGCATTCTCGTCGAGATACGGACATTACGAGTTTACAGTTATGTCCTTTGGTCTGACGAATGCGCCGGCTTATTTCATGAATATGATGAATAAGGTGTTCATGGAATACCTGGACAAGTTTGTCGTTGTATTCATAGATGACATTCTGGTCTACTCCAAGACAAGAGAAGAACATGTGGAACACCTGAAGCTAGTTTTGAAGAATCTGAGGGAACAACAACTCTTCGCCAAGTTCAGTAAGTGCGACTTTTGGAAGGACAAGGTGGAGTTCCTTGGACATGTAATGACCGCAGAATGAGTTGCAGTTGACCCTAGCAAGGTGGAAGCCGTGTTGCATTGGGAGCAGTGGAAGATAGTGACCCAGATCCGTAGTTTTCTGGGGATGGCTGGTTACTACCGCCGCTTTATTGAAGGCTTTTCGACGATTGCGAGACTTCTTACGCAATTGTTGAAAAAGGAGAAGAAGTTCAACTAGACGCTAGAATGTGAGAAAGGGTTCCAAGAGCTGAAGAAGCAATTGACATCAGCACCGGTGTTAGTCCTACCGGATGTTAATCAAAGCTTTGATATCTATTATGACGCATCGCGCCAGGGATTTGGATGTGTGTTGATGTAAGAAAGAAAAGTCGTTGCATACGCATCGAGGCAGTTGAGGCCGCATGAAGACAACTACCCAACGTATGACCTACAGTTGGCAGCCGTAGTGCATGCCTTGAAGTTGTGGCATCACTACCTGATTGGGAACAGATGTGAAGTGTATACGGACCATAAGAGTCTTAAATAAATATTCACCCAATCCGAACGGTCCAGATCAACAGCGTAGATCCAATACGCGTGATGTTAGATCTGATCTGGACCGCCCAGATCGTGCCACGTGTGCGGGAGCCGAACTGGCGTGGTCCACGCGGGCAGCGCCCGGTCGTCGCTGACGTCAGCGTGGGCCCGCATGTCAGCAGCTCAGCCCACCGTGCGGTGATGTCATCCGTGACATCACGCTGACATCACGGTGGGGTCCAGCTGTCAGAGCCGTTCGCCCGGGCTGCGATGACGTCAGCAATGACGTCATCCAGTGGGTCGCACGTGTCAGTGACATGTGCACCCGTGGACCGGGTCCACGGTGGACCGGAACCGAACCATGGACCGAGTCCATGGACTGGCTGACGCAAGCATGACATCATAATTCGATTTTTCTTTAGAAAAAGAATTCGGTGGAAATTCAATTTCCATGCTGACGTCAGCTGACGCAATAAATCGATTTTTCAATAGAAAAATAAATGAATTAATTCGGTATATTCTTTTATTTGATTTTTCAAACTTCAAACGCTTATAACTTTTGCATTTTAACTCCGATTTGAGTGATTCCAATTTCTAAATTTTTATAAAATTGAGCTCTACATAATGGTGAATTTTATTTAACTTTTGGACATGAGTTTTCTCTATTTATATTTAATTAATTGATTTTTCAAACTTTAAACGATTATAACTTTTGTGTTTTAACACCGATTTGGACGTTTCAAATTTCTAAAAATTTATAAATTGTGCTCTCTCTGGTTATGAGTTTTATTTGGATTTTTGGACACTTTTGTTTACTGTTTATTTATTTATTGCTATTTGCACGCGTGACGAGTAGACGTTGAAGTGCCCGAAGGCTTCGAAGGTGAAGTGTTGACCCAAGAGCCAACTCAAGACCAAGAGCAAGTACTTTTTGAAGGCAAGTTATGCTTTGACCATATTGATCCCACTTTCGAAATTAATTTGATTCAAATTATTGCATGCTAGTTTAATTGGAATATGCTTTAATTATTTCTGGGAAATTAGGTAAACACTGGCTTGCAATTTGACACCTTTGTTATTTAATTATGTGCCATGAATCCTTGTCACCCTAGTTGTGGATTATTAGTTGGACATTATTAATTTGTCAACATGGGTAATTAGATCGAGGTAGTACAATGCTTAGCCCTGCCGCGTAGTCACAACATGACTTTGGATAATGATATGTTAATCTTGACTTAGTGAGATATGGAACGTATTTTGGAGAAGTGTCGTGTTATTAATGATGATGTTGATGGCACGTGGTGCATGGTAATCAACGGGGGTTTGATAAAAAGATTTAGATCGGGGCAAATGGCAAGAATGATCGTGTGGGCCAAGTGTGGCATTGGGGAAGTCGAATTAGTTCTTCGGGTAGTCTTGCCCTGGTCACCCTAAGGACTTAACCTTCTAAGCCTTTGAACTGAGTCAATCATGTAACCACATGACTGGAGTGGGACGGTCCTAGTTGAGTAAGTGTCCAATAACTTGCATGTGATACCTCGGGGTGTCAACTACACCCATTGTGTAGCTTGAAGGGGGAGCGTACCAGGGCTGCGGCATGGTACCCGTCCAACAGTATGTCGGTCCCACACTTCGCCTTTCCTAAGGGAAGGGATGGTGTATGGCAAAAACCGGAGAGGTCCACTTGTGTAGTTATCGGTTTCCGAAAGGCTTTGTTACGGTCACTCGCCTTGGTGGTGTTTGACTGTATCGTGTGGGTAAAGTGCATAACCTCTATAGAGTGTAAAATCTATTCGAATAGCCGAGTCCGCGGTATTGGACATTGCTCAGGGATTACAGTCAAGGGTTAGACTTTCATGAAAATAACTGGTCTTTGGAAAATGCTTGGTTTGGAATGGTGAACTGGACATAGAGTTGGGAAATGATTTACTCGTGAATTCATTGTATAAGTACTCTACTTATTATTGTTTTACCGCTTCGCAATCTATTATTGTATTTACCCTTGCTGTTTTACTGCAAATGAACATGTTAGCCTATCCTTTGTAATAAGACATGCATATAGAATATTAGTGTGCATTCTATGCATGACTTGCTGAGTACCAAGTACTCACCCTCGCCTCAACACAAACATCAGTTGAAGAATAACCGACGCCAGCTTTGGAGGAAGAATTTCAGGAGGAGCCGTCTACTTAGGGAGCGAGCCCAGTCAGTTGCCTGTGGTATACTGGATGGTGCCACGAAATCTATTTTATTCCACTGCAGTTATTTCTCTTAATAATTTTTCGCCCTGCGAGGCGTACCTTTGTAACTTGACCATAAGGTCGAGCAACCAGTTATATTTGCTTTATAATAAAGTACTTTACTATTTCGTTGAGTATGATTGTGATATTTACCAATGTTGAGACTATGTGCACTAGCGTGATCTTGGACTAGTGCTGAAAACACAGAGGGTCCGGATTTGCAGATTCGGGTCCCGACATTCCATTTTTCCAAATTGCGGACTTCGTGTTTTTCGCTACAAATTCGTTTTAAGTCCAAATAGTATGCGACCAATTTTATTAATTAGTAAATATTAATGCCTAGCTACGTTAATTTTTCTGGAATTTTATAATCAAATCTATACTGTTAAATTATTCGCGGAAATTCCAAATTTGTGAATTTTGTATCTTTTAAACTATACATCCAAAAATTCCGAAATAAATTTTATAAATCTTAGAAAATGCTAAGCTAATTATTGGGAAATTTTCATGAGATTATAAACTAGTTTGATTTGTAGCATTTTCTCGAATGTGTGTTTGTACGTTGTTTCGTGTGCTTATCTGGTTCTTTACCTGTTACGCATAGACGCCGAGCTGTGTGAGGACGCGGGTTTCAAGGATCAAGCTCCAGATCAAGAACCAGACTCGCTGTTTTACGAAGGCAAGTTGTGCTTTGACCATGTTGCTCCTAAATTCTGAAATGTATTTTTATTTAAATTATGCATGCTATGTTGATTAAAATGGATTAAATTAATTTGGGAAAAGTTGCTAATCAACCTAATTGTTAATACTACCTTGTTGTTAATTGTAACACCCTAGTTTTCGCATTCTGGAGAAAAATCTAATTTAAATAAACTAAATTCAAAATTTGGAGTTTCCTTGGTGTTTATATTAACCTAGCATCCATTCCTATCCAAAATCGGGATTCAATTCCCTTCTGTTCGAAAAATCGATTTTCCGGTTCCCGCCAGTACCCGAAATTTCACCCGAGTCCAAAAATGCTCCAGAAATCCCCAAACCACTTCAATTGTGTTCCAAATATTCCAAAATGATTTTATCAACCATTCCCCGGATTTTTGGACCTCTGTTCCTATTTTATCTCGCGCGGCTTTTGTTTAATGCATGCGATCCGCGCCCGATTATTCAATTCCACAAAAATCATCCAAATTCAGCGGAACCAATTTTATTGGGTCCCAAATATTCTAAAATGGTTCTAGGAATTTTTCTGGAATTTTTAGACCATTTTTTCTTATGTTTCTCTAGGGCGAATCATTTACGTAAAGGAGGACCAATGGGAGAGCGCCATGTGGCAGTGAATAGTGCACCTTCTTCAACCTCCAGCCAACTCCAAAGAACATAGAAGCTTTCTGTAGGATCGAAGTATACAAATATAGCAATCAGAGGGGGGGTGAATGATTGTGCGGAAGCTAAAACAAAATTCTTGATCTACTAAAACTTCACCCCAAAACAGAACCAAATAATTGCCTCGTATTCGACAAAAACAGAATGATAGAGGTTCGGTAAAACGAGAATTCCTAGAGATCCAACCGTCGTAACAATCTAAAATTTAGACACAAGAAACTAGATTCCAATACGAATCAAACCCAAAAAGAATCAGCTCGATCGGACTTATGGATCAAAAGTTATGAGCTTCGAAAGTTTGCTGTTCCAGAACTTGACGAAAACTAATCTAATCAAAACTTCAAGATTAAACAAGATCTTCAAAAGATTAATCAACTAGACATTGAGGAACTCTAAATAAATACCCTAGAAAGATTTTTGATGAATCAAATCAAGATGAAACTCAAGAATCAAAAACCAATCTAGAATTAGAACAAGCATGCAAACAAGAACCAAGATAGAAAACACTGTAGCAACGTGGTTACTGTAGCACGCAAGAATCTTGGAAGAATTGATCTTTATTTCTTTTGTCTAAAGTACTCTCATCAAAAGAGTACAAACCCTAAAACTGAGCTTGAGGCTCTCAATGCGCTTAGCTCCAATTGATGCCCTTCAACAGGAGACACCACTCCAATTTAAAGGAGCAAAACACAAGGAGTTCTGAATACAATTCTAATCCTAGTAGGAGTCCCACTCCTAATCCTAGAAAGAGTATGTATTCAACACAACTCCTCTTGGCCCAACCTGGCCGAGTACAACTCTTGCACGCGTATGGCAACCCTACCATACTCACGTGACTAACACTTTGCACGCGTATGGCCACCTGCCATACTCACGTGACTAACACTTTGCACGCGAATGACCTCCTGCCATTCTCACGTGACTAACCATTCTACATGTGCACCATTCTCTTAGCCCGAACATCCCGCATGACATCCTTGACCACCAAGACCTCAGTTCCTCCCTGAACCTAGTCTCGAACCTCAGTTCCTCCATGAACCTAGTTCCGGTCCCGTCATCGACCACATTCGCCCTCAAGTAATACCTGCACATGAACAAACCACAAAACCATTCCGAGCACAAGTCCGCGACTTGACTCAACATTAGTCCATGCAACCACTCACATGAATGCATTGCACCAAGAAAATCTTCATTATGAAATCCACACTAATTCCATAATCAACAACTCAAATTCAAACCCAAAATTCAATTCCAATTCTTGCAAAACATCCAAACCGAGCAAAACACGTTCACAACGGACCAAAATTAAAAAAAAAGGTCCATTCACGACAGACCAAAAAAATCGGTCCGTTGTACACGTGAAAGTCTCTGTTCCAAGAAGAAATCATTTCGGCGAAAACACGTTCACGACGGACTAAAAGAAATCAGTCCGTCGTACATGCAAAATCAATCCTCAAAAAGGCCGTTCACGACTGACCAAAGAAATTGGTCCGACGTACATGCAAAACTTACTGGTTTCTTGGAAAATTGAGTTCGGCTCATGAGCTCAAAAGTACGTCCACGACAGACCCAAAAACTTGGTCCGACATACATGCAAAACTTACTGGTTTCTTGGAAAATTGAGTTCGACTCATGAGCTCAAAAGCACGTCCACGACAGACCCAAAAACTTGGTCTGGCGTACATGGGAAAATGAGGTTGCCAAAAACATGTTTACGACAGACCAACAAAATTGGTCCGTCGTACATACGAAAAACGATCTGGCGCAGATGGGGAACTTACTGTTTCTTGAGAGCTTGGTCCGGCGTAAAAGCGAAACTTACTGTTTCTTGTCAAATTGTCAAACACATGCACAAGCACATTTTGCAAATCCAATTCTAAGTTAATTTTTCAGTTCAAAGCAAATTTTTCAGCACATGATTTCGCACTTTCACATGCATCAATGGCTAGGGTTCCATTCAAACACCCATAACTCCCTCAATTCAACTCCAAATCGTGAAGCGTCGGTTCCGTTGAATCCGTAGCGTTGCCCTCTTGCCATTCCCCACCATCACTCGCCGCCAATCTCACCAGAATTTGAACCGTCGAGCAAAAACCGATTTGCACTTAAACGCCATTATCTCGGCCGTTTCTCCTCCAAACGACGCACCACCACCTCCATTCTCTTCGTATAAGAGTCCACGTTCCGGGAGTGTGCTCCTTTTTCCATCTACTCCACTCTTGCGGCCGTGAGATTGAGAAAACCGACGTTGTGTTGAACTTTTTCGGTGTTCTTCGCGTTCGTGCTTGTAGATCCTTCTCCGGTGAGCCATTCTTCATGCCACTTGGTTCCTTGTGACCGTGGATGAGTCTAGAATCTAACCCAACAATCAATTTTAGGTTTCATCTCGATTTGGCGATGAATTTCAAGTTTTTCTCAGTTCGGCCGGAGCTCCATTTTTCGTCAATTTCATCGCCTCCGGTGAGATTCAACTCGATTCCTTCCTCCTATGTGTTCCTAAGATTGTTATCTACGCGATCCATCTTTTTGTTTGAGTCAATTCTGTGCAAAAATGGTTGGAAAATCGGATTTTTGGGGAGGGAGTGGTTCTCTGTTCTTTTGGGGAGCTTCACTGTGATTTGCGTGGGGGCTTGGGCCCGTGCGCCTCGCCACCGGCAACCCCCCCTCGCCGCCGCCGCCGACCCCCCCTCGCCGGCCCGCGCGCCGATCCCCTTCGCCGCCGGTGACCCCACCCCTCGCCTTGGCGCCCGTGCCCACGCTTTGGGTTTGAGTTGTCGTGTGTACACTTGGGCTTGATAGCTAAGTGTTTTTGTGTGAGGGCGAGACCCTCTAAAGAAAGGAACCAAATGTGGTTTGGTAAAGTTTTACGACCCTAGCTTGGGGCTAGGTGTCGAACCTTGGTGGTATAAGGGTGGTTTGTGATGGAGGTTGATGATGTATGGGTTTAACCTTTACTAAGAGTAACGATGGGTGGAAGTGAAGTTAACGATAGATCGGTGATAATTGTCCTGCCGTGAGCAATGGTCTTCACTAGTTGTTTTGGGGTTTGAGTCTTGCCTGGGAGAGGATGGAATGAAATGTTAGTATGATCGTGTATCGGAAGGGAAAGTGTTCCATAATGAGTTATTCCCCTCGATGGAAATTTTCGGAAATGTAGAGAGGTCGTTAAAGGAATTGTGACTTGCTTTGATTATGTCATGTTGAGTTTAATGGAGTATGGTAGTCAGGTTGCTTGTGATAGAAGTATGAAGTGTTTGCCGTGAGGATTCGAGCGTTTTGGGTTGATGGAGCCCTTTGTGGTTGAAACGCAGATTCTGTTTGGGAATGGAAGTGAAGGTCGACCTGTGAGAGGTTGCCCTTAGTTGAGCTAGATCATTACTTTTCTCGCCAAGTGTTGGTTTTGAGAACTCGCTTGTCATTTGTTCCGGTTTGAGGTTTCGTGCGGTTGTTTTGTACTGTAGAGAAGTATTTTGTCCCTTGGGGATTTTGTTGTTGTTTTTTTTGGCGTCCTTCGGATTCGAGGTCGAATCCTGTTGAAGGGGGGAGGAATGTGACACTACGGTATGGTGTGACATTATAGAATGTGAAATTAGAGAATAAAACCTTTCGGCCTGAGGTTTACTCGCATTTTTGGCCTTTTGAAGTGATGTGTCACCACGGAGTGTCGTAATCTTATAAATGGTGCATGATGAGGTCAAAAACATTATGAGATGTGGAATTAAGGTTAAAACCATAGGGTATGAAGGTTAATAGCATTTCCGGGCCGTTTCCGGGGTTTTGGGCCTTCCCGGGGGAGTTTGGGCCTAAAAGTGGGGGTTGTGGGCTTTGGTGGGATGGAGTGGGAATCCATTTAGGATTAGGATTAGGTGTGGGGGCTGGTAAAAAGGCCTCCCCCCTGACCCTTGCTGCGCCCCACATGGTTTGGGCGCCCCCACCTCCTTGGTGCCCTAGCCGCCACCCTCCCTCTCTCCCTCCCCCACTTGTGCCGTGCGCCTCCCCTCCCGTTTCCCCCTTTGCTCTCCACCTCTCCACCACCTCTCCTCCACCCCCTTTATGCCCTAGGGTGGCCTCCCCACCCCTGCACCTCGAGGATCCATCCATTGGAAGCGAGGAGCGAGGAGCGTGGAGCGATCCGGGAGGAGTTTCGTTGGGATTTCGGTCATCGGGCGAAGGTATGGCCATGGGACTCCTTGGGGTTGGGCTAGGTACTGTTCTAAGGGTGTTTATCAAGTTTTTAGATCAATTAGTGGTGCTGGATTTGAGTAGTTTGGACGAAATCTAGAGGTTGTCACGTTTCTGTGTTGGGATAGCATGAGCAGTCGACCTAGGGTTTGAGTTTTCGTCAATTTAGAGGCCGAATTTGGTCGGCCACCTGTTGAAGACGTTGTAGATAATTTCAATACCTTTCAGTGGGTATAAAGAACGTTAACTTCCGATTAGCCGTTTGAAAGTTATGACTGTTTTCCCGAGCGTGTTAAAATCTGTGACGTGATTGGAACAGATCACGGTAATCTGTAGATTAAACAACTTTAGAGTCCGAATCAGTCTTTCCATATAACTATAAAAAGTTGGGAAATTTCCTAATCTATGTGAGGATGTACTCGTTTAATTGATTCGGAGTATTAGAACTCAAGTTGTGCCTTTTGGAAGGATGCTATCCCGACGGGACAGAATCGCTGTTTTTGGGTTTTGCGAGTAGTTGGCAATTTCGAGGTAGATGAGGGTTTGCGTACTGTTTTGAGGGCTTGATTGTGAGTGTGTGGTCCCTTTGTGCAGGTGGTGTGACCCCGGGAGGGCCTTCTACTTCTCGCCAACCCGTCGCCCGTGGTTGAGGCAAGTGTATTGTAATGGGTAGCGATTGTAGGTTGTTTGATTGATTGAGATTGAAGTTTGAATATATATGATATGTTCACATGCCATACTTTAATGTTTGTCATTGATATGATGAGTATGTTTATTATGTGATGATGCCATGTGTTAATGTACACGTTATCCATGATGATGCCATGTGTTAATGTACAAGTTAAATATGACGTTGGCATAAATGCATACATGGCATGTTACATGGCTCGGGCGGTGAGAAAGTCATAACTAGTCCGGGGAAGGTCGGTGAGAAAGTTATGACTAATCCGGAAAGCCAATGAGTAAATCCTACATCGTGATTCCATTCACCGCGGTGAACGGAAGCGAGGAGTAGGCACCCTCCATCTTCGGGATGGAAGGGGGAGAGGGTGCACACCGACGGGTGTGTACTCAACCATACCGGTATGAGTTTCCAGGAGACATGTGCATCGTATTGCATTACATTGCATTGTATTATATGAGGATGTTATATGAGGATGATTTATGATGATGTCAATGATATGCTTATATTATGGCTATGCGATGTGTACGATGTTGTATGTGAAAAGTGGTGATGAAGGTATTGGAATGTGTTTTCTTGTTCCATTGCAATATACTTGCTGAGTGATGAACTCACGCTTGTGTTTATGTTGTTTTCTTTAGGTACCATGAATCCGACATGCGGGAAAGGGAGCTAGTCACACGTCATCACTTAGCATCACACATTTAACCAATGACATGTTCCTTCCCTTATGGTTATGGTTAATTCATTGAGCTAAACTGTGGTTTCGATGATTCATTGGTCGTTATGAGTAAATGATTAGTCCATATTTGTCATGTGACGGATAGAATTTATATCCTTAGTGGTATGGTGGCTGTTTCTCCGTTTAATCATGTTATTGCTATCGTTCATTATGCTATATTGACATGTTATTATTGTTGTTGCTTCAATTCGTGTTAAAACAAAGGAGATGCTGCCGAAATCTCGGTTTTAGCATGTGCGCCTTTGCTGTAATTTATGTTTATTTGTGGTATTTAGATGTTGTTTAGTCTATGTTTGGTAGCATTCGGGCATATTAAATGCCGGGGTGTTACAAGTCATTATGAAAGTGACCTGGGAATGGTGGTAGTTTCAATATTGCGGAATTGGAGTGTGGTAGCGAATCGCAGTATGATTAGTATGAAATGGGGAAGTGTCGGAAGATGTATGATATGATGAATACTGGTCGATACAGTTAAATAAATAATATTGAGGGTCATACTTGGGGATCAAATAGAATAAGTGGGAAATCATATTTCGGTGGATTAACCCGCATACTATGAGATTTAGAGATGACAATATGAAGGGTTACAACAAGTGGTATTGAGAATGATACTCGAAGATTTAGACAGCTATATTATTAAATGTACTCGGTGGAGTGAATGGATAGTATTGAAGATCATACTCGGTGGTGTAGTGGATGACTTTGGGACTATGGTCTCGCGATAACCCATTATGTGGAATCATGAATAATATGAAGTATGTGTGATTTGTCTAGTCAACTTGATATCATTGTTTATAAAAACAGCTGTAGTTAATGAATTAATGGAATCTTTGGGTTATGGAATAATATTTAGTGGTTTAAGTAAATAATAATATTGTGAAGTATTCTCGGTGGTTTAATAGATGATTGGGTGAAATATTCTTAGCAGATGATAAAATTGATCGTCGTATGAGTGATGGATAAGCCAATAAAACAAGTTATAGTTCAAGGGAAATATTTCATGTACCAACATGATTGTGGTTTAATATGATTTTGGAGTTATGATAGTACCATTGTATACTTCTTACTTGTTGGATACCATGTTGGATTGGATTATTCTTATGATTATCAAATTATGGCAATAGAAGGATTATTGGAGATTATAAAATTGATTCTAGGTATTGTAATCAAACCCTGAGCTTTGAAATTTTTATAAAATAAACTATTGGTGGAATAGAATAGTACGGTAGAAATGCTTATCCTCGCTATCGGTCCATATTCACCCATGGGTGGGAATTTCGCTTATCTCCTGAAAGCTTGTGTTGAAAGTTATAGGCAAAGAGTATTTGCCAATGGTTTACAAAATAAAAATAAAATGAAAAATGGTTTTGGACTGGGGCGGAATGGTTTGTCTGGTGGGCACGGATGGAGTGCTAGCTTTCATTGCGCAAGTACCGCCCCAAGTCAGTTAAGGACCGACGCTTATGACTGTCTCCATTCTAAACATAACCGTACAACCACATGTCAAAATGGGCACGACCTGGCTATCTAATTTGTAGAAACCTGACTTAGACTCACCACTCGGTGGAATGTGAGAGCCGGATGGAGGCATTGTTGTTGTGGTTGTTGTTTTGCTCACACGGCGCAAGAGGGGGCTTCTGTACTGGGTGGATATAACCCTAACAGCGGTGAAACCTCAGCGGGTGGGTCAGGTTAGGCGTATACATTGTAAAGGCCTTGTCATGATATCCCTGCCGGCACACCTACGGAAGTGTGCTAATTGCATGGCATCAAGGGAATATCATGTCTTGTGGGTAAAGTTGTACACCTCTGCAGAGTTAAAACTATTCGAATAGCCGCGCCTACGGTCAAAGGCAAAGCTTGCTGAATGCTTTCATACTGGTAGACTTTGGTTTTTGGTTTCAAACTAAACAGTGGTTTGTTTTGGGATCCGAGAACGGTTAGAACTCTCGGGTGAGCTTCTGGCGGCTAAAGCCAGGTAGGTGGAAGGAACCTGATTTTTTGAACCGTGGCAGACAGAGCCATGTGATTGGATTGAACCCTGATCTTGTTGAGATGTGGCGGATAGAGCATGTATATTAGTGAGTGGTGATTAGAACATTCACTACAATATTACATAATTCAATTACTAAAAAGAATTGCTCAAATGTGCTTTGTGAAGATTATTAACGAGTATGATTTGATGAAACTTGGCTTTATGCAAAAGAACCATATTAAGCCATCTTTGGATAGCCTACATTGTGCATACTTTCCCCGACTTGCTGAGTACTTTATGTACTCACGTGATACATTCTAATCTTGTCTCAGAAGTGAAAGGAGCTGTCAGAAGGTTTCCAACGACTAGGACGCGTTCTCCACTCGATTGCCTGTGGGCAATTGGATGGGTCGCCTTGGTGTTTTCGTCTTCCGCTGCTGTTGTTCAAGTTGTTAAGCATGTTCAGGCCGTAATGGTAAACCTTGACCATCAGGTCTTTGATTTTATTTGATGTTATTCTTATTTAGTTATATGTATTCGTGATATGGTTGTTGATTCATCACTATTTGACTGTGTGTACTAGCTACTGATCTGGGACTAGTACAGAAATACACAGGGGACTCCGGATAGTCGATCCGGGGGCCTACAAAGGTGGTATCAGAGCCATATCGACTATCGGACGTGTCCTTAGTTAGAATAGTCGTTTTTAGGAAGCTTCAAAATGTATATTTATAAAAAAGAAAAAGAAAAATCAAATAAAGTGCTAGTCTCGTCTTTTCTCTCTCTTTCTATTCCTTTTTCCCCGAATTGGTTGCTTCTTCACCCTTTTGGAATGTGAATTGGACTATACCTCCCTTAACAACTTCTATATTAGGGTAATCGAGTTCCCGCTTTCGACTTCAAGGCTTGATGACTCAAGAGGTGCAATCCTGCGAAAGTTGCTTCTGAAGTGTGCGTCTACATGGCGAGGATCCAACCGTTGACCGATGAAGATCAAGGAAGCAAGGCTGACCTTAGACTAACCCTATAGGTTAAGTGGTCCCGGTTCAGTCTGTGTTGAAGCCGCCTTGTTTTGTTAGAATGCGTAGTTTATCGAGTATACGAGTTGATTTGCTTGGTGTTAAAAATGTTTTGCTTTTCGTCGTTTGTGTTGTCCCTTGCCTGGGCAGTTGGTTTCTGGTGTTGTTAGAACCTCCCCTATCTCTCTCGTCTGTGCTTTTCCCTCTCATCTGGAAGTCTTGTTCTACCGTCGGATGGAGAAGAACTGCAGTGCTAACCTCAACCAAGAAGCTCAGTCATCAAATCCCAATGCTATGGTCAACAACAATGCTACCACCAGGGAAGTTTCGGCTGTTAATGTCAGTGCTACTGCCGAGCTTAACTAGCAACCTTCCGAGGGGATAGCAGCATTTCTTCAGAATATGAATCAGTTCATGGTGACTCAGACCCAGCTCATGCAATTGATGATACAACAACTGAACAACCAAGCCTCTGCGGTCACTCCACATATAACTCCTCGGCAGTATCCTTCTGATGAATTACTGAAGACCAACCCTCCAGCAGTATGTGGAGATGTCGGTATTGACAATACCCCTCCTGTAAACCTCCACCCATGGAGATATGTCATTTGCTATCATTGTGGCGAAAGAGGACATGTTGCTTATAGTTGTCCCCAAAAGGGTAAGGCCAAAGAAGAAACCCATTGTAGTCACTGCGACAGAATTGGGAACCAATTCCGCAAGTGCCCTCGAAGGAAGGAGATCCAGTACAAGGTTTGCAACCTTTGTGGCAAGGAAGGGCATTATGTGAAACAATGTCCCTGGGGAACACAGAAAGTCTTAGCACCACAAGCAGTTCCGGCATCAGAAGTCAGGGAGGACATACCTTCTAAGCTGCACCAAGTACTGAAGATTCCTCAAGTTGGCAAAGGCAAGGCAGTCTCCCTGGAAGACAACTGTCGTCAATAGGATTCCCGCAAAAGGGGGGTAGTAGGTGAAGATCAATATGTTACCAGTAGTTCTCGGCATCGGGTGAGCCAATCTCAACTCGACCAAACACCGGAAGCACCCTTAATCAAGACCTCCGGATCAGTCATACAACCAATGAGGCAAGGACTTCATAACAAGACTAGTCAACCTCAACGGAACGAGATTTCAGAAACAGATCGTCGGCGTTTCCATTGTCTTGCTATGGGGCATATTGCCAGTCGTTGCCCGCAAGGACGTCAGGCGTCTACTTCAAACCCAAACATTCCAGACGCTGTTCTTCTTATGACCATAACCGCAGCAGCAGGTGGTAGACGCAATCGACAAATTCTGTCCCAGATATTACGGTATAGGGCGTCAGGGCTACCGATGATCCCTGAAGTTGAAGAAGAGACACCTGGAGCTTGATGTTATCAGTAAATGTTAGTAGGTGGTACATCCAGTAGCACTATACCTCTTTTAAAGAATAAAATAAAAGGGTCTGTGTACTGATTCAATCTGTAAGATGCAATCGACAGTATTGTTATCAATAAAAGTTTGAAAGGAGTACAGTTGTGGCTGGGGAATTCTGTTGTTAATACTTGAAACATAAGTGTATTTGGGCACCAATCATGGGATAAGTAAAGGATGGCCATGGAGCCATGGTTCTCAGCTAAACCATGGAAAAGTTGGTGGGATCCCAATTGAAAGGAATCAGTTAGTATCGCCTGGAAACAACAACCTCCAAATGAGTGTGGTGTATGTTTGCCAGGAGAACTACAGTCTAAAGGTACTAGAAGCCCCACACGTAAATCAAGTGAGTTGAACCCCAGGCAAATACGGAGTACCAGTCCATTCAAACCGGACATTCAAGATTTATTGAGCGTCAGGCAAGAAGCCATGCTAGCAAGTTTTGAAAATATTAGCCGAACATCGGAGACCAATTGGAATGCTATAGCTCTTGCGGATTTTGTTGGAAACGGGAAGAAAGAAGGACTTTCACCAGTGAATTCCTTGGAACTAAGTTCGGGTATGATTCTTTTGAAGGGGGGTAGTGTGGACAGGTTGACAAAAGTTGCACATTTTGTGCCGTGGAAGACAACCCATTTTGGTGATAAACTCGTAGAACTTTGCGTGGCTAAAACAGTGCATTTTCATGGTGTGCCCAAGGAGATCGTGTCGGATCGAGGTTCTCAGTTCCCCTCGAGGTTTTGATAGAGGTGGTATAAAGTTTTGGGGTACGAATGGGAATTCCAGTGTTGCTCACCATCTCCAGACCGATGGCCAGACAGAGAGAATAAATCAAAGAGTAGAAGATATGTTGAGAGCTTGGGCTTTAACAAAGGTTCTTGGGGTCGGTAATTACTAGATGCAGAGTTGTTTTACAACAACAGCCCCGTCGAGTTGGACGATGGCGCCTTTTGAAGCTCTGTATGCAAGAAAAGGCATAATACCTTTGTATTGGAAAGAGACCGATAATGGACAAATCAATAGACCTGATATTCTGAAAGAAGCCGAAGGGCAGGTCAGACAGACCCGTGTAAATATGAAGACTGCCCAGTCGACATAGAAGAGCTATGCTGATAACTGCCGTCAGGAATCAAGTGTAGCACAGTGCCCGAGCATCAGAGGCCGTTTAGAGATATGGAACTAGAAGGAGACCTGTCATGTCCGGAGTATCCCGCCAGGATTTTGGATGAAGCTGAGCGCCGAACTCGAAGTCGTGTGACCAAGTTCTGTGAGTTTCAGGGGAGCAGTCATTCTGAGAAGACAGCAACCTGGGAGTGAGAAGAGGATTTTCGAGCCGAGTTTTCCGACATTTTTCTTTCTCCATCCGAATCTCGGGGACGAGATTCTCTCTAAGGGGGGTAGGTTTGTAACACCCTAGTTTTCGCTTTCTGGAGAAAAATCTAATTTAAATAAACTAAATTCAAAATTTGGAGTTTCCTTGGTGTTTATATTAACCTGGCATCCATTCCTATCCAAAATCGGGATTCAATTCCCTTCCGTTTGAAATATCGATTTTCCGGTTCCCGTCGGTACCCGAAATTTCACCCGAGTCCAAAAATTCTTCAGAAATCCCCAAACTATTTCAATTGTGTTCCAAATATTCCAAAATGATTTTAGGAATCATTTCCCGGATTTTTGGACCTCCGTTCCTATTTTATCTCGCGCGGCTTTTGTTTAATGCATGCGATCCGCGCCCGATTATTCAATTCCACAAAAATCATCCAAATTCAGCGGAACCAATTTTATTGGGTCCCAAATATTCTAAAATGGTTATAGGAATTTTTTCAGAATTTTTAGACCATTTTTCCTTATTTTTCTCTAGGGCGAATCATTTACGTAAAGGAGGACCAATGGGAGAGCGCCACGTGGTAGTGAATAGTGCACCTTCTTCAACCTCTAGCCAACTCCAAAGAACAGAGAAGCTTTCACATGCATCAATGGCTAGGGTTCCATTCAAACACCCATAACTCCCTCAATTCAACTCCAAATCACGAAGCGCCGGTTCCGTTGAATCCGTAGCGTCGCCCTCTTGCCATTCCCCACCATCACTCGCCGCCAATCTCACTGGAATTTGAACCGTCGAGCAAAAACCGATTTTCACTTAAATGCCATTATCTCGGCCGTTTCTCCTCCAAACGCCGTACCACCACCTCCATTCTCTTCATATAAGAGTCCCCGTTCTGGGAGTGTGCTCCTTTTTCCATCTACTCCACTCTTGCGGCCGTGAGATCGATAAAACCGACGTCGTGTTGAACTTTTTTGGTGTTCTTCGCGTTCGTGCTTGTAGATCCTTCTCCGGTGAGCCATTCTTCATGCCACTTGGTTCCTTGTGACCGTGGATGAGTCTAGAATCTAACCCAACAATCAATTTTAGGTTTCATCTCGATTTGGCGACGAATTTCAAGTTTTTCTCGGTTCGGCTGGAGCTCCATTTTTTGTCGATTTCATCGCCTCCGGTGAGATTCAACTCGATTCCTTCCTCCTATGTGTTCCTAAGATTGTTATCTACGCGATGCATGTTTTTGTTTGAGTCAATTCCGTGCAAAAATGGTTGGAAAATCGGATTTTTTGGGAGGGAGTGGTTCTCTGTTCTTTTGGGGAGCTTCACTGTGATTTGCGTGGGGGCTTGGGCCCGTGTGCCTCGCCACCGGCGACCCCCCCCCCTCGCCGCCGCCGCCGACCCCCCCTCGCCGGCCGCTCCTGTTGGTCCCCTTGCCGCGCGGTGACCCCCGCCCCACGCCTTGCGCCGTGCCCATGCAGCTGCGCCCGCCATGCCAGCGACCCCTCGTGGCCCTTCCCCCTAGCCCACCCTCACCTCCAAGCTCCCTCCTCCATAGCCATGGAGATGGCTCAAGCTTGAAGACAACTCCATTCACGGACAAGTGGGACCCCTTTGCCATAGAGTCAAAGACCCAGTCAAAGTCAAAGTCAGACCAGTCAATAGAAAAGGAATATTCCGAGAATATTCTCGATTTTCCCATTTTTCGAATTTCAAACTTCGGAAGCTCATAACTTCTCCGTCCGAACTCCGTTTGACCCCATTCAAATTTCTAAATTCATCTAAAATCAAGATCTTCCTGCCAGTATAATTTTTGTAATTTTTGGATTTTATTTATTTTCTTTTATTTATTTATTGCCTCGATTTGCGCGTAGCCGGGGGCCCGACGCGATCGCTGATTCCGCCGCCGGACTTCAAGTGTTCAACATTCTCGCTGTGACCGAGGCAAGTCTCCTTGACGCATGTTGATCCTACAATTTACAACTGTTTTACCACTGTTTTATAAATTGCATTGCTATTTATATTCAATGGATGATGTTAACGTTAGGTTATTAGTTATACCTGTTGTTCTTCCGTCCTTGACGTTGTTATCCCTGACCCTTTGTCGCCCTAGTATAAGTACTCCACCAATATAAATGTTTTTGGAAAAATATTCTTTAATTAAAGGAAAAGATTATGTGACACACATTTTAGATAAATCAAGTGGGATGGAATGCAAATTGGAGTTAGATGATTATTAGTGGTGGTGTGGTAGTAGTCATTATGAAAGTGACCTGGGAATGGTGGTAGTTTCAATATTGCGGAATTGCAGTGTGGTAGCGAATCGCAGTATGATTAGTAAGAAATGGGAAGTGTCGGAAAATGTATGATATGATGAATACTGGTCGATACAGTTAAATAAATAATATTGAGGGTCATACTTGGGGATCAAATAGAATAAGTGGGAAATCATATTTCGGTGGATTAACCCGCATACTATGAGATTTAGAGATGACAATATGAAGGGTTACAACAAGTGGTATTGAGAATGATACTCGAAGATTTAGACAGCTATATTATTAAATGTACACGGTGGAGTGAATGGATAGTATTGAAGATCATACTCGGTGGTGTAGTGGATGACTTTGGGACTATGGTCTCGCGATAACCCATTATGTGGAATCATGAATAATATGAAGTATGTGTGATTTGTCTAGTCAACTTGATATCATTGTTTATAAAAACAGCTGTAGTCAATGAATTAATGGAATCTTGGGTTATGGAATAATATTTAATGGTTTAAGTAAATAATAATATTGTGAAGTATTATCGGTGGATTGTATTCTAGATTATTAGAGATAATCTTGTGAAGTATTCTCGGTGGTTTAATAGATGATTGGGTGAAATATTCTTAGCAGATGATAAAATTGATCGCCGTATGAGTGATGGATAAGCCAATAAAACAAGTTATAGTTCAAGGGAAATATTTCATGTACCAACATGATTGTGGTTTAATATGATTTTGGAGTTATGATAGTACCATGGTATACTTCTTACTTGTTGGATACCATATTGGATTGGATTATTCTTATGATTATCAAATTATGGCAATAGAAGGATTATTGGAGATTATAAAATTGATTCTAGGGATTGTAATCAAACCCTGAGCTTTGAAATTTTTATAAAATAAACTATTGGTGGAATAGAATAGTATGGTAGAAATGCTTAGCCTCGCTATCGGTCCATATTCACCCATGGGTGGGAATTTCACTTATCTCCTGAAAGCTTGTGTTGAAAGTTATAGGCAAAGAGTATTGCCAATGGTTTACAAAATAAAAATAAAATGAAAAATGGTTTTGGACTGGGGCGGAATGGTTTGTCTGGTGGGCACGGATGGAGTGCTAGCTTTCATTGCGCAAGTACCACCCCAAGTCAGTTAAGGACCGACGCTTATGACTGTCTCCATTCTAAGCATAACCGTACAACCACATATCAAAGTGGGCACGACCTGGCTAACTAATTTGTAGAAACCTGACTTAGACTCACCACTCGGTGGAATGTGAGAACCGGATGGAGGCATTGTTGTTGTGGTTGTTGTTTTGCTCACACGGCGCAAGAGGGGGCTTCTGTACTGGGTGGATATAACCCTAACAGCGGTGAAACCTCAGCGGGTGGGTCAGGTTAGGCGTATACATTGTAAAGGCCTTGTCATGATATCCCTGCCGGCACACCTAAGGAAGTGTGATAATTGCATGGCATCAAGGGAATATCATGTCTTGTGGGTTAAGTTGTACACCTCTGCAGAGTTAAAACTATTCGAATAGCCGCGCCTATGGTCAAAGGCAAAGCTTGCTGAATGCTTTCATACTGGTAGACTTTGGTTTTTGGTTTCAAACTAAACAATGGTTTGTTTTGGGATCCGAGAACGGTTAGAACTCTCGGGTGAGCTTCTGGCGGCTAAAGCCAGGTAGGTGGAAGGAACTTGATTTTGTGAACCGTGGCAGACAGAGCCATGTGATTGGATTGAACCTTGATCTTGTTGAGATGTGGCGGATAGAGCCTATATATTAGTGAGTGGTGGTTAGAACCTTCACTACAATATTACATAATTCAATTACTGAAAAGAATTGCTCAAATGTGCTTTGTGAAAATTATTAACGAGTATGATTTGATGAAACTTGGCTTTATGCAAAAGAACCATATTAAGCCATCTTTGGATAGCCTACATTGTGCATACTTTCCCAGACTTGCTGAGTACTTTATGTACTCACGTGCTACATTCTAATCTTGTCTCAGAAGTGAAAGGAGCTGTCAGAAGGTTTCTAACGACTAGGACGCGTTCTCCACTCGATTGCCTGTGGGCAATTGGATGGGTCGCCTTGGTGTTTTCGTCTTCCGCTGCTGTTGTTCAAGTTGTTCAGCCTGTTCAGGCCGTAATGGTAAACCTTGACCATAAGGTATTTGATTTTATTTGATGTTATTCTTATTTAGTTATATGTATTCGTGATATGGTTGTTGATTCATCACTATTTGACTGTGTGTACTAGCTACTGATCTGGAACTAGTACAAAAATACACAGGGGACTCCGGATAGTCGATCCGGGGGCCTACATTAATATTTGTATGCCATGTACCCTTCTCCCCTTAAGTTTAGTTTAAAGTAGTTGGATGTTAGTATTGTGCCAACACGGGAGGCTAGACCGTGAATAGTTGCTTAGCTATGCTTACGTGAAATGTCTTTCAAATGGAAAAATAATGTGGACTAATGATATATGGAATGAATTTTGGAAATGGTGTGATCTTGCCACGTAATGACGTGAAGTGTAGGTACCTTTGTGGTTCTACATGGTAACTGGTATTATTGTTGGCTTGTGTTGCACAATAATCAAACTGGGGCGGGAAAAGATTTAGACTGGGGCAAGTGGTAGGATGGCTTCATGTCAGGTGGGCCTTCGTGGCAACAGGATGAGTGATGTGAGGGTTTTGTGCCAAAACCTGAGAGAAGGATGTCTTGCCCTCGATAGTTAAGGACTTCACCTTGCAAGCCTTTGAACTGAGCCTTCCGTGCAACCACATGACTGGAGTGGGACGGTCTTAGTTTAGTAGGATTCTGAAATCTTGCCTTTGATACCTCAGGGTGACAGTTACATCGGGGTAACTGTGTGGGGGAGCGTACCAGGGCTACGGGTTGGTGCCCATCCAACGGTGATTGTCGGTCCTACACTTCTATCCTTCGTGGGGGAAGTGGTAGTGAAGGCTGTTGAGGAACGCGGTATGCTACTCTTACATAAATTAAAATTTCTACCGCAAACCAGAAAAGCTACTCGCAAGAAGGGGATCATAGATCTATTACCACTAGACGCGCAGTTGCGGAATCCTTCACACGTCGTTGTAGTGGATCGTTCTCGGCGTGGATCGTCCTCGCCGTGGATCATCCTCGCTGCGGATCGTCCTCGCCACGGATCGTCCTTGCCGCGGATCGTCATTGCCACAGATCGTCCTCGCTGTGGATCGTCCTCTCCAAGCCGCAGTAGCAGCAGCGTCACCACAGTAGTCCACACGTCCGGGGATGGAACGCCTTGCGTCGGTGTGCAAGCACCGGGTCGCTCGGCAGGGGCAACGAGAGGAGGTGGCTAGGGTTTCTGGCAAAACACCTCTAAACCACACGAAAGTGTGTTCTGCGTCCAGCCTCCTCCCGTCCTTATATAGCCACGAGGTGAAACCCTAGGCAGTCAGGGCCCATCTACGCGCTAAGCCCACGAGGTCCAATAATTACGGATCCAATCCGAATTAATGCGTCCCAGCCCGTTAAGTGTGTGACCCTGTAGGTTCATGCGCATTTGGACATGGATTCGGAAAACCCTTTTCTAATCCAATAGTCGGTAGCGGCTCCTTGCAGAGCATGCCAACTCCCAAACGCATATGATTAAACTACTGATGTAATAATCCCTTTGCCAAACAATATGAAGACCGAACTCAAGGCGAGAAGCATGTCATCCTTTGACAGTTCAATCCATCTCTCGTATCCGTGATATATTAATAAGTTGTGATTGACTTCTCAATCACGGCATGGCCATGCACTTCCTTAATCATATCACACGAGTGGCCTAGACATATATCTCCGTTACATTGGAGTGGCAAATCCCATCTTGATTGCTCACTTCTCTCTGCATTTTTCATAGTAAACATGAAAGCTACCTTTATAACTATCCGGTTAGGAAATAGTGTTTGGTAACCCCAAGGTAAACTATTACATATGTAGGGAATGTGACAATCTCAGGTCTAAGGATCATACATCTACTATATATGAGATACACTGATGACATATAAGAATGCAACATTCTCGCAGTGTCCCATTGCGGGTCCATCTAACACATGTTCTCCAACATGCGTTCACAATGTATTGATGATATCTCCATATCCCATGATCTATGAAACATGATCATCGATCAGTACATGTGCTGATCAATTCATCGTTGTCCACTACGATGATATCCGATCAGAGATACTTACAGAATTATATCAATGAGTAGAGAGTTTCATAAGCAAGTCACATACTTACTGATCAATATAATGATATACATTCATTGGACCAATAATCATATTATTATTCATAAACATAGTCATGTTACAATCATCTATATGACTGCCTCAAGGGCATAACACTAACAATCTCCCACTTGCACTTGAGTAAGTCCATTAAGCATCTAATACCAATATACCTCGTGTGTGCCTCATGCTTAGGCTGTGGAAGTGGCTTCGTTAACGGATCAGCTACATTAGCTTCCGTATATACTTTGCATATCTTCACATCACCTCTATTCACAATCTCACGAATAAGGTGAAAGCTTCGGAGTATGTGTTTGGATTTCTGATGTGATCTAGGCTCTTTTGCTTGTACAATGGCGCCACTATTATCACAATAGAGGTCCATCGGATTAGAGGCACTAGCGACCACGCCAAGTTCTGAGATGAACTTCTTTATCCACACAGCTTCCTTTGCAGCCTCTGAAGCCGCAATGTACTCCGCTTCTGTTGTAGAGTCGGTCACCGTGCTTTGCTTGGAACTCTTCGAGCTTACTGCTCCTCCATTTAGTGTAAATACAAGCCCGGATTGCGATCGGAAATCATCTTTGTCAGTTTAGAAGCTTGCGTCGGTGTAACCCTTTACAACCAATTCTTCGTCACCTCCAAAAATTAGGAACATATCCTTAGTTCTTTAGGATATTTTTCACGGCTATCCAATGACCATCACCGGGATCCGCTTGGTATCTGCTCGTGACACTTAGAGCATATGAGACATCTGGGCGCGTACAGATCATGGCATACATAATAGACCCAATAGCCGAAGCGTATGGAATCTTGCTCATCCTGTCTCGCTCATCAGTTGTTGAGGGACACTGATTCTTGCTAAGATTGATGCCATGTGACATTGGCATGAAACCTCTTTTGGATTCATGCATATTGAATCTCTTCAATACCTTGTCAATGTATGTTTCCTTGCTTAATCCAATCAACCTTTTTGATCTATCTCTATAGATCTTTATGCCCAAGATATAACATGCTTCTCCTATGTCCTTCATTGAAAAACTCATTTTCAACGAAGTTTTAACGTCTTCAAGCATAGGAATATTATTCCCGATCAATAATATGTCATCTACATACAAGATCAGAAAAACAAGTGCGCTCCCACTAGCCTTCTTGTAAACACAATGCTCTTCTTCATTTTTGATGAAGTCAAATCCTTTGACTACTTCATCAAAACAAATGTTCCAACTACGAGATGCTTGCTTCAACCCATAAATGGATCTTTGAAGCTTGCATAACTTTTTAGCATTTTTAGGATCGACAAAACCTTCAGGTTGTATCATGTATACATCCTCAGAAAGATTCCCATTAAGAAAAGCTATTTTGACGTCCATCTGCCAAATTTCATAATCAAAATATGCAGCAATAGCTAAAATGATCCGAACAGACTTAAGCATGGCTATCGGTGAGAAAGTTTCATCATAGTCAATTCCTTGAACTTGTTTGAAACCCTTTGCCACCAACCGTGCCTTATAGATATGAACATTTCCATCCATGTCTATTTTCCTTTTGAAAATCCATTTGCACTCAATGGTTTTTACACCATGAGGAGGATCCACCAAGTTCCAAACTTGATTGTCATGCATGGATTGAATTTCGGATCTTATGGTTCCAAGCCATTTTTCGGAGTTTGGGTCCATCATCGCTTCTTTGTAAGTCGTGGGCTCATCATTGTCCAATAATAATATGTCATGTCCATATCTTATGGGTTCATGATGCGGCCTCCCCGACCTACGTAGGGCTGGTGTCTCTTCCACAGGTTGTACAACACTTTGTACATCTTGTGAAGGTTCAGTGGTAGCTTGAACATATTCATGTGATTCTCGAATTTCATCGAGATGCACATCACTCCCACTGATTTCTTTGGAAAGAAACTCTTTCTCCAAAAAGACACCATTTCGAGCAACAAAAACTTTGTTCTTGTTACTTTTGTAAAAGTAATATCCTTTTGTTTCTTTAGGATACCCCACAAAGAAGCATTTTTCTGATTTAGGTGCGAGTTTATCTGATTGCAAACATTTTACATAAGCCTCGCATCCCCATATCTTGAGAAATGACAACATGGGACTTCTCCCAGTCCATATCTCATATGGCGTCTTCTCAACGGAATTTGATGGGACCCTATTCAATGTGAATGCAGCTATCTCTAAAGTGAAACCCCATAAAGATAATGGCAGATTTGTTTGGCTCATCATTGACCGAACCATGTCTAACAAAGTTCGGTTCCGTCGTTCGGATACGCCATTCCATTGAGGCGTTCCTGGCGAAGTAAGTTGTGGAACAATTCCACATTGCTTTAAATGATCACCAAACTCTTGGCTCAAATACTCGCCACCACGATCTGATCGTAAGTGTTTTATTGTTTTGCCAAGTTGATTTTTTACTTTGTTCTGAAATTCTTTGAACTTTTCAAATGTTTCCGATTTATGCCTCATTAAGTAGATATATCCATATCTGCTAAAGTCATCGGTAAAAGTTACAAAGTACTGAAACCCACCTCTAGCAATCGAGCTCATTGGTCCACATACATCTGTATGTACTAAGGTCAACAATTCACTTGCCCTCTCACTAAAACCTGTGAAAGGGGTTTTTGTCATTTTGCCAAGTAAACAAGATTCACATGTTTCAAATGATTCAAAATCAAATGAGGTGAGGAGTCCATCACCATGGAGCTTCTTCATGCGCTTCTCATTTATGTGACCTAAGCGACAATGCCATAAAAAGGTAGGATTTAAATCATTAGGTCGAGGTCTTTTGACATTAATGTTATAGACAGGCTTTTCTTCGAGTTCAAGGACGTACAACCCATCCACCACGGGGCAACGACCATAATACATATCATTCAAAAATATTGAACAAACAAAATTCTTTATTCTGAATTCATAACATTCATGTTCCAAACAAGAAGATGAAATAATGTTTCTACTCAAAGCCGGAACAAAATAACAATTATTAAGTTCTAAAACTAATCCTGAAGGCAAATGCAGTGGATAGGTGCCAACGGCAAGACCAACAACTCTTGCTTTATTCCCCACGCGAAGATCTACTTCTCCTTTTGCCAAGACTCTACTCTTTATCAGCCCCTGCATCGAATTGCAAATATGAGCAATCGAACCGGTATCATATACCCATGAGCTGAAAGAAGAAGTAGCAAGATTAATTTCCATAACATTAATACCTGAAGTGGAAGCCACATTTCCACTCTTCTTATCTGCCAGGTACTTTTCGCAGTTCCGTTTCCAATGTCCTGACTTCTTGCAATAGAAGCATTGGGTTTCAGGCTGAGGGCCAACTTTAAGCTTCTGAAGCTTATTCATGAGGCTCGCGATCTCATTTTGAGCCTTACCCTTGCCCTTGCCCTTGCCCTTTCCACCAGCCTTACCTTTCTTTCTTTTGAAGGCAGTTGTCTTCTGCACCATCATCACATGATTGGGCCTTTTCTTAATGCTTCCCTCGGCAGCCTTGAGCATCCCATGTAGTTCGGTCAGGCTCTTCTCCATGCTATTCATATGAAAATTCATAATAAACAGCTCAAAGCTCTGAGGCAGAGACTGGAGAATTACATCTGTAGCCAGACCAAGGCTAAGGGGAAACTCAAGTTCAATCTCCCAATGTATCAAATCATTTTGATCACATGTGGGCTGACCGGAGTGCCTTCAGCTAGCTTACAAGCAAACAGAAGCTTTGAGATACCATAACTCTCAGCCCTTGCTTGATTCCCAAACATGCCCTTCAAGCCCACAATCATATTGTAAGCATCCTGGTCCTCATATAGCTTTTGCAGCTCAGAGTCCATGGTGACAAGCATGAGATAGCTAACCTCTACAGCAGCATTAACATGTTTTTCATAGTCAGCCTTCAAATTTCGAGGAGCATTTTCGGTTGGTTCATCAGGAATCGGACTCTTTAGAACATATTCTTTCTTTTCATGTTTGAGAACAATTCTCAAGTTGCGATACCAATCCACAAAAATTGTTCCATTTAGTTTTTCCCTTTCCAAAACCAATCTTAAAGCAAAACCAGGTGCAGCGGCAGCAGCAGTAGTAGGTGCCATTGAACTACAACAAAGACATGCAAAGTTTCTAAGCACTATGTTTATGTGAAATTTTCATTAAACATTTTAACAAAAGACACTCCTATTTAATGTCCCATTTATGGACACATAGTGAGTATTCAAGATCCATATTCATTAAATTCTAGTGAGCTTTGGCATCACTGCTAGAAATTTAATGACATAGGTAAGCAACACCTTTGCTAATTACATCCCATTAACTCTTGTTGGTTAGGTATGAAAACATGTAATGAATGTCTCCATCAACTTGACTCTTGGCCAGGTCAACCCGCCCCTAGGGCTCACATGAGGAAGGGAGCACTTCCCGTTTCCGGGTGCCAATTAAGAAACCTGGCCTCATGTGTGTTTTCCTTAGACACCAATTGTCTTGTATCCATTCCTTCAAAACTGAAATAAAAAACCCAACCATCTATGTCCTCAAGCCCAAAACCGTTTTGATAGCTTGATTAAATCAACCATTGTTATGCGCAATGTGTCCAACACATCCCTATCATATATTAAGATAGCCATTGATACACTACTTTGGCAGTCATATTAATAGCGATCTAAATTCTTGATAGGTGCAACAATTGGATGGACAAGTGTGATTTAAAATTTTAACTATATGGATGAACAATATCTACTATGAACATGGCATCACATGCAATGAGCATAAAGAAAATAGCAAGGATTAAACACACATCCACATATAATCAAATTAAGATGTGAAATAGTATGGCCCTTAGCATTAGGATCTCCATCATCATGCTTGATTGTTCACCTTGCCATCATGCTTGATTGTTCACCTTGGCGTCATGCTTGATGCCACTATCTTCATCATTGTAGATGCAACTCCTTACAACTTTGATAATGAATATTACATGAGGGTTTGAAACATCACAAGTCAACACGCAGGTCGTTATACATTTTAGATTGAAATAGCCTTATGGCTTGACACAGCACGCAGGCCATGTAAATGTTACATGCATCACATACACATAGGCCATACGATTGCACACAACATCCTGCAAAAATGAGTTAAACATAATAGATTCTACGACAGCGGGGTTCCAAGGGGCAGCGCCCCTGTGAATCGAGGCAGCACCCAGGCGGGGTCAAGGGGCGGCGCCCACGCGATCAATCCGATTCAATCTGATTGTCTTGGTCCCATATGGTTGTGATTCGTGAACCCTGATGGCGGTAACCCGACCGGTAAGGGCAACTGTAACACCCCGGCATTTAATATGCCCGAATGCTACCAAACATAAGCTAAGCAACATCTAAGTACCACAATTAAACATAAATTCCAGCAAAGGTTCATATGCTAAAAACCGATATTTCAAAGAAAGATCTCCTTTGTTTTTCCATGAATTAACACAATCTCAATATCATGGCAAGATATATATATATCATAGCACACGACATCTAAAACAACAACATAAATGGACATAACATCAAGTTACGCCAATAATACCACGCTTAACCACTTCATAAACTATAACGAAGCAAATAAGGATTCACAAGCATGCTAGATTAAACCATACATTAAGTTTAGGGCACAACTCTTAATATCATGTCTCCAAGTGATTAATTATGGACTATGATGGTGGAGCTACGTGTAGAAGTGTAGCTAGATCCCTTTTTCCCGCATGCCGATCTCAAAGTACCTAAAAACAACATAAAACACAAGCGTGAGTTCGAAAACTCAGCAAGCATATTGTAATGGACAACAAGATCATTTACAAGACAATAATACCTCACATCACATATAACATCTCATACTTGAGACATAACAACATCATCATCATTAAAAAAAATGTGTTGCAATGCAATGCAATGCAATGTTATGCTCATATCTCCATGGAAACTCATACCGGTATGGTTGAGTACACACCCGTCGGTGTGCACCCTCTCCCCCCTTCCATCCCGAAGATGGAGGGTGCCTACTCCTCGCTTCCACAACCCACGGTAGATGGAATCACGATGTAGGACTTACTCTAATGGCTCTCCGGATTAGTCATAACTTTCTCACCGACCTTCCCGGATTAGTTAATGACTTTCTCACCGCCGGGCCATGTAACATGTCATGCATGCAACTATGCCAATTATCATATTTCACATGTACATAAACATATGGCAATTCATCATGACAAATATAAACACATGGCATCGAACCATGATAATCATACTCAATATTTCATTGGAAAACAGCAAGCATGGCAAGTGAGCATAGCAAGTGTTCAATCTTTCACCCAATATCAACAAACAACCTACAATCCGCTATACATTACAACACACTTGCCTCAACCGCGGGCGATGGATTTGTGGGACGTAGAGGGCACTCCCGGTGTCACACCACCTGCACATAGGCATCACACACTCACAATAATGCCCGCAAAACAGTACACAAATCCCCATCTAACCCGACATTGCCCACTACTTGCAAACCTAAAAACAGAGGTTCTGTCCCGGCGGGACAGCAGCCTTGCAAAGGCCATAACTTGAGTTCTGGGACTCCAAATCGATTAAACGAGTACACCGTCGCGAAGCTTAGGAAATTTCCTACCTTTTTATAGTTATACGGAAAGACTGATTCGGACTCTAAAATTGTTTAATCTACAGATTACTACGATCTGTTCCAATCGCGTCACAGATTTTAACACGCTCGGTAAAACGGCCATAACTTTCAAAAGGCTGATCGGATTTTAACGTGCTTTATGTCCACGGAAAGATAATTAAATTATCTACAACTTATTTTAAGTCCGTACGGACATATTCGGATTCTAAATCGACGAAAACTCGAACCCTAGCCCGACTGCTCAATCTGCCCGAAAACAGAAACGTGGCAACGTCTAGATCTAACCCAAAGAACTCCAACCCAGCACCACCAATTGATCTAAAAACTTCATAAACACCCTAAGAACAGTACCTAGATCAAACCCAAGGATCCCCATGATCATACCTTTGCCCAACGAACGAATCTCCAATAGATCTCCTTGCGGATCGCTCCTCGCTCCAACGGATGGATCCACAAGGTGCAGAGGTGTGGAGACCACCCTAGGGCAGCAAGGGGGTGGAGGAGAGGTGGTGGAGAGTTGGGGAGCAATGGGGCAAAGGGAGGGGGAGGCGCACGGCCAAGGTAGGAGGGAGGCGGCTAGGAAAAGGGCAAGTGGGGGGAAGGGCGCACAAGGGGCAGGGGTGAACGTCCAAGGGCTGGTGGGGAGCCCTTTTACCAGCCCCCACACCCAATCCTAGTCCGTTACGGAGACCTACTCCATCCCACCAAAGCCCACTTAAGGCCCAAACTCCCCCGGGAAGGCCCAAAACCCCGAAAATGGCCCGGAAACGGCCCGGAAACGTTATTAACCTCCATACCTTATGGTTTTAACCTGCCATACCATATTTCATAAAGTTTTTGACCTTAACATGCACCATTTAAAAGGTTACGACACTCCATGATGACACATCACTTCAAACGGCCCAAAAACGCGAGTAAACCTCAAGCCGAAAGGTTTTATTCTCTAATTTCACATTCTATAATGGCACACCATACCGTAGTGTCACAGCAACATCGTACCATAAACGGACTCACCCAAATCAAGATTGATTCGGTTTGCACTTTCCTCAAACCCTAAACCGATCGATCTCAACGACGGTTGCCTCCACCAATTCATCACATGAATCGGTTGAACATGTAATAGATCCAATCTACTATCCTCACATACCATATGTGCAACATCTAGATCACGAATCTACATGAGATGGCTCTGATACCACTGTTGAGGAACGCGGTATGCTACTCTAGCACAAATTACAATTTCTACCGCAAACCAGAAAAGCTACTCGCAAGAAGGGGATCATACATCTATTACCACTAGACGCGCAGTTGCGAAATCCTTCGCACGTCGTTGTAGTGGATCGTTCTCGGCGTGGATCGTCCTCATCGTGGATCGTCCTCGCTGTGGATCGTCCTTGCCGCGGATCGTCCTTGCCACAGATCGTCCTCGCTGCGAATCGTCCTCTCCACACCACAGTAGCAGCAGCGTCACCACAGTAGTCCACACGTTCGGGGATGGAACGCCGTGCGTCGGTGTGCAAGCACCGGGTCGCTCGGCAGTGGCAACGAGAGGAGGTGGCTAGGGTTTCTGGCGAAACACCTCTAAACCGCACGAAAGTGTGTTCTGCGTCCAGCCTCCTCCCCTCCTTATATAGCCACGAGGTGAAACCCTAGGCAGTCAGGGCCCGTCTACGCGCTAAGCCCACGAGGTCCAATAATTACGAATCCAATCCGAATTAATACGTCCCAGCCCGTTAAGTGTGTGACCCTATAGGTTCATGCGCATTTGGACATGGATTTGGAAAACCCTTTTCTAATCCAATAGTCAGTAGCGGCTCCTTGCAGAGCATGCCAACTCCCAAATGCATATGATTAAACTACTGATGTAATAATCCCTTTGCCAAACTATATGAAGATCGAACTCAAGGCGAGAAGCATGTCATCCTTTGACAGTTCAATCAATCTCTCGTATCCGTGATATATTAATAAGTTGTGATTGACTTCTCAATCACGGCATGGCCATGCACTTCCTTAATCATATCACACGAGTGGCCTAGACATATATCTCCGTTACATTGGAGTGGCAAATCCCATCTTGATTGCTCACTTCTCTCTGCATTTTTCATAGTAAACATGAAAGCTACCTTTATAACTATCCGGTTAGGAAATAGTGTTTGGTAACCCCAAGGTAAACTATTACATATGTAGGGAATGTGACAATCTCAGGTCTAAGGATCATACATCTACTATGTATGAGATACACTGATGACATATAAGAATGAAACATTCTCGCAGTGTCCCATTGCGGGTCCATCTAACACATGTTCTCCAACATGCGTTCACAATGTATTGATGATATCTCCATATCCCATGATCTATGAAACATGATCATCGATCAGTACATGTGCTGATCAATTCATCATTGTCCACTACGATGATATCCAATAAGAGATACTTACAGAATTATATCAATGAGTAGAGAGTTTCATAAGCAAGTCACATACTTAGTGATCAATATAATGATATACATTCATTGGACAAATAATCATATTATTATTCATAAACGTAGTCATGTTACAATCATCTATATGACTGCCTCAAGGGCATAACACTAACAAAGGCAATACCGGAGAGGGTCATAGGTGTAGATGAAGGTTTCTGAAAAGCTTCATTACGATCAATCGCCTTTGTGGTGTGCAACTGTATCATGTGGGTAAAGTGTACAACCTCTGCAGAGTGTGTCAAAACTATTTGAATAGCCGAGTCCATGGTACTGAACAAAGCTCGGGGATTACAGTCAACGGGTAGATTTTCTAAAATAAAATGTGGGAAGGTTGGCTGAGTGCCAGAGATGATGATAAATTGACTTAGGCTTTGTGCCAGGCTTATGAAATGAGATTGTGAACTAAATATAATATAATATGGTTTCCCTGTTTTTGAATCTATTATGGTTAATTAATCAAAGCAAAAAAAAGGTTGTTTAATGCAAAGGAACCAATTAAGCCATTCCTTCGGAAGAAGCCATGCATATAGTAATAGGATTGCACCTCTGTGCATGACTTGCTGAGTATGTTGTATACTCACCCTTGCCAATCAACAAAACATCAGAAGAAGAGTCTACACTTGCATGGGAGGAGGAGTATGTTGAGGACCAGGAGAACTAGGAGGCAACCTTCGTCAGATGCCTGTGTGAAAGACCGAGATGGCGATTAGAGGGGGGTGAATGATCCCAAATAAAATTGTCCCCTACTCAACGTACTCCAAACAATCCCGCAAAAAAAACCGATGCTCCTCAAAATCGCGAAACCCGCAAAAATCGGAATGACTTGACAACTATGTGTATCCCTAGCTTACATGGATGGGAACCATGAATCATGTGAGGGATATTTAAATCACAAATCTTGGTTGTTAAGTGTCCAAAGCAAACAGGAATCAATTCAAATACTCCTTTTCTAAAAGAGATCAAGCCAAAACACAAAAGCCTCTTTTAGAAAAGCAAAAGCAGATTTTTCAGGAGTTATCCTCAATTGGAGCAGGTGGATGGTGGACTTCTGTTGCTCCAAAAAATTTGGGAATTTTTTAACCTGTGAGAAGATGAGTCATGAAGTACTCCACCAAAAATCACCACCAAAATCCTTATACAAAAATAAGAAAAACCAAGAATTACGAACAGTCCGGATCTTTAATCAGGAAATTTGGGGCTCGGTTTTCACCTCATAGCTCCCAAATGGTGCATCCAGTGGACTCCAGAATTTTTCCACAGATGTATATATGATTCAAGCACCTTCTCCAACAAGAATAAATCAAAAAGGATTTATCTAGATTTTTCTAAAAATCAAAGACTGACTGATGCGCGAAGAACAAGTTCAGGAAAGATTTGCAATCCTGATAGAAACTTGATATCTAGTCTATCCTAGGGTGCAAGAAAGATGTAAAACCAAATGAGAACCCTCAAGACCTCCTTGATCAACAGCATTTAAAAGGAGAGGAGCAAATCCAAATTGAGAGAACGTAAATTGCGAGACTTTACATGCGGGAAAGTAAATGCTGAATTTAAATTGCGTAAAGTAAAGACATAATGTAAATGCGGAATTTAAATTCACAAAAATGTAAATAAAATCTTCGTATTTTCTGGTTGGAAGGTTTACAAAGCCTCACTTCATGTGGGCAAAGCTCAAAGGAGCAACTCAAACCTTCAAGTGAGGGAGGACACCCCTCCCCCTCTATTTATACTACTCTAGGGCCACCTACCACCCTTGGATGAGTCCCAAACCCTAGGGCACTCCACCAAGGGCTAGGATTAACCCTCTCATTTCACCCCACACATGGGCTTTACATGGGCCACATTGGCCATACATTGGTTTTAAACAAAACCCGGTCAACCCGAATCGGAAACCTTGAGCCACCTCAAAAATGTAAATAAAACCCGAATCGGAAACCTTGAGCCACCTCAAAAATGTAAATAAAACCGCCGGACTTGACCGCTTAGTTTCCTCCTCTTCGAGCCTCCAACCCGAATCGGAAACCTTGAGCCACCTCAAGTCCATTTTCATGACATCCAAGTGATCCTGGTTTGAGCCCAACCATCTCGTCGGCATCCTCGACCGCTCCGGACCTCGGTTCTCCTAACCTAGTCCCGGTACTCACCAACAACCATAGCTGCCTCAGGAACCTGTACCACAAGGAACAAACCATTTTACACATACCACAATGCACATACCTTTTTCTTCTTGCATGTTAGTCCACAATTATCATTAATTCAAACATGCAATACCGAGTCAAATCAAACTCAAACCTGAGCACACCTTGCTCAAATAAAGTCAAATACTCATCACAAATATGGATGGACCTCCACATGGTCCTTCAATCTCCCCCTTGATGAGTATATTGACAAACCACACAAAAGGCATAAATTTTAGTTTGAAAACGAAGGAAGAAAAGCAATTTGATTGCAAAAATCAAATTTGGTCCAATTAAAAGAGAAAGAAAGATCATGACCAAATAGATGAGAAGATTTTTAGAGCTCAACACTTGAAACGACAATTTTCCAACAAGAGCTCCAAAAACCAAGAAATCTCTCAAAAAGCTCAATACTACTCATGATCCAAATGCAAGGACAATTGTTCAACATGATCATGAGAAAGCATTTTTTTTTTATTCTTTAAGATGCCTTTTCTACGTTTTCTCCCCCTTTTGGCAATATAGGCATCAAGAGAACAATTTTTTGGATGAAATGCAACCTAGAAGAGCTTTGAGGATTATGCAAGTGACCACTTAGACAAAGTATGACACCAAGCTACTCAAGTTCAGATTATGTCATCCTAAGTCATATCCAATGGCATATGTCAATTTTTGCTAACTAGCTCAACAGAAGTTATATTACTTTGGCATGATTTCAACAATAGCAACACTTAGCATAACTTCAAGACTAGAAGCAAATACAACCAAACGAGCAAATGGATATATTAGAGTTAAACCTAGTCAAGACTTTGGAAAACTACAAGTCCATTAGAGAAGCCTCATGCTCAATCATCTCTTTAAATGCAAATTTTTAGATTAATGCTCATAAAGCGGCATGAGAGAGTTAGGCTTAGTGAAGCACATCCTCGACTAGGAGCCATCGAACAAAGCCTCCTAAGCTTCACTCTCCTCCACAAACCTTTGAGGGTTTAGAGAGTTTATCCTAGAGAGACACAACCTTGACTAGGAGCCATCGACATAGGTCTCCTAGGCATCACTCTCTTCCTCTAGTTCTTTTTGCATTTTTCGGTGTATTGACTCTAGCCATTAGCAACCATCTCAAGCAAGAAGCTTAAAAGAGTGGTTTTGGTCATACACACTTTATCCCAAGTTCATCCCAAGTGCAATGGGAAGCAGTCTCGTGAATGAAGCGTGTTGAGTTCAATTTTAGCACAAAAGAGTTAATTTATATTTTCAGCACTTAGATTTATGAGCATTGTTGAGGATTCTGCAATGAAACAATGTAGCTAACCCAAGTTGCTCTAGGGACTCTAGTAGAAACCCACTATTTCAATAAGCATGGCATAAGCATCTAATGAAGAAGTATAGCAAGTAAAAACCAAGTTTCATCAAGTTTTCAGGAAAGCTCAATTTTAAAATGTTGGCTAGTTTCACATGATATACCAAATTGGATATGACCTAGATTAGCAAATATCTTCAGAAACGTAGCTAGGGGCAACATATCTCAATTTTATCAATTGCATAATAGACAAAAGCTCGTAAATGAAAAACAAGTCTATATGCAATGCAAAAGAATCAATTCCAAGCTCCCCCTTAACAAGTGAGTCGATTAAGCACAAAGTCCGATTGAAGTTGAGTTATTAGCAATTTTAGATTCAAAAAGATGAATTGAACTCAACTGATACCAGAAAGACAAAAATGATGAGAAGGAATCAAGAAACTGACAAATGGGTAGTCTAAGAGCATAGATAACATGAAGAGAAACACTAACACTCAGACTCGCTCTCACCTTCCCCATATGACTTATATAGGAAAGCTACAACTCCAACTCCAACCCAGGAGCAAACACAGACCCTGTCTACCCAGGGGGCCCAACACCTGCAGACCTAAAAGACTGTGAGTGAGCTCAACCGAGAAGAAGATAGGAATAGCACCCTAAAGCATAAGGTGAGAGGTCCATGCCGAGGCATGCCAGAAGTCTAGGTGAAGTGGACTCAACCAAATGAAAACCATCCCAAAGATACCCAGAAAGAGAAAGGAAAGCTGAATATACATATGAACATATAAAACAAACCAGCTGCCCCTCAAGATATGCCATATGGGCTCATAATCCCAAGCTCTCCTCTCAGGGCAACAAACATAGAGCTATCCAAAGGCTTGGTGAAAATGTCAGCCAACTGGTGGTCACTCTCCACAAACTGGAGCACTATGTCACCCTTCTCCACACGGTCTCTCTAAGGAAGTGATAGCGAATGTCAATGTGCTTGGTCTGAGAGTGCTGCACTGGGTTCTTAGCAATGTGAATGGTAGACGTGTTATCACAGAAAAGTGGAACACAATCTGCTACTAACCCAAAGTCTCGCAAGGTCGATCTCATCCAGAGAACCTGGATACAGCAACTAGCTACAGCAACATACTCGGCCTCAGCGGTGGATCAGGCAACACCTGATCGCTTCCTAGACGACCAAGAGACAAGAGAAGTGCCAATGAATTGGCAAGTGCCGTAAGTGCTCTTCCTATCTATCCTACAGCGGCAAAGTCCAGATCGGAGAAGGCTCTTAGAGATAAACAGGAGGAAGAAGAGTACCAGATACCATAGTCAATGGTAGCTCGAAGGTACTTGAAGACGCGCTTCACCGCCTGACGGTGAGAGACGCGGGGAGAAGCCTGAAACTGAGCACAAAGACATACAGAGAAATGTATGTCAGGTCTCGAGGCAGTGAGATACAAGAGGGAGCCGATCATGCTTCGGAACTCCTTCTGATCAACTGGCTCACCATCCTCATCAGGCTCGAGGACAGCAGTGGTGGCCATAGGAGTCATAACTGGCTTCCCATCAGACATATCAAAGCGCTTCAGGAGGTCTCGAGTGTACTTGCCTTGATGCAGGAATGTACCCTCCCGAGTCTGCTTAATCTGGAAGCCAAGGAAGTAGCTCAACTCGCCCATCATGCTCATCTCGAACTCAGTACTCATCACATCTGAGAACTGAGTAACGAGCGAATGCGAGGAACCACCGAAAATGATGTTGTCGACATAGATTTGGACTAGGAGAAAATCCGAATCAGAATGTCTGACGAACAGAGTCTTGTCCACTTGACCCATATGAAAACCATGACTCAAGAGGTAGGACTTAAGCCTCTCATACCAAGCTCGTGGAGCTTGCT
The DNA here is from genome assembly GCA_036346355.1 of Rhipidocladum racemiflorum. Lineage (NCBI taxonomy): Eukaryota > Viridiplantae > Streptophyta > Magnoliopsida > Poales > Poaceae > Rhipidocladum > Rhipidocladum racemiflorum. The sequence continues at coordinate 21,701,873 of CM070582.1, forward strand.
TAAGTCCAAACAAAGCTTTGAAAAGCTTGAAGACATGGTTTGGATACTTGGGGTTCTCAAATCCTGTAGGCTGTCTGACATACACTTCTTCCTCAATGAAGCCATTGAGGAATTCACTCTTGACATCCATTTGAAAAAGCTTGAAGCCCTTGGATGCCGCGAATGCGAGCAGGATCTGGATGGCCTCGAGTCTGGCTACAGGGGCAAAAGTCTCCTCGAAGTCGAGACCCTCGACCTGAGAGAAACCCTGAGCGACTAGCCTAGCCTTGTTTCGAACTACAACCCCATCCTCACTCTGCTTGTTTTTGAACACCCATTTGGTCCCGATGATGTTGTGACCAGAAGGGAGCTCGATAAGCTTCCAAACTTTGTTCCTCTCGAAGTTTTCAAGCTCCTCATGCATGGCATTAACCATGACTCATTAGATAATGCATGAGAAACATCCTTCGGCTCGAAAGAGGCAACAAAGGCAGAGTGGAGGCAGAAAGTGGACAGAGCTGACGTCGAGCGAGTGACTCGCTCAAACAGATCTCCAATGATCTGGTGAGGTGGATGAGCCTGCTGAATGTGGCGGGGAGGTCCAGAAGCAGAAGTGACCTGTAACACCCCAATTTTTGCCTTTCATGAAATTAATTACTATTTTTCACTTTGGTGAATTTTTGGAATTTTCTGGAATTTATTTGGATTTATTTGGAGTTTATTTGAATTTGTTCCATATTAAAATAATTAAAGAAATTAAATTTTCAAATAAAGTTTTGTTGGAAATATTTTATTTGAGTCCCAAATGCTCTAAAATAATTTCCAGAATTTTTCTGGAATTTTTCTGAGTATTTAGCTATTTTTCTTGAATTAAATGAATTACTGGGAATTATTTTAAATATTAAATCGCTGGAAATTCAACTCGGGTCAAGTACTATTCCTCCGACCGAGTCAGAACCCGAGTCGGACTCGAGTCCGACCGAGCCACCGACTCGTGAACCACGTTGATCCTTAACCACGTGGACCGCTCGGATCGAGATCCAACGGTCATGATCGGCCGACTTCGACCCGAGCCGTGTCCGACCGGACCGCTTCGCGCCAAGCCATCGTGGCCGTTGATCGCGCCACGTGGACGGGCCGCGATTTCGCTATCCTCGCCGGATCCGAGCCGAGTCCTCCGCCGCCGTCAGTGTCAACCTCGGTTTCGCGCTCTACACGGAAGCCGAGGCCCTTTAAATACGCCGCCACCGCCATCGGAAGCGCACAACCGTGACGCACTGAGCCCTCTTCACCTCGCCGAGCCGCCGCTGCTTGCGCACGAGCTCGCCGGAGTTGGAATCCTGTTCGCCATGGCAACGCCGACGCCGCCGTCCGTCGTCCTCCGCCGTCGTCAAGCCCAGATCCAGATTCCCAAGACGAGACGCTGCGTTGAGTACCCTTCACTTCGCCGGAGAAGCCCCGAAGCGCCGTTGGACTCGTCGTCGTCTTCATCTCCGGTGGCCTCTGCTCCGCCGCGTCGCCATCGCCGTCCACGAGCTACGCTAGCCGTCCGATCAGAATCCAAGGGCTCAGATCGCGCCACGTCACACCGCGGTGAGATCTCACGTGCAACCTCTGGATCTATTTTCAACCGTTGGATCTAGATCCAACGGCTTAGATTGTGCCACGTAGCTAGAATCGCACTGCACTAGATTGGATCTCAGCCGTCAGATTTAGATCGAACGGTTAGGGTTAGCCACGTTGTTTGCGTTAGATTGGATCTTGACCGTCCGATCAAGATCGAACGGTCCAGATCAGCGGAGTTGTTTTTCCAAAGCATTACGCTAGATCTAATCCGCGCCGTTGATTTTCAAACCAACGGGCAGGATCGCGCCACGTGGCGGGAAGCTGGACCGCCGCGGTCAGCGCCGCGCGTGAGAGTGTGTCTCTGACACGCGGGGCCCGCGTGTACGAGGGCCCACCTGTCGATCCGTCTTGGTGAGCCTCACGACGCCGATGACGTCATCCGTGGGGGCCACCTGTCAGCGACCGTGAGTTGTGGACCGAGTCCACGGTGAGACTGAGCCAAGCATGGACCACGCCCATGAACCGGCCGACGCCACCGCCCAATCGAAGGCTGCCACGTGTCATCACGACGCAATAATTAATTTCCGAAAAAGAAAATGATTTATTAATTCGAATAATGATTTCAGATTTTGTTTCAAATTTCAAACGCTTATAACTTTTGCGTTTCAACTCCGATTTGAGTGATTCAAATTTCTAAATTTGTATAAAATTCAGATCTACTTAAAAATGAATTTTATTTAATTTTTGGACTAAAGTTTTTCTCTGTAATATTATTTAATTGATTATTTAAACTTTAATAAATCATAACTTTTGCATTTTAACTCCGATTTGAACGATTCCAGTTCCTAAAAATCCAGAAAATTATGTTCTCTCTGTTTATGGATTTTATTTGGAGTTTTGGGATGTTTTTGCCTATTGTTTATTTGTGTGTTGCTATTTGCACGCTTTACGAGTAGACGTTGAAGTGCCGGAAGGATTCGAAGGAGAAGTATTGACTCAGGATCCAACTCAGGACCAAGAACAAGTACTCTTTGAAGGCAAGTTGTGCTTTGACCATGTTGATCCTATTTCGAAATCTATTTTGATTTAAACTATTGCATGCTAGTTCAATTAGAAAAATACTTTGTTTAAACATGGGGGTTAGATAAGTACCAATTTGCTGTATGACACCTTGATTATCTAAGTATGTGCCATGACCCTTTGTCACCCTAGTTGTGGTTTACTAGTTGGACATTATTAAATTGCCAACATGGGTTTAGACCGTTGTAGTATACTGCTTAGACCTGCTACGTGCTCATGACATGATTTTGGACAATCAAATGATAATATTGACTTAATGATATATTGAACCTGTTTTGGAAAGGTATCATGTGATGTTGATGGCACGTGGTGCATGGTAATCAAGCGGGGTTTGATAAACGATTTTCGGCCAGGGCATGTGGCAAGAGTAATCAGTGGGCGGTTGTGGCATTGGGAATGTTGATTTGGTTCTTCTAGTCTTGCCCTGGTCACCCTAAGGACTTAACCTTGCAAGCCTTTGAACTGGGTCTAACGTGCAACCACATGTCCGTAATGGGACGGACCTAGTTGACTAAGTTGCTAATAACGCACTGTGGGACCTCAGGAGGTCAACTACACCCTTTGTGTAAGTTGTATGGGAGCGCATCTGGGCCGAGGCCAGTACCCATCTAACGGTTGATTGGCCTAGACTTCGCCTTAGCGAAGGGAAGGGTTAGTGCGCATAACCTGGGAGGACCACTTGTATTGTTAGAGGTTTCGAAAGACTTTGTTACTGAACTCGCCTTTGTGGTGTTTGACTGTATCTTGTGGGTAAAGTGCATAACCTCTGCAGAGTTTAGAATCTATTCGAATAGCCGTGTCCGCTGTATTGGACATCGCTCGAATTACAATCAAGGGTTAGATTTTCCTAAAAATAACTTTGGTTTGAAAAGTTGAGGTTGGACTAATAACGGTTGATGGAAATATGGATTAGGATGGGAAAGATGTTTATTAAATTCCTTGAAAAGTTATTTATACTTTACTTGTTTCTCGCTTTCGAATCTACTTATATTACTTTTCAAATGTCATTTATCGCAAATATACCTTGAGCTACTCCTTTGTACCAAGCCATGCATATAGTATATTAGCTTGCATTCTGTGCATGACTTGCTGAGTACCAAGTACTCACCCTTGCCACAATACAACACCAGTTGAAGAGGAGACTGCACAAGCTTTGGAGGAGGAGCTCCAAGAGGATCCGTCTACTTAGGGAAGCGAGCCCAGTCAGTTGCCTGTGGTATACTGGATGGCGCCACGAAGTTATTTGATTTTCCGCTGCTATTATTTCTCTTTTAATAAGTTTCGCCTTGCGAGGCATACATTTGTAACTTGACCATAAGGTCAAGTAACCAGTTTGGTTATTTAAATAAAGTACTTATTAAGTATCGAGTGGTATGATTGTGATATTTACCGATGTTAAGACTGTGTGCACTAGCGCGTTCCTGGACTAGTGCTGAATACACAGAGGGTCCGGATTTGCAAATTCGGGGTCCCGACATGACCTCTACTCCTCGCGTGGGAGAAGTAGGAACAGAGCCACTAGCTGCTGAAGAGTCTAAGAGTAAGGGCTGATCTCCCTAAGGTGCAGATATGGAAATGGGAGGCACCTCGGGAGCAGGAATGGTGACTGGATCAGGCAAGGCGCCTTCATCTCCGTCATCAACTTCCTCTGAGAAGATAGACTAGGAAAGAGGAGAAGAGCCTGAAATGTCTGTTCTAGCATCGGGAATAGCCTCATCAAAGGTCACCTCACAGGTCTCTATGATCCTACCCAAGTCTACATCCCAAATCCTATAGCTACGGGCAGAAGTCGAGTAACCCAGAAAGATTCCGTCAGCAGAACGTGACTCGAACTTATCTAGGTTCCTAGACTTCAAGAAGAAGCACTTGCAACCGAAAACACGAAAATGAGACACACTGGGCTTTCGCCCATATCTCAACTCATAAGAAGTGCGGTGCAAGTGTGCCCTAAGAAAAACTCTGTTGGCAATATGGCATGCCGTAGCTATAGCCTCAGCCCAAAACTTCCTAGGAGTATTTTACTAGTCTAGCATCATCCTAGCCATCTCAACCAGGGTCCTGTTCTTCCTTTCCACTACGCCATTTTGCTGAGGGACGTATGGAGAGGAGAACTGATGCTCTAAGCCTAACTCCTCACAGAAGCTACTAAAGTAGTTCTTGAACTCCATGCCATTGTCACTGCGGATCGCTCGTAAGGCACCTGGGAGCTCAACGGACAACCTACGGACCAAACCCCTGAAGTGTGAAAAAGACTCATCCTTCGAGGCCATGAAAAACACCCAAAAGTACCTCGAAAAATCATCGACAATGATAAGAATATACCACTTCCCACCTACTGACTACACTCGAGCTGGACCAACAATGTCCATGTGTAGCAGCTGTCCTGGTGCATCAGTCATCACTCGGGTGACTTGAGGATGGGAGGCAGCAACCATCTTGCCATGTCGGCAAGGAGAACATACAACATCTTTGACCATCTTGAATTTAGGCAGGCCACTAATGAGATCATGGCTGCTAACTCGAGTCAAATGATCAAAGCCAATGTGACCAAGTCTCCTATGCCAAAAGGAGAGATCATGGGACTCAGAAGCAATAAGGCAATGGAGAGAGTCTCTAGAGGAAGAAGAAAAATCAGCACGAAAGACTCTCCCAAAACGAGAAATCCCGCAAACAAACTCCCCAGAAGAATCGAGGATCCTACAAGAGCTCCTCTTAAAATTGACCTTGAAATCATCATCAAGAAGCTGAGAGACTGAAAGCAAGTTGAAATGCAGCTTACTGACTAAGGCAACGTCCTTAAGAATGAAATGATCGTTAATGCAGACGGTACCTTTAGCGATGACTCTACCCGACGCAGCATCCCCAAAGGTGATCACTTCATCACCGGGATCTCGGTCCAGGGAAGAAAACCAACGGGAGTGAAAGACCGAGATGGCGATCAGAGGGGGGTGAATGATCCCAAATAAAATTATACCCTACTCAACGTACTCCAAATAATCCCGCAACGAAACTGGGTGCTCATCAAAATCGCAAAACCCGCAAAATCGGGAACGACTAGACAACTATGTGTATCCCTATCTTACATGGATGAGAACCATGAATCATGTGAGGGATTTTCAAATCACAATCCTGGTTGTCAAGTGTCCAAAGCAAAGAGGGATCAATTCAAATACTTCTTTTCTAAAAGAGATCAAGCCAAAACACAAAAGCCTCTTTTAGAAAAGCAAAAGCAGATTTTTCAGGAATTGTCCTCACTTAGAGCATATGGATGGTAGACTTATGTTGCTCCAACATTTTTGGTAATTTTTCACCCTGTGAGCATATGAGTCGTGAAGCACTCCACCAAAAATAACCACCAAAAACCTTTTACAAAAATCAGGAAAAATCAAGGACTACGAACAGTCAGGATCTTCAATCAGGAATTTGGGGGCTCGGTTTTCACCTCACATATCCCAAACGGTGCATCCAGTGGACTCCAAAATGTTTCCACAGATGGATATATGAGTCAAGCACCTTCTCCAAAAAGAATTACTCAAAAAGGATTTTTCTAGATTTTTCTAAAAATCAAAGACTGACTGCTGCACGAAGAACAAGTTCAGGACAGATTTGCAATCTTGATAGAAACTTGATCTCTAGTCTATCCTAGGGTGCAAGAAAGATGTAAAACCACATGAACACCCTCAAGACATCCTTGATCAACAGCATGTAGAAGGAGAGGAGGCAAATCCAAATTGCGAGAAAGTAAATTAAGTAGAATTTACATGCGGAAAGTAAATGCTGAATTTAAATTATGTAAAGTAAAGACATAATGTAAATGCGGAATTTAAATTCACAAGAATGTAAAGAAAATCTTTGTATTTTCTGGTTGCAAGGTTTACAAAGCCTCACTTCATGTGGGCAAAGCTCAAAAGAGCAACTCAAACCTTCAAGTGAGGGAGGACACCCCTCCCCCTCTATTTATACTACTCTAGGGCCACCTACCACCCTTGGATGAGTCCCAAACCCTAGGGCACTCCACCAAGGGCTAGGATTAACCCTCTCATTTCACCCCACACATGGGCTTTACATGGGCCACATTGGCCATACATGGGTTTTAAACAAAACCCGATCAACCCGATGCAACGGGCCTTCATCCGCCGGACTTGACCGCTCAGTTTCCTCCTCTTCGAGCCTCCAACCCGAACCGGAAACCTTGAGCCACCTCAAGTCCATTTCCTTGATGTCCAAGTGAACCCGGTTTGAGCCCAACCATCTCGTCGGCATCCTCGACCGCTCTGGACCTCGGTTCTCCCAACCTAGTCCCGGTACTCACCAACGACCATAGCTGCCTCAAGAACCTGTACCACAAGGAACAAACAATTTTGCACATACCACAATGCACATACCTTTTTCTTTTCTGCATGTTAGTCCAACCTTATCATTAATTCAAACATGAAATGCCAAGTCAAATCAAACTCAAACCTGAGCACACCTTGCTCAAACAAAGTCAAATACTCATCACAAATATGGATGGACCTCCACATGGTCCTTCAGGGAGTCTCCGGTTATGTGGCGAGAACAACCGGAGTCTACGATCCAAACCTCCCCCTTCCCTATCCTACGGACCTGAATCAAAGAGAGCGAAAAGCAGATGTCTCGGCATGCAGGATAGATCGTCAGATCTAGGAACCCAATCTTGAGTCAATCAGGCAAGTAGACGAAACAGTCAATGGTGTAGAAGAATGCAATCTGGCGCCTCTCCGTGACTCGACTCTCACAAACTCAGACTCCGCTCCAGTCGGACGTCTGGGAGCAGGTGCTGGGTTGGTCCGCCGAGGTGCAAAGGCCGGACCATCCCTGTGCTGCTGCCTAGACCTCCCGCTGGGGAAAACAAACTCACGCCGCTGATATATACCTCGATGGAAAAAACGAGGAATATCAAGAGGACGGCGGAAAGACTGACTCGGGACAGCTCTGGGGCGAAAACCAGAATAAGAAGCCTGAAAACCAAGCCCCATACGCTGCCCAAAAACAGGCAATTATGAAACCTGCCTAGAAGCTGTGTGTGCCTTAGAAGCACTCAGGGTCTGGGGATGACCTTGAATACCCCTAAGGGCACTAACACGCTCACGCCGAGTGATCTTGGTGCGTCTAAAACAGAAGTCAATCAGGTGTCCATCCTTCTGACAGAAGGTGCATGTATACTTCGCCTTGGAGGCCGAAGTAGCAGGAGAAGCATCCTTCTCGTTAGAGATCCCGTGGACCAGACCTGCTGACCTAAAAATAGTGGTGCTCGTCTGTGGAGCAACCACGATCTCTCCACTCTTGGAGGCGCGCACAACAGTAGGCGGATGCGCCCGTGCGTACTCCAAGGAATCAAATCCTAGACCTTGACTAAATCTGCTAATTTTGGATTGGTCTAAGATGAGATTGAGCTTCTTTTTGCCTCCTACAAATTTCTCAAGAGTGCTCATAAGGTACTGGCACTCTCGAAAAATTGAGGCACAAGAAGAGCAGGGGGAAGGAGTAGAAGAAGAAGAGCCAGATGGAGAAGAGCGAATAGCACGAGCAAATCTCTCCCTGTAAACAGCAGCCTCAATCTTGAGGGACTCGCAAGACACACAGGGAGCATCTCTAATTGTACCAACATGGGCTTCTAATTTCTTCCTAAGCTCTTCATGGACTTTGACCACGTCCTCCTTAACCCCAACACACAACTAAGCAACTAGTTGGTGACTTAACTAGTAAGTCCTTAGCAAATTTAGCACACTTGACAGTCAAAGCATCATTGTCAAGTTTTAGTTGCTTACAGCCCTCACATGAGCTGACTGGGTCCTTAGAAGCATATGATTCGAGTTCATCATTTCTAACAGAAAGCTTCCTAAGGTGTGAGCTCATGGCATCAATTTCAATAAGCAATTTAGGGTTATTTTCACAAGATGCAGTTGTGTGAGCATGAAGAAAACTAGCATCAGCAGGAATAGGATCAACAGAACATGTGCTAGCATCCTTCGACCTAAGAGCCTCAAGATCAGAAACCACACTATCATGTAGGGTCCTTAGGTTCTCCAACTCCACAAGCAAAGCATCGCAAAGAGTACAAATGATCGTAGTCTCTGAGGAACAAGATCTAAGTGAAGTTAACTCCCGAGATAAGGTACCTACTTCCTTCTCTAGATCAAAACACCTAGCTCTAGACTTGGAATGAAATTTTCCTAGTTTGACAAAGGCATCATTGAGCTAGTCATAAGAAGGTACCTCCTCCGTGTCGCTGTACAGCTCGGTGTCGGGTACTTCCATGGCATTGGAGGCCATGAAGCACATCTTAGGAGAGGTCGTCGCCATTCTTCACTTGCGGTTCATCCTCGTCCTCGTTGCTCCATGTCTCCGTGTCGGAGAGGTCCAGAGCGGCGAGTACGCGGTGAAAGAGCTTCTTGCTCTTGGCGAACTTGCGGTGCTTCTTCTCTCGCTACCGGCTCAATGGAGGCTTCTTGTTGCGGTTCTTGTTGGTGTAGTCGTTCTTGCTCAAACCGCCTTGTTCGTTCTTGCCCTTCTCCAGCTTGGGGCAGTTTGCCCGAATGTGGTTGGGGCCACCACACTCAAAGCAAGTGAACTTGCCACTCCTCTTCCTATCTCTCACCCTCTTGTAAATGTTCGAAAATTTTCGACCGACAAGAGCAAGCTCGTCTTCTGGAAATTATTCCAGAACGTCATCGCTTACGTCACAAAGAGCGGGGAGAGAAAAACAAGAAGAGAAGCCAAGAGGGGGTCCAGAAGAGGAAGACCTAGTGGGATCGGTAACCAATGCCATCATTTGGGACTTCGTCCTGCGAGCGACGATGTCGACCTCATGAGTCTAGAGGCGGGAATACAACCCGTCAAGAGTCAAAGTTGACAAGTCCGTATGGTCCGTGATGGTGGTTACCTTCATCTCCCAAATCCTCAGATCGAGTGCTCGAAGAAAATGCCTCGCATTTTCCGAATCAGTGTATGAACAACCCACTGACCGGAGATTGCTGAGAATCTTTGCAAAACGAGCAAAGCACTTATCAAGGCTCTCACCAGCGTGCTGCTCAAACTTGTTGTAGTCACGCTTAAATTGATCCTGTCTCACGGACTTGATCTGAGTGGTGCCCTCATGGTAAGCTTTGAGGGTCACCCAGATCTCGTGAGCCGATCGTAGGTGAGAGACTCGATCATACTCACTGCAGATAAGTCCCTGTATGAGGAGGTTCTTGGCCTTAGCGTTTGCCTCAATGTCAGCCATGTTTGCGGTGTTGACGTTCTCATCGGCCGGAACCTCATACGGGTGCTTCACCGTCTGCCAAAAAGAAAAGCCCTAGGCAGTGATGTATGTCTCCATCCGAACCTTCCAGAACGGATTATCAACTCCAGCAAAAATTAGAGGCTTAGTTGAGTACTTGTCCGTCGCCATGGCTCTTGAGACCGGTCAAGATCTATGAAAGAGCAAAAATGGCTCTGATACCAATTGAAAGACCGAGATGGCGATCAGAGGGGGGGTGAATGATTCCAAATAAAATTGTCCCCTACTCAACGTACTCCAAACAATCCCGCAAAGAAAACCGATGCTCCTCAAAATCACGAAACCCGCAAAAATCGGAACGACTTGACAACTATGTGTATCCCTAGCTTACATGGATGGGAACCATGAATCAAGTGAGGGATATTTAAATCACAAATCCTGGTTGTCAAGTGTCCAAAGCAAAGAGGAATCAATTCAAATACTCCTTTTCTAAAAGATATCAAGCCAAAACACAAAAGCCACTTTTAGAAAAGCAAAAGAATTTTTTTTCAGGAATTGTCCTCAATTGGAGCAGGTGGATGGTGGACTTCTGTTGCTCCAAACAATTTGGGAATTTTTTACCCTGTGAGCAGATGAGTCGGGAAGCACTCCACCAAAAGTGGCCACCAAAATCCATCTAAAAAAATCAGGAAAAATAAAGAACTACAAACAGTCAGGATCTTCAATCAGGAAATTTGGGGCTCGGTTTTCACCTCAAAGCTCCCAAATGGTGCATCCAGTGGACTCCACACTTTTTACACAGATGTATATATGAGTCAAGCACCTTCTCCAATAAGAATCAATCAAAAAGGATTTTCCTAGATTTTTCTAAAAATCAAAGACTGACTGCTGCGCGAAGAACAAGTGAAGGACAGATTTGCAATCTTGATAGAAACTTGATATCTAGTCTATCCTAGGGTGCAAGAAAGATGTAAAACCAAATGAGGACCCTCAAGACCTCCTTGATCAACAGCATTTAGAAGGAGAGGAGCAAATCCAAATTGCGAGAAAGTAAATTGCAAGAATTTACATGCGGGAAAGTAAATGCTGAATTTAAATTGCGTAAAGTAAAGACATAATGTAAATGCGGAATTTAAATTCACAAAAATGTAAAGAAAATATTTGTATTTTCTGGTTGAAAGGTTTATAAAGCCTAACTTCATGTGGGCAAAGCTCAAAGGAGCAACTCAAACCTTCAAGTGAGGGAGGACACCCCTCCCCCTCTATTTATACTACTCTAGGGCCACCTACCACCCTTGGATGAGTCCCAAACCCTAGGGCACTCCACCAAGGGCTAGGATTAACCCTCTCATTTCACCCCACACATGGGCTTTACATGGGCCACATTGGCCATACATGGGTTTTAAACAAAACCCGGTCAACCCGATGCAACGGGCCTTCATCCGCCGGACTTGACCGCTCAGTTTCCTCCTCTTCGAGCCTCCAACCCGAACCGGAAACCTTGAGCCACCTCAAGTCCATTTCCATGACATCCAAGTGATCTTGGTTTGAGCCCAACCATCTCGTCGGCATCCTCGACCGCTCCGGACCTCGTTTCTCCCTACCTAGTCCCGGTACTCACCAACGACCATAGCTGCCTCAGGAACCTGTACCACAAGGAACAAACCATTTTGCACATACCTTTTTCTTCCTGGATGTTAGTCCACAATTATCATTAATTCAAACATGCAATACCGAGTCAAATCAAACTCAAACCTGAGCTCACCTTGCTCAAATAAAGTCAAATACTCATCACAAATATGGATGGACCTCCACATGGTCCTTCACTGTGGCGTTGTGGAGCTTATCAAGACTTTTATTTTCCACTGCTTTTGTTTACTTGTCTTTATTTAAGTAAGCCTTGCGTGGCTGAATATTGTAGGGTGACCTTAAGGTCTTGCAACTGTTTATTTTAATTATTGAAGTACTTATTTATATTTCCGCTGTGTATGGATGTGATATTCCCCTGTTTAACTATGCGCACTAGCGGGATCCTGGACTAGTGTATAATAAACAGAGGGTCCGGATTTGCAGATTCGGGTCCCGACAATGTGACAATGATTACTTGCTGGACTCTGTAAGTTTCTTAATTGAAATTATGTCTTGCGCGCCCTACCAATTTTGTTCTTCTGTAGAATGGAGAGACAAAGATGCGAAAGAGAGAGAATTTGTGACATTGGCTTCCTTGACCCTTTGGTTATCAACGAGACAACAGTTACAGACCACCCAAGAGATAGAGAGGAAAACATTTACAATGGGTTAATGGGTCAAAGATACAAGTGAAAGATACTTCTGCCCTACGATTTTCAGTACGTGTTAGTGTATCGCCTCGTTATAATCCACTTTCTTAGCATGGTGTTATAACTAATTAGTAACCTATGTTGACATACATATTTACAGCTTTCACTGGGCCCTTTTTATTATCCAGCTAGATCGTAGACAGATCATGGTTATGGACTCGAAAAGGATGCCCTGGACAACATACAAAGACTTCAGCGACATGCTCAACTGGTTCTCGTTCCTTTCATTATTGTACTTGTTCTATTTCTTTCCATTTGAAATAAACACTTATCATGTATACTTGGTCATCACGTGTGCAGTGTCTTCGAAAGGTTCCGCGATAACATCATCGGGGATTTGAAAATGAATTTTCAGTTGTGCCTCGCTAAATATGTATGTATATCATAATACTACTTAATTCACCTCATTCCTATGCATTCATTTCACGCTTACGACTTTCTCACCACAGGTCTTGCATCAACCGCCGGCAAACAATTTATGAGGTTACTATATATGCGAGATGATGCACGGTGTCGTTAGAGGCACTGCTGAGTACACGAGAAAGGGTAAACCTTTTTGGGTGAGTATATTTAAGTACTACCTTAATATTTCCTAGATACTCAATACATCTTCAATGCATTCACGGATTGATTTTTTAATTCCCTAATTAATGACACATTCCCCTAAAATTGGCGAAAAAAGGTCTGGAGAAAGGTCTCGAACTCTCCCCGGTGCGTATGAAGGAAATTTTAGAACAACTCGCCGGATTTATTTTAGATGAGGTCATAAATCCAATGGGCGAGCATTTCCACCCTTGTTACAATAAGATTCCGGGGCCAGACCCTTCGAAAGTCACCGATGAACCGTCAGCATCTACCTCGAGCAAGAGGGAAGCACGTAAAAGATCCCGATAAAGAAAAACTTATGTAATCGGGTACATTTGTGATACATATACATTTGTGTACTTATGTATATTTATGTACAGAAACTTTTTTAATTGTAATACATATTAATTAGTTGTAATTAAAATTTTCCTGAATGTCTTTATATTTCATTATCTATTAATTTTGCATGATTAATTTTATACTGTTAATTAATTGTGACTTAATACAGATATACATAAATAAAATAAATATAATATCTCTGACCTCAGTCCCGGTTGGAAACATCAACCGGGACTGACTGGCTCCCCTGGCTAGTGCCAGGTGTGGCCTCTAGGGGGCTCACACCTTAGTCCCTGTTGAATACACCAACCAGGACTGATGGCCTCCCCAAGCGTGCCCTTGGCCTAGCGCCACGTGTGGGCCTCCAGGGGGCTTTAATTCCAGTTTGTGGAACCGGGACTGACGCCTAAGAGGCGTCAATCCCACTTGGGCTGTCCCGGTTCAAAAACCGGAACTGATGGACGTTACCAACCTGGACATATGGCAGGGGTGATCGGCCTGCTAGTTATGCTGAATCGCCGCCGCCGTCACCATGGCTTTTATCTGGGCTACGATCGGGGTAGCCAGATTGTCCGCCTCGATCATAAGTCCAATATTGTCAAGCATGGTTTTTTACGCAACAATGTTCTGCTGCGGCATACGAAAGACCGACTGGTCTCCCATCCTAGCCTGCAGAATGTCTTCGTTGCCCTCACGACCACTGGCTCGGAGGGCTTCGTGGTGGGGGTGATCGGCCTCCGCCACTCCTTCTTGTCGGTGAGGAGAGCCAGCGGTTCTGTGATCTATAACGTAGATCCCGCGAGAGAGACCCGGCGTTAGTCGGCAAGCCTATGAATCCGAATTGGGAAGCAAGCCCCCGACGATGGTAAACCGCGACGGTGCTTCCCAAACCAAAGGGGTTGTTGAAGATCCATCCAGATCGGGACTGATCCGGATCTGAAAGGGTTAGCTTTCCGGAGTTGTCGGCGATGAGATCCATGCTTCAGAAGTGGTAAACCTGGCTAGTGGTAAAGGTGGCGACGATGCCGCCGATTGCTGCCATCGAGGTTGTAGATTGATCTTGACGCAACCCCCTACCTGGAGCGCTAACTGTAGACGGTTGTTGTCGCCAATATATTTTATGGGGCTATGTATGCGTGGGATTCATTCTCGATGGTAACACAAGACGAGTTTAGGCAGGTTGAGGCCCTCGAGATGAGGTAATACCCTACGTCCTGTGTTCGTGGATTGATGGGTGTGTTTCGACTAAGTTGTCGATGTGTTTCTCGATGGCTATGCCTCTACCCGCACCTCCCCTTATATAGTGAGGGGGAAGGGGTGATTACATGGAGTCCTAGTCAGTTCCAACACGGGGAGTTTCAATCTTTATCCCGCCGAATACGGCTCGGACTTAATAATACAATCCTGCTTTCCTTATACTTCCAACCGGGCTCTAATTCTCCAACCCTTGCGATACAAGGCAGAATACCACCCAGGTGATGCCTTCGTCTTTATCTCCGACTCGGCCCATCCCCCTCGTGCGGTCTTCTTTGCCCATCTTATGGGTACCTAGGGCCCATGTACTCCACAGTACCAAAGGAAATGTTGCTCACTGGCGCCCTGTTCCGCCAACGAACAAGGCATCACTGCGTCCGGTTGTCTCGAGATACTCCCGTTGATAACCATGTCACAATGAGCCCAAGAAAAAGGGCTATGGTGCACTGTAGTGTCACCGCAGTGAGATTCGCCATCGCAAGCTGTGGAGCTGGCCGGAGGTAGGTGATGAACCTGTGTCATTGATCAATGCCAAGATTCATGCACTCACCCGCTTTCTCATCTCGATACTATCAGTGATAGGCGGGACCCACTTGTCGGCAAATTTAAATTATAAACTTGCACCGATAAGTATTAGTGTCACTGACCGGTGGTCCCTGGCCCAACCGTCAGTTTTAGTAGAGGCGATATGGGTTGTTTCTCTTCCTTGCATTAAAGCGTATTTCTGAATTACGCTTTCTAGCGTAGCTTTCCTAGGCCGTAAGTTAACTGGCCACCCTAGTAATATTCATTTAGATTTTCCAACTTTAGCTAATTAAATTAATCCAGTAAATAAAATGAATTATTAAAAATAGGTAGACTTCGCCTATTCCTACGCGGATTAGCTTCCACGTGCCAAAACCACAACGAACTAAAATCCGTTAGGCATATCCGAACCCGTAAAGTGTGTGACCCGTTAGGTTCATGCGTAAGTCGGCCATGGACCCTGTAACCCCTTTCAAATCCACAGATCAATAGCGGTACCTAGCAGCATATATTGACCCTAGAATGCATAGAACGATTCTCATCGGCTAAACCTTGATACATTCATATACCGATCCTTTTGCTGCACGACACCAGTAAAACTCAAGGCAAGATACGTGCCACCCTTGTGATAGCTCGACCATTCACTCGTCAATGTAATGGATATAAGTTATGATTAAACATTAATCACATTGGCATTGCCGCACACTTTTCTTATCCATCCACACCGAGGGGCTCGGAAGTATTTCTCCTATTATCAAGGAGGGGCAAATCCCATCTTAATCGATCACACCCCTACGCCATGTTATGGTGTAGCATTTCATAACACGAAGGTATGCGACTATGCATGATGGGGCTCTATGACGATCTCAGATCGAAGGATCATATGGGCGTATAACTCGAGATAACAATTTGATGATACTTTTAAGAAAACAATCTGAGCAGTGCCTTAGAGTAGGTCCATCCAATCATCCATGTTCTCTAACATGTGCTAATAAGATCATTACCGCTCCTCATACCGCGTCTCGTAATGATATGGATCATGGATCATTTTGTAAAATATGACGTTGACAATGTGTTTCACAACCAAGTCGTACTTGATATACAAAGTTGCGATATTTATTCATAGAACCGACAATCAAAGTTATCACATGTATATGAACAAAGACGTTATATAATCATCTCATATGATTGCCTCTAGGGCATATTCTCTTTAATCTTTCACTTGCACTAGAGTCAATCATGCAAGTATCGCATACCCATGGCTCTCACATGTGCCTCATGCTTCCGTTGTGGAAACAGCTTTGCCAACGAATATGTAATATTCAGATCTCTGTGCACTTTGCCATGTGGGACGGTGTACCTATCCAATATAAGGAGAGGTGGATGGATACCTCCTATTATTAATTCATCTAGTTTAATCCCTAGGAGGGGGAGAGATGTGAGCGGGGTGAGAGGAGTGTCCCTCCACTGGTTGTGCCTCAAATGGGGCTATCCGCTCTGAGATGGAGGAGCTTTGTAAATTCATAAAATACCCAAAAATAATGAAAGTAAAAATTCCTCAAAAATTTATACTTGACTGAGGAGCTTTGTGTTTACCTCGTATTTTGAATATCGATCTTATGTTACTGTGGTCTCTTTTGTTTACTTGTTTTTATAAATTATAATGTTCATGCTTCTTAAGTTTCTACTCTCACTACTAGGGAACAGGTCTTCCATCCCGGCCCATCAGTCCCGGTTAGCCACGTACCGGAACTGAGTATAAATCAGTCCCGGTTCAATGGCTACTGGATCGCAGGACATCCTTTAGTCCCGGTTGGTAACACCAACCGGTACTGATGCTTTTCCTTCAGTCCCGGTTGGTAACACCAACCGGAATTGTCAGCGCATGGAACATTAGTCCCGGTTCGTGTTACCAACCGAGACTGATGAGCCGCTTTGTTTTATCAACCGGGACTGATAAACATATACCGAGACTGATGCCTCATTTCAGGAAAAGTCAAAAGAAAAACATATCCTAGTAAAGTAAATGCGCGTGAGTGGTTGGGTTAGCAATGACATATTTTTAAATATTTGCACACTATTATGAATCCCGATTCACCTGAACCGGGACTGATACCTAAAGACCATCATTCCCGCTTGGGCTGTCCCGATTCAGAAACGGGACTGATGGCCGTTACCAATCTGAACTCTGAAAACGAAACACAGACGTATTGCGCACGCCATCTCCACAAATGCATACACTGACCACTGATTCTCTCGTTTCTACAGATTCTGCCGGTTGCAGGTGTCGTGTACTGATGAAGTGATAATACTGTTAAAAAGGGAAACACTGTAGCACGTCCTGCGCAGATGCAGACACTAACCACTGGCTATCTCGTTGCCACAGATTCTGCCAGTTGCGAGTGTTCTGTATTATTGAAGCGATAATATATTAAAAAAATCACAACACACTGTACCAAAGCTTATCAGTTGAGACTGTTATTGCACGCACGTGTGCACATGTGTCCGGCAGCTCTATTTCTTCTGCACGTACGTATACGCATGCAATATAATAAACAGGTGACAGCCTCCCTCTGTGAAGCTGTGGATCAATGCAGCCATGCGCGCCTGCGCGGTGCGTGTGTGTACATATAATACACACGTTAATTAGCGTCGATGCGTCGTTGTTCTCCTTCCTGCGTTGGCACCAACAGTGCGTGTACATATAATACATAGTAGTAGGTAGGGCACGCGGTTGCACGCGTGTACATATAATACATACTAGTAGGTAGGGCACGCGGTTGCACGCGTGTACATATAATACATACTAGTTGGCCACTGTGTCAAAAAAAAATTTGTCATACATACAGAGCACACAAGAAGAATGGCAACAGTAAAAAATTTAACCAATAAAACATACTAAGACTATCTCCAGCAATTTCCCTTCATTCCATTCACTTCCCTATTCCCTTCTCCATATTCATTCCCTTTATTTCCTACCATCTCCAGCAGCATCCCCTCAAAGGATTTGTGAAGGGATTGGAGAGATAATCCCTTTCTAAAGGGATTTACTGTTTGAATCCCTTCTGAAGGGAATCGTGAAAGGAATCCGCTGGAGCACTTGGGATCTGTTCGCGAAGGGATTTGGAGGGGAAGGGAAGCTGCTGGAGATAGTCTAAGGTTCAATCGAGATGTAACTTGTCATTAACAAATGGGAGAAACTAGCAGCCGGACGTATAATTTTTGTTTTTTTTTCGAACGCTGCGCAATATTTTTTTGAACGTATGAAACATTTTTTTTGAACGTATAAAACATTTTTTTTAACGTATGAAACATTTTTTTTACTGTTTGTCGAAGAAAAATATTTCACTACGTAGAAAAAAAATGTTTCACTACGTAGAAAAAAATATTTCACGCAGAGAAAAAAATGTTGCAAAAAAATCAGACGTCTGATCCCTAACAATTAGGTTAACAAATCAATTTAAAAGGTCTGACAATATTTTAATTTCTATAATTTTATCCTATCCATCAATAAGCTGCTCCAACTTACATAAAACATTTGCTAACAATAGCTCTCCCATTTGCCAATGTGACAACTGGTGCTGCTGTGTACGGTTTGGCGCAGAAGAAATATTGCTCCACTACTAGGGATTGGGTCTTTAGTACCGGTTCAAAAGAGCTTTTAGTCCCGGTTTTCAAATCGGGATAGACCAAGATTAATAGTGGTATAACTATTTAAAAATATATTCTTGGCAGGACTCGAACCTGATACATCTGGGCTCTCTACCCATTCTTCTAGCCACCCACGTGTATTTGCTCTTTAAGGATATGTTTTCCTTTTGAACTTTCCTGAAACGAGGCATCAGTACCGGTTCAGTGGCTCCAACAGGTACTGATGCCCTCGCATTAGTACTGGTTCGTGATACGAGCCGGTACTGATGAGCCCCCGTGCCAGCTGGCCTGTACCTGCCTGCCAGGGGCTCCTTTGTACTGGTTCTTGACATGAACCGGTACTAATGTAAGAGCATTAGTACCGGTTGGTACCTCCAACCGGTACTAAGTTGCTCCTGTGGCCCAATAGCTATTGAACCAGTACTGATGCTATTATCAGTACCGGTTCTAATCCAACCAGTACTGATGGACCGGTATATTAGACCAGTTCTCTAGTAGTGCTCAACCGACTAGCTTTCTCAAGGCACAGGCCAGGGAACTTATCTTTGGCATGATACTCTATCAACACTAATTGCAATCGGCCGTCGGCCACCAAACTATATAAAAAGCAAAGATGCCACTCTAGTAAAGAATTAAAATACAATTCAAATCATTAAATTCCTAAATAAACTGTTAAAAACGTGACTCATATCCTACTGTAATTAGGATTCAGATAGGTGTGCTAAAAGAAAGCTTAGGTGAGTTCTAGTAGAACTAGGATTCCTAATTCTCCTTGTAGTAGGTTTGGATGAAACTATATAAATTAACTCCATTTGGATGCCCATGGATATAGAACAAGTTATACCAATGAGTCTTATCCAAAGCAATGTGCCCGAGAGAATTATAGGCTAGATTTTATCTACCACTAGATTGTTGTATAGGGCAAGGATCTAAGGATCCTAAGAGGTGTGAGAGGGTTGTGAGAGCGACAATCCCTTGTACTCTCTTGAGGTTGTTCTTAAAAAATTTGAGGTCGGCTTCGCCAAATCTCACTTTTGTGTTTCATATTTCATCACCGTTATTTCAAGGCATCTACTTGAGTGTGCTTGATATAGTGCACGCTAGTGCCGTATCTTGTAGCTCCGATCTTATCTGGAGGCTGCTGTGTTGGGGAACGCGGTATGCTACTCTAGCACAAATTAAAATTTCTACCGCAAACCAGAAAAGCTACTCGCAAGAAGGGGATCATAGATCTATTACCACTAGACGCGCAGTTGCGGAATCCTTCGCACGTCGTTGTAGTGGATCGTTCTCGGCATGGATCGTCCTCGCCGTGGAACGTCCTCGCTGCGGATTGTCCTCGCCGCGGATCATCCTCTCCACGCCGCAGTAGCAGCAGCGTCACCACAGCAGTCCACACGTCCGGGGATGGAACGCCGTGCGTCGGTGTGCAAGCACCGGGTCGCTCGGCAGGGGCAACGAGAGGAGGTGGCTAAGGTTTCTGGCGAAACACCTCTAAACCGCACGAAAGTGTGTTCTGCGTCCAGCCTCCTCCCCTCCTTATATAGCCACGAGGTGAAACCCTAGGCAGTCAGGGCCCATCTACGCGCTAAGCCCACGAGGTCCGTTAATTACAGATCCAATCCGAATTAATGCGTCCCAGCCCGTTAAGTGTGTGACCCTGTAGGTTCATGCGCATTTGGACATGGATTCTGAAAACCCTTTTCTAATCCAATAGTCGGTAGCGGCTCCTTGCAGAGCTTGCCAACTCCCAAACGCATATGATTAAAGTACTGATGTAATAATCCCTTTGCTAAACTATATGAAGATCGAACTCAAGGCGAGAAGCATGTCATCCTTTGACAGTTCAATCCATCTCTCGTATCTGTGATATATTAATAAGTTGTGATTGACTTCTCAATCACGGCATGGCCATGCACTTCCTTAATCGTATCACACGAGTGGCCTAGACATATATCTCCGTTACATTGGAGTGGCAAATCCCATCTTGATTGCTCACTTCTCTGCATTTTCATAGTAAACATGAAAGCTACCTTTATAACTTTCCGGTTAGGAAATAGTGTTTGGTAACCCCAAGGTAAACTATTACATATGTAGGGAATGTGACAATCTCAGATCTAAGGATCATACATCTACTATGTATAAGATACACTGATGACATATAAGAATGCAACATTCTCGCAATGTCCCATTGCGGGTCCATCTAACACATATTCTCCAACATGCGTTCACAATGTATTGATGATATCTCCATATCCCATGATCTATGAAACATGATTATCGATCGATAGACATGTCTTTGATCAATTTATCGTTGTCCACTACGATGTTATCCGATCAGAGATACTTACAGAATTATATCAATGAGTAGAGAGTTTCATAAGCAAGTCACATACTTACTGATCAATCTAATGATATACATTCATTGGACCAATAATCATATTATTATTCATAAACATAGTCATGTTACAATCATCTATATGACTGCCTGAAGGGCATAACACTAACATGCTGTGCAGAACAAGTGGTATCAGAGCGAAGGCCAGATTAATCTGAGTTGCAAAGAAGGTCAGGCAAAGTATCAGGAGGTGCACAATTAAGAACAATGTTGATGGATGCATCGACGTGGGGACAAGTAGAGAAATTTGATGGCAGAGGAAATTTCAGCGTTAGGAAATGTGTGTTACAGGATGTTTTTGTCTAGTAAGGGTTAATCGATGCCCTCAAATGAACAAAGCTGTAGAAAACATCAACTGAAGACTGGAAGGTGATGGAGCGAAAAGCTATTAGTTTGATTCGTCTATGTCTCTCCGAAGAGGTAATGTACTCAGTGAT
This sequence comes from Rhipidocladum racemiflorum, assembly GCA_036346355.1. Lineage (NCBI taxonomy): Eukaryota > Viridiplantae > Streptophyta > Magnoliopsida > Poales > Poaceae > Rhipidocladum > Rhipidocladum racemiflorum. The sequence continues at coordinate 21,723,269 of CM070582.1, forward strand.
CAAGGAGGATTCATCAAAGAAATTATGGAGTGACTTAGAAAAGTTGTACATGGCAAAGTCGCTAACAAACCAGTGGGTGCTGAAGCGGCAACTCTTTAGGTTACGCATTGAGAAGGGCACACGGTTTGTTGACCATCTCAATGTCTTTAACAAGTTGATCACACAGCTGACGGGTGTGGATGAGTCAATCGTGTAGAATGACAAGGTCATCATATTGCCGACATCTCTACCACCATCATGGGAGAACTGGTGATGAATATTCTCGTCGGATAAGACACGTACCCTTGACTTCAACAAAACAGTAGCATATTTTTTTGAGGCGGAATTCTTGAAAAACCCATCGGAATCTTCATCATCGGGTGACCTAGCACTGGCTGTTACTAGTAACACTAGAAAAGGCAAAGGTAAATGGAAGAAGGGTAAAGGAAAGGATAAACGTTTATGCTATCTATGTGATGAGAAATGTCACATGATAAAGGACTATCCAAGCTTGAAGCAGATGAAGGGTTCATGCTCAATGGCAATAGCAAATGGATCAGATGTTCTAGTCGTCAGTCAACCAGGTACTTATCATGGATGGTGAAATAGGCGCCAATCGAATTTGACCCTACTTCTTTGCAACCCCGGCCTCAAACTTGAGATGAACGCGGAAGCCAACTAAACTAGAAACTCCAACGTGAAGAAGAGTACCAAATCATCATGTGCACATGGGAAGGTTTGGTCATGAAAACCCATATGGAAAACCCATGAAAGAGCACAAGAAAAGAGTCCTCAAGACAAGTCAAGAATCAACAACACAAAACCATGCAAAGTAAACTTGAGAGACAAGAAGGTAATCAAAATTTCATTGCACAAGAGGTTTTGATTACAAAGGGATCCTACCCGGAGAATCCCAAATCACTCACAAAATCAAACACACTCTCAAACTCTCCCTAATAGTGCTATGAACCTGGTTGTGGTGTGAATAGTGAACGGTGCCCTCTCAACCATACTTCACACCCACTACACACAACCCTTTATATAGCCCCCAAAGGTGGTGTGCTTTCCAACCCCATCTCCACCCTTGGATTACAATTGGAGGGTTGAGATCGAACCATTTACACATGATATATTGAGGAATATCACCCACATATTTCTTACATTTCCAGCTCATCTGCCCATGCAGGGGGGATACAAAATCTGGACGTCACCAGACTCCCTTAGCCGCTAAGTCTCCGTGACCCCCGACCTCCCTGTCGAGCCTCGAATCCTCACGCCGGCTAAGTCCTCATTATCCTCGTGATCACACATCGAGTACGACTACTCCACGCAACCTCTCCGCCGTTCTGGACCGCATAACCCACTTCTCGGGCTGTGTCCCGGCAGCTGTCGCTCTGCAGTATCCACCTCGACCTGCCCCACAAGGATAAGACCACCGAAAACATACGCCAACCTTACCTTTCACCTGCAAGGTTAGTCCAAGTGATAAACACCACCAATCACAAAGATTCAAAATCATAATCCCAAACAATCGTGCAGAAACAGCCTTCACCGGACACGTCCGGTCATCAGCGGACGCTATCTGCAGAGCCACTGGACACAGTCCGCTGGCCACCGGACCCAGTCCGGATAGCCAATCATTGCAAAACGACAATCCTACCAATTCTCAACAACCTCCTACGGACTCATCCGAAACCCATCGGACACAGTCCAGAGAACACAAAATGCTTCACCGGACGCGTCGGCCCACCTGACGACAGCGTCCGGAGAGGACATCTGGACAAGTTCGGAGCATAGCAGACACCCAAAACCAACGTTCGCCAGTAACTTCGCAAAACCCTCGATCTCACGGGACGCGTCCGCTGCCTAGCGGATAGCGTCCGAAGAGCACCTGCGGACAAGGCCGCAGCTCACCGGACACTCACGACCCACCATCCGAACCAAACCCTCGAGTCCACCAGACGCGTCCACTGCCCAGCGGACAGCGTCCGAAGAACACCTGCAGACGAGGCCGCAGCTCACCGGACGCACACGACCAAGCGTCCGACAGTGACGAGACCAAACCCTCGACCGAGCGGACGCGTTCGCTCGCCATCGGAACCTATCCGAAGAGGTTCAACGGACAAAGTCTGGAGATCACCGGACGCGCACAACCCAGCGTCCAGCAGTGGCGATGTCAAACTCCCAAAACCACCGGACACCGTCCGCTTGCCAGCGGACTCCGTTTGCAGGCCACCGGACGCTGTCCGGTAAACAGAGTCAACTCGGCAACCCTAAGATTGCAATATCACTCATCATAAAAATTCAACACTCCCCCTTGATGAGTATATTGACAAACCCTTATCAACAATAAGTTTTTGTTTTGAAAATGAAAAACAAATGCCATGAGTTGATTTAAAATTAACTTGGACCAAATGAAAGAGCAATTTGCCAACATGTCCAAGTGAACAAGAGTTGTGCCAGAAATGTTGAAGTTGTATTCATGCACATGTTCTCCCCCTTTTGACAATATAAACAGCAAGGAGACTCCAATTTTTGAATCAATAATGCAATGAGCAATGGAGAACTCCCCCGATCCAGCTCCCTATGCAAGAAATGCATGCAAATGCAATGGAAAGAGTTTTGATGTTTAGCCAGATGAACATAAGGTTCGGAATGCATGAAACTCATCAAAATTCAACTGAAGCTTACAAGCTCATCAAGACAGCTCATTTAGAGGAAAGCTAAAAATTTGAAGGTATGAACTAAGATTTTTGCATTATTCAAGTCGAAATTTAGCAAATGGAAAACCCAAAATCCAGAATCATGCAGAGGCCCAGATTTAATAATCATGCAGGGATTCAACTCATGCAATACATTGAGAAATCTCAAATTATCATAAATTTGACCTCATTGCTTCCTAATTCTACAATTTTTTTGTTTCGCAAATGTCAGATTTTAGAGAGCAATTGCTGGAAAAGCACATCCCATGGGTCACTGGAAATGGCCTCCCAGGTCACCCTCCTCCCTCCTCATGTTTGTTCGCATTTTTTTTCAATAATTTCTCTTGCTCAGACATTTTTTTATATATACATGAGCAATTTGAAGATCAAAGACATGAGAGGAAAAGATCAATCCCAAGTTGCATCGAGGACCCAAGTAGATCAAAAGATGCAAAGCATGCAATGAACTATAGAAAAGGGATTTAACCAAGTCCTAGAGATAAAAAATCATCAAGTTTTGTAAATTTGATACCATTTGAAATCTGAAAGATAGATTTGCCCCAAACTTGCCATGTCAAGATGAGATTGAAGGGAATATGCCCGAGAGGCAATAATAAATTGTTTATTATCTTATTCCATGTTTATAATAGATGTTTATTTCTCATGCTAAAATTGTATTAACCGGAAACGTTGATACATGTGTGTTTAATAAACAAAAGGTTCCTAGTAAAGCCTCTCTTTTAAACTAGCTCGTTGATTAATCGATGATCAAGGTTTCCTAATCATGAACATTGGATGTTGTTAATAACGGGGTCACATTATTAGAAGAATGATGTGATGAACACACACCCAAGTTGGTATAGCAAATTCGATCAAGTCATTAAAGTTTGTTGCTGTACTGAACATATACAAAATAGCTCCTTTCCTTAGACCATGAGATGATGTCAATCACTAACTCCGGAAGAGTACTTTGATGACATCAAACGTCACTCCGTAACACGGTGAATATAAAGATGGATTTGGGTACTATGAAAGTATTAGTTGAGGCTCATGCATCAAGAGTGGGATTTGTCCATCCATATGACGGAGAGATATACTCTGGGCCCTCTCGGTGATATCACATTGACATCGCTTGCAAGCACGTGACTAGGTCACAAGAATGTCATATCACGGAACGAGTAAAGAGTACTTGTCGGTAACGGGATCGAACTAGGTATAGTTGATACCAATGATCGGATCCCGGATAAGTAATATATCGCGAGACAAAAGGAATTGGTTATGTTGTTTTTGGTTCACACGATCACTAGTTCATCGTTGAGTAAGTGGGAGTCATTATGGATCTCCAGATCCCGCTGATGATTATTGATCAGATAGGTGTCTTGATCATGTCCATTTTATTCACGAACCGTAGGGTGACACACTTAAGATTCATCGACGCTTTTGAGTGGGTACGGAACACCGGAGAAAAGTTTGGATAGCACCGGAATAGTTTCGGGATATCGGAATAGTTCAAGGGGGTATGTGTTAATTTTTGTTAATTAAAAGAATTAACAAATATTCAAATAACAGAAATAAAATTGTTTATTTAATGGAGAGTCCATTCACATGAAGAGAATGGAGAGTCCATTCACATGGAGAGAGTGGAGAGTCCACTCACTCCTATAAAAGGGAGGGCGGAGCTCCTCTCTCATGGACTAATCACCATGACCCTTTGGTTGGTCCTTTCTCCCTCCTCCTGCTGTTCCACTTTTCAAGCAGTAGCTTAAGCGAAGCGCTGCTGAAATAGTTTCTCCACCACCACCACTAAGTCATAGTGTTGTTGGAGTTTCCCGTGGATCCTCTACTTCCGCTGCCCCGCTGGATCGAGGGATTGGAGGTCGTCGTTGTTCGTCGTGTGACCAGAAATGCGGGCGCCGCCGTTTGTGGCGCTCATCCTCGCGACTTTGAAGTCGGGCGTGTACCTCTACTTCAACCACGTTTGTTTGCGGGAACGTTATTCCCGCTTTCGGTCTACGAGGGTGAGTCCTTCTGAAACCGTTTGCATGCATCTCCTAGATATGATCTTGGTGTTTGGTTGCAACCGTAGGAAAATTTTTGTTTTCCTTGCTTCGAAACCCTTCAGAGATTGCCAGCCAAAAAGAAGTAGATGAGCCAAAATGCATTCATAGAAAAATTTTCATGAGGCTTAAAGGCAAAGCTCATGTCCAAGAAAGAAAATCAAAATGCTATGCAAAATGCAGATGCTCATATGCAATGGGAAAAAGAATGAGGATAAGAATCAGAAGGTTTTGAACCACAAAAACACATTTTACCTGAAAGTAGGGAAGCAAGCCTACAACTCGACTACCAGAGAGGCTAAGAACACAGACCTGTCTACCCAGGGAACCATCACCTGCTAGACTTATAATCTATGTGAGACTCAACTGACTAGAGTAGAGGACATTGCCAATCACGCATGATAGCAACCTACAGAAGGTAAGAAAATGTGTCTAAGAAGGTGTTGATTCTCTATCCTGAAATGAAGCTATGCACAAATGCAAATGCTCAAACAAGAAGTAGAATATGTACATATATACAGTACCCTGACTCCCCCTTAACCTATGCTGTGCAAGCTGACTATCCCAAGCTTTCCCTTGAGAATCTCAATCCTATTTCTATCAAGTGGCTTGGTTAAGATATCTGCCAGCTGGTGGTCACCTTCTACAAAGTTTAGCTCTATATGGCCCTTCTCGACATGGTCTCTAAGGAAGTGAAATCTGACATCTATGTGTTTAGTCGTAGAATGATGCACTAGGTTTTTGGCTATGTTGATCGTAGAGGTGTTATCACAGAAGTGTGGAACACTACTGAAGGTCAACCCAAAGTCCTAAAGCGTCATATGCATCCAGAGCACTTGACTGCAACAACATGTTGCAGCAACGTACTCAGCCTCAGCTGTGGACTGTGCAACACTAGACTGCTTTTTAGAAGACCAAGAGACAAGAGAAGTGCCAAGAAACTGACAGGTGCCACTAGTGCTCTTCCTATCTATCCTACAGCCAGCAAAGTCTACGTCTGAGAAGGCTCTGAGGAATATAGAAGAAGCGGCGGAGAACCAGAAGCCAAAGTCAATGGTCGCTCTAAGATAGCGAAGAATCCGCTTGACTGCCTGAAGGTGAGAAACCCTGGGCGAAGCTTGAAACCTAGCGCATAGGCAGACTACAAAGTGAATGTCTGGCCTGGAGGAGGTAAGGTAAAGCAGTGATCCTATCATCCTTCGGTAGAGTGTTTGGTCCACTTGCTCGGCATTTTCATCAGGTTCTAGAACAATGTTTGTGGCCATTGGTGTTAGAATGGGTTTGCTTTCAGCCATATCAAATCTGTAGAGGAAGTCCTTGGTATATTTGCTCTGATGAAGAAAAGTGCCCTCAGGTGTTTGCTTGATCTATAAGCCAAGAAAGAAGGTCAACTCTCCCATCATACTCATCTCAAATTAAGAACTCATCAACTCAGAAAATTAAGAGATGAGTGCCTGAAGATAGATCTGAACAAGGAGAAAGTCTGAACCATCTCTCTTGACAAAAAGAGTTTTGTTTGCCTGACCCATGCCAAAACCATGCTCAAGAAAATATGTCTTTAAGCGCTCGTACCAGGCCCTAGGAGCTTGCTTAAGAGCATACAATGTTTTGCTAAGCTTAAATACATGGTTTGGCTTGGTGAGAACCTCAAGGCCAGGAGGTTGCCTTACAAATACTTCCTCCTCAATAACACCATTCAAAAAGGCACTCTTAACATCTATTTGAAACAACTTGAAGCCCATTGAAGAAGCAAAAGCAAGAAGAATGCGAATGGCTTCAAGTCGAGCAACAGGAGAAAAAGTCTCATCCAAATCTAACCCTTTTAGTTGAGAGAACCCTTGTGCCACAAGCCTAGCCTTGTTCCTAATGACATATCCATCCTCCCCCTATTTGTTCTTAAACACCCACTTAGTGCCAATGACAATGACACCCTCAGGACACGAAACCAACTCCCAAACCTTGTTTCTATCAAAGTTCTCTAGTTCCTCATGCATAGCATTGACCCAAGAAGAATCAGCTAATGCATGAGTCACATCCTTAAGTTCAAAGTTGGCTACAAAGGAAGCGGAACTGAACAAGGAAAGATTGGCCTTTGAACGTGTCATTTTGTGGTTAATCTCACAAATCGTGAAGGACCATGTGGAGGTTCGCTCCGTGTTTGTGATGAGTATTGGACAATTTGGGAGCTAGGGCTGCGCTGGTTTGAGTTTGATTTAAATTGGATTTCAAATTGAAGCATTTTGGGCATTTTCTGTGCTGGGCGGCACTACCAGATCCCTTGGGCGATTGAAAGACCGAGATGGCGATCAGAGGGGGGGGGGGGGTGAATGATCCCAGATAAAATTATCCCCTACTCAACGTACTCCAAACAATCCCGCAAAGAAAACCGATGCTCCTTAAAATCGCGAAACCCGCAAAAAACGGAACGACTTGACAACTATGTGTATCCCTAGCTTACATGGATGGGAACCATGAATCATGTGAGGGATATTTAAATCACAAATTCCGGTAGTCAAGTGTCCAAAGCAAAGAGGAATCAATTCAAATACTTCTTTTCTAAAAGAGATCAAGCCAAAACACAAAAGCCTCTTTTAGAAAAGCAAAAGCAGATTGTCAGGAATTGTCCTCAATTAGAGCAGGTGGATGGTGGACTTCTGTTGCTCCAAAAAATTTGGAAATTTTTCATCCTGTGAGCTGTTGAGTCGTGAAACACTCCACCAAAAATCACCACCAAAATCCTTCTACAAAAATCAGGAAAAATCAAGAACTACGAACAGTCAGGATTTTCAATCAGGAAATTTGGGGCTCGGTTTTCACCTCACAGCTCCCAAATGGTGCATCCAGTGGACTCCAAAATTTTTCCACAGATGAGTATATGAGTCAAGCACCTTCTCCAACAAGAATCAATCAAGAAAGATTTCTCTATATTTTTCTAAAATTCAAGGACTGACTGCTGCGCGAAAAACAAGTTCAGGACAGATTTGCAATCTTGATAGAAACTTGATCTCTAGTCTATCCTAGGGTGTAAGAAGGATGTAAAACCAAATGAGCACCCTCAAGACCTCCTTGATCAACAGCATTTAGAAGGAGAGGAGCAAATCCAAATTGCGAGAAAGTAAATTGCGAGAATTTACATGCGGGAAAGTAAATGCTGAATTTAAATTGCGTAAAGTAAAGACATAATGTAAATGCGGAATTTAAATTCACAAAAATGTAAAGAAAATCTTTGTATTTTCTGGTTGGAAGGTTTACAAAGCCTCACTTCATGTGGGCAAAGCTCAAAGGAGCAACTCAAACCTTCAAGTGATGGAGGACACCCCTCCCCCTCTATTTATACTACTCTAGGGCCACCTACCACCCTTGGATGAGTCCCAAACCCTAGGGCACTCCACCAAGGGCTAGGATTAACCCTCTCATTTCACCCCACACATGGGCTTTACATGGGCCACATTGGCCATACATGGGTTTTAAACAAAACCCGATCAACCCGATGCAACGGGCCTTCATCCGCCGGACTTGACCGCTCAGTTTCCTCCTCTTCGAGCCTCCAACCCGAACCGGAAACCTTGAGCCACCTCATGTCCATTTCCTTGACGTCCAAGTGAACCCAGTTTGAGCCCAACCATCTCGTCGGCATCCTCGACCGCTCTGGACCTCGGTTCTCCCAACCTAGTCCCGGTACTCACCAACGACCATAGCTGCCTCAAGAACCTGTACCACAAGGAACAAACCATTTTGCACATACCACAATGCACATACCTTTTTCTTTTCTGCATGTTAGTCCACAATTATCATTAATTGAAACATGCAATACCGAGTCAAATCAAACTCAAGCCTGAGCACACCTTGCTCAAATAAAGTCAAATACTCATCACAAACATGGATGGACCTCCACATGGTCCTTCAATCTCCCCCTTGATGAGTATATTGACAAACCACACAAAAGGCATAAATTTGAGTTTGTAAACAAAGGAAGAAAAGCAATTTGATTGCAAAAATCATATTTGGTCCAATAAAAAGAGAAAGAAAGCTCATGACCAAATAGATGAGAAGATTTTTAGAGCTCAACACTTGAAAGGACAATTTTTCAACAAGAGCTCCAAAAACCAAGAAATCTCTCAAAAAGCTCAATATTACTCATGATCCAAATGCAAGGACAATTGTTCATCATGATCATGAGAAAGCATTTTTTTTAATTCTCTAAGATGTCTTTTCTACGTTTTCTCCCCCTTTTGGCAATATAGGCATCAAGAGAACAATTTTTGCATGAAATGCAACCTAGACAAGCTTTGAGGATTATGCAAGTGACCACTTAGACAAAGTATGACACCAAGCTACTCAAGTTCAAATTATGTCATCCTAAGTCATATCCAATGGCATATTTCAATTTTTGCTAACTAGCTCAAAAGAAGTTATAATACTTTGGTATGATTTCAACAATAGCAACACTTAGCATAACTTCAATACTAGAAGCAAAGCCAACCAAACGAGCAAATGGATATACTAGAGTTCAACCTAGTCAACACTTTGGGAAACTACAAGTCCATAAGAGAAGCCTCATGCTCAATCATCTCTTTAAATGCAAATTTTTAGATTAAAGCTCATAAAGCGGTATGAGAGAGTTAGGCTTAGTGAAGCACATCCTCGACTAGGAGCCATCGACAAAGGCCTCCTAAGCTTCACTCTCCTCCACAAACCTTTCAGGGTTTAGAGAGTTTATCCTAGAGAAACACAACCTCGACTAGGAGCCATCGACATAGGTCTCCTAGGCATCACTCTCTTCCTCTAGTTATTTTTGCATTTTTGGTGTATTGACTCAAGCCATTAGCAACCATCTCAAGCAAGAAGCTTAAAAGAGTGGTTTTGGTCATACACACTTCATTCCAAGTTCATCCCAAGTGCAATGGGAAGCAGTCTCGTGAATGAATAGTGTTGAGTTCAATTTTAGCACAAAAGAGTCAATTTATATTTTCAGCACTTAGATTCATGAGCATTATTGAGGATTCTAGAATGAAACAATGTAGCTAATCCAAGTTGCTCTAGGGACTCTAGTAGAAACCCACTATTTCAATAAGCATGGCATAAGCATCTAGTGAAGAAGTATAGCAAGTAAAAGCCATGTTTCATCAACTTTTCAGGAAAGCTCAATTTTAAAATGTTGGCTAGTTTCACATGATATACCAAATTGGATATGACCTAGATTAGCAAATATCTTCAGAAAAGTAGCTAGGTGCAACATATCTCAATTTTATCAATTGCATAATAGACAAAGCTCGTAAATGAAAAACAAGTCTATATGCAATGCAAAAGAATCACTTCCAAGCTCCCCCTCAACAAGTGAGTCGATTAAGCACAAAATCTGATTGAAGTTGAGTTATTAGCAATATAGATTCAAAAGGATGAATTGAACTCAACTGAAACCAGAAAGACAGAAATGATGAGAAGGAATCAAGCAACTGACACATGGGTAGTCTAGGAGCAAAGATAACATGAAGAGAAACACTAACACTCAGACTCGCTCTCACCTTCCCCATATGACTTATATAGGAAAGCTACTTCTCCAACTCCAACCCAGGAGCAAACACAGACCCTGTCTACCCAGGGGGCCCAACACCTGCTAGACCTAAAAGACTGTGAGTGAGCTCAACCGAGAATAAGAGAGGAATAGCACCCTAAAGCATAAGGTGAGAGGTCCATGCCGAGGCATGCCAGAAGTCTAGGTGAAGTGGACTCAACCAAATGAAAACCATCCCAAAGATACCCAGAAAGAGAAAGGAAGGCTGAATATACATACGAACATATAATACAAGCCAGCTCCCCCTCAAGATATGCCATATGGGCTCATAATCCCAAGCTCTCCTCTCAGGGAAACAAACCTGGAGCTATCCAAAGGCTTGGTGAAAATGTCAGCCAACTGGTGGTCACTCTCCACAAACTGGAGCACTATATCACCCTTCTCCACATGGTCTCTAAGGAAGTGATAGCGAATGTCAATGTGCTTCGTCCGAGAGTGTTGCACTGGGTTCTTAGCAATGTGAATGGCAGATGTGTTATCACAGAAAAGTGGAACACAATCTGCTACTAACCCAAAGTCCCGCAAGGTCGATCTCATATAGAGAACCTGGCTACAAGAATCGGGTCAGCAACATACTCGGCCTCAGCAGTGGACTGTGCAACACCGGACTGCTTCCTAGACGACCAAGAGACAAGAGAAGTGCCAATGAATTGGCAAGTGCCAGAAGTGCTCTTCCTATCTATCCTACAGCCGGCGAAGTCTGCATCGGAGAAGGCTCTCAGAGATAGACAGGAGGAAGAAGAGTACCAAATACCATAGTCAATGGTAGCTCGAAGGTACCTGAAGATGCGCTTCACCGCCTGACGGTGAGAGACGCGGGGAGAAGCCTGAAACTGAGCACAAAGACATACAGAGAAATGTATGTCAGGTCTCGAGGCAGTGAGATACAAAAGGGAGCCGATCATGCTCTGGAACTCCTTCGATCAATCACTCACCATCCTCGTCGAGGCTCGAGGACAGCGATGGTGGCCATAGGAGTCATAATCGGCTTTCCATCAGACATGTCAAAGCGCTTCAGGAGGTCTCGAGTGTACTTGCCTTGATGCAAGAATGTACCCTCCTGAGTCTGCTTAATCTGGAAGCCAAGGAAGTAGCTCAACTCGCCCATCATGCTCATCTCGAACTCAGTACTCATCACATCTGAGAACTGAGTAACGAGCGAATGCGAGGAACCACCGAAAATGATGTCGTCGACATAGATTTGGACTAAGAGAAAATCCGAATCAGAATGTCCTGACGAGCAGTCTTGTCCACTTGACCCATATGAAAACCATGACTCAAGAGGTAGGACTTAAGCCTCTCATACCAAGCTCGTGGAGCTTGCTTAAGTCCATACAAAGCTTTGGAAAGCTTGAAGACATGGTTTGGGTACTTGGGGTTCTCAAATCCTGGAGGTTGTCTGACATACACCTCTTCCTCAATGAAGCCATTGAGGAATGCACTCTTGACATCCATTTGAAAAAGCTTGAAGCCCTTGGATGCCGCGAATGCGAGCAGGATCCGGATGGCCTCGAGTCTAGCTACAGGGGCAAAAGTCTCCTCGAAGTCGAGACCCTCGACCTGAGAGAAACCCTGAGCGACTAACCTAGCCTTGTTTCGAGCTACAACCCCATCCTCACTCTGCTTGTTTTTGAACACCCATTTGGTCCCAATGATATTGTGACCAGAAGGGGGCTCGACAAGCTTCCAAACTTTGTTCCTCTCGAAGTTTTCAAGTTCCTCATGCATAGCATTAATCCAAGATTCATCAGATAATGCATGAGAAACATCCTTCGGCTCAAAAGAGGCAACAAAGGCAGAGTGAAGGCAGAAAGTGGACAGACCTGACTTAGAGCGAGTGACTCGCTCAAACAGATCTCCAATGATCTGGTCAGGTGGATGAGCCTGCTGAATGTGGCGGGGAGGTCCAGAAGCAGAAGTGACCTCTACTAGTCGCGTGGGAGAAGTAGGAACAGAGCCACTAGCTGCTGAAGAGTCTGAGGGTAAGGGCTGATCTCCCTGAGGTGCAGATATAGAAATGGGAGGCACCTCGGGAGCAGGAATGGTGACTGGATCAGGCAAGGCGCCTTCATCTCCGTCATCAACTTCCTCTGAGAAGATAGACTGGGAAAGAGGAGAAGAGCCTGAAATGTCTGGTCTAGCACCGGGGCTAGCCTCATCAAAAGTCACCTCGCAGGTCTCTATGATCCTACCCAAATCTACAGCCCAAATCCTATAGCTACGGGCAGAAGTCGAGTAACCCAGAAAGATCCCATCAACAGAACGTGACTCGAACTTATCTAGGTTCCCAGACTTCAAGAAGAAGCACTTGCAACCAAAAACACGAAAATGAGATACACTAGGCTTTCGCCCATATCTCAACTCATAAGAAGTGCAATGCAAGTGTGCCCTAAGAAAAACTCTGTTGGCAACATGGCATGCCGTAGCTACAGCCTCAGCCCAAAACTTCCTAGGAGTATTGTACTCATCTAGCATCGTCCTGGCCATCTCAACAAGGGTCCTATTCTTCCTTTCCACTACGCCATTTTGCTGAGGGACGTATGGAGAGGAGAACTGATGCTCTAAGCCTAACTCCTCACAGAAGCTGCTAAAGTAGAAGTTCTTGAACTCCGTGCCATTGTCACTGCGGATCGCTCGTAAGGCACCTGGGAGCTCAACAGACAACCTACGGACCAAACCCCTGAAGTGTGAAAAACACTCATCCTTCGAGGCCATGAAAAACACCCAAGAGTACCTCGAAAAATCATCGACAATGACAAGAATATACCACTTCCCACCGCCGATCGTGCACTCGAGCCGGACCAACAAAGTGTCCATGTGTAGCAATTGTCCTGGTGCATCGATCATCACTCGGGTGACTGGAGGATGGGAGGCGAGAACCATCTTGCCATGTCGGCAAGGAGGACATACAACATCTTTGACCATCTTGAGTTTAGGCAGGCCACGAATGAGATCATGGCCGCTAACTCGAGTCAAATGATCAAAGCCAATGTGACCAAGTCTCCTATGCCAAAAGGAGAGATCACGGGACTCGAAGCAATAAGGCAATGGAGAGAGTCTCTAGAGGAAAAGAAAAATCAGCACGAAAGACTCTCCCAAAGCAGAAATCCCGCAAACAAACTCCCCGGAAGAATCGAGGATCCTACAAGAGCTCCTCTTAAAATTGACCTCGAAATCGTCATCAAGAAGCCGAGAGGCGAAGCTAGTTGAAATGCAGCTTCGACTAAGGCAACGTCCTTGATCGTTAATGCATTTGGTACCTTTAGCAATGACTCTACCCGACGCATCCCCAAAGGTGATTACCTCATCACCGGATCTCGGTCCAGTGGAAGAAAACCAACGGAGTCTCCGGTCATGTGGCGAGAACAGCCGGAGTCTACGATCCAAACCTCCCCTTCCTGTCCCTACGAACCTGAATCAAAGAGAGTGAAAAGCAGATGTCTCGATGCAGGATAGATCGGTGCAGATCTAGGAACCCAATCTTGAGTCAATCATGCGATGAAACAGCTTGATCAGCGGAGTAGAAGAATGCAATCTGGCACCTCTCCGTGACTCGACTCTCACAAACTCAGACTCGCTCGATGGGGCGTGCGGGAGCAGCTGCCGGGTTGGTCCGCCGAGGTGCAAAGGCCGGACCATCCCAGTGCTGCTGCCCAGACCTCCCGCTGGGGAAAGCAAACTCACGCCGCTGATATCTACCTCGATGGGAAAAACGAGGAATATCAAGAGGACGGCGGAAAGACTGACTCGGGACAGCTCTGGGGCGAAAACCAGAAGTAGAAGCCTGAAAACCAAGCCCCATGCGCTGTCCAAAAACAGGAGACTCTCTAGCTTGTTTATCCTGTCTAGAAGCTGTGTGTGCCTTAGGCGCACTCAGAGTCTGGGGATGACCCTGAATACCCCTAAGAGCATGGACACGCTCACGCCGAGAAATCTTGGCGCGTCAAGGTAATCAGCTATATGTCCATCCTTCTAATGTAAGGTGCATGTATACTTCGCCTTGGGGGGTGAAGCAGCATGAGAAGCACCCTTCTCGTCAGACGTCCCGTGGACAATCCCTGCTGATCTAAACAAAGTGGTGCTCACCTGTGGAGCCACCACTATCTCTCCGCTCTTGGAGGCACGCACAACAGTGGGCGGATGCGCCCGTGTATGCTCCAAGGCATCAAACCCTAGACCTTGATTGAATCTGCTAATCTTGGACTGATCTAGGATAAGATTGAGCTTCTTCTTACCTCCAACAAACTTCTCGAGAGTGCTCATAAGGTACTGACACTCTCGAAAAAGTGAGGCACAAGAAGAGCAAGGGGAAGGAGTAGCAGGGGAAGAGCCAGATGGAGAAGAGCGAACTAAACGATCAAATCTCTCCCTATAAAGAGCAGCCTCAATCTTGAGGGACTCGCAAGAAACACAAGGAGAGTCTCTAATCCTACCCACCTGGGCTTTGAGCTTCTTCCTAAGCTCTACATGAATTTGATTCATGTCCTCTACTACCCCAACACACAGCATGCAACCATTTTGTGACTTAGCTAGTAGATCCTTAGCATATTTTGAGTTTTCAAGCACCAAGTCATCATAAGCATTTTTTAGTTGCATACAGCCCTCACATGAGCTGATTGGGTCCTTAGAAGCATGCTTTTCAAGTTCATCATTGTCGGGACCCCGAATTTGCAAATCCGGACCCTCTGTGTATTCAGCACTAGTCCAGGAACGCGCTAGTGCACACAGTCTTAACATCGGTAAATATCACAATCATACCATTCGATACTAATAAAGTACTTTAATTAAATAATCAAACTGGTTACCCGACCTAAAGGTCAAGTTACAAATGTACGCCACACAGGGCGAAACTTATTAAGAGAGAAATAATAGCAGCGGAAAATAAGATAACTTCGTGGCGCCATCCAGTATACCACAGGCAACTGACTGGGCTCGCTCCCTAAGTAGACGGTTCCTCGTGGATCTCCTCCTCCGAAGCTGGTGTAGTCTCCTCTTCAACTGGTGTTGTATTGTGGCAAGGGTGAGTACTTGGTACTCAGCAAGTCATGCACAGAATGCAAGCTAATATACTATATGCATGGCTTGGTACAAAGGAATAGCTCAAGGTATATTTGCAGTAAACAGCATTTGACAAGTATCATAAGTAGATTAGAAAGCAGTAGAAACAAGTATAGCATAAATAACTTTTCAAGGAGTTTAATAAAACATCTTTCCCATCCTAATCCACATTTCCATCAACATCAGTATTAATCCAACCCAACCTTTCAAGTCCAAGTTATTTTTATGAAAGTCTAACCCTTGACTGTAATCCCCGAGCGATGTCCAATACCGCGGACTCGGCTATCCGAATAGATTCTACACTCTGCAGAGGTTGTGCACTTTACCCACAAGATACAGTCAAACACCACAAAGGCGAGTTCCCGTAACAAAGCCTTTCGGAAGCCTCAAACAACACAGGTGGTCCTCTCCGGTTCGTGCTCTACACCATCCCTTCCCTTAACCAAGGCGAAGTATGGGACCAACACACCGTTAGATGGGTATCTGGCCTCAGCCACGATACGCTCCCCCGTACAATCACACAAACGGTTTAATTGACACCCTGAGGCTCCACAAGTGAGTCCTTAGCGACTTAGTCAACTAGGCCTGTCCCATTCCAGCCATGTGGTTGCAAGTATGACTCAGATCAAAGGCTTGCAAGGTTAAGTCCTTAGAGTGACCAGGGCAAGACTACCCGAAGAACCAAATCAACATCCCCAATGCCACACTGGCCCACCTGATTATTCTTGCCACATGCCCCAGTCGAAAACTATTTATCAAAAACCCCAGTTGATTACCATGCACCACGTGCCATCAACATCACATGATACTTTTCCGAAACAGGTTCATTATATCATTAAGTCAATATTATCATTTGATTGTCCAAAATCATGTCATGAGCACGTAGCAGGTCTAAGCAATGTACTACAACGGTCTAAAACCCATGTTGGCAATTTGATTATGTCCAACTAGTAAACCACAACTAGGGTGACAAGGGTCATGGCACATACTTATTTAATCAAGGTGTCATATAGCAAATTGGTATTTATCTAATCTCCCATATTTAAATAAAATATTTTCTAATTTGAACTAGCATGCAATAATTTGAACCAAAATAGATTTCAAAAATGGGATCAACATGGTCAAAGCATAACTTGCCTTCAAAGAGTACTTGTTCTTGGTCTTGAGTTGGATCCTGAGTCAACACTTCTCCTTCGAATCCTTCCGGCACTTCAACGTCTACTCGTAAAGCGTGCAAATAGCAATACACAAATAAACAATAGGCAAAAACATCCCAAAACTCCAAATAAAATCCATAAACAGAGAGAACATAATTTTCTGGATTTTTAGGAACTGGAATCGTTCAAATCGGAGTTAAGATGCAAAAGTTATAATCATTTAAAGTTTAAATAATTAATTAAATAATATTACAGAGAAAAACTTTAGTCCAAAAATTAAATAAAATTCATATTTGAGTAGATCTGAATTTTATACAAATTTAGAAATTTGAAACACTCAAATCGGAGTTGAAACGCAAAAGTTATAAGCATTTGAAATTTGAAACAAAATCTGAAATCATTATTTCGAATTAATAAATCATTTTCTTTTTCGGAAATTAATTATTGCGTCAGCAGTGACACGTGGCAGCCTCTGATTGGGCGGCTGACGTCAGCCGGTTCATGGACGTGGTCCATGGTTTGGCTTGGTCCACCGTGGACCCGGTCCACGGCTCACGGTCGCTGACAGGTGGCCCCCACGGATGACGTCATCGCTGACGTCAGCGGGGCTCAGCCCCACGGACTGACAGGTGGGACCCACCGGTGGCGTCATCGCTGACGTCACGGCACGGCTGGGTGGCCGCTGACGCGTGGGCCCGTGCTGACGTCATGGTGCGGTTCGGCCGAGTCGCTGACATGCGGGCCCGGCGTGTCAGCGACACGCGCGCGTGTGCGCTGGTTGCGCTGACCGCGACGGTCATCCTTCCGGGACGCGTGGCGCAATCTCGGCCGTTGATTCGAAAATCAACGGCCCAGATTGGATCGGGTGACGCACGTTCTGGGGTGAACGTGGCCAATCTGGACCGTTGGATCTAGATCCAACGGCTGGGATTAGATCCGAGGATCTAAACGTGATCTCACCGTGACGGTCGGATCTTGATCGGACGGCTGTCCGAGTTCGCGAGGTTGATGGCGACGCGGCGGCGCTGGCTTGACCGGAGACGAAGACGACGACCTCCCGTACGGCGTTTCCGTGCAACTCCGGCGTGAAGACTGGCACTCCCAGGCGCGGCGCGACACGGCGATCTCAGTTCTGGGCTTGGTGTCGTCGGAGAACGGCGGAGGCGGCGGGGATCAACGAAAAACCGCGGCGGAAGACCTCCTCTACTCCGGCGAGCAATAGCGGCTACGTGAAGGCGGCTAGGGCTCAGAGGCTAGGGCCAAAAGATGCGCACGGTGAAGGGCATCCTCGGGCGATGTCCCACGCTTTAAATAGCCTCGGCGTCCGTGCCCGGGACGGAAACCTAATCGAACACGGCGGCGGCGCGGCGGAGGACTCCGGCTCGGATTCGGCGGAGACGACGAAATCGCGGCCGTCCACGTGGCACGATCAACGGCCACGATCGCACGGGCGCGACTGGGTCCGGTCCGGACATGACTCGGGTCGGGGTCGGTCGATCATGACCGTTGGATCTCGATCCGACGGTCCACGTGGGTTAAGGTTCAAACGTGGTTCGGTCGAGTCGGCTGGCTCGGGTCGGACTCGAGTCCGACTCGGGTTCCGACTCGGTCGGATGAATAGTACTTGACCCGAGTTGAATTTCCAGCGATTTAATATTTAAAATAATTCCCAGTAATTCATTTAATTCAAGAAAAATAGCAAAATACTCAGAAAAATTCCAGAAAAATTCTGGAAAATATTTTAGGGCATTTGGGACTCAAATAAAATATGTCCAACAAAACTTTATTTGAAAATTTAATTTCTTTAATTATTTCAATATGGAATAAATTCAAATAAATTCCAAATAAATCCAAATAAATTCCAGAAAATTCCAAAAATTCACAAAAGTGCAGAATAGTATTTAATTTCATGAAAAGCAAAAATTGGGGTGTTACAAACCTCCCCCCTTAATAGAATCTCGTCCCCGAGATTCAGGGCTTACTAAAGAATAAGTCCGGAAACTCTTTCCTCAAATCCTCTTCTCGTTCCCAAGTTGCTTCGCTCTCTGTATGGTTGCTCCACTGAACTCTACAGAAACGGGTTGACTTATTTCTAGTCTCTCGATCCATAGTGTCCAAAATCTTCACGGGATGCTCCTTGTAAGTCAAATCTCCTTGCAACTCAATTGACTCTAGCGGCGTCTGTTCCTCAGGTACTCGGAGACACTTCTTCAACTGGGACACATGGAATACGTCATGCACTCCTGCTAATGACTGCGGCAACTCTAGCTGGTAAGCAACTTCGCCTTTGCGGCTCACAATCCTAAATGGTCCAACATAACGGGGTGCAAGTTTCCCCTTGGCATGGAACCTCTTAACTCCTCTGAGAGGCGTAACTCTGAGGTATACATAGTCCTCTGGTTCAAAACTCAAGTCCCGGCGACGGTTGTCAGCGTAACTCTTCTGTCGTGATTGGGCTACCTTCAACCTTTCCCTAATTGTGGCAATCTGCTCTTCAGCTTCTTGAAGTATATCAGGCCCGAAGACACGGCGCTCGCCGGTCTCATTCCAATTCAATGGCGTCCGACAGGGTCGACCATACAGTGCCTCAAAAGGTGACATCTGTAAACTAGCTTGGTAGCTATTATTGTAACTAAACTCGGCATACGGCAAACTCTTATCCCAAGAGGTAGCATAAGCCAATGCACATGCTCTTAACATATCCTCCAGAATCTGATTGACTCTTTCGGTCTGTCCATCCGTCTGTGGATGATAGGCTGTACTGAAGTTCAAACGGGTTCCCATGGCTTCGTGCAACTTATTCCAGAACCTTGAGGTAAATTGGTTACCTCTGTCCGATACAATCCTCTTTGGCACTCCGTGCAAACAGACGATCCTGATTATGTACAACTCCGCTAATTTATCTCCCGAATAAGTGGTCTTTACGGAAATAAAATGGGCTACTTTGGTCAAACGATCTACTATAACCCATATGGAGTCATAACCCCCTTGAGTCTTGGGTAAACCGGTGATGAAATCCATTCCTATTTCCTCCCACTTCCACTCAGGTATCTTCGGTACGCAACAATCCTGTGGTCTCGATGCATTGCCTTGACTCTCTGGCATACGTCGCACAATGCAACATGCTCGGCAACTTCTCGCTTCATGTTTGGCCACCAGAATCTTTCCTTCAAATCCTGATACATTTTGGCACTCCCTGGGTGAATTGAATACTTGGAGTCATGGGCTTCCTCCAGAATCAATTGCTTTAATTCCTTCTTGTTCGGCACACAAATCCGATCCTTCATCCATAACGTGCTCTGCCCATCTAGCTTGAAATCCTTTGCCTTGCCTTCCTCCATTTTGGACTTAATCCTACGGATCTTGTCATCATCCTTCTGTCCTTCTCGGATCTGATCTTCTAGGGTAGGCTTTACTTCTAATGCGGCCAAGAATCCGCTAGGTACCACCTCAATCTTCATTCTCTGAAATTCCTCACATAGCTTATCCTGATTCGTGGCTATCAACATGTTCATGGTATGGCTTTTCCGACTCAAGGCATCGGCAACTACGTTGGCCTTTCCGGGATGATAATGGATTCCAACATTGTAGTCCTTGATCAACTCCAACCATCTCCTTTGCCTCATATTCAGATCCGACTGGGTGAATATGTACTTAAGGCTCTTATGATCCGTGTACACTTCACATCTGTTCCCGATCAGATAGTGACACCATATCTTCAAGGCATGCACTACGGCAACTAACTCAAGGTCATGTGTCGGGTAATTCTCCTCATGCGGCCTCAACTGCCTTGATGCATAGGCAACAACCTTTCCGTTCTGCATCAACACACATCCAAGTCCTTGGCGTGATGCATCACAATAGATATCAAAGCTTTGATTGACGTCCGCGGGATCAACACTTTGTCTTGATGTCAATCTCGTTTTCAGTTCTTGGAATCCTTTCTCGCACTCCAGCGTCCATGTAAACTTCTTCTCCTTTTTCAGCAATTGCGTAAGAGGTCTCGCAATTGCCGAAAAGCCTTCAATGAAACGGCGGTAGTATCCTGCCATTCCAAGGAAACTCCTAATCTGGGTCACGGTCTTTGGCTGCTCCCAATGTATCACAGCTTCTACCTTGCTTGGATCAACGGCGACTCCTTCTGCGGTCATTACATGTCCAAGAAACTCCACCTTGTCCTTCCAAAAATCACACTTGCTGAACTTGGCGAAGAGTTGCTGTTCCCTCAGCTTTTCCAACACTCGCCTCAAGTGTTCGGCATGTTCATCCTCTGTTTTGGAGTAGATTAGGATATCGTCTATGAACACGACCACAAACTTGTCCAAATATTCCATGAACACCTTATTCATCATATTCATGAAATATGCTGGCGCATTCGTCAGACCAAAGGACATAACTGTAAACTCGTAATGTCCATATCTTGACGAAAATGCGGTCTTCGGAATATCTTCTGATCGGATCTTCAATTGATGGTATCCCGATCTTAGATCAATCTTGGAGAAAACTCCGGCTCCTCTCAACTGATCAAACAAATCATCAATCCTGGGTAGCGGATACTTATTCTTCACGGTGACTTCATTGAGTGCACGGTAGTCAATGCACATCCAGAAACTCCCGTCCTTCTTCTTGACGAACAAAACTGGTGCTCCCCACGGCGACGAACTCGGTCTGATAAATCCTTTCTCCATTAACTCCTCTAGCTGTCTCTTCATCTCTACCAACTGCTCGGTGGACATCCGATAGGGTCTCTTTGCTATCAGCGCTGTACCAGGTACAAGCTCTATCACAAACTCTATGTCCCTGTCCGGCGGCATACCAGGTAGATCTTCCGGAAAAACATCTGGGTACTCATTTACTACTGAGACATCCTCTATGCGGATTGCCTTGGTACTGTTAACCATCAACTGTCCATCCTTAACGGCTGTGGCTTGGAATTCTACTCTCTTTCCACACGGGCTCTCAACCGAGATAGTCCTTCGTCCACAATCCAATACAGCCTTGTGCTTGGATAACCAATCCATTCCCAAAATAACATCTAAGGTATGGGTCTCCAAAATAATAAGGTTCGCTAGGAACTCTACTCCATCTATTAGTATTCTCACCCCGGAACATCCTACTTTCGTTCGGAGTTCGGAACCAGGGGTTTGAGCTACAAGCGTGCATTTAAGGCTTGCAATCCCCAAATCATTTTTAGCAGCAAAGCCTTGCGAAACGAACGAATGCGAAGCTCCAGAATCAAACAAAATCGCCGCAGTATCGAGTTAACAAGTAACTTACCCGATCACGACGTCCGTAGCATTCTGCGGTGCATCCGCGGTGACATGATTGACTCGGCCTCTCACCACGATGCAGGGTGTGACTCTGATCTTTGGCGTCCTAGCTGGTGTGGATCCTAGATTGAAGCGGACTGGGGTCACTCCTGTTGTCTTCTTTGGGCAACTGTTGGCAAAGTGTCCTGGCTCGTTGCAGTTGTAGCAGCGTCTCACTGTTCCTTCTTGTTGCCTGGGCGGCGTTTCTAGCGAGGCTGGGTGCAGTAGTTCTGATTGACGGGTCTTGGTGCTGGTGACGGTGTCCTGGTTGCATTCTGTGGCTGGAATCTGAAAAATTGATTTGGTGCAACTCTCAGACGTTGTTGCGTTCCCTGGCGTGATCCCTGCTGTTGCATCCTGCGCTTCCTGTTCTCATCTAGTTCCTTGCGCTTGTCCTCAAGAATAAGCGCCTTATTCACCAATTCCTGGAAATCTGGAAAGGTGTGGGTGATCAATCCCACCTGTAGTCCTGAGTTAAGTCCCTTCATGAAGCGAGACTGTCTGGCTTTATCTGTCGCTACATCCTCAGGTGCGTAGCGAGCAAGCTGTGTGAACTTATTCAGGTAGTCGGCCACTGGCTGGTTACCTTGCTTCAGTGCTCTGAACTCCTCCTTCTTAAGATCCATGATTCCTTCAGGCACGTGATCTTGAATGCAGTGTGAACTCTTCCCAAGTGATATCTTGAGGGTTCTCTTGCGTGGCACGAGGTTCTCCCACCATTCGGTAATTTCCTTCCTTCGGTGATGAGAAGCGTAGAGTACCTTCTCATTTCCCATGCATTGAGCGATGTGTAGCTTCCTCTCAATTGATCTTAACCAATCATCGGCCTCTAATGGATTGGCATTCCCAGAGAAAGTGGGTGGGTGAGTCCTCATGAATTCTGACAGTCTTGTATTCGGGCGTTGTCCCTGATTAACTTGATTAGCGATGGCCTGAGCAAAGGCGTGTTGCATCTGTTGCATCATAGCATGCATCAACTGAGTCTGAGCAGCGAGGAAAGCTCCGAAATTCTGCATATCCAATGGCGGTGCTGGTGCTCCATCATTGGGGTTTTCCGTTGGGCGAGAACCACTTCCATTGCCTCCAAGGTTTCCACGGGTGTTCACCATCTGTCGATTTGCTCTAGGCTTTAGAGATGAGAGGGAAACAAGAATAGACAAGTGATATGGAACTTATGCGGGGCGAAAGGTGTAGCTTTAAGGTCCAACTTTATTAATGATATCAATAACTTGGTATGGCTGCTTACAATGCCTAAGGGCCTTGCAACACATACTGCACACTCAGCAAGCAATGAAAATCCAAATCGAACTAACACTGGAGTCTAACGCCTAAAGGGTGACTCTTTATTCTATGACGCGACTCGGCGAAGGAGTCTCACTATAGAACCTATGTTCACTCATCGAGAAAACCTCCACGGCCTGGGTACGGATGCTGCGGCATAGGCGCGAAACAATTGCCATGTCCAGCAACTGTGTCATCTATGGTAATCGAAGAAGCAGTGTGCTCCTCCGGGTCTGGCTCGTGTAGCTCGAGCATCGGCTCTGGCTCTGGTCCGTACAAAGCCATCTCCAACTCGTCAATCCTTCGCAAAAGGTGTGACACATACTCTTGAGCTTCCCGCCATCTGTTCTTCTCTGTCGTGATCTCCTTGCGGGCCTTCTGTAGCTCCTTGCTTGTATCATCGAGTACATCCTCCTGGGCGACAACAAGTCGTGCCAACTGTGTGACCATGGCATTCTCATCCTGAATCATCTTCGGGTCAAGAAGGTTATCGCTGCGTGGATGATAACGGAACACCGTGCTCTCCAATTCTCTGGCGTAGATGCGGGTAATGTGCCGCATTGCTCGTCGGACACTTCTTGGATACCCATCTGCATTGTAGACCTTCTGGCAGTGCAGTGTATCGGGTGATTGCCTGGGCCCTTCTTCCTAGCAGGTATCACAATCTTCACGTCACAAGCCTTGATCAATCCTGCTTGTCTGATCACTTCCACTTGGTATTGCGGCTTCTCAAAATCTCCGAGAGTCTGTAGCATACGCTAAAGTTCTGCGGCGTGACCAACCTCCAGATCGACGTAGTTGAACTCTCCCTCCATCTGTCACAAGATGCTCACGTAAGAACTCGAAAATTTTAAATCGTGACAAGGTAAGGAAAAATTCAGCAAGAGATAAGAAAAGAGAGAATGGGGTAAGTCGAGATATCATTTCTTATCTTGACGAACTTTTAGCTTTTAGAAAATAGGTTTTAACCTCTCTACAACCATTCTAGCCAGGGTTGAGCCTACGGTCAGTATGGCTCTGATACCACCTCTGTTGGGACCCCGAATTTGCAAATCCGGACCCGCTGTGTATTCAGCACTAGTCCAGGAACGCGCTAGTGCACACAGTCTTAACATCGGTAAATATCACAATCATACCATTCGATACTAATAAAGTACTTTAATTAAATAATCAAACTGGTTACCCGACCTTAAGGTCAAGTTACAAATGTACGCCACACAGGGCGAAACTTATTAAGAGAGAAATAATAGCAGCGGAAAATAAGATAACTTCGTGGCGCCATCCAGTATACCACAGGCAATCGATCGGGCTCGCTCCTAAGTAGACGGTTCCTTGTGGATCTCCTCCTCCGAAAATGGTGTAGTCTCCTCTTCAACTGGTGTTGTATTGTGGCAAGGGTGAGTACTTGGTACTCGACCAAGTCATGCATGAGAATGCAAGCTAATATACTATATGCATGGCTTGGTACAAAGGAATAGCTCAAGGTATATTTGCGATGCTTGACATTTGACAAGTATCATAAGTAGATTCGAAAGCAGTAGAAACAAGTATAGCATAAATAACTTTTCAAGGAGTTTAATAAAACATCTTTCCCATCCTAATCCACATTTCCATCAACATCAGTATTAATCCAACCCAACCTTTCAAGTCCAAGTTATTTTTATGAAAGTCTAACCCTTGACTGTAATCCCCGAGCGATGTCCAATACCGCGGACTCGGCTATCCGAATAGATTCTACACTCTGCAGAGGTTGTGCACTTTACCCACAAGATACAGTCAAACACCACAAAGGCGAGTTCCCGTAACAAAGCCTTTCGGAAGCCTCAAACAACACAGGTGGTCCTCTCCGGTTCGTGCTCTACACCATCCCTTCCCTTAACCAAGGCGAAGTATGGGACCAACACACCGTTAGATGGGTATCTGGTCTCAGCCACGATACGCTCCCCCGTACAATCACACAAACGGTGTAATTGACACCCTGAGGCTCCACAAGTGAGTCCTTAGCGACTTAGTCAACTAGGGCTGTCCCATTCCAGCCATGTGGTTGCAAGTATGACTCAGATCAAAGGCTTGCAAGGTTAAGTCCTTAGAGTGACCAGGGCAAGACTACCCGAAGAACCAAATCAACATCCCCAGTGCCACACTGGCCCACCTGATCATTCTTGCCACATGCCCCGGTCGAAAACTATTTATCAAAACCCCAGTTGATTACCATGCACCACGTGCCATCAACATCACATGATACTTTTCCAAAACAGGTTCATTATATCATTAAGTCAATATTATCATTCTATTGTACAAAATCATGTCATGAGCACGAAAGTGTGTCTAAGCAATGTACTACAACGGTCTAAAACCCATGTTGGCAATTTGATTATGTCCAACTAGTAAACCACAACTAGGGTGACAAGGGTCATGGCACATACTTATTTAATCAAGGTGTCATATAGCAAATTGGTATTTATCTAATCTCCCATATTTAAATAAAATATTTTCTAATTTGAACTAGCATGCAATAATTTGAACCAAAATAGATTTCAAAAATGGGATCAACATGGTCAAAGCATAACTTGCCTTCAAAGAGTACTTGTTCTTGGTCTTGAGTTGGATCCTGAGTCAACACTTCTCCTTCGAATCCTTCCGGCACTTCAACGTCTACTCGTAAAGCGTGCAAATAGCAATACACAAATAAACAATAGGCAAAAACATCCCAAAACTCCAAATAAAATCCATAAACAGAGAGAACATAATTTTCTGGATTTTTAGGAACTGGAATCGTTCAAATCGGAGTTAAGATGCAAAAGTTATAATCATTTAAAGTTTAAATAATTAATTAAATAATATTACAGAGAAAAACTTTAGTCCAAAAATTAAATAAAATTCATATTTGAGTAGATCTGAATTTTATACAAATTTAGAAATTTGAAACACTCAAATCGGAGTTGAAACGCAAAAGTTATAAGAATTTGAAATTTGAAACAAAATCTAAAATCATTATTTCGAATTAATAAATCATTTTCTTTTTCGGAAATTAATTATTGCGTCAGCAGTGACACGTGGCAGCCTCTGATTGGGCGGCTGACGTCAGCCGGTTCATGGACGTGGTCCATGGTTTGGCTTGGTCCACCGTGGACCCGGTCCACGGCTCACGGTCGCTGACAGGTGGCCCCCACGGATGACGTCATCGCTGACGTCAGCGGGGCTCACCACTGATCGACAGTGGGACTCCACCGGTGGCGTCATCGGCCGACGCCACGGCACGGTGGGTGGCCGGCCGACGCGTGGGCCCGTCTTGGCCGACGCCATGGTGCGGTTCGGCCGAAGTCGGCCCGACATGCGGGCGGCGTGTCGGCGGCTGCAGCGCGTGTCTTGTTGCGCCGACGGCGGTCATCCTTCCGGGGCAGCGTGGCGCAATCTCGGCCGTTGATTCGAAAATCAACGGCCCAGATTGATCGGGTAGCGACGCGTTACGGGTGAACGTGGCCAATCCGGACCGTTGGATCTAGATCCAACGGTGGGATTAGATCCGGAGGATCTAAACGTGATCTCACCGTGACGGTCGGATCTTGATCGGACGGCCGTCCGAGTTCGCGAGGTTGATGGCGGCAGCGGCGCTGGCTTGACCGAGACGAAGACGACGACCTCCCGTCTGGCGTTCCGTGCAACTCCGCGTGAAGATCGGCACTCCCAGCGCGGCGCGACACGCGGCGATCTCGATTGAGGCTTGGTGTCGTCGGAGAACGGCGAGGCGGCGAGATCAACGAAAACCGCGGCGGAAGACCTCCTCTACTCCGGCGAGCAATAAGCGGCTACGTGAAGGCGGCTAGGGCTCGAGGCTAGGAGCCAAAAGATGCGCAGTGAAGGGCATCCTCGGCGATGTCCCACGCTTTAAATAGCCTCGGCGTCCGTGCGGGGCGGAAACCTAATCGAACACTGCGGCGGCGCGGCGGAGGACTCGGCTCGGATTCGGCGGAGCAGCGAAATCGCAGCCGCCCACGTGGCACGATCAACGGCCCACGATCGCGCAGCGCGACCGGTCCGGTCGGACCACGACTCGGGTCGGGTCGGGTCGATCATGACCGTTGGATCTCGATCCGACGGTCCACGTGGGTTAAGGTTCAAACGTGGTTCGGTCGAGTCGGCTGGCTCGGGTCGGACTCGAGTCCGACTCGGGTTCCGACTCGGTCGGATGAATAGTACTTGACCCGAGTTGAATTTCCAGCGATTTAATATTTAAAATAATTCCCAGTAATTCATTTAATTCAAGAAAAATAGCAAAATACTCAGAAAAATTCCAGAAAAATTCTGGAAAATATTTTAGGGCATTTGGGACTCAAATAAAATATGTCCAACAAAACTTTATTTGAAAATTTAATTTCTTTAATTATTTCAATATGGAATAAATTCAAATAAATTCCAAATAAATCCAAATAAATTCCAGAAAATTCCAAAAATTCACAAAAGTGCAGAATAGTATTTAATTTCATGAAAAGCAAAAGTTGGGGTGTTACAATCATTTCTAGCAGATAGCTTCCTAAGGTGACAACTCATGGCATCAATTTCAGCGAGAAGCTTAGGGCAATTAGCACATGAAGCATTTGTGTGAGTGTGAAGAAAACTAGCATCAACAGGAATAGAATCTACTGGACATGTGCTAGCATCCTTCGACCTAAGTGACTCAAGATCAGAAACCACACTATCATGTAGAGTCCTTAGGTTCTCCAACTCCACAAGCAAAGCATCACACAAAGTACAATATCGAGTCTCGGGAGGAACAAGATCTAAGTGAAGCTAACTCCCGAGATAAGGTACCTACTTCCTTCTCTAGATCCAAACACTTAGCTCTAGACTTGGAATGAAATTTTCCTAGTTTGATAAAAGCATCATGGAGCTGGTCATAAGAAGGTACCTCATCCGTGTCGCTGTACAGCTCGGTGTCGGGTACTTCCATGGCATTGGAGGCCATGAAGCACATGCCGGAGAAGTCATCGCCGCCCTTCACCTTCTCTTGCGGTTCATCCTCGTCCTCGTCGCTCCATGTCTCCGTGTCGGAGAGGTCAAGGTCGTCGAGCGCGGCAAGGACGCGGTGAAAGAGCTTCTTGCCTTTGGTGAACTTGCGGTGTTTCTTCTCTTGCGCCAGCTCGCGAGCTAGAGGCTTCTTGTTGCGGTTCTTGTTGATGTAGTCGTTCTTGCCCGCACCGCCTTGTTCATTATTGCCCTTCTCCAGCTTGGGGCAGTTTGCCCGAATGTGGTTGGGGCCACCACACTCAAAGCAAGTGAACTTGCCACTCCTCTTCCTATCTCTCACCCTCTTGTAAATGTTCGAAAATTTTCGAGCGACAAGAGCAAGCTCGTCTTCTGGAAATTGTTCCAGAACGTCATCGCTTACGTCGCAAAGAGCGGGGAGAGAAAAACCAGAAGAGAAGTCAAGAGGGGGTCCAGAAGAGGAAGACCCAGTGGGATCGGTAACCAATGCCATCGTTTGGGACTTCGTCCTGCGAGCGACGATGTCGAGCTCATGAGTCTTGAGGCGGGAATACAACCCGTCAAGAGTCAAGGTCGACAAGTCCGTATGGTCCGTGATGGTGGTTACCTTCATCTCCCAAATCCTTAGATCGAGTGCTCGAAGAAAATGCCTCGCATTCTCCGAATCAGTGTATGAACAACCCACTGACCGAAGATTGCTGAGAATCTTTGCAAAACGAGCAAAGCACTCATCAAGGCTCTCACCAGCGTGCTGCTCAAACTTGTTGTAGTCACGCTTAAATTGATCCTGTCTCACGGACTTGATCTGAGTGGTGCCCTCATGGTAAGCATTGAGGGTCACCCAGATCTCGTGAGCCGATCGTAGGTGAGAGACGCGATCATACTCACTGCGGCTAAGTCCCTGTATGAGGAGGTTCTTGGCCTTAGCGTTTGCCTCAACGTCAGCCATGTTTGCGGCGTTGATGTTCTCATCGGCCGGAACCTCATACGGGTGCTTCACCTTCTGCCATAAAGAAAAGCCCTGGGCAGTGATGTATGTCTCCATACGAACCTTCCAGAACGGATAATCAACTCCAGCAAAAATTGGAGGCTTAGTTGAGTACTTGCCCGTCGCCATGGCTCTTGAGACCGGTCAAGATCTATGAAAGAGCAAAACCGGCTCTGATACCAATTGAAATACCGAGATGGCGATCAGAGGGGGGGGGTGAATGATCCCAGATAAAATTATCCCCTACTCAACGTACTCCAAACAATCCCGCAAAGAAAACCGATGCTCCTTAAAATCGCGAAACCCGCAAAAAACGGAACGACTTGACAACTATGTGTATCCCTAGCTTACATGGATGGGAACCATGAATCATGTGAGTGATATTTAAATCACAAATTCTGGTAGTCAAGTGTCCAAACCAAAGAGGAATCAATTCAAATACTTCTTTTCTAAAAGAGATCAAGCCAAAACACAAAAGCCTCTTTAGAAAAGCAAAAGCAGATTGTCAGGAATTGTCCTCAATTAGAGCAGGTGGATGGTGGACTTCTGTTGCTCCAAAAAATTTGGGAATTTTTCATCCTGTGAGCTGTTGAGTCATGAAGCACTCCACCAAAAATCACCACCAAAATCCTTCTACAAAAATCAGGAAAAATCAAGAACTACGAACAGTCACGATTTTCAATCAGGAAATTTGGGGCTCGGTTTTCACCTCACAGCTCCCAAATGGTGCATCCAGTGGACTCCAAAATTTTTCCACAGATGGGTATATGAGTCAAGCACCTTCTCCAACAAGAATCAATCAATAAAGATTTTTCTATATTTTTCTAAAATTCAAGGACTGACTGCTGCGCGAAAAACAAGTTCAGGACAGATTTGCAATCTTGATAGAAACTTGATCTCTAGTCTATCCTAGGGTGTAAAAAGGATGTAAAACCAAATGAGCACCCTCAAGACCTCCTTGATCAACAGCATTTAGAAGGAGAGGAGCAAATCCAAATTGCGAGAAAGTAAATTAAGTAGAATTTACATGCGGGAAAGTAAATGCTGAATTTAAATTGCGTAAAGTAAAGACATAATGTAAATGCGGAATTTAAATTCACAAAAATGTAAAGAAAATCTTTGTATTTTCTGGTTGGAAGGTTTACAAAGCCTCACTTCATGTGGGCAAAGCTCAAAGGAGCAACTCAAACCTTCAAGTGATGGAGGACACCCCTCCCCCTCTATTTATACTACTCTAGGGCCACCTACCACCCTTGGATGAGTCCCAAACCCTAGGGCACTCCACCAAGGGCTAGGATTAACCCTCTCATTTCACCCCACACATGGGCTTTACATGGGCCACATTGGCCATACATGGGTTTTAAACAAAACCCGATCAACCCGATGCAACGGGCCTTCATCCGCCGGACTTGACCGCTCAGTTTCCTCCTCTTCGAGCCTCCAACCCGAACCGGAAACCTTGAGCCACCTCATGTCCATTTCCTTGACGTCCAAGTGAACCCAGTTTGAGCCCAACCATCTCGTCGGCATCCTCGACCGCTCTGGACCTCGGTTCTCCCAACCTAGTCCCGGTACTCACCAACGACCATAGCTGCCTCAAGAACCTGTACCACAAGGAACAAACCATTTTGCACATACCACAATGCACATACCTTTTTCTTTTCTGCATGTTAGTCCACAATTATCATTAATTGAAACATGCAATACCGAGTCAAATCAAACTCAAGCCTAAGCACACCTTGCTCAAATAAAGTCAAATACTCATCACAAACATGGATGGACCTCCACATGGTCCTTCAGCGATACTGTCGGAAATGGTCGACGCTACTGGCCAGGAGGCCGGCGGGTATTTTCCAGAGAGGGTGAATTTACTATTCACTGTCAGGCGGCACTACCGCCAATGTTGGGCGGTACTACTAGCCGAGCGGCAGTACCGGCTTTTACACTGCGGTAATGCCGACCGAGTTGCGAAGACACCCTGAATTAAATGAACAATTGATTTAATGATGGATTAAATGGTTCATTTAATTGCACTTGATGTTGGGCAATGTTATGTGATGTGTTTCCTTCTCTTTGACGCTTGCAGAGTTCCGATCTGAGGTCATGGTGAGGCGGAGGAAGGTCGGGACTAGGCGAGGAGCGCCCGAGGTCTGGAAGGCCGGTGATCGCCGGTGGATGTCCGGAGATGGAGCGGGAGCGAGTCAAAGAGTCAAGGGAACCAATTTGATGCTAGCTTGATGCTACACGGATCAAGGAGAGCTATCGGATGGAGATTCTAGATGATAGTGTAGTGGCTAAGTTGAGAAGTGTGCGAAATCTCATGAAAGGCCAAGTTAGCCCATGTAAGGCCCATGAGTGTGTTAGGGTTTCAGTGGGTTAATCCTAGCCCTTGATGGAGTACTCTAGGGTTTGAGACTCATCCAACGGTGGTAGGTAGCCAATCAATCCTATAAATAGAGGGGAAGGGGTAGCCTCCCAAGTTGAAGATTTTGGTGCTCATTTAAGCTTTGCCCACATGGAGTGACGCTTTGTAAATCTTCCAAGAAAATCAATGCAAAAACACCTTCTTTTCTGAATTTAATTTCCGCATTTACATTATGTCTTTACATTCTGCAATTTAAATTAAGTATTTATATTCTACTTAATTTACTTATGCAAGTTGGATTTGCCTCCTCTCCTTCTACATGCTTTTGGATTTTCATGCCAAGGATGAGTGATTGATTGGATGAGTCTTCCCTCAGATCATATCCCAATCCTCGAGGCATCCTCTTGTTTGAGTTTGCGAGAAACCGAGTTTTTGAGCGTTCTTAAAGAATCTTTGATAAATCGGTTTTTGGGTGTGTTCTTCATGTTCTCTAGGTTGCTGTGACTTGTGGGAATGTATCCAAGACTTTCTTGATCATCCAAAACCCATGAGCAACTCTACATCACGGATTTGCATTTTTTTGCGTTCTTGGTGTTCACTCTCTTCATTTGGTTAAAGGTCGGAACTTTGACATCAATCTTTGCGATTGATGGTTGGAATAAGTTCCTGACATCCATTAGAGTGTATCTACCAAGTTTTGTAAGGACTTGACCTCTAGATCATAGTTTTGATCCTTTTTGGTTTTGGCTCGAGCTGTTTTTCTGCCCTGTTCTTGAGCCCAGCAGTACTTAGGGATGGCAATGGGTCCCCAATCCCCGTTTCCCCGCGGGGAATTCTTCCATTAGGGGACGGGGATGGGGGAAAACCTCTCCCCACGGGGGGCTAAACGGGGAAATATTTGCCCCATCGGGGCTGGCGGGGCCGGGGACATTCTGTCATCCCCCGTCCACGTTCCCCGTCCCCGTTCCCCGTCCCCGTCCCCGTTTAATCTTTGACAGGTGGACCCATACATTAGAAACCCTACATCATAGTATACTGCTCAGTGGCTCAGTGCCTCAGGCCCTTAGCCTCCACTCCAGTCCTCCTCCATCGCTCGAGCGGTCGCTCCCAGGCACGAGCCGCCGCTCCCAGGCGCGAGCCACCGCTCCCAGGCGCCGTACGCCGCTCCAGCGCCGGCCGGCCGCTCGAGCACGAGCCACCGCTCCCAGACGCCGTCCGCCGCTCCCAGGCGCCGGCTCCCAGCCACCGTTCCCAGGCGTCGTCCGGATCCGCCGCTCCCAGCCACCGTTCCCAGCCGCCGTAAGTACAAGATGTGCATAATTTTGTGCACTGTTGTGTCCATGCAAGATTGTATTGGAATTTGCTGCTCATGCAAGATTGTAGTGCTGTGGATACTCAATTTGTTAATAATCAATTTGTTACTATGGTGCTGTGGATTCTCAATTTGTTGAATATGCTATGGTGCTGTGGATACTCAATTTGTTAATAGGGTTCACATTAAACAGATCAAACATAGCTTGACTATTTGTTGAATATGCTATGGTGCTGTGGATACTAATTATGGGTCTCAACTCTCAAGTGTGCTCATGTGAAATGGATTGTTTGGAACAAATAATACTATTACTGATTCATGCTTATTTCTCGCTAATTTGTAGTTGGTATTGAGATAATGTCGTCGAATAGCCACAATCAGGACGATAATGTCAATGAGTCGCAGTCACAACAGGGTTCTCTACCATCTGTCAATGATTCCGAAGCAGTAGGAGGAAATGAGGAAGAGGAAGAGATTGAAGTTTCTAATGATGAAGAGCAGAATGGTGTTGTTGGCTCAAAGAGAAAGTTGACTTCAGCTGTTTGGAATGAATTCAAAAGGGTTAAAGTCGGGGATAAAATAAAAGCAAAGTGTAACTGCTGTGCAAAGAAGCTTGGAGGAGAGACAAAAAATGGAACCAAACATCTTCATGATCATCTCAAGATATGTCCATACCGTAAGAACAAAATGGCAGGGCAAAGCAAGACATTTAGCCAAAGCTCATTAAGGTTTGGTTCTCAGGATAAAGGAAAAGTGTTGGTGGAGAACTATACATTTGATCAAGAAGTTGCTAGAAAGGAGCTTGCCTCTATGATGGTGTTGCATGAATACCCACTATGCATGGTTGATCATATAGGATTTAGAAGATTTGTTAGTGCACTTCAACCTTTATTTAAAATGGTGACAAGGAACACTATTAGGTATGAACTATGTCTTTGTTGTGTCATAATTTTGAGTTGTGTAATATCTAATAAATACTAATTGTGTATTGGCTAATAATTATTTTCTTAGGAAGGACATCATGAAGCAATATGAGATAGAAAAGAAGAAAGCCATTGCTTACATGGCAGGAAATAAGTCTAGTGTTGCTATCACTACTGATATGTGGACTTCGGACAACCAAAAGAAAGGCTATATGGCTATCACAGCCCATTTTATTGATCAATCATGGAAGCTAAGGAGCATTGTGATGAGGTAATGTGACTTTTTCATTGCTGAAATATTTGTTTATTTCTAAAATAATGTAACATACTAACATGCTTGTTCACTGTTGTAGGTTCATTTATGTGCCAAGTCCACATACTGCTCAGGTTATCGCTGAAGAGTTGAATGAATCCTTAGTTGCATGGAATCTTGATGAGAAGGTATCAACTCTGACTGTTGACAATTGTTCTACAAATGATAAGGCTATAGACTTGTTAGTGAGGAAGATAGGGAAAGATAAACTTATGTTAAATGGTAGCACATTGCACATGCGGTGTTGTGCCCACATTCTCAACCTGATTGTGAAGGATGGTTTAGATATCATACAAAAGGCTATTGAAAGGATTCGTGGTAGCGTAGCTTTTTGGACAGCAACACCAAAAAGAGTTGAAAAATTTGAAGAAATTGCTAAATTTGTGAAAGTCACTATAACTAAGAAGTTGTGCCTTGATTGCAAAACTAGATGGAACTCAACATTCACTATGCTTAGTGTTGCCCTTCCCTACAAGGCTGTTTTTATCCGTGCTATGCGTGTTGAGAAACAATATGAATGCTGCCCTAGTGAAGAAGAATGGTCATTTGCCCATGATGTGGTTGAGAGGTTGCGCATGTTTTATGAAATCACCGAAATTTTCTCTGGAACTCAATTTGTTACTGCTAATATCATGTTTCCAAAGATTTGTGAAATCAAAATGAATATGAGACAGTGGTCAAGTTGTGGCAATGAAATCATAGAAGAAATGTCAGTTAAGATGAATGAGAAGTTCGACAAGTATTGGTTTGATGTGCAAGGTCTAATGGGCATTGCTACACTTCTTGATCCTCGATTTAAAACTGAAATGTTACTAGTTTGTTTTGAAATGCTCATGGGTATTACTGGTGATGAGTGTGAGGATCATGTTAGAGAAATCACAAAATTATTGTGTGATTTGATGAATGAGTATCAAGTACATGATGATGAAAGTAACAAAGAACCATCTACCTCACTGCCTTCCATTGAAGCTCCAGCGGTTATGTCTCTTTTTAATGCACATGTTGCTAAGAAGAGGCCGGCAACTCTACGCCTAAAATCTGAATTGGATCGTTACTTAGAGGATGATTATGTTCCAGCTACAAAGGAAAATTTTAATGTATTGGATTGGTGGAAGGTAGCTGGGACACGGTATCCTACTTTGAGGATGATTGCACGCGATATTTATGCCATTCCAGTTAGCACCGTTGCTTCAGAGTCAGCATTTAGCACAAGTGGAAGAGTTCTTAGCGAGCATCGCAGCCGTCTTACTCCTGAGATGCTAGAGGCCTT
This sequence comes from Rhipidocladum racemiflorum, assembly GCA_036346355.1. NCBI lineage: Eukaryota > Viridiplantae > Streptophyta > Magnoliopsida > Poales > Poaceae > Rhipidocladum > Rhipidocladum racemiflorum. Next base: position 21,758,544 of record CM070582.1, read on the forward strand.
AATGTGCTCACAGGATTGGCTTAGAAACCAATACAAAGGTATATAAAGCATTTAATTTGGTTGTTGTACTATGAAATTGCACTAAAACTTTATGTTTGTGAAATGTAGACGATCAAAATGGTCTTCCCACGAGCTTTTGGACGGTTCTTCAGGACATATCAGAAGGGATGCAGGTAATATTCTAAAGGCAATGTAATTTTTAGTTATTTGTGCCTTCATAAATACACATTGAAATTTACTTTCTCCATTTCCAGGAGCTGGCAATGTGATATTACTACAAAGAAGTTAGTTATAACTTTGTGAGCATGTTGCATGTATTTGGTGTAATGGTGTGTGCCATTTTATTCATGTACCCTTGTCAGACTTGTAATCTTAATTTCTTAATATGCACTTGCCTATTGGAGACTTGGAGTATGGACAGAACTTGGACTTGGTGTATTATGTGTGCAAACAGTGTAGTGTGCCATGTGACTTGGACTTGGTGTATTTCTTAATATGCACTTGTCTAGAGACTATTTGTGGTTTGATTTATCATTCAAATTATGTGAGCTGGATGTTATCATGTCGCTAAGTGATGAATTATGGATGTTGTTATGTTTAGAAATCAATATGTTTATTTGTTTGCAATTTAATATGTTGCTGAAGTAATACTCTCTAATCTCTATTCGGGTTGTTGGCGGGGATTTTTCCCCGTCGGGTCCCCGTATACCCGAACAGGGACGGGGATGGGGAAAAACTCTCCCCGCGGTCGGGGACGGGGACGGGGAACGGGGAAAGATCAGTCTCGCGGGGACGGGGACGGGGGAGTACTCCCCGGCAGGGAATGGCCCCGTTGCCATCCCTAGCAGTACTGCCCCTTCCAAGCGGTAGTGCCGGCTGTCCGGCACTACTGGATTTTATCTCCGGTAGTGCCGGCCTCAGGTTCTTTTCTTGATTTCTTCACTCCAGTTCTTTTGATCTCTCTAGTGAGGCATTTTCTCTGATTGTTACTTGTCCATTCAGTAGGGGGAATTTTATTTTGTGGATTTGGGATCATTCACCCCCCTCTGATCGCCATCTCGGTCTTTCAATTGGTATCAGAGTCGGTTCTGCTCTTTTCTAGATCTTGACCGGTCTCAAGAGCCATGGCGACAGATAAGTACTCCTCTAAGCCTCCAATTTTTTTTGGAGTTGATTACCCATTCTGGAAGGTTCGGATGAAGACATACATCACTGCCCAGGGCTTTTCGATATGGGAGAAGGTGAAGCTCCCGTATGAGGTTCCGGCCGATGAGAACGTCAACGCCGTGAACATGGCTTACGTTGAGGCAAACGCTAAGGCCAAGAACCTCATCATACAGGGACTTAGCCGTAGTGAGTATGATCGTGTCTCTCACCTACGATCGGCTCACGAGATTCGGGTGACTCTCAAAGCTTACCATGAGGGCACCACTCAAATCAAATCCATGAGACAAGATCAGTTCAAGCGTGACTACAACAAGTTTGAGCAGCACGCTGGTGAGAGCCTCGACGAGTGCTTTGCCCGTTTTGCAAAGATTCCCAGCAATCTCCGAGCAGTTGGTTACTCATACTCTGATTCGGAGAATGCGAGGCATTTTCTTAGAGCACTCGATCTGAGGATATGGGAGATGAAGGTAACCACTATCACGGATCACACAGATTTGTTAACTCTAACTCTTGATGGGTTGTATTCCCGTATCAAGACTCATGAGCTCGATATCGTCGCTCGTAGGACGAAATCCCAATCGATGGCCTTGGTTATTGATCCCATCGGGTCTTCCACTTCAGGACCCTCTCTTGACTTCTCTTTCGGCTCTCTGCGACGTAAGCGATGACATTCTGGAACAATTGCCAGAAAACGAGCTTGCTCTTGTCGCTCGCAAGTTCTCGAGTGTTTACAAGAGAGTGAGAGACAGGAAGAGGAGCAATACTATGACTTGCTTTGAGTGTGGTGGCCCCAACCACATTCGAGCAAACTGCCCCAAGCTGGAGAAGGGCAAGATTGAACAAGGCGGTGCGGGCAAGAACGACTACATCAACAAGAACCGCAACAAGAAGCCTCCACCATGAGCCGTCACGAGAGAAGAAGTACTGCAAGTTCGCCAAGAGCAAGAAGCTCTTCCACCGCCTCCTCGCCGCGCTCGATGATCTTGACCTCTCTGACACGGAGACCTGGAGCGACGAGGACGAGGATGAACCGCAAGACAAGGTGAAGAACGGCGATGACCTCTCCGGCATGTGCTTCATGGCCTCTAATGCCATGGAAGTACATGACTCCGAGCTGTACAGTGACACGGAGGAGGTACCTTCCTATGACCAGCTCAATGACGCATTTGTCAAGCTAGGCAAATTTCATTCCAAGTCTAGAGCTAGGTGTACTGAATTAGAGAAGGAAGTAGGTACCTTGTCTCAGGAGCTAGCTTCACTTAGATCATGTTCCTCCCAAGACTCTGATAGCTGTACTTTTTGTGATGCTTTGCTTGTGGAGTTGGAGAACCTAAGGACTCTACATGATAGTGTAGTTTCTGAGTTAGAGTCACTTAGGTCGAAGGATGCTAGCAAATGTTCGATAGATCCCATTCCTGTTGATGCTAGTTTTCTTCATGCTCACACTACTGCATCTTCCACAAATTGCCCTAAATTGCTTGCTGAAATAGATGCCATGAGCTCACAACTTAGGAAGCTATCTGCTAGAAATGATGATCTTGAAAAGCATGCTTCTAAGGACCCACTCAGCTCATGTGAGGGCTGTATGCAACTTAAAAATGAGTATGATGACTTGGTGCTTGAAAATTCAAAATTTGCTAAGGACCTACTAGCTAAGTCACATAATGGTTGCATGCTATGTGTTGGGGTAGTAGAAGACATGAATAAAATTCATGTCGAGCTTAGGAGGAAGCTCAAAGCTCAGGTGGATAGGATTAGAGACTCTCCCTGTGTTTTGTCCCACAAGATTGAGGCCGCTTTTTATAGGGATAGATTTGATCGTTCAGTTCACTCTTCCCCCATATAGTTTTTCTCCTTCTGCTTCTTCCCCCTCCTCTTCTTGTGCCTCACTTTTTCGAGAGTGCCAGTACCTTATGAGCACCCTCGAGAAGTTTGTCGGAGGCAAGAAGAAGCTCAATCTCATTTTAGACCAATCAAAAATCAGTAGATTCAATCAAGGTCTAGGATTTGATTCCTTGGAGCACGCACGGGTGCATCCGCCTACTGTTGTGCATGCCTCCAAGAGTGGTGAGATCATGGTTGCTCCACAGAAGAGCACCACTGTGTTTAGGTCAGCTGGTCTGGTCCACGGGATCTCTGACATGAAGGTGACACAACATGCTACTTCTGCCTCTAAGGAGAAGTATACTTGCACCTTCTGTCAGAAGGATGGACACCTTGCTGATTTATGCTACAGACGCGCCAAAATCACTCGGCGTGAGCGTATTGTTGCTCTTAGGGGTATTCAGGGTCATCCCTAGACTCTGAGTGCTCCTAAGGCACACACGGCTTCTAGACAGGACAAACGTTCTAGAGAGTCTCCAGTTTTTGGACAACGCATGGGGCTTGGTTTTCAGGCTTCTTCTTCTGGTTTTCATCCCAGAGCTGTCCCGAGTCAGTCCTTTTGCCGTCCTTTTGATATTCTTCGTTTTTCCCATCAAGGTAGATATCAGTGGCCTGAGTTTGCGTTTCCCAGCAGGAGGTCTAGGCGGCAGCACCAGGACGGTCCGACCTTTGCACCACGGCGGACCAACCCGGCACCTGCTCCCAGATGTTCGGCTGGAGGGGTCACTAACCTTGTGAGAGTTGAGTCACGAAGAGGCGCTAGATTGCATACTTCTGCTCCGTTGACTGTTTCTTCTACTGCACAGTTGACTCAGTATTGGGTTCCTAGATCTGCACTGATCTATCCTGCTATTGAGACATCTGCTTTTCGCTCTCTTTGATTCAGGTCCATTGGACAGGGAAGGGGAGGTTTGGATCGTAGACTCCGGCTGTTCTCGCCACATGAACGGAGACTCCCGTTGGTTTTCTTCCTTAGTCCGAGCTCCCGGTGATGAGGTGATCACCTTTGGGGATGCTGCGTCGGGTAGAGTCATCGCTAAAGGTACCGTCTGCATTAATGATCATTTTACTCTTAAGGACGTTGCCTTAGTTAGCAAGCTGCATTTCAATTTGCTTTCTGTCTCTCAGCTTCTTGATGACGTTTTCGAGGTAAATTTCAAGAGAAGCTCTTGTAGGATCCTCGATTCTTCTAGAGAGTTTGTTTGCGGGATTTATCGTTTTGGGGGAGTCTTTTGTGCTGATTTTTCTTTTTTTTTCTAGAGACTCTTTGCATTGCCTTATTGCTTCATAGTCCCGTGATCTCTCCTTTTGGCATAGGAGACTTGGTCATATTGGCTTTGATCATTTGACTCGAGTTAGCAGCCAGGATCTCATTCGTGGTTTGCCCAAACTCAAGATGGTCAAAGATGTTGTTTGTTCTCCTTGCCGACATGGCAAGATGGTTGCTGCTTCCCATCCTCCAGTCACCCGAGTGATGACTGATGCACCAGGACAACTGTTACACATGGACACTGTTGGTCCAGCTCGAGTCTTGATCGATGGGAGGAAGTGGTATATTCTTGTCATTGTCGATGATTTTTCAAGGTACACTTGGGTGTTTTTCATGGCCTCGAAGGATGAGTCCTTTTCCCATGTTAGGGGTTTAGTCTGTAGGTTGTCTCTTGAGATCAGATGCCTTACGATAGATCCGCAGTGACAATGGCACGGAGTTCAAGAACTCCTACTTTAGCATCTTCTGTGAGGAGTTAGGCATAGAGCATCAGTTCTCCTCTCCATACGTCCCTCAGCAAAATGGCGTAGTGGAAAGGAAGAACAGGACCCTGGTTGAGATGGCCAGGACGATGCTAGATGAGTACAATACTCCTCGGAAGTTTTGGGCTGAGGCTGTAGTTACGGCTTGGCATGTTGGAAATAGAGTTTTTCTTAGGGAATTCTTGCACTGCACTTATTATGAGTTGAGATATGGGCGAAAGCCCAGTGTGTCTCACTTTCGTGTCTTTGGTTGCAAGTGCTTCTTCTTGAAGTCCGGGAACCTAGATAAGTTCGAGTCACGCTCTGCTGACGGAATTTTTCTGGGTTACTTGGCTTCTGCCCGTAGCTATAGGATTTGGGCTGTAGACTTGGGTAGGATCATAGAGACCTGTGAGGTGACCTTTGATTAGGCTAGTCCCGGTGCTAGACCAGACATTTCAGGCTCTTCCCCTCTTTCCTAGTCTATCTTCTCTAAGGACGTTGATGACGGAGATGAAGGCGCCTTGCCTGATTCAGTCACCATCCCCTCCTCCCGAGGTGCCTCCCATTTCCATATCTGCACCTCCGGGAGATCAGCCTTTACCCTCAGACTCTTCAGCAGCTAGTTGCTGATGGGTTTCGAAGCATGGAAAACAAAAAAATTTTCCTACGATTGCAACCAAACACCAAGATCATATCTAGGAGATGCAAGTAAACGGTTTCAGAAGGACTCACCCTCGTAGACCGAAAGCGGGAATAACGTTCCCGCAAACAAACGTGGTTGATGTAGAGGTACACTCCCGACTTCAAAGTCGCGAAGATGAGCGCCACAAACGGCAGCGCCTCCGTACTTGGTCACACGTACGGATCAACAATGACCTCCAATCCCTCGTTCCAGCGGGGCAGCGGAAGTAGTGGATCCCCGGAAAACTCCAACAACACTACAGCTTAGTGGTGGTGGTGGTGGAGAAATAATTTCAGCAGCGCTTCGCATAAGCCACAGCTAGAAAAACAGATCAGCAGGAGGAGGGAGAATGGACCAACCAAAGGGTCAAATGGATGAACACCAAAGAGAGGAGCTCCTCCCTCCCTTTTATAGGAGGAGGAGGAGGCATGCCAAGGGGTTGGCCGGCGCATGGGGGGTGCCCCTTGCCCTCCCTCTCTTCATGTGAGTGATCTCTCCACTCACAAATCAACCCACTTTGATTTCCATTAAAACCCCACTCAAGAAATGAAAGGGTTTTCTCCCATAAATAAATAAAACATTTTTATTTCAGATATTTTAATATTTGTTAATTCTTTTAATTAACAAACATTAACGCATACCCCCTTTAACTATTCCGATATCCGAAACTATTCCGCGATACTCGAAATAGTCCTGTCTTATCCATACTTTTCTCCGGTGTTTCGTATCCACTCAAATGCATCGATGAACCTTAAGTGTGTCACCCTACGGTTCGTGAATAAAATGGACATGATTGAGACACCTCTCGGATCAATAATCATCGGCGGGATACGGAGATCCATAATGACTCCCATTCACTCAACGATGAACTAGTGATCGCGTAAACCAGAAACGACATAACCAATTCCTTTTGTCTCACGATATTTTACTTGTCCGGGATCCGATCATCAGTATCAACTATACCTAGTTCGATCCCGTTACCGACAAGTACTCTTTACTCGTTCCATGATATAACATTCTTGTGACCTAGTCACATGCTTGCAAGCGATGTCAATGTGATATCACCGAGAGGGCCCAGAGTATATCTCTCCGTCATCTGGATGGACAAATCCCACTCTTGATGCATGAACCTCAACTAATACTTTCATAGTACCCAAATCCATCTTTATAGTCACCGTGTTACGGAGTGACGTTTGATGTCATCAAAGTACTCTTCCGGAATTAGTGATTGACATCATCTCACGGTCTGAGGAAAAGAGCTATTTCGTATGTGTTTGATACAGCAACAAACTAAATGACTTGATCGTATTTGCTATACCAACTTGGGTGTGTGTTCATCACATCGTTCTTCTAATGACATGACCCCGTTATTAACAACATCCAATGTTCATGATCAGGAAACCTTGATCATCAGTTAATCAACGAGCTAGTTTAAGAAAAAGCTTTACTAGGAACCTTTTTGTTTATTAAACACACATGTATTAACGTTTCCGATTAATACAATTTTAGCATGAGAAATAAACATCTATTATAAACATGGAATATGATAATAAAAATTTATTATTGCCTCTCGGGCATATTCCCTTCAGTCTCCCACTTGCACTAGAGTCAATAATCTAGATTACATTGTGATGATTCTAACACCCATTGAGTTCTGGTGTTGATCATGTTTTGCCCTTGGGAGAGCTTTAGTCAACGAGTCTGCCACATTCAGATCCGTGTGCACTTTGCAAATCTTTATATCGCCATCCTTGACATGTTCACGGATGGAGTGAAACCGACGCTTAATATGCTTGGAATTCTTGTGTGACCTTGGTTCTTTAGCATTGGCTATGGCACCATTGTTGTCACAATAGATAACCATCGGGTCCAACACACTCGGAACCACACCTAGTTTAGATATGAACATCTTCATCCAAACCGCTTCCTGTACGCTTCAAGCGACAATATATTCCGCCTCTGTTGAAGATCCGGCCACCACAGATTGCTTGGAACTTCTCCAGCTCACTGCTCCTCCCTTCATTTCAAAAATGTACCCGGATTGAGACTTAGAGTCATCCGGATCGATTATCAAAGCTAAGCGTCGACGTAACATTTTGCGACGAGCTCTTCTTCACCACCATATATGAGAAACATATCCTTAGTTCTTCTTAAGTACTTAAAGATATTCTTGATCACGCCCAGTGTTCAAAACCTGGATCAGACTGTACCGCTAGTCAAACTAATAGCATGTGCCACATCCGGTCTTGTACACAACATAGCATACATGATAGAGCCTATGGTGAAGCATAGGGAATCTTATTCATTACTTCTCTATATTCTGCCGTAGCTGGACTCTGAGTCTTACTCAACGTCTTGCCTTGCATCATAGGTAAGAACCCTTTCTTACTTTCGTCCATTCTAAACTTCTTTAGAATCTTGTCAAGATATGTACTTTGTGATAGCCCAATCAAGCGTCTCGATCTATCTCTATAGATTTTGATGCCTAAAATATATGCCGCTTCACCAAGGTCCTTCATTGAAAACTTACTGTTTAAGTAATCTTTTACACTTTTCAAAAGTTCTATATCATTTCCTATCAACAATATGTCATCCACATATAATATCAGAAATGCTATAGAGCTCCCACTCACTTTCTTGTAAACACAAGATTCTCCGTAAGTTTGGACAAATCCAAAACCTTTGATTACCTCATCAAAACGGAGATTCCAACTTCGTGATGCTTGCTTCAGTCCATAAATGGATCGCTGAAGTTTGCATACCTTATTAGCATCCTTAGGATCAACAAAACCTTTGGGTTGTATCATATACAACTCTTCCTCAATGTTTCCATTAAGGAACGCAGTTTTTACATCCATCTACCAGATTTCATAATCGAAAAATGCAGCAATTGCTAACATTATCCTTACAGACTTTAGCATCGCTACGGGTGAGAAAGTCTCATCGTAGTCAACTCCTTGAATTTGTCGAAAACCCTTTGCGACAAGTCGAGCTTTATAGACGGTCACATTACCATCAGCGTCTATTTTCTTTTTGAAAATCCATTTGTTCTCAACGGCCTTACGGTCATTGGGTAGGTCCACCAAAGTCCATACTTGGTTTTCATACATGGATCCCATTTCGGATTTCATGGCTTCTAGCCATTTGTCGGAATCTGGGCTCATCATCGCTTCATCATACGTCGCAGGGTCATTATTCTCAACTACCATGACATTCATAGTAGGAACATAAAAGTCAGGAGCATAATGCGCTGTTGTTGAGCTGCGAGGTGCGGTAGTGTTCTCTTTCGGAGTTTCATGATCCTTATCATTAGTTCCCTCTTCATTTGGTGAAGTCAACTCCGAAACAACTTCCGGCGCTGCTGCACTTGCCATTCCATGAAGAGAAGGTTCAACAACCTCGTCGAGTTCTACCTTCCTACTACTCACACCTTTCGAGAGAAACTCTTTCTCCAAAAAGGATCCATTCTTGGCAAAGAAAACCTTGCCCTCGGATCTGTGATAGAAGGTGTACCCAATTGTTTCTTTAGGGTATCCTATGAAGACGCATTTTTCCGCTTTGGGTTCGAGTTTATCAGGTTGAAGTTTCTTCACATAAACATCGCATCCCCAAATTTTTAGAAATGATAGCTTAGGTTTGTTGCCAAACCATAATTCATACGGTGTCGTTTCAATGGATTTAGATGGTGCCCTATTTAAAGTGAATGCAGCTGTTTCTAGTGCATGACCCCAAAATGAAAGTGGCAAATCTGTAAGGGACATCATAGATCGAACCATATCCAATAAAGTCGATTACGGCCTTCGGATACACCATTACGTTGTGGTGTTCCAGCAGGAGTGAGTTGTGAAACTATTCCACATTGTCTCATGTGTGTGCCAAACTCGTAACTAAGATACTCTCCTCCACGATCGGATCGTAGAAATTTGATCTTTCTGTTCACGATGATTTTCTACTTCACTCTGAAATTCTTTGAACTTTTCAAATGTTTCAGACTTGTGTTTCATTAAGTAAATATATCCATATCTACTCAAATCATCCGTGAAAGTAACGAAGTAACGATATCCACCACGCTACCGACACACTCATTGGACCACACACATCGGTATGTATGATTTCCAATAAGTCGGTTGCCCGCTCCATTGTACCGGAAAACGGGTTCTAGTCATCTTGCCCATGAGGCATGGTTCACATGTCTCAAATGATTCATAATCAAGTGATTCTAGTAGTCCATCAGAATGGAGCTTCTTCATGCGTTTAACACCAATATGACATAAGCGGCAATGCCACATATATGCAGCAATATCATCATTCAACTTAATTCTTTTGGCATTCACATTATGAACATGTGTACTATTATCAAGATTCAAAATAAATAAACCATTCTTTTCGGGTGCATGACCATAAAAGATATTATTCATATAAATTGAACAACCATTGTTCTCAGACTTGAATGAATAACCGTCTCGCATTAAACAAGATCCAGATATGATGTTCATGCTCAACGTAGGCACTAAATAACAATTATTTAGGTTTATAACTAATCTCGATGGTAATTGGATAGGTAGCGTCCGACGGCGATCACATCAACTTTTGATCCATTGCCGACGCCGCATCATTACCTCATCCCTTGCTAGTTGTCGCTTATTCCTTAGCTCTGTTTGAGTTACATATGTTAGCAACCGAACCGGTATCAAATACCAGTACTACTGCGAGTACTAGTAAGGTACACATCAATAACATGTATATCATATATACCTTTGCTCACTTTCCCGTCCTTCTTATCGATCGAGATATTTTGGGCGCTTGCGCTTCCAAAGGTGCCCGAAAGGTTCTTGCAGTAAAACATTCAAGATGTCGACTTAGGGCCAGCCTTGGTCTTCTTCTCGAGATGTGGCAACAGACTTGCCCTTCTTCTTGAAGTTTCCCTTAGCCTTGCCTTTCTTCTTGAAATCGATAGTCTTTTGGACCATCAACACTTGATGTTCCTTCTTGATCTCCACTTCAGCTTTCGGCATTGACGAAGCTCGGGGAGAGACTTCTTCATGCCCTGCATGTTGTAGTTCATCACAAAGCTCTTGTAGCTTGGTGGCGGACTGAGAACACGATGAATTCCTAGCTCAATGGGGATCGTTATTCCCAAAGCTATGAGTTTATCGGCGTACCTGCACATTTTGAGTACGTGCTCACTAACTGAGCTGTTTTCCTCCATCATGCAGCTAAAGAACTTTTCTCAAGCTTCATAACTCTCATCTTGCGGCATGGGTGTCGAAGATCATTTTCAACTCTCTCATTGTATCAAAAGCATTGCTTTGTGCTCGAAAGCGTTTTCGGCTCGGGCTCAAGGCCATACAAAATGCCACATTGAACTAAAGCTGTGGTCCTCCTTGCGAGTCAAGAAAACATTTTTCTCCTCCTCGGGGCATCATCGTGGCGGGGCACCAGTGGCGCTTCTAGCACATAGCTCCTTTGAGCAGCGAGGAGAATCCTCGAGTTAAGGGCCCAGTTGGTAAAGTTGCTACCATTGGTGGCTAGTTTCTCTTTCTCCATGAACAGTTGAAATTGAAAGTAGGGGTGCCATTTACAACGTATTTGCAAAGTTATTTAGACTAAGTTCATAATAGATTAAGTTCAAGTTTAATTCAAAATTACTACGAGAACTCCCACTCAAAAACAACATCCCTCTAGTCATCTTTAGTGATTACACGAACCAAATTCACTATACCGAAACCGATCATCACGTGAGACGGCATAGTTTCAAAGGCGAACATCAATATGTTCATCATATCATCCATATGACTCATGCTTTACCTTTCGGTTCGTGTTCCGAGGCCATGTCTGTACATGCTAGGCTCGCCAAGTAGAACCAAAGTATTTGCGTGTGTAAATCTGTCTTACACCCGTTGTATGCGAACGTAGAGTCTATCACACCCGATCATCACGTGGTGCTTCGAAACGACGAACTTTCTTAACGGTGCATACTATGGAAGAACACATTATTATCTTGATATTAATTTGGAGGGACCATCTTATAGTGCTATCGACGTGATCATAATCAAGCAAAATAAGATGCATAAAAGGATTAACATCACATGCATGAATAAAGTGATATGATATGGTCCTTTCAAAGACTTGATCTCCATCTTGTGCGACATGGTATGATCTCCATCATTCCACCGGCATGGCACCAAGGTCCATGATGCTGCCATCTTGATTGTCTTCCTCCATTACAATATATCACATGGACATATACTTAGCACGCAGGCCATACAAAGAAAAACAACCAAATGGCTCCTGCCGGTTGTTTAAATTTACAATAAATTTCATTTCATACAACAATCTTTGTATCAATGACCATATCACATCACAAGCCCTGCAAAAACAAGTTAGACGCCTCTAATTTATTTTTGCATATTTTACGTGGTTTTGGGCTTTCTAGGAAAACTGTTCTTACCTACGAACAAGAACCACAACGGTGATAAAAACATTATTAGCAAACCGTTGTAAATTAGATCATGACTATAGTAGGAGAAACTGACACCCGCAAAGCCACTTATGCAATACTAGTTGCATGTAGAGCGTGGAACAAGTCTCATGTGCGAGGACATGTAAGGTTAGTCCGGGCCGCTTCAAATCCCACTATGCCACCATGATCCAAAATACACGAAAGTATGCAATAACATGATCATCAACGCCCACATCCACATGTGTTTTAAACCGTACAAAACATCTACGCATAGACACGGCTCTGATACCACTGAAGGGTTTCGAAGCATGGAAAACAAAAATTTTTCCTACGATTGCAACCAAACACCAAGATCATATCTAGGAGATGCAAGTAAACGGTTTCATAAGGACTCACCCTCGTAGACCGAAAGCGGGAATAACGTTCCCGCAAACAAACGTGGTTGATGTAGAGGTACACTCCCGACTTCGAAGTCGCGAAGATGAGCGCCACAAACGGCAGCGCCTCCGTACTTGGTCACACGTACGGATCAACAATGACCTCCAATCCCTCGTTCCAGCGGGCAGCGGAAGTAGTGGATCCTGAAAACTCCAACAACACTACGAGCTTAGTGGTGGTGGTGGTGGAGAAATAATTTCAGCAGGCCGCATAAGCCACAAATAGAAAAACAGATCGGCGGAGGAGGGAGAATGGACCAACCAAAGGGTCAAATGGATGAACACCAAAGACAGGAGCTCCTCCCTCCCTTTTATAGGAGGAGGAGGAGGCATGCCAAGGGGTTGGCCGGCGCATGGGGGGTGCCCCTTGCCCTCCCTCTCTTCATGTGAGTGATCTCTCCACTCACAAATCAACCCACTTTGATTTCCATTAAAACCCCACTCAAGAAATGAAAGGGTTTTCTCCCATAAATAAATAAAACATTTTTATTTCAGATATTTTAATATTTGTTAATTCTTTTAATTAACAAACATTAACGCATACCCCCTTTAACTATTCCGATATCCCGAAACTATTCCGGCGATACTCGAAATAGTCCCTGTACTGTCCATACTTTTCTCCGGTGTTTCGTATCCACTCAAATGCATCGATGAACCTTAAGTGTGTCACCCTACGGTTCGTGAATAAAATGGACATGATTGAGACACCTCTCAGATCAATAATCATCAGCGGGATCTGGAGATCCATAATGACTCCCATTCACTCAACGATGAACTAGTGATCGCATAAACCAGAAACGACATAACCAATTCCTTTTGTCTCATGATATTTTACTTGTCCGGGATCCGATCATCAGTATCAACTATACCTAGTTCGATCCCGTTACCGACAAGTACTCTTTACTCGTTCCGTGATATAACATTCTTGTGACCTAGTCACATGCTTGCAAGCGATGTCAATGTGATATCACCGAGAGGGCCCAGAGTATATCTCTCCGTCATCTGGATGGACAAATCCCACTCTTGATGCATGAACCTCAACTAATACTTTCATAGTACCCAAATCCATCTTTATAGTCACCGTGTTACGGAGTGACGTTTGATGTCATCAAAGTACTCTTCCGGAATTAGTGATTGACATCATCTCATGGTCTGAGGAAAAGAGCTATTTCGTATGTGTTTGATACAGCAACAAACTAAATGACTTGATCGTATTTGCTATACCAACTTGGGTGTGTGTTCATCACATCATTCTTCTAATGACATGACCCCGTTATTAACAACATCCAATGTTCATGATCAGGAAACCTTTATCATCAGTTAATCAACGAGCTAGTTTAAAAAAAAGCTTTACTAGGAACCTTTTTGTTTATTAAACACACATGTATTAACGTTTCCGATTAATACAATTTTAGCATGAGAAATAAACATCTATTATAAACATGGAATATGATAATAAACAATTTATTATTGCCTCTCGAGCATATTCCCTTCAGTTGCTTTGTTCCTACTTCTCCCACGCGAGGAGTAGATGTCACTTCTGCTTCTGTACCTCCCCGCCATATTTAGATGGCTCATCCACCTGACCAGATCATTGGAGATCTGTTTGAGCGAGTCACTCTCTCTAAGTCAGCTCTGTCCACTTTCTGCCTTCACTCTGCCTTTGTTGCCTCTTTCAAGCCGAAGGATGTTTCTCATGCATTATCCGATGATTCTTGGATTAATGCTATGCATAAGGAGCTTGGAAACTTCGAGAGGAACAAAGTTTGGAAGCTTGTCGAGCCCCCTTCTGGTCACAACATCATTGAGACCAAGTGGGTGTTCAAACACAAGCAGAGTAAGGATGGGGTGATCATTCGAAACAAGGCTAGACTAGTCGCTCAGGGATTCACTCAAGTCGAGGGTCTTGACTTCGAAGAGACTTTTGCCCCGGTTGCTCGATTAGAAGCCATCAGAAGGAGCTCATTTGCTATTTATTGGATTTATTTGAAATCGATTTGTCTTAAGCCTTTTATGGAAATTAATTAAATATTTGAAAAAAATTTATAAAGTTTTGTTGAAAATATTTTATTTGAGTTCAAAATGTCTCAAAATATTTTCTAGAATTTTTCTAGAATTTTTCAGGTATTTTTATTGCATCAAATGATTTATTTGAATTTTCGGAATTATTTTTATTCAAAAATCCGAATTTCCCTGGCCTGCCACGTGTCGCCACCAGAATCGGCCACGTCACCCCCTAATCCTAGACGCACGCTAGGTGTTCGATAAAATGCCTAAATCTACCTAAACTCCTCCAAAATTTATTTTTCTTGACCAAGCCGCCACCCCAAGCCCTATTAGACCTCCCATGACCTCTCCTATGTACCCTAGCCTCCACATTAATTTTCCAAATCCGAGAAACTTTGCTCTCAACATCCAGATGTCGCCCGATGTAATATCCCGAGTATTTCTATACTCAAGCCACTGTACATTTGTACTCAAACACTGTTCAATAATACACTGTGCTTGTGTATTTCCGTATCTTGAGTGAACATACTTGCTTGGGATCAGAAAGAACCCTTCAACTTAAGTAATTTCGCTCATAAGTAAATTCGAATTAGGTTGGGCAAGTGCCTGTGACCCTATTAACTTCCAAAATACTTTGGGACAATTAGTAATCAACCCTGGAAGCTTTAGCCGTCAAGGCCCAAGTTCAAAAGTTCTGGGATGTCCGGAGTATCCGGATCCACACTCGAGTATCCGGATCCAACTTGGAATGTCCGACAAAGTCCGAGTATCCGGATTGGGCTGGCAGCGCTCAACCCGGAGTGTCCGGACCAATGTCCGAGTGTCCGGTTAGTGTTACCAAGACCCCAACCCGAGTCTCCGGTTGAGTCCGAGAGTCCGGTATTGGCGTGGGGTTTTGTATAAAAGTCCCATTTCGTGGCTCCCTTCCATTCTTTCTTCTTCTACTTTGGTTTCCCCACTTCCTTGGTGTTCTCTCCACCACCCCGAGCTCCTCTCCAGCGAGCCACCGGCCGGTGACCCTCCCCGGTGACTCCTCCATCTCGGTGTGCTCCTCCCAGCCGTCATTCCCCATCCTCCACCCGGCGTTGCTCCTCCTCCATCTTCCTTGGAGGTAAGCTTTTCTCTTAGGGTTTGATTCGCGGGATTCTTGGGTTCTAGAGTCGTTCATGGTGGGATTAGGACTTAGGTTTGGATTTGGGAGGCTAGGGTTGAACTTGGATTCTAGGGTTTTGGGTGTAGTGGTTCTAGGGTTGAAAATGGGATTTGGATTAGTGAATGTGGTATGCTAGAGTGGTAGATCGGGTAGTAGTAATGTTGATTTAAGAAGTTGTTGGTGTGAGTTAGAGGTTTGGCGGGTTAGCGACGTTTTCTCGTAGAATCGGCTAGTTCGGAACTCCTTCCGGTTCGCTAGGTGTACGAAAGTCGTAGATCGGGTCGCGGTGAAGTTGTAGGGAGTGGTAAGGTCTCCGTCTCCTCGTCGAGTTGGACCAAATGCCCTAGGACCGGAGTATCCGGGCATATGGTCCGGAGTGTCCGGATTGTCCGGAGTATCCGGACGAAACGGTCCGAGTGTCCGGCCTATCCAGATCGTCCGGATGCAAAACCCGGACTATCCGGGTTAGGCTGCTCGTCCTGGTCGTGTTGTGTTGTCCGAGTGCGTTGTTTCTTCAGGGTTTCTTGGTTGTACTTCATTCTTGTGTATTGCATGCACTTCATGGTGCATTTAAAACTTTCTTTTGCTAAGTTGTATTTCTTTCTGTCGTTTTGTTGCTTTGACCGATTAGAGGCTAGCGAGTCGGGCTTCACTCGAACAACCCGAGCATCATCCCTGACATCACCGAAGTGCAACAACAAGGCAAGCACCTCCTTTGACCATCTTGAAACCTATATTTCACGATGTCTACTTTGATTTCTCAAACCATATGCATTGTTTATATTCAAGAAATTGCTAGTTTGTGGGAATGGTAGATATACCCTGATTTGGTGGTTTCCCTCAATTTAATTCCCTGAGATCATTGATAACCTTAGTAGGGTTAGACAATTTAATAAAATGTCACTTGGGTATAAACGATTTAGTAATTGCATACGCTTAGACACTGCAATAGAGGTGAGCAAAGTCAGTCCTTGCCAAATGCTCAAAATTATGATAAATGTAATTGGTTTTGGAAAAGTTTTGGAAATGTGAATCGTAAAGGTATATTGATAAAAATGTGAAGTGTCTAGTTGGTAATTAGACTTGGCGGGAGGTATAATATGTGCTAGTTAAACATGGTGGTGATTGGTTGGCGAGTTAAGTGGAGTTCCCCTAATGAGTCAAAAGGCAAAAATATAAGGACCTAACTTGAGACGGTTTATGAATTGAACACCGTGCAACCGCAATAATGCTGGGATGGGGCAGCCTATTCTAGTACTTGAAGTGTGAGGATAGCCATGCCTGTTGGTAGGCGAAGAGTGGACCTTTTCCCTGTGTTGAGCGATCAAGCGCGGTGTGTGTCCTCACGACCCGCCGTATGCGCCTTCGTGTGTGCGCTTGTACTTTTGCAGCGAGGAATCGCTCGATTCATGTTTGTTGATACAACGGTGTACGCCTTGCTATGGGGTAATGCCGCGGCCAACAATTCGCCGTCGTCACGATGAGTATTCCGTGGCCGCCTGTGTGGTGGTTGGCCTCTTATCGCCATAGTAGTGGATTTGTAGTCACCGGTCTTTGGGGTGTGGCTATAACCTCAACGATGGGAAAGAATAGATCATTCTTGTATATCGGATACCTCGTGTATCGCGTGTACCCTGGATGACAGGGATGCAAGTCCGAGTTGTGTTTGGGTAAAGTCGCAAACTCTGCAGAGTATCAAATAATTCTAATCGATTAGCCGTGCTCACGGTTATGAGCAATCTTCTCTAATCATATCAAGTATAGAGATTTGGTTTGGTTTTGAAAATGAAAATCTATTTCGGAGTCGGTATAAAGTATGTGGTGGAATGGTACTTGATGGAATTGTGGATATGTGTATATGATTCGCGATGGGATTATGAGTATGTATGGATGTCGATTCGTATCCCAGTTGCGACCATGGATGGTGGCATTGTGGAGCTCGATTATTACATTATCGTAAATATGTTTTATTCAAACTGCTGTCTTTCAAATTAAGTATTACTTTTCGATGAACTATTTTAAATCCAAATTTTCTGCAATTAACCCAGTATAGAAGCTTTATCCTGTTGAATCAGCCTGCATTTATTTATATTTCCATACACTAAAGTCTTGCGAGTACATACGTGTACTCACCGTTGCTGCTAACCCTTTTTCCACAGAGGAAGGTAGTGATGATGTCCTGGATGAGGGCGAGCCCCTTTGTTGCGAGTGTTGCGGCTTCGTAGTCCCTCCCTCCAGTCAGTAGCCTGTGGGGTGGTCGGGCATTGGTTGTCTTTCTTTTGTTTCATTGCCGCTTTACTTCTTTTGGTTTACGTAATACTCTTGTTCAAGGTTTACACCCGGTTATGTAATTACCTTAGTTTATCTTTTCGTGCATTGATACTCGGGTTGTGGAGTGCAGCGATCTTGGGCTCTTGATCCAGGGATCCGATGCTCGATGCGTCTGAGCACCGGTCCGGTTAAGGGTTCGATCCGTCGATCGAATTTTTAGGTTCAGATCTTGATGTCGAGGCTTCCTGTTGCTATACGGTGCTATACGCTACAAGATGACGGCGTCTGATGCGGTATAGGAAGAGGGGTCCTCACAGCGTTGGTATCGAGCCATTGACCGCAGGAGGACTTAGTTAGCCTGGACGTTAGACTTAGGGATGATTTTCTTCTCAAAATTTATTTTGAAGTACAAAACTCTATTTTCAAAGTGTAGAATGCTATTCTTGTCCATTCTATAGCTTTTCGCTTATCTACTCTTCAAAATGAATCTGATCTTAATCCAAATTTCAAAAATTTGTTTCCTTCTTCTATCTTGTTCAAAAGGATTAAGAGGAATGCGGTTTTAGCTAAGAATGGGTTAAGGATAGATGTTTGTGGTTGTAATTAGGGACTATTTGTTGTTTCCCTGAGTTGGTTTTTGAATTGGTTCTTATGCTTCTTTGAATGAATGCTTGTAGTGTGTTTGTGTTTATGAGTGCATCCTTTGGGATCAATCATTCTGCACTTGATTTGCACAGTTAGTTGACTCAACTGTGCATTTCAGGATGCCTCCCCGAAGGAGAACAGTTCGTGCGCTTCCAGCAGCTGATGATGCTGGGGAGCGTGGCAAAGGCAAAGGGGAGCGGGGCCCAACGATCCATGGTCCCTACTGGTGGGTCAGCTGGGGTTCAGTCTCAGCTACATGCCCAGAGTGAGGAGCTCCCTCCACCTCCTCCTGCTCCCGATATGGCTGCACTCATGTTGCGGCAGATCACCATGGAGCCGATGGTCCAGCTGTCCAGGGGGCAGCAACGGCCCGTTAGCGGCGGCCTTCGGTTGTCGGAGTTCCAGCCGAACTCGACCGCCGAGCTTTTCTTCAGCTACATGATCCGATGGAGGCAGAGGATTGGCTTAGCGACATGGAGGAAGTTGGAGTTAGTCGGTTGCACCGATGCGGAGAAGGTTCAAGACACCGCCTACTACCTCCAGGGACCGGCAGCCCGTGGTGGAGCAGCCAGGGTGTTCGCCTGCAGATCAGTCACCACATGGGCAGAGTTCAAGACCCGCCTTCGCTCCTTCCATGTTCGGCGGGCTTGATCGAGATCAAGAAGCGGGAGTTCTACGACCTTCGCCAGGGTCTATGGCGGTGATGGACTACCTCCACCGCTTCAACCATTTGTCACGCTATGTTGTTGATGAGGTGACCACCGAGGCTAGGAGAGTGACATTGTTCAAGGAGCACCTCACCGAGGAGATCCGTTTCAGCTTCCGGTCATGACATTCCTAGCCTGCAGGTCTTGGTGGGCAAGGCCATTAGCATTGAGGATGGCGCCAAGGCGCTTATGGAGAGCCGCATAGCGCAAGTGGGCAGCTCGGCGGCGATCGGCGGCGGACCTTCCAGACCCGCACCTTCACTCGATCGGCTTCCGGCCTTGGCGCCGCCCGATTCGAGAGGTCTCGAGGCTTACCTCCTCGCCTGCCAGAGTTCGGTGCGATCACCAAGCCGCCCAAGCAGCTTGGGGTCCTGAACCCATTTGACCATATCACTTGCCGCTGCGGCCGGAAGGGCCACTTCGCCCGATGCTGTCCGGCGGCGGCGGCGGCGGACAGCTCAAGGAGCGATTAGAGAAGGGGTTCATTCGTCCAGTTCTTCTCCCTGAGGCAGCCAGTTACATTTGTGAAGAAGAAAGACGGCACTCTTCGCATGTGCGTTGATTACCGGTCGTTGAATGAGGTCACTGTCAAGAACAAGTATCCTCTCCCTCGGATCGATGATTTGTTTGACCAATTAGGCGAGCTCGAGTTTTCTCCAAAATAGACTTGAGATCCGGCTATTTTCAGCTCAAGATCCGTCCGAGGATATCGTGAAGACCGCATTCACCACTCGCTACTGGCCTGCACGAGTACACGCTTGTTTCGTTTGGCCTCACCAATGCACCACCCACCTTCATGAATCGATGAACAAAGTCTTCATGGAGTTCCTTGATAGATTTGGGGTTGTGTTCATTGATGACATCCTCATATACTCTATGGATGATGATGAGCCCGCACTTCACTTGCATAGGGTGCTTAGCAAGCTTCGCGAGCGTCGGTTGGATGCCAAGTTCGATAAGTGCGAGTTACGGCTCAAGCAAGTGGAGTTTCGGGGCATGTCCTGTCGGAAGGTGGGGTAGCTTGATCCACGCAAGGTACAAGATGTACTCAATTGGGAGCAGCCCGCAATGTCCCCGAGATTCGGAGTTTTCGGTCTTGCCGGATACTATCGCCGGTTTATCGAGAATTTCTCCAAAATTTCTAAACCATTATCAGCGCTACTCAAGAAGGAGAAGAAATATGAGTGGTCACCTGGTTGTGAGTCCAGTTTTCAGGAGCTGAAGAATAGACTCACCACTGCACCAGTGTTGGTCCTTCCTGACATTCACAAGAACTTCGATGTCTATTGTGATGCATCCCGTCTTGGACTTGGTTGTGTGTTGATGCAGGAGGGCAAAGTGGTTGCTTATGCTTCTCGACAGCTAAAGCCTCATGAAGCCAATTACCCGACGCATGATTTGGAGCTTGCAGCTGTTGTTCATGCTCTCAAGCTGTGGCGACATTATCTCATAGGAAACAGATGTGAGATCTACACCGACCACAAAAGCTTAAAGTACTTCTTTTCGCAGCCAGATCTAAATTTGAGACAGCGTCGATGGCTAGAGCTGATCAAAGACTATGATCTGGGTATTCATTACCATCCTGGCAAGGCAAATGTGGTTGCAGATGCCCTCAGTCGCAAGCTGCACACAGTGAATGCCTTGGTGTCATTGGCCGATCTCGGTGGTTGAAGAGTTTCAGAAGCTCAATCTAGAAGTTGTTTAGTATGGTTACGTTTACGCTTTAGCCGTACAACCCACTCTAGAGTCTCGGTCAGGCAGCTCAACTACAAGATGATGCGTGATTGAGATTAGACGCCTTGATTGGTGAAAATGGCGCATCTCCGTGTTTTTCTGTGAAGTCCAATGGGCTGATCTTGCATGGGCAGCAGGTGTATGTCCCTGATAATGTTGAGATCAAGGGGTTGATCCTGTCAGAAGCTCACGATACTCCTCTCTCTGTCCATCCTGGCAGCACCAAGATGTACCAGGACCTTCGCAGCAATTACGGTGGCAGGTATGAAGAAGGAGATCGCGGCTCATGTGGCGCATTGTGATGTGTGCCAGCGTGTCAAGGCTGAACATCAAAGGCCAGCCGGATTACTTCAGCCATTGCAGATCCCTGAGTGGAAGTGGGAAGAGATTGGGATGGATTTTATTACCGGCCTACCGAGGTCCTCCACCGGTCACGACTCTATTTGGGTGGTCATTGACCGTCTGACCAAGGTAGCTCATTTCATCCCAGTTCATACCACCTATTCTGGAGCCAAACTAGCGGAACTCTATTTGCAGAATATTGTTCGGCTCCATGGAGTTCCAAAAGTCATAATCTCTGACCGTGGTTCGCAGTTCACCTCCAGATTTTGGGAGAGTTTGCAGTCCATTCTTGGCACTAAGCTATCCTTGATCGCTTACCATCCCCAAACCGACGGACAGACGGAAAGGGCAAACCAAATCCTTGAAGACATGCTAAGGGCTTGTGTGCAGTGCTACAAACAAGTCGTGGGAGAAATGCTTGCCATTTCTTTGAGTTCTCCTACAACAACAGCTTATCAAGTCGGTCTTGAGATGTCGCCTTCGAGGCTCTTTATGGCAAGAAGTGCGTAACACCACCGTTTTGGTCCGAGGTTGGTGAGAGGCAATTCTTGGGCCAGCCATGATTGAAGAGGCTGAAAGGCAAGTTAGCTTGATTCGAGACCGGTGAGAGAAGCTCGGTCTCGTCGGAAAGAGCTATCTTGTCGCCGTCGCCATGAGTTGAGCTTTGAGGTGGGTGACTTTGTCTACCTCAAGGTCTCACCACTCCGCGGTACTCGCAGATTTCAAGTCCGCGGGAAGCTAGCCCGCGATACATCGGTCCGTTCGGATTTTTGAGAAGGTTGGTGTTGTGGCTTATCGGCGAGCTACCGCCACATCTTTCGGACATTCACGATGTGTTCCACGTGTCCCAATTGAAGAAGAGTCTTCGGGTTCCATCGGAAGTTACCCAATTGGACCATCTTGATTTGCAGCCTGATCTTTCGTATCGAGAGTATCCAGTCCGTATTCTCGAGACATTTGGCGTCACACTCGCGATCGAGGTTATCAAGATGCTCAAGGTCCATGGAGCAACCATTCGTAAGATGAAGCCACGTGGGAGCGTGAAGACCATATTCAGCGAGAATACCCGAATTTCTTGAGAGAATTAGCAATCTCGAGGACGAGATTTTTGTAAGGGGGGTAGACTGTAATATCCCGAGTATTTCTATACTCAAGCCACTGTACATTTGTACTCAAACGCTGTTCAATAATACACTGTGCTTGTGTATTTCCGTATCTTGAGTGAACATACTTGCTTGGGATCGGAAAGAACCCTTCAACTTAAGTAATTTCGCTCATAAGTAAATTCGAATTAGGTTGGGCAAGTGCACGTGACCTATTAACTTCCAAAATACTTTGGGACAATTAGTAATCAACCTGGAAGCTTTAGCCGTCAAGGCCCAAGTTCAAAAGTTAGGATGTCCGAGTATCCGGATCCACACTCGGAGTATCCGGATCCAACCGGAATGTCAGGACAAAGTCCGAGTATCCGGATTGGGCTGGCCGAAGCGCTCCAACCGGAGTGTCCGACCAATGTCCGGAGTGTCGGGTTAGTGTTACAAGACCCCAACCCGAGTCTCGGGTTGAGTCCGAGAGTCCGGTATTGGCGTGGGGTTTTGTATAAAAGTCCCATTTCGTGGCTCCCTTCCATTCTTTCTTCTTCTACTTTGGTTTCCCCACTTCCTTGGTGTTCTCTCCACCACCCCGAGCTCCTCTCCGAGCCACCGGCCGGTGACCCTCCCAGTGACTCCTCCATCTCGGTGTGCTCCTCCCCCAAGCCGTCATTCCCCATCCTCCACCCGGCGTTGCTCCTCCTCCATCTTCCTTGGAGGTAAGCTTTTCTCTTAGGGTTTGATTCGCGGGATTCTTGGGTTCTAGAGTCGTTCATGGTGGGATTAGGACTTAGGTTTGGATTTGGGAGGCTAGGGTTGAACTTGGATTCTAGGGTTTTGGGTGTAGTGGTTCTAGGGTTGAAAATGGGATTTGGATTAGTGAATGTGGTATGCTAGAGTGGTAGATCGGGTAGTAGTAATGTTGATTTAAGAAGTTGTTGGTGTGAGTTAGAGGTTTGGCGGGTTAGCGACGTTTTCTCGTAGAATCGGCTAGTTCGGAACTCCTTCCGGTTCGCTAGGTGTATGAAAGTCGTAGATCGGGTCGCGGTGAAGTTGTAGGGAGTGGTAAGGTCTCAGTCTCCTCGTCGAGTTGGACCAAATGCCCTAGGACCGAGTATCCGGCATATGGTCCGAGTGTCCGGATTGTCCGGAGTATCCGGACGAAGCGGTCCGGAGTGTCCGCCTATCGGTATCGTCCGGATGCAAAACCCGGACTATCCGGTTAGGCCGTTCTGTCCGGTCGTGTTGTGTTGTCCGAGTGCGTTGTTTCTTGAGGTTTTTGGTTGTACTTCATTCTTGTGTATTGCATGCACTTCATGGTGCATTTAAAACTTTCTTTTGCTAAGTTGTATTTCTTTACATCGTTTTTGTTGCTTTGACCGATTAGAGGCTAGCGAGTCGGGCTTCGCCTCGAACAACCCGAGCATCATCCCGGACATCACCGAAGTGCAACAACAAGGCAAGCACCTCCTTTGACCATCTTGAAACCTATATTTCACGATGTCTACTTTGATTTCTCAAACCATATGCATTGTTTATATTCAGTAAATTGCTAGTTTGTGGGAATGGTAGATATACCCTGATTTGGTGGTTTCCCTCAATTTAATTCCCTGAGATCATTGATAACCTTAGTAGGGTTAGACAATTTAATAAAATGTCACTTGGGTATAAAACGATTTAGTAATTGCATACGCTTAGACACTGCAATAGAGGTGAGCAAAGTCAGTCCTTGCCAAATGCTCAAAATTATGATAAATGTAATTGGTTTTGGAAAAGTTTTGGAAATGTGAATCGTAAAGGTATATTGATAAAAATGTGAAGTGTCTAGTTGGTAATTAGACTTGGCGGGAGGTATAATATGTGCTAGTTAAACATGGTGGTGATTGGTTGGCGAGTTAAGTGGAGTTCCCCGCTTGAGTCACTAGGCAAAAATATAAGGACCGAACTTGTGACGGTTTTTGAATTGAACACCGTGCAACCGCGCAATGCTGGGATGGGGCAGCCTATTCTAGTACTTGAAGTGTGAGGGATAGCCATGCCTGTTGGTAGGCGAAGAGTGGACCTTTTCCTGTGTTGAGCAGTCAAGCGCGGTGTGTGTGTCCTCACGACCGCCGTATGCGCCTTTCGTGTGTGCGCTTGTACTTTTGCGGCGAGGAATCGCTCCGATTCATGTTTGTTGATACAACGGTGTACGCCTTGCTATGGGGTAATGCCGCGGCCAACAATTCGCCGTCGTCACGATGAGTATTCCGTGGCGCCTGAGTGGTGGTTGGCCTCTTATCGCCATAGTAGTGGATTTGTCGTCACCGGTCTTTGGTGTGTGGCTATAACCTCAACGATGGGAAAGAATAGATCATTCTTGTATATCGGATACCTCGTGTATCGCGTGTACCCTGGATGACAGGGATGCAAGTCTGAGTTGTGTTTGGGTAAAGTGCGCAAACTCTGCAGAGTATCAAATAATTCTAATCGATTAGCCGTGCTCACGGTTATGAGCAATCTTCTCTAATCATATCAAGTATAGAGATTTGGTTTGGTTTTGAAAATGAAAATCTATTTCGAGTCGGTATAAAGTATGTGGTGGAATGGTACTTGATGGAATTGTGGATATGTGTATATGATTCGCGATGGGATTATGAGTATGTATGGATGTCGATTCGTATCCGATTGCGACCATGGATGGTGGCAAATGTGGAGCTCGATTATTACGATATCAGTAAATATGTTTTATTCAAACTGCTGTCTTTCAAATTAAGTATTACTTTTCGATGAACTATTTTAAATCCAGCTTTCTGCAATTAACCCAGTATAGAAGCTTTATCCTGTTGAATCAGCCTGCATTTATTTATATTTCCATACACTAAAGTCTTGCGAGTACATACGTGTACTCACCGTTGCTGCTAACCCTTTTTCCACAGAGGAAGGTAATGATGATGTCCCGGATGATGGCGAGCCCCTTTTCTGCGAGTGTTGCGGCTTCGTAGTCCCTCCCTCCATCGATGGCACAGTGGGGTGGTCGGGCCACCTTGGTTGTCTTTCTTTTGTTTCCGCTGTCGCTTTACTTCTTTTGGTTTCTGTAATACTCTTGTTCAAGGTTTACACCCAGTTATGTAATTACCTTAGTTTATCTTTTCGTGCATTGATACTCGGGTTGTGGGTACGCGATCTTGGAGCTCTTGATCCAGGGATCGATGCTCGGATGCGTCTGAGCACGGGTCCGGTTAAGGGTTCGATCCCGTCGATCGAATTTTTAGGTTCAGATCTTCGGTGTCGAGGCTTCCTGTTGCTATACGGTGCTATACGCTACAGTAGACGGCGTACAGTACGGTATAGGAAGAGGGGGTCCTCACACCCGACGACGGCCGAACTTTGGAGCTGTGTCCCGGTAGCTCGTCGACTCTTTTCGAGATCCGTCTTCGTAGCGGTGAGCCATGATGTCCCATTTGTTTCCCCTCCAAATTTCAGCCAATTTGGCCCAAGGAATCAAAAGTTATGCCCGTTTAAATCTCGAATCTTGCCGAGGCCATATCTCTCTCAATTTTTGGAGTTTGACCGTGAAATTTTTTGTGTAGACTTCTGGGGATGTCCTCTACGTAATGCACATCCTTACCTATGGTTTTGCCCTCTAGATTTTGCGCAGAAAATTATTTTCTCTGATTAGACTACATTCCAAACAGCGACAATCATCCTCGCGCGTTCCCCGCTGATCCATAAGGTAAAACTCTGAGCCTCCTACGTCACGGTGTTCCTCTAGGTCACATCTAGCTCTCATTCCAATTTGGTTAAGTTCCGATCATTATTCTAGAAGTTATGGCCGTCTGAAGTTTTAATCCGAAACCCGTTCGTCGTCAGTTTGTGATCAATCTGTTGGGGCGCCGCAAAATTCGCCTATACCGTTGAGTTCGTATCATCATGTTCTATGTGACGGATATTCCCCCTTTGCCATCCCATCCTCCAGAATTTTTTATATATATTTAGGCCGTCTTTTGCTGTCGCCGCGCGCCGCCTTTTGACACCGGTTATTTTAGTTCGCTCCGGCCGTGTTGTCGCGTCTGGTGGGTCATCATGTACTGTTTTGGTCCATCCTTAGAATTCTTTTGGCATCCGTTTGCCGACAAAGCCCGGTTCCGGCTTAAAACCGTCGTCTTTCAACCTAGCCGTTGTTACCGGTTCGCGTTTCGGTTAGCCATCTTTGGTAGTATTCTATCGCGACCATGTCGTTGCACCAACGGTCGATATCTTATCTCATACATATATTGTCATCTCTTCACCTCCGTCATTAACGCTTCACCATTAACGTCCCGTCGTTAATGCTCCACCGTTAACGTCCCGCCGTTAACGCTCCGCCGTTAACGTTCTGCCGTTAACGCTCCGCCGTTAACGTTCCGCCGTTAACGTTCCGTCGTTAATGTTCCACCGTTAACGTCCCATCATTAAGGTTTCATCGTTAACGCTTTGCCATTAACTCTTCACCGTTAACGTTCCGTCGCTAACACTCCGCCGTTAACGTTTCGCCGTTAACGTTTCGCCGTTAACGTTCCGCCGTTAACGTTTCGCTGTTAATGCTCCACCATTAACGTTTCTTCGTTAACGTCCCGCCGTCAACGTTTCGCCATTAACGTTCCGCCGTTAACGTTCCGCCGTTAACGCTTCATCGTTAACGCTTGGCTCTCATCGCTTCGTTGTCATCGCATGCGTGCATTTATGCAAAAGTCCTAATGCGATGTCCTCGTCTATTTTATCATCATGATGTGAGCCTATCCTCATCGTCATATCATCTTCAAAGCCGAATCAAAACCCTAACCTAAAACCGGTTCGATGGACTAAGTCCATCGTGAGCCGCGTTGTTATCTTCGTAATCTTTTTCGTCGTTTCAATTGTGGTAAGACACTTGTCTTTGTCTTATCCCTGAAATCACAATCTGCCATTAATCAAGAATTCATTCATGGACTTGGTCGATAGACCATTGGCCATCTGTCATACCAATCGCGTCGATCTATCCGTCTCTCTTTTGTTTGACCGTGTTCCGTTCAGTCAACAAAAGTCAACCTTGAGCCTCAGCTTATGTGACACCACGGAGTGTCGTAATCTTATACAATGTGAATGTTGAGGACAAAAACTTTATGGAATGTGGAATTTAGGTTAAAACCTTTCGGCTTGAGATTTACTCGCGTTTTTGGGCCGTTTGAAGTGTTATGTCGCCACGGAGTGTCGTATCCTTAATTATTGAGCATGATGAGGCTATAAACATTATGAGATGTGGAAATAAGGTTAAAACCATAGGAATTGGAGGTTAATAACGTTTCCGGGCCGTTTTCGGGGTTTTGGGCCTTCCCGGGGGATTTTGGGCCTTAAAGAGGGGGTTGTGGGCTTTGGTGGGTTGGATTAAGAGTCCATTTAGGACTAGGACTCAGAGTAGGGGCTGGTAAAAGGGCTCCCCCCTGCCCCCTTGCGCCCCACACAAGCCCTTGGGCGCCTCCCCACCTCTCCCTCCAAGCCCTAGCCGCCCTAGGGTGGTCTCCCCACCCCTACAACCTCGTGGATCCATCCGAGGAGCGAGGAGCGAGGAGCGAGGAGATCGATTGGAGCTTTCGTGCGTCAAGCGAAGGTATGATCTTGGGGCTCCTCGCGGATGTTCTAGGTACTGTTATTAGGGAGTTTATCAAGTTTTTAGATCAATTGGAGGTGCTGGATTTGAGTAATTTGTTTTAGATCTAGAAGTTGCCACGTTTCTGTTTTAGGGCAGATTGAGAAGTCGATCTAGGGTTCACATTTTCGCCAATTTAGAATCCGAATCTGTCCGTACGGATGTTGAAGAAGTTGTAGATAATTTCCATACCTTTCAGTGGGTATAAAGCACGTTAAATTCCGATCAACCGTTTGAAAGTTATGACTGTTTTACCGAGCGTGTTAAAATCTGTGACGCGATTGGAACTAATCATGGTAATCTGTAGATTAAACAATTTTAGATTCCGAATTAGTCTTTCCTTATACCTAGAGAAAGTTGGGAAATTTCCTAAGCTACGCGAGGATGTACTCGTTTAATGCATTCGGAGTCCCAGAACTCAAGTTATGCCTTTTGCAAGGCTACTGTCCCTATACCGCATCAGACGCTTCATCAGAGCGCATCGCACCGTATAGCACAGGAAGCCTCGATACCGAAAATCTGAATCTAAAAATTCGATCACCGGGATTGAACCCTTAGCCTCAGACCGGCATCAGACGCATCCGATACTGGTTCCCTGGATCAGTAGCCCAGCATCGCGTACCAACAACACAAGTATCAATGCACAAAAGAACTAAGTTAACTTAATTCACATAACTGGGTACAAATCTTTGTACATTATACACCTTACAATAACCAAAAGAGAAACACGACAATGAAGCAAAACTAAATAAGCCGCCCACGACACCCTAAGGTCATTGATCGAGGAAGGACCTACGAAGCCACACAACTCGCAATAATGAAGCTCGTCATCATCCGGCACATCACCATCGGTACCTTGCTCTGTGGAAAAAGGGTTAGCGGCAACGGTGAGTACACGTATGTACTCGCAAGACTTTAGTGTATGCAAATACAGTAAATGCAGGCTGATTCAATAGGAATAGGCTTCTACACTGGGTTGATTGCAGAAAGCAGCATTTATTTGTAAACAACATTTATCAAACCGATAGCATTAATAATTGAAAGAGCATTTGACTTAAAACATATTTACAGAATATGTGTATAGTATCCCAACCGGTTCGCCATTCCCGCTTGAATGCAACCGATGGGCTAAGTGATCAACACTGTCCAACAAACACTCGCTTTCTAATTGACCTCACATTTGACTTACACTTTTTCAAAAGACAAATCCCAAACTTCTATACTCGTCGTGCTTATCCGGGCTAGATGCTCTTAACCGTGAGCACGGCTAATCGATTAGTTTTACTTTACTTCTGCAGAAGTTGCACACTTTCCCCACATGGGTCTCTCTAGCAAGCGTGTTGCCACGATGCGCCATACCTTTCGGTATCCGACTCTTGCAGATTGACCATGCCGTTCCCATCATTCTATGTCAGCAAGAATTCAGCACAGTAGCGTGATCCACCCTGGCGGATTTAGGCGGCCGTACGCGGCAGTGCAACACGGGGTATCCCTTGCCCCGGGCCCCGCATTCTCGAGTGGCACCACTGTTGCAGCGGGACCCAACAACGGCTCCTTCTGTCCAACGGACGACAGAAGTCCCTCGGAGAACCCTGCCAGTTGAAGACCTGTCAACTGCGCAAGTTCTCTTCTTGCCCTCGGCCTACCAATTAAACTGTCTATCCACGAATTTCAGGTACATAGGCATTCTACCCCAGTTCAGTTCATGTGGTTGTGCGAGACTCACCCAGCATTAACTAAGAGTTCGGTCCTTATATTTTTGTTGACTCGGGCAAGGACTCCAATCCTAACCACACCATCTCCTTCACTTTCTATACCTCCTTCCCGAGCTCATTACACCACCCATTTTTAGCAAATAACCCTTAACCATTTTCTCAATTCATTTGAAATCATAATTTTGATTGGAGTAAGTATCTGCCAAGGACTGGACTCTTTTCAATTGCATTGACTAAGCATATGCAGTTATTAACATTTTATACCCAATTGACATTTATTAGGTTGTCTAACCTCTACTAGGGTTATCAATGTGTTCAAGGGAAATAGATTAAGGAAAACCAACAATTTGGATTATATCTACCATTCCCACAAACTAGCACATTTACTGAATATAAACGAATGCATATAGTTTGATAAATCAAAGTGAACATCATAAAGTATGGGATCAAAATGATCAAAGGAGGTGCTTGCCTTGTCGCTGCTCTTCTGTGATGTCCGGGATGATTTCTGGATCGCTCGAGGCGAAGCCCGACTCGCTAGGCTCTATTCGACCCAAAAACAGCAAAAGCAACGAAAAGCGAAATAAATTAGCGACAAGGGAAATTAATTGCATAAACATCAACTTAACACCAAACGGAACTCATCTAGATACTAGGAAAGAAAAGAAACGATCAAAACGCGAAAAACGGCGTAATCGCGACTCGAAGAGGCGATTTCGGTGAAACTCTCGCCAAAGCGAATAAAATGCGTAAATTAAAGTAAAATTCAAATAAATTTAGTTAAACACCTAGAATTAGGTATAACACACCTAACGGGACTTGTCGAAACTCGTTTGGAATTAAAATGATCGACCGGGAGCCAAAATAGCAAAAACCAAATCAGAAAAGCTGAAAAACTCAGAAAAAAGAAAAATGGCACTATTCACCGTAGGGCAAAAGCCATTTTTGTCCAGAACGCACAGAATCGATTTGCGATTTCTCCAGGCTGTCCCACTAGGTAGTATAGGGTATTTAGGACCTATCTGGGCCTTACCCCACCGAAATTCACTAAATCTACATCGAATTCCGATCGAAAGCGCATTTTGGGTCGCTAAATACGCTCCCGATCGCACAGGGTCCGAAAACGGCTCAAACTGGATTCCGCTTGCACGAGGAGCACGTTTTCGACTTCACTAGGCTTATATGACCCTAAATGACTCATTCCGATAGCTAACTGGTGAATAAACCCTAAATTGTGAAATATGGCCAAAATGCTCGAAAACGAGCCAAATCGATCAAAAGGGCCGTTTTGACCTGGAATACCGCGAGACTTGTTTTAACTCCTCGGCTAGTTGCTTGGGGTTATTTATGACTTATTGGAGCTATTCCCCAACACAGTCGACTTAATCTACTCGGACTTTTGTTCGAACGATCGCGTAACTCCGGTATTTACCCGAATTACAACAAAAGTCCGGAAAATGTCTTAAAGGTGATCTAAAGCACACGTGAAGCATGCTTTCAACCTTAGTGACCTTAAACGAAGCTAAACAAAGCTAAATGCCTTAAACGGCTTGTGAGGCCTATAATTATTAAAACAAAATGCAAAGTGCTAAAATGCAAATCTAGCGATTCTAACTGCTTTTCTAGCCTCTAAGGGGACTAATGGTAAAGTCAATACATGCCTCGGAGCTCTAGGACTTTATGAAAATAAATGAGACCTAGAGCTGCAAAGTATATTGAAAAATGGTCAAAACTAAAATCCGACTTTTCTAATCGGGGTTTCAACTAGCAAGGAAGCTATCGGGACTATCCATTCGCTCATCGGACCTCTAGAATTTTTCACAAATAAAGTGACCTAGAGCTAACAACTCGTCGCAGAATTCATCAAAATGGAATTCTGACTCTTCTGATCTCGACTACGGCTATCAGAAGAGCTAACAGAACTGTCGATACAAGCTACGGACTCTTGGTACCTTGTAAAAACAAGCAATACCTAAAGAAATAAAATAAAATCCGGCCAATGTAATTGAATTCCGATTCTTCTGATAGCGGCTCCAGCTACCAGAAGTGCTAACAAAAAATACTACCCATGCTTTGTTCCACTAAAACTCCGACAAATCGAAAACCTAGCGATAGTTTGCTAGATTTCGAAGATGGCCAAAAGCTAGGTCAACAGTAGAGTTAAATGGACCTAACGATGACCTGAGTCTAGATTCTAAGGCACAATTGCCGTGCAATGTGTCTAACACATGGAACCTAGACTTGACCTAGGCTAGGGTTTGAGGAAACTTGACGAAACACGAAGCTACGAAGGGGAGAGTCGTAGCTACGGCAAGAGGGAAGTCCCGGGAGCCGAGAAATCACGTTAGAACTCAAAAACCCCACGGGAGCTCAAAGATGCGCCCATGAGAGATGATGGAATACTCACTTGAGAGGGTCCAAAGGGTGGAGATCGCGATGAGGAAGTCCAATCTTGCCTCCAGATCAAGTTTTGCCGGTTGAATCGCCTCCAGAAGGTGCAAATGGGTGCTCTAGGGTTTGAGAACCTCCTTTTCTGTTGCTTGGTCGTATGGGAGAGAGGAAATGGAGTGTTGGCTATTGGTTTGCTTGAGCACATGCTTAAAACACTATGTACTTACAAGGGGTATTTTGGTCAAGTGACAAACCTTGAAGGTTAAAGCTTCCAAAATTGATTACTAATTATTCCAAAGTATTTTGGAAGCTATTAGGGTCACTTTGACACTTACCCAACTTAATTTGCAATTACTTATGAGAGAAATTACTTAAGTTGAAGGGTTCTTTCTGATCCCAAGCAAGTATATTCACTCAAAATACAGAAATACACAAGCACAGTGCATTATTGAACAGTACATGAGTACAAATGTACAGTGACTCGAGTATAGAAATACTCGGGATATTACAGCTTCCCTTAGAATGTCCATCTTCACATCCGATTTCTGAGGCACACAAAGACGGCCTCTAATCCGAATAGAACCATGCTCGTCTATACTGAATTCCCGAGGTTTCCCCTCTGAAATCCTCCGCCGAACCTCCTGAAGCAAACGATCCCGCAATCGAGCCTCATGCACTCGCCAGGTATGCAAGACTGAATGATCATCTCGAGTCTCATCTTGCGCAACCTCAAAGAAACAGTAAGTGACCTGTCCTCTTTCCAACTCTGCAACCAAGGGCAAAGCAGTCTTGGGGACACCTGTTCTACTCAAGGCATCCGCCACGACATTAGCCTTGCCGGGATGATACTGGATCGACACATCGAAGTCCTTTATCAATTCCAACCATCTACGCTGCCGCAGATTCAGCTCCCGCTGGGTGAATATATATTTGAGGCTCTTATGATCAGTGAAAATATCACAAGACTCCCCATAAAGATAGTGCCTCCACAATTTCAAGGCAAAAACCACAGCGGCTAACTCAAGATCATGGATGGGATAATTCTGTTCATGAGTCTTCAGCTGTCTTGAAGCATAAGCAATGACACAGCCTTCTTGCATGAGCACACAACCCAAACCAATCCTGGAGGCATATGCATACACTGTATAACTCTTGCCACTCACAGGTAAGGATAAAATAGGTGCATTGACCAGTTTGCTCTTTAGCGTCTGGAAACTAGCCTCACACTCCCCTGACCAGATGGACGAGCTCACTCTAATAAACCCCTTAGCTAGGAGTTCATCCAATTGCCTCTTCAACTCGACTTGTTCTATTGGAGCCATCCGGTACGGGGTCTTATAAATTGGCCTCGTACCAGGAACAAGATCAATGCGGAAAATAGTCTCCCGCTCTGGAGGCAATCCCGAAAGCTCACTGGGAAACACATCTGGATAACGGCAAACTATAGCAATGCCCTCCAAACTCTTCTCTTCCTCTCGACCCTCAACCATGGACCAGAGGACCCCTGATTTCATCATCTGGGAGCTTGGGAATAGCTGACACAAAAAGGAGAGGGAGTACCGCATAGCACTCCCCTGGAAAATTAACTCCTGCCCAGAAGGGGCTTGCAAAGTAACTGTCCTCCAAGCACAATCAATCACCGCCTGGTACTAAGATAGCCAGTCCATGCCAAGGATGAAATCGAACGGCTCCAAAGAAATCACCATTAGATTCACCCTGAACTCCTCATCAGCTAGCAGGAAGAGACAGCCCTGACAGACCCTCGAACTAGAAATCAAGCCTTGCAGTGCACTAACCACTACGGCATCACCCAAGCTCTGCACTGACAGACCAGCCCGAAAAACAAAATCCACAGAAACAAACGAGTAGCTAGCGCCAGAGTCGAACAACACATTGGCAACCACACTAACCAAATAGTACTGTCACCACATTGTCACGATCCACTTCCCGAAGAGGGCAAAGCGTGGACTCGAGGTAGACCGAGATGGAGTAGCCTCGCCTCCGGATAAGTCGGTCAGGACCAACGGCGGCTCCCTAAGAAGACGGCGGTGGAAACTGGGGCATCCAGTAAGTCCCTGGAGATGGTTCATGGTAGAACGAAGGAGTCGAGGTAGGCGCCGGGAGGTACTGCGGGGTAGGAGCTGACGGCAACATATGCAACACGCCTCCCTGACGCTGTCCACCAGGTGAGGATGTCACCGGCTCCCAACGCAGCTTGCCGTTGGGGTTCTTCCTGCACACCGCATCCTTGTGATCCTCCCGACCACAGACGGTGCACCTTCCCTTCCATGAGCACTCGCTGCGGCGATGGGAATCGCCACAACGAAAACATACCATTCCCATGCCAGGAGTGCCAATGGCACGGTATTGGGGCGCACCTCCCCGTGAGGTGTGCTGCTGAGCAGGACGGCCACCATAGGGCTGGTGACGATAGTTCTTCCCCTTCTTGCTCCAAGTACCAGAGGATTGGCCCTTCTTTTCTGAAGGGCCCCTAACCTGCTCTCCCATGGTAGGTTTGCGATGCTCTTCGGTGTAGTTCAGCTGCAGCTCTACACCAAGAGCTTGTTCAACCATTGTCCGAAAATCAACAATGGGAAAAGCGCCCAGCATATGACGAATGGCAGGACGGAGTCCCTTCCTGAACCGCCTGGCCTTCTCCACCTCATCACGTGTCACATGGGGCACAAAATGTACGATCTGGTTGAAGCCAACCTCGTACTCCGCCACGCCTTCTTGTCTTGGGCGCATCGTCCGAAGTCAATCTGCATCTTGTTGAGGAAGGTGGCGGAAAAGAACCGCCTCTCAAATTGCCGGACAAACTCCTCCCAAGAGGAGTCCCCCGGCGCGCCCCTCGAGGACAAAACCCCTCTCCACCAGATTTGGGCTTCTCCCTTCAAGAGCTGTGCCACAAAGCGGACACGATCTTGCGTCGCCACCTCAAAAGCGTCCAGCTGCATCTCCATAAAGGACAGCCAATCCGCCGCCTGGATCGGGTTGCCCGCACCATCAAAGCTATCCAACCTCAGTCCAACCCACTCTCGCAGCTTGATGCCACCGCCTGCAGCGCCCACAATCGGCACAAAGTGCTACGCCACACGTTAGGGGCGGCTCAGGCGCCTGCCTCAGCACCCGCAACTCCTCCTGCATCGCCCTCATGGCGGCCACTAATTCCGCCGAAACACCACCCTCAGCCTGGGTAGGTTCGGCTACCTCCGACGGCTCGGGAGCGTTCCCACCCGAACGATCTGCCGCGCGCGTCTTCGGTGGCATACTGCACCCAACCAAGCCGCAAACAAACAATTACACCAATAAAAACATAATCAAATTCACCAACAATCAAACAATAGATATAGCCGAAGATACGCATGCCATGCAATGCAGCCCATCCCATCCTAATAGTGCGATGCATATGTGTTCCTATAATGCTAGTACCGATGTCAGATGGGAAGTTTAGGTCTTGTTGTTGTTTCATGAACATTGCGCTAGTCCAACTCATTAAGTTTATGTTAATAGTTGGAGTATGTTGTGAAGTGACCATTTGTTATGATATATGGATAGATTAACTATAAACAATGCAGTTGTTTTATGATTATGCCCATTTAAGAATATTGATGATTTAGTAGTGGTGGTAATTGTTTAGACTACTTGCTGGAAAACCATGGATAAATGGAGGAAATTGTAACATGTTGTGATAAGAGTGAACCTCGGACAATTAACTTGATGTAGAATTTAATCCTTAATGAGTGTATACCTTAGAATCATGCTTACGAATTTTGTCTTGTGGAGATGATATTCACTTGTTGAAATCATTGATTAATTGATTAAGTTTCGAATGCTGAGAAATTGATGTATGCATGGTATAAAAAAAATTAATAGGTTGATCAGGCTAAAGTATTTGTTCAAGTAGTATGCTTTAAATTGAGAACATGATGTTAATTGTTAAGGGTGTGTCTTTGGAGGTTAGGATGAGGTAGTGTTGGTTTGATGTCTTGTTGATAAGCATCATAAACTTTATTTATAAGAGTTGGGAAAGGTAATTAGAGAAAGAACCCATTGTGTAGATTTGGTTGAATCATGATGGGGCTCCTCAAGGAGTAAAGAGTGATTATTGAAGTCTTTAATGGAAAGCGTAGTGGAATACCAGAGATGGTTCTTTTATGCTGAGCTTGTGTTTAAAAGTTTTTAAACTGGTTTGGTTGGTTGCCATTTTTGGTTGAATGCGTTCGGTCAAGGTATTCCCTGTGTTGTGCTGCCGAGTTTTCCCTAAAACTCGTAGTGATGGTTGCCAACCTTTGGATTTGGCTAACTTGTTTAGTTTGTGCTATGAGTATGGACTTGCACCCAAAAGTTCTTGAGTGAATCGCGCTCCTTCGCGCTCGCACTTAATTATCTTTGGAATAAATATTTAAAAGGAAGCAGATGGTCATAACGGGTTGTGTTGGAAAACTTTTTGAGTTAAGCCCTTGATGTGTAACTCTATTTAGCTATAGCTGGAGTTATTTGGAAAATGCGTCTAAGTGTTTGCGAGTGCTTCAAAAGATGGATTTGTGGATATTTCATCAAGATTTGTGGTTGGGAAAAATATTCTTTTTGGAAATGAGTTTTCTTTCCTCCTTGAGAAAGTTTGTGGTGGTTGCGTGTGCGGATATTTGACTTTGGAGTCGTGGCTCTTTTCCAAAATGTTGTCGGCGGTTAGAATGTGAGATTTTGCAACTTTAGCTTCCAATTGTTGGCTGGTTAAGATATGATGTGGTGTTTTGCTGTTATCGGTGCTGCTGTCATAGTCCATATGAAGTTTCGCAACCTTCGAGGTTAATTGTGTTTCAATTATTCTGATACCGAGGAAGAAGTCATTTGGTGAATGACTTTTCGGTGTTGTTGTTACATGATGAGTGAATGGTGAAAAGAAAGCATGGCATTGTTCGTAGATGTTCAATGATAAAGGAGTTGGTGAGCCAGGTCGGTGAGAAAGTCATATATGGATATATGACTAATCCGGGGTGCTCTTGAAGAATGTGCATTCATGTTATGAATCGAGATGTCCATTTCTTTCTAGTATGAGAAGAAAGAATAAAGAATTTCTGGTATGTTGGTTGTGATGAACGAGATTTGTGTTTCCTTTGCATCTTGGTTTAGAAAGTTAAACTGAATGCTCTTGGGTTGTTGTCGAATCCTTTCCAAAGTGATTGTAGTGCATTGGATTCAAAGTTAAGCATGGGGATCAATTGGGTTCTTGGTTTGTGGTTGAGTTTATCCAATCGTTGTGTCCTTGTTTTAGTCCTTGGGTGGAAAGCTTGAGGGCGAGACCCGCTTGGATGAGAAATCCAGTATGGGTTGTTATCGACCTAAGCATTAGGTGTTGTTAGTAGTGGATCGTAAATGGTTTAAAGGTGAGGAGTAAAGGAAGGTTGAGTTTGACCCAATTCAAACCTTCTTGGAGAATTGTGCCGTTGATGTGTTCCTCGATAGGGTTGATTAAGTACTAGTGGACCACTTGGTGGTTGCTAGTAATTGCTTTTCCTTTTCGAAGTGTATTGGATCTTTTGTCGCTGATCTATGAGCGAGTTGAGTCAACGGTAGCATTTTGTTCGGTTGTTACTGTTCTTGCGGGTTTTAAGAACTTTGGTTTTAAAGAAAGCTTTCCCTTTTGATGTTAGTGGTGGGTATTGGTCTTTTGTAAAAGATAAATCTTTTGCATGGTTTTAAACCCCGTTTGTTCAAACGGGGACTTTGTTGTTGATTTTTGGCGTTCGTCGGATTCGAGGTTGAATCCTGTTTAAGGGGGGTAGAATGTGACACCACAGAGTGTCGTAATCTTATAAAATGTGAATGTTGAGGACAAAAACTTTATGGAATGTGGAATTTAGGTTAAAACCTTTCGGCTTGAGATTTACTCGCGTTTTTTGGCCGTTTGAAGTGTTGTCGCCACGGAGTGTCGTATCCTTAATTATTGAGCATGATGAGGCTATAAACATTATGAGATGTGGAAATAAGGTCAAAACCATAGGAATTGGAGGTTAATAACGTTTCCGGGCCGTTTTCGGGGTTTTGGGCCTTCCCGGGGGATTTTGGGCCTTAAAGAGGGGGTTGTGGGCTTTAGTGGGTTGGATTAAGAGTCCATTTAGGACTAGGATTCAGAGTAGGGGCTGTTAAAAGGGCTCCCCCCTGCCCCCTTGCGCCCCACACAAGCCCTTGCGCGCCTCCCCACCTCTCCCTCCAAGCCTTAGCCGCCACCCCCACCTTCCACCCCCTTGTGGCCGTGCGCCCCCCCCCCCTAGCTCCTCCTCTCCACCTCTCCACCTCCCCACCTATCCTCCATCCCCTTGCTGCCCTAGGGTGGTCTCCCCACCCATGCAACCTCGTGGATCCATCCGAGGAGCGAGGAGCGAGGAGCGAGGAGATCGATTGGAGCTTTCGTGCGTCAAGCGAAGGTATGATCTTGGGGCTCCTCGGGGATGTGCTAGGTACTGTTATTAGGGATTTTATCAAGTTTTTAGATCAATTGGAGGTGCTTGATTTGAGTAATTTGGGTTAGATCTGGAAGTTGCCACGTTTCTGTTTTAGGGCAGATTGAGCAGTCGATCTAGGGTTCGTGTTTTCGCCAATTTAGAATCCGAATCTGTCCGTACGGATGTTGAAGAAGTTGTAGATAATTTCAATACCTTTCAGTGGGTATAAATCACGTTAAATTCCGATGAACCGTTTGAAAGTTATGACTGTTTTACCGAGCGTGTTAAAATCTGTGACGCGATTGGAACAGATCATGGTAATCTGTAGATTAAACAATTTTAGAGTCCGAATTAGTCTTTCCGTATACCTAGAGAAAGTTTGGAAATTTCCTAAGCTACGCGAGGATGTACTCGTTTAATGCATTCGGAGTCCCAGAACTCAAGTTTTGCCTTTTGCAAGGCTGCTGTCCCGACAGGACAGAACCTCTGTCTTTAGGTTTTGCGAGTAGTGGGCAATGTCGGGTTAGATGGGGGTTTGTGTACTGTTTTGTGGGCATGATTGTGAGTGTGTGATGCCTATGTGCAGGTGGTGTGACACCGGGAGTGCCCTCGACTTCCCGCCAATCCGTCGCCCGCGGTTGAGGCAAGTGTGTTGTAATGAATAGCGGATTGTAGGTTGCTTGTTGAGATTGGATGAAAGATTGAATACTTACTATGATCACTTGCCATGCTTGCTGTTTTCCAATGATATTGAGTATGATTATCATGATGTGATTCTATTTGTCTATATTTATCATGATTCGATGCCATGTGTCTATATTTGTCATGATATGATGCCATGTGTTTATAAGTATTCCAGGAGACATGTGCATTGCATTGCATGAATGAATGCATAAATGAAGATGCTCATGAGATGATGATGATATGCACTTGAGATGATTATCATGTTCCTTTAAAGGATGTATATAATGTCAACCATGTTGTGCGGTGATATAACTGTGGAGAATGGGATGATGGTTTGTTGTCTTGATCCTTGTTGTTCCATTTCAATACACTTTGCTGAGTTTTAAACTCACGCTTGTGCTTTCGTTGTTTGTTTCTTTAGGTACCACGAAATCAGCACGGGGGAAAGGGAACTAGCTACACCACTCCACGTAGTATCATAATCTAGCTAATTCACCTGTTTTGGAGACACGGCATTAAGTATTGCAATAATCATTAGTGTGTGGTCTCAATGTTGATTGTTTCCCTCATGTGGATCATGTGGGGTTAGGGAATGAGTTATTTTAATCGCCTAAGCTTAAACTGATGCTTATTCTTTCGCTATTGATGCTTATTGATGTTGTAGTTGATGATTAGTTATCATTATCGCTGCGTATGATTATCTTGTTGATTCTACATATTGATATGATGCTATGTTGTTAAGTTTTCGTACAAAAACAAAGGAGATGCTGTCAAAATTTTCAATTATTCTAAATGATTACTTGCTGTAATTTACCTTAAATTATGGTATTAATTGTGTTAAGGTCTATGTTTGGTGACATTCTGGGTTTAGTTAAAGCCGGGTGTTACAGCTTAGTTCACTATGAACTAACATATCTTTATGGACACAGTCTATAGATCGAGAGCCCATATGTCCGTGTCTGTCCAATCGAGGTAATAACTTCAGAAGGAATATTCTTCGGAATATTATTCCTTCTTTCCCAGTTATTAATCTTTCCCTTTTTGGTGTTTTGCCGAAAGCCGTTCTCTTTTGTCTAAATCTTCGACCTAATCCGTTTGAGTTCCCAATTTCATCCAAGCCGTGGTGCCCAATGCTATTTGTTCTTAATTTGGAGTTTTACTTGATTTGCCTTTTGAATTGGTTTGTATTTGCTTCTTCTTTAATCGTTAGACGCGTCGTCTGGAAGTCGTTCTACGGAGCCGAAGGTCAAGGAAGTGAAGACCGAAGATCGAGGATCAAGGATCGAAGATAAAGAGTAAAGAACAATAAAAATTGCAAGGGCCAGGCAAGCTATGCTTTGATCATATTGTTCCCACTTTTGAAAATTATTTTGATTCAAATTATTGCATGTTACTTTAATTAGAAAATGCTTTAATTAATTATGGGAATTAGTTAAATGCCAAATTGCTATACGCCACCTTGACATAAATAATTGTATGCCATGACCCCTTGTCACCCTAGGTGTGGATTATTTAGTTGGACTTTATTAAATTGCCAACATGGGTATTTAGACCGTTGTAGTTTAATGCTCAGACCTGCCACGTAGTCATGACACGATTTTGGTTAATTAAATGTTAATGTTGACATAATGAGATATGGAACATGTTTTGGAGAAGTGTCATGTGTCATTAATGATGATGTTGATGGCACGTGGTGCATGGTAACCAATTGGGGTTTGATAAACAGATTTAGACCGGGGCAAGTGGCATGAATGTTCTGGTGGGCCAGGAGTGGTACCGAGAAAGTCGTTTTGGTTCTTCGGCAGTCTTGCCTTGGTCACCCTAAGGACTTAACCTTGCAAGCCTTTGAACTGAGTCAATCATGCAACAACATGACTAGAGGGGGACGGTCCTAGTTGAGTAAGTCACTAATAAATTGCTTGTGGTACCTCGGGGTGTCGACTACACCTTTTGTGTAGCTTGAAGGGGAAGCGTACCAGGACTGCGGCATGGTACCTGTCCAACGGTATGTCGGTCCCATACTTCGCCTTTGCTAAGGGAAGGGATGGTGTATGGAAAAAACCGGAGAGGTCCACTTGTGTAGTTAGAGGCTTCTGAAAGACTTTGTTATGATCACTCATTCGCATACTCTGGTATGGCGATTCACGGCTGACGTGATGAGTTGATTGTATCTTGTGGGTAAAGTGTATAACATCTGCAGAGTGTTAAACCTATTCGAATAGCCGTGTCCGCGGTACTGGAGAATGCTTTGGGATTACAGTCAAGGGTTAGCTTTTCTAAAAATTGATCTTGGGCTTGGAGGCATTTTGCCTGTGGAAAAGTGATGGTTGGTTACGGATGTGGAATGGTTTACTTGTGAAACAACTATGAAATTCATTACCCCATTTATTATTTGTTTTTACTGCTTTACAATCTATTATGAATATTTGTGACTGCTGTTTATTGCAAAATAACCATTTAGCCTGACACTTGGAATAAGACATGCATATAGTTATTAGTTTTGCATTCTGTGCATGACTTGCTGAGTGCTTTATGTACTCACCCCTTGCAAACAAACAATCACTAGTGAGCAGAAGTTTATATCGTCGAAGAAGAAGTTTCGTGAGAAGGCGATTATCTAGGAGTTGAACCCCGTCAGTTGCCTGTGGCG
This sequence comes from Rhipidocladum racemiflorum, assembly GCA_036346355.1. Taxonomy (NCBI): domain Eukaryota; kingdom Viridiplantae; phylum Streptophyta; class Magnoliopsida; order Poales; family Poaceae; genus Rhipidocladum; species Rhipidocladum racemiflorum. Next base: position 21,800,397 of record CM070582.1, read on the forward strand.
TATTGATGGGATTCACCGATGTTCTTCGTTTCGCTGCTGCTTATTAAATTGGAGTTGAAGCCATCAAGGCCTCACAAGTGTAAGGTTGACCTTAAGGTCATTCAATATTTTATATTCTATAATTGAGTTATTTTTATTATTCCGCTGTGTATGATTGTGATATTTCATCTATGTTGAGACTATGTGCACTAGCGTGATCCTGGACTAGTGCTGAGTACACATAGGGTCCAGATTTGCATATTCGGGTCCCGACAGAGGTGGTATCAGAGCCATACTGACTGTAGGTCTTGACCCTAGATAGATTGGCCGTCTTTAGGAACTTCAAAATTATTTTCTAATGAGAAAATTTAACTTGAAGGAATAATAAGTTCTTGACTTACCTTATTCTTCTATTCTTTCCCCTCTGCTTAATTTTCTATCCTTCCCACTAGTTTAAATGGAAATCTTACCTGAGTCATTCTGAATAGTTAATGACGTTTCACACTTAAGGAGAAAGTGTTGGGTGTCGCTACCAACCCTTAAGATCGTGAAGTAGGGAATCATCGAGCTCGAGGAGAAATGGATCAATGAAGTGTTCCAGAAGCTTGATGAACCAGTGCTTAGTAGTAAGTTGAGACTCATGTGTGAGAGTCGCGTTTCTTAAGATAGGAGTGTTACCCTTTTAGACGCTAGATTATTGTGTGCTTAGGTTAATTTGGTTTTTCATTGATTGTTGAGTGTGCAGTATGTGTTGCATAGCTTTTAGGCTTGGAGAAGCAACCATACCAATTTATTAATAGTTGTTTGTATAAGTTTTTGGGTTAAACCTATTCTCCCTACAATAGGATTCTTGAACCTCATCTATGGTTTTCCCTCTTACCTAAACCCTGGAGTGGACAAAAGATGGAAAGGACCAACTACAACAGTGACTCTGAGGCAGTTCAAGTCAGTTTAGTTGCTACTACCGGTGTCAGTGTTAAAGAAGATAGTGACCAGCAGCCGTCCACCGCACCAATTGTGATAATTCAACACTTGGATCAGTTTGTCACTGCCTAGACTAAGCTTGTGCAGATGGTGATGCAACATATGAATGTTATCAGTGCCAAAATCAATCCCGCCACAACTGAAGTCACAGCCTCCTATTCATAGTCAAAGTTTGCCTTGTTCATGAGGACCAAACCACCCACGTTTGATGGATTAGCCACTCTCAAAGATGTAGAAATCTGGCTTCGTGTTATAGAAGAGAAGCTGGCTTTGGTGCAATGTGAAGATGAAGAGAAGGTTCCCTATGCTACTTGCCAGTTAGAAGGAGATGCATTAGCCTGGTGGAAAGGTTTCTACGCCACCTCTGAGGATGGACATACTATCACTTGGTTGGAGTTTACCACCGCTCTTCGTTGGCTATTCACTTCGTCAGAAGACAATGGAACCACAGTAAGACCAAGGAAGAACAGTACCCCTGCACCTAAAACCATACCGAGACGTTGTTCTTTGTAGTGCTATCAACCAAACAAATCAGAAGATCGTGCATGCATCCATTGTGGAGAAATAGGACACATTGCTGATTAACATGCAATCAGTTGTTCCAGTTGTGAAGGAAGCCATTTACCTGGAGAATGTCCTATGTACAATATCACATGCTATCTTTGTGAAGGCCAAGATCATTATCCAGCTCAATGTCCCCTGGATCCAATAGTGACCGTTGTAACTCAGCATCAGCGAGAGAATTTTCAAGCCGTCATTGCTCAAGAGTTAGCGAAAAGAGAAGGACTGTCATCCGCACTTGCTGTGCCACGTGAAGAAATGAAGAAGAAACATGTCAACCCTATCCGTGTACCTCAGGAAATCAGTGATACTTGGTCGCCATTGAATTGTTTCTTGTGTGATAAACGAGGTCACTGGGCTAGAGAATGCCACATTAACCCTGTACGACTACCTAAACATTCATGTTACAACTGTCGTGAGATAGGTCATTTTGTTACAGAATGCCCACAAAAAGGTCAAGCAATTTCTGAAGCCATGATTATTCCAGAAATTACATTAGTAAAGATTATAACACCAAAAGTGAGTGGTCAGACTACGAGAGTGTAACACCCCAATTTTTGCTTTTCATGAATTTAAATGAAATTTGGCACTTTGGTGAATTTTTGGAATTTATTTGGATTTAATTTGAATTTATTCCCTTTTAAAATAATTAAAGAATTAAAAGTTATAAATAAATTTTTGTTGGAAATATTTTATTTGAGTTCCAAATGCCCTAAAATATTTTCTAGAATTTTTCTGGGATTTTTCTGAGTATTTTGCTATTTTTCTTGAATTAAATGAATTTCTATAAATTAATCGGATTATTTAAATCGCTGAAAAATCGACCGGGTTTGTACTGTTCATCCGACCGGACACGAGTCCGAGTCAGACTCGAGTCCGACCCGAGCCGCGTTCAAACCGGACCAGAGCCAACCTAACCCTAACACGCGTGACCGTTGGATCTTGATCCAACGGCCACGATCGTGCCGCGTCGCCTGAGCTCGACCCCGGCCGAGCCAGCCAGGTCACCGAGCCGGACCTGAGCCCAAACCCCGTGCCCGTTGGATCTTGATCCAAAGGCTCACGTTGCGCCACATCACCGAATCCGATTTGGATTCGGATTCCGCCGCCGCAGCTGGGTGGACCTCGGTCTCCGCGCAATACACGGAAGTCGAGGCCCCTATTTAATGCGCCGCCACCGCCAGCGTGTTCTCCTTTTCCTTATGCACCCGTAGCCCTAGACCTTCACGCCGGAGCCACCGTGGTTGCGCCGCAATCGCTCGCCGTAGTTGGTCGTGCGTTCCACCGCGGTTTTGCGCCGTTTCCGCCGCCGTCCTCCGTCGTCACCGAGCCCAGATCCGGACTCCTCGCGTTGAGGCACGTCCGGGAGTGCCACTCACCTCGCCGGATGAGCCCCGCAACGCCGTTTTCGTGGTCACCGTCCCCAGCTCCGGTCTGCTAGCGCTACCGCACGCCATCGCCGTCGCTTAAGCTCTCTCCACCGTCCGATCAAGATCCAGCGGCCAGGATTCGTCCACGTCACCGCGGGTAAGCCCACGTGTTACGATTTTAGATCTAATCTCAGCCGTCAGATCTAGATCCAATGGCTCTCGATTGTGCCACGTAGCCCATAACTGCACCGTGCTAGGAGTAATCTCAGCCATTAGATCTAGATCGTACGGCTAGGGTTAGCCGCGTTAGAAGCGTTAGATTGGATCTCAACCGTCCGATCAAGATCGAACGGTCCAGATCAACCGCGTTATTCCATAACTCGTGAACCCAGATCTGATCTGGGCCGTTGATTTTCAAATCAACGGCCGAGATCCAGCCACGTGTGCGGGAGTCTGACCGACGCGGTCAGCGCGGTCGCCGCTCGATCGCTGCTGACGTCACGCATGACGTTAGCACGAGGCCCGCGTGTCAGCGACCGCCCAACGGCACCATGACGTCAGCCGTGACATCACGGTGGGCCCGCGTGTCAGCCCACTCGGCCGAACCGTGCGCAGACGTCACCCAGGGGCCCACATGTCAGAGACACGAGACGTGGACCGGGTCCACGGTGGACCGAGCCAAACCGTGCGCCGGGTCCACGGACCCGAGGCGACATGGCGGCCTCTGATTGGTCCACGTGTCATGCTGACGCAATAATCATTTTCCGAAAAATAAATTATTTATTTAATTCGGTTTAGTGATTTAAATTTAGATTCAAACTTCAAACGCTTATAACTTTTGCATTTCAACTCCGATTTGGGTGATTCAAATTTCTAAATTTGTATAAAATTGAGATATACCTAATGGTGAATTTTATTAAATTTTTGGACCAAAGTTTTTCTCTATAATATTATTTAATTGATTATTTAAAACTTTAAACGCTCGTAACTTTTGCGTTTCAACTCCGAATTTGACGATTCCAGTTTCTAAAAATTCATAAAAATGTACTCTCTCTGTTTACGAACTTTATTTGGATGTTTGGACACCTTTTGTCTACTATTTTATTCATTTATTGCTATTTGCATGCTATTTAGTAGACGTTGAAGTGCCCGAAGGCTTCGAAGGTGAAGTGTTGACCTAGGAGCCATCTCAAGACCAAGATAAAGTACTCTTTGAAGGCAATTTGTGATTTGACCATGTTGATCCCATTTTGAAATTAATTTGATTTAAATTATTGCATGCTAGTTCAATTATAAAATGCTTTAATTAATTTCGGGAGATTAGTTAATTGCCTAGTTGCTATATGCCACCTTGACATAGATAATTGTATGCCATGAACCCCTTGTCACCCTAGTTGAGGATTAAATAGTTGGACATTATTAAACTGCCAACATGGGTATTTAGACCGTGTAGCATAATGCTTAGACCTGCCACGTATACATGACATGATTTTGACAATTACATGTTAACATTGACTTAATGAGATATGGAACGTGTTTTTGAGAAGTGTCATGTGTTATTGATGATGGTGATGATAGCACGTGGTGCATGGTAATCAACTGGGGGTTTGATAAATAGATTTAGACCGGGGCATGTGGCAAGAATGATCGGGTGGGCTAGTTGGTTTGGTTCTTCGGGTAGTCTTGCCCTGGTCAACTTAAGGACTTAACCTTGCAAGCCTTTGAACTGAGTTAATCGTGCAACCACATGACCGAAATGGGACGGTCCTAGTTGAGTAAGTGTGACACTATGGAATGGTGTAACATTAAAAAATGTGAAATCGGAGATTTAAACTTTACGTTATGAGGTTTAATCGCGTTTCCGGGCCGATTTCGGGAGTTTGGGCCTCTCCGGGGGAGTTCGGGTCTAAGGGGGTTGGGTCGTGGGCTTTAGTGGGAGGATTTTTGGGCCCATGAGGGAGTGGGGGGCAGCATACCCTGCCTTGGGGGCGCCCTCCCCTTGCCCTAGGCGCCCTCTCCTCTTCCCCCCTCAAGCCGCCACCTCCTCCTCCCCATCTCCCTCTCCTAGCCACCCCCATCTTTCCCCATTGCGCCTCCACCCTTCCCCTCCCTTCCCAAGCCATCCACCCCTCTCCTAGCAGCCCCACGGCATCCCCTCTCGTGGTGCTCCTCGCTGTCCCGCTCGGAGGATCGCCGGAATTCGGGAATCTCCGGCGAACCGTTGCGGATCGGGAGGAAGGAGCGGCCGGCGGGAAGGAAGGCTTCGTCGGTTTCGGATCTTCTTGGTGAGGTATGGCATGGGTGATCTGTGGGTTAGGTCTAGGTGTTTTTCTAAGGATCATTACCATGTTTTTTAGATCAAGGGAGGTGCTGCCATGGGGTAGATTTGTTGAAAACTAGAGTTGTATTCACGTTCTGTTCGGGCAGTTTGGGAACCCGAGCTAGGGCAGGCGTTTTCGCCAATTTAGAGTTGGAATCTGGCCGTACGGACTTCTAAGAAGTTGTAGATAATTTCATTACCTTTCAGTGCATATAAATAAATTGAAATTCCGCCCAGCCGTTTGGAAGTTATGGCTGTTTTACCAAGCGCTGTCAAATCTGTGACGAGATTGAGACAGTTCGTGTTCAACGTTAGATTAAACAACATTAGAGTCCGAATCAGTCTTTCCCTATAAATAGAAAAAGTTGGAAAATTTCCTAAGATACGCGAGGATGTACTCGTTTATTCAATTTAGATTCCTAGAATAGAAGTTATGCCCATTGGAAGGCGTCTGTCCCGAAGGGACAGATTTGCTGTTTTCTGATTTTAGGAGTTGTAAGAGAAGTCGGGGTAGTGGGATTTATGTGTGCTGTTTTGTGGACTCGATTTGAGTGTGTGTCACGTGTTTGCAGGTGGTGTGCCTCCAGGAGTGCCCTCAACCTCTCGTCATTCCGTTGCCCGTGGTTGAAGGCAAGTGTTTTGCGTGGATTGTATGTTATACGTGTTGCTAGAATTGATTGATAGTATTTGGAATAGATAACATGTTGTCTTGCCATGCCATGAATTACATGTTATAATGGATAGGATGTCCTTAGGCCATGATTTAAATAATGTCGATGATATGGGGTCCTCATGCTATGATTAAAAATGCTTGTTGTTGATAAAGGATTCATATGCCATGTTTTTGAACGGTTACCGTTGATTGTTGATCACGGTCTTACATGTTGAGAGGCCATATGTTGATATGCAATATTCTATTTATGAATACGTTGCTGTCCATTTTTGCATGCATGGCATATTTTCATGGCCGGCCGGTGAGATAAGTCATAACTATTCCGGTAGGGTCGGTGAGAACCGTTATGACTAGTCCGGGGCTATTCGTTTGAGTAAGTCCTACCTCGTGATTCCATCACCGAGGTGATTGGAAGCGAGTGATAGGTACCTCCATCTTCGGGATGGAAGGGGGAAAACGGTGCATGCCGACGGGTGTGCACTCAACCATACCGGTATTAGTTTCAAGGAGACATGTGCATTGCATTGCATGAATGAAACTATGAATGAGAATTCTTTGGAGATGTTAATGAGAATGTTATTGAGTTGTTCATGAGACGAATGCCATATTGATTAAGAGATGATTATGATGTTTTTTTTACATGTCGTGTACATGAGGTTGGTAATGATGTGGTATGTAATGCTTATGAAGATTGAAGTGGATGGTTTGTTGTCTTGCATTCTGTTTTTCATTATATTACACTTCGCTGAGTTATGAACTCACGCTTGTGCTTTCGTTGTTTGATTTCTTTAGGTACCATGAAATCGGCGCGCGGGAAAGGGATTTAGCTACACTACTCCACGTAGTATCATAATCTAGCTAATTCACCTGTGTTGGAGACACGGCATTAAGTATTACAATAAACATTGGTGTATGGTCTAGTTGATTGGTTGATTCCCTCATGTGTATCATGTGGGCCTTTGGAGTGAATTGTTATATCTTCCTAGACTTAAGTTGATGCTTATTATTTGGTTAGCAATGCTTATTGATGTGTTAGTTGATGTTTAGCTATCATTATCGCTGCGTATGGAGATCTTGTTTGTCCTACATATTGATATGATGTTTTGTTGTTAATTTTCATGCATAAACAAAGGAGATGCTGTCAAAATTTTCAATTATTCTAAATGATTACTTGCTGAAATTTACCTTCAACTATGGTGTTATTCGTGTTATGGGCTATGTTTGGTGACATTCTGGGCTTAGTAGAAGCTGGGGTGTTACAGTAAGTTACTAATAACTTGCATGTGATACCTCGGGTGTCAACTACACCTTTTGTGTAGCTTGAAAGGGGAGCGTACCAATGCTATGGCATGGTACCCGTCCAACGGTATGTCAGTCCCATACTTCGCCTTTGTTAAGGGAAGGGATGGTGTATGGCAAAAACCAGAAAGGTTCACTTGTGTAGTTAGCCGTTTCCAAAAGGCTTTGTTACGACCACTCGCCCTTGTGGTGTTTGGATGTATCTTGTGGGTAAAGTGCATAACCTCTGCAGAGTGTAAAATCTATTCGAATAGCCGTGTCCGTGGTATTGGACATTGCTCGGGGATTATAGTCAAGGGTTAGACTCTCTTGGAAATCACTTGAACTTGAGAGGTTTGGTTTGGTTAAATGATGATGTTGATGGAAATGTGGACTAGGAATGGGAAAGATGTTTATTTAACTCCTGGAAAAGTTATTGATATTATACTTGTTTGTACTGCTTTCGAATCTACTTATGATACTTGTCGAATGCTGTTTACTGCAATTATATCTTGAGCTATTCCTTTGTATTAAGCCGTGCATGTAGTATATTAGCTTGCATTCTGTGCAGGACTTGCTGAGTACCAAGTACTCACCCTTGCCACAAAAACAACACCAGTTGAAGAAGAGGCGACACCAGCTTTGGAGGGGGAGTATCAGGAGGAGCCGTCTAACTAGGGAGCGAGCCTAGTCAGTTGCCTGTGGTATACTGGATGGCGCCACAAAGTTATCTTATTTTCCGCTGCTATTAGTTCTCTTTTAATAAGTTTTGCCCTGCGAGGCGTATATTTGTAACTTGACCTTAAGGTCGAGCAACCCCGTTTGATTAATTACTTAAGTACGTTATTATTTCGTTGAGTATGATTGTGATATTTACCAATGTTGAGACTGTGTGCATTAGCGTGATCCTGGACTAGTGCTGAATATACAAAGGGTCCAGATTTGCAAATTCGGGTCCCGACAGAGAGTGACTTGCTTAAGGAGTCAGTTGAAACAAGAGGAGTTCGTTAACAAGACCCTTGATCTAGAAGATGAGTGCAAAGAATTGAAGGACCACCACAAGCGTCAGAAAGTTTGTCAAGAAGGACCACCCCAACAGCGAATGAGGAGTGCCCCTCAACAACTCAGTTGCCATACTGCTCAGACTTTGTTCGAGACACTTTCACTTGTGCTTCACCCCGATGGTCAGAATTTTCATATATCCATATATGACTTTCTCACCGACCTGGCTCAACGACTCTTTTATGATTACATATCTATAAACGAAGTCATGTTTTCTCTCTCTCTCTTTTACCATTCATTCTTCATGAAACAATAATACCGAATAGTCATTCACCAAACGACTTCTCCCTCGGTATCACATGATTGAAACACAATTAACATCGATAATTGCGATAATTCATATAAACTATGACGGCAGCATAGTTAACAGTAAAACACCACGTGACAACTGAACTTGCAAAACATTGCATTTCAACCAAATTCAACATTTTGGAAGAGAACATCAAAATCTCAAGTTAAGCATCTGCACCTACAACCGCCACTAATTTTCTCAAGGAGAGGGAAACTCATTTCCAAAAGGGAACACCTCACTGACAAAAATCACTTATAAAACATTTATAAAATCCACCTTTTGAAGCACTTGCAAACACCACATACATTTTCCAAACAACTCCAACTCTAGCCAAATAGAGTTACAAGTTAAATCTCAAGAATTTCCAACACAACCCACTATGTCCATCCGCTTCCTTTAGAATTTGTTCCAAAGATAATTCGGTGTGAACACAAAGGAGCGCGATCCACTCGAAAACTTTTGGGTGTAAATCCATACTCATAGCACAAGCCAAACAAATTATCCAAAACCAAAGATTGGCACCAATCTCTACGAGTTTTAGGGAAACTCTGAAACACGACAGAAGGAACACTTTTGACCGAAAGCATTCAACCAAGATATCAAACAACCAAATCAGTCCAAAGGTTTTAAACAAAAACTCAACATAGATACAACCCAAAAACCTCATAACAAGTTCTTTCTCTGGTTACCCTTCCCAACTCTTATAAAGGAAGTTTATTATGTTTAACAAAAAAAAGACATCCAACCACAACTACCTCATCCTGATCCACACAGACAAACACATCATATAACATCATATTCTCAATATAAAACATAATACCTAACAAATACTTTAGCATGATCAACCTATCAATTTATACCATCCAAACATCAACTTTTCATCAATTGAAACCTATTCAATTAATCAATGGCTTCAATAAATAGATATTATCTCCACAAGACAAAATTCGTAAGTAGGATTTTAAAACATACGTTCAATAAGGATAAAATCCTACGTCATGATAATTATCCATTGTGCACTCCATCACAGCATGTTACAATTTTTTCCTCCATTTTAACCATGGTTTTCAACAAGTAATCTAAACAATTACCACCACTACTGAGTCATCAATATGAATATATGTGCATAATCATCAAACAACAACATTGCTTTTAGCTACCCTATACATAGGTTATAACACAATTACCACTACACAACATACTCCAAGAATTAAAATAAATTTAATAAGTTAGACAATCCCAATGCTCTTAACAACAACACCAAACAACAGCTCCTACCTTCTCATTTATCATCTTTATTAGAATTTCAAGAACACAATTACATCCTTCCAATTATTTCCATAGTTCATAATAGCAAACATAGTAGTTTTAGTCATATATCATAACAAATTGTCACTACACAACATATTCCAACTATTTAAGACAAATTGAATGGGTTGGACCATCACAAAGCTCTTACAACAACCACAAAACCTATGTCTTCCCAATTAACACGATACTAGCATTATAGGAACACAACTGCACTTTCAAATATACTAATAGTTTACAACAACATAAATAGCAACTGTAATCAACTTCCAAGTTAAGGTCATAAGACAGCATGGTTAAATTCCTCTACTAACACGTTAAGTTAGAACATCTTTAAACAACCAATAGAGATTCTTTAACAATAACAGTAGTTTGCATCATCTTAATGTTCTAACTATGCATCAGGGTTTAAAACTTTAACCATTATCGAGGGTCATAAGCACTTTTAAAGTAGAGCAACATATTCTAAGCATGTACATTAACACATTTAATCATTCTCGCTACAGAGTAAACTACAACACTAGTAGTCTTATTATCATGTCTCCAATTGTTAAGTATTCAACCACTTCATGAGCTAAATGAAACAAATAATAAGACCAAGCACACAATTAAGCAAATCTCAAGGTTTCATTGCACTATTCTTATTATCATGTCTCCAATTGTTAAATGGACTAAATATGTGGAGCTGCGTGGAGAAGTGTAACTAAACCCCGTTCCCGCATGCCGGTTTTATGGTACCTAAGAAAAACAACATAAACACGAGCGTGAGTTCATCACTCAGCAAGTATATTGCAATGGATCATAAAGAACAGTTCAATGCTAACATCGCAACACATCAAGCATAACATCCTAATCATGTCCAAATCTCATTATACACATCTCATTATCATCATCATGTATGCAATGCAATGCACATGTCTCCTCGAAGCACATACCGGTATTGCCGAGTGCACACCCATCGGTGTGCACCCCCTTTTCCCTTCCATCCCGTAGATGGAGGGTGCCTACCCCTCGCTTCCATCCACAACTGTGGATAGAAGCACGAGGTAGGTCTTACTCAATGGCACTTCGGATTAGTGATAACTTTCTCACCGACCTTACCGGACTAGTTATAACTTTCTCACCGACCTGGCCAGTTTCTCATGCCATGTATGCAAATATGCCATAAACATAAATAACTCGCATATAACTCAAATTAACCATTGCATAACCTTATAACATACTATTTTCATCATGTCATAGGCAAACATCAATCATGGCAATCAATAAAGCAGAAATCCCCTTTACTAGGGGTGTAAATGGTATGGATATTTTTCGACCATCCGACCGAACGAATTGAGTTCCGAACTATATCCGATAATATCGATCTTATATGATATGTATCTATATTCGACACTATTCATCCCCGTATCCGATAATTTTCGTGTTCGCATCCGTGTCTGGCACTATTCGTGTCTGTATCCGTATCTGACAAAAAAATATGGATTCATTTCCTTATCTGGCATTATCTGACCGCATCCGACCGTTTATGTCCTAGGTCTCTCTATCTGTTTTGTTATTGTTCGTTTGTTTATCTATGTGTTGGACTACACTTGATAGTAAGGTTTTTTTTAACACTTTTAATGCTCGTTGTGGACAGGGCAACAGGTTGGGTTTTTTCCATGAAGACTCCCAGGCCAACCTTGGCAGCGATCTCACCTACCGTCACTACTAAAGAACTGGGCATCACAACCGGGCTATTACAAGTGATAGGTGCGAACCGCTCCTGGCCTTTGCACCAGAAGCGGTTCGTGAGCAACGGGCAGGAGAGGGCCTTTACAACCAATTTAACACACAAACTGCTTCTGAATGTTGAATTATAAAAGCGGTTCGTGTATCAAACCGCTTCTGGAAGGTCAGAAGCGGTTTGACACACGAAGAGCTTCTAGAATTCAACATTCAGAAGCGGTTCGTGTGTTAAACCGCTTCTAGAATCCCTCCCGCCCAGCGCACTTAAACTTCTTCTTCCTCCACGACGAACAGTCGTGAACAGAGACGGGCCGAGCACTATTCTTCCGGGGAGGTGCTTTCCAAATATTAAATTTTGAAATCGCTGGTGATTTAGCTTCAAATTAAGTGTTTCAAGGTCAGTAAGAGAATGTGAACATCTTTCTCACATACATATTGCTGTTTTTTATGCATTGGGTGTGGATAAATCATGATTTATTCTTGTTGAAATGTGGAGCTTTGCTAGGTCACTTTAGAACATATTACGCAAGGCCATTATCAATTGTAGGGAGTTGTTCCCCAAAATTTATTTCGTATGCTTGTTTTTGTTATGGTATGAAGATGTATGGTGGAGATCTAGTTCAAAATATGACATTGCAATGAAATAATTAGTAGTGTATAAAATAAAATAGGAAAACATGTGAAGGATAAATAAATAATTACAAAGGTAGAAAGGGATAAAAAAATAATTAGAAAGGTAGATCTTTAATTGCATGAAGGTGTAGGTGTAGGTGGGGTTGTTTTTCTTGGAGAAGAAAAAATTATATGAAATTATAACTTGGTGTAGATGAACCGGCAATGGATGTACAATGCGGACCGCCGCTCAAGAGAGTTCATTGATGGCGTGCAGGATTTTCTCGATGCGGCCATTGCATTCCTGCCACAAGGTAGCTTCATATGTTGTCCGTGCGTAGATTGCAAGAACGAGAAGGAGCACTCACAGCGATGGAAGGTTATGAACCATTTGATGATGAGAGGTTTCATGCCAAACTATACCTGTTGGACCAACCATGGCGAAGAGGAGGAAGATGATAAAGAAGACAAGGAAGAAGAAGAGGGATTCAACAATATCCCGGACGCCACGCAATGCTATTCCGTGGGAGATACACTCACTGACTTTGGTGATGATGAGCTGGACCAGATGCAGCGTAATGGAGAGGGAGACTACACAGATGAAAGACAGTTCGAGAAGTTCCAGCGCATGTTAGAGGACCACAGAACTCCTTTGTACCCAAACTGTGGGCAGGACCATAAAAAGTTGCGTACCACACTGGAACTTATGCAATGGAAGGCCACAAATGGTGTGTCAAACAAGGGATTTGATGAGTTGTTATCACTCATAAAGAAGTTGCTTCCAGAAGATAACACTCTGCCCGAATCTACATATGAATCAAACGAAGTCGTCTGTCCTTTGGGATTGAAAGTACAGAAGATACACGCATGTCCTAGCGATTGTATCCTATATTGCAATGCGTATGCCAATTTGGATGTTTGTCCAGTGTGCAAAGAATCACGGTATAAGGTGATGAGTGACGATCCAGGTGAAATAGATGGGGAGCGTAAGAAGAAGAGACCTCCAGCTAAAGTGTTGTGGTATTTCCCTATGATTCCCCGATTGAAGCGTATGTTTGCTAACAAAGTGCATGCCCAAATGATGCTCTGGCACGAAAAAGAGTGTAAGGACAACGGTATGCTTAGACACCCTGCAAATGGCTCACAGTGGAGGAAAGTCGATCAAACGTACCCAGACTTCACACAAGTGGTGAGAAACATAAGGTTTGGGTTGATTACCGATGGGATGAATCCTTTCGCAGAGTTGAGCAATAGCCACAGCACCTGGCCTGTTACACTATGTATGTATAACATTCCTCCATGGTTGTGCATGAAGTGAAAGTACATCATGATGCCGTTGTTGAGCCAAGGACCCAAGCAACCTGGAAATGACATCGATGTCTACCTGAAACCATTGGTTGAAGATCTTGTGACGTTGTGGGAGGATGGTGCACGGGTATGGGATGAGTACAAAAGGGAGTATTTCACCCTACGTACATTGTTATTTGTAACAATCAACGACTAGCCTGCTCTCGGTAACCTGTCCGGCCAAACTATCAAAGGATATAGAGCTTGCGTCCAATGCTTAGATGAAACAGACAGCATGTACCTGAAAAACTCTCGAAAGGTTGTGTACATGGGTCACCGTAGGTTACGAGTCACCCATGGTGGAAGAAGTGCAGGAAATTTAATGGGCAACTAGACCTTCGTGCTAGGCCTCAACATCGTAGTGGGCCACATGTACTTGCTATGGTAAAGGATCTGAAAGTAGTATTCGGAAAGGGTCCTGGAAACAAACCTGTGCAGAATGAGGATGGTCAGGCACCAATGTGGAAGAAGAAGTCAATATTTTGGGACTTGCCTTATTGGGAAGTCTTGGAGGTTCGTCACTGTAACACCCCAAAATTTTGCTTTTCTTAAATTCATGTGTGATTTGGCACTTTGGTGAATTTTTGGAATTTTCTGGAATTTATTTGGATTTATTTGGAATTTATTTGAATTTATTCCATTTTGAAATAATTAAAGAATTTAATTTTGCAAATAAAATTTTGTTGGAAATATTTTATTCGAGTCCAAAATGTTCCAAAATATTTTCCAGAATTTTTCTGGAATTTTTCTGAGTATTTTGCTATGTTTTATGAATTAAATGAATTACTGGGAATTATTTTAAATATTAAATCGCTGGAAATTCAACTCGGGTCAAGTACTATTCCTCCGACCGAGTCGGAACCCGAGTCGGACTCGAGTCCGACCCGAGCCAGCCGACTCGACCAAACCACGTTGAACCTTAACCCACGTGGACCGTCGGATCGAGATCCAACGGTCATGATCGACCGACCGACCCGAAGTCGCGGTCCGACCGGACGGCCGCGCCCGTGCGATCGTGGCCGTTGATCGTGCCACGTGGACGGCCGCGATTTCGTCGTCTCCGCCGAATCCGAGCCGGAGTCCTCCGCCGCGCCGCCGCCGTGTTCGATTAGGTTTCCGTCCCGGGCACGGACGCCGAGGCTATTTAAAGCGTGGGACATCGCCCGAGGATGCCCTTCACCGTGCGCATCTTTTGGCCCTAGCCTCTGAGCCCTAGCCGCCGCCACGTAGCCGCTATTGCTCGCCGGAGTAGAGGAGGTCTTCCGCCGCGGTTTTTCGTTGATCCCCGCCGCCTCCGCCGTTCTCCGACGACACCAAGCCCAGAACTGAGATCACTGTGTCGCGCCGCGCCTGGGAGTGCCAGTCTTCACGCCGGAGTTGCACGGAAACGCCGCACGGGAGGTCGTCGTCTTCGTCTCCGGTCAAGCCAGCGCCGCCGCGTCGCCATCAACCTCGTGAACTCGGACAGCCGTCCGATCAAGATCCGACCGTCACGGTGAGATCACGTTTAGATCCTCGGATCTAATCCTAGCCGTTGGATCTAGATCCAACGGTCCAGATTGGCCACGTTCACCCGTAACGCGTCGCTACCCGATCCAATCTGGGCCGTTGATTTTCGAATCAACGGCCGAGATTGCGCCACGCGTCCCGGAAGGATGACCGTTGCGGTCAGCGCAACCAGCGCACACGCGCGCGTGTCGCTGACACGCCGGGGCCACATGTCAGCGACTCGGCCGAACCGCACCATGACGTCAGCACGGGCCCACGCGTCAGCGGCCACCCAGCCATGCCGTGACGTCAGCGATGACGCCACCGGTGGGTCCCACCTGTCGATCCGTCTTGGTGAGCCCGACGTCAGCGATGACGTCATCCGTGGGGGCCACCTGTCAGCGACCGTGAGCCGTGGACCGGGTCCACGGTGGACCAAGCCAAACCATGGACCACGTCCATGAACCGGCTGACGCCAGCCGCCCAATCAGAGGCTGCCACGTGTCACTGCTGACGCAATAATTAATTTCCGAAAAAGAAAATGATTTATTAATTCGAAATAATAATTTCAGATTTTGTTTCAAACTTCAAACGCTTATAACTTTTGCGTTTCAACTCCGATTTGAGTGATTCAAATTTCTAAATTTGTATAAAATTGAGATCTACCTAAATATGAATTTTATTTAATTTTTGGACTAAAGTTTTTCTCTGTAAAATTATTTAAATGATTATTTAAACTTTGAATAATCATAACTTTTGCGTCTTAACTCCAAATTTGACGATTCCAGTTTCTAAAAACTCATAAAATTATGTTCTCTCTGTTTATGGATTTTATTTGGATGTTTGGACACTTTTTATCTATTGTTTATTCGTGTATTTGCTATTTGCACGCTTTACGAGTAGACGTTGAAGTGCCGGAAGGATTCGAAGGAGAAGTATTGACTCAGGATCCAACTCAAGACCAAGAACAAGTACTTTTTGAAGGCAAGTTGTGCTTTGACCATGTTGATCCTATTTCGAAATCTATTTTGATTTAAACTATTGCATGCTAGTTCAATTAGAAAGATACTTTGTTTAAACATGGGGGTTAGATAAATACCAATTTGCTGTATGACACCTTGATTACTTAAGTATGTGCCATGACCCTTTGTCACCCTAGTTGTGGATTACTAGTTGGACATTATTAAATTGCCAACATGGGTTTAGACCGTTGTAGTATACTGCTTAGACCTGCTACGTGCTCATGACATGATTTTGGATGATCAAATGTTAATATTGACTTAATGATATATTGAACCTGTTTTGGAAAAGTATCATGTGATGTTGATGGCACGTGGTGCATGGTAATCAACTGGGGTTTGATAAACGATTTCGGCCAGGGCATGTGGCAAGAGTAATCAAGTGGGCCGCTTATGGCATTGGGAATGTTGATTTGGTTCTTCTGTAGTCTTGCCCTGGTCACCTTAAGGACTTAACCTTGCAAGCCTTTGAATCGGGTCTAACGTGCAACCACATGTCCGTAATGGGACAGACCTAGTTGACTAAGTTGCTAATAACGCACTGTGGGACCTCGGGAGGTCAAGTACACCCTTTGTGTAAGTTGTGCGGGGAGCGTCATCGGGCCGAGGCCAGTACCCATCTAACGGTTGATTGGCCTAGACTTCGCCTTAGCGAAGGGAAGGGTTAGTGCGCAATAACCGGGAGGACCACTTGTATTGTTAGAAGTTTCCGAAAGACTTTGTTACGGGAACTCGCCTTTGTGGTGTTTGACTGTATCTTGTGGGTAAAGTGCATAACCTCTGCAGAGTTTAGAATCTATTCGAATAGCCGTGTCCGCGGTATTGGACATCGCTCGGGAATTACAGTCAAGGGTTAGATTTTCTCAAAAATAACTTTGGTTTGAAAGGTTGGGCTGGATTAATAATGATGTTGATGGAGATGTGGTTTAGGATGGGAAGATGGTTGTTAAACTTATTGAAAAGTTATTTATGCTTTACTTGTTTCTACTGCTTTCGAATCTACTTATATTACTTGTCAAATGCTGTTTACTGCAAATATACCTTGAGCTATTCCTTTGTACCAAGCCATGCATGTAGTATATTAGCTTGCATTCTGTGCATGACTTGCTGAGTACCAAGTACTCACCCTTGCCACAATACAACACCAGTTGAAGAGGAGACTGCACCAGCTTTGGAGGAGGAACTCTAAGAGGATCCGTCTACTTAGGGAAGCGAGCCCAGTCAGTTGCCTGTGGTATACTGGATGGCGCCACGATGTTACCTTCTATGATTTTCCGCTGCTATTATTATTTCTTTCTGAATAAGTTTCGCCTTGTGAGGCATATATTTGTAACTTGACCATAAGGTCGAGTAACCAGTTTTACTATTTAAATAAAGTACTTTATTGGTATCGAGTGGTATGATTGTGATATTTACCAATGTTAAGACTGTGTGCACTAGCGCGTTCCTGGACTAGTGCCGAATACACAGAGGGTCCGGATTTGCAAATTCGGGGTCCCGACAGAGGTGGTATCAGAGCCATACTTGACTGTAGGCTCAACCCTAAGCTAGAATGGTCGTAGTGAGGATAAAACCTATTTTCTAAAAAGCTAAAAATTTGTCAAGATAAGAAATGACATCTCGACTTATCCCCTTCTCTCTTATCTTGTCTCTTGCTGAAATTTTTCCTTACCTTGTCACAATTTAAAAATTCCGAGTTCTTACGTAAAGCACTCTTGTGACAGATGGAGGAAGAGTTCAACTACGTTGATCTGGGAGTTGGTCACGCCGCGGAACTTTGGCATATGCTACAAACTCTCGGAGATTTTGAGAAGCCCCAATACCAAGTGGAAGTGATCAGACAAGCGGGATTGATCAAGGCTTGTGACGTAAAGATTGAGGTACCTGCTAGGAAAAAGGGCCAAGGCAATCGCCCGATACACTGCACTGCCAGGAGATCTACAATGCAGATGGGTATCCAAGAAGTATCACGACGAGCAATGCGGCACATTACCAGTATCTACGCCAGAGAGTTGGAGAGTACGGTGTTCCATTATCATCCGCGCAGCGATAACCTTCTTGACCCGAAGGCAATTCAGGATGAGGATGTCACGGTTACACAGTTGGCACGATTTGTTGTCGCCCAGGAGGATGTACTAGATAATACAAGCAAGGAGCTACAGAAGGCCCGCAAGGAGATCACGACAGAGAAGAACAGATGGCGGGAAGCTCAAGAGTATGTGGCACACCTTCTGCGAAGGATTGACGAGTTGGAGATGACCTTGTACGGACTGCACCCGAGCCAAGATTCGAGCTACACGAACCAGATCCGGAGGAGTCGGATCTCGATGAGGACATCGCTTCTTTGACTACCACAGAGGACACGATCATTTGGACATGGCGATCGTTTCGCGCCTATGCCACAAAGAACTGCACTGTGCCGTGGAGGTTTTCTCGATGAGTGAGCATAGGTTCTATAGTGAGACTCCTTCGCCGAGTCGCGTCATAGAATAAAGAGTCACCCTTTAGGCGTTAGACTCCAGAGTTAGTTCGATTTGGATTTTCATTGTTTGCTGAGTGTGCAGTATGTGTTGCAAGGCCCTTAGGCATTGTAAGCAGCCATACCAAGTTATTAATAATAAAGTTGGACCTTAAAGTTACACCTTTCGCCCGCATAAGTTCCATATTACTTGTCTATTCTTGTTTCCCTCTCATCTCTAAACCTAGAGCAAATCGACAGATGGTGAACACTCGTGGAAACTTTGGAAGCAATGGAAGTGGTTCTCGTCCGGCAGAAAACCCCAATGATGGAGCACCAGCACCGCCAGTTGATATGCAGAATTTTGGAGCATTTCTTGCTGCTCAGACTCAGTTGATGCATGCGATGATGCAACAAATGCAACACGTCACTGCTCAGGCCACAGCTAATCAAGTTAATCAGGGACCACGCCAGAATACAAGACTGTCAGAGTTCATGAGAACTCACCCACCCACTTTCTCTAGAAATGCCAATCCGTTGGAGGCCGATGATTGGTTAAGATCAATCGAGAGGAAGCTACACATAGCTCAATGCATAGGAAATGAGAAGGTACTCTACGCTTCTCATCACCGAAGGAACAAATTGAATGGTGGGAGAACTTCGTACACGCAGAGAACCCTCAAGATATCACTTGGGAAGAGTTCACAACAAGCATTCCGACAAGATCACGTGCCTGAAGGAATCATGGACCTTAAGAAGGAAGAGTTCAGAGCATCAAGCAAGGTAATCAGCCGGTGGCCGATTACTGAACAAGTTCACACAGCTAGCATGCTACGCACCGAGGATGTAGCGACAGATAAATCCGCATACCTCGTTTTATGAAGGGACTTAACTCAGATTGCAAGTAGGGTTGATCACCCATACCTTTCCAGATTTCTAAGAGTTGGTGAATAAGGCACTTATTCTTGAGGACAAGCGCAAGGAACTGGATGAGAACAGAAGCGCAGGATGCAACAAAGAAGGATCACGCCTGGGAACGCATAGCGGCGCTGAGAGTTGCACCAAATCAATTCTTCGATTCCAACCACGTAATGCAACAAGGACACCGTCCCCAAGACCAAGACATCAATCGAACTACTGCACCCCACCCGCTAGAAACGCTACTCCGTGCAATAAGAAGGAACAAGTGAGACGCCGCTACAATCGCAACGAGCCAGGACACTTTGCCAACAGCTTGTCCAAGAAGACAGCAGGAGTGACCCCGATTCGCTTCAATCTAGGAACCACCCCAGCTAGGACGCCAAGACCAGAGCCACACCCTGCATCGTGGTGAGAGGCCGAGTCAACCATGTCACCGCAGATGCACCGCGAATGCTACTGACGTAATCGGGTAATTTACTTGTTAACTCAGTACCTGCAACAGTTTTGTTTGACTCTGGAGCTTCGCATTCGTTTGTTTCGCAAGGCTTTGCTGCTAGAAACGACTTGGGGATTGCAAAACTTAAGTGCATGCTTTTAGTTCAAACCCCTGGTTCCGAACTCCGAATGAAAGTAGGATGTTCCGGGGTGAGAATACTAATAGATGGAATAGAGTTCCTAGCAAACCTTATTATTCTAGAAACCCAGACCTTAGACGTCATATTGGGAATGGATTGGTTATCCAAGCACAAGGCCGTATTGGATTGTGGACGAAGGACTATCTCAGTTGAGAGCCCTTGTGTAAAGAAAGTGAAATTTCAAGCCACTGCCGTTAGAGATGGACAGTTGATGGTTAACAGTACCAAGGCAATCAGCATAGAGGATGTCTCTGTAGTGAATGAGTACCCAGATGTTTTTCCCGAAGATCTACCTGGGATGCCGCCAGACAGGGACATAGAGTTTGTGATAGAGATTGTACCTGGTACAGCACCGATAGCAAAGAGACCCTATCGGATGTCCACCGAGGAGTTGGTAGAGATGAAGAAACAGCTAGAAGAGTTAATGGAGAAAGGATTTATCAGACCGAGTTCGTCGCCGTGGGGAGCACCAGTTTTGTTTGTCAAGAAAAAGGACGGAAGTTTCAGGATGTGCATCGACTACCGTGCACTCAATGAAGTCACCGTGAAGAATAAGTATCCGCTACCCAGGATTGATGATTTGTTCGATCAGCTGAGAGGAGCCGGAGTTTTCTCCAAGATTGATCTGAGATCGGGATACCATCAGTTGAAGATCCGATCGTAAGATATTCGAAGACTGCATTCTCGTCAAGATATGGACATTACGAGTTTACGCTATGTCCTTTGGTCTCGATTTAATGCGCCAAAGATATTTCATGAATATGATGAATAAGGTGTTCATGGAATATTTGGACAAGTTTGTCGTCGTGTTCATAGACGATATCCTAATTTACTCCAAGACAGAGGATGAACATGCCGAACACTTAAGGCGAGTTTTGGAAAAGCTGAGGGAACAGCAACTTTTTGCCAAGTTCAGCAAGTGTGATTTTTGGAAGGACAAAGTGGAGTTTCTTGGACATGTAATGACCGCAGAAGGAGTCGCCGTAGATCCAAGCAAAGTAGAAGCTGTGTTACATTGGGAGCAGCCAAAGACCGTGACCCAGATTCGGAGTTTCCTTGGAATGGCAGGATACTACCGCCGTTTCATCGAAGGCTTCTCGACAATTGCGAAACCTCTTACGCAATTGCTGAAGAAGGAAAAGAAGTTTGCATGGACGCCAGAATGTGAGAAAGGATTTCAGGAGCTGAAGAAGCGATTGACATCAGCACCGGTGTTAGTTCTACCAGGTGTTGCTCAAAGCTTCGATATTTATTGTGACGCATCGCGCCAAGGACTTGGATGTGTGCTGATGCAGAATGGAAAGGTCATCGCTTATGCATCAAGGCAGTTGAGGCCGCATGAGGAAAATTATCCGACACATGACCTAGAGTTAGCAGCCGTAGTGCATGCCTTGAAGATATGGCGTCACTATCTGATCGGAAACAGATGTGAAGTATATACGGATCATAAGAGCCTTAAGTACATATTCACCCAGTCGGATCTGAATATGAGGCAGAGGAGATGGTTAGAGTTAATCAAGGACTACAATGTTGGAATCCATTACCATCCCGGGAAGGCCAACGTAGTAGCCGATGCTCTGAGTCGGAAAAGCCATACCGTGAGTACGTTGCTAGCCACACGTCAGGATGAGTTATGTGAGGATTTTCAGAAAATGAAGATTGAGGTTGTACCTAGCGGATTCTTGGCCGCATTGGAAGTAAAGCCTACTTTAGAGGACCAGATTCGAGAAGGACAGAAGGATGATGACAAGATCCGCAGGATTAAGTTCATCAAGGAGGAAGGCAAGGCAGAGGACTTCAAGTTGGATGAGCAAGGCACGTTGTGGATGAAGGATCGGATTTGTGTGCCTGACAAGAAAGAATTAAAGCAACTGATTTTGGAAGAAGCCCATGACTCCAAGTACTCAATTCATCCCGAAGCGCCAAGATGTATTAGGATCTCAAGGAGAGATTCTCGTGGCCGAGTATGAAACGTGAAGTTGCCGAGCATGTTGCATTGTGCGACGTATGCCGTAGAGTCAAGGCAATGCATCGAGAGACCGGCAGGATTGCTACAACCGAAAATACCTGAGTGGAAGTGGGAGGAAATCGGAATGGATTTCATTACCGGTTTGCCAAGACTCAAGGAGGTTATGACTCCATATGGGTTATAGTGGATCGCTTGACTAAAGTAGCCCATTTTATCCGTAAAGACCACTTACTCGGAGATAAATTAGCGTAATTGTACATGATCAGATTGTCTATTTGCACGGAGTGCCAAAGAGGATTGTATCGCAGAGGTACCCAATTTACCTCAAGGTTACGGAATAAGTTGCATGAAGCCATGGGAACCCGTTTGAACTTCAAGATGACTTATCATCCACGAGACGGATGGACAGACCGAAAGAGTCAACCAGATTCTGGAGGATATGTTGAGAGCTTGTGCATTGGCTTATGCTACCTCTTGGGATAAGAGTTTGCCGTATGCCGAGTTCGATTACAACAATAGTTATCGTGCTAGTTTACAGATGTCACCTTTTGAGGCCTTCAGATGGTCGACCACGGACGCCATTGAATTGGAATGAGACCGGCGAGCGCCGTGTCTTTGGGCCTGATATTCTTCAAGAGGTCAAGAAGCGGTCGCCATGATTAGGGAAAGGTTGAAGATAGCCCAATCACGACAAAAGAGTTATCTTGACAATCGTCGCGAGGATTTGAGTTTTGAACCGTAAGACTTTGTATACCTCGAGTTACGCCTCTCGGGGAGTTAAGAGGTTCCATGCCAAAGGGAAACTTCGCACCCTGCTATGTTGGACCATTTAAGATTTTGAGCCGCAGAGGCGGTTGCTTATCACCGGAGTTGCCGCATCGTTAGCGAGGAGTGCATGACGTATTCCATGTGTCCTGGTTGAAGAAGTGTCTCCGAGTTCCCGAGGAATGCAGACACCGCTAGAGTTAATTGAGTTGCAAGAGGATTTGACTTATAAGGAGCATCCCGTGAGGATTCTAGACACAATGGATCGAGAGACCGTAAATAAGTCAACCCGTTTCAGAGAGTTCAAGTGGAGCAACCATGAAGAAAGCGAAGCGACTTGGGAGCGAAGAGGATTTGAGGAGAGAG
Source organism: Rhipidocladum racemiflorum (assembly GCA_036346355.1). Taxonomy (NCBI): domain Eukaryota; kingdom Viridiplantae; phylum Streptophyta; class Magnoliopsida; order Poales; family Poaceae; genus Rhipidocladum; species Rhipidocladum racemiflorum. The sequence continues at coordinate 21,823,532 of CM070582.1, forward strand.
TTTCCAAACCTATTCTCAGAGTGAGCCCTGAATCTCGGGACGAGATTCTATTAAGGGGAGGTTTGTAACACCCCAAAATTTTGCTTTTCTTAAATTCATGTGTGATTTGGCACTTTGGTGAATTTTTGGAATTTTCTGGAATTTATTTGGATTTATTTGGAATTTATTTGAATTTATTCCATTTTGAAATAATTAAAGAATTTAATTTTGCAAATAAAATTTTGTTGGAAATATTTTATTCGAGTCCAAAATGTTCCAAAATATTTTCCAGAATTTTTCTGGAATTTTTCTGAGTATTTTGCTATTTTTTATGAATTAAATGAATTACTGGGAATTATTTTAAATATTAAATCGCTGGAAATTCAACTCGGGTCAAGTACTATTCCTCCGACCGAGTCGGAACCCGAGTCGGACTCGAGTCCGACCCGAGCCAGCCGACTCGACCAAACCACGTTGAACCTTAACCCACGTGGACCGTCGGATCGAGATCCAACGGTCATGATCGACCGACCCCGACCCGAGTCGTGTCCGGACCGGACCCGGTCGCGCCCGTGCGATCGTGGCCGTTGATCGTGCCACGTGGACGGCCGCGATTTCGTCGTCTCCGCCGAATCCGAGCCGGAGTCCTCCGCCGCGCCGCCGCCGTGTTCGATTAGGTTTCCGTCCCGGGCACGGACGCCGAGGCTATTTAAAGCGTGGGACATCGCCCGAGGATGCCCTTCACCGTGCGCATCTTTCGGCCCTAGCCTCTGAGCCCTAGCCGCCGCCACGTAGCCGCTATTGCTCGCCGGAGTAGAGGAGGTCTTCCGCCGCGGTTTTTCGTTGATCCCCGCCGCCTCCGCCGTTCTCCGACGACACCAAGCCCAGAACTGAGATCGCCGTGTCGCGCCGCGCCTAGGAGTGCCAGTCTTCACGCCGGAGTTGCACGGAAACGCCGCACGGGAGGTCGTCGTCTTCGTCTCCGGTCAAGCCAGCGCCGCCGCGTCGCCATCAACCTCGCGAACTCGGACAGCCGTCCGATCAAGATCTGACCGTCACGGTGAGATCACGTTTAGATCCTCGGATCTAATCCCAGCCGTTGGATCTAGATCCAACGGTCCAGATTGGCCACGTTCACCCCAGAACGTGCGTCACCCGATCCAATCTGGGCCGTTGATTTTCGAATCAACGGCCGAGATTGCGCCACGCGTCCCGGAAGGATGACCGTTGCGGTCAGCGCAACCAGCGACACGCCTGCTGCGTGTCGGCACGCCGAGCCACATGTCAGCGACTCGGCCGAACCGCACCATGACGTCAGCACGGGCCCACGCGTCAGCGGCCACCCAGCCATGCCGTGACGTCAGCGATGACGCCACCGGTGGGTCCCACCTGTCGATCCGTCTTGGTGAGCCCGACGTCGGCCGATGACGTCATCCGTGGGGGCCACCTGTCAGCGACCGTGAGCCGTGGACCGGGTCCACGGTGGACCAAGCCAAACCATGGACCACGTCCATGAACCGGCTGACGCCAGCCGCCCAATCAGAGGCTGCCACGTGTCACTGCTGACGCAATAATTAATTTCCGAAAAAGAAAATGATTTATTAATTCGAAATAATGATTTCAGATTTTGTTTCAAACTTCAAACGCTTATAACTTTTGCGTTTCAACTCCGATTTGAGTGATTCAAATTTCTAAATTTGTATAAAATTGAGATCTACCTAAATATGAATTTTATTTAATTTTTGGACTAAAGTTTTTCTCTGTAAAATTATTTAAATGATTATTTAAACTTTGAATAATCATAACTTTTGCGTCTTAACTCCAAATTTGACGATTCCAGTTTCTAAAAACTCATAAAATTATGTTCTCTCTGTTTATGGATTTTATTTGGATGTTTGGACACTTTTTGTCTATTGTTTATTCGTGTATTTGCTATTTGCACGCTTTACGAGTAGACGTTGAAGTGCCGGAAGGATTCGAAGGAGAAGTATTGACTCAGGATCCAACTCAAGACCAAGAACAAGTACTTTTTGAAGGCAAGTTGTGCTTTGACCATGTTGATCCTATTTCGAAATCTATTTTGATTTAAACTATTGCATGCTAGTTCAATTAGAAAGATACTTTGTTTAAACATGGGTGTTAGATAAATACCAATTTGCTGTATGACACCTTGATTACTTAAGGATGTGCCATGACCCTTGTCACCCTAGTTGTTGATTACTAGCTGGACATTATTAAATTGCCAACCTGGGTTTAGACCGTTGTAGTATCTTGCTTAGACACCTTTCGTGCTCATGACATGATTTTGGATGATCAAATGTTAATATTGACTTAATGATATATTGAACCTGTTTTGGAAAATTATCATGTGATGTTGATGGCACGTGGTGCATGGTAATCAACTGGGGTTTGATAAACAGTTTTCGACCGGGGCATGTGGCAAGAGTAATCAAGTGGGCCAGTTGTGGCATTGGGAATGTTGATTTGGTTCTTCGGGTAGTCTTGCCCTGGTCACCTTAAGGACTTAACCTTGCAAGCCTTTGAACTGGGTCTAACGTGCAACCACATATCTGTAATGGGACGGACCTAGTTGACTAAGTTGCTAATAACGTACCTGTGGGACCTCAGGAGGTCAAGTACACCCTTTGTGTAAGTTGTACGGGGGAGCGTACCGGGGCTGAGGCCAGGTACCCATCTAACGGTTGATTGGCCTAGACTTCGCCTTAGCGAAGGGAAGGGTTAGTGCGCAATAACCGGGGAGGACCACTTGTATTGTTAGAAGTTTCCGAAAGACTTTGTTACGGGAACTCGCCTTTGTGGTGTTTGACTGTATCTTGTGGGTAAAGTGCATAACCTCTGCAGAGTTTAGAATCTATTCGAATAGCCGTGTCCGCGGTATTGGACATCGATCGGGAATTACAGTCAAGGGTTAGATTTTCTCAAAAATAACTTTGGTTTGAAAGGTTGGGCTGGATTAATAATGATGTTGATGGAGATGTGGTTTAGGATGGGAAGATGGTTGTTAAACTTATTGAAAAGTTATTTATGCTTTACTTGTTTCTACTGCTTTCGAATCTACTTATATTACTTGTCAAATGCTGTTTACTGCAAATATACCTTGAGCTATTCCTTTGTACCAAGCCATGCATGTAGTATATTAGCTTGCATTACATGCATGACTTGCCGAGTACCAAGTACTCACCCTTGCCACAATACAACACCGCTTGAAGAGGAGGCGCACGGCTTTGGAGGAGGAACTCTAAGAGGATCCGTCTACTTAGGGAAGCGAGCCCAGTCAGTTGCCTGTGGTATACTGGATGGCGCCACGATGTTACCTTCTATGATTTTCCGCTGCTATTATTATTTCTTTCTGAATAAGTTTCGCCTTGTGAGGCATATATTTGTAACTTGACCATAAGGTCGAGTAACCAGTTTTACTATTTAGATAAAGTACTTTATTGGTATCGAGTGGTATGATTGTGATATTTACCAATGTTAAGACTGTGTGCACTAGCGCGTTCCTGGACTAGTGCCGAATACACAGAGGGTCCGGATTTGCAAATTCGGGGTCCCAACAGTCACTCACTTGACTTCATGCACATCACGAAGAATGTTTGCTTGAACCTGCTAGGCTACATAGATATGTACGGCAAATCAAAAGATAAACTACAAGCTCGAAAGGACCTTAAAATCTTGGAACTAAGGAACGACCTACATCCGGAAAAGAGAGAAAAAGGACAACATTACCTACATCTTGCGAGCTACACTCTAAGCAAAGAAGAGAAAAAAAGAATGGTAGAGTGCCTGAATAGTGTGAAGGTCCCTTCCGAATACTCATCGAATGTAAAGAGACTCCTAAACACGAAAGAGAATAACATCGTACACCTGAAATCCCATGACTATCTTGTGTTGATGACACAGTTGCTCCCAGTGGCTATGAGAGGCATACAGCCTGAGTGGGTATGGGGGACAATCACAAAGCTATGTTCTTTTTTCAACGCGATTTCGCAAAAGGTCGTCGACCCAGATAAACTAAGTAATTTGCAGGATGACGTGGTACAAAGTGTGGTTTGTCTTGAGATGATATTTCCTCCTACGTTCTTTGATATTATGGTTCATCTCACTGTTCACCTTGTCAAAGAGATAGGTATTCTCGGACCCGTGTATCTACACAACATGTTCCCTTTCGAGAGGTACATGAGTGTGCTAAACAAGTATGTTCATAACCGTTCTCTTCCGAAAGGATGCATTGCCGAGGGTTATGGGATAGAGGAGGTGATTGAGTTTTGTGTGGATTACATTAATGATCTAAATCCGATCGGCGTCCCTATATCACGCCATGAGGGGACACTACAAGGAAAAGGGACACTAGGAAGGAAAGCAATTGCATGCAATGATCTTCTTACATTTAAACAAGCACATTTCACGGTTTTGAAACAATCAACTGTGGTGGCCCCGTATGTTGTTGAGCACAAGAGTATTCTACGCCGTGAATTCCCTGGGAGGTCTGAGGATTGGATAACACTGAAGCACATGGATTCTTTCAGCGCTTGGTTACAAAACTACATCCTTTTTAAAGGGTCAAACAATGAACAGTTGCAACGATTGGCACGGGGACCATCTAGTGAAATCGTGACATTCAAGGGGTACGAGATAAATAGTTACACATTCTACACCAGATCCCAGGATAACAAGAGCACCAATCGTAATAAATGTGTCCGTATAGATGCCGAAGACAACAAAGGCAAGGTGGACACATATTATGGTTTCATAGAAGAGATATGGGAGCTTGACTATGGACCTTTAAAGGTCCCTCTATTTAAGTGCCAATGGGTCAAACTGACTTCAGGCGGCGTAAAGGTCGACAAATACGGCATGACAACTGCTTGAAGAGAGCTCTTCTACAAGCGGTTCTAATTAATAACCGCTTGTAGAGATCTCTTCTACAAGCGGTTCTAATTAATAACCGCTTGTAGATCTCTTCTACAAGCGGTTCTAATTACCAACCGATTGTAAAAGAGGCTTCCTATATATATCCCTAAGTCTTCACTGCTCCGCGCCGACGCCTACGTCTTCACTGCCCTGTGCGCCTCCTCTGCGCCACCGCGCCGACGCCGCCTCCGCCACCGCGCCGACCTCTTCCGCCACCACGCCGACGTCGCCCTGCGCCAGCCCACCCCGGAGGAGCTAGGTATATGCGTCTATGCCCCCCTGCTCCTACTGTTATTGTTGCCCATAAGGTGTTCGGTGAAATGTCCACAAGACGTTTTGTTGTATATTTTGATTGATAGACATTGTATATATGTTAATATGTTTGTATGATGTAATCTTAATATTGTCTATTTGTCATATTGTCTCTTTCATAGAGATATGGAGATGTGGTCATACAACCTAATACAATATGGAGATATTTTGATTGAGAGACATTGTATATATGTTAATATGTTTGTATGATGTTATCCATGTTGGAGTGTGAAGGACCATGTGGAGGTCCATCCATATTTGTGATGAGTATTTGACTTTATTTGAGCAAGGTGTGCTCAGGTTTGAGTTTGATTTGACTCGGTATTGCATGTTTGGATTAATGATAATTGTGGACTAACATGCAGGAAGAAAAAGGTATGAGCATTGTGGTATGTGCAAAATGGTTTGTTCCTTGTGGTACAGGTTCCTTAGGCAGCTATGGTTGTTGGTGAGTACCGGGACTAGGTTGGGAGAACCGAGGTCCGGAGCGGTCGAGGATGCCGACGAGATGGTTGGGCTCAAACCAGTATCACTTGGATGTCATGGAAATGTACTTGAGGTGGCTCAAGGTTTCCGGTTCGGGTTGGAGGCTCGAAGAGGAGGAAACTGAGCGGTCAAGTCCGGCGGATGAAGGCCCGTTGCATCGGGTTGATCGGGTTGTGTTTAAAACCCATGTATGGCCAATGTGGCCCATGTAAAGCCCATGTGTGGGGTGAAATGAGAGGGTTAATCCTAGCCCTTGGTGGAGTGCCCTAGGGTTTGGGACTCATCCAAGGGTGGTAGGTGGCCCTAGAGTAGTATAAATAGAGGGGGAGAGGTGCCCTCCCTCACTAGAAGGTTTGAGTTGCTACTTTGAGCTTTGCCCACATGAAGTGAGGCTTTGTAAACCTTCCAACCAGAAAATACAAAGATTTTCTTTACATTTTTGTGAATTTAAATTCCGCATTTACATTATGTCTTTACTTTACGCAATTTAAATTCAGCATTTACTTTCCCGCATGTAAATTCTCGCAACTTACTTTCTCACAATTTGGATTTGATCCTCTCCTTCTAAATGCTGTTGATTAAGGAGGCCTTGAGGGTGCTCATTTGGTTTTACATCTTTCTTGCACCCTAGGATAGACTAGAGATCAAGTTTCTATCAAGATTGCAAATCTGTCCTGAACTTGTTCTTCGTGCAGCAGTCAGTCTTTGATTTTTAGAAAAATCTAGAAAAATCCTTTTTGATTTATTATTGTTGGAGAAGGTGCTTAACTCATATATCCATCTGTGGAAAAATTTTGGAGTCCACTGGATGCACCATTTGGGAGCTGTGAGGTGAAAACCGAGCCCCAAATTTCCTATTTGAAGATCCTGACTGTTCGCAGTTCTTGATTTTTCTGAGTTGTGTAGAATGATTTTGGTGGTGGTTCTTGGTGGAGTGCTTCACGACTCATCTATTCACAGGGTGAAAAATTCCCAAATTTTTGGAGCAACAGAAGTCCACCATCCACCTGCTCCAATTGAGGACAATTCCTGAAAAATCTGCTTTTGCTTTTCTAAAAGGGGCTTTTGTGTTTTGGCTTGATCTCTTTTAGAAAAGGAGTATTTGAATTGATTCCTCTTTGCTTTGGACACTTGACAACCAGGATTTGTGATTTAAATATCCCTCACATGATTCATGGTTCCCATCCATGTAAGCTAGGGATACACATAGTTGTCAAGTCGTTCCGATTTTTGCGGGTTTCGCGATTTTGAGGAGCATCAGTTTTCTTTGCGGGATTGTTTGGAGTACGTTGAGTAGGGGACAATTTTATTTGGGATCATTCACCCCCCCCCCTCTGATCGCCATCTCGGTCTTTCAGAGTGAAACAGTACCTCTGAAAAATGTTTATCGTGCTTTATATGCTATTAGTTAGGAGCAAGACGTAATGAGGCCTAGCCTGATTTTCTAAGTTGCAGTCTGTGACCGGGCTAAGCGTGGCCCAATCAACCTAACAACGCTACCTGGCTAGTTTCAACACTTTTTTGTTCGCTTCAATTTGACCGAAATCTCGCCATTTATCGGCGAAATTTATTCTACTACCTAATAAAATAACTTGTTAAATTGCAGTGGTTCTGTTGTATTCAAACTCATACGGTTGATTAAACATTGCTATATCTGTACCGTATCGACTCCACTCCATATTTGTTTCAAAACCGTGACCGATATTATCTACATCGTATTCATATTCGACACATTTTTTTGGAATTAGGATAGATGGCACAACCAACACGTGGTGACCCTAATTTCGACGAGGGAAAACCGTTCTTGTTAGATTCCATCTACGGCTACGAAGGTGATGCTGCAGCCGATGAGGCTATTGGTGGTGCAGCTGATGAGGCTATTTGTAAATTCGGGTCCCGACAGCTAGCTAGTTATATATATGTCGCAATATATGAATAGGTTTCACTGGATCCTTTTGGTCATCAAGCTTGATAGTAGAAAGATCGTTGTTCAAGACTCAAAAAGGGGACCGGTGGAACAATATCAATATATCATTGACGTCCTAAACAGGTATATATCACATATATACAATAGTTTTCTTATTATATTAAAATACCTTGCTAATTCGAACTCTAATAATTGCTATTCATAATAACGCGTCACACAGGGACATAAAGAGCGATGCACGCAAGAATTAAATGAGCTCGAGATTGGCCCTTTTATTCTTTGAAACTTGTAAAAGTTGCTTATGTGTAAATCAAACTTGTAACAGTGCTCATTATTTCATGTGTCCATCAAACTTGTCCATTTTTTAGTCTATTAAGTTCGTACATTTGTGTAAATGATCTGTTATTATCTGAATGAGTACGCATGACTAATATATATTTAATTGTGTAAAAAAACCATATATTTCTATTTATTTTTATTGTCAAAATCCATATTGATACCCTTCTCAAAAACATATTATATATTGAATATAAGTAAACAATGCCTCTCCACAAGCGGTTATTCCAACCGCGTGTGGAGAGAGCACACGTGGCGGGCTGAGAACACCTCCACAAGCGGTTTTTAACACGAACCGCTTGTGGAGAGAGCTTCTTCACACGTGGTTTATAACACGAACCGCTTGTGAAGATCTCCCACGTGGCGGCCCCCTGAGCCTGCCTGGACACCTTTCGAATCGCTGGTGGTGTCTCACCACGCTTGTGATACCACAAATGGTATCACTTCCGGTTGCTTACAAGCGTTTCTAAAACCGCATCTGAAAGCGGTTTCGAACCACTTGTGACGTGCGATTCTATAGTAGTGCGTGTCCTGATCTATTGGTACCGTACCTGTGTTTTTTTGGGTGTCCAGGGCGCCATTGGTAAAAAATCATCAATTCATCAGATAATTCTGGCAAAAATGAGATACGGAGCGGTGATCATGCGTGACGAGGCACCATATTTCTTTGTAAACAACGGACCACGATACAGGCGTGGTGCTTTTTTCTATTTGAAGTCAAGCAGAGGTACGAGAGTATACTAATACTATATATGATTGTGGTCTGTGTAACTGATGCATGCAGTGATGCTGAAAGCACCATCGATTCACATGTGCTGTTGTACAGCTAGCTCACACTACTATAGAACTAGCTTCTAGAAGCGGTTTGGAACCACTTCTAGAAGCGGTTTTATAACCGCTTCTAGGCAACTGGTTGTGATACCTCGAAGGGTATCATAAACGGTTCTAGGAACCGCTTGTGGTGGTGCAACACCAAGCGGTAAAAGGCAGTAATAATATCGTGGGAACGGGATTCGAACCCACGACCAGCACTCCATCCTCGTGACTCGCCTCATCTATCTAGCCAACCCACCCACGCGTGCTCTCTAATAGAGTAGAGCACGCATTCCTTTTATTATTTCTAAAACTGGGCTTCTACAAGCGGTTCGTGACACGAACCCCTTCTGAAGGGGATCTTTAGAAGCGGTTCGTGTCACGAACCGCTTCTAAAGCTTTAGCAGCGGTTGGGGACACGAACCGCTTGTAAAGATCTTTAGAAGGGGTTCGTGACACGAACCGCTTCTAAAGGTGGGGCTTTAGAAGGGGTTCGTGCTACGAACCGCTTCAAGAGATCACCCATGGCCTGTTGCCATGAACCGCTTCTGGTGCGAGCATTACAACCGGTTCGCACCAAACCATTTCTAATAGGCCGGTTGTGATGCCCGATTTTGTAGTAGTGTCATGACCACTGGTGTATAAATAGAACATGCACCACTTGAACTTCTTTGTGCTTAGGGGTGAAAACGGATCGGATACGGACGGATAATAGCTATACAATATTTGTTTTCATATTTTTTCTCGGATTCGGATACGAATACGGATAGTCCGGATACGAATACGAATACGGATAATGTCGAATACAAATACGGATCGAATACGAATCGAATCGGATACGGTTACGAATATTTATCGAAACAAGATAATTCCTTGGATTGTATATAAAAAATCAACGAAAACACAAAGCTAGTTGATTTGATTAAAATATTATTGAAAATTGAATAAATATAAGCATTTTCATTCGCTTAGACAATAGTTAGATACCATGTTGCAAACAAAATTATGTAAGACTTAGTTCATCACGTACATACGATTAATTCATCATACATGTAGATCAAAACACAAAATAAAGGTGATCCTTGCTCAGAGATATAAATAAAAACCAATATAGAACACAGAAAAAGTTTGATAATATTTAATTACCATATCTCTAGAAAATATATATAACACTTACATGTTATGATCCCAAGATTTGTATTATTTGTTAAATTATGTTTAAAATAATAAATTATCTGGAGCTAGTTTGCTAATTTTAATAATTGAAACTTGATTTATGGATTAATTAAAGTAGAAAATAAGTTAAAATTTAGTAACTTTTTTGGGCCAAAAGAGTTGCTTGGCCCAGCCCACATATATATCTTGTAACACCCCGGCATTTAATATGCCCGAATGCTACCAAACAAAAGCTAAACAACATCTAAATACCACATTTAAACATAAATTCCAGCAAAGGTACATATGCTAAAAACCGATATTTCGGCAGCATCTCCATTGTTTTTCCATGTATTAACACAATATCAATATCATGACAGATATATCATAGCACACGACATCTAAAACATCAACATAAAAGGATATATCATCAAATTACGCCAATAATACAACGCTCAACCACTTCATAAACCATAACGAAGCAAATAAGGAATCACAAGCATGCTAAATTAAACCATACATTAAGTTTATGGCACAACTCTTAATATCATGTCTCCAAGTGATTAATCATAAACTATGATGGTGGAGCTATGTGTAGAAGTGTAGCTAAACCCCTTTTTCCCGCATACCGATCTCAAAGTACCTAAAAACAACATAAAACACAAGCGTGAGTTCGAAACTCAGCAAGCATATTGTAATGGACAACAAGAACAATATCATAGCAATAACATCTCCCATCATGTATATCATCTCATTCATGAACACTTAACAAAATCATCATCAATATGCATGCAATGTAATGCAATGCTCATGTCTCCTTGGAAACTCATACCGGTATGGTTGAGTACACACCCGTCGGTATGCACCCTTTCCCCCCTTCCATCCCGAAGATGGAGGGTGCCTACTCCTCGCTTCCATTCACCATGTGGATGGAATCACGATATAGGTCTTACTCAATGGTGAAACACCGAGATGGCGATCAGAGGGGGGGTGAATGATCCCAAATAAAATTATCCCCTACTCAACGTACTCCAAATAATCCCGCAACGAAACTGGGTGCTCCTCAAAATCGCAAAACCCGCAAAATCGGGAACGACTAGACAACTATGTGTATCCCTAGCTTACATGGATGAGAACCATGAATCATGTGAGGGATTTTCAAATCACAATCCTGGTTGTCAAGTGTCCAAAGCAAAGAGGGATCAATTCAAATACTTCTTTTCTAAAAGAGATCAAGCCAAAACACAAAAGCCTCTTTTAGAAAAGCAAAAGCAGATTTTTCAGGAATTGTCCTCACTTAGAGCAGATGGATGGTGGACTTATGTTGCTCCAACATTTTTGGGAATTTTTCACCCTGTGAGCATTTGAGTCGTGAAGCACTCCACCAAAAATCACCACCAAAAATCTTTTACAAAAATCAGAAAAAATCAAGGACTACGAACAGTCAGGATCTTCAATCAGGAATTTGGGGGCTCAGTTTTCACCACACATATCCCAAACGGTGCATCCAGTGGACTCTAAAATTTTTCCACAGATGGATATATGAGTCAAGCACCTTCTCCAAAAAGAATTACTCAAAAAGGATTTTTCTAGATTTTTCTAAAAATCAAAGACTGACTGCTGCACGAAGAACAAGTTCAGGACAGATTTGCAATCTTGATAGAAACTTGATCTCTAGTCTATCCTAGGGTGCAAGAAAGATGTAAAACCACATGAACACCCTCAAGACATCCTTGATCAACAGCATGTAGAAGGAGAGGAGGCAAATCCAAATTTTGAGAAAGTAAATTGCGAGAATTTACATGCGGGAAAGTAAATGCTGAATTTAAATTGCGTAAAGTAAAGACATAATGTAAATGCGGAATTTAAATTCACAAGAATGTAAAGAAAATCTTTGTATTTTTTGGTTGGAAGGTTTACAAAGCCTCACTTCATGTGGGCAAAGCTCAAAAGAGCAACTCAAACCTTCAAGTGAGGGAGGACACCCCTCCCCCTCTATTTATACTACTCTAGGGCCACCTACCACCCTTGGATGAGTCCCAAACCCTAGGGCACTCCACCAAGGGCTAGGATTAACCCTCTCATTTCACCCCACACATGGGCTTTACATGGGCCACATTGGTCATACATGGGTTTTAAACAAAACCCGATCAACCCGATGCAACGGGCCTTCATCCGCCGGACTTGACCGCTCAGTTTCCTCCTCTTCGAGCCTCCAACCCGAACCGGAAACCTTGAGCCACCTCAAGTCCATTTCCTTGACGTCCAAGTGAACCCGGTTTGAGCCCAACCATCTCGTCGGCATCCTCGACCGCTCCGGACCTCGGTTCTCCCAACCTAGTCCCGGTACTCACCAACGACCATAGCTGCCTCAAGAACCTGTACCACAAGGAACAAACCATTTTGCACATACCACAATGCACATACCTTTTTCTTTTCTGCATGTTAGTCCAACATTATCATTAATTCAAACATGCAATGCCAAGTCAAATCAAACTCAAACCTGAGCACACCTTGCTCAAACAAAGTCAAATACTCATCACAAATATGGATGGACCTCCACATGGTCCTTCAATCTCCCCCTTGATGAGTATATTGACAAACCACAAAAAAAAGGCATAAATTTGAGTTTGAAAACAAAAGAAGAAAAAGCAATTTGATTGCAAAATCATATTTGGTCCAATTGAAAGAGAAAGATAGATCATGACCAAATAGATGAAAATATTTTCGGAGCTCAACACAAGAAAGAACAATTTTTCCACAAAAGCTCCAAAAACCAAGAAATCCTCCAAGAAGCTCAAAATTGCTCATGATCCAAATGCAAGGACAATTGTTCAACCTAATCATGAGAAAACATTTTTTTTAAAAAAAATGCATTTTCTATGTTTTCTCCCCCTTTTGGCAATATAGGCATCAAGAGAATAATTTTTGCATGAAATGCAACCTAGAAGAGCTTTGAGGATTATGCAAGTGACCACTTAGACAAAGTATGACACAATGCTACTCAAGTTCAGATTATGTCATCCTAAGTCATATCCAATGGCATATTTCAATTTTTGCTAACTAGCTCAAAAGAAGTTCTAATACTTTGGTATGATTTCAACAATAGCAACACTTAGCATAACTTCAATACTAGAAGCAAAGCCAACCAAACGAGCAAATGGATATACTAGAGTTCAACCTAGTCAACACTTTGGGAAACTACAAGTCCATAAGAGAAGCCTCATGCTCAATCATCTCTTTAAATGCAAATTTTTAGATTACAGCTCATAAAGCGGTATGAGAGAGTTAGGCTTAGTGAAGCACATCCTCGACTAGGAGCCATCGACAAAGGCCTCCTAAGCTTCACTCTCCTCCACAAACCTTTCAGGGTTTAGAGAGTTTATCCTAGAGAAACACAACCTCGACTAGGAGCCATCGACATAGGTCTCCTAGGCATCACTCTCTTCCTCTAGTTATTTTTGCATTTTTTGGTGTATTGACTCAAGCCATTAGCAACCATCTCAAGCAAGAAGCTTAAAAGAGTGGTTTTGGTCATACACACTTCATTCCAAGTTCATCCCAAGTGCAATGGGAAGCGAGTCTAAGTGAATGAATAGTGTTGAGTTCAATTTTAGCACAAAAGAGTCAATTTATATTTTCAGCACTTAGATTCATGAGCATTATTGAGGATTCTAGAATGAAACAATGTAGCTAACCCAAGTTGCTCTAGGGACTCTAGTAGAAACCCACTATTTCAATAAGCATGGCATAAGCATCTAGTGAAGAAATATAGCAAGTAAAAGCCATGTTTCATCAACTTTTCAGGAAAGCTCAATTTTAAAATGTTGGCTAGTTTCACATGATATACCAGATTGGATATGACCTAGATTAGCAAATATCTTCAGAAAAGTAGCTAGGTGCAACATATCTCAATTTTATCAATTGCATAATAGACAAAGCTCGTAAATGAAAAACAAGTCTATATGCAATGCAAAAGAATCACTTCCAAGCTCCCCCTCAACAAGTGATTCAATTAAGCACAAAATCTGATTGAAGTTGAGTTATTAGCAATGTTAGATTCAAAAAGATGAATTGAACTCAACCGAAACCAGAAAGACAGAAATGATGAGAAGGAATCAAGAAACTGACAAAAGGGTAGTCTAGGAGCATAGATAACATGAAGAGAAACACTAACACTCAGACTCGCTCTGACCTTCCCCATATGACTTATATAGGAAAGCTACAACTCCAACTCCAACCCAGGAGCAAACACAGACCCTGTCTACCCAGGGGGCCCAACACCTGCTAGACCTAAAAGACTGTGAGTGAGCTCAACCGAGAAGAAGAGAGGAATAGCACCCTAAAGCATAAGGTGAGAGGTCCATGCCGAGGCATGCCAGAAGTCTAGGTGAAGAGGACTCAACCAAATGAAAACCATCCCAAAGATACCCAGAAAGAGAAATGAAAGCTGAATAAACATATGAACATATAATACAAACCAGCTCCCCCTCAAGATATGCCATATGCGCTCATAATCCCAAGCTCTCCTCTCAGGGCAACAAACCTGGAGCTATCCAAAGGCTTGGTGAAAATGTCAGCCAACTGGTGGTCACTCCCCACAAACTGAAGCACTATATCACCCTTCTCCACATGGTCTCTAAGGAAGTGATAGCGAATGTCAATGTGCTTGGTCCGAGAGTGTTTGCCTTTGGGTTCTTAGCAATGTGAATGGCGGACGTGTTATCACGTAAAAGTGGAACACAATCTGCTACTAACCCAAAGTCCCGCAAGGTCGATCTCATCCAGAGAACACAGCTACAAAGAATCGGGCTGCAGCAACATACTCGGCCTCGGTGGATCAGGCAACACCTGATCGCTTCCTAGACGACCAAGAAACCAGAGAAGTGCCACTGAATTGGCAAGTGCCATAAGTGCTCTTCCTATCTATCCTACAGCCGGCAAAGTCTGCATCGGAGAAGGCTCTTAGAGATAGACAGGAGGAAGAAGAGTACCAGATACCATAGTCAATGGTAGCTCGAAGGTACCTGAAGATGCGCTTCACCGCCTGACGGTGAGAGACGCGGGGAGAAGCTTGAAACCGAGCACAAAGACATACAGAGAAATGTATGTCAGGTCTCGAGGCAGTGAGATACAAGAGGGAGCCGATCATGCTCCAGAACTCCTTCTGATCAACTGGCACACCATCCTCATCGTGCTCGAGGACAAAGTGGTGGCCATAGGAGTCATAAGCGGCTTTCCATCAGACATATCAAAGCGCTTCAGGAGGTCTCGAGTATACTTGCCTTGATGCAAGAATGTACCCTCCCGAGTCTGCTTAATCTGGAAGCCAAGGATGTAGCTCAACTCGCCCATCATGCTCATCTCGAACTCAATACTCATCACATCTGAGAACTGAGTAACGAGCGAATGCGAGGAACCACCGAAAATGATGTCGTCGACATAGATTTGGACTAGGAGAAAGTCTGAATCAAAATGTCTGACGAACAGAGTCTTGTCCACTTGACCCATATGAAAACCATGACTCAAGAGGTAGGACTTAAGCCTCTCATACCAAGCTCGTGGAGCTTGCTTAAGTCCATACAAAGCTTTGGAAAGCTTGAAGACATGGTTTGGGTACTTGGGGTTCTCAAATCCTGGAGGTTGTCTAACATACACCTCTTCCTCAATGAAGCCATTGAGGAATGCACTCTTGACATCCATTTGAAAAAGCTTGAAGCCCTTGGATGCCGCAAATGCGAGCAGAATCCGGATGGCCTCGAGTCTGGCTACAGGGGCAAAAGTCTCCTCGAAGTCGAGACCCTCGACCTGAGAGAAACCCTGAGCGACTAGCCTAGCCTTGTTTCGAACTACAACCCCATTCTCACTCTGCTTGTTTTTGAACACCCATTTGGTCCCGATGATGTTGTGACCAGAAGGGGGCTCGACAAGCTTCCAAACTTTGTTCCTCTCGAAGTTTTCAAGCTCCTCATGCATGGCATTAGTCCATGACTCATTAGATAATGCATGAGAAACATCCTTCGGCTCGAAAGAGGCAACAAAGGCAGAGTGGAGGCAGAAAGTGGACAGAGCTGTCTTAGAGCGAGTGACTCGCTCAAATAGATCTCCAATGATCTGGTCAGGTGGATGAGCCTGCTGAATGTGGCGGGGAGGTCCAGAAGCAGAAGTGACCTCTACTCCTCGCGTGGGAGAAGTAGGAACAGAGCCACTAGCTGCTGAAGAGTCTGAGGGTAAGGGCTGATCTCCCTGAGGTGCAGATATGGAAATGGGAGGCACCTCGGGAACAGGAATGATAACTGGATCAGGCAAGGCGCCTTCATCTCCGTCATCAACTTCCTCTGAGAAGATAGACTGGGAAAGAGGAGAAGAGCCTGAAATGTCTGGTCTAGCACCGGGACTAGCCTCATCAAAGGTCACCTCACAGGTCTCTATGATCCTACCCAAGTCTACAGCCCAAATCCTATAGCTACGGGCAGAAGTCGAGTAACCCAGAAAGATTCCGTCAGCTGAGCGTGACTCGAACTTATCTAGGTTCCCAGACTTCAAGAAGAAGCACTTGCAACCGAAAACACGAAAATGAGACACACTGGGCTTTCGCCCATATCTCAACTCATAAGAAGTGCAGTGCAAGTGTGCCCTAAGAAAAACTCTGTTGGCAACATGGCATGCCGTAGCTACAGCCTCAGCCCAAAACTTCCTAGGAGTACTGTACTCGTCTAGCATTGTCCTGGCCATCTCAACCAGGGTCCTGTTCTTCCTTTCCACTAAGCCATTTTGCTGAGGGACGTATGGAGAGGAGAACTGATGCTCTAAGCCTAACTCCTCACAGAAGCTGCTAAAGTAGGAGTTCTTGAACTCCGTGCCATTGTCACTGCGGATCGCTCGTAAGGCACCTGGGAGCTCAACGAACAACCTACGGACCAAACCCCTGAAGTGTGAAAAAGACTCATCCTTCGAGGCCATGAAAAACACCCAAGAGTACCTCGAAAAATCATCGACAATGACAAGAATATACCACTTCCCACCTGCTGACTGCACTCGAGCTGGGCCAACAGTGTCCATGTGTAACAGCTGTCCTGGTGCATCAGTCATCACTCGGGTGACTAGAGGATGGGAGGCAGCAACCATCTTGCCATGTCGGCAAGGAGAACATACAACATCTTTGACCATCTTGAGTTTAGGCAGGCCTCGAATGAGATCATGGCCGCTAACTCGAGTCAAATGATCAAAGCCAATGTGACCAAGTCTCCTATGCCAAAAGGAGAGATCACGGGACTCAGAAGTAATAAGGCAATGGAGAGAGCCTCTAGAGGAAGAAGAAAAATCAGCACGAAAGACTCTCCCAAAACGAGAAATCCCGCAAACAAACTCCCCAGAAGAATCGAGGATCCTACAAGAGCTCCTCTTAAAATTGACCTCGAATTCGTCATCAAGAAGCTGAGAGACTGAAAGCAAGTTGAAATGCAGCTTACTGACTAAGGCAACGTCCTTAAGAATGAAATTATCGTTAATGCAGACGGTACCTTTAGCGATGACTCTACCCGACGCAAAGATCCCCAATGGTGATCACTTCATCACGGGATCTCGGTCCAGGGAAGAAAACCAACGGAGTCTCCTGGTCATGTGGCGAGAACAGCCGAGTCTACGATCCAAACCTCCCCTTCCTCGTCCCTACGGACCTGAATCAAAGAGAGCGAAAAGCAGATGTCTCAGTACCAGGATAGATCAATGCAGATCTAGGAACCCAATACTGAGTCAACTGTGCAGTAGACGAAACAGTCAACGGAGTAGAAGAATGCAATCTGGCACCTCTCCGTGACTCGACTCTCACAAACTCAGACTCCGCTCCAGTCGGACGTCTGGGAGCAGCTGCCGGGTTGGTCCGCCGAGGTGCAAAGGCCGGACCATCCCAGTGCTGCTGCCCAGACCTCCCGCTGGGGAAAGCAAACTCACGCCGCTGATATCTACCTCGATGGGAAAAATGAGGAATATCAAGAGGACGGCGGAAAGACTGACTCGGGACAGCTCTGGGGCGAAAACCAGAAGTAGAAGCCTGAAAACCAAGCCCCATGCGCTGTCCAAAAACAGGAGACTCTCTAGCTTGTCTATCCTGTCTAGAAGCTGTGTGTGCCTTAGGCGCACTCAGAGTCTGGGGATGACCCTGAATACCCCTAAGAGCATGGACACGCTCACGCCGAGAAATCTTGGCGCGTCTGAAGCAGAAATCAGCTATATGTCCATCCTTCTGACAGAAGGTGCATGTATACTTCGCCTTGGGGGGTGAAGTAGCATGAGAAGCACCCTTCTCGTCAGACGTCCCGTGGACAATCCCTGCTGATCTAAACACAGTGGTGCTCACCTGTGGAGCCACCACTATCTCTCCACTCTTGGAGGCACGCACAACAGTGGGCGGATGCGCCCGTGTATGCTCCAAGGCATCAAACCCTAGACCTTGATTGAATCTGCTAATCTTGGACTGATCTAGGATAAGATTGAGCTTCTTCTTACCTCCAACAAACTTCTCGAGAGTGCTCATAAGGTACTGACACTCTCGAAAAAGTGAGGCACAAGAAGAGAAAGGGGAAGGAGTAGCAGGGGAAGAGCTAGATGGAGAAGAGCGAACTAAACGATCAAATCTCTCCCGATAAAGAGAAGCCTCAATCTTGAGGGACTCGCAAGAAACACATGGAGAGTTTCTAATCCTACCCACCTGGGCTTTGAGCTTCTTCCTAAGCTCTACATGAATTTGATTCATGTCCTCTGCTACCCCAACACACAGCATGCAACCATTTTGTGACTTAGCTAGTAGATCCTTAGCATATTTTGAGTTTTCAAGCACCAAGTCATCATAAGCATTTTTTAGTTGCATACAGCCCTCACATGAGCTGATTGGGTCCTTAGAAGCATGCTTTTCAAGTTCATCATTTCTAGCAGATAGCTTCCTAAGGTGACAACTCATGGCATCAATTTCAGCGAGAAGCTTAGGGCAATTAGCACATGAAGCATTTGTGTGAGTGGAAAGAAAACTAGCATCAACAGGAATAGAATCTACTGGACATGTGCTAGCATCCTTCGACCTAAGTGACTCAAGATCAGAAACCACACTATCATGTAGAGTCCTTAGGTTCTCCAACTCCACAAGCAAAGCATCACACAAAGTACAGCTATCAGAGTCTCGGGAGGAACAAGATCTAAGTGAAGCTAACTCCCGAGATAAGGTACCTACTTCCTTCTCTAGATCCAAACACTTAGCTCTAGACTTGGAATGAAATTTTCCTAGTTTGATAAAAGCATCATGGAGCTGGTCATAAGAAGGTACCTCCTCCGTGTCGCTGTACAGCTCGGTGTCGGGTACTTCCATGGCATTGGAGGCCATGAAGCACATGCCGGAGAAGTCATCGCCGCCCTTCACCTTCTCTTGCGGTTCATCCTCGTCCTCGTCGCTCCATGTCTCCGTGTCGGAGAGGTCAAGGTCGTCGAGCGCGGCAAGGACGCGGTGAAAGAGCTTCTTGCCCTTGGTGAACTTGCGGTGTTTCTTCTCTTGCGCCGGCTCGCGAGCTAGAGGCTTCTTGTTGCGGTTCTTGTTGATGTAGTCATTCTTGCCCGCACCGCCTTGTTCATTATTGCCCTTCTCCAGCTTGGGGCAGTTTGCCCGAATGTGGTTGGGGCCACCACACTCAAAGCAAGTGAACTTGCCACTCCTCTTCCTATCTCTCACCCTCTTGTAAATGTTCGAAAATTTTCGAGCGACAAGAGCAAGCTCGTCTTCTGAAAATTGTTCCAGAACGTCATCGCTTACGTCGCAAAGAGCGGGGAGAGAAAAACCAGAAGAGAAGTCAAGAGGGGGTCCAGAAGAGGAAGACCCAGTGGGATCGGTAACCAATGCCATCGTTTGGGACTTCGTCCTGTGAGCGACGATGTCGAGCTCATGAGTCTTGAGGCGGGAATACAACCCGTCAAGAGTCAAGGTCGACAAGTCCGTATGGTCCGTGAAGGTGGTTACCTTCATCTCCCAAATCCTCAGATCGAGTGCTCGAAGAAAATGCCTCGCATTCTTGAAGGGAATATGCCCGAGAGGCAATAATAAATTGTTTATTATCATATTCCATGTTTATAATAGATGTTTATTTCTCATGCTAAAATTGTATTAATCGGAAACGTTAATACATGTGTGTTTAATAAACAAAAAAGGGTTCCTAGTAAAGCCTCTTTTTAAACAAGCTCGTTGATTAACTGATGATCAAGGTTTCCTGATCATGAACATTGGATGTTGTTAATAACGGGGTCATGTCATTAGAAGAATGATATGATGAACACACACCCAAGTTGGTATAGCAAATGCGATCAAGTCATTTAGTTTGTTGCTGTATCAAACACATTCGAAATAGCTCTTTTCCTTAGACCATGAGATGATGTCAATCACTAATTCCGGAAGAGTACTTTGATGACATCAAACGTCACTCCGTAACACGGTGACTATAAAGATGGATTTGGGTACTATGAAAGTATTAGTTGAGGCTCATGCATCAAGAGTGGGATTTGTCCATCCAGATGACGGAGAGATATACTCTGGGCCCTCTCGGTGATATCACATTGACATCGCTTGCAAGCATGTGACTAGGTCACAAGAATGTTATATCACGAACGAGTAAAGAGTACTTGTCGGTAAAGGATCGAACTAGGTATAGTTGATACTGATGATCGGATCCCGGACAAGTAAAATATCGTGAGACAAAAGGAATTGGTTATGTCGTTTACGGTTTACGCGATCACTAGTTCATCGTTGAGTGAATGGGAGTCATTATGGATCTCCGTGATCCCGCCGATGATTATTGATCTGAGAGGTGTCTCAATCATGTCCATTTTATTCACGAACCGTAGGGTGACACACTTAAGGTTCATCGATGCATTTGAGTGGATACGAAACACCGGAGAAAAATATGGACAAGATGCTGAGGACTGTTTCGAGTATCGCCGGAATAGTTTCGGGATATCGGAATAGTTAAAGGGGGTATATGTTAATGTTTGTTAATTAAAAGAATTAACAAATATTAAAATATCTGAAATAAAAATGTTTATTTATTTATGGGAGAAAACCTTTCATTTCTTGAGTGGGGTTTTAATGGAAACCAAAGTGGGATGTTTTAAAGTGAGTGGAGAGATCACTCACATGAAGAGAGGGAGGGCAAGGGGCACCCCCCATGCGCCGGCCACCCCTTGGGGTTCTCCTCCTCCTCCTCCTATAAAAGGGAGGGAGGAGCTCCTCTCTTGGTTGTTCATCCATTTGACCCTTTGGTTGGTCCTTTCTCCCTCCTCCTGCTGATCCGCTTTTTTTGTGGCTTGCTTAAGCGCTGCTGAAATTATTTCTCCACCACCACCACCACTAAGCTGTAGTGTTGTTGGAGTTTTCCGGGGATCCACTACTTCCGCTGCCCCGCTGGAACGAGGGATTGGAGGTCATTGTTGATCCGTACGTGTGACCAAGTACGGAGGCGCTGCCGTTTGTGGCGCTCATCTTCGCGACTTTGAAGTCGGGAGTGTACCTCTACATCAACCACGTTTGTTTGCGGGAACGTTATTCCCGCTTTCGGTCTACGAGGGTGAGTCCTTCTGAAACCGTTTACTTGCATCTCCTAGATATGATCTTGGTGTTTGGTTGCAATCGTAGGAAAATTTTTGTTTTCTATGCTTCGAAACCTATCAGTGGTATCAGAGCCGTGTCTATGCGTAGATGTTTTGTACGGTTTAAAACACATGTGGATGTGGGCGTTGATGATCATGTTATTGCATACTTTCGTGTATTTTGGATCATGGTGGCATAGTGAGATTTGAAGCGGCCCGGACTAACCTTACATGTCCTCGCACATGAGACTTGTTCCACGCTCGACATGCAACTAGTATTGCATAAGTGGCTTTGCGGGTGTCTGTTTCTCCTACTATAGTCATGATCTAATTTACAACGGTTTGCTAATAATGTTTTTATCACCGTTGTGGTTCTTGTTCGTAGGTAAAAACAGTTTTTCCTAGAAAGCCCAAAACCACGTAAAATATGCAAAAATAAATTAGAGGCGTCTAACTTGTTTTTGCAGGGCGTGTGATGTGATATGGTCATTGATACAAAGATTGTTGTATGAAATGAAATTTATTGTAAATTTAAACAACCGGCAGGAGCCATTTGGTTGTTTTTCTTTTATGGCCTGCGTGCTAAGTATATGTCCATGTGATATATTGTAATGGAGGAAGACAATCAAGATGGCAGCATCATGGACCTTGGTGCCATGCCGGTGGAATGATGGAGATCATACCATGTCGCACAAGATGGAGATCAAGTGCTGAAAAGGACCATATCATATCACTTTATTCATGCATGTGATGTTAATCCTTTTATGCATCTTATTTTGCTTGATTATGATCACGTCGATAGCACTATAAGATGATCCCTCCAAATTAATATCAAGATAATAATGTGTTCTTCCATAGTATGCACCGTTAAGAAAGTTCGTCGTTTCGAAGCACCACGTGATGATCGGGTGTGATAGACTCTACGTTCGCATACAACGGGTGTAAGCCAGATTTACACACGCAAATACTTTGGTTCTACTTGGCGAGCCTAGCATGTACGACATGGCCTCGAACACGAACCGAAAGGTAAAGCATGAGTCATATGGATGATATGATGAACATATTGATGTTCGCCTTTGAAACTATGCCGTCTCTCGTGATGATCGGTTTCGGTATAGTGAATTTGGTTCATGTAATCACTAACGACAACTAGAGGGATGTTGTTTTTGAGTGGGAGTTCTCGTAGTAATTTTGAATTAAACTTGAACTTAATCTATTATGAACTTAGTCTAAATAACTTTGCAAATACGTTGTAGATGGCACCTCCTACTTTCAATTTCAATCTGTTCATGGAGAAAGAGAAACTAGCCACCAATGGTAGCAACTTTACCAACTGGGCCCTTAACCTGAGGATTCTCCTCAGCGCTTCTCAAAGGAGCTATGTGCTAGAAGCGCCGCTGGGTGCCCCGCCCGCTGATGATGCCCCCGAGGAGGAGAAAAATGTTTTCTTGACTCGCAAGGAGGACCACAGTTTAGTTCAATGCGGCATTTTGTATGGCCTTGAGCCCGAGCTAAAACGTTTGAGCACAAAGAATGCTTTTGATACAATGAGAGAGTTGAAAATGATCTTCGACACCCATGCCGCATGATGAGAGTTATGAAGCTTGAAAAGTTCTTTAGCTGCATGATGGAGGAAAACAGCTCCGTTAGTGAGCACGTACTCAAAATGTCTGGTACGCCGATAAACTCATAGCTTTGGGAATAACGATCCCCATTGAGCTAGGAATTCATCGTGTTCTCGATCTCTGCCACCAAGCTACAAGAGCTTTGTGATGAACTACAACATGCAGGGCATGAAGAAGTCTCTCCCCGAGCTTCACAATGCCGAAAACTGCTGAAGTGGAGATCAAGAAGGAACATCAAGTGTTGATGGTCCAAAAGACTATCGATTTCAAGAAGAAAGGCAAGGCTAAGGGAAACTTCAAGAAGAAGGGCAAGTCTGTTGCCACATCTCGAGAAGAAGACCAAGGCTGGCCCTAAGTCGACATCTTGAATGTTTTTATGCAAGGGCACTGAGCACTTGAAGCGCAATCGCCCAAAATATCTGGGCCGATAAGAAGGACGGGAAATTGAGCAAAGGTATATATGATATACATGTTATTGATGTGTACCTTACTAGTACTCGCAGAGTGCCTGGTATTTGATACCGGTTCGGTTGCTAACATATGTAACTCAAAGCAGAGCTAAGGAATAAGCGACAACTAGCAAGGGATGAGGTAATGATGCGCGTCGGCAATGGATCAAAAGTTTATGTGATCGCCGTCGGGACGCTACCTATCCAATTACCATCAGGATTAGTTATAAACCTAAATAATTGTTATTTAGTGCCTGCGTTGAGCATGAACATCATATCTGGATCTTGTTTAATGCGAGACGGTTATTCATTCAAGTCTGAGAACAATGGTTGTTCAATTTATATGAATAATATCTTTTATGGTCATGCACCTGAAAAGAATGGTTTATTTATTTTGAATCTTGATAATAGTACACATGTTCATAATGTGAATGCCAAAAGAATTAAGTTGAATGATGATATTGCTGCATATATGTGGCATTGCCGCTTATGTCATATTGGTGTTAAACGCATGAAGAAGCTCCATTCTGATGACTACTAGAATCACTTGATTATGAATCATTTGAGACATGTGAACCATGCCTCATGGGCAAGATGACTAGAACCCCGTTTTCCGGTACAATGGAGCGGGCAACCGACTTATTGGAAATCATACATACCGATGTGTGTGGTCCAATGAGTGTGTCAGCGCGTGGTGGATATCGTTACTTCGTTACTTTCACGGATGATTTGAGTAGATATGGATATATTTACTTAATGAAACACAAGTCTGAAACATTTGAAAAGTTCAAAGAATTTCAGAGTGAAGTAGAAAATCATCGTAATAGAAAGATCAAATTTCTACGATCCGATCGTGGAGGAGAGTATCTTAGTTACGAGTTTGGCACACACATGAGACAATGTGGAATAGTTTCACAACTCACTCCTGCTGGAACACCACAACGTAATGGTGTATCCGAGCGTCGTAATCGTACTTTATTGGATATGGTTCGATCTATGATGTCCCTTACAGATTTGCCACTTTCATTTTGGGGTCATGCACTAGAAACAGCTGCATTCACTTTAAATAGGGCACCATCTAAATCCGTTGAAATGACACCGTATGAATTATGGTTTGGCAACAAACCTAAGTCATCATTTCTAAAAGTTTGGGGATGCGATGTTTATGTGAAGAAACTTCAACCTGATAAACTCGAACCCAAAGCGGAAAAATGCGTCTTCATAGGATACCCTAAAGAAACAATTGGGTACACCTTCTATCACAGATCCGAGGGCAAGGTTTTCGTTGCCAAGAATGGATCCTTTTTGGAAAAAGAGTTTCTCTCGAAAGGTGTGAGTAGTAGGAAGGTAGAACTCGACGAGGTTGTTGAACCTTCTCTTCATGGAATGGCAAGTGCAGCAGCGCCGGAAGTTGTTTCGGAGTTGACTTCACCAAATGAAGAGGGAACTAATGATAAGGATCATGAAACTCCGAAAGAGAACACTACCGCACCTCGCAGGTCAACAAGAGCGCATAATGCTCTTGATTTTTATGTTCCTACTATGAATGTCATGGTAGTTGAGAATAATGACCCTGTGACGTATGATGAAGCGATGATGAGCCCAGATTCCAACAAATGGCTAGAAGCCATGAAATCCGAAATGGGATCCATGTATGAAAACCAAGTATGGACTTTGGTGGACCTACCCAATGACCGTAAGGCCGTTGAGAACAAATGGATTTTCAAAAGGAAAATAGACGCTGATGGTAATGTGACCGTCTATAAAGCTCGACTTGTCGCAAAGGGTTTTCGACAAATTCAAGGAGTTGACTACGATGAGACTTTCTCACCCGTAGCGATGCTAAAGTCTGTAAGGATAATGTTAGCAATTGCTGCATTTTTCGATTATGAAATCTAGCAGATGGATGTCAAAACTGCGTTCCTTAATGGAAACATTGAGGAAGAGTTGTATATGATACAACCCAAAGGTTTTGTTGATCCTAAGGATGCTAATAAGGTATGCAAACTTCAGCGATCCATTTATGGACTGAAGCAAGCATCACGTTTGGAATCTCCGTTTTGATGAGGTAATCAAAGGTTTTGGATTTGTCCAAACTTACGGAGAATCTTGTGTTTACAAGAAAGTGAGTGGGAGCTCTATAGCATTTCTGATATTATATGTGGATGACATATTGTTGATAGGAAATGATATAGAACTTTTGAAAAGTGTAAAAGATTACTTAAACAGTAAGTTTTCAATGAAGGACCTTGGTGAAGCGGCATATATTTTAGGCATCAAAATCTATAGAGATAGATCGAGACGCTTGATTGGGCTATCACAAAGTACATATCTTGACAAGATTCTAAAGAAGTTTAGAATGGACGAAAGTAAGAAAGGGTTCTTACCTATGATGCAAGGCAAGACGTTGAGTAAGACTCAGAGTCCAGCTACAGCAGAAGATAGAGAAATAATGAATAAGATTCCCTATGCTTCAGCCATAGGCTCTATCATGTATGCTATGTTGTGTACAAGACCGGATGTGGCACATGCTATTAGTTTGACTAGCAGGTACCACCTGATCCAGGTTTTGAACACTGGACGGCGGTCAAGAATATCTTTAAGTACTTAAGAAGAACTAAGGATATGTTTCTCATATATGGTGGTGAAGAAGAGCTCGTCGCAAAATGTTACGTCGACGCTAGCTTTGACACTGATCCGGATGACTCTAAGTCTCAATCCGGGTACATTTTTGAAATGAATGGAGGAGCAGTGAGTCGAGAAGTTCCAAGCAATCTGTGGTGGCGGGATCTTCAACAGAGGCGAATATATTGTCGCTTCGTAAGGCCAAGCAGAAGCGGTTTGGATGAAGATGTTCATATCCGAACTAGGTGTGGTTCCGAGTGCGTTGGACCCGATGGTTATCTATTGTGACAACAATGGTGCCATAGCCAATGCTAAAGAACCAAGGTCACACAAGAATTCCAAGCATATTAAGCGCCGGTTTCACTCCATCCGTGAACATGTCAAGGATGGCGATATAAAGATTTGCAAAGTGCACACGGATCTGAATGTGGCAGACTCGTTGACTAAAGCTCTCCCAAGGGCAAAACATGATCAACACCAGAACTCAATGGGTGTTAGAATCATCACAATGTAATCTAGATTATTGACTCTAGTGCAAGTGGGAGACTGAAGGGAATATGCCCGAGAGGCAATAATAAATTGTTTATTATCATATTCCATGTTTATAATAGATGTTTATTTCTCATGCTAAAATTGTATTAATCGGAAACGTTAATACATGTGTGTTTAATAAACAAAAAGGGTTCCTAGTAAAGCCTCTTTTTAAACTAGCTCGTTGATTAACTGATGATCAAGGTTTCCTGATCATGAACATTGGATGTTGTTAATAACGGGGTCATGTCATTAGAAGAATGATATGATGAACACACACCCAAGTTGGTATAGCAAATGCGATCAAGTCATTTAGTTTGTTGCTGTATCAAACACATTCGAAATAGCTCTTTTCCTTAGACCATGAGATGATGTCAATCACTAATTCCGGAAGAGTACTTTGATGACATCAAACGTCACTCCGTAACACGGTGACTATAAAGATGGATTTGGGTACTATGAAAGTATTAGTTGAGGCTCATGCATCAAGAGTGGGATTTGTCCATCCGTGATGACGGAGAGATATACTGCAGGCCCTCTCGGTGATATCACATTGACATCGCTTGCAAGCATGTGACTAGGTCACAAGAATGTTATATCACGAAACGAGTAAAGAGTACTTGTCGGTAACGGATCGAACTAGGTATAGTTGATACTGATGATCGGATCCGGACAAGTAAAATATCGTGAGACAAAAGGAATTGGTTATGTCATTTCGGTTTACGCGATCACTAGTTCATCGTTGAGTGAATGGGAGTCATTATGGATCTCCGTATCCCGCCGATGATTATTGATCCGAGAGGTGTCTCAATCATGTCCATTTTATTCACGAACCGTAGGGTGACACACTTAAGGTTCATCGATGCATTTGAGTGGATACGAAACACCGGAGAAAAATATGGGCAAGATGAGGAATTTGTTCGAGTATCGCCGGAATAGTTTCGGGATATCGGAATAGTTAAAGGGGGTATATGTTAATGTTTGTTAATTAAAAGAATTAACAAATATTAAAATATCTGAAATAAAAATGTTTATTTATTTATGGGAGAAAACCTTTCATTTCTTGAGTGGGGTTTTAATGGAAACCAAAGTGGGATGTTTTAAAGTGAGTGGAGAGATCACTCACATGAAGAGAGGGAGGGCAAGGGGCACCCCCCATGCGCCGGCCACCCCTTGGGGTTCTCCTCCTCCTCCTCCTATAAAAGGGAGGGAGGAGCTCCTCTCTTGGTTGTTCATCCATTTGACCCTTTGGTTGGTCCTTTCTCCCTCCTCCTGCTGATCCGTTTTTCGAGCTGTGGCTTAAGCCGGCGCTGAAATTATTTCTCCACCACCACCACCACTAAGCTGTAGTGTTGTTGGAGTTTTCCGGGGATCCACTACTTCCGCTGCCCCGCTGGAACGAGGGATTG
The DNA here is from genome assembly GCA_036346355.1 of Rhipidocladum racemiflorum. Lineage (NCBI taxonomy): Eukaryota > Viridiplantae > Streptophyta > Magnoliopsida > Poales > Poaceae > Rhipidocladum > Rhipidocladum racemiflorum. Next base: position 21,851,733 of record CM070582.1, read on the forward strand.
GAGGTCATTGTTGATCCGTACGTGTGACCAAGTACGGAGGCGCTGCCGTTTGTGGCGCTCATCTTCGCGACTTTGAAGTCGGGAGTGTACCTCTACATCAACCACGTTTGTTTGCGGGAACGTTATTCCCGCTTTCGGTCTACGAGGGTGAGTCCTTCTGAAACCGTTTACTTGCATCTCCTAGATATGATCTTGGTGTTTGGTTGCAATCGTAGGAAAATTTTTGTTTTCTATGCTTCGAAACCTATCAATTCTCCGAATCAGTGTAAGAACAACCCACTGACCGAAGATTGCTGAGAATCTTTGCAAAACGAGCAAAGCACTCATCAAGGCTCTCACCAGCGTGCTGCTCAAACTTGTTGTAGTCACGCTTAAATTGATACTGTCTCACGGACTTGATCTGAGTGGTGCCCTCATGGTAAGCATTGAGGGTCACCCAGATCTCGTGAGCCGATCGTAGGTGAGAGACGCGATCATACTCACTGCGGCTAAGTCCCTGTATGAGGAGGTTCTTGGCCTTAGCGTTTGCCTCAACGTCAGCCATGTTTGCGGCGTTGACGTTCTCATCGGCCGGAACCTCATACGGGTGCTTCACCTTCTGCCATAAAGAAAAGCCCTGGGCAGTGATGTATGTCTCCATCCGAACCTTCCAGAATGGATAATCAACTCCAGCAAAAATTGGAGGCTTAGTTGAGTACTTATCCGTCGCCATGGCTCTTGAGACCGGTCAAGATCTATGAAAGAGCAAAACCGGCTCTGATACCAATTGAAAGACCGAGACGGCGATCAGAGGGGGGGTGAATGATCCCAAATAAAATTATCCCCTACTCAACGTACTCCAAATAATCCCGCAACGAAACTGGGTGCTCCTCAAAATCACAAAACCCGCAAAATCGGGAACGACTAGACAACTATGTGTATCCCTAGCTTACATGGATGAGAACCATGAATCATGTGAGGGATTTTCAAATCACAATCCTGGTTGTCAAGTGTCCAAAGCAAAGAGGGATCAATTCAAATACTTCTTTTCTAAAAGAGATCAAGCCAAAACACAAAAGCCTCTTTTAGAAAAGCAAAAGCAGATTTTTCAGGAATTGTCCTCACTTAGAGCAGATGGATGGTGGACTTATGTTACTCCAAAATTTTTGGGAATTTTTCACCCTGTGAGAATATGAGTCGTGAAGCACTCCACCAAAAATCACCACCAAAAATCTTTTACAAAAATCAGGAAAAATCAAGGACTACGAACAGTCAGGATCTTCAATCAGGAATTTGGGGGCTCGGTTTTCACCTCACATATCCCAAACGGTGCATCCAGTGGACTCCAAAATTTTTTCACAGATGTATATATGAGTCAAGCACCTTCTCCAAAAATAATTACTCAAAAAGTATTTTTCTATATTTTTCTAAAAATCAAAGACTGACTGCTGCACGAAGAACAAGTTCAGGACAGATTTGCAATCTTGATAGAAACTTGATCTCTAGTCTATCCTAGGGTGCAAGAAAGACGTAAAACCACATGAACACCCTCAAGACATCCTTGATCAACAGCATGTAGAAGGAGAGGAGGCAAATCCAAATTGCGAGAAAGTAAATTGCGAGAATTTACATGCGGGAAAGTAAATGCTGAATTTAAATTGCGTAAAGTAAAGACATAATGTAAATGCGGAATTTAAATTCAAAAGAATGTAAAGAAAATCTTTGTATTTTCTGGTTGGAAGGTTTACAAAGCCTCACTTCATGTGGGCAAAGCTCAAAAGAGCAACTCAAACCTTCAAGTGAGGGAGGACACCCCGCCCCCTCTATTTATACTACTCTAGGGCCACCTACCACCCTTGGATGAGTCCCAAACCCTAGGGAACTCCACCAAGGGCTAGGATTAACCCTCTCATTTCACCCCACACATGGGCTTTACATGGGCCACATTGGCCATACATGGGTTTTAAACAAAACCCGATCAACCCGATGCAACGGGCCTTCATCCGCCGGACTTGACCGCTCAGTTTCCTCCTCTTCGAGCCTCCAACCCGAACCGGAAACCTTGAGCCACCTCAAGTCCATTTCCTTGACGTCCAAGTGAAACCGGTTTGAGCCCAACCATCTCGTCGGCATCCTCGACCGCTCTGGACCTCGGTTCTCCCAACCTAGTCCCGGTACTCACCAACGACCATAGCTGCCTCAAGAACCTGTACCACAAGGAACAAACCATTTTGCACATACCACAATGCACATACCTTTTTCTTTTCTGCATGTTAGTCCAACATTATCATTAATTCAAACATGCAATGCCAAGTCAAATCAAACTCAAACCTGAGCACACCTTGCTCAAACAAAGTCAAATACTCATCACAAATATGAATGGACCTCCACATGGTCCTTCAAATGGCGTTCCGGACTAGTCATAACTTTCTCACCGACCTTGCCGGACTAGTTATGACTTTCTCACCGCCCTCGCCCTATCTCATGCCATGCATGCAACTATGCCAATTATCATATCTCATTTGTACATAAACATATGGCATCATATCATGGTACACATAAACACATGACGTCTTATCATGACAAATATAGACACATGGCATCGTATCATGATAAACATAAAAAAATAGCATCATATCATGATAATCATACTCAACATATCATGGGAAATCAGCGAGCATGGCAAGTGATCATAGCAAGTATTCAATCTTTCATCTAATCTCAACAAGCAACCTACAATCCGCTATTCATTACAACACACTTGCCTCAACCACGGACAACGGATTGGCGGGAAGTAGAAGGCACTCCCGGAGTCGTACCACCTACACAAGGGCATCACACACTCACAATCATGCCCACAAAACAGTACGCAAACCCCCATCTAACCCGACATTGCCAACTACTCGCAAAACCTAAAAACAGAGGTTCTGTCCCGGCGGGACAGCAGCCTTCCAAAAGGCATAACTTGAGTTCTGGGACTCCAAATCAATTAAACGAGTACATCCTCGCGTAGATTAGGAAATTTCCCAACTTTCTCTAGTTATATGGAAAGACTGATTCGGACTCTAAAGTTGTTTAATCTACAGATTACCGTGATCTATTCCAATCGCGTCACAGATTTTAACACGCTCGGTAAAACAGTCATAACTTTCAAACGGCTGATCAGAATTTAACGTGCTTTATGTCCACTGAAAGGTATTGAAATTATCTACAACTTCTTCAACATCCGTACGGACAGATTCGGATTCTAAATTGGCGAAAACGTCAACCCTAGGTCGACTGCTCATGCTGTCCCAAAACAGAAACGTGGCAACATCTAGATCTAACCCAAATTACTCAAATCCAGCACCTCCAATTGATCTAAAAACTTGATAAACACCCTAAGAACAGTACCTAGATCAATCCCCAGGGTTCCCATGGTCATACCTTTGCCCGACGAACGAAAACCCGCAAGAACTCCTCCCGGATCGCTCCTCGCTCCTCGTTCCTCGCTCCTCCTCGCTCCTTGCTCCTCGCTCCTCGGATGGATCTTCGAGGTGCAGGGGGTGGGGAGGCCACCCTAGGGCAGCAAGGGGGTGGAGGAGAGGTGGTGGAGATGTGGAGAGCAATGGGGGCAACGGGGGCACAAGGAAGAGGAGGTGGGGAGGTGTGGGAGGCGGCTAGGCACTTGGGGGCGCAAGGGGTAGGGGGAGGACGCCCAAAAGGGCAGGAGGAGGCCCCCCAAACAGGACTCCTACCCTAAATGGACTCGAACACCATCCCAACAAAGCCCACAGACCTTTCCCTTAGGCCCAAACTCCCCTGGAAAGGCCCAAAACCCCTGAAACGGCCCGGAAACGCTATTAACCTCCATACCTTATGGTTTTAACCTGCCATATCATATTTCATAAAGTTTTTGACCTTAACATGCACCATTTAAAAGGTTACGACACTCCGTGGTGGCACATCACTTCAAACGGCCCAAAAACGCGAGTAAACCTCAAGCCGAAAGGTTTTATTCTCTAATTTCACATTCTATAATGTCACACCATACCGTAGTGTCACATTCTCCCCCCCTTCAACAGGATTCGACCTCGAATCCGAAGGATGCCAAAATCAACAACAAAATCCCCAAGGGACAAAAGGCTTCTCTGCAGCACAAAACATTCGCACAACGACTAAAACCGGAACAAACGACAAACGAGTTCCCAAAACCAACACTTAGAGAAAAAGTGTTGATCTAGCTCAACTAAGGGCAACCCCTCACAAATCGACCTTCACTTCAATTCCCCAACAGACCAAGGCGTTTCAACCACAAAGGGCTCCATCAACCCAAAACGCTCGAATCCTCACGGCAAACACTTCATACTTCTATCACAACCAACCTGACTACCATACTCCATTAAACTCAACATGACATAATCAAAGGAAGTCACAATTCCTTTAACGACCTTTCTACATTCCCGAAAATTTCCATCGAGGGGAAAACTCATTAAGGCACACTTGCCCTTCCGATACACGATCATACTAACATTTTATTCCAACCTTTCCCAGACAAGACTCAAATCCAAGAACAACTAGTGATGACAAATGCTCACGGCAGGACAAATATCACCGAACTACCGTCAACTTCACTTCCACCCATCGCTACTCTTAATAATAGTTAGACCCATACATCATCAACCTCCATCACAAACCACCCTTATATCACTATGGTTCTACCCCTAGCCCCAAGCTAGGATCGTAAAACCTTACCAAATCACAATTAGTTCCTTTCTTAAGAGGGTCTCGCCCTCACACAAAAACACTTAGCTATCAAGCCCAACGACAAAAAGATCCAATACACTTCAAAAAGGCAAAGTGATTACGAGCAACAACCAAATGGTCCACTAATAATTTACTCAACCCTACCGAGGAACACCTCAACGACACAATTCTCCACGAAGGTTTGTATTGAGTCATACACAACCTTCCACTCAAAGGACCACGATAAAGAACACAATCATTGAGTGAGCTCGACCATAAACATGAACTCAAGTGGCCCTCATCCAGCAACTCAAACCCCAAAGCGCTAAAACCACTTTGGAAAGGATTCGACAACAACCAGAGAGTATTCATTTTAAATTTTTCCTAAGCCAAAACACAAAGGAAACACACATCCCTTCACCACAACCAACACCAGAAATCATTCATTCTTTTCTTTTCATACTAGAAAGCAAGGGAAATCTCGTTTCATGACATGAATGCACATTCTTCAAGAGCACTCCGGAATATTCATATCTCCATATATGACTTTCTCACCGACCGGGCTCAACGACTCTTTTATCATTTAATCAACAAAACACCACATCGTGTGAAAACCCATCATCCATTTTAAAACTAACCTTGCAAAACCTCGCAAAATCAAACTCAACCCTTTGGAATAGAACATCGACTTCAAAGTCAAACATCTGCACACACAACCGCCATAAATTTTATCAAAAGAGAGGGAAACTCAATCCCAAAAGGAAAACTCTTCACTAACCAAATTCACTTATGAAACATTCATAAAAAATCAGACTTGTGAAACATGCGCACACCAGACACATTTTCCAAATGACTCCAACTCTAGCCAAACAGAGTTACACATCAAGGGCTGAACTCAAAAGTTTCCAACACGACCCTTTATGATCATCTGCTTCCTTTGAAAATTAATTCCAAAGGTAATTTAGTGCGAACGCGAAAGGGCGCGATCGACTCAACAAAACTTTTGGGATGTAAAACCATACTCATAGCACCAACTAAACAAATTAGCCAAAACCAAATATTTGCACCAATTTCTACGAGTTTTAGGGAAACTCCGAAACACAGCATTTGGAACACCTTGACCGAAAACCCTTCAACCAAAATGACAAACAACCAAACCAGTCCAAAAGCTTTTAAACACAAGCTCAGCATAAAAAGAACCATCTCTAGTACTCCACTACGCTTTCCATTAAAAGACTTCAATAATTACTATCTACTCCCTGAGGAGCCCCAACACAATACAACCAAAAGCTTAACAACAAATTCTTCCTCGAGTTACCATTCCCAGCACTATTAATTAGGGTTTATGTCGCTTATCAAAAAGGCACTCAACCAAGACTAAATTGACATGATACCCACGGATCACCGAATCATAATACTTCTTATTCTAAATTTGAAACATAGTACTTCAACAAATATTTCAGCAAGATCAGCTTATAATTTTATACCACCTATATGTAAACGTCTCGACAATCGAAACTTATTCAGTTAACAAGCGACTTCAACAGATTCTTAAGCAGGATCAACGTATCAGTTGTATACCAACCATATATCAAAATTTTGACAATTGAAACTTGTTCAATCTATAAAATGATTTCAACAATTAAGTAATATCTCTACAAGATAAAATTCGCAAATAGGATTCTAAGATATGCAATCATTAAAATTAAAATCTTGCATCATGATTATTATCCATTGTTCATCCCTTCACAACATGTACTTGACAAAATACCACCATTTTTCACCTTTTTCTTCTATTGGATCAATAGTTTCCAACAGTTAACCACACTACCAAAGCATCAATATCAATTCTTTGCATAATCATTAATCAACAACATTGCTTGTAGCTACCCTATACACCGGTTACAACAAAACTTCCACCACACAACATACTCCAACTATTTAAAATAGATTGAATACTAGCATTTATAGGAACACAACTGCATACTTCCAAATATACTAGTAGCTTGCAACGACGTAAATAACCACTCCAATCAATTTCCAAATTAAAGTCACTAGTCTCTACTAATCCGTTAGATTAGCACATCTTTAAACACCAAGCAAAGCTTCTTAACAATATCAGCAGTTTACACCATCTTAATGTTTTAACTATGCATCGAGGTTTAAACTTTTAACATTAACGAGGATCATAAACACTTTTTAAAGCAAGGCAACAGATTCTAAGCATGAACATTAACACTTTCAATCATTCTCGCTAAGAGTGAACTACAACACTAGTAGTCTATTTATTCTCAAACTCAGAGATTTTAATCACATTGAATTGATTCAACTCAAAATTTAACTTAGCAACACATCAATCCATAAACCACATTGTTACCTACTACATAACATGCTTAAACATCAATTCTTACTAGGGACAAACGATTTCAGTCAAAAGACTACTTACTTTGTTTGCAGCATTCAGTTTTAAAACTCATCCCAAATTCATAAGGAAACTTGACTCTCAAAATTGCAATGAGACAAACCCAAACTTGGTCATGCAAAGGAATTCTCAAAAACACTTCAATCTTAAAGACTCCCATAAAGGAGAAATGGTTGAAAGACAATTTTCTCAAAAGAAACCAAGTGCTCCATTAACCTTTTCAAATAAAACCTTAACACCAAACCCCTAACTTTCATGAAACAAGAGGGGCTTTCAAAGATGATTTCTCAAACCAGTAAAATGACGAAAACAAACACCACTTACTACTACAAAGCCACAGAACCTCAGCCCTGACAGTCGGGTCTGGCACAACTCCGCAAAACTCCTTTAACCTCGGAGAAAGACAAACACAGGAATAAATTGAATGCTTGTTCTTCATAAAGCAATTAACAGGCATCAAAACTGGAAAGGCGCCCAAAAGAAGCGCAACACTAGACTCCTCTTCTTCGTCTTCACCCAAGGAAGACAAAACCACACACCGCAAACGGAACGATCCGCGAAAACCCATCACTTTTCATTTGATTCAAATCAACTAAAGCCAAGAAAAGCAACGAACACCGACTGTCAGAACGGCAAAGAACATACGAAGGAAACCACCATTAACTCTTCCTTTTTGTCTCCAATCAACTACCAGGGGTTAACAGTTTTTCGGTGATGGCGCTAACCGGCCACACCGTTAAACCTCACCCTTAATATAAACAAAAAGGGGTGACCGAAACCCTTCGGTACCACAACCCCACTCTTATCACCACAACATATATCATTGACATAGCAACATGCATTGTCAGAGGAAGCATTCAACATCATAGCTTAAATACAATATTTAAGCGTAAAGAAACTATACCCATACCCTTCCCTACTGTGCATCCATTGTGTGTCAAATTTTAGATTAGTTATACCACTTTTTCAAGTTTTAATGTTGCTATCCTATAACAAAGTTTTAGTTAGAACCTAAGCCATGTTTCTAAGTTATTCCACATCATATTTTAGTTGTACCCTATGGCATGACACTAAAATACACATTCCAAGGACCTACAGCCCGCTCTGATACCAACTGTAACACCCCGGCATTTAATATGCCCGAATGCTACCAAACAAAAGCTAAACAACATCTAAATACCACATTTAAACATAAATTCCAGCAAAGGTACATATCAACATAAAAGGATATATCATCAAATTACGCCAATAATACCACGCTCAACCACTTCATAAACTATAACGAAGCAAATAAGGAATCACAAGCATGCTAAATTAAACCATACATTAAGTTTATGGCACAACTCTTAATATCATGTCTCCAAGTGATTAATCATAGACTATGATGGTGGAGCTATGTGTAGAAGTGTAGCTAAACCCCTTTTTCCCGCATGCCGATCTCAAAGTACCTAAAAACAACATAAAACACAAGCGTGAGTTCGAAACTCAGCAAGCATATTGTAATGGACAACAAGAACAATATCATGGCAATAACATCTCCCATCATGTATATCATCTCATTCATGAACACTTAACAATATCATCATCTATATGCATGCAATGTAATGCAATGCTCATGTCTCCTTGGAAACTCATACCGGTATGGTTGAGTACACACCCGTCGGTGTGCACCCTTTTCGCCCCTTCCATCCCGAAGATGGAGGGTGCCTACTCCTCGCTTCCATTCACCACGTGGATGGAATCACGATGTAGGTCTTACTCAATGGCGTTCCGGACTAGTCATAACTTTCTCACCGACCTTGCCGGACTAGTTATGACTTTCTCACCGCCCTCGCCCTATCTCATGCCATGCATGCAACTATGCCAATTATCATATCTCATTTGTACATAAACATATGGCATCATATCATGGTACACATAAACACATGACGTCATACCATGACAAATATAGACACATGGCATCGTATCATGATAAACATAAACAAATAGCATCATATCATGATAATCATACTCAACATATCATGGGAAATCAGCGAGCATGGCAAGTGATCATAGCAAGTATTCAATCTTTCATCTAATCTCAACAAGCAACCTACAATCCGCTATTCATTACAACACACTTGCCTCAACCACGGGCAACGAATTGGCGGGAAGTAGAAGGCACTCCCAGAGTCATACCACCTGCACAAGGGCATCACACACTCACAATCATGCCCACAAAACAGTACACAAACCCCCATCTAACCCGACATTGCCAACTACTCGCAAAACCTAAAAACAGAGGTTCTGTCCCGGCGGGACAGCAGCCTTCCAAAAGGCATAACATGAGTTCTGGGACTCCGAATCAATTAAAAGAGTACATCCTCGCGTAGCTTAGGAAATTTCCCAACTTTCTCTAGGTATATGGAAAGACTGATTCGGACTCTAAAGTTGTTTAATCTACAGATTACCGTGATCTGTTCCAATCGCGTCACAGATTTTAACACGCTCGGTAAAACAGTCATAACTTTCAAACGGCTGATCGGAATTTAACGTGCTTTATGTCCACTGAAAGGTATTTAAATTATCTACAACTTCTTCAACATCCGTACGGACAGATTCGGATTCTAAATTGGCGAAAATGTCAACCCTAGGTCAACTGCTCATGCTGTCCCAAAACAGAAACGTGGCAACATCTAAATCTAACCCAAATTACTCAAATCCAGCACCTCCAATTGATCTAAAAACTTGATAAACACCCTAAGAACAGTACCTATATCAATCCCCAGGGTTCCCATGGTCATACCTTTGCCCGACGCACGAAAACCCGCAAGAACTCCTCCCGGATCGCTCCTCGCTCCTCCTCGCTCCTCGGATGGATCTTCGAGGTGCAGGGGGTGGGGAGGCCACCCTAGGGCAGCAAGGGGGTGGAGGAGAGGTGGTGGAGAGGTGGAGAGGTGGAGAGCAATGGGGGCAAAGGGGTAGGGATGGAACTGGTACGGATATTTTTCGACCGACCGACCGACCGAATTGATTTGGATGATGATTTGGATAGTTTCACAGATATCCAGTTGATTTCTTGGATAAGGATATGGATACAGATAATTTACATGGATACGGATACGGATATGGAACACTGATTATCCGATGGATACGGAATATCCGAGTTTTTGTTCGGATAATATCCGAATATGACATACGGATATTATCCGAATAACATGTTTCAGAATAACACATTAATAATTTAACATGTTTCACTGTTTCAGAGACTGGGGTCTGCATTAGATGACAAGATATAATGTGTTCATGTGTGCTAGATGCTATTTTGGAGATATTTGTGTAAAGGTGGTACAGAAATTGGCAAGTGGCGTTTCAGGAGGGCTACTTAGGATTCAGTAGCATATGCCAGCTGCAAATCATTTGGTTCAATTATTGCAATGGGTACATTGTTACTCACAGAGTCACATGTATGACAAGCTAGGGATAAAAAGGCAAAAAAAAGACATACAAATATATTTCTTTTGGAATTTTGAATTTAAATTTGGACCGATTTTGGAAAAAAACTGAAATTGGATTTTAAAACATCCGACTAATATTATTCGTATCCATGTTGATTCCGATCCGTATTCGATCTGTATTCGTAACCGATATTATCCTGTATAATTCTTATTCGATTCTGTATTCGACACTATTCGTATTCGATTCTGTATTCGATAAAAAATACGGATACGGATATGAATATGACAATATTCGACCGTATCCGATCCGATCACATCCCTACCAAGGGGGCGCAAGGAAGAGGAGGATGTGGGGAGGTGTGGGAGGCGGCTAGGCACTTGGGGGCGCAAGGGGCAGGGGGAGGACGCCCAAAAGGGCAGGAGGAGGCCCCCCAAACAGGACTCCTACCCTAAATGGACTCGAACACCATCCCACCAAAGCCCACGGACCTTTCCCTTAGGCCCAAACTCCCCCGGAAAGGCCCAAAACCCCTGAAACGGCCCGAAAACGGCCTTGAAACGCTATTAACCTCCATACCTTATGGTTTTAACCTGCCATACCAAATTTCATAAAGTTTTTGACCTTAACATGCACCATTTAAAAGGTTACGACACTCCGTGGTGGCACATCACTTCAAACGGCCCAAAAACGCGAGTAAACCTCAAGCCGAAAGGTTTTATTCTCTAATTTCACATTCTATAATGTCACACCATACCGTAGTGTCACATATCTGGATACCCGATCCATCACTATCCGGATTATCCGAATCCGTATCCGTATCCGACGGATAGTGAGCTACCGAATCCGTATCCGTATCCGATAAAAAATATTCGTATCCGTATCCGATCCGATACTATCCGACAACTATCCGATCCGATACTATCCGACAACTATCCGATCCGACAGAATTCGTATCCGAAAATTATCCGGATCGGTCGGAAACTATCCGATCCGTTTTCATCCCTATTCGTGCTTCAGACCTATCTAGCTGGCAACAATGAAACGAGCTATACTCAGTATGGGTTTACTTCTGTCGCTCGGCTCACTGCTTTTGGTTAGTATACGTTCTTATGCTTTTGGTTCAATTCTTGCTCTAGCTTTTGATATATGTGGGCGAAAAGTACAACGTATATATAAGACACGCTCAAAACTGTTACATAATGTTTCTGGCTCAGGAATTTACTAGTGATATTGTAAAATAAGTCTATATAGTTGCAACGAATCTGAAAAGTGGTTATATTATTTTCGTCTTTGTACACAGCCTAGCTAGCTTGTTAGAGCATCCCTCCAACATTCTAAAACACTATTCACTACCCACTCTATCCATACTCTAAAATTTCTTCACTCTTTACACTACACTCTAAAATATTTCATTCTTCAACAGACGCTCTATCCCACGTGCTATATTTTATAGTCTATCCTAGATATACTCGCAGAACGTGTAAAAGAATGCTTGTAAGCTACAGAACTGCTATCCTAGATATTTTATAGTCTATCCTAGATATTTTAGAACCGCTTGTACAAGTCACTTAAAAAGAGAACATAATATTGCGATGAATGGGATTCGAACTCTCGACTTCATCCCTCCTTGTGACTCACGTCTCACCCATTTAACCAACCCACTCACGCGTGATCTCTAATAGAGCAGGACAAGCATTCCGTTTATTATTTCGAAAACTGGACCTCTACAACCGGTTGGTAATACGAACCGCTTGTAGAAACCACCTTCTGAAGCGGTTTAAAACATGAACCGCTTCTGAAGTCTGGGTTTTAGAAACGGTTCGTTGCTCAAACCGCTTCTGCATTTCCAGAACCGGCTTGAGCAACGAACCGTTTCTAAAACCCAGACTTCAGAAACGGTTCATGTTTTAAACCGGTTGTAGAGGCCCTCTCTTGCCCGTTGCTCACGAACCGCTTCTGCTACAATGGCCAGAAGCGGTTCGACCTAACCGCTTGTAATAGCCCGCTTGTGATGCCCAGTTCTATAGTAGTGAATGGGTCTCAATATTCTTCTACTGTTCCGTCGCATGCATGAGAGATGGACCTAGCGCCACCTCATGCTGACTTCAAAGTTCGAAGATGGCTAGTACTCCATCAAGCACTGGCAGATGCCTTGCTCTTCGCTGCCTTGGTTCAGGTTTTGTGTCATTCGACACTATTTTCCTCGAGGGACCACTATGACACCACGTAGTGTCGTAACCTTATTTAATGTGCATGATGAGGTCAAAAATATTATGAAATATGAAATTTGATGTTGAAACATTACGCTATGAGGTTTATTTGCGTTTCCGGGCCGATTCCGGGAGTTTGGGCCTTCCCGGGGGAGTTTGGGCCTAAGCGAAAGGGTCGTGGGCTTTGGTGGGATGGAGTTTGAGTCCAAATAGGAGTAGGAGATCTGGTTGGTGTGCCTCCCCCAGCCTTCTTGCGCCCCACCCCCTGTCCATATGCGCCCCCCATGCCCTAGCCGCCCCTCACCTCCCCCACCTCCCCTTTGTGGCGCCTCCACCTCCCCAAGCCGCCCCCTTGCGCCCATCTCCTCCCCATCCCTCTCCACCACCCCTTTCTGCACTAGGGAAGCCTCTCCACCTCACCACCCCGAAGATCCATTCATTGGAGCGCTCCGCGACGAGGAGATTCGGTGGATTCGGAGCGAGGAAGGAGATCGCGCGAACCGGGAGGAGATCCGTTGGGTTTTCGTGCGTCGGGCGAAGGTATGACAATGGGAATCCTTGGGGTTGGTCTAGGTACTGTTCTAAGGGTCATTATTATGTTTTTAGATCAATTGGTGGTGCTGGAATTGAGTAGATTAGATTAGATCTAGAAGTTGCCACGTTCTCTGTTTCGGACAGCATGAGCAGTCGACCTAGGGTTTGGTTTTTCGCCAATTTAGAGTGGGATTTTGGTCATACGGCTGTTGAAGAAGTTGTATATAACTTCAATACCTTTCAGTGGGTATAAAGAACGTTCAATTCCGCCCAGCCGTTTGAAAGTTATGCTCGTTTTACGGAATGTATTAAAATCTGTGACGTGATTGGAACAGATCACTGTATTTTGTATATTAAACAACTTTATAGTCCGAATCAGTCTTTCCATATACTTAGAAAAAGCTAGGAAATTTCCTAATCTATGCGAGAATGTACTCGTTTAATTGATTCGGAGTCTTAGAACCCGAGTTATGCCTTTTGGAAGGCTGCTGTCCCGACGGGACAGAACCTCTGTTTTTGGGTTTTGCGAGTAGTTTGCAATGTCGGGGTATAAGAGGGTTTACGTACTGTTTTGTGGACATGATTGTGAGTGTGTGGTCCCTATGTGCAGGTGGTGTGACCCCGGGAGTGCCTTCTACATCTCGCCAATCCGTCGCCCGTGGTTGAGGCAAGTGTATTGGAATGGGTAGCGGGTTATTGTTTGCTAGATCGGTTGTGATTGAGATCTAACACATGATATGTTCACGTGCTATGCTTTAATGATTTCCATTGATAAGATGAATATGCTTATTATGTTATGATGCCATGTGTTAATGTACAAGTTCTTTATGATGTTGGCATATTTGCATACATGGCATGATGATACATGGCCCGGGCGGTGAGAAAGTCATAACTAGTCCGAGGAAGGTCGGTGAGAAAGTTATGACTATTCCGGAGAGCCAATGAGTAAGTCCTACATCGTGATTCCGTCCACCGCGGTGTGGGGAAGCGAGGAGTAGGCACCCTCCATCTTCGGGATGGAAGGGGGGAGAGGGTGCACACCGACGGGTGTGTACTCAACCATACCGGTATGAGTTTCCAAGGAGATATGAGCATCGCATCGCATTGCATACATAATGATGATGATAATGATTTGTGGTCATGAATGAGATGATAAACATGTTGTGAGTTGTTGTAGCCATGTAATTGTTTATGTTTGTACCATTGCAATATACTTGCTGAGTGATGAACTCACGCTTGTGTTTATGTTGTTTATTTTAGGTACCATGACACCGGCATGTGGGAAGGGGAAATAGCTACACATCTTCACGTAGTCCAGCCACATTTACTATTGTTTAGTGAAGCTCATAATAAGTGCCATGAACTAGGTGTTTGGAGTAATTTTTGTGGGCTTGTGACCTTTTTTTGCTTAGCCATGGTTTATGGAGTGGTTGGCTTTAGTATTATTGTCTTATGTTGATGCTATATTTGTTTATATTGTTGTTTAGATGTCTTATGTTTTGCTATGAACTGCCTTGTTATTGCTATCGCTTCAATTCATGATAAAACAAAGGAGATGCTGCCGAAATTTCAGTTTTTAGCATGTGCGCCTTTGCTGTAATTTTATGTTTAATTGTGGTATTTAGATGTTGTTTAGTCTATGTTTGGTAGCATTCGGGCACTCTAGATGCCGGGGTGTTACAACCACCATAGGTAACTCTGATCATTCAGCTACGATGGTCCACCGGTACTAAATATATAACATCCCTTCCATTCTTCTTATTACTGCCGGTTCACTTAGAAACAACAGTGATAACTTTTCACTACCGGTTTATGTCAAGAGACCGACAGTGATAATTAATCTGAAAAGAACCGGTAGTGAAAAGTTATTATCATTGCTGGTTCATGTTACGAATCGAAAGTAATAATGCCAGGAGTATCACTGCCAGTTCATGATACGAATTGGTAGTGAAAGGTTGTTATCACTGTCGGTTCTTAAGTTCTCTTGCTGCCTAATAATTTTGAATTTTCAAAAACACACATCACTGCCGGTTTTGAAACCAGCAGTGATGTGCATTTTCAAAATTTCTAGATATTTATAATTTCATAACTTTTTTATATGAGATTGGATGAAAACAAACATTATATGTAAATTGTAGCTCTCGACGAGATCGATCTACAACTTTGTAGTTGATACTATTTTCATTTGAGCCAATATAGACACATAAATAATTGTCACAAGTTTAAAAAGTTATAACATTTTCATAAGGAGTCGGATGGAGACAAAATTTATATGAAAATTGTAGTGCTCGACAAGATCTACAACTTTGTAGATTACAACCTTTTCATTTGAAGTTATTTACATGCCCAAATAATCATTTAATCATTCGGGTTGCAAAGGTCAAAAGGGAAAAGTTATTCCAATGCAATCGGCAATCATTGATAGGTGAGATGGTTTGCAGGTAGTGTGCGCATGCATGAAATCGTAGGTTTGAATACCACAATTTTTATGTGATAAAATTGATTGCATAGCTTGGATATGAGTTGGTAGATGGAAGGGGTGGTATGGATTCTAGGTATAATTTTTTTTTCTATTTTCACGATTTTTTTAGGACTAAATTTGTATTTTAAAAAATCCTTATCACTTACTGTTCGTGGCTCGAACTAGCAGTGATAAGGTCTATCACTTCCAGTTTTGTAGCAAATCAGTAGTGAAGTCGGTTCCGAACCGGCAATGTTGTGGTGTTTGTACTAGTGCACGTTAGCTTTCTATATGCCGTCTGTATGGAGTGCAACGTAGGACGTGTGATGATGCGGATGAGAAAGAGCAGACATATATTTTTTTAGTCATATCCAATGCAAGAGTCGACTCTGCATGAGAATTAAGAGACTTGGTGCATGAGAAAGCTACATATAGAAGCGTTCAACCATCTTACTATTATAGTGTTGCCTTTAGTGCTGTATAATGATATGGATTGCATTATAAACAACAACCGTTTCTACCATTGTAAGTGTGTATATATCAATAAAATTTATTAAATATTTATCAAAAAATATTTTTAATATATTACTCGCTCGTTTCAAAATAAAGGCGTATTTTGTTTCTAGGACAAGACGTTAACTAATAATTATTTCATTAACATGTCATTTATGCGATAGAAAATCAAAATCATATGTAAGTAATTTTGAATACAAATCAACTAACGTCATAATCACATGTAAATACTTTTGAATACAATTCTACTACCATCAATTTTGTATCATAAAAATTTTATACTAATAAAGTAATTACTCGTCAAAGTCTCGTCTTGAAATGGAGCGAGTATCCCATACTATGTGCTCCTAGGGGCGGATCCAGGCCCCCGGCAGAGTAGGCTGTAACCCGGGGCCTAGTACCGAAAGCCCACTAAAATTCTATGAAAAACTATTGAAAAATCAATGAAAACAGATATTTAATCTAAGATTAGTGGGCCCAGCCCGGGGCTTGGGCCTGGGCTAGCTCCGCCCCAGTACTCCCTTCGTTTCCATTTATAGGGCGTATTTTGTTTTGTTAGGACAAGGTTTTGACCAACAATTACTCTATTAGTACATAATTTTTGTGACACAAGATTGATGTTAGTAAATTTGTATTCAAAAGTACTTACGTATGATTATGATTTTGTATTACATAAATGATATATTAATGAAGTAATTGTTGGTTAAAGTCTTATCCAAACCAAACATAATACGCTCTATAAACTGGAACGGACAGAGTAGAAATTATGATCTTACTATTTTTTTTTTGAGAGGGTACAAGGAGAATGCACACAACTCACACCACACGCACACATATACACACTCCACTCACACACGTGTGCGTCCTAAACACAAGATAGAACTAGACTTACAGATATTAAGATCTCTTAGTGCGTGTGACGGACCGCCTTTTCAGGGGTGCGTTTAAATTCCGAAATGACTACCCAGGAAGATTAGTCACCGGAAACCAAGTCGTTCATTACCCGCAAAAGAACGATATAACTGTTTTTACATCACATAGGGCCTAACGGCCAGAGTTTTCAAAGGAAGCGACGAGCTTCAAGTTATATATTACATCACAAAAGATAAACAACAGAAAAGTAAAATCCACAGCAAGTCGAAATGAGACTGAGAATTAGAACCACACTGTGTCGCCACCTACGATCTCTTGGAAGTCACCAACATCTTGATACTCTAAAATGGGTTAATTAAAAAAGGGTGAGTACTACAACGTACTCAACAAGCCACACAGTGAAGCCTGATTATCACATGCAAGGATAACAAGAGATAGCCATATGTCTCATCTGGTGTATGCAAGTTTTCATAATGTTTGATATTTCATTTAAAACACAAATCATAATAATAATATGAATAAGGGGGTTTTCCAAAGTTATCCATTTCCAACACTTGTTAATCCAAAAACTACTTGAGCTTTAGGTTCAGGATTCACCCCATTTTAACTTAGCTTCATTTACCGGAAGCACGGCGTATTCGAATACCATTTAATACACTCTGCAGAGGTGTTCAGCTTTATCCACAAGATTCCACGATCGTTAATGCCACGCGATTAACATGCAGCTTTTATGCATGCGGCCGGATCGAGGTTATCATAGCTTTTCGTTGGATCTTTCCCCTTTAGTCCCTATCCGGTAGAGTTTCGGTCCACATTAACCCAGGGTCCCCACTGGCCAGAGTGGAGTTCGCGATCCCGTTTACTGTGGACACCTACCGTTGTGAGCCCGGAATGCCACAGTTTCCTCGTGCACACTTCCGTTTCACCCCCATAACTGCGGACCATCTCCCATACCGGGAAGGTAACCCTGCTCCTATAGGTATTCCGGGGAAAGTGCAATGTACCGAGCTACGTTGAGTCAAGCCAACGAAGTTGACCGGCCCAACCTGTGGTTGAACGAATTCTTAAGTTATTTACTTTTGCCCAAGGTTGTAAGTCCTTACTTGTCATAGACCAAACCATTACATTCCACAACCCCTGGTATCCGCAGTACCATCATCCATCCATATCTTGGTATCAGTCCTTGGCCGGGGATCAGACTAACACCCATCCGGTGACTAGCCCAATACTGTCCCCCAGACCGCAACATTTCATAAACATTCCCAAAACAATCGTTCCATCGACATTTCATGTTTTCATAAAACGGTGATTATCTATAGTAGTAATGTCCATCGAGTACTAGCAATGGTGTTCTCCTAGGGTTACCAAGGATTATTGATATTCAATATTTTTCAAGGAAGTTCCATGAGCCTTTTTGGCATTAACTAGCTATCATGTCATTCGAACATACCGACATTATGATATTTCAACATATAGTTCGGAAATAATGCGGTAGAAAATAATTATGAAGTACTCTAGGGAATATTAGGTTCAACATGGTCAATGGAGTATGGCTTGCCTTGCGAGGCGGAGGGGTTCCCTAGTTCCGAGTTGGTGTAGTCGAGTTCGGCTTCACACTGGTCCGGCTCCTGTTCCACGTACTGCTCCTGCTCCTGGTCCGGGAGTTGGTACTGCTCGGGCGTCGGTTCTATCGTAAACAAACATCATAAAATAAACAATAAATGGTACGAAAAGAAAGAAGGGAAAAGGAAAGAGAAACACGAGAGAGAAAATAGCCGGAAATGGGTCGGAGGGCATTTTGGGAATTTTTGAAACTTGGTTTGGTGAATCGGAGGTCATTTTTGAACTCAGTGGCTCGAAGCGGTTCGGAAAAGTATATTTGGGCTATTTTTGGGTTTCTTGGAATTTTTGGGCATTTTTGGAATATTAAAAAGATTTAAAATGGATTTTAGAAATGAAAAACCGAAAAGGAAAATGAAAAGGGTACTGTTCATTTGGGCCGTGCCAACGCCGAAATCGGCCCGCGAACGCGCGCGCGTGGGACATGGCCACTAGGCCGGCCCAGTTCACGGCCGAGCCGCCTGACAGGTGGGGCCCGGCTGCAGCGGCGTGAGAGAGAGGGAGTGGCTACGGGTGGGGCCGGGTGGCAGCGAGCGGAGCCGGCGAGCCGGGCGGCGCTAGTTGCCGGAGCCGGGGGAGACGAAGATGAACGCGCGTTTTAGAGCACGGGAGAGCACGGGACAAAGGGGAAAAGGGGGAGGAGCTCACTGCGAACCTAAAGCGCGGTACGGGAGGGGGCAGGTGACGGCGGAACGAGCCGGCGACGGCGCTTGGCCGGAGGCGGAGAAGGAGCTCGTGGAGCGAGCTCGGGAGGCCACGGGAGCGCTGGAGAGAGGGGAAACGATGGAGGAGGGCACGGCGAGTTCGGGGGACCAAAAATGGAGGCCGGAGGGGGTTTAAATAGCGGGGAAGGGCGGCGGGGGTCGTCGGCCGAATCATGACGGGGAGGCACGAGCGGAGATGGGACGGGCAGGCGGCGCGGCTTCGGCGGCGCTAAGCGGCGGAGGCGGATTGCCCTACGGGGCTAGGAAGCGGCGCGACAGAGCGAAGCGAGCGGCGGCGGCAGCGAGCGAGCTCTGCCACGGCAGAGCTCACGGGCGACGGGGAAGATGCACAGTGCGAAAGCGCACTGTGCGGGGGCGCCGGTGGAGAGCGGAAGCGGAATTGCCGAAAAGGGAAAGCGGGAAGCGCCGGAAAGTTTCCAAAAACGGCAAAAATTGGAAACAACTTCAAACAAAGCCAAATAAATCCAAATTTGAATTTCCTTTTGAATTTTGAGGTTATTTCAGTGCGGACACACATCTTACCACCAAAAGCATATGCGTGTGAGTGCCTTACCTAATTCTCAAAAAAACCGAAAAAATGGGACGGACCAATTTGAGCCACCATGGCTGGACCCCTTGCGAACGCCCGCCACCACAAGCTAGAAATTAGGATATATCTTACTATTGTTGGCCACCGTCAGGGTGGCAGTGCGATGCCGCCGCGGTAGGAGCAACTTGTCAGAGCTTGGGCGACAAGACCAATGACCAGGAGACACGTGGGCGGGTGAGCAGTATAGGGTATGACGTGGCGGGCAGCACACTGAGCTAAGTTGTACATCCATTAAACAAACTTTGATATTTTTTTTACAGAATTATGTAATATCGAAATATAACAAAACTTGAAAATTGGAACCATGGGTTCAATAGAAAGGTGCAAAAAATGTTTTGATTTTTTTCAAAAAAATAAAAAAAATTCTCAAGTTTTGAATTTTAATAATTGTTGAGACAGAAAATTTTCAAAATAATTCATCACTTTTTATGGACACTTTTCACGGACCAATTAATCCATTTTTTCAAATTCTTTGCTTCTTAATTTGGTACAAAAATTTAAAATTCAACGGTCTATTTATATATATAAGCATATAAGCTATTGTCTCACTAGTTAGAGTGGAACAAAAGCTCCTGCTGTACGACCTGTAACCTCATCACGGCTGCCATGGTTGCCGCTATACGGTGTGGCGGACACCATTGGCAGTTTTCCAATTACATAAACTTGTGATATAATCTATTATATATGGATTATGCATTATATAAAAAATTAAAATTTCCCATATACATTTGTATTTTCTTCATTGGAACTCATAAATATACACGTCATCTAAGACATGTTTGCAAATTAATGTTATTAATCCCCTCCCAATTTCGAATAACTTTAAAAGATAACTATTATGATGGGTAACTTACAGATCACAGTGGTCGAAGGACGTCCAAATAAAATTCCACCTTCGGGACCCATGATCAAGCAATGGCATATTGGCAGAAAGTTATTCCCAATTCTCCCATGCCGCCAGCAATAATTGACCTCATGAGCCCACAATCTAAAGAAAGGGATAACAAGAAGTTTGATTCTACGGCGGTCGGTAAGGGGCACAACAAGAAGCTTCCATCCACAGAGAAGGTTTAACTATGACTGGGAATTCCCAATTGTGTACTATGCCTCTAAAGAAGTGGGAGGTGCCAAAGAGCACATGATCGCACCATCTAAAGAAGGGGATGATAAGTTCACCTCTAGAACTGCTGGGAAGGGGCAAAATAGCAAGCTTGAAAGCATACAGGAGGTCAACTATGACTGGAAGTTTCCACTCGTGTACTATGCCTCCAAAGAAGTGGGAGATATTGAAGGGGCTGATAAGAAGTTCATCTTTAGAGTGGGCGGAAAGGTGCATGAAAAGAATCATTCACCCACAGAGGAGGTCAACTATATATGACTGGAAGTTCCCACTCGTGTACTATGCCTCAAAAGAAGTGGGAGATTGTCGGGACCCGAATTTGCAAATCCGGACCCTCTGTGTATTCAGCACTAGTCCAGGAACGCGCTAGTGCACACAGTCTCAACATTAGTAAATATCACAATCATACTTAACGAAATAATAAAGTACCTTAAATAGTTAACCAAACTGGTTGCTCGACCTTAAGGTCAAGTTACAAATATACGCCTCGCAGGGCGAAACTTAATAAAGAAAGATAATAGCAGCGAAAAAAGTAAGATAACATCGTGGCGCCATCCAGTATACCACAGGCAACTGACTGGGCTTGCTCCCAAGTTAGACGGTTCCTCGGGGAGCTCCTCCTCCAAAGCTGGCGTAGACTCCTCTTCAACTGGTGTTGTATTGTGGCAAGGGTGAGTACTTGGTACTCAACAAGTCATGCACAGAATGCAAGCTAATATACTACATGCATGGCTTGATCCAAAGGAATAGCTCAAGTATAATTGCATAAACAGCATTTGACAAGTATCATAATAGATTCGAAAGCAGTAGAAACAGTTCAAGATCAATAACTTTTCCAGGAGTTAAATAAACATCTTTCCCATCCCTAATCCACATTTCCATCAACTTCATTATTAAACCAAACCCAACCTTTCAAGTCCAAGTTATTTTCATTAAAGTCTAACCATTGACTGTAATTCCCGAGCGATGTCCAATTCCGCGGACACGGCTATTCGAATAGATTTTACACTCTGCAGAGGTCATGCACTTTACCCACAAGATACAGTCAAACACCACAAAGGCGAGTGTCCGTAACAAAGTCTTTCAGAAACTTCTAACAGCACAAGTGGTCCTCTCCGGTGATTGCACACTAACCCTTCCCTTAGCGAAGGCGAAGTTTAGGCCAATCCACCGTTAGATGGGTACCTGGCCGCAGCCCCGGTACGCTCCCCCATACAACTACACAAAAGGTATAGTTGACACCCAGAGGTCCCACAGGTACCGAGGTACGTTATTAGCAACTTAATCAACTAGGTCCGTCCCATTACAGACATGTGGTTGCACGCTTGACTCAGTTCAACGGCTTGCAAGGTTAAGTCCTTAGGGTGACCAGGGCAAGACTACCCGAAGAACCAAAACAACGTTCCCGGTGCCACAACTGGCCCACCCGATCATTCTTGCCACATGCCCCGATCAAAATCTATTTATCAAACCCCCAATTGATTACCATGCACCACGTGCCATCAACATCACAACACATGATTCCTTTCCAAAACAGGTTCAATATATCATTAACTCAATATTAACATTTGATTGTCCAAAATCATGTCACGTGGCAAGGCTAAGCATACCACATCGGTCTAACTACCCATGTTGGCAATTTAATAATGTCCAACTAATAATCCACAACTAGGGTGACAAGGGGTCATGGCACATACTTAATTAACCAAGGTGTCATACAACAATTTGGCATTTATCTAATTTCCCCATATTTAAGTAAAGCATTTTCTATTTAAACTAGCATGCAATACATTAAATCAAAATAAGTTTCAAAATGGGATCAACATGGTCAAAGCATAACTTGCCTTCAAAAAGCACTTGATCTTGGTCCTGAGCTGGCTCCTTGGTCAACACTTCACCTTCGAATTCTTCGGGCACTTCAACGTCTACTCGTAACGCGTGCAAATAGCAATAAATAAATAAAACAGTAGACAACAAGTGTCCAAACATCCAATGAAGTCCATACACAGAAAGAGCACAATTTTATGAATTTTTAGAAATTTGAATCGTCAAATTCAGAGTTAAAATGCAAAAGTTATAACCGTTTAAAGTTTACACAAACCATTAATTAATTATAAACAGAGAAATATTCATAATCAAAAATTAATTAAAACTCATATTTGAGTAGGTCTCATTTTTATGAAAATTTATAAATTTGAATCACTCAAATCGGAGTTGAAACACAAAAGTTATAAGCGTTTGAAGTTTGAATCTAAATTTGAAATCAATAATTCGAATTAATAAATCATTTTCTTTTATGGAAATTAATTATTGCGTAAGCAGTGACACGTGTCAGCTCCTGATTGGTCCGCTGACGTCAGCTGGTCTGCGGACTCGGTCCACGCTCGGCTCGGGTTCACCGTGGTCTCGGCTCATGGGGCAGGTGCCACTGACAAGCGGGCCCGCCCAATCAGCGACTCGGGCTCACGCCAGCACAGGCGCTCCTGACACGGTGGGCCCACTGACACGCGGGCCCCGTGTGTCAGAGACACATACCCACGCGCGTGGGCACGGCTGGGGCACACGTGGCACCATCGCGACCGTTGATTTGAAAATCGACGGCGCGGATTAGTTCTAGGATTTCTCGCGTTGAATTGACGCGGTGGATCTAGATCGTACGATCTAGATTGGACGGTCCAGATCGGATCTGCTGTGGTGCAACGCGTGCGACGCGGCTCAATCTAAGCCGTTGGATCTAGATCCAACGGTTGAAAACAACGTTAACCCGTAACGTTGTTCGCGTTGCGGGCGACGTGGACGATCGTGGGCCGTCTGATCTTGATCCAACGGTCCAGATCCAATCTGGGTTCTAGGGCTTTTGGGTTTGAAGGATCATTGTTTTTGATCAAATTGTTTTTGATGATGAGTATTTGAAAAGAGTTGAAATTGATTTGATTATTTGATAAGATTTGAAAGTGGTTTGATTATTTAGTGGTTGTATGGATTAATGTGAGTCAAGTCGCGGACTTGGGCTCGGAAATTGTTTTTGTGTTTTTGTTCACGTGCAGGTGTTGCTTGAGGTCGAACGTGGTCGGTGACAGGACTGAGACTAGGTTCAGGGAGGAACTGAGGTCGTGAGGGTCGAGGGTGTCATGCGAGATGTTTCGGACTAGAGAACGGTGCACGTGAGATCGAGATCGTTGCAGCGTAGTGGCAGGAAGCCGTACGCGTGTATACGAATTTTAGAGTGTGTGTGTATGTCTGCATGCATGTGCATTTAATGTGTCATGTGTGTGTGCGTGAGTGCATCATTGTGTTGCATGCATGTGTGTGTGTGCTGTGTGTGAGTATGCATGCGTGTGCATTAAATGTGTGTGTGTGCTGTGTGTGAGTATGCATGAGTGTGCATTAAATGTGTGTGTGTGAGTGTTGTATCGTGTGGGTGCATGCTGCATGTGTGTGTGCATAAAAACTTGTGTCGTGTGTATGCAGGTCTACGGGAGTCGGCCAAGGACACGGCGGAGCCAGCCGATTTGCAGGTTGTCCGAGAGATGTCCGGAGCAAGCTGTCCGATGCCTTGTCCGAGAGGTTTTCGGCTGGATGGTTGTTGTCCGGTTTTTACATGGATACTGATTGTTTGATTCGAATACAAGATGGAAGCGGTGGCTGTGGAGTCCTTTAAATAGAGGTTGTAAGGGCTTAGAAATTCAAGCAATCAATCAAGCAAACAATTGTTCAATCAAGCACAAGGTGCAAAGAAGAGCTTGTATGCTCTATTAGTTTGTTTAGGATTTTCTAATCTTTTGAGATTAGAAGATTTTTGGTGTCATCATGTGGAAGATGGCTTTGGAATAAAGAAAAAGGTTATACAATTCTTTTATCCTTTTTGCTTTGATTCTTGATTAGAAAATCTGTTCTTTTTGTTAGAACTAGTTTTGATTTATGTTCGATTTGTTTCGCTAATTAATCTAGGTTTTTTGGTCTCTACGATATTAGATATTCTTCCGCTATTTAGGGGTATTTAATTTTCCGAAAGAAAACGTTAAATTTTATTCGGCATCTATTCACCCCCCCCCTCTAGTTGCCTACTCGGTCCTACAAGTGGTATCAGAGCCAGGCTCTACTAATCCATCTTAACAGGTGATTAGTAAACGGTAAGTTATGGCAACAGAGAAATACTCAAACAAGCCGCCAATCTTCGATGGCACAGACTTCCCCCACTGGCGGATTCGGATGACTGCATATCTTCAAGCTCAAGGTAACGCGATTTGGCGCAAGGTAAAAATTCCGTACGAGCTTCCTTCTAATGATGATATTGATAAAATCGAGTTTGAAAAAGATGTTGAAAACAATAATAGAGCTAGAAACATATTGCTTCAAGGACTTGCTAGAAAAGAATTCGATAGAGTCTCATTATTTACTCACTGCTCATGAAATTTGGAAATCTGTTCAAGATTATCATGAGGGCACTGACTCTGTAAAAGAAGCTAGGCAAGATCAATTTAAAAAGGAATACACTAGATTTGAAATGAACTCTGAAGAATCTCTAGATGATTGTTTTGCTCGCTTTAATAGAATCTTAAACAATCTTAGAGCTGTAGATGTAAAGTACACTGACTCTGAAAATGCTAGACATTTCCTATCATCTCTTGATCTTAAAATCTGGCAAATGAAAGTGACTGCTTTTAGGGAAGCTCACAAGATGAGTGAAATGACTTTGGATAAACTATATTCTAGTCTCAAGACTTTTGAGATAAACATTGTTTCAAGAACATCCAATGATAACTCTATGGCTCTTAATGCTAATTCTTCATATGATAATGCTACTAGTTCTTCATCATCATATTCCATTACTGCCTTGAGTGCTCTTAGTGATGAACAGCTAGATCAAATACCAGAAGATACACTTGCTCTCCTTTCCAAGCGTGTCAATGCAGCTTACATGAGATCAAGGGAGAGAAGAGGAGCCTCCATCCACTGTTACAACTGCGGCAAGGCAGGGCACATCCGTGCTAACTGCTTCAAGAACAAAGATAGAAACGAGAAGGATCAAAGCAACTCCTCCAAATCCTTCCAGCCAAAAGAGAGCAAGGACAAAAATAAGCAACGGACGAAGAAGATGCTCAACAAAGTCTTCGCTGCAATTGGTCGCTTAGACTTAAGTGACATTGATGACTCAACTGATGATGAGAAGGAAGCGAAGCAAACGAAGCTGAACGAGAAAGATCTATCCATGCTAAAAACTGAAAACTTGGATCTTAGAAATTCAAATTCTGAAAAGACTTGTGATTCTTGCTTAGATCTCAAATTTGAAATTAAATCTCTAAAAGAGGAACATATGATTAAACTAGAACTAGTTTGTGCCAAACAATTGAAAAATGAAAAACTTGTGAAAAATGCTGGTTGCTCTACTGATGGTTTACATGATCAAACTTCTTGTTCTAAATGTTCCATACTAGAATTGAAGTTGCATGATGCAGATGCTAAAATTACTCAATTGTTTAATGATTTACTTACACATGAAGTTCTTTCATGCTTAACTTGTCGCAAGCAAAAAGGAAAAATAGATATTCCCTGTAATAATTGTTTAACACTCTCTCGAAAAATTGATTACTTGGAAAAGTCTTTAGAACGTTTTACTAAAGGAAAGAAAAATCTAAATATGATTTTGGATCAATCAAAAGTCAGCACTCATCACAAAGGTTTAGGTTTTGATCCTTATGCTCATCACAAATTATATGCTCCTACTATTGTTAAAACTCTTGAAAGTGGAAAGTTTGAAATTGTCAAAGAGCCTGAGAAAACTGTCTTCAAATCTGCTGGAATTTTATCTTCTACTATGATGAATGCAAATGTTGCTTCTGCTTCTAAAGTCAAACCATTTGTTAAGTAGAATTGCACTCATTGTGGAAAAGATGGTTATTTGGTGAATTTTTGTTTTAGACTAGCCAAACAACAGAGAAAGGAAAATTCAAAGGCTAAGTCTAACTTTAGACAAACACGTATCATTTCTCAACATGTTCCGCTAGTAAAAGCAAACAAAATTCCTGGAAATTCATCTACTTTGCATTCACAAGCTTTTGTACGATCACCTCCTCGTCGAGTGATTCAGTGCTGGATACCTAAATCAAATTTCTCTAACCCCAGCACTGAATCCTCGGCATCTTCTGTTCATAACATGTAGGTGGTACGAGAAGGGAAGGAGAACATCTGGGTTGTTGATTCAGGATGCTGCCAACACATGACAGGCAACCCAAGTTGGTTCTCCTCCCTAACAAAAGTATCTGGGAACGAAACGATCACTTTTGGAGATGCTACTACTGGACGCGTCATTACAAAAGGTACAGTGAAGGTGAATGAGCACTTTACTTTAAAAAATGTCTCTTTGGTTTCTAAACTGAAATTCAACCTTCTGTCTGTATCTCAATTGTTGGATGAAAACTTTGAAGTAAGTTTTAAACCAAATACATGTAGAGTACTCGATGCTTCTGCAAACTTGATTCTTGAGATATCTAGACTTGGAAAAATTTTCATAGCAAATTTTAGCAATGCCTCAAGTTCACATTGTTTTGTTGCTTCAGAATCTAGAAATCTCAATTTTTGGCATCGTCGGTTAGGTCACATGGGCTTTGATCTGTTATCTAGATTGAGTGGTCTAGACTTAATTCGTGGCTTGCCGAAATTAAAATCTTGCAAAGACATTGTTTGTGCTTCCTGTCGACATGGTAAGATGGTTGGAGCCCCTCATGCTCCTGTCTCAACTGTGATGACCACCGGCCCCGGTCAACTTCTTCACATGGATACAGTAGGACCATCTCGAATCCAATCGGCCGGAGGTAAGTGGTACTTTCTAGTAATTGTTGATGATTATTCGAGATACTCTTGGGTGCATTTTCTCTCTTCAAAAGATGAGATCTTTGGACTTTTTCATGTTTTCATTAAAAGATTGATAAATGAATTGCCTAACACATTGAAAACCATAAGAACTGATAATGGTTCGGAATTCAAAAATGCTTTGTTCAAATCCTTTTGTGAAACTAATGGAATTGAACATCAATTTTCCTCGCCATATGCTCCCTCACAGAATGGTGTTGTAGAAAGGAAAAATAGAACTTTGATTCAAATGGCTAGAACTATGCTAGATGAATACAACACTTCAAGAAAATTTTGGGCTGAGGCAATCTCTTCTGCTTGCTATATATCAAATAGGATCTATCTTAGAGCTTTACTTGGTAAAACATCTTATGAACTGAGATTTGGTCGTAAACCGTCTGTTTCTCACTTACGAGTGTTTGGTTGCAAATGCTTTATCCTTAAACATGGAAATCTTGATAAATTCGAAGCTCGTAGTACAGATGGTATTTTCCTTGGCTATTCGTTGCACTCTCGTGGATATCGTGTACTTGATTTATCGACTAACAAATTGTTGGAGACATGCGATGTTACTTTTGATGAGGCTAGCCCTGGAGCTAGACCTGACATTTCAGGTTCACGAGAAGATTTAGAGCCAATCTTTTTGGATAAAAGATTCGAAGAAAATGATGAAGATAATGATGATGATGAGCTCATACCTATAGAACGGGTAGATGTTCCTGAACAAATTGATGTGACTACTACTTCAGATTCTCCTACACCTCCCACGACGACTGAAACAACTGGACCTCCTCTTGCTGTTTTGAAGAACCATCCTCCTGAACAAATTATTGGAAGTCTTCATGAAAGGGTGACACGTTCTAATTCATCTCAAACTCTTTTATGCATGCATTCTGCTTTTGTTGCAAATTTTGAACCTAAGAACATTACTCATGCTTTAACTGATAGTTCTTGGGTAGATGCGATGAATGAAGAGTTAGAAAACTTTGAACGGAATAAAGTTTGGTCTTTAGTGGAACCTCCTAAAAATCAAAACATTATTGGAACAAAATGGGTTTTTAAGAACAAGTTAAATGAAGATGGAATAATTGTTAGAAACAAAGCTAGACTTGTAGCTCAAGGATATTCCCAACTTGAAGGAATTGATTTTGATGAAACATTTGCTCCTGTTGCTCGTTTAGAAGCTATTCGCATTCTCTTGGCTTTTGCAGCATCAAAAGGTTTTAAGTTATTTCAAATGGATGTGAAAAGTGCTTTTCTAAACGGTTTTATAGAAGAAGAAGTTTTTGTGAAACAACCTCCTGGCTTTGAAAATGAAAAATTTCCTAATCATGTATATCGTTTGTCAAAAGCTCTATATGGATTAAAACAAGCTCCTCGTGCTTGGTATGACAGATTAAAAGGCTTCTTGCTTCAACATAATTTTGTGATGGGGAAAGTTGATAAAACTCTATTTACTCAAAATTCAAATGATCAATTTCTTGTGGTGCAAATTTATGTGGATGATATTATCTTTGGAGGATCTTCCCACTCTCTTGTGTTGCATTTTTCTGAGTTGATGTCCAGGGAATTCGAGATGAGTATGATGGGAGAGTTGACATACTTCCTTGGATTTCAAATCAAGCAAGCGAAAGAAGGGATCTTTTTGCACCAATCTATTTAAACTAGCATGCAATACATTAAATCAAAATAAGTTTCAAAATGGGATCAACATGGTCAAAGCATAACTTGCCTTCAAAAAGCACTTGATCTTGGTCCTGAGCTGGCTCCTGGGTCAACACTTCACCTTCGAATCCTTCGGGCACTTCAACGTCTACTCGTAACGCGTGCAAATAGCAATAAATAAATAAAACAGTAGACAACAAGTGTCCAAACATCCAATGAAGTCCATACACAGAAAGAGCACAATTTTATGAATTTTTAGAAACTTGAATCGTCAAATTCAGAGTTAAAATGCAAAAGTTATAACCGTTTAAAGTTTAAACAAACCATTAATTAATTATAAACAGAGAAATATTCATAATCAAAAATTAATTAAAACTCATATTTGAGTAGGTATCATTTTTATGAAAATTTATAAATTTGAATCACTCAAATCGGAGTTGAAACACAAAAGTTATAAGCGTTTGAAGTTTGAATCTAAATTTGAAATCAATAATTCGAATTAATAAATCTTTTTCTTTTTTGGAAATTAATTATTGCGTCGTGATGACACGTGTCGGCTCCTGATTGGTCCGCTGACGTCAGCTGGTCTGTGGACTCGGTCCACGCTCGGCTCGGGTTCACCGTGGTCTCGGCTCACGGGGCAGGTGCCACTGACAGGCGGGCCCGCCCTGTCATCGACTCAGGCTCACGCGCCGACAGCGCGCGACACGGTGGGCCCATCGACACGCGCGGGCCCGTGTGTCGAGACACATACCCACGCCGCTGCGGCACTACCGGGCACACGTGGCACCATCGCGGCCGCTGATTTGAAAATCGGCGCGCGGATTAGATCTAGGATTTCGCGTTGAATTGACGTGGTGGATCTAGACCGTGCGATCTAGATCGGACGGTCGAATCGGATCTCTGTGGTGCAACGCAGCGTGCGGCGCGGCTCAATCTAAGCCGTTGGATCTAGATCCAGCGGTTGAAAACAACGTTAACGTAACGTTGTTCGCGTTGCGGGCGACGTGGACGATCGTGGGCCGTTGGATCTTGATCCAACGGTCCAGATCCAATCTGGGTTCTAGGGCTTTTGGGTTTGAAGGATCATTGTTTTTTATCCAATTGTTTTTGATGATGAGTATTTGAAAAGAGTTGAAATTGATTTGATTATTTGATAAGATTTGAAAGTGGTTTGATTATTTAGTGGTTGTATGGATTAATGTGAGTCAAGTCGCGGACTTGGGCTCGGAAATTGTTTTTGTGTTTTTGTTCACGCAAGGTGTGTTGCTTGAGGTCGAACGTGGTCGGTGACAGGACTGAGACTAGGTTCAGGGAGGAACTGAGGTCGTGAGGGTCGAGGGTGTCATGCGAGATGTTTCGGACTAGAGAACGGTGCACGTGAGATCGAGATCGTTGCAGCGTAGTGGCAGGAAGCCGTACGCGTGTATACGAATTTTAGAGTGTGTGTGTGTGTCTGCATGCATGTGCATTTAATGTGTTATGTGTGTGTGCGTGAGTGCATCATTGTGTTGCATGCATGTGTGTGTGTGCTGTGTGTGAGTATGCATGCGTGTGCATTAAATGTGTGTGTGTGTGAGTGTTGTATCGTGTGGGTGCATGCTGCATGTGTGTGTGCATACAAACTTGTGTCGTGTGTATGCAGGTCTACGGGAGTCGGCCAAGGACACAGCGGAGCCAGCCGATTTGCAGGTTGTCCGAGAGATGTCCGGAGCAAGCTGTCCGATGCCTTGTCCGAGAGGTTTTCGGCTGGATGGTTGCTGTCCGGTTTTTACATGGATACTGATTGTTTGATTCGAATACAAGATGGAAGCGGTGGCTGTGGAGTCCTTTAAATAGAGGTTGTAAGGGCTTAGAAATTCAAGCAATCAATCAAGCAAACAATTGTTCAATCAAGCACAAGGTGCAAAGAAGAGCTTGTATGCTCTATTAGTTTGTTTAGGGTTTTCTAATCTTTTGAGATTGGAAGATTTTTGGTGTCATCATGTGGAAGATGGCTTTGGAATAAAGAAAAAGGTTATACAATTCTTTTATCCTTTTTGCTTTGATTCTTGATTAGAAAATCTGTTCTTTTTGTTAGAACTAGTTTTGATTTATGTTCGATTTGTTTCGCTAATTAATCTAGGTTTTTTGGTCTCTACGATATTAGATATTCTTCCGCTATTTAGGGGTATTTAATTTTCCGAAAGAAAACGTTAAATTTTATTCGGCATCTATTCACCCCCCCCTCTAGTTGCCTACTCGGTCCTACAGGGTTGCACGTGGACTCACCGTTGTCGTCCGATCTGGATCCGACGGTACACGTAGCTCGGGGGGTGGCGATGGCACGCGGCGGCGCTGGGTGGCCGGAACCGAGGACGACGACCAAGTCGACGGCGCTCCGGGGCTTCTCCGGCGAGGTGAGTGGTACGCACGGGTGCGCCTTGACGTGGGTAGTTCGGATCTGGGGTTAACGGCGGCGGAGGACAGCGGACGGCGGCAGGTGCGGGCAAAAACTGTGGCAGAAGGAAGAGGCAACTACGGCGAGCTCGCATGGGCGAACGGCGGCGGCTCAGGCAAGATTGTTTAGGGGCACGGGTGCGCACGGAAGAGAGGAACCCGGCGGTGGCGGCGACGCATTAAATAGTGCCCTCGGCTTCCGTGAATCTCGTGGAAATCGAGGCACACTCGCGGGCGGCGGCAGAGTCCGGCGGGAACTCGGATTAGGTGACGTGGACGCACATGGGCCGTCCACATGGCGCGATCAACGGCGGAGATGGTTCGGGCGCGGCCGTGCTACGCGCGGATTGATCCTGACCGTTGGATCTTGATCCAACGGTCCGGATTGATCCCGGGTTAGGGTCAAGTGCGATTTACGCACGCGGCTACGTGGGCCAACGTGGGCCGCTGGATCTCGATCCGACGGTCCACGGGGTTAGGGTTCGGACGCGGTTCGATCGAACCGTGCGGCGCGGTCGGGTTCGGGTCGGACTCGGACTCGAGTCCGACTCGGGCTCGGTCGGTGGAACAGTACAAACCCACTCGCATTTTCCAGCGATTAAATATTCAAATTAATTCACAGAAATTCATTTAATTCATTAAAAATAGCAAAATACTCAGAAAAATTCCAGAAAAAATCTGGAAAATTTTTTGGATCATTTTGGACTTCAATAAAATGTTTCCAACAAAATTTTATTTGGAAAGTTAAATTCTTTAATTATTTCAAAAGGGAATAAATTCAAATAAATTCCAAATAAATCCAAATAAATTCCAGAAAATTCCAAAAATTCACCAAAGTGCCAAATCACATTTAAATTCATGAAAAGCAAAAATTTGGGGTGTTACAAACCTCCCCCCCTTAACAGAATCTCGTCCCTGAGATTCAGGGCTTACTAAAGAATAAATTTGGAAACTCTTTCTTCAAATCCTCTTCGCGCTCCCAAGTTGCTTCACTCTCCGCATGGTTGCTCCATTGAACTCTGCAGAAACGGGTCGACTTGTTTCTCGTTTCTCGATCCATGGTGTCCAGAATCTTCACGGGGTGCTCCTTGTAAGTCAGATCTTCTTGTAGCTCAATTGACTCCAGCGGTGTCTGCTCATCTGGCACCCGAAGACACTTCTTCAGCTGGGACATGTGGAAAACATCATGCACTCCTACCAACGACTGCGGTAACTCCAGCTGATATGCAACTTCACCTCTACGGCTGAGAACCTTGAATGGTCCAACATATCTCGGCGCGAGTTTTCCTTTGGCATGGAATCTCTTAACTCCCCTGAGTGGCGTGACTCTGAGATACACGAAATCTTCTGGTTCAAAACTTAGGTCTCGGCGACGGTTATCAGCATATCTCTTCTGTCTTGACTGTGCTATCTTCATTCTTTCTCGGATCATGGCGATCTTCTCTTCGGCTTCTTGAAGTATGTCCGGTCCAAAGACACGGCGCTCACCTGTCTCACTCCAGTTCAACGGCGTTCGATAAGGTCGACCGTATAGTGCCTCAAAAGGTGACATCTGCAGACTAGCCTGATAACTGTTATTGTAGCTGAACTCAGCGTACGACAGACTTTTATCCCAAGAGGTAGCATAAGCCAATGCACAAGCTCGTAGCATGTCCTCTAGAATCTGATGAACTCTTTTTGTCTGCCCATCCATCTGCGGATGATAAGCTGTACTGAAATTCAAACGGGTTCCCATGGCTTCATGCAGCTTATTCCAGAACCTTGAGGTAAACTGGGTACCTCTGTCCGATACAATCTTCTTCGGCACTCCGTGCAAACAAACGATCCTGGTCATGTACAATTCTGCTAACTTATCTCCCGAGTAAGTGGTCTTCACTGGAATAAAGTAAGCGACCTTAGTCAAGCGATCTACTATAACCCATATGGAGTCATAACCTCCTTGAGTCTTGGGTAAACCGGTAATGAAGTCCATTCCGATTTCCTCCCATTTCCACTCAGGTATCTTCAATGGCTGTAGCAACCTCGCCGGGTCTCTCGATGCATTGCCTTGACTCTCGACATATGTCGACAAACAACATGCTCGGCAACTTCACGCTTCATGCTCGGCCACCAGAATCTCTCCTTCAAGTCCTGGTACATCTTGGCACTTCCCGGATGAATTGACTACTTGGAGTCATGGGCTTCTTCTAAGATCAACTGCTTTAGCTCCTTCTGGTTTGGTACACAGATTCGATCCTGCATCCATAACGTGCCTTGTTCGTCCAGTCTGAAGTCTTTTGCCTTGCCTTCATCCATCTTGGACTTGATCCTGCGGATCTTGTCATCATCCTTCTGTCCTTCTCGGATCTGATCCTCCAGGGTAGGCTTTACTTCTAGTGCGTCCAAGAATCCTTCTGGAACCACTTCAATCTACATCTTCTGGAAATCCTTGCATAGCTCGTCCTAATTCATGGCTACCAACATGTTCACAGTATGGCTTTTCCGACTCAAAGCATCAGCCACCACGTTGGCCTTCCCGGGATGGTAATGGATCCCAACATTATAATCCTTGATCAACTCTAACCATCTCCTCTACCTCATGTTCAGGTCTGATTGGGTGAAAATGTACTTAAGACTCTTATGATCCGTATACACTTCACATCTGTTTCCAATCAAATAATGACGCCACAACTTCAAAGCATGCACTACGGCAGCTAACTCCATGTCTTGCGTTGGATAATTCTCCTCATGCAGCCTCAACTGTCTTGATGCATAAGCGACGACCTTTCCATTCTGTATCAGCACACACCCAAGTCCTTGGCGCGATGCGTCACAATAAATATCAAAGCTTTGATTAACATCCGGTCGAACTAACACCGGCGCTGATGTTAGTCGCTTCTTCAGTTCTTGAAAACCTTTCTCGCACTCCGGCGTCCATGCAAACTTCTTCTCCTTTTTCAACAATTGTGTAAGAGGTTTCGTAATTGTCAAAAAGCCTTAAATGAAACGGCGGTAGTAACCTGCCATTCCAAGGAAACTCCGTATCTGGGTCACGGTCTTTGGCTGCTCCCAATGTAACACAGCTTCTACTTTGCTTGGGTCGACGGCGACTCCTTCTGCGGTCATTACGTGTCCGAGGAATTCCACCTTGTCCTTCCAAAAGTCACACTTGCTGAACTTGGCGAAAAGTTGCTGTTCCCTCAGCTTTTCCAAAACTCGCCTCAAGTACTCGGCATGTTCATCCTCTATCTTGGAACAGATTACGATATCATCTATATGAACACAACGACAAACTTGTCCAAATATTCCATAAACACCTTATTCATCATATTCATGAAATAGGCTAGCACATTCGTCAAACCAAAGGACATAACTGTAAACTCGTAATGTCCGTATCTTGACGAGAATGCGGTCTTCGGAATATCCTCTGATCGGATCTTCAACTGATGGTATCCCGATCTCAGATCAATTTTGGAGAAAACTCCGGCTCCTCTTAGCTTATCAAACAGATCATCAATCCTGGGTAACAGGTACTTATTCTTCACGGTGACTTCATTGAGTGCACGGTAGTCAATGCACATCCTGAAACTCCCGTCCTTCTTCTTGACGAACAGAACTGGCGCTCCCCACGGCGACGAACTTGGTCTGATAAATCCTTTCTCCAGTAACTCTTCAAACAGTTTCTTCATCTCTACCAATTCTTCGGTGGACATCCAATAAGGTCTCTTTGCTATCGGCGCTGTACCAGGTACAAGCTCTATCACAAACTCTATGTCTCTGTCTGGCAGCATACCAGGTAGATCTTCAGGAAAAACATCTGGATACTCGTTCACTACTGAGACATCTTCTATGCTGATTGCCATGGCGCTGTTAACCATCAAATGTCCATCTCTCACGGTGGTGGCTTGAAATTCCACTTTCCTTCCACACGGGCTCTCAACTGAGATGATCCTTCGTCCACAATCCAATACTGCCTTGTGCTTGGATAACCAATCCATTCCCAAAATAACATCTAAGGTCTGGGTTTCCAACATAATAAGATTCGCTAGGAATTCTACCCCATCTATTAGTATTCTCACCCCAGAACATCCTACTTTAGTTCGGAGTTCGGAACCAGGGGTTTGAACTAAAAGCATGCATTTAAGTCTTGCAATCTCCAAATCATTTTTAGCAGCAAAACCTTGAGAAACAAATGAATGCGAAGCTCCAGAATCAAACAAAACTGTTGCAGGTACTGAGTTGACAAGTAACCTTCCCAGTACGACGTCCGTAGCATTCTGAAGTGCCTCTGCGGTGACATGGTTGACTCGGCCTCTCACTATGGTGCAGGCGCAGCTCCTGGCTGTGCTGTCCCTCGGTTGGCTCCTGGTGCTGGCGTCCTGGCTGGTGTGGATCCCAGATTGAAGCGGATTGGGGTCACTCCTGCTGTCTTCTTAGGGCAACTGTTAGCGAAGTGTCCTGGCTTGTTGCAGTTGTAGCAGCGCCTCACTGTCCCTTGTTGACTGCCTGAAGCGGCGTTTAGTGGGAGCTGGGGTCTGATAATTCTGATTGACCGGTCTCGGTGCTGGTGACGGTGTCCTTGTAGCATTCTATGGCTAGAATCTGAAAAACTGATTTGGCGCAACCCTCAAGCGTTGCTGCGATCCCTGACGCGATCCCTGCTATTGCATCCTGCGCTTCCGGTTCTCATCCAGTTCCTTGCGCTTATCTTCAAGAATGAGCGCCTTGTTCACAAGCTCCTAGAAATCTGGAAAGGTGTGGGTGATCAGTCCCACCTGCAGTCCTGAGTTAAGTCCCTTCATAAAGCGAGACTGTCTGGCTTTATCTGTCGCTATGTCTTCAGGTGCGTAACGTGCAAGCTGTGTGAACTTATTCAGGTATTCGGCCACCGGCTGATTACCTTGCTTCAGTGCTCTGAACTCTTCCTTCTTGAGGTCCATGATTCCTTCCGGTACGTGATACTGACGAAATGCGGCTGTAAACTCCTCCCAAGTGATGTCCTGAGGGTTCTCCTGTGTGGCACAGAAGTTCTCCCACCATTCTGCGGCTGTTCCTTCCAACTGATGAGAAGCGTAGAGTACCTTCTCATTTCCCATACATTGAGCAATGTGTAGCTTCCTCTCAATTGATCTTAACCAATCATCGGCCTCCAACGGATTGGCATTCCCAGAGAAAGTGGAGGATGAGTCCTCATGAACTCTGACAGTCTTGTATTCTGGCGTTGTCCCTGGTTGACTTGATTAGCGGTGGCCTGAGCAGTGACGTGTTGCATCTGTTGCATCATAGCATGCATCAACTGAGTCTGGGGAGCAAGAAATGCTCTGAAATTCTGCATGTCCACTGGCGGTGCTGGTTGGGGTGCAGGTGCTCCATCATTGGGGTTGCTAGCTGGGCGAGAACCACTTCCATTGCCTCCAAGGTTTCCGCGGGTGTTCACCATCTGTCGATTGCTCTAAGGTTTCAGAGATGAGAGGGAACAAGAATAGACAAGTAGTAGGGAAACTCAAGCGGGGAAAAGTGTAACTCAAAATCCAACTTTATTAATAATAATAATAACTTGGTATGGTTGCTTACAATGCCTAAAGGCCTTGCAACACATACTGCACACTCAGCAAGCAAAGAAAATCCAACGCCTCTAAAGGGTGACTCTTATTCTAAAACGCGACTCGACGAAGGAGTCTCAACTGCAAAAACCTATGCTCACTTGTCGAGAAAACGTCCACTGCCTGGGTGGGGGTGCGACGACATAGGCGCGAAACAATCGCCATGCCCCGCAACTGCAGCTGTGGTTGACGACGCGGCGTCCTCCTCTGACTCTGGATCAGGTGTTCTTTGTGGCTCACGGCTTGCGAGTGCAGGTGGCGCCTCTTCTGGGTCCTCCTCGGGCTCTAGGGCGTCCAACTCCAACACTGGATTAGGGCCCTGTCCATACAGTGCGGTCTCCAGCTCTGCGATCCTTTCCGCAGCATAGGCGACGTACTCTCGAGCATTCTCCAAGTGCTTCTTCTCTTCCTCAACCTGCTCGCGAGCCTTCTTCAACTCCTGAACTGTGTCGTCGATCAGCTCTTCCTGGGCGGCGACAAATCTGGCTAAGTGAGTAACGGTAGCATCCTCATCTTTTATCGGCTTCCATTGAGCTCTGCTGTCTCGGCGTGGGTGGTGACGGAATACTGTGCCTTCCAACTCCCTGGAGTAAGTGCGGGCGATCTGCTGCATTGCTCGACGCGACACCTCCTGGATTCCCATCTCAAAGGTAGACCTCCTGGCAGTGAAGTGGAAAGGGCGGCTGAACTTCGTCTTCTCTCGGGCGTACACCGTGATCTTGACGTCCCATCCTATAACCACTCCTGCCTGCACGAGTGTAGTCCCTCGGTAGAGCGGTCTCTCAAAACCTCTGAGAAACTGAAGCATACGTCACAACTCGGCAGCATAGCCTCCTTCACGCTCAGCGTAGTTGTTCTTCATCATCATCTGTCAAAAGACGCTCGCGTAAAAACGCAGCATTTTAAAATCAATGTGGAAGACAAAAAGAACTCAACAAGGGGTATGAACAGGAAAGAAAAGGGGTAAGACGAGAATTCATTCATTATCCTGACAAATTTTATCCTTAGAAAATAGGTCTTATCCTCACTACGACCAATCTAACTATGGGTTGAGCCTACAGTCAGTATGGCTCTGATACCACCTCTGTCGGGACACGAATTTGCAAATTCGGAACCTCTGTGTATTCAGCACTAGTCCAGGAACGCGCTAGTGCACACAGTCTCAACATTGGTAAATATCACAATAATACTCAACGAAATAAGAAAGTACCTTAAATAGTTAACCAAACTGGTTGCTCGACCTTAAGGTCAAGTTACAAATATACGCCTCGCAGGGCGAAACTTAATAAAGAAAGATAATAGCAGCGGAAAAAGTAAGATAACATCGTGGCGCCATCCAGTATACCACAGGCAACTGACTGGGCTCGCTCCCTAGTTAGACGGTTCCTCGGGGAGCTCCTCCTCCAAAGCTGGCGTAGACTCCTCTTCACCTGGTGTTGTATTGTGGCAAGGGTGAGTACTTGGTACTCAGCAAGTCATGCACAGAATGCAAGCTAATATACTACATGCATGGCTTGATCCAAAGGAATAGCTCAAGTATAATTGCATAAACAGCATTTGGCAAGTATCATAATAGATTCGAAAGCAGTAGAAACAGTTCAAGATCAATAACTTTTCCAGGAGTTAAATAAACATCTTTCCCATCCCTAATCCACATTTCCATCAACTTCATTATTAAACCAAACCCAACCTTTCAATCCAAGTTATTTTCATTAAAGTCTAACCCTTGACTGTAATTCCCGAGCGATGTCCAATTCCGCGGACACGGCTATTCGAATAGATTTTACACTCTGCAGAGGTTATGCACTTTACCCACAAGATACAGTCAAACACCACAAAGGCGAGTGTCCGTAACAAAGTCTTTCAGAAACTTCTAACAGCACAACTGGTCCTCTCCGGTGAATGCACACTAACCCTTCCCTTAGCGAAG
The DNA here is from genome assembly GCA_036346355.1 of Rhipidocladum racemiflorum. Taxonomy (NCBI): domain Eukaryota; kingdom Viridiplantae; phylum Streptophyta; class Magnoliopsida; order Poales; family Poaceae; genus Rhipidocladum; species Rhipidocladum racemiflorum. The sequence goes on from CM070582.1 coordinate 21,891,410, forward strand.
GCGAAGTTTAGGCCAATCCACCGTTAGATGGGTACCTAGCCGCAGCCCCGGTATGCTCCCCCGTACAACTACACAAAAGGTATAGTTGACACCCAGAGGTCCCATAGGTACGTTATTAGCAACTTAATCAACTAGGTCCGTCCTATTACAGACATGTGTTTGCACGCTTGACTCAGTTCAAAGGCTTGCAAGGTTAAGTCCTTAGGGTGACCAGGGCAAGACTACCCGAAGAACCAAAACAACGTTCCCGGTGCCACAACTGGCCCACCCGATCATTCTTGCCACATGCGCCGGTCAAAATCTATTTATCAAACCCCCAGTTGATTACCATGCACCACGTGCCATCAACATCACAACACATGATTCCTTTCCAAAACAGGTTCAATATATCATTAAGTCAATATTAACATTTGATTGTCCAAAATCATGTCACGTGGCAAGGCTAAGCATACCACATCGGTCTAACTACCCATGTTGGCAATTTAATCTTTGTCAACTAATAATCCACAACTAGGGTGACAAGGGGTCATGGCACATACTTAATTAACCAAGGTGTCATACAACAATTTGGCATTTATCTAATTTCCCCATAATTAAGTAAAGCATTTTCTATTTAAACTAGCATGCAATACATTAAATCAAAATAAGTTTCAAAATGGGATCAACATGGTCAAAGCATAACTTTCCTTCAAAAAGCACTTGATCTTGGTCCTGAGCTGGCTCCTGGGTCAACACTTGTCGGGACCCCGAATTTGCAAATCCGGACCCTCTGTGTATTCAGCACTAGTCCAGGAACGCGCTAGTGCACACAGTCTTAACATCGGTAAATATCACAATCATACCAATCGATATTATCAAAGTACTTTATTTAAATAACCAAACTGGTTACTTGACCTCATGGTCAAGTTACAAAATGTATGCCTCGTAGGGCGAAACTTATTCAGAGAGAAACAATAGCAGCGGAAAATCAAATAAACTTCGTGGCGCCATCCAAAGATACCACAGCAACTGACCGGGCTCGCATCCCTAAGTAGTCGGGTCCTCTTGGAGTTCCTCCTCCAAAGTGGCGTAATCTCCTCTTCAACTGGTATTGTGTTGAGGCAAGGGTGAGTACTTGGTACTCAAAGCAAGTCATGCATGAGAATGCAAGCTAATATACTATATGCATGGCTTAGTACAAAGGAATAGCTCAGGTATATTTGCGATGTGACTTTTGACAAGTAATAAAAGTAGATTCGAAAGCGGTAGAAATAAGTAGAGCATAAATAACTTTTAAGAAGTTTAACAAACATTTTTCCCATCCTACACCATATTTCCATCACCTTCCTTGTTAAACCAACCCATCTTTTCAAAACCAAGTTATTTTCGTAAAGTCTACCCCTTGATCAGTAATTCCGAGCATTGTCCAAAGATCGTGGACTCGGCTATTCAAATAGATTCTACACTCCGCAGAGGTTATGCACTTTACCCACAAGATACGGTCAAACACCACAAAGGCGAAGTTCCTCAGTAACAAAGCCTTTCTAAGCCTCAAACAACACAGTGGTCCTCTCCAGGTTCGTGCTCTACACCATCCCTTCCCTTAGCCAAGGCGAAGTATGGGACCAACACACCGTTAGATGGGTACCTGGCCACAGCCACGATACGCTCCCCGCATAATCACACAAACGGTGTAACTGACACCCTGAGGCTCCACAAGTGAGTCCTTAGCGACTTAGTCAACTAGGGCCGTCCCATTCCAGCCATGTGGTTGCAAGTATGACCCAGTTCAAAGGCTTGCAAGGTTAAGTCCTTAGATTGACCAGGGCAAGACTACCCGAAAAACCAAATCATCACTCCCAATGCCACAACTGGCCCACCTGATTACTCTTGCCACATGCCCCGCCGAAATCGTTTATCAAACCCCAGTTGATTACCATGCACCACGTGCCATCAACATCACATGATACTTTTCCAAAACAGGTTCAATATATTATTAAGTCAATATTAGCATTTGATTATCCAAAATCATGTCATGAGCACGTAGCAGGTCTAAGCAGCATACTACAACGATCTAAACCCATGTTGGTAATTTAATAATGTCCAACTAGTAAACCACAACTAGGGTGACAAGGGATCATGGCACATACTTAGATAATCAAGGTGTCATACAGCAAATTGGTATTTATCTAACCCCCATGTTTAAACAAAGTATCTTTCTAATTGAACTAGCATGCAATAGTTTAAATCAAGATAGATTTCGAAATAGGATCAACATGGTCAAAGCACAACTTGCCTTCAAAAAGTACTTGCTCTTGGTCTTGAGTTGGATCCTGAGTCAACACTTCTCCCTCGAATCCTTCCGGCACTTCAACGTCTACTCGTAAAGCGTGCAAATAGCAAATACCCAATAAACAATAGGCATAAACATCCCAAAACTCCAAATAAAATCCATAAACAGAGAGAACATAATTTTCTGGATTTTTAGAAACTGGAATCGTCAAATTTGGAGTTAAAACGCAAAAGTTATGATTATTTAAAGTTTAAATAATCAATTAAATAATATTACAGAGAAAAACTTTAGTCCAAAAATTAAATAAAATTCATATTTAGGTAGATCTTAATTTTATACAAATTTAGAAATTTGAATCGCTCAAATCGGAGTTGAAACGCAAAAGTTATAAGCGTTTGAAGTTTGAATCTAAATTTGAATCAATATTTCGAATTAATAAATCATTTTCTTTTTCGGAAATTAATTATTGCGTCAGCCTGGACACGTGGCAGCCTCTGGTTGGTTGGCTGACGTCAGCCGGTCCATAGACTCGGTCCACGCTCGGCTCGGTCTACCGTGGACTCGGTCCACGCCTCTACGTCTCGCTGACATGTGGGCCCCACCTGCCAGCGCTGGGTTTCACGCACGCGTGACTGCGGCTGACACGTGGGCCCTCTGACTCGCGGGTCCCGCGCGTCAGAGACACGCCCCCCACGCGCGTGGGCGCGGCTGAGCACACGTGGCACAATCTCGGCCGTTGATTTGAAAATCAACGGTCCAGATTGGATCTAGACCTCTCGTTCAAAACTACACGGTTGATCCGGGCCGTTCGATCTAGATCGGACGGTCCAGATCTCACCCTAAAGCTACAACACAACTAACCACGACCGTACGATCTAAATCCAACGGTTGAAACCTAATCAGAGACGGAAACAGTAACGGGCGACGTGGCCTCACCTCGTGCGTTGGATCTCGATCCAACGGTGCACCGAGCTCGCGGACGACGATGGCTCGCGGCGGCGTTGCGGCTGCCGGCGAGGCGGCGACCACCCTAACGGCGCTTGGGCGTCTCGGCCAAGTGAGTGCACCCGGTAGGTGCGCCTCGGCGCAAGGTTCTCGAATCCGAGCTTGAAGGCGGCGGAGGATGACGAGCAGCCGGAAGCGAAGAAAAACCACGGCGGCACTCCCCAAACTCCGGCGAGAAATCGCGAGGCGACGGCGGCGGCTTGGGCGTTGGAACTTAGGGCAATAGGCGCGCACACGAACGGCGATCCTCGGGCGATAACCCACGCCTTAAATGGCCTCGGCAGGCGTGCACAAAGCGGAAACCTAATCGGTCCACGGCGGCTATCGCGGCGAGTCCGGCTTCGATCCGCAGGAAGACGACGCAATCCCAGCCGTCCGCAGCGTCGCGATCAGCGGCCACGATCGCCGACGGCGCGATCGGATCCGGCCGGATACGGCTCGAACGTGACGGGCGGATCTCGGCCGTTGGATCTTGATCCAACGGTTGGGATTGATTAGGGTTAGGAGTGGGTTCGGCCGAGTCACGTGGCTCGGTCGGACTCGAACTCGAGTCCGACTCGGGCTCGATCGGATGAAACGATGTAGGCGGTCGGTCCTTTTCAAATAATTAATATTTAAAATAATTCCCGATAATTCATTTAATTCATTAAAAATAGCAAATGACTCGAGAAAAATTCGAAAAATTCTGGAAAATATTTTGGATCATTTTGGACTCAAATAAAATATTTCCAACAAAAATTTATTTGCAAAATTAAATTCTTTAATTATTTCAAAATGGAATAAATTCCAATAAATTCCAAATAAATCCAAATAAATTCCAGAAAATTCCAAAAATTCACCAAAGTGCCAAATCACACATGAATTTAAGAAAAGCAAAATTTTGGGGTGTTACAAACCTCCCCCCCTTAATAGAATCTCGTCCCCGAGATTCAGGGCTTACTAAAGGAATAGGTTTGGAAACTCTCTCTTCAAATCCTCTTCGCGCTCCCAAGTCGCTTCGCTTTCTTCATGGTTGCTCCACTTTGAACTCTCTGAGAACGGGTTGACTTGTTTCTAGTTTCTCGATCCATTGTGTCTAGAATCCTCACGGGATGCTCCTTATAAGTCAAATCCTCTTGCAACTCAATTGCTTCTAACAGTGTCTGTTCCTCCGGAACTCGAAGACACTTCTTCAACTGGGACACATGGAATACATCATGTACTCCTGCTAACGATTGTGGCAACTCTAGCTGATAAGCAACTTCGCCTCTGCGGCTCAAAATCTTAAATGGTCCAACATAACGGGGTGCAAGTTTCCCTTTGGCATGGAACCTCTTAACTCCCCTGAGGCGTAACTCGAGGTATACAAAGTCTTCGGTTCAAAACTCAAATCTCGCGACGATTGTCAAGATAACTCTTCTGCCGAGATTGGGCTATCTTCAACCTTTCCCTAATCATAGCGATCTGCTCTTGACCTCTTGAAGAATATCAGGCCCAAAGACACGGCGCTCGCCGGTCTCATTCCAATTCAATGGCGTCAGGCGAGTCGACCATACAAAGGCCTCAAAAGGTGACATCGTAAACTAGCCTGATAACTATTGTTGTAACTAAACTCGGCATACGGCAAACTCTTATCCCAAGAGGTAGCATAAGCCAATGCACAAGCTCTCAACATATCTTCGAATCTGGTTGACTCTTTCGGTCTGTCCATCCGTCTGTGGATGATAAGTCAGATCTTGAAGTTCAAGCGGGTTCCCATGGCTTCATGCAACTTATTCCGCAACCTTGAGGTAAATTGGGTACCTCTGTCGATACAATCCTCTTGGGCACTCCGTGCAAGCAGACAATCTGATCATGTATAATTACGCTAATTTATCTCCGAGTAAGTGATCTTCACGGGGATAAAATGGGCTACTTTAGTCAAGCGATCCACTATAACCCATATGGAGTCATAACCTCCTTGAGTCTTGACAAGCCGGTAATGAAATCCATTCCGATTTCCTCCCACTTCCACTCGTATTTTCAGCGGTTGTAGCAATCCTGTGGTCTCGATGCATTGCCTTGACTCTCGGCATACGTCGCACAATGCAACATGCTCGGCAACTTCTCGTTTCATACTCGGCCACCGAATCTCTCCTTGAGATCCTGATACATCTTGGCGCTTCGGGGTGAATTGAGTACTTGGAGTCATGGGCTTCTTCCAAAATCAGTTGCTTTAACTCCTTTTTGTTAGGCACACAAATGCGATCCTTCATCCACAACGTGCCTTGCTCATCCAACTTGAAGTCCTCTGCCTTGCCTTCCTCCTTGATGGACTTAATCCTACGGATCCTGTCATCATCCCTCTGTCCTTCTCGGATCTGGTCCTCTAAAGTAGGCTTTACTTCCAATGCGGCCAAGAATCCGCTAGGTACAACCTCAATCTTCATTTTCTGGAAATCCTCACATAACTCCTCCTGACTTGTGGCTAGCAACGTACTCACGGTATGGCTTTTCCGACTCAGAGCATCGGCTACTACGTTGGCCTTCCCGGGATGGTAATGGATTCCAACATTATAGTCCTTGATCAACTCTAGCCATCTCCTTTGCCTCATATTCAGATCCGACTGGGTGAATATGTACTTAAGGCTCTTATGATCCGTATATACTTCACATCTGTTTCCAATCAGATAGTGACGCCATAACTTCAAAGCATGCACTACGGCAGCTAACTCTAGGTCATGTGTCGGATAATTTTCCTCATGCGGCCTCAACTGCCTTGATGCATAAGCGACGACCTTTCCATTCTGCATCAGCACACATCCAAGTCCTTGGCGCGATGCGTCACAATAAATATCGAAGCTTTGAGCAACATCCGGTAGAACTAACACCGGTCTTGATGTCAATTGCTTCTTCACTCCTGAAATCCTTTCTCACATTCTCAAGCGTCCATGCAAACTTCTTTTCCTTCTTCAGCAATTGCGTAAGAGGTTTCGCAATTGTCGAAAAGCCTTCGATGAAACGGCGGTAGTATCCTCGCCATTCCAAGGAAACTCAGAATGCAGGTCACAGTCTTGGTGCTCCCAATGTAACACGGCTTCTACTTTGCTTGGATCCACGGCGACTCCTTCTGCGGTCATTACATGTCCAAGAAACTCCACCTTGTCCTTCCAAAAATCACACTTGCTGAACTTGGCGAAAAGTTGCTGTTCCCTCAGCTTTTCCAAAACTCGCCTTAAGTGTTCGGCATGTTCTTCCTCTGTCTTGGAGTAGATTAGGATATCGTCTATGAACACGACGACAAACTTGTCCAGATATTCCATGAACACCTTATTCATCATATTCATGAAATAAGCTGGCGCATTAAATCGAACCAAAGGACATAGCGTAAACTCGTAATGTCCATATCTTGACGAGAATGCGATCTTGAATATCTTACGATCGGATCTTCAATCGATGGTATCCCGATCTCGAGATCAATCTTGGAGAAAACTCGGCTCCTCTTAAGCGATCAAACAAATCATCAATCCTGGGTAGCGGATACTTATTCTTCACGGTGACTTCATTGAGTGCACGGTAGTCAATGCACATCCTGAAACTCCCGTCCTTCTTCTTGACAAACAAAGCTGGTGCTCCCCACGGCGACGAACTTGGTCTGATAAATCCTTTCTCCATTAACTCTTCTAGCTGTTTCTTCATTTCTACCAACTCCTCGGTAGACATCCGATAGGGTCTCTTTGCTATCGGTCTTTGTGCAGTACAAGCTCTATCACAAACTCTATGTCCCTGTCTGCGGCATACCAGGTAGATCTTCGGGAAAAACATCGGGTACTCATTCACTCTTTGGGACATCCTCTATGTTGATTGCCTTGATGCTTGTTAACCATCAACTGTCCATCTCTAATCTGCAGTGGCTTGAAATCCCACTTTCTTCCCACACGGGCTCTCAAGCTGAGATAGTCCTTCGTCCACAATCCAATACACCTTGTGCTTGGATAACCAATCCATTCCCAATATAACATCTAAGGTGCAGGTCTCCAAAATCATAAGGTTTGCCAGAACTCTATTCCATCTATTAGTATTCTCACCGGAACATCCTACTTCCGTTCGGAGTTCGAACCAGGGTTTGAACTAAAAGCATGCACTTAAGTCTTGCAATCCTTAAATCATTTCTAGTAGCAAAGCCTTGCGAAACAAAGCGAATCTGAAGCTCGAGTCAAACAAAAGCTGTGCAGTGCGAGTTAACAAGTAACTTACCCGATCTGACGTCAGTAGCATTCTGCAGTGCATCTGCGGTGACATGGTTGACTCGGCCTCTCACCACGATGCAGGGTGTGGCTCCTGGTCTTTGGCGTCCTAGCTGAGGTGGTTCCTAGATTGAAGCGGCCGGGGTCGCTCTGCTGTCTTCTTTGGACAAGCTGTTGGCAAAGTGTCCTGGCTCGTTGCGGTTATGTAGCGTCTCACTGTTCCTTCTTGACTACGGAGTAGTGTTTCTAGCGGGGCTGAAGTGCAGTAGTTCGATTGGCCAGGTCTTGGTGCTGGGATGGTGTCCTTGTTGCATTCTGTGGTTGGAATCGAAGAATTGATTCGGTGCAACTCTCGGTATTGCGTTCCACTGGCGTGATCCTTCTTTGTTGCATCCTGAGCTTCCTGTTCTCATCCAGTTACTTGCGCTTGTCCTCAAGAATAAGCGCCTTATTCACCAACTCTTGGAAATCTGGAAAGGTGTGGGTGATCAACCCTACTTGCAATCATGAGTTAAGTCACTTCATAAAGCGAGGTATGCGGATTTATCTGTCGCTACATCCTCAGTGCGTAGCGTGCTAGCTGTGTGAACTTGTTCGTAGTCGGCCAGCGGTGATTACCTTGCTTGATGCTCTGAACTCCTCCTTCTTGAGGTCCATGATTCCTTCAGGCACGTGATCTTGTCGGAATGCAATGTGAACTCTTCCCAAGTGATATCTTGAGGGTTCTCTGCGTGGCGCAGGTTCTCCCACCATTCGTAATTTGTTCCTTCCAGGTGATGAGAAGCGTAAAGTACCTTCTCATTTCCTATGCATTGAGCTATGTGTAGCTTCCTCTCAATTGATCTTAACCAATCATCGGCCTCCAATGGATTGGCATTCCCGAAGAAAGTGGGTGGGTGAGTTCTCATGAACTCGGCAGTCTTGTATTCGGCGTGGTCCCCGATTAACTTGATTAGCGGTGGCCTGGCGATGGCGTGCTGCATTTGTTGCATCATAGCATGCATCAAGCGAGTCTGGGCAGCAAGAAATGCTCCAAATTCTGCATATCGATTGGCGGTGCGGTGCTCCATCATTGGGGTTTCTGTGGCGAGATCCACTCCCATTGCTTCCAAAGTTCCCACGGTGTTCACCATCTGTCGATTTGCTCTAGGTTTAGAGATGAGAGGGAAACAAGAATAGACAAGTAATATGGAACTTATGCGGGCGAAAGGGGTAACTTTAAGGTCCAACTTTATTATTAATAACTTGGTATGGCTGCTTACAATGCCTAAGGGCCTTGCAACACATCTTGCACACTCGACAAACAAAGCAAATCCAAATCGAACTAACTCTGGAATCTAACGCCTAAAGGGTGACTCTTTATTCTATGACTCGACTCGGCGAAGGAGTCTCACTATAGAACCTATGCTCACTCATCGAGAAAACCTCCACGGCCTGGATGCAGGTATTTGCGGCATAAGTGGCGAAAGCGATTGCCATGTCCAAAGCAAGCGTGTGTCATCCGTGGTAGTCGAAGAAGCGATGTCCTCATCGAGATCGACTCCTCTGGATCTGGCTCGTGTAGCTCAAATCTTGGCTCAAGTGCAGTCCGTACAAAGTCATCTCCGGCTCGTCAATCCTTCGCAGAAGATGTGCCACATACTCTTGAGCTTCCGCCATCTGTTCTTCTCTGTCGTGATCTCCTTGCGGGCTTTCTGTAGCTCCTTGCTTGTATTATCTAGTACATCCTCCTGGCGGCGACAAATCGTGCCAAGCGTATGCAGTGGCATCCTCATCCTGAATCGCCTTGGTCGAGAAGGTTATCGCTCTTGTGGATGGTAGCAGGAACACCGTACTCTCCAACTCTCGGGCGTAGATACGGGTAATGTGCCGCATTGCTCGTCGTGATACTTCTTGGATACCCATCTGCATTGTAGATCTCTGGCGGTGCGATGTATCGAGCGATTGCACTGGCCCTTTTTCCTAGCAGTACCTCAATCCTCACGTCACAAGCCTTGATCAATCCCGCTTGTCCGATCACTTCCACTTGATATTGGGGCTTCTCAAAATCTCAGAGTGTAGCATGTGCCAAAGTTCTGCGGCGTGACCAACTCCCGAGATCAGCGTGGTTGAACTCTTCCTCCATCTGTCACAAGAGTGCTTTACGTAAGAACTCGGAATTTTTAAATTGTGACAAGGTAAGGGAAAATTTCAGCAAGAGACAAGAAAAGAGAGAAGGGATAAGTCGAGATGTCATTTCTTGTCTTGACAACTTTTAGCTTTAGAAAATAGGTTTTATCCTCACTACGACCATTCTAGCTAGGGTTGAGCCTCTGAGTCAAGTATGGCTCGATACCACCTCTGTCGGGACCCGAATTTGCAAATCCGACCCTCTGTGTATTCAGCACTAGTCCAGGAGCAGCTAGTGCACACAGTCTTAACATCGGTAAATATCACAATCATACCAATCGATATTATCAAAGTACTTTATTTAAATAACCAAGCTGGTTACTTGACCTCATGGTCAAGTTACAAAATGTATGCCTCGTAAGTGAAACTTATTCAGAGAGAAACAATAGCGGCGGAAAATCAAATAAACTTAGTGGCGCCATCCAAGATACCACAGGCAATCGACCGGCTCGCATCCCTAAGTAGTCGGGTCCTCTTGGAGTTCCTCCTCCAAAGTGGCGTAATCTCCTCTTCAAGCGGTATTGTGTTGAGGCAAGGGTGAGTACTTGGTACTCGACAAGTCATGCACGAGAATGCAAGCTAATATACTATATGCATGGCTTAGTACAAAGGAATAGCTCAGGGTATATTTGCGATGTGACTTTTGACAAGTAATAAAAGTAGATTCAAAGCGGTAGAAATAAGTAGAGCATAAATAACTTTTAAGAAGTTTAACAAACATTTTTCCCATCCTACACCATATTTCCATCACCTTCCTTGTTAAACCAACCCATCTTTTCAAAACCAAGTTATTTTCGTAAAGTCTACCCCTTATTTGTAATTCCCGAGCATTGTCGATCACAGTGGACTCGGCTATTCAAATAGATTCTACACTCCGCAGAGGTTATGCACTTTACCCACAAGATACGATCAAACACCACAAAGGCGAGTTCAGTAACAAAGCCTTTGGAAGCCTCAAACAACACAGGTGGTCCTCTCGGTTCGTGCTCTACACCATCCCTTCCCTTAGCCAAGGCGAAGTATGGGACCAACACACCGTTAGATGGGTACCTGGCCACGCCACGATACGCTCCCCGCACAATCACACAAGCGGTGTAATCGACACCCTGAGGCTCCACAAGTGAGTCCTTAGCGACTTAGTCAACTAGGGCCGTCCCATTCCAGCCATGTGGTTGCAAGTATGACCAGTTCAAAGGCTTGCAAGGTTAAGTCCTTAGATTGACCAGGGCAAGACTACCGAAAAACCAAATCATCACTCCCAATGCCACAACCTGGCCCACCTGATTACTCTTGCCACATGCCCCGGCCGAAATCGTTTATCAAACCCCAGTTGATTACCATGCACCACGTGCCATCAACATCACATGATACTTTTCCAAAACAGGTTCAATATATCATTAAGTCAATGTTAGCATTTGATTATCCAAAATCATGTCATGAGCACGTAGCAGGTCTAAGCAGCATACTACAACGATCTAAACCCATGTTGGTAATTTAATAATGTCCAACTAGTAAACCACAACTAGGGTGACAAGGGATCATGGCACATACTTAGATAATCAAGGTGTCATACAGCAAATTGGTATTTATCTAACCCCCATGTTTAAACAAAGTATCTTTCTAATTGAACTAGCATGCAATAGTTTAAATCAAAATAGATTTCGAAATAGGATCAACATGGTCAAAGCACAACTTGCCTTCAAAAAGTACTTGCTCTTGGTCTTGAGTTGGATCCTGAGTCAACACTTCTCCCTCGAATCCTTCCCAAGACTTCAACGTCTACTCGTAAAAGCGTGCAAATAGCAAATACCCAATAAACAATAGGCATAAACATCCCAAAACTCCAAATAAAATCCATAAACAGAGAGAACATAATTTTCTGGATTTTTAGAAAGCTGGAATCGCCAAATTTGGAGTTAAAGCATAAAAGTTATGATTATTTAAAGTTTAAATAATCAATTAAATAATATTACAGAGAAAAACTTTAGTCCAAAATTAAATAAAATTCATATTTAGGTAGATCTTAATTTTATACAAATTTAGAAATTTGAATCGCTCAAATCGGAGTTGAAGCATAAAGTTATAAGCGTTTGAAGTTTGAATCTAAATTTGAATCAATATTTCGAATTAATAAATCATTTTCTTTTCGAAATTAATTATTGCGTCGGCTGGACACGTGGCAGCCTCTGGTTGGTTGGTCGGCGTCGGTAGGTCCATAGACTCGGTCCACGCTCGGCTCGGTCTTCCGTGGACTCGGTCAACGCCTCTACGTCTCGCTGACATGTGGGCCCCACCGCCGGTATTTGGGTTTCACGCCGCAGCGTGGCTGCGGTGACACGTGGGCCCTCGACTCGCGGGTCCCGCGGCGTCGAGACACGCCCCCCAGCGTGGCGCGCGAGCACCGCGTGGCACAATCTCGGCCGTTGATTTGAAAATCAGCGGTCGGATTGAATCTAGACCTCTCGTTCAAAACTACACGGTTGATCCGGCCGTTCGATCTAGATCGGACGGTCGAGATCTCACCCTAAAGCTACAACACAACTAACCCACGGCCGTGCGATCTAAATCCAACGGTTGAAACCTAATCGAAGACGGAAGCTTGATAGCAGGCGGCGTGGCCTCACCTCGTCGCGTTGGATCTCGATCCAACGGTGCACCGAGCTTCATGACGGCGATGGCTCGCGGCGGCGTTGCGGCCGTGGCGAGGCAGCGACCACCCTAACGGCGCTTGGGCGTCTCGGCCAAGTGAGTGCACCCGGTAGAGTGCGCCTCGGCGCAAGGTTCTCGATCCGAGCTTGAAAGCGGCGGAGGATGACGAGCGGCGGAAACGAAGAAAAACCACGGCACTCCCCAAACTCCGGCGAAATCGCGAGGCGACGGCGGCGGCTTGGGCGTTGGAACTTAGGGCAATAAGCGCGCACCTAACGGCGATCCTCGGCGATAACCCACGCCTTAAATGGCCTCGGCGGCGTGCACAAAGCGAAACCTAATCGGTCCACGGCGGCTATGCGGCGGCGGAGTCCGGCTTCGATCCGCGGAAGACGACGCCAATCCCAGCCGCACGCGTCGCGATCAACGGCCACGATCGCCTGGCGCGATCGGATCCGGCCGGATACGGCTCGAGCCGACAGGCGGATCTCGGCCGTTGGATCTTGATCCAACGGTTGGGATTGATTAGGGTTAGGAGTGGGTTCGGTCGAGTCCGCGTGGCTCGGGTCGGACTCGAACTCGAGTCGACTCGGGCTCGGTCGGATGAACGATAATCGACCCGTCGGTCCTTTTCAATGAATTAATATTTAAAATAATTCCCAGTAATTCATTTAATTCATTAAAAATAGCAAATGACTCAGAAAAATTCCAGAAAAATTCTGGAAAATACTTTGGATCATTTTGGACTCAAATAAAATATTTCCAACAAAAATTTATTTGCAAAATTAAATTCTTTAATTATTTCAAAATGGAATAAATTCCAATAAATTCCAAATAAATCCAAATAAATTCCAGAAAATTCCAAAAATTCACCAAAGTGCCAAATCACACATGAATTTAAGAAAAGCAAAATTTTGGGGTGTTACAACACTTCACCTTCGAATCCTTCGGGCACTTCAACGTCTACTCGTAACGCGTGCAAATAGCAATAAATAAATAAAACAGTAGACAACAAGTGTCCAAACATCCAATGAAGTCCATACACAGAAAGAGCACAATTTTATGAATTTTTAGAAACTGGAATCGTCAAATTCGGAGTTAAAATGCAAAAGTTATAACCGTTTAAAGTTTAAAGAAACCATTAATTAATTATAAACAGAGAAATATTCATAATCAAAAATTAATTAAAATTCATATTTGAGTAGGTCTCATTTTTATGAAAATTTAGAAATTTGAATCAATCAAATCGGAGTTGAAACGCAAAAGTTATAAGCGTTTGAAGTTTGAATCTAAATTTGAAATCAATAATTCGAATTAATAAATCATTTTCTTTTTCGGAAATTAATTATTGCGTCAGCAGCGACACGTGTCAGCTCCTGATTGGTCCGCTGACGTCAGCTGGTCCGCGGATTCGGTCCACGCTCGGCTCGGGTTCACCGTGGTCTCGGCTCACGGGGCAGGTGCCACTGACAAGCGGGACCGCCCTGTCAGCGACTCGGGCTCACGCCCGCACGGGCGCGCCTGACACGGTGGGCCCACTGACACGCGGGCCCCGCGTGTTAGAGACACATACCCACGTGTGTGGGCGCGGCTGGGGCACACGTGGCACCATCGCGACCGTTGATTTGAAAATCGACGGCGCGGATTAGATCTAGGATTTCTCGCGTTGAATTGACGCGGTGGATCTAGACTGTACGATCTAGATCGGACGGTCCAGATTGGATCTACTATGGTGCAACGTGTGCGACGCGGCTCAATCTAAGCCGTTGGATCTAGATCCAACGGTTGAAAACAACGTTAACCCGTAACGTTGTTCACGCGTTGCGCGGCGTGGGCGATCGTGGCCGTTGGATCTTGATCCAACGGTCGCATCCAATCTGGGTTCTAGGGCTTTTGGGTTGCACGTGGACTCACCGTTGCCGTCGATCTGGATCCGGCGGTACCACGTAGCTCGAGGTGGCGATGGCACGCGGCGGCGCCGGTGGCGGAATCAGGGGCGGCGACCAAGTCGGCAGCGCTCGAGGCTTCTCCGCGAGGTGAGTGGTACGCGCAGTGCGCGCCTTGACGTGGGGAGTTCGGATCTGGGGTTAACGGCCGGAGGCGGCGGCGGCGTAGTGCGGGCAAAAACCGTGGCAGAAGGAAGAGGCAACTACGGCGAGCTCGCACGGGCGAACGGCAGCGGCTCAGGCGAGATTGTTTGGGGGGCACGGGTGCGCACGGAAGAGAGGAACCCGGCGGTGGCGGCGATGCATTAAATAGTGCCCTCGGCTTCCGTGAATCTCGCGGAAATCGAAGCCCACTCGCGGGCGGCGGCGGAGTCCGGCGGGAACTCGGATTAGGTGACGTGGACATACATGGGCCGTCCACGTGGCGCGATCAACGGCGGAGATGGTTCGGGAGCGGCCGTGCTACGCGCGGATGGATCCTGACCGTTGGATCTTGATCCAACGGCCCGGATTGATCCCGGGTTAGGGTCAAGTGCGATTTACGCACGCGGCTACGTGGGCCAACGTGGGCCGTTGGATCTCGATCAAGCGGTCCACGGTTAGGGACCAGGCGGTTCGATCGAGCCGCTTGGCGCTGATCGGGTTTGGGTCGGACTCGGACTCGAGTCCGACTCGGGCTCGGTCGGTGGAACAGTACAAACCCACTCGCATTTTCCAGCGATTAAATATTCAAATTAATTCCCAGAAATTCATTTAATTCATTAAAAATAGCAAAATACTCAGAAAAATTCCAGAAAAATTCCGAAAAATATTTTGGATCATTTTGGACTTCAATAAAATGTTTCCAACAAAATCTTATTTGGAAAGTTAAATTCTTTAATTATTTCAAAAGGGAATAAATTCAAATAAATTCCAAATAAATCCAAATAAATTTCAGAAAATTCCAAAAAATCACCAAAGTGCCAAATCACATTTAAATTCATGAAAAAAAAAATTTGGGGTGTTACAGAGATATTGAAGGATACAAAGGTATGTTTTTTTCCTTATTGACTATATTCTTAAAGTTTGTATCCAATAGGTACGAATAGTTATATATAATCTGATCAAATGTAACACAAATACCAATTGTTGAATATGGAGCAGGATCTCAATGATAGTACATCCAAATAACTAAATTATTGGACTTACGCCATTACTAGAATGCACTTGCGTACTGATTGCATCAAAATTCACAAATTAATTCTATGCTCTTGGCTAGATCGACAAGAAATCACATTTGAAGTTAATGAATTCTTATTTGTCCTACAATTTTCTTGCAATTAGTTTACATATTATTTCTTCACCCTCATTTCCTCATCCTACATGTTAATATTATACGGTTGCACATATTTAATTTACATGGAATGTTGGATGACTACAATTAAACAAATTAGTGGAAGTGTGAATCAAATTAATTATGTAGCGTTATAAGACCTTGGAATGCACAGATTTTCAGTGAAACGGTTTAATTCCCATGTTAATCATGAAAACTCGGATCGAGCCTTTGATAAAAAAAAAAAGTGCCATATACTAGTATATGTTATACAAGTTCTTATTGAATCTTTGTGGTCCAGGGGAGAAACTTGAGCACGTACACAGCAACAGCGGCGACAATGCCCCAGAAATTCAAATGGCATATTTTTATTCGAGGACGAGCTGATATACCCGGGCTCAGTGCTCACTGCACGTGAAGCATCATCTAGTCCATACCGACCCCGTTGTTGAGTCGTGAGATTGCGGATAGGGCTGGAAAAAAAGCTCGTTGAGCTGGCTCGGTGGCTCGTTTCAAAATTGCTCTGATTACACTCATTTTTTTTAAAATAAAAATTAGTTGATTTGGAACCAGAGTCAACTTCGGCTCGGCTCGTTAGGCTCGGCTCGTTAAGCTCGGTTCGAAGTTGGGTCTCAAACAATACAGGAGACTATAATAAATAAGAATAAATCAGTGTCGAAGAAAACTCGAAAAAAAGTTCAAGCTCGTTATCCACCCCTAATTGCGGAGTCCATCCCATTATCCTCTGAGAACTTCACCGAAATCCTCGCAATGTGAAGGGAGAGAGGAGGCAATGCGCCTCCTTTGTGGAGTCGATGGTCGACCTCGACGCGAACACTCTGGGGACACGCGACGCGAGGGCCATGTCGTCCAACGTTCCCGTGAAAGGCATGCCGACGTCGACGCGGCAGTACCGCCTCGCCGCCGTCAGGAGAGCCACCGGCTCCCACAGGATGATGACCTGCCATGGCATGAGGTAGCCGTACACCATCATCTCGGCTTCACTTCCGTTCTGCTCTCTAGTGATGCAGGCTACGTGATAAATAAATTGCAGCCTTCCATAGATCGTCCTGCTCAATGTCATGCCAACCGTGTGCTTTGGCTGCTCGTACGTTGTTCTATTCGTATGTCGGTCTGTGTTACTTGTTTTGTCTAAGTTGTTGCTTCTGTTGATGTCAGTTCAATCCATGCATAATCAGTCCTAAGACATCAAGTATAAGTGTTCACTGGATGCATGCTCAATTGTTCATTGTTCGTTACACCTGACATGTTTTGCCTTCCTAGAATTTATTTTGGGAAACTACAACAAAACTGATCATCCACGCCTCCTGATAACCAGCGTTTTCAGCTCACTACCAGGGAACAAGCCTTTTATACCGGCACATTAGTCTTGATTAGCCACGAACCGAGACTAAGTATTACATCAATGCAGTTCAATGGCTACGAGGCTCTGGGGCATCCTTCACTCCCGGTTCATAACACCAACCTGGACAGATGATCCCCCTCGAGGTGTTTGCAGGCTAGCTGGCAGCGCGAAGAGCACCAATCCCGGTTGCTGTTACCAACCCGGACTGATGCCCAGGATTGATGTCTTGTTTTTGAAAAGGCTAAAAGGTATACATATCATATTTTAATTAGAGTGTGTGGATGGGTGAGTTGGTTATAAGGGTGAGGTGTGAGCCTTGAGTAATCATGAGGTCTTGGATTCGAGTCTTGTTTCTTCCAATATTTGAAGCCATTTTTTAAAGCAAGCCTTAAGCCATCAGTCCGGGTTGGTTGAACCGGGATTGATGCTCCTTAAGCATCAGTCCCGGACTGATGGCCGTTACCAACCGGGACTGATGGCATGTTCCCTAGTAGTGGCCCCAGTGATAATAATTTTACAAATTTCTATTTCTCTGAAATTTCGTAACTTGCTCATATGAGCTTCGATGAAAACAAACTTCGTATGTCAATTGTAACTGTCGAGAAAATCTACAACTTTGTAGTTTATAGATTTTCCATTTGAAACAATTTAGATGCTTAAATATACATTACAAGTTTAAAATAAATATAATTCCTTCAAAAAAAGTCCGATTGAAATAATATCTACATGAAAATTGTAGCTCTCGAGACCGTCTAATCCTACAATTTCAAATTGGGGTACTATCCTGCGTATTATCCACCCCAAGCAAGACCGTTGGATAATGATCAACGTACGATACAAATAATGTCGCCCTTGTAGGGGTAGCAAGCTGACGGTCTAAATCCACAACCCACTACTACAGAATAACACATTACTATCGCTTCATCTCTGTCGGTTCTAAACTTTTGACTTCAGAACCGATTGTGATAAGCATATTCCATTTGGAAATCTTGGTAACAGGTTATCACAATCGGTTCTGAGAGAGAACCGATTGTGATACGATAACAATCCCAATCGGTTCTAGAGAAGAACCGATTGTGATAATAATTTTTTTATCACAATCGGTTTTTATATAGAACCGATTGTAATGAGTAGGTATTATCACAATCAGTTTTGGGAAGAAACCGATTGTCCTGAGCACAGGGGTTATCACAATCAGTTCTTTTCCAGAACCGATTGTAATGAGAAGGTATTATCATAATCGGTTTTGGGAAGAAACCGATTGTGATGAGCTCAGGGGTTATCACAATCAGTTCTTTTCCAGAACCGATTGTGATGATTTTTTGGCAACACCATTCGGTGCAACCAAGAACAGTTCATTAGAAACATAGTTTTTGTGAGATCCTCCACTCACACATTTCCCCTTCAGGGAAGAAGAAAAAAAACAAACTCCAACACAGGCCGCTCTGCTAGAATCCCAACACAGACCTCTTGTACCCTTCATTCATGCTTTAATATTTGTGCAAAACTTGTATTTTCGGACGATGAACAGTACCAATCTGTTAGAATTCCAACTCGCGGTTCAACTCTCAGACAATTTATATAGACACATGTAGTGATGCAAATTATATATAACATTATAGTAGCATGCATGTAGCAGATAATAATAATATATATACCATTCCACACATTATACTTGTTTTTTTTATCAATAGGACATGAAACATTTTGACTTGGAACAACAGAACATTAGAAAGATACAATGCACAAAAATATAAAAGAGATTCAAAATAGAGTGTAAAGGCAGCCGAATAGACTTCATCTGCACTAGGCCAACAACCCTAACATATTAAACAAGCTGTATTTCATTACAATATATCACCACATCCATTGTTTATAATTAGTAAACATATAAAGGGGGACTGCATTACACCTAATATATTAAATTTACTACTCGCGGCTCGAGCCCGAGTAACCCGAGTCAACCGAGTCATCCAAGTGACCCGAGTCACCCGAGTCGCCAGAGTCGCTGGAGACTACACGCACTAGTGATGGTTCATCCTCCGATGATAAACCCGATCTAGACGACGCGCCGGTCCCTATGGTGATCGGCGCGTAGTACTCCTCCACCTTCTCCTCCTCCTCCTCCTTCTCCTCCTCCTCCTCCTCCTCCTCCTCGTCGTCGTCGTCGTCCCCCTCGTCGTCGTCCTCCTCGTCGTCGTCGTCCTCCTCGTCGTCCCCCTCGTAGTCGTCGTCGTCCTCCTCGTCGTCGTCGTCGTCGTCATCTCTGGGGCGCTTATTCCTGCTGCCTTTGGAGGTGCCCGGATGGGGTGAGGCGCCGGGAGGGACGACGGGAGACAGGTGGCCCAGCGCCACGCCGGAGTGGCCGGAGGGCTGAGGCGTCGCTACGGCGGCGGTGAGGACGGTGGAGGAGGATGGAAGAGAGGCGACTCCACGAGTCGTCGAACTTCTTGCCGAGATGGTGGTGGCGCTGCCATTGCCGGTCGAAGATGCAGAGAACGAAATTAAGGAGCTATATGGAAGACTTGTACCGATGTGACCAGGATGCAGAGAGAACGAAAGGAGTTAAGTATTGTTTGAACGTCAAAATGGCGGGGAAGACGAGTGGGCGAATGGATATCCGTGTCGGTTCTTATCAAGAACCGACTGTGATGTTGACTTGCTTTCTGATCGGTTCCTTTTGAGAACCGACATCGATATATTATACGTATCGGTTCTATAAAGAAAGCAAGCGATGTTGAGAATCAAATTATCACAATCGGTTTTACATATAAGCGACGGTGATAACTAATTAATCACAAGCGGTTCTTCTATAGAACCGATTGTGATGAGGCTCGCTAGGTTTTATATATATGTACCATCTGGACTCGGGAATGAACTTATTAATTCTCGTCGAGTTAGTTCGCTAGGCGATTTCTCTATTTTCCAGCCTATCTTACCTGTGGCTTTATTCAACAGTCGGCCGATTCCTTCGAATCCCTTCAATGTTGTATTAACGTACATTATTCGATTTTGATTTGGTCTCATTAGCAGAGTGTATGGTGGAGGAGATCGGTGCGTTGAAGGTCTCCGTTAATTGAAACCCGTGCTAGCTTGATCAGGAGCTAGATTTCCCCTCGTTTGTGGTTTTCCTCGAAAGGTGACCAGCATTAATTCTTAGAAATCTCTTCAATATTGCAGTAGGACTTAAATTAATTGTTTTAATATTATTAATATGATCAATTATATATAATAGTTAATTAGGCTGCGTAACCTATGCGTCTCCCGTTTGAGGGTGCTTGTTTATAAGTATGCTAAAATGGCATATTTATAAATAAGCAGTCTCGAATTGTCCACGTTTTTGATTAGTTCGAGGATATGTGGCTCGGGCAAGTTCTATCTTTGTTGTACAAGCTGTAGTGAAAGTTTTGGCAGCATCTCCTGGCAGTGTTCTCCGAATACACATCCTCTTGACATGTTGTCGATACGTGTATTTGGAGAACAGCGAAGATCTTTGCCGAAATTTTCTCTAAAGTTTGTACAACATCTTAATTAGGAACTTGCTCGAACCACATATCCTCGAATGGGATTAGGACCTAACCTACTTAGAGATTAGGAGTCATCGTTGGTACGTACGTACTTAGTCGGTCTCTGAGATATACGTTTCTTTAAGATCATTTAACAAAAAAAACTTTGTTTTCGGGTTCAACCCTTCTTTTATTTCATTGATTAGGGCATTATTAATTTATTGTTTGCGGTTTACTTGTAGATGGACCGTGAAGAATGGATGTATCACAAAAGCCGTGTGAGTGCTGAATTTCAGAGGGGAGTTAAGGAGTTCATAAGAATTACGTAAGAAGATATGGTTATGAGGGGTGTAAAGTTCATATATTGTCCTTGTATTGATTGCACCAATCTCAGGAGATTTAACAACTCATCTCAAATTGAAGGCCATTTGATTCGACGTGGCTTCGTGAGGAATTACACGTGTTGGATCCATCATGGGGAGACAGGTAGTACCCCTGTGATATGCAACGAAGATATGCTGGAAGCCGATCATGAGTTGGAGCGTGATATGTTTTATGAGGATAATTTAGATCAAATGTTGCGGGATGTGGAGGGAAATTACACGGAAAGAGAGTTCTAAAAATTTAAAAGCTTGATGGATGACGATGCCAAACCATTGTTTTCAGGTTGCAAAGGGGAATACACCAAGTTGGGTTCGGTCCTTGCATTGTTTGAACTGAAGGAAAAACACCGTTGGACAGATACAAGTTTCAAAGCACTTTTAATACTTCTTTCGGATATGCTTCCTGAGGGAAACGAGTTGCCAACAAGTATTTATGAAGCGAAGAAGCTATTATGTCCCATGGGAATGGAAATAGAAAGGATACATGCATGTCCAAATGATTGCATACTATACCGCAACGTCCATAAGGAACTGCGCATTTGTCCTGTTTGTGGTGTACCCCGATACAAACAAAATGAGAAGCGTAATGACAAGAAGCGTAAGAACCGAATTGACCACGGTGAAGATGTGAAAAAAGGGGCACCAGCCAAGGTGTTGTGGTATTTGCCCATCATTCCCCGTTTAGAGCGGTTATTTGCAAATCCTAAAGATGCAAAATTGTTGCGTTGGCATTATGAATCTCGAAAGGAAGATGGCAAGTTGAGACATCCCGCTGATTCGGCTCAATGGAGAAACATTAATTGGGAACATGAGGAGTTTGGTGCCGAGATGAGGAACATAAGATTTGGATTGAGTACGGATGGTATGAATCCGTTTGGTAATATGAGCAGTCGACACAGTACTTGGCCAGTTTTGTTGTGTATCTACAATTTGCCTCCTTGGTTATGCATGAAGCGGAAGTATATCATGATGTCGTTGCTAATCTCAGGACCCAAACAGCCGGGTAATGATATTGATGTGTACCTATCACCACTAATTGAGGATTTGGTAAAATTGTGGAATGTGGGGGTTGAGGTGTGGGATGCATACAAAAGAGAGAACTTCACCCTACGGGCTATGATATTTTGCACCATAAATGATTTTTCAGCCTTTGGTAATTTGGCGGGCTATAGCACGAAGGGAGCCAAAGCTTGTCCAATTTGTGAAGAGGACACTAATAGCTTGTGGCTGCCGAATTCGAGGAAAACGGTGTACATGGGTCACCGTAGGTTTCTACCCCGAAGTCATCAATATCGTAAGATGGATGACAAATTTGATGGAAAGAGGGAAGTTCGTGCAGCCCCGCAGCCTATGACTGGAAGGCAAGTATATTCACGCGTAGAGGATATCGATGTTCAGTATGGTAAGAGCCGTAAATCTGTTCGTCCTAGGATCATTTGGAAAAAGAGGTCGATATTTTGGGACTTACCATATTGGAAAGAGTTAGATGTCCGTCAATGTATTGATGTCATGCACGTTGAGAAAAATGTTTGTGATAATTTGGTAGGCATCCTGCTGAACATACCTGGGAAGACCAAGGATGGTGTGAATGCTCGCCGCGATATGACCTACATGGGGATCAGCCCAAGCTTGCATTGATGGAGGAGGATGGAAAAGGGCCGTACATCCTCGGGCATGCTACACCTTATCCAAGAAAGAGAAAGAAGACCTCTGCAAGTGTCTCCACGATATTAAAGTTCCATCGGGCTACTCCGCAAACATTAAGAAGCTTGTGTCTATGGATGATTTGAAGTTGATCGGTATGAAGTCCCACGACTGTCATGTCTTGATGACCCAAATGCTCCCTGTTGCAATCAGAAATATCCTACCAGATGACGTCAGGTTGGCAATCACGAAGCTATGCTATTTCTTCAATGCGATTTCATGCAAGGTTATTGATCCCGATATACTGGACAACTTACAGAGTGAGGTGGTGCAGACTCTTTGTCATCTTGAGATGCATTTCCCCCCGTCGTTCTTCGACGTCATGGTCCACCTCGTTGTTCACCTTGTCAGAGAGATTAAGATTTGTGGACCCGCATTCCTGCGTTACATGTATCCGTTCGAGAGGTACATGGGTATATTAAAGTCATACGTGAGGAATAGGTCGAAGCCTGAGGGTAGTATTATTGAAGGTTATGGGACTGAAGAGGTTATTGAGTTCTGCGTGGACTACCTAGGTAAAAGACAACCGATTGGTGTTCCTATATCTCATCATGAGGGCAGACTTGGTGGCAAAGGAACCATTGGGTCAAATCTAATGAGCCCACAATTTGATATGTACTGTAAAGCGCATTTCACAGTCTTGCAATACAGCGCAGAAGTTCATCCATACATCCAACAGCACAAGTTGATATTACGAGAAGAGAATCCACTTATGGATGAGCTTTCCATCACACGAGAACAGAACGATCGATTCCTCACATGGTTCAAAGAAAAGGTGAAGGTCTCCGTTAGTACCGAGGATGTCAAATGGTTGGCTGATGGACCAAGATTTAATATACAGACATGGCAAGGTTACGATATTAATGGCTACACATTTTATACTGAAAGTCAAGATGCAAAGAGTACAAGGCAAAACAAAGTGGTGTGAGCATAGATGCTTTGTCCGATGATCACTCAATTAGAGGATCGTCAACTGCAATGAATCACATTACGGGATGATCGAAGAAATATGGGAGCTCGACTACGGAATATACCAAGTTCCATTGTTCCGATGTAAGTGGGTGAGACTTCCTCACGGAGTTAAGGTCGACAAGACAGGTTTTACACTTGTTGATCTGAATAGACTGGCCTACAGAGATGAACCGTTTGTCCTCGCAAAGCAAGCAACTCAAGTTTTCTACGTGCGTGATCCGGCCAATCCGAGGTTGCACGTCGTACTTCATGGCAAGAGGAGGATTGTTGGAGTTGAAAATGTCGTAAATGAAGAAGAGTACAACCAATTTGATGAAACACCTCCGTTTGTAGATGGGGCATGTCTTAGCGGTGATGACGGCACACATGGAACACATTACATGCGTGTAGATCATCAAGAAGGGTTGTATTTTAAATAAATTATGTTGTAAGAATTCCCTGTATAATGTGGCATTTTGTAGAATATATATGTCAAATGGATCTTATAGTATAGCAAATTTGAAAAAGATTTGACTTTTCGACTCTTTTGAATGAAGATTCTGTTTTTAAAAAAATTAGAAATTGGATCATAGTTATCACAATCGGTTCTTTAGGAAACCGACACAGATAGTATTATTGCGATCGGTTCTTTTAAAGAACCGACACAGATACTCCACATATTGCGATCGGTTTTTCTATAGAACCGAAACCAGATACTCAAGATAATTGCGATCGGTTTTTCTATAGAACCCGACACGTATACTCAGTATAATTGCGATCGGTTTTCTGTAGAAACGACCGTGATAAAACCCGAGCATTTTCATTTCTGCCACAAGACACTCGCTCATTTCTTGCCAAGACTGATTTCGCTTTCAATTCATTCCACAACCCTAGCTCCACCACCTCCCGCACCGGCGCCTCCCCTCCGCCTCCTCACCCCGGCGCCTCCCCATCGGCTGGTACCCGTGGCGCCTCCCCTCCGGCTCCTCCCACACCCTAGCTCGACCACCTCCCGACCAGCGCCTACCCGTGGCGCCTCCCGGCTCCTCCCCATTGGCGGGTACCCAGTGGCGCCTCCCCCCAGCGCCTCCCCTCTGGGTCCTCCCCGGCGCCTCCCCCTCGGCTCGTCCCCCCATCGGGCGTCCCCATCGGCTCCTCCCCATTGCCGACTTCGGTTCGGCCGCCCGTAAGATGCATTTCGGACTGTGGGCTGTAATTGGTTGTAAATAGCTCGATGATGATTGCTTTTGAATGAGGCTTGATTAATATGATCATTAAAGGAACTTGCTAGACCTAGAACAACACTGCTCTTAGCTGACAATTTGGTGCCACTTGCTCTTAATGCATTGTACTAGGGTCGAGCTTGATCTTTGTGCTTATTCCTTTATGCTCTTAGCTGACAATTTGGTGGCACTTGCTCTTAATGCATTGTGGTAGGGTTAGATTAGTGCTATATTCATTCTGATATTATGCTGTACTTGTTGTTTTCTGTGCTAGAGCAGTGCTGTTCTAGGGTTGTGTAATCCTTAAATTTTTAGATGTAATAGCCGGTGATATATTGGCCATCTAGAAGTTGGACGGCTAATTAATTTAGCAACCCTTCTATAGCAATCTGAGAGCAATCCATCATTGCAATTTGAAACTTGTAACAAATGCTATATTATCGCACTTTATTATCGAGTTTAGTTCGTAACCTATGCGTCTCCCGTTCGAGGGTGCTTGTTTATAAGTATGCTAAAATGGCATATTTATAAATAAGCAGTCTCGAATTGTCCACATTTTTGGATTAGTTCGAGGATATGTGGCTCGGGCAAGTTCCTAAGTCGTTGTACAAACTCTAGAAAGTTTCGGCGAGATCTCCTGGTGTTCTTCGAATACACACCCTCTTGACCTGTTGTCGAGACGTGTATTTGGAGAACAATGGCGAAGATGTCGCCAAATTTTCTCTAGAGTTGTACAACAGCTTAGAACTTGCTCAACCACATATCCTCGAATGGGATTAGGACCTAACCTAATTAGAGATTAGGAGTCATCGTTGGTACGTACGTACTTAGTCGGTCTGCAGATAGACATGTGAATTGCTTTCTATTATGTGAAATTTGAATTGCTTCCTCTCATGAAGTTTAGGTTTGACAATATACGTACTTACTTCGAAATGTCGCAAAGAGAGAGCACCGGCTCAACGCCAGAGAGAGAAGAAGGTCCTGCTACCCCATCGAGGAAGGTTAGAAAGGCCAGAGGACCGAATAAAGGAGCCACAGGGAGAACGCCGCAAGTGCTCCACTTCAATGCCAGGGGGGTTTGCACGGGCCGTTTAAGGGGCGCTACTCCTCTTTTATCGGCCAATTGGTGAGGGAGCGAGTGCCGATCACAATTAAGGACTGGAGGAAGGAAGTAAGCGACGAGCAGAAGAACCGACTGTGGGACGAAGTTAAGGGAAAATGGATTATACCAGAGGAAGATGAAATCAATGCGAGACGGTACGCCTTGAAGAGAATGGGTGTGGCTTTGAGGCATTTCAGGGTGACTATGCATGCCGAGTTCGTGTTGAAAGATCGTACTCCCTTCCAAAGGTATCCATTTGTTACACCCGAGGTTTGGGAGGAGTTCGCAAGGATGAGGAGTACGCCCAAGGCGGAGGAGCTGAGAGAGAAGAATATCGCTATACAGAGGCGTAACACACACGCGCACCACCTCGGTTCCGATGGGTACGTAGGGAAGAAGGCAGAGTGGGTGCGACTAGCCTCTGAGTGTGCAACCTCTGGGACAACGATGCCTTACTCCCACATATGCGAGGAGCGGGCACGCGACTGGGTATTAGCGAGGACGAAGAAAACCTCTGACGGTCAGATTGTCATTCCAAACCCCGCGACCGCCTGGATCGTCACGACCATCGTAAGATATCTAACATAGTACATTGCATATTATATTCCCATTGTATTTTAGTAATAATTTATATTTGCGACCTGCAGGAGGAGGTAAGCCTGCAGAAAGAGCAAGGAGCATTTCAAAGCCAAGGGTCACGGGACATCCTGTGTTCGGCAATCGGGAAGCCCGATCATAAGGGGCGGGTGCTTGCCGCAGGTGCGGGGTATACGAAGAGGTCCTTCTTTGTAGAGGAGAGCGCGTCCAGTGCCAGGGCAAGATCATGGGAAGCACGTGAGGCGCGGATCCGTTTGCAGATGAAGGAGGAGTTGAAGGAGGAGTTAAAGGCTGAGATGATGGCGATGTTCTCCCAGAATCAGATTCCTCAACCATCGCCTATGCTACGCCCTAGCAGCTGCGCTTCCAATAAGGAACTGTGCATTCCACACCTCAAGGTAATAACTGTTTCAGACCAAAAGGTACATGAGTAAGCTTAACACAGATTATGATGAAGATGCTGATCACTTCTTGCAGGGTCCTGCCAAGTGCCGGCTAGTCCTGATCGACGACGGAATACAGATTGAGGCTGCGCGCGGGGTTGCATTTCCAAGCAAGGAGGATGACACGGTGCATGGTATACCTTTGGGGATGGGCTACATGAGGGTGCAGGTGGACTATGTCCACGATGTTTACATGTCTCATGCCCTGGAGTTCCCCCCGAACGAAGATATCACCACTCTCGGGCAAGCACGGATGTCGTTCATCAAGTGGCCCGCGACGGGTGTCGTAGTGCAAGCACCTCCTCCTGCTGCCGCTACTGCTGGTACTACTGCTACCACTTCTGCTACTGCTGGTACAACTGCTGCTACTATCGCTCATCGCTATCGCTCTGCTGCTATCGCTCACGCTCATCGCTATGCTACTACTATTGCTGCTACTACTCACGCTCTGCTAGTATCGATGCTCTTTGGTGTTGCTCACATTCGCTCTGCTCCTCCTACTACTGCTGCTCCTCCTGTTATCGCATCGTGTGCTTTGCTCATTCGCTCCTCGTACTCGTGCTGCTCCTCATTCGCTATCGCTGGTACTCTGCTGCTGCTCCTGGTACTACTCCTGCTCCTGCTGTTGCTCCTGCTCCTCCTCCTACTGCTGCTCCTGCTCCTGCTGCACATGCTCCTGCCCCTGCTACACAACCTGCACCAACGCCTGCAGCTGCACCTCCTGCACCTACGCCTGCAGCTACAAATGCTGGTGCGCAGGTGGGGCGCAAAAGGACTTCTACCACGATGACGAAAGATACAAGCGAGTTCAGAGAGTCCCTCCGTGAAGAAGGCAAAGTTGTCGAGGGCACAGAGCACCCGATGATCACAAGCGGTACATACATGGAAAGCCCTTTCTCCCAAGCCAAGAATTGAATTCTTTGGGCTTGTTCACTCGTCACCTACATGGATGGTACATCGATAGGTCACATGAGGCCGAGCCTGTCACGATTTCATAGTGAAGTATCGAGCGGGCCAATTCCACCGCAATGAGGATGGGAACTTTCGGTCAGTTTTGAGGATCTCAGACTTTATGTACAGCTTGAAAGCCGTCGATATTTCTACCATACGATCCTGGGCCTTTGTGAGTCTCGCACCATACTCAATCAGATGACTATTTATTGATTTTGTATTATATTTTTAACAATTGACATGAATTGCAGGATCATGAGGCAATGAAAGTTGGTGATTTGGTCGACACCCTGTCGGGTTTGTCGACCCCGAGATGGTGTCTGCGACCATGGCTAAGTATCAATCGGAGTTCCTTACAGGATACATCAAGCAGGCATTGCATGAGGAGGCAAAAAAGGACTTCATTCTCTTCCCATACCATCAGGAATATGTACTACTATACAATTCAATTACATGTACACACTTCAACCTTGTATTAACTTATTCTCTTGCATTGTGTACCGTTTAATAAGCAACCATTGGGTTCTACTTGTGGTTGTTCCGAGTCAAAACAAGGTCTACACGTTGAACTCACTCGAAAATAGACCGATGGACTATGCGATCGAGCCTGCTTTTGCGTAAGTAAGTACATTCCTCTAACCTAACACTTTACATATTGAACTACGTTAGGTATTTTTAACCTCAATGCATGGCATCTCTCCAATGTATAGGGCTTTTATGTCTTACGTTCTTTGAGCATTGGCCGACACAATGATAAACAAGGCACCAAACTCGAGTGGAAGCGCTTCAAGGTACAAGTGTCTATCATAGGATTTTTTTCTTACACCTATTTTTAATTCGTCTCCTAATTTAAGTTTCTTTGTTCACAGTGTCATCAACAAGGGTGCGATGATCTGTGTGGCTTTTACGTGATACATCACATGCTGATTTTGGTTGGTCGCTCACATGTTTTCCCTAAGGTATAAAGCAGATTATTTGCACTACTGTCTATGTGATATTTGTTTACAAGCATAATACTATATATCAGCATGTTACAATACCAATTTAAGCCTTAAATATATTAGTGCACTACTATCTATCTTGCAGGACCTTGATATCATCCGGAAGAGCCTAACCAACACTGATCTCAAGAAATTACGAGACCATTTATGCCAGTGGTCTTTGAATGAGAAGTTATAACAGATGATGGTAGATATAGAGACAATTCAAGCAAATACTAGTCCATAAAGTGTAAACAAAATTTATCTGAATGTGAATGTGATCTGTTACAGATTGTAAACAATATTAATTTGAATGTAATGTGTGTAGATTGTGATGTATATGTTCTGTGATTTTGTGGATTGTGCTGAATGTGTCATATTATCAATGCGAGGCCATTTTCGGACGATGGGCAGTAACATCATCACAATCGGTTCTTACTGGAACCGATTGGGATATGTTTCGTATCGCAATCGGTTTGCATAAAGAACCGATTGTGATAATGTAATAATTTGAATCGGTTCTACAAATGAACCGATTGTGATATTATTCTTATCCCCATCGGTTCTACAAATGAACCGATGGTGACAATGTAATAATTTGAATCGGGTCTACAAATGAACCGATTGTGATATTATTCTTATCCCCATCGGTTCTACAAATCAACCGGTTGCGATAATGTAATCATTTGTATCGGTTCTGCAAATGAACCGATTGTGATAATGTAATCATTTGTATCGGTTCTGCACATGAACCGATTGTGATAATGTAATCATTTGTATCGGTTCTAAAAATGAACCGATTGTGATATTATACTTATTGCAATCGGTTCTAAGAGAAAACCGATTGTGATAAGTTTAATATCACAGTCGGTTCCTAAAAAGAACCGACAGTGATAATGTATTATTAGTGTCGGTTAAAAACCGACTGTGATATATCTACCTTATCACTGTCGTTGGACTTTGTATCGCCACCAAAACCGACTGTGATGGCCAAAAAAAACCGATTGTGATGTACGGATCTGTAGTAGTGACCGGTCCAGATGGACATTACCGAACAACTGATTAATTTGCCTACTGAGAGATTGTAAGACCGGCCATGATTACTAGAAGGGGTGAATGGGAGCTAATATTCTTCGTGGGAGAACGGTATGTTGCTCAATCACTCAAAGTGGCTCAACGACATGAAAATCACAACTTAGGTCTTTGCAAGCATATCATCAAACACTTGGTGTGCAATGTACAAACCCTAGGTGAGCACAAGGGGAGAACTCAATCTATGTCATATCCATAGGAGATATGTGGTCTAGAAGACCCTATATATGACAATTGCCCATGTCAAGGCATGAAGATTGGACTCTAAAACCCTAATAAATCACCAAATAAAGGTTAGATAAAAATATATCCAAAAATCTTTGAGAAAATCACAAAAATGAGAAAGCGCTAGAACTTGGAGGGAACAAGGTAAATCAATAAGAAAAATTACACTTTCCATAGCCTAGACGCATGAAGAAGTAAGAGTACTAATCACATCACAAGATCCATCATCCACAAGGTCTCTAATCATCCATACATGAACAAGCACAAAAAACTAGTTATGGAAAAGCAAGAACATGAGGAAAAATATTGATTTTATTACCTTGATGTTGGGGGATTACAAAGCATGCAAAACACACTCCAAGAACACTCACATTGTCACACCCAACCCAAAACTCAGCTTAAAACCAACCAAATGAAGGTACAACTCTTGGCTTACACATGAGAGAGACACCTCCCCTCCTTATATATAGTCATAGAATTTTAGGATATCATGATATGTCACGAGAAATTGTGACAACACTCAAAACCCACATGGATGGCTGAAATTTGCCCACACACACTACCTAACACTTCGAGCATAACCATGGAAATATTCTCCCACACACACATCCAACACGGCCCCACATATCGTATGTAGTCGATTTGAATTAACCGCCAAGTTTCCTCAGCACCTAGATTCCTTCCACGCCAAAGAACCACACGCCGGTCCAAGGCAGCTTTCCACATCATCCTTGTGGTCCCCATGTCCACGCCTGACCGTCGCGTGCAATCACCGAACCTCTATGTAACACCCCGACATCTAGTATGCCTGAATGTTACCAAACATAGACTAAACAAAAATCTAAATACCACAAATAAAGATAAATTAAAGCAAAGGTGCAAATGCTAAAACCGAAAAATTCGGCAACATCTCCTCTGTTTTTCCATAGTTTGGAGCAACAACAATAACATGGCAAGATATAACATAATATGAGACATCTAAAACAGCAATCACAATTGATATAGCAACAATATAAGTCCAGTATAAAGCATTCAACCACTTCATGAGCTAAACGAAACAAATAATAAGACCAAGCACACAATTAAGCAAATCTCAAGGTTTCATCGCACTATTCTTATTATCATGTCTCCAATTCTTAAATGGACTAAATATGTGGAGCTACGTGGAGAAGTGTAGCTAAACCCAGTTCCCACATGCCAGTTTCATGGTACCTAAGAAAAACAACATAAACACAAGCGTGAGTTCATCACTCAGCAAGTATATTGCAATGGATCATAAAGAACAGTTCAATGCTAACATCGCTACACATCAAGCTTAACATCCTAATCATGTCCAAATCTCATTATACAATCTCATTATCATCATCACGTATGCAATGCAATGCACATGTCTCCTGGAAGCACATACCAGTATTGCCGAGTGTACACCCGTCGGTGTGCACCCTCTTTCCCCTTCCATCCCGTAGATGGAGGATGCCTACTCCTCGCTTCCATTCACAACTGTGGATGGAATCATGAGGTAAGTCTTACTCAATCACTACTACAAAACCGGGTATCACAAGCGGCCTATTAGAAACGGTTTGGTGCGAACCGATTGTAATGCTCACACCAGAAGCGGTTTATGGCAACAGATCGGAGGGGATCTCTAGAAGCGGTTCGTGGCACGAACCCCTTCTAAAGCCCCACCTTTAGAAGGGGTTCGTGACACAAACCCCTTCTAAAGATCTTTACAAGCGGTTGGTGTCCCCAACCCCTTCTAAAGCTTCAGAAGGGGTTCGTGTCACGAACCGCTTGTAGAAGCCCAGTTTTAGAAATAATAAAAGGAATGCGTGCCCTACTCTATCAGAGAGCACGCGTGGGTGGGTTGGCTAGATGGATGAGGCGAGTCACGAGGATGGAGTGCTGGTCGTGGGTTCGAATCCCGTTCCCACGATATTATTACTGCCTTTTACCGCTTGGTGTCGCACCACCACAAGCGGTTCCTAGAACCGCTTGTGATACCCTTCGAGGTATCACAACCGGTTGCCTAGAAGCGGTTGTAAAACCGCTTCTAGAAGTGGTTTCGAACCGCTTCTAGAAGCTGGTTCTGTAGTAGTGAATGGCACTCCGGGTTAGTCATAACTTTCTCACCGACCTTACCGGACTAGTTATGACTTTCTCACCTACCTGGCCAATTTCTCATGCCATGTATGCAAATATGCCATAAACAAAAATAACTTGCATATAACTCAAATTAACCATTGCATAACCTTATAACATACCATTTTCATCATGTCATAGGCAAACATCAATCATGGCAAGTTAGCATATCATGTAATCATATTGCACCTAAGCAAGACTAGCAAACATGCAACACACAACCCATTCCAATACACTTGCCTTCACCCTCGTGAGACGGCGTGGCGAGACGATGACGGCACTCCCAGGGTCACACCACCTACACAAAGGTTCAATACACTCAACCACACGCTCATAAGACCATACAAGAACACTTAGCTAAACCGACTTCGCGATCTACTCCCAATACCCAAAAATAGAGGTTCTGTCCAACGGGACAGCATCCTTCGGAAGGCCATAACTTTGGCTTAACAACTCCAAATCAGACAAACGAGTACATTTTATCAAAGCTTAGGAAATTTCCTAGCTTTTTCTAAGTATTGGGAAGAACTGATTCGGCCTCTAACATTGTTTAATCTACATATCAACCTAATATGTCCCAATCACGTCACAGTTTTGAACACGCTCGGTAAAACAACCATAACTTTCAAACGGCTGATCGGAATTACGCGTTCTTGGTGTCCAATTAAAGGTATTGAAATTATCTACAACTTGCTCAACAGGAGGTCGACCAAATTCCGAATATAAAATTGCGAAAACACAAACCCTATGTCGGACGCCCAATCTGCCCGAAACAGAACACTATGAAATCTCTAGTTTTCATCAATTCTATCCAATTGCAGCACCACCTTTCGATCTAAAAGCACAAAAACATCCTCTAACACAGCACCTAGTCCCTCCCCAAAGATTACCCATAGCCATACCTTCGCCCGATGAACAACGAACGTTGAATCTTCTCTTCCCGATTCCCCCGATCTCCTTCCTCGCGCCGAATCCGCCGGATCCCCTCGTCGCGGAGCTTCCCAAAGGAGAGGACAGCGGGGTGGAGGGGTGAGGAGCTCTCCTAGGCCGGCTATGGGGGTGGAGAGGAGAGGGAGGGAGAGGTGGCGCAAGGGGGAGGTGCGGCTAGGGGGGCGAGTGGAGGAGGAGGGGGTGGTGGCTGGGGGGTGAGAGGGGAAGGGAGGGGCACAACTAGGGCAAGGGGAGGTGCATTGGCAGGGTCATGCTGCCCTCCTCCCCCCACATGGGCCGGAAAACTCCACTTTTGGCCCATTAAGGGTCCCCCCTAAGGCCCAAATCGCCCCGGAAAGGCTCAAACTCCTGAAAATGGCCCGAAAACGCGAATAAACCTCATACCGTAAAGTTTTACACTCCACTTTCACGTTTTAAAATGTCACGACATTCCGTAGTGTCACATTCTCCCCCCTTCAACAGGATTCGCCCTCGAATCCAAGACACGCAACTACGCAACTAGGCAGAACAAAAGACAGTTAAGCTTCACATCTCGTACCTGAGGTGAAAAGCTCGGGGTGCTT
The DNA here is from genome assembly GCA_036346355.1 of Rhipidocladum racemiflorum. NCBI lineage: Eukaryota > Viridiplantae > Streptophyta > Magnoliopsida > Poales > Poaceae > Rhipidocladum > Rhipidocladum racemiflorum. Next base: position 21,925,144 of record CM070582.1, read on the forward strand.
CTCGCGCATGCGAGACTCCAGCTCCCAAGTCGCTTCCCTCTCGGCTTGATGCAACCACAGGACTTTGACAAACTTGAGTGTCCTGTTCTTCATCACTCGCTCCGAATTCCCCAGAATTTTCACAGGACGGGACTCAACCATGAGGTTCTGATCTAGCACCAATGGCTCTAAAGAAACCACCAACTCCGGGTCATGCAAGTATTTTCTCAGCATCGAAACATGGAACAAATTGTGTACTCCTTGCATTGACTCCGGAAGCTCCAAACGATATGCCAACTTACCAACTCGAGCTATAATCGGGAACGGCCCAACATACCTCGGACTGAGCTTCCCTTTGGTGCCAAATCGAACCACGCCCTTGGTGGGAGATACTCGCAAGAGTACGCTATCACCCACCACAAACTCTAGATCTCTCCTTCTCACATCAGCATAGCTTTTCTGTCTACTCTGAGCTGCAAGAAGATTCTGTCGCACCTCTACCACCCGATCCACCATCTACTGCACCCAATCCGATCCAAGGACCGCTCTCTCTCCCGAGTAAACCTCATACCCATAAACCACTAGCTATGACAATTGCTCACGACAGGACAATTGTCACCGAATTACCGTCATCTTCACTACAACCCATCGGTACTCTTATTAAAGGTTTAACCCAGACATTATCAACCACATGATTAGGATAAAGCATTCAACCACTTCATGAGCTAAACGAAACAAATAATAAGACCAAGCACACAATTAAGCAAATTTCAAGGTTTCATCGCACTATTCTTATTATCATGTCTCCAATTGTTAAATGGTCTAAATATGTGGAGCTACGTGGAAAAGTGTAGCTAAACCCCGTTCCGGCATGCCGGTTTTATGGTACCTAAGAAAAACAACATAAACACAAGTGTGAGTTCATCACTCAGCAAGTATATTGCAATGGATCATAAAGAACAGTTCAATGCTAACATCGCTACACATCAAGCATAACATCCTAATCATGTCCAAATCTGATTATACACATCTCATTATCATCATCATGTATGCAATGCAATGCACATGTCTCCTCGAAGCACATACCGGTATTGCCGAGTGCACACCCGTCGGTGTGCACCCTCTTTTCCCTTCCATCCCGTAGATGGAGGGTGCCTACTCCTCGCTTCCATCCACAACTGTGGATGGAATCACGAGGTAGGTCTTACTCAATGGCACTCCGGATTAGTCATAACTTTCTCACCGACCTTACCGGACTAGTTATGACTTTCTCACCGACCGGCTTTCTCATGCCATGTATGCAAATATGCCATAAACATAAATAACTTGCATATAACTCAAATTAACCAATGCATAACCTTATAACATACCATTTTCATCATGTCATAGGCAAACATCAATCATGGCAATCAATAAAGCAGAAATCCCCTTTACTAGGGGTGTAAATGGTACGGATATTTTTTGACCATCCGACCGACCGAATTGATCGGATAGTGATTTTGATAGTTTTACACGTATCCGCCTATTTTTTTGCGGATACGGATAAGGATATTGATAATTACGACGAATACTTTCCGAATGAAATATGGATAGTAGCCAATACATATTCCGACCGATACTATCCGACTCATAGATGACAACACTACTTTACTTCATAAAACACCAAAATAAATACATTATATTCATGATAATTGATGTGTGCATTTTTTATATATTATCCGAGTAATTTTCGTTCCGAACTATATCCGATAATATCGATCTTATATGATCTGTATCTATATTTGACACTATTCATCCCCGTATCCGATAATTTTCGTGTTCACATCCGTGTTCGGCACTATTCATGTCTGTATCCGTATCTGACAAAAAAATATGGATCCATTTCCGTATCTGGCATTATCCTACCGCGTCCGACCGTTTGCACCCCTACCGTTTATGTCCTAGGTCTCTCTATCTGTTTTGTTATTGTTCGTCTGTTTATTTATGTGTTGGACTACACTTGATAGTAAGGTTTTTTAACACTTTTAATGCTCGTTGTGGAGAGGGCATCAGGTTGGGTTTTTTCCATGAAGACTCCCAGGCCGACCTTGGCGGCGATCTCACCTACTGTCACTACTACAGAACTGGGCATCACAAGCGGGCTATTACAAGTGATTAGGTGCGAACCGCTCCTGGCCTTTACACCAGAAGCGGTTCGTGCGCAACGGGCAGGAGAGGGCCTTTACAACCGGTTTAACACACAAACCACTTCTGAATGTTGAATTCTAGAAGCGGTTCGTGTTTCAAACCGCTTCTGACCTTCTAGAAGCGGTTTGAATAAAGAACCGCTTCTAAAACCCAGACTCTAGAAGCGGTTCGTGTATCAAACCGCTTCTGAAGTTTGGGTTCTAGAAGCGGTTTGTGTATCAAACCTCTTCTAGAAGGTCAGAAGCGGTTTGACACACGAACAGCTTGTAGAATTCAACATTCAGAAGCGGTTCGTGTGTTAAACCGCTTCTAGAATCCCTCTCGCCCAGCGCATTTAAACTTCTTCTTCCGCCCCGACCAACTATCGTGAACAGAGATGGGCCGAGCACTGTTCTTCCATGGAGGTGCTATCCAAATATTAGATTTTGAAATCGCTGGTGATTTAGCTTCAAATTAAGTGTTTCAAGGTCAGTAAGAGAATGTTAACATCTTTGTCACATACATATTGCTGTTTTTTATGCATTGGATGTGGAGAAATCATGATTTATTCTTGTTGAAATGTGGAGCTTTGCTAGGTCACTTTAGAACATATTGCGCAAGGCCATTATCAATTGTAGGGAGCTGTTCCCCAAAATTTATTTCGTATGCTTGTTTTTGTTATGGAATGAAGATGTATGGTAGAGATCTAGTTCAAAATATGACATTGCAATGAAGTAATTAGTAGTGTATAAAATAAAATAGGAAACCATGTGAAGGATAAAAAAATAATTACAAAGGTAGAAAGGGATAAAAAAATAATTAGAAAGGTAGATCTTTAATTGCATGAAGGTGTAGGTGTAGGTGGGGTTGTTTTTCATGGAGAAGAAAAAATTATATGAAATTATAACTTGGTGTAGATGAACCGGCAATGGATGTACAATGCGGACCGCCGCTCGAGAGAGTTCATTGATGGTGTGCAGGCTTTTCCCGATGCGGCCATTGCATTCCTGCCTCAAGGCAGCTTCATATGTTAATACGTGCGTAGATTTCAAGAACGAGAAGGAGCACTCACAACGATGGCAGGTTATGAACCATTTGATGATGAGAGGTTTCATGCCAAACTATACCTGTTTGACCAACCATGGCGGAAGACGTGGAAGATGATAAAGAAGACGAGGAAGAAGAAGAGGAAGAAGAAGAGGGATTCAACAATATCCGGAACGCCACGCAATGCTATTCCGTGGGAGATACACTCACTAACTTTGGTGATGATGAGCTGGACCAGATGCTGCGTAACGGAGAGGGAGACTACACAGATGAAAGACAGTTCGAGAAGTTCCAGCGCATGTTAGAGGACCACAGAACTCCTTTGTACCCAAACTGTGGGCAGGACCATAAAAAGTTGCGTACCACACTGGAACTTATGCAATGGAAGGCTACAAATGGTGTGTCAGACAAGGGATTCGATGAGTTGTTATCACTCATAAAAAAGTTGCTTCCAAAAGATAACACTCTGCCCGAATCTACATATGAAGCAAACGAACTCGTCTATCCTTTGGGATTGAAAGTACATAAGATACACGCATGTCCCAGTGATTGTATCCTGTATCGCAATGCGTATGCCAATTTGGATGTTTGTCCAGTGTGCAAAGAATCACGTTATAAGGTGAAGAGTGACGATCCAGGTGAAATAGATGGGGAGCGTAAGAAGGAGACCTACAACTAAAGTGTTGTGGAATTTCCCTATGATTCCCCGATTGAAGCGTATGTTTGCTAACAAAGCGCATGCCCAGATGATGCTTTGGCACAAAGAAGAGCGTAAGGACGACGATATGCTTAGACACCCTGCAAACGGCTCACAGTGGAGGAAAGTCGATCGGGCGTACCCAGACTTCGCACAAGTGGTGAGAAACATAAGGTTTGGGTTGAGTACCGATGGGATGAATCCTTTCGGAGAGTTGAGCAGTAGCCACAGCACCTGGCCTGTTACACTATGTATGTATAACATTCCTCCATGGTTGTGCATGAAGCGAAAGTACATCATGATGCCGTTGTTGAACCAAGGCCCCAAGCAACCTGGAAATGACATCGATGTCTACTTGAAACCATTGGTTGAAGATCTTGTGACGTTGTGGGAGGATGGTGCACGGGTATGGGATGAGTACAAAAGGGAGTATTTCACCCTACGTGCATTGTTATTTGTAACAATCAACGACTGGCCTGCTCTCGGTAACCTGTCCAGCCAAACTATCAAAGGATATAGACCTTGCGTCCAATGCTTAGATGAAACGGACAGCATGTACCTGAAAAACTCTCGAAAGGTTGTGTACATGGGTCACCGTAGGTTACGAGTCACACATGGCGAAAGAAGTGCAGGAAATTTAATGGGCAACTAGACCTTCGTGCTAGGCCTCAACATCGTGGTGGACCACATGTACTTGCTATGGTAAAGGATCTGAAAGTAGTATTCGGAAAGGGTCCTGGAAACAAACCTGTGCAAAATGAGGATGGTCAGGCACCAATGTGGAAGAAGTCAATATTTTGGTACTTGCCTTATTGGGAAGTCTTGGATGTTCGTCACTCACTTGAGTTCATGCACATCACGAAGAATGTTTGCTTGAACCTTCTAGGCTACATAGATATGTACGGAAAATCAAAAGATACACTACAAGCTCGAAAGGACAACATTACCTACATCTTGTGAGCTACACTTTAAGCAAAGAAGAGAAAAAAAGCATGATAGAGTGCCTAAATAGTGTGAAGGTCCCTTCCGAATACTCATCGAATGTAAAGAGACTCCTAAACACGAAAGAGAATAACATCGTACACCTGAAATCCCATGACTTTCTTGTGTTGATGACACAGTTGCTCCCAGTGGCTATGAGAGGCATACTGCCCGAGTGGGTATGGGGGACAATCACAAAGCTGTGTTCTTTTTTCAACGCGATTTCGCAAAAGGTCATCGACCCAGATAAACTAAGTAAGTTGCAGGATGACGTGGTACAAAGTGTGGTTTGTCTTGAGATGATATTTCCTCCTGCATTCTTTGATATTATGGTTCATCTCACTGTTCACCTTGTCAAAGAGATAGGTATTCTCGAACCCATGTATCTACACAACTTGTTCCCTTTCGAGAGGTACATGAGTGTGCTAAACAAGTATGTTCGTAACCGTTCTCATCCGGAAGGATGCATTGCCGAGGGTTATGGGATAGAGGAGGTGATTGAGTTTTGTGTGGATTACATTAATGATCTAAATCCGATCAACGTCCCTATATCACGCCATGAGGGGAGGCTACGAGGAAAAGGGACACTAGGAAGGAAAGCAATTGCATGCAATGATCTTCTTAAATTTAAGCAAGCACATTTCACGGTTTTGAAACAATCAACTGTGGTGGCCCCGTATGTTGTTGAGCACAAGAGTATTCTACGCCGTGAATTCCTTAGGAGGTCTAAGGATTGGATAACACTAAAGCACATGGATTCTTTCAGCGCTTGGTTACAAAACTACATCCTTTTTAAAGGGTCAAACAATGGACAGTTGCAACGATTGGCACGGGGACCATCTAGTGAAATCATGACATTTCAGGGGTACGAGATAAATGGTTACACATTCTACACCAGATCCCAGGATAACAAGAGGACCAATCAGAACAGCGGTGTCCGTATAGATGCCGAAGACAACAAAGGCAAGGTGGACACATATTATGGTTTCATAGAAGAGATATGGGAGCTTGACTATGGACCTTTAAAGGTCCCTCTATTTAAGTGCCAATGGGTCAAACTGACTTCAGGCGGCGTAAAGGTCGACAAATACGGCATGACAACTGCTTGAAGAGAGCTCTTCTACAAGCGGTTCTAATTAATAACTGCTTGTAGAGATCTCTTCTACAAGCGGTTCTAATTAATAACATCTTGTAGATCTCTTCTACAAGCGGTTCTAATTACTCCTATATATATCCCTAAGTCTTCACTGCTCCGCGACGACGCCTAAGTCTTCACTGCTCCGCGCCGACGCCTACGTCTTCACCGCCCTGTGCACCTCCTTTGCGCCACCGCGCCGATGCCGCCTCCGCCACCGCGCCGGCTTCTTCCGCCACCACACCGACGTCGCCCTGCGCCAGCCCACCCCGGAGGAGCTAGGTATATGCGTCTATGCTCCCCTGCTCCTACTGTTATTGTTGCCCATAAGGTGTTCGGTGTAACATCCCTGAATTTATTAAACCGTAAAAATAGAATATTAAAGTATGAATTTGATTTATTATTATCTTTTAGTAAATTTAAAAGCTTTTGTTAAAAGATAATTAAATTCCTGAAATTAGAGAAGGAAAAAGTTATAGAAGATAAAGTAACCTAACATAAATCTTGAATACTAGATTAATCTTGAGAACTCCTTGACTAGTCAAAGAGAGTAGTGTGAACACCCTTGAACCATGAATGATCGACTTTAATTAATGACTTGGACTAGTAATAGTATATCAACAGATAAAGTAAATTTATTATCATTCCTGATCCAAATAATTCATTACATGAGTTTAAACAACAATATTGTTGATTGATACACTGTAATTTACATTTACAATAAAAAGAAAATACAAAGATCTTTACAATGGCATACCACAGTTATATGCAATATAACTCTTACAATCATTCGATTACATATGCAATTACAATTACAACTCACATAACTATCTAATTACATATCTGGTTACATACTACATCTCAAAAAGTAAAATACAAAACTATAAACTACACCTCCTGTGCTGACTTGATCTGCATCTTGTGAATCTGCATATTCAGTTGCACATGTTTAAGAATAAGAATAAAGTGAATGCGATAAAATAAATACAATAAATAGATGAAAAAGAATTGTCCTCAGCTAATTTATTTATTGATCGCTCAGTGAGGAACCCTAGATTGTCCGGGGGCCAATCTGGCTCCTCTCGCGATTAAGTTTTGCATCATTCGGCATTAAACGAACCTGTTAAACCGTAGACACGAGTATTCAGAAAATATCGCGAGGTAGAAATACTTTACCGCAGTAAAATAGTAATTTCACAGGGAGTAGGGTTAAAGCCAAGCCACAGTACCACAGGACATTATGAGTTCCTTCCAGAACCAAATGACAAGTCCAAATTCGCCATATAAAGCCACATTAGTAAAAGATAAATATGGGGGCAAGGTAAGGGTGCCGACCAAAACCCCCAGACACAACTGAAATTTCCAGAGCATGCCCAGGCCAACTCGGCAGCCACGAAGGGGTCATCATGGCCGCAAGAATAAAATATTTTAGGACAAGATAATCTCAATCGAAAGCCCAGAACCAGCTACGGCAGTCCAGCCGCAAAGACTAGCCCCTTCTAAATACTATTGCACCTCCAAGCTATCTTTTAGCCAAAATATCTAGAGCTCAGGCAAAGCAGCTAGCTCAACCCATTACGCAAGGGGCAAGGCCAACCGGCCACTTAGATCACAAGACCCAGATCAATGCACTGACAGGGAGTAGTAAATGAGATCAATCCAGCCGCAAAGAATAAACCCATTCAAACACTATTGAACCTCCCTTTGCCATGCTATATAAACTAGCCGAGTCCCATTCAAGGAACCCCGAAGCAAGACATCTTCAATAGCCAGTAAAGTCACATTTGTAGACTTAGAGCAAGCCTTTGCCCAAAGTGTACCCACATAGTTGAAGGAAGCCAGGAGAACTATGTTCCAGAAGCAAGAAGGGGGAAATAAGCTGCACAGATATCCATCCAACCCTTTTTCATACAGGTAAGACTCCACAAACCTGATTCCATTAGCCTCTTCATAGTATATCCAGTGAAAATAGAAATGATTTAGAAATGTAAGGGACAGTAGAAGAACAAAGGAGAAAACATAGGAAAAGTGATCTCAGTTTGCATGCATATCAATCAACGAGGGTTGCGTCATATGTCCCCTTGAATTGCAAATACTTTACCGGTGTAATGCAAATCAAGGTCATCGCTATGACGCCATCCGACCCGCAAATTTGAAAAGGCATGAATCATCATAGACAAGAGAATATGTTCATCCCTAGGATATGGCTTCAGCTTAGTATCAATTCTTATATCATTTACTAAGCTTCTTTAATTCTGCATTAATCAGTACCAACAAATCTGAATCTTAATACAGTCTCAGTTAGTGGTTGCAAAAAAAGGATATCATACGCCCCCATGATATTACCTCACTTTCTTCAAGTGCGATAACAATCATAGGTTTCGCCATGATACTCTTATCTGCCATCCAACTAAAAATCAACCAACTTAATCCTATTATTTGGCTTAGTATCAATTTTATCATTTACTAAGCCAATCTATTAATGATAAATCATTTTATAATCAATGGCGTTAGGATCAGCTCTCATGTAACCTTTCCAAAGTCTCTGTCAACATGCCTAAAACAATGTTCGAGAATCATCTCGAACCCTGGCAGTGAATCAATCCACGTAAGTAAACTACACACATAACCGATTCATAATGCTTTAGTGCATAGCATGAATCAAACTATTCAGTTAAGGCAACAACAAACATGAAAGGATCCCATGTATTCCAATAAACGACTTTAGCCCTTTTTCATTTTCTAACATGAGCATAAATAGCAAGCACAAATAATACTCACCTATTTAGGATTTCATACATCAATAGCTCTATAGATTCAATATACTTATGACGCCTCAATAACTCAATTGTCTAGCATAATATCGATCCCATCATCTACCATATATGTAATTTAAAATCGAAGCTACTATCTTTATGCCCTAATCAAGTGTCAAGAGCATCAGAGCAGAGTTTAGCATCAATTCTTCCTAAACTAAATCCATCTATGCTCTATTAACCTCACAGTGCAAACATTCTCCATCAATACCCCAGAATACCACATATCACAATAGAACGATCTCAGCACAAATACATTTAGCACAATCTCAGAATCATAAGCAATCCATGCAATCAGTAATCCTAGTCATTGGTCAAGGTTCACGAATGGGAAAAGAAGTAGAGAGTATCAATCCCTAATAAGAAATTAGAGAAGAGGGAAATAAGAGGATATCGAACCCTAATCCTGAACCGGAGCCAAAGTCGAGGCGGCGCAAATGGAGAAGTAGCGCAGCAACCGTAGGGGATTGGAGCAGGAGAGGAAGACCAACGCCGGTGGCGGTCGACCGGTGCAACCTACGGGCGACCGCGCTCGTGCACGTGAGGATGTGGCCGAGATCGATAGGAACTCGAAGGTGGGGCGAGAGTCGGGCGCGCCAGGGCCAGCACCGGCAGCCGTCGGTGACCGGCGGAGCTGGAGGTCTCGGGACCGCCGGGCGGAGACACTAGGGCGGCGATAAGGCCGGATCGCAGAGACCAGAGAATTGGGGAAACAAAAAAAAGAGAGAGAGAGAGAAGAACCCACTCGGCCAAAGAGATAAGGCAGAGAAAAGAAAGGAGAAAATAAGGAGAAGAGGAAAAAGGATAAAAAAATAATAATATATTTTAAATGTTTCTAGGAAAATGAATATTACTAATAAGCAAGAATTGAGTAAGGTTGAATTAAGTTAGTAAAATACTCATACTTTCACTATACATATATACCCGTTTAGAATATAATCATAATATGTATATGGGTAAAACATACATATTCAACTTGTTTTGCATACAATCTATAAAACATGATCACTTGATACTATAATGGTGATTATAATTAACACTCGCCAATTTTGGTTCTCATATATATATATATATATTAAACTTTATGTCTATTATCCCTCTAACCTTTATTTAACATATACTCCCATTTAATAAATAGAACATTTACAATAGGCACAAATACTTGTAAGATCAACCAAGGCATAATGTCATAATCTGTGTAAGTATTTTATCATATCTTGCTTTGCATCTGAATCCTATTAAAACATGATCCTGCGAGAGTCAAACCCTAAGGTTTGTAATACCTGCTTATGCATAAGTTAAACCTTGCAATTTGTAGTTACTCTCACCCCTACTATCTTATGTACTAATTCATATTAGTCCAAACAACTTCACACCCTGTAGCGTAGAAATAGCACGCTCGCATGCTTGTTTTATGTAATGTTTGTTATTTGATTTTCCATCTGATTTCCTTTTGCCTTTATTGAAAGTGTTATTTGCTATTTGCTATCTTTTTCGTTATACGACGTGTAGAATCCGACGTCTCGGACTTCGTCGTCGTCAACTTCAAGATTACGTCTTCGGCTTCGTCGCTAAAGACAACAAATAGCAAGGCAAGCACCCCCTTGATCATTTTGATCCTAATTTTCATAATCACTAAAAATGTTAATTAATAATTGTGGTGTCGTGGAACCACCGGGTCTCTTTTTCTCTTCCTCTTCGTCGGACTGTTTCTTGTTTTTCGGGGAACCTCCTTCTCCTTTGTCTTATCCCCCTTTATAGGGCAGGCACAGGAACATGCCCATACGGATTGGCCTTCTTTTTCTTTATTATTTCTTGCCAAGAGCTAACCTGAATTGTTTTTATTGAATCACGTCTCTCATGCGTTGGGTTTTTTGCCCTCTGTTCGTGCACCTTTTGTAGGGGTTCGAAGGGAATTTCAATTGTGTTGGGGTCTCAGATTGCCCGGGCACGTCATTGCGCACACGGGAGGAGTTGTTGGGGGGTGTCAGACCTTGGAGATTGGCACTGGGTTCACGTCAGAGGGAGACATGGCTGGGAGTGGTTTCCTCCGTTTCCTCCTCGCCACGAAGGGACTTCCCTCGTTGCGGGGAAGGCGATCTTTACCCATCACCCCTTTTTACCAGGGGATGATCTCATAGGGTATGGACTCATTGCTTTATCGAAGGAAGAGATTAACGATTATAGACTCGTTCACGTGGGCCATTAGATACGGGGGCTTCGTTTAGCTAGCCGAGGGGGGAGGGATGAGCCTGGTCGGTCCACCACACTAGCCCCTCATGTCAGCGGGTAGATGTCGTTCTGCCCGCTGGGATGTAATAGTAAATATCCGAGTTTTTTTTTGCGCATATCCTGTGGAGATAGGGTTTTTCGACGGTGGTGAGGTTCTTTTTCTTTTGCTCCGCATTCCTTCCGTTTTCTTTTTTCATTCATGTTCTCCTCTGGCGTCTGTCTTCCTGATCTTCCACCAATCTAGATCTCCATGGGTCTTAGGCGCCCTCCTAAGATAAAGCTGGTTTTGAGTAAGGAGGATGCCGCGGGATTATCCCCCATTTTGGGGCGGTCGACGTTGAGCTCTGCCGATCTCGACGCATTAGCGGCTGATTTCGGGGTGATACGCCCTTCCATGCGCCTTCCTGGTGATGAGGAAGCCCCTCAGCCTCAAGCGAATGAAGTAGTGGTATTCGCGGCGTTTCTCGAAGCGGGCCTTCGCTTCCCGTCCGCCCCTCTGTTGGCGTCAGTACTCCGGGTTTTCCATGCAGAGCTTTAACAGCTTACCCCTAACGCTATTGTCCGATTGGCAGTGCTGGAATGGGCATTCCGTCCGGCTGGGATCCACTTGACAGGGCGCTTGTTTTCTCTCATAGAAGATGCGTTTTGGCAACCAAAACAACAGAAAACAGGGAACGAAGGCCGCAAATCGTGTTTTGGTTCTCTGAATTTTCAGACGAAGAGGTCCCTTATAAAGGAAATCCCAGTAGCGGCCGCCAAGGGGAAATGGGATTCAGGACGGATGTCACGGTGGTATTACCAAATCCTTGTGGGCACAGACTCTTCCCTCCATACTTCGATGGGTCCAGTCCGCGTGATCCGATCCCCTAATTGGAGCGCGACTGTAGAGGAAATTGGATATATTGATTATCTGAAGGCTCTTCGTGCCCAGAGTACGATGCGAGACTTGGTGGAGGAATATTGTCTATGTCGTATCGACCCTTTGGCCAGGAGCTCCGCCGTTACTCTGGAGCGGTCGTTGGGAGGCACGGTGTCCGTGATTCGACCTGAGGGGGTACAAGACCTGGGGCGCGGGGCGGCCGAGAGATTGGCTCGCAAACTTCTGGGCCCTTGCCAAGCAATGGAGTATGAGGCCGCTATGAGCGCTATTGGGGTCACCCGATGCTCGCTTTTATCGATCGGGACGCCGCGCACCCCCTCATCCCTGAGGGTCAGTTGGTTCTCCCCGTCCGGCCAAACGAGCGAGGTTAACTCGTGTGGCGCTGCCCCAAGATGCTGCCACTTCGGGCGGGAGCGAGGATTTGGGGGATGATGACGACGAGGATGCGGATTGGGGTGAAGAGGAATCCAGCGACGAAGGTGATTCCTCCGGCTCTGTGGCGGTCACGTCTCTCCTGCCACCGCCCCCTTCGGATTCTGCGGACACTGTGGGGCCCTCCGAAACGCTTCCCTTGGCTGTTGCGGGCGAGCCCTCAGATAGGCCGTCCGTCCCGGATACGAGTTTTCCCAAGACCACATTAGGCCCAACTGCTATGGGGGGGGGTTCCCTCGGCCCTCACACTTGACTCTTCCGTTGATGTGCATGTTGGCGGGGGTCAATCCCCAGGGTACTCGTTTCTAGGGATCCCCGGAGTGGAGACTATCGATTTGGGCGACGAGGACGATGATGATTTTCCGGTTCCAAAGTGCGCACGAGAGCAGCCTGAAGGTATGACCGTCCCCGTGACAGGGGAGACTCGGGGTTTGCGGCTAAACGTTTCCACTCCTGACACCCCCACCGGGGGAGAAGGTCGTACTCCTAACACCTTTCCCGCCAGCTCGTTAGGGTGCGATGTCCTTTCAGGTTTTGACGAAGTCGATGCAGGAGGTGATAATGCGGAGGCGGCGGGGGCATTAAAACCGTTGGAGCAGGTCCCAACTAGAGCGCTCGCCACTCCTTCGCCTGTCGCGGAGGAAGAGGGCCCGGAATCTCCGATTCCAACTTCTCAAGGCGTCCCCCTTCCGGGTGGAGGGACTTTACCTTCGAACCAACCAGCCCCCGCGGGTGGTGTTGGTTCCTCTTTTGTCCGCTTTGACTTGTCAGATTTTTCGGCCTCAGATTTTGAGAGGGGGGCAGCTGCATCTCCGTCTTTAAGAAAGATGCGTGCAACTTTTTCTCCCTATAATAAATCTGTGGCCTTGTTTGAGGAAATTAATGGCCTCTCTCTTTGTGAGATCTCGATGGATCATCATTTAAAGGTATCTTCCCTTTTGAGTTTATATTACTGGTCTCTGTGTCTTTCAACATCCTTCTTCTTCATTTTTAGGGGGCTGTTATCGCTTCGGAAATATCGCGTCGATTTCGGACGTACTTGGGCAAGTTTAACAAGGGGGTCCAGGATTGTGATGCCGCGAAGGAGCGGGTAGTGGAACTAGAAGCGGAGAAGGCTAATCTTTCAAGGGCGCTTCAGGACTCCAAGGACTCATTGGCTAAGGTGCAGGCCGAAGCATCTCAAAGTCGGGATTTGGCTGCGAAGAATGCAGAGCTCGAGGGGGTAATTTCCCTGATGCGGGACCGTCTCGCCAAAGAGGAGCGAGCTCGCATGGCGGCGGAGCGGAACGAGAAGAAGAAAGATGATCGAATAGAAGAATTAAAAAACTTGTTGGCGGTTGCAGAAGAGGGCAAGGACATGTTGAAGAAGCAAATAGAAGAATTACCCTCTCAACTCGCAACGGCGCGAAGCGAGGTTCAAGCTCATCTTCGTAACGCACAACGAGCAGAGGAGCGTCACGACATGATTCAGAAGGAATTGGAATCTGTTGTCTCGGGGATTCATGGGGCTACGGAGGCTTTCCTTCAGCAGCTCCCTCGGTTCGGTATTGATGCAGCTCCGAGTCGTATCCCCTCCTCCAGCCTGGAAGCTGTCTCCTTCCTAGAGAAATCAACTAAGATTTTTGGGGATTCAGCGCTGACCTTCGGCGATTACTGCGCGAGGCTGGGCTCCATCAAAACTGCTCAGTTATTGGAGGCGAAGGGATGTACACATATCCGCGAGTACTTCGGTTTTTCTGCTGCTGCTCCGTCGTTACATAAGAACCCCCTGCCGGGAGTTACATAATATCATCTCAATCATACATAATATGGTAATCCAATAGAAGCTTCTATACGAAACGAAGCGGACTTAGACACGATGAGCACGCGTCACGGCTTCCGCGAGGGCATCCTTGGCTTCCAGCAGCCGCGGCACCATCCCGATCAATATGTCGAGGTTGGCGAGGTCTCGGGCAAGGGCCTCCTCTACGGCCATTATCATGTCGAAATCCGCCCATAGACCTTCAATGAAGGCCTCGAGATCGTCGGCGGCTGGAAGACCCCTAGGAGAGAGAGCGTCACCCGGAAGATCAAGAACCATGATAGGGGCTCCCTCCTCCCCCAGCAGCGGTGGGATCTCTGCCACAGGCGGCCCCTCATCCAGGTTGGCAAAAATGGGGTCTTCTTCCATGATTTCCCCGGGGAGGTCAGCCATTGAAAAAGCAAAGGAAAACAGGGGTAGAGAGCGATCGTCTACTCAGAAACTAACAAGGTGGGCAAGGGCGAGGAAGGCAAAAAAGGCCAGAGTTAAATAAGAACGCGGGAAGACAAGGCGTCCCCACGTCCCTCGAGAAGTTTACCGAGTCATTAAGTCCCTCTAACACTCGTCACTGACGCCTGGTCTTCGTCGGGAGAAACTAAACGCTTTTCGGACGAGGGGACCCGTGGAGCGAACGAACACGCATAGTCATTTGATAAAATGGGTAATTTAATTCAAGTGTCTACAAGAATTCCATCACACAAAGATACACGAGCTAAGAAGGAGGCGGCTTCTCTTTGTTTTTCCCTGAGTCGCGCATTACAGCACGAGCTCGACGTACCGACTCCCTCGCGGTAGGCTCCCCGTGCTGCTTCCAGAAATCTGACATAAAGCTTGACGATAGCCAAGATGTGGCGGAGGAAGGCTTCCCAGATGAAGGGATATCTCCGAACCCTGGTAACGACGGAGCAGCAGAAGAAAAACCGAAGTACTCGCAGATATGTGTACATCCCTTCGCCTCCAATAAGCGAAGCGGTTTTGGCCGGAGCCCGACCTCGTAGCGATGTCGCCGAAGGTCAGCGCTGAATCCCCAAAAATCTTAGTTGATTTCTCGAGGAAGGAGACAGCTTCCAGGCTGGAGGAGGGGATACGACTCGGAGCTGCATCAATACCGAACCGAGGGAGCTGCTGAAGGAAAGCCTCCGTAGCCCCATGAATCCCCGAGACAACGGATTCCAATTCCTTCTGAATCATGTCGTGACGCTCCTCCGCTCGTTGTGCGTTACGAAGATGAGCTTGAACCTCGCTTCGCGCCGTTGCGAGTTGAGAGGGGGTGCGAAGTATCTCGAAGAAGATTGTCGAAGGTAGACTTCCTCCGGTGGCTGCGATCTTGGCTAGCTCGTCGGCGCGTTCATTTTGGGACCTGGGAATTGCATTAACGGTGAACCCAATGAAACCCTTCTCCATGGTTCGGACCATCTCAACGTACTTCTGGAGCTGTTCATCCTTCACTTGATATTCTTTGGTGATGTGCCCCTGAATAAGTTTCGAGTCGGTGTATATTATCGCCCTTCTCGCTCCCATGATCTTCGCTTTTCTGATACCCAATAAGAGCGCTTCGTACTCGGCTATATTGTTGGTTGAAGGAAATTCCAGCCTTGCTGCGAACTCTACTTTTTCTCCGCTGGGCGTATGTATCACCGCCGCTATTCCCGCTCCACTCGCCCCCCAAGATCCGTCGGAGTTGATGGACCACATCGTTGGGGTTTTGTTGTCCTCCGGGACTGGGGAAGTCCATTCTACCATGAAATCGACGAGGGCTTGGCTTTTGATTGCCGTGCGAGGAATTATGGTTAATTCAAAGGGAGCTAGCTCGACCGCCCACTTGCTGATGCGCCCAGTGCTTTCCCTGTTGGAGAGCATAGACCCTAGAGGATATGTCGTCGGCACTTTGATGCGGTTGGCCTGAAAATAATGCCGGAGCTTTCGAGATGCCATTAATAGAGCGTACGCCAGCTTTTCCATTTCCATGTATCGTAGCTTCGCTCCTTGGAGGGCTTCAGAGACGAAGTAGACCGGCTGTTGTTTGGCGCCTAGGGGCCGCACTAGCACAGCGCTGACGGCCAAGGGGCTAGCTGCTAGATATAACAGGAGCTCCTCACCTTTCTTCGGGCTTTGCAGGACAGGGATCTCCATGAGACTCTGCTTCAAGTCGTCGAAGGCGCGTTGGCATTCCCCTGTCCAGATGAAACTATCGTTTGAGCGCAAGGCTTTAAAGACCGGCAAACTTCGTTCTGCGGATTTTGGCAAGAATTGACTGAGTGCTGCTATCCGCCCTGCCAACCGTTGTACTTCTTTTAGGTTTCTTGGTGGAGCCATATCTTGGACAGCTCTTATCTTTTCCGGATTCGCTTCTATGCCCCGTTGGGAGACCAGGAAACCTAGCAATTTTCCTGCGTCCACGCCGAAAACACATTTTGCCGGGTTAAGCTGCACCTTTCCTTTTATCAAATTTCTGAAGGTTTCCCGGAGGTCCCCGACGTGATCTTCTTTCTTTTCACTTTTGACAATGATATCGTCAACGTAGGCTTCCACGTTTCTTCCTAACTGATCGGCGAAGATCTTCGTGATGAGTCGAGCGAAGGTAGCACCTGCATTTTTGAGGCCGAAAGGCATCCGCACGAAGCAATAGGTACCGAAGGGAGTAACAAATGCCGTCTTGTCTTCGTCTCCTTCCTGCATATATACTTGGTGATAACCGGAATATGCGTCAAGGAAGCTCATCCTTTCTGACCCGGAGGTTGAGTCAACTAGCTGGTCGATGCGGGGCAGGGGGAAGTCATCTTTTGGGCATGCTTTGTTTAAGTCAGTAAAGTCGATGCACATCCTCCATGCTCCGCTGGCCTTCCTGACTAGGACGATGTTGGCCAACCACTCTGGGTATCGGGCTTCGCGGATGATTCCCGCCTGGAGCAGTTTAGTCACCTCCACCTTCGTGGCTTCCTGCCTTTCTACTGCAAGTTTTCTCAGTTTTTGCTTCTTAGGATTTACGCTTGGATTAATGGCGAGGGCATGTTCGATAATTTCTCTCGGGACACCCAGAAGGTCTTCGGGCCCCCATGCGAACACGGTTTCATATTCCTGGAGGAGCAGCATTAAGTGTTTTTCCTCCTCGGGAGACAACATGGTGCCGAGGATCACTGTCTTGCTGCTTCCTGGCCTGAGCGGTATCTGTTGGGTTTCTCCCTAGGGCTGTGGTTTAGGGAGCCAGCGGCTGCGATTTGCAGGTACGACGGGATCTAACTCAGTAATGCAGACGTGTTTGATTTGGGGCGGATTCTCCATATCTATCTTCCTTGCCAAGGCTTGGTCTCCTCGCACCGTGATGACACCATCTTCGGAGGGAATTTTTATGCATAGGAAACCGTGATGAATTATGGCCCCCATGGTCGTCAACGAGCCCCGGCCTAGGATCGCATTGTATTGGAAAGGCATGTCTACCACATCGAATGTGACGCGACTCGTGACGCTGGCTTGTGGCGTTGCGAATGTGACTTCAAGCTCCAATTGCCCCATGGTGGTGACCGTGTTTCCCCCGAAACCCATCAGCGGCACTTCCGATTTTTTCAACCGATCTTGTGGAATCATCATTTGTTGGAAAGCCTTCATGGACAGTATGTCCGCAGCACTCCCTCCGTCCACCAATATTCGACGTACTTCGCAATCAGCGATAATGGCGGTTACTACCAAGGAATCTTGGTGCGGGAAGTGTATCCCCGTGGCGTCCTCCTGTGTGAAGGTGATTGGCTCGCATTTTACCGGTGGAGGGGTGGCAGGGGTAATTGCGATGTGGTTAATTTGCCGGGCGTAAGCCTTCCTCTGTGTTTTTGACGAGAGATGTGACGAGGAACCCCCCGCAATGACGTTAATAATGCGACGGAGGTGATTCATCCCTACTCGAGGAGGGAGGTGTTGTCGTCCAACGGGAGGTGCTTCCGGTGGTGCAGGATGCGTCTTGATTTCTCTCTGTTTCGCCTCGAACCGCCGATATCCGTTGATCACTTTGCATTGGATGGTGTCATGAGTGATATTTTCCCCGTGATATTCACAAAAGTACTGCCGGGGCTCTGTCTCTTCCCTCTTGTTAACTCGGCTTCCCTCGTCTTGCTTTCCTCGGCTCGGGGGTGGCCCTCGTCTCTGCTGCTCCGCGGGCCTGTCGCCCGTGGCTTGCCGATTTCTTGGTTTTTCAATGTGGTGGATTCTCCTCCTTTCGTCTCTTCTTCCAGGCTCTGAGTATCGTTCCCTGGTTTTGGCGTTGGGGGGGAGGTCCTTCCCTCGCCCTCTCTTCCGCGAGGCGAACTCTTGATTCTCTTGTTGGGGCCCGTCTTCCCTTCGGAGGTTGTCTTCCTCCGCCCGCGCGTATTCCCTCATCTTCGCAAAGAGTTCTTCCACCGTACGTACCTCTTTACGAGCGAGCCTTTCTGCCAACGGTCCCCTGCGCAGGCCGCAACGCGCCGCATTGATGATAGTGGTGTCGCTTACTCCTCGTACTTGGCACTTAATCCGGGAGAAACGCTGGAAGTAACTTTTAAGGGTTTCCCCTTCGCGTTGTCTGACCGCAAATAGGTCACTTTCCTCTTTCATTCCGTCGAAGTTACCCTGGAAGTTGCCTTCAAGCTTGCAGCGGAGTTGCGGCCAACAGGTGATCGACCGGGGCTCCAGCGAAGAGTACCAGGACAGGGCTATGCCTTCAAGGGCTAGAAGGAGCCCCTTCGCCTTAATATCATCATCTCCTCCCACTGCTTCAATCGCCGTATCATAAACGCGGAGGAACTCCCTTGGGTCCGTCCGTCCGTCATATGGCTTAAAGGTGGGAAATTTGAAGCTTCCCGGGGAGGGCCATTTTTTGGCCCGTAGGCAGGTGCTGAGGGGGTTTGGATCGTGGTCTTCCCTGTGTGCCATCGCGATCGCTGGAGATAGCACCTCGCGGCTCGGGCTTTCATCTTGTGATTCGTATTGCCCCCCGTCTGATCATCCTTGCAGACGCTTCAACTCCGCCATGAGTTGCTCGTTGGCTTCCATCAGTGCTCGCACATTGGGGTCAATCTCCTCCTGAGCTCCGGTTCCTTCTCCATGGGTTTCTTCGTTTCCGTGGGTCTCTTGGCGACGAGTCGGATGTGTCGACGCTTCCGCCACCTCTCCTCCTGGTGTCGAGACCGTTCGACCTGTCGCCGGAGGCCATCGTTTGGGGGCTCGCTTGCGCACGGCCACCGGAGTCTGTGGAGGTAAAGTTCCCTCCACGTTTCGTGCTTCTGTTGCAGCTGGCATCCACGTCTTGTCATCCAGAAGTCGAGGGGGATCTCCAGATTGGCTTCTCGCACGCCGTCTTGATTCTTCTGCTCCTGCTGTCGTTGCTGCCCCCTTGGATATTGCCTCCTTTCCTTTCTTGGTGGCATGGTTGCAGGAAACTTACCCTTGGGCCTGATCGGCCGGCGATGGTTTCACCTTGCGGTTGGGTTCCCCACGGACGGCGCCAGTGTGGTGTCGTGGAACCACCGGGTCTCTTTTTCTCTTCCTCTTCGTCGGACTGTTTCTTGTTTTTCGGGGAACCTCCTTCTCCACTGTCTTATCCCCCCCTTTATAGGGCAGGCCTGGGAACATGCCCATACTGATTGGCCTTCTTTTTCTTTATTATTTCTTGCCAAGAGCTAACCTGAATTGTTTTTATTGAATCACGTCTCTCATGCGTTGGGTTTTTTGCCCTCTGTTCGTGCACCTTTTGTAGGGGTTCGAAGGGAATTTCACTTGTGTTGGGGTCTCAGATTGCCCGGGCACGTCATTGCGCACTCGGGAGGAGTTGTTGGGGGGTGTCAGACCTTGGAGATTGGCACTGGGTTCACGTCAGAGGGAGACATGGCTGGGAGTGGTTTCCTCCGGTTTCCTCCCTCGCCACGGAAGGGGACTTCCCCTCGTTGCGGGGGGGAGGGGGGGAAAGGGGCGATCTTTACCCATCACCCCTTTTTACCGGGGGATGATCTCATAGGGTATGGACTCATTGCTTTATCGAAGGAAGAGATTAACGATTATAGACCTGTTCACGTGGGCCATTAGATACAGGGGCTTCGTTTAGCTAGCCGAGGGGGGAGGGATGAGCCTGGTCGGTCCACCACAATAATCTGTCTGCATGCTTATGTTCTACAAATCACGTACTTTATGGGTATGGGTAGATATACCTTATCATTGATAAATTTCCTCAATTGGCATTGATATGTGAACCTTGATAACCCTAGCTCAAGGATTGACACTTAATGTCAAAATGGGTATATTCGATTATTACATGCATATGCTTAGCCATGCTTTAGACTTATTACATGCATATGCTTATCATTGATAAATTTCCTCCGGTTACATGTTCTACAAATCACGTACTGTTGTTGTTTTTAGACAGGAACATCGACAGTTACTCTGACGCAGGAAAACGGGATTGTTAACGACGGTTCTTTCTAAGGCTTTACCTTGTCAGTTGCCTGTGGATTATGTGGTAAACTACAAGACATCTGATTCTTTTGATATGTTTAGTTGACCTTCTCGGTCATATTATGTCAATACTTCCGCTGTAATAAAATATGAAAGTTTTGTATGGTTGTGATTCCAGATTGTGTTTGTGCGTGCTAGCTACTGATCATGGGACTAGCACAGTATGCACATTAGAACCTTGCTTTTATGTTTGCACTGTAGCATAAAAGTGAGGGTCTCACAGTTTGGTATCTGAGCCATGCTGACTGCAGGCAAAACTTAGATAGAATGGTCGTTAGTTGAAACTTAAAATTTTGAAATAGACATTTCTATATTTAGGAATGAAAGTTTGTTATATATGTTATTAACCTTCTCTTGTTTCATATTATCTGTTATTAATCCATTCCTTGTCACATTACATCTGTTACTACTTTCATTAATATCTTATAAATATCTTCGATACCATTCCCTCCTTGTTATAATATCTTTTATTAATCTTTCCTCATCAATAATTACCCTATGTGTCTTACATTTGATCGGGAATGCTAATTCCTTATTAAATGTATAGATGGACACGATTGTGCCCTTTCATGATTCAAACCGTCGAGAAAATGACGGAATGATGGGAGTTTTAGCCCGACTAATGGATTACGCTGGATACGAGGAAAATCCTCATTACATCGTATTCCATGTCACACTTAGTACCATTGAGTATGCCGCACGGATTCATATCCCTACACGAGCCTTCTATGATGAAGGAGAACGATATTTTGGAGGTTATGGATCCACCCTTACCTCTGCAATGAATGAAGCCGCCTATATGGCTATCATTCGACTTCGTCATGAACTTCCAGAACTCAATACAGCATACCGCCTGTATCCGAGTCGTCCACCTCCTGGAGGAAGTCGCTATCCCAATCTCACTAATATTCATAATAGGAGACTTCAACGCCTCATGGATTTTGTGATCGCCTCCGACAAACACCACCGCTTGCTGGCATCTGAGCTAGTAGTAGCTCGCCATCGATTGGAATTCTTGAAAGAGTCGTTGCAACTCATGAGGCGGTGAAGAATACCCCACACCCAGTTTCTGGTGATAATCCGTTATCAGAAGCATCCGCCAATCAGCACCACCATACCAGTGCTGGTAGCCAACCATGTTCTTCTAACCAGGATACTAATCCAGGAGTTTCCAAATCTTCGACACCCCCAGTTGGTACAAGAACACCAATGATGGAAGGCTAATCCTACCATGTCGATAGGAAGTTCTTCGGACAAGTAGGAAATAGTTCGAAATATGATATATTAGTGGCACCCTACCAGTATGTAGTAAATACACTAGTAGTTGCACTAACGATGGTACTTTTGCTGTAAATATTATATGATTTGAATAAAACTTCTGTTGTATATTTGTTTGAGTGCTATGGTTTCTACTCGTGAATGTTTAATTTCATATTATAACTTTCACGATGTTGTAACCAAATAAAAGTAACTTAACCAAAATGATGAAATGAATAGAAGCATCCTGCTAAAATTCGTATGAACCTTTCTAATAAAATATATTGGATCTAAATAAATAGAAAGTTATCCTATAAGTACCAAAATAGGACCTACATTCTTAACTTCTACTCTCTATTCCTTAACAATTTCTATTCTTCTTTCCCGTCTATTAGCTCTTGTTCTCTATCTTATACTCTTCTTTGCAAGTTGTGCTTCCCAAATCTATCTAATCCTATTTCCCCCACTCAACCAAAGAAGACTATGATATTCATGACAAAAACTTTCTTGCTACTTTTGCAAACTCCACCACATAGATAATAATGCCTTTTGCTCTCAGGTTACTTGTGCTAGATAACAAGAACCTTATTAGAACCTAAGCTTCCGAAAAACAGATATAATCTTTATCAACACTCCAACTACGTTTGAACCTATGCTGTCAAAACTGGAACTAAGATTTTGCTATACTGGCAACTGCAGAAAATATCCAAGCTATTAGTGCTACCCAGTTACCTCTAGTCATATCTGAGCCTAAACTGTTTACAAAGAATTAAAAATTAATACCTCGCCATATTGGCAACTATGGAAAGTACCTAAGCTAAAATAAGCTAGTTGCTATCCAACTTCTCCTACAAGTAACAACCCCAATGTGACACTACGGAATAGTGAGACATTATAAAATATGATATTTGGGAGTGAAACTTTGCGGCATGAGATTAAACCATATTTTCTATGTCGTTTTGGGTCGTTTCCGGGAGGTTCGGGCTGTTTTCTGGGTGATCGGGCCGTGGGGGAAAGCAATTGGGCCGAAGGTGGAATGAATTGGGCCCATGAGGGAGAGCTTTAGGGCAGCACACCCTGCTGCCCTGCCCTGTTGGTGCGCCCCTCCCCTTGCCCCCCCAAGCCGCCACCCCTCTCCCCATCTCCTCCTCCCTCTAGTCATCCTCCTCCTCCTCCACACCCCCAAGCCGCACCACCCCTTCCTCCTTGAGCCTCCTCCCCCACCGTCACATGCCCTTGCTGCGTTCCCCTTGCTGCCACGCCACACCATGGTGCTGCCCTCGCCGGTGGGAGGATCCGCGACGAGGAGAACCGGTGGCAACATCGCGTGGGAGGAGATCGGGTGGAGATCGCGCGAAGAGAAGCGGTTGATTCGTGGATCGTCAAGAAGGTAATGGGGGAAACCTTTGGGGATTAATTAGATGCTGTGTAGAGGTGATCTACCATGTTTTTGGATCATGGGAGGTGCTGCCATGGGGTAGATTTGTTGGAAACTAGAGTTGTATTCGCGTTCTGTTCGGGCAGTTTGGGAACCCGATCTAGGGCCGGCGTTTCCGCCAATTTTGAGTTTGAATCTGACCGTACGGACTTTTAGGAAGTTGTAGATAATTTCCTTATATTTCCGTGCATATAAAGAAATTGAAATTCCGCCCAGCCGTTTAGAAGTTATGGCTGTTTTACCGAGCGCTGTCAAATTTGTGATGAGATTGGGACAGTTCGTGTTCAACGTTAGATTAAACAACATTAGAGTCCGAATTAGTCTTTCCCTATAACTAGAAAAAGTTTGGAAATTTTCTAAGCTACGCGGGGATGTACTCGTTTATTCAATTTGGAGTCCTAGAACAGAAGTTATGCCTTTTGGAAGGCTGCTGTCCAGAAGGGACAGATTTGCTGTTTTCTGATTTTAGGAGTTGTAAGCGAAGTCGGGGTAGTGGGATATATGTGTGCTGTTTTGTGGACTCGATTTGAGTGTGTGGCATGTGTTTGCAGGTGGTGTGCCTCCAGGAGTGCCCTCAACCTCTCGTCACTCCGTTGCCCGTGGTTGAAGGCAAGTGTGTTGCGTTGATTGTTTGCTATATGTGTTGCTAGAATTGATTGATAGCATTTGGAATAGATAACATGTTGTTTTGCCATGATTTACATGTTATAATTGATAGGAGGTCCTTAGGCCATGATTTAAATGTTATCGATGATATGGTGTCCTCATGCCATGATTAACAATGTTTGTTGTTGACAAATGATTCACATGCCATGTTTTGAACGGTAACCGTCAATTGTTGAATATGGTCCTACATGCGGAAATGCCATGTGTTGATATGCAATATGTCTATTTCTGTATACGTTGCTGTCCATTTTGCATACATGGCATATTTTCATGGCCGGTCGGTGAGATAAGTCATAACTATTCCGGTAGGGTCGGTGAGAACAGTTATGACTAGTCCGGGGCTATTCTTTTGAGTAAGTCCTACATCGTGATTCCATCACCGAGGTGAATGGAAGCGAGTGATAGGCACCCTCCATCTTCGGGATGGAAGGGGGGAAAAGGGTGCATGCCGACGGGTGTGCACTCAACCATACCGGTATGAGTATTCCAGAAGACATGTGCATTGCATTGCATGAATGAAATACATAAATGAAGATGTTTATGAGATGGTGATGAGAGTACTCATGAGATGCTCATGAGATGAATAGCATGTTGTTTTAAAGGTTGTATATAATGTTAAATATGATGTGTTGTGATATAACTGTGGAGACTGGAATGATGGTTTGTTGTCTTGATCCTTGTTGATCCATTTCAATACACTTTGCTGAGTTATGAACTCACGCTTGTGTTTTATGTTGTTTGTTTATTTAGGTACAATGAAATCGGCGTGCGGGAAAGGGATCTAGCTACACTCCTCCACGTAGTATCATAATCTAGCTAATTCACCGGTTTTGGAGACACGGCAATAAGTATTACAATAATCATTAGTGTATGGTCTGTATGTTTGGTTATTTCCCTCATGTGTATCATGTGGGGCTATGGAGGGAGTTGTTTTAACTTCCTAGATTTAAATTGATGCTTATTATTTTGCTATCGATGCTTATTGATGTTTTAGTTGAGGATTAGCTATCATTATCGCTGCGTATGGATATCTCGTTTGTCTTACATATTGATATGATGCTATGTTGTTAAGTTTCATGCAAAAACAAAGGAGATGCTGTCAAAATTTCCAATTATTCCAAATGATTACTTGCTGTAATTTACCTTAAATTATGGTATTAAATGTGTTATGGTCTATGTTTGGTGACATTCTGGGCTTAGTAAAAGCTGGGGTGTTACACCCAATTTCTAAACCCAAAGAATCTCCACCTTGTCACCTTACTTCGGAAAGGAATCACAATGCTAAGTCACATCATATAGGACTAAATATTGTTTGGTTAAATAAAAGAGTTTAAAAATAGAATAATGATTGGAAGCTTAAATATTTCTGTGTGCTAGTCTTGAGTGCAATCTTTTGTGTTGATATTCGTTATGGTGAAATTCTGTGTACTAATATAAGGATTGCTCTCGCGAATATTAAACCTTTGAGTTGAAAATTCACGACGAGGCGATCTCAATAAACAATGACATTGTTAACAAACGGAAAATAGGCCCTAAGTTAAATCATTCCTTGTAACTACCTCATCCCTTCTAAATTGTAGAAATTTTATTTAATAAAATTTTTAGGGAAACGAATGTTGCCTTATAACCACACCAAATCTTGTCATATCTTTTCTATCCTGTCAATCTACCTGTTCTTTAATAATCTTGAGAACAAGCTTCTTGACCTTAGACACTCCCTATTTATTAGGATAATAAGCATGGCAAGTAATTTCTTGCTATTCCAATCTGTTGACCAATTTTATCTCCATCAAGTATATATGTATCATCACGTATCCTAAACAGACTCATGATCAATATCATCTCTAACTTTAAAAGATTCTATTGCAATTCCAAGATACCACTAAGGATATAAGAATATCAAATTCCTAAACTGATCTTGTCCAAAGTTTGGCGAGCCCAAGCTAGAAGTTCTAACGCAAACAACATCTCCACGTGGTCACTAAGGTACACATCACATCTTGAGCATTTAGTGTGTACTCGGTATTCACGTAAGATCATAACACTTCTTATTCAATCTTACTTAAAACTTGACTAAAAGGAAATGGATATCGAGCTTACCATTATTAAATTGATCACTTTATCTTTCCGAGAAAGTAGCAAATCACTTTAGAATCCAACTCCCACTCACCCTTTTAACCCTGCGAATCTCGGGGACGAGATTCCTGTTAAGGGGGGTAGTCTGTAACATCCCTGAATTTATTAAACAGTAAAAATAGAATATTAAAGTATGAATTTGATTTATTATTATCTTACAGTAAATTTAAAAGCTTTTGTTAAAAGATAATTAAATTCCTGAAATTAGAGAAGGAAAAAGTTATAGAAGATAAAGTAACCTAACATAAATCTTGAATACTAGATTAATCTTGAGAACGCCTTGACTAGTCAAAGAGAGTAGTGTGAACACCCTTGAACCATGAATGATCGACTTTAATTAATGACTTGGACTAGAAATAGTATATCAACAGATAAAGTAAATTTATTATCATTCCTGATCCAAATCATTCATTACATGAGTTTAAACAACAATATTGTTGATTGATACACTGTAATTTACATTTACAATAAAAAGGAAATACAAAGATCTTTACAATGGCATACCACAATTATATGCAATATAACTCTTACAATCATTCGATTACATATGCAATTACAATTACAACTCACATAACTATCTAATTACATATCTGGTTACAAACTACATCTCAAAAAGTAAAATACAAAACTATAAACTACAGCTCCTGTGCTGACTTGATCTGCATCTTGTGAATCTGCATATTCAGTTGCACATGTTTAAAAATAAGAATAAAGTGACTGCGATAAAATAAATACAATAAATAGATGAAAAAGAATTGCCGTCAGCTAATTTATTTATTCATCGCTCAGTGAGGTACCCTAGATTGTCCGGGGGCCAATCTGGCTCCTCTCGCGATTAAGTTTTGCATCATTCGGCATTAAACGAACCTGTTAAACCGTAGACACGAGTATTCAGAAAATATCGCGAGGTAGAAATACTTTACCGCAGTAAAATAGTAATTTCACAGGGAGTAGGGTTAAAGCCAAGCCACAGTACCACAGGACATTATGAGTTCCTTCCAGAACCAGCCAATAAGTCCAGCCGGCCATATAAAGCCACGTTAGTAAAAGATAAATATGGGGGCAAGGTAAGGGTGCCGACCAAAACCCCCAGACACAACTGAAATTTCCAGAGCATGCCCAGGCCAACTCGGCAGCCACGAAGGGGTCATCATGGCCGCAAGAATAAAATATTTTAGGACAAGATAATCTCAATCGAAAGCCCAGAACCAGCTACGGCAGTCCAGCCGCAAAGACTAGCCCCTTCTAAATACTATTGCACCTCCAAGCCATCTTTTAGCCAAAATATCTAGAGCTCAGGCAAAGCAGCTAGCTCAACCCAGTACGCAAGGGGCAAGGCCAACCGGCCACTTAGATCACAAGACCCAAATCAATGCACTGACAGGGAGTAGTAAATGAGATCAATCCAACCGCAAAGAATAAACCCATTCAAACAGTATTGAACCTCCCTTTGCCATGCTATATAAACTAGCCGAGTCCCATTCAAGGAACCCCGAAGCAAGACATCTTCAATAGCCAGTAAAGTCACATTTGCAGACTTAGAGCAAGCCTTTGCCCAAAGTGTACCCACATAGTTGAAGGAAGCTAGGAGAACTAAGTTCCAGAAGCTAGAAGGGGGAAATAAGCTGCACAGATATCCATCCAACCCTTTTTCATACAGGTAAGACTCCACAAACCTGATTCCATTAGCCTCTTCATAGTATATCCAGTGAAAATAGAAATGATTTAGAAATGTAAGGGCAGTAGAAGAACAAAGGAGAAAATATAGGAAAAGTGATCTCAGTTTGCATGCATATCAATCAACGAGGGTTGCGTCATATGTCCCCTTGAATTGCAAATACTTTCCCGGTGTAATGCAAATCAAGGTCATCGCTATGACGCCATCCGACCCGCAAATTTGAAAAGGCATGAATCATCATAGACCAGAGAATATGTTCATCCCTAGGATATGGCTTCAGCTTAGTATCAATTCTTATATCATTTACTAAGCTTCTTTAATTCTGCATTAATCAGTACCAACAAATCTGAATCTTAATACAGTCTCAGTTAGTGGTTGAAAATAAAGGATATCATACGTCCCCATGATATTACCTCACTTTCTTCAAGTGCGATAACAATCATAGGTTTCGCCATGATACTCTTATCTGCCATCCAACTAAAAATCAACCAACTTAATCCAATTATTTGGCTTAGTATCAATTTTATCATTTACTAAGCCAATCTATTCATGATCCATCAGTTTATAATCAATGGCGTTAGGATCAGCTATCATGTAACCTTTCCAAAGTCTCTGTCAACATGCCTAAAACCATGTTCGAGAATCATCTCGAACCCTGGCAGTGAATCAATCCACGTAAGTAAACTACACACATAACCGATTCATAATGCTTTAGTGCATAGCATGAATCAAACTATTCAGTTAAGGCAATAACAAACATGAAAGGATCCCATGTATTCCAATAAACGATTTTAGCCCTTTTTCATTTTCTAACATGAACATAAATAGCAAGCACAAATAATACTCACCTATTTAGGATTTCATACATCAATAGCTCTATAGATTCAATATACTTATGACGCCTCAATAACTCAATTGTCTAGCATAATATCGATCCCATCATCTACCATATATGTAATTTAAAATCGAAGCTACTATCTTTATGCCCTAATCAAGTGTCAAGAGCATCAGAGCAGAGTTTAGCATCAATTCTTCCTAAACTAAATCCATCTATGCTCTATTAACCTCACAGTGCAAACATTCTCCATCAATACCCCAGAATACCACAGATCACAATAGAACGATCTCAGCACAAATACATTTAGCACAATCTCAGAATCATAAGCAATCCATGCAATCAGTAATCCTAGTCATTGGTCAAGGTTCAGGAATGGGAAAAGAAGTAGAGAGTATCAATCCCTAATAAGAAATTAGAGAAGAGGGAAATAAGAGGATACCGAACCCTAATCTTGAACCGGAGCCAAAGTCGAGGCGGCGCAAATGGAGAAGTAGCGTAGCAACCGTAGGGGATTGGAGCAGGAGAGGAAGACCAACGCCGGTGGCGGTCGGCCGGTGCAACCTACGGGCGACCCCGCTCGCGCACGTGAGGATGCGGCCGAGATCGACATGAACCCGAAGGTGGGGCGAGAGTCGGGCGCGCCAGGGCCAAGACTGCAGCCGGCCGTCGACCGGCGGAGCTGGAGGTCTCGGGACCGCCGGGCGGAGACACCAGGGCGGCGATAAGGCTGGATCGCAGCGACCAGAGAATTGGGGAAACAAAAAGAGAGAGAGAGAGAGAGAGAGAGAGAGAGAGAGAGAGAGAGAAGAACCCACTCGGCCAAAGAGATAAGGCAGAGAAAAGAAAGGAGAAAATAAGGAGAAGAGGAAAAAGGATAAAAAAATAATAATATATATTAAATGTTTCTAGGAAAATGAATATTACTAATAAGCAAGAATTGAGTAAGGTTGAATTAAGTTAGTAAAATACTCATACTTTCACTATACATATATACCCGTTTAGAATATAATCATAATATGTATATGGGTAAAACATACATATTCAACTTGTTTTGCATACAATCTATAAAACATGATCACTTGATACTATAATGGTGATTATAATTAACACTCGCCAATTTTGGTTCTCATATATATATTAAACTTTATGTCTATTATCCCTCTAACCTTTATTTAACATATACTCCCATTTAATAAATAGAAAATTTACAATAGGCACAAATACTTGTAAGATCAACCAAGGCATAATGTCATAATCTGTGTAAGTATTTTATCATATCTTTCTTTGCATCTGAATCCTATTAAAACATGATCCTGCGAGAGTCAAACCCTAAGGTTTGTAATACCTGCTTATGCGTAAGTTAAACCTTGCAATTTGTAGTTACTCTCACCCCTACTATCTTATGTACTAATTCATATTAGTCCAAACAACTTCACACCCTGAAAATGAATTATAGTGTATTAAATCTTACAATCTTAGCTTCCGGAAATCGTAAAATAAAATAAGAATGAATCATAAAGAATAGGCGTAGTGTCCAACTGTTAATCAGTAGTTAAGACTATAGCGTAGAAATAGCACGCTCGCATGCTTGTTTTATGTAATGTTTGTTATTTGATTTTCCATCTGATTTCCTTTTGCCTTTTTTGAAAGTGTTATTTGCTATTTGCTATCTTTTTCGTTATACGACGTGTAGAATCCGACGTCTCGGACTTCGTCGTCGTCAACTTCACGATTACGTCTTCGGCTTCGTCGCTAAAGACAACAAATAGTAAGGCAAGCACCCCCTTGATCATTTTGATCCTAATTTTCATAATCACTAAAAATGTTAATTAATAATCTGTCTGCATGCTTATGTTCTATAATCACTATGATTTCGACGTGGGTGATTATTGGCAATAGCCGGAAGTGCAATTAATAATGCACGTAGATAGGGGGAGTATCGCCCATGTCACTTTGAGGACCGAACGTAGTGTTGCATGATCCAAGTAAACCGTACATCCACAAGTACTGGACTGGGACAGTCTTAACTTATTAAATTATTTGGGAATTAGCTTTGCACATTGGTAGGCAGTTGTAGCATGGGCATTCCGGATATAGGTTTGCTCGAGGGAGGTGTCATCACCGAGGTGTTGGCATCTGCCGTTGTAACGGTGTACGCCTGGCTATGAATTTGGGGCTATTTTTATTCCTGGTGGGTCACTGACTCCGGAATTTCTATTCCTGGTGGGTCACTGACTCCGGAATTCCCTTTTACCTTTTTAGCTTCCATCATAGTCAGGAGTAACGTCATTGGGCTAGTGCAAAGTTAAGGTTCAAGTAATCGAACAGTTTCGTTATGAACTCCTTGCGGGCACACCAAAGGAAGTGTGTCTTATATCGATTGCACAAGGGGAGGACATATCTTGTGGGTAAAGCTGTACAACTCTGCAGAGTCTAAAACTATTCGAATAGCCGTGTCCACGGTCATGGACGACTTGGCGAACTGACACTAGTTAGTTGTTTTATAAATGTTTTGGTGAGCTTACCCTTACAGATGATTCAATACTTGATATTACGTTGGCAAGGTTGGATTCAGCTGTTGTGCCCTGTGTGGACAAAAATTTAATCTTCAGATAATGTTACATATGATGGGACTGGACGTTTTATCACTCACGAAAGGATGTGCGTATTTTGTTACATTTTATTCACGAAGGGCTGTGAGTTATCTATTTCTTTTTATTACTTTTTGTACATACTTGTTACTTTACTCATTTATTTACTTTTACAAATTTTCGCTTTCACTCTATTATTCAGTATTTACAATTCAAATTTCGCTTTATGCAAAACAACCGTAGAAACCCACTTTCTATTCAGTTTGCATATATTTCAGGTTTTGCAAACACTACAAGTCTTGCTGAGTACGCAACGTACTCACCCTTGCTACTGTTGTTGTTTTTAGACAGGAACATCGACAGTTACTCTGACGCAGGAAAACGGGATTGTTAACGACGGTTCTTTCTAAGGCTTTACCTTGTCAGTTGCCTGTGGATTATGTGGCAAACTACAAGACATCTTATTCTTTTGATATGTTTAGTTGACCTTCTCGGTCATATTGTATCAATACTTCCGCTGTAATAAAATATGAAACTTTTGTATGGTTGTGATTCCAGATTGTGTTTGTGCGTGCTAGCTACTGATCATGGGACTAGCACAGTATGCACACTAGAACCTTGCTTTTTTGATTGCACTGTAGCATAGAAGTGAGGGTCTCACATTCAGTGAAATGGCCACAAGACGTTTTGTTGTATATTTTGATTGAGAGACATTGTATATATGTTAATATGTTTGTATGATGTAATCTTAATGTTGTCTATTTGTCATATTGTCTCTTTTATAGAGATATGGAGATGTGGTCATACTACCTAATACAATATGGAGATATTTTGATTGAGAGACATTGTATATATGTTAATATGTTTGTATGATGTTATCCATGTTGGAGTGAAACAGTACCTCTGAAAAATGTTTATCGTGCTTTATATGCTATTAGTTAGGAGCAAGACGTAATGAGGCCTAGCCTGATTTTCTAAGTTGCGGCCTGTGACCAGGCTAAACGTGGCCCAATCAACCTAACAACGCTACCTGGCTAGTTTCAACACTTTTTTGTTCGCTTCAATTTGACTGAAATCTCGCCATTTATCGGTGAAATTTATTCTACTACCTAATAAAATAACTTGTTAAATTGCAGTGCTTCTGTTGTATTCAAACTCATACGGTTGATTAAACATTGCTATATCTGTACCGTATCGACACCACTCCATATTTGTTTCAAAACCGTGACCGATATTATCTACATCGTATTCATATTCGACACATTTTTTTGGAATTAGGATAGATGGCACAACCAACACGTGGTGACCCTAATTTCGACGAGAGAGAACCGTTCTTGTTAGATTCCATCTACGGCTACGAAGGCGATGCTACATACGATGAGGCTATTGGTGGTGCAGCTGATGAGGCTATTTGTAAATTCGGGTCCCGACAGCTAACTAGTTATATATATGTCGCAATATATGAATAGGTTTCACTGGATCCTTTTGGTCATCAAGCTTGATAGTAGCAAGATCGTTGTTCAAGACTAAAAAAGGGGACCGGTGGAACAATATCAATATATCATTGACGTCCTAAACAGGTATATATCACATATATATATACAATAGTTTTCTTATTATATTGAAATACCTTGCTAATTCGAACTCTGATAATTGCTATTCATAATAACGCATCACACAGGGCATTCGCAAGGTTTCGCAAAAAGCAACAAGGAGCTTTCGAGAAAGAATTCAATGTTCAAATAAGCACTCGAGTATTAAAACAGACTGTTGGAAACAACTTATGTGGCTATTATGTGTGCCACTACATGCAAAATATTACCCACGGCGATGTGCCCATAAGCGAAGCCGAGGTGAGTGCACATGTCAATTTCTTAATACTTACACTTTAATTACATGCTCAGAGATTTATTAATTTCTCGCTTTGTCAGCCCAACATCGATGTGCAAGATGTGATCCCGCCGCACCGGGTTGAAGCACTCCAAGAACAACTCATTGGCTTCATTATCGACGAGATTGTATCCCCTAATGGCGAGTTCCACATAGCGGGTTGGAGAGATTGTCCTTCTATAAGTACAAGTGAACTGACATCAACGTCGATGAAGGACATAAAGAGCGATTTACACAAGAATTAAATGAGCTCGAGATTGGCCCTTTTATTCTTTGAAACTTGTAAAAGTTGCTTTTGTGTAAATCAAACTTGTAAAAGTGCTCATTATTTCATGTGTCCATCAAACTTGTCCATTTTTTAGTCTATTAAGTTCGTACTTTTGTGTAAATGATCTGTGATTATCTGAATGGGTACTCATGACTAATATATATTTAATTGTATAAAAAAACAAATATTTCTATTTATTTTTATTGTAAAAATCCATATTGATACCCTTCTCAAAAACATATTATATATTAAATATAAGTCAACAATGCCTCTCAACAAGCGGTTATTATCTCCAACCGCGTGTGGAGAGAGCACACGTATGGCGGGTCGACAAAGACTTCCACAAGCGGTTTTTAACACGAACCGCTTGTGGAGAGAGCATCTTCACACGCGGTTTATAACACGAACCGCTTGTGGAGATAGCGTCTTCACAAGCGGTTTATAACACGAACTGCTTGTGAAGATCTCCCACGTGGCGGCCCCCTGAGCCTGCCTGGACACCTTTCGAACCGCTAGTGTCTCACCACAAACGGTTGCACTAACCGCTTGTGATACCACAAATGGTATCACTTCCGGTTGCTTACAAGCGGTTCTAAAACCGTTTCTGAAAGCGGTTTCGAACCGCTTGTGACGTGCGATTCTATAGTAGTGCGTGTCCTAATCTATTGGTACCGTACCTGTGTTTTTTTGGGTGTGTCCAGGGCGCCATTGGTAAAAAATCATCAATTCATCAGATAATTCTGGCAAAAATGAGATACGGAGCGGTGATCATGAGTGACGAGGCACCATATTTCTTTGTAAACAACGGACCACGATACAGGCGTGGTGCTTTTTTCTATTTGAAGATAAGCAGAGGTACGAGAGTATACTAATACTATATATGATTGTGGTCTGTGTAACTGATGCATGCAGTGATGCTGAAAGCACCATCGATTCACATGTGCTAGCTGTTGTACAGCTAGCTCATGACCACTGGTGTATAAATAGAACATGCACCACTTGAACTTCTTCGTGTAATCGTGCTTCAGACCTATCTAGCTGGCAACAATGAAACGAGCTATACTCAGTATGGGTTTACTTCTGTCGCTCGGCTCACTGCTTTTGGTTAGTATACGTTCTTATGCTTTTGGTTCAATTCTTGCTCTAGCTTTTGATATCTGTGGGCGAAAAGTACAACGTATATATAAGACACGCTCAAAACTGTTACATAATGTTTCTGGCTCAGGAATTTACTAGTGATATTGTAAAATAAGTCTATATAATTGCAACGAATCTGAAAAGTGGTTATATTATTTTCGTCTTTGTACACAGCCTAGCTAGCTTGTTAGAGCATCCCTCCAACATTCTAAAACACTATTCACTACCCACTCTATCCATACTCTAAAATTTCTTCACTCTTTACACTACACTCTAAAATATTTCATTCTTCAACAGACGCTCTATCCCACGTGCTATATTTTATAGTCTGTCCTAGATATACTCTAAGAACGTGTAAAAGAATGCTTGTAAGCTACAGAACTGCTATCCTAGATATTTTATAGTCTATCCTAGATATTTTAGAACCGCTTGTAGAAGTCACTTAAAAAGAGAACATAATATTGCGATGAATGGGATTCGAACTCTGAACAAAAAATGCTTGTAAGCTACAGAACTGCTATCCTAGATATTTTATAGTCTATCCTAGATATTTTAGAACCGCTTGTAGAAGTCACTTAAAAAGAGAACATAATATTGCGATGAATGGGATTCGAACTCACGACAAAGAATGCTTGTAAGCTACAGAACTGCTATCCTAGATATTTTATAGTCTATCCTAGATATTTTAGAACCGCTTGTAGAAGTCACTTAAAAAGAAAAAATAATATTGCGATGAATGGGATTCGAACTCACAACCTCACCCCTCCTTGTGACCCACGTCTCACCTATCTAACCAACCCACCCACGCGTGATCTCTAATAGAGTAGGACAAGCATTTCTTTTATTATTTCGAAAACTGGGCCTCTACAACCGGTTGGTAATACGAACCGCTTGTAGAAACCACCTTCTGAAGCGGTTTAAAACACAAACCGCTTCTGAAGTCTGGGTTTTAGAAGCGGTTCGTTGCTCAAACCGCTTATGCATTTCCAGAAGCGGTTTGAGCAACGAACCACTTCTAAAACCCAGACTTCAGAAACGGTTCGTGTTTTAAACCGGTTGTAGAGGTCCTCTCCTGCCCGTTGCTCACGAACAGCTTCTGGTACGAAGGTCAGAAACGGTTCGCACCTAACCGCTTGTAATAGCCCGCTTGTGATGCCCAGTTCTATAGTAGTGAATGGGTCTCAAGATTCTTCTGTTGTTCCGTCGCATGCATGAGAGATGGACCTAGCGCCACCTCATGCTGACTTCAAAGTTCGAAGATGGCTAGTACTCCATCAAGCACTGGCAGATGCCTTGCTCTTCGCTGCCTTGGTTCAGGTTTTGTGTCATTCGACACTATTTTCCTCGAGGGACCACCATAGGTAACTCTGATCATTCAGCTACGATGGTCCACCGGTACTAAATATATAACATCCCTTCCATTCTTCTTATTACTGCCGGTTCACTTAGAAACAACGGTGATAACTTGTCACTACCGGTTTATGTCAAGAGACCGACAGTGATAATTAATCTGAAAAGAACCGGTAGTGAAAAGTTATTATCATTGCCGGTTCATGTTACTAATCGAAAGTAATAATGCCAGGAGTATCACTGCCAGTTCATGATACGAATTGGTAGTGAAAGGTTGTTATCATTGTCGGTTCTTAAGTTCTCTTGCTGCCTAATAATTTTGAATTTTCAAAAACACACATCACTGCCGGTTTTGAAACCAGTAGTGATGTGCATTTTCAAAATTTCTAGATATTTATAATTTCATAACTTTTTTATATGAGATTGGATGAAAACAAACATTATCTGTAAATTGTAGCTCGAGATCGATCTACAACTTTGTAGTTGATACTATTTTCATTTGAGCCAATATAGACACATAAATAATTGTCACAAGTTTAAAAAGTTATAACATTTTCATAAGGAGTTGGACGGAGAAAAAATTTATATGAAAATTGTAGTGCTCGACAAGATCTACAACTTTGTAGATTACAACCTTTTCATTTGAAGTTATTTACATGCCCAAATAATCATTTAATCATTCGGGCTGCAATGGTCAAAAGGGAAAAGTTATTCCAATGCAATCGGCAATCATTGATAGGTGAGATGGTTTGCAGGTAGTGTGCGCATGCATGAAATCATAGGTTTGAATACCACAATTTTTATGTGATAAAACTGATTGCATAGCTTGGATATGAGTTGGTAGATGGAAGGGGTGGTATGGATTCTAGGTATATTTTTTTTTTCTATTTTCACGATTTTTAGGACTAAATTTGTATTTTAAAAAATCCTTATCACTTTCTATTCGTGGCTCGAACTAGCAGTGATAAGGTCTATCACTTCCAGTTTTGTAGCAAATCAGTAGTGAAGTCGATTCCAAACCGGCAATGTTGTGGTGTTTGTACTAGTGCACGTCAGCTTTCTATATGCCGTCGGTATGGAGTGTAACGTAGGACGTGTGATGATGCGGATGAGAAAGAGCAGCCATATATTTTTTTAGTCATATCCAATGCAAGAGTCGACTCTGCATGAGAATTAAGAGACTTTGTGCATGAGAAAGCTACATATAGAAGCGTTCAACCATCTCTACTATTATAGTGTTGCCTTTAGTGCTGTATAATGATATGGATTGCATTATAAAGAACAGCCGTTTCTACCATTGTAAGTGTGTGTATATCAATAAAATTTATTAAATATTTATCAAAATATATTTTTAATATATTACTCGCTCGTTTCAAAATAAAGGCGTATTTTGTTTCTAGGAAAAGACGTTAACCAACAATTATTTCATTAACATGTCATTTATGCGATAGAAAATCATAATCATATGTATGTAATTTTGAATACAAATCAACTAACGTCATAATATGTAAATACTTTTGAATACAATTCTACTACCATCAATTTTGTATCACAAAAATTTTATACTAATAAAGTAATTACTCGTCAAAGTCTCGTCTTGAAATGGAGCGAGTATCCCATACTATGTACTCCTAGGGGCGGATCCAGGCCCCGAGCAGAGTAGGCTGTAGCCCGAGGCCTGGTACCGAAAGCCCACTAAAATTCTATGAAAAACTATTGAAAAATCATTGAAAACAGATATTTAATCTAAGATCAGTGGGCCTAGCCCGAGGCTTAGGCCTGGGCTAGCTCCACCCCTGTACCCCCTTCGTTTCCATTCATAGGGCGTATTTTATTTTGTTAGGACAAGGTTTTGATCAACAATTACTCTATTAGTACATAATTTTTGTGACACAAGATTGATGTTAGTAGATTTGTATTCAAAAGTACTTACGTATGATTATGATTTTGTATTACATAAATGATATATTAATGAAGTAATTGTTGGTTAAAGTCTTGTCCAAACCAAACATAATACGCTCTATATAATGTAACGGAGAGAGTAGAAATTATGATCTTACTATTTTTTTTTTTGAGAGGGTACAAGGAGAATGCACACAACTCACACCACACGCACACATATACACACTCCACTCACACGCGTGTGCGTCCTAAACACAAGATAGAACTAGACTTACAGATATTAAGATCTCTCTAGTGCGGACACACATCTTACCACTAAAGGCATATGCGTGTGAGTGCCCTACCTAATTCTCAAAAAAACCGAAAAAATGGGACGAACGGTCGAGCCACCGCGGGCTGGAACCTGTGCGGGCACGCCTGTCACCGCACGCTAAAAATTAGGATATATCTTAGTATTGTTGGCCACCGTCTGGGTGGCAACATGTGCCATGACGCTAGGAGCAACTTGTCAGAGCTTGGGCGACAAGACCAATGACCAGGAGACACGTGGGCGAGTGAGCAGTATAGGGTGTGATGTGGCGGGCAGCACACTGAGCTAAGTTGTACATCCATTAAACAAACTTTGCTATTTTTTTACAGAAATATGTAATATCGAAATATAACGAAACTTGAAAATTGGAACCGTGGGTTCAACAGAAAGGTGCACAAAATGTTTTGATTTTTTTTCAGAAAAATAAAAAATAATTCTCAAGTTTTGAATTTTAATAATTGTTGAGACAGAAAATTTTCAAAACAATTCATCACTTTTTATGGACACTTTTCATGGACCAATTAATCCATTTTTTCAAATTCTTTGCTTCTAAATTTGGTACAAAAATTTAAAATTCAACGGTCTATTTATATATATAAGCATATAAGCTATTGTCTCACTAGGTAGAGTGGAACAAAAGCTCTGGCTGCATACTGTAACCTCATCACGGCTGCCATGGCTGCCGCTATACGGTGTCACTGCTAGAAAAATAGATATCAGTGGCGGTTCGTAACTGCCATCAGTGGCGGTTTTTCGAACCGCCACTGATAATCTTCGATTATCAGTGGCGGTTTTGAACCGTCACTGATAATATTATCAGTGGCGGTTCCAAACAAAAACCGCCACTGATAACGCATTATTTGTGGCGGTTCTAAAGAAAAACCGCCACTGATAACGCATTATTTGTGGCGGTTCTAAAGAAAAACCGCCACTGATAACACTGATACTTATATGTAATATTCTGACATTTTGAAACACAAAACGAAGATATTTTGTAGGAGATCACCCTCACCCCCACTGATAACACTGATAATATGTAATATTCTGACATTTTGAAACACAAAACGAAGATATTTTGTAGGAGATCACCCTCACCCATATCCTAGTTAGTACTACCCTCGCCTAAGCACGCTTAACACTAGTTCTACCACTGATTTTAATGCATTTAGCACTTCCCGAGAGGTCACCCATCCTAATACTACTCTCACCCAAGCACGCTTAACTTCACAGTCCTTATATGA
The DNA here is from genome assembly GCA_036346355.1 of Rhipidocladum racemiflorum. Taxonomy (NCBI): domain Eukaryota; kingdom Viridiplantae; phylum Streptophyta; class Magnoliopsida; order Poales; family Poaceae; genus Rhipidocladum; species Rhipidocladum racemiflorum. Next base: position 21,964,486 of record CM070582.1, read on the forward strand.
TCTAGTACCAGAGTTTTGGTATGATCACATTTGAAATATAACGTGTCCCCCTCCTCTTAACCTCACAAATGACCAAAACTCTAATTTTAGTATTCTTATACTTTGAATTTACCATGGCATGGATACTTCAAATTTCAACTAAGTGTCCAATTTTACTATGGCATGGACGCTTCAAATTTCAACTAAGTGTCCAATTTTACTATGATATGGGTGCTCTAAATTTCAACTAAGCGTCCATGTCATAGTATTTTGCCATGACATGGGTGCTCTAAATTTCAACTAAGCGTCCATGTCATAGTAAAATTGAACACTTAGTTAAAATTTGAAGCACCCATGTCATAGTAAAATTGAACACTTAGTTGAAATTTGAAGCGTCCATGTCATGGTAAAATTGGACACTTAGCCACTAATGGAGCAAGATGTACACGCACGCACTAACGGTAAGAAAATTAATGGTAATTAGAAACAAATCTTAAGTACTATGCATAGCCAAAATTAAATTTATCCTCTCATGGAGCTAGATAATTCATCATCTCAACTCAAATCTGAAACTTTGCTCTTTTTTTCGTGGAGGAAGATAACCAGGAGCTCCTGTAGAGTGCTGTAGCGACCAGTATTTATAGGGGATTTTATTTGTGACGGTTCTCAACTCAAACCGCCACAGATAATCATATATGTGGCGGTTCTAACATACAACCGCCACCAATATTCCTATTATCAGCGACGGTTTTGTCCTCCAACCGCCACTGATAGTACCCAAGTATCAGTGGCGGTTTTTTTTCTGAACCGCCACAGATAGTTGAGTATCGATGAGTTCAAGGTTATAACCGCCACTGATAGTTATCTAAGTATTTGTGGCGGTTCTAACTACAAACCGTCACTGATACTCAACTATCTGTGGCGGTTCGGAAGAAAAACCGCCACTGATGACCCTGGCACCGGTTTGAACTCAAAAACCGCCACTGATAGTCCTATTAGTGGCGGTTCCAACCAAACCGCCACTGATAGGGCGTCTCCTATTTGCAGTTTTGTAGTAGTGTGTGGCGGACACCATTGGCAGTTTTCCAATTACATAAACTTGTGATATAATCTATTATATATGGATTATGCATTATATAAAAAATTAAAATTTCCCATATACATTTGTATTTTCTTCATTGGAACTCATAAATATACACGTCATCTAAGATGTTTGCAAATTAATGTTATTAATCCCCTCCCAATTTCGAATAACTTTAAAAGATAACTATTATGATGGGTAACTTATAGATCACAGTGGTCGAAGGACGTCCAAATAAAATTCCACCTTCAGAATCGGCGACTGAAGCAATGGCCTATTGGCAGAAAGTTATTCCCAATTCTCCCATGCCGCCAGCAATAATTGACCTCATGAGCCCACAATCTAAAGAAAGGGATAACAAGAAGTTTGATTCTACGGCGGTCGGTAAGGGGCACAACAAGAAGCTTCCATCCACAGAGAAGGTTAACTATGACTGGAAATTCCCAATTGTGTACTATGCCTCTAAAGAAGTGGGAGGTGCCAAAGAGCACATGATCGCACCATCTAAAGAAGGGGATGATAAGTTCACCTCTAGAACTGCTGGGAAGGGGCAAAATAGCAAGCTTGAAAGCATACAGGAGGTCAACTATGACTGGAAGTTTCCACTCGTGTACTATGCCTCCAAAGAAGTGGGAGATATTGAAGGGGCTGATAAGAAGTTCATCTCTAGAGTGGGCGGAAAGGTGCATGAAAAGAATCATTCACCCACAGAGGAGGTCAACTATGACTGGAAGTTCCCACTCGTGTACTATGCCTCAAAAGAAGTGGGAGATATTGAAGGATACAAAGGTATGTTTTTTTCCTTATTGACTGTATTCTTAAAGTTTGTATCCAATAGGTACGAATAGTTATATATAATCCGATCAAATGTAACACAAATACCAATTGTTGAATATGGAGCAGCATCTCAATGATAGTACATCCAAATAACTAAATTATTGGACTTACGTAGTTATTAGAATGCACTTGCGTACTGATTGCATCAAAATTCACAAATTAATTCTATGCTCTTGGCTAGATCGACAAGAAACCACATTTGAAGTTAATGAATTCTTATTTGTCCTACAATTTTCTTGCAATTAGTTTACATATTATTTCTTCACCCTCATTTCCTCATCGTACATGTTAATATTATACGGTTGCACATATTTAATTTACGTGGAATGTTGGATCACTACAATTAAACAAATTAGTGGAAGTGTGAATCAAATTAATTATGTAGCGTTATAAGACCTTGTAATGCACAGATTTTCGGTGAAACGGTTTAATTCCCATGTTAATCATGAAAACTCGGATCGAGCCTTTGATAAAAATAAAAAAAAGTGCCATATTATATGTTATACAAATTCTTATTGAATCTTTGTGGTCCAGGGGAGAAACTTGAGCACGTACACAGCAACAGCGGCGACAATGCCCCCAGAAATTCAAATGGCATATTTTTATTCGAGGACGAGCTGATACCGGGCTCAGTGCTCACTGCACGTGTAGCATCGTCTAGTCCATACCGACCCCCGCTGTTGAGCCGTGAGATTGCGGAGTCCATCCCATTATCCTCCGAGAACTTCACCGAAATCCTCACAATGTTCGCACCGGCCTCTCTAAGCATGGTCGATGACATCAAGTTCACTTTGTCTGTGTGTGAGGACCCAAGGCATGTGAAGGGAGAGAGGAGGCAATGCGCCTCCTCTGTGGAGTCGATGGTCGACCTCGTCGCGAACACACTGGGGACACGCGACGTGAGGGCCATGTCGTCCAACGTTCCCGTGGAAGGCATGCCGACGCGGCAGTACCGCCTCGCCGCCGTCAGGAGAGCCACAGGCTCCCACAGGATGATGACCTGCCATGGCATGCGGTACCCGTACATGGTGTTCATGTGCCACTCCATCTACCCAAGCAGGGCCTACTACGTGACGCTGGCGACCGACGACGGCTTGGCACCGACGGAGGCGATGGTGATGTGCCACCTCGACACGTCGTCGTGGGCACCTGACCATTACTTCTTCCAGTTCACCGGTGCGAAGCCAGGGGAGAAGGCGGCATGCCACTTCATCAACAGAGACACCATCGTCTGGGCACCCGCCGCTGCCGGGAACCAAGGAGAGGTGCAGGCAGCTGCCGAGTAGCTCGGCACCATCATCTCGGCTTCACTTCTGTTCTGCTCTCTAGTGATGCAGGCTACGTGATAAATAAATTGCAGGCTTCCATAGATCGTCCTGCTGAATGTCATGCCAACCGTGTGCTATGGCTGCTCCTACGTTGTTCTATTCGTATGTCGGTCTGTGTTACTTGTTTTGTCTAAGTTGTTGCTTCTGTTGATGTCTGTTCAATCCATGCATAATCAGTCCTAAGACATCAAGTATAAGTGTTCACTGGATGCATGCTCAATTGCTCATTGTTCGTTACACCAGACATGATTTGCCTTCCTAGAATTTATTTTGGGAAACTACAACAAAACTGATCATCCACGCCTCCTGATAACCAGCGTTTTCAGCTCACTACTAGGGAACGAGCCTTTTATGCCGTCACATTAGTCTTGATTAGCCACGAACCGAGACTAAGTATTACATCAGTACCGGTCAATGGCTACTAGGCTCTGGGGCACACTTCACTCCCGGTTCATAACACCAACCTGGACAGATGATCCCCCTTGAGGTGTTTGCAGGCTAGCTGGCAGCGCGAAGAGCACCAATCCCGGTTGGTGTTACCAACCCGGACTGATGCCCAGGATTGATATCTTGTTTTTGAAAAGGCTAAAAGGTATGCAAATCATATTTGAATTAGAGTGTGTGGATGGGTGAGTTGGTGATAAGGGTGAGATGTGAGCCTTGAGAAATCATGAGGTCTTGGATTCGAGTCTTGTTTCTTCCAATATTTGAAGCCATTTTTTAAAGCAAGCCTTAAGCCATCAGTCCGGGTTGGTTGAACCGGGATTGATGCTCCTTAAGCATCAGTCCCGGATTGATGGCCGTTACCAACCGGGACTGATGGCATGTTCCCTAGTAGTGGCCCTAGTGATAATAATTTTACAAATTTCTATTTCCCTGAAATTCCGTAACTTGTTCATATGAGCATCGATGAAAACAAACTTCGTATGTCAATTGTAACTGTCGAGAAAATCTACAACTTTGTAGTTTATAGATTTTCCATTTGAAACAATTTAGATGCTTAAATATACAATATAAGTTTAAAATAAATATAATTCATTCAAAAAAGTCCGATTGAAATAATATCTACATGAAAATTGTAGCTCTCGAGACCGTATAATCCAACAATTTCAAATTGCGGTAGTATCCTGCGTATTATCCACCCCAAGCAAGACCGTTGGATAATGATCAACGTACGATACAAATAATGTCGCCTTTGTAGGGGTAGCAAGCCGACGGTCTAAATCCACAACCGGTCCAGATGGACATCACCGAACAACTGATTAATTAGCCTGCTGAGAGATTATAAGACCGGCCATGATTACTAGAAGGGGTGAATGGGAGCTAATATTCTTCGTGGGAGAACGGTATGTTGCTCAATCACTCAATGTGTAACACCCAGGCATCTCGTGTGCCCGAATGCTACCAAACATAGACTAAACAACATCTAAATACCACAATTAAACATAAATTACAGCAAAGGAGTAAATGCTAAAACCGAAAATTTCGGCAGCATCTCCTTTGTTTTTCCATGAATTGGAGCAAGAGTAATAACAAGGCAAGTTATATCATAGCAAAAGACATCTAAAATAGCAATATCAATGAATAAAGCATCACTTATGTCTAAATTAAGGAATTCAACCATTCTATCAAATATAACAAACCAAACGATGAACTCAAGCCCATACGCCAAGATTCATGGCACTAATCATTACTATCATGGCTCCCACTGATTAAACTGTATGGTATTGTGAAGCTACGTGTAGTAGTGTAGCTAATGCCCTTTTCCCGCATGCCGGTTTCATGGTACCTAAGAAAACAACATAAACACAAGCGTGAGTTCATCACTCAGCAAGTATATTGCAATGGAACAAGAAAACACATTCTAATACCTTCATCACCACTTTTCACATACGACATCATACACATCTCATATTCATAGCGTAAGCATATCATTGACATCATCATATATCATCATCATATATCATCCTCATAATGCAATGCAATGTAATGCAATGCGATGCGATGCTCATATCTCCTTGGAAACTCATACCGGTATGGTTGAGTACGCACCCGTCGGTGTGCACCCTCTCCCCCCTTCCATCTCGAAGATGGAGGGTGCCTACTCCTCGCTTCCCCACACCGTGGTGCATGGAATCACGATGTAAGACTTACTCATTGGCTTTCCGGAATAGTCATAACTTTCTCACCGACCTTGTGACACTATGGTTTGGTGTGATGTTATAGAAGGTGAAACTAGAGAATAAAATCTTTCGGCTTAGGGTTACTCGCGTTTTTGGGCCGGTTGAAGTGTTATGTCGCCACGGAGTGTCGTATCCTTAATTATTGAGCTTGTTGAGGCTATAAACATTATGAGATGTGGAAATAAGGTTAAAACCATAGGAATTTGAGGTTAATAACGTTTTCGGGCCGTTTCCGGAGTTTTGGGCCTTTTCCGGGGGATTTTGGGCCTTAAAGAGGAGGTTGTGGGCTTTGGTGGGATGGATTAAGAGCTCTTTTAGGTCTAGAATTTAGAGTGGGGGCTGGTAAAAGGGCTCCCACCCCTGCCCCTTGTGCCCCCACCTCAGCCTTGCGCCCCCACAACCCTCTCCTAGCCCTAGCCGCCTCCTTCCACCTCTCCCTTGGCTTGGCCGTGCGCCCCCTTGCTCTTCCCTCTCCACCTCTCCACCACTCCACCTCTCCTCCATCCCCTTGCTGCCCTAGGGTGGTCTCCCCACCCCTACATCCTTGTGGATCCATCCGAGGAGCGAGGAGCGAGGAGATCGATTGGAGCTTTCGTGCGTCGGACAAAGGTATGATCATGGGGCTCCTCGGTGATGTGCTAGGTACTGTTATTAGGGAGTTTATCAAGTTTTTATATCAATTGGAGGTTCTGGATTTGAGTAATTTGGGTTAGATCTAGATGTTGCCACGTTTCTGTTTTAGGGCAGATTGAGCAGTCGATCTAGGGTTCGAGTTTTCATCGATTTAGAATCCGAGTATGTCCATACGGATGTTGAAGAAGTTGTAGATAATTTAATTATCTTTCCGTGGACATAAAGCACGTTAATTTCCGATCAGCCGTTTGAAAGTTATGGCTGTTTTACCGAGCGTGTTAAAATCTGTGACGTAATTGGAACAGATCACGGTAATATGTAGATTAGACAACTTTAGAGTCCGAATCAGTCTTTCCATATACCTAGAGAAAGTTGGGAAATTTCCTAAGCTACGCGAGGATGTACTCGTTTAATTGATTCGGAGTCCCAGAACCCAAGTTATGCTTTTTGCAAGGCTGCTGTCCCGCTGGGATAGAACCTCTGTTTTTAGGTTTTGCGAGTAGTGGGCAGTGTCGGGTTAGAGGGGTTTTGCGTACTGTTTTGTGGGCATGATTGTGAGTGTGTGATGTCTATGTGCAGGTGGTGTGACACCTGGAGTTCCCTCTACTTCCTGCCAATCCATCGCCCGCGGTTGAGGCAAGTGTGTTGTAATGAATAGCGGATTGTACGTTGCTTGTTGAGATTGGATGAATGATTGAGTACTTGCTATGATCACTTGCCATGCTTGCTTTTTTCCAATGATATATTGAGTATGATTATCATGATATGATGCTATGTGTCTATATTTATCATGATTCGATGTCATGTGTCTATATTTGTCATGATATGATGCCATATGTTTATGTACAAATGAGATATGATAATTGGCATAGTTGCATGCATGACATGAGATGGGGCGAGGGCGGTGAGAAAGTCATAACTAATCCGGGGAAGGTCGGTGAGAAAGTTATGACTAGTCCGGAACGCCATTGAGTAAGTCCTACATCGTGATTCCATCCACGTGGTGAATGGAAGCGAGGAGTAGGCACCCTCCATCTTCGGGATGGAAGGGGGAAAAGGGTGCACACCGACGGGTGTGTACTCAACCATACCGGTATGAGTTTCCAAGGAGATATGAGCATAGCATTGCATTGCATTGCATTGCACTGCAATACATATTTAATGATGATGATGTTGTTATGTGTTCAAGTATGAGATGTTATATGTGACGTGAGGTATTATTGTCTTGTAAATGATCTTGTTGTCCATTGCAATATGCTTGCTGAGTTTCGAACTCACGCTTGTGTTCTATGTTGTTTTTAGGTACTTTGAGATCGGCATGCGGGAAAAAGGGTTTAGCTACACTTCTACACGTAGCTCCACAATCATAGTCTATGATTAATCACTTGGAGACATGATATTAAGAGTTGTGCCATAAACTTAATGTATGGTTTAATTTAGCATGCTTGTGATCCCTTATTTGCTTCGTTATAGTTTACGAAGTGGTTGAGCATGGTATTATTGGCGTAATTTGATGATATATCCATTTATGTTGATGTTTTAGATGTCGTGTGCTATGATATATCTTGCCATGATATTGATATTGTGTTAATTCATGTTAAAAAAAAGGAGATGCTGCCGAAATTTCGATTTGTAGCATTTGCTCCTTTGCTGAAATTTATGTTTAAATGTGGTATTATGTTGTTGTTTAGTCTATGTTTGGTAGCATTCAGGCATATTAAATGCCGGGGTGTTACAGACCTTCCCCGGACTAGTTATGACTTTCTCACTCCCCGAGCCATGTATCATCATGCCATGTATGCAAATATGCCAACATCATAAAGAACTTGCACATTAACACATGGCATCATAACATAGTAAGCATATCCATCATATCATTTGCAATTATTAAAGCATAGCATGTGAACATATCATGAATTAGATCTCAATCACACCCGATCTAGCAAGCAATAACCCGCTACCCATTCCAATACACTTGCCTCAACCACGGGCGACGCATTGGCGAGATATAGAAGGCACTCCCGGGGTCACACCACCTGCACCTAGGGACCACACACTCACAATCATGTCCACAAAACAGTACGCAAATCCTCTTCTACCCCGACATTGCCAACTACTCGCAAAATCCAAAAAACAGCGGTTCTGTCCCGTCGGGACAGCAGCATTCCAAAAGGCATAACTCGAGTTCTAAGACTCCGAATCAATTAAACGAGTACATCCTCGCGTAGCTTAGGAAATTTCCGAACTTTTTCTAAGTATATGGAAAGACTAATTCGGATATCAAAGTGGTTTAATCTACAAAATACAGTGATCTGTTCCAATCACGTCACAGATTTTAATACGTTCGGTAAAACAAGCATAACTTTCAAATGGCTGGGCTGAATCTAACGTTCTTTATACCCACTGAAAGGTATTGAAGTTATCTACATCTTCTTCAAAAGGCGGCCGATCAAAATCCGATTCTAAATTGGCGAAAACCCAAACCCTAGGTCGACTGCTCATGCTGCCCGAAACAGAGAACGTGGCAACTTCTAGATCTAATCTAATCTACTCAATTCCTCAGCACCTAGATTCCTTCCAGGCCAAAGAACCACACGCCGGTCAAAGGCAGCTTTCCACATCATCCTTGTGGTCCCCATGTCCACGCCTGACCGTCGCATGCAATCACCGAATCTCTGTGTAACACCCCCACATCTAGTATGCCTGAATGTTACTAAACATAGACTAAACAACATCTAAATACCACAAATAAAGATAAATTATAGCAAAGGTGCAAATGCTAAAACCGAAAAATTCGGCATCATCTCCTTTGTTTTTCCATGGTTTGGAGCAACAGCAATAACATGGCAAGATATAACATAATATGAGACATCTAAAACAGCAATCACAATTGATATAGTAACAATAAAAGTCCAGGATAAAGCATTCAACTACTTCATGAGCTAAACGAAACAAATAATAATACCAAGCACACAATTAAGCAAATCTCATGGTTTCATCGCACTATTCTTATTATCATGTCTCCAATTGTTAAAATAACTAAATATGTGGAGCTACGTGGAGAAGTGTAGCTAAACCCCGTTCCCACATGCCGGTTTCATGGTACCTAAGAAAAACAACATAAACACAAGCGTGAGTTCATTACTCAGCAAGTATATTGCAATGGATCATAAAGAACAGTTCAATGCTAACTTCGCTACACATCAAGCTTAACATCCTAATCATGTCCAAATCTCATTATACACATCTCATTATCATCATCATGTATGCAATGCAATGCACATGTCTCCTCGAAGCACATACCGGTATTGCCGAGTGTACACCCTCGGTGTGCACCCTCTTTCCCCTTCCATCCCGTAGATGGAGGGTGCCTACTCCTCGCTTCCATTCACAACTATGGATGGAATCACGAGGTAGGTCTTACTCAATGGCACTCCGAATTAGTCATAACTTTCTCACCGACTTTACCGGACTAGTTATGACTTTCTCACCGACCTGGCCAGTTTCTCATGCCACATATGGAAATATGCCATAAACATAAATAACTTGCATATAACTCAAATTAACCATTGCATAACGTTATAACATGCCATTTTCATCATGTCATAGGCAAACATCAATCATGGCAAGTTAGCATATCATGTAATCATTTTGCACCTAAGCAAGACTAGCAAACATGCAACACACAACACATTCCAATACACTTGCCTTCACCGTCCTGAGACGGCGTGGCGAGACGACGATGGCACTCCCTGGGTCACACCACCTGCACAAAGGTTCAATACACTCAACCACACACTCACAAGACCATACAAGAACACTTAGCTAAACCGACTTCGCGATCTACTCCCAATGCCCAAAAACAGATATTCTGTCCAACAGGAAAGCAGCTTTCGGAAGGCCATAACTCGGGCTTAACAACTCCAAATCAGACAAATGAGTACATTTTATCAAATCTTAGGAAATTTCCTAGCTTTGTCTAAGTATTGGGAAAAACTGATTCGGCCTCTAACATTGTCTAATCTACAGATCAACCTAATATGTCCCAATCTCGTCAAAGTTTTGAACACGCTCGGTAAAACAGCCATAACTTTCAAACGGCTGATCGGAATTAGCGTTCTTGGTGTCCAACTAAAGGTATTGAAATTATCTACAACTTTCTCTACAGGTGGCCGACCAAATTGCGAATATAAAATTGCTAAAACACAAACCCTATGTCGGACGCCCAATCTGCCCGAAACAGAAATCTCTAGTTTTCATCAATTCTATCCAATTGCAGCACCACCTTTCGATCTAAAAGCACAAAAACATCCTATAACATAGAACCTAGTCCCTACCCAAAGATTACCCATAGCCATACCTTCACCCGATGAACAACGAACGTCGAATCTTCTCCTCCCGGTTCCCCCGATCTCATTCCTCGCGCCGAATCCGTCGGATCCCCTCGTCGCGAAGCTTCCCAAAGGAGAGGACAGCAGGGTGGAGGGGTGAGGATCTCTCCTAGGCTGGCTAGGGGGGTGGAGAGGAGAGGGAGGGAGAGGTGGCGCAATGGGGAGGTGCGGCTAGGGGGGCGAGTGGAGGAGGAGGGGTTGGCGGCATGGGCAGGGTCATGCTGTGCTCCTCCCCCCACATGGGCCGAAAAACTCCACTTTTGGCCCATATGGGGTCTCCCCTAAGGCCCAAATCGCCCCGGAAAGGCCCAAACTCCCGAAAACGGCCCGAAAACACGAATAAACCTCATACCGTAAAGTTTTACCCTCCAATTTCATGTTTTAAAATGTCACGACATTCTGTAGTGTCACATTCTCCCCTTCAACAGATTCGCCTCGAATCCAAGACACGCCACTACGCAACTAGGCGTAACAAAAGATGCTTAAGCTTCACATCTCGTGCCTGAGGTGAAAAGCTAGGGGTACTTCTTGCGCATGCGAGACTCCAGCTCCCAAGTCGCTTCCCTCTCGGCCTGATGCGACCACAGGACTTTGACAAACTTGAGCGTGCTGTTCTTCATCACTCGCTCCGAATTCCCTGCATTTTCACAGACGGACTCAACCGTGAGGTTCTGATCTAGCACCAATGGCTCTAAAGGAACCACCAACTCCGGGTCATGCAAGTATTTTCTCAGCATCGAAACATGGAACGCATTGTAGACTCCTTGCATTGAATCGGGAAGCTCCAAACGATATGCCAACTTACCAACTCAAGCTATAATCGGGAACGGCCCAACATACCTCAGACTAAGCTTCCCTTTGGTGCCAAATAGAACCACGCCCTTGGTGGGAGATACTCTCAAGAGTACGCCATCACCCACCACAAACTATAGATATCTACTTCTCACATCAGCATAGCTTTTCTGTCTACTCTGAGCTGCAAGAAGATTTTGTCGCACCGTCTGCTACACCCAATCCGGTCCAAGGACCACTCTCTCTCCCGGGTAAACCTCATACCCATAAACCACTAGCTATGAAAATTGCTCACAACAGGAAAATTGTCACCGAATTACCGTCATCTTCACTACCACCCATCGGTACTCTTATTAAAGGTTAAACCCAGACATTATCAACCTCCATCATAATCCATCCTTATACCACTAATGTCTGGCACCTAGTCCCAAGCTAGGACCATAAAACCTTACCAAACCACAATCGGCTCCTTTCTTTAGTGGGTCTCGCCGTCACATATTATCACTTAGTAAACAAGCCCAAGAGTATAAATCTTTATTATATTCAACCATAAATCATGAACACTCTTATTCTCATCGTCCTCTAGAAATGCAAAGAAGTACAATTCCTTTGAACCCAATTGTTCTACCTGTATCAATTCGAATCCAATGCGCTAACAAACACTTTGGAAAGGGTTCGACAACATCCAACGAGCACTCATTTTATTTCCCTAAGCCAAAACGCAAGGGAAGCACAAATCTCCTACACCACAACCAACATACCAGAAATTCTTCAGTCTTTCTTTTCATACTAGAAAGAATGGACATCCGATTCATGACAAGAATGAACATTTTTTCAAGAGCACTCCGGATTAGTCATATATCCATATATGACTTTCTCACCGACCTGGCTCAACGACTCTTTTATGATTACATATCTATAAACGAAGTCATGTTTTCTCTCTCTTTTTTTTACCATTCATTCTTCATGAAACAATAATACCGAATAGTCATTCACCAAACGACTTCTCCCTCGGTATCACATGATTGAAACACAATTAACATCGATAATTGCAATAATTCATATAAACTATGACGGCAGCATAGTTAACAGTAAAACACCACGCCGTATCACAACCCACATCAATTGGCAACTGAACATGCAAAACATTGCATTTCAACCAAATTCAACATTTTGGAAGAGAACATCAAAATCTCAAGTTAAGCATCTGCACCTACAACCGCCACAAATTTTCTCAAGAAGACGGAAACTCATTTCCAAAAGGGAACACCTCACTGACAAAAATCACTTATAAAACATTTATAAAATCCACCTTTTGAAGCACTTGCAAACACCACATACATTTTCCAAATAACTCCAACTCTAGCCGAATAGAGTTACAAGTTAAATCTCAAGAATTTCCAACACAACCCACTATGTCCATCTGCTTCCTTTAGAATTTGTTCCAAAGATAACTCGGTGTGAATGCGAAGGAGCGCGATCCACTCGAAAACTTTGGGTGTAAATCCATACTCATAGCACAATCCAAACAAATTAGCCAAAACCAAAGATTGGCACCAATCTCTACGGGTTTTAGGGAAACTCTAAAAAACGATAGAAGGAACACTTTTGACCGAAAGCATTCAACCAAGATATCAAACAACCAAATCAGTCCAAAGGTTTTAAACAAAAACTCAACATAGATACAACCAAAAAGACATCCAACTCTTATAAAGGAAGTTTATGATGTTTAACAAAAAAAAGACATCCAACCACAACTACCTCATCCTGATCCCCACAGACAAACACATCATATAATATCATATTCTCAATATAAAACATAATACCTAACAAATACTTTAGCATGATCAACCTATCAATTTATACCATCCAAACATCAACTTTTCATCAATTGAAACCTATTCAATTAATCAATGGCTTCAACAAATAGATATTATCTCCACAAGACAAAATTCGTAAGTAGGATTTTAAAACATACGTTCATTAAGGATAAAATCATGCGTCATGATAATTATCCATTGTGCACTCCATCACAGCATGTTAAAATTTTTTCCTCCATTTTAACCATGGTTTTCAACAAGTAATCTAAACAATTACCACCACTACTGAGCCATCAATATGAATATACTAGTTACATGCCCGTGCGTTGCTACGAAAAACAAAATTAATAACGAAAAATAAAGATTAAAAAATAAAAAAATTATTTCACAAGATCAAACATCTATCTTTAACGCTTCATTTCTTACGAAAGCTGGCTAATTAAAGCAACGCTTCGTTTTTTGCGTAGGGCAATTAAGTAGGGCAATTAAGCAAGGCAATTAAGCAGCAATTAATGATGTGGGAAGAACTCACCACTGCCACCAACTGCTGCTTTAGAATAGTAGAGATGTGCATAATCATCAAACAACAACATTGCTTTTAGCTACCCTATACATAGGTTATAACACAATTACCACTACACAACATACTCCAAGTATTAAAATAAATTTAATAAGTTAGACAATCCCAATGCTCTTAACAACAACATCAAACAACAGCTCCTACCTTCTCATTTGTCATCTTTATTAGCATTTCAAGAACACAATTACATCCTTCCAATTATTTCCATAGTTCATAATAGCAAACATAGTAGTTCTAGTCATATATCATAACAAATTGTCACTACACAACATATTCCAACTATTTAAGACAAATTGAATGAGTTGGACCATCACAAAGCTCTTACAACAACCACAAAACCTATGTCTTCCCAATTAACACGATACTAGCATTATAGGAACACAACTGCACTTCCAAATATACTAATAGTTTGCAACAACATAAATAGCAACTGTAATCAACTTCCAAGTTAAGGTCACAAGCCAGCATGGTTAAATTCATCTACTAACACGTTAAGTTAGAACATCTTTAAACAACCAACAGAGATTCTTTAACAATAACAGTAGTTTGCATCATCTAAATGTTCTACAATAACAGTAGTTTGCATCATCTAAATGTTCTAACTATGCATCAAGGTTTAAAACTTTAACCATTATTGAGGGTCATAAGCACTTTTAAAGAAAAGCAACAGATTCTACGCATGTACATTAACACATTTAATCATTCTCGCTAAACAGTAAACTACAACACTAGTAGTCTATTTGTTCTCAAGCTAAAGATAACAATCACATTGAATTGATTTAACTCACAAATTAACTTAGCAATACGTCATTCCATAAACCACAACTCAAGAACAAGAACGAACACTAATAAACAATTTCTCCTTTCCAAGCAAGGAAGAAAAAACAAAACTCCAACAGAAATGCAGGAGAGCTAAACTCTCAAATTCCCAACTTTGATAGCCCAAAACTCTTCAAGAAATCTCAAGATCTATAATTCCAAGAAGGAAGAAGGATGCACTAGGGAAAACGAAATGTTCAACTAAATCTTTTCTGATAAAAGATTCAAACTTAGCTCCACCAACTCAAGGTCTTCACAAGGGGAAACTCCAACACTTTTTCTTAGATAGGGAGAACAACAACCACAAACCGCCGAAGGATCAACCCGTGGAAAACCGATACCTAACACTTATCCTTTGATTTCAATCAACTAAAACCAAGAAAACCAACCAAACCGATCGTTAGAACGGTAAAGAACATCCGAAGGAATCCACCACCAACTCTTCTATTTGTCTCCAATCAACTACCCGATCTTCGACAGAAAAGGTAAGCACTCTTTCCCCACAAGGGGTTAATAGTTCTTCGGTAATGGCTTTAACCGGCCACACCGTCAAACCTCACCCTTACTATGAACAAAAAGAGGTGACCGAAACCCTTCGGCACCACAACCCCACTCTATCAAAATAACAAAAATAATTCAATCAATTCTCTCAATATCATAGCAACATACATCTTCAAATATAGCATTCAACATCAAGGCTTAAATACAACTTTTAAGCGGATAGCAACGATACACATACCCTTCCTACTGTGCATCAGAGTGTGTCAAGTTTTAAATTAGTTAACCAACTATTTCGTTTTTTTTTTAAAGTTATTGCCCTAAGGCCAAATTTTAACGACAAGACCTATGCCATGTTTCTACTTTTCCAAGTCAACATTTTAGTTTACTCTAGAGTAATTTGCTACAATCACATTCCACGGACCTAAAGCCCGCTCTGATACCAACTGTAACTCCCCAGCATCTAGTATGCCTGAATGTTACCAAACATAGACTAAACAACATCTAAATACCACAAATAAAGATAAATTACAGCAAAGGTGCAAATGCTAAAACCGAAAAATTCGGCAGCATCTCCTCTGTTTTTCCATGGTTTGGAGCAACAGCAATAACATGGCAAGATATAACATAATATGAGACATCTAAAACAGTAATCACAATTGATATAGCAACAATATAAGTCCAGGATAAAGCATTCAACCACTTCATGAGCTAAACGAAACAAATAATAAGACCAAGCACACAATTAAGCAAATCTCAGGGTTTCATCGTACTATTCTTATTATCATGTCTCCAATTCTTAAATGGACTAAATATATGGAGCTACGTGGAGAAGTGTAGCTAAACCCCGTTCCCGCATGCCGGTTTCATGGTACCTAAGAAAAACAACATAAACACAAGCGTGAGTTCATCACTCAGCAAGTATATTGCAATGGTTCATAAATAACAGTTCAATGCTAACATCGCTACACTTCAAGCATAACATCCTAATCATGTCCAAATCTCATTATACACATCTCATTATCATCATCATGTATGCAATGCAATGCACATGTCTCCTCGAAGCACATACCGGTATTGCCGAGTGCACACCCGTCGGTGTGCACCCTCTTCCCCCTTCCATCCCGTAGATGGAGGGTGCCTACTCCTCGCTTCCATCCACAATTGTGGATGGAATCACGAGGTAGGTCTTACTCAATGGCACTCCGGATTAGTCATAACTTTCTCACCGACCTTACCGAACTTGTTATGACTTTCTCACCGACTGCCGCTTCTCATGCCATGGATGCAAATATGCCATAAACATAAATAACTTGCATATAACTCAAATTAACCATTGCATAACCTTATAACATAGCATTTTCATCATGTCATAGGCAAACATCAATCATGGCAATCAATAAAGCAGAAATCCCCTTTGCTAGGGGTGTAAATGGTACGGATATTTTTCGACCATCCAACCGACCGAATTGATCGGATAGTGATTTTGATAGTTTTACGGATATCCGGCTATTTTTTTGTGGATACGGATAAGGATATTGATAATTACGACGAATACTTTCCGAATGAAATATGGATAGTAGCCAATAGATAATCCGACCGATACAATCTGACTCATAGATAGACAACACTACTTTACTTCATAAAACACCAAAATAAATATATTATATTCATGATAATTGATGTGTGCATTTTTTATATATTATCTGAGTAATTTTCGTTCCGAACTATATCCGATAATATCGATCTTATATGATCTGTGTCTATATTCGACACTATTCATCCCCGTATCCGATAATATCCGTGTTCGCATCCGTGTCTGGCACTATTCGTGTCTGTATCCTTATCTGACAAAAAAATATGGATCCATTTCCGTATCTGTCATTATCCGACCGCGTCCGACCGTTTGCACCCCTACCATTTATGTCCTAGGTCTCTCTATCTGTTTTGTTATTGTTCGTCTGTTTATATAGTGTTGGACTACACTTGATAGTAAGGTTTTTTAACAATTTTAATGCTCGTTGTGGAGAGGGCATCAGGTTGGGTTTTTTCCATGAAGACTCCCAGGCCGACCTTGGCGTCGATCTCACCTACCGTCACTACTACAGAACTGGGCATCATACGGGGGCTATTACAAGTGATTAGGTGCGAACCGCTCCTGGCCTTTGCACCAGAAGCGGTTCGTGATAAACGGGCAGGAGAGGGCCTTTACAACCGGTTTAACACACAAACCGCTTCTGAATGTTGAATTCTAGAAGCGGTTCGTGTTTCAAACCGCTTCTGACCTTCTAGAAGTGGTTTGAAAAAAGAACCGCTTCTAAAACCCAGACTCTAGAAGCGGTTCGTGTATCAAACCGCTTCTGAAGTTTAGGTTCTAGAAGCGGTTCGTGTATCAAACCACTTCTGAAAGGTTAGAAGCGGTTTGACACACGAACAGCTTGTAGAATTCAACATTCAGAAGAGTTTAGTGTGTTAAACCGCTTCTATAATCCCTCCCGGCCAGCGCATTTAAACTTCTTCTTCCTCCCCGACCAACAGTCATGAACAGAGACGGGCCGAACAATGTTCTTCCGGGGAGGTGCTATCCAAATATTCAATTTTGAAATCGCTGGTGATTTAGCTTCAAATTAAGTGTTTCAAGGTCAGTAAGAGAACGTTCACATCATTCTCACATACATATTGCTGTTTTTTATGCATTGGATGTGGAGAGATCATGATTTATTCTTGTTGAAATGTGGAGCTTTGCTAGGTCACTTTAGAACATATTACGCAAGGCCATTATCAATTGTAGGGAGTTGTTCCCCAAAATTTATTTCGTATGCTTATTTTTGTTATGGTATGAAGATGTATGGTGGAGATCTAGTTCAAAATATGATATTGCAATGAAGTAATTAGTAGTGTATAAAATAACATAGGAAAACATGTGAAGGATAAAAAAAATAATTACAAAGGTAGAAAGGGATAAAAAAATAATTAGAAAGGTAGATCTTTAATTGCATGAAGGTGTAGGTGGGGTTGTTTTTCTTGGAGAAGAAAAAATTATATGAAAATATAACTTGGTGTAGATGAACCGGCAATGGATGTACAATGCGGACCGCCGCTCGAGAGAGTTCATTGATGGCGTGCAGGCTTTTCTCGATACGGCCATTGCATTCCTGCTTCAAGGCAGGTTCATATGTTGTCCGTGCGTAGATTGCAAGAACGAGAAGGAGCACACACAGCGATGGCAGGTTATGAACCATTTGATGATGAGAGGTTTCATGCCAAACTATACCTGTTGGACCAACCATGGCGAAGACGAGGAAGATGATAAAGAAGACGAGGAAGAAGAAGAGGAAGAAGAAGAGGGATTCAACAATATCCCGGAAGCCTCGCAATGCTATTCCGTGGGAGATACACTCACTGACTTTGGTGATGATGAGCTGGACCAGCTGCTGCGTAACGGAGAGGGAGACTACACAGATGAAAGACAGTTCGAGAAGTTCCAGCGCATCTTAGAGGACCACAGAACTCCTTTGTACCCAAACTGTGGGCAGGACCATAAAAAGGTGCATACCACACTGGAACTTATGCAATGGAAGGCCACAAATGGTGTGTTAGACAAGGGATTCGATGAGTTGTTATCACTCATAAAGTAGTTTCTTCCAGAAGATAACACTCTGCCCGAATCTACATATGAAGCAAACGAAGTCGTCTGTCCTTTGGGATTGAAAGTACAGAAGATACAGGCATGTCCTAGCGATTGTATCCTGTATCGCAATGCGTATGCCAATTTGGATGTTTGTCCAGTGTGCAAAGAATAACAGTATAAGGTGAAGGGTGCCGATCCAGGTGAAATAGATGGGGAGCGTAAGAAAAAGAGACCTCCAGCTAAAGTGTTGTGGTATTTTCCTATAATTCCCCGATTGAAGCGTATGTTTGCTAACAAAGCGCATGCCCAGATGATGCTTTGTCACAAAGAAGAGCGTAAGGACGACAGTATGCTTAGACACCCTGCAGATGGCTCATAGTGGAGGAAAGTTGATCGGACGTACCCAGACTTCGCACAAGAGGTGAGAAACATAAGGTTTGGGTTGAGTACCGATGGGATGAATCCTTTCGGAGAGTTGAGCAGTAGCCACAACACCTAGCCTGTTACACTATGTATGTATAACATTCCTCCATGGTTGTGCATGAAGCGAAAGTACATCATGATGCCGTTGTTGATCCAAGGCCCCAAGCAACCTGGAAATGACATCGATGTCTACCTGAAACCATTGGTTGGAGATCTTGTGACGTTGTGGGAGGATGGTGCACGGGTATGGGATGAGTACAAAAGGGAGTATTTCACCCTACGTGCATTGTTATTTGTAACAATCAACGATCGCCTCGCTCTCGTGAACCTGTCCGGCCAAACTATCAAAGGATATAGAGCTTGCGTCCAATGCTTAGATGAAACAGACAGCATGTACCTAAAAAACTCTCGAAAGGTTGCGTACATGAGTCACCGTAGGTTACGAGTCACCCATGGTGGAACAGGTGCAGGAAATTTAACAGGCAACTAGACCTTCGTGCTAGGCCTCGGCATCGTAGTGGGCCACATGTGCTTGCTATGGTAAAGGATCCAAAGTAGTATTCGAAAAGGGTCCTGGAAGCAAACCTGTGCAGAATGAGGATGGTCAGGCACCAATGTGGAAGAAGAAGTCAATATTTTGGGACTTGCCTTATTGGGAAGTCTTGTAGGTTCGTCACTCACTTGACTTCATGTACATCACGAAGAATGTTTGCTTGAACCTGCCAGGCTACATAGATATGTACGGCAAATCAAAAGATATTTTGCAAGCTCGGAAGGACCTTAAACTCTTGGAACTAAGGAACGACCTACATCCGGAAAAGAGAGAAAAAGGACAACATTACCTACATCTTGCGAGCTACACTCTAAGCACAGAAGAGAAAAAAAGCATGATAGAGTGCCTGAATAGTGTGAAGGTCCCTTCCAGATACTCATCGAATGTAAAGAGACTCCTAAAAACGAAAGAGAATAACATCGTACACCTGA
Organism: Rhipidocladum racemiflorum; assembly: GCA_036346355.1. NCBI lineage: Eukaryota > Viridiplantae > Streptophyta > Magnoliopsida > Poales > Poaceae > Rhipidocladum > Rhipidocladum racemiflorum. The sequence goes on from CM070582.1 coordinate 21,984,465, forward strand.
AATCCCATGACTGTCTTGTGTTGATGACACAGTTGCTCCCAGTGGCTATGAGAGGCATACTGCCCGAGTAGGTACGGGGGACAATCACAAAGCTGTGGTCTTTTTTCAACGCGATTTCGCAAAAGGTCATCGACCCAGATAAACTAAGTAAGTTGCAGGATGATGTGGTACAAAGTGTGGTTTGTCTTGAGATGATATTTCCTCCTACGTTCTTTGATATTATGGTTCGTCTCACTGTTCACCTTGTCAAAGAGATAGGTATTCTCGGACCCGTGTATCTACACAACATGTTCCCTTCCGAGAGGTACATGAGTGTGCTAAACAAGTATGTTCATAACCATTCTCATCCGGAAGGATGCATTGCCGAGGGTTATGGGACAGAGGAGGTGATTGAGTTTTGTGTGGATTACATTAATGATCTAAATCCGATCGGCGTCCTTATATCACGCCATGAGGGGAGGCTACGAGGAAAAGGGACACTAGGAAGGAAAGCAATTGCATGCAATGATCTTCTTACATTTAAGGAAGCACATTTCACGGTTTTGAAACAATCAACTATGGTGGCCCCGTATGTTGTTGAGCACAAGAGTATTCTACGCCGTGAATTCCCTGGGAGGTCTGAGGATTGGATAACACTAAAGCACATGGATTCTTTCGGCGCTTGGTTACAAAACTACATCATTTTTAAATGGTCAAACAATGAACAGTTGCAACGATTGGCACGGGGACCATCTAGTGAAATCGTGACATTCAACGGGTACGAGATAAATGGTTACACATTCTACACCAGATCCCAGGATAACAAGAGCACCAATCAGAATAGCGGTGTTCGTATAGATGCCGAAGACAACAAAGGCAAGGTGGACACATATTATGGTTTCATTGAAGAGATATGGGAGCTTGACTATGGACCTTTAATGGTCCCTCTATTTAAGTGCCAATGGGTCAAACTTACTTCAGGCGGCGTAAAGGTCGACAAATACAGCATGACAACCGCTTGAAGAGAGCTCTTCTACAAGCGGTTCTAATTAATAACCGCTTGTAGAGATCTCTTCTACAAGCGGTTCTAATTACTAACCGCTTGTAAAAGAGGCTTCCTATATATATCCCTAAGTCTTCACTGCTCCGCGCCGACGCCTATGTCTTCACTGCCCTGTGCGCCTCCTCTGCGCCACCGTGCCGACGCTGCCTCTGCCACCGCGCCGGTCTCTTCCGCCACCACGCCGACGTCGCCCTGTGCCAGCCCACCCCGGAGGAGCTAGGTATATGCATCTACGCCCCCTGCTCCTACTGTTATTGTTGCCCATAAGGTGTTCGGTGAAATGGCCACAAGAAGTTTTGTTGTATATTTTGATTGAGAGACGTTGTATATATGTTAATATGTTTGTATGATGTAATCTTAATATTGTCTATTTGTCATATTGTCTCTTTCATAGAGATATGGAGATGTGTTCATACTACCTAATACAATATGGAGATATTTTGATTGAGAGACATTCTATATATGTTAATATGTTTGTATGATGTTATCCATGTTGGAGTGAAACAGTACCTCTGAAAAATGTTTATCGTGCTTTATATGCTATTAGTTAGGAGCAAGACATAATGAGGCCTAGCCTGATTTTCTAAGTTGTGGCCTGTGACCGGGCTAAGCGTGGCCCAATCAACCTAACAACACTACCTGGCTAGTTTCAACACTCTTTTGTTCGCTTCAATTTGACCGAAATCTCGCCATTTATCGGCAAAATTTATTCTACTACCTAATAAAATAACTTGTTAAATTGCAGTGGTTATGTTGTATTCAAACTCATACGGTTGATTAAATATTGCTATATCTGTACCGTATCAACTCCACTCCATATTTGTTTCAAAACTGTGACCAATATTATCTACATCGTATTCATATATACAACACGTGGTGACCCTAATTTCGACGAGGCAGAACCGTTCTTGTTAGATTCCATCTACGGCTATGAAGGTGATGCTGCAGTCGATGAGGCTATTGGCGGTGCAGCCGCTGTGGCCGGTCACTCTAGTTCCAGCGAGAACATGGACACTGTTGACACCGAGGTATAGTCAGAAGAATATAATTCCCGTGGGCATGTTAATTAATCGCAATTCATTATTAGAATACACTTTGACATGTTATATATATATATGTTTGTGTATTTAAAGCCTGGTACATCGAGCAACCAATCCAAGAATCGGGGACCTAACAAGAAGCCGTCCACAAAGCATGTGTTTACCGACGTTAACAATGATGGGAAGCCGGTTGCCCCTCTTTCAGCAGTTGGGCCGTTCAACAACGCTTGCGGTTACCATGTAAGGGATCACATCCCAATTAGCATAAAGAAATGGGCCGAAGTTCCTCAAGCTACCAAGGGCCTGCTCTGGCAAGATATTAAGGAAAATTTCACATTTCCTTAAGTTTCCGAAGACAGGGCCAAGAAATATACTTTGAAGAAGATGGCACTCTTATTTCAGTCATGGAAGATGGCTCTCAGCAAAAAGTACGTGCAGGAGGGAGAAAGACCTCACTTCAACCAATTTCCTAATCTGGCCGATCACTGGGAAGCATTCGAGGATCACAAGCTGTCAGCTAAAGGCCAGGCTGCAAGTCAGAAGAATAAGACCAATGCACAGATGAAGAAATACCACCACCATCTCGGCACCGGTGGTTACCTCATGGCTGTACCGAAATGGGAGAAGAAAGAAGAAGAATTAATGGCCAAGGATGTCGCACCGGCTACTGCTATGTGGGAAGAGCGCCTGCTCAATTGGTTCATGGGTCACGGGGGGAGCCTTGCAGATGATGACAGTTTGGTGATGCCACCAAGTGTGCAAGAAGTTTGCCAAAGAATTGTACAAGTCATCGAGCAGTCTCAGTCAGGCTCCTTTGTGGTAGACAGGGAGAATGATGAGCTAACACCTTCCCTCCAAAACCCTAAGCACCCGGGACAGACACGAGGTATGGGCAAGACGCCATGGAGGCATGGTTTCGCCAAGGATGCGCATTCGTACAGGAGCCGCCAGAGAAGCAAAATAAGAGAAACAAATAAAGTGCGCCAATTGGAACGTGAGCTTAGAGCAACCCAGGCTAGCATTGGCGACATAGTTGCGCAACAAGTGTAGATAGCCCTCAGTAACCTTCAGGGAGTAGTTCCGAGCAATCAGCCGGACGCCGCAATCAGCCCCTCAGCGCGGCGAAGTAGCTACGCGTCCATCGGGGCCCCTCAAGCGGACGAAGACTTGCAAGCCCATTATCCCGTGGATGACATAAGGGTTCGCTGCCAGTGTGAGCTACATGTTGATGCGCGCAACCTCTCCATCAAGGTGGCTTACAGCATGGCATTGCCGGTGGAGCCGGGCCAGACCTTCCACTGCAACACAATACCCACGGGTTACTCAAAGGTCACAGTGGAGGAGGTGCTGAGCGGATTTGAAGAACTTCTACTCGATATTGCTGGAGGCGACGAAGTTACCAAGCTTGGACAGGCCCTCCACAATATCATCCTCTGGCGAAAAAGGTTTATCATATTTCCAGATGGCGTGGAGGTGTCATCTCCAAAGAAGAGATGTCCCGCAATCGGAGCCGGCTGGAGGAAGCTCATCTCCTCCACAACGATAACCGACGCCTCCTCCACAATGACAACTGACGCCTCCTCCAACGCCGCATCCTCCACCACAACAGACCACGCCTCCACCATCTCCTCTGAGGAAGAAGCCTAGGAGCCATACTCCTCCACCTGCTCCCATGAAGGCATAGTCCAGCCGGTCGAAAAAGATAAAGGAACCTCCAAAGAGGGCATATGATGGGACCAACGAGGAGAATTACGCGATCATCACCACAGAAGTGGTTGCACACTTCTCACCAAAGAAGTCAGACCCAAAAGTACAAGTTGATCCAAAAGTTATGGAACACTTCTTGACATGCCGTGCAAAGCCACTCCCTGTGCCGTCCAACTATGAACGTACAATAAGAAAGGCTACACGAAAGAATAAACGGGATCAGGCGGTGGCGACAAAGCAGAAGAGACATCAAGATCAGCTGTGGCAAGATCAGGAGTACATCAAGAGATTCATGAAGGAGCCAGGACTCAGTACCGCAACTGCTGCTCTAGGATTAGATGATCTCCCAATGGTAGAAGTCAAATGGCAATATAAGCTTGGCCGGGAGCTAATTGACCCTAATAAGATAAAGGACCTGCCTACCAAGATGAGACAATTTCATTAATGGTACATGACAGAGTTTGCTCAACAAAGAAAAATGTTCCCCCTCCGGATCACACAAGAAGATTTCTATCGCGGGGACAACACCATATGGCTCGAATTCGAAGACTTCTGCAATTTTTACCATAGCGACTCCATCAACGTGTCTCTCATGAACTGCTGGTGCCTGTAAGTGTTGAGCTCATAACTTTACCATTTACTTCCTTGTACCATAAATTGCAACTCTAATAACTTATCCATTTCTACGTAGAATAGAGATACAATGATGTAGAAAACAGAACATATTCAACGTGGGCTTCATCGACCCAGAGATTGTCAATGAGGTCGTCTTTGGATACAACCCTAAGGCTGTTGAGGATTACATTCTAGATGCATTCTTGGGACAGCACTACAAACCATACAAACTTCTGCCCTTCAACTTCATGTACGTATATTTACGTGTTCTCACAAGGCATTGATAAACTTATCTTATCTAAGGCATTGATAATACTGCTAGTGTAACACCCCAATTTTTACTTTTCATGAATGCGAATGTCATTTAGCACTTTTATGAATTTTTGAGAATTTTTGGAATTTTCTGGAATTTATTTGAATTTAATTTGAATATATTCCTTTTTGAAATAATTAAGTAATTAAAAGTTTTAATAAAATTTTGTTGGAAATATTTTATTTGAGACCAAATTGTTCCAAAGTATTTTCCAGAATTTTTCTGATTATTTTGCTATTTTTCTCGATTTATTTGAATTTCTAGGAATTACTTTAAATATTAAATCACTGGAAAATCGAATCGGTTTGTACTGTTCAAGTGACCGAGCCCAAGTCAGAATCGAGTCCGAGTCGGACCCGAGCCACGTTCCAACCGGACCAAGCCCTAACCCGCGCGGCCGTTGGATCGAGATCCAACGACCGAGATTGCGCCACGTCGGCCACTTGCAACCCGAGCCCCAACTGCGCAACCGTTGGATCTAGATCCAACGGCCAGCGTTGTGCCACGTCACCCAATCCGAATACCTTTTGGATTCCGCCACCGCAGCCGGGTGGACCTCGGTTTCCGCGGATTTCACGGAAGCCGAGGCCCCTATTTAATGCGCCGCCGCCACCAGCGTATTCCCCGTTCCCGTGCGCACCCGTTGCCCTAAGCCGTCGAGCTCGAGCCGCCGCCCACAAGAGCTCGCCGAAGTAGGAGGAGTCCGTCGCGGTTTTCGCTGTTTTCCGCCGCCGTCCGTCGTCCTCCGCTGCGTCGGAGGGAACCATCCACTTCGCTGCAGTCGCGCCCAAACGCCGTCGGGCGTGTCGTCGTCTTCGTCTCCAGCCACCGCAGCTCCACCGCGCCATCACCGGAGCCGCGAAGCTTCTCCACCGTTCGATCAAGATCGCACGGCCCAGATTCGTCCACATCACCCGCGTGTATGTTCCACGCTGCAGTTTAGATCTAATCTCAACCGTTGGATCTAGATCCAACGGCTTAGGTTGAGCCACGTAGCCGTAGATGCACCGTGCTAGGGTTAGATCTCAGCCATTAGATCTAGATCGTACGGTTAGGGTTAACCCACGTTATAGCGTTAGATGCGATCTCAGCCGTTCGATCGAGATCGAACGGCGAAGATTGAGCCACGCGTCGGCCACCGGGTCATGCCACGTCGCCCCCCAGCAACGCGGTTAAACCCGATCGGATCTCAACCGTCCGATCTAAATCGAACGGTCCAGATCAGCCACGTTGTCCACAACGTGCGCAGCCCAGATCCAATGTGCGGGAGCCGAACCGACGCGGTCCATGCGGGCAGCGCCCGGTCGTCGCTGACGTCACCGTGGGGTCCGCGTGTCAGCGGCTGGCCCAACGACACCATGACGTCATCCGTGACGTCATGCTGACATCACGGTGGGGTCCAATCGCCGAGCCGCTCGGCCGAGCGGTGATGACGCCGAGAATGACGTCGACCAAGATGGGTCCCACGTGTCGCTGACACGTCTTGGCGCATGAGCCGGGCCCAAGGTGGACCCAAGCCGAATCGTGGACCGAGTCCATTGACCGGCTGACGCAATAAATCGATTTTTCAATAGAAAAATAATTCGGTGGAAAATTAAATCCCGAGCTGACGTCATGCTGACGCCATAATCAGATTTTTCAATAGATAAATAAATGGATTAATTCGGTTTATTGATTTATTTGAATTTTCAAACTTCAAACGCTTATAACTTTAGCGTTTTAACTCCGATTTGAACGATTCCAATTTCTAAATTTTTATAAAATTGAGATCTACTCAAATATGAATTTTAATTAATTTTTGGCGATGAATTTTTCTCTATTTATATTTATTTAATAGATTCTTTAAACTTTAAACAATTATAACTTTTGCATTTTAACTCCGATTTTAACGATTCCAATTTCTAAATTTTTATAAAATTGTGCTCTCTCTGGTTATGAGTTTTATTTAAAGTTTTGGACACTTTTTGTCTACTGTTTATTTATTTATTGCTATTTGCATGCTGTCAGCGTACGAGCTAACAGACCCCTTCTGAGAAGGGGTGTAAGAAGTTAGAACAGTGGCTTTCGTGGGGATTGCTCGCGATACGGTGGAGAGGAATCGGGCGAAGCTTGCAAAAGGAAGAAGACACGGGGGTTTACCCATGTTCGGGCCCTCCTGAGAGTAATAGCCCTAGTCCTGCGTGTGTGTATTCAGTCGTATTTTTGGGTGAGAGCTGGAAGATGAACAACAACCGAACAGGGGATCACTCAACACCCTTACCTAACCTAAAGGGACCAATCAAGAACCCTTGGAAGAAAGAAAGACAGACCTCCTTCTCCCATGCACCCCGGCTCCCTTTTATACTCGGGCTGGCTGGGGCGCATGGGGGCTCGTAGCCGTGTGTGCTTATTACACTGCCATGCTGCACTTAATGCGCTTGTCACTGTTCTTGCAGCACATTTAATGTCTGGCGCAGCCATCCTCTCCCACGCCTCGGGCCCCGCGCCCGCCGGCCCAGCCCGCTCTGCAGGGGTGGGAAATCGCGCAGCAACGTCACTGCCATTATGGCGCGCGTTGGGAACACACGCCCCATTACGGCGTCGCGTTGGGAACACACGCCGCCATGCTATCATCTTTATTACGCCGATTTAACGCGCATACGATGCACATTAAATGTCTTTGACTCCTGTGCGGCCGCAGACATTAGGTGGCCTCGAATCGAGCACCGATCGTGGCCGGGCGCCGTGTGTTCTCCAGGCGACCACCTTGTTGACCGCCAGCGGCGTGGTCCGGCTACCACTTGTCCGCTGGGCGATCACACAGCTGACCGCCAACGGCGTGGCCTGGTCGCCACCAACTCCGGGCGATCACCTTCGATCACAATGGCGCGTGGCCTGGATGCCACGTGTCAGCTGGCGTCTTTTATAGGAGTGTAGTGGGCACCCCGGTGTATAATACGCCGACAGTAGCCCCCGGACCCACCTTGGAGCGACCTTTACACCCTTTTGGAAACAGAAGCAGCTCAGTCTCTTGGGTGGGTCCACCATAACTGCCCACGTAACGTCGCGGCTTTAAAAATGCCTCTGTCGTTTTCGGGCATCGAGTAGTATCGTGCAGCCGCCTCCACCTTGTAACGGGCATAGGCTTTTGGAACGTGCCTATGCCTTTACTTCTTTTTGGTTTCCCGCCATCGAACCGTCGCGCCCCCTCGGGTCTCCCGCCATCGAACCGTCGCGCGCCCCCATGCGCTTATAAATATACAAGGCGCTGCTGGGGGAGCGGTTCGTGCTTTCCTCTCGACAACGTCTAACTGCTAAGCCTCAATCTCTGTTTCTTGCGAACCGCCTTTCTCTTGCACTTTTGCTTCCATGGTGCCCCCAGCACCTCTGCTCCCTCCATCGTCCGTCGAGGACCTCGAGGCCGAGAGGTTTTCACGGTATGTTGCCGGCGGCTCCGTCCGCACTCGCGCCGGGACGGCCGCGCCCGACTGTCGTCCAGGAGAAGTGGTCTTCTACGGCTGGAGCTTATTGGCGGGTCTCCTCCCGCCCATTTCCGATTTCTACCTCGCCGTGCTCAACTTCTACTCCATCCACAACATTCACCTTCCCCCGAACTCCATCATTCTTCTTGCTGTTTTTGCCATTTCTGTGAGTTGTTCGTGGGAGTGGCCCCCAGCCTTCCTCTTTTCCGCTTCTTCTACTCCATGCGCGTGTCCAAGGATGCCTCCACCACAGCGGGCTCCTGCCACCTCCGTCTTCGAGACGGTGCGGCTTCGCGCTACATTCCGCTGGACCTTCGCTTCAAATGGAGGTCTTAGCGCAATGAGTGGCTCTACGTCGAAGACGACAGCGGCGTAGGGGTCTTGGAGTTGCCGACCAGGCCAGCGACCAGCACCCCCGACTGGGGGGCACATGTCGAGGAGACGCCCGAGCTCCAGATGATGCTGGCCCGCTGTCGGGACCCGAATTTGCAAATCCGGACCCTCTATGTATTCAGCACTAGTCCAGGATCACGCTAGTGCACACAGTCTCAACATAGATGAATATCACAATCATACACAGCGGAAAAGAGAAATAACAGAAATATAGAATATAAACTATTGAACGACCTTAAGGTCAACCTTACATTTCTGAGGCCTTGATGGCTTCAACTCCAAATAAGCAGCAGCGGAACGAAGAACACCGGTGAATCCCATCGATACGCCACAGGCAACTGACAGGGTTCGACTCCTAGATAATCGCCTTCTCACGGAACTTCTTCTTCTTCGACGATGTAGACTTTTGCTCACTGGTGATTGTTTGTTTGCAAGGGGTGAGTACATAAAGCACTCAGCAAGTCTTGCACAGAATGCAAGTCTAATAACTATATGCATGGCTTATTCCAATTGACAGGCTGAAGGGGTTATTTTGCAATAAACAGCATTCACAAATATTCATAATAGATCGTAAAGCAGTAAAACAAGTAATAACATTAATAGATTCCACAGTTATTTCACAAGTAAACCATTCCACATCCTTAAACAGTTATCACTTTTCCACAGGCAAACTGCCTCCAATCCCAAGATCAATTTTGAGAAAAGCTAACCCTTGACTGTAATCCCCGAGCATTGTCTAGTACTGTGGACTCGGCTATTCGAATAGGTTTTACACTCTGCAGAGGTTATACACTTTACCCACAAGATACAATCCGCTCACCACGTCAGCCGTGAATCGCCATACAAGAGTATGCGAATGAGTGATCATAACAAAGTCTTTCGGAAGCCTCTAACTACACAAGTGGACCTCTCCGGTTTTTGCCCTACACCATCCCTTCCCTTAGCTAAGGCGAAGTATGGGACCGACATACCGTTGGATGGGTACCATGCCGCAGCCCTGGTACGCTCCCCCTTCAAGCTACACAAACGGTGTAGTTGACACCCCGAGGTACCACAAGCAAGTTATTAGCGACTTAATCAACTAGGTCCGTCCCATTACAGACATGTGGTTGTACGATTGACTCAGTTCAAAGGCTTGCAAGGTTAAGTCCTTAGAGTGACTAAGGTCGAGCAACCCCGTTTGGTTAACTACCTTAAGTACTTTATTATTTCATTGAGTATGATTGTGATATTTACCAATGTTGAGACTGTGTGCACTAGCGCATTCCTAGACTAGTACTGAATACACAGAGGGTTCGGATTTGCAAATTCGGGTCCCGACAACCGTGCGCTGACGTCACGTGGGGCCCGCATGTCAGAGACACAAGCCGTGGACCGGGTCCACGGTGGACCGAGCCGAGACCGTGCGCCGGGTCCATGGACCCTGTAACACCCCAAATTTTTGCTTTTCTTGAATTTAATCAAGATTTGGCACTTTGGTGAATTTTTGGAATTTTCTGGAATTTATTTGGATTTATTTGGAATTTATTCCCTTTTGAAATAATTAAAGAATTTAACTTTGCAAATAAAATTTTGTTGGAAATATTTTATTTGAGTCCAACATGATCCAAAATATTTTCTAGAATTTTTCTGGAATTATTCTGAGTGTTTTGCTAATTTTAATGGATTAAATGAATTTCTGGGAATTAATTTGGATTATTTAATCGCTGGAAAAACCTAACCGGTTTGTACTGTTCATCCAACCGGACCCGAGTCCGAGTCAGACTCGAGTTCGACCGAGCCAGCCGACCCAGCCGAACCCGCTCGGCCGAGCCCTAACCGCGTGATCGTTGGATCGAGATCCAACGGCCACGATTGAGCCACGTCACCGAACCCGAGCCCGACCGAGCCAGCCAGGTCGCCCGAGCCAGACCCGAGTCGAACCCGAGCACAACCAACGCAACCGTTGGATCGAGATACAACGGCTGAGTGTGTGCCACGTCGCCCTCTCCGTATCGCCGCCGGACTACGCCGCCGCCCGCGAGTGGGCCTCGGTTTTCGCGAGATTCACGGAAGCCGAGGGCACTATTTAATGCGCCGCCGCCACCGCCGGGTTCCTCTCTTTCGTGCGCACCCGTAGCCCTAGCTCATGCCGCTGGAGCCACCACCGTTTGCCCGCACGAGCTCGCCGTAGTTGCCTCTTCCTTCCGCCACGGTTTTTGCCCGCGCCCACCGCCGTCCGCCGTCCTCCGCCGCCGTTAACCCCAGATCCGAACTCCCCGCGTCAAGGCGCACCCGTGGGTACCACTCACCTCGCCGGAGAAGCCCCGGAGCGTCGTCGACTTGGTCGTCGTCCTCGGTTCCGGCCGCCCAGCGCCGCCGCGTGCCATCGCCGTCCCCGCGAGCTCTGCCAGCCGTCGGATCTTCATCAAGCGGACCAGATGGCGCCATGACAACCTCGGTGAGTTTTCCCGTTGAAAATCCCAGATCTAATCCCAACTGTTGGATCTTGATCCAACGGCTTAGCTTGCGCCATGTAGCTTGAACTGCACCAGGCTAGGATAGATCTCAGCCGTTAGATCAAGATCGAACGGCTACGGTGACTCACGTGTTTCCCAAACCCGTAAGAGCTAGATTGGATCTGGACCGTTGGATCAAGATCCAACGGCCCAGATCGACCGCGTCCGCTCCAACGCGTGTAGCCCAGATCCAATCCTAGCCGTCGGATTTCAAACCAACGGCTCGGATCGAGCCACGTGTCCGGGAAGCCGAACCGCCGTGCCCACGCGGGCGTGAGCGTGGGGCACTGACACGCCGGGCCCGCGTGTCAGCGACCGCACCGTGACGTCACCCATGACGTCATCGGCGGGCCCCACCTGTCAGACGCCTCGGCCGAGCCCCGCTAACGTCACCCGTGGGGTCCCACCTGTCAGCCGCACGTGGAGCCGTGGACCGAGTCCACGGTGGACCCAAACCGAACCGTGGACCAAGTCTATGGACCGGCTGACGCAATAAATCGATTTTTCAATAGAAAAATAATTCGGAGGAAAATCACTCTGACGTCATAATCGATTTTTATTTTAAGAATAAAGATTTAATTCGGTTTATTGATTTCAGAATTTATTCAAACTTCAAACGCTTATAACTTTTGCATTTTAACTCCGATTTGAGCGATTCAATTTCTAAATTTGTATAAAATTGAGATCTACCTAATGATGAATTTTATTAAATTTTTGGACCAAAGTTTTTCTCTGTATAATTATTTAATTGATTATTTAAACTTCGAAATGCTATAACTTTCGCGTTTAAACTCCGAATTTGACGATTCCAGTTCCTAAAAATTCATAAAATTATGCTCTCTCTGTTTATGGACTTTATTTGGATGTTTGGGCACTTTTTGCATACTATTTATTTATTATTTGCTATTTGCACGCTTTACGAGTAGACGTTGAAGTGCCCGAAGGCTTCGAAGGAGAAGTGTTGACCCAGGAGCCAGCTCAGGACCAAGAACAAGTACTCTTTGAAGGCAAGTTATGCTTTGACCATGTTGATCCCATTTTGAAACCTATTTTGATTTAATGTATTGCATGCTAGTTTAAATAGAAAATGCTTTACTTAATTATGGGGAAATTAGATATGCGCCAAATTGCTGTATGACACCTTGATTAATTAAGTATGTGCCATGACCCCTTGTCACCCTAGTTGAGGTTTAAATAGTTGGACATTATTAAATTGCCAACATGGGTAGCTAGACCGATGTAGTATGCTTAGCCTTGCCACGTGACATGATTTCGGACAATCAAACGTTAATATTGACTTAATGATATATTGAACCTGTTTTGGAAAAGTATCATGTGTTGTGATTGTTGATGCCACGTGGTGCATGGTAATCAACTGGGGGTTTGATAAATAACTTTCGACCGGGGCATGTGGCAAGAATGATCAGGTGGGCCAGTTGTGGCACCGGGAGTGTTGGTTTGGTTCTTCGGGTAGTCTTGCCCTGGTCACCCTAAGGACATAACCTTGCAAGCCTTTGATCTGAGTCAAGCGAGCAACCACAAGCCTGTAATGGGACGGACCTAGTTGATTAAGTTGCTAATAACGTACCTGTGGGACCTCTGGGTGTCAACTATACCTTTTGTGTAGTTGTACGGGGGAGCGTACCGGGGCTGCGGCCAGGTACCCATCTAACGGTAGATTGGCCTAAACTTCGTCTTTGCTAAGGGAAGGGTTAGTGCGCAATCACTGGAGAGGACCACTTGTGCTGTTAGAAGTTTCCGAAAGACTTTGTTACGGACACTCGCCTTTGTGGTGTTTGACTGTATCTTGTGGGTAAAGTGCATAACCTCTGCAGAGTGTAAAATCTATTCGAATAGTCGTGTCCGCGGTATTGTACATCGCTCGGGAATTACAGTCAAGGGTTAGACTTTCTTGAAAATAACTTGGACTTGAAAGGTTGGGTTTGGTTTAAAAATGATGTTGATGGAAATGTGGATTAGGATTGGGAAAGATGTTTATTTAACTCTTGGAAAAGTTATTGATCTTATACTGTTTCTACTGCTTTCGAATCTATTATGATATTTGTCAAATGCTGTTTATGCAATTATACCCTGAGCTATTCCTTTGTACTAAGACATGCATGTAGTATATTAGTTTGCATTCTGTGCATGACTTGCTGAGTACCAAGTACTCACCCTTGCCACAATACAACACCAGTTGAAGAAGAGTCTACACCAGCTTCGGAGGAGGAACTCCAAGAGGAACCGTCTAACTAGGGAGCGAGCCCAGTCAGTTGCCTGTGGTATACTGGATGGCGCCACGATGTTATCTTACTTTTTCCGCTGCTATTATTTCTCTTTATTAAGTTCGCCCTGCGAGGCGTATATTTGTAACTTGACCTTAAGGTCGAGCAACCAGTTTGGTTAACTACTTTAAGAACTTTATTATTTCGTTGAGTATGATTGTGATATTTACCAATGTTGAGACTGTGTGCACTAGCGCGTTCCTGGACTAGTGCTGAATACACAGAGGGTCCGGATTTGCAAATTCGGGTCCCGATAGACCCGAGGCAACGTGGCCGCCGCTGATTGGTCCACGTGTCATGCGGACGCAATAAATAATTTTCCGAAAAAGAAATTATTTATTTAATTCGGTTTATTGATTTAAATTTGGATTCAAACTTCAAACGCTTATAACTTTTGCATTTCAACTCCGATTTGGGTGATTCAAATTTCTAAATTTGTATAAAATTGAGATCTACCTAATGGTGAATTTTATTAAATTTTTGGACCAAAGTTTTTCTCTGTAATATTATTTAATTAATTATTTTAAACTTTAAACGCTTGTAACTTTTGCGTTTTTACTCCGATTTTGATGATTCAAATTCCTAAAAATTCATAAAATTATGCTATCTCTGTTTATGAACTTTATTTGGATGTTTGGACATTTTTTGTCTACTGTTTTATTTATTTATTGCTATTTGCACGCGTTACGAGTAGACGTTGAAGTGCCCGAAGGCTTCGAAGGTGAAGTGTTGACCCAGGAGCCATCTCAAGACCAAGATCCAGTGCTCTTTGAAGGCAAGTTGTGCTTTGACCATGTTGATCCCATTTTGAAATTAATTTGATTTAAATAATTGCATGCTAGTTCAATTATAAAATGCTTTAATTGATTATGGGAGATTAGTTAATTGCCTAGTTGCTATATGCCACCTTGACATAAATAATTGTAGGCCATGAACCCCTTGTCACCCTAGTTGAGGATTAAATAGTTGGACATTATTAAATTGCCAATGTTGGGTATTTAGACTGTTGTAGTATATGGCTTAGACCTGCTACGTGCACTCAGTGATGGCATATTGGACCTGTTTTTGGACAATCAAATATTAATATTGACTTAATGACATATTGGACCTGTTTTTGGAGAAGTATCATGCGTTGTGATCAGTGATGGCACGTGGTGCATGGTAATGAACTGGGTTTGATAAATAGTTTTGGACCGGGGAATGTGGCAAGAATGATCTGGTGGGCCAAGTGTGGCATTAGGAAGGATGATTTGGTTCTTCGGCTAGTCTTGCCCTGGTCAACATAAGGACTTAACCTTGCAAGCCTTTGAACTGAGTTAATCGTGCAACCACATGACCGGAATGGGACCGTTCTAGTTGATTAAGTTACTAATAACGTACCTGTGGGACCTCGGGGTGTCAACTATACCTTTTGCGTAGGGGTACGGGGGAGCGTACCGGGACTGCGGCCAGGTACCCATCTAACGGTTGATTGGCCTAGACTTCGCCTTCGCTAAGGGAAGGGTTAGTGCGCAACAACCGAAGAGGACCACTTGTGCTGTTAGAAGTCTCCGAAAGACTTTGTTACGGACACTCGCCTTTGTGGTGTTTGGTTGTATCTTGCGGGTAAAGTGCATAACCTCTGCAGAGTGTAAAATCTATTCGAATAGCCGAGTCCGCGGCATTGGACATTGCTCGGGAATTACAGTCAAGGGTTAGACTTTCATGAAAACAACATTGACTTGAGAGGTTTGGTTTGGTTAAATGATGATGTTGTTGTAAACGTGGATTAGGAATGGGAAAGATGTTTATTTAACTCCTGGAAAAGTTATTGATACTATACTTGTTTTTACTGCTTTCGAATCTACCTATGATACTTGTCAAATGTCAAGTTTACGCAATTATACCTTGAGCTATTCCTTTGTATTAAGCCATGCATGTAGTATATTAGCTTGCATTCTGCATGACTTGCTGAGTACCAAGTACTCACCCTTGCAACAACAACAACATCAGTTGAAGAAGAAGCGACGCCAGCTTTGGAGGAGGAGTATCAGGAGGAGCCGTCTAACTAGGGAGCGAGCCCAGTCAGTTGCCTGTGGTATACTGGATGGCGCCACGGTTATCTTATTTTTCGCCGCTATTATTTCTCTTTTAATAAGTTTCGCCTGTAGGCGTATATTTGTAACTTGACCCTAAGGTCGAGCAACCCCGTTTGGTTAACTACTTTAAGTACTTTATTATTTCGTTGAGTATGATTGTGATATTTACCAATGTTGAGACTGTGTGCACTAGCGTGATCCTGGACTAGTGCTGAATACACAGAGGGTCCGAATTTGCGAATTCGGGTCCCGACATCCGGCGAGGTGAGTGGTACTCCCAAACGCGGCTCGTCAGGATGGTTCTGGATCTGGGCTTCTTCATGGCGGAAAACCGCGGTGGAGCACAACTCCAACTACGGCGAGCGATTGCGGCATGGCTACGACAGCTTGACCTCGACGACCTAGGGCTACGGGTGCACACGGAAGAGGAGAGCACGATGGTGGCGGTGGCACATTAAATAGGGGCCTCGGCATCCGTGAAATCCGCTGAAACCGAGGTCCACCCGCGCACAGCGGTGGAGTCCGACGAGGACTCGGACGGGTGACGTGGCACTATCACAGCCGTCCACGTGTCCATGATCGACGGCTCGGATCGCACGGGTGCGACCAAGTCGGATCCATAGGCGATGTGGCGCAACGCTGGCCATTGGATCAAGATCCAACGGTCGCGGGGCTAGGGCTCGGGTCTGGCTCGAACGTGGCTCGGGTCCGACTCGAACTCGAGTCTGACACGGGCTCGGTCGCTTGAACAGTGAAACCCATTAGTGTTTTCCAGCGATTAAATATTTAATTTAATTTCTAGAAAATCAAATAAATCGATAAAAATAGCAAAATACTCAGAAAAATTCTGGAAAAATTCTGGAAAATACTTTGAGACATTTTGGACTCAAATAAAATATTTCCAACAAAAATTTATTTGAAACTTTTAATTATTTAATTATCTTCAAATGTAATAAATTCAAATTAAATCCAAATAAATCCCAGAAAATTCCAAAAATTCTCAAAAGTGTAAAATTTCAATTAAATTCATGAAAAGCAAAATTTGGGGTGTTACATCTTAGGACTTGACATGTCAGTTGGGTTGTTTGTCCTGATGATAGTTGGACATGGGGATCAGTTTGCTCCGATGCCAGCTCACCCACCAGTGTATCCACCAGGAGGGCCGCAGCTGGTTTTTCTCGATGAGTGAGAGTGTTGTTGGTTCGGGTTGAGACTTAGTTATTGGAGTCGCTTCTTTATAGTTTCCAAGAGTCGGCCTTAGGTGTGAGTCGCAGGGTGTGTTGTTGTCTTGTGTCGGGTTATCTGGTGTTATGTTGTATGTGTCGGTATGCATTGCATTGCCCCTAGGCACTTGTAAGCAACCATACTAATATTAATAATAAGTTGCTAGTTTCGAGTTGTGTTACACCTGTTCTCCCCTGTATAAGATTCGTTCTACTTATCTATTCTCTTTCCCTCTCTTCTCTAAACTGTTGGAGCAAACAGCATATGGTGAACACTCGTGGCAATGCTGGAGCTGGAGGAAGCGGATCGCATCAGGGAGGCAACCAGAACGATGCACCGAATGCACCGCCAGTGGACATGCAGAATCTGGGAGCTTTTCTAGCTGCTCAAACTCAACTGATGCAGACTATGATGCAGACAGTACATCAGATAGCTAACCAGGCCACTGCCAACAATGTCAATCCAGCAGGCAATCAGGGGCCTCAACATCAGACAAGACTGTCGGAATTTATTAGAACCCACCCCCCTACCTTCTCTGGCAATGCTAACCCATTGGAGGTAGACGATTGGCTTAGGTCAATCGAGAGGAAGCTGCACATCACTCAGTGCCATGGAAATGACAGGGTACTCTATGCCTCTCATCAGTTAGAGGGAACAACAGCAGAATGGTGGGAGAATTATTGTGCTACACAGGAGAATCCCCGGGAAATAACTTGGGAAGAGTTTACGGCTGCTTTTCGCTAGTACCATGTGCTGGAGGGTATCATGGATCTGAAAAAGGAAGAGTTCAGATCATTGAAGCAAGGAGGCCAGTCTGTGGCCGATTATCTAAATAAGTTTACTCAGTTGGCACGTTATGCTCCAGAGGACGTAGCCACTGATAAGGCTAGACAATCCCGCTTCTTGAAGGGATTGAACACTGGATTACAGGTGGGATTGACAACCCACACATTCCCGGATTTCCAGGAGCTGGTCAACAAAGCGTTGATTCTTGAGGACAAGCGTCATGAGCTGGATGACAATCGCAAGCGCAGGATGGCACAGCAGAGTGGACGTTCCAGACAGCAAAGAGCTAGGGTGGTACCACAGCAGGGTGTCAAGTTCCAGCCCAGAGGCAACACTCGTGCAACAGTGCCAGCACAGCGTCCAGCAGGGCAGAATTTCTAGACCCTTGCACCAGCAGGAAACCAAGCTGGAGGCAGTTCACAGAGGGCAGGAAGACGTTGCTACCACTGCCATGAGGTAGGACATTTTGCCAATAACTGTCCTAAGAAAGGAGGAGTGACACCGGTACGTCTTAACCTTGGAAACACCCCCACCAAGACACCAGTGCAGAATTTGAACCGCGGAGTTGTACAAGCTGGAACTCAGACTCAGTCAGTTTCAAGGGGCAGAGTCAACCACATTACTGCTGAAGGAGTGCAGGAAGTTGCAGATGTTGTGCTAGGTACGTTTCTGGTCAACTCCGTACCTGCTACAATTTTATTTGATTCAGGAGCATCGCATTCATTTGTTTCTCGAGAATTTGCTGTTCAGAATGGTTTGCCTGTTGTGAATCTTAAGTGTATGCTCTTGGTTCAATCCCCTGGATCAGAACTCCGATCCAAGGTAGGATGTTCTGGAGTGAAACTATTAATAAATGGAGTAGAGTTCCTAGCGAACTTGGTTATATTGGATACCCAGACCCTAGATGTTATATTGGGGATGGATTGGTTGTCCAACCATAAAGAGGTATTAGACTGTGGACGAAGGGTAGTATCAGTGGAAAGCCTTGATGGTAGAAAGGTGGAGTTTCAAGCAACCGCTACACGAGACGGTCAATTGATGGTTAACAGCTTGAAAACAACTAACCTAGAAGATGTGCCAATGGTACGAGACTATCCGGACGTATTTCCAGATGATCTACCAGGAATGCCACCGGATAGAGACATTGAGTTTGTAATTGAACTGTTACCTGGAACTGCACCGATAGCAAAGAGACCCTATCGGATGTCCACTGATGAACTGATAGAGATGAAGAAGCAGATCGAGGATTTATTGGAAAAAGGTTTTATAAGACCAAGTTCGTCGCCGTTGGGAGCACCAGTGTTGTTTGTCAAGAAGAAGGATGGAAGTTTTCGGATGTGTATAGACTATTGCGTAATTAATGATGTGACGATAAAGAACAAGTATCCGCTACCCCGAATAGATGACTTTTTTGATCAGCTAAGAGGAGTAGGAGTATTCTCTAAGATCGACCTTCGATCGGGATATCATCAACTGAAGATCAGATCGGAAGACATACCCAAGACTGCATTTTCATCAAGATATGGACACTATGAGTTCACAGTTATGTCTTTCGGATTGACGAATGCACCCGCCTACTTCGTGAATTTGATGAACAAGGTTTTTATGGAATACCTTGATAAGTTCGTAGTAGTGTTCACAGATGATATTCTAGTATATTCCAAGACCAGAGAGGAACATGATGAAATCTCAGGCTAGTGTTGGAGAAGTTGCGAGAGCAGCAGCTATTTGCTAAGTTCAGCAAATGTGATTTCTGGAAAAGTAAAGTGGAATTCCTAGGACATATTATGACTGCCGAAGGAGTTGCAGTAGATCCAATTAAAGTTGAAGCAATATAACATTGGGAGCAACCGAAGACGGTGACTTAGGTCCGAAGTTTCCTTGGAATGGCAGGTTATTACCGTCGATTTCTAGAAGTTTTCTCCACAATAGCTAAACCTCTCACGCAATTGTTGAAAAAGGAAAAGAAGTTTATTTGGACACCTGAATGTGAGAAGAGTTTCCAGGAGTTAAAGAAGAGGCTAAAAACGGCACCAGTATTGGTTCTACCTGATGTTCATCAGAGTTTTGACATTTACGGTAATGCGTCACGTCAAGGACTCGGATGTGTGTTGATGCAGAATGGAAAGGTAGTTGCTTATGCGTCGAGGCAGTTAAGGCCACATGAGGAAAACTATCCAACGCATGACTTGGAATTAGCATCGGTTTGCACGCTCTGAAGTTGTGGCGTCATTACCTCATTGGTAATAGATGTGAAATATACACTGATCACTAGAGTCTCAAGTATATTTTCACCCAGCCAGACTTGAATATGAGACAAAGAAGGTGGTTGGAGTTAATCAAAGATTATAATGTGGAAAATCATTATCACCCAGGTAAGGCAAATGTGGTGGCTGATGCCTTGAGCCGAAAGATCCATAGTGTAAATATGTTAATGGAAATCAGTCAAGCAGAGTTGTAACACCCCGGCATTTAATATGCCCGAATTCTACCAAACATAAGCTAAACAACATCTAAATACCTCATTTAAACGTAAATTCCAACAAAGGTACATATGCTAAAAACCGATATTTCGGTAGCATCTCCTTTGTTTTTCCATGAATTAACACAATATCAAAATCATGGCAAGATATATCATAGCACACGACATCTAAAACATCAACATAAATGGACATATCATCAAATTACGCCAATAATACCACGCTCAACCACTTCCTAAACTATAACGAAGCAAATAAGGAATCATGAGCATGCTAACTTAAACCATACAATAAGTTTATGGCACAACTCTTAATATCATGTCTCCAAGTGATTAATATAGACTATGATCGCGGAGCTACGTGTAGAAGTGTAGCTAAACCCCTTTTTCCCGCATGCCGATCTCAAAGTACCTAAAAACAACATAAAACACAAGCGTGAGTTCGAAACTCAGCAAGCATATTGTAATGGACAACAAGAACAATATCATGGCAATAACATCTCCCATCATGTATATCATCTCATCCATGTTCACAAATCATTATTATCATCATTATGTATGCAATGCGATGCGATGCGATGCGATGCTCATATCTCCTTGGAAACTCATACCGGTATGGTTGAGTACACACCCGTCGGTGTGCACCCTTTCCCCCCTTCCATCCCGAAGATGGAGGGTGCCTACTCCTTGCTTCCATTCACCACGTGGATGGAATCACGATGTAGGTCTTACTCAATGGCGTTCCGGACTAGTCATAACTTTCTCACCGACCTTCCCCGGATTAGTTATGACTTTCTCACCGCCCTCGCCCCATCTCATGCCATGCATGCAACTATGCCAATTATCATATCTCATTTGTACATAAACATATGGCACCATGTCATGGTACACATAAACACATGGCATCATATCATGACAAGTATAGACACATGGCATCGAATCATGATAAATGTAGACACATAGCATCATATCACGATAATCATACTCAATATATCATTGGAAAACAGCAAGCATGGCAAGTGATCATAGCAAGTATTCAATCTTTCATCTAATCTCAACAAACAACCTACAATCCGCTATTCATTACAACACACTTGCCTCAACCGCGGGCGACGGATTGGCGGGAAGTCGAGGGCACTCCCGGTGTCACACCACCAGCACAAAGGCATCACACACTAACAATCATGCCCACAAAACAGTACACAAACCCCCATCTAACCCGACATTGCCCACTACTCGCAAAACCTAAAGACAGAGGTTCTGTCCCGTCGGGACAGCAGCCTTGCAAAAGGCATAACTTGAGTTCTGAGACTCCGATTGAATTAAAAGAGTACATCCTCACGTAGCTTAGGAAATTTCCCAATTTTTTCTAGTTATACGGAAAGACTGATTCGGACTCTAAAATTGTTTAATCTACAGATTACCATGATCTGTTCCAATCGCGTCACAGATTTTAACACGCTCGGAAAAACAGTCATAACTTTCAAACGGCTGATCGGAAATTAACGTGCTTTATACCCACTGAAAGGTATTGAAATTATCTACAACTTATTCAACATCCGTACGGACAGATTCGGATTCTAAATTGGCGAGAATGCGAACCCTAGATCGACTGCTCAATCTGCCCTAAAACAGAAACGTGGCAACTTCTAGATCTAACCCAAATTACTCAAATCCAACACCTCCAATTGATCTAAAAACTTGATAAACTCCCAAATAACAGTACCTAGCACATCCTCGAGGAGCCCCATGATCATACCTTTGCTTGACGCACGAAAGCTCCAATCGATCTCCTCGCTCTTCGCTCCTCGCTCCTCGCTCCTCGGATGGTTCCACGAGGATGCAGGGGTGGGGAGACCACCCTAGGGCAGCAAGGGGATGGAGGAGAGGTGGAGAGGTGGAGAGGTGGAGAGGAGAGGCTAGGGAGAGGGGCGCACAAGAGGGAGAGGGGAAAGGTGGGGGCGGCTAGGGCTTGGAGGGGTGGTGGGAGGCGCCCTAGGGCTGGTTGGGCGCAACAAGGGGGCAGGTGAAGCCCTTAATTACCAGTCCAAGCCCCCTCCTAGTCCTAAATGGATTCCCACACCATCCCACCAAAGCCCACCTAAGGCCCAAACTCCCCGGGGAAGGCCCAAAACCCCGAAAACGGCCCGGAAACGTTATAAACCTCCAAACCCTATGGTTTTAACCTTATTTCCACATCTCATAAAGTTTTTGACCTCATCATGCACGTTAAATAAGGTTACGACACTCCGTGGTGACATAACACTTCAAACGGCCCAAAAACGCGAGTAAATCTCAAGCCGAAAGGTTTTAACCTAAATTCCACATTCCATAAAGTTTTTTGTCCTCAACATTCACATTGTATAAGATTACGACACTCCGTGGTGTCACATTCTACCCCCCTTAAACAGGATTCGACCTCGAATCCGATGAACGCCAAAAATCAACAACAAAGTCCCCGAGGGACAAAAGACTTCCTTACAACATAAAATATTCACACAAAGACTCAAACCGGAACAAACGATAAGCGAGTTCTCAAAACCAACCCTTGGCGAGGAAATGTTGATTTAGCTCAACAAAGTGCAACCTCGCACGGTTCCTCCTTCACCTCAATTGCCAAAAAGACCACGAAAGGAAACGGTCTTACCCTCCTCATTCGATACATTCCTTGGCACTAAAGTGCCTGATCCCTTAAGCAATGCTACTCTCCAGAAGAACACGGCTTCAACCGCTAAAACCCTCTTCAGCTCCCACGCACAAAAGTGTTTTGACACATCAACCTCTCTACTATGGTTCGCCGTAATCAAGACGACGCGAGCCAAGAGAGACACTACACTCCAAGACAACCCACTGTTTGAAAAACGGGGTTTAAAACCATGCAAAAGATTTATCTTTTACAAAAGACCAATACCCACCACTAACATCAAAAGGGAAAGCTTTCTTTAAAACCAAAGTTCTTAAAACCCGCAAGAACAGTAACAACCGAACAAAATGCTACCGTTGACTCAACTCGCTCATAGATCAGCGACAAAAGATCCAATACACTTCGAAAAGGAAAAGCAATTACTAGCAACCACCAAGTGGTCCACTAGTACTTAATCAACCCTATCGAGGAACACATCAACGGCACAATTCTCCAAGAAGGTTTGAATTGAGTCAAACTCAACCTTCCTTTACTCCTCACCTTTAAACCATTTACGATCCACTACCAACAACACCTAATGCTTAGGTCGATAACAACCCATACTGGATTTCTCATCCAAGCGGGTCTCGCCCTCAAGCTTTCCACCCAAGGACTAAAACAAGGACACAACGATTGGATAAACTCAACCACAAACCAAGAACCCAATTGATCCCCATGCTTAACTTTGAATCCAATGCACTACAATCACTTTGGAAAGGATTCGACAACAACCAAAGAGCATTCAGTTTAACTTTCTAAACCAAGATGCAAAGGAAACACAAATCTCCTTCATCACAACCAACATACCAGAAATTCTTTATTCTTTCTTCTCATACTAGAAAGAAATGGACATCTCGATTCATAACATGAATGCACATTCTTCAAGAGCACTCCGGAATAGTCATATCTCCATATATGACTTTCTCACCGACCAGGCTCAACGACTCTTTTATCATTTAACATCTGTACACGATGTCTTGTTTTCTTTTCACCATTCATTCATCCTATAACAGCAATACCGAAAAGTCATTCACCAAAAGACTTCTTCCTCGGTATCGCAGGATTGAAATACAC
This sequence comes from Rhipidocladum racemiflorum, assembly GCA_036346355.1. Taxonomy (NCBI): domain Eukaryota; kingdom Viridiplantae; phylum Streptophyta; class Magnoliopsida; order Poales; family Poaceae; genus Rhipidocladum; species Rhipidocladum racemiflorum. Next base: position 22,008,143 of record CM070582.1, read on the forward strand.
ATAATAATCGACGCCAGTTTGCGCTAAATCATATAAACTATGACGGCAACATAAATGACAGTAAAACACCACGTCGTAAAAGAACCCACATCAATTGAAAACTGAACTTGCAAATCATTGCATTTCATTCAAATCCAACAGTTTGGAAGAGAACATCAAAATTTCAAGTCGAGCATCTGCTCTCACAACCATCACAAATTTTCTCAAGAAGAGGGAAACTCATTTCCAAAAGGGGAACACCTCACTAACAAAATCACTTTGTAAAACATTCATAAAATCCACCTGTTTGAAGCACTCGCAAACATCACACACGTTTTTTTCAAAATAACTCCAACTCTAGCCAAAAAGAGTTACAAATTAAATCTCAAGAGTTTCCAACACAACCCACTGTATCTATCTGTTTCCTTTAAAATTTATTCCAAAGATAATCCAGTGTGGACGCGAAGGAGCACGATCCACTCAAAATTTTTGGATGTAAACTCAACTGACAACACGAACTAAACAAATTCGCCAAAACCAAAGGTCGACACCAAACACTACGAGTTTTGGGGAAACTCTGAAACTCAACATCAGAAGCACCTCAACCGAAAGCATTCAACCAAGATGGCAACCAACCAAACCAGTCCAGAAGGTTTTAGACACAAGCTCAACATAAAACCCTATTCTTATCCTTTTTAAACATTCAAATTACACCTTTCTACTCATCGAGAAACCTCTCAGGTTGCAACAAGAGCTTAAAAACAAATTCTTTCTCATTATCTTCCCCAGTAGATAAAGTTTATGATGCTTACGAAAAGACATCCCACGAAGGCTAAGTCAACAAGATCCCCACTGACCAACATAACAAATAACATCATATTCTAGATTTGAAACAAGTGCCCCAACAAAACTTTCAGTGTGACCAACCAATAACTTTCATACCACCTATATGTAAACGTCTCGACAATCGGAACTTATTCAGTTAACAAGCGACTTCAACAGATTCTTAAGCAGGATCAACGTATCAGTTATATACCAACCATATATCAAAATCTTGACAATTGAAACTTGTTCAATCTATAAAATGATTTCAACAATTAAGTAATATCTCTACAAGATAAAATTCGCAAATAGGATTCTAAGATATGCAATCATTAAGATTAAAATCTTGCATCATGATTATTATCCATTGTTCATCCCATCACAACATGTACTTGACAAAATACCACAATTTTTCACCTTTTTCTTCTATTGGATTAATAGTTTCCAACAGTTAACCACACTACCAAAGCATCAATATCAATTCTTTGCATAATCATTAATCAACAACATTGCTTGTAGCTACCCTATACATTGGTTATAACAAAACTTCCACCACACAACATACTCCAACTATTAAATTGGATTTAGTAAATTAGCTTAGCACAATGTTCTTAACAACCTCATTAACAAATAGTCTTATGTCTTCTCAATTGATATCAAAACTAGCATTAAAGGGACACAACTGCATACTTCCAAATATACTAGTAGTTTGCAACAACGTAAATGGCAACTCTAATCAACTTCCAAATTAAAGTCACTAGGCAACACAATTAAATTCCTCTACTACTCCATTAAATTAGAACATCTTTAAACAACCAGCAAAGTTTCTTTAACAGTAACAACAATCTACATCATCTTAATGTTTTTAACTATGCATCCGGGTTTAAAACTTTTAAACATGATCGGGGGTCATAAGCACTTTTATAGCAAAGCAACATATTCCAAGCATGTACATTAACACTTTCAATCATTCTCGCTAAGAGTGAACTACAACACTAGTAGTCTATTTATTCTCAAACTTAGAGATTTTACTCACATTGAATTTGATTCAACTCAAAATTTAACTTAGCAACACATCAATCCATAAACCACATTGTTACCTACTACATAACATGCTTAAACATCAATTCTCACTAGGGTCAAATGATTTCAGTCAAAAGACTACTTACTTTGTTTGCAGCATTTAGTTTTAAAACTCATTCCAATTTCATAAGGAAACTTGACTCTCAAAATTGCAATGAGACAAACCCAAACTTTGTCATGCAAAGGAATTCTCCAAAACATTTTTCAATCTCAAAGACTCCCATAGAGGAAACTGGTTGAAAGACAACTTTTCTCGAAAGGGAACCAAGTGCTCCATTAACCTTTTCAAATAAAACCTTAACACCAAACCCCTAACTTTCACGGAACAAGAGGGGCTTTCAAAGATGATTTCTCAAACCAGTAAAATGACGAAAACAAACACCACTTACTACTACAAAGCCACAGAACTTCAGCCCTGACAGCCAGGTCTGACACAACTCCGCAAACACTCCTTTAACCTCGGAGAAAGACAACCACAGGAATAAATCGAATGCTTCTTCCCCATAAAGAAATCAACAAACTAAGCATTAAAACTGGAAAGACGCCCAAAAGAAGCGCAACACTAGACTCCTCTTCTTCGTCTTCAACCAAGGAAGACAAAACCACACACCGCATATGGAACGATCCGTGAAAACCCATCACTTTTCATTTAATTCAAATCAACTAAAGCCAAGAAAAACAACAAACACCGACCGTCAGAACGGCAAAGAACATCCGAAGGAAACCACCATCAACTCTTCTATTTGACTCCAGTCAACTACCCGATCAAGATCAGAAAGGATAAGCACTCTTGTCCTACAGGGGTTAACAGTTCTTCGGTGATGGCGCTAATCGGCCACACCGTCAAACCTCACCCTTACTATGAACAAAAGAGAGGTGACCGAAACCCTTCGGCACCACAACCCCACTTTTATCACAACAACAAGAACAATTCAACAATTTAAGTCATTGACATAGCATCATGCATTGTCAAAAGAAGCATTCAACATCAAAGCTTAAATACAACATTTAAGCGTAAAGAAACGACACCCATACCCTTTCCTACTGTGCATCCAGTGTGTGTCAAATTTTAGATTAGTTATACCACTTTTGCAAGTGTTAATGTTGCTATCCTATGACAAAGTTTTAGTTGAAACCTAAGCCATGTTTCTGAGTTATTCCACATCATATTTTAGTTGTACCCTATGGCATGACACTAAAATACACATTCCAAGGACCTACAGCCCACTCTGATACCAACTGTAACACCCCAGCATTTAATATGCACGAATGCTACCAAACATAAGCTAAACAACATCTAAATACCTCATTTAAACGTAAATTCCAGCAAAGGTACATATGCTAAAAACCGATATTTCGGCAGCATCTCCTTTGTTTTTCCATGAATTAACACAATATCAAAATCATGGCAAGATATATCATAGCACACGACATCTAAAACATCAACATAAATGGACATATCATCAAATTACGCCAATAATACCACGCTCAACCACTTCATAAACTATAACGAAGCAAATAAAGAATCACGAGCATGCTAAATTAAACCATACATTAAGTTTATGGCACAACTCTTAATATCATGTCTCCAAGTGATTAATTATAGACTATGATGGTGGAGCTACGTGTAGAAGTGTAGCTAAACCCCTTTTTCCCGCATGCCGATCTCAAAGTACCTAAAAACAACATAAAACACAAGCGTGAGTTCGAAACTCAGCAAGCATATTGTAATGGACAACAAGAACAATATCATGGCAATAACATCTCCCATCATGTATATCATCTCATCCATGTTCACAAATCATTATCATCATCATTATGTATGCAATGCGATGCTCATATCTCCTTGGAAACTCATACCGGTATTGTTGAGTACACACCCGTCGGTGTGCACCCTTTTCCCCCTTCCATCCCGAAGATGGAGGGTGCCTACTCCTCGCTTCCATTCACCACGTGGATGGAATCACGACGTAGGTCTTACTCAATGGCGTTCCGGACTAGTCATAACTTTCTCACCGACCTTCCCCGGATTAGTTATGACTTTCTCACCGCCCTCGCCCCATCTCATGCCATGCATGCAACTATGCCAATTATCATATCTCATTTGTACATAAACATATGGCACCATGTCATGGTACACATAAACACATGGCATCATATCATGATAAGTATAGACACATGGCATCGAATCATGATAAATGTAGACACATAGCATCAAATCACGATAATCATACTCAATATATCATTGGAAAACAGCAAGCATGGCAAGTGATCATAGCAAGTATTCAATCTTTCATCTAATCTCAACAAACAACCTACAATCCTGAAGGACCATGTGGAGGTCCATCCATGTTTGTGATGAGTATTTGACTTTATTTGAGCAAGGTGTGCTCAGGCTTGAGTTTGATTTGACTTGGCATTGCATGTTTGAATTAATGATAATTGTGGACTAACATGCAGGAAGAAAAGGTATGTGCATTGTGGTATGTGCAAAATGGTTTGTTCCTTGTGGTACAGGTTCCTGAGGCAGCTATGGTCGTTGGTGAGTACCGGGACTAGGTTGGGAGAACCGAGGTCCAGAGCGGTCGAGGATGCCGACGAGATAGTTGGGCTCAAACCAGGTTCACTTGGACGTCATGGAAATGGACTTGAGGTGGCTCAAGGTTTCCGGTTCGGGTTGGAGGCTCGAAGAGGAGGAAACTGAGCGGTCAAGTCCGGCGGATGAAGGCCCGTTGCATCGGGTTGATCGGGTTTTGTTTAAAACCCATGTATGGCCAATGTGGCCCATGTAAAGCCCATGTGTGGGTTGATTTGAGAGGGTTAATCCTAGCCCTTGGTGGAGTGCCCTAGGGTTTGGGACTCATCCAAGGGTGGTAGGTGGCCCTAGAGTAGTATAAATAGAGGGGGAGGGGTGTCCTCCCTCACTTGAAGGTTTGAGTTGCTCCTTTGAGCTTTGCCCACATGAAGTGAGGCTTTGTAAACCTTCCAACCAGAAAATACAAAGATTTTCTTTACATTTTTGTGAATTTAAATTCCGCATTTACATTATGTCTTTACTTTACGCAATTTAAATTCAGCATTTACTTTCCCGCATGTAAATTCTCGCAATTTACTTTCTCGCAATTTGGATTTGCTCCTCTCCTTCTAAATGCTGTTGATCAAGGAGGTCTTGAGGGTGCTCATTTGGTTTTACATCTTTCTTGCACCCTAGGATAGACTAGAGATCAAGTTTCTATCAAGATTGCAAATCTGTCCTGAACTTGTTCTTCGCGCAGCAGTCAGTCTTTGATTTTTAGAAAAATATAGAAAAATCTTTCTTGATTTATTCTTGTTGGATAAGGTGCTTGACTCATATACCCATCTGTGGAAAAATTTTGGAGTCCACTGGATGCACCATTTGGGAGCTGTGAGGTGAAAACCGAGCCCCAAATTTCCTGATTGAAAATCCTGACTGTTCGTAGTTCTTGATTTTTCCTGATTTTTGTATAAGGATTTTGGTGGTGATTTTTGGTGGAGTGCTTCACGACTCAACATCTCACAGGCTGAAAAATTCTCAAAATTTTTGGAGCAACAGAAGTCCACCATCCACCTGCTCTAATTGAGGACAATTCCTGAAAATCTGCTTTTGCTTTTCTAAAAGAGGCTTTTGTGTTTTGGCTTGATCTCTTTTAGAAAAGAAGTATTTGAATTGATTCCTCTTTGCTTTGGACACTTGACAACCAGAATTTGTGATTTAAATATCCTCACATGATTCATGGTTCCCATCCATGTAAGCTAGGGATACACATAGTGTCAAGTCGTTCCGATTTTTATGGTTTCGCGATTTTAAGGAGCATCGGTTTTCTTTGCGGGATTGTTTGGAGTACGTTGAGTAGGGGATATTTTTATTTGGGATCATTCACCCCCCCTCTGATCGCCATCTCAGTCTTTCAATTGGTATCAGAGCCGGTTTTGCTCTTTCATAGATCTTGACCGGTCTCAAGAGCCATGGCGACGGACAAGTACTCAACTAAGCCTCCAATTTTTGCTGGAGTTGATTATCCGCTCGAAGGTTCGGATGGAGACATACATCACTGCCAGGGCTTTTCTTTATGGCAGAAGGTGAAGCACCCGTATGAGGTTCCGGCCGATGAGAACGTCAACGCCGCAAACATGGTCGACGTTGAGGCAAACGCTAAGGCCAAGAACCTCCTCATACAGGACTTAGCCGCAGTGAGTATGATCGCGTCTCTCACCTACGATCGGCTCCACGAGATCTGGGTGACCCTCAATGCTTACCATGAGGGCACCACTCGAGATCAAGTCCGTGAGACAGATCAATTTAAGCGTGACTACAACAAGTTTGAGCAAAGACGCTGGTGAGAGCCTTGATGTGTGCTTTGCTCGCTTTGCAAAGATTCTCAAGCAATCTTCGGTCGGTGGATTGTTCATACACCGATTCGGAGAATGCGAGGCATTTTCTTCGAGCACTCGATCACGAGGATTTGGGAGATGAAGGTAACCACCATCACGGACCATACGGATTTGTCGACCTTGACTCTTGACGGGTTGTATTCCCGCCTCAAGACTCATGAGCTCGACATCGTCGCTCGCGGGACGAAGTCCCAAACGATGGCATTGGTTACCGATCCCACTGGGTCTTCCTCTTGGACCCCCTCTTGACCTCTCTTCTGGTTTTCTCTCCCGCTCTTTGCGACGTAGCGATGACGTTCGAACAATTTCGGAAGGCGAGCTTGCTCTTGTCGCCGAAAATTTTCGAACATTTACAAGAGGGTGAGAGATAGGAAGAGGAGTGGCAAGTTCACTTGCTTTGAGTGTGGTGGCCCCAACCACATTCGCAAACTGCCCCAAGCTGGAGAAGGGCAATAATGAACAAGGCGGTGCAGGCAAGAACGACTACATCAACAAGAACCGCAACAAGAAGCCTCTAGCTCATGAGCGGCGCAAGAGAAGAAACACCGCAAGTTCACCAAGGGCAAGAAGCTCTTTCACCGCGTCCTTGCCGCGCTCGACGACCTTGACCTCTCCGACACGGAGACATGGAGCGACGAGGACGAGGATGAACCGCAAGAGAAGGTGAAGGGCGGCGATGACTTCTCCGGCATGTGCTTCATGGCCTCCAATGCCATGGAAGTACCCGACACCGAGCTGTACAGCGACACGGATGAGGTACCTTCTTATGACCAGCTCCATGATGCTTTTATCAAACTAGGAAAATTTCATTCCAAGTCTAGAGCTAAGTGTTTGGATCTAGAGAAGGAAGTAGGTACCTTATCTCGGGAGTTAGCTTCACTTAGATCTTGTTCCTCCCGAGACTCTGATAGCTGTACTTTGTGTGATGCTTTGCTTGTGGAGTTGGAGAACCTAAGGACTCTACATGATAGTGTGGTTTCTGATCTTGAGTCACTTAGGTCGAAGGATGCTAGCACATGTCCAGTAGATTCTATTCCTGTTGATGCTAGTTTTCTTCACACTCACACAAATGCTTCATGTGCTAATTGCCCTAAGCTTCTCGCTGAAATTGATGCCATGAGTTGTCACCTTAGGAAGCTATCTGCTAGAAATGATGAACTTGAAAAGCATGCTTCTAAGGACCCAATCAGCTCATGTGAGGGCTGTATGCAACTAAAAAATGATTATGATGACTTGGTGCTTGAAAACTCAAAATATGCTAGACGAGTACAGTACTCCTAGGAAGTTTTGGGCTGAGGCCGTAGCTACGGCATGCCATGTTGCCAACAGAGTTTTTCTTAGGGCACACTTGCACTGCACTTCTTATGAGTTGAGATATGGGCGAAAGCCCAGTGTGTCTCATTTTCGTGTTTTCGGTTGCAAGTGCTTCTTCTTGAAGTCTGGGAACCTAGATAAGTTCGAGTCACGCTCAGCTGACGGAATCTTTCTGGGTTACTTGACTTCTGCCCGTAGCTATAGGATTTGGGCTGTAGACTTGGGTAGGATCATAGAGACCTGTGAGGTGACCTTTGATGAGGCTAGTCCCGGTGCTAGACCAGACATTTCAGGCTCTTCTCCTCTTTCCCAGTCTATCTTCTCAGAGGAAGTTGATGACGGAGATGAAGGCGCCTTGCCTGATCCAGTTATCATTCCTGTTCCCGAGGTGCCTCCCATTTCCATATCTGCACCTCAGGGAGATCAGCCCTTACCCTCAGACTCTTCAGCAGCTAGTGGCTCTGTTCCTACTTCTCCCACGCGAGGAGTAGAGGTCACTTCTGCTTCTGGACCTCCCCGCCACATTCAGCAGGCTCATCCACCTGACCAGATCATTGGAGATCTGTTTGAGCGAGTCACTCGCTCTAAGTCAGCTCTGTCCACTTTCTGCCTCCACTCTGCCTTTGTTGCCTCTTTCGAGCTGAAGGATGTTTCTCATGCATTATCTAATGAGTCATGGACTAATGCCATGCATGAGGAGCTTGAAAACTTCGAGAGGAACAAAGTTTGGAAGCTTGTCGAGCCCCCTTCTGGTCACAACATCATCGGGACCAAATGGGTGTTCAAAAACAAGCAGAGTGAGGATGGGGTTGTAGTTCGAAACAAGGCTAGGCTAGTCGCTCAGGGTTTCTCTCAGGTCGAGGGTCTCGACTTCGAGGAGACTTTTGCCCCTGTAGCCAGACTCGAGGCCATCCGGATCCTGCTCGCATTCGCGGCATCCAAGGGCTTCAAGCTTTTTCAAATGGATGTCAAGAGTGCATTCCTCAATGGCTTCATTGAGGAAGAGGTGTATGTTAGACAACCTCCAGGATTTGAGAACCCCAAGTACCCAAACCATGTCTTCAAGCTTTCCAAAGCTTTGTATGGACTTAAGCAAGCTCCACGAGCTTGGTATGAGAGGCTTAAGTCCTACCTCTTGAGTCATGGTTTTCATATGGGTCAAGTGGACAAGACTCTATTAAATCGGACATTCTGATTCGGATTTTCTCCTAGTCCAAATCTATGTCGACGACATCATTTTCGGTGGTTCCTCGCATTCGCTCGTTACTCAGTTCTCAGATGTGATGAGTACTGAGTTCGAGATGAGCATGATGGGCGAGTTGAGCTACTTCCTTGGCTTCCAGATTAAGCAGACTCGGGAGGGTACATTCTTGCATCAAGGCAAGTACACTCGAGACCTCCTGAAGCGCTTTGATATGTCTGATGGAAAGCCAGTTATGACTCCTATGGCCACCACTGCTGTCCTCGAGCCTGATGAGGATGGTGAGCCAGTTGATCAGAAGGAGTTCCGGAGCATGATCGGCTCCCTCTTGTATCTCACTGCCTCGAGACCTGACATACATTTCTCTGTATGTCTTTGTGCTCGGTTTCAGGCTTCTCCCCGCGTCTCTCACCGTCAGGCGGTGAAGCGCATCTTCAGGTACCTTCGAGCTACCATTGACTATGGTATCTGGTACTCTTCTTCCTCCTGTCTATCTCTAAGAGCCTTCTCCGATGCAGACTTTGCCGGCTGTAGGATAGATAGGAAGAGCACTTCTGGCACTTGCCAATTCATTGGCACTTCTCTTGTTTCTTGGTCGTCTAGGAAGCAGTTCGGTGTTGCACAGTCCACCGCTGAGGCCGAGTATGTTGCTGCAGCCAGTTGCTGTAGCCAGGTTCTCTGGATGAGATCGACCTTGCGGGACTTTGGGTTAGTAGCAGATTGTGTTCCACTTTTCTGTGATAACACGTCTGCCATTCACATTGCTAAGAACCCAGTGCAGCACTCTCGGACCAAGCACATTGACATTCGTTATCACTTCCTTAGAGACCATGTGGAGAAGGGTGATATAGTGCTTCAGTTTGTGGAGAGTGACCACCAGTTGGCTGACATTTTCACCAAGCCTTTGGATAGCTCCAGGTTTGTTGCCCTGAGAGGAGAGCTTGGGATTATGAGCCCATATGGCATATCTTGAGGGGGAGCTGGTTTGTATTATATGTTCATATGTTTATTCAGCTTTCATTTCTCCTTCTGGGTATCTTTGGGATGGTTTTCTTTTGGTTGAGACCTCTTCACCTAGACTTCTGGCATGCCTCGGCATGGACCTCTCACCTTATGCTTTAGGGTGCTATTCCTCTCTTCTTCTCGGTTGAGCTCACTCACAGTCTTTTAGGTCTAGCAGGTGTTGGGCCCCCTGGGTAGACAGGGTCTGTGTTTGCTCCTAGGTTGGAGTTGGAGTTGTAGCTTTCCTATATAAGTCATATGGGGAAGGTGAGAGCGAGTCTGAGTGTTAGTGTTTCTCTTCATGTTATCTTTGCTCCTAGACTACCCATGTGTCAGTTGCTTGATTCCTTCTCATCATTTCTGTCTTTCTGGTTTCAGTTGAGTTCAATTCATCCTTTTGAATCTAAAATTGCTAATAACTCAACTTCAATCAGATTTTGTGCTTAATCGACTCACTTGTTGAGGGGGAGCTTGGAATTGATTCTTTTGCATTGCATATAGACTTGTTTTTCATTTACGAGCTTTGTCTATTATGCAATTGATAAAATTGAGATATGTTGCACCTAGCTACCTTTCTGAAGATATTTGCTAATCTAGGTCATATCCAATTTGGTATAACATGTGAAACTAGCCAACATTTTAAAATTGAGCTTTCCTGAAAAGTTGATGAAACATGGCTTTTACTTGCTATACTTCTTCACTAGATGCTTATGCCATGCTTATTGAAATAGTGGGTTTCTACTAGAGTCCCTAGAGCAACTTGGGTTAGCTACATTGTTTCATTCTAGAATCCTCAATAATGCTCATGAATCTAAGTGCTGAAAATATAAATTGACTCTTTTGTGCTAAAATTGAACTCAACACTATTCATTCACGAGACTGCTTCCCATTGCACTTGGGATGAACTTGGAATGATGTGTGTATGACCAAAACCACTCTTTTAAGCTTCTTGCTTGAGATGGTTGCTAATGGCTTGAGTCAATACACCGAAAAATGCAAAAATAACTAGAGGAAGAGAGTGATGCCTTGGAGACCTATGTCGATGGCTCCTAGTCGAGGTTGTGTTTCTCTAGGATAAACTCTCTAAACCCTGAAAGGTTTGTGGAGGAGAGTGAAGCTTAGGAGGCCTTTGTCGATGGCTCCTAATCGAGGATGTGCTTCACTAAGCCTAACTCTCTCATACCGCTTTATGAGCTTTAATCTAAAAATTTGCATTTAAAGAGATGATTGAGCATGAGGCTTCTCTTATGGACTTGTAGTTTCCCAAAGTGTTGACTAGGTTGAACTCTAGTATATCCATTTGCTCGTTTGGTTGGCTTTGCTTCTAGTATTGAAGTTATGCTAAGTGTTGCTATTGTTGAAATCATACCAAAGTATTATAACTTCTTTTGAGCTAGTTAGCAAAAATTGAAATATGCCATTGGATATGACTTAGGATGACATAATTTGAACTTGAGTAGCTTGGTGTCATACTTTGTCTAAGTGGTCACTTGCATAATCCTCAAAGCTCTTCTAGGTTGCATTTCATGCAAAAATTGTTCTCTTGATGCCTATATTGCCAAAAGGGGGAGAAAACGTAGAAAAGACATCTTAGAGAATTAAAAAAAATGCTTTCTCATGATCATGATGAACAATTGTCCTTGCATTTGGATCATGAGTAATATTGAGCTTTTTGTGAGATTTCTTGGTTTTTGGAGCTCTTGTTGAAAAATTGTCCTTTCAAGTGTTGAGCTCTAAAAATCTTCTCATCTATTTGGTCATGAGCTTTCCTTCTCTTTTTATTGGACCAAATATGATTTTTGCAATCAAATTGCTTTTCTTCCTTTGTTTTCAAACTCAAATTTATGCCTTTTGTGTGGTTTGTCAATATACTCATCAAGGGGGAGATTGAAGGACCATGTGGAGGTCCATCCATGTTTGTGATGAGTATTTGACTTTATTTGAGCAAGGTGTGCTCAGGCTTGAGTTTGATTTGACTTGGCATTGCATGTTTGAATTAATGATAATTGTGGACTAACATGCAGGAAGAAAAGGTATGTGCATTGTGGTATGTGCAAAATGGTTTGTTCCTTGTGGTACAGGTTCCTGAGGCAGCTATGGTCGTTGGTGAGTACCGGGACTAGGTTGGGAGAACCGAGGTCCAGAGCGGTCGAGGATGCCGACGAGATAGTTGGGCTCAAACCAGGTTCACTTGGACGTCATGGAAATGGACTTGAGGTGGCTCAAGGTTTCCGGTTCGGGTTGGAGGCTCGAAGAGGAGGAAACTGAGCGGTCAAGTCCGGCGGATGAAGGCCCGTTGCATCGGGTTGATCGGGTTTTGTTTAAAACCCATGTATGGCCAATGTGGCCCATGTAAAGCCCATGTGTGGGTTGATTTGAGAGGGTTAATCCTAGCCCTTGGTGGAGTGCCCTAGGGTTTGGGACTCATCCAAGGGTGGTAGGTGGCCCTAGAGTAGTATTAATTGAGTGGGAGGGGTGTCCTCCCTCACTTGAAGGTTTGAGTTGCTCCTTTGAGTTTTGCCCACATGAAGTGAGGCTTTGTAAACCTTCCAACCAGAAAATACAAAGATTTTCTTTACATTTTTGTGAATTTAAATTCCGCATTTACATTATGTCTTTACTTTACGCAATTTAAATTCAGCATTTACTTTCCCGCATGTAAATTCTACAATTTACTTTCTCGCAATTTGGATTTGCTCCTCTCCTTCTAAATGCTGTTGATCAAGGAGGTCTTGAGGGTGCTCATTTGGTTTTACATCTTTCTTGCACCCTAGGATAGACTAGAGATCAAGTTTCTATCAAGATTGCAAATCTGTCCTGAACTTGTTCTTCGCGCAGCAGTCAGTCTTTGATTTTTAGAAAAATATAGAAAAATCTTTCTTGATTTATTCTTGTTGGAGAAGGTGCTTGACTCATATACCCATCTGTGGAAAAATTTTGGAGTCCACTGGATGCACCATTTGGGAGCTGTGAGGTGAAAACCGAGCCCCAAATTTCCTGATTGAAAATCCTGACTGTTCGTAGTTCTTGATTTTTCCTGATTTTTGTATAAGGATTTTGGTGGTGATTTTTGGTGGAGTGCTTCACGACTCAACATCTCACAGGCTGAAAAATTCTCAAAATTTTTGGAGCAACAGAAGTCCACCATCCACCTGCTCTAATTGAGGACAATTCCTGAAAATCTGCTTTTGCTTTTCTAAAAGAGGCTTTTGTGTTTTGGCTTGATCTCTTTTAGAAAAGAAGTATTTGTCGGGACCCCAAATTTGCAAATCCGGACCCTCTGTGTATTCAGCACTAGTCCAGGAACGCGCTAGTGCACACAGTCTTAACATCGGTAAATATCACAATCATACCACTCGATACTTAATAAGTACTTTATTTAAATAACCAAACTGGTTACTTGACCTTATGGTCAAGTTACAAATGTATGCCTCGCAAGGCGAAACTTATTAAAAGAGAAATAATAGCAGCGGAAAATCAAATAACTTCGTGGCGCCATCCAGTATACCACAGCAATCGATCGGGCTCGCTTCCCTAAGTAGACGGATCCTCTTGGAGCTCCCCCTCCAAAGCTTGTGCAGTCTCCTCTTCAACTGGTGTTGTATTGTGGCAAGGGTGAGTACTTGGTACTCAGCAAGTCATGCACAGAATGCAAGCTAATATACTATATGCATGGCTTGGTACAAAGGAATAGCTCAAGGTATATTTGCAGTAAACAGCATTTGAAAAGTAATATAAGTAGATTCGAAAGCAGTAGAAACAAGTAAAGTATAAATAACCTTTCAAGGAATTTAATAAACATCTTTCCCATCCTAATCCATATTTCCATCAACTTCGTTATTAGTCCAACCTCAACTTTTCAAACCAAAGTTATTTTTAGGAAAATTCTAACCCTTGACTGTAATTCCCGAGCGATGTCCAATACCGCGGACACGGCTATTCGAATAGATTCTAAACTCTGCAGAGGTTATGCACTTTACCCACAAGATACAGTCAAACACCACAAAGGCGAGTTCCCGTAACAAAGTCTTTCGGAAACCTCTAACAATACAAGTGGTCCTCCCCGGTTATTGCGCACTAACCCTTCCCTTCGCTAAGGCGAAGTCTAGGCCAATCAACCGTTAGATGGGTACCTGGCCTCGGCCGATGCGCTCCCCGCACAACTTACACAAAGGGTGTAGTTGACCTCCGAGGTCCCACAGTGCGTTATTAGCAACTTAGTCAACTAGGTCCGTCCCATTACAGACATGTGGTTGCACGTTAGACCCAGTTCAAAGGCTTGCAAGGTTAAGTCCTTAGGGTGACCAGGGCAAGACTACCCGAAGAACCAAATCAACATTCCCAATGCCACAATCGGCCCACTGATTACTCTTGCCACATGCCCCTGGCCGAAATCAAGTTTATCAAACCCGCTTGATTACCATGCACCACGTGCCATCAACATCACATGATACCTTTCCAAAACAGGTTCAATATATCATTAAGTCAATATTATCATTTGATTGTCCAAAATCATGTCATGAGCACGAAAGGTGTCTAAGCAAAGATACTACAACGGTCTAAACCCATGTTGGCAATTTAATAATGTCCAACTAGTAAACCACAACTAGGGTGACAAAGGGTCATGGCCCATACTTAGATAATCAAGGTGTCATACAGCAAATTGGTACTTATCTAACCCCCATGTTTAAACAAAGTATTTTTCTAATTGAACTAGCATGCAATAGTTTAAATCAAAATAGATTTCGAAATAGGATCAACATGGTCAAAGCACAACTTGCCTTCAAAGAGTACTTGTTCTTGGTCCTGAGTTGGATCCTGAGTCAATACTTCTCCTTCGAATCCTTCCGGCACTTCAACGTCTACTCGTAAAGCGTGCAAATAGCAACACACAAATAAACAATAGGCAAAAACATCCCAAAACTCCAAATAAAATCCATAAACAGAGAGAACATAATTTTCTGGATTTTTAGGAACTGGAATCGTTCAAATCGGAGTTAAAATGCAAAAGTAATGATTTATTAAAGTTTAAATAATCAATTAAATAATATTACAGAGAAAAACTTTAGTCCAAAAATTAAATAAAATTCATTTTTAAGTAGATCTGAATTTTATACAAATTTAGAAATTTGAATCACTCAAATCGGAGTTGAAACGCAAAAGTTATAAGCGTTTGAAATTTGAAACAAAATCTGAAATCATTATTCGAATTAATAAATCATTTTCTTTTTCGGAAATTAATTATTGCGTCAGCAGTGACACGTGGCAGCCTCTGATTGGGCGGCTGGCGTCAGCCGGTTCATGGACGTGGTCCATGCTTGGCTCGGGTCTACCGTGGACTCGGTCCACAACTCACGATCGGCCGACAGTGGCTCCCCACGGATGACGCCATCGGCGACGTCACGGGCTCACCAAGACGGATCGACAGTGGGCCTCCGACACGCTGGCCCCGCGTGTCGAGACACACTCTCACGCCTTGTGGCGCCGATCACAACCGCAATGGCCCAGCCTTCCCGCCACGTGGCGCGATCCTGCCCGTTGGTTTGAAAATCAACGGCGCGGATTAGATCTAGCGTAATGCTTTGGAAAAACAACTCCGCTGATCTGGACCGTTCGATCTTGATCGGACGGTCAAGATCCAATCTAACGCAAACAACGTGGCTAACCCTAACCGTTCGATCTAAATCTGACGGCTGAGATCCAATCTAGTCTGGTGCAGTTCTAGCTACGTGGCACAATCTAAGCCGTTGGATCTAGATCCAACGGTTGAAAATAGATCCAGAGGTTGCACGTGAGATCTCACCGCGGTGTGACGTGGCGCGATCCGAGCCCTTGGATTCTGATCGGACGGCTAGCGTAGCTCGTGGACGGCGATGGCGACGCGGCGGAGCAGAGGCCACCGGAGATGAAGACGACGTCGAGCCCAACGGCGCTTCGGGGCTTCTCCGGCGAAGTGAAGGGTACTCCCGAACGCGTCTCGTCTTGGGGAATCTGGATCTGGGTTTGACGACGGCGGAGGACGACGGACGGCGGCAGTGTCGGCGTTTAACCGCGGCGGAACGGGATTCCAACTCCGGCGAGCTCGTACGGGCAAACGGCGGCGGCTCAGGCGAGGTGAGAAGGGGGCTCAGGTGCGTACGGTTGTGCGCTTCCCGATGGCGGCGGCGGCGTATTTAAAGGGGGCCTCGGCTTCCGTGTAGAGCGCGGAAACCGAGGTTGACACGGTGACGGCGGCGGAGGACTCCGGCTCGGATCCGGCGAGGACGACGAAATCGCGGCCGTCCACGTGGCGCGATCAACGGCCACGATGGCTTGGCGCGAACGGGTCCGGTCCGGACACGGCTCGGGTCGGGGTCGGCCGATCATGACCGTTGGATCTCGATCCGACGGTCCACGTGGGTTAAGGATCAACGTGGTTCGGTCGAGTCGGCTGGCTCGGGTCGGACTCGAGTCCGACTCGGGTTCTGACTCGGTCGGAGGAATAGTACTTGACCCGAGTTGAATTTCCAGCGATTTAATATTTAAAATAATTCCCAGTAATTCATTTAATTCAAGAAAAATAGCTAAATACTCAGAAAAATTCCAGAAAAATTCTGGAAATTATTTTAGAGCATTTGGGACTCAAATAAAATATTTCCAACAAAACTTTATTTGAAAATTTAATTTCTTTAATTATTTTAATATGGAACAAATTCAAATAAACTCCAAATAAATTCCAGAAAATTCCAAAAATTCACCAAAGTGAAAAATAGTAATTAATTTCATGAAAGGCAAAAATTGGGGTGTTACAAACCTCCCCCCCTTAATAGAATCTCGTCCCCGAGATTCAGGGCTTACTGAGAATAGGTCGAAACTCTTCCTTCAAATCCTCTTCAAGGCTCCCAAGTCGCTTCGCTCTCTGCATGGTTGCTCCACTGAACTCTACAGAAACGGGTTGACTTGTTTCTAGTTTCTCGATCCATTGTGTCTAGAATCCTAACGGGATGCTCCTTATAAGTCAAATCCTCTTGCAACTCAATTGACTCTAGCGGTGTCTGTTCCCCAGGAACTCGGAGACACTTCTTCAATTGGGACACATGGAATACGTCATGTACTCCTGCCAATGACTGCGGCAACTCCAGCTGATAAGCAACTTCGCCTCTGCGACTCAAAATCTTAAATGGTCCAACATAACGGGGTGCGAGTTTCCCTTTGGCATGGAACCTCTTAACTCCCCTGAGAGGCGTAACTCTGAGGTAAACAAAGTCTTCTGGTTCAAAACTCAAGTCCCTGCGACGATTGTCAGCATAACTCTTTTGTCGTGATTGGGCTATCTTCAACCTTTCCCTAATCATAGCGATCTGCTCTTCAGCCTCTTGAAGAATATCGGGCCCAAAGACACGGCGCCGCCGGTCTCATTCCAATTCAATGGCGTCCGACAGTGGTCGACCATACAAAGGCCTCAAAGGTGACATGTGTATACTAGCCTGATAAATATTGTTGTAATCGAACTCGGCATACGGTAAACTCCTATCCCAAGAAGTAGCATAAGCTAATGCACAAGCTCTCAACATATCCTCCAGACCGTTGACTCTTTCGGCCTGTCCATCCGTCTGTGGATGATAAGTCAGATCTTGAAGTTCAAACGGGTTCCCATGGCTTCATGCAACTTATTCCGTAACCTTGAGGTAAATTGGGTACCTGCATGCGATACAATCCTCTTTGGTACTCCGTGCAAACAGACAATCCTGATCATGTACAATTACGCCAATTTATCTCCGAGTAAGTGGTCTTCACGGGGATAAAATGGGCTACTTCATCAAGCGATCCACTATAACCCATATGGAGTCATAACCTCCTTGAGTCTTCGGCAAACCGGTAATGAAATCCATTCCGATTTCCTCCCACTTCCACTCGGGTATTTTCAGCGGTTGTAGCAATCCTGCTGGTCTCTGATGCATTGCCTTGACTCTCTGGCATACGTCGCACAATGCAACATGCTCGGCAACTTCACGTTTCATACTTGGCCACCAGAATCTCTCCTTCAGATCCTGATACATCTTGGCGCTTCCAGGATGAATTGAGTACTTGGAGTCATGGGCTTCTTCCAAAATCAGTTGCTTTAACTCCTTTTGTTAGGCACACAAATGCGATCCTTCATCCACAACGTGCCTTGCTCATCCAACTTGAAGTCCTCTGCCTTGCCTTCCTCCTTGATGGACTTAATCCTGCGGATCTTGTCATCATCCTTCTGTCCTTCTCGGATCTGATCCTCTAGGGTAGGCTTTACTTCTAATGCGGCCAAGAATCCGCTCGGTACTACCTCAATCTTCATTTTCTGAAAATCCTCACATAACTCATCCTGACTTGTGGCTAGCAACGTACTCACGGTATGGCTTTTCCGACTCGGGGCATCGGCTACTACGCTGGCCTTCCCGGGATGGTAATGGATTCCAACATTGTAGTCCTTGATCAACTCTAACCATCTCCTTTGCCTCATATTCAGATCCGACTGGGTGAATATGTACTTAAGGCTCTTATGATCCGTATACACTTCACATCTGTTTCCAATCAGATAGTGACGCCATATCTTCAAAGCATGCACTACGGCTAACTCTAGGTCATGTGTCGGATAATTTTCCTCATGCGGCCTCAATCGCCTTGATGCATAAGCGGCGACCTTTCCATCCTGCATCAGACACATCCAAGTCCTTGGCGCGATCGTCACAATAAATATCGAAGCTTTGAGCAACATCCGGTAGAACTAACACCGGTCTTGATGTCAATCGCTTCTTCAGCTCCCGAATCCTTTCTCACATTCTCAAGCGTCCATGCAAACTTCTTTTCCTTCTTCAAATAGCCATGCGTAAGAGGTTTCGCAATTGTCGAAGCCTTCGATGAAACGGCGGTAGTATCCTGCCATTCCAAGGAAACTCAATCTGGGTCACAGTCTTCTACGCTCCCAATGTAACACAGCTTCTACTTTGCTTGGATCTACGGCGACTCTTCATGCGGTCATTACATGTCCAAGAAACTCCACCTTGTCCTTCCAAAAATCACACTTGTCGAACTTGGCGAAAAGTTGCTGTTCCTCGACTTTTCCAAAACTTGCCTTAAGTGTTCGGCATGTTCACTCTGTCTTGGAGTAGATTAGGATATCGTCTATGAACACGACGACAAACTTGTCCAAGTATTCCATGAACACCTTATTCATCATATTCATGAAATAGGTTGGCGCATTAAATCGATCCAAAGGACATAATCAGAACTCGTAATGTCCATATCTTGACGAGAATGCGATCTTGAATATCTTCTGATCGGATCTTCAACTGATGGTATCCCGATCTAAGATCAATCTTGGAGAAAACTCCGGCTCCTCTCAATTGATCAAACAAATCATCAATCCTGGGTAGCGGATACTTATTCTTCACGGTGACTTCATTGAGTGCACGGTAGTCGATGCACATCCTGAAACTCCCGTCCTTCTTCTTGACAAACAAAACTGGTGCTCCCCACGGCGACGAACTCGGTCTGATAAATCCTTTCTCCATTAACTCTTCTAGCTGTTTCTTCATCTCAACCAACTCCTCGATGGACATCCGATAGGGTCTCTTTGCTATCGGTGCTGTACCCGGTACAAGCTCTATCACAAACTCTATGTCCTCGTCAAGCGGCATACTGTAGATCTTCAGAAAAACATCCGGGTACTCATTCACTTGAGACGTCCTCTATGCTGATTGCCTTGGTACTGTTAACCATCAACTGTCCATCTCTAATCAAGTGGCTTGGAATTCCACTTTCTTCCCACACGGGCTCTCAACTGAGATAGTCCTTCGTCCACAATCCAATACGGCCTTGTGCTTGGATAACCAATCCATTCCCAATATGACGTCTAAGGTCTGGGTCTCCAAAATTATAAGGTTTGCTAGGAACTCTATTCCATCTATTAGTATTCTTACCCCTAACATCCTACTTTCGCTCGGAGTTCGGAACCAGGGTTTGAACTAAAAGCATGCACTTAAGTCTTGCAATCCTCAAATCATTTCTAGTAGCAAAGCCTTGCGAAACAAGCGAATGCGAAGCTCGAGTCAAACAAAGCTGTTGCAGGTGCGAGTTAACAAGTAACTTACCCAAGACGACGTCCGTGAGCATTCTCGCAGGTGCATCTGCGGTGACATGGTTGACTCGGCCTCTCACCACGGCCTGGGTGTGGCTCTGGTCTTTGGCGTCCTAGCTGGGTGGTTCCTAGATTGAAGCGAATCGGGTCACTCCTGCTGTCTTCTTTGGACAACTGTTGGCAAAGTGTCCTGGCTCGTTGCGATTGTAGCGGCGTCTCACTGCTCCACGATGACTGCCTGGAGAAGCGTTTCTAGCGGGGGTGGGTCCGTAGTTCGATTGACGGGTCTTGGTGCTGGGGATGGTGTCCTTGTTGCATTCTCGTGGTTGAAATCAAGAATTGATTTGGTGCAACTCTCGGTATTTGTTGCGTTCCTGGCGTGATCCTTGCCGTTGAATCCTGCGCTTCTGTTCTCATCCAGTTCCTTGCGCTTGTCCTCAAGAATAAGCGCCTTATTCACCAACTCTTGGAAATCTGGAAAGGTGTGGGTGATCAATCCTACTTGCAATCCTGAGTTAAGTCCCTTCATGAAACGAGACTGTCTGGATTTATCTGTCGCTACATCCTCAGGTGCGTAGCGTGCTAGCTGTGTGAACTTGTTCGTAGTCGGCCACCGGGCCGATTACCTTGCTTGATGCTCTGAACTCCTCCTTCTTAAGGTCCATGATTCCTTCAGCACGTGATACTGCCGGAATGCACTGTGAACTCTTCCCAAGTGATATCTTGAGGGTTCTCTTGCGTGGCACGGTTCTCCCACCATTCTACCTTTGTTCCTTCCGGTGATGAGAAGCGTAGAGTACCTTCTCATTTCCTATGCATTGAGCTATGTGTAGCTTCCTCTCGATTGATCTTAACCAATCATCGGCCTCCAATGGATTGACATTCCCAGAGAAAGTGGGTGGGTGAGTTCTCATGAACTCTGACAGCCTTGTATTCTGGCGTTGTCCATGATTAACTTGATTAGCAGTGGCCTGAGCGGTGACGTGTTGCATTTGTTGCATCATAGCATGCATCAACTGAGTCTGGGCAGCAAGAAATGCTCCAAAATTCTGCATATCAACTGGCGGTGCTGGTGCTCCATCATTGGGGTTTTCTACTGGGCGGGAACCACTTCCATTGTTTCCAAAGTTTCCACGGGTGTTCACCATCTGTCGATTTGCTCTAGGTTTAGAGATGAGAGGGAAACAAGAATAGACAAGTAACATGGAACTTATGCGGGGCGAAAGGGGTAACTTTAAGGTCTAACTTTATTATTAATAACTTGGTATGGCTGCTTACAGTGCCTAAGGGCCTTGCAACACATACTGCACACTCAGCAATCAATGAAGATCCAAATCGAACTAACTCTGGAGTCTAATGCATAAAGGGTGACTCTTTATTCTATGACGCGACTCGGCGAAGGAGTCTCACTATAGAACCTATGCTCACTCATCGAAAACCTCCACGGCACTGGTGCAGGTCTTTGTGGCATAGGCGCCAAACGATCGCCATGTCCAAATGATCGTGTCCTCTGTGGTAGTCGAAGAAGCGGTGTCCTCATCGAGATCCGACTCCTCCGATCTGGCTCGTAGCTCGAAATCTTGGCTCTGGGTCTGGTCCGTACAAAGTCATCTCCAACTCGTCAATCCTTCGTAGAAGGTGTGCCACATACTCTTGAGCTTCCCGCCATCTGTTCTTCTCTGTCGTGATTTCCTTGCGGGTCTTCTGTAGCTCCTTGCTTGTATTATCTAGTACCTCCTCCTGGGCGATGACAAATCGTGCCAACCGTGTAACCGTGGCATCCTCATCCTGAATCGCCTTCGGGTCAAGAAGGTTATCGCTGCGCGGATGATAACTGAACACCGTGCTCTCCAATTCTCTGGCGTAGATACGGGTAATGTGCCGCATTGCTCGTCGTGATACTTCTTGGATACCCATCTGCATTGTAGATCTCCTGGCAGTGCAGTGTATCGGGCGATTGCCTGGGCCCTTCTTCCTAGCAGGTACCTCAATCTTCACGTCACAAGCCTTGATCAATCCCGCTTGTCTGATCACTTCGACTTGGTATTGGGGCTTCTCAAAATCTCCGAGAGTTTGTAGCATATGCCAAAGTTCCGCGGCGTGACCAACTCCTAGATCAACGTAGTTGAACTCTTCCTCCATCTGTCACAAGAGTGCTTTACGTAAGAGCTCGGAATTTTTAAATTGTGACAAGGTAAGGGAAAATTTCAGCAAGAGACAAGAAAAGAGAGAAGGGGATAAGTCGAGATGTCATTTCTTATTTTGACAAATTTTTAGCTTTTAGAAAATAGGTTTTATCCTCACTACGACCATTCTAGCTAGGGTTGAGCCTACAGTCAAGTATGGCTCTGATACCACCTCTGTCGGGACCCCGAATTTGCAAATCCGGACCCTCTGTGTATTCAGCACTAGTCCAGGAACGCGCTAGTGCACACAGTCTTAACATCGGTAAATATCACAATCATACCACTCGATACTTAATAAGTACTTTATTTAAATAACCAAACTGGTTACTTGACCTTATGGTCAAGTTACAAATGTATGCCTCGCAAGGCGAAACTTATTAAAAGAGAAATAATAGCAGCGGAAAATCAAATAACCGTGGCGCCATCCAAGATACCACAGCAACCGACCGGGCTCGCTTCCCTAAGTAGACGGATCCTCTTGGAGCTCCTCCTCCAAAGCTTGTGCGATCTCCTCTTCAACTGGTGTTGTATTGTGGCAAGGGTGAGTACTTGGTACTCGGCAAGTCATGCATGTAATGCAAGCTAATATACTATATGCATGGCTTGGTACAAAGGAATAGCTCAAGGTATATTTGCAGAAACATTTGAAAAGTAATATAAGTAGATTCGAAAGCAGTAGAAACAAGTAAAGTATTAATAACCTTTCAAGGAATTTAATAAACATCTTTCCCATCCTAATCCATATTTCCATCAACTTCGTTATTAGTCCAACCTCAACTTTTCAAACCAAAGTTATTTTTACGAAAATTCTAACCCTTGACTGTAATTCCCGAGCGATGTCCAATACCGCGGACACGGCTATTCGAATAGATTCTAAACTCTGCAGAGGTTATGCACTTTACCCACAAGATACAGTCAAACACCACAAAGGCGAAGTTCCCGTAACAAAGTCTTTCTAAACCTCTAACAATACAAGTGGTCCTCCCCGGTTATTGCGCACTAACCCTTCCCTTCGCTAAGGCGAAGTCTAGGCCAATCAACTGTTAGATGGGTACTGGCCTCACTTCAGACGCTCCCCGCATAACTTACACAAAGGGTGTAGTTGACCTCCGAGGTCCCACAGTGCGTTATTAGCAACTTAGTCAACTAGGTCCGTCCCATTACAGACATGTGGTTGCACGTTAGACCCAGTTCAAAGGCTTGCAAGGTTAAGTCCTTAGGGTGACCAGGGCAAGACTACCCGAAGAACCAAATCAACATTCCCAATGCCACAACTGGCCCACCTGATTACTCTTGCCACATGCCCTGGCCGAAATCGCTTATCAAACCCCAGTTGATTACCATGCACCACGTGCCATCAACATCACATGATACCTTTCCAAAACAGGTTCAATATATCATTAAGTCAATATTATCATTTGATTGTCCAAAATCATGTCATGAGCACGTAGCAGGTCTAAGCAAAGATACTACAACGGTCTAAACCCATGTTGGCAATTTAATAATGTCCAACTAGTAAACCACAACTAGGGTGACAAAGGGTCATGGCACATACTTAGATAATCAAGGTGTCATACAAAGAAATTGGTACTTATCTAACCCCATGTTTAAACAAAGTATTTTTCTAATTGAACTAGCATGCAATAGTTTAAATCAAAATAGATTTCGAAATAGGATCAACATGGTCAAAGCACAACTTGCCTTCAAAGAGTACTTGTTCTTGGTCCTGAGTTGGATCCTGAGTCAATACTTCTCCTTCGAATCCTTCCGGCACTTCAACGTCTACTCGTAAAGCGTGCAAATAGCAACACACAAATAAACAATAGGCAAAAACATCCCAAAACTCCAAATAAAATCCATAAACAGAGAGAACATAATTTTCTGGATTTTTAGGAACTTGAATCGATAAAATCGGAGTTAAAATGCAAAAGTTATGATTTATTAAAGTTTAAATAATCAATTAAATAATATTACAGAGAAAAACTTTAGTCCAAAAATTAAATAAAATTCATTTTTAAGTAGATCTGAATTTTATACAAATTTAGAAATTTGAATCACTCAAATCGGAGTTGAAACGCAAAAGTTATAAGCGTTTGAAATTTGAAACAAAATCTGAAATCATTATTCGAATTAATAAATCATTTTCTTTTTCGGAAATTAATTATTGCGTCAGCAGTGACACGTGGCAGCCTCTGATTGGGCGGCTGGCGTCAGCCGGTTCATGGACGTGGTCCATGCTTGGCTCGGGTCTACCGTGGACTCGGTCCACAACTCACGGTCGCTGACAGGTGGCCCCCACGGATGACGTCATCGCTGACGTCAGCGGGGCTCAGCCGCACGGACTGACAGGTGGGCCCTCTGACACGCGGGCCCCGCGTGTCAGAGACACACTCTCACGCGCGGCGCTGACCGCGCTGACCGCGGCGGTCCAGCTTCCCGCCACGTGGCACGATCCTGCCCGTTGGTTTGAAAATCAACGGCGCGGATTAGATCTAGCGTAATGCTTTGGAAAAACAACTCCGCTGATCTGGACCGTTCGATCTTGATCGGACGGTCAAGATCCAATCTAACGCAAACAACGTGGCTAACCCTAACCGTTCGATCTAAATCTGACGGCTGAGATCCAATCTAGTCTGGTGCAGTTCTAGCTACGTGGCACAATCTAAGCCGTTGGATCTAGATCCAACGGTTGAAAATAGATCCAGAGGTTGCACGTGAGATCTCACCGCGGTGTGACGTGGCGCGATCCGAGCCCTTGGATTCTGATCGGACGGCTAGCGTAGCTCGTGGACGGCGATGGCGACGCGGCGGAGCAGAGGCCACCGGAGATGAAGACGACGTCGAGCCCAACGGCGCTTCGGGGCTTCTCCGGCGAAGTGAAGGGTACTCCCGAACGCGTCTCGTCTTGGGGAATCTGGATCTGGGTTTGACGACGGCGAGGACGACGGACGGCGGATGTCGGCGTTAACATGGCGGAACGGGATTCCAACTCCGGCGAGCTCAGACGGCAAAGCGGCGGCTCAGCGAGGTGAGAAGGGGCTCAGTGCGTCTGATTGTGCGCTTCCCGATGGCGGCGGCGGCGTATTTAAAGGGGGCCTCGGCTTCCGTGTAGAGCGCGGAAACCGAGGTTGACACGGTGACGGCGGCGGAGGACTCCGGCTCGGATCCGGCGAGGACGACGAAATCGCGGCCGTCCACGTGGCGCGATCAACGGCCACGATGGCTTGGCGCGAACGGGTCCGGTCCGGACACGGCTCGGGTCGGGGTCGGCCGATCATGACCGTTGGATCTCGATCCGACGGTCCACGTGGGTTAAGGATCAACGTGGTTCGGTCGAGTCGGCTGGCTCGGGTCGGACTCGAGTCCGACTCGGGTTCTGACTCGGTCGGAGGAATAGTACTTGACCCGAGTTGAATTTCCAGCGATTTAATATTTAAAATAATTCCCAGTAATTCATTTAATTCAAGAAAAATAGCTAAATACTCAGAAAAATTCCAGAAAAATTCTGGAAATTATTTTAGAGCATTTGGGACTCAAATAAAATATTTCCAACAAAACTTTATTTGAAAATTTAATTTCTTTAATTATTTTAATATGGAACAAATTCAAATAAACTCCAAATAAATCCAAATAAATTCCAGAAAATTCCAAAAATTCACCAAAGTGAAAAATAGTAATTAATTTCATGAAAGGCAAAAATTGGGGTGTTACAATATTTGAATTGATTCCTCTTTGCTTTGCACACTTGACAACTAGAATTTGTGATTTAAATATCCCTCACATGATTCATGGTTCCCATCCATGTAAGCTAGGGATACACATAGTGTCAAGTCGTTCCGATTTTTGCGGGTTTCGCGATTTTAAGGAGCATCGGTTTTCTTTGCGGGATTGTTTGGAGTACGTTGAGTAGGGGATATTTTTATTTGGGATCATTCACCCCCCCTCTGATCGCCATCTCGGTCTTTCAAATCCGCTATTCATTACAACCGCGGGCGACGGATTGGCGGGAAGTCGAGGGCACTCCCGGTGTCACACCACCTGCACAAAGGCATCACACACTCACAATCATGCCCACAAAACAGTACACAAACCCCCATCTAACCCGACATTGCCCACTACTCGCAAAACCTAAAGACAGAGGCTCTATCCCGTCGGGACAGCAGCCTTGCAAAAGGCATAACTTGAGTTCTGGGACTCCGATTGAATTAAACGAGTACATCCTCACGTATCTTAGGAAATTTCCCAATTTTTTCTAGTTATACGGAAAGACTGATTCGGACTCTAAAATTGTTTAATCTACAGATTACCATGATCTGTTCCAATCGCGTCACAGATTTTAACACGCTTCGAAAAACAGTCATAACTTTCAAACGGCTTATCGGAAATTAACGTTCTTTATACCCACTGAAAGGTATTGAAATTATCTACAACTTCTTCAACATCCGTACGGACAGATTCGGATTCTAAATTGGCGAGAACGCGAACCCTAGATCGACTGCTCAATCTGCCCTAAAACAGAAACGTGGCAACTTCTAGATCTAACCCAAATTACTCAAATCCAGCACCTCCAATTGATCTAAAAACTTGATAAACTCCCTAATAACAGTACGTAGCACATCCCCGAGGAGCCCCATGATCATACCTTTGCTTGACGCACGAAAGCTCCAATCGATCTCCTCGCTCCTCGGATGGTTCCACGAGGATGCAGGGGTGGGGAGACCACCCTAGGGCAGTAAGGGGATGGAGGAGAGGTGGATAGGTGGAGAGGTGGAGAGGAGAGGCTAGGGAGAGGGGCGCACAAGAGGGAGAGGGGAAAGGTGGGGGGCGGCTAGGGCTTGGAGGGGTGGTGGGAGGCGCCCTAGGGCTGGTTGGGCGCAACAAGGGGGCAGGGGAAGCCCTTAATTACCAGCCCAAGCCCCCTCCTAGTCCTAAATGGATTCCCACGCCATCCCACCAAAGCCCACCTAAGGCCCAAACTCCCCGGGAAGGCCCAAAACCCCGAAAACGGCCCGGAAACGGCCCGGAAACGATATAAACCTCCAAACCCTATGGTTTTAACCTTATTTCCACATCTCATAAAGTCTTTGACCTCATCATGCACGTTAAATAAGGTTACGACACTCCGTGGTGACATAACACTTCAAACGGCCCAAAAACGCGAGTAAATCTCAAGCCGAAAGGTTTTAACCTAAATTCCACATTCCATAAAGTTTTTTTGTCCACAACATTCACATTGTATAAGATTACGACACTCCGTGGTGTCACAAGAGTTATGCAAGGATTTTCAGAAATTGAAACTGGAGGTTGTGCCAGAAGGATTCTTAGCTACTCTAGAAGTAAAGCCTACTTTAGAAGATCAGATCAAGGAAGGTCACTAGGATGATGAGAAGATCAAGCAAATCAAATCCAAGATGGAGGATGGCCTAGCCAAAGACTTCAGGCTGGATGATCAAGGTATTTTGTGGATGAAGGAGCGCATATGTGTCCCTAACAAGAAGGAGCTGAAGCAGTTGATACTAGAAGAAGCTCATGATTCCAAGTACTCAATTCATCCAGGAAGTGCGAAGATGTACCAGGATTTGAAGGAAAGATTATGGTGGCCAAGTATGAAAAGAGAAGTTGCTGAACATGTTGCATTGTGTGATGTATGTCATCAAGTCAAGGCTATGCATCAGAGGCCAGCAGTGTAACACCCCAGCTTTTACTAAGCCCAGAATGTCACCAAACATAGATCATGACACATCTAATACCATAATTTAAGGTAAATTACAGCAAGTAATCATTTGGAATAATTGGAAATTTTGACAGCATCTCCTTTGTTTTTGCATGAAACTTAACAACATAGCATCATATCAATATGTAAGACAAACGAGATATCCATACGCAGCGATAAGGATAGCTAATCATCAACTAAAACATCAATAAGCATCGATAGCAAAATAATAAGCATCAATTTAACTCTAGGAAGTTAAAACAACTCCCTCCATATCCCCACATGATATACATGAGGGAAACAACCAAACATACAGACCATACACTAATGATTATTGTAATACTTAATGTCGTGTCTCCAAAACAGGTGAATTAGCTAGATTATGATACTACGTGGAGGAGTGTAGCTAGATCCCTTTCCCACATGCCGATTTCATTGTACCTAAACAAACAAACAACATAAAACACAAGCGTGAGTTCGAAAACTCAGCAAGCATATTGTAATGGACAACAAGATCATTTACAAGACAATAATACCTCACGTCACATATAACATTTCAAACTTGAACACATAACAACATCCTCATCATTTAATATGTATTGTAATGCAATGCAATGCTATGCTATGCTCATATCTCCTTGGAAACTCATACCGGTATGGTTGAGTACACACCCGTCGGTGTGCACCCTCTCCCCCCTTCCATCCCGAAGATGGAGGGTGCCTACTCCTCGCTTCCACCACCCACGGTAGATGGAATCACGATGTAGGACTTACTCTAATGGCTCTCCGGATTAGTCATAACTTTCTCACCGACCTTCCCGGATTAGTTAATGACTTTCTCACCGCCCGGGCCATGTAACATGTCATGTATGCAAGCATGCCAACAATATAAAACTCATATATTAACACACGGCATCATAACATCTTAAACATGCTCATCATATCATAGCAATCATTAAAACATGGCAAGTGGACATCACATCAATTATAACATGTAGTTCATGGCAAGACAGCATGTTATCTATCCCAAACACTATCAAGCAATTCTAGCAACACGTATAATGTTCAATCCACACAACACACTTGCCTTCAACCGCGGGCAACGGAGTGACGAGAGGTTGAGGGCACTCCCGAAGGCACACCACCTGCAAACACGTGCCACACACTTAATTCGACTCCTCAAAACAGTG
Source organism: Rhipidocladum racemiflorum (assembly GCA_036346355.1). NCBI lineage: Eukaryota > Viridiplantae > Streptophyta > Magnoliopsida > Poales > Poaceae > Rhipidocladum > Rhipidocladum racemiflorum. Next base: position 22,037,142 of record CM070582.1, read on the forward strand.
CCCACTACACCTAATACGCTAAATACTCCAAAACACCGAAATCACAGATTTTGCCCCGTTCTGGACAGCGGCTTCGAAAAAAATCATAACTTGAGTTCTAGAACTCCAAATTGAATAAACGAGTACATCCTAGCGTAGCTTAGGAAATTTCCCAACTTTTTCTAGTTATAGGTAAAGACTGATTCGGACTCTAATGTTGTTTAATCTAACGTTGAACACGAACTGTCTCAATCTCGTCACAGATTTGACAGCGCTCGGTAAAACAGGCATAACGTCCAAACGGCTGGGCGGAATTTCAATTTCTTTATATGCACTGAAAGATATTGAAATTATCTACAACTTCCTAGAAGTTTGTACGGTCAGATTCGAAATCTAAATTAGTTTAATCTAATGTTGAACACAGACTGTCCCAACCTCGACACAGATTGGACAGCGCCCACCAAAACGGCCATAACTTTCAGACCGTAACTCCAAAAATTCTCAAATAAATACACAAAATAGGTCTTGACGATACCTACAACTTATTCAACAGGAGGTCGGCCAAATTCCGAATCTAAAATTGCGAAATCGCACCCCCTAAAACGGACTCCAAATCTGCCCGAAACTGAGTACAATACGAACTCTAGTTCTTTTCAGATCTACTCCATGGCAGCACGTCCTCTTGATCTAACAACTCCAAATCTACCATGAGAACAGCACCTAGACCTTCCCCAAGGTTTCCCCATGGACATACCTTAGTCCGACGAACGACGAACACGAAGAATGCCTCTGGATCGCCCGATCTCGCTCCCACGCGTCGTGGCCACCGGTTCTCCTCGTCGCGGATCCTCCTACCGGCGAGGGCAGCACCATGGCGTGGCATGGCAGCGAGGGGGACGCAGCAAGGGCACGTGGTGGAGCAAGGGGAGGCGCAAGGGTGAGGGAGGGTGGCGGCTAGGAGGAGGAGGCAATGGGGTGGAGGAAACAAGTGGGGGCTAGGGCTAGGAGGGGACTTGTTTGGGGCGCAGGTAGGGCTAGGGCAGCAGTTTTGCTGTCCTAGACCACCTCCAAAAGGCCCAAATATGTCCCACCTTCGGCCCATATGGACCCCCAAGGCCCGAACTCCCGGAAGGCCCAATTCCCTCCTCAGGAAGGCCCAAAATCCCCCGGAAAGGCCCACACTTGCAGACACGGCGCAAAAACATGTTACAAGAGTCGTACCTTATGGCCGAGATCGAAAATGACTCATACCGTCATTCCGTAGTATCACATTCTACCCCCCTTAACTGGATTCGACCTCGAATCTTACACGTCAGCTCTAAAACAATGTCCACTAGAGACTCATCTTCTTTGCGAACTCAACACACCCACGCAAAGACTCAAACAATAGCATTGACAACTCCATTCTCCAAATCCATCTATTAACAAGAGTGACTTGGCTTAGCTTAACTAAGCACAACTTGACATGATTCCTCATTTACTTCAATCTCTATCATGATTCATAAACTCCGAATGACACAATCACCTTGAAACACATCACTTTTTCATCATTAGTATTAAAGCAGTCAACCGAGGTTCCAAACTAGAACCCCCCAAAAGACCATTTACGCAAAACCCCATCTCTCCCAATTATTTGACCCCTTTTCGAAAGGAATCAAAATTTACTAATGTCATCTTCGCTCATAGCCTACATCAACCATACTTTCCTTTCGACTGCCAACCACAATACACTTTTCATTCTATCCTCTCCCAGGTATAACGCACACACAGGGACGTCTAGCTAATACAATGTCCACGACAAAGCATTTTACATCACACTTTCTATAACATTTGCTTCCACCCAACGATACTTTCAACCAAATTCAAACCACGACATCAACAACCTCCATCATCATCCACCCTCATACCACTAATGTCCAAAGACCTAGCCCAAACTAGGACCGTAACTCACTACCAAATCTCAATTGGCACTTTTCCCAAGAGGATGTCGCCCTCACAAACAATTCACACAAAAAATGAAGCCCACGAGTATAGCTCTTAGATTATACTCAACAATAACCCGAGGCCCTTCTTATTCTCGCTCCTATCAATAGTGCAAAAGAAGTACGATTCTTTTGAATCCAAGTAGACCACATACAACAACTCGAATCTCAAAGCGCCACAAATCGCTTTGGAAAGATCTCGATAACATTGAAAGACCACCCTTTTGCTTTTCCTAAGTCAAGCCGCAAAGGAAAACTCAAATCTCCAATCAACGCGATACAATTCGCATCGGGGAGCACTCAAACAAATAGAGACTCCACACAATTCTCTTGACAGATGTTCTCAACAACTAAAGACAACTCGACTCGCCTTCACCACAGCCAAACTTTTCACTTTAACCAAAATCAACATCTTGGAAGAGAACTGCCACAAAAACTCTCGAAGAGAAAGGGAAACTCAAATCCCTTGCATAACAAAACCAAAATACCAGCATTTATCCATTCATTCATTTTCATGCTAGAGAGCAATGAAAAATCTCGATTCATAACACGAATGCGAATTCTACAAGAGCACTCCGGATTAGTCATATGTCTCTATATGACTTTCTCACCGTCCTGGCTCAACAACTCTTTTATGCTTATAAAAACGATGTCATGAATCTGTTTCACCATTTATTCATCATGTAACCACGATACCCATTAACTATTCACCAAGAGACTTCATTCTCCTTGTCACATGATTGACACCCAACAACATCGATGGTTGCTCAAATTCGCATAAACTACGACGGCGTTAACCGAAAAATACCATATCTCATCACAACCCAACAACCATCAGACGCAAAGCGCGCAAAACATCGCATTTTAACCAAAGCCAATAACAGAAGATAGCATCAACTCTCCAATCAAACATCTACGCCTAATAACCGCTACCAATTCTCTTAAAGAGAAAGGAAACACATTCCCAGCAGGGAACATTTTACCAACAAAAACACTTATGAAACAATCATAAGATTCACCTTTTTGAAACGTTCGCGAAAACCACACACGTTTCACAAATCAATCCAACTCTAGTCACAATAGAATTACAATTTAAGCGCTTAACTCCAGGATTACCAAAGATAAATCAGTTGAACGCTAAAGAGAGCGTCCCACTCCAACGCTTTGGGTGTTAACCCATACTCATAGCATAGACTAAACAGATTAGCCCAAAACGGATGTCATAATCACCCAAATCCCGAGAAGTCCAACACTGTTGCACACAAGCTACAACATCTGCTCTTGATAAAATCACTTTTCACTGTTCATATAACCATAATTGATTATATTACCAACGAACCGTAGACCATATCTACCGTATGACAACCAACAAGGAGAACCACGTTCTCACAACTCCAAAGACAATTAACTTACCAGCTTAATCCAACATAAGACGATATCAACAACTTCTTTTGGTCTACTAACCATGACGAACCATTATTCATGCAACTTATTATCCCAAGCGTAGCACACATCTCTTTACAATTATTCCGCGTAATCAACAATTACCCTGGTATAATCCCTAAGTCACATATTCCATATCACCGATTCATTCCACCAATAATTAATACTAACCACGCGACACGATCTCCACTAGACATTCCTCATAAATACGGATCCTGCATGCACCTCTGTCAAGAATAATTCAACCTTTCCTACAATCATTCCATATATCCTCATTAATTGATTACACGAATTTTAAGTCATATTGTCGACTCCACAATATTAATCGACTCCACCAGCTACAATAGGCAGAATTTCACACCATCTTCTTGCTATAACAAGTTCATCAACCGAGACATTCTATGTTAACGAATCTCAAACATCCATTAGATGCCTTTACCCGCATCACTTTGCACACACCACTAATCAACTTTCACTTTGGATCACCTGACGTCTCGTTTAATCATCTCTTATCAACACTATATTTTAGTTTATCTTAAACAAACAACAAATTCACTTTAACCGAACCACTAGCTCATATCATCCAAAAACTCTAACTTCTCGTCATACACTTAACTTCTTAAACATTCGCGTGAATCACGCACCCAACTCTTAAGGAAACCATAATTGCTCTAGAAAAGAACAACACCCAAAACACCTTTCCTTCCGGAAAGCTCAACCATAAATCACAAGAGAAGTCAACTCTTAAATTCCCAAATGCCGACACGCAACTACTCCACAACTCTCGAGATCAACAACTTCCACGAAGGAAGATGGTTGCACGAGGAAAAACCAAGCGATTAACCAAAATTTTAGGCCATAACCCCAAACTTCAAACTTTCACGAAACAAACGGTTTTTCAAAGATGAATTCCCAAGCAAGTCATCATTGCAATCAAACACCACTTAGGCCCCAACAACAAGATCTGGCACAACACCGCAATAACTCTTTTAAACCTCGAAAAAGACAAACACAAGAATAAATTGAAATCTTTCTCCGTAAAGCAACCGATCAACCACATCCTTTCCGACAAAACCTTGACACCTAAATCCATGCGACTTAGATTTTTCATCGGAACTTCAATAACTTCCTTTGAAGTTGGAGAATGGTAACCCAAGAATCAATCTATAAGTTTCTCTATAAGGCAAACAACAAATCGGGCGTTAAAGCTGACAAGGCGACCAAAAGAGGCGCAACCCGAAATTCTTCTTTTGGCTTCAACCAAAGAAGACAAAACCAAAACCACCAAAAGAACCATCGGTGAGTATCCAAAACCGAACACTTTTTCTTTTATTTCAACCAACCAAAACCGTTCGTCAAAACGACAAAGAAAATTCGGAGGGTCAATCCACAACTCTACTACTCGACTCCAACCAACTACCCAATCTACGACAGAAAGGATAAGCACTCTCCCAACAGGAGGTTAAAAGTCCATCGGTGATGGCACTACCCGGCCACACCGTCAAACCCAACAATACTACAAACAATGTAAGGTGACCAAACCCCTTTTCGCACCACAACCCACATAATCTCAATTGTATCAACACAATCAATTCTTTCATAAACATAGCAACATATATTACCAAATGTAACATTCAACAACAAAGCTTAAATACAACATTTAAGCGTAAAGCAATGGTACCCATACCCATTCCTACTGTGCAACAAAGTGTGTCAAGTTTTAAATTAATTATTCCACTTACACAAGTTTTAATGTTGCTATCCTATGGCAAAGTTTTAAGTAAAACCTAAGCCATGTTTCTAGGTTATTCCACTTCATATTTTAGTTGAACCTATAGTTATGACACTAAATACACATTCCAGGGACCTGCAGCCCGCTCTGATACCAACTGTAACACCCCAGCTTTTACTAAGCCCAGAATGTCACCAAACATAGATCATGACACATCTAATACCATAATTTAAGGTAAATTACAGCAAGTAATCATTTGGAATAATTGGAAATTTTGACAGCATCTCCTTTGTTTTTGCATGAAACTTAACAACATAGCATCATATCAATATGTAAGACAAACGAGATATCCATACGCAGCGATAAGGATAGCTAATCATCAACTAAAACATCAATAAGCATCGATAGCAAAATAATAAGCATCAATTTAACTCTAGGAAGTTAAAACAACTCCCTCCATAGCCCCACATGATATACATGAGGGAAACAACCAAACATACAGACCATACACTAATGATTATTGTAATACTTAATGTCGTGTCTCCAAAACAGGTGAATTAGCTAGATTATGATACTACGTGGAGGAGTGTAGCTAGATCCCTTTCCCGCACGCCGATTTCATTGTACCTAAACAAACAAACAACATAAAACACAAGCGTGAGTTCGAAAACTCAGCAAGCATATTGTAATGGACAACAAGATCATTTACAAGACAATAATACCTCACGTCACATATAACATTTCAAACTTGAACACATAACAACATCCTCAACATTTAATATGTATTGTAATGCAATGCAATGCAATGCTATGCTCATATCTCCTTGGAAACTCATACCGGTATGGTTGAGTACACACCCGTCGGTGTGCACCCTCTCCCCCTTTCCATCCCGAAGATGGAGGGTGCCTACTCCTCGCTTCCACCACCCACGGTAGATGGAATCACGATGTAGGACTTACTCTAATGGCTCTCCGGATTAGTCATAACTTTCTCACCGACCTTCTCGGATTAGTTAATGACTTTCTCACCGCCCGGGCCATGTAACATGTCATGTATGCAAGCATGCCAACAATATAAAACTCATATATTAACACACGGCATCATAACATCTTAAACATGCTCATCATATCATAGCAATCATTAAAACATGGCAAGTGGACATCACATCAATTATAACATGTAGTTCATGGCAAGACAGCATGTTATCTATCCCAAACACTATCAAGCAATTCTAGCAACACGTATAATGTTCAATCCACACAACACACTTGCCTTCAACCGCGGGCAACGGAGTGACGAGAGGTTGAGGGCACTCCCGAAGGCACACCACCTGCAAACACATGCCACACACTTAATTCGACTCCTCAAAACAGTACCCACTACACCTAATACGCTAAATACTCCAAAACCCCGAAATCACAGATTTTGCCCCGTTCTGGACAGCGGCTTCGAAAAATCATAACTTGAGTTCTAGAACTCCAAATTGAATAAACGAGTACATCCTCGCGTAGCTTAGGAAATTTCCCAACTTTTTCTAGTTATAGGTAAAGACTGATTCGGACTCTAATGTTGTTTAATCTAACGTTGAACACGAACTGTCTCAATCTCGTCACAGATTTGACAGCGCTCTGTAAAACAGGCATAACGTCCAAACGGCTGGGCGGAATTTCAATTTCTTTATATGCACTGAAAGATATTGAAATTATCTACAACTTCCTAGAAGTCCGTACGGTCAGATTCGAACTCTAAATTAGTTTAATCTAATGTTGAACACAGACTGTCCCAACCTCGACACAGATTGGAAAGCGCCCACCAAAACGGCCATAACTTTCAGACCGTAACTCCAAAAATTCTCAAATAAATACACAAAATAGGTCTTGACGATACCTACAACTTCTTCAACAGGAGGTCGGCCAAATTCCGACTCTAAAATTGCGAAATCGCACCCCCTAAAACGGACTCCAAATCTGCCCGAAACTGAGTACAATACGAACTCTAGTTCTTTTCAGATCTACTCCATGGCAGCACGTCCTCTTGATCTAACAACTCCAAATCTACCATGAGAACAGCACCTAGACCTTCCCCAAGGTTTCCCCATGGACATAACTTAGTCCGACGAACGACGAACACGAAGAATGCCTCTGGATCGCCCGATCTCGCTCCCACGCGTCGTGGCCACCGGTTCTCCTCGTTGCGGATCCTCCTACCGGCGAGGGCAGCACCATGGCGTGGCATGGCAGCGAGGGGGACGTAGCAAGGGCACGTGGTGGAGCAAGGGGAGGCGCAAGGGTGAGGGAGGGGTGGCGGCTAGGGAGGAGGCAATGGGGTGGAGGGGAAACAAGTGGGGGCTAGGGCTAGGGAGGGGACTTGTTTGGGGCGCAGGTAGGGCTAGGGCAGCAGTTTTGCTGTCCTAGACCACCTCCAAAAGGGCCAAATATGTCCCACCTTCGGCCCATATGGACCCCCCAAGGCCCGAACTCCCCCGGAAGGCCCAATTCCCCTCCGGAAAGGCCCAAAATCCCCCGGAAAGGCCCACACTTGCAGACACGGCGCAAAAACATGTTACAAGAGTCGTACCTTATGGCCGAGATCGAAAATGACTCATACCGTCATTCCGTAGTATCACAAGCAGGACTGCTGCAACCTCTACAGATTCCAGAGTGGAAGTGGGAGGAAATCGGTATGGACTTCATAACTGGTTTGCCCAGGACACAAGCTGGTTACGATTCCATATGGGTTATAGTGGATCGTTTAACCAAAGTTGCGCATTTCATACCTATGAAGACAACTTACTCAAGTGATCGCTTAGCAGAATTGTACATGTCAAGAATTGTTTGCTTACATGGAGTACCGAAGAAAATAGTCTCAGACAGAGGTACCCAATTTACCTCGAGATTTTGGGATAAGCTGCATGAGGCGTTGAGAACTCGATTGAACTTCAGCACGGCTTATCACCCACAAACGGATGGTCAGACTGAAAGAGTCACCCAGATTCTTGAAGATATGATTAGAGCTTGTGCATTGGCATATACCACATCGTGGGACAAGTGCTTACCTTATGTAGAGTTCAGCTATAACAACAGTTACCAAGCAAGTCTGCAACTGTCACCTTTTGAAGCGTTATATGGAAGACCTTGTCGAACACCATTAAATTGGAATGAGACTAGTGAACGACGAGTATTTGGACCAGATATATCACAAGAAGCTGAAGAGAAGATAGCTGTGATCAAGGAAAGATTGAAGATCGCTTATTCCAGGCAGAAGAGCTATGCAGACAATCGACGCAAAGATTTGAGCTTTGATCCGAAGGACTACGTGTATCTCAGAGTTACACCCCTCAAAGGAGTCAGAAGGTTTCATGCCAAAGGGAAGCTCGCACCAAGATATATTGAACCGTTCAAGATCCTGAGTCGCAAAGGTGAAGTTGCTTACCAGCTGGAATTGCCGCAAGTGTTAGCAGGAGTACATGATGTATTTCACGTTTCACAGTTGAAGAAATGTCTGTGAGTACCTGCAGAACATGCACCACTGGAAGCCATCGATTTGCAAGAAGATTTGACATATAAAGAACATCGAGTGAGGATTCTAGATACTATGGACCGTGAAACAAGAAATAAATCAACCCGCTTCTGCAGAGTACAGTGGAGCCATCACTTAGAAAATGAAGCGACTTGTGAACGCGAAGATGATTTGAAGGAGTTTTCGAACCTATTCTCTAGTTAGCCTCGAATCTCGGGGATGAGATTCTGTTAACGGGGGAGATTCGTAACATCTAAAAAATTTCTTTTAATATATCTAATGTGTTTCTAGGATTATTCGTAATTTTTCAAAATTTACTTGGAAGCCTTGCGAGTAATTCGAATTCAAGTTTATCGAAATAATCACGTTAAATAATGATCAGGTGTAACACCCCAAATTTTTCTTTTCATAAATTTAAATGATATTTTACCTTTTTATGATTTTCTGGAATTTATTTGGGTTTATTTGGATTTAATTTGAATTTATTCCCTTTTGAAATAATTAAAAAATTAAAATTTTTAAATAAAATTTTGTTGGAAATATCTTAGTTAAGTCTAAAATGTTCCAAAGTATTTTCCAGAATTATTTTGGAATTTTTCTGATTATTTTGTTATTTTTCTCGATTTATTTGAATTTTTGGGAATTAATTTAATTATTAAATCGCTGGAAAATTTGAGTGGGTTTTACTGTTCATCCGACCGAGCCGGACCCGAGTCCCACCCGAACCATGTTCGTGCCAGACCCGAGCCAGACCAAACCTTAACCCGCGTGACCGTTGGATTAAGATCCAACGGCCAGCGTCCGATTTTAGCGATTCCAATTTCTAAATTTTTATAAAATTGTGCTCTCTCTAGTTATTAGTTTTTTTTTGAAGTTTTGGACACTTTTGTCTACTGTTTATTTATTTATTGCTATTTGCACGCGTTACGAGTAGACGTTGAAGTGCCCGAATGCTTCGAAGGAGAAGTGTTGACCCAGGAGCCAACTCCAGACCAAGAGCAAGTACTTTTTGAAGGCAAGTTATTCTTTGACCATATTTATCCTACTTTTGGAAATTAATTTAATTTAAACTATTGCATGCTATGTTAATTAGAAAATGCTTTAATTAATTCTGAGGAATTAGATAAACACCAGCTTGCAATATGACACATTGGTTATTTAATTATGTGCCATGAACCCTTGTCACCCTAGTTGTGGATTATTAGTTGGACATTATCAATTTGCCAACATGGGTAATTAGATCGACGTAGTGCAATGCTTAGCCCTGCGACGTAGTCACAACATGATTTTGGATAATTACATGTTAATATTGACCTAATGAGATATGGAACTTGTTTTGGAGAAGTCTCATGTGTTATTAATGATGAAGTTGATGGCACGTGGTGCATAGTAATCAACTGGGGGTTTTTGATAAACAGATTTAGACCGGGGCATGTGGCAAGAATGATCGGGTGGGCCAGGTGTGGCATCGGGAAGGTCGATTTGGTTCTTCGGGTAGTCTTGCCCTGGTCACCCTAAGGACTTAACCTTGCAAACCTTTGAACTGAGTCAAGCGTGCAACCACATGTCTGTAATGGGACGGACCTAGTTGATTAAGTTGCTAATGACTTACTTGTGGGACATCGGGGTGTCAACTACACCTTTTTGTGTAGTTGTACGGGGGAGCGTACCGGGGCTTCGGCCAGGTACCCATCTAACGGTTGATTGGCCTAGACTTCGCCTTTGCTAAGGGAAGGGTTAGTGTGCAATAACCGGGGAGGTCCACTCGTATAGTTAGAGGTTTCTGAAAGACTTTGTTAAAGACACTCGCCTTTGTGGTGTTTGACTGTATCTTGTGGGTAAAGTGCATAACCTCTGCAGAGTGTTAAATATATTCGAATAGCCGTGTCTGCGGCATTGGACATTGCTCGGGGATTACAGTCAAGGGTTAGTCTTTCAAGAAAATAACTTGGTCTTTGGTGAATGCTTGGGTTTGGAATGTTGAAATTGGACTTAGGATTGTGGAATGTTTTACTCGTGCAATTTATTATGAAAGTTATGATCTACATTATTGTCTTATTGCGTTGCAATCTGTCGGGACCCGAATTTGCAAATCCGGACCCTCTGTGTATTCAAGCACTAGTCCAGATCTCGCTTAGTGCACACAGCCTCAACATTGGTAAATATCACAATCAATCTCAACGAAATAATAAGGTACTTAAAGTAGTTAATCAAAGCGGGTTGCTCGACCTTAAGGTCAAGTTACAAATATACGCCTAGGGCTTAAACTTATTAAAAGAGAAATAATAGCAGCGGAAAATAAGATAACTTTGTGGCACCATCCAAGATACCACAGCAACCGATCGGGCTCGCTCCCTAGTTAGACGGCTCCTCCGGATACTCCTCCTCCAAAGCTGGCGTCACCTCTTCTTCAACTGGTGTTGTTTTTGTGGCAAGGATGAGTACTTGGTACTCAGCAAGTCGTGCACAGAATTCAAGCTAATATACTACATGCATGGCTTAATACAAAGGAATAGCTCAAGGTATAATTGCAGTAAACAGCATTTGACAAGTATCATAAGTAGATTCGAAAGCAGTAAAAACAAGTATAATATCAATAACTTTTCCCAGGAGTTAAATAAACATCTTTCCCATTCCTAGTCCACATTTCCATCAACATCATCATTTAACCAAACCAAACTTTCCAAGTTCAAGTTTTTTCCAAGAAAGTCTAACCCTTGACTGTAATCCCCGAGCAATGTCCAATACTGCGGACTCGGCTATTCGAATAGATTTTACACTCTGCAGAGGTTATGCACTTTACCCACAAGATACAGCCAAACGCCACAAGGCGAGTGATCATAACAAAGCCTTTCGGAAACGGCTAACTACACAAGTGAACCTTTCCGGTTTTTGCCATACACCATCCCTTCGCTTAACAAAGGCAAAGTATGGGACCGACATACCGTTGGACGGGTACCATGCCATAGCACTGGTACGCTCCCCTTTAACTCCGATTTTAGCGATTCCAATATCTAAATTTTTATAAAATTGTGCTCTCTCTGGTTATGAGTTTTATTTGAAGTTTTGGACACTTTTGTAACACCCCGGCATTTAATATGCCTGAATGCTACCAAACATAAGCTAAACAACATCTAAATACCACAAGTTACCATAAATTCCAGCAAAGGTACATATGCTAAAAACCGATATTTCGGCAGCATCTCCTTTGTTTTTCCATGCATTAACACAATATCGAAATCATGGCAAGATATATCATAGCACACGACATCTAGAGCATCAACATAAATGGACATATCATCGAATTACGCCATTAATACCACGCTCAACCACTTCATAATCTAAAACGAAGCAAATAAGGAAACACAAGCATGCTAAATTAAACCATACATTAAGTTTAAGGCAGAACTCTTAATATCATGTCTCCAAGTGTGTATTTATGGATTATGATGGTGGAGCTACGTGTAGAAGTGTAGCTAAACCCCTTTTTCCCGCATGCCGATCTCAAGTACCTAAAAAAACAACATAAAACACAAGCGTGAGTTCGAAAACTCAGCAAGCATATTGTAATGGACAACAAGATCATTTACAAGACAATAATACCTCACGTCACATATAACATCTCATACTTGAACACATAACAACATCCTCATCATTTAATATGTATTGTAATGCAATGCAATGCAATGCTATGCTCATATCTCCATGGAAACTCATACCTGTATGGTTGAGTACACACCCGTCGGTGTGCACCCTCTCCCCCCTTCCATCCCGAAGATGGAGGGTGCCTACTCCTCGCTTCCAAACACCACGTGGATGGAATCATGATGTAGGACTTACTCAATGGCTTTCCGGATTAGTCATATCTTTCTCACCGACCTTCCCGGACTAGTTATGACTTTCTCACCGCCCGAGCCATGTAACATGCCATGTATGCATTTATGCCAACATCATATTTAACTCACATATTAACACATGGCATCATAACATATTAAACATGCTCATCATATCATTGGCAATCATAAAAGCATGGCAAGTGATCATATATCATGTAGTCAATTCCATCTATTCTCAACAAGCAACCTACAAATCGCTATCCATCACAATAAACTTGCCTCAACCACGTGCAACGGATTGGCGGGAAGTAGAGGGCACTCCCGGGGTCGCACCACCTGCACATAGGTACCACACGCTCACAAACATAACCACAAAACAGTAAGCAAACCCTCATGTACCCCGACATTGCCATCTACTCGCAAAACCTAAAAACAGAGGTTCTGTCCCGGCGGGACAGCATCCTTGCAAAAGGCATAACTTGAGTTCTGGGACTCCAAATCAATTAAATGAGTACATCCTCGCGTAGCTTAGGAAATTTCCCAACTTTCTCTAGGTATATGGAAAGACTGATTCGGACTCTAAAGTCGTCTAATCTACAGATTACCGTGATCTGTTCCAATTACGTCACAGATTTTAACACGCTCGGTAAAACAGCCATAACTTTCAAACGGCTGATCGGAATTTAACGTGCTTTATGTCCACGGAAAGATAATTAAATTATCTACAACTTCTTCAACATCTGTACTGACACTCGGATTCTAAATCAACGAAAACTCGAACCCTAGCCCGACTGCTCATGCTGTCCCAAAACAGAAACGTGGCAACATCTAGATCTAACCAAAATTACTCCAATCCAGCACCTCCAATTGATCTAAAAACTTGACAAACACCTTAATAACAGTACCTAGATCAATCCCCAGGGTTCCCATGGTCATACCTTTGCCCGACGCATGAAAACTCCAATAGATCTCCTCGCTCTTCGCTCCTCGCACCTCGCTCCTCGCTCCTCGCACCTCGCTCCTCGGATGGATCCATGAGGAAGCAGGGGTGGGGAGGCCACCCTAGGGCAGCAAGGGGTGGAGGAGAGGTGGTGGAGAGGTGGGGAGCAATGGGGCAAGGGAGGGGGAGGCGCACGGCCAAGAGAGGAGGGAGGCGGCTAGGGCAAGGGCAAGTGGGGGGAAGGGCGCACAAGGGGCAGGGGTGAACGCCCAAGGGCTGGTGGGGAGCCCTTTTAGCAGCCCCCACACCCAATCCTAGTCCATTACGGAGACCTACTCCATCCCACCAAAGCCCACTTAAGGCCCAAACTCCCCCGGGAAGGCCCAAAACCCCGGAAACGGCCCGGAAACGTTATTAACCTCCATACCTTATGGTTTTAACCTGCCATACCATATTTCACAAAGTTTTTGACCTTAACATGCACCATTTAAAAGGTTACGACACTCCGTGGTGACACATCACTTCAAACGGCCCAAAAACGCGAGTAAACCTCAAACCGAAAGGTTTTATTCTCTAATTTCACATTCTATAATGCCACACCATACCGTAGTGTCACATTCTCCCCCCCCTTCAACAGGATTCGACCTCGAATCCGAAGGACGCCAAAATCAATGACAAAATCCCCAAGGGACAAACGGCTTCTCTGCAGCACAAAACATTCACGCAACGACTAAAACCGGAACAAACAACAAACGAGTTCCCAAAACCAACACATAGAGAAAAAGTGTTGATCTAGCTCAACTAAGGGCAACCCCTCACAAATGAACCTTCACTTCAATTCCCCAACAGAATCTGCGTTTCAACCACAAAGGGCTCCATCAACCCAAAACGCTCGAATCCTCACGGCAAACACTTCATACTTCTATCACAACCAACCTGACTACCATACTCCATTAAACTCAACATGACATAATCAAAGGAAGTCACAATTCCTTTAACGACCTTTCTACATTCCCGAAAAATTCCCTCGAGGGGAATAACTCATTAAGGCACACTTGCCCTTCCGATACACGATCATGCTAACATTCATTCTATCCTCTCCCAGGCAAAACTCAAATCCAAAACAACTTGTGACAACAATTGCTCACGGCAGGACAAACATCACCGAACTACCGTCAACTTCACTCCCACCCATCACTACTCTTAATAAAGGTTAAATCCTTACATCATCAACCTCCATCACAAACCACCCTTATACCACTATGGTTCTACACCTAGCCCCAAGCTAGGATCGTAAAAACTTTACAAAACCACAATTGGTTCCTTTCTTAAGAGGGTCTCGCCCTCACACAAAAACACTTAGCTATCAAGCCCAAGTGTACTCACGACAACTCAAACCCAAAGCGTTAACAACCATTTTGGAAAGAATTCGGCAACATCCAAAGAGCACACAAAGGAAGCATAAATCCCCTACACCACAACCAAAATACCATAATTTCTTCATTCTTTCTTTTCATACTAGAAAGAAATGGACATCTCGATTCTTGACATGCATGCACACTTTTCAAGAGCACTCCGGATTAGTCATATATCCTTATATGACTTTCTCACCGACCTGGCTCGTCGACTCCTTTATGATTAATTATGCATAAACAATGTCTCGTTTTCCTTTTTCACCCTTCATTCATCATGTAACAATGGCACCGAATAGTCATTCACCAAATGACTTCTTCCTCGGTATCAAATGATGGAAACACAATTTACATCGAAGGTTGCGGAAATTCATATAGACTATGACGGCATCATAGTTGACAGTAAAACACCACGTCGTAAAAGACCCCACATCAGTTGAAAACTGAACTTGCACAACATTGCATTTCATCCAAATTCAACATTTTGGAAAAGAACATCAAAATTTCAAGTCGAGCATCTGCTCCCACAACCATCACGAACTTCCTCAAGGAGAGGGAAACTCATTCCCAAAAGGGGAACACCTCACTAACAAAACCACTTTGTAAAACTTTCATAAAGTCCACCTTTTTTAAGCACTCGCAACATCACATACATTTTCAAAACAACTCCAACTCTAGCCAAAAAGAGTTACACATTAAGGGCTCAACTCAAAAGTTTCCAACACAACCCTTTAAGACCATCTGCTTCCTTTTAAAATTAATTCCAAAGATAATCCAGTGCGAACGCGAAAGGGCGCGATCGACTCAAAACTTTTGGATGTAAATCCAAACTCACAACACGAACTAAATAAATTCGCCAAAACCAAAGGTCGACACCAAACATTACGAGTTTTGGGGAAACTCTGAAACACAGCATAAGGAACACCTTGACCGAAAACCCTTCAACCAAAATGGCAAACAACCAAACCAGTCCAAAAGCTTTTAAACACAAGCTCAGCGTAAAAAGAACCATCTCTAGAACTCCACTATGCTTTCCATTAAAAGACTTTAATAATCACTTTTTACTCCCTGAGGAGCCCCAACTCAATTCAACCAAAAGCTTCACAACAAATTCTTCCTCTAGTTACCATTCCCAAAACTTTTAATAAGGGTTTATGATGCTTATCAAGAAGGCACCCAACCAAGACTATAATGATATGATCCCCACGGATCACCGAATCATAATACTTCTTATTCTAAATTTGAAACATAGTACTTCCACAAATCTTTCAGCAAGATCAACATATAAATTTCATACCTCCTATCTATTCACGTCTCGATAACCGAACCTTATTCAGTTAAACAACGACTTCAACATGTAAATATTATCTCTACAAGACAAAGTTCATAGCTAGGATTCCAAGGCATACATTCATTAAGGATAAAACTCTACATCAGGTTAATTATCCATGGTTCACTCCATCACCACAGGTTACAACACCCTCCATTTAGTCAATGGTTTCCAACAAGTTTTCTACACAACTACCACCACTACTAAGTCATCAATAAAAACAAATGGGCATAATCATCAATCGATCAACATTACTTTTAGCTACCCTATACATAGGTGATAACAAAATTACAACATACTCCAACTATTTAAAATAGATTGAAAACTAGCATTGAAGGGTCACAACTGCAAACTTCCAAATATACTAGTAGTTTGCAACAACATAAATAACCACTCCAATCAACTTCCAAATTAAAGTCACTAGTCTCTACTAATCCGTTAGATTAGCACATCTTTAAACACCAAGCAAAGCTTCTTAACAATATCAGCAGTTTACATCATCTTAATGTTTTAACTATGCATCAAGGTTTAAACTTTTAACATTAACGAGGATCATAAGCACTCTTAAAGCAAGGCAACAGATTCTAAGCATGAACATTAACACTTTCAATCATTCTCGCTAAGAGTGAACTACAACACTAGTAGTCTATTTATTCTCAAACTTAGAGATTTTACTCACATTGAATTGATTCAACTCAAAATTTAACTTAGCAACACATCAATCCATAAACCACATTGTTACCTACTACATAACATGCTAAACATCAATTCTTACTAGGGACAAACGATTTCACTAAAAGACTACTTACTTTGTTCTGACATTTTAGTTTTAAAACTCATCCCAAATTCATAAGGAAACTTGACTCTCAAAATTGCAATGAGACAAACCCAAACTTGGTTATGCAAAGGAATTCTTCAAAACACTTTTCAATCTCAAAGACTTCCATAGAGGAAACTGGTTGGAAGACAACTTTTCTCGAAAGGGAACCAAGTGCTCCATTAACCTTTTCAAATAAAACCTTAACACCAAACCCCTAACTTTCACGACTCAAGAGGGGCTTTCAAAGATGATTTCTCAAACTAGTAAAATGATGAAATCAAATACCACTTACTACTACGAAGCCACAGAACTTCACTTACGACAGCCAGTGTCCGCACAACTCGAACAAAACTCCTTTAGCCTTGGAGACAGACAACCACGAGAATAAATCGAATGCTTGTTCTTCATAAAGCAATTAACAGGCATCAAAATCGAAAGGCGCCAAAAGAAGCGCAACACTAGACTCCTCTTCTTCGTCTTCACCCAAGGAAGACAAAACCACACACCGCATACGGAACGATCCGCGAAAGCCCACCACCTTTTCATTTGGTTCAAAACAGCTAAAGCCAAGAAAAGCAACAAACACCGACCGTCGAGCGACAAAGAACATCCGAAGGAAACCACCATTAACTCTTCCTTTTCGCCTCCAATCAACTACCCGATTCTGACGTAAAGGGTAAGCGCTTTTCTCCTACAGGGGTTAATAGCTTCTTCGGTGATGGCGCTAACCGCCACACCACAAACCTCACCCTAACTAGAAACAACAAGAGGTGACCGACACCCTTCGGTACCACAACCCCACTCTTATCACCAAAACATATATCATTGACATAGCAACATGCATTGTCAAAAGAAGCATTCAACATCAAAGCTTAAATACAACATTTAAGCGTAAAGAAACGATACCCATACCCTTTCCTCATTGCATCCAAGTGTGTGTCAAATTTTAGATTAGTTATACCATTTTTTTGCAAGTTTTAATGTTGCTATCCTATGACAAAGTTTTAGTTGAAACCTAAGCCATGTTTCTAAGTTATTCCACATCATATTTTAGTTGTACCCTATGGCATGACACTAAAAATACGCATTCCAAGGACCTACAGCCCGCTCTGATACCAACTGTAACACCCCGGAATTTAATATGCCTGAATGCTACCAAACATAAGCTAAACAACATCTAAATACCACAAGTTACCATAAATTCCAGCAAAGGTACATATGCTAAAAACTGATATTTCGGCAGCATCTCCTTTGTTTTTCCATGAATTAACACAATATCGAAATCATGGCAAGATATATCATAGCACACGACATCTAGAGCATCAACATAAATGGACATATCATCGAATTACGCCATTAATACCACGCTCAACCACTTCATAATCTATAACGAAGCAAATAAGGAAACACAAGCATGCTAAATTAAACCATACATTAAGTTTAAGGCACAACTCTTAATATCATGTCTCCAAGTGTGTATTTATGGATTATGATGGTGGAGCTACGTGTAGAAGTGTAGCTAAACCCCTTTTTCCCGCATGCCGATCTCAAGTACTTAAAAAAACAACATAAAACACAAGCGTGAGTTCGAAAACTCAGCAAGCATATTGTAATGGACAACAAGATCATTTACAAGACAATAATACCTCACGTCACATATAACATCTCATACTTGAACACATAACAACATCCTCATCATTTAATATGTATTGTAATGCAATGCAATGCAATGCTATGCTCATATCTCCATGGAAACTCATACCGGTATGGTTGAGTACACACCCGTCGGTGTGCACCCTCTCCCCCCTTCCATCCCGAAGATGGAGTCTGCCTACTCCTCGCTTCCAAACACCACGTGGATGGAATCACGATGTAGGACTTACTCAATGGCTTTCCGGATTAGTCATAACTTTCTCACCGACCTTCCCGGACTAGTTATGACTTTCTCACCGCCCGAGCCATGTAACATGCCATGTATGCATTTATGCCAACATCATATTTAACTCACATATTAGCACATGGCATCATAACATATTAAACACGCTCATCATATCATTGGCAATCATAAAAGCATGGCAAGTGATCATATATCATGTAGTCAATTCCATCTATTCTCAACAAGCAACCTACAAATCGCTATCCATCACAACACACTTGTCTCAACCACGTGGAACGGATTGGCGGGAAGTAGAGGGCACTCCCGGGGTCTCACCACCTGCACATAGGTACCACACGCTCACAAACATAACCACAAAACAGTACGCAAACCCTCATGTACCCCGACATTGCCATCTACTCGCAAAACCTAAAAACAGAGGTTCTGTCCCGGCGGGACAGCAGCCTTGCAAAAGGCATAACTTGAGTTCTGGGACTCCAAATCAATTAAATGAGTACATCCTCGCGTAGCTTAGGAAATTTCCCAACTTTATCTAGGTATATGGAAAGACTGATTCGGACTCTAAAGTCGTCTAATCTACATATTACCGTGATCTGTTCCAATTACGTCACAGATTTTAACACGCTCGGTAAAACAGCCATAACTTTGAAACGGCTGATCGGAATTTAACGTGCTTTATGTCCACGGAAATATAATTAAATTATCTACAACTTCTTCAACATCCGTACGGACACTCTCGGATTCTAAATCGACTAAAACTCGAACCCTAGCCCGACTGCTCATGCTATCCCAAAACAGAAAAGTGGCAACATCTAGATCTAACCCAAATTACTCCAATCCAGCACCTCCAATTGATCTAAAAACTTGATAAACACCTTAATAACAGTACCTAGATCAATCCCCAGGGTTCCCATGGTCATACCTTTGCCCGACGCACGAAAACTCCAATAGATCTCCTCGCTCTTCGCTCCTCGCTCCTCGCACCTCGCTCCTCGCTCCTCGCACCTCGCTCCTCGGATGGATCCATGAGGAAGCAGGGATGGGGAGGCCACCCTAGGGAAGCAAGGGGTGGAGGAGAGGTGGTGGAGAGGTGGGGAGCAATGGGGCAAGGGAGGGGGAGGCGCACGGCCAAGGGAGGAGGGAGGCGGCTAGGGCAAGGGCAAGTGGGGGGAAGGGTGCACAAGGGACAGGGGTGAATGCCCAAGGGCTGGTGGGGAGCCCTTTTACCAGCCCCCACACCCAATCCTAGTCCGTTACGGAGACCTACTCCATCCCACCAAAGCCCACTTAAGGCCCAAACTCCCCCGGGAAGGCCCAAAACCCCGAAAACGGCCCGGAAACATTATTAACCTCCATACCTTATGGTTTTAACCTGCCATACCATATTTCATAAAGTTTTTGACCTTAACATGCACCATTTAAAAGGTTACGACACTCCGTGGTGACACATCACTTCAAACGGCCCAAAAACGCGAGTAAACCTCAAGCCGAAAGGTTTTATTCTCTAATTTCACATTCTATAATGTCACACCATACCGTAGTGTCACAACTTTTGTCTACTGTTTATTTATTTATTGCTATTTGCACGCGTTACGAGTAGACGTTGAAGTGCCCGAAGGCTTCGAAGGAGAAGTGTTGACCCAGGAGCCAACTCCAGACCAAGAGCAATTACTTTTTGAAGGAAAGTTATTCTTTGACCATATTGATCCTACTTTTGGAAATTAATTTAATTTAAACTATTGCATGCTATGTTAATCAGAAAATGCTTTAATTAATTCTGAGGAATTAGATAAACACCAGCTTGCAATATGACACATTGGTTATTTAATTATGTGCCATGAACCCTTGTCACCCTAGTTGTGGATTATTAGTTGGACATTATCAATTTGCCAACATGGGTAATTAGATCGACGTAGTGCAATGCTTAGCCCTGCGACGTAGTCACAACATGATTTTGGATAATTACATGTTAATATTGACCTAATGAGATATGGAACTTGTTTTGGAGAAGTCTCATGTGTTATTAATGATGAAGTTGATGTCACGTGGTGCATGGTAATCAACTGGGGGTTTTTGATAAATAGATTTAGACCGGGGCATGTGGCAAGAATGATCGGGTGGGCCAGGTGTGGCATCGGGAAGGTCGATTTTGTTCTTCGGGTAGTCTTGCCCTGGTCACCCTAAGGACTTAACCTTGCAAACCTTTGAACTGAGTCAAGCGTGCAACCACATATCTGTAATGGGACGGACCTAGTTGATTAAGTTGCTAATGACTTACTTGTGGGACATCGGGGTGTCAACTACACCTTTTTGTGTAGTTGTACGGGGGAGCGTACCGGGGCTGCGGCCAGGTACCCATCTAACGGTTGATTGGCCTAGACTTCGCCTTTGCTAAGGGAAGGGTTAGTGCGCAATAACCGGGGAGGTCCACTCGTATAGTTAGAGGTTTCCGAAAGACTTTGTTAAAGACACTCGCCTTTGTGGTGTTTGACTGTATCTTGTGGGTAAAGTGCATAACCTCTGCAGAGTGTTAAATCTATTCGAATAGCCGTGTCTGCGGCATTGGACATTGCTCGGGGATTACAGTCATGGGTTCGTCTTTCAAGAAAATAACTTGGTCTTTGGTGAATGCTTGGGTTTGGAATGTTGAAATTGGACTTAGGATTGTGGAATGTTTTATTCGTGCAATTTATTATGAAAGTTATGATCTACATTATTGTCTTATTGCGTTGCAATCTGTCGGGACCCGAATTTGCAAATCCGGACCCTCTGTGTATTCAGCACTAGTCCAGGATCTCGCTAGTGCACACAGTCTCAACATTGGTTAATATCACAATCAATCTCAACGAAATAATAAGGTACTTAAAGTAGTTAATCAAACGGGGTTGCTCGACCTTAAGGTCAAGTTACAAATATACGCTTCGCAGGGCGAAACTTATTAAAAGAGAAATAATAGCAGCGGAAAATAAGATAACTTTGTGGCACCATCCAGTATACCACAGGCAACTGACTGGGCTCGCTCCCTAGTTAGACGGCTCCTCCGGATACTCCTCCTCCAAAGCTGGCATCGCCTCTTCTTCAACTGGTGTTGTTTTTGTGGCAAGGGTGAGTACTTGGTACTCAGCAAGTCGTGCACAGAATTCAAGCTAATATACTACATGCATGGCTTAATACAAAGGAATAGCTCAAGGTATAATTGTAGTAAACAGCATTTGACAAGTATCATAAGTAGATTAGAAAGCAGTAAAAACAAGTATAATATCAATAACTTTTCCCAGGAGTTAAATAAACATCTTTCCCATTCCTAGTCCACATTTCCATCAACATCATCATTTAACCAAACCAAACTTTCCAAGTTCAAGTTATTTCCAAGAAAGTCTAACCCTTGACTGTAATCCCCGAGCAATGTCCAATACCGTGGACTCGGCTATTCGAAAAGATTTTACACTCTGCAGAGGTTATGCACTTTACCCACAAGATACAGCCAAACGCCACAAGGCGAGTGATCGTAACAAAGCCTTTCGGAAACGGCTAACTACACAAGTGAACCTTTCCGGTTTTTGCCATACACCATCCCTTCGCTTAACAAAGGCGAAGTATGGGACCGACATACCGTTGGACGGGTACCATGCCATAGCACTGGTACGCTCCCCTTTAACTCCGATTTTAGCGATTCCAATTTCTAAATTTTTATAAAATTGTGCTCTCTCTGGTTATGAGTTTTATTTGAAGTTTTGGACACTTTTGGCTACTGTTTATTTATTTATTGCTATTTGCACGCGTTACGAGTAGACGTTGAAGTGCCATCAATGATCACATCACATGATACTTCTCCGAAACAGGTTCTATATATCATTTAGTCAATATTACATTTGATTGTCCAAAATCATATCAAGTGCACGTAGCAGGTCTAAGCCATATACTACAACGGTCTAAATACCCATGTTGTCAGTTTATTAATGTCCAACTATTTAATCCTCAACTAGGGTGACAAGGGGTTCATGGCATACAATTATCTAAGTCAAGGTGGCATATAGCAACTAGGCAATTAACTAATCTCCCAAAATCAATTAAAGCATTTTATAATTGAACTAGCATGCAATAATTTAAATCAAATTAATTTCAAAATGGGATCAACATTTTCAAAGCACAACTTGCCTTCAAAGAGTGCTTGATCTTGGTCCTGAGGTGGATCCTGGGTCAACACTTCACCTTCGAAGCCTTCGGGCACTTAATCAACGTCTACTCGTAACGCGTGTGAATAGCAATAAATGAATAAAATAGTAGAAAAAAGTGTCCAAACATCCAAATAAAGTCCATAAACAGAGAGAGTACATTTTTATGAATTTTTAGGAATTTGAATAGTCAAATTCGGAGTTAAAACGCAAAAGTTACAAGCGTTTAAAGTTTAAAAAATCAATTAAATAATATTACAGATAAAAACTTTAGTCCAAAATTTAATAAAATTCACCATTAGGTAGATCTCAATTTTATAAAAATTTAGAAATTTGAATCACCCAAATCGGAGTTAAAATGCAAAAGTTATAAGCATTTGAAGTTTGAATCTAAATTTAAATCAATAAACCGAATTAAATAAATAATTTCTTTTTCGGAAAATGATTATTGTGTCAGCATGGCACGTGGAGCAATCAGCGGCCGCCACATCGCCTCGGGTCCATGGACCCGACGCACGCTCTCGGCTCGGCCCACCGTGGACCCAGTCCACGGCTCGTGTCTCTGACATGTGGGCCCCTGGGTGACATCAGCGCTGACGTCGGCGCACGGTGCGGCTGGGTGAGCTGACACACGGGCCTCACCGTGATGTCATCATAACGTCACGGCTGACGTCATGGTGCCGTTGGGCGGTCGCTGACACGCGGGCCCCGTGCTAACGTCATGCGTGAAGTCAGCGGCGAGCGCGCTGACCGCGTCGGCCGCACTCCGCACGCGTGGTGGATCTCGCCATTGATTTGAAAATCAACGGCCCGCATCGATCTGGGTTTCACGCGTGCAAAACGGCTCGGTCCACCTGGACCGTTTGATCTTGATCGGACGGTCAAGATCCAATCTAAAGTTTACAACGTGGCTAACCCTAGCCGTACGATCTAGATCTAACGGCTGAGATCCCTCTAAGCACGGTACAATTACGGCTACGTGGCGCAATCTAAACCGTTGGATCTAGATCCAACGGTTGAAAACAGATCTAAAAACTAAAACGTGGAAATTACCGGTGGATGACGTGGACGAATCTGGGCCGCCGGATCTTGATCGGACGGTGGAGTGAGCTCGAGCGACAGCGATGGCGTGCGGCGGAGCTGGCTGACCGGAACTGAGGACGGCGACGAGCCCGACGACATTGCGGGCGCGCTCCGACGACGTGGGTGGTACTCCCAGGTGCGGCTCGTCCTTGCGGTTCCGAATATGGGCACAACGGCGGCGGAAACGACGAAGAACTGCGGCGGCACTCACAACCAACTACGGCGAGCGATTGCGGTGCAATGGCGGTGGCTCCGGTGACGTGGTCTAGGGCTACGGGTGCGCACGAAAGAGGCGATCACGACACGGGTGGCGACGCATTAAATAGTGGCCTCGG
Source organism: Rhipidocladum racemiflorum (assembly GCA_036346355.1). Classification (NCBI taxonomy): domain Eukaryota; kingdom Viridiplantae; phylum Streptophyta; class Magnoliopsida; order Poales; family Poaceae; genus Rhipidocladum; species Rhipidocladum racemiflorum. The sequence continues at coordinate 22,061,626 of CM070582.1, forward strand.
CTTCCGTGAAATCCGCGGAAACCGAGGTCCACACGCGGGCAGCGGGTGAATCCGGCGGCGACATGGAGAGGGCGACATGGACGCACATGGACCGTCCACGTGGCACGATCAATGGCTGAGACCGACGGGGCGCGAACTGGTCGGGTCCGGCTCCCACGTGGGTGATGTGGATGCGCGCTGGCCGTTGGATCTTGATCCAACGATCGCAAGACGATCGGGTTGGGCTCGGTCAGTCCGGCTCGGGTCGGACTCGAACTCGAGTCTGACTCGGGTTCGGTCGGTGGAACAGTACTAACCCGGTTTGGATTTTTCAGCGATTAAATAATCCAATTAATTCGCAGAAATTCATTTAATTCAAGAAAAATAGCAAAATACTCAGAAAAATTCCAGAAAAAATCTAGAAAATATTTTAGGGCATTTGGGACTCAAATAAAATATTTCCAACAAAATTTTATTTGCAACTTTTAATTCTTTAATTATTTCAAGAGGGAATAAATTCAAATTAAATGCAAATAATTCCAAATAAATTCCAGAAAATTCCAAAATTTCACCAAAGTGCAAAATAGCATTCCAATTCATGAAAAGAAAAAATTGGGGTGTTACAAACCTCCCCCCTTAACAGAATCTCGTCCCCGAGATTTAGGGCTTACTAAAGAATAGGTTTGGAAACGCTTTCTTCAACTCCTCCTTGTGCTCCCAGGTTGCTTCACTCTCTGTGTGGTTGCTCCATTGAACTCTGCAGAAACGGGTTGACTTATTCCTTGTCTCTCGATCCATGTGTCCAGAATCCTCACGGGGTGCTCCTTGTAAGTCAGATCCTCTTGCAGCCTTATTGACTCTAACGGTGTCTGTTCATCTGGTACTCGAAGACACTTCTTCAGCTGGGACACGTGGAACACGTCATGTACTCCTGCCAATGACTGCGGCAACTCCAACTGATAAGCAACTTCACCTCTGTGGCTCAAAATCTTAAATGGTCCGACATAACGGGGTGCGAGTTTTCCTTTGGCGTGGAATCTCTTAACTCCCTTGAGAGGTGTAACCCTAAGGTACACGAAATCTTTCGGTTCGAAGCTCAAGTCTCGACGACGGTTATCCGCTTAACTCTTCTGTCTTGACTGAGCTATCTTTAGTCTCTCTCGGATCATGGCAATCTGCTCTTCTTCTTCTTGAAGAATGTCCAGCCCAAAGACACGGCGTTCACCTGTCTCATTCCAGTTCAACGGGGTTCGACAAGGTCGACTGTATAATGCCTCAAAGGGTGACATTTGTAAACTGGCCTGATAGCTATTATTGTAGCTAAACTCAGCATATGGCATACTCTTATCCCAAGAGGTTGCATAAGCTAATGCACAAGCTCTTAGCTTGTCCTCTAGAATCTGGTTAACCCTTTTCGGCCTGGCTCCATCCGTCTGCGGATGATATGCCGTACTGAAGTTCAAATGGGTCCCCATGGCTTCATGCAGCTTATTCCAGAATCTCGAGTTAATTGGGTACCTCTGTCCGAAACAATCTTCTTCGGCACTCCGTGCAAACAGACGATCCTGGTCATATACAACTCTGCTAATTTATCTCCTGAGTAGGTGGTCTTTATAGGGATAAAATGGGCGACCTTAGTCAAGTGATCTACTATGACCCATATGGAGTCATATCCACCCTGAGTCTTTGGCAACCAGGTAATGAAATCCATTCCGATTTCTTCCCACTTCCACTCAGGTATCTTTAACGGCTGCAGCAATCCTGCTGGCCTATGATGCATTGCTTTGACTCTCTGGCATATGTCGCACAATGCAACATGCTCAGCAACTTCACGCTTCATGCTCGGCCACCAGAATCTTTCCTTCAGGTCTTGGTACATCTTGGCACTTCCTGGGTGAATTGAATACTTGGAGTCATGGGCTTCCTCCAGATTCAGCTGCTTCAACTCCCTCTTATTCGGCACACAGATTCGATCCTTCATCCACAATGTGCCTTGCTCATCTAGCTTGAAGTCCTTTGCCTTGCCTTCATCCATCTTGGACTTAATCCTGCGGATCTTGTCATCTTCCTTCTGTCCTGCCCTGATCCTCCAGAGTAGGTTTTACTTCCAACGCGGCCAAAAATCCCTCATGTACTACCTCAATATGCATCCTCTGAAACTCCTTGCATAACTCGTCCTGACTTGTGACTATCAACATATTCGCGGCATGGCTCTTCCTACTCAAGGCATCGGCCACCACATTGGCCTTCCCGGGATGGTAATGGATTCCAACATTATAATCCTTGATCAGTTCCAACCATCTCCTCTGCCTCATGTTCAAGTCTGATTGGGTGAAGATGTACTTAAGACTCTTATGATCCGTATAGACTTCGCATCTGTTCGCAATCAAATAATGACGCCACAACTTCAAAGCATGCACTACGGCAGCTAACTCTAGGTCATGCGTCGGATAATTCTCCTCATGCGGCCTCAGCTGCCTACGGCAGCTAACTCTAGGTCATGCGTCGGATAATTCTCCTCATGCGGCCTCAGCTGCCTTGATGCATAAGCGACGACCTTTCCATTCTGCATCAGCACACATCCAAGTCCTTGGCGCGATGCATCACAATAGATATCAAAGCTTTGATTGACGTCCGGTAGGACTAGCACCGGGGCTGATGTCAATCGTTTCTTCAATTCTTGAAGCCCTTTTTCGCACTCCGGCGTCCACGTAAACTTCTTCTCCTTTTTCAACAATTGCGTAAGAGGTCTCGCAATCGTCGAAAAGCCTTCAATGAAACGGCGGTAGTAACCTGCCATCCCAAGAAAACTCCAAATCTAGGTCACGGTCTTCTACCGCCGCAATGTAACACGCTTTCTACCTTGTCGATCGACGACGACTCCTTCTGCAGTCATCACATGTCCAAGAAATTCCACTTTGTCCTTCCAAAAATCACACTTACTAAACTTGGCAAACAACTGCTGCTCTCGCAACTTCTCAAGAACTAGCCTCAAATGCTCAGCGTGCTCTTCTCTTGACTTGGAATAAACAAGAATATCATCTATGAACGCGATGACAAACTTATCCAAGTACTCCATGAAAACCTTATTCATCATATTCATGAAATAGGCTGGCGCATTCGTCAGACCGAAGGACATAACAGTAAACTCATAATGTCCGTATCTAGATGAGAATGCGGTCTTTGGAACATCTTCCAATCAGATCTTCAACTGGTGGTATCCCGATCTCAGATCAATCTTAGAGAAAACTCCGGCTCCTCTCAGCTGATCGAACAGATCCTCGATCCTAGGTAGCGGGTATTGGTTCTTCACAGTTACTTCATTGAGTTCACGGTAGTCAATGCACATCCTGAAACTCCCGTCCTTCTTCTTGACGAACAGAACTGGCACTCCCCATGGCGACGAACTCAACCTGATGAATCCTTTCTCCATCAACTCTTCAAGCTGCTTCTTCATCTCTACCAATTCTTCGGTGGACATCCGGTAAGGTCTCTTGGCTATTGGTGTTGTTCCGGGTACTAACTCGATCACAAACTCAATGTCTCTGTCTGGCGGCATACCAGGCAAATCTTCAGGAAAAACATCCGGATACTCATTCACTACTGAGACATCTTCTATGCTGATTGCCTTCACATTGTTGACCATCAGTTGTCCCTCACGAACGGCGGTCGCTTGAAGTTCCACTTTTCTTCCACATGGGCTCTCAACTGATATAATCCTTCACCCACAATCCAATACGACCTTGTGCTTGGATAGCCAATCCATTCCCAAGATAACATCTAGGGTCTGTATTCCCAATATAATAAGGTTCGCTAGGAACTCTACCCCATCTATTAATATTCTCACCCAAGAACATCCTATTTGAGATCGGAGTTCTGACCCAGGGGTTTGAACTATAAGCATGCATTTAAGATCCATAACCACCAAATCATGCTTAGAAACAAAATCTCGGGAAATGAACGAATGCGAAGCTCCAGAGTCGAACAAAACTGTTGCAGGTACTGAGTTGATAAGTATCTTACCCAGTACAACGTCCGTGGCATTCTAAAGTGCATCTGCGGTGACATGGTTGACTCAGCCTCTCACCACGGTCTGGGGTGCAGCTCCTGGCTGTGCTGTCCCTCAGTTGGCTCCTGGTGCGGGTGTCCTGGCTGGTGTGGATCCTAAATTGAAGCGAACTGGGGTCACTCCTGCTATCTTCTTAGGGCAGTTGTTGGAGAAATGCCCTGGCTCATTGCATGTATAGCAACGCCTCACTATGCCTTGCTGGTTGCTTGTAGCGGCGTTCCTGGCTGGGGCTGGAGTCTGAAAATTCTGATTAACGGGTCTCAGTGCTGGCGACGGTGTTCTTGCTGCATTCTGTGGTTGAAATCTGAAAAATTGATTTGGCGCAACCCGCAGATGCTGCTGCGCTCCCTGACGTGATCCTTGCTGCTGCATTCTGCGCTTCCTGTTCTCATCCAATTCCTTGCGCTTGTCCTCAAGAATAAGCACCTTATTCACAAGCTCTTGGAAATCTGGAAAGGTGTGAGTGATCAGTCCCACCTGCAGTCCTGAGTTGAGTCCCTTCATAAAGCGAGACTGTCTGGCCTTATCTGTCACTACGTCTTCAGGTGCGTAGCGTGCAAGCTGTGTGAACTTGTTCAGATATTCTGACACCGGTTGATTACCTTGCTTCAATGCCCTGAACTCCTCTTTCTTAAGGTCCATGATCCCTTCTGGAACATGATACTGATGAAACGCAGCCGTAAACTCCTCCCATGTGATGTCCTGTGGGGTCTCCTGCGTGGCGCAGAAGTTTTCCCACCTTTCAGCGGCGGTCCCTTCCAACTGATGAGAGGCGTAAAGCACCTTCTCATTTCCCATGCATTGGGCAATGTGTAACTTCGTTTTGATTGACCTTAGCTAATCATCCGCTTCCAGTGGATTGGCGTTCCCAGAGAATGTGGGTGGATGAGTCCTCATGAACTCCGACAACCTTGCTCCCTGTCGTTGTCCTTGATTTGCTTGGTTAGCGGTGGCCTGAGCAGTGACCTGCTGCATCTGCTGCATCATAGCATGCATCAGATGGGTCTGTGCGGCAAGGAAGGCTCCAAAGTTTTGCAGGTCAACTGGCGGTGCTGGATGGGGTGCAGGTGCTCCATCATTGGGGTTCCCAGCTGGGCGAGAACCACTCCCATTGCCTCCAAGGTTTCTGCGGGTGTTCACCATCTGTCGGTTGCTCCAAGGTTTAGACGCGAGAGGGAACAAGAGTAGACAAGTAATAGATAAACTATGCGGGGCGAAAGTGTAACTCAGAATCCCACTTTATTAACTTAATAATGATAACTTGGTATGGTCGCTTACAATGCCTAAGGGCCTTGCAACACATACTGCACACTCAGCAAGCAATGAAATTCCAACGCCTCTAAAGGTGACTCTTTATTTTATACGCGACTCGACGAAGGAGTCTCAACTACAAAACCTACGCTCACTCATCGAGAAAAACCTCCTCTGCCTAGGTACGGGTGCGGTGGAATAGGCGCGAAACAATCGCCACACCCTGCAACTGTGGTAGTCGAAGAAGCGGTGTCCTCCTCAAGGTCTAACTCCTCTGGGTCCGGCTCGTGTAGCTGAAGTACTGGCTCTGGTCCTGGTCCGTACAATGCCATCTCCAACTAGTCAATCCTTCGCAGAAGATGAGACACATGCTCTTGAGCCTCCCGCCATCGGTTCTTCTCTACCGTGGCCTCCTTGCGAGCCTTCTGTAGCTCCTGGTTCGTATCATCGAGCACATCCTCCTACGCTATGACAAGTCGTGCCAACTGTGTGACCGTGGCATTCTCATCCTGAATCAGTCTTGGGTCATGAAGGTTGTTGTTGTGCGGATGGTAGCGGTACACCGCGCCCTCCAGCTCGCTGGCGTAGATGCGGGCGATGTGTCGCATCGCTCGTCGTGATACCTCCTGAATTCCCATCTGCATTGTCGACCTCCTGGCGGTGCAGTATATCGGACGACTGCCCTTGCCCTTCTTCCTAGCATGTACCGTCATCTTCACATCACAAGCTTTAATCAGTCCCGCTTGTCTGATGACGTTCACTTGGTATTGCAGCTTCTCAAAACCTTCGAGAAACTGCAGCATACGCCAAAGTTCCGCGGCGTGGCCAACCTCAAGATCGACATAGTTGATCTCTCCATCCATCTGTCACAAAACACTCGCGTAAGAACACAGCATTTTAAATCAAAGTGGAAGACAAAGGAATTCAGCAAAGGGGTAAGGAAAGAGAGAAGGGGTAAGTTGAGAATTCATTTATTATCTTGACAAACTTTTATCTTTAGAAAATAGGTTTTACCCTCACTACGGCCATTCTAACTATGGGTTGAGCCTACAACAAGATGGCTCGATACCACCTCTGTCGGGACCCGAATTTGCAAATCCGACCTCTCCGTATTCAAAGACTAGTCCAGGATCTCGCTAGTACACACAGTCTCAAGTTTGGTAAATATCACAATCATACTCAACGAAATAATAAGGTACTTAAAGTAGTTAATCAAACGGGGTTGCTCGACCTTAAGGTCAAGTTACAAATATACGCCTCGCAGGGCGAAACTTATTAAAAGAGAAATAATAGCAGCGAAAAATAAGATAACTTCGTGGCGCCATCCAGTATACCACAGCAACCGATCGGGCTCGCTCCCCTAATAAGACTGGCTCCTCCGATACTCCTCCTCCAAAGTCGGGCGTCTCCTCTTCTTCAACTGGTGTTATTTTTGTGGCAAGGGTGAGTACTTGGTACTCAGCAAGTCGTGCATAGAATGCAACCTAATATACTACATGCATGGCTTAATACAAAGGAATAGCTCAAGGTATAATTGCAGTAAACAACATTTGACAAGTATCATAAGTAGATTCGAAAGCAGTAAAAACAAGTATAATATCAATAACTTTTCCCAGGTGTTAAATAAACATCTTTCCCATTCCTAGTCCACATTTACATCAACATCATCATTTAACCAAACCAAACTTTCCAAGTTCAAGTTATTTCCAAGAAAGTCTAACCCTTGACTGTAATCCCTGAGCAATGTCCAATACCGTGGACTCGGCTATTCGAATAGATTTTACACTCAGTAGAGGTTATGCACTTTACCCACAAGATACAGCCAAACGCCACAAGGCGAGTGATCGTAACAAAGCCTTTCGGAAACGGCTAACTACACAAGTGAACCTTTCCGGTTTTTGCCATACACCATCCCTTCCCTTAACAAAGGCGAAGTATGGGACCGACATACCGTTGGACGGGTACCATGCCATAGCACTGGTACGCTCCCCTTTCAATCTACACAAAAGGTGTAGTTGACACCCGAGGTATCACATGCAAGTTATTAGTAACTTACTCAACTAGGACCGTCCCATTCCGGTCATGTGGTTGCATGATTAACTCAGTTCAAAGGCTTGCAAGGTTAAGTCCTTAAGTTGACCAGGGCAAGACTACCCGAAAAACCAAACCATCCTTCCCGATGCCACAACTGGCCCACCCGATCATTCTTGCCACATGCCCCGGTCCAAAACTATTTATCAAACCCAGTTGATTACCAAGCACCACGTTCCATCAATGATCACAACACATGATACTTCTCCAAAACAGGTTCTATATATCATTAAGTCAATATTACATTTGATTGTCCAAAATCATATCAAGTGCACGTAGCAGGTCTAAGCCATATACTACAACGGTCTAAATACCCATGTTGGCAGTTTATTAATGTCCAACTATTTAATCCTCAACTAGGGTGACAAGGGGTTCATGGCATACAATTATCTATGTCAAGGTGGCATATAGCAACTAGGCAATTAACTAATCTCCCAAAATCAATTAAAGCATTTTATAATTGAACTAGCATGCAATAATTTAAATCAAATTAATTTCAAAATGGGATCAACATGGTCAAATCACAACTTGCCTTCAAATAGTGCCTGATCTTGGTCCTGAGGTGGATCTTGGGTCAACACTTCACCTTCGAAGCCTTCGGGCACTTCAACGTCTACTCGTAACGCGTGCAAATAGCAATAAATGAATAAAACAGTAGACAAAAATTGTCCAAACATCCAAATAAAGTCCATAAACAGAGAGAGTACATTTTTATGAATTTTTATGAATTTGAATCGTCAAATTCGGAGTTAAAACGCAAAGTTACAGGCGTTTAAAGTTTAAATAATCAATGAAATAATATTATAGAGAAAAAATTTGGTCCAAAAATTTAATAAAATTCACCATTAGGTAGATCTCAATTTTATAAAAATTTAGAAATTTGAATCACCCAAGTCGGAGTTAAAATGCAAAAGTTATAAGCGTTTGAAGTTTGAATCTAAATTTAAATCAATAAACCGAATTAAATAAATAATTTCTTTTTCGGAAAATGATTATTGCATCAACATGACACGTGGACCAATCAGCTGCCACCACGTCGCCTCGGGTCCATGGACCCAGCGCACGGTCTCGGCTCGGTCCACCGTGGACCCGGTCCATGGCTCGTGTCTCTGACATGTGGGCCCCTGGGTGACGTCAGAGCTGACGTCAGCGCACGGTGCGGCTGGGTGAGCTGACACACGGGCCCCACTATGACGTCATCATGACGTCACGGCTGACGTCATGGTGCCGTTGGGCGGTCGCTGACACGCGGGCCCCGTGCTGACGTCATGCGTGACGTCAGCGGCGGCTGGCGACCACGCCGACCGCGTCGGTCGGACTCTCGCTGCGTGGCTGGATCTCGGCCGGGTTTCACGCGTGCAAAATGGCTCGGTCCACCTGGACCGTTCGATCTTCATCGGACGGTCAAGATCCAATCTAATGTTTACAACGTGGCTAACCCTAGCCGTACGATCTATATCTAACGGCTGAGATCCCTCTAAGCACGGTGCAGTTACGGCTGCGTGGCGTGATATAAACCATTGGATCTAGATCCAACGGTTGAAAACAGATCTAAAAACTAAAACGTGGAAATTACCGGCGGATGACGTGGACGAATCTGGGCCGCCGGATCTTGATCGGACGGTGGAGTGAGCTCGAGCGATGATGATGGCATGCGGCGGAGCTGGCTGACCGGAGCTGAGGACGGCGACGAGCCCGACGGCGTTGCGGGCGCGCTCCGACGACGTGGGTGGTACTCCCAGGTGCGGCTCGTCCTTGCGGTTCCAGATCTGGGCACAACGGCGGCGGAAACGACGAAGAACCGCGGCGGCACTCGCAGCCAACTACGGCGAGCGATTGCGGCGCAACGGCGGTGGCTCCGGCGACGTGGTCTAGGGCTACAGCTGCGCATGGAAGAGGCGGTCACGACACGGGTGGCGGCGCATTAAATAGTGGCCTCGGCTTCCGTGAAATCCGCGGAAACCGAGGTCCACACGCGGGTAGCGGCTGAGTCCGGCGCCGACACGGAGAGGGCGACGTGGACGCACGTGGACCGTCCACGTGGCACGATCAACGGCTGAGATCAACAGGGCGCGAACGGGTCGGGTCCGGCTCCCACGTGGGTGACGTGGACGCACGCTGGCCGTTGGATCTTGATCCAACGGTCGCGCGCGACTGGGTTGGGCTCGGTCGGTCCGGCTCGGGTTGGACTCGAACTCGAGTCTGACTCGGGTTCGGTCGGTGGAACAGTACTAACCCGGTTTGGATTTTCCAGCGATTAAATAATCCAATTAATTCCCAGAAATTCATTTAATTCATGAAAAATAGCAAAATACTTAGAAAAATTCTAGAAAATATTTTAGGGCATTTGGGACTCAAATAAAATATTTCCAACAAAATTTTATTTGTAACTTTTAATTCTTTAATTATTTCAAGACGGAATAAATTCAAATTAAATCCAAATAATTCCAAATAAATTCCAGAAAATTCCAAAATTTCACCAAAGTGCAAAATAGCATTCCAATTCATGAAAAGCAAAAATTGGGTGTTATACAATCTATTACTGTATTTATAATTGCTGTTTTACTGCAAATGAACCTTTTAGCCTATCTTTTATAATAAACCATGCATATAGAATTTTAGTTTGCATTCTGTGCATGACTTGCTGAGTACCAAGTACTCGCCCTTGCCTTAACACAAACATCAGTTGAAGAAGAAGCGACGCCAGCTTTGGAGGAGGAACTTCAGGAAGAGCCGTCTACTTAGGGAGCAAGCCAGTCAGTTGCTTGTGGTATACTGGATGGTGCCACGAGATTTACTTTATTTCTGCTGCAGTTATTTCTCTTAAATAAGTTTTCGCCCTGCGAGGCGTACCTTGTAACTTGACCATAAGGTCGAGCAACCAGTTTGTATTAATTAAATTGAATACTTTACTATTTCATTGAGTGTGATTGTGATATTTACCAATGTTGAGACTTTGTGCACTAGCGTGATCCTGGACTGGTGCTGAATACACAAAGGGTCCGGATTTGCAAATTCGGGTCCCGACATCAGGCATTCTTGCATAAGCAAAAAATCTAAAATTTTGTTTAAAATAAGACAATTGGAAAATGAGAGTGTTCTCCTCAAATATTTTCGAAAAATATGTTATATAACTTAAGTCGTTGATTTTACAAAAATCGGTACAGGTGTCTGTTTCACTAAAATATTTTTTTTAGAAAAATCTACACGTCGAAAAATCGCGAAACCAACTTTGTTAAGTTCCAAATAGTTCCTAGTATTTTAGAGGTTTTTTTTAGATTTTTAGAACCTCCCTGTTATTTTTTTTCCGCAACACGTGTTGAAAACGTATATGCGTATACATGTATACGTGACTGCTTGCCTTCCCTTTTCCATGTGTGGACGAGTGAGTCTCCACCAATCTTCTTTGGAAACGCCTCCACCCGCATGCAATATTGCTCCAACCGTTTCCTATTGCCTGCATAGTGAACACTAGTATCTGACCTCATTAGTGGACGTGAATACTAGTTGCTGTGGGGTTCCAAATAATCCTTTAAGTGACTTCGCACTGCACCTGCGTGAACTTCCATCATTTTCCTGTATGTTTCCTCTCCAGCCGTTTCTAGCCATAGCCTTGCGTGCACGTTTCTAGTTTCCATTTCTCCAAGCCTTACTAAGTTAGACACACATTTTCCATTTTCTCATTCCAACGTTCTAGTCACCACACCATTTCCACTGCCTTTTCTCCTGACGTCGTCGTCGCCATCGCTACCTTCACTGCCATTGTCATCGCCGCCATGTGCGTCACTGCTGTCGTTGTCGTTGACACCATCACCATCGCCGCCGCCGCCGGTTACCTCGCTGTCGACGCACTTTCCGATCTCGCATCCCCTGCGCCGGACGGTATACTTGTTTTTCTTTTCTTTCGTGTGCGCGTTACCTTTACCGATCGGTTTATCTCGTCTATGTATTTGCGCGTGTATAAATACCTATGTATAACAAATGTATGCGTTGCACGTATATTCGTTAGCATATCCGTACGTGTATATATATATGTATACCTACGGTTATATTCGGCTGATTCGCTAGTACAATTTTTCATATGAATGCCTACGCATATACTGTAATCTCAGTACCCTACTGTAATTGGCATCACCGATCGCGACTCCTCTCTAGTCTGCATGCACAAGCGCGTCGTCGCTGTAGCCGCCTGCGCGCCGTAGTCGTAGTCGTAGTCGCCGTAGTCGCCATCGCCGCCGACTGCGTTCGCCGCCGCCATCGCCGCTCTCGACCGATCAAGGCCATAGCCCCGCCTGGTCGTCTGGCCGATCTCCATTTTTTTTCTCACTTAGAAATACACAAACCGAACTCATATGCAACCAAGGAGTATACACATATACACGGAGGAATAGTGCCATGCAAAAAGTTTTACGTAATTCCATGTAACACCCCAAATTTTGCTTTTCATGAATTTCATTGAAATTTTACACTTTTGAGAATTTTTGGAATTTTCTGGAATTTATTTGGATTTAATTTGCATTGGTTCCCTTTGGAATAATTAAATAATTAAAAGTTATAAATAAAATTTTATGGGAAATATTTTATTTGAGTCCAAAATGTTCCAAAGTATTTTCCAAAATTTTTCTGGATTTTTTCTGATTATTTTGCTATTTTTCTCGAATTATTTTAATTTCTAGAAATTATTTTAATTATTTAATCGCTGGAAAACCCTAGCAGGTTAGTACTGTTCCTCCGACTCGAGACGGACCCGAGTCGGACTTGAGTCCGACCCGAGCCACGTTCGAGCCAGACCCGAGCCCAACCGAACCCTAGCCCCGCGGCCGTTGGATCTTGATCCAACGGCTAGCATTGCGCCACGTCACTCAATCCGAATCCCTTTCGGATTCCGCCGCTGCAGACGGGTGGACCTCGATTTCCGCGGATTTCACGGAAGCTGAGGCCCCTATTTGATGCACCGCCGCCACCATCATGCTCTCCTCTTCCGTGCGCACCCGTAGCCCTAGGTCGTTGACGTCAAGCCGCCGTAACCACGCCGCAATCGCTCGCCGTAGTTGGAGTTGTGCTCCGCCGTGGTTTTCTGCCATTTCCCGCCGTCTCCGCCGTGAAGGAGCCCAGATCCGGAACCGTCGCGATGAGCCGCGTCTGGGGGTACCACTCACCTCGCTGGAGAACGCCCGCAATGCCGTTGGGTGTGTCGTCGTCCCCAGCTCCGGTGACCTAGCCCCGCCATGGACATTGCCGGAACCGCGATCTTCATCAGCCGTTGGATCTCCATCGCACGACTCAGGTTCGTCCACGTCACCTCGTGCGATTTCACGTTTCGGTTTTTAGATCTAATCTCAACCGTTGGATCTAGATCCAACGGCTTAGATTGAACCACGTAGCCCGTAGATGCACGGTGCTAGGGATAGAGATTGAGCCACGTAGCCCGTAGATGCACGGTGCTAGGGATAGATCTCAGCCGTTAGATCTAGATCGTACGGTTAGGGTTAACCCGCGTTGTAGCTTTAGTTGTGATCTCAGCCGTTCGATCGAGATCGAACGGTGTACATCGAGCCACGTGTCGCCGCCCGGGTCATGCCACGTCGCCCCCACGACGCGGTTAAACCCAATCAGATCTCGACCGTCCAATTCGAATCGAACGGTCCAGATCAACCGCGTAGATCCAATACGCGTGAGGTTAGATCTTATCTGGACCGTTGGATTTCAAACCAACAGCCCAGATCGTGCCACGTGTGCGGGAGCCGAACTGGCGCGGTCCACGCGGGCAGCGCCCGGTCGTCGTTGACGTCAGCGTCGACGTCAGCGTGGGGCCCGCATGTCAGCAGCTCAGCCCACCGTGCGGTGACGTCATTCGTGACGTCACGCTGACATCACAGTAGGGTCCAGCTGTCAGAGCTGTTCGCCTGGGCTGCGATGATGTCAGCAATGACGTTATCCAGTGGGTCCCATGTGTCAGTGACACGTGCACACGTGGACTGGGTCCACGGTGGACCGGAACCGAACCATGGACCGAGTCCATGGACCGGTTGATGCAAGCATGACGTCATAATTCAATTTTTCTATAGAAAAATAATTCGGTGGAAATTCAATTTCCGTGCTGACGTCAGCTGACACAATAAATCGATTTTTCAATAGAAAAATAAATGAATTAATTCGGTTTATTCTTTTATTTGATTTTTCAAACTTCAAACGCTTATAACTTTTGCATTTTAACTCCGATTTGAGTGATTCCAATTTCTAAATTATTATAAAATTGAGCTCTACATAATGGTGAATTTCATTTAATTTTTGGACATGAATTTTCTCTGTTTATATTTAATTAATTGATTTTTCAAACTTTAAACGATTATAACTTTTGCGTTTTAACTCCGATTTGGACGTTTCAAATTTCTAAAAATTTATAAAATTGTGCTCTCTCTAGTTATGAGTTTTATTTGGATTTTTGTACACTTTTGTTTACTATTTATTTATTTATTGCTATTTGCACGCGTTACGAGTAGACGTTGAAGTGCCCGAAGGCTTCGAAGGTGAAGTGTTGACCCAGAAGCCAACTCAAGACCAAGAGCAAGTACTTTTTGAAGGCAAGTTATGATTTGACCATATTGATCCCACTTTCGAAATTAATTTGATTCAAATTATTGCATGCTAGTTTAATTGGAATATGCTTTAATTATTTCTAGGAAATTAGGTAAACACTGGCTTGCAATATGACACCTTGGTTATTTAATTATGTGCCATGAATCCTTGTCACCCTAGTTGTGGATTATTAGTTGGACATTATTAATTTTTCAACATGGGTAATTGTAACACCCCAATTTTTGCTTTTCATGAAATTGAATGCTATTTTGCACTTTGGTGAATTTTTGGAATTTTCTGGAATTTATTTGGATTTATTTGGAATTTATTTGAATTTATTCCATATTGAAATAATTAAAGAAATTAAATTTTCAAATAAAGTTTTGTTGGAAATATTTTATTTGAGTCCTAAATGCTCTAAAATATTTTCCAGAATTTTTCTGGAATTTTTCTGAGTATTTTGCTATATTTAATGAATTAAATGAATTATTGTGAATTATTTTAAATATTAAATCGCTGGAAATTCAACTCGGGTCGAGTACTGTTCATCCGACCGAGCCCGAGTCAGACTCGAGTTCGAGTCCGACCCGAGCCACGTGACTCGACCGAACCCACTCGTGAGCCCTACCGCGTGGACTGCTAGATCTAGATCCAACGGCCACGATTGAGCCACGTCGCCGGACCCGAGCCCGACCGAGCCAGCCAACTCGCCCGAGTCCGACCGAACCCAAACCCACGCACCGTTGGATCTCGATCCAACGGCTGTGCGCGCCACGCACGCCACCCAATTCAGCGCGCCACGGACTCGCCAGAAGTGTCGACCTCGGTTTCCGAGCGTTACACGGACGCCGAGGCCCCTATTTATTGCGCCGTCGCCGCCCTCGTGAAGCCCGCTTCATTGCGCACCCGTACCCCCAAGCCATCTCGCCTGAGCCGCCGCCGTCAGCCCGCGCGAGCTCGCCGTAGTTCGAGGAAGCGTCCGCCGCGGTTTGCGCCGTTTTCCGCCGTCGTCCGTCGTCTTCCGCCGAGAAGGAGCCCTGATCCGGAACCCCCGCACCGAGACGCAACCGAAGAGACCACCCACTTCGCCGGAGCGTGCCCGAAACGCCGTCGGGGTGGTCTTCGTTCTCAACGCCGGCCGCCGGAGCTCCGCCGTGGACATCGCAGACCCGCGAAGCTTCTCCACCGTCGGATCTTCATCGTACGGTCCAGATTCGTCCACGGTAAAGATCACGTGTTAATCTCCAGATCTAATCTCAACCGTTGGATCTAGATCCAACGGCTTAGTTTGAACCACGTTATAGCGTTAGATTGGATCTTGACCGTCCGATCAAGATCGAACGGTCCAGATCAGTGGAGTTGTTTTCCAAACGCGTTAGCCAGATCCAATCTGGGCCGTTGATTTTCAAATCAACGGCCGAGATTGCGCCACGTGGCGGGAAGCCTCGACCGCCATGGCCGCGGCCCGCCAAGGCGTGGAGTGTGTCTCTGACACGCGGGGCCCGCATGTCAGAGGGCCCACCTGTCAGCGGCCACCCGGCCGTCGCCGACGCCAGCGATGGACGCTCACCCGAGAGGACCCACCTGCCAGCGACACATGGAGCCGTGGACCGAGTCCACGGTGGACCGAGCCGAACCGTGGTGAGCCCATGGACCGGTGACGTCGACCACCAATCGTAAACCAACGCGTGTCATCTTGGCGCAATAATTGATTTTCCGAAAAAGAAAATGATTTAATAAATCGATTTAATAATGGATTTGAATTTCAAAACTTCAAACGCTTATAACTTTTGCGTTTCAACTCCGATTTGAGTGATTCAAATTTCTAAATTTGTAGAAAATTCAGATCTACCTAAATATGAATTTTATTTAATTTTTGGACTAAAGTTTTTCTTTGTAATATTATTTAATTGATTATTTAAGCGTTAATAAATCATAACTTTTGCATCTTAACTCCGATTTGAACGATTCCAGTTCCTAAAAATCCAGAAAATTATATTCTCTCTGTTTATGGATTTTATTTGGAGTTTTGGGATGCTTTTGCCTATTGTTTATTTGTGTATTGCTATTTGCACGCTTTACGAGTAGACGTTGAAGTGCCGGAAGGATTCGAAGGAGAAGTGTTGACTCAGGATCCAACTCAAGACCAAGAACAATTACTCTTTGAAGGCAAGTTATGCTTTGACCATGTTGATCCCATTTTGAAATCTATTTTGGTTCAAATTATTGCATGCTAGTTCAATTATAAAATACTTTATTTAAATATGGGAGATTAGATAAATACCAATTTGCTGTATGACACCTTGATTAATTAAATATGTGCCATGACCCCTTGTCACCCTAGTTGTGGTTTACTAGTTGGACATAATCAAATTGCCAACATGGGTTTTAGACCGATGTAGTATGTTGCTTAGACCTGCTACGTGCTCATGACATGATTTTGGACAATCAAATGTTAATATTGACTTAATGATATATTGAACCTGTTTTGGAAAGGTATCATGTGATGTTGATAGCACGTGGTGCATGGTAATCAACTGGGGTTTTTGATAAATAGTTTTCGACTGGGGCATGTGGCAAGAATAATCAGGTGGGCCAGTGTGGCATTGGGGATGTTGATTTGGTTCTTCGGGTAGTCTTGCCCTGGTCACTCTAAGGACTTAACCTTGCAAGCCTTTTGATCTGAGTCATACTTGCAACCACATGGTCGAATGGGACAGCCCCTAGTTGACTAAGTCGCTAAGGACTCACTTGTGGAGCCTCAGGGTGTCAATTACACCGCTTGTGTGATTGTGCGGGGAGCGTGTCGTGGCTGTGGCCGGATACCCATCTAACGGTGTGTTGGTCCCATACTTCGCCTTGGTTAAGGGAAGGGATGGTGTAGAAACCTAACCTGAGAGGACCACCTGTGTTGTTTGAGGCTTCCGAAAGGCTTTGTTACGGGAACTCGCCTTTGTGGTGTTTGACTGTATCTTGTGGGTAAAGTGCACAACCTCTGCAGAGTGTAGAATCTATTCGAATAGCCGAGTCCGCGGTATTGGACATCGCTCGGGGATTACAGTCAAGGGTTAGACTTTCTGAAAATAACTTGGATCTGAAAGGTTGGGTTGGATTAATAAAGATGTTGATGGAAATGTGGAGTAGGATGGGAAAGATGTTTTATTAAACTCCTTGAAAAGTTATCTATGCTATACTTGTTTCTACTGCTTTCGAATCTACTTATGATACTTGTCAAATGCTGTTTACTGCAAATATACCTTGAGCTATTCCTTTGTACCAAGCCATGCATATAGTATATTAGCTTGCATTCTGTGCATGACTTGCTGAGTACCAAGTACTCACCCTTGCCACAATACAACACCAGTTGAAGAGGAGACTACACCAGCTTCGGAGGAGGAGATCCACGAGGAACCGTCTACTTAGGGAGCGAGCCCGATTGCTCGTGGTATATCTTGGATGGCGCCACGAAGTTATTTTATTTTCCGCTGCTATTATTTCTCTCTTAATAAGTTTCGCCCTGTGTGGCGTACATTTGTAACTTGACCTTAAGGTCGGGTAACCAGTTTGATTATTTAATTAAAGTACTTTATTAGTATCGAATGGTATGATTGTGATATTTACCGACGTTAAGACTGTGTGCACAAGCGCGTTCCTGGACTAGTGCTGAATACACAGAGGGTCCGGATTTGACAATTCGGGGTCCCGACAGTAATTAGATCGAGGTAGTACAATGCTTAGCCCTGCCGCGTAGTCACAACATGATTTTGGATAATGATATGTTAATCTTGACTTAATGAGATATGGAACGTATTTTGGAGAAGTGTCATGTGTTATTAATGATGATGTTGATGGCATGTGGTCCATGGTAATCAACTGGGGTTTGATAAAAAGATTTAGACCGGGGCAAATGGCAAGAATGATCGGGTGGGCCAAGTGTGGCATTGGGGAAGTCCAATTGGTTCTTCGGGTAGTCTTGCCCTGGTCACCCTAAGGACTTAACCTTGCAAGCCTTTGAACCGAGTCAATCATGTAACCACATGACTGGAGTGGGACGGTCCTAGTTAAGTAAGTTACCAATAACTTGCATGTGATACCTCGGGGTGTTAACTACACCCTTTGTGTAGCTTGAAGGGGGAGCGTACCAGGGCTGCGGCATGGTACCCGTCCAACGGTATGTCGGTCCCACACTTCGCCTTTGCTAAGGGAAGGGATGGTGTATGGCAAAAACCGGAGAGGTCCACTTGTGTAGTTAGCGGTTTCCTAAAGGCTTTGTTACGGTCACTCACCTTGGTGGTGTTTGACTGTATCGTGTGGGTAAAGTGCATAAACTCTGCAGAGTGTAAAATCTATTCGAATAGCCGAGTCCGCGGTATTGGACATTGCTCGGGGATTACAGTCAAGGGTTAGACTTTCATGAAAATAACTGGTCTTTGGAAAATGCTTGGTTTGGAATGTTGAACTGGACATAGAGTTGGGAAATGATTTACTCGTGAATTCATTGTATAAGTACTGTACTTTTTATTGTTTTACCGCTTCGCAATCTATTATTGTATTTACCCTTGCTGTTTTACTACAAATGAACTTGTTAGCCTATCCTTTGTAATAAGCCATGCATATAGAATATTAGTGTGCATTCTGTGCATGACTTGCTGAGTACAAAGTACTCACCCTTGCCTCAACACAAACATCAGGTGAAGAAGAAGCGACCCCAGCTTTGGAGGAAGAATTTCAGGATGAGCCGTCTACTTTGGGAGCGAGCCCAGTCAGTTGCCTGTGGTATACTGGATGGTGCCATGAAATCTATTTTATTCCGCTGCAGTTATTTCTCTTAATAAGTTTTCGCCCTGCGAGGCGTACCTTTGGAACTTGACCATAAGGTCGAGCAACCAGTTATATTTCCTTTATAATAAAGTACTTTACTATTTCATTGAGTATGATTGTGATATTTACCGATGTTGAGACTGTGTGCACTAGCGTGATCCTGGATTAGTTCTGAAAACACAGAGGGTCTGTATTTGCAGATTCGGGTCCCGACAGAGGTGGTATCAGAGCCATACTGACTGTATGCTCACCCTTAGCTAGAATGGCCGTAGTGAGGATAAAACTATTTTCTAAAAGAATAAAAATTTGTCAAGACAATTAAGGAACTTTCGACTTATCCCCTTCTCTCTTGTTCACACCCCTTGCTGAATTCTTTTGTGTCTTTACTCCAATTTAAAATGTTGCATTGTCACGCAAGTATCTTTTGGCAGATCAAGATGATCAACAACTACACCGAGCGTGAAGAAGGCTACGCCGCTGAATTGTAGCGCATGCTACAAGTGCTTTGAGGTTTTGAGAGGCCGCTTTACCAAGGGACCACCGTAGTGCATGCTGGTTTGGTCAAAGCATGGGACGTCAAGATCACCGTTTATGCTCGCAAGAAGACGAAGTTCAGCCGCCCTTGCTACTTCACGGCCAAGAGGTCCATCTTCCAGATGGGAATTCAAGAAGTGTCGTGCCGAGCGATGCGACACCTCGCTCGCACCTACTCTAGAGAGCTGGAGGGCACAGTGTTTTGTCACCACCCGCGTCGAGACAACAGGATTGAGCGGGAGCCGATAGAGGATGAGGATATCACTATCACAGACTTGGCAAGGTTTGTCATCGCACAGGAGGATGCACTCGATGATACGGTGCAGGAGCTACAAAAGGCCAGTAAGGAGGTCAAGAAAGAGAAGAGAAGTCTGCAGGAGGTTCGAGAGTATATGTCCCAACTTCTAAGAAGGATTGACGAGCTGGAAATGGCGTTGTATGGACAAGGGCCGGAGCCAATACTGGAGCTGCACGAGCCAGATCCCGAGGAGCCACAGCCCATGATCGAGCCCGAGGAGGATGTCGTTTCCTCGACTACAACTGTTGTGGGGCATGGAGACTGCTTCGTGCCGATGCCGCCGCACCCACCAAAAGGAGGCAGTGGAGGTTGGATTGATGAGTGAGCGATCAGGATTAGAAGTTGAGACTCCTACGTCGAGTCGCATCTAAGAATAAAGAGTCACCCTAGAGGCGTTAGACTCCAGTGTTAGTTTGAATTGGATTTTCATTGCTTGCTGAGTGTGCAGTATGTGTTGCAAGGCCCGTAGGCATTGTAAGCAACCATACCAAGTTATTACTGAATAAATAATAAAGTTGGGTTTTTAGTTACACCTTCCACCAAGCATAAGTTTCTCTACTACTTGTCTATTCTTGTTTCCCTCTCGTCTCTAAAACTTGGAGAAATCGACAGATGGTGAGCACTCGTGGAAACCTTGGAGGCAACGGAAGTGGTTCTCGCCCAGTTGGAAACCCCAATGATGGAGCACCTCCACCCCAGCCAACGCCGCCCGTTGATATACAGAACTTTGGAGCTTTCCTTGCGGCACAGACTCAGCTGATGCATGCTATGATGCAACAAATGCAGCAGGTCACAGCCCAAGCTGCTGCGAATCAAGCTAATCAAGTCAACCAGGGACAACATCAGAACTCAAGACTGGGAGAGTTCATGAGGACTCATCCACCCACATTCTCTGGGAACGCCAATCCATTGGAGGCAGATGACTGGTTAAGGTCAATTGAGAGGAAGCTACACATTACTCAGTGTATGGGAAATGAGAGGGTGCTCTATGCCTCTCATCAGTTAGAAGGTACTGCAGCCGAATGGTGGAAGAACTTTTGTGCTGCACATGAGAACCCCCGAGACATCACTTGGGAGGAGTTCACAGCAGCGTTTCGCCAGTATCATGTTCCAGAAGGGATAATTGACTTAAAGAAGGAAGAATTCAGGGCACTGAAACAAGGCAATCAACCGGTGTCCGAGTATCTAAACAAGTTCACCCAGCTTGCCCGCTACGCGCCTGAAGACGTAGCGATGGACAAGGCTAGGCAGTCTCGTTTTCTGAAGGGACTTAACTCAGGACTGCAGGTGGGATTGATCACCCACACCTCCCCAGACTTTAAAGAACTTGTGAACAAGGCGCTCATTCTTGAGGACAAGCGCAAGGAACTAGATGAGAACCGAAAGCGCAGGATGCAACAGCAGGGATCACGCCAGGGAGTGCAGCAGCGTCTGAGGGTTGCACCCAATCAACTCTTCAAATTCCAGCCGCAGAATGCAGCAAGGACATCGTCGCCAGCACCAAGACCTGTCAATCAGAATTACCAAACACCAGCTCTAGCCAGGAACGCCGCTACGAGTAGTCAGCAGGGAGAAGTGAGACATTGTTATACATATAACGAGCCTGGGCACTTCTCCAACAACTGCCCCAAGAAGACAGCAGAAGTGACCCCAGTTCGCTTCAATTTGGGATCCACACCAGCCAGGACACCCGCACCAGGAGCGAACCACGGAGCCGCAAAGCCGGGAGCTATGACCCAGACCGTGGTGAGAGGCCGAGTCAACCATGTGATTATAGATGCACTTCAGAATGCCACGGACGTCGTGCTGAGTAAGTTACTTGTCAACTCAGTACCCGCAACAGTTTTGTTTGACTCTGGAGCTTTGTATTCGTTTGTTTCTCGAGATTTTGTTGCTAGAAATGATTTGGGAATTATGAATCTTAAAGGCATGCTTATAGTTCAAACCCCTGGGTCGGAACTCCGATCACAAGTAGGATGTTCTGGGGTGAAAATATTAATAAAAGGGGTAGAATTCCTAGCAAACCTCATAATACTGGGAACCCAGACTCTAGATGTTATCTTCGGAATGGATTGGTTATCCAAGCACAAGGCCGTACTAGACTGTTGATGGAGGATCATATCTGTTGAAAGCCCTTGTGGAAGAAAAGTGGAGTTTCAAGCGACCGCCATTCGAGACGGTCAGTTGATGGTCAACAGTGTGAAGGCAGTCAGCATAGAGGATGTTGCAATGGTAAATGAGTACACGGATGTATTTCCTGAAGACTTACCTGGTATGCTGCCAGACAGAGACATCGAGTTTGTGATTGAGTTAGTGCCTAGTACAGCACTGATAGCAAAGAGACCTTATCGGATGTCAACCGAAGAATTGGTAGAGATGAAGAAGCAGCTGGAGGAGCTAATGGAGAAATGATTCATCAGACCTAGTTCGTCTCCATGGGGAGCACCAGTTCTGTTCGTCAAGAAGAAGGATGGGAGTTTCACGATGTGCATAGATTACCGTGCACTCAATGAGGTCACCGTGAACAAGTATCCGCTACCCAGGATTGATGATCTGTTCGACCAGTTGAGAGGAGCCGGAGTTTTCTCCAAGATTGATCGGAGATCAGGATATCATCAGTTGAAGATCCGATCAGAGGATATTCCAAAGACCGCATTCTCATCGAGATACGGACATTACGAGTTTACAGTTATGTCCTTTGGTCTGACGAATGCGCCGGCTTATTTCATGAATATGATGAATAAGGTGTTCATGGAATACCTGGACAAGTTTGTCATTGTATTCATAGATGACATACTGGTCTACTCCAAGACAAGAGAAGAACATGTGGAACACCTGAGGCTAGTTTTGAAGAATCTGAGGGAACAACAACTCTTCGCCAAGTTCAGTAAGTGCGACTTTTGGAAGGACAAGGTGGAGTTCCTTTGACATGTAATGACCGCAGAAGGAGTTGCAGTTGACCCTAGCAAGGTGGAAGCCGTGTTGCATTGGGAGCAGTGGAAGATAGTGACCCAGATCCGTAGTTTTCTGGGGATGGCTGGTTACTACCGCCGCTTTATTACAGGCTTTTCGACGATTGCGAGACTTCTTATGCAATTGTTGAAAAAGGAGAAGAAGTTCAACTAGACGCCAGAATGTGAGAAAGGGTTCCAAGAGCTGAAGAAGCAATTGACATCAACACCGGTGTTAGTCCTACCGGATGTTAATCAAAGCTTTGATATCTATTATGACGCATCGCGCCAGGGATTTGGATGTGTGTTGATGTAAGAAAGAAAAGTCGTTGCATACGCATCGAGGCAGTTGAGGCCGCATGAAGACAACTACCCAACGTATGACCTACAGTTGGAAGCCGTAGTGCATGCCTTGAAGTTGTGGCATCACTACCTGATTGGGAACAGATGTGAAGTGTATACGGACCATAAGAGTCTTAAATAAATATTCACCCAATCCGAACGGTCCAGATCAACAGCGTAGATCCAATACGCGTGATGTTAGATCTGATCTGGACCGCCCAGATCGTGCCACGTGTGCGGGAGCCGAACTGGCGTGGTCCACGCGGCGCGCGCCGTGCCGCCGACGCTGGCGGCCCGCATGTCGGCAAATTTCACCACCGCGGCGGTGATGTCATCCGTGACATCACGCTGACATCACGGTGGGGTCCAGCTGTCAGAGCCGTTCGCCCGGACTGCGATGACATCAGCAATGACGTCATCCAGTGGGTCGCACGTGTCAGTGACATGTGCACCCGTGGACCGGGTCCACGGTGGACCGGAACCGAACCATGGACCGAGTCCATGGACTGGCTGACGCAAGCATGACATCATAATTCGATTTTTCTTTAGAAAAAGAATTCGGTGGAAATTCAATTTCCATGCTGACGTCAGCTGACGCAATAAATCGATTTTTCAATAGAAAAATAAATGAATTAATTCGGTATATTCTTTTATTTGATTTTTCAAACTTCAAACGCTTATAACTTTTGCATTTTAACTCCGATTTGAGTGATTCCAATTTCTAAATTTTTATAAAATTGAGCTCTACATATTGGTGAATTTTATTTAACTTTTGGACATGAGTTTTCTCTATTTATATTTAATTAATTGATTTTTCAAACTTTAAACGATTATAACTTTTGTGTTTTAACTCCGATTTGGACGTTTCAAATTTCTAAAAATTTATAAATTGTGCTCTCTCTTGTTATGAGTTTTATTTGGATTTTTGGACACTTTTGTTTACTGTTTATTTATTTATTGCTATTTGCACGCGTGATGAGTAGACGTTGAAGTGCCCGAAGACTTCGAAGGTGAAGTGTTGACCCAAGAGCCAACTCAAGACCAAGAGCAAGTACTTTTTGAAGGCAAGTTATGCTTTGACCATATTGATCCCACTTTCGAAATTAATTTGATTCAAATTATTGCATGCTAGTTTAATTGGAATATGCTTTAATTATTTCTGGGAAATTAGGTAAACACCGGCTTGCAATTTGACACCTTTGTTATTTAATTATGTGCCATGAATCCTTGTCACCCTAGTTGTGGATTATTAGTTGGACATTATTAATTTGTCAACATGGGTAATTAGATCGAGGTAGTACAATGCTTAGCCCTGCCGCATAGTCACAACATGATTTTGGATAATGATATGTTAATCTTGACTTAGTGAGATATGGAACGTATTTTGGAGAAGTGTCGTGTTATTAATGATGATGTTGATGGCACGTGGTGCATGGTAATCAACGGGGGTTTGATAAAAAGATTTAGATCGGGGCAAATGGCAAGAATGATCGTGTGGGCCAAGTGTGGCATTGGGGAAGTCGAATTGGTTCTTCGGGTAGTCTTGCCCTGGTCACCCTAAGGACTTAACCTTCTAAGCCTTTGAACTGAGTCAATCATGTAACCACATGACTGGAGTGGGACGGTCCTAGTTGAGTAAGTGTCCAATAACTTGCATGTGATACCTCGGGGTGTCAACTACACCCATTGTGTAGCTTGAAGGGGGAGCGTACCAGGGCTGCGGCATGGTACCCGTCCAACAGTATGTCGGTCCCACACTTCGCCTTTCCTAAGGGAAGGGATGGTGTATGGCAAAAACCGGAGAGGTCCACTTGTGTAGTTATCGGTTTCCGAAAGGCTTTGTTACGGCCACTCGCCTTGGTGGTGTTTGACTGTATCGTGTGGGTAAAGTGCATAACCTCTATAGGGTGTAAAATCTATTCGAATAGCCGAGTCCGCGGTATTGGACATTGCTCAGGGATTACAGTCAAGGGATAGACTTTCATGAAAATAATTGGTCTTTGGAAAATGCTTGGTTTGGAATGGTGAACTGGACATAGAGTTGGGAAATGATTTACTCGTGAATTCATTGTATAAGTACTCTACTTATTATTGTTTTACCGCTTCGCAATCTATTATTGTATTTACCCTTGCTGTTTTACTGCAAATGAACATGTTAGCCTATCCTTTGTAATAAGACATGCATATAGAATATTAGTGTGCATTCTATGCATGACTTGCTGAGTACCAAGTACTCACCCTCGCCTCAACACAAACATCAGTTGAAGAAGAACCGACGCCAGCTTTGGAGGAAGAATTTCAGGAGGAGCCGTCTACTTAGGGAGCGAGCCCAGTCAGTTGCCTGTGGTATACTGGATGGTGCCACGAAATCTATTTTATTCCACTGCAGTTATTTCTCTTAATAAGTTTTCGCCCTGCGAGGCGTACCTTTGTAACTTGACCATAAGGTCGAGCAACCAGTTATATTTGCTTTATAATAAAGTACTTTACTATTTCGTTGAGTATGATTGTGATATTTACCAATGTTGAGACTATGTGCACTTGCGTGATCTTGGACTAGTGCTGAAAACACAGAGGGTCCGGATTTGCAGATTCGGGTCCCGACATTCCATTTTTCCAAATTGCGGACTTTGTGTTTTTCGCTACAAATTCGTTCTAAGTCCAAATAGTATGCGACCAATTTTATTAATTAGTAAATATTAATACCTAGCTACGTTAATTTTTCTGGAATTTTATAATCAAATCTATACTGTTAAATTATTCACGGAAAGTCCAAATTTGTGAATTTTGTATCTTTTAAACTATATATCCAAAAATTCCGAAATAAATTTTATAAATCTTAGAAAATGCTAAGCTAATTATTGGGAAATTTTCATGAGATTATAAACTAGTTTGATTTGTAGCATTTTCCCGAATGTGTGTTTGTACGTTGTTTCGTGTGCTTATCTGGTTCTTTACCTATTACGCATAGACGCCGAGCTGTGTGAGGACGCGGGTTTCAAGGATCAAGCTCTAGATCAAGAACCAGACTCGCTGTTTTACGAAGGCAAGTTGTGCTTTGACCATGTTGCTCCTAAATTCTGAAATGTATTTTTATTTAAATTATGCATGCTATGTTGATTAAAATGGATTAAATTAATTTGGGAAAAGTTGCTAATCAACCTAATTGTTAATACTACCTTGTTGTTAATTGTAACACCCTAGTTTTCGCATTCTGGAGAAAAATCTAATTTAAATAAACTAAATTCAAAATTTGGAGTTTCCTTGGTGTTTATATTAACCTGGCATCCATTCCTATCCAAAATCGGGATTCAATTCCCTTCTGTTCGAAAAATCGATTTTCCGGTTCCCGCCGGTACCCGAAATTTCACCCGAGTCCAAAAATGCTCCAGAAATCCCCAAACCACTTCAATTGTGTTCCAAATATTCCAAAATGATTTTATCAATCATTCCCCGGATTTTTGGACCTCTGTTCCTATTTTATCTCGCGCGGCTTTTGTTTAATGCATGCGATCCGCGCCCGATTATTCAATTCCACAAAAATCATCCAAATTCAGCGGAACCAATTTTATTGGGTCCCAAATATTCTAAAATGGTTCTAGGAATTTTTTCGGAATTTTTAGACCATTTTTTTTATTTTTCTCTAGGGCGAATCATTTACGTAAAGGAGGACCAATGGGAGAGCGCCACGTGGCAGTGAATAGTGCACCTTCTTCAACCTCCAGCCAACTCCAAAGAACAGAGAAGCTTTCTGTAGGATCGAAGTATACAAATATAGCAATCAGAGGGGGGGTGAATGATTGTGCAGAAGCTAAAACCAAATTCTTGATCTACTAAAACTTCACCCCAAAACAGAACCAAATAATTGCCTCGTATTCGACAAAAACAGAATGATAGAGGTTCGGTAAAACGAGAATTCCCAGAGATCCAACCGTCGTAACAATCTAAAATTTAGACACAAGAAACTAGATTCCAATACGAATCAAACCCAAAAAGAATCAGCTCGATCGGACTTATGGATCAAAAGTTATGAGCTTTGAAAGCTTGCTGTTCCAGAACTTGACGAAAACTAATCTAATCAAAACTTCAAGATTAAACAAGATCTTCAAAAGATTAATCAACTAGACTTTGAGGAACTCTAAATCAATACCCTAGAAAGATTTTTGATGAATCAAATCAAGATGAAACTCAAGAATCAAAAACCAATCTAGAATTAGAACAAGCATGCAAACAAGAACCAAGATAGAAAACACTGTAGCAACGTGGTTACTGTAGCACGCAAGAATCTTGGAAGAATTGATCTTTATTTCTTTTGTCTAAAGTACTCTCATCAAAAGAGTACAAACCCTAAAACTGAGCTTGAGGCTCTCAATGCGCTTAGCTCCAATTGATGCCCTTCAACAGGAGACACCACTCCAATTTAAAGGAGCAAAACACAAGGAGTTCTGAATACAATTCTAATCCTAGTAGGAGTCCCACTCCTAATCCTAGAAAGAGTATGTATTCAACACAACTCCTCTTGGCCCAACCTGGCCGAGTACAACTCTTGCACGCGTATGGGAACCCTACCATACTCACGTGACTAACACTTTGCACGCGTATGGCCACCTGCCATACTCACGTGACTAACACTTTGCACGCGAATGACCTCCTGCCATTCTCACGTGACTAACCATTCTACATGTGCACCATTCTCTTAGCCCGAACATCCCGCATGACATCCTTGACCACCAAGACCTCAGTTCCTCCCTGAACCTAGTCTCGAACCTCAGTTCCTCCATGAACCTAGTTCCGGTCCCGTCATCGACCACATTCGCCCTCAAGTAATACCTGCACATGAACAAACCACAAAACCATTCCGAGCACAAGTCCGCGACTTGACTCAACATTAGTCCATGCAACCACTCACATGAGTGCATTGCACCAGGAAAATCTTCATTATGAAATCCACACTAATTCCATAATCAACAACTCAAATTCAAACCCAAAATTCAATTCCAATTCTTGCAAAACATCCAAACCGAGCAAAACACGTTCACAACGGACCAAAATTAAAAAAAAAGGTCCATTCACGACAGACCAACAAAATTGGTCCGTTGTACACGTGAAAGTCTCTGTTCCAAGAAGAAATCATTTCGGCGAAAACACGTTCACGACGGACTAAAAGAAATCAGTACGTCGTACATGCGAAATCAATCCTCAAAAAGGCCGTTCACGACTGACCAAAGAAATTGGTCCGACGTACATGCAAAACTTACTGGTTTCTTGGAAAATTGAGTTCGGCTCATGAGCTCAAAAGTACGTCCACGACAGACCCAAAAACTTGGTCCGACGTACATGCAAAACTTACTGGTTTCTTGGAAAATTGAGTTCGACTCATGAGCTCAAAAGCACGTCCACGATGCACTCCAAAAACTTGGTCTGGCGTACATGGGAAAATGAGGTTGCCAAAAACATGTTTACGACAGACCAACAAAATTGGTCCGTCGTACATACGAAAAACGATCTGGCGCAGATGGGGAACTTACTGTTTCTTGAGAGCTTGGTCCGGCGTAAAAGCGAAACTTACTGTTTCTTGTCAAATTGTCAAAAACATGCACAAGCACATTTTGCAAATCCAATTCTAAGTTAATTTTTCAGTTCAAAGCCAATTTTTCAGCACATGATTTCGCACTTTCACATGCATCAATGGCTAGGGTTCCATTCAAACACCCATAACTCCCTCAATTCAACTCCAAATCGTGAAGCGTAGGTTCCATTGAATCCGTAGCGTCGCCCTCTTGCCATTCCCCACAATCACTCGCCGCCAATCTCACCAGAATTTGAACCGTCGAGCAAAAACCGATTTGCACTTAAACGCCATTATCTCGGCCGTTTCTCCTCCAAACGCCGCACCACCACCTCCATTCTCTTCGTATAAGAGTCCACGTTCCGAGAGTGTGCTCCTTTTTCCATCTACTCCACTCTTGCGGCCGTGAGATTGAGAAACCGACGTTGTGTTGAACTTTTTCGGTGTTCTTCGCGTTCGT
Organism: Rhipidocladum racemiflorum; assembly: GCA_036346355.1. NCBI lineage: Eukaryota > Viridiplantae > Streptophyta > Magnoliopsida > Poales > Poaceae > Rhipidocladum > Rhipidocladum racemiflorum. Next base: position 22,090,570 of record CM070582.1, read on the forward strand.
GCTTGTAGATCCTTCTCCGGTGAGCCATTCTTCATGCCACTTGGTTCCTTGTGACCGTGGATGAGTCTAGAATCTAACCCAACAATCAATTTTAGGTTTCATCTCGATTTGGCGACGAATTTCAAGTTTTTCTCAGTTCGGCCGGAGCTCCATTTTTCGTCGATTTCATCGCCTCCGGTGAGATTCAACTCGATTCCTTCCTCCTATGTGTTCCTAAGATTGTTATCTACGCGATCCATGTTTTTGTTTGAGTCAATTCTGTGCAAAAATGGTTTGAAAATCGGATTTTTGGGGAGGGAGTGGTTCTCTGTTCTTTTGGGGAGCTTCATTGTGATTTGCGTGGGGGCTTGGGCCCGTGCGCCTTGCCGCCGGCAACCCCCCCTCGCCGCTGCCGCCGACCCCCCCTCGCCGCCGCCTTTGACCCCCCCTCACCGGCCCCGCCCGCGCCGATCCCCGCTCGCCGCCGGTGACTCCCCACCCCTCGCGCGCGCGCCCCGTGCCCACGCTTTGGGTTTGAGTTGTCGTGTGTACACTTGGGCTTGATAGCTAAGTGTTTTTGTGTGAGGGCGAGACCCTCTAAAGAAAGGAACCAAATGTGGTTTGGTAAAGTTTTATGACCCTAGCTTGGGGCTAGGTGTCGAACCTTGGTGGTATAAGGGTGGTTTGTGATGGAGGTTGATGATGTATGGGTTTAACCTTTACTAAGAGTAGCGATGGGTGGAAGTGAAGTTAACGATAGATCGGTGATAATTGTCCTGCCGTGAGCAATGGTCTTCACTAGTTGTTTTGGGGTTTGAGTCTTGCCTGGGAGAGGATGGAATGAAATGTTAGTATGATCGTGTATCGGAAGGGCAAGTGTTCCTTAATGAGTTATTCCCCTCGATGGAAATTTTCGGAAATGTAGAGAGGTCGTTAAAGGAATTGTGACTTGCTTTGATTATGTCATGTTGAGTTTAATGGAGTATGGTAGTCAGGTTGGTTGTGATAGAAGTATGAAGTGTTTGCCGTGAGGATTCGAGCGTTTTGGGTTGATGGAGCCCTTTGTGGTTGAAACGCAGATTCTGTTTGGGAATGGAAGTGAAGGTCGACCTGTGAGAGGTTGCCCTTAGTTGAGCTAGATCATTACTTTTCTCGCCAAGTGTTGGTTTTGAGAACTCGCTTGTCATTTGTTCCGGTTTGAGGTTTCGTGCGGTTGTTTTGTACTGTAGAGACGTATTTTGTCCCTTGGGGATTTTGTTGTTGTTTTTTTTTGGCGTCCTTCGGATTCGAGGTCGAATCCTATTGAAGGGGGGAGGAATGTGACACTACGGTATGGTGTGACATTATAGAATGTGAAATTAGAGAATAAAACCTTTCGGCCTGAGGTTTACTCGCATTTTTGGGCCTTTTGAAGTGATGTGTCACCACGGAGTGTCGTAACCTTATAAATGGTGCATGATGAGGTCAAAAACATTATGAGATGTGGAATTAAGGTTAAAACCACAGGGTTGAAGGTTAATAGCGTTTCCGGGCCGTTTCCGGGGTTTTGGGCCTTCCCGGGGGAGTTTGGGCCTAAAAGTGGGGGTTGTGGGCTTTGGTGGGATGGAGTGGGAATCCATTTAGGATTAGGATTAGGTGTGGGGGCTGGTAAAAAGGCCTCCCCCCTGCCCCTTGCTGCGCCCCACATGGTTTGGGCGCCCCCACCTCCTTGGTGCCCTAGCCGCCACCCTCCCTCTCTCCCTCCCCCACTTGTGCCGTGCGCCTCCCCTCCCCTTTCCCCCTTTGCTCTCCACCTCTCCACCACCTCTCCTCCACCCCCTTTCTGCCCTAGGGTGGCCTCCCCACCCCTGCACCTCGAGGATCCATCCATTGGAAGCGAGGAGCGAGGAGCGTGGAGCGATCCGGGAGGAGTTTCGTTGGGATTTCGGTCATCGGGCGAAGGTATGGCCATGGGACTCCTTGGGGTTGGGCTAGGTACTGTTCTAAGGGTGTTTATCAAGTTTTTAGATCAATTAGTGGTGCTGGATTTGAGTAGTTTGGACGAAATCTAAAGGTTGTCACGTTTCTGTGTTGGGATAGCATGAGCAGTCGACCTAGGGTTTGAGTTTTCGTCAATTTAGAGGCCGAATTTGGTCGGCCACCTGTTGAAGACGTTGTAGATAATTTCAATACCTTTCAGTGGGTATAAAGAACGTTAACTTCCGATTAGCCGTTTGAAAGTTATGACTGTTTTACCGAGCGTGTTAAAATCTGTGACGTGATTGGAACAGATCACGGTAATCTGTAGATTAAACAACTTTAGAGTCCGAATCAATCTTTCCATATAACTATAAAAAGTTGGGAAATTTCCTAATCTATGCGAGGATGTACTCGTTTAATTGATTCGGAGTATTAGAACTCAAGTTGTGCCTTTTGGAAGGCTGCTGTCCCGACGGGACGAAATCGCTGTTTTTGGGTTTTGCGAGTAGTTGGCAATTTCGGGGTAGATGAGGGTTTGCGTACTGTTTTGAGGGCTTGATTGTGAGTGTGTGGTCCCTTTGTGCAGGTGGTGTGACCCCGGGAGGGCCTTCTACTTCTCGCCAACCCGTCGCCCGTGGTTGAGGCAAGTGTATTGTAATGGGTAGCGATTGTAGGTTGTTTGATTGATTGAGATTGAAGTTTGAATATATATGATATGTTCACATGCCATACTTTAATGTTTGTCATTGATATGATGAGTATGCTTATTATGTGATGATGCCATGTGTTAATGTACATGTTATCCATGATGATGCCATGTGTTAATGTACAAGTTAAATATGACGTTGGCATAAATGCATACATGCCATGTTACATGGCTCGGGCGGTGAGAAAGTCATAACTAGTCCGGGGAAGGTCGATGAGAAAGTTATGACTAATCCGGAAAGCCAATGAGTAAATCCTACATCGTGATTCCATTCACCGCGGTGAACGGAAGCGAGGAGTAGGCACCCTCCATCTTCGGGATGGAAGGGGGGAGAGGGTGCACACCGACGGGTGTGTACTCAACCATACCGGTATGAGTTTCCAGGAGACATGTGCATCGTATTGCATTACATTGCATTGTATTATATGAGGATGTTATATGAGGATGATTTATGATGATGTCAATGATATGCTTATATTATGGCTATGCGATGTGTACGATGTTGTATGTGAAAAGTGGTGATGAAGGTATTGGAATGTGTTTTCTTGTTCCATTGCAATATACTTGCTGAGTGATGAACTCACGCTTGTGTTTATGTTGTTTTCTTTAGGTACCATGAATCCGACATGCGGGAAAGGGAGCTAGTCACACGTCATCACTTAGCATCACACATTTAACCAATGACATGTTCCTTCCCTTATGGTTATGGTTAATTCATTGAGCTAAACTGTGGTTTCAATGATTCATTGGTCGTTATGAGTAAATGATTAGTCCATATTTGTCATGTGACGGATAGAATTTATATCCTTAGTGGTATGGTGGCTGTTTCTCCATTTAATATGTTATTGCTATCGTTCATTATGCTATATTGACATGTTATTATTGTTGTTGCTTCAATTCGTGTGAAAACAAAGGAGATGCTGCCGAAATCTCGGTTTTAGCATGTGCGCCTTTGCTGTAATTTATGTTTATTTGTGGTATTTAGATGTTGTTTAGTCTATGTTTGGTAGCATTCAGGCATATTAAATGCCGGGGTGTTACAAGTCATTATGAAAGTGACCTGGGAATGGTGGTAGTTTCAATATTGCGGAATTGGAGTGTGGTAGCGAATCGCAGTATGATTAGTATGAAATGGGGAAGTGTCGGAAGATGTATGATATGATGAATACTGGTCGATACAGTTAAATAAATAATATTGAGGGTCATACTTGGGGATCAAATAGAATAAGTGGGAAATCATATTTCGGTGGATTAACCCGCATACTATGAGATTTAGAGATGACAATATGAAGGGTTACAACAAGTGGTATTGAGAATGATACTCGAAGATTTAGACAGCTATATTATTAAATGTACTCGGTGGAGTGAATGGATAGTATTGAAGATCATACTCGGTGGTGTAGTGGATGACTTTGGGACTATGGTCTCGCGATAACCCATTATGTGGAATCATGAATAATATGAAGTATGTGTGATTTGTCTAGTCAACTTGATATCATTGTTTATAAAAATAGTTGTAGTCAATGAATTAATGGAATCTTGGGGTTATGGAATAATATTTAGTGGTTTAAGTAAATAATAATATTATGAAGTATTATCGGTGAATTGTATTCTAGATTATTAGAGATAATCTTGTGAAGTATTCTCGGTGGTTTAATAGATGATTGGGTGAAATATTCTTAGCAGATGATAAAATTGATCGCCGTATGAGTGATGGATAAGCCAATAAAACAAGTTATAGTTCAAGGGAAATATTTCATGTACCAACATGATTGTGGTTTAATATGATTTTGGAGTTATGATAGTACCATGGTATACTTCTTACTTGTTGGATACCATATTGGATTGGATTATTCTTATGATTATCAAATTATGGCAATAGAAGGATTATTGGAGATTATAAAATTGATTCTAGGGATTGTAATCAAACCCTGAGCTTTGAAATTTTTATAAAATAAACTATTGTTGGAATAGAATAGTACGGTAGAAATGCTTAGCCTCGCTATCGGTCCATATTCACCCATGGGTGGGAATTTCACTTATCTCCTGAAAGCTTGTGTTGAAAGTTATAGGCAAGGAGTATTGCCAATGGTTTACAAAATAAAAATAAAATGAAAAATGGTTTTGGACTGGGGCGGAATGGTTTGTCTGGTGGGCACGGATGGAGTGCTAGCTTTCATTGCGCAAGTACCGCCCCAAGTCAGTTAAGGACCGACGCTTATGACTGTCTCCATTCTAAACATAACCGTACAACCACATGTCAAAGTGGGCACGACCTGGCTAACTAATTTGTAGAAACCTGACTTAGACTCACCACTCGGTGGAATGTGAGAGCCGGATGGAGGCATTGTTGTTGTGGTTGTTGTTTTGCTCACACGGCGCAAGAGGGGGCTTCTGTACTGGGTGGATATAACCCTAACAGCGGTGAAACCTCAGCGGGTGGGTCAGGTTAGGCGTATACATTGTAAAGGCCTTGTCATGATATCCCTGCCAGCACACCTACGGAAGTGTGCTAATTGCATGGCATCAAGGGAATATCATGTCTTGTGGGTAAAGTTGTACACCTCTGCAGAGTTAAAACTATTCGAATAGCCGCGCCTACGGTCAAAGGCAAAGCTTGCTAAATGCTTTCATACTGATAGACTTTGGTTTTTGGTTTCAAACTAAACAATGGTTTGTTTTGGGATCCGAGAACGGTTAGAACTCTCGGGTGAGCTTCTGGCGGCTAAAGCCAGGTAGGTGGAAGGAACTTGATTTTGTGAACCGTGGCAGACAGAGCCATGTGATTGGATTGAACCCTGATCTTGTTGAGATGTGGCGGATAGAGCCTGTATATTAGTGAGTGGTGATTAGAACATTCACTACAATATTACATAATTCAATTACTAAAAAGAATTGCTCAAATGTGCTTTGTGAAGATTATTAACGAGTATGATTTGATGAAACTTGGCTTTATGCAAAAGAACCATATTAAGCCATCTTTGGATAGCCTACATTGTGCATACTTTCCCCGACTTGCTGAGTACTTCATGTACTCACGTGATACATTCTAATCTTGTCTCAGAAGTGAAAGGAGCTGTCAGAAGGTTTCCAACGACTAGGACGCGTTCTCCACTCGATTGCCTGTGGGCAATTGGATGGGTCGCCTTGGTGTTTTCGTCTTCCGCCGCTGTTGTTCAAGTTGTTAAGCATGTTCAGGCCGTAATGGTAAACCTTGACCATCAGGTCTTTGATTTTATTTGATGTTATTCTTATTTAGTTATATGTATTCGTGATATGGTTGTTGATTCATCACTATTTGACTGTGTGTACTAGCTACTGATCTGGGACTAGTACAGAAATACACAGGGGACTCCGGATAGTCGATCCGGGGGCCTACAAAGGTGGTATCAGAGCCATATCGACTATCGGACGTGTCCCTAGTTAGAATAGTCATTTTTAGGAAGCTTCAAAATGTATATTTATAAAAAAGAAAAAGAAAAATCAAATAAAGTGCTAGTCTCGTCTTTTCTCTTTCTTTCTATTCCTTTTTCCGCGAATTGGTTGCTTCTACACCCTTTTGGAATGTGAATTGGACTATACCTCCCTTAACAACTTCTATATTAGGGTAATCGAGTTCCCGCTTTCGACTTCAAGGCTTGATGACTCCAGAGGTGCAATCCTGCGAAAGTTGCTACTGAAGTGTGCGTCTACATGGCGAGGATCCAACCGTTGACCGATGAAGATCAAGGAAGCAAGGCTGACCTTAGACTAACCCTATAGGTTAAGTGGTCCCGGTTCAGTCTGTGTTGAAGCCGCCTTGTTTTGTTAGAATGCGTAGTTTATCGAGTATACGAGTTGATTTGCTTGGTGTTAAAAATGTTTTGCTTTTCGTCGTTTGTGTTGTCCCTTGCCTGGGCAGTTGGTTTCTGGTGTTGTTAGAACCTCCCCCATCTCTCTCGTCTGTGCTTTTCCCTCTCATCTGGAAGTCTTGTTCTGCCGTCGGATGGAGAAGAACTGCAGTGCTAACCTCAACCAAGAAGCTCAGTCATCAAATCCCAATGCTATGGTCAACAACAATGCTACCACCAGGGAAGTTTCGGCTGTTAATGTCAGTGCTACTGCCGAGCTTAACTAGCAACCTTCCGAGGGATAACAAAGATTTCTTCGCAATATGAATCAGTTCATGGTGACTCAGACCCAGCTCATGCAATTGATGATACAACAACTGAACAACCAAGCCTCTGCGGTCACTCCACATATAACTCCTCGGCAGTATCCTTCTGATGAATTACTGAAGACCAACCCTCCAGCAGTATGTGGAGATGTCGGTATTGACAATACCCCTCCTGTAAACCTCCACCCATGGAGATATGTCATTTGCTATCAATGTGGCGAAAGAGGACATGTTGCTTATAGTTGTCCCCAAAAGGGTAAGGCCAAAGAAGATACCCATTGTAGTCACTGCGATAGAATTGGGCACCAATTCCGCAAGTGCCCTCGAAGGAAGGAGATCCAGTACAAGGTTTGCAACCTTTGTGGCAAGGAAGGGCATTATGTGAAACAATGTCCCTGGGGAACACAGAAAGTCTTAGCACCACAAGCAGTTCCGGCATCAGAAGTCAGGGAGGACATACCTTCTAAGCTGCACCAAGTACTGAAGATTCCTCAAGTTGGCAAAGGCAAGGCAGTCTCCCTGGAAGACAACTTTCGTCAATAGGATTCCCGCAAAAGGGGGGTAGTAGGTGAAGATCAATATGTTACCAGTAGTTCTCGGCGTCGGGTGAGCCAATCTCAACTCGACCAAGCACCGGAAGCACCCTTAATCAAGACCTCCGGATCAGTCATACAACCAATGAGGCAAGGACTTCATAACAAGACTAGTCAACCTCAACGGAACGAGATTTCAGAAACAGATCGTCGGCGTTTCCATTGTCTTGCTATGGGGCATATTGCCAGTTGTTGCCCGCAAGGACGTCAGGCGTCTACTTCAAACCCAAACATTCCAGATGTTGTTCTTCTTATGACCATAACCGCAGCAGCAGGTGGTAGACGCAATCGACAAATTCTGTCCCAGATATTACGGTATAGGGCGTCAGGGCTACCGATGATCCCTGAAGTTGAAGAAGAGACACCTGGAGCTTGATGTTATCAGTAAATGTTAGTAGGTGGTACATCCAGTAGCACTATACCTCTTTTAAAGAATAAAATAAAAGGGTCTGTGTACTGATTCAATCTGTAAGATGCAATCGACAATATTGTTATCAATAAAAGTTTGAAAGGAGTACAGTTGTGGCTGGGGAATTCTGTTGTTAATACTTGAAACATAAGTGTATTTGGGCACCAGTCATGGGATAAGTAAAGGATGGCCGTGGAGCCATGGTTCTCAGCTAAACCATGGAAAAGTTGGTGGGATCCCAATTGAAAGGAATCAGTTAGTATCGCCTGGAAACAACAACCTCCAAATGAGTGTAGTGTATGTTTGCTAGGAGAACTACAGTCTCAAGGTACTAGAAGCCCCACACGTAAATCAAGTGAGTTGAACCCCAGGCAAATACGGAGTACCAGTCCATTCAAACCGGACATTCAAGATTTATTGAGCGTCAGGCAAGAAGCCATGCTAGCAAGTTTTGAAAAGATTAGCCGAACATCGGAGACCAATTGGAATGCTATAGCTCTTGCGGATTTTGTTGGAAACGGGAAGAAATAAGGACTTTCACCAGTGAATTCCTTGGAACTAAGTTCGGGTATGATTCTTTTGAAGGGGGGTAGTGTGGACAGGTTGACAAAAGTTGCACATTTTGTGCCGTGGAAGACAACCCATTTTGGTGATAAACTCGTAGAACTTTGCATGGCTAAAACAGTGCATTTTCATGGTGTGCCCAAGGAGATCGTGTCGGATCGAGGTTCTCAGTTCCCCTCGAGGTTTTGACAGAGGTGGTATAAAGTTTTGGGGTACGAATGGGAATTCCAGTGTTGCTCACCATCTCCAGACCGATGGCCAGACAGAGAGAATAAATCAAAGAGTAGAAGATATGTTGAGAGCTTGGGCTTTAACAAAGGTTCTTGGGGTCGGTAATTACTAGATGCAGAGTTGTTTTACAACAACAGCCCCGTCGAGTTGGACGATGGCGCCTTTTGAAGCTCTGTATGCAAGAAAAGGCATAATACCTTTGTATTGGAAAGAGACCGATAATGGACAAATCAATAGACTCGATATTACGAAAGAAGCCGGGCAAGGGCAGTCGATGCACCGTGTAAATATGAAGACTGCCCAGTCGACATAGAAGAGCTATGCTGATAACTGCCGTCAGGAATCAAGTGTAGCACAGTGCCCGAGCATCAGAGGCCGTTTAGAGATATGGAACTAGAAGGAGACCTGTCATGTCCGGAGTATCCCGCCAGGATTTTGGATGAAGCTGAGCGCCGAACTCGAAGTCGTGTGACCAAGTTCTGTGAGGTTCAGGGGAGCAGTCATTCTGAGAAGACAGCAACCTGGGAGTGAGAAGAGGATTTTCGAGCCGAGTTTTCCGACGTTTTTCTTTCTCCATCCGAATCTCGGGGACGAGATTCTCTCTAAGGGGGGTAGGTTTGTAACACCCTAGTTTTCGCTTTCTGGAGAAAAATCTAATTTAAATAAACTAAATTCAAAATTTGGAGTTTCCTTGGTGTTTATATTAACCTGGCATCCATTCCTATCCAAAATCGGGATTCAATTCCCTTCCGTTTGAAATATCGATTTTCCTGTTCATCCCGCCAGAAATTTCACCCGAGTCCAAAAATTCTTCAGAAATCCCCAAACTACTTCAATTGTGTTCCAAATATTCCAAAATGATTTTAGGAATCATTCCCCGGATTTTTGGACCTCCGTTCCTATTTTATCTCGCGCGGCTTTTGTTTAATGCATGCGATCGGCGCCCGATTATTCAATTCCACAAAAATCATCCAAATTCAGCGGAACCAATTTTATTGGGTCCCAAATATTCTAAAATGGTTATAGGAATTTTTTCAGAATTTTTAGACCTTTTTTCCTTATTTTTCTCTAGGGCGAATCATTTACGTAAAGGAGGACCAATGGGAGAGCGCCACGTGGTAGTGAATAGTGCACCTTCTTCAACCTCTAGCCAACTCCAAAGAACAGAGAAGCTTTCACATGCATCAATGGCTAGGGTTCCATTCAAACATCCATAACTCCCTCAATTAAACTCCAAATCGCGAAGCGCCGGTTCCGTTGAATCCGTAGCGTCGCCCTCTTGCCATTCCCCACCATCACTCGCCGCCAATCTCACTGGAATTTGAACCGTCGAGCAAAAACCGATTTTCACTTAAATGCCATTATCTCGGCTGTTTCTCCTCCAAACGCCGTACCACCACCTCCATTCTCTTCGTATAAGAGTCCCCGTTCTGGGAGTGTGCTCCTTTTTCCATCTACTCCACTCTTGCGGCCGTGAGATCGATAAAACCGACGTCGTGTTGAACTTTTTCGGTGTTCTTCGCGTTCGTGCTTGTAGATCCTTCTCCGGTGAGCCATTCTTCATGCCACTTGGTTCTTTGTGACCGTGGATGAGTCTAGAATCTAACCCAACAATCAATTTTAGGTTTCATCTCGATTTGGCGACGAATTTAAAGTTTTTTTCGGTTCGGCTGGAGCTCCATTTTTTGTCGATTTCATCGCCTCCGGTGAGATTCAACTCGATTCCTTCCTCCTATGTGTTCCTAAGATTGTTATCTACGCGATGCATGTTTTTGTTTGAGTCAATTCCGTGCAAAAATGGTTGGAAAATCGGATTTTTTGGGAGGGAGTGGTTCTCTGTTCTTTTGGGGAGCTTCACTGTGATTTGCGTGGGGGCTTGGGCCCGTGCGCCTCGCCGCCGGCGACCCCCCCCCCCTCGCCGCCGCCGACCCCCTCGCCGGCCCCTCCCTCAGTCCCCTTGGCGTAGGTAACCCCGCCCCCCACAGCGCCCGTGCCCATGCGGTCGCGCCCCACCGCCGGCGACCCCCCCTCGCCGGCCCTTCCCCCCTAGCCCACCCTCACCTCCAAGCTCCCTCCTCCATAGCCATGGAGATGGCTCAAGCTTGAAGACAACTCCATTCACTGACAAGTGGGACCCCTTTGCCATAGAGTCAAAGACCTAGTCAAAGTCAAAGTCAGACCAGTCAATAGAAAAGGAATATTCCGAGAATATTCTCGATTTTCCCATTTTTCGAATTTCAAACTTCGGAAGCTCAATAGAAAAGGAGTATTGCCAATGGTTTACAAAATAAAAATAAAATGAAAAATGGTTTTGGACTGGGGCGGAATGGTTTGTCTGGTGGGCACGGATGGAGTGCTAGCTTTCATTGCGCAAGTACCACCCCAAGTCAGTTAAGGACCGACGCTTATGACTGTCTCCATTCTAAGCATAACCGTACAACCACATATCAAAGTGGGCACGACCTGGCTAACTAATTTGTAGAAACCTAACTTAGACTCACCACTCGGTGGAATGTGAGAACCGGATGGAGGCATTGTTTTTGTGGTTGTTGTTTTGCTCACACGGCGCAAGAGGGGGCTTCTGTACTGGGTGGATATAACCCTAACAGCGGTGAAACCTCAGCGGGTGGGTCAGGTTAGGCGTATACATTGTAAAGGCCTTGTCATGATATCCCTGCCGGCACACCTAAGGAAGTGTGCTAATTGCATGGCATCAAGGGAATATCATGTCTTGTTGGTAAAGTTGTACACCTCTGCAGAGTTAAAACTATTCGAATAGCCGCGCCTACGGTCAAAGGCAAAGCTTGCTGAATGCTTTCATACTGGTAGACTTTGGTTTTTGGTTTCAAACTAAACAATGGTTTGTTTTGGGATCCGAGAACGGTTAGAACTCTCGGGTGAGCTTCTGGCGGCTAAAGCCAGGTAGGTGGAAGGAACTTGATTTTGTGAACCGTGGCAGACAGAGCCATGTGATTGGATTGAACCTTGATCTTGTTGAGATGTGGCGGATAGAGCCTATATATTAGTGAGTGGTGGTTAGAACCTTCACTACAATATTACATAATTCAATTACTGAAAAGAATTGCTCAAATGTGCTTTGTGAAAATTATTAACGAGTATGATTTGATGAAACTTGGCTTTATGCAAAAGAACCATATTAAGCCATCTTTGGATAGCCTACATTGTGCATACTTTCCCAGACTTGCTGAGTACTTTATGTACTCACGTGCTACATTCTAATCTTGTCTCAGAAGTGAAAGGAGCTGTCAGAAGGTTTCCAACGACTAGGACGCGTTCTCCACTCGATTGCCTGTGGGCAATTGGATGGGTCGCCTTGGTGTTTTCGTCTTCCACTTCTGTTGTTCAAGTTGTTCAGCCTGTTCAGGCCGTAATGGTAAACTTTGACCATAAGGTATTTGATTTTATTTGATGTTATTCTTATTTAGTTATATGTATTCGTGATATGGTTGTTGATTCATCACTATTTGACTGTGTGTACTAGCTACTGATCTGGAACTAGTACAGAAATACACAGGGGACTCCGGATAGTCGATCCGGGGGCCTACATTAATATTTGTATGCCATGTACCCTTCTCCCCTTAAGTTTAGTTTAAAGTAGTTGGATGTTAGTATTGTGCCAACACGGGAGGCTAGACCGTGAATAGTTGCTTAGCTATGCTTACGTGAAATGTCTTTCAAATGGAAAAATAATGTGGACTAATGATATATGGAATGAATTTTGGAAATGGTGTGATCTTGCCACGTAATGACGTGAAGTGTAGGTACCTTTGTGGTTCTACATGGTAACTGGTATTATTGTTGGCATGTGTTGCACAATAATCAAACTGGGGCGGGAAAAGATTTAGACTGGGGCAAGTGGTAGGATGGCTTCATGTCAGGTGGGCCTTCGTGGCAACAGGATGAGTGATGTGAGGGTTTTGTGCCAAAACCTGAGAGAAGGATGTCTTGCCCTCGACAGTTAAGGACTTCACCTTGTAAGCCTTTGAACTGAGCCTTCCGTGCAACCACATGACTGGAGTGGGACGGTCTTAGTTTAGTAGGATTCTGAAATCTTGCCTTTGATACCTCAAGGTGACAGTTACATCGGGGTAACTGTGTGGGGGAGCGTACCAGGGCTACGGGTTGGTGCCCATCCAACGGTGATTGTCGGTCCTACACTTCGATCCTTCGTGGGGGAAGTGGTAGTGAAGGTTGTTGAGGAACGCGGTATGCTACTCTTGCATAAATTAAAATTTCTACCGCAAACCAGAAAAGCTACTCGCAAGAAGGGGATCATAGATCTATTACCACTAGACGCGCAGTTGCGGAATCCTTCGCACGTCGTTGTAGTGGATCGTTCTCGGCGTGGATCGTCCTCGCCGTGGATCATCCTCGCTGCGGATCGTCCTCGCCACGGATCGTCCTTGCCGCGGATCGTCATTGCCACAGATCGTCCTCGCTGTGGATCGACCTCTCCAAGCCGCAGTAGCAGCAGCGTCACCACAGTAGTCCACACGTCCGGGGATGGAACGCCGTGCGTCGGTGTGCAAGCACCGGGTCGCTCGGCAGGGGCAACGAGAGGAGGTGGCTAGGGTTTCTGGCAAAACACCTCTAAACCACACGAAAGTGTGTTCTGCGTCCAGCCTCCTCCCGTCCTTATATAGCCACGAGGTGAAACCCTAGGCAGTCAGGGCCCATCTACGCGCTAAGCCCACGAGGTCCAATAATTACGGATCCAATCCGAATTAATGCGTCCCAGCCCGTTAAGTGTGTGACCCTGTAGGTTCATGCGCATTTGGACATGGATTCGGAAAACCCTTTTCTAATCCAATAGTCGGTAGCGGCTCCTTGCAGAGCATGCCAACTCCCAAACACATATGATTAAACTACTGATGTAATAATCCCTTTGCCAAACAATATGAAGACCGAACTCAAGGCGAGAAGCATGTCATCCTTTGACAGTTCAATCCATCTCTCGTATCCGTGATATATTAATAAGTTGTGATTGACTTCTCAATCACGGCATGGCCATGCACTTCCTTAATCATATCACACGAGTGGCCTAGACATATATCTCCGTTACATTGGAGTGGCAAATCCCATCTCTATTGCTCACTTCTCTCTGCATTTTTCATAGTAAACATGAAAGCTACCTTTATAACTATCCGATTAGGAAATAGTGTTTGGTAACCCCAAGGTAAACTATTACATATGTAGGGAATGTGACAATCTCAGGTCTAAGGATCATACATCTACTATATATGAGATCTACACTGATGACATATAAGAATGCAACATTCTCGCAGTGTCCCATTGCGGGTCCATCTAACACATGTTCTCCAACATGCGTTCACAATGTATTGATGATATCTCCATATCCCATGATCTATGAAACATGATCATCGATCAGTACATGTGCTGATCAATTCATCGTTGTCCACTACGATGATATCCGATCAGAGATACTTACAGAATTATATCAATGAGTAGAGAGTTTCATAAGCAAGTCACATACTTACTGATAAATATAATGATATACATTCATTGGACCAATAATCATATTATTATTCATAAACATAGTCATGTTACAATCATCTATATGACTGCCTCAAGGGCATAACACTAACAATCTCCCACTTGCACTTGAGTAAGTCCATTAAGCATCTAATACCAATATACCTCGTGTGTGCCTCATGCTTAGGCTGTGGAAGTGGCTTCGTTAACGGATCAGCTACATTAGCTTCCGTATACACTTTGCATATCTTCACATCACCTCTATTCACAATCTCACGAATAAGGTGAAAGCTTCGAAGTATGTGTTTGGATTTCTGATGTGATCTAGGCTCTTTTGCTTGTACAATGGCGCCACTATTATCACAATAGAGGTCCATCGGATTAGAGGCACTAGCGACCACGCCAAGTTCTGAGATGAACTTCTTTATCCACACAGCTTCCTTTGCAGCCTCTGAAGCCGCAATGTACTCCGCTTCTGTTGTAGAGTCGGTCACCGTGCTTTGCTTGGAACTCTTCGAGCTTACTGCTCCTCCATTTAGTGTAAATACAAGCCCGGATTGCGATCGGAAATCATCTTTGTCAGTTTAGAAGCTTGCGTCGGTGTAACCCTTTACAACCAATTCTTCGTCACCTCCAAAAATTAGGAACATATCCTTAGTTCTTCTCAAGTACTTTAGGATATTTTTCACGGCTATCCAATGACCATCACCAGGATCCGCTTGGTATCTGCTCGTGACACTTAGAGCATATGAGACATCTGGGCGCGTACAGATCATGGCATACATAATAGACCCAATAGCCGAAGCGTATGGAATCTTGCTCATCCTGTCTCGCTCATCAGTTGTTGAGGGACACTGATTCTTTCTAAGATTGATGCCATGTGACATTGGCATGAAACCTCTTTTGGATTCATGCATATTGAATCTCTTCAATACCTTGTCAATGTATGTTTCCTTGCTTAATCCAATCAACCTTTTTGATCTATCTCTATAGATCGTTATGCCCAAGATATAACATGCTTCTCCTATGTCCTTCATTGAAAAACTCATTTTCAACGAAGTTTTAACGTCTTCAAGCATAGGAATATTATTCCCGATCAATAATATGTCATCTACATACAAGATCAGAAAAACAAGTGCGCTCCCACTAGCCTTCTTGTAAACACAATGCTCTTCTTCATTTTTGATTAAGTCAAATCCTTTGACTACTTCATCAAAACAAATGTTCCAACTACGAGATGCTTGCTTCAACCCATAAATGGATCTTTGAAGCTTGCATAACTTTTTAGCATTTTTAGGATCGACAAAACCTTCAGGTTGTATCATGTATACATCCTCAGAAAGATTCCCATTAAGAAAAGCTATTTTGACGTC
The DNA here is from genome assembly GCA_036346355.1 of Rhipidocladum racemiflorum. Taxonomy (NCBI): domain Eukaryota; kingdom Viridiplantae; phylum Streptophyta; class Magnoliopsida; order Poales; family Poaceae; genus Rhipidocladum; species Rhipidocladum racemiflorum. The sequence goes on from CM070582.1 coordinate 22,106,054, forward strand.
CATCTGCCAAATTTCATAATCAAAATATGCAGCAATAGCTAAAATGATCCGAACAGACTTAAGCATGGCTATCGGTGAGAAAGTTTCATCATAGTCAATTCCTTGAACTTGATTGAAACCCTTTGCCACCAACCGTGCCTTATAGATATGAACATTTCCATCCATGTCTATTTTCCTTTTGAAAATCCATTTGCACTCAATGGTTTTTACACCATGAGGAGGATCCACCAAGTTCCAAACTTGATTGTCATGCATGGATTGAATTTCGGATCTTATGGTTCCAAGCCATTTTTCGGAGTTTGGGTCCATCATCGCTTCTTTGTAAGTCGTGGGCTCATCATTGTCCAATAATAATATGTCATGTCCATATCTTATGGGTTCATGATGCGGCCTCCCCGACCTACGTAGGGCTGGTGTCTCTTCCATAGGTTGTACAACACTTTGTACATCTTGTGAAGGTTCAGTGGTAGCTTGAACATATTCATGTGATTCTCGAATTTCATCGAGATGCACATCACTCCCACTGATTTCTTTGGAAAGAAACTCTTTCTCCAAAAAGACACCATTTCGAGCAACAAAAACTTTGTTCTCGTTTCTTTTGTAAAAGTAATATCCTTTTGTTTCTTTAGGATACCCCACAAAGAAGCATTTTTCTGATTTAGGTGCGAGTTTATCTGATTGCAAACATTTTACATAAGCCTCGCATCCCCATATCTTGAGAAATGACAACATGGGACTTCTCCCAGTCCATATCTCATATGGCGTCTTCTCAACGGAATTTGATGGGACCCTATTCAATGTGAATGCAGCTATCTCTAAAGTGAAACCCCAGAAAGATAATGGCAGATTTGTTTGGCTCATCATTGACCGAACCATGTCTAACAAAGTTCGGTTCCGTCGTTCGGATACGCCATTCCATTGAGGCGTTCCTGGCGAAGTAAGTTGTGGAACAATTCCACATTGCTTTAAATGATCACCAAACTCTTGGCTCAAATACTCGCCACCACGATCTGATCGTAAGTGTTTTATTGTTTTGCCAAGTTGATTTTTTACTTTGTTCTGAAATTCTTTGAACTTTTCAAATGTTTCCGATTTATGCCTCATTAAGTAGATATATCCATATCTGCTAAAGTCATCGGTAAAAGTTACAAAGTACTGAAACCCACCTCTAGCAATCGAGCTCATTGGTCCACATACATCTGTATGTACTAAGGTCAACAATTCACTTGCCCTCTCACTAAAACCTGTGAAAGGGGTTTTTGTCATTTTGCCAAGTAAACAAGATTCACATGTTTCAAATGATTCAAAATCAAATGAGGTGAGGAGTCCATCACCATGGAGCTTCTTCATGCGCTTCTCATTTATGTGACCTAAGCGACAATGCCATAAAAAGGTAGGATTTAAATCATTAGGTCGAGGTCTTTTGACATTAATGTTATAGACAGGCTTTTCTTCGAGTTCAAGGACGTACAACCCATCCACCACGGGGCAACGACCATAATACATATCATTCAAAAATATTGAACAAACAAAATTCTTTATTCTGAATTCATAACATTCATGTTCCAAACAAGAAGATGAAATAATGTTTCTACTCAAAGCCGGAACAAAATAACAATTATTAAGTTCTAAAACTAATCCTGAAGGCAAATGCAGTGGATAGGTGCCAACGGCAAGACCAACAACTCTTGCTTTATTCCCCACACGAAGATCTACTTCTCCTTTTGCCAAGACTCTACTCTTTATCAGCCCCTGCATCGAATTGCAAATATGAGCAATCGAACCGGTATCATATACCCATGAGCTGAAAGAAGAAGTAGCAAGATTAATTTCCATAACATTAATACCTGAAGTGGAAGCCACATTTCCACTCTTCTTATTTGCCAGGTACTTTTCGCAGTTCCGTTTCCAATGTCCTGACTTCTTGCAATAGAAGCATTGGGTTTCAGGCTGAGGGCCAACTTTAAGCTTCTGAAGCTTATTCTTGAGGCTCGCGATCTCATTTTGAGCCTTACCCTTGCCCTTGCCCTTTCCACCAGCCTTACCTTTCTTTCTTTTGAAGGCAGTTGTCTTCTGCACCATCATCACATGATTGGGCCTTTTCTTAATGCTTCCCTCGGCAGCCTTGAGCATCCCATGTAGTTCGGTCAGGCTCTTCTCCATGCTATTCATATGAAAATTCATAATAAACAGCTCAAAGCTCTGAGGCAGAGACTGGAGAATTACATCTGTAGCCAGACCAAGGCTAAGGGGAAACTCAAGTTCAATCTCCCAATGTATCAAATCATTTTGATCACATGTGGGCTGACCGGAGTGCCTTCAGCTAGCTTACAAGCAAACAGAAGCTTTGAGATACCATACCTCTCAGCCCTTGCTTGATTCCCAAACATGCCCTTCAAGCCCACAATCATATTGTAAGCATCCTGGTCCTCATATAGCTTTTGCGACTCGAGTCCATGGTGACAAGCATGAGATAGTTGACCTCTACAGCGGCATTAACATGTTTTTCATAGTCAGCCTTCAAATTTCGAGGAGCATTTTCGGTTGGTTCATCAGGAATCGGACTCTTTAGAACATATTCTTTCTTTTCATGTTTGAGAACAATTCTCAAGTTGCGATACCAATCCACAAAAATTGTTCCATTTAGTTTTTCCCTTTCCAAAACCGATCTTAAAGCAAAACCAGGTGCAGCGGCAGCAGCAGTAGTAGGTGCCATTGAACTACAACAAAGACATGCAAAGTTTCTAAGCACTATGTTTATGTGAAATTTTCATTAAACATTTTAACAAAAGACACTCCTATTTAATGTCCCATTTATGGACACATAGTGAGTATTCAAGATCCATATTCATTAAATTCTAGTGAGCTTTGGCATCACTGCTAGAAATTTAATGACATAGGTAAGCAACACCTTTGCTAATTACATCCCATTAACTCTTGTTGGTTAGGTATGAAAACATGTAATGAATGCCTCCATCAACTTGACTCTTGGCCAGGTCAACCCGCCCCTAGGGCTCACATGAGGAAGGGAGCACTTCCCGTTTTCGGGTGCCAATTAAGAAACCTGGTCTCATGTGTGTTTTCCTTAGACACCAATTATCTTGTATCCATTCCTTCAAAACTGAAATAAAAAACCCAACCATCTATGTCCTCAAGCCCAAAACCGTTTTGATAGCTTGATTAAATCAACCATTGTTATGCGCAATGTGTCCAACACATCCCTATCATATATTAAGATAGCCATTGATACACTACTTTGGCAGTCATATTAATAGCGATCTAAATTCTTGATAGGTGCAACAATTGGATGGACAAGTGTGATTTAAAATTTTAACTATATGGATGAACAATATCTACTATGAACATGGCATCACATGCAATGAGCATAAAGAAAATAGCAAGGATTAAACACACATCCACATATAATCAAATTAAGATGTGAAATAGTATGGCCCTTAGCATTAGGATCTCCATCATCATGCTTGATTGTTCACCTTGCCATCATGCTTGATTGTTCACCTTGGCGTCATGCTTGATGCCACTATCTTCATCATTGTAGATGCAACTCCTTACAACTTTGATAATGAATATTACATGAGGGTTTGAAACATCACAAGTCAACACGCAGGTCGTTATACATTTTAGATTGAAATAGCCTTATGGCTTGACACAGCACGCAAGCCATGTAAATGTTACATGCATCACATACACATAGGCCATACGATTGCACACAACATCCTGCAAAAATGAGTTAAACATAATAGATTCTACGACAGCGGGGTTCCAAGGGGCAGCGCCCCTGGCGGGGTCCAGGGGCAGCACCCAAGGCGGGGTCCAAGGGGCAGCGCCCCTGGCGGCGATCCAATCCGATTCAATCTGATTGTCTTGGTCCCATATGGTTGTGATTCGTGAACCCTGATGGCGGTAACCCGACCGGTAAGGGCAACATCGTACCATAAACGGACTCACCCAAATCAAGATTGATTCGGTTTGCACTTTCCTCAAACCCTAAACCGATCGATCTCAACGACGGTTGCCTCCACCCATTCATCACATGAATCGGTTGAACATGTAATAGATCCAATCTACTATCCTCACATACCATATGTGCAACATCTAGATCACGAATCTACATGAGATGGCTCTGATACCACTGTTGAGGAACGCGGTATGCTACTCTAGCACAAATTAAAATTTCTACCGCAAACCAGAAAAGCTACTCGCAAGAAGGGTATCATACATCTATTACCACTAGACGCAGCTGCGATTAAATCCTTCGCGACGCGTCGTTGTAGTGGATCATTATCGGCGTGGAACGTCCTCAACGTGGATCGTCCTCGCCGTGGATCGCCCTTGCCGCGGATCGCCCTTGCCACGCATCGTCCTCGCCGCGGATCGCCCTCTCCACGCCACAAAGAGCAGCAGCGTCACCACAGTAGTCCACACGTCCTGGATGGAACGCCGCGGCGTCGGTGTGCAAGCACCGGTCGCTCGGCGAAGGGCAAAGAGAGGAGGTGGCTAGGGTTTCTGACGAAACACCTCTAAACCGCACGAAAGTGTGTTCTGCGTCCAGCCTCCTCCCCTCCTTATATAGCCACGAGGTGAAACCCTAGGCAGTCATGGCCCATCTACGCGCTAAGCCCACGAGGTCCAATAATTACGAATCCAATCCGAATTAATACGTCCCACTGCTAAGTGTGTGACCAGAGGTTCATGCGCATTTGGACATGGATTTGGAAAACCCTTTTCTAATCCAATAGTCAGTAGCGGCTCCTTGCAGAGCATGCCAACTCCCAAATTCATATGATTAAACTACTGATGTAATAATCCCTTTGCCAAACAATATGAAGATCGAACTCAAGGCGAGAAGCATGTCATCCTTTGACAGTTCAATCAATCTCTCGTATCCGTGATATATTAATAAGTTGTGATTGACTTCTCAATCACGGCAAGGCCATGCACTTCCTTAATCATATCACACGAGTGGCCTAGACATATATCTCCGTTACATTGGAGTGGCAAATCCCATCTTGATTGCTCACTTCTCTCTGCATTTTTCATAGTAAACATGAAAGCTACCTTTATAACTATCCGGTTAGGAAATAGTGTTTGGTAACCCCAAGGTAAACTATTACATATATAGGGAATGTGACAATCTCAGGTCTAAGGATCATACATCTACTATGTATGAGATACACTGATGACATATAAGAATGCAACATTCTCGCAGTGTCCCATTGCGGGTCCATCTAACACATGTTCTCCAACATGCGTTCACAATGTATTGATGATATCTCCATATCCCATGATCTATGAAACATGATCATCGATCAGTACATGTGCTGATCAATTCATCATTGTCCACTACGATGATATCCAATAAGAGATACTTACAGAATTATATCAATGAGTAGAGAGTTTCATAAGCAAGTCACATACTTAGTGATCAATATAATGATATACATTCATTGGACAAATAATCATATTATTATTCATAAACGTAGTCATGTTACAATCATCTATATGACTGCCTCAAGGGCATAACACTAACAAAGGCAATACCGAAGAGGGTCATAGGTGTAGATGAAGGTTTCTGAAAAGCTTCATTACGATCAATCGCCTTTGTGGTGTGCAACTGTATCATGTGGGTAAAGTGTACAACCTCTGCAGAGTGTGTCAAAACTATTTGAATAGCCGAGTCCATGGTACTGAACAAAGCTCGGGGATTACAGTCAAGGGGTAGATTTTCTAAAATAAAATGTGGGAAGGTTGGCTGAGTGCCAGAGATGATGATAAATTGACTTAGGCTTTGTGCCAGGCTTATGAAATGAGATTGTGAACTAAATATAATATAATATGGTTCCCCTGTTTTTGAATCTATTATGGTTATTTAATCAAAGCAAAAAAAAGGTTGTTTAATGCAAAGGAACCAATTAAGCTATTCCTTCGGAAGAAGCCATGCATATAGTAATAGGATTGCACCTCTGTGCATGACTTGCTGAGTATGTTGTATACTCACCCTTGCCAATCAACAAAACATCAGAAGAAGAGTCTACACTTGCATGGGAGGAGGAGTATGTTGAGGACCAGGAGAACTAGGAGGAAACCTTCGTCAGATGCCTGTGTGAAAGACCGAGATGGCGATTAGAGGGGGGTGAATGATCCCAAATAAAATTGTCCCCTACTCAACGTACTCCAAACAATCCCGCAAAAAAAACCGATGCTCCTCAAAATCGCGAAACCCGCAAAAATCGGAACGACTTGACAACTATGTGTATCCCTAGCTTACATGGATGGGAACCATGAATCATGTGAGGGATATTTAAATCACAAATCCTGGTTGTCAAGTGTCCAAAGAAAAGAGGAATCAATTCAAATACTCCTTTTCTAAAAGAGATCAAGCCAAAACACAAAAGCCTCTTTTAGAAAAGCAAAAGCAGATTTTTCAGGAGTTATCCTCAATTGGAGCAGGTGGATGGTGGACTTCTGTTGCTCCAAAAAATTTAGGAATTTTTTAACCTGTGAGAAGATGATTCATGAAGTACTCCACCAAAAATCACCACCAAAATCCTTATACAAAAATAAGAAAAATCAAGAATTACGAACAGTCCGGATCTTTAATCAGGAAATTTGGGGCTCGGTTTTCACCTCACAGCTCCCAAATGGTGCATCCAGTGGACTCCAGAATTTTTCCACAGATGTATATATGATTCAAGCACCTTCTCCAACAAGAATAAATCAAAAAGGATTTTTCTAGATTTTTCTAAAAATCAAAGACTGACTGATGCGCGAAGAACAAGTTCACGACAGATTTGCAATCCTGATAGAAACTTGATATCTAGTCTATCCTAGGGTGCAAGAAAGATGTAAAACCAAATGAGCACCCTCAAGACCTCCTTGATCAACAACATTTAAAAGGAGAGGAGCAAATCCAAATTGAGAGAACGTAAATTGCGAGACTTTACATGCGGGAAAGTAAATGCTGAATTTAAATTGCGTAAAGTAAAGACATAATGTAAATGCGGAATTTAAATTCACAAAAATGTAAATAAAATCTTCGTATTTTCTGGTTGGAAGGTTTACAAAGCCTCACTTCATGTGGGCAAAGCTCAAATGAGCAACTCAAACCTTCAAGTGAGGGAGGACACCCCTCCCCCTCTATTTATACTACTCTAGGGCCACCTACCACCCTTGGATGAGTCCCAAACCCTAGGGCACTCCACCAAGGGCTAGGATTAACCCTCTCATTTCACCCCACACATGGGCTTTACATGGGCCACATTGGCCATACATTGGTTTTAAACAAAACCCGGTCAACCCGATGCAACGGGCCTTCATCCGCCGGACTTGACCGCTTAGTTTCCTCCTCTTCGAGCCTCCAACCCGAACCGGAAACCTTGAGCCACCTCAAGTCCATTTTCATGACATCCAAGTGATCCTGGTTTGAGCCCAACCATCTCGTCGGCATCCTCGACCGCTCCGGACCTCGGTTCTCCTAACCTAGTCCCGGTACTCACCAACGACCATAGCTGCCTCAGGAACCTGTACCACAAGGAACAAACCATTTTACACATGTGTAGCAGCTGTCCTGGTGCATCAGTCATCACTCGGGTGACTTGAGGATGGGAGGCAGCAACCATCTTGCCATGTCGGCAAGGAGAACATACAACATCTTTGACCATCTTGAATTTAGGCAGGCCACGAATAAGATCATGGCTGCTAACTCGAGTCAAATGATCAAAGCCAATGTGACCAAGTCTCCTATGCCAAAAGGAGAGATCATGGGACTCAGAAGCAATAAGGCAATGGAGAGAGTCTCTAGAGGAAGAAGAAAAATCAGTACGAAAGACTCTCCCAAAACGAGAAATCCCGCAAACAAACTCCCCAGAAGAATCGAGGATCCTACAAGAGCTCCTCTTAAAATTGACCTTGAAATCGTCATAAAGAAGCTGAGAGACTGAAAGCAAGTTGAAATGCAGCTTACTGACTAAGGCAACGTCCTTAAGAATGAAATGATCGTTAATGCAGACGGTACCTTTAGCGATGACTCTACCCGACGCAGCATCCCCAAAGGTGATCACTTCATCACCGGGATCTCGGTCCAGGGAAGAAAACCAACGGGAGTCTCCGGTTATGTGGCGAGAACAACCGGAGTCTACGATCCAAACCTCCCCCTTCCCTGTCCTACGGACCTGAATCAAAGAGAGCGAAAAGCAGATGTCTCAGTACCAGGATAGATCAGTGCAGATCTAGGAACCCAATACTGAGTCAACTGTGCAGTAGACGAAAAAGTCAATGGTGTAGAAGAATGCAATCTGGCGCCTCTCCGTGACTCGACTCTCACAAACTCAGACTCCGCTCCAGTCGGACGTCTGGGAGCAGGTGCTGGGTTGGTCCGCCGAGGTGCAAAAGCCGGACCATCCCTGTGCTGCTGCCTAGACCTCCCGCTGGGGAAAACAAACTCACGCCGCTGATATATACCTCGATGGAAAAAACGAGGAATATCAAGAGGACGGCGGAAAGACTGACTCGGGACAGCTCTGGGGCGAAAGCCAGAATAAGAAGCCTGAAAACCAAGCCCCATACGCTGCCCAAAAACAAGCAATTATGAAACCTGCCTAGAAGCTGTGTGTGCCTTAGAAGCACTCAGAGTCTGGGGATGACCTTGAATACCCCTAAGGGCACTAACACGCTCACGCCGAGTGATCTTGGCGCGTCTAAAACAGAAGTCAATCAGGTGTCCATCCTTCTGACAGAAGGTGCATGTATACTTCGCCTTGGAGGCCGAAGTAGCAGGAGAAGCATCCTTCTCGTTAGAGATCCCGTGGACCAGACCTGCTGACCTAAAAACAGTGGTGCTTGTCTGTGGAGCAACCACGATCTCTCCACTCTTGGAGGAGCGCACAACAGTAGGCGGATGCGCCCGTGCGTACTCCAAGGAATCAAATCCTAGACCTTGACTAAATCTGCTAATTTTGGATTGGTCTAAGATGAGATTGAGCTTCTTTTTGCCTCCTACAAATTTCTCAAGAGTGCTCATAAGGTACTGGCACTCTCGAAAAAGTGAGGCACAAGAAGAGCAGGGGGAAGGAGTAGAAGAAGAAGAGCCAGATGGAGAAGAGCTAATAGCACGAGCAAATCTCTCCCTGTAAACAGCAGCCTCAATCTTGAGGGACTCGCAAGACACACAGGGAGCATCTCTAATTCTACCAACATGGGCTTCTAATTTCTTCCTAAGCTCTTCATGGACTTTGACCACGTCCTCCTTAACCCCAACACACAACTAAGCAACTAGTTGGTGACTTAACTAGTAAGTCCTTAGCAAATTTAGCACACTTGACAGTCAAAGCATCATTGTCAAGTTTTAGTTGCTTACAGCCCTCACATGAGCTGACTAGGTCCTTAGAAGCATATGATTCGAGTTCATCATTTCTAGCAGAAAGCTTCCTAAGGTGTGAGCTCATGGCATCAATTTCAATAAGCAATTTAGGGTTATTTTCACAAGATGCAGTTGTGTGAGCATGAAGAAAACTAGCATCAGCAGGAATAGGATCAACAGAACATGTGCTAGCATCCTTCGACCTAAGAGCCTCAAGATCAGAAACCACACTATCATGTAGGGTCCTTAGGTTCTCCAACTCCACAAGCAAAGCATCACAAAGAGTACAGCTATCAGAGTCTCGGGAGGAACAAGATCTAAGTGAAGTTAACTCCCGAGATAAGGTACCTACTTCCTTCTCTAGATCCAAACACCTAGCTCTAGACTTGGAATGAAATTTTCCTAGTTTGATAAAGGCATCATTGAGCTAGTCATAAGAAGGTACCTCCTCCGTGTCGCTGTACAGCTCGGTGTCGGGTACTTCCATGGCATTGGAGGCCATGAAGCACATGCCGGAGAGGTCGTCGCCATTCTTCACTTGCGGTTCATCCTCGTCCTCGTTGCTCCATGTCTCCGTGTCGGAGAGGTCCAGAGCGGCGAGTACGCGGTGAAAGAGCTTCTTGCTCTTGGCGAACTTGCGGTGCTTCTTCTCTCGCGCCGGCTCGCGAGCTGGAGGCTTCTTGTTGCTGTTCTTGTTGGTGTAGTCGTTCTTGCTCAAACCGCCTTGTTCGTTCTTGCCCTTCTCCAGCTTGAGGCAGTTTGCCCGAATGTGGTTGGGGCCACCACACTCAAAGCAAGTGAACTTGCCACTCCTCTTCCTATCTCTCACCCTCTTGTAAATGTTCAAAAATTTTCGAGCGACAAGAGCAAGCTCGTCTTCTGGAAATTGTTCCAGAACGTCATCGCTTACGTCGCAAAGAGCGGGGAGAGAAAAACCAGAAGAGAAGCCAAGAGGGGGTCCAGAAGAGGAAGACCTAGTGGGATCGGTAACCAATGCCATCATTTGGGACTTCGTCCTGCGAGCGACGATGTCAACCTCATGAGTCTAGAGGCGGGAATACAACCCGTCAAGAGTCAAAGTTGACAAGTCCGTATGGTCCGTGATGGTGGTTACCTTCATCTCCCAAATCCTCAGATCGAGTGCTCGAAGAAAATGCCTCGCATTTTCCGAATCAGTGTATGAACAACCCACTGACCGGAGATTGCTGAGAATCTTTGCAAAACGAGCAAAGCACTTATCAAGGCTCTCACCAGCGTGCTGCTCAAACTTGTTGTAGTCACGCTTAAATTGATCCTGTCTCACGGACTTGATCTGAGTGGTGCCCACATGGTAAGCTTTGAGGGTCACCCAGATCTCGTGAGCCGATCGTAGGTGAGAGACGCGATCATACTCACTGCGGATAAGTCCCTTTATGAGGAGGTTCTTGGCCTTAGCGTTTGCCTCAATGTCAGCCATGTTTGCGGTGTTGACGTTCTCATCGGCCGGAACCTCATACGGGTGCTTCACCGTCTGCCAAAAAGAAAAGCCCTAGGCAGTGATGTATGTCTCCATCCGAACCGGATTATCAACTCCAGCAAAAATTAGAGGCTTAGTTGAGTACTTGTCCGTCGCCATGGCTCTTGAGACCGGTCAAGATCTATGAAAGAGCAAAAATGGCTCTGATACCAATTGAAAGACCGAGATGGCGATAAGAGGGGGGGTGAATGATTCCAAATAAAATTGTCCCCTACTAAACGTACTCCAAACAATCCCGCAAAGAAAACCGATGCTCCTCAAAATCGCGAAACCCGCAAAAATCGGAACGACTTGACAACTATGTGTATCCCTAGCTTACATGGATGGGAACCATGAATCAAGTGAGGGATATTTAAATCACAAATCCTGGTTGTCAAGTGTCCAAAGCAAAGAGGAATCAATTCAAATACTCCTTTTCTAAAAGATATCAAGCCAAAACACAAAAGCCACTTTTAGAAAAGCAAAAGAATTTTTTTTTTCAGGAATTGTCCTCAATTGGAGCAGGTGGATGGTGGACTTCTGTTGCTCCAAACAATTTGGGAATTTTTTACCCTTTGAGAAGATGAGTCGGGAAGCACTCCACCAAAAATCGCCACCAAAATCCTTCTACAAAAATCAGGAAAAATAAAGAACTACAAACAGTCAGGATCTTCAATCAGGAAATTTGGGGCTCGGTTTTCACCTCAAAGCTCCCAAATGGTGCATCCAGTGGACTCCACACTTTTTCCACAGATGTATATATGAGTCAAGCACCTTCTCCAATAAGAATCAATCAAAAACGATTTTTCTAGATTTTTCTAAAAATCAAAGACTGACTGCTGGTTAAGGACAGATTTGCAATCTTGATAGAAACTTGATATCTAGTCTATCCTAGGGTGCAAGAAAGATGTAAAACCAAATGAGGACCCTCAAGACCTCCTTGATCAACAGCATTTAGAAGGAGAGGAGCAAATCCAAATTGCGAGAAAGTAAATTGCGAGAATTTACATTCGGGAAAGTAAATGCTGAATTTAAATTGCGTAAAGTAAAAACATAATGTAAATGCGGAATTTAAATTCACAAAAATGTAAAGAAAATATTTGTATTTTCTGGTTGAAAGGTTTATAAAGCCTAACTTCATGTGGGCAAAGCTCAAAGGAGCAACTCAAACCTTCAAGTGAGGGAGGACACCCCTCCCCCTCTATTTATATTACTCTAGGGCCACCTACCACCCTTGGATGAGTCCCAAACCCTAGGGCACTCCACCAAGGGCTAGGATTAACCCTCTCATTTCACCCCACACATGGGCTTTACATGGGCCACATTGGCCATACATGGGTTTTAAACAAAACCCGGTCAACCCGATGCAACGGGCCTTCATCCGCCGGACTTGACCGCTCAGTTTCCTCCTCTTCGAGCCTCCAACCCGAACCGGAAACCTTGAGCCACCTCAAGTCCATTTCCATGACATCCAAGTGATCTTGGTTTGAGCCCAACCATCTCGTCGGCATCCTCGACCGCTCCGGACCTCGGTTCTCCCTACCTAGTCCCGGTACTCACCAACGACCATAGCTGCCTCAGGAACCTGTACCACAAGGAACAAACCATTTTGCACATACCTTTTTCTTCCAGGATGTTAGTCCACAATTATCATTAATTCAAACATGCAATACCGAGTCAAATCAAACTCAAACCTGAGCTCACCTTGCTCAAATAAAGTCAAATACTCATCACAAATATGGATGGACCTCCACATGGTCCTTCACTGTGGCGTTGTGGAGCTTATCAAGACTTTTATTTTCCGCTGCTTATGTTTACTTGTCATTATTTAAGTAAGCCTTGCGTGGCTGAATATTGTAGGGTGACCTTAAGGTCTTGCAACAGTTTATTTTAATTATTGAAGTACTTATTTATATTTCCGCTGTGTATGGATGTGATATTCAACCCTGTTTAACTATGCGCACTAGCGGGATCCTGGACTAGTGTATAATAAACAGAGGGTCCGGATTTGCAGATTCGGGTCCCGACAATGTGACCATGATTACTTGCTGGACTCTGTAAGTTTCTTAATTGAAATTATGTCTTGCGCGCCCTACCAAATTTGTTCTTCTATAGAATGGAGAGACAAAGATGCGAAAGAGAGAGAATTTGTGACATTGGCTTCCTTGACCCTTTGGTTATCAACGAGACAACAGTTAGAGACCACCCAAGAGATACAGAGGAAAACATTTACAATGGGTTAATGGGTCAAAGATACAAGTGAAAGATACTTCTGCCCTACGATTTTCAGTACGTGTTAGTGTATCGCCTCGTTATAATCCTCTTTCTTAGCATGGTGTTATAACTAATTAGTAACCTATGTTGACATACATATTTACAGCTTTCACTGGGCCCTTTTTATTATCCAGCTAGATCGTAGACAGATCATGGTTATGGACTCGAAAAGGATGCCCTGGACAACATACAAAGACTTCAGCGACATGCTTAACTGGTTCTCGTTCCTTTCATTATTGTACTTGTTCTATTTCTTTCCATTTGAAATAAACACTTATCATGTATACTTGGTCATCACGTGTGCAGTGTCTTCGAAAGGTTCCGCGATAACATCATCGGGGATTTGAAAATGAATTTTCAGTTGTGCCTCGCTAAATATGTATGTATATCATAATACTACTTAATTCACCTCATTCCTATGCATTCATTTCACGCTTACGACTTTCTCACCACAGGTCTTGCATCAACCGCCGGCAAACAATTTATGAGGTTACTATATATGCGAGATGATGCACGGTGTCGTTAGAGGCACTGCTGAGTACACGAGAAAGGGTAAACCTTTTTGGGTGAGTATATTTAAGTACTACCTTAATATTTCCTAGATACTCAATACATCTTCAATGCATTCACGGATTGATTTTTTAATTCCCTAATTAATGACACATTCCCCTAAAATTGGCGAAAAAAGGTCTGGAGAAAGGTCTCGAACTCTCCCCGGTGCGTATGAAGGAAATTTCGGAACAACTCGTCGGATTTATTTTAGATGAGGTCATAAATCCAATGGGCGAGCATTACCACCCTTGTTACAATAAGATTCCGGGGCCAGACCCTTCGAAAGTCACCGATAAACCGTCAGCATCTACCTCGAGCAAGAGGGAAGCACGTAAAAGATCCCGATAAAGAAAAACTTATGTAATCGGGTACATTTGTGATACATATACATTTGTGTACTTGTGTATATTTATGTACAGAAACTTTTTTAATTGTAATACATATTAATTAGTTGTAATTAAAATTTTCCTGAATGTCTTTATATTTCATTATCTATTAATTTTGCATGATTAATTTTATACTGTTAATTAATTGTGACTTAATACAGATATACATAAATAAAATAAATATAATATCTCTGACCTCAGTCCCGGTTGGAAACATCAACCGGGACTGACTGGCTCCCCTGGCTAGTGCCAGGTGTGGCCTCTAGGGGGCTCACACCTTAGTCCCTGTTGAATACACCAACCAGGACTGATGGCCTCCCCAAGCGTGCCCTTGGCCTAGCGCCACGTGTGGGCCTCCAGGGGGCTTTAATTCCAGTTTGTGGAACCGGGACTGACGCCTAAGAGGCGTCAGTCCCACTTGGGATGTCCCGGTTCAAAAACCGGAACTGATGGACGTTACCAACCTGGACATATGGCAGGGGTGATCGGCCTGCTAGTTATGCTGAATCGCCGCCGCCGTCACCATGGCTTTTATCTGGGCTACGATCGGGGTAGCCAGATTGTCCGCCTCGATCATAAGTCCAATATTGTCAAGCATGGTTTTTGACGCAACAATGTTCTGCTGCGGCATACGAAAGACCGACTGGTCCCCCATCTTAGCCTGCAGAATGTCTTCGTTGCCCTCACAGCCACTGGCTCGGAGGGCTTCGTGGTGGGGGTGATCGGCCTCCGCCACTCCTTCTTGTCGGTGAGGAGAGCCAGCGGTTCTGTGATCTATAACGTAGATCCCGCGAGAGTGACCCGGCGTTAGCCGGCAAGCCTATGAATCCGAATTGGGAAGCAAGCCCCCGACGATGGTAAACCGCGACGGTGCTTCCCAAACCAAAGGGGTTGTTGAAGATCCATCCAGATCGGGACTGATCCGGATCTGAAAGGGTTAGCTTTCCGGAGTTGTCGGCGACGAGATCCATGCTTCAGAAGTGGTAAACCTGGCTAGTGGTAAAGGTGGCGACGATGCCGCTGATTGCTGCCATCGAGGTTGTAGATTGATCTTGACGCAACCCCCTACCTGGAGCGCCAACTGTAGACGGTTGTTGTCGCCAATATATTTTATGGGGCTATGTATGCGTGGGATTCATTCTCGATGGTAACACAAGACGAGTTTAGGCAGGTTGAGGCCCTCGAGATGAGGTAATACCCTACGTCCTGTGTTCGTGGATTGATGGGTGTGTTTCGACTAAGTTGTCGATGTGTTTCTCGATGGCTATGCCTCTACCCGCACCTCCCCTTATATAGTGAGGGGGAAGGGGTGATTACATGGAGTCCTAGTCAGTTCCAACGCGGGGAGTTTCAATCTTTATCCCGCCGAATACGGCTCGGACTTAATAATACAATCCTGCTTTCCTTATACTTCCAACCGGGCTCTAATTCTCCTACCCTTGCGATACAAGGCAGAATACCACCCAGGTGATGCCTTCGTCTTTATCTCCGACTCGGCCCATCCCCCTCGTGCGGTCTTCTTTGCCCATCTTATGGGTACCTAGGGCCCATGTACTCCACAGTACCAAAGGAAATGTTGCTCACTGGCGCCCTGTTCCGCCAACAAACAAGGCATCACTGCGTCCGGTTGTCTCGAGATACTCCCGTTGATAACCATGTCACAATGAGCCCAAGAAAAAGGGCTATGGTGCACTGTAGTGTCACCGCAGTGAGATTCGCCATCGCAAGCTGTGGAGCTGGCCGGAGGTAGGTGATGAACCTGTGTCATTGATCAATGCCAAGATTCATGCACTCACCCGCTTTCTCATCTCAATACTATCAGTGATAGGAGGGACCCACTTGTCGGCAAATTTAAATTATAAACTTGCACCGATAAGTATTAGTGTCACTGACCGGTGGTCCCTGGCCCAACCGTCAGTTTTAGTAGAGGCGATATGGGTTGTTTCTCTTCCTTGCATTAAAGCGTATTTCTGAATTACGCTTTCTAGCGTAGCTTTCCTAGGCCGTAAGTTAACTGGCCACCCTAGTAATATTCATTTAGATTTTCCAACTTTAGCTAATTAAATTAATCCAGTAAATAAAATGAATTATTAAAAATAGGTAGACTTCGCCTATTCCTACGCGGATCAGCTTCCACGTGCCAAAACCACAACGAACTAAAATCCGTTAGGCATATCCGAACCCGTAAAGTGTGTGACCCGTTAGGTTCATGCGTAAGTCGGCCATGGACCCTGTAACCCCTTTCGAATCCACAGATCAATAGTGGTACCTAGCAGCATATATTGACCCTAGAATGCATAGAACGATTCTCATCGGCTAAACCTTGATACATTCATATACCGATCCTTTTGCTGCACGACACCAGTAAAACTCAAGGCAAGATACGTGCCACCCTTGTGATAGCTCGACCATTCACTCGTCAATGTAATGGATATAAGTTATGATTAAACATTAATCACATTGGCATAGCCGCACACTTTTCTTATCCATCCACACCGAGGGGCTCGGAAGTATTTCTCCTATTATCAAGGAGGGGCAAATCCCATCTTAATCGATCACACCCCTACGCCATGTTATGGTGTAGCATTTCATAACACGAAGGTATGCGACTATGCATGATGGGGCTCTATGACGATCTCAGATCGAAGGATCATATGGGCGTATAACTCGAGATAACAATTTGATGATACTTTTAAGAAAACAATCTGAGCAGTGCCTTAGAGTAGGTCCATCCAATCATCCATGTTCTCTAACATGTGCTAATAAGATCATTACCGCTCCTCATACCGCGTCTCGTAATGATATGGATCATGGATCATTTTGTAAAATATGACGTTGACAATGTGTTTCACAACCAAGTCGTACTTGATATACAAAGTTGCGATATTTATTCATAGAACCGACAATCAAAATTATCACATGTATATGAACAAAGACGTTATATAATCATCTCATATAATTGCCTCTAGGGCATATTCTCTTTAATCTTTCACTTGCACTAGAGTCAATCATGCAAGTATCGCATACCCATGGCTCTTACATGTGCCTCATGCTTCCGTTGTGGAAACGGCTTTGCCAACGAATATGTAATATTCAGATCTCTGTGCACTTTGCCATGTGGGACAGTGTACCTATCCAATATAAGGAGAGGTGGATGGATACCTCCTATTATTAATTCATCTAGTTTAATCCCTAGGAGGGGGAGAGATGTGAGCGGGGTGAGGGGAGTGTCCCTCCACTGGTTGTGCCTCAAATGGGGCTATCCGCTCTGAGATGGAGGAGCTTTGTAAATTCATAAAATACCCAAAAATAATGAAAGTAAAAATTCCTCAAAAATTTATACTTGACTGAGGAGCTTTGTGTTTACCTCGTATTTTGAATATCGATCTTATGTTACTGTGGTCTCTTTTGTTTACTTGTTTTTATAAATTATAATGTTCATGCTTCTTAAGTTTCTACTCTCACTACTAGGGAACAGGTCTTCCATCCCGGCCCATCAGTCCCGGTTAGCCACGTACCGGAACTGAGTATAAATCAGTCCCGGTTCAATGGCTACTGGATAGCAGGACATCCTTTAGTCCCGGTTGGTAACACCAACCGGTACTGATGCTCTTCCTTTAGTCCCGGTTGGTAACACCAACCGGAATTGTCAGCGCATGGAACATTAGTCCCGGTTCGTGTTACCAACCGGGACTGATGAGCCGCTTTGTTTTATCAACCGGGACTGATAAACATATACCGAGACTGATGCCTCATTTCAAGAAAAGTAAAAAAAAAAAGCATATCCTAGTAAAGTAAATGCGCGTGAGTGGTTGGGTTAGCAATGACATATTTTTAAATATTTGCACACTATTATGAATCCCGATTCACCTGAACCGGGACTGATACCTAAAGACCATCATTCCCGCTTGGGCTGTCCCGATTCAGAAACGGGACTGATGGCCGTTACCAATCTGAACTCTGAAAACGAAACACAGACGTATTGCGCACGCCATCTCCACAAATGCATACACTGACCACTGATTCTCTCGTTTCTACAGATTCTGCCGGTTGCAGGTGTCGTGTACTGATGAAGTGATAATACTGTTAAAAAGGGAAACACTGTAGCACGTCATGCGCAGATGCAGACACTAACCACTGGCTATCTCGTTGCCACAGATTCTGCCAGTTGCGAGTGTTCTGTATTATTGAAGCGATAATATATTAAAAAAATCACAACACACTGTACCAAAGCTTATCAGTTGAGACTGTTATTGCACGCACGTGTGCACATGTGTCCGGCAGCTCTATTTCTTCTGCACGTACGTATACGCATGCAATATAATAAACAGGTGACAGCCTCCCTCTGTGAAGCTGTGGATCAATGCAGCCATGTGCGCCTGCGCGGTGCGTGTGTGTACATATAATACACACGTTAATTAGCGTCGATGCGTCGTTGTTCTCCTTCCTGCGTTGGCACCAACAGTGCGTGTACATATAATACATAGTAGTAGGTAGGGCACGCGGTTGCACGCGTGTACATATAATACATACTAGTAGGTAGGGCACGCGGTTGCACGCGTGTACATATAATACATACTAGTTGGCCACTGTGTCAAAAAAAAAATTGTCATACATACAGAGCACACAAGAAGAATGGCAACAGTAAAAAATTTAACCAATAAAACATACTAAGACTATCTCCAGCAATTTCCCTTCATTCCATTCACTTCCCTATTCTCTTCCCCATATTCATTCCCTTTATTTCCTACCATCTCCAGCAGCATCCCCTCAAAGGATTTGTGAAGGGATTGGAGAGATAATCCCTTTCTAAAGGGATTTACTGTTTGAATCCCTTCTGAAGTGAATCGTGAAGGGAATCCGCTGGAGCACTTGGGATCTGTTCGCGAAGGGATTTGGAGGGGAAGGGAAGCTGCTGGAGATAGTCTAAGGTTCAATCGAGATGTAACTTGTCATTAACAAATGGGAGAAACTAGCAGCCGGACGTATAATTTTTGTTTTTTTCGAGCAGCTGCGCAATATTTTTTGAGCGTATGAAACATTTTTTGAACGTATAAAACATTTTTTTTAACGTATGAAACATTTTTTTTACTGTTTGTCGAAGAAAAATATTTCACTACGTAGAAAAAAAATGTTTCACTACGTAGAAAAAAATATTTCACGCAGAGAAAAAAATGTTGCAAAAAATCGACGTCGATCCTAACAATTAGGTTAACAAATCAATTTAAAAGGTCGACAATATTTTAATTTCTATAATTTTATCCTATCCATCAATAAGCTGCTCCAACTTACATATAAAATTTGCTTAGAATAGCTGTCGCATTTGCCTTTGTGTCATCTGGTGCTGCTGTTTACGGTTTGGCGCAGTAGAAATATTGCTCCACTACTAGGGTTTGGTTCTTTAGTACCGGTTCAAAAGAGCTTTTAGTCCGGTTTTCAAATCGGGATAGACCAAGATTAATAGTGGTATAACTATTTAAAAATATATTCTTGGCGGGACTCGAACTGATACATCCGGGCTCTCTACCCATTCTTCTAGCCACCCACATGTATTTGCTCTTTAAGGATATGTTTTCCTTTTGAACTTTCTGAAACGAGGCATCGATGCGGTTCGATGGCTCCAACAGTACCGATGCCCTCGCATTAGTACTGGTTCGTGATACGAGCCGGTACTGATGAGCCCCCGTGCCAGCTGGCCTGTACCTGCCTGCCAGGGGCTCCTTTGTACTGGTTCTTGACATGAACCAAGATTAATGTAAGAGCATTAGTACGGTTGGTACCTCCAACCGTACTAAGTTGCTCCTGTGGCCCAATAGCTATTGAACCAAGATCGATGCTATTATCGCATGCGGTTCTAATCCAACCAAGATCGATGGACCGATATATTAGACCAGTTCTCTAGTAGTGCTCAACCGACTAGCTTTCTCAAGGCACAGGCCAGGGAACTTATCCTTGGCATGATACTCTATCAACACTAATTGCAATCGGCCGTCGGCCACCAAACTATATAAAAAGCAAAGATGCCACTCTAGTAAAGAATTAAAATACAACTCAAATCATTAAATTCCTAAATAAACTGTTAAAAACGTGACTCATATCCTACTGTAATTAGGATTCAGATAGGTGTGCTAAAAGAAAGCTTAGGTGAGTTCTAGTAGAACTAGGATTCCTAATTCTCCTTGTAGTAGGTTTGGATGAAACTATATAAATTAACTCCATTTGGATGCCCATGGATATAGAACAAGTTATACCAATGAGTCTTATCCAAAGCAATGTGCCCGAGAGAATTATAGGCTAGATTTTATTTACCACTAGATTGTTGTATAGGGCAAGGATCTAAGGATCCTAAGAGGTGTGAGAGGGTTGTGAGAGCGACAATCCCTTGTACTCTCTTGAGGTTGTTCTTAAAAAATTTGAGGTCGGCTTCGCCAAATCTCACTTTTGTGTTTCATATTTCATCACCGTTATTTCAAGGCATCTACTTGAGTGTGCTTGATATAGTGCACGCTAGTGCCGTATCTTGTAGCTCCGATCTTATCTGGAGGCTGCTGTGTTGGGGAACGCGGTATGCTACTCTAGCACAAATTAAAATTTCTACCGCAAACCAGAAAAGCTACTCGTAAGAAGGGGATCATAGATCTATTACCACTAGACGCGCAGTTGCGGAATCCTTCGCACGTCGTTGTAGTGGATCGTTCTCGGCATGGATCGTCCTCGCCGTGGAACGTCCTCGCTGCGGATTGTCCTCGCCGCGGATCATCCTCTCCACGCCGCAGTAGCAGCAGCTTCACCACAGCAGTCCACACGTCCGGGGATGGAACGCCGTGCGTCGGTGTGCAAGCACCAGGTCGCTCGGCAGGGGCAACGAGAGGAGGTGGCTAAGGTTTCTGGCGAAACACCTCTAAACCGCACGAAAGTGTGTTCTGCGTCCAGCCTCCTCCCCTCCTTATATAGCCACGAGGTGAAACCCTAGGCAGTCAGGGCCCATCTACGCGCTAAGCCCACGAGGTCCGTTAATTACAGATCCAATCCGAATTAATGCGTCCCACTGCTAAGTGTGTGACCAGAGGTTCATGCGCATTTGGACATGGATTCTGAAAACCCTTTTCTAATCCAATAGTCGGTAGCGGCTCCTTGCAGAGCTTGCCAACTCCCAAACGCATATGATTAAAGTACTGATGTAACAATCCCTTTGCTAAACTATATGAAGATCGAACTCAAGGCGAGAAGCATGTCATCCTTTGACAGTTCAATCCATCTCTCGTATCTGTGATATATTAATAAGTTGTGATTGACTTCTCAATCACGGCATGGCCATGCACTTCCTTAATCGTATCACACGAGTGGCCTAGACATATATCTCCGTTACATTGGAGTGGCAAATCCCATCTTGATTGCTCACTTCTCTCTACATTTTTCATAGTAAACATGAAAGCTACCTTTATAACTATCCGGTTAGGAAATAGTGTTTGGTAACCCCAAGGTAAACTATTACATATGTAGGGAATGTGACAATCTCAGTCTAAGGATCATACATCTACTATGTATGAGATACACTGATGACATATAAGAATGCAACATTCTCGCAGTGTCCCATTGCGGGTCCATCTAACACATGTTCTCCAACATGCGTTCACAATGTATTGATGATATCTCCATATCCCATGATCTATGAAACATGATCATCGATCAGTACATGTGCTGATCAATTTATCGTTGTCCACTACGATGTTATCCGATCAGAGATACTTACAGAATTATATCAATGAGTAGAGAGTTTAATAAGCAAGTCACATACTTACTGATCAATCTAATGATATACATTCATTGGACCAATAATCATATTATTATTCATAAACATAGTCATGTTACAATCATCTATATGACTGCCTGAAGGGCATAACACTAACATGCTGTGCAGAACAAGTGGTATCAGAGCGAAGGCCAGATTAATCTGAGTTGCAAAGAAGGTCAGGCAAAGTATCAGGAGGTGCACAATTAAGAACAATGTTGATGGATGCATCGACGTGGGGACAAGTAGAGAAATTTGATGGCAGAGGAAATTTCAGCGTTTGGAAATGTGTGTTACAGGATGTTTTTGTCTAGTAAGGGTTAATCGATGCCCTCAAATGAACAAAGCTGTAGAAAACATCAACTGAAGACTGGAAGGTGATGGAGCGAAAAGCTATTAGTTTGATTCGTCTATGTCTCTCCGAAGAGGTAATGTACTCAGTGATCAAGGAGGATTCATCAAAGAAATTATGGAGTGACTTAGAAAAGTTGTACATGGCAAAGTCGCTAACAAACCAGTGGGTGCTGAAGCGGAAACTCTTTAGGTTACGCATTGAGAAGGGCACACGGTTTGTTGACCATCTCAATGTCTTTAACAAGTTGATCACACAGCTGACGGGTGTGGATGAGTCAATCGTGTAGAATGACAAGGTCATCATATTGCCGACATCTCTACCACCATCATGGGAGAACTGGTGATGAATATTCTCGTCGGAAAAGACACATACCCTTGACTTCAACAAAACAGTAGCATATTTTTTTGAGGCGGAATTCTTGAAAAACCCATCGGAATCTTCATCATCGGGTGACCTAGCACTGGCTGTTACTAGTAACACTAGAAAAGGCAAAGGTAAATGGAAGAAGGGTAAAGGAAAGGATAAACGTTTATGCTATCTATGTGATGAGAAATGTCACATGATAAAGGACTATCCAAGCTTGAAGCAGATGAAGGGTTCATGCTCAATGGCAATAGCAGATGGATCAGATGTTCTAGTCGTTAGTCAACCAGGTACTTATCATGGATGGTGAAATAGGCGCCAATCGAATTTGACCCTACTTCTTTGCAACCCCGGCCTCAAACTTGAGATGAACGCGGAAGCCAACTAAACTAGAAACTCCAACGTGAAGAAGAGTACCAAATCATCATGTGCACATGGGAAGGTTTGGTCATGAAGACCCATATGGAAAACCCATGAAAGAGCACAAGAAAAGAGTCCTCAAGACAAGTCAAGAATTAACAACACAAAACCATGCAAAGTAAACTTGAGAGACAAGAAGGTAATCAAAATTTCATTGCACAAGAGGTTTTGATTACAAAGGGATCCTACCCGGAGAATCCCAAATCACTCACAAAATCAAACACCCTCTCAAACTCTCCCTAATAGTGCTATGAACCTGGTTGTGGTGTGAATAGTGAACGGTGCCCTCTCAACCATACTTCACACCCACTACACACAACCCTTTATATAGCCCCCAAAGGTGGTGTGCTTTCCAAGCCCATCTCCACCCTTGGATTACAATTGGAGGGTTGAGATCGAACCATTTACACATGATATATTGAGGAATATCACCCGCATATTTCTTACATTTCTAGCTCATCTGCCCATGCAGGGGGGATACAAAATCTGGACGTCACCAGACTCCCTTAGCCGCTAAGTCTCCGTGACCCCCGACCTCCCTGTCGAGCCTCGAATCCTCACGCCGGCTAAGTCCTCATTATCCTCGTGATCACACATCGAGTACGACTACTCCACGCAACCTCTCCGCCGTTCTGGACCGCATAACCCACTTCTCGGGCTGTGTCCCGGCAGCTGTCGCTCTGCAGTATCCACCTCGACCTGCCCCACAAGGATAAGACCACCGAAAACATACGCCAACCTCACCTTTCACCTGCAAGGTTAGTCCAAGTGATAAACACCACCAATCACAAAGATTCAAAATCATAATCCCAAACAATCGTGCAGAAACAGCCTTCACCGGACACGTCCGGTCATCAGCGGACGCTATCCGCAGAGCCACTGGACACAGTCCGCTGGCCACCGGACCCAGTCCGGATAGCCAATCATTGCAAAACGACAATCCTACCAATTCTCAACAACCTCCTACGGACTCATCCGAAACCCATCGGACACAGTCCAGAGAACACAAAATGCTTCACCGACGCTGCTGCCCACTCGACGGCATGGCGTCGGAGAGGACATCTGAACAAGTTCGAGCATAGCGTACACCCAAAACCAACGTTAGCAAGAACCGCGAAACCTCGATCTCACGGGGCGCGTCACGCTTAGCGGATAGCGTCCGAAGAGCACCTGCGGACAAGGCCGCAGCTCACCGGACACTCACGACCCACCATCCGAACCAAACCCTCGAGTCCACCAGACGCGTCCACTGCCCAGCGGACAGCGTCCGAAGAACACCTGCAGACGAGGCCGCAGCTCACCGGACGCACACGACCAAGCGTCCGACAGTGACGAGACCAAACCCTCGACCGAGCGGACGCGTCCGCTCGCCATCGGAACCTATCCGAAGAGGTTCAACGGACACAGTCTGGAGATCACCGGACGCGCACAACCCAGCGTCCGGCAGTGGCGATGTCAAACTCCCAAAACACCCGGACACCGTCCGCTTGCCAGCGGACTCCGTTTGCAGGCCACCGGACGCTGTCCGGTAAACAGAGTCAACTCGGTAACCCTAAGATTGCAATATCACTCATCATCAAAATTCAACACTCCCCCTTGATGAGTATATTGACAAACCCTTATCAACAATAAGTTTTTGTTTTGAAAATGAAAAACAAATGCCATGAGTTGATTTAAAATTAACTTGGACCAAATGAAAGAGCAATTTGCCAACATGTCCAAGCGAACAAGAGTTGTGCCAGAAATGTTGAAGTTGTATTCATGCACATGTTCTCCCCCTTTTGACAATATAAACAGCAAGGAGACTCCAATTTTTGAATCAATAATGCAATGAGCAATGGAGAACTCCCCCGATCCAGCTCCCTATGCAAGAAATGCATGCAAATGCAATGGAAAGAGTTTTGATGTTTAGCCAGATGAACATAAGGTTCGGAATGCATGAAACTCATCAAAATTCAACTGAAGCTTACAAGCTCATCAAGACAGCTCATTTAGAGGCAAAGCTAAAAATTTGAAGGTATGAACTAAGATTTTTGCATTATTCAAGTCGAAATTTAGCAAATGGAAAATCCAAAATCCAGAATCATGCAGAGGCCCAGATTTAATAATCATGCAGGGATTCAACTCATGCAATACATTGAGAAATCTCAAATTATCATAAATTTGACCTCATTGCTTCCTAATTCTACAATTTTTTTGTTTCGCAAATGTCAGATTTTAGAGAGCAATTGCTGGAAAAGCACATCCCATGGGTCACTGGAAATGGCCTCCCAGGTCACCTCCTCCCTCCTCATGTTTGTTCGCATTTTTTTTCAATAATTTCTCTTGCTCAGACATTTTTTTATATATACATGAGCAATTTGAAGATCAAAGACATGAGAGGAAAAGATCAATCCCATGTTGCATCGAGGACCCAAGTAGATCAAAAGATGCAAAGCATGCAATGAACTATAGAAAAGGGATTTAACCAAGTCCTAGAGATAAAAAATCATCAAGTTTTGTAAATTTGATACCATTTGAAATCTGAAAGATAGATTTGCCCCAAACTTGCCATGTCAAGATGAGATTGAAGGGAATATGCCCGAGAGGCAATAATAAATTGTTTATTATCTTATTCCATGTTTATAATAGATGTTTATTTCTCATGCTAAAATTGTATTAACCGGAAACGTTGATACATGTGTGTTTAATAAACAAAAAGGTTCCTAGTAAAGCCTCTCTTTTAAACTAGCTCGTTGATTAACTGATGATCAAGGTTTCCTAATCATGAACATTGGATGTTGTTAATAACGGGGTCACATTATTAGAAGAATGATGTGATGAACACACACCCAAGTTGGTATAGCAAATTCGATCAAGTCATTAAAGTTTGTTCTTTGTCTTGAACATATACAAAATAGCTCCTTTCCTTAGACCATGAGATGATGTCAATCACTAACTCCGGAAGAGTACTTTGATGACATCAAACGTCACTCCGTAACACGGTGAATATAAAGATGGATTTGGGTACTATGAAAGTATTAGTTGAGGCTCATGCATCAAGAGTGGGATTTGTCCATCCATATGACGGAGAGATATACTCTGGGCCCTCTCGGTGATATCACATTGACATCGCTTGCAAGCACGTGACTAGGTCACAAGAATGTCATATCACTAACGAGTAAAGAGTACTTGTCGGTAACGGGATCGAACTAGGTATAGTTGATACCAATGATCGGATCCCGGATAAGTAATATATCGCGAGACAAAAGGAATTGGTTATGTTGTTTTTGGTTCACACGATCACTAGTTCATCGTTGAGTAAGTGGGAGTCATTATGGATCTCGGATCCGCTGATGATTATTGATCAGAGAGGTGTCTTGATCATGTCCATTTTATTCACGAACCGTAGGGTGTCACACTTAAGGTTCATCGACGCTTTTGAGTGGGTACGGAACACCGGAGAAAAGTTTGGACAGCACCGGAATAGTTTCGGGATATCGGAATAGTTCAAGGGGGTATGTGTTAATTTTTGTTAATTAAAAGAATTAACAAATATTAAAATAACAGAAATAAAATTGTTTATTTAATGGAGAGTCCATTCACATGAAGAGAATGGAGAGTCCATTCACATGAAGAGAATGGAGAGTCCATTCACATGGAGAGAGTGGAGAGTCCACTCACTCCTATAAAAGGGAGGGCGGAGCTCCTCTCTCATGGACTAATCACCATGACCCTTTGGTTGGTCCTTTCTCCCTCCTCCTGCTGTTCCACTTTTCAAGCAGTAGCTTAAGCGAAGCGCTGCTGAAATAGTTTCTCCACCACCACCACTAAGTCGTAGTGTTGTTGGAGTTTCCCGTGGATCCTCTACTTCCGCTGCCCCGCTGGATCGAGGGATTGGAGGTCGTCGTTGTTCCGTACGTGTGACCAAGTACGGAGGCGCTGCCGTTTGTGGCGCTCATCCTCGCGACTTTGAAGTCGGGCGTGTACCTCTACTTCAACCACGTTTGTTTGCGGGAACGTTATTCCCGCTTTCGGTCTACGAGGGTGAGTCCTTCTGAAACCGTTTGCATGCATCTCCTAGATATGATCTTGGTGTTTGGTTGCAACCGTAGGAAAATTTTTGTTTTCCTTGCTTCAAAACCCTTCAGAGATTGCCAGCCAAAAAGAAGTAGATGAGCCAAAATGCATTCATAGCAAAATTTTCATGAGGCTTAAAGGCAAAGCTCATGTCCAAGAAAGAAAATCAAAATGCTATGCAAAATGCAGATGCTCATATGCAATGGGAAAAAGAATGAGGATAAGAATCAGAAGGTTTTGAACCACAAAAACACATTTTACCTGAAAGTAGGGAAGCAAGTCTACAACTCGACTACCAGAGAGGCTAAGAACACAGACCTGTCTACCCAGGGAACCATCACCTGCTAGACTTATAATCTATGTGAGACTCAACTGACTAGAGTAGAGGACATTGCCAATCACGCATGATAGCAACCTACAGAAGGTAAGAAGATGTGTCTAAGAAGGTGTTGATTCTCTATCCTGAAATGAAGCTATGCACAAATGCAAATGCTCAAACAAGAAGTAGAATATGTACATATATACAGTACCCTGACTCCCCCTTAACCTATGCTGTGCAAGCTGACTATCCCAAGCTTTCCCTTGAGAGTCTCAATCCTATTTCTATCAAGTGGCTTGGTTAAGATATCTGCCAGCTGGTGGTCACCTTCTACAAAGTTTAGCTCTATATGGCCCTTCTCGACATGGTCTCTAAGGAAGTGAAATCTGACATCTATGTGTTTAGTCGTAGAATGATGCACTAGGTTTTTGGCTATGTTGATCGCAGAGGTGTTATCACAGAAGAGTGGAACACTACTGAAGGTCAACCCAAAGTCCTAAAGCGTCATATGCATCCAGAGCACTTGACTGCAACAACATGTTGCAGCAACGCATCACCTCACCGTGGGATCAGTGCAACACTAGACTGCTTTTTAGAAGACCAAGAGACAAGAGAAGTGCCAAGAAACTGACAGGTGCCACTAGTGCTCTTCCTATCTATCCTACAGCCAGCAAAGTCTACGTCTGAGAAGGCTCTGAGGAATATAGAAGAAGCGGCGGAGAACCAGAAGCCAAAGTCAATGGTCGCTCTAAGATAGCGAAGAATCCGCTTGACTGCCTGAAGGTGAGAAACCCTGGGGGAAGCTTGAAACCTAGCGCACAGGCAGACTACAAAGTGAATGTCTGGCCTGGAGGAGGTAAGGTAAAGCAGTGATCCTATCATCCTTCGGTAGAGTGTTTGGTCCACTTGCTCGGCATTTTCATCAGGTTCTAGAACAATGTTTGTGGCCATTGGTGTTAGAATGGGTTTGCTTTCAGCCATATCAAATCTGTAGAGGAAGTCCTTGGTATATTTGCTCTGATGAAGAAAAGTGCCCTCAGGTGTTTGCTTGATCTAAAAGCCAAGAAAGAAGGTCAACTCTCCCATCATACTCATCTCAAATTAAGAACTCATCAACTCAGAAAATTAAGAGATGAATGCCTGAAGATAGATCTGAACAAGGAGAAAGTCTGAACCATCTCTCTTGACAAAAAGAGTTTTGTTTGCCTGACCCATGCCAAAACCATGCTCAAGCAAATATGTCTTTAAGCGCTCGCACTGTGCCCTAGGAGCTTGCTTAAGAGCATACAATGTTTTGCTAAGCTTAAATACATGGTTTGGCTTGGTGAGAACCTCAAGGCCAGGAGGTTGCCTTACAAATACTTCCTCCTCAATAACACCATTCAAAAAGGCACTCTTAACATCTATTTGAAACAACTTGAAGCCCATTGAAGAAGCAAAAGCAAGAAGAATGCGAATGGCTTCAAGTCGAGCAACAGGAGAAAAAGTCTCATCCAAATCTAACCCTTTTAGTTGAGAGAACCCTTGTGCCACAAGCCTAGCCTTGTTCCTAATGACATATCCATCCTCCCCCTATTTGTTCTTAAACACCCACTTAGTGCCAATGACAATGACACCCTCAGGACACGAAACCAACTCCCAAACCTTGTTTCTATCAAAGTTCTCTAGTTCCTCATGCATAGCATTGACCCAAGAAGAATCAGCTAATGCATGAGTCACATCCTTAAGTTCAAAGTTGGCTACAAAGGAAGCGGAACTGAACAAGGAAAGATTGGCCTTTGAACGTTTCATTTTGTGGTTAATCTCACAAATCGTGAAGGACCATGTGGAGGTTCGCTCCGTGTTTGTGATGAGTATTGGACAATTTGTGAGCTAGGGCTGCGCTGGTTTGAGTTTGATTTAAATTGGATTTCAAATTGAAGCATTTTGGGCATTTTCTGTGCTGGAAGGCACTACCGGATCCCTTGGGCGATACTGTCGGAAATGGTCGACGCTACTGGCCAGGAGGCCGGCGGGTATTTTCCAGAGAGGGTGAATTTACTATTCACTGTCAGGCGGCACTACCGCCAATGTTGGGCGGTACTACTAGCCGAGCGGCAGTACCGGCTTTTGCACTGCGGTAATGCCAACCGAGTTGCGAAGACACCCTGAATTAAATGAACAATTGATTTAATGATGGATTAAATGGTTCATTTAATTGCACTTGATGTTGGGCAATGTTATGTGATGTGTTTCCTTCTCTTTGACGCTTGCAGAGTTCCGATCTGAGGTCATGGTGAGGCGGAGGAAGGTCGGGACTAGGCGAGGAGCGCCCGAGGTCCGAAGGCCGTGATCGCCGGTGGATGTCCGGAGATGGAGCGGGAGCGAGTCAAAGAGTCAAGGGAACCAATTTGATGCTAGCTTGATGCTACACGGATCAAGGAGAGCTATCGGATGGAGATTCTAGATGATAGTGTAGTCGCTAAGTTGAGAAGTGTGCGAAATCTCATGAAACGCCAAGTTAGCCCATGTAAGGCCCATGAGTGTGTTAGGGTTTCAGTGGGTTAATCCTAGCCCTTGATGGAGTACTCTAGGGTTTGAGACTCATCCAACGGTGGTAGGTAGCCAATCAATCCTATAAATAGAGGGGAAGGGGTAGCCTCCCAAGTTGAAGATTTTGGTGCTCATTTAAGCTTTGCCCACATGGAGTGACGCTTTGTAAATCTTCCAAGAAAATCAATGCAAAAACACCTTCTTTTCTGAATTTAATTTCCGCATTTACATTATGTCTTTACATTCTGCAATTTAAATTAAGTATTTATATTCTCGCAATTTACTTATGCAAGTTGGATTTGCCTCCTCTCCTTCTACATGCTTTTGGATTTTCATGCCAAGGATGAGTGATTGATTGGATGAGTCTTCCCTCAGATCATATCCCAATCCTCGAGGCATCCACTTGTTTGAGTTTGCGAGAAACCGAGTTTTTGAGCGTTCTTAAAGAATCTTTGATAAATCGGTTTTTGGGTGTGTTCTTCATGTTCTCTAGGTTGCTGTGACTTGTGGGAATGTATCCAAGACTTTCTTGATCATCCAAAACCCATGAGCAACTCTACATCACGGATTTGCGTTTTCTTGCGTTCTTGGTGTTCACTCTCTTCATTTGGTTAAAGGTCGGAACTTTGACATCAATCTTTGCGATTGATGGTTGGAATAAGTTCCTGACATCCATTAGAGTGTATCTACCAAGTTTTGTAAGGACTTGACCTCTAGATCATAGTTTTGATCCTTTTTGGTTTTGGCTCGAGCTGTTTTTCTGCCCTGTTCTTGAGCCCAGCAGTACTTAGGGATGGCAATGGGTCCCCAATCCCCGTTTCCCCGCGGGGAATTCTTCCATTAGGGGACGGGGATGGGGGAAAACCTCTCCCCACGGGGGGCTAAACGGGGAAATATTTGCCCCATCGGGTCTGGCGGGGCCGGGGACATTCTGTCATCCCCCGTCCCTGTTCCCCGTCCCCGTCCCCGTTTAATCTCTGACAGGTGGACCCATACATTAGAAACCCTACATCATAGTATACTGCTCAGTGGCTCAGTGCCTCAGGCCCTCAGCCTCCACTCCAGTCCTCCTCCATCGCTCGAGCGGTCGCTCCCAGGAGCCGGATCCGCTGCTCCCAGGCGCCGTCCACCGCTCTCAGGCGCCGGTCGCCGCTCCCAGGCACGAGCCGCCGCTCCCAGACGCCGTCCGCCGCTCCCAGGCGCTGGCTCCCAGCCATCGTTCCCAGGCGTCGTTCGGATCCGCCGCTCCCAGCCACCGTTCCCAGCCACCGTAAGTACAAGATGTGCATAATTTTGTGCACTGTTGTGTCCATGCAAGATTGTATTGGAATTTGCTGCTCATGCAAGATTGTAGTGCTGTGGATACTCAATTTGTTAATACTCAATTTGTTACTATGGTGCTGTGGATTCTCAATTTGTTGAATATGCTATGGTGCTGTGGATACTCAATTTGTTAATAGGGTTCACATTAAACAGATCAAACATAGCTTGACTATTTGTTGAATATGCTATGGTGCTGTGGATACTAATTATGGGTCTCAACTCTCAAGTGTGCTCATGTGAAATGGATTGTTTGGAACAAATAATACTATTACTGATTCATGCTTATTTCTCGCTAATTTGTAGTTGGTATTGAGATA
Source organism: Rhipidocladum racemiflorum (assembly GCA_036346355.1). NCBI lineage: Eukaryota > Viridiplantae > Streptophyta > Magnoliopsida > Poales > Poaceae > Rhipidocladum > Rhipidocladum racemiflorum. The sequence goes on from CM070582.1 coordinate 22,137,620, forward strand.
ATGTCGTCGAATAGCCACAATCAGGACGATAATGTCAATGAGTCGCAGTCACAACAGGGTTCTCTACCATCTGTCAATGATTCCGAAGCAGTAGGAGGAAATGAGGAAGAGGAAGAGATTGAAGTTTCTAATGATGAAGAGCAGAATGGTGTTGTTGGCTCAAAGAGAAAGTTGACTTCAGCTGTTTGGAATGAATTCAAAAGGGTTAAAGTCGGGGATAAAATAAAAGCAAAGTGTAACTGCTGTGCAAAGAAGCTTGGAGGAGAGACAAAAAATGGAACCAAACATCTTCATGATCATCTCAAGATATGTCCATACCGTAAGAACAAAATGGCAGGGCAAAGCAAGACATTTAGCCAAAGCTCATTAAGGTTTGGTTCTCAGGATAAAGGAAAAGTGTTGGTGGAGAACTATACATTTGATCAAGAAGTTGCTAGAAAGGAGCTTGCCTCTATGATGGTGTTGCATGAATACCCACTATGCATGGTTGATCATATAGGATTTAGAAGATTTGTTAGTGCACTTCAACCTTTATTTAAAATGGTGACAAGGAACACTATTAGGTATGAACTATGTACTGTTGTGTCATAATTTTGAGTTGTGTAATATCTAATAAATACTAATTGTGTATTGCTAATAATTATTTTCTTAGGAAGGACATCATGAAGCAATATGAGATAGAAAAGAAGAAAGCCATTGCTTACATGGCAGGAAATAAGTCTAGGGTTGCTATCACTACTGATATGTGGACTTCGGACAACCAAAAGAAAGGCTATATGGCTATCACAGCCCATTTTATTGATCAATCATGGAAGCTAAGGAGCATTGTGATGAGTTAATGTGACTTTTTCATTGCTGAAATATTTGTTTATTTCTAAAATAATGTAACATACTAACATGCTTGTTCACTGTTGTAGGTTCATTTACGTGCCAAGTCCACATCGCTCAAAGTTATCATTTGAAGAGTCGAATGAATCCTTAGTTGCATGGAATCTTGATGAGAAGGTATCAACTCTGACTGTTGACAATTGTTCTACAAATGATAAGGCTATAGACTTGTTAGTGAGGAAGATAGGGAAAGATAAACTTATGTTAAATGGTAGCACATTGCACATGCGGTGTTGTGCCCACATTCCCAACCTGATTGTGAAGGATGGTTTAGATATCATACAAAAGGCTATTGAAAGGATTCGTGGTAGCGTAGCTTTTTGGACAGCAACACCAAAAGAGTTGAAAAATTTGAAGAAATTGCTAAATTTTTGAAAGTCACTATAACTAAGAAGTTGTGCCTTGATTGCAAAACTAGATGGAACTCAACATTCACTATGCTTAGTGTTGCCCTTCCCTACAAGGCTGTTTTTATCCGTGCTATGCGTGTTGAGAAACAATATGAATGCTGCCCTAGTGAAGAAGAATGGTCATTTGCCCATGATGTGGTTGAGAGGTTGCGCATGTTTTATGAAATCACCGAAATTTTCTCTGGAACTCAATTTGTTACTGCTAATATCATGTTTCCAAAGATTTGTGAAATCAAAATGAATATGAGACAGTGGTCAAGTTGTGGCAATGAAATCATAGAAGAAATGTCAGTTAAGATGAATGAGAAGTTCGACAAGTATTGGTTTGATGTGCAAGGTCTAATGGGCATTGCTACACTTCTTGATCCTCGATTTAAAACTGAAATGTTACTAGTTTGTTTTGAAATGCTCATGGGTATTACTGGTGATGAGTGTGAGGATCATGTTAGAGAAATCACAAAATTATTGTGTGATTTGATGAATGAGTATCAAGTACATGATGATGAAAGTAACAAAGAACCATCTACCTCACTGCCTTCCATTGAAGCTCCAGCGGTTATGTCTCTTTTTAATGCACGTGTTGCTAAGAAGAGGCCGGCAACTCTACGCCTAAAATCTGAATTGGATCGTTACTTAGAGGATGATTATGTTCCAGCTACAAAGGAAAATTTTAATGTATTGGATTGGTGGAAGGTAGCTGGGACACGGTATCCTACTTTGAGGATGATTGCACGCGATATTTATGCCATTCCAGTTAGCACCGTTGCTTCAGAGTCAGCATTTAGCACAAGTGGAAGAGTTCTTAGCGAGCATCGCAAATTGCCTTACTCCTGAGATGCTAGAGGCCTTAATGTGCTCACAGGATTGTCTTAGAAACCAATACAAAGGTATATAAAGCATTTAATTTGGTTGTTGTACTATGAAATTGCACTAAAACTTTATGTTTGTGAAATGTAGACGATCAAAATGGTCTTCCCGCGAGCTTTTGGACGGTTCTTCAGGACATATCAGAAGGGATGCAGGTAATATTCTAAAGGCAATGTAATTTTTAGTTATTTGTGCCTTCATAAATACACATTGAAATTTACTTTCTCCATTTCCAGGAGCTGGCAATGTGATATTACTACAAAGAAGTTAGTTATAACTTTGTGAGCATGTTGCATGTATTTGGTGTAATGGTGTGTGCCATTTTATTCATGTACCCTTGTCAGACTTGTAATCTTAATTTCTTAATATGCACTTGCCTATTGGAGACTTGGAGTATGGACAGAACTTGGACTTGGTGTATTATGTGTGCAAACAGTGTAGTGTGCCATGTGACTTGGACTTGGTGTATTTCTTAATATGCACTTGTCTAGAGACTATTTGTGGTTTGATTTATCATTCAAATTATGTGAGCTGGATGTTATCATGTCGCTAAGTGATGAATTATGGATGTTGTTATGTTTAGAAATCAATATGTTTATTTGTTTGCAATTTAATATGTTGCTGAAGTAATACTCTCTAATCTCTATTCGGGTTGTTGGCGGGGATTTTTCCCCGTCGGGTCCCCGTATACCCGAACAGGGACGGGGATGGGGAAAAACTCTCCCAGCGATCGGGGACGGGGAACGGGGAAAGATCAGTCTCGCGGGGACGGGGACGGGGGAGTACTCCACGGCGGGGAATTGCCCCATTGCCATCCCTAGCAGTACTGCCCCTTCCAAGCGGTAGTGCCGGCTGTCCGGCACTACTGGATTTTATCTCCGGTAGTGCCGGCCTCAGGGTCTTTTCTTGATTTCTTCACTCCAGTTCTTTTGATCTCTCTAGTGAGGCATTTTCTCTGATTGTTACTTGTCCATTCAGTAGGGGGAATTTTATTTTGTGGATTTGGGATCATTCACCCCCCCTCTGATCGCCATCTCGGTCTTTCAATTGGTATCAGAGCCGGTTCTGCTCTTTTCTAGATCTTGACCGGTCTCAAGAGCCATGGCGACAGATAAGTACTCCTCTAAGCCTCCAATTTTTGTTGGAGTTGATTACCCGTTCTGGAAGGTTCGGATGGAGACATACATCACTGCCCAGGGCTTTTCGATATGGCAGAAGGTGAAGCTCCCGTATGAGGTTCCGGCCGATGAGAACGTCAACGCCGTGAACATGGCTTACGTTGAGGCAAACGCTAAGGCCAAGAACCTCATCATACAGGGACTTAGCCGTAGTGAGTATGATCGCGTCTCTCACCTACGATCGGCTCACGAGATTTGGGTGACTCTCAAAGCTTACCATGAGGGCACCACTCAGATCAAATCCATGAGACAAGATCAGTTCAAGCGTGACTACAACAAGTTTGAGCAAAGACGGGTGAGAGCCTCGACGAGTGCTTTGCCCGTTTTGCAAAGATTCCCAGCAATCTCCGAGCAGTTGGTTACTCATACTCTGATTCGGAGAATGCGAGGCATTTTCTTAGAGCACTCAATCTGAGGATATGGGAGATGAAGGTAACCACTATCACGGATCACACAGATTTGTTAACTCTAACTCTTGATGGGTTGTATTCCCGTATCAAGACTCATGAGCTCGATATCGTCGCTCGTAGGACGAAATCCCAATCGATGGCCTTGGTTATTGATCCCATCGGGTCTTCCACTTCAGGACCCTCTCTTGACTTCTCTTTCGGCTCTCTGCGACGTAAGCGATGACATTCTGGAACAATTGCCAGAAAACGAGCTTGCTCTTGTCGCTCGCAAGTTCTCGAGTGTTTACAAGAGAGTGAGAGACAGGAAGAGGAGCAATACTATGACTTGCTTTGAGTGTGGTGGCCCCAACCACATTCGAGCAAACTGCCCCAAGCTGGAGAAGGGCAAGATTGAACAAGGCGGTGCGGGCAAGAACGACTACATCAACAAGAACCGCAACAAGAAGCCTCCAGCTCGCGAGCCGTCACGAGAGAAGAAGTACTGCAAGTTCGCCAAGAGCAAGAAGCTCTTCCACCGCCTCCTCGCCGCGCTCGATGATCTTGACCTCTCTGACACGGAGACCTGGAGCGACGAGGACGAGGATGAACCGCAAGACAAGGTGAAGAACGGCGATGACCTCTCCGGCATGTGCTTCATGGCCTCTAATGCCATGGAAGTACACGACTCCGAGCTGTACAGTGACACGGAGGAGGTACCTTCCTATGACCAGCTCAATGACGCATTTGTCAAGCTAGGCAAATTTCATTCCAAGTCTAGAGCTAGGTGTACTGAATTAGAGAAGGAAGTAGGTACCTTGTCTCAGGAGCTAGCTTCACTTAGATCATGTTCCTCCGAAGACTCTGATAGCTGTACTTTTTGTGATGCTTTGCTTGTGGAGTTGGAGAACCTAAGGACTCTACATGATAGTGTAGTTTCTGAGTTAGAGTCACTTAGGTCGAAGGATGCTAGCAAATGTTCGATAGATCCCATTCCTGTTGATGCTAGTTTTCTTCATGCTCACACTACTGCATCTTCCACAAATTGCCCTAAATTGCTTGCTGAAATAGATGCCTTGAGCTCACAACTTAGGAAGCTATCTGCTAGAAATGATGATCTTGAAAAGCATGCTTCTAAGGACCCACTCAGCTCATGTGAGGGCTGTATGCAACTTAAAAATGAGTATGATGACTTGGTGCTTGAAAATTCAAAATTTGCTAAGGACCTTCTAGCTAAGTCACATAATGGTTGCATGCTATGTGTTGGGGTAGCAGAAGACATGAATAAAATTCATGTCGAGCTTAGGAGGAAGCTCAAAGCTCAGGTGGATAGGATTAGAGACTCTCCCTGTGTTTTGTCCCACAAGATTGAGGCCGCTTTTTATAGGGATAGATTTGATCGTTCAGTTCACTCTTCCCCCATCTAGTTTTTCTCCTTCTGCTTCTTCCCCCTCCTCTTCTTGTGCCTCACTTTTTCGAGAGTGCCAGTACCTTATGAGCACCCTCGAGAAGTTTGTCGGAGGCAAGAAGAAGCTCAATCTCATTTTAGACCAATCAAAAATCAGTAGATTCAATCAAGGTCTAGGATTTGATTCCTTGGAGCACGCACGGGTGCATCCGCCTACTGTTGTGCATGCCTCCAAGAGTGGTGAGATCATGGTTGCTCCACAGAAGAGCACCACTGTGTTTAGGTCAGCTGGTCTGGTCCACGGGATCTCTGACATGAAGGTGACACAACATGCTACTTTTGCCTCTAAGGAGAAGTATACTTGCACCTTCTGTCAGAAGGATGGACACCTTGCTGATTTATGCTACAGACGCGCCAAAATCACTCGGCGTGAGCGTATTGTTGCTCTTAGGGGTATTCAGGGTCATCCCTAGACTCTGAGTGCTCCTAAGGCACACACGGCTTCTAGACAGGACAAACGTTCTAGAGAGTCTCCAGTTTTTGGACAACGCATGGGGCTTGGTTTTCAGGCTTCTTCTTCTGGTTTTCATCCCAGAGCTGTCCCGAATCAGTCCTTTTGCCATCCTTTTGATATTCTTCGTTTTTCCCATCGAGGTAGATATCAGTGGCGTGAGTTTGCGTTTCCCAGCAGGAGGTCTAGGCGGCAGCACCAGGACAGTCCGACCTTTGCACCACGGCGGACCGACCCGGCACCTGCTCCCAGATGTTCGGCTGGAGGGGTCACTAACCTTGTGAGAGTTGAGTCACGGAGAGGCGCTAGATTGCATACTTCTGCTCCGTTGACTGTTTCTTCTATTGCACAGTTGACTCAGTATTGGGTTCCTAGATCTGCACTGATCTATCCTGGTATTGAGACATCTGCTTTTCGCTCTCTTTGATTCAGGTCCATGGGACAGGGAAGGGGAGGTTTGGATCGTAGACTCCGGCTGTTCTCGCCACATGAACGGAGACTCCCGTTGGTTTTCTTCCTTAGTCCGAGCTCCCGGTGATGAGGTGATCACCTTTGGGGATGCTGCGTCGGGTAGAGTCATCACTAAAGGTACCATCTGCATTAATGATCATTTTACTCTTAAGGACGTTGCCTTAGTTAGCAAGCTGCATTTCAATTTGCTTTCTGTCTCTCAGCTTCTTGATGACGTTTTCGAGGTAAATTTCAAGAGAAGCTCTTGTAGGATCCTCGATTCTTCTAGAGAGTTTGTTTGCGGGATTTATCGTTTTGGGGGAGTCTTTTGTGCTGATTTTTCTTTTTTTTCTAGAGACTCTTTGCATTGCCTTATTGCTTCAGAGTCCCGTGATCTCTCCTTTTGGCATAGGAGACTTGGTCATATTGGCTTTGATCATTTGACTCGAGTTAGCAGCCAGGATCTCATTCGTGGTTTGCCCAAACTCAAGATGGTCAAAGATGTTGTTTGTTCTCCTTGCCGACATGGCAAGATGGTTGCTGCTTCCCATCCTCCAGTCACCCGAGTGATGACTGATGCACCAGGACAACTGTTACACATGGACACTGTTGGTCCAGCTCGAGTGCAGTCAGCAGGAGGGAAGTGGTATATTCTTGTCATTGTCGATGATTTTTCGAGGTACACTTGGGTGTTTTTCATGGCCTCGAAGGATGAGTCCTTTTCCCATGTTAGGGGTTTAGTCTGTAGGTTGTCCCTTGAGATCAGATGCCTTACGATAGATTCGCAGTGACAATGGCACGGAGTTCAAGAACTCCTACTTTAGCATCTTCTGTGAGGAGTTAGGCATAGAGCATCAGTTCTCCTCTCCATACGTCCCTCAGCAAAATGGCATAGTGGAAAGGAAGAATAGGACCCTGGTTGAGATGGCCAGGACGATGCTAGATGAGTACAATACTCCTCGGAAGTTTTGGGCTGAGGCTGTAGTTACGGCTTGGCATGTTGGAAATAGAGTTTTTCTTAGGGAATTCTTGCACTGCACTTATTATGAGTTGAGATATGGGCGAAAGCCCAGTGTGTCTCACTTTCGTGTCTTTGGTTGCAAGTGCTTCTTCTTGAAGTCCGGGAACCTAGATAAGTTCGAGTCACGCTCTGCTGACGGAATTTTTCTGGGTTACTCGGCTTCTGCCCGTAGCTATAGGATTTGGGCTGTAGACTTGGGTAGGATCATAGAGACCTGTGAGGTGACCTTTGATTAGGCTAGTCCCGGTGCTAGACCAGACATTTCAGGCTCTTCCCCTCTTTCCTAGTCTATCTTCTCTAAGGACGTTGATGACGGAGATGAAGGCGCCTTGCCTGATTCAGTCACCATCCCCTCCTCCCGAGGTGCCTCCCATTTCCATATCTGCACCTCCGGGAGATCAGCCTTTACCCTCAGACTCTTCAGCAGCTAGTTGCTCTGTTCCTACTTCTCCCACGCGAGGAGTAGATGTCACTTCTGCTTCTGTACCTCCCCGCCATATTTAGATGGCTCATCCACCTGACCAGATCATTGGAGATCTGTTTGAGCGAGTCACTCTCTCTAAGTCAGCTCTGTCCACTTTCTGCCTTCACTCTGCCTTTGTTGCCTCTTTCAAGCCGAAGGATGTTTCTCATGCATTATCCGATGATTCTTGGATTAATGCTATGCATAAGGAGCTTGGAAACTTCAAGAGGAACAAAGTTTGGAAGCTTGTCGAGCCCCCTTCTGGTCACAACATCATTGAGACCAAGTGGGTGTTCAAAAACAAGCAGAGTAAGGATGGGGTGATCATTCGAAACAAGGCTAGACTAGTCGCTCAGGGATTCACTCAAGTCGAGGGTCTCGACTTCGAAGAGACTTTTGCCCCGGTTGCTCGATTAGAAGCCATCAGAAGGAGCTCATTTGCTATTTATTGGATTTATTTGAAATCGATTTGTATTAAGCCTTTTATGGAAATTAATTAAATATTTGAAAAAGTTTTATAAAGTTTTGTTGAAAATATTTTATTTGAGTTCAAAATGTCTCAAAATATTTTCTAGAATTTTTCTAGAATTTTTCAGGTATTTTTATTGCATCAAAAGATTTATTTGAATTTTCGGAATTATTTTTATTCAAAAATCCAAATTTCCCTGGCCTGCCACGTGTCGCCACCAGATCGCGCCACGTGTCGCCACCAGAATCGGCCACGTCACCCCCTAATCCTAGACGCACGCTAGGTGTTCGATAAAATGCCAAAATCTACCCAAACTCCTCCAAAATTTATTTTTCTTGACCAAGCCGCCACCCCAAGCCCTATTAGACCTCCCATGACCTCTCCTATGTACCCTAGCCTCCACATTAATTTTCCAAACCCGAGAAACTTTGCTCTCAACATCCAGATGTCGCCCGACGACGGCCGAACTTTGGAGCTGTGTCCTGGTAGCTCGTCGACTCTTTTCGAGATCCGTCTTCGCAGCGGTGAGCCATGATGTCCCATTTGTTTCCCCTCCAAATTTCAGCCAATTTGGCCCAAGGAATAAAAAGTTATGCCCGTTTAAATCTCGAATCTTGCCGAGGCCATATCTCTCTCAATTTTTGGAGTTTGACCGTGAAAGTTATGCACATCCTTACATATGGTTTTGCCCTCTAGATTTTGCGCAGAAAATTATTTTCTCTGATTAGACTACATTCCAAACAGCGACAATCATCCTCGCGCGTTCCCCGCTGATCCAGAAGGTAAAACTCTGAGCCTCCTACATCACGGTGTTCCTCTAGGTCACATCTAGCTCTCGTTCCAATTTGGTTAAGTTCCGATCATTATTCTAGAAGTTATGGCCGTCTGAAGTTTTAATCCGAAACCCGTTCGTCGTCAGTTTGTGATCAATCTGTTGGGGCGCCGCAAAATTCGCCTATACCGTTGAGTTCGTATCATCATGTTCTATGTGACGGATATTCCCCCTTTTGCCATCCCATCCTCCAGAATTTTTTATATATATTTAGGCCGTCTTTTGCTGTCGCCGCGCGCCGCCTTTTGACACCGGTTATTTTAGTTCGCTCCGGCCATGTTGTCACGTCTGGTGGGTCATCATGTACTGTTTTGGTCCATCCTTAGAATTCTTTTGGCCTCCGTTCGCCGACAAAGCCCGGTTCCGGCTTAAAACCGTCGTCTTTCAACCTAGCCGTTGTTACCGGTTCGCGTTTCGGTTAGCCATCTTTTGTAGTATTCTATCGCGACCATGTCGTTGCACCAACGGTCGATATCTTATCTCATACATATATTGTCATCTCTTCACCTCCGTCATTAACGCTTCACCGTTAACGTCCCGTCGTTAATGCTCCACCGTTAACGTCCCGCCGTTAACGCTCCGCCGTTAACGTTCCGCCATTAATGTTCCACCGTTAACGTCCCATCATTAAGGTTTCATCGTTAACGCTTTGCCATTAACTCTTCACCGTTAACGTTCCGTCGCTAACATTCCGCCGTTAACGTTCCGTCGTTAACACTCCGCCGTTAACGTTTCGCCGTTAACGTTCCGCCGTTAACGTTTCGCTGTTAACGCTCCACCATTAACGTTTCTTCGTTAACGTCCCGCCGTCAACGTTTCGCCATTAACGTTCCGCCGTTAACGTTCCGCCGTTAACGCTTCATCGTTAACGCTTGGCTCTCATCGCTTCGTTGTCATCGCATGCGTGCATTTATGCAAAAGTCCTAATGCGATGTCCTCGTCTATTATATCATTATGATGTGAGCCTATCCTCATCGTCATATCATCTTCAAAGCCGAATCAAAACCCTAACCTAAAACCGGTTCGATGGACTAAGTCCATCGTGAGCCGCTTTGTTATCTTCGTAATCTTTTTCGTCGTTTCAATTGTGGTAAGACACTTGTCTTTGTCTTATCCCTGAAATCACAATCTGCCATTAATCAAGAATTCATTCATGGACTTGGTCGATAGACCATTGGCCATCTGTCATACCACTGTGCCGATCTATCCATCTCTCTTTTGTTTGACCGTGTTCCGTTCAGTCAACAAAAGTCAACCTTGAGCCTCAGCTTATGTGACACCACGGAGTGTCGTAATCTTATACAATGTGAATGTTGAGGACAAAAACTTTATGGAATGTGGAATTTAGGTTAAAACCTTTCGGCTTGAGATTTACTCGCGTTTTTGGGCCGTTTGAAGTGTTATGTCGCCACGGAGTGTCGTATCCTTAATTATTGAGCATGATGAGGCTATAAACATTATGAGATGTGGAAATAAGGTTAAAACCATAGGAATTGGAGGTTAATAACGTTTCCGGGCCGTTTTCGGGGTTTTGGGCCTTCCCGGGGGATTTTGGGCCTTAAAGAGGGGGTTGTGGGCTTTGGTGGGTTGGATTAAGAGTCCATTTAGGACTAGGATTCAGAGTAGGGGCTGGTAAAAGGGCTCCCCCCTGCCCCCTTGCGCCCCACACAAGCCCTTGGGCGCCTCCCCACCTCTCCCTCCAAGCCCTAGCCGCCCTAGGGTGGTCTCCCCACCCCTACAACCTCGTGGATCCATCCGAGGAGCGAGGAGCGAGGAGCGAGGAGATCGATTGGAGCTTTCGTGCGTCAAGCGAAGGTATGATCTTGGGGCTCCTCACGGATGTTCTAGGTACTGTTATTAGGGAGTTTATCAAGTTTTTAGATCAATTGGAGGTGCTGGATTTGAGTAATTTGTTTTAGATCTAGAAGTTGCCACGTTTCTGTTTTAGGGCTGATTGAGAAGTCGATCTAGGGTTCGCGTTTTCGCCAATTTAGAATCCGAATCTGTCCGTACGGATGTTGAAGAAGTTGTAGATAATTTCAATACCTTTCAGTGGGTATAAAGTACGTTAAATTCCGATCAACCGTTTGAAAGTTATGACTGTTTTACCGAGCGTGTTAAAATCTGTGACGCGATTGGAACTGATCATGGTAATCTGTAGATTAAACAATTTTAGAGTCCGAATTAGTCTTTCCTTATACCTAGAGAAAGTTGGGAAATTTCCTAAGCTACGCGAGGATGTACTCGTTTAATGCATTCGGAGTCCCAGAACTCAAGTTATGCCTTTTGCAAGGCTACTGTCCCTATACCGTACTGTACGCCGTCTACTGTAGCGTACCGCACCGTATAGCACAGGAAGCCTCGATACCGAAAATCTGAATCTAAAAATTCGATCACCGGGATTGAACCCTTAGCCTCAGACCCGGTACCTGTACGCATCCGATCTTTGGTTCCTGGATCGATAGCCCAAAGATCGCGTACCAACAACACAAGTATCAATGCACAAAAGAACTAAGTTAACTTAATTCACATAACTGGGTACAAATCTTGGTACATTATACACCTTACAATAACCAAAAGAGAAACACGACAGCGGAAGCAAAACCAGCGCAGCTGGCCCACGCACACCCTAAGGCTGCTGACTGGAGGAAGGACCTACGAAGCCACACAACTCGCAATAATGAAGCTCGTCATCATCCGGCACATCACCATCGGTACCTTGCTCTGTGGAAAAAGGGTTAGCGGCAACGGTGAGTACACGTATGTACTCGCAAGACTTTAGTGTATGCAAATACAGTAAATGCAGGCTGATTCAACAGGAATAGGCTTCTACACTGGGTTGATTGCAGAAAGCAGCATTTATTTGTAAACAACATTTATCAAACCGATAGCATTAATAATTGAAAGAGCATTTGACTTAAAACATATTTACAGAATATGTGTATAGTATCCCAACCGGTTCGCCATTCCCGCTTGAATGCAACCGATGGGCTAAGTGATCAACACTGTCCAACAAACACTCGCTTTCTAATTGACCTCACATTTGACTTACACTTTTTCAAAAGAAAAATCCCAAACTTCTATACTCGTCGTGCTTATCCGGGCTAGATGCTCTTAACCGTGAGCACGGCTAATCGATTTGTTTTACTTTACTTCTGTAGAACTTGCACACTTTCCCCACATGGGTCTCTCTAGCAAGCGTGTTGCCACGATGCGCCATACCTTTCGGTATCCGACTCTTGCAGATTGACCATGCCGTTCCCATCATTCTATGTCAGCCAGAATTCAGCACAGTAGCGTGATCCACCCTGGCGGATTTAGGCGGCCGTACGCTGCAGCGCAACACGGGGTATCCCTTGCCCCGGGCCCCAGTACCCCTCGAGTGGCACCACTGTTGCAGCGGGACCCAACAACGGCTCCTTCTGTCCAACGGACGACAGAAGTCCCTCGGAGAACCCCGCCAGTTGAAGACCTGTCAACTGCGCAAGTTCTCTTCTTGCCCTCGGCCTACCAATTAAACTGGCTATCCACGAATTTCAGGTACATAGGCATTCCGCCCCAGTTCAGTTCATGTGGTTGTGCGAGACTCACCCAGCATTAACTAAGAGTTCGGTCCTTATATTTTTGTTGACTCGGGCAAGGACTCCAATCCTAACCACACCATCTCCTTCACTTTCTATACCTCCTCCCCGAGCTCATTACACCACCCATTTTTAGCAAATAACCCTTAACCATTTTCTCAATTCATTTGAAATCATAATTTTGATTGGAGTAAGTATCTGCCAAGGACTGGACTCTTTTCAATTGCATTGACTAAGCATATGCAGTTATTAACATTTTATACCCAATTGACATTTATTAGGTTGTCTAACCTCTACTAGGGTTATCAATGTGTTCAAGGGAAATAGATTAAGGAAAACCATCAATTTGGATTATATCTACCATTCCCACAAACTAGCACATTTACTGAATATAAACGAATGCATATAGTTTGATAAATCAAAGTGAACATCGTAAAGTATGGGATCAAAATGATCAAAGGAGGTGCTTGCCTTGTCGCTGCTCTTCGGTGATGTCCGGGATGATTTCTGGATCGCTCGAGGCGAAGCCCGACTCGCTAGGCTCTATTCGACCCAAAAACAGCAAAAGCAACGAAAAGCGAAATAAATTAGCGAAAAGGGAAATTAATTGCATAAACATCAACTTAACACCAAACGGAACTCATCTAGATACTAAGAAAGAAAAGAAACGATCAAAACGCGAAAAACGGCGTAATCGCGACTCGAAGTGGCGATTTCGGTGAAACTCTCGCCAAAGCGAATAAAATGCGTAAATTAAAGTAAAATTCAAATAAATTTAGTTAAACACCTAGAATTAGGTATAACACACCTAACGGGACTTGTCTCAACTCGTTTGGAATTAAAATGATCGACCGGGAGCCAAAACAGCAAAAACCAAATCAGAAAAGCTGAAAAACTCAGAAAAAAGAAAAATGGCACTATTCACCGTAGGGCAAAATCCATTTTTGTCTAGAACGCACAGAATCGATTTGCGATTTCTCCAGGCTGTCCCACTAGGTAGTCTAGGGTATTTAGGACCTATCTGGGCCTTACCCCACCGAAATTCACTAAATCTACATCGAATTCCGATCGAAAGCGCATTTTGGGTCGCTAAATACGCTCCCGATCGCACAGGGTCCGAAAACGGCTCAAACTGGATTCCGCTTGCACGAGGAGCACGTTTTCGAATTCACTAGGCTTATATGACCCTAAATGACTCATTCCGATAGCTAACTGGTGAATAAACCCTAAATTGTGGAATATGGCCAAAATGCTCGAAAACGAGCCAAATCGATCAAAAGGGCCGTTTTGACCTGGAATACCGCGAGACTTGTTTTAACTCCTCGGCTAGTTGCTTGGGGTTATTTATGACTTATCGGAGCTATTCCCCAACACAGTCGACTTAATCTACTCGGACTTTTGATCGAACGATCGCGTAACTCCGGTATTTACCCGAATTACAACAAAAGTCCGGAAAATGTCTTAAAGGTGATCTAAAGCACACGTGAAGCATGCTTTCAACCTTAGTGACCCTAAACGAAGCTAAACAAAGCTAAATGCCTTAAACGGCTTGTGAGGCCTACAATTATTAAAACAAAATGCAAAGTGCTAAAATGCAAATCTAGCGATTCTAACTGCTTTTCTAGCCTCTAAGGGGACTAATGGTAAAGTCAATACATGCCTCGGAGCTCTAGGACTTTATGAAAATAAATGAGACCTAGAGCTGCAAAGTATATTGAAAAATGGTCAAAACTAAAATCCGACTTTTCTAATCGGGGTTTCAACTAGCAAGGAAGCTATCGGGACTATCCATTCGCTCATCGGACCTCTAGAATTTTTCACAAATAAAGTGACCTAGAGCTAACAACTCGTCGCAGAATTCATCAAAATGGAATTCTGACTCTTCTGATCTCGACTACGGCTATCAGAAGAGCTAACAGAACTGTCGATACAAGCTACGGACTCTTGGTACCTTGTAAAAACAAGCAATACCTAAAGAAATAAAATAAAATCCGGCTTAACAGAATTGAATTCCGATTCTTCTGATAGCGGCTCCAGCTACCAGAAGTGCTAACAAAAAATACTACCCATGCTTTGTTCCACTAAAACTCCGACAAATCGAAAACCTAGCGATAGTTTGCTAGATTTCGAAGATGGCCAAAAGCTAGGTCAACAGTAGAGTTAAATGGACCTAACGATGACCTGAGTCTAGATTCTAAGGCACAATTGCCGTGCAATGTGTCTAACACATGGAACCTAGACTTGACCTAGGCTAGGGTTTGAGGAAACTTGACGAAACGCGAAGCTACGAAGGGGAGAGTCATAGCTACGGCAAGAGGGAAGTCCCGGGAGCCGAGAAATCACGTTAGAACTCAAAAACCCCACGGGAGCTCAAAGATGCGCCCATGAGAGATGATGGAATACTCACTTGAGAGGGTCCAAAGGGTGGAGATCGCGATGAGGAAGTCCAATCTTGCCTCCAGATCAAGTTTTGCCGGTTGAATCGCCTCCAGAAGGTGCAAATGGGTGCTCTAGGGTTTGAGAACCTCCTTTTCTGTTGCTTGGTCGTATGGGAGAGAGGAAATGGAGTGTTGGCTATTGGTTTGCTTGAGCACATGCTTAAAACACTATGTACTTACAAGGGGTATTTTGGTCAAGTGACAAACCTTGAAGGTTAAAGCTTCCAAAATTGATTACTAATTATTCCAAAGTATTTTGGAAGCTATTAGGGTCACTTTGACACTTACCCAACTTAATTTGCAATTACTTATGAGTGAAATTACTTAAGTTGAAGGGTTCTTTCTGATCCCAAGCAAGTATATTCACTCAAAATACAGAAATACACAAGCACAGTGCATTATTGAACAGTACATGAGTACAAATGTACAGTGACTCGAGTATAGAAATACTCGGGATATTACAGCTTCCCTTAGAATGTCCATCTTCACATCCGATTTCTGAGGCACACAAAGATGGCCTCTAAACCGAATAGAACCATGCTCGTCTATACTGAATTCCCGAGGTTTCCCCTCTGAAATCCTCCGCCGAACCTCCTGAAGCAAACGATCCTGCAACTGAGCCTCATGCACTCGCTCAGGTATGCAAGACTGAATGATCATCTGAGTCTCATCTTGCGCAACCCAAAGAAACAAGAAGTGACCTGTCCTCTTTCCAACTCTGCAACCAAGGGCAAAGCAGTCTTGGTGACACCTGTTCTACTCAAGGCATCCGCCACAACATTAGCCTTGCCGGGATGATACTGGATCGACACATCGAAGTCCTTTATCAATTCCAACCATCTACGCTGCCGCAGATTCAGCTCCCGCTGGGTGAATATATATTTGAGGCTCTTATGATCAGTGAAAATATCACAAGACTCCCCATAAAGATAGTGCCTCCACAATTTCAAGGCAAAAACCACAGCGGCTAACTCAAGATCATGGGTGGGATAATTCTTATAACACCCCGGCATTCACTATGCCTGAATGTTACCAAACATAAGCTAAACAACATCTAAATACCACACTTAACATAAAATTCCAGCAAAGGTGCATAGGCTAAAAACCGAGATTTCGGCAGCACCTCCTTTGTTTTATCATGAATTTAAGGAACATCAACAATATAGCATTATATGGCAATAAGAGAAACATCTAAAACAGCAATAAATAAAGTCTTAACGACAATAAGAGACTAACATTAAGCTCTTAAGGTTCCAAGTGTCAAACAAACAATAGAACTCTCATTAACCAAGCCAAGACTTAATTTTAAAGACCATCACACGCAATTTATTATCAAACTAAATGAATTGACTTGGGGAAACATTAAGGTGAAGCAACGTGTGAGCGTGTGACTATTCCCCTTTCCCGCATGCCGTTCTCATGGTACCTAAAACAACAAGAAAACACAAGGGTGAGTTCGAAAACTCAGCAAGCATACTGCAATGGACAACAAGCATAACAACATGGCAATAACATCTTCCATCATGTATATCATCTCATTCATGATTACTTATCAATATCATCATCAATTTGTATGCGAAGTAATGCAATGCTAGTTACCCTCTGGATCCTAATTAAGGTATGGTGGAGTACAAACCCGTCGGTTTGCACCCTTTCCTCCCTTCCATCCCGAAGATGGAGGGTGCCTACTACTTCCAAACACCACGTGGATGGAATCACGACATAGGACTTACTCAATGGCGTTCGGATTAGTCATAACTTTCTCACCGACCTTGCCGGACTAGTTAAGACTTTCTCACCGCCTCGCCCTATCTCATGACATGCATGCAACCATGCCAATTATCATATTCAATTCACATATTAACACATGGCATCATAATATGTTAAACATGCTCATCATATCATATCATTCATTAACACATGGCAAGTGGACATATATCATGTAAACAATTCCATCTAATCTCAACATGCAACCTACAACTCGCTATCCATCACAACACACTTGCCTCAACCACGTGCAACGGATTGGCGGGAAGAAGAGGGCACTTCCGGGTCACACCACCTGCACATAGGCATCACACACTCACAATCATAGCCTCCAAACAGTACACAAACCCCCATCTAACCCGACATTGCCAACTACTCGCAAAACCTAAAAACAGAGGTTCTGTCCCGGCGGGACAGCAGCCTTGCAAAAGGCATAACTTGAGTTCTGGGACTCCGAATGAATTAAACGAGTACACCCTCGCGTAGCCTAGGAAATTTCCCAACTTTCTCTAGGTATAAGGAAAGTCTGATTCGGCCTCTAAAGTTGTTTAATCTACAGATTACCGAGATCTGTTCCAATTACGTCACAGATTTTTAGGCGCTCGGTAAAACAGCCATAACTTTCAAACGGCTGATCGGAATTTAACGTGCTTTACGTCCACGGAAAGATAATTAAATTATCTACAACTTCCTAGAAGTCCGTACAGTCGGATTCGGATTCTAAATCGACGGAAACTCGAACCCAAGTTCGACTGCTCAATCTGCCCGAAAACAGAAACGTGGACAAGTTTAGATCTAACCCAAATTACTTCAATCCAGCGCCTCCAATTGATCTAAAAACTTGATAAACACCCTAATAACAGTACCTAGATCAATTCCAAGGATCCCCAAGATCATACCTTTGCCCGAAGCACAAAACTCCAATCAATCTCCGCGGATCTCCTCGCGAATCGCTCCTCGCTCCACGTTCCTCGCTCCTCGCTCCTTGCTCCTCGCTCCTCGCTCCACGGGATGACTCCGCGAGGTGCAGGGGTGGGGAGGCCACCCTAGGGCAGCAAGGGGTGGAGGGGAGGTGGTGTGGAGATGGAGAGGGGGGTGGAGGGGGCGCACGGTGGGGAGAGGGAGGGGTGGATGCGGCTAGGGCTTTGGGGGGGTGGAGGGAGGCGCAAAGAGGGGAGGTGGGGCGCAATAGAGGGGAGGGGGGCGCATATAAGGCAGGGAGGGCCTCCTTTCAGCCCTCAACAAGGAAACCTACGCTCATACGGACACAAACACCTCCCCACTAAAGCCCACGTAAGGCCCAAAATCCCCCCGGGAAGGCCCAAAACTCCGAAAACGGCCCGGAAACAGCCCGGAAACGTTATTAACCTCCAATTCTTATGGTCTTAACCTTATTTCCACATCTCATAATGTTTATAGCCTCATCATGCTCAATAATTAAGGATACGACACTCCGAGGTGTCACATTCTTCCCCCCTTCAACAGGATTCGACCTCGAATCTAAACGCACCAATCACGAAACCCAGCAAAACCAAAGACAGCTAGGTTTTCACATCACACACCTGGCGAAAAGCTCGATACTTCTCGCGCGCATGCGAGATTCCAGCTCCCAAGTCGCTTCTCTCTCGGTCTGATGTGACCACAGGACCTTGACAAACTTAAGCGTCCTGTTCTTCATCACTCGCTCTGAAGTCCCCAGAATTTCCACAGGACGGGACTCGAAGGTGAGGTCCTGCTGAAGCACTAATGGTTCCAACGGAACCACCATCTCCGGATCATGCAAGTATTTCCTCAACATCGAGACATGGAACACATTATGCACACCTTGCATGGATTAGGTAGCTCTAGGCGATAGGCCAACCTCGCCAACTCAGGCGAGGATAGGAAAAGGCCCAACATACCTTGGGTGAGCTTTCCTTTCGTGCCAAACGCACCACACCCTTGGTGGGAGATACTCGCAAGAGTACTCTATCGCCCACCTCAAACTCCAAATCTCGCCGCCTCACATCAAGATAGCTTTTACATGCGCTCTGTCTTTGCGAGAAGGTTCTCTGAACCTCCGACACGCGATCAACGATCTGCTGAACCCAATCCGCCCAAGAATAGCTCTCTCGCCCACAAAGATCCCAACAAAGTGGCGATCTGCACTTCCGAACATACAAGATTACCTCATAAGGAGCAGCCGGATCTTTGGAATGATAGCCGTTATTGTAAGCAAACTCTGCAAGGGGCAAATGGTCTTCCCAGCTACCCTTCCAAGCCATCACACAGGCCCTGAGCATGTCCTCCAAAGTTTGGATGGTACGCTCAGACTGCCCATCTGTCTGAGGGTGAAAAGCGGTACTAAGGCGAAGCTGCGTACCCAATGCACTCTGCAAACTCTCCCAGAACTTGGAGACGAACTTCGCATCCCGATCAGAGATAATGGTCTTGGGTACACCATGCAATCTCACAATCTCCCGCACATAGATGGGAGCCAACTCGCTCGCTGAATTGGTCGTGCGGATGGGAATGAAATGCGCAGACTTGCTGAGACGGTCCACCACAACCCAAACAGCATCCTTCCCTCGTGGAGAACGAGGTAAACCAACCACAAAATCCATGGAGATGTCATCCCATGGCCACACAGGAATCTCCAAAGGCTGCAACAAGCCAGCGGGATGCTTATGCTCAGCTTTGATCTTCTGGCAAATCCCACAAGACGCCACATACTTGGCAATATCCACTCTCATCCTTTTCCACCAGAAATTCTTCTTCAAGTCCCTGTACATCTTGGTCTCTCCAGGATGGACCGTGTACGGGGTGCGATGAGCTTCTTTCAGGATGTCTTCTTTCACTTGAGATTTCTGAGGCACGCACAAACGGCCCTGAAACCTCTGAACTCCCGCATCATCAACAGTAAAGTCTCCAGACTTGCCTTCCCCAAGGCGTTTCCTCACTTGCTGGAGCAAACGATCATCTTCTTTGTGCCTCTCGCTGCACGCTCGAGAATCGCCGACTCAAGAATCATTTGAGTTTCAGCCTGCACGGTCCCCGCAAAGCAATAGGAGACTCCCAAGCGCTCAAAATCAGCAACAAGACAATCAACAACAGGGGCATTGTCTTGCGGCGAGGGCGTCGGCCACCACATTTGCTTTCCCGGATGATCTTTGGATCGTGAGGTCATAATCCTTTATCAACTCTAGCCACCTCCTCGCCTCAAGTTCAAATCTTTACGAGTAAAGATGTACTTGAGGCTCTTGTGATCAGTGAAAATATCACAAGACTCACCGCATGTAATGCCTCCATATCTTCAATGCAAACACCACGGCGGCTAGCTCAAGATCATGCGTGGGATAATTCTGCTCATGCTTTTCAACCGCCTCGAAGCATAAGCAATCACCTTGCCCTCTTGCATGAGCACACACCCAAGTCCCAACCGAGAAGCATCGGAATAAGCAGTGAAGCGCTTCCCGGCTCGGGAAGGGTAAGAACGAGGAAGCGATCACTAACTTCTCCTTCAAAGTGCAAAAGCTGTGCTCACATTCTGCGATCCTTTGGAATTTCATCCCTTTACGAGTCACTGTGAAAGTGGCTTGGCAATGATAGAGAAATCCTGCACAAAACGCCGATAGTAGCCAGCCAACCCAAGGAAACTACGCACCTCTTTGACATTGGAAGGCCTCTTCCAATCCAAAAGCTAATGAGACTTTGCTAGGATCTACAGATATGCCCTCTGGATTGATGATGTGGCCAAGAAAACCCACTTCAAATCCGTAACTCGCACTTTTTCAGCTTAGCAAAGAATTGATTCCCTCGTGGTACTCGGCCACAAGCCTCAAGTGTCGCTCATGCTCCTCTTCCGATTTAGAGTAAATCGAGAATGTCATCGATGAACACTACCACAAACTCATCAAGGTACTTGTGTAGCATCTTGTTCATCGCCTCCATAAAGACAAATAGGGGCATTAGTTAGTCCAAAAGACATAACTTTAAATTCATAATGCCCATACCTAGTGGAGAAAGCGATCTTCTCAATGTCCTGCTCCCTCACACGGATCTGATTGTACCCCATCAAGATCAATCTTGGAGAACACCTTTGCTCCCTTGATTGGTCAAACAGATCCTCGATGCGAGGCAAAGGATACTTGTTCTTGACTCGTCACTTGATTAAGAGCACGATAATCAATGCACATACGCCAACTCCCATCCTTCTTCGAGACGAAGAGGACGGGTGCTCCCATGGCGATACGCTACGCCGAATGAAGCCCTTGGCCATGAGATCCTCCAATCAGCTTCTTCAACTCGTCTTGAAAAGGACGAGCCAAGCGGTATGGAGAGATAGAAATAGGTCGAGTGCCAGGAACAAGGTCAATACGAAACTCAACATTCCTCACGGGAGGTAGACCAGGCAACTCGTCGGGGAACACATCAACGAATTCCTTCACTACAGAATCTCCTCAATGGAAATCAAGAAGATGGTTTCTCGAGACAAGGTCATGAGGAAACCCATGACCTCAAACGCCACCGTAAAACAAACTAGTCAAAGCAAAGACGGGCTCGAGGGTATACCACCCTGAAAGGTCAACTCTTCACGGACGGGGCCTGCAAGGCAACTATCTTCCGTAAACAACAGATCTTAGCACGGCATCGATGCAGCCAGTCCATGCCCAAAATGACATCAAAAGGAGCCAATGGATCACCATGAGATTGGCAAAGAAAACCTCATCATCAATGGCAATGGTGCAACCAGGGTAAACCAAAGAACTAGCAATCAACCCCCAGGAGAATCGACTAACACGGACTCGTAAATCCGAACTCCCAACTTAGCTCTACTAGCAAACTCGACGACACAAAAGAGTAGGATGCTCGGAATCAAAGAGAACAAAGGCATCAACGGAATCCACGAGCAGAGTACGAAACCACCTCTGGATGCCCTGGTGACTCGGCGGTCGGCAAAGCGTACACTCCTGGTGGCGCGGAAAGAAGGAGCCCGACTCAGCCGATGCCCCAACAAGGCTGGGGCGGAGGAGGCAATCGAGGAGGAAGCAGGCGGCTGCGGGCACCAAGATGCGCCCGGTGGCGCCCACGCAAAGGGTGGCTGAGAAAGCAGGGCAGCCATCATGTGCACCGATCCTCTGGAAGACGCCCAGGAGTGGGAGGAGAAGGCACCGTCTCCCACTTGATGATGCTATTGGGATTCATCCGGCAGACTCGTCCCATGTGGCGGGCTTGCCCACAGTGGTTGCAACTCCGGTCCAACCACACTCTGAAGCACGGTGCTCGCCACCGCACTTGAAGCACTTCATGCCCTGCCCGGCACAGGGCTAACAGTCGCTCGCGAAGAAGGCATCGGGCGGCCCCATCTTAGCCCACGAGGAGCCCCTGTCCTCCTTGAACTTCTTGAAGGTGGGTCGAGAGGACCCACCTCCTCCACCAAAGGTCCTCTTCGGCCCCGTCTGGGCCGCAGGAACCCTGAACCTCCGGGTTACGCTTGTCCCGGAGAGCTCCAACTCGAGCTCCATGCCCTTCGCTTGCTCCACCCACGAGCGAAGTCACGAGGACAGTCGCCCCCATGACAACTCTGAACTCCTGGTTGAGGCCCCTACGGAACCTCCTAGCTTTCTCCCGATCGTCGGCTGCCACAGCCGGTACGAAGCGCACCACGCTGTTGAACTCCTTCTCATACTTTGCCACCGACCTCTTTCCCTGGGAAATAGTGGTCAGAGTAAGCTCCATCCTCTCAAGGAAAGACTCTGGATGGAACTTGGCTCGGAAGCGAGCCACAAAGTCCTCCTGTGTCATCGACCCAGATCGGGGATCTAGCAAGAACCCCTCCCACCGGATATCGGCTTGGCCCTTCAAATTTGAAAAGCCACAAAGCGAGTCCTCGAACCGAGGTCAAATCTAGGACCTCAAAGCGCCTCTCCATGTACCGCAGCCAATCTGCGGATCGATCGGCGTGCTGCTCCGTCAAAAGTGTCAAGACGGAGGGACATCCACTCCCGAGACTCATCCTCGGCTCCGGTGCAGCGGGGCAACAACAGGCCACTGCAGGGGAGGCACAACAACAGGGGCTGCCCGCACCGCTGGCGCAGCCTCCTGAATCTCCCTCTGCAGAGCCTGAACTAAATCTACATTTGCGGCGGGCACCTGCTCCCGACCAGTGCAGTGGAAGCTCCTCCCGAGCTGGCCCACGAGCATTAAGCGGCGCTACCCTCAAGAATGCACTCCTCAACTCCCTGGGAGCCTCGCCCCTGGCCTCCACGGCCACGGCGTCCACGGCCTCTACCCCTTGGCATGGCTGCTTCAGACAGACAGCCACCCAAACACGAAAGCACACAATCAAGATCATAGATCAAACATCATCTTAAGCATACTCCTTATCACATAATCAAGCGCGATGCAATGACGAACCAAAACCCATCCTACTGTGCATTCAAGTGTGTCAGATTTTAGATTAGTTATACCACTTTTACAAGTTTTAACGTTGCTATCCTATAACAAGGTTTTAGTTAGAACCTAAGCCATGTTTCTAAGTTATTCCACATCATATTTTAGTTGCAACTTAAGGTATGACACTAAAAATACATATTCCAAGGACCTACAGCCCGCTCTGATACCAACTATAACACCCCGGCATTTACTATGCCTGAATGTTACCAAACATAAGCTAAACAACATCTAAATACCACACTTAACATAAAATTCCAGCAAAGGTGCATAGGCTAAAAACCGAGATTTCGGCAGCACCTCCTTTGTTTTATCATGAATTTAAGGAACATCAACAATATAGCATTATATGGCAATAAGAGAAACATCTAAAACAGCAATAAATAAAGTCTTAACGACAATAAGAGACTAACATTAAGCTCTTAAGGTTCTAAGTGTCAAACAAACAATAGAACTCTCATTAACCAAGCTAAGACTTAATTTTAAAGACCATCACACGCAATTTATTATCAAACTAAATGAATTGACTTGGGGAAACATTAAGGTGAAGCAACGTGTGAGCGTGTGACTATTCCCCTTTCCCGCATGCCGTTCTCATGGTACCTAAAACAACAAGAAAACACAAGGGTGAGTTCGAAAACTCAGCAAGCATACTGCAATGGACAACAAGCATAACAACATGGCAATAACATCTTCCATCATGTATATCATCTCATTCATGATTACTTATCAATATCATCATCAATTTGTATGCGAAGTAATGCAATGCTCCTGACCCTCTGGAACCTCATACCGGTATGGTGGAGTACAACCGTCGGTGTGCACCCTTTCCTCCCTTCCATCCCGAAGATGGAGGGTGCCTACTCGCTTCCAAACACCACGTGGATGGAATCACGACATAGGACTTACTCAATGGCGTTCCGGATTAGTCATAACTTTCTCACCGACCTTGCCGGACTAGTTAAGACTTTCTCACCGCCCTCGCCCTATCTCATGACATGCATGCAACCATGCCAATTATCATATTCAATTCACATATTAACACATGGCATCATAATATGTTAAACATGCTCATCATATCATATCATTCATTAACACATGGCAAGTGGACATATATCATGTAAACAATTCCATCTAATCTCAACATGCAACCTACAACTCGCTATCCATCACAACACACTTGCCTCAACCACGTGCAACGGATTGGCGGGAAGAAGAGGGCACTTCCGGGGTCACACCACCTGCACATAGGCATCACACACTCACAATCATAGCCTCCAAACAGTACACAACCCCCATCTAACCCGACATTGCCAACTACTCGCAAAACCTAAAAACAGAGGTTCTGTCCCGCGGGACAGCAGCCTTGCAAAAGGCATAACTTGAGTTCTGGGACTCCGAATGAATTAAACGAGTACACCCTCGCGTAGCCTAGGAAATTTCCCAACTTTCTCTAGGTATAAGGAAAGTCTGATTCGGCCTCTAAAGTTGTTTAATCTACAGATTACCGAGATCTGTTCCAATTACGTCACAGATTTTTAGGCGCTCGGTAAAACAGCCATAACTTTCAAACGGCTGATCGGAATTTAACGTGCTTTACGTCCACGGAAAGATAATTAAATTATCTACAACTTCCTAGAAGTCCGTACAGTCGGATTCGGATTCTAAATCGACGGAAACTCGAACCCTAGTTCGACTGCTCAATCTGCCCGAAAACAGAAACGTGGACAAGTTTAGATCTAACCCAAATTACTTCAATCCAGCGCCTCCAATTGATCTAAAAACTTGATAAACACCCTAATAACAGTACCTAGATCAATTCCAAGGATCCCCAAGATCATACCTTTGCCCGAAGCACAAAACTCCAATCAATCTCCGCGGATCTCCTCGCGAATCGCTCCTCGCTCCACGTTCCTCGCTCCTCGCTCCTTGCTCCTCGCTCCTCGCTCCACGGGATGACTCCGCGAGGTGCAGGGGTGGGGAGGCCACCCTAGGGCAGCAAGGGGTGGAGGGGAGGTGGTGTGGAGATGGAGAGGGGGGTGGAGGCGCCGCAGTGGGGAGAGGGAGGGGTGGATGCGGCTAGGGCTTTGGGGGGGTGGAGGGAGGCGCAAAGAGGGGAGGTGGGGCGCAATAGAGGGGAGGGGGGGCGCATATAAGGCAGGGAGGGCCTCCTTTCAGCCCTCAACAAGGAAACCTACGCTCATACGGACACAAACACCTCCCCACTAAAGCCCACGTAAGGCCCAAAATCCCCCCGGGAAGGCCCAAAACTCCGAAAACGGCCCGGAAACAGCCCGGAAACGTTATTAACCTCCAATTCTTATGGTTTTAACCTTATTTCCACATCTCATAATGTTTATAGCCTCATCATGCTCAATAATTAAGGATACGACACTCCGAGGTGTCACAATTCTGTTCATGAGTCTTCAGCTGTCTTGAAGCATAAGCAATGACACAGCCTTCTTGCATGAGCACACAACCCAAACCAATCCTGGAGGCATATGCATACACTGTATAACGCTTGCCACTCACAGGTAAGGATAAAATAGGTGCATTGACCAGTTTGCTCTTTAGCGTCTGGAAACTAGCCTCACACTCCCCTGACCAGATGGACGAGCTCACTCTAATAAACCCCTTAGCTAGGAGTTCATCCAATTGCCTCTTCAACTCGACTTGTTCTATTGGAGCCATCCGGTACGGGGTCTTATAAATTGGCCTCGTACCAGGAACAAGATCAATGCGGAAAATAGTCTCCCGCTCTGGAGGCAATCCCGAAAGCTCACTGGGAAACACATCTGGATAACGGCAAACTATAGCAATGCCCTCCAAACTCTTCTCTTCCTCTCGACCCTCAACCATGGACCAGAGGACCCCTGATTTCATCATCTGGGAGCTTGGGAATAGCTGACACAAAAAGGAGAGGGAGTACCGCATAGCACTCCCCTGGAAAATTAACTCCTGCCCAGAAGGGGCTTGCAAAGTAACTGTCCTCCAAGCACAATCAATCACCGCCTGGTACTGAGATAGCCAGTCCATGCCAAGGATGAAATCGAACGGCTCCAAAGAAATCACCACTAGATTCACCCTGAACTCCTCATCAGCTAGCAGGAAGAGACAGCCCTGACAAACCCTCGAACTAGAAATCAAGCCTTGCGGTGCACTAACCACTACGGCATCACCCAAGCTCTGCACTGACAGACCAGCCCGAAAAACAAAATCCACAGAAACAAACGAGTAGCTAGCGCCAGAGTCGAACAACACATTGTCAACCACAGAATTAACAGAAATAGTACCTGTCACCACATTGCCCCGATCCACTTCCCCCGAAGAGGGCAAAGCGTGGACTCCCGAGGTAGACTGAGATGGAGTAGCCCTCGCCTCCGGATAAGTCAGTGCAGGGACCAACGGCGAAGCCCCGGAAGAAGACGGCGGTGGAAACTGGGGCATCCAGTAAGTCCCTGGAGATGGTTCATGGTAGAACGAAGGAGTCGAGGTAGGCGCCAGGAGGTACTGCGGGGTAGGAGCTGACGGCAACATATGCAACACGCCTCCCTGACGCTGTCCACCAGGTGAGGATGTCACCGGCTCCCAACGCAGCTTGCCGTTGGGGTTCTTCCTGCACACCGCATCCTTGTGATCCTCCCGACCACAGATGGTGCACCTTCCCTTCCATGAGCACTCGCTGCGGCGATGGGAATCGCCACAACGAAAACATACCATTCCCATGCCAGGAGTGACAATGGCACGGTATTGGGGCGCACCTCCCCCTGAGGTGTGCTGCTGAGCAGGACGGCCACCATAGGGCTGGTGACGATAGTTCTTCCCCTTCTTGCTCCAAGTACCAGAGGATTGGCCCTTCTTTTCTGGAGGGCCCCTAACCTGCTCTCCCATGGCAGGTTTGCGATGCTCTTCGGTGTAGTTCAGCTGCAGCTCTACACCAAGAGCTTGTTCAACCATTGTCCGAAAATCAACAATGGGAAAAGCGCCCAGCATATGACGAATGGCAGGACAGAGTCCCTTCCTGAACCGCCTGGCCTTCTCCACCTCATCACGTGTCACATGGGGCACAAAATGTACGATCTGGTTGAAGCCAACCTCGTACTCCGCCACAGTCTTCTTGTCTTGGGCGTACCGTCCGAAGTCAATCTGCATCTTGTTAAGGAAGGTGGCGGAAAAGAACCGCCTCTCAAATTGCCGGACAAACTCCTCCCAAGAGGAGTCCCCCGGCGCGCCCCTCGAGGACAAAACCCCTCTCCACCAGATTTGGGCTTCTCCCTTCAAGAGCTGTGCCACAAAGCGGACACGATCTTGCGTCGCCACCTCAAAAGCATCCAGCTGCATCTCCATAAAGGACAGCCAATCCGCCGCCTGGATCGGGTTGCCCGCACCATCAAAGCTGTCCAACCTCAGTCCAACCCACTCTCGCAGCTTGATGCCACCGCCTGCCGCGCCCACAACTGGCACAGGTGCTACAGCCGCGCCCACAGCAGGGGCGGCCTGTGCGCCCTGCCTCAGCACCCGCAACTCCTCCTGCATCGCCCTCATGGCGGCCACTAATTCCGCCGAAACACCACCCTCAGCCTGGGTAGGTTCGGCTACCTCCGACGGCTCGGGAGCGTTCCCACCCGAACGATCTGCCGCGCGCGTCTTCGGTGGCATACTGCACCCAACCAAGCCGCAAACAAACAATTACACCAATAAAAACATAATCAAATTCACCAACAATCAAACAATAGATATAGCCGAAGATACGCATGCCATGCAATGCAGCCCATCCCATCCTAATAGTGCGATGCATATGTGTTCCTATAATGCTAGTACCGATGTCAGATGGGAAGTTTAGGTCTTGTTGTTGTTTCATGAACATTGCGCTAGTCCAACTCATTAAGTTTATGTTAATAGTTGGAGTATGTTGTGAAGTGACCATTTGTTATGATATATGGATAGATTAACTATAAACAATGCAGTTGTTTTATGATTATGCCCATTTAAGAATATTGATGATTTAGTAGTGGTGGTAATTGTTTAGACTACTTGCTGGAAAACCATGGATAAATGGAGGAAATTGTAACATGTTGTGATAAGAGTGAACCTCGGACAATTAACTTGATGTAGAATTTAATCCTTAATGAGTGTATACCTTAGAATCATGCTTACGAATTTTGTCTTGTGGAGATGATATTCACTTGTTGAAATCATTGATTAATTGATTAAGTTTCGAATGCTGAGAAATTGATGTATGCATGGTATAAAAAAAATCTATAGGTTGATCAGGCTAAAGTATTTGTTCAAGTAGTATGCTTTAAATTGAGAACATGATGTTAATTGTTAAGGGTGTGTCTTTGGAGGTTAGGATGAGGTAGTGTTGGTTTGATGTCTCTTTGATAAGCATCATAAACTTTATTTATAAGAGTTGGGAAAGGTAATTAGAGAAAGAACCCATTGTGTAGATTTGGTTGAATCATGATGGGGCTCCTCAAGGAGTAAAGAGTGATTATTGAAGTCTTTAATGGAAAGCGTAGTGGAATACCAGAGATGGTTCTTTTATGCTGAGCTTGTGTTTAAAAGTTTTTAAACTGGTTTGGTTGGTTGCCATTTTTGGTTGAATGCGTTCGGTCAAGGTATTCCCTGTGTTGTCTTTGCGAAGTTTCCCTAAAACTCGTAGTGATGGTTGCCAACCTTTGGATTTGGCTAACTTGTTTAGTTTGTGCTATGAGTATGGACTTGCACCCAAAAGTTCTTGAGTGAATCGCGCTCCTTCGCGCTCGCACTTAATTATCTTTGGAATAAATATTTAAAAGGAAGCAGATGGTCATAACGGGTTGTGTTGGAAAACTTTTTGAGTTAAGCCCTTGATGTGTAACTCTATTTGGCTATAGCTGGAGTTATTTGGAAAATGCGTCTAAGTGTTTGCGTGTGCTTCAAAAAGATGGATTTCAGGGATATTTCATCAGTACTTGTGGTTGGGAAAAATATTCTTTTTGGAAATGAGTTTTCTTTCCTCCTTGAGAAAGTTTGTGGTGGTTGCGTGTGCGGATATTTGACTTTGGAGTCGTTGCTCTTTTCCAAAATGTTGACGTCGGTTAGAATGTGAGATTTTGCAACTTTAGCTTCCAATTGTTGGCTGGTTAAGATATGATGTGGTGTTTTGCTGTTATCGGTGCTGCTGTCATAGTCCATATGAAGTTTCGCAACCTTCGAGGTTAATTGTGTTTCAATTATTCTGATACCGAGGAAGAAGTCATTTGGTGAATGACTTTTCGATGTTGTTGTTACATGATGAGTGAATGGTGAAAAGAAAGCATGGCATTGTTCGTAGATGTTCAATGATAAAGGAGTTGGTGAGCCAGGTCGGTGAGAAAGTCATATATGGATATATGACTAATCCGGGGTGCTCTTGAAGAATGTGCATTCATGTTATGAATCGAGATGTCCATTTCTTTCTAGTATGAGAAGAAAGAATAAAGAATTTCTGGTATGTTGGTTGTGATGAAGGAGATTTGTGTTTCCTTTGCATCTTGGTTTAGAAAGTTAAACTGAATGCTCTTGGGTTGTTGTCGAATCCTTTCCAAAGTGATTGTAGTGCATTGGATTCAAAGTTAAGCATGGGGATCAATTGGGTTCTTGGTTTGTGGTTGAGTTTATCCAATCGTTGTGTCCTTGTTTTAGTCCTTGGGTGGAAAGCTTGAGGGCGAGACCCGCTTGGATGAGAAATCCAGTATGGGTTGTTATCGACCTAAGCATTAGGTGTTGTTAGTAGTGGATCGTAAATGGTTTAAAGGTGAGGAGTAAAGGAAGGTTGAGTTTGACCCAATTCAAACCTTCTTGGAGAATTGTGCCGTTGATGTGTTCCTCGATAGGGTTGATTAAGTACTAGTGGACCACTTGGTGGTTGCTAGTAATTGCTTTTCCTTTTCGATGTGTATTGGATCTTTTGTCGCTGATCTATGAGCGAGTTGAGTCAACGGTAGCATTTTGTTCGGTTGTTACTGTTCTTGCGGGTTTTAAGAACTTTGGTTTTAAAGAAAGCTTTCCCTTTTGATGTTAATGGTGGGTATTGGTCTTTTGTAAAAGATAAATCTTTTGCATGGTTTTAAACCCCGTTTGTTCAAACGGGGACTTTGTTGTTGATTTTTGGCGTTCGTCGGATTCGAGGTCGAATCCTGTTTAAGGGGGGTAGAATGTGACACCACGGAGTGTCGTAATCTTATACAATGTGAATGTTGAGGACAAAAACTTTATGGAATGTGGAATTTAGGTTAAAACCTTTCGGCTTGAGATTTACTCGCGTTTTTGGGCCGTTTGAAGTGTTGTCGCCACGGAGTGTCGTATCCTTAATTATTGAGCATGATGAGGCTATAAACATTATGAGATGTGGAAATAAGGTTAAAACCATAGGAATTGGAGGTTAATAACGTTTCCGGGCCGTTTTCGGGGTTTTGGGCCTTCCCGGGGGATTTTGGGCCTTAAAGAGGGGGTTGTGGGCTTTGGTGGGTTGGATTAAGAGTCCATTTAGGACTAGGATTCAGAGTAGGGGCTGGTAAAAGGGCTCCCCCCTGCCCCCTTGCGCCCCACACAAGCCCTTGGGCGCCTCCCCACCTCTCCCTCCAAGCCTTAGCCGCCACCCCCACCTTCCACCCCCTTGTGGCCGTGCGCCCCCCCCCTAGCTCCTCCTCTCCACCTCTCCACCTCCCCACCTATCCTCCATCCCCTTGCTGCCCTAGGGTGGTCTCCCCACCCATGCAACCTCGTGGATCCATCCGAGGAGCGAGGAGCGAGGAGATCGATTGGAGCTTTCGTGCGTCAAGCGAAGGTATGATCTTGGGGCTCCTCGGGGATGTGCTAGGTACTGTTATTAGGGAGTTTATCAAGTTTTTAGATCAATTGGAGGTGCTGGATTTGAGTAATTTGGGTTAGATCTAGAAGTTGCCACGTTTCTGTTTTAGGGCAGATTGAGCAGTCGATCTAGGGTTCGTGTTTTCGCCAATTTAGAATCCGAATCTGTCCGTACGGATGTTGAAGAAGTTGTAGATAATTTCAATACCTTTCAGTGGGTATAAATCACGTTAAATTCCGATCAACCGTTTGAAAGTTATGACTGTTTTACCGAGCGTGTTAAAATCTGTGACGCGATTGGAACAGATCATGGTAATCTGTAGATTAAACAATTTTAGAGTCCGAATTAGTCTTTCCGTATACCTAGAGAAAGTTTGGAAATTTCCTAAGCTACGCGAGGATGTACTCGTTTAATGCATTCGGAGTCCCAGAACTCAAGTTTTGCCTTTTGCAAGGCTGCTGTCCCGACGGGACAGAACCTCTGTCTTTAGGTTTTGCGAGTAGTGGGCAATGTCGGGTTAGATGGGGGTTTGTGTACTGTTTTGTGGGCATGATTGTGCGTGTGTGATGCCTATGTGCAGGTGGTGTGACACCATTAGTGCCCTCGACTTCCCGCCAATCCGTCGCCCGCGGTTGGGGCAAGTGTGTTGTAATGAATAGCGGATTGTAGGTTGCTTGTTGAGATTGGATGAAAGATTGAATACTTACTATGATCACTTGCCATGCTTGCTGTTTTCCAATGATATTGAGTATGATTATCATGATGTGATTCTATTTGTCTATATTTATCATGATTCGATGCCATGTGTCTATATTTGTCATGATATGATGCCATGTGTTTATGAGTATTCCAGGAGACATGTGCATTGCATTGCATGAATGAATGCATAAATGAAGATGTTCATGAGATGATGATGATATGCACTTGAGATGATTATCATGTTCCTTTAAAGGATGTATATAATGTCAACCATGTTGTGCGGTGATATAACTGTGGAGAATGGGATGATGGTTTGTTGTCTTGATCCTTGTTGTTCCATTTCAATACACTTTGCTGAGTTTTAAACTCACGCTTGTGCTTTCGTTGTTTGTTTCTTTAGGTACCACGAAATCAGCGCGGGGGAAAGGGAACTAGCTACACCACTCCACGTAGTATCATAATCTAGCTAATTCACCTGTTTTGGAGACACGGCATTAAGTATTGCAATAATCATTAGTGTGTGGTCTCAATGTTGATTGTTTCCCTCATGTGGATCATGTGGGGTTAGGGAATGAGTTATTTTAATCGCCTAAGCTTAAACTGATGCTTATTCTTTCGCTATTGATGCTTATTGATGTTGTAGTTGATGATTAGTTATCATTATCGCTGCGTATGATTATCTTGTTGATTCTACATATTGATATGATGCTATGTTGTTAAGTTTTCGTACAAAAACAAAGGAGATGCTGTCAAAATTTTCAATTATTCTAAATGATTACTTGCTGTAATTTACCTTAAATTATGGTATTAATTGTGTTAAGGTCTATGTTTGGTGACATTCTGGGTTTAGTTAAAGCCGGGTGTTACAGCTTAGTTCACTATGAACTAACATATCTTTATGGACACAGTCTATAGATCGAGAGCCCATATGTCCGTGTCTGTCCAATCGAGGTAATAACTTCAGAAGGAATATTCTTCGGAATATTATTCCTTCTTTCCCAGTTATTAATCTTTCCCTTTTTGGTGTTTTGCCGAAAGCCGTTCTCTTTTGTCTAAATCTTCGACCTAATCCGTTCGAGTTCCCAATTTCATCCAAGCCGTGGTGCCCAATGCTATTTGTTCTTAATTTGGAGTTTTACTTGATTTGCCTTTTGAATTGGTTTGTATTTGCTTCTTCTTTAATCGTTAGACGCGTCGTCTAGAAGTCGTTCTACGGAGCCGAAGGTCAAGGAAGTGAAGACCGAAGATCGAGGATCAAGGATCGAAGATAAAGAGTAAAGAACAATAAAAATTGCAAGGGCCAGGCAAGTTATGCTTTGATCATATTGTTCCCACTTTTGAAAATTATTTTGATTCAAATTATTGCATGTTACTTTAATTAGAAAATGCTTTAATTAATTATGGGAATTAGTTAAATGCCAAATTGCTATACGCCACCTTGACATAAATAATTGTATGCCATGACCCCTTGTCACCCTAGGTGTGGATTATTTAGTTGGACTTTATTAAATTGCCAACATGGGTATTTAGACCGTTGTAGTTTAATGCTCAGACCTGCCACGTAGTCATGACACGATTTTGGTTAATTAAATGTTAATGTTGACATAATGAGATATGGAACATGTTTTGGAGAAGTGTCATGTGTTATTAATGATGATGTTGATGGCACGTGGTGCATGGTAACCAATTGGGGTTTGATAAACAGATTTAGACCGGGGCAATTGGCATGAATGTTCTGGTGGGCCAGGAGTGGCACCGAGAAAGTCGTTTTGGTTCTTCGGCAGTCTTGCCTTGGTCACCCTAAGGACTTAACCTTGCAAGCCTTTGAACTGAGTCAATCATGCAACAACATGACTAGAGGGGGACGGTCCTAGTTGAGTAAGTCACTAATAACTTGCTTGTGGTACCTCGGGGTGTCGACTACACCTTTTGTGTAGCTTGAAGGGGAAGCGTACCAGGACTGCGGCATGGTACCCGTCCAACGGTATGTCGGTCCCATACTTCGCCTTTGCTAAGGGAAGGGATGGTGTATGGAAAAAACCGGAGAGGTCCACTTGTGTAGTTAGAGGCTTCTGAAAGACTTTGTTATGATCACTCATTCGCATACTCTGGTATGGCGATTCACGGTTTACGTGATGAGTTGATTGTATCTTGTGGGTAAAGTGTATAACATCTGCAGAGTGTTAAACCTATTCGAATAGCCGTGTCTGCGGTACTGGACAATGCTTTGGGATTACAGTCAAGGGTTAGCTTTTCTTAAAATTGATCTTGGGCTTGGAGGCATTTTGCCTGCGGAAAAGTGATGGTTGGTTAAGGATGTGGAATGGTTTACTTGTGAAACAACTATGAAATTCATTACCCCATTTATTATTTGTTTTTACTGCTTTACAATCTATTATGAATATTTGTGACTGCTGTTTATTGCAAAATAACCATTTAGCCTGACACTTGGAATAAGACATGCATATAGTTTTTAGTTTTGCATTCTGTGCATGACTTGCTGAGTGCTTTATGTACTCACCCCTTGCAAACAAACAATCACTAGTGAGCAGAAGTTTATATCGTCGAAGAAGAAGAAGTTTCGTGAGAAGGCGATTATCTAGGAGTTGAACCCTGTCAGTTGCCTGTGGCGTATTGATGGGATTCACCGATGTTCTTCGTTTCGCTGCTGCTTATTAAATTGGAGTTGAAGCCATCAAGGCCTCACAAGTGTAAGGTTGACCTTAAGGTCATTCAATATTTTATATTCTATAATTGAGTTATTTTTATTATTCCACTGTGTATGATTGTGATATTTCATCTATGTTGAGACTATGTGCACTAGCGTGATCCTGGACTAGTGCTGAGTACACATAGGGTCCAGATTTGCATATTCGGGTCCCGACAGAGGTGGTATCAGAGCCATACTGACTGTAGGTCTTGACCCTAGATAGATTGGCCGTCTTTAGGAACTTCAAAATTATTTTCTAAAGAGAAAATTTAACTTGAAGGAATAATAAGTTCTTGACTTACCTTATTCTTCTATTCTTTCCCCTCTGCTTAATTTTCTATCCTTCCCACTGGTTTAAATGGAAATCTTACCTGAGTCATTCTGAATAGTTAATGATGTTTCACACTTAAGGAGAAAGTGTTGGGTGTCGCTACCAACCCTGAAGATCGTGAAGTAGGGAATCATCGAGCTCGAGGAGAAATGGATCGATGAAGTGTTCCAGAAGCTTGATGAACCAGTGCCTAGTAGTAAGTTGAGACTCATGTGTGAGAGTCGCGTTTCTTAAGATAGGAGTGTTACCCTTTTAGACGCTAGATTATTGTGTGCTTAGGTTAATTTGGTTTTTCATTGATTGTTGAGTGTGCAGTATGTGTTGCATAGCTTTTAGGCTTGGAGAAGCAACCATACCAATTTATTAATAGTTGTTTGTATAAGTTTTTGGGTTAAACCTGTTCTCCCTACAATAGGATTCTTGAACCTCATCTATGGTTTTCCCTCTTACCTAAACCCTGGAGTGGACAAAAGATGGAAAGGACCAACTACAACAGTGACTCTGAGGCAGTTCAAGTCAGTTTAGTTGCTACTACCGGTGTCAGTGTTAAAGAAGATAGTGACCAGCAGCCGTCCACCGCACCAATTGTGATAATTCAACACTTGGATCAGTTTGTCACTGCCTAGACTAAGCTTGTGCAGATGGTGATGCAACATATGAATGTTATCAGTGCCAAAATCAATCCATACAACTGAAGTCACAGCCTCCTATTCATAGTCAAAGTTTGCCTTGTTCATGAGGACCAAACCACCCACGTTTGATGGATTAGCCACTCTCAAAGATGTAGAAATCTGGCTTCGTGTTATAGAAGAGAAGCTGGCTTTGGTGCAATGTGAAGATGAAGAGAAGGTTCCCTATGCTACTTGCCAGTTAGAAGGAGATGCATTAGCCTGGTGGAAAGGTTTCTACGCCACCTCTGAGGATGGACATACTATCACTTGGTTGGAGTTTACCACCGCTCTTCGTTGGCTCTTCACTTCGTCAGAAGACAATGGAACCATAGTAAGACCAAGGAAGAACAGTACCCCTGCACCTAAAACCATACCGAGACGTTGTTCTTTGTAGTGCTATCAACCAAACAAATCAGAAGATCGTGCATGCATCCGTTGTGGAGAAATAGGACACATTGCTGATTAACATGCAATCAGTTGTTCCAGTTGTGAAGGAAGCCATTTACCTGGAGAATGTCCTATGTACAATATCACATGCTATCTTTGTGAAGGCCAAGATCATTATCCAGCTCAATGTCCCCTGGATCCAATAGTGGCTGTTGTAACTCAGCATCAGCGAGAGATTTTTCAAGCCGTCATTGCTCAAGAGTTAGCGAAAAGAGAAGGACTGTCATCCGCACTTGCTGTGCCACGTGAAGAAATGAAGAAGAAACATGTCAACCCTATCCGTGTACCTCAGGAAATCAGTGATACTTGGTCGCCATTGAATTGTTTCTTGTGTGATAAACGAGGTCACTGGGCTAGAGAATGCCCCATTAACCCCTGCATTTACTACCTAAACATTCATGTTACAACTGTCGTGAGATAGGTCATTTTGTTACAGAATGCCCACAAAAAGGTCAAGCAATTTCTGAAGCCATGATTATTCCAGAAATTACATTAGTAAAGATTATAACACCAAAAGTGAGTGGTCAGACTACGAGAGTGTAACACCCCAATTTTTGCTTTTCATGAATTTAAATGAAATTTGGCACTTTGGTGAATTTTTGGAATTTATTTGGATTTAATTTGAATTTATTCCCTTTTAAAAATAATTAAAGAATTAAAAGTTATAAATAAATTTTTGTTGGAAATATTTTATTTGAGTTCCAAATGCCCTAAAATATTTTCTAGAATTTTTCTGGGATTTTTCTCAGTATTTTGCTATTTTTCTTGAATTAAATGAATTTCTATAAATTAATCGGATTATTTAAATCGCTGAAAAATCGACCGGGTTTGTACTGTTCATCCGACCGGACACGAGTCCGAGTCAGACTCGAGTCCGACCCGAGCCGCGTTCAAACCGGACCAGAGCCAACCTAACCCTAACACGCGTGACCGTTGGATCTTGATCCAACGGCCACGATCATGCCGCGTCGCCCGAGCCCGACCCCGGCCGAGCCAGCCAGGTCACCGAGCCGAACCCGAGCCCAAACCCCGTGCCCGTTGGATCTTGATCCAAAGACTCACGTTGCGCCACATCACCGAATCCGATTTCGATTCGGATTTCGCCGCCGCAGCCGGGTGGACCTCGGTCTCCGCGCAATACACGGAAGTCGAGGCCCCTATTTAATGCGCCGCCACCGCCAGCGTGTTCTCCTTTTCCATGCGCACCCGTAGCCCTAGACCTTCACGCCGGAGCCACCGTGGTTGCGCCGCAATCGCTCGCCGTAGTTGGTCGTGCGTTCCACCGCGGTTTTGCGCCGTTTCCGCCGCCGTCCTCCGTCGTCACCGAGCCCAGATCCGGACTCCTCGCGTTGAGGCACGTCCGGGAGTGCCACTCACCTCGCCGGAGGAGCCCCGCAACGCCGTTTCCGTGGTCACCGTCCCCAGCTCCGGTCTGCTAGCGCTGCCGCACGCCATCGCCGTCGCTTGAGCTCTCTCCACCGTCCGATCAAGATCCAGCGGCCAGGATTCGTCCACGTCACCGCGGGTAAGCCCACGTGTTACGATTTTAGATCTAATCTCAGCCGTCAGATCTAGATCCAACGGCTCTCGATTGTGCCACGTAGCCCATAACTGCACCGTGCTAGGAGTAATCTCAGCCATTAGATCTAGTCGTACGGCTAGGGTTAGCCGCGTTAGAAGCGTTAGATTGGATCTCAACCGTCCGATCAAGATCGAACGGTCCAGATCAACCGCGTTATTCCATAACTCGTGAACCCAGATCTGATCTGGGCCGTTGATTTTCAAATCAACGGCCGAGATCCAGCCACGTGTGCGGGAGTCTGACCGACGCGGTCAGCGCGGTCGCCGCTCGATCGCTGCTGACGTCACGCATGACGTCAGCATGAGGCCCGCGTGTCAGCGACCGCCCAACGGCACCATGACGTCAGCCGTGACGTCACGGTGGGCCCGCGTGTCAGCCCACTCGGCCGAACCGTGCGCTGACGTCACCCAGGGGCCCACATGTCAGAGACACGAGCCGTGGACCGGGTCCACGGTGGACCGAGCCAAACCGTGCGCCGGGTCCACGGACCCGAGGCGACATGGCGGCCTCTGATTGGTCCACGTGTCATGCTGACGCAATAATCATTTTCCGAAAAATAAATTATTTATTTAATTCGGTTTACTGATTTAAATTTAGATTCAAACTTCAAACGCTTATAACTTTTGCATTTCAACTCCGATTTGGGTGATTCAAATTTCTAAATTTGTATAAAATTGAGATCTACCTAATGGTGAATTTTATTAAATTTTTGGACCACAGTTTTTCTCTGTAATATTATTTAATTGATTATTTAAAACTTTAAACGCTCGTAACTTTTGCGTTTCAACTCCGAATTTGACGATTCCAGTTTCTAAAAATTCATAAAAATGTACTCTCTCTGTTTATGAACTTTATTTGGATGTTTGGACACCTTTTGTCTACTATTTTATTCATTTATTGCTATTTGCATGCGTTACGAGTAGACGTTGAAGTGCCCGAAGGCTTCGAAGGTGAAGTGTTGACCTAGGAGCCATCTCAAGACCAAGATAAAGTACTCTTTGAAGGCAAGTTGTGATTTGACCATGTTGATCCCATTTTGAAATTAATTTGATTTAAATTATTGCATGCTAGTTCAATTATAAAATGCTTTAATTAATTTCGGGAGATTAGTTAATTGCCTAGTTGCTATATGCCACCTTGACATAGATAATTGTATGCCATGAACCCCTTGTCACCCTAGTTGAGGATTAAATAGTTGGACATTATTAAACTGCCAACATGGGTATTTAGACCGTGTAGCATAATGCTTAGACCTGCCACGTATACATGACATGATTTGGACAATTACATGTTAACATTGACTTAATGAGATATGGAACGTGTTTTTGAGAAGTGTCATGTGTTATTGATGATGGTGATGATAGCACGTGGTGCATGGTAATCAACTGGGGGTTTGATAAATAGATTTAGACCTGGGCATGTGGCAAGAATGATCGGGTGGGCTAGTTGTGGCATCGGGAAGGATGGTTTGGTTCTTCGGGTAGTCTTGCCCTGGTCAACTTAAGGACTTAACCTTGCAAGCCTTTGAACTGAGTTAATCGTGCAACCACATGACCGAAATGGGACGGTCCTAGTTGAGTAAGTGTGACACTATGGAATGGTGTAACATTATAAAATGTGAAATCGGAGATTTAAACTTTACGTTATGAGGTTTAATCGCGTTTCCGGGCCGATTTCGGGAGTTTGGGCCTCTCCGGGGGAGTTCGGGCCTAAGGGGGTTGGGTCGTGGGCTTTAGTGGGAGGATTTTTGTGCCCATGAGGGAGTGGGGGGCAGCATACCCTGCCTTGGGGGCGCCCTCCCCTTGCCCTAGGAGCCCTCTCCTCTTCCCCCCTCAAGCCGCCACCTCCTCCTCCCCATCTCCCTCTCCTAGCCACCCCCATCTTTCCCCATTGCGCCTCCACCCTTCCCCTCCCTTCCCAAGCCATCCACCCCTCTCCTAGCAGCCCCACGGCATCCCCTCTCGTGGTGATCCTCGCTGTCCCGCTCGGAGGATCGCGAATTGAGAATCTCCGGCGAACCGTATGGATCGGGAGGAAGGAGCGGCCGGCGGGAAGGAAGGCTTCGTCGGTTTCGGATCTTCTTGGCGAGGTATGGCATGGGTGATCTGTGGGTTAGGTCTAGGTGTTTTTCTAAGGATCATTACCATGTTTTTTAGATCAAGGGAGGTGCTGCCATGGGGTAGATTTGTTGAAAACTAGAGTTGTATTCACGTTCTGTTCGGGCAGTTTGGGAACCCGAGCTAGGGCAGGCGTTTTCGCCAATTTAGAGTTGGAATCTGGCCGTACGGACTTCTAAGAAGTTGTATATAATTTCATTACCTTTCAGTGCATATGAATAAATTGAAATTCTGCCCAGCCGTTTGGAAGTTATGGCTGTTTTACCGAGCGCTGTCAAATCTGTGACGAGATTGAGACAGTTCGTGTTCAACGTTAGATTAAACAACATTAGAGTCCGAATCAGTCTTTCCCTATAACTAGAAAAAGTTTGGAAATTTCCTAAGCTACGCGAGGATGTACTCGTTTATTCAATTTAGATTCCTAGAACAGAAGTTATGCCCATTGGAAGGCTTCTGTCCCGAAGGGACAGATTTGCTGTTTTCTGATTTTAGGAGTTGTAAGAGAAGTCGGGGTAGTGAGATTTATGTGTGCTGTTTTGTGGACTCGATTTGAGTGTGTGGCACGTGTTTGCAAGTGGTGTGCCTCCAGGAGTGCCCTCAACCTCTCGTCACTCCGTTGCCCGTGGTTGAAGGCAAGTGTTTTGCGTGGATTGTATGTTATACGTGTTGCTAGAATTGATTGATAGTATTTGGAATAGATAACATGTTGTCTTGCCATGCCATGAATTACATGTTATAATGGATAGGATGTCCTTAGGCCATGATTTAAATAATGTCGATGATATGGGGTCCTCATGCTATGATTAAAAATGCTTGTTGTTGATAAAGGATTCACATGCCATGTTTTTGAACGGTTACCGTTGATTGTTGATCACGGTCTTACATGTTGAGAGGCCATATGTTGATATGCAATATTCTATTTATGAATACGTTGCTGTCCATTTTTGCATGCATGGCATATTTTCATGGCCGGCCGGTGAGATAAGTCATAACTTTTCCGGTAGGGTCGGTGAGAACCGTTATGACTAGTCTGGGGCTATTCGTTTGAGTAAGTCCTACCTCGTGATTCCATCACCGAGGTGATTGGAAGCGAGTGATAGGTACCCTCTATCTTCGGGATGGAAGGGGGAAAACGGTGCATGCCGACGGGTGTGCACTCAACCATACCGGTATTAGTTTCCAGGAGACATGTGCATTGCATTGCATGAATGAAACTATGAATGAGAATTCTTTGGAGATGTTAATGAGAATGTTGTTGAGTTGTTCATGAGACGAATGCCATATTGATTAAGAGATGATTATGATGTTTTTTTTACATGTCGTGTACATGAGGTTGGTAATGATGTGGTATGTAATGCTTATGAAGATTGAAGTGGATGGTTTATTGTCTTGCATTCTGTTTTTCATTATATTACACTTCGCTGAGTTATGAACTCACGCTTGTGCTTTCGTTGTTTGATTTCTTTAGGTACCATGAAATCGGCGCGCGGGAAAGGGATTTAGCTACACTACTCCACGTAGTATCATAATCTAGCTAATTCACCTGTGTTGGAGACACGGCATTAAGTATTACAATAAACATTGGTGTATGGTCTAGTTGATTGGTTGATTCCCTCATGTGTATCATGTGGGCCTTTGGAGTGAATTGTTATATCTTCCTAGACTTAAGTTGATGCTTATTATTTGGTTAGCAATGCTTATTGATGTGTTAGTTGATGTTTAACTATCATTATCGCTGCGTATGGAGATCTTGTTTGTCCTACATATTGATATGATGTTTTGTTGTTAATTTTCATGCATAAACAAAGGAGATGCTGTCAAAATTTTCAATTATTCTAAATGATTACTTGCTGAAATTTACCTTCAACTATGGTGTTATTCGTGTTATGGGCTATGTTTGGTGACATTCTGGGCTTAGTAGAAGCTGGGGTGTTACAAAGAAGTTACTAATAACTTGCATGTGATACCTCGGGTGTCAACTACACCTTTTGTGTAGCTTGAAAGGGGAGCGTACCAATGCTATGGCATGGTACCCGTCCAACGGTATGTCAGTCCCATACTTCGCCTTTGTTAAGGGAAGGGATGGTGTATGGCAAAAACCGGAAAGGTTCACTTGTGTAGTTAGCCGTTTCCAAAAGGCTTTGTTACGATCACTCGCCCTTGTGGTGTTTGGATGTATCTTGTGGGTAAAGTGCATAACCTCTGCAGAGTGTAAAATCTATTCGAATAGCCGTGTCCGCGGTATTGGACATTGCTCGGGGATTACAGTCAAGGGTTAGACTCTCTTGGAAATCACTTGAACTTGAGAGGTTTGGTTTGGTTAAATGATGATGTTGATGGAAATGTGGACTAGGAATGGGAAAGATGTTTATTTAACTCCTGGAAAAGTTATTGATATTATACTTGTTTGTACTGCTTTCGAATCTACTTATGATACTTGTCGAATGCTGTTTACTGCAATTATATCTTGAGCTATTCCTTTGTATTAAGCCGTGCATGTAGTATATTAGCTTGCATTCTGTGCACGACTTGCTGAGTACCAAGTACTCACCCTTGCCACAAAAACAACACCAGTTGAAGAAGAGGCGACGCCAGCTTTGGAGGGGGAGTATCAGGAGGAGCCGTCTAACTAGGGAGCGAGCCTAGTCAGTTGCCTGTGGTATACTGGATGGCGCCACAAAGTTATCTTATTTTCCGCTGCTATTAGTTCTCTTTTAATAAGTTTTGCCCTGCGAGGCGTATATTTGTAACTTGACCTTAAGGTCGAGCAACCCCGTTTGATTAATTACTTAAGTACTTTATAATTTCGTTGAGTATGATTGTGATATTTACCAATGTTGAGACTGTGTGCATTAGCGTGATCCTGGACTAGTGCTGAATATACAAAGGGTCCAGATTTGCAAATTCGGGTCCCGACAGAGAGTGACTTGCTTAAGGAGTCAGTTGAAACAAGAGGAGTTGGTTAACAAGACCCTTGATCTAGAAGATGAGTGCAAGGAATTGAAGGACCACCGCAAGCATCAGAAAGTTTGTCAAGAAGGACCACCCCAACAGCGAATGAGGAGTACCCCTCAACAACTCAGTTGCCATACTGCTCAGACTTTGTTTGAGACACTTTCACCTGTGCTTCACCCCGATGGTCGGAATTTTCATATATCCATATATGACTTTCTCACCGACCTGGCTCAACGACTCTTTTATGATTACATATCTATAAACGAAGTCATGTTTTCTCTCTCTCTCTTTTACCATTCATTCTTCATGAAACAATAATACCGAATAGTCATTCACCAAACGACTTCTCCCTCGGTATCACATGATTGAAACACAATTAACATCGATAATTGCGATAATTCATATAAACTATGACGGCAGCATAGTTAACAGTAAAACACCACGTCGTATCACAACCCACATCAATTGACAACTGAACTTGCAAAACATTGCATTTCAACCAAATTCAACATTTTGGAAGAGAACATCAAAATCTCAAGTTAAGCATCTGCACCTACAACCGCCACTAATTTTCTCAAGGAGAGGGAAACTCATTTCCAAAAGGGAACACCTCACTGACAAAAATCACTTATAAAACATTTATAAAATCCACCTTTTGAAGCACTTGCAAACACCACATACATTTTCCAAACAACTCCAACTCTAGCCAAATAGAGTTACAAGTTAAATCTCAAGAATTTCCAACACAACCCACTATGTCCATCCGCTTCCTTTAGAATTTGTTCCAAAGATAATTCGGTGTGAACACAAAGGAGCGCGATCCACTCAAAACTTTTGGGTGTAAATCCATACTCATAGCACAAGCCAAACAAATTATCCAAAACCAAAGATTGGCACCAATCTCTACGAAGTTTTAGGAAACTCAAACACGATGAAGGAACACTTTTGACCGAAAGCATTCAACCAAGATATCAAACAACCAAATCACCCAAAGGTTTTAAACAAAAACTCAACATAGATACAACCAAAAAACCTCATAACAAGTTCTTTCTCTGGTTACCCTTCCCAACTCTTATAAAGGAAGTTTATTATGTTTAACAAAAAAAAGACATCCAACCACAACTACCTCATCCTGATCCACACAGACAAACACATCATATAACATCATATTCTCAATATAAAACATAATACCTAACAAATACTTTAGCATGATCAACCTATCAATTTATACCATCCAAACATCAACTTTTCATCAATTGAAACCTATTCAATTAATCAATGGCTTCAACAAATAGATATTATCTCCACAAGACAAAATTCGTAAGTAGGATTTTAAAACATACGTTCATTAAGGATAAAATCCTACGTCATGATAATTATCCATTGTGCACTCCATCACAGCATGTTACAATTTTTTCCTCCATTTTAACCATGGTTTTCAACAAGTAATCTAAACAATTACCACCACTACTGAGTCATCAATATGAATATATGTGCATAATCATCAAACAACAACATTGCTTTTAGCTACCCTATACATAGGTTATAACACAATTACCACTACACAACATACTCCAAGAATTAAAATAAATTTAATAAGTTAGACAATCCCAATGCTCTTAACAACAACACCAAACAACAGCTCCTACCTTCTCATTTATCATCTTTATTAGAATTTCAAGAACACAATTACATCCTTCCAATTATTTCCATAGTTCATAATAGCAAACATAGTAGTTCTAGTCATATATCATAACAAATTGTCACTACACAACATATTCCAACTATTTAAGACAAATTGAATGGGTTGGACCATCACAAAGCTCTTACAACAACCACAAAACCTATGTCTTCCCAATTAACACGATACTAGCATTATAGGAACACAACTGCACTTTCAAATATACTAATAGTTTACAACAACATAAATAGCAACTGTAATCAACTTCCAAGTTAAGGTCATAAGC
Organism: Rhipidocladum racemiflorum; assembly: GCA_036346355.1. Classification (NCBI taxonomy): domain Eukaryota; kingdom Viridiplantae; phylum Streptophyta; class Magnoliopsida; order Poales; family Poaceae; genus Rhipidocladum; species Rhipidocladum racemiflorum. The sequence continues at coordinate 22,182,037 of CM070582.1, forward strand.
CAGCATGGTTAAATTCCTCTACTAACACGTTAAGTTAGAACATCTTTAAACAACCAATAGAGATTCTTTAACAATAACAGTAGTTTGTATCATCTTAATGTTCTAACTATGCATCAGGGTTTAAAACTTTAACCATTATCGAGGGTCATAAGCACTTTTAAAGTAGAGCAACATATTCTAAGCATGTACATTAACACATTTAATCATTCTCGCTACAGAGTAAACTACAACACTAGTAGTCTTATTATCATGTCTCCAATTGTTAAGTATTCAACCACTTCATGAGCTAAATGAAACAAATAATAAGACCAAGCACACAATTAAGCAAATCTCAATGTTTCATTGCACTATTCTTATTATCATGTCTCCAATTGTTAAATGGACTAAATATGTGGAGCTGCGTGGAGAAGTGTAACTAAACCCCGTTCCCGCATGCCGGTTTTATGGTACCTAAGAAAAACAACATAAACACGAGCGTGAGTTCATCACTCAGCAAGTATATTGCAATGGATCATAAAGAACAGTTCAATGCTAACATCGCAACACATCAAGCATAACATCCTAATCATGTCCAAATCTCATTATACACATCTCATCATCATCATCATGTATGCAATGCAATGCACATGTCTCCTCGAAGCACATACCGGTATTGCCGAGTGCACACCCATCGGTGTGCACCCCCTTTTCCCTTCCATCCCGTAGATGGAGGGTGCCTACCCCTCGCTTCCATCCACAACTGTGGATGGAAGCACGAGGTAGGTCTTACTCAATGGCACTTCGGATTAGTGATAACTTTCTCACCGACCTTACCGGACTAGTTATAACTTTCTCACCGACCTGGCCAGTTTCTCATGCCATGTATGCAAATATGCCATAAACATAAATAACTCGCATATAACTCAAATTAACCATTGCATAACCTTATAACATACTATTTTCATCATGTCATAGGCAAACATCAATCATGGCAATCAATAAAGCAGAAATCCCCTTTACTAGGGGTGTAAATGGTATGGATATTTTTCGACCATCCGACCGACCGAATTGAGTTCCGAACTATATCCGATAATATCGATCTTATATGATCTGTATCTATATTCGACACTATTCATCCCCGTATCCGATAATTTTCGTGTTCGCATCCGTGTCTGGCACTATTCGTGTCTGTATCCGTATCTGACAAAAAAATATGGATTCATTTCCTTATCTGGCATTATCCGACCGCATCCGACCGTTTATGTCCTAGGTCTCTCTATCTGTTTTGTTATTGTTCGTTTGTTTATCTATGTGTTGGACTATACTTGATAGTAAGGTTTTTTTTAACACTTTTAATGCTCGTTGTGGACAGGGCAACAGGTTGGGTTTTTTCCATGAAGACTCCCAGGCCAACCTTGGCAGCGATCTCACCTACCGTCACTACTAAAGAACTGGGCATCACAAGCGGGCTATTACAAGTGATAGGTGCGAACCGCTCCTGGCCTTTGCACCAGAAGCGGTTCGTGAGCAACGGGCAGGAGAGGGCCTTTACAACCAATTTAACACACAAACTGCTTCTGAATGTTGAATTATAAAAGCGGTTCGTGTATCAAACCGCTTCTGGAAGGTCAGAAGCGGTTTGACACACGAAGAGCTTCTAGAATTCAACATTCAGAAGTGGTTCGTGTGTTAAACCGCTTCTAGAATCCCTCCCGCCCAGCGCATTTAAACTTCTTCTTCCTCCCCGACGAACAGTCGTGAACAGAGACGGGCCGAGCACTGTTCTTCCGGGGAGGTGCTTTCTGTAACACCCCAATTTTTGCTTTTCATGAAATTGAATGCTATTTTGCACTTTGGTGAATTTTTGGAATTTTCTGGAATTTATTTAGATTTATTTGGAATTTATTTGAATTTATTCCATATTGAAATAATTAAAGAAATTAAATTTTCAAATAAAGTTTTGTTGGAAATATTTTATTTGAGTCCTAAATGCTCTAAAATATTTTCCAGAATTTTTCTGGAATTTTTCTGAGTATTTTGCTATTTTTAATGAATTAAATGAATTATTGGGAATTATTTTAAATATTAAATCGCTGGAAATTCAACTCGGGTCGAGTACTGTTCATCCGACCGAGCCCGAGTCAGACTCGAGTTCGAGTCCGACCCGAGCCACGTGACTCGACCGAACCCACTCGGCCGAGCCCTACCCGCGTGACCGTTAGATCTAGATCCAACGGCCACGATTGAGCCACGTCGCCGGACCCGAGCCCGACCGAGCCAGCCAACTCGCCCGAGTCCGACCGAACCCAAACCCACGCACCGTTGGATCTCGATCCAACGGCTGTGGGCGCGCCACGTCACCCAATCCGTGCCGCCGCCGGACTCCGCCGCCGTAACCGTGTCGACCTCGGTTTCCGAGCGTTACACGGACGCCGAGGCCCCTATTTATTGCGCCGTCGCCGCCCTCGTGAAGCCCGCTTCATTGCGCACCCGTACCCCCAAGCCATCTTGCCTGAGCCGCCACCGTCAGCCCGCGCGAGCTCGCCGTAGTTGGAGGAAGCGTCCGCCGCGGCTTGCGCCGTTTTCCGCCGTCGTCCGTCGTCTTCCGCCGAGAAGGAGCCCAGATCCGGAACCCCCGCACCGAGACGCAACCGAAGAGACCACCCACTTCGCCGGAGCGTGCCCGAAACGCCGTCGGGGTGGTCTTCGTTCTCAACGCCGGCCGCCGGAGCTCCGTCGTGGACATCGCAGACCCGCGAAGCTTCTCCACCGTCGGATCTTCATCGTACGGTCCAGATTCGTCCACGGTAAAGATCACGTGTTAATCTCCAGATCTAATCTCAACCGTTGGATCTAGATCCAACGGCTTAGTTTGAACCACGTTATAGCGTTAGATTGGATCTTGACCGTCCGATCAAGATCGAACGGTCCAGATCAGTGGAGTTGTTTTCCAAACGCGTTAGCCAGATCCAATCTGGGCCGTTGATTTTCAAATCAACGGCCGAGATTGCGCCACGTGGCGGGAAGCTTTGGCGATCGGCGCGTAGCGTGGAGTGTGTCTCGACACGCGAGGCCCGCATGTCGAGGGGCCCACTGTCGCCGCTACCTCAGCCCGGCGCCGACGCCGCAGTGACGTCACCCGAGAGGACCCACCTGTCAGCGACACATGGAGCCGTGGACCGAGTCCACGGTGGACCGAGCCGAACCGTGGGCTGAGCCCATGGACCGGCTGACGTCAGCCAGCCAATCAGAAACCGACGCGTGTCACTGCTGACGCAATAATTGATTTTCCGAAAAAGAAAATGATTTAATAAATCGATTTAATAATGGATTTGAATTTCAAAACTTCAAACGCTTATAACTTTTGCGTTTCAACTCCGATTTGAGTGATTCAAATTTCTAAATTTGTAGAAAATTCAGATCTACCTAAATATGAATTTTATTTAATTTTTGGACTAAAGTTTTTCTTTGTAATATTATTTAATTGATTATTTAAGCGTTAATAAATCATAACTTTTGCATCTTAACTCCGATTTGAACGATTCCAGTTCCTAAAAATCCAGAAAATTATATTCTCTCTGTTTATGGATTTTATTTGGAGTTTTGGGATGCTTTTGCCTATTGTTTATTTGTGTATTGCTATTTGCACGCTTTACGAGTAGACGTTGAAGTGCCGGAAGGATTCGAAGGAGAAGTGTTGACTCAGGATCCAACTCAAGACCAAGAACAATTACTCTTTGAAGGCAAGTTATGCTTTGACCATGTTGATCCCATTTTGAAATATATTTTGGTTCAAATTATTGCATGCTAGTTCAATTATAAAATACTTTATTTAAATATGGGAGATTAGATAAATACCAATTTGCTGCATGACACCTTGATTAATTAAATATGTGCCATGACCCCTTGTCACCCTAGTTGTGGTTTACTAGTTGGACATAATCAAATTGCCAACATGGGTTTTAGACCGATGTAGTATGTTGCTTAGACCTGCTACGTGCTCATGACATGATTTTGGACAATCAAATGTTAATATTGACTTAATGATATATTGAACCTGTTTTGGAAAGGTATCATGTGATGTTGATAGCACGTGGTGCATGGTAATCAACTGGGGTTTTTGATAAATAGTTTTCGACTGGGGCATGTGGCAAGAATAATCAGGTGGGCCAGTGTGGCATTGGGGATGTTGATTTGGTTCTTCGGGTAGTCTTGCCCTGGTCACTCTAAGGACTTAACCTTGCAAGCCTTTGATCTGAGTCATACTTGCAACCACATGGTCGGAATGGGACAGCCCTAGTTGACTAAGTCGCTAAGGACTCACTTGTGGAGCCTCAGGGTGTCAATTACACCGTTTGTGTGATTGTACGGGGGAGCGTATCGTGGCTGTGGCCAGATACCCATCTAACGCTGTGTTGGTCCCATACTTCGCCTTGGTTAAGGGAAGGGATGGTGTAGAGCACGAACCGGAGAGGACCACCTGTGTTGTTTGAGGCTTCCGAAAGGCTTTGTTACGGGAATTCGCCTTTGTGGTGTTTGACTGTATCTTGTGGGTAAATTGCACACCCTCTGCAGAGTGTAGAATCTATTCGAATCGCCGTGTCCGCGGTATTGGACATCGCTTCTGGATTACAGTCAAGGGTTAGACTTTCATAAAAATAACTTGGACTTGAAAGGTTGGGTTGGATTAATACTGATGTTGATGGAAATGTGGATTAGGATGGGAAAGATGTTTTATTAAACTCCTTGAAAAGTTATTTATGCTATACTTGTTTCTACTGCTTTCGAATCTACTTATGATACTTGTCAAATGATGTTTACTGCAAATATACCTTGAGCTATTCCTTTGTACCAAGCCATGCATATAGTATATTAGCTTGCATTCTGTGCATGACTTGCTGAGTACCAAGTACTCACCCTTGCCACAATACAACACCGTTGAAGAGGAGACTACACCGGCTTGGAGGAGGAGATCCACGAGGAACCGTCTACTTAGGAGCGAGCCCGATCGATTGCCTGTGGTATACCGGATGGCGCCACGAGTTATCTTATTTTCATTGCTATTATTTCTCTCTTAATAAGTTTCACTGTGTGGCGTACATTTGTAACTTGACCTTAAGGTCGGGTAACCAGTTTGATTATTTAATTAAAGTACTTTATTAGTATCGAATGGTATGATTGTGATATTTACCGACGTTAAAACTGTGTGCACTAGCGCGTTCCTGGACTAGTGCTGAATACACGAAGGGTCGGATTTGCAAATTCGGGGTCCCGACAGAGGTGGTATCGAGCCATCTTGGCCGTGAGGCTCAACCCTAGCTAGAATGGTCGTAGAGAGGTTAAAACCTATTTTCTAAAAGCTAAAAGTTCGTCAAGATAAGAAATGATATCTCGACTTACCCCCTTCTCTCTTTTCTTGTCTCTTGCTGAATTTTTCCTTACCTTGTCACGATTTAAAAATTTCGAGTTCTTACGTGAGCGTCTTGTGACAGATGGAGGGAGAGATCAACTACGTCGATCTGGAGGTTGGTCACGCCACAGAACTTTGGCGTATGCTACAGACTCTCGGAGATTTTGAGAAGCCGCAATACCAAGTGGAAGTGATCAGACAAGCAGGATTGATCAAGGCTTGTGACGTGAAGATTGTGGTACCTGCTAGGAAGAAGGGCCCAGGCAATCACCCGATACACTGCACTGCCAGAAGGTCTACAATGCAGATGGGTATCCAAGAAGTGTCACGACAAGCAATGCGGCACATTACCCGCATCTACGCCAGAGAATTGGAGAGCACGGTGTTCCGTTATCATCCACGCAGCGATAACCTTCTTGACCGGAAGATGATTCAGGATGAGAATGCCATGGTCACACAGTTGGCACGACTTGTTGTCGCCCAGGAGGATGTACTCGATGATACAAGCAAGGAGCTACAGAAGGCCCGCAAGGAGATCACGACAGAGAAGAACAGATGGCGGGAAGCTCAAAAGTATGTGTCACACCTTTTGCGAAGGATTGACGAGTTGGAGATGGCTTTGTACGGACCAGAGCCAGAGCCGATGCTCGAGCTACACGAGCCAGACCCGGAGGAGCCAGAGCTTGATGAGGACACTGCTTCTTCGATTACCATAGATGACACAGTTGCTGGACATGGCAACCGTTTCGCGCCTATGCCGCAGTATCCGTACCCAGGCCGTGGAGGTTTTCTCGATGAATGAGCGTAGGTTCTATAGTGAGACTCCTTCGCCGAGTCGCGTCATAGAATAAAGAGTCACCCTTTAGGCGTTAGACTCCAGTGTTAGTTCGATTTGGATTTTCATTGCTTGCTGAGTGTGCAGTATGTGTTGCAAGGCCCTTAGGCATTGTAAGCAGCCATACCAAGTTATTGATATCATTAATAAAGTTGGACCTTAAAGCTACACCTTTCGCCCCGCATCAGTTCCATACTTGTTTCCCTCTCATCTCTAAAACCTAGAGCAAATCGACAGATGGTGAACACCCGCGGAAACCTTGGAGGCAATGGAAGTGGTTCTCGCCCAACAGAAAACCCCAATGATGGAGCACCAGCACCGCCATTGGATATGCAGAATTTCGGAGCTTTCCTCGCTGCTCAGACTCAGTTGATGCAAGCTATGATGCAACAGATGCAACACGTCACTGCTCAGGCCACTGCTAATCAAGTTAATCAGGGACAACGCCCGAATACAAGACTGTCAGAATTCATGAGGACTCACCCACCCACTTTCTCTGGGAATGCCAATCCATTAGAGGCCGATGATTGGTTAAGATCAATTGAGAGGAAGCTACACATCGCTCAATGCATGGGAAATGAGAAGGTACTCTACGCTTCTCATTAGTTGGAAGGAACAGCCGCCGAATGGTGGGAGAACTTCTGTGCCACGCAAGAGAACCCTCAAGATATCACTTGGGAAGAGTTCACAGCTGCATTCCGTCAGTATCACGTGCCTGAAGGAATCATGGATCTTAAGAAGGAGGAGTTCAGAGCACTGAAGCAAGGTAACCAGCCAGTGGCCGACTACCTGAATAAGTTCACACAGCTTGCTCGCTACGCTTTGAGGATGTAGCGACAGATAAAGCCAGACAGTCTCGCTTCATGAAGGGACTTAACTCAGGACTACAGGTGGGATTGATCACCCACACCTTTCCAGATTTCCAGGAATTGGTGAATAAGGCGCTTATTCTTGAGGACAAGCGCAAGGAACTAGATGAGAACAGGAAGCGCAGGATGCAACAGCAGGGATCACGCCAGGGAACGCAACAACGTCTGAGAGTTGCACCAAATCAATTTTTCAGATTCCAGCCACAGAACGCAACCAGGACACCGTCACCAGCACCAAGACCCGTCAATCAGAACTACTGCACCCCACCCGCTTCGAAACGCTGCTCCAGGCAAAGAAGGAACGATGAGACGCTGCTACAACTGCAACGAGCCAGGACACTTTGCCAACAGTTGCCCAAAGAAGACAGCAGGAGTGACCCCAGTCCGCTTCAATCTAGGATCCACACCAGCTAGGACGCTAGCACCAGGAGTCACACCCTAGACTGTGGTGAGAGGCCGAGTCAACCATGTCACCGCGGATGCACTGCAGAATGCTACGGACGTCGTACTGGGTAAGTTACTTGTTAACTCAGTACCTGCGACAGTTTTGTTTGATTCTGGAGCTTCGCATTCGTTCGTTTCGCAAGGCTTTGCTGCTAAAAATGATTTGGGGATTGCAAGCCTTAAATGCACGCTTGTAGTTCAAACCCCTGGTTCCGAACTCCGAACGAAAGTAGGATGTTCCGGGGTGAGAATACTAATAGATGGAGTAGAGTTCCTAGCGAACCTTATTATTTTGGAGACCCAGACCTTAGATGTTATTTTGGGAATGGATTGGCTATCCAAGCACAAGGCCGTATTGGATTGTGGACGAAGGACTATCTCAGTTGAGAGCCCGTGTGGAAAGAGAGTGGAATTTCAAGCCACAGCCGTTAGGGATGGACAGTTGATGGTTAACAGTATGTGAAATCATGTGCTGAAAAATTGGCTTTGAACTGAAAAATTAACTTAGATTTGAATTTGCAAAATGTGTTTGTTCATGTGTTTTGACAATTTGACAAGAAACAGTAAGTTACGCATTAGCGCCGGACAAAGTTATCAAGAAACAGTAAGTTTCCCATCTGCGACGGACAGTGTTTTTGGGTCTGTTGTGAACATGTTTTTGAGCCCATGACCGAAGTCATTTTCACATGTACAACGGACAGTTTTTCTTGGTCCGTTGTGAACAAGCTTTTTCGGTTTGGATAATTTCTTGGAACCAAGATTTTTACATGTACAACGGACTAATTCTTTTTGTCCGTCGTGAATGGACTTTTTCTAGGGTTTTACTTTTGTGAAACCGAGCGTGCACGTTCTTGCGCGGACAAGCTTCGGGTCCGTTGTGAACTTGTTTTGAGCTCATGACCAAGCCATTTTGCATGTACAACGGACCAACTTTGTTTGTCCGTTGTGAACGTGTTTTTCCGTTTGGTTGGCTTCTTGGAACAGAAACTTTTCCTTATACAACGGACAAACTTTGTTTGTCCGTCGTGAATTCGTTTTCGCTCAATTAGGGTTTTGAGCGATTTGTATTTGAATTTTGAATGTGTATTTGAATTTTTTAATGATTTCATGTTGCTTATTTTGAAGTTGTCTTTATGCAATACTCATGTGTTTAGTTGCATGTATTGACATTGTGTCAAGTCGTGGACTTGTGCTCGGATTTGTTTGTGGTTGGTTCATGTGCGGTATTGCTTGAAGACGAATGTGGTCGATGACGGGACCGGAACTAGGTTCATGGAGGAACTGAGGTTCGACTAGGTTCAGGAGGAACCGAGGTCTTGGTGGTCAAGGATGTCATGCGGGACGTTCGGGCTAAGAGAATGGTGCACATGAAGAATGGTTAGTCACATGAGAATGGCAGGAGGTCATTCGCGTGCAAAGTGTTAGTCACGTGAGTATGGCAGTGGCCATACGCGTGCAAAGTGTTAGTCACGTGAGTATGGTAGGGTTGCCATACGGCGTGCAAGAGTTGTACTCGGCCTGGTTGGGCCAAGTAGAGTTGAGTTGGATACAGATTCCTTCTAGGGAATAGGAATCGTATTCGTAACTCCTTGTGGGTTGGTGCTTTAAATAGGTGGGGGTCTCTGTTGAAAGGCACCAAGTAGAGCTGAGCGCATCAAGCTTTGAGCTTGGTTTTAGGGTTTGTACTCTTTTGATGAGAGTATTTTAGACAAGAAATAAAGATCAATTCTTCCAAGATTTTTGCGTGCTACAAGAACCACGTCGCTACGATTTTCTGTTTTGGTTCTTGTTTGCATGCTTGTTCTAGTTCTAGATTGGTTTTTGTTCTTCAAGTTTTATCTTGATTTGATCCATCAAAAACCTCTCTAGGGTATTGATCTAGTGTTTCTCAAAGTCTAGTTGATCAATCTTTTGTCGTTCTTGTTTAATCTTGAAGTTTTGATTAGATTGATTCTCGTCAAGTTCTGGATCAGCAAGCTTGCGAAGCTCATAACTTTTGATCCGTAAGTCCGATCGAGTTGATTCTTTTTGGGTTCGATTCGTACTGGAATCTAGTTTCTTGTGTCCAAATTTCAGATCGATCGGACGGTTGGATCTCCGGGAATTCGCGTTTTACAGAAACTCTATCATTCTGTTTTTGTCGAAAACGAGGCAATTATTTGGTTCTATTTTGGGGTGAACTTTTAATAGATCAAGAATTTGGTTTTAGCTTCCGCACAATCATTCACCCCCCCTCTGATTGCTATATTCGTATACTTGATCCTACAAGTGGTATCAGAGCAAGGTTTTTCTAATCTATCTTAATCGGTGATTAGATCAATGGATCATTATTCGACAAAACCTTGTGTGTTCAATGGTGTTGATTTTCAGTTTTGGAAGGCCAAGATGGAGGCGTTCATCCAAGCTCAGGGATTCGCAATTTGGGAGAAGGTCTACAAGCCATATGAAGTCCCTGCAAACGACAACGTCAACGACACCAATCGCACACATGTTGAAGCAAACAGCAAGGCGCGCAACTTGATCATCCAAGGCTTGGGACGCAGCGACTTCGATCGTGTGGTTCATCTTCGATCCGCATATGAGGTATGGAAATCTCTTTGTGATTACCATGAGGGTTCTAACACTGTGAAAGAAGTTCGCCAAGACATCTACAAGAAGGAGTACATGCGATTCGAGATGAAACCGGGTGAGTCGGTAGATGACTTCTTTGCACGCTTTAATAAGATTCTTAGCAATCTACGTGCTGTTGGAGTCAACTATACTAATGCGGCAAATGCTAGACAATTGCTTAATGCTTTGGACATGTCGGTGTGGGAGATGAAAGTAACATCTATACAAGAATCCTTGTCATGAGTACACTTACTTTAGATGTTCTTTATTCTAAGTTGAAAACTCATGAATTAGATGTTTTTGCTAGAAAGAATGATCATAAATCAATTGCTTTGACATCTCAATCTAGCATATCTCATAATGGTGCTGCTTCAAGTTTTGCTCTATCTTTCTTGTCTTCACTAATCGATGAACAGTTGAGCAATTCTCGGAAAGAAGACTTATCACTACTCTCTTCTCGCTTTAACAAAGCTTTGCAAAATGTGAGAAAGAGAAAGAGAGGTGGTGGTGATCCTCCAAGATGCTATGAGTGTGGTGATCTCGACCATATTCGTCCAAACTGTCCTAAACTTGCAGATAAAGCATCAAGGGAGGAGAAGGACAACGACGGAAGAAAAGAGAAGAAGTTCTCTTCAAGTAATAGAAAGAAGAAGAGCTTCATCAACAGCAAAGTTGTCCACTGAGTTCTTTCCGCTCTTGAACAAGTCAATTTGAGCGATGTGGATTCGGAGAGCGTGAGGACGATGCAACTCCAAGCAAGCATGAATTGACGGGATTGTGTCTCATGGCCAAAAGCAAAGCGACTTCATCGAGGACAAAGAACGACAAATGACTTCAATGAGGTAGATCCTTCCTATGATGAATTAGCCAATCTTGTCTGCCCGTCTTGGAAAATTGCTTGACAAGCGTGATAGAAAAATTAAGAAACATGATATTCTTGTGGAGTCATTGAATGCTGAAATTACTAGACTTAAGACTTTGATTCCTGATGATGATACTTGCAAATCATGTGACTTAATTTACAATGAGCTCACCTTGCTTAGGAAAGAACACGCTCTTCGTTACATCTAAATGAGAAAAATGAGAAACATGTTAAACATGCTAGCTGTTCTACCATTGATTTGCATGATACAACTCCATGTTCTAAATGCTCCATACTAGAATTGAAGTTGCATGATGCAAATGCTAGGTTTCTCAAATGACAGAAGATTTTCTTACACATGAGGTTCTTTCATGCTCAACTTGTCGCAAGCAAAAGGAAAAGTGGATGATCCCTGCAATAATTGTTTAATTCTTGCTAATAAAGTTGATTACTTGCAAAACTCTTTGGAACGATTCACTAATGGCAAGAAAAAGTTGAACTTGATTTTGGATCAATCTAAGGTTAGCTCAAACAAGAAAGGTTTAGGTTTTGATCTTCATGCTTCATATGAAACTAAACCTCGCTCGTTGTTTATGCTCCTTGCAATGACAAACTTGAGATTTCAAATGAGCCTAAGAAAATTGTCTTCAAATCTGCTGGCCTTTTATCTTCTACTATGATGAATGCAAATGTTGCTTCTACTTCCAAAGCTAAACATAATGTTAAGTACACTTGCACTCATTGTGGTAGAGATGGACATTTAGTAGACTTTTGCTTTAGACTAGCTAAACAACAAAAGAGAGAAAGGTTTAATGCTAGGTCTAATTTCAGAAAGGCACACTCCACTTCTCATTATGTGCCTAGGGTGAAACAAACACCTTTTGATGCTAAAAACACGGGAAAAGGCAAATCTGATTTTGTGCATAAGAATACTCGTGTTGTGCCTACTGTTGTGCGTCGGGTGTCTCGATCTTTGGATTCCTAAACATCTTATTTCTAACCCCTTGATCGAGACCTCGACACTTTCTGCTTATATGTAGTCTTCTCACGAGAGGAGGGAGAACATGTGGCTAGTGAATTTCGGATGCTCACTTCATATGTTTAGTGATAAGATTTGGTTCTCCTTTACTCATGCATCTCGTGCTAAAAGTGTTATCTTTTGAAGATGCTTCTTCCACCTCTGTTTTCGCAAAAGGCACTAGTCCAAATGATGCAGGTACAGGTGCATATGTTCAGGGGGAGAGTGTCTTTGTTCATAAAAGATGATGATGATGCTGTTGAGGATGAGATAATTGGAGGTTTACATGAGAGACTCTTCCCACGTGCTTGTGTATGCTTGTTTTCAAGCTTCCCACGTGCTTCACATCGACAAGCGTTCAAGTGAACTTTCAGGTATCTCCATGGTACTCAAGATTTTGGCATTTGGCTTTCTGCTTCCTTATGCATTAGTTTAAGAGCTTATTCTGATGTTGACTTTGGAGGATGTTGAATTGATTTGGTTCGTGCCACCTCTTGAGTAATCCCCTTTCTTGAGCATATTGATACTGGATTTCACTTTCTTAGAGATCATGTTGAAAAAGAAAATATTGTGCTTCATCATGTGGATACTGAACATCAATTGGCAGACTTTTTTACAAAACCTTTGTCTTCTTCTCGTTTTGCTTTCATTCGGGGAGAACTTGGGATTGTTCATCCAATGGGTTTGTTTTGAGGGGGAGTTTCCTTGCCAAGTTCTTTCACTTGATGAGCTCACTTTATCATATTTCTTTATATGTTATGTAATTGAGCTAATATATGATAATCTAATTGCCTCACTTGAACTAAAAATGACATTGCGGAATTCCACTGGGTCGAGTGCCTATAGCTAAATACTCTGTGATATCTTACTCTTCTAGGCTTGATATTGAATCTTCTTGACAAATTTGGGCTATGAAGCAAGTGTGTTTTAGCTTTACTCTTTCATAAGACCTTTTAATCACTTTTGCATGTTTATAATCAAAGAAAAATGAAAAGAAAGGGAATCAATAAAAAAAAGGTTGTTAAAAGCAAAAGCCTCAAGTTATGAGCTTGAGAATGCTTTCCCTAAAAGATAAGATGTATGCTCCAAGCATGCCATTCCCTCAAAGACAAGATGTATGCTTCAAGCATGCCACTTCAAGGAAATAAAAGAAGTATGCTTCAAGCATGCCACATGCAGTTTACTGTTTTAAAGATTAAATTGGTTTACTAGATTGGAGTTGATACTACTTGCTCGCCCAGAGTTGTTAGTTGCTTCAATTTTGAGCCTTTGTTTTTCTACTAAAGGTTTTGCTTAGTACTTGGCTATAGTTGACTGAATTGAGGTTGAGATGCATGTCATTCTATAACTTGTTAAAATCACATCAAGATCATGTATTTTGCATATTATGTGATATATAAGGTTATATGATCGAATGAGCTCATCTTTTCTTATCTTGGCACTCCCTTGTTTCTCCTTGTGAAATCTTTGCTACAGGAAAAATTTTGAACCTGTTCTCTCTTTTGTACTCTTGATGAATCCATTGTCAAAGGGGGAGAAATTTGGAAATCTTTCTTTGAAAAGTTTAAAGAAAAAGGGAGAGTTGTATTTGGAAATTTGAGAATTTTGGGAGAAGTTTGAGAATTTTTGAAATTTTTGGGCGCATTGCACATTCACACACATTTTCATTCTCAGGGGGAGATTTTGTTTTGCATTTTGGTCAAAGAGGGATTTCTGTGTTTTCTTACTTTGGTCTTTGATCCTTTGGATTTCAAAATCTTTGGTAAAGTGAATGCCAAATGATCAATTCTAAGTGGTGTTGCCAATGTTTTCATCAAGGGGGAGATTGTGAAATCATGTGCTGAAAAATTGGCTTTGAACTGAAAAATTAACTTAGATTTGAATTTGCAAAATGTGTTTGTTCATGTGTTTTGACAATTTGACAAGAAAGCGATAAGTTACGCATTAGCGCCGGACAAAGTTATCAAGAAAGCAAGAAGTTTCCCATCTGCGACGGACAGTGTTTTTGGGTCTGTTGTGAACATGTTTTTGAGCCCATGACCGAAGTCATTTTCACATGTACAACGGACAGTTTTTCTTGGTCCGTTGTGAACAAGCTTTTTCGGTTTGGATAATTTCTTGGAACCAAGATTTTTACATGTACAACGGACTAATTCTTTTTGTCCGTCGTGAATGGACTTTTTCTAGGGTTTTACTTTTGTGAAACCGAGCGTGGCACGTTTGCGCCGGACAAGCTTCTGGGGTCCGTTGTGAACTTGTTTTGAGCTCATGACCGAAGCCATTTTTGCATGTACAACGGACCAACTTTGTTTGTCCGTTGTGAACGTGTTTTTCCGCGTTTGGTTGGCTTCTTGGAACAGAAACTTTTCCTTATACAACGGACCAACTTTGTTTGTCGAAGTCGTGAATCGTTTTTAGCTCAATTAGGGTTTTGAGCGATTTGGATTTGAATTTTGAATGTGAATTTGAAATTTGTAATGATTTCATGATGCTTCTTTTGAAGTGGACTTTATGCAATACTCATGTGAGTAGTTGCATGGATTGACATTGAGTCAAGTCGTGGACTTGTGCTCGGATTTGTTTGTGGTTGGTTCATGTGCGGTATTGCTTGAAGACGAATGTGGTCGATGACGGACCGAACTAGGTTCATGGAGGAACCGAGGTTCGGGACTAGGTTCAGGAGGAACTGAGGTCTAGGTGGTCAAGGATGTCATGCGGGACGTTAGGGCTAAGAGAATGGTGCACATGAAGCATGTTTAGTCACGTGAGAATGGCAGGAGGTAATTCGCGTGAAAAGTGTTAGTCACGTGAGTATGGCGGTGGCCATACGCGTGCAAAGTGTTAGTCACGTGAGTATGGTAGGGTTGCCATACGCGTGCAAGAGTTGTACTCGGCCTGGTTGGGCCAAGTAGAGTTGAGTTGAATCTGATTCCTTCTAGGGAATAGGAATCGTATTCAGAACTCCTTGTGGGTTGGTGCTTTAAATAGGTGGGGGGTCTCCTGTTGAAAGGCACCAAGTAGAGCTGAGCGCATCAAGCTTTGAGCTTGGTTTTAGGGTTTGTACTCTTTTGATGAGAGTATTTTAGACAAGAAATAAAGATCAATTCTTCCAAGATTTTTGCGTGCTCTGATAACCACGTCGCTACAGTATTTTCTGTTTTGGTTCTTGTTTGCATGCTTGTTCTAGTTCTAGATTGGTTTTTGTTCTTCAAGTTTTATCTTGATTTGATCCATCAAAAACCTCTCTAGGGTATTGATCTAGTGTTTCTCAAAGTCTAGTTGATCAATCTTTTGTCGTTCTTGTTTAATCTTGAAGTTTTGATTAGATTGATTCTCGTCAAGTTCTGGATCAGCAAGCTTGCGAAGCTCATAACTTTTGATCCGTAAGTCCGATCGAGTTGATTCTTTTTGGGTTCGATTCGTACTGGAATCTAGTTTCTTGTGTCCAAATTTCAGATCGATCGGACAGTTGGATCTCCGGGAATTCACGTTTTACAGAAACTCTATCATTCTGTTTTTGTCGAAAACGAGGCAATTATTTGGTTCTATTTTGGGGTGAACTTTTAATAGATCAAGAATTTGGTTTTAGCTTCCGCACAATCATTCACCCCCCCTCTGATTGCTATATTCGTATACTTGATCCTACACAGTACCAAGGCAATCCGCATAGAGGATGTCTCAGTAGTAAATGAGTACCCAGATGTTTTTCCGGAAGATCTACCTGGTATGCCGCTGGACAGGGACATAGAGTTTGTGATAGAGCTTGTACCTGGTACAGCGCCGATAGCAAAGAGACCCTATCGGATGTCCACCGAGGAGTTGGTAGAGATGAAGAAACAGCTAGAGGAGTTAATGGAGAAAGGATTTATCAGACCGAGTTCGTCGCCGTGGGAGCACCGCTTTGTTCGTCAAGAAGAAGGACGGGAGTTTCAGGATGTGCATTGACTACCGTGCACTCAATGAAGTCACCGTGAAGAATAAGTATCCGCTACCCAGGATTGATGATTTGTTTGATCAGCTGAGAGGAGCCGGAGTTTTCTCCAAGATTGACCTAAGATCGGGATACCATCAGTTGAAGATCCGATCAGAAGATATTCCGAAAACCGCATTTTCGTCAAGATATGGACACTACGAGTTTACAGTTATGTCCTTTGGTCTGACGAATGCGCCGGCATATTTCATGAATATGATGAATAAGGTGTTCATGGAATATTTCGAAAGTTTGTGGTCGTGTTCATAGATGATATCCTAATCTACTCCAAAACAGAGGATGAACATGCCGAACACTTGAGGCGAGTGTTGGAAAAGCTGAGGGAACAGCAACTCTTCGCCAAGTTCAGCAAGTGTGATTTTTGGAAGGACAAGGTGGAGTTTCTTGGACATGTAATGACCGCAGAAGGAGTCGCCGTTGATCCAAGCAAGGTAGAAGCTGTGATACATTGGGAGCAGCCAAAGACCGTGACCCAGATTAGGAGTTTCCTTGGAATGGCAGGATACTACCACCGTTTCATTGAAGGCTTTTCGGCAATTGCGAGACCTCTTACGCAATTGCTGAAAAAGGAGAAGAAGTTTACATGGACGCTGGAGTGCGAGAAAGGATTCCAAGAACTGAAAACGAGATTGACATCAGCACCAGTGTTGGTTCTGCCGGACGTCAATCAAAGCTTTGATAACTATTGTGATGAATCACGCCAAGGACTTGGATGTGTGTTGATGTAGAACGGAAAGGTTGTTGCTTATGCATCAAGGCAGTTGAGGCCGCATGAGGAGAATTACCCGACACATGACCTTGAGTTAGCTGCCGTAGTGCATGCCTTGAAGATATGGCGTCACTATCTAATCGGGAACAGATGTGAAGTGTACCCGGATCATAAGAGCCTTAAGTACATATTCACCCAGTCGGATCTGAATATGAGGCAAAGGAGATGGTTGGAGTTGATCAAGGACTACAATGTTGGAATCCATTATCATCCCGGAAAGGCCAACGTAGTTGCCGATGCCTTGAGTCGGAAAAGCCATACCATGAACATGTTGATAGCCACGAATCAGGATAAGCTATGTGAGGATTTCCGGAGAATGAAGATTGAGGTGGTACCTAGCGGATTCTTGGCCGCATTAGAAGTAAAGCCTACCCTAGAAGATCAGATCCGAGAAGGACAGAAGGATGATGACAAGATCCGTAGGATTAAGTCCAAAATGGAGGAAGGCAAGGCAAAGGATTTCAAGCTAGATGGGTAGAGCACGTTATGGATGAAGGATCGGATTTGTGTGCCGAACAAGAAGGAATTAAAGCAACTGATTCTGGAGGAAGCGCATGACTCCAAGTATTCAATTCACCCAGGGAGTGCCAAAATGTATCAGGATTTGAAGGAAAGATTCTGGTGGCCAAACATGAAGCGAGAAGTTGCCGAGCATGTTGCATTGTGCGACGTATGCCAGAGAGTCAAGGCAATGCATTAGAGACCAGCAGGATTGTTGCAGCCGCTGAAGATACCTGAGTGGAAGTGGGAGGAAATAGGAATGGATTTCATCACCGGTTTACCCAAGACTCAAGGGGGTTATGACTCCATATGGGTTATAGTAGATCGTTTGACCAAAGTAGCCCATTTTATTTCCGTAAAGACCACTTATTCGGGAGATAAATTAGCGGAGTTGTACATGATCAGGATCGTCTGTTTGCACGGAGTGCCAAAGAGGATTGTATCGGACAGAGGTACCCAATTTACCTCAAGGTTCTGGAATAAGTTGCACGAAGCCATGGGAACCCGTTTGAACTTCAAGATGTGACCTATCATCCACACGGATGGACAGGCCAGAAAAGAGTTAATCAGATTCTGGAGGATATGCTAAGAGCATGTGCATTGGCTTATGCTACCTCTTGGGATAAGAGTTTGCCGTATGCCGAGTTCAGTTACAATAATAGCTACCAAGCTAGTTTACAGATGTCACCTTTTGAGGCACTGTATGGTCGACCCTGTCGGACGCCATTGAATTGGAATGAGACCGGCGAGCGCCGTGTCTTCGGGCCTGATATACTTCAAGAAGCTGAAGAGCAGATTGCCACAATTAGGGAAAGGTTGAAGGTAGCCCAATCACGACAGAAGAGTTCTGGCCCGACAACCGTCGCCGGGACTTGAGTTTTGAACCAGAGGACTATGTATACCTCAGAGTTACGCCTCTCAGAGGAGTTAAGAGGTTCCATGCCAAGGGGAAACTTGCACCCCGTTATGTTGGACCATTTAGGATTTTGAGCTGCAAAGGCGAAGTTGCTTACCAGCTGGAGTTGCCGCAGTCGTTAGCAGGAGTACATGACGTATTCCATGTGTCCCAGTTAAAGAAGTGTCTTCGAGTGCCAGATGAGCAAACGCCCTTGGAGTCAATTGAGTTGCAAGAAGATTTGACTTACAAGGAGCATCCCGTGAAGATTCTGGACACTATGGACCGAGAAACACGAAACAAGTCAACCCGTTTCTGTGGAGTTCGGTGGAGCAACCATACAGAGAGCGAAGCAACTTGGGAACGAGAAGAGGATTTAAGGAAAGAGTTTCCGGACCTATTCTTTAGTAAGCCCTGAATCTCGGGGACGAGATTCTATTAAGGGGGGGAGGTTTGTAACACCCCAATTTTTGCTTTTCATGAAATTGAATGCTATTTTGCACATTGGTGAATTTTTGGAATTTTCTGGAATTTATTTAGATTTATTTGGAATTTATTTGAATTTATTCCATATTGAAATAATTAAAGAAATTAAATTTTCAAATAAAGTTTTGTTGGAAATATTTTATTTGAGTCCTAAATGCTCTAAAATATTTTCCAGAATTTTTCTGGAATTTTTCTGAGTATTTTGCTATTTTTAATGAATTAAATGAATTATTGGGAATTATTTTAAATATTAAATCGCTGGAAATTCAACTCGGGTCGAGTACTGTTCATCCGACCGAGCCCCAGTCAGACTCGAGTTCGAGTCCGACCCGAGCCACGTGACTCGACCGAACCCACTCGGCCGAGCCCTACCCGCGTGACCGTTAGATCTAGATCCAACGGCCACGATTGAGCCACGTCGCCGGACCCGAGCCCGACCGAGCCAGCCAACTCGCCCGAGTCCGACCGAACCCAAACCCATGCACCGTTGGATCTCGATCCAACGGCTGTGGGCGCGCCACGTCACCCAATCCGTGCCGCCGCCGGACTCCGCCGCCGTAACCGTGTCGACCTCGGTTTCCGAGCGTTACACGGACGCCGAGGCCCCTATTTATTGCGCCGTCGCCGCCCTCGTGAAGCCCGCTTCATTGCGCACCCGTACCCCCAAGCCATCTCGCCTGAGCCGCTAGGCCAGCGAGCTCGCCGTAGTTGGAGGAAGCGTCCGCCGCGGCTTGCGCCGTTTTCCGCCGTCGTCCGTCGTCTTCCGCCGAGAAGGAGCCCAGATCCGAAACCCCCGCACCGAGACGCAACCGAAGAGACCACCCACTTCGTCGGAGCGTGCCCGAAACGCCGTCGGGGTGGTCTTCGTTCTCAACGCCGGCCGCCGGAGCTCCGCCGTGGACATCGCAGACCCGCGAAGCTTCTCCACCGTCGGATCTTCATCGTACGGTCCAGATTCGTCCACGGTAAAGATCACGTGTTAATCTCCAGATCTAATCTCAACCGTTGGATCTAGATCCAACGGCTTAGTTTGAACCACGTTATAGCGTTAGATTGGATCTTGACCGTCCGATCAAGATCGAACGGTCCAGATCAGTGGAGTTGTTTTCCAAACGCGTTAGCCAGATCCAATCTGGGCCGTTGATTTTCAAATCAACGGCCGAGATTGCGCCACGTGGCGGGAAGCCTGACCGCCGCGGTCAGCGCGGTCAGCGCCGCGCGTGGAGTGTGTCTCTGACACGCGGGGCCCGCATGTCAGAGGGCCCACCTGTCAGCGGCCACCCCAGCCGTGCGCTGACGTCAGCAGTGACGTCACCCGAGAGGACCCACCTGTCAGCGACACATGGAGCCGTGGACCGAGTCCACGGTGGACCGAGCCGAACCGTGGGCTGAGCCCATGGACCGGCTGACGTCAGCCAGCCAATCAGAAACCGACGCGTGTCACTGCTGACGCAATAATTGATTTTCCGAAAAAGAAAATGATTTAATAAATCGATTTAATAATGGATTTGAATTTCAAAACTTCAAACGCTTATAACTTTTGATTTTCAACTCCGATTTGAGTGATTCAAATTTCTAAATTTGTAGAAAATTCAGATCTACCTAAATATGAATTTTATTTAATTTTTGGACTAAAGTTTTTCTCTGTAATATTATTTAATTGATTATTTAAGCGTTAATAAATCATAACTTTTGCATCTTAACTCCGATTTGAACGATTCCAGTTCCTAAAAATCCAGAAAATTATATTCTCTCTATTTATGGATTTTATTTGGAGTTTTGGGATGCTTTTGCCTATTGTTTATTTGTGTATTGCTATTTGCACGCTTTACGAGTAGACGTTGAAGTGCCGGAAGGATTCGAAGGAGAAGTGTTGACTCAGGATCCAACTCAAGACCAAGAACAATTACTCTTTGAAGGCAAGTTATGCTTTGACCATGTTGATCCCATTTTGAAATCTATTTTGGTTCAAATTATTGCATGCTAGTTCAATTATAAAATACTTTATTTAAATATGGGAGATTAGATAAATACCAATTTGCTGTATGACACCTTGATTAATTAAATATGTGCCATGACCCCTTGTCACCCTAGTTGTGGTTTACTAGTTGGACATAATCAAATTGCCAACATGGGTTTTAGACCGATGTAGTATGTTGCTTAGACCTGCTACGTGCTCATGACATGATTTTGGACAATCAAATGTTAATATTGACTTAATGATATATTGAACCTGTTTTGGAAAGGTATCATGTGATGTTGATAGCACGTGGTGCATGGTAATCAACTGTGGTTTTTGATAAATAGTTTTCGACTGGGGCATGTGGCAAGAATAATCAGGTGGGCCAGTGTGGCATTGGGGATGTTGATTTGGTTCTTCGGGTAGTCTTGCCCTGGTCACTCTAAGGACTTAACCTTGCAAGCCTTTGATCTGAGTCATACTTGCAACCACATGGCTGGAATGGGACAGCCCTAGTTGACTAAGTCGCTAAGGACTCACTTGTGGAGCCTCAGGGTGTCAATTACACCGTTTGTGTGATTGTACGGGGGAGCGTATCGTGGCTGTGGCCAGATACCCATCTAACGGTGTGTTGGTCCCATACTTCGCCTTGGTTAAGGGAAGGGATGGTGTAGAGCACGAACCGGAGAGGACCACCTGTGTTGTTTGAGGCTTCCGAAAGGCTTTGTTACGGGAATTCGCCTTTGTGGTGTTTGACTGTATCTTGTGGGTAAAGTGCACAACCTCTGCAGAGTGTAGAATCTATTCGAATAGCCGAGTCCGCGGTATTGGACATCGCTCGGGGATTACAGTCAAGGGTTAGACTTTCATAAAAATAACTTGGACTTGAAAGGTTGGGTTGGATTAATACTGATGTTGATGGAAATGTGGATTAGGATGGGAAAGATGTTTTATTAAACTCCTTGAAAAGTTATTTATGCTATACTTGTTTCTACTGCTTTCGAATCTACTTATGATACTTGTCAAATGATGTTTACTGCAAATATACCTTGAGCTATTCCTTTGTACCAAGCCATGCATATAGTATATTAGCTTGCATTCTGTGCATGACTTGCTGAGTACCAAGTACTCACCCTTGCCACAATACAACACCAGTTGAAGAGGAGACTACACCAGCTTCGGAGGAGGAGATCCACGAGGAACCGTCTACTTAGGGAGCGAGCCCAGTCAGTTGCCTGTGGTATACTGGATGGCGCCACGAAGTTATCTTATTTTCCGCTGCTATTATTTCTCTCTTAATAAGTTTCGCCCTGTGTGGCGTACATTTGTAACTTGACCTTAAGGTCGGGTAACCAGTTTGATTATTTAATTAAAGTACTTTATTAGTATCGAATGGTATGATTGTGATATTTACCGACGTTAAAACTGTGTGCACTAGCGCGTTCCTGGACTAGTGCTGAATACACAGAGGGTCCGGATTTGCAAATTCGGGGTCCCGACACTTTCCAAATATTAAATTTTGAAATCGCTGGTGATTTAGCTTCAAATTAAGTGTTTCAAGGTCAGTAAGAGAATGTGAACATCTTTCTCACATACATATTGCTGTTTTTTATGCATTGGGTGTGGATAAATCATGATTTATTCTTGTTGAAATGTGGAGCTTTGCTAGGTCACTTTAGAACATATTACGCAAGGCCATTATCAATTGTAGGGAGTTGTTCCCCAAAATTTATTTCGTATGCTTGTTTTTGTTATGGTATGAAGATGTATGGTGGAGATCTAGTTCAAAATATGACATTGCAATGAAATAATTAGTAGTGTATAAAATAAAATAGGAAAACATGTGAATGATAAATAAATAATTACAAAGGTAGAAAGGGATAAAAAATAATTAGAAAGTTAGATCTTTAATTGCATGAAGGTGTAGGTGTAGGTGGGGTTGTTTTTCTTGGAGAAGAAAAAATTATATGAAATTATAACTTGGTGTAGATGAACCGGCAATGGATGTACAATGCGGACCGCCGCTCAAGAGAGTTCATTGATGGCGTGCAGGATTTTCTCGATGCGGCCATTGCATTCCTGCCACAAGGTAGCTTCATATGTTGTCCGTGCGTAGATTGCAAGAACGAGAAGGAGCACTCACAGCGATGGAAGGTTATGAACCATTTGATGATGAGAGGTTTCATGCCAAACTATACCTGTTGGACCAACCATGGCGAAGAGGAGGAAGATGATAAAGAAGACAAGGAAGAAGAAGAGGAAGAAGAAGAGGGATTCAACAATATCCCGGACGCCACGCAATGCTATTCCGTGGGAGATACACTCACTGACTTTGGTGATGATGAGCTAGACCAGATGCAGCGTAATGGAGAGGGAGACTACACAGATGAAAGACAGTTCGAGAAGTTCCAGCGCATGTTAGAGGACCACAGAACTCCTTTGTACCCAAACTGTGGGCAGGACCATAAAAAGTTGCGTACCACACTGGAACTTATGCAATGGAAGGCCACAAATGGTGTGTCAAACAAGGGATTTGATGAGTTGTTATCACTCATAAAGAAGTTGCTTCCAGAAGATAACACTCTGCCCGAATCTACATATGAATCAAACGAAGTCGTCTGTCCTTTGGGATTGAAAGTACAGAAGATACACGCATGTCCTAGTGATTGTATCCTATATTGCAATGCGTATGCCAATTTGGATGTTTGTCCAGTGTGCAAAGAATCACGGTATAAGGTGATGAGTGACGATCCAGGTGAAATAGATGGGGAGCGTAAGAAGAGACCGCCAGCTAAAGTGTTGTGGTATTTCCCTATGATTCCCCGATTGAAGCGTATGTTTGCTAACAAAGTGCATGCCCAGATGATGCTCTGGCACGAAAAAGAGCGTAAGGACAACGGTATGCTTAGACACCCTGCAAATGGCTCACAGTGGAGGAAAGTCGATCAAACGTACCCAGACTTCACACAAGTGGTGAGAAACATAAGGTTTGGGTTGATTACCGATGGGATGAATCCTTTCGCAGAGTTGAGCAATAGCCACAGCACCTGGCCTGTTACACTATGTATGTATAACATTCCTCCATGGTTGTGCATGAAGTGAAAGTACATCATGATGCCGTTGTTGAGCCAAGGACCCAAGCAACCTGGAAATGACATCGATGTCTACCTGAAACCATTGGTTGAAGATCTTGTGACGTTGTGGGAGGATGGTGCACGGGTATGGGATGAGTACAAAAGGGAGTATTTCACCCTACGTGCATTGTTATTTGTAACAATCAACGACTAGCCTGCTCTCGGTAACCTGTTTGGCCAAACTATCAAAGGATATAGAGCTTGCGTCCAATGCTTAGATGAAACGGACAGCATGTACCTGAAAAACTCTCGAAAGGTTGTGTACATGGGTCACCGTAGGTTACGAGTCACCCATGGCGGAAGAAGTGCAGGAAATTTAATGGGCAACTAGACCTTCGTGCTAGGCCTCAACATCGTATTGGGCCACATGTACTTGCTATGGTAAAGGATCTGAAAGTAGTATTCGGAAAGGGTCCTGGAAACAAACCTGTGCAGAATGAGGATGGTCAGGCACCAATGTTGAAGAAGAAGTCAATATTTTGGGACTTGCCTTATTGGGAAGTCTTGGAGGTTCGTCACTCACTTGACTTCATGCACATCACGAAGAATGTTTGCTTGAACCTGCTAGGCTACATAGATATGTACGGCAAATCAAAAGATAAACTACAAGCTCGAAAGGACCTTAAAATCTTGGAACTAAGGAACGACCTACATCCGGAAAAGAGAGAAAAAGGACAACATTACCTACATCTTGCGAGCTACACTCTAAGCAAAGAAGAGAAAAAAAGAATGGTAGAGTACCTGAATAGTGTGAAGGTCCCTTCCGAATACTCATCGAATGTAAAGAGACTCCTAAACACGAAAGAGAATAACATCGTACACCTGAAATCCCATGACTATCTTGTGTTGATGACATAGTTGCTCCCAGTGGCTATGAGAGGCATACAGCCTGAGTGGGTATGGGGGACAATCACAAAGCTATGTTCTTTTTTCAACGCGATTTCGCAAAAGGTCATCGACCCAGATAAACTAAGTAATTTGCAGGATGACGTGGTACAAAGTGTGGTTTGTCTTGAGATGATATTTCCTCCTATGTTCTTTGATATTATGGTTCATCTCACTGTTCACCTTGTCAAAGAGATAGGTATTCTCGGACCCGTGTATCTACACAACATGTTCCCTTTCGAGAGGTACATGAGTGTGCTAAACAAGTATGTTCATAACCGTTCTCTTCCGAAAGGATGCATTGCCGAGGGTTATGGGATAGAGGAGGTGATTGAGTTTTGTGTGGATTACATTAATGATCTAAATCCGATCGGCGTCCCTATATCACGCCATGAGGGGACGCTACAAGGAAAAGGGACACTAGGAAGGAAAGCAATTGCATGCAATGATCTTCTTACATTTAAACAAGCACATTTCACGGTTTTGAAACAATCAACTGTGGTGGCCCCGTATGTTGTTGAGCACAAGAGTATTCTACGCCGTGAATTCCCTGGGAGGTCTGAGGATTGGATAACACTGAAGCACATGGGTTCTTTCAGCGCTTGGTTACAAAACTACATCCTTTTTAAAGGGTCAAACAATGAACAGTTGCAACGATTGGCACGGGGACCATCTAGTGAAATCGTGACATTCAAGGGGTACGAGATAAATAGTTACACATTCTACACCAGATCCCAGGATAACATGAGCACCAATCAGAACAGCGGTGTCCGTATAGATGCCGAAGACAACAAAGGCAAGGTGGACACATATTATGGTTTCATAGAAGAGATATGGGAGCTTGACTATGGACCTTTAAAGGTCCCTCTATTTAAGTGCCAATGGGTCAAACTGACTTCAGGCGGCGTAAAGGTCGACAAATACGGCATGACAACTGCTTGAAGAGAGCTCTTCTACAAGCGGTTCTAATTAATAACTGCTTGTAGAGATCTCTTCTACAAGCGGTTCTAATTAATAACCGCTTGTAGATCTCTTCTACAAGCGGTTCTAATTACCAACCGCTTGTAAAAGAGGCTTCCTATATATATCCCTAAGTCTTCACTGCTCCGCGCCGACGCCTACGTCTTCACTGCCCTGTGCGCCTCCTCTGCGCCACCATCGACGCCGCCTCCGCCACGCGCCGACCTCTTCCGCCACCACGCCGACGTCGCCTGCGCCACCACCGGAGGAGCTAGGTATATGCGTCTATGCCCCCTGCTCCTACTGTTATTGTTGCCCATAAGGTGTTCGGTGAAATGTCCACACGACGTTTTGTTGTATATTTTGATTGATAGACATTGTATATATGTTAATATGTTTGTATGATGTAATCTTAATATTGTCTATTTGTCATATTGTCTCTTTCATAGAGATATGGAGATGTGGTCATACAACCTAATACAATATGGAGATATTTTGATTGAGAGACATTGTATATATGTTAATATATTTGTATGATGTTATCCATGTTGGAGTGTGAAGGACCATGTGGAGGTCCATCCATATTTGTGATGAGTATTTGACTTTATTTGAGCAAGGTGTGCTCAGGTTTGAGTTTGATTTGACTCGGTATTGCATGATTGGATTAATGATAATTGTGGACTAACATGCAGGAAGAAAAAGGTATGAGCATTGTGGTATGTGCAAAATGGTTTGTTCCTTGTGGTACAGGTTCCTTAGGCAGTTAAGGTTGTTGGTGAGTACCGGGACTAGGTTGGGAGAACCGAGGTCCGGAGCGGTCGAGGATGCCGACGAGATGGTTGGGCTCAAACCAGTATCACTTGGATATCATGGAAATGTACTTGAGGTGGCTCAAGGTTTCCGGTTCGGGTTGGAGGCTCGAAGAGGAGGAAACTGAGCGGTCAAGTCCGGCGGATGAAGGCCCGTTGCATCGGGTTGATCGGGTTGTGTTTAAAACCCATGTATGGCCAATGTGGCCCATGTAAAGCCCATGTGTGGGGTGAAATGAGAGGGTTAATCCTAGCCCTTGGTGGAGTGCCCTAGGGTTTGGGACTCATCCAAGGGTGGTAGGTGGCCCTAGAGTAGTATAAATAGAGGGGGAGAGGTGCCCTCCCTCACTAGAAGGTTTGGGTTGCTACTTTGAGCTTTGCCCACATGAAGTGAGGCTTTGTAAACCTTCCAACCAGAAAATACAAAGATTTTCTTTACATTTTTGTGAATTTAAATTCCGCATTTACATTATGTCTTTACTTTACGCAATTTAAATTCAGCATTTACTTTCCCGCATGTAAATTCTCGCAACTTACTTTCTCGCAATTTGGATTTGATCCTCTCCTTCTAAATGCTGTTGATTAAGGAGGCGTTGAGGGTGCTCATTTGGTTTTACATCTTTCTTGCACCCTAGGATAGACAAGAGATCAAGTTTCTATCAAGATTGCAAATCTGTCCTGAACTTGTTCTTCGTGCATCAGTCAGTCTTTGATTTTTAGAAAAATCTAGAAAAATCCTTTTTGATTTATTATTGTTGGAGAAGGTGCTTAACTCATATATCCATCTGTGGAAAAATTTTGGAGTCCACTGGATGCACCATTTGGGAGCTGTGAGGTGAAAACCGAGCCCCAAATTTCCTAATTGAAGATCCTGACTGTTCGCAGTTCTTGATTTTTCTGAGTTGTGTAGAAGGATTTTGGTGGTGATTCTTGGTGGAGTGCTTCACGACTCATCTGTTCACAGGGTGAAAAATTCCCAAATTTTTGGAGCAACAGAAGTCCACCATCCACCTGCTCCAATTGAGGACAATTCCTGAAAAATCTGCTTTTGCTTTTCTAAAAGAGGCTTTTGTGTTTTGGCTTGATCTCTTTTAGAAAAGGAGTATTTGAATTGATTCCTCTTTTCTTTAGACACTTGACAACCAGGATTTGTGAGTTAAATATCCCTCACATGATTCATGGTTCCCATCCATGTAAGCTAGGGATACACATAGTTGTCAAGTCGTTCCGATTTTTGCGGGTTTCGCGATTTTGAGGAGCATCAGTTTTCTTTGCGGGATTGTTTGGAGTACGTTGAGTAGGGGACAATTTTATTTGGGATCATTCACCCCCCTCTGATCGCCATCTCGGTCTTTCAGAGTGAAACAGTACCTCTGAAAAATGTTTATCGTGCTTTATATGCTATTAGTTAGGAGCAAGACGTAATGAGGCCTAGCCTGATTTTCTAAGTTGCAGTCTGTGACCGGGCTAAGCGTGGCCCAATCAACCTAACAATGCTACCTGGCTAGTTTCAACACTTTTTTGTTCGCTTCAATTTGACCGAAATCTCGCCATTTATCGGCGAAATTTATTCTACTACCTAATAAAATAACTTGTTAAATTGCAGTGGTTCTGTTGTATTCAAACTCATACGGTTGATTAAACATTGCTATATCTGTACCGTATCGACTCCACTCCATATTTGTTTCAAAACCGTGACCGATATTATCTACATCGTATTCATATTCGACACATTTTTTTGGAATTAGGATAGATGGCACAACCAACACGTGGTGACCCTAATTTCGACGAGGGAAAACCGTTCTTGTTAGATTCCATCTACGGCTACGAAGGTGATGCTGCAGCCGATGAGGCTATTGGCGGTGCAGCTGATGAGGCTATTTGTAAATTCGGGTCCCGACAGCTAGCTAGTTATATATATGTCGCAATATATGAATAGGTTTCACTGGATCCTTTTGGTCATCAAGCTTGATAGTAGAAAGATCGTTGTTCAAGACTCAAAAAGGGGACCGGTGGAACAATATCAATATATCA
This sequence comes from Rhipidocladum racemiflorum, assembly GCA_036346355.1. Lineage (NCBI taxonomy): Eukaryota > Viridiplantae > Streptophyta > Magnoliopsida > Poales > Poaceae > Rhipidocladum > Rhipidocladum racemiflorum. The sequence continues at coordinate 22,210,488 of CM070582.1, forward strand.
TTGACGTCCTAAACAGGTATATATCACATATATACAATAGTTTTCTTATTATATTAAAATACCTTGCTAATTCGAACTCTAATAATTGCTATTCATAATAACGCTTCACACAGGGACATAAAGAGCGATGCACGCAAGAATTAAATGAGCTCGAGATTGGCCCTTTTATTCTTTGAAACTTGTAAAAGTTGCTTATGTGTAAATCAAAGTTGTAATAAAGGTTTCATTATTTCATGTGTCCATCAAACTTGTCCATTTTTTAGTCTATTAAGTTCGTACTTTTGTGTAAATGATCTGTGATTATCTGAATGAGTACGCATGACTAATATATATTTAATTGTGTAAAAAAACCATATATTTCTATTTATTTTTATTGTCAAAATCCATATTGATACCCTTCTCAAAAACATATTATATATTGAATATAAGTAAACAATGCCTCTCCACAAGCGGTTATTATCTCCAACCGCGTGTGGAGAGAGCACACGTGGCGGGCTGACAACACCTCCACAAGCGGTTTTTAACACGAACCGCTTGTGGAGAGAGCTTCTTCACACGTGGTTTATAACACGAACCGCTTGTGAAGATCTCCCACGTGGCGGCCCCCTGAGCCTGCCTGGACACCTTTCGAATCGCTGGTGGTGTCTCACCACGCTTGTGATACCACAAATGGTATCACTTCCGGTTGCTTACAAGCGTTTCTAAAACCGCATCTGAAAGCGGTTTCGAACCACTTGTGACGTGCGATTCTATAGTAGTGCGTGTCCTGATCTATTGGTACCGCACTGTGTTTTTGGGTGTCCAGGCGCCATTGGTAAAAATCATCAATTCATCGAGATAATTACGGCAAAAATGAGATACGGAGCGGTGATCATGCGTGACGAGGCACCATATTTCTTTGTAAACAACGGACCACGATACAGGCGTGGTGCTTTTTCTATTTGAAGTCAAGCGAGGTGCGAGTATACTAATACTATATATGATTGTGGTGCGTAATGGCGATGCATGCAGTGATGCTGAAAGCACCATCGATTCACATGTGCTGTTGTACAGCTAGCTCACACTACTATAGAACTAGCTTCTAGAAGCGGTTTTATAACCGCTTCTAGGCAACTGGTTGTGATACCTCGAAGGGTATCATAAACGGTTCTAGGAACCGCTTGTGGTGGTGCAACACCAAGCGGTAAAAGGCAGTAATAATATCGTGGGAACGGGATTCGAACCCACGACCAGCACTCCATCCTCGTGACTCGCCTCATCTATCTAGCCAACCCACCCACGCGTGCTCTCCAATAGAGTAGAGCACGCATTCCTTTTATTATTTCTAAAACTGGGCTTCTACAAGCGGTTCGTGACACGAACCCCATCTGAACGCGATCTTTAGAAGCGGTTCGTGTCACGAACCGGTTCTAAAGCTTTAGCAGCGGTTGGGGACACGAACCGCTTGTAAAGATCTTTAGAAGGGGTTCGTGACACGAACCGCTTCTAAAGGTGGGGCTTTAGAAGGGGTTCATGCTACGAACCGCTTCAAGAGATCACCCATGGCCTGTTGCCATGAACCGCTTCTGGTGCGAGCATTACAACCGGTTCGCACCAAACCGTTTCTAATAGGCCGGTTGTGATGCCCGATTTTGTAGTAGTGTCATGACCACTGGTGTATAAATAGAACATGCACCACTTGAACTTCTTTGTGCTTAGGGGTGAAAACGGATCGGATACGGACGGATAATAGCTATACCATATTTGTTTTCATATTTTTCTCGGTCGGATCACGAATCACGGATAGTCCGGATCTGAATCTGAATCTGGATAATGTCGAATACAAATACGGATCGAATCTGAATCGAATCGGATACTGATTCTGAATATTTATCGAAACAAGATAATTCCTTGGATTGTATATAAAAAATCAACGAAAACACAAAGCTAGTTGATTTGATTAAAATATTATTGAAAATTGAATAAATATAAGCATTTTCATTCGCTTAGACAATAGTTAGATACCATGTTGCAAACAAAATTATGTAAGACTTAGTTCATCACGTACATACGATTAATTCATCATACATGTAGATCAAAACACAAAATAAAGGTGATCCTTGCTCAGAGATATAAATAAAAACCAATATAGAACACGAAAAAGTTTGATAATATTTAATTACCATATCTCTAGAAAATATATATAACACTTACATGTTATGATCCCAAGATTTGTATTATTTGTTAAATTATGTTTAAAATAATAAATTATCTGGAGCTAGTTTGCTAATTTTAATAATTGAAACTTGATTTATGGATTAATTAAAGTAGAAAATAAGTTAAAATTTAGTAACTTTTTTGGGCCAAAAGAGTTGCTTGGCCCAGCCCACATATATATCTTGTAACACCCCGGCATTTAATATGCCCGAATGCTACCAAACAAAAGCTTAACAACATCTAAATACCACATTTAAACATAAATTCCAGCAAAGGTACATATGCTAAAAACCGATATTTAATGAGATCTCCTTTGTTTTTCCATGTATTAACACAATATCAATATCATGACAGATATATCATAGCACACGACATCTAAAACATCAACATAAAAGGATATATCATCAAATTACGCCAATAATACAACGCTCAACCACTTCATAAACCATAACGAAGCAAATAAGGAATCACAAGCATGCTAAATTAAACCATACATTAAGTTTATGGCACAACTCTTAATATCATGTCTCCAAGTGATTAATCATAGACTATGATGGTGGAGCTATGTGTAGAAGTGTAGCTAAACCCCTTTTTCCCGCATACCGATCTCAAAGTACCTAAAAACAACATAAAACACAAGCGTGAGTTCGAAACTCAGCAAGCATATTGTAATGGACAACAAGAACAATATCATAGCAATAACATCTCCCATCATGTATATCATCTCATTCATGAACACTTAACAATATCATCATCAATATGCATGCAATGTAATGCAATGCTCATGTCTCCTTGGAAACTCATACCGGTATGGTTGAGTACACACCCGTCGGTATGCACCCTTTCCCCCCTTCCATCCCGAAGATGGAGGGTGCCTACTCCTCGCTTCCATTCACCACGTGGATGGAATCACGATGTAGGTCTTACTCAATGGTGAAAGACCGAGATGGCGATCAGAGGGGGGGTGAATGATCCCAAATAAAATTATCCCCTACTCAACGTACTCCAAATAATCCACTTAGCGCCCAGGTGCTCCTCAAAATCGCAAAACCTGCAAAATCGGGAACGACTAGACAACTATGTGTATCCCTAGCTTACATTGATGAGAACCATGAATCATGTGAGGGATTTTCAAATCACAATCCTGGTTGTCAAGTGTCCAAAGCAAAGAGGGATCAATTCAAATACTTCTTTTCTAAAAGAGATCAAGCCAAAACACAAAAGCCTCTTTTAGAAAAGCAAAAGCAGATTTTTCAGGAATTGTCCTCACTTAGAGCAGATGGATGGTGGACTTATGTTGCTCCAACATTTTTGGGAATTTTTCACCCTGTTAGCATATGAGTCGTGAAGCACTCCACCAAAAATCTTTTACAAAAATCAGGAAAAATCAAGGACTACGAACAGTCAGGATCTTCAATCAGGAATTTGGGGGCTCGTTTTTCACCTCACATATCCCAAACGGTGCATCCAGTGGACTCCAAAATTTTTCCACAGATGGATATATGAGTCAAGCACCTTCTCCAAAAAGAATTACTCAAAAAGGATTTTTCTAGATTTTTCTAAAAATCAAAGACTGACTGCTGCACGAAGAACAAGTTCAGGACAGATTTGCAATCTTGATAGAAACTTGATCTCTAGTCTATCCTAGGGTGCAAGAAAGATGTAAAACCACATGAACACCCTCAAGACATCCTTGATCAACAGCATGTAGAAGGAGAGGAGGCAAATCCAAATTGCGAGAAAGTAAATTGCGAGAATTTACATGCGGGAAAGTAAATGCTGAATTTAAATTGCGTAAAGTAAAGACATAATGTAAATGCGGAATTTAAATTCACAAGAATGTAAATAAAATCTTTGTATTTTCTGGTTGGAAGGTTTACAAAGCCTCACTTCATGTGGGCAAAGCTCAAAAGAGCAACTCAAACCTTCAAGTGAGGGATGACACCCCTCCCCCTCTATTTATACTACTCTAGGGCCACCTACCACCCTTGGATGAGTCCCAAACCCTAGGGCACTCCACCAAGGGCTAGGATTAACCCTCTCATTTCACCCCACACATGGGCTTTACATGGGCCACATTGGCCATACATGGTTTTAAACAAAACCCGATCAACCCGATGCAACGGGCCTTCATCCGCCGGACTTGACCGCTCAGTTTCCTCCTCTTCGAGCCTCCAACCCGAACCGGAAACCTTGAGCCACCTCAAGTCCATTTCCTTGACGTCCAAGTGAACCCGGTTTGAGCCCAACCATCTCGTCGGCATCCTCGACCGCTCTGGACCTCGGTTCTCCCAACCTAGTCCCGGTACTCACCAACGACCATAGCTGCCTCAAGAACCTGTACCACAAGGAACAAACCATTTTGCACATACCTTTTTCTTTTATGCATGTTAGTCCAACATTATCATTAATTCAAACATGCAATGCCAAGTCAAATCAAACTCAAACCTGAGCACACCTTGCTCAAACAAAGTCAAATACTCATCACAAATATGGATGGACCTCCACATGGTCCTTCAATCTCCCCCTTGATGAGTATATTGACAAACCACAAAAAAAAGGCATAAATTTGAGTTTGAAAACAAAAGAAGAAAAAGCAATTTGATTGCAAAATCATATTTGGTCCAATTGAAAGAGAAAGATAGATCATGACCAAATAGATGAAAATATTTTCGGAGCTCAACACAAGAAAGAACAATTTTTCCACAAAAGCTCCAAAAACCAAGAAATCCTCCAAGAAGCTCAAAATTGCTCATGATCCAAATGCAAGGACAATTGTTCAACCTGATCAAGAGAAAACATTTTTTTTAAAAAAAAAATGCCTTTTCTATGTTTTCTCCCCCTTTTGGCAATATAGGCATCAAGAGAATAATTTTTGCATGAAATGCAACCTAGAAGAGCTTTGAGGATTATGCAAGTGACCACTTAGACAAAGTATGACACAATGCTACTCAAGTTCAGATTATGTCATCCTAAGTCATATCCAATGGCATATTTCAATTTTTGCTAACTAGCTCAAAAGAAGTTCTAATACTTTGGTATGATTTCAACAATAGCAACACTTAGCATAACTTCAATACTAGAAGCAAAGCCAACCAAACGAGCAAATGGATATACTAGAGTTCAACCTAGTCAACACTTTGGGAAACTACAAGTCCATAAGAGAAGCCTCATGCTCAATCATCTCTTTAAATGCAAATTTTTAGATTACAGCTCATAAAGCGGTATGAGAGAGTTAGGCTTAGTGAAGCACATCCTCGACTAGGAGCCATCGACAAAGGCGTCCTAAGCTTCACTCTCCTCCACAAACCTTTCAGGGTTTAGAGAGTTTATCCTAGAGAAACACAACCTCGACTAGGAGCCATCGACATAGGTCTCCTAGGCATCACTATCTTCCTCTAGTTATTTTTGCATTTTTCGGTGTATTGACTCAAGCCATTAGCAACCATCTCAAGCAAGAAGCTTAAAAGAGTGGTTTTGGTCATACACACTTCATTCCAAGTTCATCCCAAGTGCAATGGGAAGCAGTCTAAGTGAATGAATAGTGTTGAGTTCAATTTTAGCACAAAAGAGTCAATTTATATTTTCAGCACTTAGATTCATGAGCATTATTGAGGATTCTAGAATGAAACAATGTAGCTAACCCAAGTTGCTCTAGGGACTCTAGTAGAAACCCACTATTTCAATAAGCATGGCATAAGCATCTAGTGAAGAAATATAGCAAGTAAAAGCCATGTTTCATCAACTTTTCAGGAAAGCTCAATTTTAAAATGTTGGCTAGTTTCACATGATATACCAGATTGGATATGACCTAGATTAGCAAATATCTTCAGAAAAGTAGCTAGGTGCAACATATCTCAATTTTATCAATTGCATAATAGACAAAGCTCGTAAATGAAAAACAAGTCTATATGCAATGCAAAAGAATCACTTCCAAGCTCCCCCTCAACAAGTGAGTCGATTAAGCACAAAATCTGATTGAAGTTGAGTTATTAGCAATATTAGATTCAAAAAGATGAATTGAACTCAACCGAAAACAGAAAGACAGAAATGATGAGAAGGAATCAAGAAACTGACAAAAGGGTGGTCTAGGAGCATAGATAACATGAAGAGAAACACTAACACTCAGACTCGCTCTCACCTTCCCCATATGACTTATATAGGAAAGCTACAACTCCAACTCCAACCCAGGAGCAAACACAGACCCTGTCTACCCAGGGGGCCCAACACCTGCTAGACCTAAAAGACTGTGAGTGAGCTCAACCGAGAAGAAGAGAGGAATAGCACCCTAAAGCATAAGGTGAGAGGTCCATGCCGAGGCATGCCAGAAGTCTAGGTGAAGAGGACTCAACCAAATGAAAACCATTCCAAAGATACCCAGAAAGAGAAATGAAAGCTGAATAAACATATGAACATATAATACAAACTAGCTCCCCCTCAAGATATGCCATATGGGCTCATAATCCCAAGCTCTCCTCTCAGGGCAACAAACCTGGAGATATCCAAAGGCTTGGTGAAAATGTCAGCCAACTGGTGGTCACTCCCCACAAACTGAAGCACTATATCACCCTTCTCCACATGGTCTCTAAGGAAGTGATAGCGAATGTCAATGTGCTTGGTCCGAGAGTGCTGCACTGGATTCTTAGCAATGTGAATGGCAGACGTGTTATCACAGAAAAGTGGAACACAATCTGCTACTAACCCAAAGTCCCATAAAGGTCGATCTCATCCAGAGAACACAGCTCTGACAAAGAATCGGCTGCAGCAACATACTCGGCCTCGGTGGATCAGTGCAACACCGGACTGCTTCCTAGACGACCAAGAAACAAGAGAAGTGCCAATGAATTGGCAAGTGCCAGAAGTGCTCTTCCTATCTATCCTACAGCCGGCAAAGTCTGCATCGGAGAAGGCTCTTAGAGATAGACAGGAGGAAGAAGAGTACTAGATACCATAGTCAATGGTAGCTCGAAGGTACCTAAAGATGTGCTTCACCGCCTGACGGTGAGAGACGCGGGGAGAAGCCTAAAACCGAGCACAAAGACATACAGAGAAATGTATGTCAGGTCTCGAGGCAGTGAGATACCAGAGGGAGCCGATCATGCTCCGGAACTCCTTCTGATCAACTGGCACACCATCCTCATCAGGCTCGAGGACAGCAGTGGTGGCCATAGGAGTCATAACTGGCTTTCCATCAGACATATCAAAGCGCTTCAGGAGGTCTCGAGTGTACTTGCCTTGATGCAAGAATGTACCCTCCCGAGTCTGCTTAATCTGGAAGCCAAGGAAGTAGCTCAACTCGGACATCATGCTCATCTCGAACTCAGTACTCATCACATCTGAGAACTGAGTAACGAGCGAATGCGAGGAACCGTCGACATAGATTTGGACTAGGAGAAAATCCGAATCAGAATGTCTGACGAACAGAGTCTTGTCCACTTGACCCATATGAAAACCATGACTCAAGAGGTAGGACTTAAGCCTCTCATACCAAGCTCGTGGAGCTTGCTTAAGTCCATACAAAGCTTTGGAAAGCTTGAAGACATGGTTTGGGTACTTGGGGTTCTCAAATCCTGGAGGTTGTCTAACATACACCTCTTCCTCAATGAAGCCATTGAGGAATGCACTCTTGACATCCATTTGAAAAAGCTTGAAGCCCTTGGATGCCGCAAATGCGAGCAGAATCCGGATGGCCTCGAGTCTGGCTACAGGGGCAAAAGTCTCCTCGAAGTCGAGACCCTCGACCTGAGAGAAACCCTGAGCGACTAGCCTAGCCTTGTTTCGAACTACAACCCCATTCTCACTCTGCTTGTTTTTGAACACCCATTTGGTCCCGATGATGTTGTGACCAGAAGGGGGCTCGACAAGCTTCCAAACTTTGTTCCTCTCGAAGTTTTCAAGCTCCTCATGCATGGCATTAGTCCATGACTCATTAGATAATGCATGAGAAACATCCTTCGGCTCGAAAGAGGCAACAAAGGCAGAGTGGAGGCAGAAAGTGGACAGAGCTGTCTTAGAGCGAGTGACTCGCTCAAATAGATCTCCAATGATCAGTCGGGTGGATGAGCCTGCTGAATGTGGCGGGAGGTGCAAGCGAAGTGACCTCTACTCCTCGCGTGGGAGAAGTAGGAGCAGAGCCACTAGGCTCTTGAAGAGTCTGAGGGTAAGGGCTGATCTCACTGAGGTGCAGATATGGAAATGGGAGGCACCTCGGGAGCAGGAATGATAAGCTGGATCGTGCAAGGCGCCTTCATCTCCGTCATCAACTTCCTCTGAGAAGATAGGCGGGAAAGAGGAGAAGAGCCTGAAATGTCTGGTCTAGCACCGGACTAGCCTCATCAAAGGTCACCTCCACAGGTCTCTATGATCCTACCCAAGTCTACTGACCCAAATCCTATAGGCTGCGGGCGAAGTCGAGTAACCAGAAAGATTCCGTCGGTGGCGTGACTCGAACTTATCTAGGTTCCCAGACTTCAAGAAGAAGCACTTGCAACCGAAAACACGAAAATGAGACACCTGGGCTTTCGCCCATATCTCAACTCATAAGAAGTGCGGTGCAAGTGTGCCCTAAGAAAAACTCTGTTGGCAACATGGCATGCCGTAGCTACTGACCTCGGCCCAAAAATTCCTAGGAGTCTTGTACTCGTCTAGCATTGTCCTGGCCATCTCAACCAGGGTCCTGTTCTTCCTTTCCACTCGCCATTTCTTTGAGGGACGTATGGAGAGGAGAAGCGATGCTCTAAGCCTAACTCCTCACGAAGGCTGCTAAAGTAGGAGTTCTTGAACTCCGTGCCATTGTCATCACGGATCGCTCGTAAGGCACCTGGGAGCTCAACGGACAACCTACGGACCAAACCCCTGAAGTGTGAAAAAGACTCATCCTTCGAGGCCATGAAAAACACCCAAGAGTACCTCGAAAAATCATCGACAATGACAAGAATATACCACTTCCCACCTGCTGACTGCACTCGAGCTGGGCCAATAGTGTCCATGTGTAGCAGCTGTCCTGGTGCATCAGTCATCACTCGGGTGACTGGAGGATGGGAGGCAGCAACCATCTTGCCATGTCGGCTGTAACACCCCAGCTTCTACTAAGCCCAGAATGTCACCAAACATAGACCATAACACATTTATTACCATAATTTAAAGTAAATTACAGCAAGTAATCATTTAGAATAATCGAAAATTTTGACAGCATCTCCTTTGTTTTTGCATGGAACTTAACAACATAATCATCATAACAACAAGTAGGATAAACAAGACCTTCACACGCAGCGATAATGATAATCAATCAACAATTAAAACATCAATAGGCATCGCTAGCAAAAGAATAAGCATCAATTTAAGTCTAGGAAGATATAACAAGTCACTCCATAGCCCCACATGATACACATGGGGGAAACAACCAAATATTAAGACCATAAACTAAAGATTATTGCAATGTCTCCAAAAACAGGTGAATTAGCTAGATTATGATGCTACGTGGAGGAGTGTAGCTAAATCCCTTTCCCGCGCGCCGATTTCATGGTACCTAAAGAAACAAACAACGAAAAACACAAGCGTGAGTTCAAAACTCAGCAAGGTGTAATATAATGAATCGACAAGGATCCAAAACAACAAACCATCATACCAGTCTCCATAGTTATACCACAACACATCATATTGGACATTATATACACTCTTTAAAACAACGTAATAATCATTTCATGAACACCTCATGAGTACTCTCATCATTAATTCATAAACTTCTTCATTCATGTATATCATTCATGCAATGCAATGCACATGTCTCCTGGAATTCTCATACCGGTATGGTTGAGTGCACACCCGTCGGCATGCACCCTTTTCCCCCTTCCATCCCGAAGATGGAGGGTGCCTATCACTCGCTTCCATTCACCGCGGTGGATGGAATCACGATGTAGGTCTTACTCAAAAGTTTAGCCCCGGACTAGTCATAACAGTTCTCACCGACCCTACCGGAATAGTTATGACTTATCTCACCGGCCGGCCATGAAAATATGCCATGCATGCAAAATGGACAGCCATGTATACACAAATAGAAGTATTGCATAGCAACACATGGCATCTCAACATGTAGGACCGTATTCGACCATCGACGGTGCCCATTCACAACATAGCATGTAAATCACTTATCCTCATCAAGCATTTTAATCATGGCATGAAGACATCATATCATCGACAATATTTAAAACATGGCATAAGGACATCATAACAATTATAACATGTAGTTCATGGCAAGACAGCATGTTATCTATCCCAAACACTACCAAGCAATTCTAGCAACACATATAATGTTCAATCCACACAACACACTTGCCTTCAACCGCGGGCAACGGAGTGACGAGAGGTTGAGGGAACTCCCGGAGGCACACCACCTGCAAACACGTGCCACACACTTAATTCGACTCCTCAAAACAGTACCCACTACACCTAATACGCTATATACTCCAAAACCCCGAAATCACAGATTCTGCCCCGTTCTGGACAGCGGCTTCGAAAAAACATAACTTGAGTTCTAGAACTCCAAATTGCATAAACGAGTACATCCTCGCATAGCTTAGGAAATTTCCCAACTTTTTCTAGTTATAGGTAAAGACTGATTCGGACTCTAAAGTTGTTTAATATAACGTTGAACACGAACTGTCTCAATCTCGTCACAGATTTGACAGCGCTCGGTAAAACAGCCATAACTTCTAAACGGCTGAGTGGAATTTCAATTTCTTTATGTCCACGGAAAGATAATGAAATTATCTATAACTTCTTAGAAGTCCGTACGGCCAGATTCAAACTCTAAATTTGCGAAAACTCCTGCCCTAGCTCGGGTTCCCAATCTGCCCGAACCAGAACGTGAATACAACTCTAGATTTCATAGATTCTACCCCATGGCAGCACAACCCTTGATCTAAAAACATGGTATTCACCCTCTACAGCAGCAAGAGGTCTACCCCACAAGATCCCCCCATTACCTTCTTGGAGAAACACGAATCGACGGCCGAAACTTCGCGTTCTTCCCCCGGTTTTCCTCACACGCGCCGATCCCGTCCAATCCACTCGTCGCGGAGCTCCTCCACGGCAAGGGCAGCAGCGGGGCGAGTTGTGGCAGTGAGGAGGCGTCCTTGGGGGGGTGCAAGGAGGAGGGGGTGCGGCTTGAGGTGGAGGAGGAGGACTAGAGGGAGGAGGGGAGGCTAGAGAGGAGAGGGGAGATGGGAGAGGGGGAGGGGTGGTGCGGCGCAAGGGGAGGGGGAGGGGCTAGGGCAGCAGGGTTAGCTCCCCCTCCTCACCCCACACATGGGCCAAAGGAGTCCCACCACTCGGCCCACCAAGCCCCCCAAGCCCAAAACATCCCCGGAGCGGCCCAAAAACCGGAAAGCTTGACGAAGCAGCGTTAAAACCCTCATACCATAAGGTTTTAACCTCCCATACCATAATTCATAGTGTTTTGACCTCATCATTCACATTTATAAGTCTTCGACACTCCGTGGTGTCACATTCTCCCCCCCTTCAACAGGATTCGACCTCGAATCTAAATCGCACCAAAACGGAACCCAGCAAAACCGAAGATAACTAGGTTTTCTCATCACATACCTGAGGCGAAAAGCTCGAGATACTTCTCGCGCATGCGAGACTCCAGCTCCCAAGTCGCTTCTCTCTCGGTCTGATGTGACCACAGGACTTTGACAAACTTAAGCGTCCTGTTCTTCATCACCCGCTCCGAAGTACCCAAAATTTCCACAGGACGGGACTCGAAAGTGAGGTCCTGCTCAAGCACTAATGGTTCCAACGGAACCACCAATTCCGGATCATGCAGGTATTTCCTCAGCATGGACACATGGAATACATTATGAACCCCCTGCATCGACTCCGGTAGTTCCAAGCGGTAAGCCAACTTACCGACTCGAGCCAAAATGGGAAAAGGCCCAACATACCTCGGGCTAAGCTTCCCTTTGGTACCAAAGCGTACCACACCCTTGGTGGGAGACACTCGCAAGAGCACACTGTCACCCACCTCAAACTCTAAATCCCGCCTTCTCACATCAGCATAACTTTTCTGTCTGCTCTGCGCTGCGAGAAGATTCTGTCGCACCTCTGCCACACGATCCACTGTCTGCTGAACCCAGTCTGGACCAAGAACTGCTCTCTCTCCCACGGCATCCCAACAAAGTGGCGATCGGCACTTCCGGCCATAAAGTACCTCATAAGGAGCAGCACGGATGCTGGAATGGTAGCTGTTATTATAAGCAAACTCTGCAAGAGGCAAATGATCTTCCCAACTACCTTTCCAAGCCAACACACAGGCCCTGAGCATGTCCTCCAAAGTCTGGATGGTACGCTCAGACTGCCCATCCGTCTGAGGGTGAAAGGCGGTACTGAGGCGAAGCTGCGTACCCAAAGCACTCTGCAAACTCTCCCAGAACTTGGAGACAAACTTCGCATCCCGATCAGAAATAATGGTCTTGGGCACACCATGCAGTCTCACTATCTCCCGCACATAGATGGGAGCCAACTCGCTCGCTGAGTTGGTAGTGCGGATAGGAATGAAATCTTGCGGACTTGCCGAGACGATCCACCACAACCCAAAGAGCATCCTTCCTCGTGGAGAACGAGGTAAACCAACCACAAAATCCATGGAGATGTCATCCCATGGCCACACAGGATCTCCAACTACAGCAGAGGCCGTGGGGCGCTTATGCTCGGCTTTGATCTTCTCGACAGATCCCACAAGACGCCACATACTTGGCAATATCCACTCTCATCCTTTTCCACCAAGTTCTTCTTCAAGTCCTGTACATCTTGGTCTCCCAGGATGGACCGTGGTATGCGGGTGCGATGAGCCTCTTTCGTAATATCCTCTCTCACTTGAGATTTACGAGGCACGCACAAACGACCACTGAAACCTCAAAGCTCCCACATCATCAACGGCAAAGTCTCCGGACTTGCCATCCTCAAGCGTTCCTCACTGCTGGAGCAACCGATCATCTTCTTTGTGCCTCCCTTTGCACGCTCGAGGATCGACTCAAGAATCAATTGAGTTTCAGCTTGCACGGTCACCGCATAAGCGATGAGAGACTCCCAAACACTCAAAATCAGCAACAAGACAATCCACAACAGGGGCATTGTCTTGCATTGAGCGTCGGCCACCACATTTGCCTTTCCCGGATGATACTGGATTGTGAGATCATAATCTTTTATCAATTCTAGCCATCTCCTCTGTCTCAAGTTCAAATATTTCTGAGTAAAGATGTACTTGAGACTCTTGTGATCAGTGAAAATGTCACAAGACTCACCATACAGGTAATGCCTCCATATCTTCAATGCAAACACAACAGCGGCTAACTCAAGGTCATGAGTGGGGTAATTCTGCTCATGTTTTTTTCAACTGTCTCGACGCATAAGCAATCACTTTGCCCTCTTGCATGAGCACACAACCCAATCCCAGACGAGAAGCGTCAGAATAGACAGTGAAACGCCTCCCGGCCTCGGGAAGGGTAAGAACAGGAGCAGTCACTAACTTCTCCTTCAAAGTGCAGAAACTGCGCTCACAATCTGCAGTCCACTGAAATTTCATCTCCTTCTGAGTCAACTGTGAAAGCGGCTTAGCAATGATGGAGAAATCCTGCACAAAGCGCCGATAATAGCCAGCCAACCCAAGGAAACTTCGCACCTCTTTAACGTTGGAAGGTCTCTTCCAATCCAGAACTGCTGAGACTTTGCTAGGATCTACTGATATGCCATCTGGATTGATGATGTGGCCAAGAAAACCCACTTCTGAAATCCAGAACTCACATTTCTTCAACTTAGCAAAGAAGTGATGCTCTCTCAATGTACTCAGTACAAGCCTCAAATGCTGCTCATGTTCTTCTTCTGATTTAGAGTAAATCAGAATGTCATCGATGAACACTACCACAAACTCATCAAGGTACTGGTGTAGCATACTGTTCATCGCCTCCATAAAAACAGCAGGGGCATTAGTTAGTCCAAAAGACATAACTTTAAATTCATAGTGCCCATACCTAGTGGAGAAAGAAGTCTTCTCAATATCTTGTTCCCTCACACGAATCTGATTATAACCAGACTAAAGATCAATTTTGGAAAACACCTTTGCTCCCTTCAGTTGGTCAAATAGATCCTCAATGCGGGGCAACGGGTACTTTTTCTTGACTGTCACTTGATTGAGAGCACGATAGTCAATGCACATGCGCCAACTACCATCCTTCTTTGAAACAAAAAGGACGGGTGCTCCCCATGGCGACACACTGCGCCGAATAAAACCCTTGGCCAACAAATCCTCCAACTGCTTCTTCAACTCGTCTTGAAAAGGACGAGCCAAGCGGTATGGAGAGATAGAAATGGGTCGAGTGCCTGGAACAAGATCAATACGGAACTCCACACGCCTCACAGGAGGTAAACCAGGCAACTCGTCAGGGAATACATCAACAAACTCCTTCACTATAGGAATCTCCGCAATGGAAACTGAAGAAGATGGCTTTTCTGACAAAGCCATGAGGAAACCCAAATGCCTCAAACGGCGACTAGAAAACATACTAGTCAAAACAAGGACAGAGCTGGAAGGTATACCACCCTGAAAGGTCAACTCCACCCCCGACAGGGCCTGCAGAGTAACTGTCCTCCGAAAACAGCAGATATTGGCACGGTACTGATGCAACCAGTCCATGCCCAAAATGACATCAAAGGGAGCTAACTGAATCACCATGAGATTGGCAAAGAAAACCTCATCATCAATAGCAACGGTGCAACCCGGACAAACCAAAGAACTAGCAATCAAACCCCCAGGAGAACCGGCCCGGCCTGCACTAAATCCGCTGAACTCCCAGCTTTGCTCTACTAGCAAACTCCGACGACACAAAAGAATAGGATGCTCCAGAATCAAACAAAACAAGGGCATCAACTGAATCCACAAGTAGAGTACCTGAAACCACCTCGGGATGCCCGGCTGACTCAGCTGTCGGCAAGGCGTATACTCCAGGTGGCGCCGAGGCAACGGGGGCCCCGACACGCGGCTGGTGTCCCAACAAGGCTGGAGGAGGCGGAAGTAGCTGGGGAGGAGCCGACGGTGGCGGGCACCAATAAGCAGCTGGTGGCGTCCACGCAACGGGTGGCTGAGACACAGGAGCAGCCATCATGTGCACCGATCCTCGGGAAGATGCCGCTGGAGTGGGAGGAGAAGGCACCGTCTCCCACTTGATGATGCTACCGGGATTCATCCGGCAGACTCGTCCCATGTGGCCGGGCTTGCCACAGTGGTTGCAACTCCCAGTCCAACCACACTCAGAAGCACGGTGCTCACCACCGCACTTGAAGCACATCATGCCCTGCCCGGGCACAGGCCGAACACCCGCTCGCGAGGAAGGCAGCCCAGGCGGCTTCTTAGCCCCCGAGGAAGATCCCTGTCCTCCCTTGAACTTCTTGAAGGTGGGTGTCGAGAAGACCCACCCTCCACCAAAAGTCCTCTTCGGCCCCACACAGGGCCGCGAGGACCCTGAACCACCGGGTTTTGCTTATCCCGGGAGAGCTCCAACTCGAGCTCCATGCCCTTCGCCGCTCCACCACGGAGCAGAAGTCACGAGACGATCGCCCCCATGACAACTCTGAACTCCTGGTTGAGGCCCCTACGGAACCTCCTTGCCTTCTCCCTGTCATCATTGCAGCGGTGGCACGAACGCACCACGCTGTTGAACTCCGCCTCATACTCCGTTACCGACTTCTTTCCTGGGAAAGAGTCGTGAGTATGCTCCATCCTCTCGAGGAAGGACTCGGGTAGTACTTGGCTCGGAAGCTTGAGCCACAAAATCCTCCCAAGTGGTCGGCCCAAGAGCGGGGCTCTAGCGGCAAGAACCCCTCCCACCAAATGTCGCCTTGGCCCTTCACCAAAGGCCACAAAGCGAGCCCTCTGGACCGAGGTCAACTCTAGGACCCCAAGCGCCTCTCCATGTACCGCAGCCAATCTGCGGATCGACAGCGTCCCGCTCCGTCAAAAGTGTCAAGACGGAGGGACATCCACTCTCGTGAGACTCATCCTCGGCTCCGGCGCAGTGGCCAACAAGCTGAGACTACTGCAGGGGGAAGCACAATCCCAGGGCCACTGCGAGGGAGGCACAATCGGGGCCATCTGCGAGGGAGGCACAACAGCGAGGGCTGCCCGCACCGGCTGGCGCGCAGCTCCTGAATCTCCCTCTGCAGAGCCTGAACTAGATCGTCATTGGCGGCGGGCACCCCCGCCCCTGGCCCGAGCTGAAGCTCCTCCTGAGCTGGCCCAGGAGCACTGAGCGAAACGCTACCCTCAGCGACAGACTCCGCGACTCCCTGAGGGCCTCGCCCCTGGCCTCCACGGCCACGGCGTCCACGACCTCTACCCCTCGGCATGGCTGCTTCAGTCACACAAGCAAGCATATTCACAATCATAATCACAACATCAACATAATCAAAACTTTCAACAAATAAACAGCGCGATAAAGGAAATCGAAATCCATAAACCCATCCTACTGTGCAACCAAGTGTGTCAGATTTTAATTTAGTTATACCATTCTTGCAAATTTTTAAGGTTGCTATCCTATAACAAAGTTTTAGTTACAACCTAAGCCATGTTTCTAGATTAACCCACTTCAAAATTTTAGTTGAACCTATGTATGACACTAAATACATAATCCAAGGACCTAATACCCGCTCTGATACCAACTGTAACACCCCAGCTTCTACTAAGCCCAGAATGTCACCAAACATAGACCATAACACATTTATTACCATAATTTAAAGTAAATTACAGCAAGTAATCATTTAGAATAATCGAAAATTTTGACAGCATCTCCTTTGTTTTTGCATGGAACTTAACAACATAATCATCATAACAACAAGTAGGATAAACAAGACCTTCACACGCAGCGATAATGATAATCAATCAACAATTAAAACATCAATAGGCATCGCTAGCAAAAGAATAAGCATCAATTTAAGTCTAGGAAGATATAACAAGTCACTCCATAGCCCCACATGATACACATGGGGGAAACAACCAAATATTAAGACCATAAACTAAAGATTATTGCAATGTCTCCAAAAACAGGTGAATTAGCTAGATTATGATGCTACGTGGAGGAGTGTAGCTAAATCCCTTTCCCGCGCGCCGATTTCATGGTACCTAAAGAAACAAACAACGAAAAACACAAGCGTGAGTTCAAAACTCAGCAAGGTGTAATATAATGAATCGACAAGGATCCAAAACAACAAACCATCATACCAGTCTCCATAGTTATACCACAACACATCATACTGGACATTATATACACTCTTTAAAACAACATAATAATCATTTCATGAACACCTCATGAGTACTCTCATCATTAATTCATAAACTTCTTCATTCATGTATATCATTCATGCAATGCAATGCACATGTCTCCTGGAATTCTCATACCGGTATGGTTGAGTGCACACCCGTCGGCATGCACCCTTTTCCCCCTTCCATCCCGAAGATGGAGGGTGCCTATCACTCGCTTCCATTCACCGCGGTGGATGGAATCACGATGTAGGTCTTACTCAAAAGTTTAGCCCCGGACTAGTCATAACAGTTCTCACCGACCCTACCGGAATAGTTATGACTTATCTCACCGGCGACCATGAAAATATGCCATGCATGCAAAATGGACAGCCATGTATACACAAATAGAAGTATTGCATAGCAACACATGGCATCTCAACATGTAGGACCGTATTCGACCATCGACGGTGCCCATTCACAACATAGCATGTAAATCACTTATCCTCATCAAGCATTTTAATCATGGCATGAAGACATCATATCATCGACAATATTTAAAACATGGCATAAGGACATCATAACAATTATAACATGTAGTTCATGGCAAGACAGCATGTTATCTATCCCAAACACTACCAAGCAATTCTAGCAACACATATAATGTTCAATCCACACAACACACTTGCCTTCAACCGCGGGCAACGGAGTGACGAGAGGTTGAGGGAACTCCCGGAGGCACACCACCTGCAAACACGTGCCACACACTTAATTCGACTCCTCAAAACAGTACACACTACACCTAATACGCTATATACTCCAAAACCCCGAAATCACAGATTCTGCCCCGTTCTGGACAGCGGCTTCGAAAAAACATAACTTGAGTTCTAGAACTCCAAATTGCATAAACGAGTACATCCTCGCATAGCTTAGGAAATTTCCCAACTTTTTCTAGTTATAGGTAAAGACTGATTCGGACTCTAAAGTTGTTTAATATAACGTTGAACACGAACTGTCTCAATCTCGTCACAGATTTGACAGCGCTCGGTAAAACAGCCATAACTTCTAAACGGCTGGGCGTAATTTCAATTTCTTTATGTCCACGGAAAGATAATGAAAGTATCTATAACTTCTTAGCAGTCCGTACGGCCAGATTCAAATTCTAAATTTGCGAAAACTCCTGCCCTAGCTCGGGTTCCCAATCTGCCCGAACCAGAACGTGAATACAACTCTAGATTTCATAGATTCTACCCCATGGCAGCACAACCCTTGATCTAAAAACATGGTATTCACCATCTACAGCAGCAAGAGGTCTACCCCACAAGATCCCCCCATTACCTTCTTGGAGAAACACGAATCGACGGCCGAAACTTCGCGTTCTTCCCCCGGTTTTCCTCACACGCGCCGATCCCGTCCAATCCACTCGTCGCGGAGCTCCTCCACGGCAAGGGCAGCAGCGGGGCGAGTTGTGGCAGTGAGGAGGCGTCCTTGGGGGGGTGCAAGGAGGAGGGGGTGCGGCTTGAGGTGGAGGAGGAGGACTAGAGGGAGGAGGGGAAGCTAGAGAGGAGAGGGGAGATGGGAGAGGGGGAGGGGTGGTGCGGCGCAAGGGGAGGGGGAGGGGCTAGGGCAGCAGGGTTAGCTCCCCCTCCTCACCCCCCACATGGGCCAAAGGAGTCCCACCACTCGGCCCACCAAGCCCCCCAAGCCCAAAACATCCCCGGAGCGGCCCAAAAAAACCGGAAACGGCCCGAAACGCGTTAAAACCCTCATACCATAAGGTTTTAACCTCCCATACCATAATTCATAGTGTTTTGACCTCATCATTCACATTTTATAAGTCTTCGACACTCCGTGGTGTCACATCGGCAAGGAGAACATACAACATCTTTGACCATCTTGAGTTTAGGCAGGCCTCGAATGGGATCATGGCCGCTAACTCGAGTCAAATGATCAAAGCCAATGTGACCAAGTCTCCTATGCCAAAAGGAGAGATCACGGGACTCAGAAGTAATAAGGCAATGGAGAGAGCCTCTAGAGGAAGAAGAAAAATCAGCACGAAAGACTCTCCCAAAACGAGAAATCCCGCAAACAAACTCCCCAGAAGAATCGAGGATCCTACAAGAGCTCCTCTTAAAATTGACCTCGAATTCGTCATCAAGAAGCTGAGAGACTGAAAGCAAGTTGAAATGCAGCTTACTGACTAAGGCAACGTCCTTAAGAATGAAATGATCGTTAATGCAGACGGTACCTTTAGCGATGACTCTACCCGACGCAGCATCCCCAAAGGTGATCACTTCATCACCGGGATCTCGGTCCAGGGAAGAAAACCAACGGGAGTCTCCGGTCATATGGCGAGAACAGCCGGAGTCTACGATCCAAACCTCCCCCTTCCTCGCCCTCACGGACTGAATCAAAGAGAGCGGCAGATGTCTCAGTACCAGGATAGATCAGTGCAGATCTAGGAACCCAATACTGAGTCAACTGTGCAGTAGACGAAACAGTCAACGGAGTAGAAGAATGCAATCTGGCACCTCTCCGTGACTCGACTCTCACAAACTCAGACTCCGCTCCAGTAGGACGTCTGGGAGCAGCTGCCGGGTTGGTCCGCCGAGGTGCAAAGGCCGGACCATCCCAGTGCTGCTGCCCAGACCTCCCGCTGGGGAAAGCAAACTCACGCCGCTGATATCTACCTCGATGGGAAAAACGAGGAATATCAAGAGGACGGCGGAAAGACTGACTCGGGACAGCTCTGGGGCGAAAACCAGAAGTAGAAGCCTGAAAACCAAGCCCCATGCGCTGTCCAAAAACAGGAGACTCTCTAGCTTGTTTATCCTGTCTAGAAGCTGTGTGTGCCTTAGGCGCACTCAGAGTCTGGGGATGACCCTGAAATTTGAAAAATTGCATGCAAAAGGTACTATCATGTTTATCATCTTTATCTTGCACAGTGCATTTAGACATTATCAAACTAACTTGGGTCAAGTTGAAAGATATTTGCTCCTGGAAATCGTGTGCTTGTCTGTTGATGTTCAAGGTTTCGGAAAAGGTGTCAACTTCGACGGTGAGATGAAGGAAAGGAGTGTAGCTCCAAAGTCCGAGGGATCCGAGGCCGTGCGACTTGACCATGACCGATTCGAACATGCAATAGACAAGAACCGACTGAAGGGACGTATTTCTTTCTGACCATATTTAATAATGTCTTTGTACACCATTATGCTAATTGTCTTAAATTTTAAATGGTGTAATGTTTATCATGTTAAGTCTTCCAATTGATATCAATTCTTTCAATCATTATGTATTTCAATTGGTAATTAGATTGCTCCGATACTACTTCAATTGCTTATCAATTGGTATCCTCTCTTTGTAAATTGCATTTTCTCTCTATTTAAGTGTCATCTAACTTTTTGCCATATTAGTATGATTGGTATGGATGACACCATGCTTAAGGATGAGGAAATGTAAGTTGAAGAACACTTTCGTAAGAGGTATACCTTACTCTTTAAATTGATCATAAGCATGTAATTCACTTCCATACAGTGGCTATATGATATTGATAGTTATTATGCTTTGATACACATATTTGCTATATGATCTTTGTCATGATTTAAGCATCTTTTACATTTTTGTGAATCATGACTTCATTTTAATTGGTATCATCGATTGGTATCTTATTTAATTGTCATGTTTGAGCTTCACTTTATCTTGTCAATCATGATAGCTTTAAATTTGTTCAATTGGAAATACCAATCACCTAAATCTTGGATATAATTGATATCATATCTTGCCTAGATTTAGGGGGAGCTTAATATCATTGATATCATTGTCTTATTACTAGCTCCTCTGTTTTATTTTGTTCTTCCTAATCCTTCTATTGAGTGTTCAATCTAGAGGGAGAAAAAGTTATTCTTTTTGGGATTAATGACAAAGGGGGAGAATTTATGGATTTATCAATTGCCCCCTAATCGATTGACAAAAAGGGAATTATCAATTGCCCCCTAATCGATTGTCAAAAAGAGGGAGAATATTTGGGGAGAATTTATGGACTTATTAAATGCCCCATAATCGATTAACAAAAAGGGACAATGAAAAAGAGGGAGAATATTTGTAAGTATGATCTCTTACTCATTCTCTGTGTTCATTTCAATGCTAAATATCTTTATATTGTCCTTTGGTGCATTTGTTAAATCGTTTGTCATAAATCACCAAAAAGAGGGAGATTGAAAGTGCATCTAGGCACTTATGTTGTTTTGGTGATTAATGACAAAGGATTAATAACAAACGCGTGTAATGTCAATCAATGTAATTGTACAAATGCTTAACTTAGTGCTTAACAAATGACAAACCTCTAATATGTTTTTATTGTTATGAGACTAACATGTTTATTGCCTAGTTGAATATTAGTCTCATCTATTTTAGAGGAAAATCAATTGGGATGGTTAAGCAAAAATGAGGTATGCAATCTCGGTATTCCTTCCATATTTGTCATTGCATTCCTCTTTAGCAAATGCATATTGAACTCTAAGTAACTTGTTGATTTCATATGTGCACATTGATTCATGTCTAAACTGCTTGTGCATATATATATTCATTTGAGTTCATTATGTGCTTTGTTTTTAATATGCTTGTGTTAACTAGAGTTAAACTTCATTGCTTCATATTGATTTGGTGCATACTTGTCTTAGTTGTGTATCTTCTAATGCACCTCTCTTAGTGAAGTTTAATCTAGAATTGGATCACATTATTTACTCTCATTCCAAATATTGTTTGCACATGTGTAATTCATGTATATTCTATCATGTGCTTCATTTAAGCAAAGTCTGTGGTCCTTGCCATGATTTAATTGATTCTTCATATTGGCAATTATCTCTCTAGTGCAGTTAGATCAATCATATATTCATCATAATGCACTTAGCAGAGAATATTTCTATTGTCAAGTGTTTCCATTCATATTGTGCTTCTTGATATGAAACACTTGTTATTATCAATCTATTCAATATATCTTTTAAGCTTGTGGGACTAATATGTTTGCTGAGTGCTTTGATAAGAGTTAGGTCCCAAAGCTGTGTGTATGATGACCAAGATGGTTTGAAGGATGACAAGCGAGTCAAAATCAAATAAGACGGCGGTGTCACCAAGAGCTGAGGACTAAGTCAAGAATGACTTGGCGTGAGGATCGTCTTGGTGATGATCGAGGTCAAGGTCGGAGAAGACGAGAGTCTCATGAGGTGAATCGCGTCGAGGTTGACATGAAGAAGGGCGTCATCAATCTTTGTGGAAGCGTCATCATGCACCGTGCATCCAAGAAGTCGGCATGTAAGCTTAGTGTAAGACTTAGATTTTGTGTTAAATTTGAGTCTAAGGATTGCCGTACTATTAAGAGGGATGCAATCGTTGAAATCACTTAGATAAGTCTCAAGTGCTCAAAAGTGGTCTATCCTTGTCTAAGGTTGAGAAACCCAAGTCACACCGTGTTCACCTAGGTGTAGGTGGGTTGGTGTGAGGGTTAGAAGTGTTGGTGGTATCGGAAAGTGAGAATTTGAGGTCTCCTTGTGGATTCTTTGTGAAATCTGATTTTATCCTTTGGGATTTGAGTAGTGAGACCTTGTTAGTTGGATAGCCATCGTTCATAGCTTTCCGAAAAGTCCGAATTTGCCGAAATCGGAGTCCGGGAAAAAAAGTTATGCCCGTTTTCGTCGGACTGCCGTGTGCTGCCTGGGAGATCCGGAGTATCCGGGTTGTAACCCGGAGTCTCCGGGTTATCCGGAGTATCCGGATGATTCCGGAGTATCCGGATGATCCAGAGTCTCCGGGGTTTTTTCCGGAGTCTCCGGGTTGCCCAGTTCGGTCCAAACGGCTAGTTTTTGGGGTTCCTCTATTTAAAGCCCCCTTCTTGCCCACTTCAAAGGAGCCGTTGGGGGATGTTTTACTGGGTGTATTGAGGTGTTTTCTTGGTGATCTTGAGCCCCCAAAGCCCCTCTAATCCTAAGATCTTAGTGATCCCCTTTTGAGTGAAGGGTTGGGTGTGAGAGTGGGTAGTGCTAGGGTTAAGTGTGATTTGAGTTGTTGAGCACTTGAGGTTGATTCTAAGTGAGTTCTTCGAGAGTATTTGTTACTCTTGGAGATTGAGGACTCCTAGACGGCTAGGAGGTCGCCACGAGCCACCGACTTGGTGTGGTGCGCCGTGGGAAGTTTGTGAAGGCAGGATTCAGCCTCGAGGAAAGGAATCAAAGAAGTGAAGCCGGCGTATGCAAGGTGCAACGACGAGCGGCTAGCGAGTTGAAAGAGACTCCGAGTCTTGGGTGACCGGCCGTCGTCGAGTGCATTGTGCAACACCGGGAGGACAAGGGTTGAAAGAGACCCCGGCTCAAGTGTGACCGAGCCGCCTCAACGGAGACGTAGGATCCCCTCAAGGATCCGAACTTCGGGAACAAATCTTCGTGTCTCCTTCGGTTTCCTCTTTTACTCACTTGTTTAATTTGTCTTCGATTCTTGTGCTTAGATTGATTAGATTGCTTCTACCGCATCTATTCTTGCTTGTATACTTGCTTTGTTGCAGTAGAGTAATTTATATCACTAGAATCGAAGTCGTGCTTAATTTTATTGCGTGTGCTCTGACCGAAACAGGCAACCCGGAGTATCCGGTATATTGATCCGGAGTATCCGGATATACCGGAGTATCCGGACCAAATATCCGGAGTGTCCGGGTTGACTGTCTCGGGCTAAATTGTTTAAATTGCAAAACTTAATTGTACCCTTTGCTTCCGCATTATCTCTGATAGATTAATTTAAATTGGGTATAATTTTGTAATCGCCTATTCACCCCCCCTCTAGGCCGACATCCCGGTCCTTTCAATTGGTATCAGAGCAAAGGTCTCTCATTTTATTAGACTTAACCGTCTAGAGAGTAAGGGATGGCGACTAGAGGTTTAGTGCACTCACATGATCTACTTATGCTAGATGGCTCTAATTATGCTTTATGGAAATTAATCATGATTTCTCATTTTAAATCCATGAGCCCCCAAATTTGGTGGATCGTAGATGTCGGTTTTTCATCTCCTTTGGATGAAGTTAATCCAACTAATGGAGAGATGAAATGCCTACATCTTGACGCTCAAGCTACTAATGCTTTATTCAATGTTTTGAGCGAAGATATTTTTGATGAGATATGCAATCTCAAGAGCGCTCATGAAATGTGGACCAAGCTTCAAGAATTATATGATGTGTCCACATCATCAAATAAGGATTGCATTGAGGAACGGATGTCGGTGGATGACTCTTCAACCTCTACATCAAGAGAAGAACCGACATCTCCATCAACCTCAACCTCAACCTCCGCCTCAAGCGACGATGAAGATGATCGTCCATCACAAATCCGTTGCTTCATGGCGAAAGGTAAGAATGAGGTAAGTGATGATGATGATGATGAGTTCACTTACGATGAACTTATCAATTTGCTAAAAGAGCTTAATAATTGTTTTGGAAAGGAGAAAAAGAAATATAAGATTTTGAAGCGTAAACATGAATCACTTCAAAATGATTATAACATGCTTCAAGAAAATCATGAACCCCTCCTTTCCAAAGAAATTCCTAAGCGCAAGGTGGACATAGGAATTCATTGTGATTTAGTAGATAAATTGCCATGCTTTAAATTAACTTCCATTTCATGCAATTCATCTAATAATAGCATGTCCACCTCTAGCAATAATATTCCTTGTTGCTCAAATTCAATTGCTATTACTTCCTCTATGTCTTGTGAGACTAACCTTGTAGAGGAAAATAAAGAGCTCAAGGAACAAGTCACTAAGTTGGAAAGTGACTTGAAGAGGGTCATCAAAGGAAAGGCCATCCTCGACGAAATCTTGAGCAAACCAAGGGCGCCTCAAGACAAGCGAGGACTCGGCTACATCTCCAAGAGGGAGAAGAGCAAGAAGAAGCACAATGCAAGAATGAAGACGATTGTGTGCTTCGGATGCAATAAGAAGGGCCACTTCGCCTCCGTGTGCCCCAATAAAGTGGATAACAAGGCCACAACTCCAACCTTGAGGCAAGCCGACAAGAAGCAAGACAAGAGGAAGAGACGCTCAAAGCCTACTTGCTTCAATTGTCGGGAAAAAGGGCACATTGGTAAGAATTGCCCTAAAGGTTCAATTCCTAAGCCTATTATTCAATTCAATGATTATTCGCTTAGGAAGGACAAGAATGGCAATGTAATTGCCAAGCTTGCCAAGTCCCCTATGCCTACTAAAAATGATAATATTCATTTGCATAGGAAGAGTAAGTCTATAAATGGATTTGCTAAAATTGTTAGGACTCCTAAGCCCATTCAAAGCAATTCCAACAAATTGCTTAGGAGAAATAACAATAGCAATCAATTTGCTAGACTTGCTAGATTCTCTAAGCTTTTCTATTATGATGATCATCATATGCTTAGAAGGGAGCAAACTAGAAATAGTTTTGCAAAGTATCATTGTCCTCCTAAGCCTTGTTATAAAAATGCCAATCAATTGCTTAGGAGGAACAATTATCGCAAACCTATTGCTAGTTATGTTAGTCAAGTCAATAATGCAAATATTAGGACCATTTGGGTTCCTAAGTCTATTGTGACTAACATTGTTGGACCCAACAAAGATTGGGTACCAAAGAGTGCCTAAAAGAATTATTAGGCACTAAGAGATGGATTGGATGCTTGATCTCCACAAGAAGAAAAATGAACTATCAATTGCAATCGGAGCCAAGCATGAAGATAATCAAGTCTATCTTAAGCCAATGCTATCTCGGTAACAAGTATTTAAATTGATTACATTATTGCTTCTAGCCTTGTGTAGGTTTAGACGCTTTAGTATCATGCAAATTCAATTTATTTGCTTGTTACGTGTACTTGCTCTTGCTCTTAGTATTATTCTCTTATTGCAATCTTGAGCAAGTTTAAAGTGGCACATTTAGGGGGAGTGCTAATTCATATTCATGTGTATCACATCCCTACATGTGCCCATATGTATATAAGTGCATAATATATATTTTCAAAATCAACCTTTTAACCAAAACTCAAAATTTGTGTACTTACTAGAATTCTTGTTGGAAAACTAGTTGAAATTTGTATACAAATGTCTTTGAAATGTTATTCAAAGGTTTTGGCTTCCCAAAATTCTATTTTGAAAAGAAAATGAGTTTCAAGCCCAAAATCTACATAGTAGTATCTTGTTTTGGATTTAAACTTATAATTTTCATAGAATTAAAAGTAAAAGGATTTTGAAAATAATCTTAAAGCAAAACTCCTAGAGTTGGTCATTCTTAATATCTTTTGTGTTCAAAAGTTTTTCAAAAGACCAACCCAACAAAAGCTATTTGTTTTCGAAATTCCCCGAAAATCTTAGTTTAACCTATATCGGTCAAAATATTGCACTTAATGAGTATTGCCATTTGGACCGGATCCTTTGCTATATCTAAGTCCAAAATGGTATTTCAAACTCATACATAAAGTTTCAAATCTCTAACTCCTATCCCATTCTCTTAAGATGGATTTGATTCTTTGTGTTAATTGAATTTGACTTTGTTGGTTTTCATTTGGTTCTTCATAAGGACCTTCTTTGGACAAAAGTCAAAATCTTGTTTAAAAAGGCTTAAATTTGCAAAAAGGTTTGTAAAACTATCCTACTTTGTATTTGAAAGGTTTTACAAGCTTTGAAAATAAAATTTCCTATTCTAGAAAATATTTTGGCCTAAAACAATTTGTGCTTTAACTCAAACATACCTAATATAGGTTTTTGGCTTTCAAATCGGATTCTATTGTTTTTATAAGTGGTCATGGCTTCAAAAATGTATTTCAAATCCTTCAAGCCATGAGGGTTCAATTGTGGATGAAATCCGAGTTGAAATTGCACTTTGAGGACTTTTCGAGTTTCGATTTCATTTTTATGCCTCAAAGCGCATTTCACCAAAATTGAGTTAAATGAAAATTATTTTAAAGCAAAACTTGTTTCAAAACCTTCAAAATGTCCAAAGTTAGTTCCCTAAACATTTCAAATCATTTGGACTTCTTTTGAATCAAATTTGACAATTTGCAAAAAGTTTCAGTTCAGTCGTGCCAAAGTCGGCACTATTGCACCTGAACGGCGGTAGTACCGGATCCCCTGGCACTACCGGCGTTGTGTGCGCGGTAGTGCCGGTCTGGCAGACAAGACTGAAAATTCTGAAAATTTTGGATTTTCGAATTTGGTTTTGGGATATCTTTAATTTGGTGCTTCCTTTTTCAAGAATTCTTTTTGGAAAAAGATTCTTGCAATCCCGAAGCATCTTTTTGCTCAAATTCAAATGTTTTTGAAAATATTTGAAGGAGTTTACTAGTGGTATCAGTTTTGAGGAGTTATTTGGTTGCAAGGGAATTTGTTCTTTTCAAGTGGTTTCCTTGTACCCCTTTGCTTGTTCTCAAAATT
This sequence comes from Rhipidocladum racemiflorum, assembly GCA_036346355.1. Taxonomy (NCBI): domain Eukaryota; kingdom Viridiplantae; phylum Streptophyta; class Magnoliopsida; order Poales; family Poaceae; genus Rhipidocladum; species Rhipidocladum racemiflorum. The sequence continues at coordinate 22,238,403 of CM070582.1, forward strand.
TTTCAGCTCTGATACCTTTCTAAATCTTTGTGATTTAGATTTTCTTGTGTTTGCATTTGCCTTGTTACCTGTCAGTGTTTATTGCTCTGATACCCTTCAAGCTTATCGATTTTCTTTTAAGTGGTATCATTGGCTAAACAAAACTTGAGCAATTCAAATGCAAAATAGCTCCAAGATTCTTTTATTGAATATCTTGTGGAGCGTATTTATGTCAAGTTTTGGGCATTTACATGTTTTCAAGTGGTATCCCCATTTGTTTGACTCTAAAGCTTTCAAGTTGCTCTTTGATACCCTTCAATGGTTAATTGCTCTAATACTCATCGATTCAATCGAATATCTTTTTTCTTTTGGTATCAATATCTTTGTGATTTGATCCAATAAGAAGTATCAAAAGAGCGTTATTCATTTATCGTGTTTCCAAGGGGTTTCATCTTATTTGATCTATCCAATTGGTATCAATAAACTTCAAGTTTCCTACAAGTGGTATATGTTGCCTCTTTGTAGCATTGTTTTGATACCCAAAGTCTTTTGAGTTGGATTCTCCATAAGCTTAAATTGTAAGTTCAATCGCTTAAGAACTCTCTATGTGAGGTTCTTTATGAATTGAAATGCATAAAGAGGAGAAATTCCATTTGAGCATTGTTCGTTAATGAAAATTTCTTTATGCTCTTTCTCGAAAGAAGTTCTTCAAGCATCTCCCTTGAGATAGTTTTTTCCAATTGGTATCTAATTTCTCAAGTGGTATTTGCGTTGGGTTTCTCGCTTAACCCTATTAGGCAAGAGTTTGGATTCTGCAAGAGAATCACGATGTTTATTGTCGGGACCCGAATTTGCAAATCCGGACCCTCTGTGTATTCAGCACTAGTCCAGGATCACGCTAGTGCACACAGTCTCAACATAGATGAATATCACAATCATACGCAGCGGAATAGTAAAAATAACTCAATAATAGAATATAAACTATTGAGCGACCTTAAGGTCAACCTTACATTTGTGAAACCCTGACGGCTTCAACTCCAAATAAGCAGCAGCGGAACGAAGAACATCGGTGAATCCCATCAATACGCCACAGGCAACTGACAGGGTTCGACTCCTAGATAATCGCCTTCTCACGGAACTTCTCCTTCTTCGACGATGTAGACTTTTGCTCACTGGTGATTGTTTGTTTGCAAGGGGTGAGTACATAAAGCACTCAGCAAGTCATGCACAGAATGCAAGTCTAATAGCTACATGCATGGCTTATTCCAAATGACAGGCTGAAGGGGTTATTTTGCAATAAACAGCATTTCACAAATATTCATAATAGATTGTAAAGCGGTAAAAACAGATAATAATAGTAATAATTTCACAGTTGTTTCAAAAGTAAATCATTCCACATCCTTAACCAATTATCACTTTTCCATAGGCAAACTGCCTCCAAACCCAAGTTTACTTTTAAGAAAATCTAACCCTTGACTGTAATCCCCGAGCATTGTCCAGTACCGTGGACTCGGCTATTCGAATAGGTTTTACACTCTGCAGAGGTTATACACTTTACCCACAAGATACAATCCACTCACCACGTCAGCCGTGAATCGCCATACAAGAGTATGCGAATAAGCGATCATAACAAAGCCTTTCGGAAGCCTCAAACAACACAGGTGGTCCTCTCCGGTTCGTGCTCTACACCATCCCTTCCCTTAGCCAAGGCGAAGTATGGGACCAACACACCGTTAGATGGGTATCTGGCCACAGCCACGATACGCTCCCCCGTACAATCACACAAACGGTGTAATTGACACCCTGAGGCTCCACAAGTGAGTCCTTAGCGACTTAGTCAACTAGGGCCGTCCCATTCCAGCCATGTGGTTGTACGATTGACTCAGTTCAAAGGCTTGCAAGGTTAAGTCCTTAGAGTGACCAGGGCAAGACTACCCGAAAAACCAAATCAACATCCCCAATGCCACAACTGGCCCACCTGATTACTCTTGCCACATGCCCCGGTCGAAAACTATTTATCAAACCCCAGTTGATTACCATGCACCACGTGCCATCAACATCACATGATACTTTTCCAAAACAGGTTCAATATATCATTAAGTCAATATTAGCATTTGATTATCCAAAATCATGTCATGAGCACGTAGCAGGTCTAAGCAGCATACTACAACGATCTAAACCCATGTTGGCAATTTAATAATGTCCAACTAGTAAACCACAACTAGGGTGACAAAGGGTCATGGCACATACTTAAGTAATCAAGGTGTCATATAGCAAATTGGTATTTATCTAACCCCCAGGTTTAAACAAAGTATCTTTCTAATTGAACTAGCATGCAATAGTTTAAATCAAAATAGATTTCGAAATAGGATCAACATGGTCAAAGCACAACTTGCCTGGCCCTTGCAAACTTTACTGTCTTTTACTCTTTATCCTTGATCCTTGGTCCTCGACCTTCAACTTCCACTTTCTCGATCCTCAGCTCGTTCGAACGATTTCCGGACGACACGTCTAACGATTAAAGAAGAAGCAAATACAAACCAATTCAAAAGACAAATCAAGTAAACTCCAAATTAAGAACGAACAGCATTGGGCACAATGGCTTGGGAACTCGAACGGATTAGATCGAAGAGTTGACAAAAGAGAACGGGCTTTCGGCAAAACACCGAAAAGGGAAAGACTAATAACTGGAAAAGAAAGAATAATATTTCGAAGAATATTTCTTCCGAAGTTATTATCTGGATTGGACAGATAGCGACATATGGGCTCTCGATCTATAGATCGGGTCCATAAGGATATGTTAGTTCGCAGTGAACTAAACTGATTCTTGAAGTTGACTTTTGTTGACCGAACGGACACAGTCAAACAAAAGAGAAGAAGACTGATAGACTAGATTGGGCACAAAGGTATGACAGATGGCCAATGGTCTATCGACCAAGTCCACGAAGGATTTCTAGATTAATGGCAGATTAGGTTTTCAGGGATAAGACAAGACAAGTGTCTTACCACGGTTGAAACAACGGGAAAGATTGCAAAGATAACAACGCGGCTCACGATAAACTTAGTTCATCACACCGGTCTTCGGTTAGGGTTTTGATTCGGCTTGAAGATGATATGACGATGAGACTAGGCTCACGTCATGATGATAGAACAGGTGAAGGCATCGCACTAGGGTTTGTGCAAGAATACACGCATGCGATGACAACGAGGCGAAGAGAGCCAATCGTTAACGATGAAACGTTAACGATGGAACGTTAACGATGAAACGTTAACGGTGGAACGTTAACGACAGAGCGTTAACGGCAAAACGTTAACGGAGAAACATTTAACGACGAAACGTTAACGACGGAGCGTTAACGGGGAAACATTAACGGAGGAGCGTTAACGACGAAGCGTTAACGACGAAACGTTAATGGAGGAACATTAACGGAGCGTTAATGACAAAACGTTAACGGCAAGACGTTACCAACGGAGCGTTAACGACAGAGTGTTAACGACGAAACGTTAATGAAGGAACATTAACGGAGCGTCAATGACAAAACGTTAACGGCAAGACGTTACCAACGGAGCGTTAACGACAGAGTGTTAACGGTGAAACATTGTCGGCAAAACGTTAGCGGAGGAACGTTAACGGAACGTTAACGGAAGAACGTTAACGGGGAAACGTTAACGGGGAAACATTAACGGAGGAACGTTAACGGAGCGTTAAACAATGATAGGAGACTTCATGAAGCGAAGTAGCGACCGTCGATACAACGACATGGACGCGACAAAACGCTACCAAGGACGGCTAACCGGTGCGCGAACCGGCGGCACGGGCTAGGTTGAAAGACGACGGGTTTAGGCCGGAATCGGCTCCGACGGCAAACGGAGACCAAAAGAACCTTAATGCTGGACCAAAACAATACAAGATGATCCTCTGGACGCGACAACACGGCCGGAGCGAACCAAAATAACCGGCGTCAAAAGGCGACGCGCGGCGACGGCAAACGGTGGCCTAAATATATAAAAAAAATTCCGGAGGATGGGATGGCAAAGAGAGAATGTCTACTGCGTAGAACGCGGCGAGACGATCTCAACGGTATAGGCGGATTTTGCGGCGCCCTTCCGGATTAATCACAAACTGGCGATTAACGGGTTTCGGATCAAAACTTTGGACGGCCATAACTTCTAGAATAATGATCGGAACTTAACGAAATTTGACCGAGAGCTAGATGGGACCAAGAGGCACACCGTGACGCAGGTGGCTCAAAGAAATACCTTCTGGAACAGCGGGGGACGCGCGAGGAAGTTTGCCGCTGTCTGGAACGCAGTCTGAACGGAGAAATTAATTTGCTGCGCCAAATCCAGAGGGCAAAACCTTGGGGCAAGATGTGCATCCTGTAGAGGACATCCCCAGGAGTCTACACAAAAAATTTCACCGTCAAACTCGAAAAATTGAGGGAGTTATGACCTCGGCAAGATTCGAGATTAAAACGGCCGTAACTTTTGATCCCGTGGACCAAATTGGCTGAATTTTGGACAGCAAGTAGATGGTACCTTGTGGCACACCACAGAGAAGACGGATCTCGAAAAGAGTCGACGAGTTGCCCGGGACGCGGCTCCAAAGTTCGGCCGGCGTTGGGCGACGTTCGGGCGACATTGGATGGATCTCGGAGTTTTGGAGATGATCCGGAGGTTGTATATCCGTGGGAGAGGTCTAGGGGCACTTATATAGGTTTGGGGAAGAGGCTAGATCAAGAAAAATCAAGTTTGGACGTGTTTGGAGGTGTTTGGGTCGGTTTGGGCATTTTACCGAGCACTTGCCGTGCATGGGACGGATCCGGCGACGTGGGCCAACGGGAGTCCGACACGTGGCCGTGGGGCGCCAGCTGGCTGGCGCGCCTACGCTGCGTGGGGCGTGGGGAGCTGGCCCGGGAGGGCGCGAGGAAGGTGGCCGAGTGGCGGTGGCGCGGCGAGGCGATTGCAGCGTGGGAGTAAGCGCTGGCGGCGAAGCGGCGGCGATCGGCCTGGCGGGCGTGGCCCAGGCACGAGGCACGCGCGGAGGAGGAGTGGTGGCCGGCGCGCGCCTTCAGCAGCCAGGCGGCCGGCCGGCGGCCAGGCGGGTGCGCGTGGAGGCGAGGCCCAGCGGGCGTCGTGGGGAGGCGGCCGGTGGCGGCGTGGGCTGGTGGGAGGAGAGAGAGGGAATAGGCCCAAGGTCATTTTCGAGATTTTGCAGCATTTTTCGAATAAAAACAATTCCAATAAATCAAATAAATCAATAGAGGCAATAAAAATACCAGAAAAATTCTAGAAAAATTCCAGAAAATATTTTGAGACATTTTGAACTCAAATAAAATATTTGCAACAAAAATTTATATAAACTTTTTCAAATAATTAATTAATTTTCATAAAAGGGCTTAATACAAATCGATTCCGAATAAATCCAATAAATAGCAAACGAGCTCCGAAAAATCTCAAAAATTACAGGAAAACTTCTTGAAGCACAAGGAATCCAAATAAAATTAAATAAATTTTATTTGATGTTTAGAATAATTAAATTAAATTGTTTTAGCTTTTAGAAAAATTCAAATCAAGTTTTATAAACGCGAGAAAATCAACGAAAATTTTTGGGAAGCTAAACAAAACCAAAATTTTTGAAAACCCAAATTTTGGGATGTTACAAATCTCCCCCCCTTAACAGAATCTCGTCCCCGAGATTCAGGTCGACTATAGAATTAGGTTCGGGGACTCAACTCTTGAGCTTCTTCAAACTTCCAACAATCAGTATCTTTGGACAGGGTCACTACGAACAAACGCTTGGTAACATCCAAAATTTTGCAGTCGCTTCCTTGTCGATGAGGTCCTCTTACAAGTCCACCGACTCCAATCGTTCGCCGCCACGAGGCACTTCTTCTCGGAAAATCTTAATACTAACTTTGTCGGGAAATCTTGAACATCTTCGCACTCATGCCGACGTTTCAGTAACTCCATTGATAGGCACGCTTGCTTCCGCCCCTGAACATTTGATTTTCTCGCTTCTTCTAGAAATTGGACAAGTCAGATTCGACAACAAAGCTTATATGCAATTACGGTCTTTAACAAGACTTGGATAGCATTAGGTTGGTCTGGCACTATCTTTGTCGGCTTGATTCTTCAGCATTGACTGAAACTCTGTATCAACTAAATACTCCTTAACAATTCACTTTCTGACGCAAGTGTCTCGGTAGGGGTAGGATTAGGATTGAAGTGGGCAGGTATAACACCTTTTCTCCTAGGACAACTATTAGCAAAGTGTCCCGGCTCATTGCATCTGAAGCAACACTTGACTGACATCCGTTGGCTTTCTCCTGACATGGTACTAATCTTGGTAGGGCAGAGCTGAGATCGATGCGATCAGTGGTGACCACTTTCTTCTGAGAGCAGTGGTTAGCAAAATTTTCTGGCTGATGACAGGCAAAGCAAATTCTAGGCAGCAGGCTTTTCTTTTGAGAACGTTTCACTAGGTTGATGTTATGGAAACTCTAACCATCAGGGCGAAGCACAGGTGAAGGTGTCTCTAACAAAGTCTGAGCAGTATGGCAACTAAATTGTTGAGGGGTACTCCTCATTCATTTATTCTTGGTGGTCCTCCCTGATTAGACTTCTGATGCTTGCGGTGATCTTCCAATTCCTTGCACTCATCTTCTAGGTCAAGGTCTTGTTAATCAACTCTTCTTGCTTCAACTGACTCCTTAAGCAAGTTGCTTCCATAGCCTTACCATTCACTTTCTGTGTTAAAATCTTTACTGACGTAATTTCCTGGGATGATCATGGCTTTCGAAATTGCTTGATCTTTCTGTGGCATTCCTTAACAAATGACCTGACTCGCCACGGTGGTAACATGAACGTTTGGGTCATCGTGTTGGGTTGATGGGGCATTCTCTAGGCCAATGACCTTATTTATCACACAAGAAACAATTCCATGGTGACCAAGTATTACTGATTTCTTGAGGTAGATGGATAGGGTTGACATGTTTCTTCTTCTTTATTCCTTCACGTGGCACAGCTGGTGCGGATGACAATCCCTCTCTTTTTACTAACACTTGAGCAATGACAGCTCGAAAATTCTCTCGCTGATGCCGAGTCACAGCGGTCACTATTGGATCTAAGGGGACATTGAGCTGGGCAATGATCACGACCTTCGCAAAGATAGCAGGTGATATTGCGCATAGGACATTCTCTGGGTAAATGGCTTCCTTCACAGCTGGAACAATTGATTGCATGTTCATCAGCAGTGTATCCTATTTCTCCACATCGGATGCATGCACGGTCTTCTGACTTGTTTGGTTGACAACACTTCAAAGAACAACATCTTGGTATGGTATTAGGTGCAGGGGCTGTACTCTTCTCTGAACTCGCGGTAGTCACACTATCATCTGATGACGCAACAAACTGACGAAGGGCGGTGGCAATTTCCAACCAAGTGATAGTATGTCCATCTTCCGAGGTGACGTAGAAACCTTTCCTCCAGACTAATGCATCTCCTTCTAACTGACAAGTAGCATAGGGAACCTTCTCTTCATCTTCATATTGCACTAAAGCCAACTTCTCTCCTATGACACGAAGCCATATTTCTGCGTCTTTGAGAGTGGCTAATCCATCAAATACGGGTGGGTTGGTCTTCATGAACAAGTCAAACTTTGACTGTGAACAAGAGGTTGCGACTTCAGTGGTGGAGGGGTTGATTTTGGCACTGATAACATTTATCTGTTGCACCATCATCTGTATGAGCTGAGTCTGGGTAGTGACAAACTGATCCAAGTGTTGAATTGTCACGGTTGGTACAGTGGACGGTTGCTGGTCACTATCTGTTTTATCACTGACACCAGTAGTAGCAACTGAACTGACTTGAACTGTCTCGGAATCACAGCTGCGGACGGTCCTTTCCATTTTTTTTTTGATCACTCCAGGGTTTTAGGTAAGAGGGAAAAAGCATAGATGAGGTTCAAGAATCCTATTGCAGGGGAGCAGGTTTAACCCAAGAACTTATAAAAACAACTAAAAACTAGGTATGGTTGCTTATCCAAGCCTAAAAGCTTTGCAACACATACTGCACACTCAGTAAACAAGAAAGAACCAAATTCCTAAGCACACAATAATCTAGCGTCTAAAAGGGTAACACTCCTATCTTAAGAGACGCGACTCTCACACATGAGTCTCAACTTACTACTAAGCACTGGTTCTTCAAGCTTCTAGAACACTTCATCGATCCACTTCTCTTCGAGCTCGATAATTCCTTACTTCACGATCTTCAGGGTTGACGGCGACATCCAGTACTTTCTCCTTAAGTGTGAAACATCGTTAACTATTCGGAACAACTCAGGTAAGATTTCCATTTAAATCGGTGGGAAGGATAGAACTTTCAGCAAAGAGGAAAGAATGGAAGAATGAGATAAGTCAAGAATGTATTATTCTTGCAAGTTAAATTTTCTCTTTAGAAAATAATTTTGAAGCTCCTAAAGACGGCCAATCTATCTAAGGTCAAGACCTACAGTCAGTATGGCTCTGATACCACCTCTGTCGGGACCCGAATTTGCAAATCCGGACCCTCTGTGTATTCGCACTAGTCCAGATCACGCTAGTGCACACAGTCTCAACATAGATGAATATCACAATCATACGCAGCGGAATAGTAAAAATAACTCAATAATAGAATATAAACTATTGAGCGACCTTAAGGTCAACCTTACATTTGTGAAACCCTGACGGCTTCAACTCCAAATAAGCGGAATGAACGAAGAACATCGGTGAATCCCATCAATACGCCACAGGCAACCGAGGGTTCGACTCCTAGATAATCGCCTTCTCACGGAACTTCTCCTTCTTCGACGATGTAGACTTTTGCTCACTTGGTGATTGTTTGTTTGCAAGGGGTGAGTACATAAAGCACTCGACAAGTCATGCACGTAATGCAAGTCTAATAGCTATATGCATGGCTTATTCCAAATGACAGGCTGAAGGGGTTATTTTGCAATAAACAGCATTTCACAAATATTCATAATAGATTGTAAAGCGGTAAAAACAGATAATAATAGTAATAATTTCACAGTTGTTTCAAAAGTAAATCATTCCACATCCTTAACCAATTATCACTTTTCCATAGGCAAACTGCCTCCAAACCCAAGTTTACTTTTAAGAAAATCTAACCCTTGACTGTAATCCCGAGCATTGTCGATCACAGTGGACTCGGCTATTCGAATAGGTTTTACACTCTGCAGAGGTTATACACTTTACCCACAAGATACAATCCACTCACCACGTCAGCCGTGAATCGCCATACAAGAGTATGCGAATAAGCGATCATAACAAAGCCTTTCAGAAGCCTCAAACAACACAGGTGGTCCTCTCCGGTTCGTGCTCTACACCATCCCTTCCCTTAGCCAAGGCGAAGTATGGGACCAACACACCGTTAGATGGGTATCTGGCCCACGACCACGATACGCTCCCCCGTACAATCACACAAACGGTGTAATTGACACCCTGAGGCTCCACAAGTGAGTCCTTAGCGACTTAGTCAACTAGGGCCGTCCCATTCCAGCCATGTGGTTGTACGATTGACCCAGTTCAAAGGCTTGCAAGGTTAAGTCCTTAGAGTGACCAGGGCAAGACTACCCGAAAAACCAACTCAACATCCCCAATGCCACAACTGCCCACGATTACTCTTGCCACATGCCCCTGGCCGAAAATCGTTTATCAAACCCCAGTTGATTACCATGCACCACGTGCCATCAACATCACATGATACTTTTCCAAAACAGGTTCAATATATCATTAAGTCAATATTAGCATTTGATTATCCAAAATCATGTCATGAGCACGTAGCGTGTCTAAGCAAAGATACTACAACGATCTAAACCCATGTTGGCAATTTAATAATGTCCAACTAGTAAACCACAACTAGGGTGACAAAGGGTCATGACACATACTTAAGTAATCAAGGTGTCATATAGCAAATTGGTATTTATCTAACCCCCAGGTTTAAACAAAGTATCTTTCTAATTGAACTAGCATGCAATAGTTTAAATCAAAATAGATTTCGAAATAGGATCAACATGGTCAAAGCACAACTTGCCTGGCCCTTGCAAACTTTACTGTCTTTTACTCTTTATCCTTGATCCTTGGTCCTCGACCTTCAACTTCCACTTTCTCGATCCTCACTGCTCGAGCGATTTCCGGACGACACGTCTAACGATTAAAGAAGAAGCAAATACAAACCAATTCAAAAGACAAATCAAGTAAACTCCAAATTAAGAACGAACGACATTGGGCACAATGGCTTGGGAACTCGAACGGATTAGATCGAAGAGTTGACAAAGAGAGAACGGGCTTTCGGCAAAACACCGAAAAGGGAAAGACTAATAACTGGAAAAGAAAGAATAATATTTCGAAGAATATTTCTTCCGAAGTTATTATCTGGATTGGACAGATAGCGACATATGGGCTCTCGATCTATAGATCGGGTCCATAATGATATGTTAGTTCGCAGTGAACTAAACTGATTCTTGAAGTTGACTTTTGTTGACCGAACGGACACAGTCAAACAAAAGAGAAGAAGACTGATAGACTAGATTGGGCACAAAGGTATGACAGATGGCCAATGGTCTATCGACCAAGTCCACGAAGGATTTCTAGATTAATGGCAGATTAGGTTTTCAGGGATAAGACAAGACAAGTGTCTTACCACGGTTGAAACAACGGGAAAGATTGCAAAGATAACAACGCGGCTCACGATAAACTTAGTTCATCACACCGGTCTTCGGTTAGGGTTTTGATTCGGCTTGAAGATGATATGACGATGAGACTAGGCTCACGTCATGATGATAGAACAGGTGAAGGCATCGCACTAGGGTTTGTGCAAGAATACACGCATGCGATGACAACGAGGCGAAGAGAGCCAATCGTTAACGATGAAACGTTAACGATGGAACGTTAACGATGAAACGTTAACGGTGGAACGTTAACGACAGAGCGTTAACGGCAAAACGTTAACGGAGAAACATTTAACGACGAAACGTTAACGACAGAGCGTTAACGAGGAAACATTAACGGAGGAGCGTTAACGACGAAGTGTTAACGACGAAACGTTAATGGAGGAACATTAACGGAGCGTTAATGACAAAACGTTAACGGCAAGACGTTACCAACGGAGCGTTAACGACAGAGTGTTAACGACGAAACGTTAATGAAGGAACATTAACGGAGCGTCAATGACAAAACGTTAACGGCAAGACGTTACCAACGGAGCGTTAACGACAGAGTGTTAACGGTGAAACATTGTCGGCAAAACGTTAGCGGAGGAACGTTAACGGGGAAACGTTAACGGGGAAACATTAACGGAGGAACGTTAACGGAGCGTTAAACAATGATAGGAGACTTCATGAAGCGAAGTAGCGACCGTCGATACAACGACATGGACGCGACAAAACGCTACCAAGGACGGCTAACCGGTGCGCGAACCGGCGGCACGGGCTAGGTTGAAAGACGACGGGTTTAGGCCGGAATCGGCTCCGACGGCAAACGGAGACCAAAAGAACCTTAATGCTGGACCAAAACAATACAAGATGATCCTCCGGACGCGACAACACGGCCGAGCGAACCAAAATAACCGGGCGTCAAGACGCGGCGACGGCAAACGGTGGCCTAAATATATAAAAAAAATTCCGGAGGATGGGATGGCAAAGAGAGAATGTCTACTGCGTAGAACGCGGCGAGACGATCTCAACGGTATAGGCGGATTTTGCGGCGCCCTTCCGGATTAATCACAAACTGGCGATTAACGGGTTTCGGATCAAAACTTTGGACGGCCATAACTTCTAGAATAATGATCGGAACTTAACGAAATTTGACCGAGAGCTAGATGGGACCAAGAGGCACACCGTGACGCAGGTGGCTCAAAGAAATACCTTCTGGAACAGCGGGGGACGCGCGAGGAAGTTTGCCGCTGTCTGGAACGCAGTCTGAACGGAGAAATTAATTTGCTGCGCCAAATCCAGAGGGCAAAACCTTGGGGCAAGATGTGCATCCTGTAGAGGACATCCCCAGGAGTCTACACAAAAAATTTCACCGTCAAACTCGAAAAATTGAGGAGTTATGACCTCGGCAAGATTCGAGATTAAACGGCCGTAACTTTTGATCCCGTGGACCAAATTGGCTGAATTTTGGACAGCAAGTAGATGGTACCTTGTGGCACACCACAGAGAAGACGGATCTCGAAAAGAGTCGACGAGTTGCCCGGGACGCGGCTCCAAAGTTCGGCCGGCGTTGGGCGACGTTCGGGCGACATTGGATGGATCTCGGAGTTTTGGAGATGATCCGGAGGTTGTATATCCGTGGGAGAGGTCTAGGGGCACTTATATAGGTTTGGGGAAGAGGCTAGATCAAGAAAAATCAAGTTTGGACGTGTTTGGAGGTGTTTGGGTCGGTTTGGGCATTTTACCGAGCACTTGCCGTGCATGGGACGGATCCGGCGACGTGGGCCAACGGAGTCCGACACGTGGCCGTGGGGCGCCAGCTGGCTGGCGCGGCCTGCAGCAGCGTGGGGCGTGGGAGGCTGGGCGGCGAGGCGCGAGGAAGGTGGCCGAAGTGGCTGGCCGGAGCGGCCGATTCTTGCGGCGATGGGAGTGAAGCCCAGTAGGCGGCGAAGTGGCGGCGGTCGGCCTGGCGGGCGTGGCCCGAGCACGAGGGGCACGCGGGAAGGCTGAGGTGGTGGCGCGGCCCATTCGCCTTCCTTGAGCGCTGGAAGCGGCCGGCCAGCGAAGTGCAGCGTGGAGGCAGGGCCCAGGCGGGCGTGCGTGGGGAGGCGGCCCGGCTGGCGGCGTGGGCTGGTGGGAGGAGAGAGAGGGAATAGGCCCAAGGTCATTTTCGAGATTTTGCAGCATTTTTCGAATAAAAACAATTCCAATAAATCAAATAAATCAATAGAGGCAATAAAAATACCAGAAAAATTCTAGAAAAATTCCAGAAAATATTTTGAGACATTTTGAACTCAAATAAAATATTTGCAACAAAAATTTATATAAACTTTTTCAAATAATTAATTAATTTTCATAAAAGGGCTTAATACAAATCGATTCCGAATAAATCCAATAAATAGCAAACGAGCTCCGAAAAATCTCAAAAATTACAGGAAAACTTCTTGAAGCACAAGGAATCCAAATAAAATTAAATAAATTTTATTTGATGTTTAGAATAATTAAATTAAATTGTTTTAGCTTTTAGAAAAATTCAAATCAAGTTTTATAAACGCGAGAAAATCAACGAAAATTTTTGGGAAGCTAAACAAAACCAAAATTTTTTGAAAACCCAAATTTTGGGATGTTACATTTATCGTAAAGCCTAATAAAATGAAGTGAGTTATTTGAATTAGTTTCAAATAACCTTGAGATACCTTCCCTTGTTTTGAGCTTTAGTTCTTTCATTTGGTATCTTTGCAAGCCTTTCAAAGATGAAAACTAAGTGAGCTTTTTCATTGCTCCAAGCTTTTAAGTGGAGCTTATCTATTTAAGTTTTCATTCCATTGAAAGTGCATCCTTTGGCTAAGTTCTTTTAGAAACTGGATTTACTTGTATCTTAGCCTCAAAGTGATTCCTCTCTTGAATGTATTGAAGATAATTGCTAAAAGAGGATTTCAAGAGTTAAAGTTGAATGTGTTTCAATCCTTCTTGTAAGTTAATATTACAAGATCTTCAATTGGTATCTGAAATTTGAAAAATTGCATGCAAAAGGTACTATCATGCTTATCATCTTTATCTTGCACAGTGCATTTAGACATTATCAAACTAACTTGGGTCAAGTTGAAAGATATTTGCTCCCGGAAATCGTGTGCTTGTCTGTTGATGTTCAAGGTTTCGGAAAAGGTGTCAACTTCGACGGTGAGATGAAGGAAAGGAGTGTAGCTCCAAAGTCCGAGGGATCCGAGGCCGTGCGACTTGACCATGACCGATTCGAACATGCAATAGACAAGAACCGACTGAAGGGACGTATTTCTTTCTGACCATATTTAATAATGTCTTTGTACACCATTATGCTAATTGTCTTAAATTTTAAATGGTGTAATGTTTATCTTGTTAAGTCTTCCAATTGATATCAATTCTTTCAATCATTATGTATTTCAATTGGTAATTAGATTGCTCCGATACTACTTCAATTGCTTATCAATTGGTATCCTCTCTTTGTAAATTGCATTTTCTCTCTATTTAAGTGTCATCTAACTTTTTGCCATATTAGTATGATTGGTATGGATGACACCATGCTTAAGGATGAGGAAATGTAAGTTGAAGAACACTTTAGTAAGAGGTATACCTTACTCTTTAAATTGATCATAAGCATGTAATTCACTTCCATACAGTGGCTATATGATATTGATAGTTATTATGCTTTGATACACATATTTGCTATATGATCTTTGTCATGATTTAAGCATCTTTTACATTTTTGTGAATCATGACTTCATTTTAATTGGTATCATCGATTGGTATCTTATTTAATTGTCATGTTTGAGCTTCACTTTATCTTGTCAATCATGATAGCTTTAAATTTGTTCAATCGACTAAACACAAAGAAGACCAACCAACACTGACCGTCCGAACGGTGAAAAAAAACATACGAAGGAATCCACCATTGGCTCTTCTTTTTGACTCCAATCAACTACCCGATCTACGACAGAAAGGGTAATTTAGATGATACATAAGCACTCTTCTCCTACGGGGGTTAACAGTTCTTCGGTGATGGAGCTAACCGGCCACACCGTCAAACCTCACCCTTGCTATGAACAAAAGAGAGGTGACCGAAACCCTTCGGCACCACAACCCCACTTTTATCACAACAACAAGAACAATTCAACCATTTATCTCATTGACATAGCATCATGCATTGCCAAGAGAAGCATTCAACATTAAAGCTTAAATACAACTTTTAAGCGTAAAGAAACGATACCCATTCCCTTTCCTACTGTGCATCCAGTGTGTGTCAAGTTTTAGATTAGTTATACCACTTTTGCAAGTTTTAATGTTGCTATCCTATGACAAAGTATTAGTTGAAACCTAAGCCATGTTTCTAAGTTATTCCACATCATATTTTAGTTGTACCCTATGGCATGACACTAAAATACACATTCCAAGGACCTACAGCCCGCTCTGATACCAACTGTAACACCACGGCATCAAATATGCCTGAATACTACCAAACATAGATTATGTATCATCTAAATACTACAAATAACAGAAAAATTCAGCAAAGGAACAAATGCTAGAACCGAAAATTTTGGCAGCATCTCCTTTGTTTAATTATGTTCTCGAGCAACCATAATAGCATAGCAGAATATGACATAATATGAAACATCTAAAATAGCAATAATATGCGACACGGAAGCAATATAAGTCCACTTTAAGCATCATAAAGTCATCATTAGCCAAATGAAACGAATAAGGCAATCCTAGCACACATCTAAACCATAAACATCAAATGTATCACATTAAGTTTATTGTCATGACTCCAAATGATTCCATTGTGGAATCAATTGCGTGAACTACGTGGAGATGTGTGACTATTCCCCCTTTCCCCTCATGCCGATCTCAAGGTACCTAAAAACAACATAAAACACAAGCGTGAGTTCAAAACTCAACAAAGTGTATTGTAATGGAAAAACAAAGATCAAGTCAACAAACCATCATCACCAATCTCCAAAAGCACATCATAACACAACATGGTTAGCATTCCAAACATCTTTTAAGCATCCATGTATTCATCTCGTGAGCAACTAATAAGTATTCACATCGTCATCTCATAAACATCATCATATACATATTTCATTAATGCAATGCAATGCACATGTCTCCTTGGAAACTCATACCGGTATGGTTGAGTGCACACCCGTCGGCATGCACCCTTTTCCCCCTTCCATCCCGAAGATGGAGGGTGCCTATCACTCGCTTCCATTCACCACGGTGGATGGAATCACGATGTAGGTCTTACTCAAGAATAGCCCGGACTAGTCATAACGGTTCTCACCGACCCTCCCGGAATAGTTATGACTTATCTCACCGGCCGGCCATGAAAATATGCCATGTATGCAAAATGGACAACAACGTACACATATATAGGAGTATTGCATATCATCACATGGCATGTAATCCACTTATCAACAATAAGTACACTTAAATCATGGCATAATGGCTTCATATCAAGCAATACATGTAATTCATGGCAAGACAACATGTTATCTATTCCAAATACTATGAAGCACAACTAGCAACACAGATAGCATACAATCCACACAACACACTTGCCTTCAATTGCGGGCAACGGAGTGACGAGAGGTTGAGGGCACTCCCGGAGGCACACCACCTGCAAACACGTGCCACACACTCAAATCAAGCCCATAAAACAGTTCACATACATCCCACTACCCCGACTTCGCTTACAACTCCTAAAATCAGAACACAGCAAATCTGTCCCTTCGGGACAGCAGCCTTCCAAAGGGCATAACTTCTGTTCTAAGACTCCAAATTGATTAAACGAGTACACCATCGCGAAGCTTAGGAAATTTCCTAGATTTTCCTAAGTATTGAGAAAAGCCAGATCGGCCTCTAAAATTGTTTAATCTAACGTTGAACACGAACTGTCTCAATCTCGTCACAGATTTGACAGCGCTCGGTAAAACGGCCATATCTACCAAACGGCTGGGTGGAATTTCGACTTCTTGTACTCCAATTAAAGAAAATTCAATTATCTACAACTTTATCAACAGGCGGCCGTCCAAATTCGGACTCTAAATTAGTTTAATCTAATGTTGAACACAGACTGTCCCAACCTCGGCACAGATTGGACAGCGCCCACCAAAACGGCTATAACTTTCATACCGTAACTCCAAAAATTCTCAAAAAAATACACAAAATATATCTTGACGATACCTACAACTTCTTAAACAGGCGGTCGGCCAAATTCCGAAGCTAAAATTGCAAAATCGCACCCCCTAAAACGGACTCCAAATCTGCCCGAAACTGAGTACAATACGAACTCTAGTTCTTTTCAGATCTACTCCATGGCAGCACGTCCTCTTGATCTAAAAACTCCAAATCTACCATGAGAACAACACCTAGACCTTCCCCAAGGTTTCCCCATGGACATACCTTAGTCCGACGAACGACGAACATGAAGAATGTCTCTCGATCACCCGATCTCGCTCCCACGCGCCAAATCCTTCGGGATCCCTCGTCGTGGTTCTTCCAAACAGCGAGGGCAGCACGTAGACGTGTCGTGGCAGCGAGGGGGCGTCCTTGGGGGCGCAAGGAGGAGGGGGCGTGGCGCGGCTTGAGGTGGAGGTGGAGGAAGAGGACTAGAGGGAGGAGGGAATTGGTGGAGGCGCAAAGGGGGGGTGGAGGCGTGTGGGGAGGCGGCTAGGGCAGGGAGGAAGCGCCCCTAGCCCCTTTACCCACGTTCTCCCCCCTCCATGGGCCAATCTCTCTCCACAATCCACAAAAGCCCACGGTTCTTCCCCCCTTGGGCCCAAACTCCCCCGGAAAGGCCCAATCTCCCAAAATCGGCCCGGAAACGCGATTAAACGGCATAACGTAAAGTTTTAACCTCCAATTTCATATTTTATAAAGTTTTTGACCTCTTCAAGGAAATTAAATAAGGTTACGACACTCCGTGGTGTCATATCACTTAATCCCCCCCAAGACCCGAAAATTCAAGTAAACCTCGAGCCGTAAGGTTTTATCCTCTAAACTCACACTTTATAATGTCACACCAATCCGTAGTGTCTTATTCTTCCCCCCTTCAACAGGATTCGACCTCGAATCCGAGACACGCCATTTCGCAAACAACCAAATCAAAGGGAGCTATGGTTCACGCCTCAAAAACCCGCATAAAAGCCCCTACGATTTGCACCAGACAACGCTTAGAACAAGGAGCTAAGGCTCGAAGACTGACGGCTCTAAAGACAACTTCACATTCAAAACTTGCCAGAATTCTTACTCAATCATTGAAACACAAATGCACTCACATACGGCCTCAGCATGACCCAAGTGGTAGGGTAAAGTCCCAATCAGAACACGAAATAAAACAATCTCACACTCCTCATCCCATGCATTCCTTGGCACTAAAGTGCCCGATCCCTTTAACTAATGCTACTCTCCAGAAGAACACGGTACCAACCTCCCTTCTGAGGTTCCTTGTACTCAAGACGACGCGAAACAGGGGAGACATAACGCTCTAAGATTACCACCAGAAGGAACAACCTACTTTATATCCAGGGTCCTTAAGACTCGCTCAACAGAAAAGACCGAATGTTCCTCTGCGGTTGACACAACTCGCTCCTTGCCCAACGACAAAAGATCCAATACACTTCAAAAGGAAAAGCGATCACTAGCAACCACCAAGTGGTCCCCTAATAATTTAATCAACCCTACCGAGGAACATCTCAACAACACAATTCTCCAAGAAAGTTGGAATTGGGCCATACCCAACCTTCCTTAACTCTTCACTTCCAAACTAGTCATGATCAACCACTAGCAACGCCACAAACCATGAACCCAAATGATCCCCATGCACAACTTTGAATCCCATGCACCACAATCACTTTGGAAAGGATTTGTCAACAGCCAAAGAGCATTCATTTTAACTTCCGAAGCCAAGACGCAAAGGAATCACAAATCTCCTACACCACAACCAACATACCATAATTTCTTCATTCGTTTCTTTTCATATTAGAAAACAAGGGAAAACTCGTTTCAAGATATAAATGCACATTCTTCAAGAGCACTCCGGATTAGTCATATCTCCATATATGACTTTCTCACCGACCTGGCTCAACGACTCTTTTATTAATTAACATCTAAAAACGATGTCATGTTTACTTTTCACCATTCATTCTTCATGTAACACAATACCGAATAATCATTCACATAACGACTTCTTTCTCGGTATCACATGAATAAATCTCGAATAACATCGAGAGTTGCGCTAATTCATATACACTATGTCGGCAACATAGTTAACAGTTAAGGCACCACATCATATCAGAACCCACCAACGATAGATAACTAAACTTGCAAACATCGTATTTTAACCAAAATCACCATTTTGGAAAAGAACATCGACTCCAAAGTCAAATATCTGCACAAGTAACCGCCATAAGTTTTCTCAAAGAGAAGGGGAAACTTATTTTCAAAAGAGAACACCTCACTAACGGCATCGCCAATGAAACATCCACAAAAACCACTTTTTTGAAACACTTGCAAACTCTACACAGACTTTTCCAAATAACTCCAACTCTAGCAAAGAAAAGATTACAAACTAAATCTCGTGAGTTTTCCAACATAGCCCTCTATGCCATCGGTTTCCTTTAAAATTCATTCCAAAGATAATTCAGCGTGGACGCGAAGGAGCGCGATCCACTCAAAAAAATTTGGAATGCGAATTCAAACTCACAACACGAACTAAACAATTTTGCCAAAACCAAAGGCCGACAACAAACGCTACGAGTTTTGGGGAAACTCTGAAACTCAACATAAGGAACACCTCAACCGAAAGCATTCAACCAAAATGGCAAACAACCAAACCAGTCCAGAAGGTTTTAAACACCATTTCAAAGATAAAAAGAACCATCTCTAGTACTGCACTACGCTTTCCATAAAAGACTTCAATAATCACTATCTACTCCCTGAGGAGCCCCAACACAATTCAACCAAAAGCTTCACGACAAATTCTTCCTCTAGCTACCATTCCCAACACTTTTAATTAGGGTTTATGATTCATATCAAAAAGGCACCCAACCAAGACTATAATGACACGATCCCCACGGATCACTGAATCATAATACCTCTTATTTTCTAATTTGAAACATAGTACTCCCACAATTCTTTCAGCAAGATCAACATATAAATTTCATACCTCGTATATATTCACGTCTCGACAACCGAACCTTATTCAGTTAAACAACGACTTCAACATGTAAATATTATTTCTATAAGAAAAATTTCATAACTAGGATTCCAAGGCATACATTCATTAAGGATAAAACTCTACATCAGGTTAATTATCCATGGTTCACTCCATCACCACAGGTTACAATACCCTCCATTTAATCAATGGTTTCCAACAAGTATTCTACACAACTACCACCACTACTAAGTCATCAATATCAAAAAAAAATTGATTATCATCAATCAACACATTACTTTTAGCTATCCTATACATAGGTGATAACCAAATTACCACCACACAACATACCCCAACTATTTAAAATAGATTGAATACTAGCATTAACACTGCCCTTAACAATATCATTAAGAATAAGTCTTATGTCTTCTCAAATGATATCAACTCAAAATGTAACTTAGCAACACATCAATCCATAAACCACATTGTTACCTACTACATAACATGCTAAACATCAATTCTTACTAGGGACAAACGACTTCAGTCAAAAGACTACTCACTTTGTTTGCAGCATTTTAGTTTTAAAACTCATCCCAAATTCATAAGGAAACATAACTCTCAAAATTACAATGAGACAAACCCAAACTTGGTCATGCAAAGGAATTTTCCAAAACACTCTTCAATCTCAAAGACTCTCACAGGAAGGAACCAACCGATCAAATAAACCTTTGCAAATAAAACCTTAACACCAAACTTTCACAATACAGGAAGGGTTCTTCAAGGATGATTTTCTTAAACCAGCAAAATAACGAAATCAAACACCACTTACTCCTACAAAGCCACAGAACTTCAGTCCTGACAACCAGGTCTGGCATAACTCCGCAATAACTCCTTTAACCTCGGAGAAAGACAAACACAGGAATAAATTTGAATGCTTCTTCCCCATAAAGAAATCAACAAACTAAACATTAAAAGTTGAAAGGCAACCAAAAGAAGCGCAACACTAGACTCTTCTTCTTCGTCTTCACCCAAGGAAGACAAAACCACAAACTGCCTGTGAATCGATCCGCGAAAATCCAAGACCAAACACTTTTCTTTTGATTTCAATCGACTAAACACAAAGAAGACCAACCAACACTGACCGTCCGAACGGTGAAAAAAAACATACGAAGGAATCCACCATTGGCTCTTCTTTTTGACTCCAATCAACTACCCGATCTACGACAGAAAGGGTAAGCACTCTTCTCCTACGGGGGTTAACAGTTCTTCGGTGATGGAGCTAACCGGCCACACCGTCAAACCTCACCCTTGCTATGAACAAAAGAGAGGTGACCGAAACCCTTCGGCACCACAACCCCACTTTTATCACAACAACAAGAACAATTCAACCATTTATCTCATTGACATAGCATCATGCATTGCCAAGAGAAGCATTCAACATTAAAGCTTAAATACAACTTTTAAGCGTAAAGAAACGATACACATTCCCTTTCCTACTGTGCATCCAGTGTGTGTCAAGTTTTAGATTAGTTATACCACTTTTGCAAGTTTTAATGTTGCTATCCTATGACAAAGTATTAGTTGAAACCTAAGCCATGTTTCTAAGTTATTCCACATCATATTTTAGTTGTACCCTATGGCATGACACTAAAATACACATTCCAAGGACCTACAGCCCGCTCTGATACCAACTGTAACACCACGGCATCAAATATGCCTGAATACTACCAAACATAGATTATGTATCATCTAAATACTACAAATAACAGAAAAATTCAGCAAAGGAACAAATGCTAGAACCGAAAATTTCGGCAGCATCTCCTTTGTTTAATTATGTTCTCGAGCAACCATAATAGCATAGCAGAATATGACATAATATGAAACATCTAAAATAGCAATAATATGCGACACGGAAGCAATATAAGTCCACTTTAAGCATCATAAAGTCATCATTAGCCAAATGAAACGAATAAGGCAATCCTAGCACACATCTAAACCATAAACATCAAATGTATCACATTAAGTTTATTGTCATGACTCCAAATGATTCCATTGTGGAATCAATTGCGTGAACTACGTGGAGATGTGTGACTATTCCCCCTTTCCCCTCATGCCGATCTCAAGGTACCTAAAAACAACATAAAACACAAGCGTGAGTTCAAAACTCAACAAAGTGTATTGTAATGGAAAAACAAAGATCAAGTCAACAAACCATCATCACCAATCTCCAAAAGCACATCATAACACAACATGGTTAGCATTCCAAACATCTTTTAAGCATCCATGTATTCATCTCGTGAGCAACTAATAAGTATTCACATCGTCATCTCATAAACATCATCATATACATATTTCATTAATGCAATGCAATGCACATGTCTCCTTGGAAACTCATACCGGTATGGTTGAGTGCACACCCGTCGGCATGCACCCTTTTCCCCCTTCCATCCCGAAGATGGAGGGTGCCTATCACTCGCTTCCATTCACCACGGTGGATGGAATCACGATGTAGGTCTTACTCAAGAATAGCCCCGGACTAGTCATAACGGTTCTCACCGACCCTCCCGGAATAGTTATGACTTATCTCACCGGCCGGCCATGAAAATATGCCATGTATGCAAAATGGACAACAACGTACACATATATAGGAGTATTGCATATCATCACATGGCATGTAATCCACTTATCAACAATAAGTACACTTAAATCATGGCATAATGGCTTCATATCAAGCAATACATGTAATTCATGGCAAGACAACATGTTATCTATGCCAAATACTATGAAGCACAACTAGCAACACATATAGCATACAATCCACACAACACACTTGCCTTCAATTGCGGGCAACGGAGTGACGAGAGGTTGAGGGCACTCCCGGAGGCACACCACCAGCAAACACGTGCCACACACTCAAATCAAGCCCATAAAACAGTACACATACATCCCACTACCCCGACTTCGCTTATAACTCCTAAAATCAGAACACAGCAAATCTGTCCCTTCGGGAGAGCAGCCTTCCAAAGGGTATAACTTCTGTTCTAAGACTCCAAATTGATTAAACGAGTACACCATCGCGAAGCTTAGGAAATTTCCTAGATTTTCCTAAGTATTGAGAAAAGCCAGATCGGCCTCTAAAATTGTTTAATCTAACGTTGAACACGAACTGTCTCAATCTCGTCACAGATTTGACAGCGCTCGGTAAAACGGCCATATCTACCAAACGGCTGGGTGGAATTTCGACTTCTTGTACTCCAATTAAAGATAATTCAATTATCTACAACTTTATCAACAGGCGGCCGTCCAAATTCGGACTCTAAATTAGTTTAATCTAATGTTGAACACAGACTGTCCCAACCTCGGCACAGATTGGACAGCGCCCACCAAAACGGCCATAACTTTCATACCGTAACTCTAAAAATTCTCAAAAAAATACACAAAATATATCTTGACGATACCTACAACTTCTTCAACAGGCGGTCGGCCAAATTCCGAAGCTAAAATTGCGAAATCGCACCCCCTAAAACGGACTCCAAATCTGCCCGAAACTGAGTACAATACGAACTCTAGTTCTTTTCAGATCTACTCCATGGCAGCACGTCCTCTTGATCTAAAAACTCCAAATCTACCATGAGAACAACACCTAGACCTTCCCCAAGGTTTCCCCATGGACATACCTTAGTCCGACGAACGACGAACACGAAGAATGTCTCTCGATCACCCGATCTCGCTCCCACGCGCCAAATCCTTCGGGATCCCTCGTCGTGGTTCTTCCAAACAGCGAGGGCAGCACGTAGACGTGTCGTGGCAGCGAGGGGGCATCCTTGGGGGCGCAAGGAGGAGGGGGGGTGGTGCGGCTTGAGGTGGAGGTGGAGGAAGAGGACTAGAGGGAGGAGGGAATTGGTGGAGGCGCAAAGGGGGGGTGGAGGCGTGTGGGGAGGCGGCTAGGGCAGGGAGGAGGCGCCCCTAGCCCCTTTACCCACGTTCTCCCCCCTCCATGGGCCAATCTCTCTCCACAAAAGCCCACGGTTCTTCCCCCCTTGGGCCCAAACTCCCCCGGAAAGGCCCAATCTCCCAAAATCGGCCCGGAAACGCGATTAAACGGCATAACGTAAAGTTTTAACCTCCAATTTCATATTTTATAAAGTTTTTGACCTCATCAAGCAAATTAAATAAGGTTACGACACTCCGTGGTGTCATATCACTTAATCCCCCCCAAGACCCGAAAATGCAAGTAAACCTCGAGCCGTAAGGTTTTATCCTCTAAACTCACACTTTATAATGTCACACCAATCCGTAGTGTCATACTTGTCTTAGTTGTGTATCTTCTAATGCACCTCTCTTAGTGAAGTTTAATCTAGAATTGGATCACATTATTTACTCTCATTCCAAATATTGTTTGCACATGTGTAATTCATGTATATTCTATCATGTGCTTCATTTAAGCAAAGTCTGTGGTCCTTGCCATGATTTAATTGATTCTTCATATTGGCAATTATCTCTCTAGTGCAGTTAGATCAATCATATATTCATCATAATGCACTTAGCAGAGAATATTTCTATTGTCAAGTGTTTCCATTCATATTGTGCTTCTTGATATGAAACACTTGTTATTATCAATCTATTCAATATATCTTTTAAGCTTGTGGGACTAATATGTTTGCTGAGTGCTTTGATAAGAGTTAGGTCCCAAAGCTGTGTGTATGATGACCAAGATGGTTTGAAGGATGACAAGCGAGTCAAAATCAAATAAGACGGCGGTGTCACCAAGAGCTAAGGACTAAGTCAAGAACGACTTGGCGTGAGGATCATCTTGGTGATGATCGAGGTCAAGGTCGGAGAAGACGAGAGTCTCATGAGGTGAATCGCGTCGAGGTTGACATGACGAAGGGCGTCATCAATCTTTGTGGAAGCGTCATCATGCACCGTGCATCCAAGAAGTTGGCATGTAAGCTTAGTGTAAGACTTAGATTTTGTGTTAAATTTGAGTGTAAGGATTGCCGTACTATTAAGAGGGATGCAATCGTTGAAATCACTTAGATAAGTCTCAAGTGCTCAAAAGTGGTCTATCCTTGTCTAAGGTTGAGAAACCCAAGTCACACCGTGTTCACCTAGGTGTAGCTGGGTTGGTGTGAGGGTTAGAAGTGTTGGTGGTATCGGAAAGTGAGAATTTGAGGTCTCCTTGTGGATTCTTTATGAAATCTGATTTTATCCTTTGGGATTTGGGTAGTGAGACCTTGTTAGTTGGATAGCCATCGTTAATAGCTTTCCGAAAAGTCCGAATTTGCCGAAATCGGAGTCCGGGATCAAAAGTTATGCCCGTTTTCGTCGGACTGCCGTGTGCTGCCTGGGAGATCCGGAGTATCCGGGTTGTAACCTGGAGTCTCCGGGTTATCCGGAGTATCCGGATGATCCAGAGTCTCCGGGGTTTTTTCCGGAGTCTCCGGGTTGCCCAGTTCAGTCCAAACGGCTAGTTTTTGGGGTTCCTCTATTTAAAGCCCCCTTCTTGCCCACTTCAAAGGAGCCGTTGGGGGATGTTTTGATGGGTGTATTGAGGTGTTTTCTTGGTGATCTTGAGCGCCCAAAGCCCCTCTAATCCTAAGATCTTAGTGATCCCCTTTTGAGTGAAGGGTTGGGTGTGAGAGTGGGTAGTGCTAGGGTTAAGTGTGATTTGAGTTGTTGAGCACTTGAGGTTGATTCTGTGACACCTCGGAGTGTCGTAACCTTATTTAGCAGGCATGATGAGGTTAATTACAGTATGAGATGTGGAAATAAGGTTAAAACCATAAGACTTGGAGGTTAATAACGTTTCCGGGCCGATTCCGGGCCGTTTCCGGGGTTTTGGGCCGTTTCCGGGGGTTTTTGGGCCTTAAAGAGGGGTTGTGGGCTTTGGTGGGATGGATTAGGGAACCTACTCGGACACAGATTCCGTGTTGTGGGCTGGTGGGGGCCTCCCCCTGCCCTTAAGTGCGCCCCTAGCCCTCCCCTTGCGCCCCATACCCCCACCCCCTCCCCAAACCGTGCGCCCCCCCTCCCCAAACCGTGCGCCCCCCCTCCCCTTCCTCCACCACCACACCACCTCCCCTCCACCCCTTGCTGCCCTAGGGTGGCCTCCCCACCCCTGCACCTCGTGGATCCATCCCGTGGAGCGAGGAGCGAGGAGCGTGGAGCGAGGAGCGATCCGCGAGGAGATCCATTGGAGATTTGTTCGTCGGGCAAAGGTATGATCATGGGGATCCCTGGGGATTGATCTAGGTACTGTTATTAGAATGTTTATGAAGTTTTTAGATCAATTGGAGGCGCTGGTTTGAAGTAATTTGGGTTAGATCTAAACTTGTCCACGTTTCTGTTTTTGGGCAGATTGAGCTGTCGAGCTAGGGTTCGAGTTTTCATCAATTTATAATTCGAATCTGACCGTACAGACTTCTAGGAAGTTGTAGATAATTTAATTATCTTTCCGTGGACGTAAAGTACGTTAAATTCCGATCAGCCGTTTGAAAGTTATGGCTGTTTTACCGAGCGCCTAAAAATCTGTGACGCGATTGGAACAGATCACGGTAATCTGTAGATTAAACAACTTTAGAGGCCGAATCAGTCTTTCCTTATACCTAGAGAAAGTTGGGAAATTTCCTAAGCTACGTGAGGGTGTACTCGTTTATTTCATTCGGAGTCCCAGAACTCAAGTTATGCCTTTTGCAAGGCTGCTGTCCCGCCGGGACAGAACCTCTGTTTTTAGGTTTTGCGAGTAGTTGGCAATGTCGGGTTAGATGGGGGTTTGTGTACTGTTTTGAGGTTATGATTGTGAGTGTGTGATGCCTATGTGCAGGTGGTGTGACCCCGGGAGTGCCCTCTTCTTCCCGCCAATCCGTTGCACGTGGTTGAGGCAAGTGTGTTGTGATGGATATTGAGTTGTAGGTTGCTTATTGAGAATAGAAGGAATTGATTACACGCTATATGTCCACTTGCCATGTTTTACTGTTTTCCCATGATATGATGAGCATGTTTATTATGCTAGGATGCCATGTGTTAATATGTGAGTTAAAATGATAATTGGCATAATTGCACGCATGTCATGAGATAGGGCGAGGGCGGTGAGAAAGTCATAGCTAGTCCGGCAAGGTCGGTGAGCAAGTTATGACTAGTCCGGAACGCCATTAAGTAAGTCCTATGTCGTGATTCCATCCACGTGGTGTTTGGAAGCGAGTAGGCACCCTCCATCTTCGGGATGGAAGGGAGGAAAGGGTGCACACCGACGAGTGTGTACTCCCCATACCGGTATGAGGTTCCAAGGAGACAGGAGCATTGCATTACACCGCATACCTAATGAAGATGATATGGATGTTTAATCATGAATGAGATGATTTGCATGATGGAAGATGTTATTGCCATGTTGTTGTTGTTATTGTTGTCCATTGCAATATGCTTGCTGAGTTTTCGAACTCACGCTTGTGTTTTCTTGTTGTTTTAGGTACCATGAGAACGGCATGCGAGAAAGGGGAATAGTCACACGCTCACACGTTGCTTCACCTTAATGTTTCCCCAAGTCAATTCATTTAGTTTGATAATAAATTGCGTGTGATGGTCTTTAAAATTAAGTCTTAGCTTGGTTAATGAGAGTTCTATTGTTTGTTTGCCACTTGGAACCTTAAGAGCTTAATGTTAGTCTTTTATTGTCGTTAAGACTTTATTTATTGCTGTTTTAGATGTTTCTCTTATTGCCATATAATGCTATATTGTTGCTATTCCTTAAATTCATGATAGAACAAAGGAGGTGCTGCCGAAATTTCGGTTTTTAGTCTATGCGCCTTTGCTGGAATTTTATGTTAAATGTGGAATTTAGTTGTTGTTTAGCTTATGCTTGGTAGCATTCGGGCATATTAAATGCCGGGGTGTTACAGTTGGTATCAGAGCGGGCTGTAGGTCCTTGGAATGTGAATTTTTAGTGTCATGCTATAGGGTACAACTAAAATGTGATGTGGAATAACTTAGAAACATGGCTTAGGTCTTAACTAAAACTTTGTTATAAGATAGCAACATTAAAACTTGTAAAAGTGGTATAACTAATCTAAAATTTGACACACTTGGTTGCACAGTAGGATGGGGTTTCGGTTCTTTATTGCATTGCGCTTAATTATTTAATGAAGGATATGCTTATGATGATATTTGATCTATGTTCTTGGTTGTGTGATGTTGTGTTTATGTTTTTGAGTTTGGATGGTTGTCTGTCTGAAGCAGCCATGCCGAGGGGTAGAGGCCGTGGAGGCCAGGGGCGAGGCTCCCAGGGAGTCGAGGAGTCAGTTGCTGAGGGGAGCGTTTCGCTTAATGCTCGTGGGCCAGCTCAGGAGGAGCTTCCAGCTGCACGGTCGGGGGCGGGGGTGCCCGCCGCAAATGAAGATTTAGTTCAGGCTCTGCAGAGGGAGATTCAGGAGCTGCGCCCGGCGGTGCGGGCAGCCCCTGCTGTTGTGCCTCCCCTGCGATGGCCCTGTTGTTGCCCCGCTGCACGGAGCCGAGGATGAGTCTCCGGAGTGGATGTCCCTCCGCCTTGACACTTTCGACGGAGCAGCACGCCGATCCATCCGCAGATTGGCTGCGGTACATGGAGAGGCGCTTTGAGGTCCTAGATTTGACCTCGGTTCAGAGGACTCGCTTTGTGGCTTTTCATTTGAAGGGCCAAGGCGATATCTGGTGGGAGGGGTTACTGGCCGCTAGAGCCCCGATCTGGGTCCGATCACTTGGGAGGACTTTGTGGCTCGCTCGAGCCAAGTTCTACCTGCAGTCTTTCCTTGAGAGGATGGAGCTTACTCTGACTACTCTTTCCCAGGGAAAGAGGTCGGTGGCAGAGTATGAGATGGAGTTCAACAGCGTGGTGCGCTTCGTACCGGCTGTGGCAGCCGATGATCGGGAGAAGGCAAGGAGGTTCCGTAGGGGCCTCAACCAGGAGTTCAGAGTTGTTATGGGGGCGACTATCCCGCGTGACTTCTGCTCCGTGGTGGAGCAGGCGAAGGGCATGGAGCTCGAGCCGAGCTCTCCGGGATAAGCAAAACCAGGGCGGTTCAGGTTCCTGCGGCCCAGCGGGGCGAAGAGGACCTTTGGTGGAGGAGGTGGGTCTTCTCAGCGACCCACCTTCAAGAAGTTCAAGGGAGGACAGGGCTCCTCCTCAGGGGCTAAGATGGGGCCACCCCAGTCGTCTTCTTCGCGAGCGGCTGTTCGTCCCGTGCCCGGGCAGGGCATGAAGTGTTTCAAGTGCGGTGGTGAGCACCGTGCTTCAGAGTGTGGTTGGACCGGGAGTTGCAACCACTGTGGCAAGCCCGGCCACATGGGACGAAGTCTGCGGATGAATCCCGATAGCATCATCAAGTGGGAGACGGTGCCTTCTCCTCCCACTCCGGCCGCGTCTTCCAGAGGATCGGTGCACATGATGGCTGCCCTGTTTCTCGGCCGCCCTTTGCGTGGCGCCACCAGCGGCGTCTTGGTGCCCGCAGCCGTCTGCTCCTCCTCGCTGCCTCCTCCGCCCCAGCCTTGATGGGGCATCACCGAGTCGGGCTCATACGTCCGAGCCACCAGAGTGTACGCTTTGCCGACCGCCGAGTCACCGGGCATCCAGAGGTGGTTTCGTACTCTGCTCGTGGATTCCGTTGATGCCTTTGTTCTATTTGATTCGGAGCATCCTACTCTTTTGTGTCGTCGGAGTTTGCTAGTAGAGCTAAGTTGGGAGTTCAGCGGATTTACGAGTCCGTGTTAGTCGGTTCTCTGGGGGTTGATTGCTAGTTCTTTGGTTTGCCCTGGTTGCACCATTGCCATTGATGATGAGGTTTTCTTTGCCAATCTCATGGTGATCCATTGGCTCCTTTTGATGTCATTTTGGGCATGGACTGGCTGCATCGATGCCGTGCTAAGATCTGTTGTTTCGGAAGACAGCTTGCCTTGCAGGCCCGTCCGTGAAGAGTTGACCTTTCAGGGTGGTATACCCTCGATTCCGTCTTTGCTTTGATTAGTTTGTTTTTGGTCGGCGTTTGAGGTGTTGGGTTTCCTCATGACTTTGTCTCGAGAAACCATCTTCCTCGATTCCCATTGAGGAAATTTCTGTAGTGAAGGAGTTCGTTGATGTGTTCCCTGACGAGTTGCCTGGTCTACCTCCTGTGAGGAATGTGGAGTTTCGTATTGATCTTGTTCACGGCACTCGACCTATTTCTATCTCTCCATACCGCTTGGCTCGTCCTTTTCAAGATGAGTTGAAGAAGCGATTGGAGGATCTCATGGCCAAGGGCTTCATTCGGCGTAGCGTTCGCCATGGGAGCACCCGCCCTCTTCGTCTCGAAGAAGGATGGAAGTTGGCGTATGTGCATTGATTATCGTGCTCTTAATCAAGTGACAGTCAAAAACAAGTATCCTTTGCCTCGCATCGAGGATCTGTTTGACCAAGCGAAGGAGCAAAGGTGTTCTCCAAGAGTGATCTTCACGGGTATAATCAGATCCGTGTGAGGGAGCAGGACATTGAGAAGACTGCTTTCTCCACTAGGTATGGGCATTATGAATTTAAAGTTATGTCTTTTGGACTAACTAATGCTCCTGCTGTCTTTATGGAGGCGATGAACAGTATGCTTCACAAGTACCTTGATGAGTTTGTGGTAGTGTTCATCGATGACATTCTGGTTTACTCTAAATCAGAAGAGGAGCATGAGCGGCACTTGAGGCTTGTGCTGAGTACCTTGAGGGAGAATCAGTTCTTTGCTAAGCTGAAAAAGTGCGAGTTCTGGATTTCAGAGGTGGGTTTTCTTGGCCACATCATCAATCCAGAGGGCATATCGGTAGATCCTAGCAAAGTCTCAGCAGTTCTGGATTGGAAGAGGCCTTCCAATGTCAAAGAGGTGCGTAGTTTCCTTGGGTTGGCTGGCTACTATCGGCGTTTTGTGCAGGATTTCTCTATCATTGCCAAGCCACTTTCGCAGCTGACTCAGAAGGGGATGAAATTCCAGTGGATCGAGAATGTGAGCACAGTTTTGCACTTTGAAGGAGAAGTTAGTGATCGCTCCTGTTCTTACCGCTTCGAGCCGGAAAGCGCTTCACCTGCTTATTCGATGCTTCTCGGATGGGACTTGGGTGTGTGCTCATGCAAGAGGGCAAGGTGATTGCTTATGCTTCGAGGCGCTTGAAAAAGCATGAGCGTAATTATCCCACGCATGATCTTGAGCTAGCCGCCGTGGTGTTTGCATTGAAGATATGGAGGCATTACATGCGGTGAGTCTTGTGATATTTTCATCGATCACAAGAGCCTCAAGTACATCTTTACTCGTAAAGATTTGAACTTGAGGCGAGAGGAGGTGGCTAGAGTTGATAAAGGATTATGACCTCTCTATCCGGTATCATCCGGGAAGGCAAATGTGGTGGCCGACGCCCTCGATGCAAGACAATGCCTCCTTTTGTTGATTGTCTTGTTGCTGATTTTGAGCGTTTGGGAGTCTCCTCATCGCTTATGGGACCGTGCAGCTGAAACTCAAATGATTCTTGAGTCACGATTCTGAGCGTGTCAGCGAGAGGCACAAAGAAGATGATCGCTTGCTCCAGCAGTGAGGAAACGCTTTGAGGATGGCAAGTCCGAGACTTTACTATTGATGATGCGGGAGCTTTGAGGTTTCAGGGCCGTGCATGCGTGCCCGTAAATCTCAAGTGAAAGAAGACATCCTGAAAGAAGCTCATCGCACCCGTACCACGGTCCATCCTGGGGAGACCAAGATGTACAGGCACTTGAAGAAGAATTTACGGTGGAAAAGGATGAGAGTGGATATTGCCAAGTACGTGGCGTCTTGTGGGATTTGCCGGAAGATCAAAGCTGAGCATAAGCATCCCGGCCTCTGCGGCCTTTGGAGATTCCTGTGTGGCCATGGGATGACATCTCTATGGATTTTGTGGTCGGCTTACCTCGTACTCCTCGAGGAAGGATGCTGTTTGGGTTGTGGTGGACCGTCTCAAAGAAGTCTGCGCATTTCATTCCCATCCGCACGACCAATTCAATGAGCGAGTTGGCTCCCATCTATGTGCGGGAGATTGTGAGATTGCATGGTGTACCCAAGACCATTATCTCTGATCGGGATGTGAAGTTCGTCTCCAAGTTCGGGAGAGTTTGCAGAGTGCATTGGGTGCAGCCTTCGCCTTAGTACCGCTTTTCACCCACAGACAGATGGGCGATCTGAGCGTACCATCCAAATTTTGGAGGACATGCTCGGGGCACGTGTGATGGCTTGGAAGGGTAGCTGGGAAGACCATTTGCCCCTTGCAGAGTTTGCTTACAATAACGGCTATCATTCCAAAGATCCTGATTGCTCCTTATGAGGTAATCTTGTATGGCGGAAGTGCAGATCGCCACTTTGTTGGGATCTTGTGGGCGAGAGAGCTATTCTTGGACCGGATTGGGTGCAGCAGATCGTTGATCGCGTGTCGGAGGTTCGACAGAACCTTCTCGCACCTGAAGCGCATGCAAAAGCTATCTTGATGTGAGGCGGCGAGACTTGGAGTTTGAGGTGGGTGATAGCGTACTCTTGCGAGTATCTCCCACCAAGGGTGTGGTGCGTTTTGGCACGAAAGGAAAGCTCACCCAAGGTATGTTGGGCCTTTTCCTATCCTCGCCCGAGTTGGCAGGTTGGCCTATCGCCTAGAGCTACCGGAATCCATGCAAGGTGTGCATAATGTGTTCCATGTCTCGATGTTGAAGAAATACTTGCATGATCCGGAGTTGGTGGTTCCATTGGAACCATTAGTGCTTCAGCAGGACCTCACCTTCGAGTCCCGTCCTGTGGAAATTCTGGGGACTTCAGAGCGAGTGATGAAGAACAGGACGCTTAAGTTTGTCAAGGTCTTGTGGTCACATCAGACCGAGAGAGAAGCGACTTGGGAGCTGGAATCTCGCATGCGCGAGAAGTATCCCGAGCTTTTCGCCTCAGGTATGTGATGTGAAAACCTAGCTGTCTTTGGTTTTGCTGGGTTTCGTGATTGGTGCGTTTAGATTCGAGGTCGAATCCTGTTGAAGGGGGGAAGAATGTGACACCTCGGAGTGTCGTAACCTTATTTAGCAGGCATGATGAGGTTAATTACAGTATGAGATGTGGAAATAAGGTTAAAACCATAAGACTTGGAGGTTAATAACGTTTTCGGGCCGATTCCGGGCCGTTTCCGGGGTTTTGGGCCTTTCCGGGGGTTTTTGGGCCTTAAAGAGGGGTTGTGGGCTTTGGTGGGATGGATTAGGGAACCTACTCGGACACAGATTCCGTGTTGTGGGCTGGTGGGGGGCTCCCCCTGCCCTTAAGTGCGCCCCTAGCCCTCCCCTTGCGCCCCATACCCCCACCCCCCTCCCCAAACCGTGCGCCCCCCCTCCCCAAACCGTGCGCCCCCCCTCCCCTTCCTCCACCACCACACCACCTCCCCTCCACCCCTTGCTGCCCTAGGGTGGCCTCCCCACCCCTGCACCTCGTGGATCCATCCCGTGGAGCGAGGAGCGAGGAGCGTGGAGCGAGGAGCGAGGAGCGTGGAGCGAGGAGCGATCCGCGAGGAGATCCATTGGAGATTTGTTCGTCGGGCAAAGGTATGATCATGGGGATTCCTAGGGATTGATCTAGGTACTGTTATTAGAATGTTTAAGAAGTTTTTAGATCAATTGGAGGCGCTGGTTTGAAGTAATTTGGGTTAGATCTAAACTTGTCCACGTTTCTGTTTTCGGGCAGATTGAGCAGTCGAGCTAGGGTTCGAGTTTTCGTCAATTTAGATTTCGAATATGACCGTACGGACTTCTAGGAAGTTGTATATAATTTAATTATCTTTCCGTGGACGTAAAGCACGTTAAATTCCGATCAGTCGTTTGAAAGTTATGGCTGTTTTACCGAGCGCCTAAAAATCTGTGACGCGATTGGAACAGATCTCGGTAATCTGTAGATTAAACAACTTTAGAGGCCGAATCAGTCTTTCCTTATACCTAGAGAAAGTTGGGAAATTTCCTAAGCTATGTGAGGGTCTACTCGTTTATTTCATTCGGAGTCCCAGAACTCAAGTTATTCCTTTTGCAAGGCTGCTGTCCCGCCGGGACAGAACCTCTGTTTTTAGGTTTTGCGAGTAGTTGGCAATGTCGGGTTAGATGGGGGTTTGTGTACTGTTTTGAGGTTATGATTGTGAGTGTGTGATGCCTATGTGCAGGTGGTGTGACCCCGGGAGTGCCCTCTTCTTCCCGCCAATCCGTTGCACGTGGTTGAGGCAAGTGTGTTGTGATGGATATTGAGTTGTAGGTTGCTTGTTGAGAATAGAAGGAATTGATTACACGCTATATGTCCGCTTGCCATGTTTTACTGTTTTCCCATGATATGATGAGCATGTTTATTATGCTAGGATGCCATGTGTTAATATGTGAGTTAAAATGATAATTGGCATAATTGCACGCATGTCATGAGATAGGGCGAGGGCGGTGAGAAAGTCATAGCTAGTCTGGCAAGGTCGGTGAGCAAGTTATGACTAGTCCGGAACGCCATTAAGTAAGTCCTATGTCGTGATTCCATCCACGTGGTGTTTGGAAGCGAGTAGGCACCCTCCATCTTCGGGATGGAAGGGAGGAAAGGGTGCACACCGACGGGTGTGTACTCCCCATACCGGTATGAGGTTCCAAGGAGACAGGAGCATTGCATTACATCGCATACCTAATGAAGATGATATGGATGTTTAATCATGAATGAGATGATTTGCATGATGGAAGATGTTATTGCCATGTTGTTGTTGTTATTGTTGTCCTTTGCAATATGCTTGCTGAGTTTTCGAACTCACGCTTGTGTTTTCTTGTTGTTTTAGGTACCATGAGAACGGCATGCGGGAAAGGGGAATAGTCACACGCTCACACGCTGCTTCACCTTAATGTTTCCCCAAGTCAATTCATTTAGTTTGATAATAAATTGCGTGTGATGGTCTTTAAAATTAAGTCTTAGCTTGGTTAATGAGAGTTCTATTGTTTGTTTGCCACTTGGAACCTTAAGAGCTTAATGTTAGTCTTTTATTGTCATTAAGACTTTATTTATTGATGTTTTAGATGTTTCTCTTATTGCCATATAATGCTATATTGTTGCTGTTCCTTAAATTCATGATAGAACAAAGGAGGTGCTGCCGAAATTTCGGTTTTTAGTCTATGCGCCTTTGCTGGAATTTTATGTTAAATGTGGAATTTAGTTGTTGTTTAGCTTATGCTTGGTAGCATTCGGGCATATTAAATGCCGGGGTGTTACAGATTCTAAGTGAGTTCTTCGAGAGTATTTGTTACTCTTGGAGATTGAGGACTCCTAGACGGCTAGGAGGTCGCCTACGAGCCACCGACTTGGTGTGTTGCGCCGTGGGAAGTTTGTGAAGGCCGGATTCCGCCTCCGCGAGGAAAGGAATCAAAGAAGTGAAGCCGGCGTATGCAAGGTGCAACGACGAGCGGCTAGCAAGTTGAAAGAGACTCCGAGTCTTGGGTGACCGGCCGTCGTCGAGTGCATTGTGCAACACCGGGAGGACAAGGGTTGAAAGAGACCCCGGCTCAAGTGTGACCGAGCCGCCTCAACGGAGACGTAGGATCCCCTCAAGGATCCGAACTTCGGGAACAAATCTTCGTGTCTCCTTCGGTTTCCTCTTTTACTCAGTTGTTTAATTTGTCTTCGATTCTTGTGCTTAGATTGATTAGATTGCTTCTACCGCATCTATTCTTGCTTGTATACTTGCTTTGTTGCAGTAGAGTAATTTATATCACTAGAATCGAAGTCGTGCTTAATTTTATTGCGTGTGCTCTGTTCTGACCGAAACAGGCAACCCGGAGTATCCGGTATATTGATCCGGAGTATCCGGATATACCGGAGTATCCGGACCAAATATCCGGAGTGTCTGGGTTGACTGTCTCGGGCTAAATTGTTTAAATTGCAAAACTTAATTGTACCCTTTGCTTTCGCATTATCTCTGATAGATTAATTTAAATTGGGTATAATTTTGTAATCGCCTATTCACCCCCCCTCTAGGCCGACATCCCGGTCCTTTCACTTACGCTATGAGGTTTATTTGCGTTTCCGGGCCGATTCCTGGAGTTTGGGCCTTCCCGGGGGAGTTTGGGCCTAAGGGAAAGGGTCGTGGGATTTGGTGGGATGGAGTTTGAGTCCAAATAGGAGTAGGAGATCTGGTTGGTGTGCCTCCCCCAGCCTTCTTGCGCCCCACCCCCTGCCCATATGCGCCCCCATGCCCTAGCCGCCCCTCACCTCCCCCACCTCCCCTTTGTGGCGCCTCCACCTCCCCAAGCCGCCCCCTTGCGCCCATCTCCTCCCCATCCCTCTCCACCACCCCTTTCTGCACTAGGGAAGCCTCTCCACCTCACCACCCCGAAGATCCATCCATTGGAGCGCTCCGCGACGAGGAGATTCGGTGGATTCGGAGCGAGGAAGGAGATCGCGCGAACCGGGAGGAGATCCGTTGGGTTTTCGTGCGTCGGGCGAAGGTATGACAATGGGAATCCTTGGGGTTGGTCTAGGTACTGTTCTAAGGGTCATTATTATTTTTTTAGATCAATTGGTGGTGCTGGAATTGAGTAGATTAGATTAGATCTAGAAGTTGCCACGTTCTCTGTTTCGGACAGCATGAGCAGTCGACCTAGGGTTTGGTTTTTCGCCAATTTAGACTCGGATTTTGGTCATACGGCTGTTGAAGAAGTTGTATATAACTTCAATACCTTTCAGTGGGTATAAAGAACGTGCAATTCCGCCCAGCCGTTTGAAAGTTATGCTCGTTTTACGGAATGTATTAAAATCTGTGACGTGATTGGAACAGATCACTGTATTTTGTATATTAAACAACTTTATAGTCCGAATCAGTCTTTCCATATACTTAGAAAAAGCTAGGAAATTTCCTAATCTACGCGAGAATGTACTCGTTTAATTGATTCGGAGTCTTAGAACCCGAGTTATGCCTTTTGGAAGGCTGCTGTCCCGACGGGACATAACCTCTGTTTTTGGGTTTTGCGAGTAGTTTGCAATGTCGGGGTAGAAGAGGGTTTTCGTACTGTTTTGTGGACATGATTGTGAGTGTGTGGTCCCTATGTGCAGGTGGTGTGACCCCAGGAGTGCCTTCTACATCTCGCCAATCCGTCGCCCGTGGTTGAGGCAAGTGTATTGGAATGGGTAGCGGGTTATTGTTTGCTAGATCGGTTGTGATTGAGATCTAACACATGATATGTTCACGTGCTATGCTTTAATTATTTCCATTGATAAGATGAATATGCTTATTATGTTATGATGCCATGTGTTAATGTACAAGTTCTTTATGATGTTGGCATATTTGCATACATGGCATGATGATACATGGCCCGGGCGGTGAGAAAGTCATAACTAGTCCGAGGAAGGTCGGTGAGAAAGCTATGACTATTCCGGAGAGCCAATGAGTAAGTCCTACATCGTGATTCCGTCCACCGCGGTGTGGGGAAGCGAGGAGTAGGCACCCTCCATCTTCGGGATGGAAGGGGGGAGAGGGTGCACACCGACGGGTGTGTACTCAACCATACCGGTATGAGTTTCCAAGGAGATATGAGCATCGCATCGCATTGCATACATAATGATGATGATAATGATTTATGGTCATGAATGAGATGATAAACATGTTGTGAGTTGTTGTAGCCATGTAATTGTTTATGTTTGTACCATTGCAATATACTTGCTGAGTGATGAACTCACGCTTGTGTTTATGTTGTTTATTTTAGGTACCATGACACCGGCATGTGGGAAGGGGAAATAGCTACACATCTTCACGTAGTCCAGCCACATTTACTATTGTTTAGTGAAGCTCATAATAAGTGCCATGAACTAGGTGTTTGGAGTAATTTTTGTGGGCTTGTGACCTTTTTTTGCTTAGCCATGGTTTATGGAGTGGTTGGCTTTAGTATTATTGTCTTATGTTGATGCTATATTTGTTTATATTGTTGTTTAGATGCCTTATGTTTTGCTATGAACTGCCTTGTTATTGCTATCGCTTCAATTCATGATAAAACAAATGAGATGCTGCCGAAATTTCAGTTTTTAGCATGTGCGCCTTTGCTGTAATTTTATGTTTAATTGTGGTATTTAGATGTTGTTTAGTCTATGTTTGGTAGCATTCGGGCACTCTAGATGCCGGGGTGTTACAACCACCATAGGTAACTCTGATCATTCAGCTACGATGGTCCACCGGTACTAAATATATAACATCCCTTCCATTCTTCTTATTACTGCCTGTTCACTTAGAAACAACAGTGATAACTTGTCACTACGGGTTTATGTCAAGAGACCGACAGTGATAATTAATCTGAAAAGAACCGGTAGTGAAAAGTTATTATCATTGCTGGTTCATGTTACGAATCGAAAGTAATAATGCCAGGAGTATCACTGCCAGTTCATGATACGAATTGGTAGTGTGTAACACCCCAAAATTTTGCTTTTCTTAAATTCATGTGTGATTTGGCATTTTGGTGAATTTTTGGAATTTTCTGGAATTTATTTGGATTTATTTGGAGTTTATTTGAATTTATTCCATTTTGAAATAATTAAAGAATTTAATTTTGCAAATAAAATTTTGTTGGAAATATTTTATTTGAGTCCAAAATGATCCAAAATATTTTCCAGAATTTTTCGAATTTTTCTCGAGTCATTTGCTATTTTTAATGAATTAAATGAATTCTTGGGAATTATTTTAAATATTAAATCGCTGGAAAATCCAACTCGGGTCAAGTATCTTGTTCATCCGACCGAGCCCGAGTCGACTCGAGTTCGAGTCCGACCGAGCCACGTGACTCGACCAGAACCCACTCCTAACCCTAATCAATCCCAACCGTTGGATCAAGATCCAACGGCCGAGATCCGCCGTCTTACGGCTCGAGCCGTATCCGCCCGGATCCGATCGCGCCCGTCGCGATCGTGGCCGTCGATCGTGCCACGTGGGCGGCCGCGATTTCGTCGTCTTCGCCGAGTCCGAAGCCGGACTCCGCCGCGCGCCCGCCAGTAACGAACTAGGTTTCCGTCTAGGCACGAACGCCGAGGCTATTTAAAGCGTGAGACGCCCCCGAGGTTGCCCTCATCCTTGCGCACCCGTTCCCGAGCCATCTCGCCGAGCCGCCGCCCGTTGAGCCGCAATCGCTCGCCGGAGTTGTCTCTCCCCTCCGCGGTTTCTTGCCGTGTTCGCCGTCGTCCGTCGTCTTCCGCCGAGAAGGAGCCCAGATCCGAGTCCTCGCGACAAGACGCACCGAAGGAGGTTTCATCTCGCCGAGAAGCCCGTAGCGCCGCGCCCTTGGTCGTCGTCCGTCTCGGTCAAGCAGGCCGCCAGTGAAACCATCGCCGTCCGCGAGCTCGGAGGACCGTCAGATCCAGATCGGACGGTTGAGGTGAGTTCACGTGTTCCAAACCCGATTAGATCTGGACCGTTGGATCAAGATCCAACGGTTCACAATCGCCACGCGTCGTAATAAAGGCGATTATAGGATTAGATCCGACCGTCCGATCTAGATCGAACGGCCCACGATCATCGAGTAGTTTCAACGCGTTAACCCTAGATCCAATCCGCGCCGTTGATTTTCAAACCAACGGCCGAGATTGCGCCACGTGTCGGGAAGTTGGACCGACGCGGTCGGGCCGCGGCCCACGCGTGCGTGTAGGACGCCGACACGCCCCGCGTGTCGGAGGGCCCGCATGTCGATGGCTAACCCAGCCAGGCGCCGACGCGTCACCCATGACGTCCGCAGTGGGTCCCACTGCCGCGACGGTGAGCCCCGGACGTCGGCGATGACGTCACCCGAGTGGGCCCACATGTCGACACGTGAAGTCGTGGGACCGAGTCCACTGAGACCCGAGCCGAGCGTGGACCGAGCCCATGGACGGCCGACGTCAGCCAGGCCAATCGAAGGCTGCCACGTGTCCATGCCGACGCAATAATTAATTTCCAAAAGAAAATGATTTATTAATTCGAAATAATGATTTCAGATTTTGATTCAAACTTCAAACGCTTATAACTTTTGCGTTTCAACTCCGATTTGAGTGATTCAAATTTCTAAATTTGTATAAAATTGAGATCTACCTAAATATGAATTTTATTTAATTTTTGGACTAAAGTTTTTCTCTGTAAAATTATTTAATTGATTATTTAAACTTTAAATAATCATAACTTTTGCGTTTTAACTCCAAATTTGACGATTCCAGTTTCTAAAAATCCACAAAATTATGTTCTCTCTGTTTATGGATTTTATTTGGAGTTTTGGGATGTTTTTGCCTATTGTTTATTCGTGTATTTGCTATTTGCACGCTTTACGAGTAGACGTTGAAGTCTTGGGAAGGATTCGAGGGAGAAGTATTGACTCAGGATCCAACTCAAGACCAAGAGCAAGTACTTTTTGAAGGCAAGTTATGCTTTGACCATGTTGATCCTATTTCGAAATCTATTTTGATTTAAACTATTGCATGCTAGTTCAATTAGAAAAATACTTTGGTTAAACCTGGGGGTTAGATAAACACCAATTTGCAGTATGACACCTTGATTACTTAAGTATGTGCCATGACCCTTTGTCACCCTAGTTGTGGTTTACTAGTTGGACATTATCAAATTGCCAACATGGGTTTAGACCGTTGTAGTATACTGCTTAGACCTGCTACGTGCTCATGACATGATTTTGGATAATCAAATGGTAATATTGACTTAATGATATATTGAACCTGTTTTGGAAAAGTATCATGTGAAGTTGATGGCACGTGGTGCATGGTAATCAACTGGGGTTTGATAAACGGTTTTCGACCGGGGCATGTGGCAAGAGTAATCAGGTGGGCCAGTGTGGCATTTGGGAGTGTTGATTTGGTTCTTCGGGTAGTCTTGCCCTTGTCACTTTAAGGACTTAACCTTGCAAGCCTTTGAACTGGGTCATACTTGCAACCACATGGCTGGAATGGGACGGCCCTAGTTGACTAAGTCGCTAAGGACTCACTTGTGGAGCCTCAGGGTGTCAGTTACACCGTTTGTGTGATTGTACGGGGGCGTATCGTGGTCGTGGCCGATACCCATCTAACGGTGTGTTGGTCCCATACTTCGCCTTGGCTAAGGGAAGGGATGGTGTAGAGCACGAACCGGAGAGGACCACCTGTGTTGTTTGAGGCTTCCGAAAGGCTTTGTTACGGGAACTCGCCTTTGTGGTGTTTGACTGTATCTTGTGGGTAAAGTGCATAACCTCTGCAGAGTGTAGAATCTGTTCGAATAGCCGAGTCCACTGTGATCGACAATGCTCTGAATTACAGTCAAGGGTTAGATTTTCTCAAAAATAACTTGGATTTGGAAAGTTGGGTTGGAGTGATAATGAGGATGATGGAAATGTGGTTTAGGATGGGGAAAATGTTTACTAAACTTCTTGCAAAGTTATTTATGCTTTACTTATTTCTACTGCTTTCGAATCTACTTATATTACTTTTCAAATGTCAAGCATCGCAATTATACCTTGAGCTATTCCTTTGTACCAAGCCATGCATATAGTATATTAGCTTGCATTCTGTGCATGACTTGCTGAGTACCAAGTACTCACCCTTGCCTCAATACAACGCCAGTTGAAGAGGAGGTTACGCCAGCTATGGAGGAGGAACTCCAAGAAGATCCATCTACTTAGGGAAGCGAGCCCAGTCAGTTGCCTGTGGTATACTGGATGGCGCCACGAAGTTCTTTGATTTTCATTCTTTGTTATTTCTCTTTGAATAAGTTTCGCCTTGCGAGGCATATATTTGTAACTTGGCCATAAGGTCGAGTAACCAGTTTTATTACTTTAAATAAAGTACTTTGTTAATATCGAGTGGTATGATTGTGATATTTACCGATGTTAAGACTGTGTGCACTAGCGCGTTCCTGGACTAGTGCTGAATACACAGAGGGTCCGGATTTGCAAATTCGGGGTCCCGACAGAGGTGGTATCAGAGCCATACTTGACTGTAGGCTCAACCCTAGCTAGAATGGTCGTAGTGAGGATAAAACCTATTTTCTAAAGCTAAAAAGTTGTCAAGATAAGAAATGACATCTCAACTTATCCCCTTCTCTCTTTTCTTGTCTCTTGCTGAAATTTTCCCTTACCTCGTCACAATTTAAAAATTCCGAGTTCTTACGTAAAGCACTCTTGTGACAGATGGAGGAAGAGTTCAACTACGTTGATCTGGGAGTTGGTCACGCCGCGGAACTTTGGCATATGCTACAGACTCTCGGAGATTTTGAGAAGTCCCAATACCAAGTGGAGGTTTTCTCGATGAGTGAGCATAGGTTCTATAGTGAGACTCCTTCGCCGAGTCGAGTCGTGGAATAAAGAGTCACCCTTTAGGCATTAGACTCCAGAGTTAGTTCGATTTGGATTTGCTTTGTTTGCTGAGTGTGCAGTATGTGTTGCAAGGCCCTTAGGCATTGTAAGCAACCATACCAAGTTACTATTGATTAAATAATAAAGCTGGACCTTAAGGTTACACCTTTTCGCCCCGCATAAGTTCCATATTACTTGTCTATTCTTGTTTCCCTCTCATCTCTAAACCTAGAGCAAATCGACAGATGGTGAACACCCGCGGAAACTTTGGGAGCAATGGGAGTGGATCTCGCCCAGCAGGAAACCCCAATGATGGAGCACCAGCACCGCCAGTTGATATGCAGAATTTTAGAGCATTTCTTGCTGCTCAGACTCAGTTGATGCATGCTATGATGCAACAAATGCAGCACGTCACTGCTCAGGCCACAGCCAACCAAGCTAATCAGGGATCACGCCAGAACACAAGACTGTCCGAGTTCATGAGGACTCACCCACCCACCTTCTCTGGGAATGCCAATCCATTGGAGGCTGATGATTGGTTAAGATCAATCGAGAGGAAGCTGCACATAGCTCAATGCATAGGAAATGAGAAGGTACTCTACGCTTCTCATCAGTTGGAAGGAACAGCCGCCGAATGGTGGGAGAACTTCTGTGCCACGCAGGAGAACCCTCAAGATATCACTTGGGAAGAGTTCACGGTGCATTCCGACAAGATCACGTGCCTGAAGGAATCATGGACCTTAAGAAGGAGGAGTTCCGAGCATCAAGCAAGGTAATCAGCCGGTGGCCGACTACGAACAAGTTCACACAGCCTAGCACGCTACGCACCGAGGATGTAGCGACGGATAAATCCGCATACCTCGTTTTATGAAGGGACTTAACTCAGATTGCAAGTAGGGTTGATCACCCACACCTTTCCGATTTCCAAGAGTTGGTGAATAAGGCGCTTATTCTTGAGGACAAGCGCAAGGAACTGGATGAGAACAGAAGCGCAGGATGCAACAAAGAAGGATCACGCCAGTGGAACGCATACCGAGAGTTGCACCAAATCAATTCTTGATTCCAACCACGCAATGCAACAAGGACACCATCCCACCAAGACCTGCCAATCGAACTACTGCACCCAGCCCCGCTTAGAAACGCTACTCGGTGCAACAACAGGAACAGTGAGACGCTGCTACAAGCGCAACGAGCCAGACACTTTGCCAATAGTTGTCCGAAGAAGACAGCGAGGCGACCCGATTCGCTTCAACCTAGGAACCACCCCAGCTAGGACGCCAAAGACCAGGAGCCACACCCAGGCCGTGGTGAGAGGCCGAGTCAATCACGCCACCGCAGATGCACCGCGAATGCTACGGACGTCGTCTTGGGTGAGTTACTTGTTAACTCGATACACCTGCAATTTTGTTTGACTCGAGCTTCAGATTCGTTTGTTTCGCAAGGCTTTGCTACTAGAAATGATTTGAGGATTGCAAGGCTTAAGTGCATGCTTTTAGTTCAAACCCCTGGTTCCGAACTCCGAACGAAAGTAGGATGTTCCGGGGTGAGAATACTAATAGATGGAATAGAGTTCCTAGCAAACCTTATAATTTTGGAGACCCAGACCTTAGACGTCATATTGGGAATGGATTGGTTATCCAAGCACAAGGCCGTATTGGATTGTGGACGAAGGACTATCTCAATTGAGAGCCCGTGTGGGAAGAAAGTGGAATTTCAAGCCACTGCAGTTAGAGATGGACAGTTGATGGTTAACAGTACCAAGGCAATCAGCATAGATGACGTCCCAGTAGTGAATGAGTACCCCGATGTTTTTCCTGAAGATTTACCTGGTATGCCGCCAGACAGGGACATAGAGTTTGTGATAGAGCTTGTACCTGGGACAGCACCGATAGCAAAGAGACCCTATCGGATGTCCACCGAGGAGTTGGTAGAGATGAAGAAACAGCTAGAAGAGTTAATGGAGAAAAGATTTATCAGACCGAGTTCGTCGCCGTGGGGAGCACCAGTTTTATTTGTCAAGAAGAAGGACGGGAGTTTCAGGATGTGCATTGACTACCGTGCACTCAACGAAGTCACCGTGAAGAATAAGTATCCGCTACCCAGGATTGATGATTTGTTCGATCAGTTGAGAGGAGCCGGAGTTTTCTCCAAGATTGATCTGAGATCGGGATACCATCAGTTGAAGATCCGATCAGAGGATATTCCGAAGACGGCATTCTCGTCAAGATATGGACATTACGAGTTTACAGTTATGTCCTTTGGACTGACGAATGCGCCAGCTTATTTCATGAATATGATGAATAAGGTGTTCATGGAATATTTGGACAAGTTTGTCGTCGTGTTCATAGACGATATCCTAGTCTACTCCAAGACAGAGGATGAACATGCCGAACACTTGAGGCGAGTTTTGGAAAAGCTGAGGGAACAGCAACTTTTCGCCAAGTTCAGCAAGTGTGACTTTTGGAAGGACAAAGTGGAGTTCCTTGGACATGTGATGACCGCAGAAGGAGTCGCCGTAGATCCGAGCAAAGTAGAAGCTGTGTTACATTGGGAGCACCAAGATCAGAACCAGATTCGGAGTTTCCTTGGAATGGCAGGATACTACCGCCGTTTCATCGAAGGCTTCTCGACAATTGCGAAACCCCTTACGCAA
Source organism: Rhipidocladum racemiflorum (assembly GCA_036346355.1). Lineage (NCBI taxonomy): Eukaryota > Viridiplantae > Streptophyta > Magnoliopsida > Poales > Poaceae > Rhipidocladum > Rhipidocladum racemiflorum. Next base: position 22,283,255 of record CM070582.1, read on the forward strand.
TTGCTGAAGAAGGAAAAGAAGTTTGCATGGACGCCAGGATGTGAGAAAGGATTTCAGGAGCTGAAGAAGCGATTGACATCAGCACCGGTGTTAGTTCTACCGGATGTTGCTAAAAGCTTCGATATTTATTGTGACGCATCGCGCCAAGGACTTGGATGTGTGCTGATGCAGAATGGAAAGGTCGTCGCTTATGCATCAAGGCAGTTGAGGCCGCATGAGGAAAATTATCCGACACATGACCTAGAGTTAGCTGCCGTAGTGCATGCCTTGAAGATATGGCGTTACTATCTGATTGGAAACAGATGTGAAGTGTACACGGATCATAAGAGCCTTAAGTACATATTCACCCAGTCGGATCTGAATATGAGGCAAAGGAGATGGCTAGAGTTAATCAAGGACTACAATGTTGGAATCCATTACCATCCTGGGAAGGCCAACGTAGTAGCTGATGCTCTGAGCCGGAAAAGCCATACCGTGAGTACGTTGCTAGCCACAAGTCAGGATGAGTTATGTGAGGACTTTCAGAAAATGAAGATTGAGGTTGTACCTAGCGGATTCTTGGCCGCATTGGAAGTAAAGCCTACTTTAGAGGACCAGATCCGAGAAGGACAGAAGGATGATGACAAGATCCGTAGGATTAAGTCCAAAATAGAGGAAGGCAAGGCAAAGGATTTCAAGCTAGATGGGCAGAGCACGTTATGGATGAAGGATCGGATTTGCGTGCCGAATAAGAAGGAATTAAAGCAACTGATTCTGGAGGAAGCCCATGACTCCAAGTATTCAATTCACCCTGGAAGCGCCAAGATGTATCATGTGAAATCATGTGTTGAAAAATTGGCTTTGAACTGAAAAATTAACTTAGAATTGAATTTGCAAAAATGTGTTTGTTCATGTGTTTTGACAATCTGACAAGAAACAGTAAGTTTCACTTTGGCGCCGGACCAAACTTAAAGAAAACAGTAAGTTTCCCATCTACGACGGACAAACTTTGTTGGTCTGTTGTAAACATGTTTTGGCACTTTCCCATGTACGACGGACCAAGTTTTTGGGTCTGTCGTGGACATGCTTTTGAGATTCTGAGCCAAACTCAATTTTCCAAGAAACCAGTAAGTTTCACATGTACAACGGACAAAGTTTTTGGGTCTGTCGTGAATGGCTTTTTGAGGATTGTTTTCGCATGTACAACGGATAAAGTTTTTGGGTCCGTTGTGAACATGTTTTCACCTAATGTTTTCTTCTTGGGCGAGAGTTTCACATGTACGCCGGACAGAGATTTCTTGTCCGTCGTGAATGGACTTTTTCTAGGGTTTTTATTTTTGGTCCGTTGTGAACATGTTTTGCTCGGTTTGAAGGTTTTTGCAAGAATTGAAATAATTTGAATTTGAGATTATGAAATTTGTGATGATTTCATGATGTGAGTTTTGAAGTGGACTTTATGCAATGCTCGTGTGAGTATTTGCATGGATTGATGTGAGTCAAGTCGTGGACTTGTGCTCGGAATCGTTTTGTGATTTGTTCATGTGCAGGTATTGCTCGAAGACGAATGTGGTCGATGACGGGACCGGAACTAGGTTCATGGAGGAACTGAGGTTCGGGACTAGGTTCAGGAGGAACTGAGGTCTTGGTGGTCAAGGATGTCATGCGGGACGTTCGGGCTAAGAGAATGGTGCACATGAAGAATGGTTAGTCACGTGAGAATGGCAGGAGGTCATTCGCGTGCAAAGTGTTAGTCACGTGAGTATGGCAGGTGGCCATACGCGTGCAAAGTGTTAGTCACGTGAGTATGGTAGGGTTACCATACGCGTGCAAGAGTTGTACTCGGCCAAGGAGAGTTGTGTTGGATACGGATTCCTTCTAGGGAATAGGAATCGTATTCAGAACTCCTTGTGGGTTGGTGCTTTAAATAGGTGGGGGGTCTCCTGTTGAAAGGCACCAAGTAGAGCTGAGCGCATCAAGCTTTGAGCTTGGTTTTAGGGTTTGTACTCTTTTGATGAGAGTATTTTAGACAAGAAATAAAGATCAATTCTTCCAAGATTTTTGCGTGCTCTGATAACCACGTCGCTCAAGATTTTCTGTTTTGGTTCTTGTTTGCATGCTTGTTCTAGTTCTAGATTGGTTTTTGTTCTTCAAGTTTTATCTTGATTTGATCCATCAAAAACCTCTCTAGGGTATTGATCTAGTGTTTCTCAAAGTCTAGTTGATCAATCTTTTGTCGTTCTTGTTTAATCTTGAAGTTTTGATTAGATTGATTCTCGTCAAGTTCTAGATCAGCAAGCTTGCGAAGCTCATAACTTTTGATCCGTAAGTCCGATCGAGCTGATTCTTTTTGGGTTCGATTCGTATTGGAATCTAGTTTCTTGTGTCCAAATTTCAGATCGTTTCGACGGTTGGATCTCCGGGAATTCTCGTTTTACCAAACCTCTGTCATTCTGTTTTTGTCGAAAACGAGGCAATTATTTGGTTCTGTTTTGGGGTGAACTTTTAATAGGTCAAGAATTTGGTTTTAGCTTCCGCACAATCATTCACCCCCCCTCTGATTGCTATATTCGTATACTTCGATCCTACAAGTGGTATCAGAGCAAGGTTTTTCTAATCTATCTTAATCGGTGATTAGATCAATGGATTATTATTCGACAAAACCTTGTGTGTTCAATGGTGTTGATTTTCAGTTTTGGAAGGCCAAGATGGAGGCGTTCATCCAAGCTCAGGGATTCGCAATTTGGGAGAAGGTCTACAAGCCATATGAAGTCCCTGCAAATGACAACGTCAACGACACCAATCGCACACATGTTGAAGCAAACAGCAAGGCGCGCAACTTGATCATCCAAGGCTTGGGACGCAGCGACTTTGATCGTGTGGTTCATCTTCGATCCGCATATGAGGTATGGAAATCTCTTTGTGATTACCATGAGGGTTCTAACACTATTAAAGAGGTTCGTCAAGATCTTTACAAAAAAGAATACATGCGATTTGAGATGAAACCCGGTGAGTCGGTAGATGACTTCTTTGCACGTTTTAATAAGATTCTTAGCAATTTGCGTGCTGTTGGAGTTAGCTTTGATGATGCTGCTAATGCTAGACAATTGCTTAGTGCTTTGGACATGTCGGTGTGGGAGATGAAAGTAACATCTATACAAGAATCTACTACCATGAGTACACTTACTTTAGATGTTCTTTATTCTAAGTTGAAAACTCATGAATTAGATGTTTTTGCTAGAAAGAATGATCATAAATCAATTGCTTTGACATCTCAATCTAGCATATCTCATAATGGTGCTGCTTCAAGTTTTGCTCTATCTTTCTTGTCTTCACTAACCGATGAACAGTTGAGCAATTCCCGATGACGACTTGTCACTACTCTCTTCTCGCTTTAACAAAGCTTTGCAAAATGTGATAAAGAGAAAGAGAAGTGGTGGTGATCCTCCAAGATGCTATGAGTGTGGTGATCTCGACCATATTCGTCCAAACTGTCCAAAACTTGCAAGTAAAGCATCAAGGGAGGAGAAGGACAACGACAGAAGAAAAGAGAAGAAGAAGTTCTCTCCAAGTGATAGAAAGAAGAAGAACTTCATCAACAGCAAAGTTGTCCACCGAGTTCTTTCCGCTCTTGAACAAGTCAATTTGAGCGATGTGGATTCAGGGAGCAGTGAGGATGATGCAACTCCAAGCAAGCATGAGTTGACGGGGTTGTGTCTCATGGCCAAAAGCAGCGACAGCTTCACCGAGGGCGATCATGACAGCGACTTCAATGAGGTAGATCCTTCTTACGATGAATTAGCTATTGCTGTTGCTCGTCTTGGTAAATTGCTTGATAAACGTGATAAGAAAATTAAGAAACATGATTTTGTTGTGGAGTCATTGAATGCTGAAATTGCTAGACTTAAAACCTTGATTCCTGATGATGATGCTTGCAAATCATGTGACTTAATTTACAATGAGCTTACTTTGCTTAGGAAAGAACATGCTCTTCTGTTGCATCTAAATGAGAAAAATGATAAACATGTTAAACATGCTAGCTGTTCCACTGATGATTTGCATGGTTTAACTTCTTGTTCTAAATGCTTAACTCTTGAATTAAAATTGAAAGATGCAAATGCTAGGATTTCTCAATTGACTGATAATCTGCTTACACATGAGGTTCTTTCATGCTCTACTTGTCGTAAAACAGAAGAGAAGGTTGATAATCTTTGCAATAATTGTTTAACTCTTGCCAAGAAAGTTGATTATTTGCAAAGTTCTTTGGAACGATTCACTAATGGCAAGAAAAGATTAAACATGATTTTGGATCAATCTAAGGTTAGCTCAAATAAGAAAGGTTTAGGTTTTGATCTTCATGCTTCATATGAAACTAAACCTCGCTCTGTTATTTATGCTCCTTGCAATGACAAACTTGAGATTTCAAATGAGCCTAAGAAAATTGTCTTCAAATCTGCTGGCCTTTTATCTTCTACTATGATGAATGCAAATGTTGCTTCTCTTTGTTAAAGCAAAACATCATGTTAAGTACACTTGCACTCATTGTGGTAGAGATGGACATTTAGTAGATTTTTGCTTTAGACTAGCCAAACAACAAAAGACAGAAAAAACTAAGGCTAGGTCTAATTTCAGAAAGACACGCTTTGTTTCTCATTATGTGCCTAGGGTGATGCAAACACCTTTTGTTGGTAAGAACACGGAAAAGACAAATCTATCTTTGTGCATAAGAATGCTCGTGTTATGCCCTCTTGTTGTGCGTCGTGTGTCTCAAGATCGATTCCTAAACATCTTATTTCTAACCCCGATCGAGACCTCGACACTTTCTGCTTCTATGTAGGCTTCTCACGCGAGGAGGGAGAACATGTGGCTAGTGAATTTCGGATGCTCACTTCATATGTTCAGTGATAAGATTTGGTTCTCCTTCACTCGTGCATCTCATGCTGAAAGTGTTGCCTTCCACTTCATTTACTTAAAAGGCACTAGTTCAAATGATGCAGTACAAGTGCATATGTTCAGGGGAGAGTGTCTTTGTTCATAAAGATGATGATAATGCTGTTGAGGATGAGATAATTAGAGGTTTACATGAGAGACTCTTCCCACGTGCTTGTGTGTGCTTGTTTTCAAGCTTCCCACGTGCTTCACATCGACAAGCGTTCAAGTGAACTTTCAGGTATCTCCATGGTACTCAAGATTTTGGCATTTGGCTTTCTGCTTCCTTATGCATTAGTTTAAGCGCTTATTCTGACTTTGGAGGATGTTGAATTGATTTGGTTCGTGCCACCTCTTGAATAATCCCCTTTCTTGAGCATATTGATATTGGATTTCACTTTCTTAAAGATCATGTTGAAAAAGAAAAAATTGTGCTTCACCATGTGGATCTTGAACATCAATTGGCAGACATTTTCACAAAACATTTGTCTTCTTCTCGTTTGCTTTTATTCGGGGAGAACTTGGAATTGTTCATCCAATGGGATTGTTTTGAGGGGGAGTTTCTTTGCCAAGTTCTTTCACTTAATGAGCTCACTTTATCATATTTCTTTATATGTTATGTAATTGAGCTAATATATGATAATCTAATTGTCTCACTTGAACTAAAAATGACATTGTGGAATTCCCTGGACTGATTACCTATAGCTAAATACTTTGTGATATCTTACTCTTCTAGGCTTGATATTGAATCCTCTTGACAAATTTGGGCTATGAAGCAAGTGTGGTTTCAACTTTACTCTTTCATAAGACCTTTTAATCACTTTTGCATGTTTATAATCAAAGAAAAATGAAAAGAAAAGGGAATCAATAAAAAGGGGTTGTTAAAAGCAAAAAACCTCAAGTTATGTGCTTGAGGTGCTTTCCTAAAAGATAAGATGTATGCTTCAAGCATGCCATTCCCTCAAAGATAAGATGTATGCTTCAAGCATGCCACTCCTAGAAAATAAAAGAAGTATGCTTCAAGCATGCCACATGCAACTTATTGTTTAAAGATTAAATTGGTCTACTAGATTGGAGTTGAAACTACTTGCTCGCCCTAAGTTGTTAGTTGCTTCAATTTTTAAAGTCTTGCTTTTTCTGCTAAGATCTTGTTTAGTACTTGGCTATAGTTGACTAAATTGAGGTTGAGATGCATGTCATTCCCTAACTTGTTAAAATCACATCAAGATCATGTATTTTGCATATTATGTGATATATAAGGTTATATGATCGAATGAGCTCATCTTTTCCTATCTTGGCACTCCCTTGTTTCTCTTGGTGAAATCATTGTTTCAGGAAAAATTTTGAACCTGTTCTCTCTTTTACTCTTGATGAATCCATTGTCAAAGGGGGAGAAATTTGGAAATTGGAGTTGTTTTTGGAAATTTGAGAAGTTTGGAGAATTTTGAATTTTTGGGCACATTGCACATTCACACACATTTTCCTTCTCAGGAGATTTTGTTTTGCATTTTGGTCAAAGGGGGATTTCTGTGTTTTCTTACTTTGGTCTTTGATCCTTTGGATTTCAAAATCTTTTGTAAAGTGAATGCCAAATGTTCAATTCTAAAGTGGTGTTGCCAATGTTTTCATCAAGGGGGAGATTGTGAAATCATGTGTTGAAAAATTGGCTTTGAACTGAAAAATTAACTTAGAATTGAATTTGCAAAAATGTGTTTGTTCATGTGTTTTGACAATCTGACAAGAAACAGTAAGTTTCACTTTGGCGCCGGACCAAACTTAAAGAAAGCGATAAGTTTCCCATCTCTGACGGACAAACTTTGTTGGTGCATTTGTAAACATGTTTTGGCACTTTCCCATGTCACGACGGACCAAGTTTTTGGGTGCATCGTGGACATGCTTTTGAGATTCTCGAGCCAAACTCAATTTTCCAAGAAACCAGTAAGTTTCACATGTACAACGGACAAAGTTTTTGGGTCTGTCGTGAATGGCTTTTTGAGGATTGTTTTCGCATGTACAACGGACAAAGTTTTTGGGTCCGTTGTGAACATGTTTTCACCTAATGTTTTCTTCTTGGGCCGAGAGTTTCACATGTACGCCGGACAGAGATTTCTTGTCCGTCGTGAATGGACTTTTTCTAGGGTTTTTATTTTTGGTCCGTTGTGAACATGTTTTGCTCGGTTTGAAGGTTTTTGCAAGAATTGAAATAATTTGAATTTGAGATTATGAAATTTGTGATGATTTCATGATGTGAGTTTTGAAGTGGACTTTATGCAATGCTCGTGTGAGTATTTGCATGGATTGATGTGAGTCAAGTCGTGGACTTGTGCTCGGAATCGTTTTGTGATTTGTTCATGTGCAGGTATTGCTCGAAGACGAATGTGGTCGATGACGGGACCGGAACTAGGTTCATGGAGGAACTGAGGTTCGGGACTAGGTTCAGGAGGAACTGAGGTCTTGGTGGTCAAGGATGTCATGCGGGACGTTCGGGCTAAGAGAATGGTGCACATGAAGAATGGTTAGTCACGTGAGAATGGCAGGAGGTCATTCGCGTGCAAAGTGTTAGTCACGTGAGTATGGCAGGTGGCCATACGCGTGCAAAGTGTTAGTCACGTGAGTATGGTAGGGTTACCATACGCGTGCAAGAGTTGTACTCGGCCAAGGAGAGTTGTGTTGGATACGGATTCCTTCTAGGGAATAGGAATCGTATTCAGAACTCCTTGTGGGTTGGTGCTTTAAATAGGTGGGGGTCTCCTGTTGAAAGGCACCAAGTAGAGCTGAGCGCATCAAGCTTTGAGCTTGGTTTTAGGGTTTGTACTCTTTTGATGAGAGTATTTTAGACAAGAAATAAAGATCAATTCTTCCAAGATTTTTGCGTGCTCTGATAACCACGTCGCTCTGATATTTTCTGTTTTGGTTCTTGTTTGCATGCTTGTTCTAGTTCTAGATTGGTTTTTGTTCTTCAAGTTTTATCTTGATTTGATCCATCAAAAACCTCTCTAGGGTATTAATCTAGTGTTTCTCAAAGTCTAGTTGATCAATCTTTTGTCGTTCTTGTTTAATCTTGAAGTTTTGATTAGATTGATTCTCGTCAAGTTCTAGATCAGCAAGCTTGCGAAGCTCATAACTTTTGATCCGTAAGTCCGATCGAGCTGATTCTTTTTGGGTTCGATTCGTATTGGAATCTAGTTTCTTGTGTCCAAATTTCAGATCGTTTCGACGGTTGGATCTCCGGGAATTCTCGTTTTACCAAACCTCTGTCATTCTGTTTTTGTCGAAAACGAGGCAATTATTTGGTTCTGTTTTGGGGTGAACTTTTAATAGGTCAAGAATTTGGTTTTAGCTTCCGCACAATCATTCACCCCCCCTCTGATTGCTATATTCGTATACTTCGATCCTACAAGGATCTGAAGGAGAGATTCTGGTGGCCGAGTATGAAACGTGAAGTTGCCGAGCATGTTGCATTGTGCGACGTATGCCAGCGAGTCAAGGCAATGCATCAGAGACCAGCAGGATTGCTACAAATTACCGAAGATACCTGAGTGGAAGTGGGAGGAAATCGGAATGGATTTCATTACCGGTTTGCCGAAGACTCAAGGAGGTTATGACTCCATATGGGTTATAGTGGATCGCTTGACTAAAGTAGCCCATTTTATCCCCGTGAAGACCACTTACTCGGGAGATAAATTAGCAGAATTGTACATGATCAGGATTGTCTGTTTGCACGGAGTGCCAAAGAGGATCGTATCGGACAGAGGTACCCAATTTACCTCAAGGTTCTGGAATAAGTTGCATGAAGCCATGGGACCCGTTTGAACTTCAAGATGCCTTATCATCCACAGACGGATGGACAGACCGAAAGAGTCAACCAGATCTGGAAGATATGTTGAGAGCTTGTGCATTGGCTTATGCTACCTCTTGGGATAAGAGTTTGCCGTATGCCGAGTTCGATTACAACAATAGTTATCGAGGCTAGTCTACTGAGATGTCACCTTTTGAGGCCTTTGTATGGTCGACCACTGTCGGACTCCATTGAATTGGAATGAGACCGTGGCCGTGTCTTTGGGCCTGATATTCTTCAAGAGGTGAAGAGCGGATCGCCATGATTAGGGAAAGGTTGAAGATAGCCCAATCTCGACGAGAAGAGTTATCTTGACAATCGTCGCCGAGATTTGAGTTTTGAACCGTAAGACTTTGTATACCTCGAGTTACGCCTCTCGGGGAGTTAAGAGGTTCCATGCCAAAGGGAAACTCGCACCCGTTATGTTGGACCATTTAAGATTTTGAGTCGCGAGGCGAAGTTGCTTACCAACCAGAGTTGCCACGATAAGTAGCGAGGAGTACATGATGTATTCCATGTGTCCGATTGAAGAAATGTCTCCGAGTTCCCGAGGAGCAGACACGCTAGAGTCAATTGAGTTGCAAGAAGATTTGACTTATAAGGAGCATCCCGTAAGGATTCTAGACACAATGGATCGAGAAACTAGAAACAAATCAACCCGTTTACGTAGAGTTCGATTGGAGCAACCATGAAGAAAGCGAAGCGACTTGGGAGCGAAGAAGATTTGAAGGAAGAGTTTCCAAACACATTACGTAGTAAGCCCTAAATCTCGGGGACGAGATTCTATTAAGGGGGGGAGGTTTGTAACACCCCAAAATTTTGCTTTTCTTAAATTCATGTGTGATTTGGCATTTTGGTGAATTTTTGGAATTTTCTGGAATTTATTTGGATTTATTTGGAGTTTATTTGAATTTATTCCATTTTGAAATAATTAAAGAATTTAATTTTGCAAATAAATTTTGTTGGAAATATTTTATTTGAGTCCAAAATGATCCAAAATATTTTCCAGAATTTTTCTGGAATTTTTCTGAGTCATTTGCTATTTTTAATGAATTAAATGAATTACTGGGAATTATTTTAAATATTAAATCATTTGGAAAATCCAACTCGGGTCAAGTATCGTTTCATCCGACCGAGCCCGAGTCGGACTCGAGTTCGAGTCCGACGAGCCACGTGACTCGGCCAAACCCACTCCTAACCCTAATCAATCCCAACCGTTGGATCAAGATCCAACGGCCGAGATTCGCCAGACGGCTCGAGCCAGATCCGCCGGATCCGATCGCGCCCGTCGCGATCGTGGCGTCGATCGTGCCACGTGGACGGGCCGCGATTGCTGCGTCTTCGCCGAGTCCGAGCCGGACTCGCCGCGCTTGCCGCCAGAATTTAACTAGGTTTCCGCCTAGGCACGAACGCCGAGGCTATTTAAAGCGTGAGACGTCCCCGAGGTTGCCCTCATCCTTGCGCACTGCTCCCCGAGCCATCTCGCTGAGCCACCGCCGTTGAGCCGCAATCGCTCGCCGGAGTTGTCTCTCCCCCTCATTGCGGTTTCTTGGCGTGTTCGCCGTCGTCCGTCGTCTTCCGAGAAGGAGCCCAGATCCGAGTCCGCGACAAGACGCACTGAAGGGAGGTTTCATCTCGCCGAGAAGCCCGTAGCGCCGCGCGCCCTTGGTCGTCGTCCGTCTCGGTCAAGCCAGCGCCGCGTGAAACCATCGCCGTCCGCGAAGCTCGGAGGACCGTCAGATCCAGATCGGACGGTTGAGGTGAGTTCACGTGTTCCAAACCCGATTAGATCTGGACCGTTGGATCAAGATCCAACGGTTCACAATCGCCACGCGTCTTGTAAAGGCGATTATAGGATTAGATCTGGACCGTCCGATCTAGATCGAACGGCCCACGATCATCGAGTAGTTTCAACGCGTTAACCCTAGATCCAATCCGCGCCGTTGATTTTCAAACCAACGGCCGAGATTGCGCCACGTGTCGGGAAGTTGGACCGACGCGGTCCGCGCCGCCCACGCGTCGTGTAGACGCCGACACGCGGGCCCGCGCGTGTCGAGGGCCCGCATGTCGCTGGCTAACCCAGCCAGCGCCGACGTCACCCATGACGTCACGATGGGTCCCACTGTCGGCCGTGGTGAGCCTCGCCGACGTCGGCGATGACGCTACCCGAGTGGGCCCACATGTCGGCCGACACGTGAAGTCGTGGGCCGAGTCCACTAGACCCGAGCCGGCGTGGACCGAGCCCATGGACCGGCTGACGTCAGCAGGCCAATCAGAGGCTGCCACGTGTCCATGCTGATGCAATAATTAATTTCCGAAAAAAGAAAATGATTTATTAATTCGAAATAATGATTTCAGATTTTGATTCAAACTTCAAACGCTTATAACTTTTGCGTTTCAACTCCGATTTGAGTGATTCAAATTTCTAAATTTGTATAAAATTGAGATCTACCTAAATATGAATTTTATTTAATTTTTGGACTAAAGTTTTTCTCTGTAAAATTATTTAATTGATTATTTAAACTTTAAATAATCATAACTTTTGCGTTTTAACTCCAAATTTGACGATTCCAGTTTCTAAAAATCCACAAAATTATGTTCTCTCTGTTTATGGATTTTATTTGGAGTTTTGGGATGTTTTTGCCTATTGTTTATTCGTGTATTTGCTATTTGCACGCTTTACGAGTAGACGTTGAAGTGCCGGAAGGATTCGAGGGAGAAGTATTGACTCAGGATCCAACTCAAGACCAAGAGCAAGTACTTTTTGAAGGCAAGTTGTGCTTTGACCATGTTGATCCTATTTCGAAATCTATTTTGATTTAAACTATTGCATGCTAGTTCAATTAGAAAAATACTTTGGTTAAACCTGGGGGTTAGATAAACACCAATTTGCGATTATGACACCTTGATTACTTAAGTATGTGCCATGACCCTTTGTCACCCTAGTTGTGGTTTACTAGTTGGACATTATCAAATTGCCAACATGGGTTTAGACCATTGTAGTATCTTTGCTTAGACACACTACGTGCTCATGACATGATTTTGGATAATCAAATGGTAATATTGACTTAATGATATATTGAACCTGTTTTGGAAAAGTATCATGTGAAGTTGATGGCACGTGGTGCATGGTAATCAAGCGGGGTTTGATAAGCGGTTTTCGGCCAGGGCATGTGGCAAGAGTAATCAGGTGGGCCGGTGTGGCATTTGGGAGTGTTGATTTGGTTCTTGGGTAGTCTTGCCCTGGTCACTTTAAGGACTTAACCTTGCAAGCCTTTGAACTGGGTCATACTTGCAACCACATGGCTGGAATGGGACGGCCCTAGTTGACTAAGTCGCTAAGGACTCACTTGTGGAGCCTCGGGTGTCGATTACACCGTTTGTGTGATTATGCGGGGCGTATCGTGGGCGTGGCCGGATACCCATCTAACGGTGTGTTGGTCCCATACTTCGCCTTGGCTAAGGGAAGGGATGGTGTAGAAACCTGAGCAGGAGAGGACCACCTGTGTTGTTTGAGGCTTAGAAAGGCTTTGTTACTGAACTTCGCCTTTGTGGTGTTTGATTTGTATCTTGTGGGTAAAGTGCATAACCTCTGCAGAGTGTAGAATCTATTTGAATAGCCGAGTCCACGGTACTGGACAATGCTCGGGAATTACAGTCAAGGGTTAGATTTTCTCAAAAATAACTTGGATTTGGAAAGTTGAGTTGGAGTGATAACGAGGATGATGGAAATGTGGTTTAGGATGGGGAAAATGTTTACTAAACTTCTTGCAAAGTTATTTATGCTTTACTTATTTCTACTGCTTTCGAATCTACTTTTATTACTTGTCAAATCTTTGTTTCTTGCAATTATACCTTGAGCTATTCCTTTGTACCAAGCCATGCATATAGTATATTAGCTTGCATTACAGGCATGACTTGCTGAGTACCAAGTACTCACCCTTGCCTCAATACAACGCCCAGCTTGAAGAGGAGGTTACGCCGACTATGGAGGAGGAACTCCAAGAAGATCCATCTACTTAGGGAAGCGAGCCCGGTCGATTTGCACGTGGTATCTTGGATGGCGCCACGAAGTTCTTTGATTTTCATTTCTTTGTTATTTCTCTTTGAATAAGTTTAAGCCTTGCGAGGCATATATTTGTAACTTGGCCATAAGGTCGAGTAACTTGATTTTATTACTTTAAATAAAGTACTTTGTTAATATCGAGTGGTATGATTGTGATATTTACCGATGTTAAGACTGTGTGCACTAGCGCGTTCCTGGACTAGTGCTGAATACACAGAGGGTCCGGATTTGCAAATTCGGGGTCCCGACATAGTGAAAGGTTGTTATCACTGTCGGTTCTTAAGTTCTCTTGCTGCCTAATAATTTTGAATTTTCAAAAACATACATCACTGCCGGTTTTGAAACCAGCAGTGATGTGCATTTTCAAAATTTCTAGATATTTATAATTTCATAACTTTTTTATATGAGATTGGATGAAAACAAACATTATATGTAAATTGTAGCTCTCGACGAGATCGATCTACAACTTTGTAGTTGATACTATTTTCATTTGAGCCAATATAGACACATAAATAATTGTCACAAGTTTAAAAAGTTATAACATTTTCATAAGGAGTCGGATGGAGACAAAATTTATATGAAAATTGTAGTGCTTGACAAGATCTACAACTTTGTAGATTACAACCTTTTCATTTGAAGTTATTTACATGCCCAAATAATCATTTAATCATTCGGGTTGCAATGGTCAAAAGGGAAAAGTTATTCCAATGCAATCGGCAATCATTGATAGGTGAGATGGTTTGCAGGTAGTGTGCGCATGCATGAAATCGTAGGTTTGAATACCACAATTTTTATGTGATAAAATTGATTGCATAGCTTGGATATGAGTTGGTAGATGGAAGGGGTGGTATGGATTCTAGGTATAATTTTTTTTTCTATTTTCACGATTTTTTTTAGGACTAAATTTGTATTTTAAAAAATCCTTATCACTTACTGTTCGTGGCTCGAACTAGCAGTGATAAGGTCTATCACTTCCAGTTTTGTAGCAAATCAGTAGTGAAGTCGGTTCCGAACCGGCAATGTTGTGGTGTTTGTACTAGTGCACGTCAGCTTTCTATATGCCGTCTGTATGGAGTGCAACGTAGGACGTGTGATGATGCGGATGAGAAAGAGCAGACATATATTTTTTTAGTCATATCCAATGCAAGAGTCGACTCTGCATGAGAATTAAGAGACTTGGTGCATGAGAAAGCTACATATAGAAGCGTTCAACCATCTTACTATTATAGTGTTGCCTTTAGTGATGTATAATGATATGGATTGCATTATAAACAACAACCGTTTCTACCATTGTAAGTGTGTATATATCAATAAAATTTATTAAATATTTATCAAAAAATATTTTTAATATAGCTCGTTTCAAAATAAAGGCGTATTTTGTTTCTAGGACAAGACGTTAACCAACAATTATTTCATTAACATGTCATTTATGCGATAGAAAATCAAAATCATATGTAAGTAATTTTGAATACAAATCAACTAACGTCATAATCACATGTAAATACTTTTGAATACAATTCTACTACCATCAATTTTGTATCACAAAAATTTTATACTAATAAAGTAATTACTCGTCAAAGTCTCGTCTTGAAATGGAGCGAGTATCCCATACTATGTGCTCCTAGGGGCGGATCCAGGCCAGGCGAGTAGGTCATAACCCGGGGCCTGGTACCGAAAGCCCACTAAAATTCTATGAAAAACTATTGAAAAATCAATGAAAACAGATATTTAATCTAAGATTAGTGGGCCCAGCCCGGGGCTTTGGCCTGGGCTAGCTCCGCCCTAGTACTCCCTTCGTTTCCATTTATAGGGCGTATTTTATTTTGTTAGGACAAGGTTTTGACCAACAATTACTCTATTAGTACATAATTTTTGTGACACAAGATTGATGTTAGTAGATTTGTATTCAAAAGTACTTACGTATGATTATGATTTTGTATTACATAAATGATATATTAATGAAGTAATTGTTGGTTAAAGTCTTATCCAAACCAAACATAATACGCTCTATAAACTGGAACGGACAGAGTAGAAATTATGATCTTACTATTTTTTTTTGAGAGGGTACAAGGAGAATGCACACAACTCACACCACACGCACACATATACACACTCCACTCACACACGTGTGCGTCCTAAACACAAGATAGAACTAGACTTACAGATATTAAGATCTCTTAGTGCGTGTGACGGACCGCCTTTTCAGGGGTGCGTTTAAATTCCGAAATGACTACCCAGGAAGATTAGTCACCGGAAACCAAGTCGTTCATTACCCGCAAAAGAACGATATAACTGTTTTTACATCACATAGGGCCTAACGGCTAGAGTTTTCAAAGGAAGCGACGAGCTTCAAGTTATATATTACATCACAAAAGATAAACAGCGCAAAAGTAAAATCCACAGGCAAGTCGAGCGGAGACTGAGACTTAGAACCACACTGTGTCGCCACCTACGATCTCTTGGAAGTCACCAACATCTTGATACTCTAAAATGGGTTAATTAAACAAGGGTGAGTACTACAACGTACTCAACAAGCCACACAGTGAAGCCTGATTATCACATGCAAGGATAACAAGAGATAGCCATATGTCTCATCTGGTGTATGCAAGTTTTCATAATGTTTGATATTTCATTTAAAACACAAATCATAATAATAATATGAATAAGGGGGTTTTCCAAAGTTATCCATTTCCAACACTTGTTAATCCAAAAACTACTTGAGCTTTAGGTTCGGGATTCACCCCATTTTAACTTAGCTTCATTTACCGGAAGCACGGCGTATTCGAATACCATTTAATACACTCTGCAGAGGTGTTCAGCTTTATCCACAAGATTCCACGATCGTTAATGCCACGCGATTAACATGCAGCTTTTATGCATGCGGCCGGATCGAGGTTATCATAGCTTTTCGTTGGATCTTTCCCCTTTAGTCCCTATCCGGTAGAGTTTCGGTCCACATTAACCCAGGGTCCCCAGCGCCGGAGTGGAGTTCGCGATCCCGTTCTTGTGGACACCTACCGCTGTGAACCGGAATGCCACGGTTCCTCGTGCACACTTCCGTTTCACCCCCATAACTGCGGACCATCTCCCATACCGGGAAGGTAACCCTGCTCCTATAGGTATTCCGGGGAAAGTGCAATGTACCGAGCTACGTTGAGTCAAGCCAACGAAGTTGACCGGCCCAACCTGTGGTTGAACGAATTCTTAAGTTATTTACTTTTGCCCAAGGTTGTAAGTCCTTACTTGTCATAGACCAAACCATTACATTCCACAGCCCCTGGTATCCGCAGTACCATCATCCATCCATATCTTGGTATCAGTCCTTGGCCGGGGATCAGACTAACACCCATCCGGTGACTAGCCCAATACTGTCCCCCAGACCGCAACATTTCATAAACATTCCCAAAACAATCGTTCCATCGACATTTCATGTTTTCATAAAACGGTGATTATCTATAGTAGTAATGTCCATCGAGTACTAGCAATGGTGTTCTCCTAGGGTTACCAAGGATTATTGATATTCAATATTTTTCAAGGAAGTTCCATGAGCCTTTTTGGCATTAACTAGCTATCATGTCATTCGAACATACCGACATTATGATATTTCAACATATAGTTCGGAAATAATGCGGTAGAAAATAATTATGAAGTACTCTAGGGAATATTAGGTTCAACATGGTCAATGGAGTATGGCTTGCCTTGCGAGGCGGAGGGGTTCCCTAGTTCCGAGTTGGTGTAGTCGAGTTCGGCTTCACACTGGTCCGGCTCCTGTTACACGTACTGCTCCTGGTCCGGGAGTTGGTACTGCTCGGGCGTCGGTTCTATCGTAAACAAACATCATAAAATAAATAATAAATGGTACGAAAAGAAAGAAGAGAAAAGGAAAGAGAAAAACGAGAGAGAAAATAGCCGGAAATGGGTCGGAGGGCATTTTGGGAATTTTGGAAACTTGGTTTGGTGAATCGGAGGTCATTTTTGAACTCAGTGGCTCGAAACGGTTCGGAAAAGTATATTTGGGCTATTTTTGGGTTTCTTGGAATTTTTGGGCATTTTTGGAATATTAAAAAGATTTAAAATGGATTTTAGAAATGGAAAATGAAAAGGGTACTGTTCATTTGGGCCGTGCCAACACCGAAATCGGCCCGTGAATGCGCGCGCGTGGGACATGGCCACTAGGCCGGCCCAGTTCACGGCCGAGCCGCCTGACAGGTGGGGCCCGGCTGCAGCGGCGTGAGAGAGAGGGAGTGGCTGGGGCCGGGTGGCGGGTGGCGGCCAGGCCGGCGAGCCGGGCGGCGCTAGTTGCCGGAGCCGGGGGAGACGAAGACGAACGCGCGTTTTAGAGCACGGGAGAGCACGGGACAAAGGGGAAAAGGGGGAGGAGCTCACCGCGAACCTAAAGCGCGGTACGGGAGGGGGCAAGTGACGGCGGAACGAGCCGGCGACGACGCTTGGCCGGAGGCGGAGAAGGAGCTCGTGGAGCGAGCTCGGGAGGCCACGGGAGAGCTGGAGAGAGAGGGGAAACGATGGAGGAGGGCACGACGAGTTCGGGGGACCAAAAATGGAGGCCGGAGGGGGTTTAAATAGCGGGGAAGGGCGGCGGGGGTCGTCGGCCGAATCATGACGGGGAGGCACGAGCGGAGATGGGACGGGACGGGGCGGCGCAGGTCGGGGCGGCGCTAGGTGGCGGGAGGCGGATTGCCCTACGGGGCTAGGAGCGGCGCGACAGGGCGAAGCGAAGCGGCGGGCAGCGAAGCGAGCTCACGCCACAGCAGAGCTCACGAAGCGACGAGGAAGATGCACAGTCGCAGCGCCTTTGCATGCGAAGCGCCGGTGGAAGCGAGCGGAATTGCCGAAAAGGGAAAGCGGGAAGCGCCGGAAAGTTTCCAAAAACGGCAAAAATTGGAAACAACTTCAAACAAAGCCAAATAAATCCAAATTTGAATTTCCTTTTGAATTTTGAGGTTATTTCAGTGCGGACACACATCTTACCACCAAAGGCATATGCGTGTGAGTGCCTTACCTAATTCTCAAAAAAACCGAAAAAATGGGACGGACGGCTGAGCCACCGCGGGCTGGACCCCTTGCGAACACCCTTTGCCACCACAAGCTAGAAATTAGGATATATCTTACTATTGTTGGCCACCGTCCGGGGTGGCAGCTGCGGTGCCTCACGGTAGGAGCAACTTGTCAGAGCTTGGGCGACAAGACCAATGACCAGGAGACACGTGGGCGGGTGAGCAGTATAGGGTATGACGTGGCGGGCAGCACACTGAGCTAAGTTGTACATCCATTAAACAAACTTTGCTATTTTTTTACAGAAATATGTAATATCGAAATATAACAAAACTTTAAAATTGGAACCGTGGGTTCAATAGAAAGGTGCAAAAAATGTTTTGATTTTTTTCAAAAAAATAAAAAAAATTCTCAAGTTTTGAATTTTAATAATTGTTGAGACAGAAAATTTTCAAAACAATTCATCACTTTTTATGGACACTTTTCACGGACCAATTAATCCATTTTTTCAAATTCTTTGCTTCTTAATTTGGTACAAAAATTTAAAATTCAACGGTCTATTTATATATATAAGCATATAAGCTATTGTCTCACTAGTTAGAGTGGAACAAAAGCTCCTGCTGTACGACCTGTAACCTCATCACGGCTGCCATGGTTGCCGCTATACGGTGTGGCGGACACCATTGGCAGTTTTCCAATTACATAAACTTGTGATATAATCTATTATATATGGATTATGCATTATATAAAAAATTAAAATTTCCCATATACATTTGTATTTTCTTCATTGGAACTCATAAATATACACGTCATCTAAGATATGTTTGCAAATTAATGTTATTAATCCCCTCCCAATTTCGAATAACTTTAAAAGATAACTATTATGATGGGTAACTTACAGATCACAGTGGTCGAAGGACGTCCAAATAAAATTCCACCTTCAGAATCGGCGACTGAAGCAATGGCATATTGGCAGAAAGTTATTCCCAATTCTCCCATGCCGCCAGCAATAATTGACCTCATGAGCCCACAATCTAAAGAAAGGGATAACAAGAAGTTTGATTCTACGGCGGTCGGTAAGGGGCACAACAAGAAGCTTCCATCCACAGAGAAGGTTTAACTATGACTGGAAATTCCCAATTGTGTACTATGCCTCTAAAGAAGTGGGAGGTGCCAAAGAGCACATGATCGCACCATCTAAAGAAGGGGATGATAAGTTCACCTCTAGAACTGCTGGGAAGGGGCAAAATAGCAAGCTTGAAAGCATACAGGAGGTCAACTATGACTGGAAGTTTCCACTCGTGTACTATGCCTCCAAAGAAGTGGGAGATATTGAAGGGGCTGATAAGAAGTTCATCTCTAGAGTGGGCGGAAAGGTGCATGAAAAGAATCATTCACCCACAGAGGAGGTCAACTATATATGACTGGAAGTTCCCACTCGTGTACTATGCCTCAAAAGAAGTGGGAGATTGTCGGGACCCGAATTTGCAAATCCGGACCCTCTGTGTATTCAGCACTAGTCCAGGAACGCGCTAGTGCACACAGTCTCAACATTTGTAAATATCACAATCATACTCAACGAAATAATAAAGTACCTTAAATAGTTAACCAAACTGGTTGCTCGACCTTAAGGTCAAGTTACAAATATACGCCTCGCAGGGCGAAACTTAATAAAGAAAGATAATAGCAGCGAAAAAAGTAAGATAACATCGTGGCGCCATCCAGTATACCACAGGCAACTGACTGGGCTTGCTCCCTAGTTAGACGGTTCCTCGGGGAGCTCCTCCTCCAAAGCTGGCGTAGACTCCTCTTCAACTGGTGTTGTATTGTGGCAAGGGTGAGTACTTGGTACTCAGCAAGTCATGCACAGAATGCAAGCTAATATACTACATGCATGGCTTGATCCAAAGGAATAGCTCAAGTATAATTGCATAAACAGCATTTGACAAGTATCATAATAGATTCGAAAGCAGTAGAAACAGTTCAAGATCAATAACTTTTCCAGGAGTTAAATAAACATCTTTCCCATCCCTAATCCACATTTCCATCAACTTCATTATTAAACCAAACCCAACCTTTCAAGTCCAAGTTATTTTCATTAAAGTCTAACCATTGATCAGTAATTCCCGAGCGATGTCCAATTCCGCGGACACGGCTATTCGAATAGATTTTACACTCTGCAGAGGTCATGCACTTTACCCACAAGATACAGTCAAACACCACAAAGGCGAGTGTCCGTAACAAAGTCTTTCAGAAACTTCTAACAACACAAGTGGTCCTCTCCGGTGATTGCACACTAACCCTTCCCTTAGCGAAGGCGAAGTTTAGGCCAATCCACCGTTAGATGGGTACCTGGCCGCAGCCCCGGTACGCTCCCCCATACAACTACACAAAAGGTATAGTTGACACCCAGAGGTCCCACAGGTACCGAGGTACGTTATTAGCAACTTAATCAACTAGGTCCGTCCCATTACAGACATGTGGTTGCACGCTTGACTCAGTTCAACGGCTTGCAAGGTTAAGTCCTTAGGGTGACCAGGGCAAGACTACCCGAAGAACCAAAACAACGTTCCCGGTGCCACAACTAGCCCACCCGATCATTCTTGCCACATGCCCCGATCAAAATCTATTTATCAAACCCCCAGTTGATTACCATGCACCACGTGCCATCAACATCACAACACATGATTCCTTTCCAAAACAGGTTCAATATATCATTAAGTCAATATTAACATTTCATTGTCCAAAATCATGTCACGTGGCAAGGCTAAGCATACCACATCGGTCTAACTACCCATGTTGGCAATTTAATAATGTCCAACTAATAATCCACAACTAGGGTGACAAGGGGTAATGGCACATACTTAATTAACCAAGGTGTCATACAACAATTTGGCATTTATCTAATTTCCCCATAATTAAGTAAAGCATTTTCTATTTAAACTAGCATGCAATACATTAAATCAAAATAAGTTTCAAAAAGGGATCAACATGGTCAAAGCATAACTTGCCTTCAAAAAGCACTTGATCTTGGTCCTGAGCTGGCTCCTGGGTCAACACTTCACCTTCGAATCCTTCGGGCACTTCAACGTCTACTCGTAACGCGTGCAAATAGCAATAAATAAATAAAACAGTAGACAACAAGTGTCCAAACATCCAATGAAGTCCATACATAGAAAGAGCACAATTTTATGAATTTTTAGAAACTTGAATCGTCAAATTCAGAGTTAAAATGCAAAAGTTATAACCGTTTAAAGTTTAAACAAACCATTAATTAATTATAAATAGAGAAATATTCATAATCAAAAATTAATTAAAACTCATATTTGAGTAGGTCTCATTTTTATGAAAATTTATAAATTTGAATCACTCAAATCGGAGTTGAAACACAAAAGTTATAAGCGTTTGAAGTTTGAATCTAAATTTGAAATCAATAATTCGAATTAATAAATCATTTTCTTTTTTGGAAATTAATTATTGCGTCAGCAGTGACACGTGTCAGCTCCTGATTGGTCCGCTGACGTCAGCTGGTCTGCGGACTCGGTCCACGCTCGGCTCGGGTTCACCGTGGTCTCGGCTCATGGGGCAGGTGCCACTGACAAGCGGGCCCGCCCTATTAGCGACTCGGGCTCACGCCCGCACGGGCGCGCCTGACACGGTGGGCCCACTGACACGCGGGCCCCGTGTGTCAGAGACACATACCCACGCGCGTGGGCACGGCTGGGGCACACGTGGCACCATCGCGACCGTTGATTTGAAAATCGACGGCGCGGATTAGATCTAGGATTTCTCGCGTTGAATTGACGTGGTGGATCTAGACCGTACGATCTAGATCGGACGGTCCAGATCGGATCTGCTGTGGTGCAACGCGTGCGACGCGGCTCAATCTAAGCCGTTGGATCTAGATCCAACGGTTGAAAACAACGTTAACCCGTAACGTTGTTCGCGTTGCGGGCGACGTGGACGATCGTGGGCCGTTGGATCTTGATCCAACGGTCGCATCAATCTGGGTTCTAGGGCTTTTGGGTTTGAAGGATCATTGTTTTTGATCCAATTGTTTTTGATGATGAGTATTTGAAAAGAGTTGAAATTGATTTGATTATTTGATAAGATTTGAAAGTGGTTTGATTATTTAGTGGTTGTATGGATTAATGTGAGTCAAGTCGCGGACTTGGGCTCGGAAATTGTTTTTGTGTTTTTGTTCACGTGCAGGTGTTGCTTGAGGTCGAACGTGGTCGGTGACAGGACTGAGACTAGGTTCAGGGAGGAACTGAGGTCGTGAGGGTCGAGGGTGTCATGCGAGATGTTTTCGACTAGAGAACGGTGCACGTGAGATCGAGATCGTTGCAGCGTAGTGGCAGGAAGCCGTACGCGTGTATACGAATTTTAGAGTGTGTGTGTGTGTGTCTGCATGCATGTGCATTTAATGTGTTATGTGTGTGTGCGTGAGTGCATCATTGTGTTGCATGCATGTGTGTTTGTGCTGTGTGTGAGTATGCAAGCGTGTGCATTAAATGTGTGTGTGTGTGAGTGTTGTATCGTGTGGGTGCATGCTGCATGTGTGTGTGCATACAAACTTGTGTCGTGTGTATGCAGGTCTACGGGAGTCGGCCAAGGACACGGCGGAGCCAGCCGATTTGCAGGTTGTCCGAGAGATGTCCGGAGCAAGCTGTCCGATGCCTTGTCCGAGAGGTTTTCGGCTGGATGGTTGCTGTCCGGTTTTTACATGGATACTGATTGATTCAAATACAAGATGGAAGCGGTGGCTATGGAGTCCTTTAAATAGAGGTTGTAAGGGCTTAGAAATTCAAGCAATCAATCAAGCAATCAATCAAGCACAAGGTGCAAAGAAGAGCTTGTATGCTCTATTAGTTTGTTTAGGGTTTTCTAATCTTTTGAGATTAGAAGATTTTTGGTGTCATCATGTGGAAGATGGCTTTGGAATAAAGAAAAAGGTTATACAATTCTTTTATCCTTTTTGCTTTGATTCTTGATTAGAAAATCTGTTCTTTTTGTTAGAACTAGTTTTGATTTATGTTCGATTTGTTTCGCTAATTAATCTAGGTTTTTTGGTCTCTACGATATTAGATATTCTTCCGCTATTTAGGGGTATTTAATTTTCCGAAAGAAAACGTTAAATTTTATTCGGCATCTATTCACCCCCCCCCTCTAGTTGCCTACTCGGTCCTACAAGTGGTATCAGAGCCAGGCTCTACTAATCCATCTTAACAGGTGATTAGTAAACGGTAAGTTATGGCAACAGAGAAATACTCAAACAAGCCGCCAATCTTCGATGGCACAGACTTCCCCATCAAGCGGATTCGGATGATCGCATATCTTCAAGCTCAAGGTAACGCGATTTGGCGCAAGGTAAAAATTCGCATTTAGCTTCCTTCTAATGATGATATTGATAAAATCGAGTTTGAAAAAGATGTTGAAAACAATAATAGAGCTAGAAACATATTGCTTCAAGGACTTGCTAGAAAAGAATTCGATAGAGTCTGTCATTTACTCACTGCTCATGAAATTTGGAAATCTCTTCAAGATTATCATGAGGGCACTGACTCTGTAAAAGAAGCTAGGCAAGATCAATTTAAAAAGGAATACACTAGATTTGAAATGAACTCTGGAGAATCTCTAGATGATTGTTTTGCTCGCTTTAATGTAATCTTAAACAATCTTAGAGTTTGTAGATGTAAAGTACACTGACTCTGAAAATGCTAGACATTTCCTATCATCTCTTGATCTTAAAATCTGGCAAATGAAAGTGACTGCTTTGAGGGAAGCTCACAAGATGAGTGAAATGACTTTGGATAAACTATATTCTAGTCTCAAGACTTTTGAGATAAACATTGTTTCAAGAACATCCAATGATAACTCTATGGCTCTTAATGCTAATTCTTCATATGATAATGCTACTAGTTCTTCATCATCATATTCCATTACTGCCTTGAGTGCTCTTAGTGATGAACAGCTAGATCAAATACCAGAAGATACACTTGCTCTCCTTTCCAAGCGTGTCAATGCAGCTTACATGAGATCAAGGGAGAGAAGAGGAGCCTCCATCCACTGTTACAACTGCGGCAAGGCAGGGCACATCCGTGCTAACTGCTTCAAGAACAAAGATAGAAACGAGAAGGATCAAAGCAACTCCTCCAAATCCTTCCAGCCAAAAGAGAGCAAGGACAAAAATAAGCAACGGACAAAGAAGATGCTCAACAAAGTCTTCGCTGCAATTGGTCGCTTAGACTTAAGTGACATTGATGACTCAACTGACGATGAGAAGGAAGCGAAGCAAACGAAGCTGAACGAGAAAGATCTATCCATGCTAAAAACTGAAAGCTTGGATCTTAGAAATTCAAATTCTGAAAAGACTTGTGATTCTTGCTTAGATCTCAAATTTGAAATTAAATCTCTAAAAGAGGAACATATGATTAAACTAGAACAAGTTTGTGCCAAACAATTGAAAAATGAAAAACTTGTGAAAAATGCTGGTTGCTCTACTGATGGTTTACATGATCAAACTTCTTGTTCTAAATGTTCCATACTAGAATTGAAGTTGCATGATGCAGATGCTAAAATTACTCAATTGTTTAATGATTTACATACACATGAAGTTCTTTCATGCTTAACTTATCGCAAGCAAAAAGGAAAAATAGATATTCCCTGTAATAATTGTTTAACACTCGCTCGAAAAATTGATTACTTGGAAAAGTCTTTAGAACGTTTTACTAAAGGAAAGAAAAATCTAAATATGATTTTGGATCAATCAAAAGTCAGCACTCATCACAAAGGTTTAGGTTTTGATCCTTATGCTCATCACAAATTATATGCTCCTACTATTGTTAAAACTCTTGAAAGTGGAAAGTTTGAAATTGTCAAAGAGCCTGAGAAAACTGTCTTCAAATCTGCTGGAATTTTATCTTCTACTATGATGAATGCAAATGTTGCTTCTGCTTCTAAAGTCAAACCATTTGTTAAGTACAATTGCACTCATTGTGGAAAAGATGGTCATTTGGTGAATTTTTGTTTTAGACTAGCCAAACAACAGAGAAAGGAAAATTCAAAGGCTAAGTCTAACTTTAGACAAACACGTATCATTTCTCAACATGTTCCGCTAGTAAAAGCAAACAAAATTCCTGGAAATTCATCTACTTTGCATTCACAAGCTTTTGTACGATCACCTCCTCGTCGAGTGATTCGATCTTTGGATACCTAAATCAAATTTCTCTAACCTCAAGATCAATCCTCGGCATCTTACATTCATAACATGTAGGTGGTACGAGAAGGGAAGGAGAACATCTGGGTTGTTGATTCAGGATGCTGCCAACACATGACAGGCAACCCAAGTTGGTTCTCCTCCCTAACAAAAGCATCTGGGAACGAAACGATCACTTTTGGAGATGCTACTACTGGACGCGTCATTGCAAAAGGTACAGTGAAGGTGAATGAGCACTTTACTTTAAAAAATGTCTCTTTGGTTTCTAAACTGAAATTCAACCTTCTGTCTGTATCTCAATTGTTGGATGAAAACTTTGAAGTAAGTTTTAAACCAAATACATGTAGAGTACTCGATGCTTCTAGAAACTTGATTCTTGAGATATCTAGACTTGGAAAAATTTTCATAGCAAATTTTAGCAATGCCTCAAGTTCACATTGTTTTGTTGCTTCAGAATCTAGAAATCTCAATTTTTGGCATCGTCAGTTAGGTCACATGGGCTTTGATCTGTTATCTAGATTGAGTGGTCTAGACTTAATTCGTGGCTTGCCGAAATTAAAATCTTGCAAAGACATTGTTTGTGCTTCCTGTCGACATGGTAAGATGGTTGGAGCCCCTCATGCTCCTGTCTCAACTGTGATGACCACCGGCCCCGGTCAACTTCTTCACATGGATACAGTAGGACCATCTCGAATCCAATCGGCCGGAGGTAAGTGGTACTTTCTAGTAATTGTTAATGATTATTCGAGATATTCTTGGGTGCATTTTCTCTCTTCAAAAGATGAGATCTTTGGACTTTTTCATGTTTTCATTAAAAGATTGATAAATGAATTGCCTAACACATTGAAAACCATAAGAACTGATAATGGTTCGGAATTCAAAAATGCTTTGTTCAAATCCTTTTGTGAAACTAATGGAATTGAACATCAATTTTCCTCGCCATATGCTCCCTCACAGAATGGTGTTGTAGAAAGGAAAAATAGAACTTTGATTCAAATTGCTAGAACTATGCTAGATGAATACAACACTTCAAGAAAATTTTGGGCTGAGGCAATCTCTTCTGCTTGCTATATATCAAATAGGATCTATCTTAGAGCTTTACTTGGTAAAACATCTTATGAACTGAGATTTGGTAAATGGCAAATGCATTTCTCACTTTCGAGTGTTTGGTTGCAAATGCTTTATCCTTAAACATGGAAATCTTGATAAATTCGAAGCTCGTAGTACAGATGGTATTTTCCTTGGCTATTCGTTGCACTCTCGTGGATATCGTGTACTTGATTTATCGACTAACAAATTGTTGGAGACATGCGATGTTACTTTTGATGAGGCTAGCCCTGGAGCTAGACCTGACATTTCAGGTTCACGAGAAGATTTAGAGCCAATCTTTTTGGATAAAAGATTCGAAGAAAATGATGAAGATAATGATGATGATGAGCTCATACCTATAGAACGGGTAGATGTTCCTGAACAAATTGATGTGACTACTACTTCAGATTCTCCTACACCTCCCACGACGACTGAAACAATCGGACCTCCTCTTGCTTTGTTTTGAAGAACCATCCTCCTGAACAAATTATTGGAAGTCTTCATGAAAGGGTGACACGTTCTAATTCATCTCAAACTCTTTTATGCATGCATTCTGCTTTTGTTGCAAATTTTGAACCTAAGAACATTACTCATGCTTTAACTGATAGTTCTTGGGTAGATGCGATGTATGAAGAGTTAGAAAACTTTGAACGGAATAAAGTTTGGTCTTTAGTGGAACCTCCTAAAAATCAAAACATTATTGGAACAAAATGGGTTTTTAAGAACAAGTTAAATGAAGATGGAATAATTGTTAGAAACAAAGCTAGACTTGTAGCTCAAGGATATTCCCAACTTGAAGGAATTGATTTTGATGAAACATTTGCTCCTGTTGCTCGTTTAGAAGCTATTCACATTCTCTTGGCTTTTACAGCATCAAAAGGTTTTAAGTTATTTCAAATGGATGTGAAAAGTGCTTTTCTAAATGGTTTTATAGAAGAAGAAGTTATTGTGAAACAACCTCCTGGCTTTGAAAATGAAAAATTTCCTAATCATGTATATCGTTTGTCAAAAGCTCTATATGGATTAAAACAAGCTCCTCGTGCTTGGTATGATAGATTAAAAGGCTTCTTGCTTCAACATAATTTTGTGATGGGGAAAGTTGATAAAACTCTATTTACTCAAAATTCAAATGATCAATTTCTTGTGGTGCAAATTTATGTGGATGATATTATCTTTGGAGGATCTTCCCACTCTCTTGTGTTGCATACTTCCTTGGATTTCAAATCAAGCAAGCGAAAGAAGGGATCTTTTTGCACCAATCTATTTAAACTAGCATGCAATACATTAAATCAAAATAAGTTTCAAAATGGGATCAACATGGTCAAAGCATAACTTGCCTTCAAAAAGCACTTGATCTTGGTCCTGAGCTGGCTCCTGGGTCAACACTTCACCTTCGAATCCTTCGGGCACTTCAACGTCTACTCGTAACGCGTGCAAATAGCAATAAATAAATAAAACAGTAGACAACAAGTGTCCAAACATCCAATGAAGTCCATACACAGAAAGAGCACAATTTTATGAATTTTTAGAAACTTGAATCGTCAAATTCAGAGTTAAAATGCAAAAGTTATAACCGTTTAAAGTTTAAACAAACCATTAATTAATTATAAACAGAGAAATATTCATAATCAAAAATTAATTAAAACTCTTATTTGAGTAGGTCTCATTTTTATGAAAATTTAGAAATTTGAATCACTCAAATCGGAGTTGAAACACAAAAGTTATAAGCGTTTGAAGTTTGAATCTAAATTTGAAATCAATAATTCGAATTAATAAATCATTTTCTTTTTTGGAAATTAATTATTGCGTCAGCAGTGACACGTGTCAGCTCCTGATTGGTCCGCTGACGTCAGCTGGTCTGCGGACTCGGTCCACGCTCGGCTCGGGTTCACCGTGGTCTCGGCTCACGGGGCAGGTGCCACTGACAAGCGGGCCCGCCCTATCAGCGACTCGGGCTCACGCCCGCACGGGCGCGCCTGACACGGTGGGCCCACTGACACGCGGGCCCCCTATGTCAAAGACACATACCCACGCGCGTGGGCACGGCTGGGGCACACGTGGCACCATCGCGACCGTTGATTTGAAAATCGACGGTGCGGATTAGATCTAGGATTTCTCGCGTTGAATTGACGCGGTGGATCTAGACCGTACGATCTAGATCGGACGGTCCAGATCGGATCTGCTGTGGTGCAACGCGTGCGACGCGGCTCAATCTAAGCCGTTGGATCTAGATCCAACGGTTGAAAACAACGTTAACCCGTAACGTTGTTCGCGTTGCGGGCGACGTGGACGATCGTGGGCCGTTGGATCTTGATCCAACGGTCCAGATCCAATCTGGGTTCTAGGGCTTTTGGGTTTGAAGGATCATTGTTTTTGATCCAATTGTTTTTGATGATGAGTATTTGAAAAGAGTTGAAATTGATTTGATTATTTGATAAGATTTGAAAGTGGTTTGATTATTTAGTGGTTGTATGGATTAATGTGAGTCAAGTCACGGACTTGGGCTCGGAAATTGTTTTTGTGTTTTTGTTCACGTGCAGGTGTTGCTTGAGGTCGAACGTGGTCGGTGACAGGACTGAGACTAGGTTCAGGGAGGAACTGAGGTCATGAGGGTCGAGGGTGTCATGCGAGATGTTTCGGACTAGAGAACGGTGCACGTGAGATCGAGATCGTTGCAGCGTAGTGGCAGGAAGCCGTACGCGTGTATACGAATTTTAGAGTGTGTGTGTGTGTGTCTACATGCATGTGCATTTAATGTGTTATGTGTGTGTGCGTGAGTGCATCATTGTGTTGCATGCATGTGTGTGTGCTGTGTGTGAGTATGCATGCGTGTGCATTAAATGTGTGTGTGTGAGAGTGTTGTATCGTGTGGGTGCATGCTGCATGTGTGTGTGCATACAAACTTGTGTCGTGTGTATGCAGGTCTACGGGAGTCGGCCAAGGACACGGCGGAGCCAGCCGATTTAAAGGTTGTCCGAGAGATGTCCGGAGCAAGCTGTCCGATGCCTTGTCCGAGAGGTTTTAATTTGGATGGTTCTTTGTTCGGTTTTTACATGGATACTGATTGTTTGATTCGAATACAAGATGGAAGCGGTGGCTGTGGAGTCCTTTAAATAGAGGTTGTAAGGGCTTAGAAATTCAAGCAATCAATCAAGCAATCAATCAAGCAAACAAGTGTTCAATCAAGCACAAGGTGCAAAGAAGAGCTTGTATGCTCTATTAGTTTGTTTAGGGTTTTCTAATCTTTTGAGATTAGAAGATTTTTGGTGTCATCATGTGGAAGATGGCTTTGGAATAAAGAAAAAGGTTATACAATTCTTTTATCCTTTTTGCTTTGATTCTTGATTAGAAAATCTGTTCTTTTTGTTAGAACTAGTTTTGATTTATGTTCGATTTGTTTCGCTAATTAATCTAGGTTTTTTGGTCTCTACGATATTAGATATTCTTCCGCTATTTAGGGGTATTTAATTTTCCGAAAGAAAACGTTAAATTTTATTCGGCATCTATTCACCCCCCCCCCTCTAGTTGCCTACTCGGTCCTACAGGGTTGCACGTGGACTCACCGTTGCCGTCCGATCTGGATCCGACGGTACACGTAGCTCGGGGGGTGGCGATGGCACGCGGCGGCGCTGGGTGGCCGGAACCGAGGACGACGACCAAGTCGACGGCGCTCCGGGGCTTCTCCGGCGAGGTGAGTGAATGCCGCGGAGTGCGCCTTGACGTGGGTAGTTCGGATCTGGGGTTAACGGCGGCGGAGGCGGCGGATGGCGGCGGGTGCGGGCAAAACCGTGGCGAAGGAAGAGGCAACTTCTGGCCCGAGCTCGCCGCGAGCGAACGGCGGCTCGAGGCAAGATTGTTTAGGGACGCAGTGCGCCACGGAAGAGAGGAACGGCGGTGGCGGCGACAAGCATTAAATAGTGCCCTCGGCTTAGTGAATCTCGTGGAAATCGAGGCACACTCATGGCGGCGGCAGTCCGGCGGAACTTCCGGATTAGGTGGCGTGGGCGCACATGGGCCGTCCACATGGCGCGATCAACGGCGGAGATGGTTCGCGCGGCCGTGCTCTGTGATTGATCCTGACCGTTGGATCTTGATCCAACGGTCCGGATTGATCCCGGGTTAGGGTCAAGTGCGATTTACGCACGCAGCTACGTTGGCCAACGTGGGCCGCTGGATCTCGATCCGACGGTCCACGGGGTTAGGGTTCGGACGCGGTTCGATCGAACCGTGCGGCGAGGTCGGGTTCGGGTCGGACTCGGACTCGAGTCCGACTCGGGCTCGGTCGGTGGAACAATACAAACCCACTCGCATTTTCCAGCGATTAAATATTCAAATTAATTCACATAAATTCATTTAATTCATTAAAATAGCAAAATACTCAGAAAAATTCCAGAAAAAATCTGGAAAATATTTTGGATCATTTTGGACTTAAATAAAATGTTTCCAACAAAATTTTATTTGGAAAGTTAAATTCTTTAATTATTTCAAAAGGGAATAAATTCAAATAAATTCCAAATAAATTCCAAAAAATTCCAAAAATTCACCAAAGTGCCAAATCACATTTAAATTCATGAAAAGCAAAAATTTGGGGTGTTACAAACCTCCCCCCCCCCTTAACAGAATCTCGTCCCTGAGATTCAGGGCTTACTAAAGAATAAGTTTGGAAACTCTTTCTTCAAAT
Source organism: Rhipidocladum racemiflorum (assembly GCA_036346355.1). Lineage (NCBI taxonomy): Eukaryota > Viridiplantae > Streptophyta > Magnoliopsida > Poales > Poaceae > Rhipidocladum > Rhipidocladum racemiflorum. The sequence goes on from CM070582.1 coordinate 22,314,066, forward strand.
CCTCTTCGCGCTCCCAAGTTGCTTCACTCTCCGCATGGTTGCTCCATTGAACTCTGCAGAAACGGGTCGACTTGTTTCTCGTTTCTCGATCCATGGTGTCCAGAATCTTCACGGGGTGCTCCTTGTAAGTCAGATCTTCTTGTAGCTCAATTTACTCTAGCGGTGTCTGCTCATCTGGCACCCGAAGACACTTCTTCAGCTGGGACATGTGGAAAACATCATGCACTCCTACCAACGACTGCGATAACTCCAGCTGATATGCAACTTCACCTCTACGGCTGAGAACCTTGAATGGTCCAACATATCTCGGCGCGAGTTTTCCTTTGGCATGGAATCTCTTAACTCCCCTGAGTGGCGTGACTCTGAGATACACGAAATCTTCTGGTTCAAAACTCAGGTCTCGGCGACGGTTATCAGCATATCTCTTCTGTCTTGACTGTGCTATCTTCAGTCTTTCTCAGATCATGGCGATCTTCTCTTCGGCTTCTTGATGTATGTCCGGTCCAAAGACACAGCGCTCACCTGTCTCACTCCAGTTCAACGGCGTTCGATAAGGTCGACCGTATAGTGCCTCAAAAGGTGACATCTGCAGACTAGCCTGATAACTGTTATTGTAGCTGAACTCAGCGTACGGCACACTTTTATCCCAAGAGGTAGCATAAGCCAATGCACAAGCTCGTAGTATGTCCTCTAGAATATGATGAACTCTTTCTGTCTGCCCATCCGTTTGCGGATGATAAGCTGTACTGAAATTCAAACGGGTTCCCATGGCTTCATGCAGCTTATTCCAGAACCTTGAGGTAAACTGGGTACCTCTGTCCGATACAATCTTCTTCGGCACTCCGTGCAAACAAACGATCCTGGTCATGTACAATTCTGCTAACTTATCTCCCGAGTAAGTGGTCTTCACTGGAATAAAGTAAGCGACCTTAGTCAAGCGATCTGCTATAACCCATATGGAGTCATAACCTCCTTGAGTCTTGGGTAAACCGGTAATGAAGTCCATTCCGATTTCCTCCCATTTCCACTCATGTATCTTCAATGGCTGTAGCAACCCTGCTGGTCTCTGATGCATTGCCTTGACTCTCTGACATATGTCGCACAGTGCAACATGCTCGGCAACTTCACGCTTCATGCTCGGCCACCAGAATCTCTCCTTCAAGTCCTGGTACATCTTGGCACTTCCCGGATGAATTGAGTACTTGGAGTCATGGGCTTCTTCTAAGATCAACTGCTTTAGCTCCTTCTGGTTTGGTACACAGATTCGATCCTGCATCCATAACGTGCCTTATTCGTCCAGTCTGAAGTCTTTTGCCTTGCCTTCATCCATCTTGGACTTGATCCTGCGGATCTTGTCATCATCCTTCTGTCCGTCTCGGATCTGATCCTCCAGGGTAGGCTTTACTTCTAGTGCGGCCAAGAATCCTTCTAGAACCACTTCAATCTACATCTTCTGGAAATCCTTGCATAGCTCGTCCTAATTCATGGCTACCAACATGTTCACAGTATGGCTTTTCCGACTCAAAGCATCGGCCACCACGTTGGCCTTCCCGGGATGGTAATGGATCCCAACATTATAATCCTTGATCAACTCTAACCATCTCCTCTGCCTCATGTTCAGTTCTGATTGGGTGAAAATGTACTTAAGACTCTTATGATCCGTATACACTTCACATCTGTTTCCAATCAAATAATGACTCCACAACTTCAAAGCATGCACTACGGCAGCTAACTCCATGTCTTGCGTTGGATAATTCTCCTCATGCAGCCTCAACTGTCTTGATGCATAAGCGACGACCTTTCCATTCTCAGACAAGACACACCCAAGTCCTTGGCGCGATGCGTCACAATAAATATCAAAGCTTTGATTAACATCCGGTCGAACTAACACCGGCGCTGATGTTAGTCGCTTCTTCAGTTCTTGAAAACCTTTCTCGCACTCCGGCGTCCATGCAAACTTCTTCTCCTTTTTCAACAATTGTGTAAGAGGTTTCATAATTGTCAAAAAGCCTTAAATGAAACGGCGGTAGTAACCTGCCATTCCAAGGAAACTCCGTATCTGGGTCACGGTCTTTGGCTGCTCCCAATGTAACACAGCTTCTACTTTGCTTGGGTCGACGGCGACTCCTTATGCGGTCATTATGTGTCCGAGGAATTCCACCTTGTCCTTCCAAAAGTCACACTTGCTGAACTTGGCGAAAAGTTGATGTTCCCTCAGCTTTTCCAAAACTCGCCTCAAGTACTCAGCATGTTCATCCTCTATCTTGGAATAGATTAAGATATCATCTATGAACACAACGACAAACTTGTCCAAATATTCCATAAACACCTTATTCATCATCTTCATGAAATAGGCTGGCGCATTCGTCAAACCAAAGGACATAACTGTAAACTCGTAATGTCCGTATCTTGACGAGAATGCGGTCTTCGGAATATCCTCTGATCGGATCTTCAACTGATGGTATCCCGATCTCAGATCAATTTTGGAGAAAACTCCGGCTCCTCTTAGCTTATCAAACAGATCATCAATCCTGGGTAACAGGTACTTATTCTTCACGGTGACTTCATTGAGTGCACGGTAGTCAATGCACATCCTGAAACTCCCATCCTTCTTCTTGACGAACAGAACTGGCGCTCCCCACGGCGACGAACTTGGTCTGATAAATCCTTTCTCCAGTAACTCTTCAAGCTGTTTCTTCATCTCTAGCAATTCTTCGGTGGACATCCAATAAGGTCTCTTTGCTATCGGCGCTGTACCAGGTACAAGCTCTATCACAAACTCTATGTCTCTGTCTGGCAGCATACCAGGTAGATCTTCAGGAAAAACATCTGGATACTCGTTCACTACTGAGACATCTTCTATGCTGATTGCCATGGCGCTGTTAACCATCAAATGTCCATCTCTCACGGTGGTGGCTTGAAATTCCACTTTCCTTCCACACGGTCTCTCAACTGAGATGATCCTTCGTCCACAATCCAATACTGCCTTGTGCTTGGATAACCAATCCATTCCCAAAATAACATCTAAGGTCTGGGTTTCCAACATAATAAGATTCGCTAGGAATTCTACCCCATCTATTAGTATTCTCACCCCAGAACATCCTACTTTAGTTCGGAGTTCGGAACCAGGGGTTTGAACTAAAAGCATGCATTTAAGTCTTGCAATCTCCAAATCATTTTTAGCAGCAAAACCTTGAGAAACAAATGAATGCGAAGCTCCAGAATCAAACAAAACTGTTGCAGGTACTGAGTTGACAAGTAACCTTCCCAGTACGACGTCCGTAGCATTCTGAAGTGCCTCTGCGGTGACATGGTTGACTCGGCCTCTCACTATGGTGCAGGCGCAGCTCTGGCTTGTCCCTCGGTTGGCTCCTGGTGCTGGCGTCCTGGCTGGTGTGGATCCCAGATTGAAGCGGATTGGGGTCACTCCTGCTGTCTTCTTAGGGCAACTGTTAGTGAAGTGTCCTGGCTTGTTGCAGTTGTAGCAGCGCCTCACTGTCCCTTGTTGACTGCCTGAAGCGGCATTTCTGGCTGGAGCTGGGGTCTGATAATTCTGATTGACCGGTCTCGGTGCTAGTGACGGTGTCCTTGTAGCATTCTATGGCTGGAATCTGAAAAACTGATTTGGCGCAACCCTCAAGCATTGCTGCGATCCCTGACGCGATCCCTGCTATTGCATCCTACGCTTCCGGTTCTCATCCAGTTCCTTGCGCTTATCTTCAAGAATGAGCGCCTTGTTCACAAGCTCCTGGAAATCTGGAAAGGTGTGGGTGATCAGTCCCACCTGCAGTCCTGAGTTAAGTCCCTTCATAAAGCGAGACTGTTTGGCTTTATCTGTCGCTATGTCTTCAGGTGCGTAACGTGCAAGCTGTGTGAACTTATTCAGGTATTCGGCCACCGGCTGATTACCTTGCTTCAGTGCTCTGAACTCTTCCTTCTTGAGGTCCATGATTCCTTCCGGTACGTGATACTGACGAAATGCGGCTATAAACTCCTCCCAAGTGATGTCCTGAGGGTTCTACTGTGTGGCACAGAAGTTCTTCCACCATTCTGCGGCTGTTCCTTCCAACTGATGAGAAGCGTAGAGTACCTTCTCATTTCCCATGCATTGAGCAATGTGTAGCTTCCTCTCAATTGACCTTAACCAATCATCGGCCTCCAACGGATTAGCATTCCCAGAGAAAGTGGAGGATGAGTCCTCATGAACTCTAACAGTCTTGTATTCTGGCGTTGTCCCTGGTTGACTTGATTAGCGGTGGCCTGAGCAGTGACGTGTTGCATCTGTTGCATCATAGCATGCATCAACTGAGTCTGGGCAGCAAGAAATGCTCCGAAATTCTGCATGTCCACTGGCGGTGCTGGTTGGGGTGCAGGTGCTCCATCATTGGGGTTCCTAGCTGGGCGAGAACCACTTCCATTGCCTCCAAGGTTTCCGCGGGTGTTCACCATCTGTCGATTGCTCCAAGGTTTCAGAGATGAGAGGGAACAAGAATAGACAAGTAGTAGGGAAACTCAAGCGGGGAAAAGTGTAACTCAAAATCCAACTTTATTAATAATAACAATAACTTGGTATGGTTGCTTACAATGCCTAAAGGCCTTGCAACACATACTGCACACTCAGCAAGCAAAGAAAATCCAACGCCTCTAAAGGGTGACTCTTATTCTAAAACGCGACTCGACGAAGGAGTCTCAACTGCAAAAACCTATGCTCACTCGTCGAGAAAACATCCACTGCCTGGGTGGGGGTGCGACGACATAGGCGCGAAACAATCGCCATGCCCCGCAACTGCAGCTGTGGTTGACGACGCGGCGTCCTCCTCTGACTCTGGATCTGGCTGTTGCTGTGGCTACGGCACGGGTGCAGGTGGCGCCTCTTCTGGGTCCTCCTCGGGCTCTAGGGCGTCCAACTCCAACACTGGATTAGGGCCCTGTCCATACAGTGCGGTCTCCAGCTCTGCGATCCTTTCCGCAGCATAGGCGACGTACTCTCGAGCATTCTCCAAGTGCTTCTTCTCTTCCTCAACCTGCTCGCGAGCCTTCTTGAACTCCTGAACTGTGTCGTCGATCAGCTCTTCCTGGGCGGCGACAAATCTGGCTAAGTGAGTAACGGTAGCATCCTCATCTTTTATCGGCTTCCATTGAGCTCTGCTGTCTCGGCGTGGGTGGTGACGGAATACTGTGCCTTCCAACTCCCTGGAGTAAGTGCGGGCGATGAAAGGCCCAACGATGTCGCCTAGAGGGGGGTGAATAGGCGGATTAAAATTTACGCAGCGGAATAAAACTGGCCGAGCTGGTCAACCCGGAGTCTCCGGGTTTTGGTCCGGATACTCCGGCTTGTCCGGAGTGTCCGGTATTGAATCCGGACTCTTCGGGTTAGCTAGCTCGGGAGCGCAATAAAACGACTCTAGCAAGCACAATAAACTACTAGAAGTAGAAAGCAAGAACAACCTAGAACAATTGCTAGACAGGATTTGAAGTAGAGCTAAGCAAAGAGCTAGATCTAACTTTACAACTTCAAATCCAAGATAAGCAAGACTAGGAAGTAAAAGAGAGAGCGAGAGACGCGATTTTTCACCGAAGTTCGGATTCTTGAAGGGAATCCTACGTCTCCGTTGAGGTGGCTCGGTCACACTTGAGCCGGGGTCTCTTTCAACCCGCTTTCCTCCCGGTGTTGCACAAATGCACTCGCCGGCTTCACTTCTTGTCTCTTTCCTTTCGGAGGCGAGACTCGCCTTCAAAAACTACCGGGGCTCACCACACAAGTTGGTAGCTCCCGGTGACTCCTAGCCGTCTAGGAGACCTTCAACCTCCAAGAGTAAAAGTATCACGAAGAATCGCTTGGAGGATGAACTAGTGCTCAACAACTTGAAATGAATGCACTTAGCACTTGCTTCTTCCTCTCCTCACCAAAAGAATCAACAACCAAATTAATTGGTGGGAGGAAGTGGGGGCTCTATTGAATGCTTAGAGATGGTTAGGAATGGCTTGAATGCTGCTATGAATGAGCTCAATAGAGATCCTAGCCGTTGGAGTGGAGTGGAGGCTTTAAATACCCTTTTTGAAAACTAGCCGTTACTCCCGTTTTTGAACAGGCCGGAGTGTCCGGACAAATAACCCGGAGACTCCGGATTATCCGGAGACTTCGGACCAAATGTCCGGATACTCCGGACACGCTGGAACCAATAGTAACCGAGAGGTCCAACCCGGAGACTCCGGACTGAAATGTCCGGATACTCCGGATTTAATCCGGATACTCCGGACTGGAATCCGGAGACTCCGGGTTACCCAGTTCGGTTTCAATTTGAAACTTTTCAAAACCAAATGTAGGAGTGCTAATTAGAGATGCAGTATTTGATGTTGAGCACATGCACATCCTAAAGTTGATTTCTCGTCATACCCTCTTAATAGTACGGCTATCCTTAAGACACAAATAAATAAAAGATTACAACTTTGGTCATGATGCCGTCCTTTTGCTTTTAAGTAGACATAGGGGCGTCCAATGTCATTCAAGGCTCGATATGATCTCGATCTCTGCAGTATTCTTGGATGAAACATTAGATCTTTTTAATTGTGTCATCATTAATCACCAAAACAATTTGAGGGGCCTAGATGCACTTTCAATCTCCCCCTTTTTGGTGAATTGATGACAATACAATTAATCAGCAAATAAAATAACGAGAACTAGACTTAGGCTTTAAGATAAAAAGAGGAGCTCCCCCTAAATGTGTGCATTAGAAGAATTGAGTGGAAACAAATGCACATATTTAACGAGAGATAACCGAGGGCTCCCCCTCAAACAATTGCATTAGAGAATACAACACAAGTAACTGAAAGCAATCCATGCATAAAATAAGACATTACATGGAATAACAGAGTTCACGACACGAAATAAATAAAGATATGAATCAACAAGAGTCCACAAGCGACAAGCGACAACGCATGAAGAACCGCAAACACGACGAGACTAACGCGACTAAAGATATCACTCCCCCTTTGGCATCAAGACACCAAAAGCGGGAGAAGCACGAAGGATCACTCGTCGTCGCCTTCGTCGTCGGACGAGGAGTACTCGCTGCCGGGGTCATCTCCAGCGGCAGGCGGAGTGGAGGAGGTGATGCCGAAGAGCTGATCTGCAGAGGTGGCATCACTACTCTCCTCGGAAGACCCGGAGGAGTCGCTGGGAGAAACTGCCTCGCCATTGTGGCGGCGGATGCTGCGAATGTCTTGACCATTCTTCTTGATTTGCTTGCTCATCACCTTCTGCCTGGCGGAGATGTCGCGGCAAAGGAGGAAGACATGCTTGAGCATCCTCTGAAGAGTGCTGCTCGGGACCTCGGTGCCTTTCGGAAGAGGCAGGAGGAGGCACAGCAGGAGCAGACGCAGAGGTGGAAGCAGAAGCGCGACCACGACGAGTCCTCGGAGGAGCGGGACCAGGGGCAGCTGGAGCAGAAGGAGCAGAAGGAGGTCGACCCTTGTAAGCAAGATGCTCCTCATCTCTGACAAACTTCAGACCACTCACTGAAGAGATCAATGTCATCACAAAGGGTGCATAGCTGCAGCTGGCCATGTTGCTCTGCGCATTCTGTCTCATCGTCTCCCACATGAAATCGACAATGTCAAACGAGTGGGTGCGCTCAACGAGGTGAAACAGCAAGTTCCTTCCATAGGAATTGATGGCAGAAGCATCTCCCTCCTTGGGCCAAAGAGTGACCCTCAACATCCTGTTGAGCACAGCTGGCACATCCTTCAGACCCTTGATGGTCCCAACTGTGAAGCTCCTCGAGGTGTCATACAAAGACTCAATCTGCTCAGGAGTCATCACCTTCTTCGCATGAAGCTTTGGACTGTCATTATACCTGAGGTTGAGGACTCTGGCAAACCTCTTCTTGCTAGCCACATACCAAACCTTGTCAGTCATCCACCATATGGCCTCATCATTCTTGTCAAAGTACAAGGTGGCATAGAACTGCATGAGAACCTCATTGTTCCAGTCAAACTTGTATGCCATGATTTGCTTAATCTGATGCAGCTCACAAATCTCTATGATCTGAGTGAAGACAGGATTCTCAGCTGCTGCCATATACTCCCAATCAATGGTCTTCATCCTGACCACTGGGTGCTCAAGCGGGTATAGGACAGTCTCATAGAAATCAGACTGAAACCGGTTCCAAAACCGGCGGTCCACATACTCATCCTGGTGGAGCTCTAGAGGATCTTTCTTTCTGTGCTCGACAATGGCTTTCCCTTTTCCAGATCCTGTCCGGTAATCAATTATCCTCATTGGGTTCACGGACATTGGATAGTTCCACACGGGCTTGGCCTTGGCTAGAGGACCAATGAAGCGCCCAGAAGCACGAAACTCGCTCCTCTTCTGATCACGAAGTCTGGCATGAGTATCTGCTGGATGCTCATCTGGATCAGGAGCTAACTGAGGTGGAGGAGACAGGACAGGTGCTGACCCTGACGCTGGCTGGCCTCGAGGTCTGGACGTGGGTCTTTTGGCCACTCCAATTCTCTGCTTTTTCTGCGGAGGCCGCGGAGGAGAATTGGTGGGAGACGCGCCCTGAGCGGGATCACCGCCACCAGATGGCTGCTGAGGAGGATCGCTGCCACCGGAAGTTCCCTGAGAAGGATCCATCTGACCAGACAGAGCGAAAGAATAGAATTAGCCGAGAGGCGACTTGAAAAACAGCGAAGATTGGAATCTGGCCGAAGCACCCAACCCGGAGAGTCCGGACAAAATGTCCGGATACTCCGGATTGTATCCGGAGACTCCGGACAAAATGTCTGGACACTCCGGATAGACCCGGAGACTCCGGACCCAGAGTCCGGACACTCCGGATCGACCCGGAGACTCCGGATGGGCCAGAGAATGCGCACGGGCGCAAGAGATTTGGGGAAGACAACCCCCAATTTGGCATGTAAAGAAACTAGAGTGCCTTAAGGATGAACAACAAACGACTAGGGCACAATCTAGTAAGGGAATTTCGCGGAATTAGGGCACAAAAGGGAACTCACCTCAAGATGATTTGAGAAATCAAGAATGCGGGTGAGTTAGGATGAACGAATCTTCGATCTTGAGGGCAACGACGAGTCAATCGGCACCCTAAGAGAGTAGAAGCACACGGAGAGAACCTAAGAACCGAGAAAATTGAACCAAACCCGAAAGGAAAAGGTTAGGGCAAGAGGATCCTTACCACGATCTCCAATCCAAGGATGAGAAGGAATCCAAGATCCCTAGAAGATGAAGGAAACCACGCCCTAGCCTTGAGAGAACCACGGGAGAGGGAGAGGCGCACGAAGGAAATAAGAAAAAGAAGAAACCGCGCGGGATATGGGGGTTTAACCGAACTCCCCAACCCGGAGACTCCGGATGTTCAGTCCGGAGACTCCGGCCCAACCCGGAGAGTCCGGACAAATAGTACGGAGACTCCGGATGATCCGGAGATTCCGGATTAAATACCGGACAGTCCGGGTTGCCCAGCTCGGTTAGGAAATTGACAAAATGAAGGATAGCTCAGGGGATTTGGCGGAGCAAGAGGGAGAAAGATTCCTAGGATGTCAACTTGATATATGACCAGCGAACAATAAAGCAAACAGGCCATGGTCACATATCAATGACAAGATCAGAAGATCAAGAGCCAACAACATTGGATAAATTCAAAGAAAAAGATGAATAAGGTTTTAAAAATTATTTTTCATTCAACAAACAATATGTGAGCACATGTCAAGCCACGTTACGAGAATCTAAGATATTTAGTCCACTTCTCAATTCACAGAACCTTTTCTCGTCAAGGGGCTTGGTAAAAATATCGGCTAATTGATCATTTGTACTCACATGTTGGATATCAATTTCGCCTTTAGTTGCGTGGTCTCTTAGGAAATGATGGCGAATATCAATGTGTTTTGTTCGGGAGTGTTGGACAGGATTGTTGGCAATTTTTATGGCACTCTCATTGTCACACAAAAGTGGAACACTTTTGTAATTCAGGCCATAATCACTCAAGGTTTGTCTCATCCATAGTAATTGGGCACAACAACTCCCAGCAGCTATGTATTCGGCTTCGGCAGTGGATAAGGCTACGGAATTTTGTTTCTTGGAAGACCACGAGACTAGGGACCTACCCAAGAATTGGCAGGTTCCCGAGGTACTCTTCCTATCCACTTTGCAACCGGCATAATCCGCATCGGAATAGCCAATAAGTTCAAAGGAGGATCCTTTCGGATACCAAAGTCCGAAATGAGGGGTGTGCACTAAGTATCTCAAGATTCTCTTAACGGCCACCATGTGGCACTCTTTTGGAGCGGCTTGAAACCGTGCACACATACAAACGCTAAGCATGATATCGGGCCTAGATGCACAAAGATAAAAGAGAGAGCCGATCATCGAGCGATATACCTTTTGGATGACCGGTTTACCTTCTTTGTCGAGGTCTAGATGCCCGTTGGCCTGCATAGGCGTCTTTATAGGCTTGGCGTCCTCCATTCCGAACTTCTTGAGCATGTCCTTGATGTACTTGGTTTGACAAATGAAAGTTCCTTCCTTGAGTTGTTTGACTTGAAATCCGAGGAAGAACTTCAACTCACCCATCATGGACATCTCAAACCTTTTGGTCATTATCTTGCTAAACTCTTTACACAAATGTTCATTAGTAGATCCAAATATAATGTCATCGACATATATTTGGCACACAAATAAATCATTATCAATATGCTTAGTAAAGAGAGTAGGGTCGGCCTTTCCGACTACAAAACCTTGTTCCAGAAGAAAGTCTCGTAGACACTCGAACCATGCCCTTGGAGCTTGCTTAAGTCCATAGAGTGCCTTGTGAAGGTAGTAAATGTGGTTCGGATGTCTTGGATCTTCAAATCCGGGTGGTTGCTCAACGTAGACCATCTCGGAGAGTGGTCCATTTAGGAAGGCGCTTTTCACGTCCATTTGATACAACTTGAAATCATGGTGAGTAGAAAAGGCAAGTAATATTCTAATAGATTCAAGCCTAGCTACTGGAGCATATGTTTCATCGAAATCAAAACCTTCGATTTGAGGGTACCCTTGAGCAACCAAACGAGCTTTGTTCCTTGTCACGATCCCGTTTTCATCTTGCTTGTTTCGGAAGACCCACTTAGTGCCGATGACGTTTTGCTTGGGTCTTTTGACAAGCTCCCAGACTTGATTGCGCTTGAAGTTGTTCAGTTCCTCTTGCATAGCCATCACCCAATCTGGGTCTTCAAGCGCTTCGTCTACTTTAAGAGGTTCAAGAGAGGAAACGAACGAGTAAAATTCACAAAAATTTGCAACTCGAGATCGAGTGGATACTCCCTTGTTGATGTCTCCAAGTATGTTATCGACCGGATGATCTCTTTGAATGCTTTGATGAACTCTCGGATGAGGTACGGTTGAGTCCAAGGCTTGAATAGGGCCTTCATCATCTTGTGTGGCATTAGAACCATCTTGAGCCTGCTTGGACGAGGAGTGGATATCGCCCGAGCCTGACCCATCCGGAGACTCCGGTATTTGACCCGGAGACTCCGGACCAGTCCGGACACTCCGGGTTTCAGGCCGGAGACTCCGGGTTGGGGTGCTCGGGTGAGATTCCAAATTTTGAGGTCTTACCTCCCCGATTGCCATTTTCTTTATAGCTTCACATGGTGGTTCTTCCCTGTCAATCACGGCATGGTCAACTTGTTCTACTTGAGAACCGTTAGTCTCATCAAAAGTCACGTCACGCGAGATTTCAACGACACCGGTGGTATTGTTGAAAACTCGGTACGCGTAAGCATTTGTTCCATAACCAAGTAAGAAACCTTCATCTACTTTAGGAGCGAATTTAGATGACTTAGCCTTTTTGTTAAGGATATAGCATTTACTCCCAAAGACTTGAAAGTAGGAGACATTTGGTTTCTTCCCGGTGAGCAACTCGTACACCGTCTTCTTCAAGATTTTGTGAAGGTAGAGGCGGTTGGAGCTGTGGCATGCGGTATTGATGGCTTCCGCCCAAAAGCTATCGGAAACCTTGTACTCGTCAATCATCGTCCGCGCCATCTCGATGAGGGTTCGATTCTTCCTCTCGGCTACCCCATTTTGTTGTGGAGAATAGGGAGCCGAGAATTCATGCTTGATTCCTTCCTCATCAAGAAACTCCTCCACGCCAATATTCTTGAACTCGGTGCCGTTGTCGCTCCGAATTCTCTTGATCTTTACTTCAAACTCGTTTTGAGCTCTTCTCATGAATTTCTTCAATGTCACTTGGACTTCTCCTTTGTCATGAAAAAAGAACACCCAAGTGAATCGAGAAAAATCATCAACAATGACTAAACCATACTTACTTCCCCCGATGCTTATGTAGGCGACCGGACCAAAAAGATCCATATGTAGCATTTCCAACGGTCTTGTGGTCGTCATTACATTCTTGGCGGGATGGGAGGCACCAACTTGCTTGCCGGCTTGACAAGCGCTACAAATCCTGTCTTTCTCAAAGACAACATTGGTTAGTCCGAGAATGTGGTTGCCTTTAACGAGTTTGTGAAGATTCCTCATACCAACATGGGCTAGTCGGCGATGCCATAGCCAACCCATGCTAGATTTAGCCATTAAGCATGTTTCAAGATTAAGCCTATCCGTATTGAAGTCTACGAGATAGAGCTTTCCCTTCAAACGTCCTTTAAAGGCTATTGAACCATCAAGCCTCTTAATGACATCCACACCCTTTTCATTAAACAAACAATTATAGCCCACTTCACATAATTGTGCAACGGACAATAAATTGTAGCTTAATGAGTCAACAAGCAAAACATTATTTAATTGAAAATTGCTTGAGATAGAAATTTTACCCAATCCAATTACTTCTCCTTTTCCATTGTCTCCAAAGACAATGCTTTCACTATTTGATCCATTTTCGTCCAAGTGTGCGAACATTGCCTTTTCTCCGGTCATGTGGTGCGTACATCCGCTATCCAAAATCCAACTTGTTCCACCGGAGATATAGGCCTACAAAAATATATTTAGTTTTTGCTCTTTGGTACCCAAACTTGGTTAGGTCCACGCACGTTAGTAACAAGCGATTTGGGGACCCAAATAGAACGAACACAAGGAGCATTCTTCGGCTTACGCCCAACATGATAAGCAAATACACGACCGAGGTTAGTCTTTTTAAGCACATAAGAAGCAAAGAACTCGGAGTGAGCTTTGTGCTTGGATGTTCCTTCGCCTTTTACAAAGTGAATGGGCTTGCTTAAAGGAGCAACAACAATGTTGCTCTTTTTGCCCTTTGGCGGAACATACCCAAGCCCTTGCCTCTTAGGATTACCTTGGCGCTTATCGAGATACTCCTCTAAACCCTTGCTTGCCTTGTAGGACTTTTGAAGTCCATCTTCAAGCATCACCTTAAGCTTCTCATTCTCATAAGCCAAGACTTTCAAAGTCTCACGGTTAGTAGCACAAGTAGCAACATCAATATTATAACATCTAGCGCATCCATTGCTAGTTGAGGGTATTGAAACATTGGAGTTGTTAATTGAGGTGGAAGCGTTATTCGAGAGATCAACAAGCTTCACTTCAAGAGCTTTGCAAGCATCCATTGCTTGAGCAAGTTGCTCTACGAGTGAAGCATTGGTGATCTCAAGACTAGCCACTTCACTCTTAGTCAAATTTGAATTTTTGACTAAGTCCTCATTCCTTTTTCTTTCAAGAGCTAGGCTCTTCTCTAGCTCAATATTCTTCTCCTTTTCAAAAATAAGGAGATCCTCTTGAGCCTCAAGAATATCCTCCTTTTGTTCAACCACTTCCTCCAATTTTTCAATGTCTTTAAGTAGCAAGTCTAGTTTCTCAATATCAAAATCATTCATAGACTTAAATGCTACTTCCTCATCATCACTAGCATCATCACAATCATCTAAGCCATAATCAACAATAGAAAGAGTGGAGCTCTTAGATGATACCTTGTGCCCCTTTGCCATGAGGCAAATTGGAGCATCTCCTTTGCCGTCGCTTAAGTTGTCAAAGAGACTCTTTGACTTTGTCGGTGGAGTGGCAATGGCGACGGTGGCAAGTCCATCTTCATTGTCGGAGTTGGAATCGGAATCGGACTCGGAGTCGGAGTCGGAGTTCCACTCCTTGCCGATGTATGCATGACCCTTGCCCTTGTACTTTTTGTTCTTGTCTTTGTCCTTCTTCTTGAACTTGTCTTTCTTGTAGGGCTTTTCTTCCTTCCTTTCTTTGTGTGGGCACTCGGCAATGAAATGACCAGGTTCCCCACACTCATAGCACTTTCTTGAGGAGTGACGCCCTCTTGACTTGTTGCCATAGCTCTTGGAGTGACTACCCGGCTTGTAGCCCTTCTTCTTCAAGAACTTGTTGAATCTTCTTACGAGCAAGGCCATATCTTCATTTGTCAAGGGGCCGCTCGACTCTTCTTCATCGCTTGAGCTCTCTTCGGCTTCTTGTGCAACCTTGACGGCCTTCAAGGCTACACCTTTCTTCTTGCCGGACTTGAGCTCCTCCACCACTTCCGCTTCCTTAACCATCATCTCATCCGTCATCAACCGGCCAATCACATCATGAGGAGTGAGTGTATCGAAGTTTGGCCGGTCGCGGATGAGTGGCACAAGATTGCGGTTGGTGGGGGTGATCACTCTAAGGATGATCTTGACAATTGCTTTGTCGGTGAGCTCGGTGCTTCCAAGTCCTTTAGCTTGATTTACTAGCACCATCAAGCGATCAAACATTTTGGTGTAGGATTCTCCTTCTTCTAACGTGAATCGGCTCAATTCTCCAATGATGAGCTCTATCTTAGATTCACGGACACTTGACACACCTTCATGAGATATCATCAATCTCTCCCAAATTTCCTTGGCATTGTCAAGGCCATCGACCCGGTTGAACTCGGAGTCGCTCAATGCATTGAACAAGGCATTGACGGCCAAGTCATTGAAGTGTTGAGCTTTGTCTTCTTCGGAGGTGAGATTGTTGGGGTTTGCGGGCTTGAAACCTGTTTCAACAATCTTCCAAATACACGGATGAAGTGATCTCAAATGCATCTTCATCTTATGTTTCCATGCCGCATATCGAGTGCCATCGAAGTGAGGCGCTCGACCGGACGAGACGGAGACATAGGATGAGGAGTTTGAGACTCCAAAAGAGGAATAATCTAAAGGAATTGCAACACCTATACCGGAACCCGAGGCTTTCTCTTTGCCATGGGTTTCGGTAACCTTCTCTATTTCCGACATCTTTGGTTCTCCAAGCGGTTAAGCCAAAATAAAGGAGATTTGGCTCTGATACCAATTGAAAGGCCCAACGATGTCGCCTAGAGGGGGGGTGAATAGGCGGATTAAAATTTACGCAGCGGAATAAAACTGGCCGAGCTGGTCAACCCGGAGTCTCCGGGTTTTGGTCCGGATACTCCGGCTTGTCCGGAGTGTCCGGTATTGAATCCGGACTCTCCGGGTTAGCTAGCTCGGGAGCGCAATAAAACGACTCTAGCAAGCACAATAAACTACTAGAAGTAGAAAGCAAGAACAAACTAGAACAATTGCTAGACAGGATTTGAAGTAGAGCTAAGCAAAGAGCTAGATCTAACTTTACAACTTCAAATCCAAGATAAGCAAGACTAGGAAGTAAAAGAGAGAGCGAGAGACGCGATTTTTCACCGAAGTTCGGATTCTTGAAGGGAATCCTACGTCTCCGTTGAGGTGGCTCGGTCACACTTGAGCCGGGGTCTCTTTCAACACGCTTTCCTCCCGGTGTTGCACAAATGCACTCGCCGGCTTCACTTCTTGTCTCCTTCCTTTCGGAGGCGAGACTCGCCTTCACAAACTACCGGGGCTCACCACACAAGTTGGTAGCTCCCGGTGACTCCTAGCCGTGTAGGAGACCTTCAACCTCCAAGAGTAAAAGTATCACGAAGAATCGCTTGGAGGATGAACTAGTGCTCAACAACTTGAAATGAATGCACTTAGCACTTGCTTCTTCCTTTCCTCACCAAAAGAATCAACAACCAAATTAATTGGTTGGAGGAAGTGGGGGCTCTATTGAATGCTTAGAGATTGTTAGGAATGGCTTGAATGCTGCTATGAATGAGCTCAATAGAGATCCTAGCCGTTGGAGTGGAGTGGAGGCTTTAAATACCCTTTTTGAAAACTAGCCGTTACTCCCGTTTTTGAACAGGCCGGAGTGTCCGGACAAATAACCCGGAGACTCCGGATTATCCGGAGACTCCGGACCAAATTTCCGGATACTCCGTACACGCTGGAACCAATAGTAACCGAGAGGTCCAACCCGGAGACTCCGGACTGAAATGTCCGGATACTCCGGATTGAATCCGGATACTCCGGACTGGAATCCGGAGACTCCGGGTTACCCAGTTCGGTTTCAATTTGAAACTTTTCAAAACCAAATGTAGGAGTGCTAGTTAGAGATGCAGTATTTGATGTTGAGCACATGCACATCCTAAAGTCGATTTCTCGTCATACCCTCTTAATAGTACGGCTATCCTTAAGACACAAATAAATAAAAGATTACAACTTTGGTCTTGATGCCGTCCTTTTGCTTTTAAGTAGACATAGGGGCGTCCAATGTCATTCAAGGCTCGATATGATCTCGATCTCTGCAGTATTCTTGGATGAAACATTAGATCTTTTTAATTGTGTCATCATTAATCACGAAAACAATTTGAGGGGCCTAGATGCACTTTCAGGGCGATCTGCTGCATTGCTCGACGCGACACCTCCTGGATTCCCATCTCAAAGGTAGACCTCCTGGCAGTGAAGTGGAAAGGGCGGCTGAACTTCGTCTTCTCTCGGGCATACACCGTGATCTTGACGTCCCATCCTATAACCACTCCTGCCTGCACGAGTGTAGTCCCTCGGTAGAGCGGTCTCTCAAAACCTCCGAGAAACTGAAGCATACGTCACAACTCGGCAGCATAGCCTCCTTCACGCTCAGCGTAGTTGTTCTTCATCATCATCTGTCAAAAGACGCTCGCGTAAAAACGCAGCATTTTAAAATCAATGTGGAAGACAAAAAGAACTCAACAAGGGGTATGAACAGGAAAGAAAAGGGGTAAGACGAGAATTCATTCATTATCTTGACAAATTTTATCCTTAGAAAATAGGTCTTATCCTCACTACGACCAATCTAACTATGGGTTGAGCCTACAGTCAGTATGGCTCTGATACCACCTCTGTCGGGACACGAATTTGCAAATCCGGACCCTCTGTGTATTCAGCACTAGTCCAGGAACGCGCTAGTGCACACAGTCTCAACATTGGTAAATATCACAATCATACTCAACGAAATAAGAAAGTACCTTAAATAGTTAACCAAACTGGTTGCTCGACCTTAAGGTCAAGTTACAAATATACGCCTCGCAGGGCGAAACTTAATAAAGAAAGATAATAGCAGCGGAAAAAGTAAGATAACATCGTGGCGCCATCCAGTATACCACAGGCAACTGACTGGGCTCGCTCCCTAGTTAGACGGTTCCTCGGGGAGCTCCTCCTCCAAAGCTGACGTAGACTCCTCTTCACCTGGTGTTGTATTGTGGCAAGGGTGAGTACTTGGTACTCAGCAAGTCATGCACAGAATGCAAGCTAATATACTACATGCATGGCTTGATCCAAAGGAATAGCTCAAGTATAATTGCATAAACAGCATTTGGCAAGTATCATAATAGATTCGAAAGCAGTAGAAACAGTTCAAGATCAATAACTTTTCCAGGAGTTAAATAAACATCTTTCCCATCCCTAATCCACATTTCCATCAACTTCATTATTAAACCAAACCCAACCTTTCAATCCAAGTTATTTTCATTAAAGTCTAACCCTTGACTGTAATTCCCGAGCGATGTCCAATTCCGCGGACACGGCTATTCGAATAGATTTTACACTCTGCAGAGGTTATGCATTTTACCCACAAGATACAGTCAAACACCACAAAGGCGAGTGTCCGTAACAAAGTCTTTCAGAAACTTCTAACAGCACAAGTGGTCCTCTCTGGTGAATGCACACTAACCCTTCCCTTAGCGAAGGCGAAGTTTAGGCCAATCCACCGTTAGATGGGTACCTGGCCGCTGCCCCGGTATGCTCCCCCGTACAACTACACAAAAGGTATAGTTGACACCCAGAGGTCCCACAGGTACGTTATTAGCAACTTAATCAACTAGGTCCATCCCATTACAGACATGTGTTTGCACGCTTGACTCAGTTCAAAGGCTTGCAAGGTTAAGTCCTTAGGGTGACCAGGGCAAGACTACCCGAAGAACCAAAACAACGTTCCCGGTGCCACAACTGGCCCACCCGATCATTCTTGCCACATGCCCCGGTCAAAATCTATTTATCAAACCCCCAGTTGATTACCATGCACCACGTGCCATCAACATCACAACACATGATTCCTTTCCAAAACAGGTTCAATATATCATTAAGTCAATATTAACATTTGATTGTCCAAAATCATGTCACGTGGCAAGGCTAAGCATACCACATCGGTCTAACTACCCATGTTGGCAAATTAATAATGTCCAACTAATAATCCACAACTAGGGTGACAAGGGGTCTTGGCACATACTTAATTAACCAAGGTGTCATACAGCAATTTGGCATTTATCTAATTTCACATAATTAAGTAAAGCATTTTCTATTTAAACTAGCATGCAATACATTAAATCAAAACAAGTTTCAAAATGGGATCAACATGGTCAAAGCATAACTTGCCTTCAAAAAGCAGTTGATCTTGGTCCTGAGCTGGCTCATGGGTCAACACTTCACCTTCGAATCCTTCGGGCACTTCAACGTCTACTCGTAACGCGTGCAAATAGCAATAAATAAATAAAACAGTAGACAACAAGTGTCCAAACATCCAATGAAGTCCATACACAGAAAGAGCACAATTTTATAAATTTTTAGAAACTGGAATCGTCAAATTCGGAGTTAAAATGCAAAAGTTATAACCGTTTAAAGTTTAAAGAAACCATTAATTAATTATAAACAGAGAAATATTCATAATCAAAAATTAATTAAAATTCATATTTGAGTAGGTCTCACTTTTATGAAAATTTAGAAATTTGAATCACTCAAATCGGAGTTGAAACGCAAAAGTTAAAAGCGTTTGAAGTTTGAATCTAAATTTGAAATCAATAATTCGAATTAATAAATCATTTTCTTTTTCGGAAATTAATTATTGCGTCAGCAGCGACACGTGGCAGCTCCTGATTGGTCCGTTGACGTCAGCTGGTCCGCGGACTCGGTCCACGCTCGGCTCGGGTTCACCGTGGTCTCGGCTCACGGGGCAGGTGCCACTAACAAGCGGGCCCGCCCTGTCAGCGACTCGGGCTCACGCCCGCACGGGCGCGCCTAACACGGTGGGCCCACTGACACGCGGGCCCCGCGTGTTAGAGACACATATCCACGTGCGTGGGCGCGGCTGGGGCACACGTGGCACCATCGCGACCGTTGATTTGAAAATCGACGGCGCGGATTAGATCTAGGATTTCTCGCGTTGAATTGACGCGGTGGATCTAGACTGTACGATCTAGATCGGACGGTCCAGATTGGATCTACTATGGTGCAACGTGTGCGACGCGGCTCAATCTAAGCCGTTGGATCTAGATCCAACGGTTGAAAACAACGTTAACCCGTAACGTTGTTCGCGTTGCGGGCGACGTGGACGATCGTGGGCTGTTGGATCTTGATCCAACGGTCCAGATCCAATCTGGGTTCTAGGGCTTTTGGGTTGCACGTGGACTCACCGTTGCCGTTCGATCTGGATCCGACGGTACACGTAGCTCAGGGGGTGGCGATGGCACGCGGCGGCGCTGGGTGGCCGGAACCGAGGACGACGACCAAGTCGACGGCGCTCCGGGGCTTCTCCGGCGAGGTGACTGGTACGCACGGGTGCGCCTTGACGTGGGGAGTTCGCATCTGGGGTTAACGGCGGCGGAGGACGGCGGACGGCGGCGGGTGTGGGCAAAAACCGTGGCAGAAGGAAGAGGCAACTACGGCGAGCTCGCACGGGCGAACGGCGGCGGCTCAGGCGAGATTGTTTGGGGGGCACGGGTGCGCACGGAAGAGAGGAACCCGGCGGTGGCGGAGACGCATTAAATAGTGCCCTCGGCTTCCGTGAATCTCGCGGAAATCGAGGCCCACTCGCGGGCGGCGGAGGAGTCCGGCGGGAACTCGGATTAGGTGACGTGGACACACATGGGCCGTCCACGTGGCGCGATCAACGGCGGAGATGGTTCGGGAGCGGCCGTGCTACGCGCGGATGGATCCTGACCGTTGGATCTTGATCCAACGGCCCGGATTGATCCCGGGTTAGGGTGAAGTGCGATTTACGCACGCGGCTACGTGGGCCAACGTGGGCCGTTGGATCTCGATCCGACGGTCCCGCAGGAGTTAGGAGTTGGACGGTTCGATCGAGCCGTCTTGTGTGATCGGGTTTGGGTCGGACTCGGACTCGAGTCCGACTCGGGCTCGGTCGGTGGAACATTACAAACCCACTCGCATTTTCCAGCGATTAAATATTCAAATTAATTCTCAGAAATTCATTTAATTCATTAAAAATAGCAAAATACTCAGAGAAATTCCAAAAAAATTCCGAAAAATATTTTGGATCATTTTGGACTTCAATAAAATGTTTCCAACAAAATTTTATTTGGAAAGTTAAATTCTTTAATTATTTCAAAAGGGAATAAATTCAAATAAATTCCAAATAAATCCAAATAAATTCCAGAAAATTCCAAAAAATCACCAAAGTGCCAAATCACATTTAAATTCATGAAAAGAAAAAATTTAGGGTGTTACAGAGATATTGAAGGATACAAAGGTATGTTTTTTTTCCTTATTGACTATATTCTTAAAGTTTGTATCCAATAGGTACGAATAGTTATATATAATCTGATCAAATGTAACACAAATACCAATTGTTGAATATGGAGCAGGATCTCAATGATAGTACATCCAAATAACTAAATTATTGGACTTACGCCATTACTAGAATGCACTTGCGTACTGATTGCATCAAAATTCACAAATTAATTCTATGCTCTTGGCTAGATCGACAAGAAATCACATTTGAAGTTAATGAATTCTTATTTGTCCTACAATTTTCTTGCAATTAGTTTACATATTATTTCTTCACCCTCATTTCCTCATCCTACATGTTAATATTATACGGTTGCACATATTTAATTTACATGGAATGTTGGATGACTACAATTAAACAAATTAGTGGAAGTGTGAATCAAATTAATTATGTAGCGTTATAAGACCTTGGAATGCACAGATTTTCAGTGAAACGGTTTAATTCCCATGTTAATCATGAAAACTCGGATCGAGCCTTTGATAAAAAAAAAAGTGCCATATACTAGTATATGTTATACAAGTTCTTATTGAATCTTTGTGGTCCAGGAGAGAAACTTGAGCACGTACACAGCAACAGCGGCGACAATGCCCCAGAAATTCAAATGGCATATTTTTATTCGAGGACGAGCTGATATACCGGCTCAGTGCTCACTGCACGTGAAGCATCATCTAGTCCATACCGACCCCGTTGTTGAGTCGTGAGATTGCGGATAGGGCTGGAAAAAAAGCTCGTTGAGCTGGCTCGGTGGCTCGTTTCAAAATTGCTCTGATTACACTCATTTTTTTAAAAAAATAAAAATTAGTTGATTTGGAACCAGAGTGAACTTCGGCTCGGCTCGTTAGGCTCGGCTCGTTAAGCTCGGTTCGAAGTTGGGTCTCAAACAATACAGGAGACTATAATAAATAAGAATAAATCAGTGTCGAAGAAAACTCAAAAAAAAGTTCAAGCTCGTTATCCACCCCTAATTGCGGAGTCCATCCCATTATCCTCTGAGAACTTCACCGAAATCCTCGCAATGTGAAGGGAGAGAGGAGGCAATGCGCCTCCTTTGTGGAGTCGATGGTCGACCTCGACGCGAACACTCTGGGGACACGCGACGTGAGGGCCATGTCGTCCAACGTTCCCGTGAAAGGCATGCCGACGTCGACGCGGCAGTACCGCCTCGCCGCCGTCAGGAGAGCCACCGGCTCCCACAGGATGATGACCTGCCATGGCATGAGGTAGCCGTACACCATCATCTCGGCTTCACTTCCGTTCTGCTCTCTAGTGATGCAGGCTACGTGATAAATAAATTGCAGGCTTCCATAGATCGTCCTGCTCAATGTCATGCCAACCGTGTGCTTTGGCTGCTCGTACGTTGTTCTATTCGTATGTCGGTCTGTGTTACTTGTTTTGTCTAAGTTGTTGCTTCTGTTGATGTCAGTTCAATCCATGCATAATCAGTCCTAAGACATCAAGTATAAGTGTTCACTGGATGCATGCTCAATTGTTCATTGTTCGTTACACCTGACATGTTTTGCCTTCCTAGAATTTATTTTGGGAAACTACAACAAAACTGATCATCCACGCCTCCTGATAACCAACGTTTTCAGCTCACTACCAGGGAACAAGCCTTTTATACCGGCACATTAGTCTTGATTAGCCACGAACCGAGACTAAGTATTACATCAGTACCGGTTCAATGGCTACTAGGCTCTGGGGCATCCTTCACTCCCGGTTCATAACACCAACCTGGACAGATGATCCCCCTCGAGGTGTTTGCAGGCTAGCTGGCAGCGCGAAGAGCACCAATCCCGGTTGCTGTTACCAACCCGGACTGATGCCCGGGATTGATGTCTTGTTTTTGAAAAGGCTAAAAGGTATGCATATCATATTTTAATTAGAGTGTGTGGATGGGTGAGTTGGTTATAAGGGTGAGGTGTGAGCCTTGAGTAATCATGAGGTCTTGGATTCGAGTCTTGTTTCTTCCAATATTTGAAGCCATTTTTTAAAGCAAGCCTTAAGCCATCAGTCCGGGTTGGTTGAACCGGGATTGATGCTCCTTAAGCATCAGTCCCGGACTGATGGCCGTTACCAACCGGGACTGATGGCATGTTCCCTAGTAGTGGCCCCAGTGATAATAATTTTACAAATTTCTATTTCTCTGAAATTTCGTAACTTGTTCATATGAGCTTCGATGAAAACAAACTTCGTATGTCAATTGTAACTGTCGAGAAAATCTACAACTTTGTAGTTTATAGATTTTCCATTTGAAACAATTTAGATGCTTAAATATACATTACAAGTTTAAAATAATATAATTCCTTCAAAAAAAGTCCGATTGAAATAATATCTACATGAAAATTGTAGCTCTCGAGACCGTCTAATCCTACAATTTCAAATTGGGGTACTATCCTGCGTATTATCCACCCCAAGCAAGACCGTTGGATAATGATCAACGTACGATACAAATAATGTCGCCCTTGTAGGGGTAGCAAGCTGACGGTCTAAATCCACAACCCACTACTACAGAATAACACATTACTATCGCTTCATCTGTGTCGGTTCTAAACTTTTGACTTCAGAACCGATTGTGATAAGCATATTCCATTTGGAAATCTTGGTAACAGGTTATCACAATTGGTTCTGAGAGAGAACCGATTGTGAAACGATAACAATCCCAATCGGTTCTAGAGAAGAACCGATTGTGATAATAATTTTTTTATCACAATCGGTTTTTATATAGAACCGATTGTAATGAGTAGGTATTATCACAATCGGTTTTGGGAAGAAACCGATTGTCCCTGGCATTGAGGGGTTATCACAATCAGTTCTTTTCCAGAACCGATTGTAATGAGAAGGTATTATCATAATCGGTTTTGGGAAGAAACCGATTGTGATGAGCTCAGGGGTTATCACAATCAGTTCTTTTCCAGAACCGATTGTGATGATTTTTTGGCAACACCATTCGGTGCAACCAAGAACAGTTCATTAGAAACATAGTTTTTGTGAGATCCTCCACTCACACATTTCCCCTTCAGGGAAGAAGAAAAAAAACAAACTCCAACACAGGCCGCTCTGCTAGAATCCCAACACAGACCTCTTGTACTCTTCATTCATGCTTTAATATTTGTGCAAAACTTGTATTTTCGGACGATGAACAATACCAATCTGTTAGAATTCCAACTCGCGGTTCAACTCTCAGACAATTTATATAGACACATGTAGTGATGCAAATTATATATAACATTATAGTAGCATGCATGCAGCAGATAATAATAATATATATACCATTCCACACATTATACTTGTTTTTTTCATCAATAGGACATGAAACATTTTGACTTGGAACAACAGAACATTAGAAAGATACAATGCACAAAAATATAAAAGAGATTCAAAATAGAGTGTAAAGGCAATTAATAGACTTCATCTGCACTAGGCCAACAACCCTAACATATTAAACAAGCTGTATTTCATTACAATATATCACCACATCCATTGTTTATAATTAGTAAACATATAAAGGGGGACTGCATTACACCTAATATATTAAATTTAATACTCGCGGCTCTAGCCCGAGTAACCCGAGTCAACCGAGTCATCCGAGTGACCCGAGTCACCCGAGTCGCCAGAGTCGCTGGAGACTACGCGGACTAGTGATGGTTCATCCTCCGATGATGAACCCGATCTAGACGACGCGCCGGTCCCTATGGTGATCGGCGCGTAGTACTCCTCCACCTTCTCCTCCTCCTTCTCCTCCTCCTCCTCCTCCTCCTCCTCGTCGTCGTCGTCCCCCTCGTCGTCCTCCTCCTCCTCGTCATCGTCCTCCTCGTCGTCCCCCTCGTAGTCGTCGTCGTCCTCCTCGTCGTCATCGTCGTCGTCATCTCTGGGGCGCTTATTCCTGCTGCCTTTGGAGGCGCCTGGATGGGGTGAGGCGCCGGGAGGGACGACGGGAGACAGGTGGGGCGCTGGCGCCACGCCGGAGTGAGGCGCCGGAGGCTGAGGCGGCGCTACCGGCGGCGGTGAGGACGGTGGAGGAGGATGGAAGAGAGGCGACTCCACGGAGTCGTCAGAACTTGCCGGAGATGGTGGTGGCGCTGCCATTGCCGGTCGAAGATGCAGAGAACGAAATTAAGGAGCTATATGGAAGACTTGTACCGATGTGACCAGGATGCAGAGAGAACGAAAGGAGTTAAGTATTGTTTGAACGTCAAAATGGCGGGGAAGACGAGGGGGCGAATGGATATCCGTGTCGGTTCTTATCAAGAACCGACTGTGATGTTGACTTGCTTTACAGTCGGTTCCTTTTGAGAACCGACACTGATATATTATCTGTGTCGGTTCTATAAAGAAACCGACAGTGTTGAGAATCAAATTATCACAGTCGGTTTTACATATAAGCGACGGTGATAACTAATTAATCACAAACGGTTCTTCTATAGAACCGATTGTGATGAGGCTCGCTAGGTTTTATATATATGTACCGTCTGGACTCGGGAATGAACTTATTAACTCTCGTCGAGTTAGTTCGCTAGGCGATTTCTCTATTTTCCAGCCTATCTTACCTGTGGCTTTATTCAACAGGTGGGCCCGATTCCTTCGAATCCCTTCAATGTTGTATTAACGTACATTATTCGATTTTGATTTGGTCTCATTAGCAGAGTGTATGGTGGAGGAGATCGGTGCGTTGAAGGTCTCCGTTAATTGAAACCCGTGCTAGCTTGATCAGGAGCTAGATTTCCCCTCGTTTGTGGTTTTCCTCGAAAGGTGACCAGCATTAATTCTTAGAAATCTCTTCAATATTGCAGTAGGACTTAAATTAATTGTTTTAATATTATTAATATGATCAATTATATATAATAGTTAATTAGGTCACAGAACCTATGCGTCTCTCGTTCGAGGGTGCTTGTTTATAAGTATGCTATAATGGCATATTTATAAATAAGCAGTCTCGAATTGTCCACGTTTTTTGGACAGTTCGAGGATATGTGGCTCGGGCAAGTTCTTAAGCTGTTGTACAAACTGTAGTGAAAGTTTCGGCAGCATCTCCCTGGCCAGTGTTCTCCGAATACACATCCTCTTGACATGTTGTCGATACGTATATTTGGAGAACAATGGGAGATGTCTTTGCCGAAATTTTCTCTAAAGTTTGTACAACATCTTAATTAGGAACTTGCTCGAACCACATATCCTCGAATGGGATTAGGACCTAACCTACTTAGAGATTAGGAGTCATCGTTGGTACGTACGTACTTAGTCGGTCTACATATATACGTTTCTTTAAGATCATTCAACAAAAAAACTTTGTTTTCGGGTTCAACCCTTCTTTTATTTCATTGATTAGGGCATTATTAATTTATTGTTTGCAGTTTATTTGTAGATGGACCGTGAAGAATGGATGTATCACAAAAGCCGTGTGAGTGCTGAATTTCAGAGGGGAGTTAAGGAGTTCATAAGAATTACAGAAGAAGATATGGTTATGAGGGGTGTAAAGTTCATATATTGTCCTTGTATTGATTGCACCAATCTCAATAGATTTAACAACTCATCTCAAATTGAAGGCCATTTGATTCGACGTGGCTTCGTGAGGAATTACACGTGTTGGATCCATCATGGGGAGACAGGTAGTACCCCTGTGATATGCAACGAAGATATGTTGGAAGCCGATCAGGAGTTGGAGCGTGATATGTTTGATGAGGATAATTTAGATCAAATGTTGCGGGATGTGGAGGGAAATTACACGGAAAGAGAGTTAGAAAAATTTAAAAGCTTGATGGATGACGATGCCAAACCATTGTTTTCAGGTTGCAAAGGGGAATACACCAAGTTGGGTTCGGTCCTTGCATTGTTTGAACTGAAGGCAAAACACCGTTGGACAGATACAAGTTTCAATGCACTTTTAATACTTCTTTCGGATATGCTTCCAGAGGGAAACAAGTTGCCAACAAGTATTTATGAAGCGAAGAAGCTATTATGTCCCATGGGAATGGAAATAGAAAGGATACATGCATGTCCAAATGATTGCATACTATACCGCAATGTAACACCCCAAAATTTTGCTTTTCTTAAATTCATGTGTGATTTGGCATTTTGGTGAATTTTTGGAATTTTCTGGAATTTATTTGGATTTATTTGGAGTTTATTTGAATTTATTCCATTTTGAAATAATTAAAGAATTTAATTTTGCAAATAAAATTTTGTTGGAAATATTTTATTTGAGTCCAAAATGATCCAAAATATTTTCCAGAATTTTTCTGGAATTTTTCTGAGTCATTTGCTATTTTTAATGAATTAAATGAATTACTGGGAATTATTTTAAATATTAAATCGCTGGAAAATCCAACTCGGGTCAAGTACTGTTCATCCGACCGAGCCCGAGTCAGACTCGAGTTCGAGTCCGACCCGAGCCACGTGACTCGACCGAACCCACTCCTAACCCTAATCAATCCCAACCGTTGGATCAAGATCCAACGGCTGAGATCCGCCCGTACCGGTTCGAGCCGTATCCGGCCCGGATCCGATCGCGCCCGTGCGATCGTGGCCGTCGATCGTGCCACGTGGACGGCCGCGATTTCGTCGTCTTCGCCGAGTCCGAGCCGGACTCCGCCGCCGCGCCCGCCGCCGTAACGAACTAGGTTTCCGTCTAGGGCACGAACGCCGAGGCTATTTAAAGCGTGAGACGTCCCGAGGTTGCCCTCATCCTTGCGCACCCGTTCCCCGAGCCATCTACTTTGAGCCGCCGCCCGTTGAGCCGCAATCGCTCGCCGGAGTTGTCTCTCCCCTCCGTGCCGGTTTCTTGTAGTGTTCGCCGTCGTCCGTCGTCTTCCGAGAAGGAGCCCGAATCCGAGTCCGCGACGAGGCGCGCACCGAAGGAGGTTTCATCTCGCCGGAGAAGCCCGTAGCGCCGCGCCCTTGGTCGCCGTCCGTCTCGGTCAAGCCGGCCGCCGTGAAACCATCGCCGTCCGCGAGCTCGGAGGACCGTCAGATCCAGATCGGACGGTTGAGGTGAGTTCACGTGTTCCAAACCCGATTAGATCTGGACCGTTGGATCAAGATCCAACGGTTCACAATCGCCACGTGCCGTAACAGTGCGATTATAGGATTAGATCTGGACCGTCCGATCTAGATCGAACGGCCCACGATCATCGAGTAGTTTCAACGCGTTAACCCTAGATCCAATCCGCGCCGTTGATTTTCAAACCAACGGCCGAGATTGCGCCACGTGTCGGGAAGTTGGACCGACGCGGTCGGGCCCACGCCCAGCGGCAGCGTGTACGCCGACACGCGGGCCCGCGTGTCAGAGGGCCCGCATGTCAGTGGCTAACCCAGCCAAGCGCTGACGTCACCCATGACGTCGCCAAAGGTCCCACCTGCCGCGACCGTGGCTGAGCCCGCCGACGTCGGCCGATGACGCTACCCGAGTGGGCCCACATGTCGGCGACACGTGAAGTCGTGGACCGAGTCCACTGAGACCCGAGCCGAGCGTGGGACCGAGCCCATGGACTGGCCGACGCCAGCAGGCCAATCGAGGCTGCCACGTGTCCATGCTGACGCAATAATTAATTTCCGAAAAAGAAAATGATTTATTAATTCGAAATAATGATTTCAGATTTTGATTCAAACTTCAAACGCTTATAACTTTTGCGTTTCAACTCCGATTTGAGTGATTCAAATTTCTAAATTTGTATAAAATTGAGATCTACCTAAATATGAATTTTATTTAATTTTTGGACTAAAGTTTTTCTCTGTAAAATTATTTAATTGATTATTTAAACTTTAAATAATCATAACTTTTGCGTTTTAACTCCAAATTTGACGATTCCAGTTTCTAAAAATCCACAAAATTATGTTCTCTCTGTTTATGGATTTTATTTGGAGTTTTGGGATGTTTTTGCCTATTGTTTATTCGTGTATTTGCTATTTGCACGCTTTACGAGTAGACGTTGAAGTGCCGGAAGGATTCGAGGGAGAAGTATTGACTCAGGATCCAACTCAAGACCAAGAGCAAGTACTTTTTGAAGGCAAGTTGTGCTTTGACCATGTTGATCCTATTTCGAAATCTATTTTGATTTAAACTATTGCATGCTAGTTCAATTAGAAAAATACTTTGGTTAAACCTGGGGGTTAGATAAACACCAATTTGCAGTATGACACCTTGATTACTTAAGTATGTGCCATGACCCTTTGTCACCCTAGTTGTGGTTTACTAGTTGGACATTATCAAATTGCCAACATGGGTTTAGACCGTTGTAGTATCTTTGCTTAGACACTCGCTTTCGTGCTCATGACATGATTTTGGATAATCAAATGGTAATATTGACTTAATGATATATTGAACCTGTTTTCGAAAAGTATCATGTGAAGTTGATGGCACGTGGTGCATGGTAATCAACTGGGGTTTGATAAACAGTTTTCGACCGGGGCATGTGGCAAGAGTAATCAGGTGGGCCAGTGTGGCATTTGGGAGGTTGATTTGGTTCTTCGGGTAGTCTTGCCCTGGTCACTCTAAGGACTTAACCTTGCAAGCCTTTGAACTGGGTCATACTTGCAACCACATGGCTGGAATGGGACGGCCCTAGTTGACTAAGTCGCTAAGGACTCACTTGTGGAGCCTCAGGGTGTCAGTTACACCGTTTGTGTGATTATGCGGGGAGCGTATCGTGGTCGTGGCCAGATACCCATCTAACGGTGTGTTGGTCCCATACTTCGCCTTGGCTAAGGGAAGGGATGGTGTAGAGCACGAACCTGAGAGGACCACTGTGTTGTTTGAGGCTTCCAAAGGCTTTGTTACTGAACTCGCCTTTGTGGTGTTTGACTGTATCTTGTGGGTAAAGTGCATAACCTCTGCAGAGTGTAGAATCTGCTCGAATAGCCGAGTCCACTGATGCTTGGACAATGCTCGGGAATTACAGTCAAGGGTTAGATTTTCTCAAAAATAACTTGGATTTGGAAAGTTGAGTTGGAGTGATAACGAGGATGATGGAAATGTGGTTTAGGATGGGGAAAATGTTTACTAAACTTCTTGCAAAGTTATTTATGCTTTACTTATTTCTACTGCTTTCGAATCTACTTTTATTACTTTTCAAATGTCTGTTTCGCAATTATACCTTGAGCTATTCCTTTGTACCAAGCCATGCATATAGTATATTAGCTTGCATTCAGGCATGACTTGCCGAGTACCAAGTACTCACCCTTGCCTCAATACAACGCCGCTGAAGAGGAGGTTACGCCCGGCTATGGAGGAGGAACTCCAAGAAGATCCATCTACTTAGGGAAGCGAGCCCGATCGGTTGCCTGTGGTATCTTTGGATGGCGCCACGGTTCTTTGATTTTCATTCTTTGTTATTTCTCTTTGAATAAGTTTCGCCTTGCGAGGCATATATTTGTAACTTGGCCATAAGGTCGAGTAACCAGTTTTATTACTTTAAATAAAGTACTTTGTTAATATCGAGTGGTATGATTGTGATATTTACCGATGTTAAGACTGTGTGCACTAGCGCGTTCCTGGACTAGTGCTGAATACACAGAGGGTCCGGATTTGCAAATTCGGGGTCCCGACAGAGGTGGTATCAGAGCCATACTTGACTGTAGGCTCAACCCTAGCTAGAATGGTCGTAGTGAGGATAAAACCTATTTTCTAAAAGCTAAAAATTTGTGAAGATAAGAAATGACATCTCGACTTATCCCCTTCTCTCTTTTCTTGTCTCTTGCTGAAATTTTCCCTTACCTTGTCACAATTCAAAAAAAAATTCCGAGTTCTTACGAAGAGCACTCTTGTGACAGATAGAGGAAGAGTTCAACTACGTTGATCTGGGAGTTGGTCACGCCGCAGAGCTTTGGCACATGCTACAGACTCTCGGAGATTTTGAGAAGTCCCAATACCAAGTGGAGGTTTCCTCGATGAGTGAGCATAGGTTCTATAGTGAGACTCCTTCGCCGAGTCGCGTCATAGAATAAAGAGTCACCCTTTAGGCGTTGGACTCCAGATGTTAGTTCGATTTGGATTTGCTTTGTTTTGCTGAGTGTGCAGTATGTGTTGCGAGGCCTCTAGGCATTGTAAGCAACCATACCAAGTTATCAATAATAAAGTTAGACCTTAAAAGTTACCCCTTTCGCCCCGCATAAGTTCCATGTTACTTGTCTATTCTTGTTTCCCTCTCATCTCTAAACCTAGAGCAAATCGACAGATGGTGAACACCCGTGGAAACTTTGGGAGCAATGGGAGTGGCTCTCGCCCAGCAGAAAACCCCAATAATGAAGCACCAAAGACCGCCATTGATATGCAGAATTTTGGAGCATTTCTTGCTGCTCAGACTCGATTGATGCATGCTATGATGCAACAAATGCAGCACGTCCATCGCTCAGGCCACGACCAACCAAGCTAATCGGGGATCACGCTTGAGAACACAAGACTGTCCGAGTTCATGAGGACTCACCCACCCACCTTCTCCGGGAATGCCAATCCATTGGAGGCCGATGATTGGTTAAGATCAATCGAGAGGAAGCTGCACATAGCTCAATGCATAGGAAATGAGAAGGTACTCTCGCTTCTCATCGGTTGGAAGGAACAAATTACGAATGGTGGGAGAACTTCGTGCCACGCAGAGAACCCTCAAGATATCACTTGGGAAGAGTTCACAATGCATTCGACAAAGATCACGTGCCTGAAGGAATCATGGACCTTAAGAAGGAGGAGTTCGAAAGCACCTAAGCAGGTAATCAGCCGGTGGCCGACTACGAACAAGTTCACACAGCCTAGCACGCTACGCTTTGAGGATGTAGCGACGGATAAATCCAGGCAGCCGTTTTATGAAGGGACTTAACTCAGATTGCAAGTAGGGTTGATCACCCACACCTTTCCAGATTTCCAAGAGTTGGTGAATAAGGCGCTTATTCTTGAGGACAAGCGCAAGGAACTGGATGAGAACAGAAGCGCAGGATGCAACAAAGAAGGATCACGCTAGGAACGCAATACCGAGAGTTGCACCAAATCAATTCTTGATTCCAACCACGAATGCAACAAGGACACCATCCTCAAGACCAAGACTCGCCAATCGAACTACTGGACCCAGCCCCGCTAGAAACGCTTACTCCGTGCAACAAATAGGAATGCTGAGACGCCGCTACAATCGCAACGAGCCAGGACACTTTGCCAACAGCTTGTCCGAAGAAGACAGCGAGAGCGACCCGATTCGCTTCAACCTAGGAACCACCCAGCTAGGACGCCAGGCCAGAGCCACACCCTGCATCGTGGTGAGAGGCCGGGTCAATCACGTCACCGCAGATGCACCTGCAGAATGCTACTGACGTCAGTCTTTGGGTGAGTTACTTGTTAACTCGATACACCTGCATTTTGTTTGACTCGAGCTTCGCATTCGTTTGTTTCGCAAGGCTTTGCTACTAGAAATGATTTGAGGATTGCAAGGCTTAAGTGCATGCTTTAGTTCAAACCCTGGTTCCGAACTCCGAACGAAAGTAGGATGTTCCGGGGTGAGAATACTAATAGATGGAATAGAGTTCCTAGCAAACCTTATAATTTTGGAGACCCAGACCTTAGACGTCATATTGGGAATGGATTGGTTATCCAAGCACAAGGCCGTATTGGATTGTGGGCGAAGGACTATCTCAGTTGAGAGCCCGTGTGGAAGGAAAGTGGAATTTCAAGCCACCGCAGTTAGAGATGGACAGCTGATGGTTAACGCAGTACCAAGGCAATCAGCATAGATGACGTCCCGGTAGTGAATGAGTACCCGATGTTTTTCCCGAAGATTTACAGTATGCCGCCAGACAGGGACATAGAGTTTGTGATAGAGCTTGTACCTGGGACAGCACCGATAGCAAAGAGACCCTATCGGATGTCCACCGAGGAGTTGGTAGAGATGAAGAAACAGCTAGAAGAGTTAATGGAGAAAAGATTTATCAGACCGAGTTCGTCGCCGTGGGGAGCACCAGTTTTATTTGTCAAGAAGAAGGACGGGAGTTTCAGGATGTGCATTGACTACCGTGCACTCAACGAAGTCACCGTGAAGAATAAGTATCCGCTACCCAGGATTGATGATTTGTTCGATCAGTTGAGAGGAGCCGGAGTTTTCTCCAAGATTGATCTGAGATCGGGATACCATCAGTTGAAGATCCGATCAGAGGATATCCCGAAGACTGCATTCTCGTCAAGATATGGACATTACGAGTTTACGCTATGTCCTTTGGGTCGATTTAATGCGCCAATTTATTTCATGAATATGATGAATAAGGTGTTCATGGAATATTTGGACAAGTTTGTCGTCGTGTTCATAGACGATATCCTAGTCTACTCCAAGACAGAGGATGAACATGCCGAACACTTGAGGCGAGTTTTGGAAAAGCTGAGGGAACAGCAACTTTTCGCCAAGTTCAGCAAGTGTGACTTTTGGAAGGACAAAGTGGAGTTCCTTGGACATGTGATGACCGCAGAAGGAGTCGCCGTAGATCCGAGCAAAGTAGAAGCTGTGTTACATTGGGAATGACCAAAGATCAGAACTTGATTCGGAGTTTCCTTGGAATGGCAGGATACTACCGCCGTTTCATCAAAGGCTTCTCGACAATTGCGAAACCCCTTACGCAATTGCTGAAGAAGGAAAAGAAGTTTGCATGGACGCCAGGATGTGAGAAAGGATTTCAGGAGCTGAAGAAGCGATTGACATCAAGACCGGTGTTAGTTCTACCGATGTTGCTAAAAGCTTCGATATTTATTGTGACGCATCGCGCCAAGGACTTGGATGTGTCGATGCAGAATGGAAAGGTCGTCGCTTATGCATCAAGGCAGTTGAGGCCGCATGAGGAAAATTATCCGACACATGACCTAGAGTTAGCTGCCGTAGTGCATGCCTTGAAGATATGGCGTCACTATCTGATTGGAAACAGATGTGAAGTGTACACGGATCATAAGAGCCTTAAGTACATATTCACCCAGTCGGATCTGAATATGAGGCAAAGGAGATGGCTAGAGTTAATCAAGGACTACAATGTTGGAATCCATTACCATCCTGGGAAGGCCAACGTAGTAGCTGATGCTCTGAGCCGGAAAAGCCATACCGTGAGTACGTTGCTAGCCACAAGTCAGGATGAGTTATGTGAGGACTTTCAGAAAATGAAGATTGAGGTTGTACCTAGCGGATTCTTGGCCGCATTGGAAGTAAAGCCTACTTTAGAGGACCAGATCCGAGAAGGATGAAGGATGATGACAAGATCCGTGAGGATTAAGTCCAAAATAGAGGAAGGCAAGGCAAAGGATTTCAAGCTAGATGGGCAGAGCACGTTATGGATGAAGGATCGGATTTGCGTCTTAGAATAAGAAGGAATTAAAGCAATCGATTCGGAGGAAGCCCATGACTCCAAGTATTCAATTCACCACTGGAAGCGCCAATATGTATCGAGGATCTCAAGGAGAGATTACGGTGGCCGAGTATGAAACGTGAAGTTGCCGAGCATGTTGCATTGTGCGACGTATGCCAGCGAGTCAAGGCAATGCATCGAGACCAGCGGGATTACTACAGCCGAAGATACCTCGAGTGGAAGTGGGAGGAAATCGGAATGGATTTCATTACCGGTTTGTCGAAGACTCAAGGAGGTTATGACTCCATATGGGTTATAGTGGATCGCTTGACTAAAGTAGCCCATTTTATCCCCGTGAAGACCACTTACTCGGAGATAAATTAGCGTAATTGTACATGATCAGATTGTCTGCTTGCACGGAGTGCCAAAGAGGATTGTATCGGACGAGAGGTACCCAATTTACCTCAAGGTTACGGAATAAGTTGCATGAAGCCCTGGGGACCCGTTTGAACTTCAAGATGCCTTATCATCCACGCAGACGGATGGACAGGCCGAAAGAGTCAACCAGATTCTGGAAGATATGTTGAGAGCTTGAGCATTGGCATATGCTACCTCTTGGGATAAGAGTTTGCCGTATGCCGAGTTCAGTTACAACAATAGTTATCAGGCTAGTCTACAGATGTCACCTTTTGAGGCACTGTATGGTCGACCCTGTCGGACTCCATTGAATTGGAATGAGACCGGCGAGCGCCGTGTCTTTGGGCCTGATATTCTTCAAGAGGCTGAAGAGCAGATCGCCATGATTAGGGAAAGGTTGAAGATAGCCCAATCTCGACAAAAGAGTTATGCTGACAATCGTCGCCGAGATTTGAGTTTTGAACCAGAAGACTTTGTATACCTCAGGGTTACGCCTCTCAGGGGAGTTAAGAGGTTCCATGCCAAAGGGAAACTCGCACCCCGTTATGTTGGACCATTTAAGATTTTGAGTCGCAGAGGCGAAGTTGCTTACCAACTGGAGTTGCCACAGTCGTTAGCAGGAGTACATGATGTATTCCATGTGTCCCAGTTGAAGAAATGTCTCCGAGTTCCTGAGGAACAGACACCGCTAGAGTCAATTGAGTTGCAAGAAGATTTGACTTATAAGGAGCATCCCGTAAGGATTCTAGACACAATGGATCGAGAAACTAGAAACAAATCAACCCGTTTCTGTAGAGTTCAGTGGAGCAACCATGAAGAAAGCGAAGCGACTTGGGAGCGCGAAGAAGATTTGAAGGAAGAGTTTCCAAACCTGTTCTGTAGTAAGCCCTGAATCTCGGGGACGAGATTCTATTAAGGGGGGGAGGTTTGTAACACCCCAAAATTTTGCTTTTCTTAAATTCATGTGTGATTTGGCATTTTGGTGAATTTTTGGAATTTTCTGGAATTTATTTGGATTTATTTGGAGTTTATTTGAATTTATTCCATTTTGAAATAATTAAAGAATTTAATTTTGCAAATAAAATTTTGTTGGAAATATTTTATTTGAGTCCAAAATGATCCAAAATATTTTCCAGAATTTTTCTGGAATTTTTCTGAGTCATTTGCTATTTTTAATGAATTAAATGAATTACTGGGAATTATTTTAAATATTAAATCGCTGGAAAATCCAACTCGGGTCAAGTACTGTTCATCCGACCGAGCCCGAGTCAGACTCGAGTTCGAGTCCGACCCGAGCCACGTGACTCGACCGAACCCACTCCTAACCCTAATCAATCCCAACCGTTGGATCAAGATCCAACGGCTGAGATCCGCCGTCAGACGGCTCGAGCCAGATCCGGCCCGGATCCGATCGCGCCCGTCGCGATCGTGGCCGTCGATCGTGCCGCGTGACGGCCGCGATTCGTCGTCTTCGCCGAGTCCGAAGCCGGACTCCGCCGCCGCGCTTCGCCGCCAGTAACGAACTAGGTTTCCGTCTAGGGCACGAACGCCGAGGCTATTTAAAGCGTGAGACGCCCCCGAGGTTGCCCTCATCCTTGCGCACCCGTTCCCGAGCCATCTCGCTGAGCCGCCGCGTTGAGCCGCAATCGCCGCCGGAGTT
The DNA here is from genome assembly GCA_036346355.1 of Rhipidocladum racemiflorum. Taxonomy (NCBI): domain Eukaryota; kingdom Viridiplantae; phylum Streptophyta; class Magnoliopsida; order Poales; family Poaceae; genus Rhipidocladum; species Rhipidocladum racemiflorum. The sequence goes on from CM070582.1 coordinate 22,350,299, forward strand.
GTCTCTCCTCCGCCGCGGTTTGCGCCTGTTCGCCAGTCGTCGTCTTCCGCCGAAGGAGCCAGATCCGAGTCCCCGCGACGAGACGCACCGAAGGAGGTTTCATCTCGCCGAGAAGCCCGTAGCGCCGCGCCCTTGGTCGTCGTCCGTCTCGGTCAAGCCCGGCGCCGCCGTGAAACCATCGCCGTCCGCGAAGCTCGGAGGACCGTCAGATTCAGATCGGACGGTTGAGGTGAGTTCACGTGTTCCAAACCCGATTAGATCTGGACCGTTGGATCAAGATCCAACGGTTCACAATCGCCACGTGCCGTAACAGTGCGATTATAGGATTAGATCTGGACCGTCCGATCTAGATCGAGCGGCCCACGATCATCGAGTAGTTTCAACGCGTTAACCCTAGATCCAATCCGCGCGTTGATTTTCAAACCAACGGCCGAGATTGCGCCACGTGTCGGGAAGTTGGACCGACGCGGTCGGCCGCCCACGCAGCGTCGTGTAGACGCCGACACGCGGGGCCCGCGTGTCAGAGGGCCCGCATGTCAGTGGCGAACCCAGCCAAGCGCTGACGTCACCCATGGCGTCACAGTGGGTCCCACCTGCCGACCGTGGTGAGCCCGCCGACGTCGGCGATGACGCGTCACCGAGTGGGCCCACATGTCGGCCGACACGTAGAGTCGTGGACCGAGTCCACGTAGACCCGAGCCGGCGTGGACCGAGCCCATGGACCGGCTGACGCCAGCAGGCCAATCGAGGCTGCCACGCGTGTCCATGCCGACGCAATAATTAATTTCGAAAAAAGAAAATGATTTATTAATTCGAAATAATGATTTGATTTTGATTCAAACTTCAAACGCTTATAACTTTTGCGTTTCAACTCCGATTTGAGTGATTCAAATTTCTAAATTTGTATAAAATTGAGATCTACCTAAATATGAATTTTATTTAATTTTTGGACTAAAGTTTTTCTCTGTAAAATTATTTAATTGATTATTTAAACTTTAAATAATCATAACTTTTATGCTTTAACTCCAAATTTGATTTATTCCAGTTTCTAAAAATCCACAAAATTATGTTCTCTCTGTTTATGGATTTTATTTGGAGTTTTGGGATGTTTTTGCCTATTGTTTATTCGTGTATTTGCTATTTGCACGCTTTACGAGTAGACGTTGAAGTGCTTAGGAAGGATTCGAGGAGAAGTATTGACTCAGATCCAACTCAAGACCAAGAGCAAGTACTTTTTGAAGGCAAGTTGTGCTTTGACCATGTTGATCCTATTTCGAAATCTATTTTGATTTAAACTATTGCATGCTAGTTCAATTAGAAAAATACTTTGGTTAAACCTGGGGGTAGATAAACACCAATTTGCAGTATGACACCTTGATTACTTAAGTATGTGCCATGACCCTTTGTCACCCTAGTTGTGGTTTACTAGTTGGACATTATCAAATTGCCAACATGGGTTTAGACCGTTGTAGTATACTGCTTAGACCTGCTACGTGCTCATGACATGATTTTGGATAATCAAATGGTAATATTGACTTAATGATATATTGAACCTGTTTTGGAAAAGTATCATGTGAAGTTGATGGCACGTGGTGCATGGTAATCAACTGGGGTTTGATAAACGTTTTCGACCGGGGCATGTGGCAAGAGTAATCAGGTGGGCCAAAGTGTGGCATTTGGGAGTGTTGATTTGGTTCTTCGGGTAGTCTTGCCCTGGTCACTCTAAGGACTTAACCTTGCAAGCCTTTGAACTGGGTCATACTTGCAACCACATGGCTGGAATGGGACGGCCCTAGTTGACTAAGTCGCTAAGGACTCACTTGTGGAGCCTCAGGGTGTCAGTTACACCGTTTGTGTGATTGTACGGGGGAGCGTATCGTGGTCGTGGCCGATACCCATCTAACAGTGTGTTGGTCCCATACTTCGCCTTGGCTAAGGGAAGGGATGGTGTAGAGCACGAACCTGAGAGGACCACTGTGTTGTTTGAGGCTTCCAAAGGCTTTGTTACTGAACTCGCCTTTGTGGTGTTTGACTGTATCTTGTGGGTAAAGTGCATAACCTCTGCAGAGTGTAGAATCTGTTCGAATAGCCGAGTCCACTGTGATCGACAATGCTCGGAATTACAGTCAAGGGTTAGATTTTCTCAAAAATAACTTGGATTTGGAAAGTTGGGTTGGAGTGATAATGAGGATGATGGAAATGTGGTTTAGGATGGGGAAAATGTTTACTAAACTTCTTGCAAAGTTATTTATGCTTTACTTATTTCTACTGCTTTCGAATCTACTTATATTACTTTTCAAATGCTGTTTACTGCAATTATACCTTGAGCTATTCCTTTGTACCAAGCCATGCATATAGTATATTAGCTTGCATTCTGTGCATGACTTGCTGAGTACCAAGTACTCACCCTTGCCTCAATACAACGCCAGTTGAAGAGGAGGTTACGCCAGCTATGGAGGAGGAACTCCAAGAAGATCCATCTACTTAGGGAAGCGAGCCCAGTCAGTTGCCTGTGGTATACTGGATGGCGCCACGAAGTTCTTTGATTTTCCGCTGCTGTTATTTCTCTTTGAATAAGTTTCGCCTTGCGAGGCATATATTTGTAACTTGGCCATAAGGTCGAGTAACCAGTTTTATTACTTTAAATAAAGTACTTTGTTAATATCGAGTGGTATGATTGTGATATTTACCGATGTTAAGACTGTGTGCACTAGCGCGTTCCTGGACTAGTGCTGAATACACAGAGGGTCCGGATTTGCAAATTCGGGGTCCCGACACGCAACGTCCATAAGGAACTGCACATTTGTCCTGTTTGTGGTGTACCCCGATACAAACAAAATGAGAAGCGTAATGACAAGAAGCGTAAGAACCGAATTGACCACGGTGAAGATGTGAAAAAAGGGGCACCAGCCAAGGTGTTGTGGTATTTGCCCATCATTCCCCGTTTAGAGCGGTTATTTGCAAATCCTAAAGAGGCAAAATTGTTGCGTTGGCATTATGAATCTCGAAAGGAAGATGGCAAGTTGAGACATCCCGCTGATTCGGCTCAATGGAGAAACATTAATTGGGAACATGAGGAGTTTGGTGCCGAGATGAGGAACATAAGATTTGGATTGAGTACGGATGGTATGAATCCGTTTGGTAATATGAGCGATCGACCACAAGATTTGGCCGGTTTGTTGTGTATCTACAATTTGCCTCCTTGGTTATGCATGAAGCGGAAGTATATCATGATGTCGTTGCTAATCTCAGACCCAAACAAAGGGTAATGATATTGATGTGTACCTATCACCACTAATTGAGGATTTGGTAAAATTGTGGAATGTGGGGTTGAGGTGTGGGATGCATACAAAAGAGAGAACTTCACCCTCACGGGCTATGATATTTTGCACCATAAATGATTTTCCGGCCTTTGGTAATTTGGCGGGCTATAGCACGAAGGAGCCAAAGCTTGTCCAATTTGTGAAGAGGACACCGATAGCTTGTGGTCGCGAATTCGAGGAAAAGCGGTGTACATGGGTCACCGTAGGTTTCTATCGAAGTCATCAATATCGTAAGATGGATGACAAATTTGATGGAAAGAGGGAAGTTCGTGCAGCCCCGCAGCCTATGACTGGAAGGCAAGTATATTCACGCGTAGAGGATATCGATGTTCAGTATGGTAAGAGCCGTAAATCTGTTCGTCCTAGGATCATTTGGAAAAAGAGGTCGATATTTTGGGACTTACCATATTGGAAGGAGTTAGATGTCCGTCAATGTATTGATGTCATGCACGTTGAGAAAAATGTTTGTGATAATTTGGTAGGCATCCTGCTGAACATACAGGAAGACCAAGGATGGTGTGAATGCTCGCCGCGATATGACCTACATGGGGATCAGGCCCAAGCTTGCGGTGATGGAGGAGGATGGAAAAGGGCCGTACATCCCATTTGCATGCTACACCTTATCCAAGAAAGAGAAAGAAGACCTCTGCAAGTGTCTCCACGATATTAAAGTTCCATCGGGCTACTCCATAAACATTAAGAAGCTTGTGTCTATGGATGATTTGAAGTTGATCGGTATGAAGTCCCACGTCATGTCTTGATGACCCAAATGCTCCTGTTGCAATCGAAATATCCTACCAGGATGACGTCGGGTTGGCAATCACGAAGCTATGCTATTTCTTCAATGCGATTTCATGCAAGGTTTTGATCCCGATATCTTTGGACAACGTCTGAGTGAGGTGGTGCAGACTCTTTGTCGACTTGAGATGCATTTCCCCGTCGTTCTTCGACGTCATGGTCCACCTCGTTGTTCACCTTGTTAGAGAGATTAAGATTTGTGGACCCGCATTCCTGCGTTACATGTATCCGTTCGAGAGGTACATGGGTATATTAAAGTCATACATGAGGAATAGGTCGAAGCCTGAGGGTAGTATTATAGAAGGTTATGGGACTGAAGAGGTTATTGAGTTCTGCGTGGACTACCTAGGTAAAAGACAACCGATTGGTGTTCCTATATCTCGTCATGAGGGCAGACTTGGTGGCAAAGGAACCATTGGGTCAAATCTAATGAGCCCACAATTTGGTATGTACTGTAAAGCGCATTTCACAGTCTTGCAACACAAATACAGAAGTTCATCCATACATCCAACAGCACAAGTTGATATTACGAGAAGAGAATCCACTTATGGATGAGCTTTCCATCACACGAGAACACAACGATCGATTCCTCACATGGTTCAAAGAAAAGGTGAAGGTCTCCGTTAGTACCGAGGATGTCAAATGGTTGGCTGATGGACCAAGATTTAATATACAGACATGGCAAGGTTACGATATTAATGGCTACACATTTTATATTGAAAGTCAAGATGCAAAGAGTACAGTGCAAAACAGTGGTGTGAGCATAGATGCTTTGTCCGATGATCACTCAATTAGAGGATCGTCAACTGCAATGAACTGTTACTACGGGATGATCGAAGAAATATGGGAGCTCGACTACGGAATATACCAAGTTCCATTGTTCTGATGTAAGTGGGTGAGACTTCCTCACGGAGTTAAGGTCAACAAGACAGGTTTTACACTTGTTGATCTGAATAGACTGCCTCTGAGATGAACCGTTCGTCCTCGCAAAGCAAGCAACTCAAGTTTTCTACGTGCGTGATCCGGCCAATCCGAGGTTGCACGTCGTACTTCATGGCAAGAGGAGGATTGTTGGAGTTGAAAATGTCGTAGATGAAGAAGAGTACAACCAATTTGATGAAACACCTCCGTTTGCAGATGGGGCATGTCTTAGCGGTGACGACGGCACACATGGAAAACATTACATGCGTGTAGATCATCAAGAAGGGTTGTATTTTAAATAAATTATGTTGTAAGAATTCCCTGTATAATGTGGCATTTTGTAGAATATATATGTCAAATGGATCTTATATAGCAAATTTGAAAAAGATTTGACTTTTCGACTCTTTTGAATGAAGATTCTGTTTTAAAAAAAAAATTAGAAATTGGATCATAGTTATCACAATCGGTTCTTTAGGAAACCGACACAGATAGTATTATTGCGATAGGTTCTTTTAAAGAACCGACACAGATACTCCACATATTGCGATCGGTTTTTCTATAGAACCGACACAGATACTCAGTATAATTGCGATCGGTTTTTCTATAGAACCCGACACAGATACTCAGTATAATTGCGATCGGTTTTTCTGTAGAAACGACCGTGATAAAACCCAGAGCATTTTCATTTCGGCGCACACTCGGTTCATTTTCGCCAAGACCGATTTCGTTCAATTCATTCCACAACCCTAGCTCCACCACCTCCCCGCACCGGCGCCTCCCCTCCGCCTCCTCCCCGACGCCTCCCCATCGGTGGTACCCGTGGGCGCCTCCCCTCCGGCTCCTCCCACACCCTAGCTCGACCACCTCCCCGGCCAGCGCCTACCCCGTGGCGCCTCCCCGGCTCCTCCCCATTGGCGGGTACCCGTGGCGCCTCCCCCTCTGGGTCCTCCCCGGCGCCTCCCCCTCCGGCTCGTCCCCCCCATCGGCGCGTCCCCCATCGGCTCCTCCCCCATTGCCGACTCGGTTCGGCGCACTGTAAGATGCATTTCGGACCGTGGGCTGTAATTGGTTGTAAATAGCTCAATGATGATTGCTTTTGAATGAGGATTGATTAATCTGATCATTAAAGGAACTTGCTAGACCTAGAACAACACTGCTCTTAGCTGACAATTTGGTGCCACTTGCTCTTAATGCATTGTACTAGGGTCAGAGCAGTGCTGTGCTTAATCCTTTATGCTCTTAGCTGACAATTTGGTGGCACTTGCTCTTAATGCATTGTGGTAGGGTTAGATTAGTGCTATATTCATTCTGATATTATGCTGTACTTGTTGTTTTCTATGCTAGAGCAGTGCTGTTCTAGGGTTGTGTAATCCTTAAATTTTTAGATGTAATAGCCGGTGATATATTGGCCATCTAGAAGTTGGACGGCTAATTAATTTAGCAACCCTTCTATAGCAATCTGAGAGCAATCCATCATTGCAATTTGAAACTTGTAACAAATGCTATATTATCGCACTTTATTATCGAGTTTAGTTGCGTAACCTATGCGTCTCCCGTTCGAGGGTGCTTGTTTATAAGTATGCTAAAATGGCATATTTATAAATAAGCAGTCTCGAATTGTCCACGTTTTTGGGCAGTTCGAGGATATGTGGCTCGGGCAAGTTCTAAGCTGTTGTACAAACTCTAGAAAGTTTGGCGACATCTCCTGGTGTTCTTGAATACACACCCTCTTGACCTGTTGTCGAGGCGTGTATTTGGAGAACAGCGAAGATCTTTGCCAATTTTCTCTAGAGTTGTACAACAACTTAGGAACTTGCTCCTCCACATATCCTCGAATGGGATTAGGACCTAACCTAATTAGAGATTAGGAGTCATCGTTGGTACGTCACGTGCTTAGTCGGTCTCTGAGATAAACATGTGAATTGCTTTCTATTATGTGAAATTTGAATTGCTTCCTCTCATGAAGTTTAGGTTTGACAATATACGTACTTACTTGAAATGTCGCAAAGAGAGAGCACCGGCTCAACGCCGAGAGAGAAGAAGGTCCTGCTACCCCATCGAGGAAGGTTAGAAAGGCCGGAGGACCGAATAAAGGAGCCACAGGAGAACGCCACAAGTGCTCCACTTCAATGCCAGGGGTTTGCACGGGTCCTGGCCCGTTTAAGGGCGCTACTCCTCTTTTATCGGCCAATTGGTGAGGGAGCGAGTGCCGATCACAATTAAGGACTGGAGGAAGGAAGTGTTAAGCGAGCGTAAGAACCGACTGTGGGACGAAGTTAAGGGAAAATGGATTATACCAGAGGAAGATGAAATCAATGCGAGGCAGTGCGCCTTGAAGAGAATGGGTGTGGCTTTGAGGCATTTCGGGGTGACCATGCATGCCGAGTTAGTGTTGAAAGACCGTACTCCCTTCCAAAGGTATCCATTTGTTACACCCGAGGTTTGGGAGGAGTTCGCAAGGATGAGGAGTACGCCCGAGGCGGAGGAGCCGAGAGAGAAGAATATCGCTATACTGCAGGCGTAACACACACGCCGCACCACCTCGGTTCCGGTGGAGTGCGTAGGGAAGAAGGCGAGTGGGTGCGACTAGCCTCTGAGTGTGCAACCTCTGGGACAACGATGCCTTACTCCCACATATGCGAGGCGGGCACACGATTGGTATTAGCGAGGGCGAAGAAAACCTCGATGGTCGATTGTCATTCCAAACCCGCGACCCGCGGATCGTCACGACCATCGTAAGATATCTAACATAGTACATTGCATATTATATTCCCATTGTATTTTAGTAATAATTTATATTTGCGACTGCAGAGGAGGTAAGCTGCGTAAAGAGCAAGGAGCATTTCAAAGCCAAGGGTCACGGGACATCCTGTGTTCGGCAATCGGGAAGCCCGATCATAAGGCGGAGTGCTTGCGCAGTGCGGGGTATCTGAAGAGGTCCTTCTTTGTAGAGGAGAGCGCGTCGGTGCCAGGGCAAGATCATGGGAAGCACGTGAGGCGCGGATCCGTTTGCGAGATGAAGGAGGAGTTGAAGGAGGAGTTAAAGTGAGATGATGGGTGAGATGATGGCCATGTTCTCCCGAATCAGATTCCTCAACCATCGCCTATGCTACGCCCTAGCATTGCGCTTCCAATAAGGAATCAGGCATTCCACACCTCAAGGTAATAAGCTGTTTGAGACCAAAAGGTACATGAGTAAGCTTAACACAGATTATGATGAAGATCTTGATCACTTCTTGCGTGGTCCTGCCAAGTGCCGGCTAGTCCTGATCGGCACGGAATACAGATTGAGGCTGCGCGGGTTGCATTTCCAAGTAAGGAGGATGACACGGTGCATGGTATACCTTTGGGGATGGGCTACATGAGGGTGCAGGTGGACTATGTCCACGATGTTTACATGTCTCATGCCCTGGAGTTCCCCGAGCGAAGATATCACCACTCTCGGGCAAGCACGGATGTCGTTCATCAAGTGGCCCGGCGGGTGTCGTAGTGCAAGCACCTCCTCCTGCCGCTAAGCTCTGCTGGTACTCTGCTACCATACGCTCTTGCTGGTACAGCTAACACTCTGCTGCTCACGCTCTGCCGCTCTTTGCTGCTCACGCTCTCTGCTACTACTATTGCTGCTACTACTCACGCTCGCTAGTATCGCGTCGCTGCTCTGCTAATCTTGTGCTGCTCTTGTCTTTGCTCCTATCGCTCTTTGCTCCTACTCTGCTGCTCCTCACATTCGCTCGTGCTGCTCTATTCTTGCTCCTCGTACTCACTGCTGCTTTGCTCATTCACGCTCACTGGTACTACTGCTGCTGCTCCTGGTACTACTCCTGCTCCTGCTGCTGCTCCTGCTCCTCCTCCTACTGCTGCTCCTGCTCCTGCTGCACATGCTCCTGCCCCTGCTACACAACATGCACCAACGCCTGCAGCTGCACCTCCTACACCTACGCCTGCAGCTACAAATGCTGGTGCGCAGGTGGGGCGCAAAAGGACTTCTACCACGATGACGAAAGATACAAAGCAGAGTTCAGAGAGTCCCTCCGTGAAGAAGGCAAAGTTGTCAGAGGGCACAGAGCACCCTGATGATCACAAGCGGTACATACATGGAAAGCCCTTTCTCCCAAGCCAAGAATTGAATTCTTTGGGCTTGTTCACTCGTCACCTACATGGATGGTACATCGATAGGTCACATGAGGCTGAGCCTCGCCACGATTTAATAGTGAAGTATCGAGCGGGCCAATTCCACCGCAACGAGGATGGGACCTTTCCAGTCAGTTTTGAGGATCTGTACTTTATGTACAGCTTGAAAGCCGTCGATATTTCTACCATACGATCCTGGACGCTGTGAGTCTCGCACCATACTCAATCAGATGACTATTTATTGATTTTGTATTATATTTTTTAACAATTGACATGAATTGCAGGATCATGAGGCAGCGAGCCGTGACGAGTCGACACCCTGTCGGGTTTGTCGACCCCGAGATGGTGTCTGCGACCATGGCTAAGTATCAATCGGAGTTCCTTGCAGGATACATCAAGCAGGCATTGCATGAGGAGGCAAAAAAGGACTTCATTCTCTTCCCATACCACCAGGAGTATGTACTACTATACAATTCAATTACATGTACACACTTCAACCTTGTATTAACTTATTCTCTTGCATTGTGTACCGTTTAATAAGCAACCATTGGGTTCTACTTGTGGTTCTTCCGAGTCAAAACAAGGTCTACACGTTGAACTCACTCGAAAATAGACCGATGGACTATGCGATCGAGCCTGTTTTGCAGAAGTAAGTACATTCCTCTAACCTAACACTTTACATATTGAACTACGTTAGGTATTTTTAACCTCAATGCATGGCATCTCTCCAATGTATAGGGCTTTTATGTCTTACGTTGCTGAACGTGGCCGACACAATGATAAACAAGGCACCAAACTCGAGTGGAAGCGCTTCAAGGTACCAGTGTCTATCATAGGATTTTTTTCTTACACCTATTTTTAATTCGTCTCCTAATTTAAGTTTCTTTGTTCACAGTGTCATCAACAAGGATGCGATGATCTGTGTGGCTTTTACGTGATGCATCACATGCTGATTTTGGTTGGTCGCTCACATGTTTTCCCTAAGGTATAAAGCAGATTATTTGCACTACTGTCTATGTGATATTTGTTTACAAGCATAATACTATATATCAGCATGTTACAATACCAATTTAAGCCTTAAATATATTAGTGCACTACTATCTATTTTGCAGGACCTTGATATCATCCGGAAGAGCCTAACCAACACTGATCTCAAGAAATTACGAGACCATTTATGCCAGTGGTACTGGACAGAAGTTATAACAGATGATGGTAGATATAGAGACAATTCAAGCAAATACAAGTCCATAAAGTGTAAACAAAATTTATCTGAATGTGAATGTGATCTGTTACAGATTGTAAACAATATTAATTTGAATGTAATGTGTGTAGATTGTGATGTATATGTTCTGTGATTTTGTGGATTGTCTTTGAATGTGTCATATTGTCAATGCGAGGCCATTTTGGACGATGGGCGATAACATCATCACAATCGGTTCTTCTTGGAACCGATTGGGATATGTTTAAATATCTGTCGGTTTGCATAAAGAACCGATTGTGATAATGTAATAATTTGAATCGGTTCTACAAATGAACCGATTGTGATATTATTCTTATCCCCATCGGTTCTACAAATGAACCGATGGTGATAATGTAATAATTTGAATCGGGTCTACAAATGAACCGATTGTGATATTATTCTTATCCCCATCGGTTCTACAAATCAACCGATTGCGATAATGTAATCATTTGTATCGGTTCTGCAAATGAATCGATTGTGATAATGTAATCATTTGTATCGGTTCTGCACATGAACCGATTGTGATAATGTAATCATTTGTATCGGTTCTAAAAACGAACCGATTGTGATATTATACTTATCGCAATCGGTTCTAAGAGAAAACCGATTGTGATAAGTTTAATATCACAGTCGGTTCCTAAAAAGAACCGACAGTGATAATGTATTATTAGTGTCGGTTAAAAACCGACTGTGATATATCTACCTTATCACTGTCGTTGGACTTTGTATCGCCACCAAAACCGACTGTGATGACCAAAAAGAACCGATTGTGATGTACGGATCTGTAGTAGTGACCGGTCCAGATGGACATTACCGAACAGCTGATTAATTTGCCTGCTGAGATATTGTAAGACCGGCCATGATTACTAGAAGGGGTGAATGGGAGCTAATATTCTTCGTGGGAGAACGGTATGTTGCTCAATCACTCAAAGTGGCTCAACGACATGAAAATCACAACTTAGGTCTTTGCAAGCATATCATCAAACACTTGGTGTGCAATGTACAAACCCTAGGTGAGCACAAGGGGAGAACTCAATCTATGTCATATCCATAGGAGATATGTGGTCTAGAAGACCCTATATATGACAATTGCCCATGTCAAGGCATGAAGATTGGACTCTAAAACCCTAATAAATCACCAAATAAAGGTTAGATAAAAATATATCCAAAAATCTTTGAGAAAATCACAAAAATGAGAAAGCGCTAGAACTTGGAGGGAACAAGGTAAATCAATAAGAAAAATTACACTTTCCATAGCCTAGACACATGAAGAAGTAAGAGTACTAATCACATCACAAGATCCATCATCCACAAGGTCTCTAATCATCCATACATGAACAAGCACAAAAAACTAGTTATGGAAAAGCAAGAACATGAGGAAAAATATTGATTTTATTACCTTGATGTTGGGGGATTACAAAGCATGAAAAACACACTCCAAGAGCACTCACATTGTCACACCCAACCCAAAACTCAGCTTAAAACCAACCAAATGAAGGTACAACTCTTGGCTTACACATGAGAGAGACACCTCCCCTCCTTATATATAGTCATAGAATTTTAGGATATCATGATATGTCACGAGAAATTGTGACAACACTCAAAACCCACATGGATGGCTGAAATTTGCCCGCACACACTACCTAACACTTCGAGCATAACCATGGAAATATTCTCCCACACACACGTCCAACACGGCCCCACATATCGTATGTAGTCGATTTGAATTAACCGCCAAGTTTCCTCAGCACCTATGAAGGATCATTGTTTTTGATCCATGTGTTTTTGATGATGAGTATTTGAATATTCAAAAAGATTTGAATTTGGTTTGAAGATTTGAAAAGAGCAGAAATCAGTTTGATTATCCGAAAAAGATTTGAATTGGCGAACTCGTTTTTCCATGTATGACAGACCAAACTCTTTGGCCTGTCATACACATGTTTTAAGTGAACTCATTGAGCCAAACTCAATTTTCCTCAAAATCAGTAAGTTGTGCATCTACGACGGACAAAGTTTTTGGAGTGCATCGTGAACGTGTTTTTGAGCTCATGAGTCGAACTCAATCTTCCAAGAAACCAGTAAGTTTTGCATGTACGGCGGACAAACTTCTTTGGTCAGTCGTGAATGCATTTTTGCTTTAGGGCTTCGTTCGGACCATGTTGTTTTTAAAACCGAGCGTGGCACGTTTGCGCCGGACAAGATTTTTTGTCCGTCATGAACATGAATTTGAAAGCGTTTTTTAACTGAGACTTTTGCATGTACGACGGACCGATTTTGGTTGTCCGTCGTAAACATGTTTTCGCCGAAATGTTTTCTTTTGGAACCGAGAGTTTCCCTTGTACAACGGACAGACTTTGTTGGTCCGTCGTGAACTGTTTTCTAGGGTTTAACTTGGCATTTGCGTCGGACTGGTTTTGTTGTCCGTCGTAAATGGGATTTGCTCAATTAGGGTTTTGAGCGTTTTTAAGATTGAAATTTGAATTTGATTTTGAGATTATGAAATTTGTGATAATTTCATGATACTTGTTTTGAAGTGGACTTTATGCAATACTCATGTGAGTAGTTGCATGGATTGATGTGAGTCAAGTCGTGGACTTGTGCTCGGAATTGTTTTGTGTTTTTGTTCATGTGCAGGTGTTGCTTGAGGTCGAACATGGTCGATGACGGGACCGAGACTAGGTTCAGGGAGGAACTGAGGTCGTGAAGGTCGAGGATGTCATGCGAGATGTTTGGACTAGAGAACAGTGCACGTGAGGTCAAGATCGCATGCATGTGTGAATGCATTAAATGCATGTGTCCGTTTCCGTGTCCGAGAGGAGGCAGAGCCAGCAATTTTGATGTGTCCGAGTCAGCTGGCTTGAGATGAGATTGGCATGGAGACTGCTTGCCCAATCCGAATACAAAAAGAAATAGGTGGCTGTCTTGTCCTTTAAATAGAGGGTTCTAGGGGCTTAGAACTCATCCAATCCAACGAAAGAGGGCAAGAAGCAAAAGGTGTCTACAACAAAGAAGAGCTTGTGTGCTCTATCTAGTTGTTTTAGAGTTTTCTAATCTTTTGAGATTAGAAGATTTTTGGTGTCATCCTGTGGAAGATGGCTTTGGAATAAAGAAAAGTTTATGCAATATTCCTTTCGTTTTTGATTCTTGATTAGAAGTTTTGTTCGTCATTAGAACTAGTTCTTGTTCTTATTTTGCTAATTAGTCTAGGGTTTTGATCTCTTCAATATTAGATATTCTTCCGTTTTTTTGGGTTCGTTGATTTTCCGAAAGAAATAGTTGAATTTTTCTAGGCATCTATTCACCCCCCCTCTAGTTGCCTACTCGGTCCTACAAGTGGTATCAGAGCTTGGCTCTACTAATCCATCTTAACAGGTGATTAGTAAACGGTAAGTTATGGCAACAGAGATATACTCGAACAAGCCGCCAATCTTCAATGGCACAGACTTTCCCCACTGGCGGATTCGGATGACTGCATACCTTCAAGCTCAAGGTAACGCTATTTGGCGCAAGGTAAAGATTCCATACGAGCTTCCTTCAAATGATGATATTGATAAAATCGAGTTTGAAAAAGATGTTGAAAACAATAATAGAGCTAGAAACATATTGCTTCAAGGACTTGCTAGAAAAGAATTCGATAGAGTTCATCATTTACTCAACTCATGAAATTTGGAAATCTCTTCAAGATTATCATGAGGGCAATCGACTCTGTAAAAGAAGCTAGGCAAGATCAATTTAAAAAGGAATACACTAGATTTGAAATGAACTCTGGAGAATCTCTAGATGATTGTTTTGCTCGCTTTATGAGAATCTTAAACAATCTTAGAGTCAGTAGATGTAAAGTACACTGACTGAAAATGCTAGACATTTCCTATCATCTCTTGATCTTAAAATCGGCAAATGAAAGTGATCGCTTTTATGGAAGCTCACAAGATGAGTGAAATGACTTTGGATAAACTTTATTCTAGTCTCAAGACTTTTGAAATAGACATTGTTTCAAGAACTTCCAATGATAACTCTATGGCTCTTAATGCTAATTCTTCATATGATAATGCTACTAGTTCTTCATCATCATATTCCATTACTGCCTTGAGTGCTCTTAGTGATGAACAGCTAGATCAAATACCAGAAGATACACTTGCTCTTCTTTCCAAGCGTGTCAATGCAGCGTACATGAGATCAAGGGAGAGAAGAGGAGCCTCCATCCACTGCTACAACTGCGGCAAGGCAGGGCACATCCGTGCTAACTGTTTCAAGAACAAAGATAGAGAGGAGAAGGAGCAAAGCAACTCCTCCAAGTCCTTCCGGCCAAGAGAGAGCAAGGATAAAAATAAACAACGAACAAAGAAGATGCTCAACAAAGTCTTCGAGGCAATTGGTCGCTTAGACTTAAGCGACATTGATGACTCAATCGAAGATGAGAAGGAAGCGAAGCAAACGAAGCGAATGAGAAGGATCTCACCGGACTATGCTTCATGGCAAAAGGGAACACTAGTGATTCTAGTAACAACGACAGCACCTCCAGCGACGGTGATGAGGTAATGCCTTCGTATGATGAGCTTTGTGAAGTTTTAGTCATATTGAGAAAATCTTTAAGAAAATCTTCACTCAAAAATAAAAGCTTAGAAAAAGATCTATCCATGCTAAAATCTGAAAACTTTGATCTTAGAAATTCAAATTCTGAAAATATTTACGATACTTGCTTAGATCTCAAATTTGAAATTAAGTCACTAAAAGAGGAACATGTGATTAAACTAGAACAAGTTTATGCCGAACAATTGAGAAATGAAAAACTTGTGAAAAATATTGGTTGCTCTACTGATAGTTTACATGATCAAATTGCTTGCTCTAAATGTTCTATTCTTGAGTTGAAATTAAAAGATGCAAATTGTAGAGTTACCCAATTAACAAATGACATGTTCACTCATGAAATTAACTCGTGTTCAAATTGCCAGAAACAGAAAGCTAAAATTGACACTCCTTGTGATAATTGTTTAACTCTTGCTAAGAAAGTTGATTACTTGCAAAATTCTTTGGAACGTTTCACTGATGGCAAGAAAAACCTAAACATGATTTTGGATCAATCAAAAGTCAGCACTCAAAACAAAGGTTTAGGTTTTGATTCTTATGCTCATCATAAATCACATGCTCCCACTGTTGTCAAAACACTTGAAAGTGGAAAATTTGAAATTGTCAATGAGCCTAAGAAAACTGTCTTTAAATCTGCTGGTCTTTTAACTTCTACTATGATGAATGCAAAATGTGCTTCTACTGTTAAAGCAAAACATCATGTTAAGTACACTTGCACTCATTGTGGTAGAGATGGACATTTAGTAAACTTTTGCTTTAGACTAGCTAAACAACAAAAGAGAGAAAGGTTTAATGCTCGGTCTAATTTCAGACAGGCACGTTTTATTTCTCATTATGTGCCTAGGGTGATGCAAATACCTCTTGTTGCTAAGATCACGAGAAAAGACAAATCTTCTTTTATGCATAAGAATGCTCGTGTTGTGCCAACTGTTGTGCGTCGTGTGTCTCAAGATCTTTGGATTCCTAAACATCTTATTTCTAACCCTTGATCAGAGACATCGACACTTTCTGCTTCTATGTAGGCTTCTCACGCGAGGAAGGAGAACATATGGCTAGTGGATTCCGGATGCTCACGCCACATGTACGATGATAAGAATTGGTTCTCCTCCTTCACTTGTGCATCTCGTGCTAAAAGTGTTATTTTTCAAGATGCTTCCTCCACCTCTGTTTTTACTTAAAGGCACTAGTCCAAATAGTGTAGGTACAGTGCATATGTTCAGGGGAGAGTATCTTTGTTGATGAAGATGATGATCTTCTTTGTTGAGGATGAGATAATTGGAGTTTCTTTGTGTGCTTGTGTGCTCGTTTTCAAGCTTCCCCGCGTGCTTCACATCGACAAGCTATCAAGAGGATTTTAAGGTATCTCCGTGGTACTCAAGATTTTGGCATTTGGCTTTCTGCTTCTTCACGCATTAGTTTAAGACCTTTCTCTGATGCTGAATTTGGAGGATGTGGAATTGATAGAAAAAGTACATCTGGTTCATGCCACTTCTTGAGTAATTCTCTTTCTTGGACACATTGACATCAGATTTCATTTTCTTAGAGATCATGTTGAAAAAAGAGCTATTGAACTGAAATTTGTTGATTCGGGTGCTCGACTTGCGATATTTTAACTAAGCCGCTTGATTTTTCTCGTTTTGCTTTCTTACGCGGCGAACTTGGGATCATTCATCCCCATGGGTTGATTTGAGGGGGAGTCTTGATTTTAACTCTTTCATGTGTGTTACTTGACTTTGGTTACTACAAGGAGCTATTTTGTCGTTACACTTAAAGAAAACTCCCCTGTTTTCATGGCATCATGTAGTACAAAGCTTTGTTGACTATTCTTGTGTATATAGTCAAATTAATGCTACATCGTTTCACTTCTCTCTAAAAGACTAAAAGACTAATATAATTCAATTTGAGATGCTTTTCAAGAATATGTTGGCTCTTGTTCATTAAAGTATTGCATTTGTGAAATAGGCTTAAAAGTTTCTTGTCATCTGTTAAAAGGCTAGAGCTGATTAGAAACTATGTGTGAGCTTTTTGTTGGCCTTCAAATGATCATTTTGAGTCTCAAGCAAAATCAGTGGTTTAATATTAAAAGTAAGTTGAAAAAGATGCAAGCAAAAGCTACTTGGCTAAACACAAGTTTAGTACAATGTGCAGCTTCCTTGCCAGGGATTTAAATTCAAAAGATGCAAGAAAAGGCTACTTGTCTAAACAAAAGTTCAGAACAATGTGAAGCCACTTGCCAATTTAAACTGAGAAAGATACAAGAAAGAACTACCTACTCATACACAAGTATGGGCTAGTGTGCAGTTACTTGTCATCCCTGTTGATCACAAAGCAAAATTGTCAAACTTGCTAAAAGAGAAAAAGGAAATTCAAAATTTTGAAAAGGCTTGAGACAAACATTAGTGAATTTGAAAGTCTCTCTTTGCTCATGATAGATTTCTTTTTAGCTTTGGCAAAATCAGTTTATGACATTTTACTTGTTTGCTCTAATTTGCTTATGCAACAACTATTCTGTGTGTTAGAGCCTCCATATTCTCACAATTTGCTTTCTCATTGGATAAATTGATACAAAATGTGAAAACTCTTGTAAAAAAAAAAACTCTCCAAATGCCTTACTTTGATTATATACCTTGAATATACTTCAAAGCTTGAGATATTGCATTCATTAAGGGGGAGTTTTGAGATCTTGATGACTATTTTGTCAAAAAGGGGGAGAGCAAGACAAGAAGAAGAAAAATAAAAAGAAAGGAGAAATTCAAATGCTGTTTGAGAATTTGGGAATTTGGATTTACTTGGTCTTTACTTGGTCTTGGAATCTTTTTCTATACCTTTGTCAAATCTTATATTGTGTTTTGTCAAATTACTCATCAAGGGGGAGATTGAAGGATCATTGTTTTTGATCCATGTGTTTTTGATGATGAGTATTTGAATATTCAAAAAGATTTGAATTTGGTTTGAAGATTTGAAAAGAGCAGAAATCAGTTTGATTATCCGAAAAAGATTTGAATTGGCGAACTCGTTTTTCCATGTATGACAGACCAAACTCTTTGGTCTGTCATACACATGTTTTAACTGAACTCATTGAGCCAAACTCAATTTTCCTCAAAATCAGTAAGTTGTGCATCTACGACGGACAAAGTTTTTGGGTCTGTCGTGAACGTGTTTTTGAGCTCATGAGTCGAACTCAATCTTCCAAGAAACCAGTAAGTTTTGCATGTACGGCGGACAAACTTCTTTGGTCACTGTGAATGCATTTTTGCTTTAGGGCTTCGTTCGGACCATGTTGTTTTTAAAACCGAAGGCAGACGCTTATACGCCGGACAAGATTTTTGTCCGTCATGAACATGAATTTGAAAGCGTTTTTAATCGAGACTTTTGCATGTACGACGGACCGATTTTGGTTGTCCGTCGTAAACATGTTTTCGCCAAATGTTTTCTTTTGGAACCGAGAGTTTCCCTTGTACAACGGATGCACTTTGTTGGTCCGTCGTGAACTGCTTTCTAGGGTTTAACTTGGCATTTGCGCCGGATCGTTTTGTTGTCCGTCAGTAAATGGGATTTGCTCAATTAGGGTTTTGAGCGTTTTTAAGATTGAAATTTGAATTTGATTTTGAGATTATGAAATTTGTGATAATTTCATGATACTTGTTTTGAAGTGGACTTTATGCAATACTCATGTGAGTAGTTGCATGGATTGATGTGAGTCAAGTCGTGGACTTGTGCTCGGAATTGTTTTGTGTTTTTGTTCATGTGCAGGTGTTGCTTGAGGTCGAACATGGTCGATGACGGACCGAGACTAGGTTCAGGGAGGAACCGAGGTCGTGAAGGTCGAGGATGTCATGCGAGATGTTTGGACTAGAGAACAAAGGCACGTGAGGTCAAGATCGCATGCATGTGTGAATGCATTAAATGCATGTGTCCGTTTCCGTGTCCGAGAGGAGGCAGAGCCAGCAATTTTGACGTGTCCGAGTCAGCTGGCGTGAGATGAGATTGGCATGGAGACTGCTTGCCCAATCCGAATACAAAAAGAAATAGGTGGCTGTCTTGTCCTTTAAATAGAGGGTTCTAGGGGCTTAGAACTCATCCAATCCAACGAAAGAGGGCAAGAAGCAAAAGGTGTCTACAACAAAGAAGAGCTTGTGTGCTCTATCTAGTTGTTTTAGAGTTTTCTAATCTTTTGAGATTAGAAGATTTTTGGTGTCATCCTGTGGAAGATGGCTTTGGAATAAAGAAAAGTTTATGCAATATTCCTTTCGTTTTTGATTCTTGATTAGAAGTTTTGTTCGTCATTAGAACTAGTTCTTGTTCTTATTTTGCTAATTAGTCTAGGGTTTTGATCTCTTCAATATTAGATATTCTTCCGTTTTTTTGGGGTCGTTGATTTTCCGAAAGAAATAGTTGAATTTTTCTAGGCATCTATTCACCCCCCTCTAGTTGCCTACTCGGTCCTACAACCTAGATTCCTTCCACGCCAAAGAACCACACGCCGGTCCAAGGCAGCTTTCCACATCATCCTTGTGGTCCCCATGTCCACGCCTGACCGTCGCGTGCAATCACCGAACCTCTATGTAACACCCCGACATCTAGTATGCCTGAATGTTACCAAACATAGACTAAACAACATCTAAATACCACAAATAAAGATAAATTAAAGCAAAGGTGCAAATGCTAAAACCGAAAAATTCGGCAACATCTCCTCTGTTTTTCCATAGTTTGGAGCAACAGCAATAACATGGCAAGATATAACATAATATGAGACATCTAAAACAGCAATCACAATTGATATAGCAACAATATAAGTCCAGTATAAAGCATTCAACCACTTCATGAGCTAAACGAAACAAATAATAAGACCAAGCACACAATTAAGCAAATCTCAAGGTTTCATCGCACTATTCTTATTATCATGTCTCCAATTCTTAAATGGACTAAATATGTGGAGCTACGTGGAGAAGTGTAGCTAAACCCAGTTCCCACATGCTAGTTTCATGGTACCTAAGAAAAACAACATAAACACAAGCGTGAGTTCATCACTCAGCAAGTATATTGCAATGGATCATAAAGAACAGTTCAATGCTAACATCGCTACACATCAAGCTTAACATCCTAATCATGTCCAAATCTCATTATACAATCTCATTATCATCATCACGTATGCAATGCAATGCACATGTCTCCTCGAAGCACATACCAAGATTGCCGAAAGTGTACACCGTCGGTGTGCACCCTCTTTCCCCTTCCATCCCGTAGATGGAGGATGCCTACTCCTCGCTTCCATTCACAACTGTGGATGGAATCATGAGGTAAGTCTTACTCAATCACTACTACAAAACCGGGTATCACAAGCGGCCTATTAGAAACGGTTTGGTGCGAACCGGTTGTAATGCTCACACCAGAAGCGGTTTACGGCAACAGATCGGAGGGGATCTCTAGAAGCGGTTCGTGGCACGAACCCCTTCTAAAGCCCCACCTTTAGAAGGGGTTCGTGACACAAACCCCTTCTAAAGATCTTTACAAGCGGTTGGTGTCCCCAACCCCTTCTAAAGCTTCAGAAGGGGTTCGTGTCACGAACCGCTTGTAGAAGCCCAGTTTTAGAAATAATAGAAGGAATGCGTGCCCTACTCTATCAGAGAGCACGCGTGGGTGGGTTGGCTAGATGGATGAGGCGAGTCACGAGGATGGAGTGCTGGTCGTGGGTTCGAATCCCGTTCCCACGATATTATTACTGCCTTTTACCGCTTGGTGTCGCACCACCACAAGTGGTTCCTAGAACCGCTTGTGATACCCTTCGAGGTATCACAACCGGTTGCCTAGAAGCGGTTGTAAAACCGCTTCTAGAAGTGGTTTCGAACCGCTTCTAGAAGCTGGTTCTGTAGTAGTGAATGGCACTCTGGGTTAGTCATAACTTTCTCACCGACCTTACCGGACTAGTTATGACTTTCTCACCTACCTGGCCAATTTCTCATGCCATGTATGCAAATATGCCATAAACATAAATAACTTGCATATAACTCAAATTAACCATTGCATAACCTTATAACATACCATTTTCATCATGTCATAGGCAAACATCAATCATGGCAAGTTAGCATATCATGTAATCATATTGCACCTAAGCAAGACTAGCAAACATGCAACACACAACCCATTCCAATACACTTGCCTTCACCCTCGTGAGACGGCGTGGCGAGACGATGACGGCACTCCCAGGGTCACACCACCTACACAAAGGTTCAATACACTCAACCACACGCTCATAAGACCATACAAGAACACTTAGCTAAACCGACTTCGCGATCTACTCCCAATACCCAAAAATAGAGGTTCTGTCTAACGGGACAGCATCCTTCGGAAGGCCATAACTTTGGCTTAACAACTCCAAATCAGACAAACGAGTACATTTTATCAAAGCTTAGAAAATTTCCTAGCTTTTTCTAAGTATTGGGAAGAACTGATTCGGCCTCTAACATTGTCTAATCTACATATCAACCTAATATGTCCCAATCACGTCACAGTTTTGAACACGCTCGGTAAAACAGCCATAACTTTCAAACGGCTGATCGAAATTACGCGTTCTTGGTGTCCAATTAAAGGTATTGAAATTATCTACAACTTTCTCAACAGGAGGTCGACCAAATTCCGAACATAAAATTGCGAAAACACAAACCCTATGTCGGACGCCCAATCTGCCCGAAACAGAACACTATGAAATCTCTAGTTTTCATCAATTCTATCCAATCGCAGCACCACCTTTCGATCTAAAAGCACAAAAAAATCCTCTAACACAGCACCTAGTCCCTCCCCAAAGATTACCCATAGCCATACCTTCGCCCGATGAACAACGAACGTTGAATCTTCTCTTCCCGATTCCCCCGATCTCCTTCCTCGCGCCGAATCCGCCGGATCCCCTCGTCGCGGAGCTTCCCAAAGGAGAGGACAGCGGGGTGGAGGGGTGAGGAGCTCTCCTAGGCCGGCTAGGGGGGTGGAGAGGAGAGGGAGGGAGAGGTGGCGCAAGGGGGAGGTGCGGCTAGGGGGGCGAGTGGAGGAGGAGGGGGTGGTGGCTGGGGGGTTAGAGGGGAAGGGAGGGGCGCAACTAGGGCAAGGGGAGGTGCATTGGCAGGGTCATGCTGCCCTCCTCTCCCCACATGGGCCGGAAAACTCCACTTTTGGCCCATTAAGGGTCCCCCCTAAGGCCCAAATCGCCCCGGAAAGGCTCAAACTCCTGAAAACGGCCCGAAAACGCGAATAAACCTCATACCGTAAAGTTTTACACTCCACTTTCACGTTTTAAAATGTCACGACATTCCGTAGTGTCACATTCTCCCCCCTTCAACAGGATTCGCCCTCGAATCCAAGACACGCAACTACGCAACTAGGCAGAACAAAAGACAGTTAAGCTTCACATCTCGTACCTGAGGTGAAAAGCTCGGGGTGCTTCTCGCGCATGCGAGACTCCAGCTCCCAAGTCGCTTCCCTCTCGGCTTGATGCAACCACAGGACTTTGACAAACTTGAGCGTCCTGTTCTTCATCACTCGCTCCAAATTCCCCAGAATTTTCATAGGACGGGACTCAACCATGAGGTTCTGATCTAGCACCAATGGCTCTAAAGAAACCACCAACTCCGGGTCATGCAAGTATTTTCTCAGCATCGAAACATGGAACAAATTGTATACTCCTTGCATTGACTCCGGAAGCTCCAAACGATATGCCAACTTACCAACTCGAGCTATAATCAGGAACGGCCCAACATACCTCGGACTGAGCTTCCCTTTGGTGCCAAATCGAACCACGCCCTTGGTGGGAGATACTCGCAAGAGTACGCTATCACCCACCACAAACTCTAGATCTCTCCTTCTCACATCAGCATAGCTTTTGTCTACTCTGAGCTGCAAGAAGATTCTGTCGCACCTCTACCACCCGATCCACCATCTACTGCACCCAATCCGGTCCAAGGACCGCTCTCTCTCCCGAGTAAACCTCATACCCATAAACCACTAGCTATGACAATTGCTCACGACAGGACAATTGTCACCGAATTACCGTCATCTTCACTACAACCCATCGGTACTCTTATTAAAGGTTTAACCCAGACATTATCAACCACATGATTAGGATAAAGCATTCAACCACTTCATGAGCTAAACGAAACAAATAATAAGACCAAGCGCACAATTAAGCAAATTTCAAGGTTTCATCGCACTATTCTTATTATCATGTCTCCAATTGTTAAATGGTCTAAATATGTGGAGCTACGTGGAAAAGTGTAGCTAAACCCCGTTCCCGCATGCCGGTTTTATGGTACCTAAGAAAAACAACATAAACACAAGTGTGAGTTCATCACTCAGCAAGTATATTGCAATGGATCATAAAGAACAGTTCAATGCTAACATCGCTACACATCAAGCATAACATCCTAATCATGTCCAAATCTGATTATACACATCTCATTATCATCATCATGTATGCAATGCAATGCACATGTCTCCTCGAAGCACATACCGGTATTGCCGAGTGCACACCCGTCGGTGTGCACCCTCTTTTCCCTTCCATCCTGTAGATGGAGGGTGCCTACTCCTCGCTTCCATCCACAACTGTGGATGGAATCACGAGGTAGGTCTTACTCAATGGCACTCCGGATTAGTCATAACTTTCTCACCGACCTTACCGGACTAGTTATGACTTTCTCACCGACCTGGCCAGTTTCTCATGCCATGTATGCAAATATGCCATAAACATAAATAACTTGCATATAACTCAAATTAACCAATGCATAACCTTATAACATACCATTTTCATCATGTCATAGGCAAACATCAATCATGGCAATCAATAAAGCAGAAATCCCCTTTACTAGGGGTGTAAATGGTACGGATATTTTTCGACCATCCGACCGACCGAATTGATCGGATAGTGATTTTGATAGTTTTACACGTATTCGCCTATTTTTTTGCGGATACGGATAAGGATATTGATAATTACGACGAATACTTTCCGAATGAAATATGGATAGTAGCCAATACATATTCCGACCGATACTATCCGACTCATAGATGACAACACTACTTTACTTCATAAAACACCAAAATAAATACATTATATTCATGATAATTGATGTGTGCATTTTTTATATATTATCCGAGTAATTTTCGTTCCGAACTATATCCGATAATATCGATCTTATATGATCTGTATCTATATTTGACACTATTCATCCCCGTATCCGATAATTTCCGTGTTCGCATCCGTGTTCGGCACTATTCGTGTCTGTATCCGTATCTGACAAAAAAATATGGATCCATTTCCGTATCTGGCATTATCCGATCGCGTCCGACCGTTTGCACCCCTACCGTTTATGTCCTAGGTCTCTCTATCTGTTTTGTTATTGTTCATCTGTTTATCTATGTGTTGGACTACACTTGATAGTAAGGTTTTTTAACACTTTTAATGCTCGTTGTGGAGAGGGCATCAGGTTGGGTTTTTTCCATGAAGACTCCCAGGCCAACCTTGACAGCGATCTCACCTACCGTCACTACTACAGAACTGGGAATCACAAGCGGGCTATTACAAGTGATTAGGTGCGAACCGCTCCTGGCCTTTACACCAGAAGCGGTTCGTGAGCAACGGGCAGGAGAGGGCCTTTACAACCGGTTTAACACACAAACCGCTTCTGAATGTTGAATTCTAGAAGCGGTTCGTGTTTCAAACCGCTTCTGACCTTCTAGAAGCAGTTTGAATAAAGAACCGCTTCTAAAACCCAGACTCTAGAAGCGGTTCGTGTATCAAACCGCTTCTGAAGTTTGGGTTCTAGAAGCGGTTTGTGTATCAAACCTCTTCTAGAAGGTCAGAAGCGGTTTGACACACGAACAGCTTGTAGAATTCAACATTCAGAAGCGGTTCGTGTGTTAAACCGCTTCTAGAATCCCTCTCGCCCAGCGCATTTAAACTTCTTCTTCCGCCCCGACCAACTGTCGTGAACAGAGACGGGCCGAGCACCATTCTTCCATGGAGGTGCTATCCAAATATTAGATTTTGAAATCGCTGGTGATTTAGCTTCAAATTAAGTGTTTCAAGGTCAGTAAGAGAATGTTAACATCTTTGTCACATACATATTGCTGTTTTTTATGGATTGGATGTGGAGAAATCATGATTTATTCTTGTTGAAATGTGGAGCTTTGCTAGGTCACTTTAGAACATATTGCGCAAGGCCATTATCAATTGTAGGGAGTTGTTCCCCAAAATTTATTTCGTATGCTTGTTTTTGTTATGGAATGAAGATGTATGGTGGAGATCTAGTTCAAAATATGACATTGCAATGAAGTAATTAGTAGTGTATAAAATAAAATAGGAAACCATGTGAAGGATAAAAAAATAATTACAAAGGTAGAAAGGGATAAAAAAATAATTAGAAAGGTAGATCTTTAATTGCATGAAGGTGTAGGTGTAGGTGGGGTTGTTTTTCTTGGAGAAGAAAAAATTATATGAAATTATAACTTGGTGTAGATGAACCGGCAAAGGATGTACAATGCGGACCGCCGCTCGAGAGAGTTCATTGATGGTGTGCAGGCTTTTCCCGATGCGGCCATTGCATTCCTGCCTCAAGGCAGCTTCATATGTTGTCCGTGCGTAGATTTCAAGAACGAGAAGGAGCACTCACAACGATGGAAGGTTATGAACCATTTGATGATGAGAGGTTTCATGCCAAACTATACCTGTTTGACCAACCATGGCGGAAGACGTGGAAGATGATAAAGAAGACGAGGAAGAAGAAGAGGGATTCAACAATATCCCGAACGCCACGCAATGCTATTCCGTGGGAGATACACTCACTAACTTTGGTGATGATGAGCTGGACCAGATGCTGCGTAACGGAGAGGGAGACTACACAGATGAAAGACAGTTCGAGAAGTTCCAGCGCATGTTAGAGGACCACAGAACTCCTTTGTACCCAAACTGTGGGCAGGACCATAAAAAGTTGCGTACCACACTAGAACTTATGCAATGGAAGGCTACAAATGGTGTGTCAGACAAGGGATTCGATGAGTTGTTATCACTCATAAAAAAGTTGCTTCCAAAAGATAACACTCTGCCCAAATCTACATATGAAGCAAACGAAGTCGTCTATCCTTTGGGATTGAAAGTACATAAGATACACGCATGTCCCAGCGATTGTATCCTGTATCGCAATGCGTATGCCAATTTGGATGTTTGTCCAGTGTGCAAAGAATCACGTTATAAGGTGAAGAGTGACGATCCAGGTGAAATAGATGGGGAGCGTAAGAAGGAGACCTACAACTAAAGTGTTGTGGAATTTCCCTATGATTCCCCGATTGAAGCGTATGTTTGCTAACAAAGCGCATGCCCAGATGATGCTTTGGCACAAAGAAGAGCGTAAGGACGACGATATGCTTAGACACCCTGCAAACGGCTCACAGTGGAGGAAAGTCGATCGGGCGCATCTGCACTTCGCACAAGTGGTGAGAAACATAAGGTTTGGGTTGAGTACCGATGGGATGAATCCTTTCGGAGAGTTGAGCAGTAGCCACAGCACCTGGCCTGTTACACTATGTATGTATAACATTCCTCCATGGTTGTGCATGAAGCGAAAGTACATCATGATGCCGTTGTTGAACCAAGGCCCCAAGCAACCTGGAAATGACATCGATGTCTACTTGAAACCATTGGTTGAAGATCTTGTGACGTTGTGGGAGGATGGTGCACGGGTATGGGATGAGTACAAAAGGGAGTATTTCACCCTGTATACGTGCATTGTTATTTGTAACAATCAACGACTGGCCTGCTCTCGGTAACCTGTCCAGCCAAACTATCAAAGGATATAGAGCTTGCGTCCAATGCTTAGATGAAACGGACAGCATGTACCTGAAAAACTCTCGAAAGGTTGTGTACATGGGTCACCGTAGGTTACGAGTCACACATGGCGAAAGAAGTGCAGGAAATTTAATGGGCAACTAGACCTTCGTGCTAGGCCTCAACATCATGGTGGACCACATGTACTTGCTATGGTAAAGGATCTGAAAGTAGTATTCGGAAAGGGTCCTGGAAACAAACCTGTGCAAAATGAGGATGGTCAGGCACCAATGTGGAAGAAGTCAATATTTTGGTACTTGCCTTATTGGGAAGTCTTGGAGGTTCGTCACTCACTTGAGTTCATGCACATCACGAAGAATGTTTGCTTTAACCTTCTAGGCTACATAGATATGTACGAAAAATCAAAAGATACACTACAAGCTCGAAAGGACCTTAAACTCTTGGAACTAAGGAACGACCTACATCCGGAAAAGAGAGAAAAAGGACAACATTACCTACATCTTGTGAGCTACACTTTAAGCAAAGAAGAGAAAAAAAGCATGATAGAGTGCCTAAATAGTGTGAAGGTCCCTTCCGAATACTCATCGAATGTAAAGAGACTCCTAAACACGAAAGAGAATAACATCGTACACCTGAAATCCCATGACTGTCTTGTGTTGATGACACAGTTGCTCCCAGTGGCTATGAGAGGCATACTGCCCGAGTGGGTATGGGGGACAATCACAAAGCTGTGTTCTTTTTTCAACGCGATTTCGCAAAAGGTCATCGACCCAGATAAACTAAGTAAGTTGCAGGATGACGTGGTACAAAGTGTGGTTTGTCTTGAGATGATATTTCCTCCTGCATTCTTTGATATTATGGTTCATCTCACTGTTCACCTTGTCAAAGAGATAGGTATTCTCGGACCCATGTATCTACACAACTTGTTCCCTTTCGAGAGGTACATGAGTGTGCTAAACAAGTATGTTCGTAACCGTTCTCATCCGGAAGGATGCATTGCCGAGGGTTATGGGATAGAGGAGGTGATTGAGTTTTGTGTGGATTACATTAATGATCTAAATCCGATCAATGTCCCTATATCACGCCATGAGGGGAGGCTACGAGGAAAAGGGACACTAGGAAGGAAAGCAATTGCATGCAATGATCTTCTTAAATTTAAGCAAGCACATTTCACGGTTTTGAAACAATCAACTGTGGTGGCCCCGTATGTTGTTGAGCACAAGAGTATTGTACGCCGTGAATTCCTTAGGAGGTCTGAGGATTGGATAACACTAAAGCACATGGATTCTTTCAGCGCTTGGTTACAAAACTACATCCTTTTTAAAGGGTCAAACAATGGACAGTTGCAACGATTGGCACGGGGACCATCTAGTGAAATCATGACATTTCAGGGGTACGAGATAAATGGTTACACATTCTACACCAGATCCCAGGATAACAAGAGGACCAATCAGAACAGCGGTGTCCGTATAGATGCCGAAGACAACAAAGGCAAGGTGGACACATATTATGGTTTCATAGAAGAGATATGGGAGCTTGACTATGGACCTTTAAAGGTCCCTCTATTTAAGTGCCAATGGGTCAAACTGACTTCAGGCGGCGTAAAGGTCGACAAATACGGCATGACAACTGCTTGAAGAGAGCTCTTCTACAAGCGGTTCTAATTAATAACTGCTTGTAGAGATCTCTTCTACAAGCGGTTCTAATTAATAACATCTTGTAGATCTCTTCTACAAGCGGTTCTAATTACTCCTATATATATCCCTAAGTCTTCACTGCTCCGCGACGACGCCTAAGTCTTCACTGCTCCGCGCCGACGCCTACGTCTTCACCGCCCTGTGCACCTCCTTTGCGCCACCGCGCCGACGCCGCCTCCGCCACCGCGCCGGCTTCTTCCGCCACCACACCGACGTCGCCCTGCGCCAGCCCACCCCGGAGGAGCTAGGTATATGCGTCTATGCTGCCCTGCTCCTACTGTTATTGTTGCCCATAAGGTGTTCGGTGTAACATCCCTAAATTTATTAAACCGTAAAAATAGAATATTAAAGTATGAATTTGATTTATTATTATCTTTCAGTAAATTTAAAAGCTTTTGTTAAAAGATAATTAAATTCCTGAAATTAGAGAAGGAAAAAGTTATAGAAGATAAAATAACCTAACATAAATCTTGAATACTAGATTAATCTTGAGAACTCCTTGACTAGTCAAAGAGAGTAGTGTGAACACCCTTGAACCATGAATGATCGACTTTAATTAATGACTTGGACTAGTAATAGTATATCAACAGATAAAGTAAATTTATTATCATTCCTGATCCAAATCATTCATTACATGAGTTTAAACAACAATATTGTTGATTGATACACTATAATTTACATTTACAATAAAAAGGAAATACAAAGATCTTTACAATGGCATACCACAGTTATATGCAATATAACTCTTACAATCATTCGATTACATATGCAATTACAATTACAACTCACATAACTATCTAATTACATATCTGGTTACAAACTACATCTCAAAAAGTAAAATACAAAACTATAAACTACACCTCCTGTGCTGACTTGATCTGCATCTTGTGAATCTGCATATTCAGTTGCACATGTTTAAGAATAAGAATAAAGTGAATGCGAAAAAATAAATACAATAAATAGATGAAAAAGAATTGTCCTCAGCTAATTTATTTATTGATCGCTCAGTGAGGAACCCTAGATTGTCCGGGGGCCAATCTGGCTCCTCTCGCGATTAAGTTTTGCATCATTCGGCATTAAACGAACCTGTTAAACCGTAGACACGAGTATTCAGAAAATATCGCGAGGTAGAAATACTTTACCGTAGTAAAATAGTAATTTCACAGGGAGTAGGGTTAAAGCCAAGCCACAGTACCACAGGACATTATGAGTTCCTTCCAGAACCAGCCAACAAGTCCAGCCGGCCATATAAAGCCACGTTAGTAAAAGATAAATATGGGGGCAAGGTAAGGGTGCCGACCAAAACCCCCAGACACAACTGAAATTTCCAGAGCATGCCCAGGCCAACTCGGCAGCCACGAAGGGGTCATCATGGCCGCAAGAATAAAATATTTTAGGACAAGATAATCTCAATCGAAAGCCCAGAACCAGCTACGGCAGTCCAGCCGCAAAGACTAGCCCCTTCTAAATACTATTGCACCTCCAAGCTATCTTTTAGCCAAAATATCTAGAGCTCAGGCAAAGCAGCTAGCTCAACCCAGTACGCAAGGGGCAAGGCCAACCGGCCACTTAGATCACAAGACCCAGATCAATGCACTGACAGGGAGTAGTAAATGAGATCAATCCAGCCGCAAAGAATAAACCCATTCAAACACTATTGAACCTCCCTTTGCCATGCTATATAAACTAGCCGAGTCCCATTCAAGGAACCCCGAAGCAAGACATCTTCAATAGCCAGTAAAGTCACATTTGCAGACTTAGAGCAAGCCTTTGCCCAAAGTGTACCCACATAGTTGAAGGAAGCCAGGAGAACTAAGTTCCGTATAAGCAAGGGGGAAATAAACTGCACAGATATCCATCCAACCCTTTTTCATACAGGTAAGACTCCACAAACCTGATTCCATTAGCCTCTTCATAGTATATCCAGTGAAAATAGAAATGATTTAGAAATGTAAGGGACAGTAGAAGAACAAAGGAGAAAACATAGGAAAAGTGATCTCAGTTTGCATGCATATCAATCAACGAGGGTTGCGTCATATGTCCCCTTGAATTGCAAATACTTTCCCGGTGTAATGCAAATCAAGGTCATCGCTATGACGCCATCCGACCCGCAAATTTGAAAAGGCATGAATCATCATAGACCAGAGAATATGTTCATCCCTAGGATATGGCTTCAGCTTAGTATCAATTCTTATATCATTTACTAAGCTTCTTTAATTCTGCATTAATCAGTACCAACAAATCTAAATCTTAATACAGTCTCAGTTAGTGGTTGCAAATAAAGGATATCATACGTCCCCATGATATTACCTCACTTTCTTCAAGTGCGATAACAATCATAGGTTTCGCCATGATACTCTTATCTGCCATCCAACTAAAAATCAACCAACTTAATCCAATTATTTGGCTTAGTATCAATTTTATCATTTACTAAGCCAATCTATTAATGATCCATCAGTTTATAATCAATGGTGTTAGGATCAGCTATCATGTAACCTTTCCAAAGTCTCTGTCAACATGCCTAAAACCATGTTCGAGAATCATCTCGAACCCTGGCAGTGAATCAATCCTCGTAAGTAAACTACACACATAACCGATTCATAATGCTTTAGTGCATAGCATGAATCAAACTATTCAGTTAAGGCAACAACAAACATGAAAGGATCCCATGTATTCCAATAAACGACTTTAGCCCTTTTTCATTTTCTAACATGAGCATAAATAGCAAGCACAAATAATACTCACCTATTTAGGATTTCATACATCAATAGCTCTATAGATTCAATATACTTATGATGCCTCAATAACTCAATTGTCTAGCATAATATCGATCCCATCATCTACCATATATGTAATTTAAAATCGAAGCTACTATCTTTATGCCCTAATCAAGTGTCAAGAGCATCAGAGCAGAGTTTAGCATCAATTCTTCCTAAACTAAATCCATCTATGCTCTATTAACCTCACAGTGCAAACATTCTCCATCAATACCCCAGAATACCACAGATCACAATAGAACGATCTCAGCACAAATACATTTAGCACAATCTCAGAATCATAAGCAATCCATGCAATCAGTAATCCTAGTCATTGGTCAAGGTTCACGAATGGGAAAAGAAGTAGAGAGTATCAATACCTAATACGAAATTAGAGAAGAGGGAAATAAGAGGATACCGAACCCTAATCCTGAACCAGAGCCAAAGTCGAGGCGGTGCAAATGGAGAAGTAGCGCAGCAACCGTAGGGGATTGGAGCAGGAGAGGAAGACCAACGCCGGTGGCGGTCGGCCGGTGCAACCTACGGGCGACCGCGCTCGCGCACGTGAGGATGTGGCCGAGATCGATAGGAACCCGAAGGTGGGGCGAGAGTCGGGCGCGCCAGGGCCAGCACCGGCAGCCGTCGGTGACCGGCGGAGCTAGAGGTCTCGGGACCGCCGGGCGGAGACACTAGGGCGGCGATAAGGCCGGATAGCAGAGACCAGAGAATTGGGGAAACAAAAAAAAAGAGAGAGAGAGAGAGAAGAACCCACTCGGCCAAAGAGATAAGGCAGAGAAAAGAAAGGAGAAAATAAGGAGAAGAGGAAAAAGGATAAAAAAATAATAATATATTTTAAATGTTTCTAGGAAAATGAATATTACTAATAAGCAAGAATTGAGTAAGGTTGAATTAAGTTAGTAAAATACTCATACTTTCACTATACATATATACCCGTTTAGAATATAATCATAATATGTATATGGGTAAAACATACATATTCAACTTGTTTTGCATACAATCTATAAAACATGATCACTTGATACTATAATGGTGATTATAATTAACACTCGCCAATTTTTGTTCTCATATATATATATATTAAACTTTATGTCTATTATCCCTCTAACCTTTATTTAACATATACTCCCATTTAATAAATAGAACATTTACAATAGGCACAAATACTTGTAAGATCAACCAAGGCATAATGTCATAATCTGTGTAAGTATTTTATCATATCTTGCTTTGCATCTGAATCCTATTAAAACATGATCCTGCGAGAGTCAAACCCTAAGGTTTGTAATACCTGCTTATGCATAAGTTAAACCTTGCAATTTGTAGTTACTCTCACCCCTACTATCTTATGTACTAATTCATATTAGTCCAAACAACTTCACACCCTAAAAATGAATTATAGTGTATTAAATCTTACAATCTTAGCTTCCTGAAATCGTAAAATAAAATAAGAATGAATCATAAAGAATAGGCATAGTGTCCAACTGTTAATCAGTAGTTAAGACTGTAGCGTAGAAATAGCACGCTCGCATGCTTGTTTTATGTAATGTTTGTTATTTGATTTTCCATCTGATTTCCTTTTGCCTTTATTGAAAGTGTTATTTGCTATTTGCTATCTTTTTCGTTATACGACGTGTAGAATCCGACGTCTCGGACTTCGTCGTCGTCAACTTCAAGATTACGTCTTCGGCTTCGTCGCTAAAGACAACAAATAGCAAGGCAAGCACCCCCTTGATCATTTTGATCCTAATTTTCATAATCACTAAAAATGTTAATTAATAATTGTGGTGTCGTGGAACCACCGGGTCTCTTTTTCTCTTCCTCTTCGTCGGACTGTTTCTTGTTTTTCGGGGAACCTCCTTCTCCACTGTCTTATCCCCCCTTTATAGGGCAGGCCTGGGAACATGCCCATACTGATTGGCCTTCTTTTTCTTTATTATTTCTTGCCAAGAGCTAACCTGAATTGTTTTTATTGAATCACGTCTCTCATGCGTTGGGTTTTTTGCCCTCTGTTCGTGCACCTTTTGTAGGGGTTCGAAGGGAATTTCAATTGTGTTGGGGTCTCAGATTGCCCGGGCACGTCATTGCGCACTCGGGAGGAGTTGTTGGGGGGTGTCAGACCTTGGAGATTGGCACTGGGTTCACGTCAGAGGGAGACATGGCTGGGAGTGGTTTCCTCCGGTTTCCTCCCTCGCCACGGAAGGGGACTTCCCCTCGTTGGGGGGGGGAAGGGGCGATCTTTACCCATCACCCCTTTTTACCAGGGGATGATCTCATAGGGTATGGACTCATTGCTTTATCGAAGGAAGAGATTATCGATTATAGACCCGTTCACGTGGGCCATTAGATACGGGGGCTTCGTTTAGCTAGCCGAGGGGGGAGGGATGAGCCTGGTCGGTCCACCACACTAGCCCCTCATGTCAGCGGGTAGATGTCGTTCTGCCCGCTGGGATGTAATAGTAAATATCCGAGTTTTTTTTTTGCGCATATCCTGTGGAGATAGGGTTTTTCGACGGTGGTGAGGTTCTTTTTCTTTTGCTCCGCATTCCTTCCGTTTTCTTTTTTCATTCGTGTTCTCCTCTGGCGTCTGTCTTCCTGATCTTCCACCAATCTAGATCTCCATGGGTCCTAGGCGCCCTCCTAAGATAAAGCCGGTTTTGAGTAAGGAGGATGCCGCGGGATTATCCCCCATTTTGGGGCGGTCGACGTTGAGCTCTGCCGATCTCGACGCATTAGCGGCTGATTTCGGGGTGATACGCCCTTCCATGCGCCTTCCTGGTGATGAGGAAGCCCCTCAGCCTCAAGCGAATGAAGTAGTGGTATTCGCGGCGTTTCTCGAAGCGGGCCTTCGCTTCCCGTCCGCCTCTCTGTTGGCGTCAGTACTCCGGGTTTTCCATGCAGAGCTTTAACAGCTTACCCCTAACGCTGTTGTCCGATTGGCAGTGCTGGAATGGGCGTTCCGTCCGGCTGGGATCCACTTGACAGGGCGCTTGTTTTCTCTCATAGAAGATGCGTTTTGGCAACCAAAACAACAGAAAACAGGGAACGAAGGCCGCAAATCGTGTTTTGGTTCTCTGAATTTTCAGACGAAGAGGTCCCTTATAAAGGAAATCCCAGTAGCGGCCGCCAAGGGGAAATGGGATTCAGGACGGATGTCACGGTGGTATTACCAAATCCTTGTGGGCACAAACTCTTCCCTCCATACTTCGATGGGTCCAGTCCGCGCGATCCGATCCCCTAATTGGAGTGCGACTGCAGAGGAAATTGGATATCTTGATTATCTGAAGGCTCTTCGTGCCCAGAGTACGATGCGAGACTTGGTGGAGGAATATTGTTTATGTCGTATCGACCCTTTGGCCAGGAGCTCCGCCGTTACTCTGGAGCGGTCGTTGGGAGGCACGGTGTCCGTGATTCGACCTGAGGGGGTACAAGACCTGGGGCGCGGGGCGGCCGAGAGATTGGCTCGCAAACTTCTGGGCCCTTGCCAAGCAATGGAGTATGAGGCCGCTATGAGCGCTATTGGGGTCACCCGATGCTCTCGTTTTATTGACTGGGGACGCCGCGCGCCCCCTCATCCCTGAGGGTCAGTTGGTTCTCCCCGTCCGGCCAAACGAGCGAGGTTAACTCGTGTGGCGCTGCCCCAAGATGCTGCCACATCGGGCGGGAGCGAGGATTTGGGGGATGATGACGACGAGGATGCGGATTGGGGTGAAGAGGAATCCAGCGACGAAGGTGATTCCTCCGGCTCTGTGGCGGTCACGTCTCTCCTGCCACCGCCCCCTTCGGATTCTGCGGACGCTGTGGGGCCCTCCAAAACGCTTCCCTTGGCTGTTGCGGGCGAGCCCTCAGATAGGCCTTCCGTCCCGGATACGAGTTTTCCCAAGACCACATTAGGCCCAACTGCTATGGGGGGGGTTCCCTCGGCCCCTCACACTTGACTCTTCCGTTGATGTGCATGTTGGCGGGGGTCAATCCCCCGGGTACTCGTTTCTAGGGATCCCCGGAGTGGAGACTACCGATTTGGGCGACGAGGACGATGATGATTTTCCGGTTCCAGAGTGCGCACGAGAGCAGCCTGAAGGTATACCGTCCCCGCGACAGGGGAGACTCGGGGTTTGCGGCTAAACGTTTCCACTCCTGACACCCCCACCGGGGGAGAAGGTCGTACTCCTGACACCTTTCCCGCCAGCTCGTTAGGGTGCGATGTCCTTTCAGGTTTTGACGAAGTCGATGCAGGAGGTGATAATGCGGAGGCGGCGGGGGCATTAAAACCGTTGGAGCAGGTCCCAACTAGAGCGCTCGCCACTCCTTCGCCTGTCGCGGAGGAAGAGGGCCCGGAACCTCCGATTCCAACTTCTCAAGGCGTCCCCCTTCCGGGTGGAGGGACTTTACCTTCGAACCAACCAGCCCCCGCGGGTGGTGTTGGTTCCTCTTTTGTCCGCTTTGACTTGTCAGATTTTTCGGCCTCAGATTTTGAGAGGGGGGCAGCTGCATCTCCGTCTTTAAGAAAGATGCGTGCGGCTTTTTCTCCCTATAATAAATCTGTGGCCTTGTTTGAGGAAATTAATGACCTCTCTCTTTTTGAGATCTCGATGGGTCATCATTTAAAGGTATCTTCCCTTTTGAGTTTATATTACTTGTCTCTGTGTCTTTCGACATCCTTCTTCTTCATTTTTAGGGGGCTGTTATCGCTTCGGAAATATCGTGTCGATTTCGGACGTACTTGGGCAAGTTTAACAAGGGGGTCCAGGATTGCGATGCCGCGAAGGAGCGGGTAGTGGAACTAGAAGCGGAGAAGGCTAATCTTTCAAGGGCGCTTCAGGACTCCAAGGACTCGTTGGCTAAGGTGCAGGCTGAAGCATCTCAAAGTCGGGATTTGGCTGCGAAGAACGCAGAGCTCGAGGGGGTAATTTCCCTGATGCGGGACCGTCTCGCCGAAGAGGAGCGAGCTCGCATGGCGGCGGAGCGGAACGAGAAGAAGAAAGATGATCGAATAGAAGAATTAAAAAACTTGTTGGCGGTTGCAGAAGAGGGCAAGGACATGTTGAAGAAGCAAATAGAAGAATTACCCTCTCAACTCGCAACGGCGCGAAGCAAGGTTCAAGCTCATCTTCGTAACGCACAACGAGCAGAGGAGCGTCACGACATGATTCAGAAGGAATTGGAATCTGTTGTCTCGGGGATTCATGGGGCTACGGAGGCTTTCCTTCAGCAGCTCCCTGTCGGGACCCCGAATTTGCAAATCCGGACCCTCTGTGTATTCAGCACTAGTCCAGGAACGCGCTAGTGCACACAGTCTTAACATCGGTATATATCACAATCATACCAAACGATACTATCAAAGTACTTTATTTAAATAATCAAAGGGTTACTCGACCTTATGGCCAAGTTACAAATATATGCCTTGCAAGGCAGAACTTATTAAAAGAGAAATAATAGCAGCGGAAAAATCAAATAAACTTCGTGGCGCCATCCAGTATACCAGGCAAGCCAGTGGGCTCGCATCCCTAAGTAGACGGGTCCTCTTGGAGTTCCTCCTCCAAAGCTGGCGTAATCTCCTCTTCAACTGATATTGTGTTGGGGCAAGGGTGAGTACTTGGTACTCAGCAAGTCATGCACAGAATGCAAGCTAGTATACTATATGCATGGCTTGGTACAAAGGAATAGCTCAAGGTATATTTGAAGTAAGCAGCTTTTGAAAAGTAATATAAGTAGATTCGAAAGCAGTAGAAATAAGTAAAGCATAAATAACTTTTCAAAAAGTTTAAATAACATTTTTTTCCCCATCCTAAACCATATTTCCATCATCTTCCTTGTTAAACCAACCCAACTTCTCAAATCCAAGTTATTTTCAGAAAATCTAACCCTTGACTGTAATTCCCGAGCATTGTCCAGTACCGTGGACTCGGCTATTCAAATAGATTCTACACTCTGCAGAGGTTATGCACTTTACCCACAAGATACAATCCACTCACCACGTCGGTGTGAATCGCCATACAAGAGTATGCGAATGAGAGATCATAAAAAAGCATTTCGGAAGCTTTAAACAACACAGGTGGTCCTCTCCGGTACGTGCTCTACACCATCCCTTCCCTTAGCCAAGGCGAAGTATGGGACCAACACACCGTTAGATGGGTACCTGGCCACAGCCACGATACGCTCCCCCGTACAATCACACAAAAGGTGTAACTGACACCCTGAGGCTCCACAAGTGAGTCCTTAGCGACTTAGTCAACTAGGGCCGTCCCATTCCAGCCATGTGGTTGCAAGTATGACCCAGTTCAAAGGCTTGCAAGGTTAAGTCCTTAGAGTGACCAGGGCAAGACTACGAAAAACCAAATCATCACTCCCAATGCCACACTGCCCACCCTGACATTCTTGCCACATGCCCCTGGCCGAAATCATTTATCAAACCCAGCTTGATTACCATGCACCTCGTGCCATCAACATCACATGATTCTTTTCCTAAACAGTTTCAATATATCATTAATTCAATATTAGCATTTGATTATCCAAAATCATGTCATGAGCACGAGTGTGTCTAAGCAAAGATACTACAACGATCTAAACCCATGTTGGCAATTTAATAATGTCCAACTAGTAAACCACAACTAGGGTGACAAAGGGTCATGGCACATACTTAAGTAATCAAGGTGTCATATAGCAAATTGGTACTTATCTAACCCCGTGTTTAAACCAAAGTATCTTTCTAATTGAACTAGCATGCAATAGTTTAAATCAAAATAGATTTTCGAAATAGGATCAACATGGTCAAAGCACAACTTGCCTTCAAAAAGCACTTGCTCTTGGTCTTGAGTTGGATCCTGAGTCAATACTTCTCCTTCGAATCCCTCAAGACTTCAACGTCTACTCGTAAAGCGTGCAAATAGCAAATACACAAATAAACACTATGCAAAAAGATCCCAAAACTCCAAATAAAATCCATAAACAGAGAGAACATAATTTTCTGGATTTTTAGAAACTGAAATCGTCAAATTTGGAGTTAAAGCATAAAAGTTATGATCATTTAAAGTTTAAATAATCAATTAAATAATTTTACAGAGAAAAACTTTAGTCCAAAAATTAAATAAAATTTATATTTAGGTAGATCTTAATTTTATACAAATTTAGAAATTTGAATCGCTCAAATCGGAGTTGAAACGCATAAAAGTTATAAGCGTTTGAAGTTTGAATCTAAATTTGAAATCATTATTCGAATTAATAAATCATTTTCTTTTCGGAAATTAATTATTGCGTCGGCATGGACACGTGGCAGCTCCTGATTGGCCTGCTGATGTCACCGGTCCATGGGCTCGGTCCACGCCGGCTCGGGTCCACGGTGGACTCGGCCCACGGCTCACGTGGATCGACATGTGGGCCCCACCGCCAACAAGCCGGGTTTCACGACGCAGCGTGGCTGCGGTGACACGTGGGCCCTCGACTCGCGGGTCCCGTGTCGAGACACGCTCCCCACGGCGTGGCGCCGCTGAGCACACGCGTGGCACAATCTCGGCCGCTGATTTGAAAATCAACGGTCGGATTGATCTAGACCTCACGCTCAAAACTACACGGTTGATCCGGCCGTTCGATCTAGATCGGACGGTCCAGATCTAACCCTATCGCTACAACGCAACTAACCACAACCGCATTTATCTAAATCTAACGGTTGAAACCTAATCAAGAACGGAAACGAAGCAGGCGACGTGGCCTCACCTCGTGGCGTTGGATCTTGATCCAACGGTGCACCGAAGCTCGCGCGCGGCGATGGCTTTGCGGCGGGCGTTAGCCGCCGGCCGAGGACGGCGACCACCCTAACGGCGCTTGGGCGTCTCCGGCCAAGTGAGTGCACTTACAAAGTGCGCCGACGCAAGGTTCTCGATCCGGCTTGAAGCGGCGGAGGATGACGAACGGCGCCGGAAACGAAGAAAACCGCGTGGCGGCACTCCCCAAACTTCGGCGAAATCGCGAGGCGACGGCGGCTTGGGCGTTGGAAACTAGTGCAATAGGCGCGCCACGAACGGCGATCCTCGGCGATAACCCACGCCTTAAATAGCCTCGGCGGCGTGCACCGGCGGAAACCTAATCGGACGCGCGGCTCGCGGCGGAGTCGGCTTCGATTACGGAAGACGACGAAATCGTGGCCGCCCACGCGTCGCGCTCAACGGCCACGATCGCACGGCGCGATCGGTCCGGCCCGACACGCCGGCTGGTTTCGGGCGGATCTCGGCCGTTGGATCTTGATCCAACGGTTGGGATCGATTAGGGTTAGGAGTGGGTTGGTCGAGTCAATCGGCTCGGTCGGACTGAGTCCGACTTCGGTCGGATGAACAAGATTTGACCGAGTTGGATTTTCCAGCGAATTAATATTTAAAATAATTCCGATAATTCATTTAATTCATTAAAAATAGCAAATGACTCGAAAAATTCGAGAAAAATTCGAAAATATTTTGGATCATTTTGGACTCAAATAAAATATTTCCAACAAAAATTTATTTGCAAATTTAAATTCTTTAATTATTTCAAAATGGAATAAATTCAAATAAATTCCAAATAAATCCAAATAAATTCCAGAAAATTCCAAAAATTCACCAAAGTGCCAAATCACACATGAATTTAAGAAAAGCAAAATTTTGGGATGTTACACTCCCTTGGTTCGGTATTGATGCAGCTCCGAGTCGTATCCCCTCCTCCAGCCTGGAAGCTGTCTCCTTCCTAGAGAAATCAACTAAGATTTTTGGGGATTCAGCGCTGACCTTCGGCGATTCACGCGAGGTCGGGCTCCGCTAAAACCGCTTCGCTTATTGGAGGCGAAGGGATGTACACATATCCGCGAGTACTTCGGTTTTTCTGCTGCTGCTCCGTCGTTACATAAGAACCCCCTGCCGGGAGTTACATAATATCATCTCAATAATACATAATATGGTAATCCAACAAAAGCTTCTATACGAAACGAAGCAGACTTAGACACGATGAGCACGCGTCACGGCTTCCGCGAGGGCATCCTTGGCTTCCAGCAGCCGCGGCACCATCCCGATCAATATGTCGAGGTTGGCGAGGTCTCGGGCAAGGGCCTCCTCTGCGGCCATTATCATGTCGAAATCCGCCCATAGACCTTCAATGAAGGCCTCGAGATCGTCGGCGGCTGGAAGACCCCCGGGAGAGAGAGCATCACCCGGAAGATCAAGAACCATGATAGGGGCTCCCTCCTCCCCCAGCAGCGGTGGGATCTCTGCCACAGGCGGCCCCTCATCCAGGTTGGCAAAAATGGGGTCTTCTTCCATGATTTCCCCGGGGAGGTCAGCCATTGAAAAAGCAAAGGAAAACAGGGGTAGAGAGCGATCGTCTACTCAGAAACTAACAAGGTGGGCAAGGGCGAGGAAGGCAAAAAAGGCCAGAGTTAAATAAGAACGCGGGAAGACAAGGCGTCCCCACGTCCCTCGAGAAGTTTACCGAGTCATTAAGTCCCTCTAACACTCGTCACTGACGCCTGGTCTTCGTCGGGAGAAACTAAACGC
Source organism: Rhipidocladum racemiflorum (assembly GCA_036346355.1). NCBI lineage: Eukaryota > Viridiplantae > Streptophyta > Magnoliopsida > Poales > Poaceae > Rhipidocladum > Rhipidocladum racemiflorum. Next base: position 22,391,106 of record CM070582.1, read on the forward strand.
TTTTCGGACGAGGGGACTCGTGGAGCGAATGAACACGCATAGTCATTTGATAAAATGGGTAATTTAATTCAAGTGTCTACAAGAATTCCATCACACAAAGATACACGAGCTAAGAAGGAGGCGGCTTCTCTTTGTTTTTCCCTGAGTCGCGCATTACAGCACGAGCTCGACGTACCGACTCCCTCGCGGTAGGCTCCCCGTGCTGCTTCCAGAAATCTGACATAAAGCTTGATGATAGCCAAGATGCGGCGGAGGAAGGCTTCCCAGACGAAGGGATATCTCCGAACCCTGGTAACGACGGAGCAGTAGAAGAAAAACCGAAGTACTCGCGGATATGTGTACATCCCTTCGCCTCCAATAATCGAAAGCGGTTTTGACGAGCTCACCTCGCAGATGTCGCCGAAGGTCAGCGCTGAATCCCCAAAAATCTTAGTTGATTTCTCGAGGAAGGAGACAGCTTCCAGGCTGGAGGAGGGGATACGACTCGGAGCTGCATCAATACCGAACCGAGGGAGCTGCTGAAGGAAAGCCTCCGTAGCCCCATGAATCCCCGAGACAACGGATTCCAATTCCTTCTGAATCATGTCGTGACGCTCCTCCGCTCGTTGTGCGTTACGAAGATGAGCTTGAACCTCGCTTCGCGCCGTTGCGAGTTGAGAGGGGGTGCAAAGTATCTCGAAGAAGATTGTCGAAGGTAGATTTCCTCCGGTGGCTGCGATCTTGGCTAGCTCGTCGGCGCGTTCATTTTGGGACCTGGGAATTGCATTAACGGTGAACCCAATGAAACCCTTCTCCATGGTTCGGACCATCTCGACGTACTTCTGGAGCTGTTCATCCTTCACTTGATATTCTTTGGTGATGTGCCCCTGAATAAGTTTCGAGTCGGTGTATATTATCGCCCTTCTCGCTCCCATGATCTTCGCTTTTCTGATACCCAATAAGAGTGCTTTGTACTCGGCTATATTGTTGGTTGAAGGAAATTCCAGCCTTGCTGCGAACTCTACTTTTTCTCCGCTGGGCGTATGTATCACCGCCGCTATTCCCGCTCCACTCGCCCCCCAAGATCCATCGGAGTTGATGGACCACATCGTTGGGGTTTTGTTGTCCTCCGGGACTGGGGAAGTCCATTCTACCATGAAATCGACGAGGGCTTGGCTTTTGATTGCCGTGCGAGGAATTATGGTTAATTCAAAGGGAGCTAGCTCGACCGCCCACTTGCTGATGCACCCAGTGCTTTCCCTGTTGGAGAGCATAGACCCTAGAGGATATGTCGTCGGCACTTTGATGCGGTTGGCCTGAAAATAATGCCGGAGCTTTCGAGATGCCATTAATAGAGCGTACGCCAGCTTTTCCATTTCCATGTATCGTAGCTTCGCTCCTTGGAGGGCTTCAGAGATGAAGTAGACCGGCTGTTGTTTGGCGCCTAGGGGCCGCACTAGCACAGCGCTGACGGCCAAGGGGCTAGCTGCTAGATATAACAGGAGCTCCTCACCTTTCTTCGGGCTTTGCAGGACAGGGATCTCCATGAGACTCTGCTTCAAGTCATCGAAGGCGCGTTGGCATTCCCCTGTCCAGATGAAACTATCGTTTGAGCGCAAGGCTTTAAAGACCGGCAAACTTCGTTCCGCGGATTTTGGCAAGAATTGACTGAGTGCTGCTATCCGCCCTGCCAACCGTTGTACTTCTTTTAGGTTTCTTGGTGGAGCCATGTCTTGGACAGCTCTTATCTTTTCCGGATTCGCTTCTATGCCCCGTTGGGAGACCAGGAAACCTAGCAATTTTCCTGCGTCCACGCCGAAAACACATTTTGCCGGGTTAAGCTTCACCTTTCCTTTTATCAAATTTCTGAAGGTTTCCCGGAGGTCCCCGACGTGATCTTCTTTCTTTTCACTTTTGACAATGATATCGTCAACGTAGGCTTCCACGTTTCTTCCTAACTGATCGACGAAGATCTTCGTGATGAGTCGAGCGAAGGTAGCACCTGCATTTTTGAGGCCGAAAGGCATCCGCACGAAGCAATAGGTACCGAAGGGAGTAACAAATGCCGTCTTGTCTTCGTCTCCTTCCTGCATATATACTTGGTGATAACCGGAATATGCGTCAAGGAAGCTCATCCTTTCTGACCCGGAGGTTGAGTCAACCAGCTGGTCGATGCGGGGCAGGGGGAAGTCATCTTTTGGGTTTGCTTTGTTTAAGTCAGTAAAGTCGATGCACATCCTCCATGCTCCGCTGGCCTTCCTGACTAGGACGATGTTGGCCAACCACTCTGGGTATCGGGCTTCGCGGATGATTCCCGCCTGGAGCAGTTTAGTCACCTCCACCTTCGCGGCTTCCTGCCTTTCTACTGCAAGTTTTCTCAGTTTTTGCTTCTTAGGCTTTACGCTTGGATTAATGGTGAGGGCATGTTCGATAATTTCTCTCGGGACACCCAGAAGGTCTTCGGGCCCCCATGCGAACACGGTTTCATATTCCTGGAGGAGCAGCATTAAGTGTTTTTCCTCCTCGGGAGACAACATGGTGCCGAGGATCACTGTCTTGCTGCTTCCTGGCCTGAGCGGTATCTGTTGGGTTTCTCCCTGGGGCTGTGGTTTAGGGAGCCAGCGGCTGCAATTTGCATGTACGACGAGATCTAACTCAGTAATGCAGACGTGTTTGATTTGGGGCGGATTCTCCATATCTATCTTCCTTGCCAAGGCTTGGTCTCCTCGCATCGTGATGACACCATCTTCGGAGGGAATTTTCATGCATAGGAAACCGTGATGAATTATGGCCCCCATGGTCGTCAACGAGCCCCGGCCTAGGATCGCATTGTATTGGAAAGGCATGTCTACCACATCGAATGTGACGCGACTCGTGACGCTGGCTTGTGGCGTTGCGAATGTGACTTCAAGCTCCAATTGCCCCATGGTGGTGACCGTGTTTCCCCCGAAACCCATCAGCGGCACTTCCGATTTTTTCAACCGATCTTGTGGAATCATCATTTGTTGGAAAGCCTTCATGGACAGTATGTCCGCAGCACTCCCTCCGTCCACCAATATTCGACATACTTCGCAATCAGCGATAATGGCGGTTACTACCAAGGAATCTTGGTGCGGGAAGTGTACCCCTGTGGCGTCCTCCTGTGTGAAGGTGATTGGCTCGCATTTTACCGGTGGAGGGGTGGCAGGGGTAATTGCGATGTGGTTAATTTGCCGGGCGTAAGCCTTCCTCTGTCTTTTTGACGAGAGATGTGACAAGGAACCCCCCGCAATGACGTTAATAATGTGACGGAGGTGATTCATCCCTACTCGAGGAGGGAGGTGTTGTCATCCAACGGGAGGTGCTTCCGGCGGTGCAGGATGCGTCTTGATTTCTCTCTGTTTCGCCTCGAACCGCCGATATCCGTTGATCACTTTGCATTGGATGGTTTCATGAGTGATATTTTCCCCGTGATATTCACAAAAATCGCCGGGCTCTGTCTCTTCCCTCTTGTTAACTCGGCTTCCCTCGTCTTGCTTTCCTCGGCTCGGGGGTGGCCCTCGTCTCTGCTGCTCCGCGGGCCTGTCGCCCGTGGCTTGCCGATTTCTTGGTTTTTCAATGTGGTGGATTCTCCTCCTTTCGTCTCTTCTTCCAGGCTCTGAGTATCGTTCTCTAGTTTTGGCGTTGGGGGGGAGGTCCTTCCCTCGCCCTCTCTTCCGCGCGGCGAACTCTTGATTCTCTTGTTGGGGCCCGTCTTCCCTTCGGAGGTTGTCTTCCTCCGCCTGCGCGTATTCCCTCATCTTCGCAAAGAGTTCTTCCACCGTACGTACCTCTTTTCGAGCGAGCCTTCTCGCCAACGGTCCCTGCGCAGCCGCAACGCGCCGCATTGATGATAGTGGTGTAAACACTCCTCGTACTTGGCACTTAATGGGAGAAACGCTGGAAGTAACTTTTAAGGGTTTCCCCTTCGCGTTGTCGACCGCAAATAGGTCACTTTCCTCTTTATTCCGCCGGTTACCTCGAAGTTGCCTTCAAGCTTGCAGCGAGTTGCGCCAACAGTGATCGATCAGCTCCAGCGAAGAGTACCAGGACAGGGCTATGCCTTCAAGGGCTAGAAGGAGCCCCTTCGCCTTAATATCATCATCTCCTCCCGCTGCTTCAATCGCCGTATCATAAACGCGGAGGAACTCCCTTGGGTCCGTCTGTCCGTCATATGGCTTAGCGGTGGGAAATTTGAACCTTCCCGGGGAGGGCCATTTTTTGGCCCGTAGGCGGGTGCTGAGGGGGTTTGGATCGTGGTCTTCCCTGTGTGCCATCGCGATCGCTGGAGATAGCGCCTCGCGGCTCGGGCTTTCATCTTGTGATTCGTATTGCCCCCCGTCTGATCATCCTTGCAGACGCTTCAACTCCGCCATGAGTTGCTCGTTGGCTTCCATCAGTGCTCGCACATTGGGGTCAATCTCCTCCTGAGCTCCGGTTCCTTCTCCATGGGTTTCTTCGTTTCCGTGGGTCTCTTGGCGACGAGTCGGATGTGTCGACGCTTCCGCCACCTGTAACACCCCAAAATTTTGCTTTTCTTAAATTCATGTGTGAATTAGCACTTTGGTGAATTTTTGGAATTTTCTGGAATTTATTTGGGTTTATTTGGAATTTATTTGAATTTATTCCATTTTGAAATAATTAAAGAATTAAATTTTGCAAATAAAATTTTGTTGGAAATATTTTATTTGAGTCCAAAATGATCCAAAGTATTTTCCAGAATTTTTCTGGAATTTTTCTGAGTCGTTTGCTATTTTTAATGAATTAAATGAATTACTGGAAATTGTTTTAAATATTAAATCGCTGGAAAATCAACTCGGGTCGAGCATCGCTCATCCGATCGAAGTCGAACCCGAAGTCGGACTCGAGTCCGACCGAGCCGATTGATTCGACCAAATCGGCTCCCAACCTAATCGATCCCAACCGCTGGATCAAGATCCAACTACCGAGATCCGCCTGCATCGTTCGAGCCGTATCCGGCCCGGATCCGATCGCGCCCGTGCGATCGTGGCCGTTGATCGTGCCACGTGGACGGCTGAGCGTCGTCGTCTCCGCCGAGTCCGAGCCGGACTCCGCCGCCGCGCCCGCCGCCGTGAAGAACTAGGTTTCCGTGTTCCGCGCGAACGCCGAGGCTATTTAAAGCGTGAGACGTTCCCCGAGGTTGCCCTCATCCTTGCGAACCCGTTCCCCCGAGCCATCTCGCCTGAGCCGCCGCCGTTTTGCCGCACGAGCTCACCGGAGTTGGAAGTCTGATCCGCCGCGGTTAACGCGCCGATCGCCGCCGTCGCTGCCCTCGCCGTCATCAAGCCCAGATCCGGATTCCCCAAGACGAGACGCGTTCGGGAGTACCCCTCATCTCGCCGGAGCAACCCCGAAACGCCGTCGGGCTCGTCGTCGTTCTCATCTCCGGTGGCCACTGCTCCGCCGCGTCGCCATCGCCGTTCGCGAGCTCTGTCAACCGTCCGATCCTGATCGCACGGCTAGGATCTCGCCACGTCACCCCGCCGGTGAGATCACGCTTCGAACTCCAGATCCAATCCCGACCGTTGGATCTAGATCCAACGGTCCGAAATCAATGCGTTAACCTAAACGTGTCAACGCTAGATCCAATCCGCACCGTTGATTTTCAAATCAACGGCCGAGATCGAGCCACGCGTCCGGGAAGTTGGACCGACGCGGTCGGGCCCAGACGCTGGCGACGCCGACACGCCGGGCCCGCGTGTCGGGCCGCTCGGCCGAACCACACCATGACGCCACGCCGACGCCATGGCGGGCTCAAGATGTCGGGCCGTCCCAGCCGAGCGCCGACGCCAAGAATGACGTCATAGCGGGTCCCACCTGCCGCGACTGCGGCCGAGCCTCGCCGACGCCAAGAATGACGTCACCCGAGTGGACCCACATGTCAGCGACACGTAGAGTCGTGGAACGAGTCCACGGTGGACCCGAGCCGAGCGTGGACCACGTCCATGGACCGGCTGACATCAGCAGGCCAATCAGAGGCTGCCACGTGTCCATGCTGACGCAATAATTAATTTCCGAAAAAGAAAATGATTTATTAGTTCGAAATAATGATTTCAGATTTTGTTTCAAACTTCAAACGCTTATAACTTTTGCGTTTCAACTCCGATTTGAGTGATTCAAATTTCTAAATTTGTATAAAATTGAGATCTACCTAAATATGAATTTTATTTAAATTTTGGACTAAAGTTTTTCTCTGCAAAATTATTTAATTGATTATTTAGACTTTAAATAATCATAACTTTTGCGTTTTAACTCCGATTTGAACGATTCCAGTTTCTAAAAATTCATAAAATTATGCTCTCTCTGTTTATGGATTTTATTTGGAGTTTTGGGATGTTTTTGCCTAGTGTTTATTTGTGTATTGCTATTTGCACGCTTTACGAGTAGACGTTGAAGTGCCGGAAGGATTCGAAGGAGAAGTGTTGACTCAGGATCCAACTCAGGACCAAGAACAAGTACTCTTTGAAGGCAAGTTGTGCTTTGACCATGTTGATCCTATTTCGAAATCTATTTTGATTTAAACTATTGCATGCTAGTTCAATTAGAAAAATACTTGGTTTAAACATGGGGGTTAGATAAGTACCAATTTGCTGTATGACACCTTGATTATTTAAGTATGTGCCATGACCCTTGTCACCCTAGTTGTGGTTTACTAGTTGGACATTATTAAATTGCCAACATGGGTTTAGACCGTTGTAGTACACTGCTTAGACACCTTTCGTGCTCATGACATGATTTTGGACAATCAAATGTTAATATTGGCTTAATGATATATTGAACCTGTTTTGGGAAAAGTATCATGTGATGTTGATGGCACGTGGTGCATGGTAATCAACTGGGGTTTGATAAACAGTTTTCGACCGGGGCATGTGGCAAGAGTAATCAGGTGGGCCAGTGTGGCACTGGGGATGTTGATTTGGTTCTTCGGGTAGTCTTGCCCTGGTCACTCCAAGGACTTAACCTTGCAAGCCTTTGAACTGGGTCATACTTGCAACCACATGGCTGGAATGGGACGGCCCTAGTTGACTAAGTCGCTAAGGACTCACTTGTGGAGCCTCAGGGTGTCAGTTACACCGTTTGTGTGATTGTACGGGGGAGCGTATCGTGGCTGTGGCCAGATACCCATCTAACGGTGTGTTGGTCCCATACTTCGCCTTGGCTAAGGGAAGGGATGGTGTAGAGCACGAACCGGAGAGGACCACCAGTGTTGTTTGAGGCTTCCGAAAGACTTTGTTACGGGAACTCGCCTTTGTGGTGTTTGACTGTATCTTGTGGGTAAAGTGCATAACCTCTGCAGAGTATAGAATCTATTCGAATAGCCGTGTCCGCGGTACTGGACATCGCACGGGAATTACAGTCAAGGGTTAGACTTTCTGAAAATAACTTGGATTTGAAAGGTTGGGTTGGTTTAGTAATGAAGATGATGGAAATGTGGTTTAGGATGGGGAAAATGTTATTTAAACTTCTTGAAAAGTTATTCATGCTTTACTTGTTTCTACTGCTTTCGAATCTATTTATGATACTTGTCAAATGTCAAGCATCGCAAATATACCTTAAGCTATTCCTTTGTACCAAGCCATGCATATAGTATATTAGCTTGCATTCTCAGGCATGACTTGCTGAGTACCAAGTACTCACCCTTGCCTCAACACAATATCAGTTGAAGAAGAGACTGCACCAGCTTTGGAGGAGGAACTCCAAAAGGATCCGTCTACTTAGGGAAGCGAGCCCAGTCAGTTGCCTGTGGTATACTGGATGGCGCCACGAAGTTATCTTATTTTCCGCTGCTATTATTTCTCTTTTAATAAGTTTCGCCCTGCGAGGCGTACATTTGTAACTTGACCTTAAGGTCGGGTAACCAGTTTGGTTATTTAATTAAAGTACTTTATCAGTATCGAGTGGTATGATTGTGATATTTACCAATGTTAAGACTGTGTGCACTAGCGCGTTCCTGGACTAGTGCTGAATACACAGAGGGTCCGGATTTGCAAATTCGGGGTCCCGACAGAGGTGGTATCAGAGCCATACTTGACTGTAGGCTCAACCCTAGCTAGAATGGTCGTAGTGAGGATAAAACCTATTTTCTAAAAGCTAAAAATTTGTGAAGACAAGAAATGACATCTCGACTTATCCCCTTCTCTCTTTTCTTGTCTCTTGCTGAAATTTTCCCTTACCTTGTCACAAATTGAAAATTCTGAGTTCTTACGTAAAGCACTCTTGTGACAGATGGAGGAAGAGTTCAACTACGTTGATCTAGGAGTTGGTCACGCCGCGGAACTTTGGCATATGCTACAAACTCTCGGAGATTTTGAGAAGCCCCAATACCAAGTGGAAGTAATCAGACAAGCGGGATTGATCAAGGCTTGTGACGTGAAGATTGAGGTACCTGCTAGGAAAAAGGGCCCAGGCAATCGCCCGATACACTGCACTGCCAGGAGATCTACAATGCAGATGGGTATCCAAGAAGTATCACGACGAGCAATGCGGCACATTACCCGTATCTACGCCAGAGAGTTGGAGAGCACGGTGTTCCGTTACCATCCGCGCAGCGATAACCTTCTTGACCCGAAGGCGATTCAGGATGAGGATGCCACGGTTACACAGTTGGCACGATTTGTTGTCGCCCAGGAGGAGGTACTAGATAACACAAGCAAGGAGCTACAGAAGGCCCGCAAGGAAATCACGACAGAGAAGAACAGATGGCGGGAAGCTCAAGAGTATGTGGCACACCTTCTACGAAGGATTGACGAGTTGGAGATGACCTTGTACGGACTGCACTCCAGAGCCAAGATTGAGCTACACGAGCCAGATCCAGAGGAGTCAGATCTCGATGAGGACACTGCTTCTTCGACTACCACAGAGGACACAGTCGCTGGACATGGCGATCGTTTCGCGCCTATGCCGCAGCATCCGTACCCAGGCCGTGGAGGTTTCCTCGATGAGTGAGCGTAGGTTTTATAGTGAGACTCCTTCGCCGAGTCGCGTCCTAGAATAAAGAGTCACCCTTTAGGCGTTAGACTCCAGAGTTAGTTCGATTTGGATTTTCATTGTTTGCTGAGTGTGCAGTATGTGTTGCAAGGCCCTTAGGCATTGTAAGCAGCCATACCAAGTTATTAATAATAAAGTTGGACCTTAAAGTTACCCCTTTCGCCCCGCATAAGTTCCATATTACTTGTCTATTCTTGTTTCCCTCTCATCTCTAAACCTAGAGCAAATCGACAGATGGTGAACACCCGTGGGAACTTTGGAAGCAATGGGAGTGGATCTCGCCCAGCAGGGAACCCCAATGATGGAGCACCAGCACCGCCAGTTGATATGCAGAATTTTGGAGCCTTTCTTGCTGCTCAGACTCAGTTGATGCATGCTATGATGCAACAAATGCAGCATGTCATCGCTCGTGCCATCGCTAATCAAGTTAATCAGGCCACGCCGTAATACAAGACTGTCAGAGTTCATGAGGACTCACCCACCCACTTTCTCTGGGAATGCCAATCCATTGGAGGCCGATGATTGGTTAAGATCAATCGAGAGGAAGCTACACATAGCTCAATGCATAGGAAATGAGAAGGTACTCTACGCTTCTCATCACCGGAAGGAACAAATTACGAATGGTGGGAGAACTTCGTACACGCGAAGAGAACCCCAAGATATCACTTGGGAAGAATTCACAGTACATTCCGTCAAGATCATGTGCCTGAAGGAATCATGGATCTCAAGAAGGAGGAGTTCAGAGCATCAAGCAAGGTAATCACCAAAGGGCCGACTACCTGAATAAGTTCACGCAGCCTTGCTCGCTCGCACTGAGGATGTAGCGACAGATAAAGCCGCATACTCGCTTCATGAAGGGACTTAACTCAGGACTACAGGTGGGATTGATCACCCACACCTTTCCAGATTTCCAGGAATTGGTGAATAAGGCGCTTATTCTTGAGGACAAGCGCAAGGAACTGGATGAGAACAGGAAGCGCAGGATGCAACAACAGGGATCACGCTAGGGAGCTCAGCAACGTTTGAGAGTTGCACCAAATCAATTTTTCAGATTTCAGCCCCAGAACGCTACAAGGACACCGTCACCAGCACCAAGACCCGAGAATCAGAACTATCAAACCCCAGCCCCCGCTAGAAATGCTACTCGTGCAACAAGAAGGAACAGTGAGACGCCGCTACAATCGCAACGAGCCGTGACACTTTGCCAACAGCTTGTCCAAAGAAGACAGCAGAGTGACCCCAGCCGCTTCAATCTAGGAACCACCCCAGCTAGGACGCCAAAGACCAGAGCCGCACCCTGCACCGTGGTGAGAGGCCGAGTCAACCATGTCACCGCGGATGCACTGCAGAATGCTACGGACGTCGTACTGGGTAAGTTACTTGTTAACTCAGTACCTGCAACAGTTTTGTTTGACTCTGGAGCTTCGCATTCGTTTGTTTCGCAAGGCTTTGCTACTGGAAATGATTTGAGGATTGCAAGACTTAAGTGCATGCTTTTGGTTCAAACCCCTGGTTCCGAACTCCGAACGAAAGTAGGATGTTCCGGGGTGAGAATACTAATAGATGGAATAGAGTTCCTAGCAAACCTTATTATTTTGGAAACCCAGACCTTAGACGTTATATTGGGAATGGATTGGTTATCCAAGCACAAGGCCGTGTTGGATTGTGGACGAAGGACTATCTCAGTTGAGAGCCCGTGTGGGAGAAAAGTGGAATTTCAAGCCACTGCAGTTAGAGATGGACAGTTGATGGTTAACAGTACCAAGGCAATCAGCATAGAGGATGTCTCAGTAGTGAATGAGTACCCCGATGTTTTTCCCGAAGATCTACCTGGTATGCCGCCAAACAGGGACATAGAGTTTGTGATAGAGCTTGTAATGCACAAAGACCGATAGCAAAGAGACCCTATCGGATGTCCACCGAGGAGTTGGTTGAGATGAAGAAACAGCTAGAAGAGTTAATGGAGAAAGGATTTATCAGACCGAGTTCGTCGCCGTGGGGAGCACCAGTTTTGTTTGTCAAGAAGAAGGACGGGAGTTTCAGGATGTGCATTGACTATCGTGCACTCAATGAAGTCACCGTGAAGAATAAGTATCCGCTACCCAGGATTGATGATTTGTTTGATCAGTTGAGAGGAGCCGGAGTTTTCTCCAAGATTGATCTTAGATCGGGATACCATCAGTTGAAGATCCGATCAGAAGATATTCCGAAGACTGCATTCTCGTCAAGATATGGACATTACGAGTTTACAGTTATGTCCTTTGGACTGACGAATGCGCCAGCTTATTTCATGAATATGATGAATAAGGTGTTCATGGAATATTTGGACAAGTTTGTGGTCGTGTTCATAGACGATATTCTAATCTACTCCAAGACAGAGAGTGAACATGCCGAACACTTAAAGCGAGTTTTGGAAAAGCTGAGGGAACAGCAACTCTTCGCCAAGTTCAGCAAGTGTGATTTTTGGAAGGACAAGGTGGAGTTTCTTGGACATGTAATGACCGCAGAAGGAGTCGCCGTAGATCCAAGCAAAGTAGAAGCTGTGTTACATTGGGAACAGCCAAAGGCCGTGACCCAGATTAGAAGTTTCCTTGGAATGGCAGGATACTACCGCCGCTTCATTGAAGGCTTTTCGACAATTGCGAGACCTCTTACGCAATTGCTGAAAAAGGAAAAGAAGTTTGTATAGACGCCAGAATGTGAGAAAGGTTTTCAGGAACTAAAGAAGCGATTGACATCAGCACCGGTGTTAGTTCTACCGGACGTCAACCAAAGCTTTGATATCTATTGTGATGCATCACGCCAAGGACTTGGGTGTGTGTTGATGCAGAACGGAAAGGTTGTTGCTTATGCATCAAGGCAGTTGAGGCCGCATGAGGAGAATTACCCGACACATGACCTGGAGTTAGCTGCCGTAGTGCATGCCTTGAAGATATGGCGTCACTATCTGATCGGGAACAGATGTGAAGTGTACACGGATCATAAGAGCCTTAAGTACATATTCACCCAGTCGGATCTGAATATGAGGCAAAGGAGATGGTTGGAGTTGATCAAGGACTACAATGTTGGAATCCATTACCATCCCGGGAAGGCCAACGTGGTAGCTGACGCTCTGAGTCGGAAAAGCCATACCGTGAGTCCGTTGCTAGCCACAAGTCAGGATGAGTTATGTGAGGATTTTCAAAAGATGAAGATTGAGGTAGTACCTATCGGATTCTTGACCGCATTGGAAGTAAAGCCTACCCTAGAAGATCAGATCCGGGAAGGACAGAAGGATGATGACAAGATCCGTAGGATTAAGTCCAAAATGGAGAAAGGCAAGGCAAAGGATTTCAAGCTAGATGGGCAGAGCACGTTATGGATGAAGGATCGGATTTGCGTGCCGAACAAGAAGGAATTAAAGCAACTGATTCTGGAGGAAGCCCATGACTCCAAGTATTCAATTCATCCTGGAAGCGCCAAAATGTATCAGGATTTGAAGGAAAGATTCTGGTGGCCAAGCATGAAGCGAGAAGTTGCCGAGCATGTTGCATTGTGCGACGTATGCCAGAGAGTCAAGGCAATGCATCAGAGGCCAGCAGGATTGCTACAGCCGTTGAAAATACCTGAGTGGAAGTGGGAGGAAATCGGAATGGATTTCATCACTGGTTTACCCAAGACTCAAGGAGGTTATGACTCCATATGGGTTATAGTGGATCGCTTGACTAAGGTAGCCCATTTTATCCCCGTGAAGACCACTTACTCGGGAGATAAATTAGCAGAATTGTACATGGTCAGGATTATCTGTTTTCACGGAGTGCCAAAGAGGATTGTATCGGACAGAGGTACCCAATTTACCTCAAGGTTCTGGAATAAGTTGCATGAAGCCATGGGAACCCGTTTGAACTTCAGTACAGCTTATCATCCACAGACGGATGGACAGACCGAAAGAGTTAATCAGATTCTGGAGGATATGCTAAGAGCGTGTGCATTAGCCTATGCTACCTCTTGGGATAAGAGTTTACCGTATGCCGAGTTCAGTTACAACAATAGTTATCAGGCCAGTTTACGAATGTCACCTTTTGAGGCACTGTATGGTCGACCCTGTCGGACGCCATTGAATTGGAATGAGACCGGCGAGCGCCGTGTCTTTGGGCCTGATATTCTTCAAGAGGTCAAGAACGGTCGTGATTAGGGAAAGGTTGAAGATCGCCCAATCACGACAGAAGAGTTATGCTGACAACCGTCGCCGGGACTTGAGTTTTGAACCAGAAGACTATGTATACCTTAGAGTTACGCCGCTCAGGGGAGTTAAGAGGTTCCATGCCAAAGGGAAACTTGCACCCCGTTATGTTGGACCATTTAAGATTTTGAGTCGCAGAGGCGAAGTTGCTTATCAGCTGGAGTTGCCACAGTCATTGGCAGGAGTGCATGACGTATTCCATGTGTCCCAGTTGAAGAAGTGCCTCCGAGTTCCTGAGGAACAGACGTCGCTAGAGTCAATTGAGTTGCAAGAGGATTTGACTTATAAGGAGCATCCCGTGAGGATTCTGGACACAATGGATCGAGAAACTAGAAACAAGTCAACCCGTTTCTGTAGAGTTCGGTGGAGCAACCATGAAGAAAGCGAAGCGACTTGGGAGCGCGAAGAGGATTTGAAGAAAGAGTTTCCAAACCTATTCCTTTAGTAAGCCCTGAATCTCGGGGACGAGATTCTATTAAGGGGGGGAGGTTTGTAACACCCCAAAATTTTGCTTTTCTTAAATTCATGTGTGAATTAGCACTTTGGTGAATTTTTGGAATTTTCTGGAATTTATTTGGGTTTATTTGGAATTTATTTGAATTTATTCCATTTTGAAATAATTAAAGAATTAAATTTTGCAAATAAAATTTTGTTGGAAATATTTTATTTGAGTCCAAAATGATCCAAAGTATTTTCCAGAATTTTTCTGGAATTTTTCTGAGTCGTTTGCTATTTTTAATGAATTAAATGAATTACTGGAAATTGTTTTAAATATTAAATCGCTGGAAAATCAACTCGGGTCGAGTACTGTTCATCCGACCGAGTCGGAACCCGAGTCGGACTCGAGTCCGACCCGAGCCAGTTGATTCGACCAAATCAGCTCCCAACCCTAATCGATCCCAACCGTTGGATCAAGATCCAACGGCTGAGATCCGCCCGTACTGGTTCGAGCTGAATCCGGCCCGGATCCGATCGCGCCCGTGCGATCGTGGCCGTTGATCGTGCCACGTGGACGGCTGAGCGTCGTCGTCTCCGCCGAGTCCGAGCCGGACTCCGCCGCCGCGCCCGCCGCCGTGAAGAACTAGGTTTCCGTGTTCCGCGCGAACGCCGAGGCTATTTAAAGCGTGAGACGTTCCCCGAGGTTGCCCTCATCCTTGCGAACCCGTTCCCCCGAGCCATCTCGCCTGAGCCGCCGCCGTTTTGCCGCACGAGCTCACCGGAGTTGGAAGTCTGATCCGCCGCGGTTAAACGCCGATACTGCCGCCGTCCGTCGTCCTCCGCCGTCATCAAGCCCAGATCCGGATTCCCCAAGACGAGACGCGTTCGGGAGTACCCCTCATCTCGCCGGAGCAACCCCGAAACGCCGTCGGGCTCGTCGTCGTTCTCATCTCCGGTGGCCCTTTGCTCGCCCGCCGCCATCGCTGTTCGCGAAGCTCATCAACCGTCCGATCCTGATCGCACGGCTAGGATCTCGCCACGTCACCCCGCCGGTGAGATCACGCTTCGAACTCCAGATCCAATCCCGACCGTTGGATCTAGATCCAACGGTCCGAAATCAATGCGTTAACCTAAACGTGTCAACGCTAGATCCAATCCGCACCGTTGATTTTCAAATCAACGGCCGAGATCGAGCCACGCGTCCGGGAAGTTGGACCGACGCGGTCAGCGCCGTACGCGCGTGACGCTGACACGCTGGGCCCGCGTGTCAGCGGCTCGGCCGAACCACACCATGACGTCACGCTGACGTCATGGCGGGCCCGCATGTCAGCGGCTGTCCCAGCGCCGACGTCAAGAATGACGCCATAAGCGGGTCCCACTGTCGCCGACTGCGGCCGAGCCCGACGCCGGCAATGACGTCACCCGAGTGGACCCACATGTCAGCGACACGTAGAGTCGTGGAACGAGTCCACGGTGGACCCGAGCCGAGCATGGACCACGTCCATGGACCGGCTGACGTCAGCAGGCCAATCAGAGGCTGCCACGTGTCCATGCTGACGCAATAATTAATTTCCGAAAAAGAAAATGATTTATTAGTTCGAAATAATGATTTCAGATTTTGTTTCAAACTTCAAACGCTTATAACTTTTGCGTTTCAACTCCGATTTGAGTGATTCAAATTTCTAAATTTGTATAAAATTGAGATCTACCTAAATATGAATTTTATTTAAATTTTGGACTAAAGTTTTTCTCTGCAAAATTATTTAATTGATTATTTAGACTTTAAATAATCATAACTTTTGCGTTTTAACTCCGATTTGAACGATTCCAGTTTCTAAAAATTCATAAAATTATGCTCTCTCTGTTTATGGATTTTATTTGGAGTTTTGGGATGTTTTTGCCTAGTGTTTATTTGTGTATTGCTATTTGCACGCTTTACGAGTAGACGTTGAAGTGCCGGAAGGATTCGAAGGAGAAGTGTTGACTCAGGATCCAACTCAGGACCAAGAACAAGTACTCTTTGAAGGCAAGTTGTGCTTTGACCATGTTGATCCTATTTCGAAATCTATTTTGATTTAAACTATTGCATGCTAGTTCAATTAGAAAAATACTTGGTTTAAACATGGGGGTTAGATAAGTACCAATTTGCTGTATGACACCTTGATTATTTAAGTATGTGCCATGACCCTTGTCACCCTAGTTGTGGTTTACTAGTTGGACATTATTAAATTGCCAACATGGGTTTAGACCGTTGTAGTACACTGCTTAGACCTGCTACGTGCTCATGACATGATTTTGGACAATCAAATGTTAATATTGGCTTAATGATATATTGAACCTGTTTTGGGAAAAGTATCATGTGATGTTGATGGCACGTGGTGCATGGTAATCAACTGGGGTTTGATAAACAGTTTTCGACCGGGGCATGTGGCAAGAGTAATCAGTGGGCGATGTGGCAATCAGATGTTGATTTGGTTCTTCGGGTAGTCTTGCCCTGGTCACTCCAAGGACTTAACCTTGCAAGCCTTTGAACTGGGTCATACTTGCAACCACATGGCTGGAATGGGACGGCCCTAGTTGACTAAGTCGCTAAGGACTCACTTGTGGAGCCTCAGGGTGTCAATTACACCGTTTGTGTGATTGTACGGGGGAGCGTATCGTGGCTGTGGCCAGATACCCATCTAACGGTGTGTTGGTCCCATACTTCGCCTTGGCTAAGGGAAGGGATGGTGTAGAGCACGAACCGGAGAGGACCACCAGTGTTGTTTGAGGCTTCCGAAAGACTTTATTCTGAGGAACTTCGCCTTTGTGGTGTTTGACTGTATCTTGTGGGTAAAGTGCATAACCTCTGCAGAGTATAGAATCTATTCGAATAGCCGTGTCCGCGGTACTGGACATCGCACGGGAATTACAGTCAAGGGTTAGACTTTCTGAAAATAACTTGGATTTGAAAGGTTGGGTTGGTTTAGTAATGAAGATGATGGAAATGTGGTTTAGGATGGGGAAAATGTTATTTAAACTTCTTGAAAAGTTATTCATGCTTTACTTGTTTCTACTGCTTTCGAATCTATTTATGATACTTGTCAAATCTTTATTTCTTTGCAAATATACCTTAAGCTATTCCTTTGTACCAAGCCATGCATATAGTATATTAGCTTGCATTCTGTGCATGACTTGCTGAGTACCAAGTACTCACCCTTGCCTCAACACAATATCAGTTGAAGAAGAGACTGCACCAGCTTTGGAGGAGGAACTCCAAAAGGATCCGTCTACTTAGGGAAGCGAGCCCAGTCAGTTGCCTGTGGTATACTGGATGGCGCCACGAAGTTATCTTATTTTCCGCTGCTATTATTTCTCTTTTAATAAGTTTCGCCCTGCGAGGCGTACATTTGTAACTTGACCTTAAGGTCGGGTAACCAGTTTGGTTATTTAATTAAAGTACTTTATCAGTATCGAGTGGTATGATTGTGATATTTACCAATGTTAAGACTGTGTGCACTAGCGCGTTCCTGGACTAGTGCTGAATACACAGAGGGTCCGGATTTGCAAATTCGGGGTCCCGACACCACCTCTCCTCCTGGTGTCGAGACCGTTCGACCTGTCGCCGGAGGCCGTCGTTTGGGGGCTCGCTTGCGCACGGCCACCGGAGTCTGTGGAGGTAAAGTTCCCTCCACGTTTCGTGCTTCTGTTGCAGCTGGCATCCGCGTCTTGTCATCCAGAAGTCGAGGGGGATCTCCAGATTGGCTTCTCGCACGCCGTCTTGATTCTTCTGCTCCTGCCGTCGTTGCTGCCCCCTTGGATATTGCCTCCTTTCCTTTCTTTGGTGGCATGGTTGCAGGAAACTTACCCTTGGGCCTGATCGGCCGGCGATGGTTTCACCTTGCGGTTGGGTTCCCCACGGACGGCGCCAGTGTGGTGTCGTGGAACCACCGGGTCTCTTTTTCTCTTCCTCTTCGTCGGACTGTTTCTTGTTTTTCGGGGAACCTCCTTCTCCACTGTCTTATCCCCCCCTTTATAGGGCAGGCCTAGGAACATGCCCATACTGATTGGCCTTCTTTTTCTTTATTATTTCTTGCCAAGAGCTAACCTGAATTGTTTTTATTGAATCACGTCTCTCATGCGTTGGGTTTTTTGCCCTCTGTTCGTGCACCTTTTGTAGGGGTTCGAAGGGAATTTCACTTGTGTTGGGGTCTCAGATTGCCCGGGCACGTCATTGCGCACTCGGGAGGAGTTGTTGGGGGGTGTCAGACCTTGGAGATTGGCACTGGGTTCACGTCAGAGGGAGACATGGCTGGGAGTGGTTTCCTCCGGTTTCCTCCCTCGCCACGGAAGGGGACTTCCCCTCGTTGCGGGGGGGAGGGGGGGAAAGGGGCGATCTTTACCCATCACCCCTTTTTACCGGGGGATGATCTCATAGGGTATGGACTCATTGCTTTATCGAAGGAAGAGATTAACGATTATAGACCTGTTCACGTGGGCCATTAGATACGGGGGCTTCGTTTAGCTAGCCGAGGGGGGAGGGATGAGCCTGGTCGGTCCACCACAATAATCTGTCTGCATGCTTATGTTCTACAAATCACGTACTTTATGGGTATGGGTAGATATACCTTATCATTGATAAATTTCCTCAATTGGCATTGATATGTGAACCTTGATAACCCTAGCTCAAGGATTGACACTTAATGTCAAAATGGGTATATTCGATTATTACATGCATATGCTTAGCCATGCTTTAGACTGGGATTCGAACAGATGGTTTTACTGTTCGTAATGAATATTTGATATATTGAATAAAAATGATGAACCTGATGAACTTTAATCTTGAACCTGATGGAATATTGTGGTTCTAATGTTTTATTCTTTCTGAAAATCAAACTATGATTTAGACGTGGGTGATTATTGGCAATAGCCGGAAGTGCAATTAATAATGCACGTAGATAGGGGGAGTATCGCCCATGTCACTTTGAGGACCGAACGTAGTGTTGCATGATCCAAGTAAACCGTACATCCACAAGTACTGGACTGGGACAGTCTTAACTTATTAAATTATTTGGGAATTAGCTTTGCACATTGGTAGGCAGTTGTAGCATGGGCATTCCGGATATAGGTTTGCTCGAGGGAGGTGTCATCACCGAGGTGTTGGCATCTGCCGTTGTAACGGTGTACGCCTGGCTATGAATTTGGGGCTATTTTTATTCCTGGTGGGTCACTGACTCCGGAATTTCTATTCCTGGTGGGTCACTGACTCCGGAATTCCCTTTTACCTTTTTAGCTTCCATCATAGTCAGGAGTAACGTCATTGGGCTAGTGCAAAGTTAAGGTTCAAGTAATCGAACAGTTTCGTTATGAACTCCTTGCGGGCACACCAAAGGAAGTGTGTCTTATATCGATTGCACAAGGGGAGGACATATCTTGTGGGTAAAGCTGTAAAACTCTGCATAGTCTAAAACTATTCGAATAGCCGTGTCCACGGTCATGGACGACTTGGCGAACTGACACTAGTTAGTTGTTTTATAAATGTTTTGGTGAGCTTACCCTTACAGATGATTCAATACTTGACATTACGTTGGCAAGGTTGGATTCAGCTGTTGTACCTTGTGTGGACAAAAATTTAATCTTCAGATAATATTACATATGATGGGACTGGACGTTTTATCACTCACGAAGGGATGTGGGTATTTTGTTACATTTTATTCACGAAGGGCTGTGAGTTATCTATTTCATTTTATTACTTTTTGTACATATACTTGTTACTTTACTCATTTATTTACTTTTACAAATTTTCACTTTCACTCTATTATTCAGTATTTACAATTCAAATTTCGTTTTATGCAAAACAACCGTAGAAACCCACTTTCTATTCAGCCTGCATATATTTCAGGTTTTGCAAACACTACAAGTCTTGCTGAGTACGCAACGTACTCACCCTTGCTACTGTTGTTGTTTTTAGACAGGAACATCGACAGTTACTCTGACGCAGGAAAACGGGATTGTTAACGACGGTTCTTTCTAAGGCTTTACCTTGTCAGTTGCCTGTGGATTATGTGGTAAACTACAAGACATCTGATTCTTTTGATATGTTTAGTTAACCTTCTCGGTCATATTATGTAACACCCCAGCTTCTACTAAGCCCAGAATGTCACCAAACATAGACCATAACACATTTAATACCAAAATTTAAAGTAAATTACAGCAAGTAATCATTTAGAATAATTGAAAATTTTGACAGCATCTCCTTTTGAAAGACCGAGATGGCGATCAGAGGGGGGGTGAATGATCCCAAATAAAAATATCCCCTACTCAACGTACTCCAAACAATCCCGCAAAGAAAACCGATGCTCCTTAAAATCGCGAAACCCGCAAAAATCGGAACGACTTGACAACTATGTGTATCCCTAGCTTACATGGATGGGAACCATGAATCATGTGAGGGATATTCAAATCACAAATTCTGGTTGTCAAGTGTCCAAAGCAAAGAGGAATCAATTCAAATACTTCTTTTCTAAAAGAGATCAAGCCAAAACACAAAAGCCTCTTTTAGAAAAGCAAAAGCAGATTTTCAGGAATTGTCCTCAATTAGAGCAGGTGGATGGTGGACTTCTATTGCTCTAAAAAATTTGGGAATTTTTCAGCCTGTGAGCTGTTGAGTCGTGAAGCACTCCACCAAAAATCACCACCAAAATCCTTCCACAAAAATCAGGAAAAATCAAGAACTACAAACAGTCAGGATTTTCAATCAGGAACTTTGGGGCTCGGTTTTCACCTCACAGCTCCCAAATGGTGCATCCAGTGGACTCCAAAATTTTTCCACAGATGGCTATATGAGTCAAGCACCTTCTCCAACAAGAATCAATCAAGAAAGATTTTTCTATATTTTTTTAAAAATCAAAGACTGACTGCTGCGCGAAGAACAAGTTCAGGACAGATTTGCAATCTTGATAGAAACTTGATCTCTAGTCTATCCTAGGGTGCAAGAAAGATGTAAAACCAAATGAGCACCCTCAAGACCTCCTTGATCAACAGCATTTAGAAGGAGAGGAGCAAATCCAAATTGCGAGAAAGTAAATTGCGAGAATTTACATGCGGGAAAGTAAATGCTGAATTTAAATTGCGTAAAGTAAAGACATAATGTAAATGCGGAATTTAAATTCACAAAAATGTAAAGAAAATCTTTGTATTTTCTGGTTGGAAGGTTTACAAAGCCTCACTTCATGTGGGCAAAGCTCAAAGGAGCAACTCAAACCTTCAAGTGAGGGAGGACACCCCTCCCCCTCTATTTATACTACTCTAGGGCCACCTACCACCCTTGGATGAGTCCCAAACCCTAGGGCACTCCACCAAGGGCTAGGATTAACCCTCTCATTTCACCCCACACATGTGCTTTACATGGGCCACATTGGCCAT
This sequence comes from Rhipidocladum racemiflorum, assembly GCA_036346355.1. Taxonomy (NCBI): domain Eukaryota; kingdom Viridiplantae; phylum Streptophyta; class Magnoliopsida; order Poales; family Poaceae; genus Rhipidocladum; species Rhipidocladum racemiflorum. Next base: position 22,412,176 of record CM070582.1, read on the forward strand.
ACATGGGTTTTAAACAAAACCCGATCAACCCGATGCAACGGGCCTTCATCCGCCGGACTTGACCGCTCAGTTTCCTCCTCTTCGAGCCTCCAACCCGAACCGGAAACCTTGAGCCACCTCAAGTCCATTTCCATGACGTCCAAGTGAACCTGGTCTGAGCCCAACCATCTCGTCGGCATCCTCGACCGCTCTGGACCTCGGTTCTCCCAACCTAGTCCCGGTACTCACCAACGACCATAGCTGCCTCAGGAACCTGTACCACAAGGAACAAACCATTTTGCACATACCACAATGCACATACCTTTTCTTCCTGCATGTTAGTCCACAATTATCATTAATTGAGACATGCAATACCGAGTCAAATCAAACTCAAGCCTGAGCACACCTTGCTCAAATAAAGTCAAATACTCATCACAAACATGGATGGACCTCCACATGGTCCTTCAATCTCCCCCTTGATGAGTATATTGACAAACCACACAAAAGGCATAAATTTGAGTTTGTAAACAAAGGAAGAAAAGCAATTTGATTGCAAAAATCATATTTGGTCCAATAAAAAGAGAAAGAAAGCTCATGACCAAATAGATGAGAAGATTTTTAGAGCTCAACACTTGAAAGGACAATTTTTCAACAAGAGCTCCAAAAACCAAGAAATCTCTCAAAAGCTCAATATTACTCATGATCCAAATGCAAGGACAATTGTTCAACATGATCATGAGAAAGCATTTTTAAATTCTCTAAGATGTCTTTTCTACGTTTTCTCCCCCTTTTGGCAATATAGGCATCAAGAGAACAATTTTTGCATGAAATGCAACCTAGAAGAGCTTTGAGGATTATGCAAGTGACCACTTAGACAAAGTATGACACCAAGCTACTCAAGTTCAGATTATGTCATCCTAAGTCATATCCAATGGCATATTTCAATTTTTGCTAACTAGCTCAAAAGAAGTTATAATACTTTGGTATGATTTCAACAATAGCAACACTTAGCATAACTTCAATACTAGAAGCAAAGCCAACCAAACGAGCAAATGGATATACTAGAGTTCAACCTAGTCAACACTTTGGGAAACTACACGTCCATAAGAGAAGCCTCATGCTCAATCATCTCTTTAAATGCAAATTTTTAGATTAAAGCTCATAAAGCGGTATGAGAGATTTAGGCTTAGTGAAGCACATCCTCGACTAGGAGCCATCGACAAAGGCCTCCTAAGCTTCACTCTCCTCCACAAACCTTTCAGGGTTTAGAGAGTTTATCCTAGAGAAACACAACCTCGACTAGGAGCCATCGACATAGGTCTCCTAGGCATCACTCTCTTCCTCTAGTTATTTTTGCATTTTTTGGTGTATTGACTCAAGCCATTAGCAACCATCTCAAGCAAGAAGCTTAAAAGAGTGGTTTTGGTCATACACACTTCATTCCAAGTTCATCCCAAGTGCAATGGGAAGCAGTCTCGTGAATGAATAGTGTTGAGTTCAATTTTAGCACAAAAGAGTCAATTTATATTTTCAGCACTTAGATTCATGAGCATTATTGAGGATTCTAGAATGAAACAATGTAGCTAACCCAAGTTGCTCTAGGGACTCTAGTAGAAACCCACTATTTCAATAAGCATGACATAAGCATCTAGTGAAGAAGTATAGCAAGTAAAAGCCATGTTTCATCAACTTTTCAGGAAAGCTCAATTTTAAAATGTTGGCTAGTTTCACATGTTATACCAAATTGGATATGACCTAGATTAGCAAATATCTTCAGAAAAGTAGCTAGGTGCAACATATCTCAATTTTATCAATTGCATAATAGACAAAGCTCGTAAATGAAAAACAAGTCTATATGCAATGCAAAAGAATCAATTCCAAGCTCCCCCTCAACAAGTGAGTCGATTAAGCACAAAATCTGATTGAAGTTGAGTTATTAGCAATTTTAGATTCAAAAGGATGAATTTAACTCAACTGAAACCAGAAAGACAGAAATGATGAGAAGGAATCAAGCAACTGAAACATGGGTAGTCTAGGAGCAAAGATAACATGAAAAGAAACACTAACACTCAGACTCGCTCTCACCTTCCCCATATGACTTATATAGGAAAGCTACTTCTCCAACTCCAACCCAGGAGCAAACACAGACCCTGTCTACCCAGGGGGCCCAACACCTGCTAGACCTAAAAGACTGTGAGTGAGCTCAACCGAGAATAAGAGAGGAATAGCACCCTAAAGCATAAGGTGAGAGGTCCATCTTTGAGGCATGCCGTAAGTCTAGGTGAAGTGGACTCAACCAAATGAAAACCATCCCAAAGATACCCAGAAAGAGAAAGGAAGGCTGAATATACATACGAACATATAATACAAGCCAGCTCCCCCTCAAGATATGCCATATGGGCTCATAATCCCAAGCTCTCCTCTCAGGGAAACAAACCTGGAGCTATCCAAAGGCTTGGTGAAAATGTCAGCCAACTGGTGGTCACTCTCCACAAACTGGAGCACTATATCACCCTTCTCCACATGGTCTCTAAGGAAGTGATAGCGAATGTCAATGTGCTTGGTCCGAGAGTGTTGCACTGGGTTCTTAGCAATGTGAATGGCAGACGTGTTATCACAGAAAAGTGGAACACAATCTGCTACTAACCCAAAGTCCCGCAAGGTCGATCTCATCCAGAGAACCTGGCTACAAAGAATCGGGTCAGAAGAACATACTCGGCCTCAGCGGTGGACTGTGCAACACCGGACTGCTTCCTAGACGACCAAGAGACAAGAGAAGTGCCAATGAATTGGCAAGTGCCAGAAGTGCTCTTCCTATCCATCCTACAGCCGGTGAAGTCTGAAGATGCGCTTCACCGCCTGACGGTGAGAGACGCGGGGAGAAGCCATCCTCATCAGGCTCGAGGACAGCAGTGGTGGCCATAGGAGTCATAACTGGCTTTCCATCAGACATATCAAAGCGCTTCAGGAGGTCTCGAGTGTACTTGCCTTGATGCAAGAATGTACCCTCCCGAGTCTGCTTAATCTGGAAGCCAAGGAAGTAGCTCAACTCGCCCATCATGCTCATCTCGAACTCAGTACTCATCACATCTGAGAACTGAGTAACGAGCGAATGCGAGGAACCACCAAAAATGATGTCGTTGACATAGATTTGGACTAAGAGAAAATCCGAATCAGAATGTCTGACGAACAGAGTCTTGTCCACTTGACCCATATGAAAACCATGACTCAAGAGGTAGGACTTAAACCTCTCATACCAAGCTCATGGAGCTTGCTTAAGTCCATACAAAGCTTTGGAAAGCTTGAAGAAATGGTTTGGGTACTTGGGGTTCTCAAATCCTGAAGGCTGTCTGACATACACCTCTTCCTCAATGAAGCCATTGAGGAATGCACTCTTGACATCCATTTGAAAAAGCTTGAAGCCCTTGGATGCCGCGAATGCAAGCAGGATCCGGATGGCCTCTAGTCTGGCTACAGGGGCAAAAGTCTCCTCGAAGTCGAGACCCTCGACCTGAGAGAAACCCTGAGCGACTAACCTAGCCTTGTTTCGAACTACAACCCCATCCTCACTCTGCTTGTTTTTGAACACCCATTTGGTCCCAATGATATTATGACCGTAAGGGGCTCGACAAGCTTCCAAACTTTGTTCCTCTCGAAGTTTTCAAGTTCCTCATGCATAGCATTAATCCAAGATTCATCAGATAATGCATGAGAAACATCCTTCGGCTCAAAAGAGGCAACAAAGGCATAGTGAAGGCAGAAAGTGGACAGACTGACTTAGAGCGAGTGACTCGCTCAAACAGATCTCAATGATCAGTCGGTGGATGAGCTCGCCGAATGTGGCGGGAGGTCCGTAAGCGTGACCTCTACTCCTCGCGTGGGAGAAGTAGGAACAGAGCCACTAGGCTGCCAAGAGTCTGAGGGTAAGGGCTGATCTCCCTGAGGTGCAGATATGGAAATGGGAGGCACCTCGGGAGCAGGAATGGTGACTGGATCAGGCAAGCCGCCTTCATCTCCGTCATCAACTTCCTCTGAGAAGATAGACTGGGAAAGAGGAGAAGAGCCTGAAATGTCTGGTCTAGCACCGGGGCTAGCCTCATCAAAAGTCACCTCGCAGGTCTCTATGATACTACCCAAATCTACAGCCCAAATCCTATAGCTACGGGCAGAAGTCGAGTAACCCAGAAAGATCCCATCAGCAGAACGTGACTCGAACTTATCTAGGTTCCCAGACTTCAAGAAGAAGCACTTGCAACCAAAAACACGAAAATGAGATACACTAGGTTTTCGCCCATATCTCAACTCATAAGAAGTGCAATGCAAGTGTGCCCTAAGAAAAACTCTGTTGACAACATGGCATGCCGTAGCTACAGCCTCAGCCCAAAACTTCCTAGGAGTATTGTACTCATCTAGCATCGTCCTGGCCATCTCAACCAGGGTCCTGTTCTTCCTTTCCACTACGCCATTTCTTTGAGGGACGTATGGAGAGGAGAACTGATGCTCTAAGCCTAACTCCTCACAGAAGCTGCTAAAGTAAGAGTTCTTGAACTCCGTGCCATTGTCACTGCGGATCGCTCGTAAGGCACCTGGGAGCTCAACAGACAACCTACGGACCAAACCCCTGAAGTGTGAAAAACACTCATCCTTCGAGGCCATGAAAAACACCCAAGAGTACCTCGAAAAATCATCGACAATGACAAGAATATACCACTTCCCACCGCCGATCGCACTCGAGCCGACCAACAAAGTGTCCATGTGTAGCAGCTGTCCTGGTGCATCGATCATCACTCGGGTATTTGGAGGATGGGAGGCGACAACCATCTTGCCATGTCGGCAAGGAGAACATACAACATCTTTGACCATCTTGAGTTTAGGCAGCCACGAATGAGATCATGGCCGCTAACTCGAGTCAAATGATCAAAGCCAATGTGACCAAGTCTCCTATGCCAAAAGGAGAGATCACGGGACTCAGAAGCAATAAGGCAATGGAGAGAGTCTCTAGAGGAAGAAGAAAAATCAGCACGAAAGACTCTCCCAAAACGAAATCCCGCAAACAAACTCCCCGGAAGAATCGAGGATCCTACAAGAGCTCCTCTTAAAATTGACCTCGAAATCGTCATCAAGAAGCCGAGAGGCGAAAGCAAGTTGAAATGCAGCTTCGACTAAGGCAACGTCCTTAAGAATGAAATGATCGTTAATGCAGGCGGTACCTTTAGCAATGACTCTACCCGACGCAGATCCCCAAAGGTGATTACCTCATCACCGGATCTCGGTTCAGGGAAGAAAACCAACGGAGTCTCCGGTCATGTGGCGAGAACAGCCGAGTCTACGATCCAAACCTCCCCTTCCTCGCCCTACGGACTGAATCAAAGAGAGTGAAAAGCGGATGTCTCGATGCAGGATAGATCGGTGCAGATCTAGGAACCCAATCTTGAGTCAATCAGGCGATAGATGAAACAGTCAACGGAGTAGAAGAATGCAATCTGGCACCTCTCCGTGACTCGACTCTCACAAACTCAGACTCCGCTCCAGTAGGATGTCTGGGAGCAGCTGCGGGGTTGGTCCGCCGAGGTGCAAAGGCCGGACCATCCCAGTGCTGCTGCCCAGACCTCCCGCTGGGGAAAGCAAACTCACGCCGCTGATATCTACCTCGATGGGAAAAACGAGGAATATCAAGAGGACGGCGGAAAGACTGACTCGGGACAGCTCAGGCGAAACCAGTAGAAGCCTGAAAACCAAGCCCCATGCGCTGTCCAAAAACAGGAAACTCGCTAGCTTGTTTATCCTGTCTAGAAGCCGTGTGTGCCTTAGGCGCACTCAGAGTCTGGGGATGACCCTGAATACCCCTAAGAGCATGGACACGCTCACGCCGAGAAAGACGACTGGGGCGGCTTCTTAGCCCCTGAGGAAGATCCCTGTCCTCCCTTGAACTTCTTGAAGGTGGGTCGCTGAGAAGACCCACCCCCTCCACCAAAAGTCCTCTTCTGGCCCCCACTGGGCCGCAGGACCCTGAACCACCCGGGTTTTGCTTATCCCGGAGAGCTCCAACTCGAGCTCCATGCCCTTCGCCGCTCCACCACGGAGCAGAAGTCACGAGGACATCGCCCCCATGACAACTCTGAACTCCCGATTGAGGCCCCGACGGAACCTCCTTGCCTTCTCCCTCGTCATCACGCAATACCGGGCACGAACGCACCACGCCTGTTGAACTCCGCCTCATACTCCGTTACCGACTTCTTTCCCTGGGAAAGAGTCGCCGAGTATGCTCCATCCTCTCGAGGAAGGACTCGGGTAGTACTTGGCTCGAAACGAGCCACAAAATCCTCCCAAGTGGTCGGCCCAAGAGCGGGGGCTCTAGCGGCAAGAACCCCCTCCCACCAAATGTCAGCTTGGCCCTTCAGCTGAAAGGCCACAAAGCGAGCCCTCTGGACCGAGGTCAACTCTAGGACCCCAAACTGCCTCTCCATGTACCGCAGCCAATCTGGATCGACCGCGTCCCCGCTCCGTCAAAAGTGTCAAGACGGAGGGACATCCACTCTCGTAGACTCATCCTCGGCTCCGGCGCAGCGGGGCCAACAACTGGGGCTACTGCAGGGGGAAGCACAACTGGGGCCACTGCAGGGGGAGGCACAACTGGGCCAGGCAGGGGAGGCACAACAAGGGCTGCCCGCACCGCCGGGCGCAGCCTCTGAATCTCCCTCTGCAGAGCCTGAACTAGATCGTCATTGGCGGCGGGCACCCCCGCCGACCGAGCAGCTGAAGCTCCTCCCGAGCTGGCCCAGAGCACCGAGCGAACGCTACCCTCGGCCGACAGACTCGCGACTCCTGAGGGCCTCGCCCCTGGCCTCCACGCCACGGCGTCCACGACCTCTACCCCTCGGCATGGCTGCTGATCCACACAAGCAAGCATATTCACAATCATAATCACAACATCAACATAATCAAAACTTTCAACAAATAAACAAGCGATAAAGGAAATCGAAATCCATAAACCCATCCTCTTTGTGCAACCAAGTGTGTCAGATTTTAATTTAGTCATACCATTCTTGCAAATTTTTAAGGTTGCTATCCTATAACAAAGTTTTAGTTACAACTTAAGCCATGTTTCTAGATTAACCCACTTCAAAGTTTTAGTTGAACCTATGTATGACACTAAATACATAATCCAAGGACCTAAAACCTGGCTCTGATACCAACTGTAACACCCCAGCTTCTACTAAGCCCAGAATGTCACCAAACATAGACCATAACACATTTAATACCAAAATTTAAAGTAAATTACAGCAAGTAATCATTTAGAATAATTGAAAATTTTGACAGCATCTCCTTTGTTTTTGCATGAAACTTAACAACAAAATCATCATAACAACAAGTAGGATAAACAAGACCTTCACACGCAGCGATAATGATAATCAATCAATAATTAAAACATCAATAGGCATCGCTAGCAAAAGAATAAGCATCAATTTAAGTCTAGGAAGATATAACAAGTCACTCCATAGCCCCACATGATACACATGGGGGAAACAACCAAATATTAAGACCATAAACTAAAGATTATTGCAATGTCTCCAAAAATAGGTGAATTAGCTAGATTATGATGCTACGTGGAGGAGTGTAGCTAAATCCCTTTCCCGCGCGCCGATTTCAAGGTACCTAAAGAAACAAACAACGAAAAACACAAGCGTGAGTTCAAAACTCAGCAAGGTGTAATATAATGAATCGACAAGGATCCAAAACAACAAACCATCATACCAGTCTCCATAGTTATACCACAACACATCATACTTGACATTATATACACTCTTTAAAACAACATAATAATCATTTCATGAACACCTCATGAGTACTCTCATCATTAATTCATAAACTTCTTCATTCATGTATATCATTCATGCAATGCAATGCACATGACTCCTGGAATTCTCATACCGGTATGGTTGAGTGCACACCGTCGGCATGCACCCTTTTCCCCTTCCATCCCGAAGATGGAGGGTGCCTATCACTCGCTTCCATTCACCGCGGTGGATGGAATCACGATGTAGGTCTTACTCAAAAGTTTAGCCCGGACTAGTCATAACAGTTCTCACCGACCCTACCGAATAGTTATGACTTATCTCACCGGCCGCCATGAAAATATGCCATGCATGCAAAATGGACAGCCATGTATACACAAATAGAAGTATTGCATAGCAACACATGGCATCTCAACATGTAGGACCGTATTCGACCATCGACGGTGCCCATTCACAACATAGCATGTAAGTCACTTATCCTCATCAAGCATTTTAATCATGGCATGAAGACATCATATCATCGACAATATTTAAAACATGGCATAAGGACATCATAACAATTATAACATGTAGTTCATGGCAAGACAGCATGTTATCTATCCCAAACACTATCAAGCAATTCTAGCAACACATATAATGTTCAATCCACACAACACACTTGCCTTCAACCGCGGGCAACGGAGTGACGAGAGGTTGAGGGCACTCAGAGGCACACCACCTGCAAACACGTGCCACACACTTAATTCGACTCCTCAAAACAGTACCCACTACACCTAATACGCTATATACTCCAAAACCCGAAATCACAGATTCTGCCCGTTCTGGACAGCGGCTTCGAAAAAACATAACTTGAGTTCTAGAACTCCAAATTGCATAAACGAGTACATCCTCGCGTAGCTTAGGAAATTTCCCAACTTTTTCTAGTTATAGGTAAAGACTGATTCGGACTCTAAAGTTGTTTAATCTAACGTTGAACATGAACTGTCTCAATCTCGTCACAGATTTGACAGCGCTCGGTAAAACAGACATAACTTCTAAACGGCTGGGCGGAATTTCAATTTCTTTATGTCCACGGAAAAATAATGAAATTATATATAACTTCTTAGAAGTCCGTACGGCCAGATTCAAACTCTAAATTTGCGAAAACTCCTGCCCTAGCTCGGGTTCCCAATCTGCCCGAACCAGAACGTGAATACAACTCTAGATTTCATAGATTCTACCCCATGGCAGCACAACCCTTGATCTAAAAACATGGTATTCACCCTCTACAGCAGCAAGAGGTCTACCCCACAAGATCCCCATTACCTTCTTGGAGAAACACGAATCGACGGCCGAAACTTCGCGTTCTTCCCGGTTTTCCTCGCACGCGCCGATCCCGTCCAATCCACTCATCGCGGAGCTCCTCCACGGCAAGGGCCGTAGCGGGGCGAGTTGTGGCAGTGAGGAGGCCTCCGTGGGGGGTGCAAGGAGGAGGGGGTGCGGCTTGAGGTGGAGGAGGAGGACTAGAGGGAGGAGGAGGAGGCTAGAGAGGAGAGGGAGATGGGAGAGGGGAGGTGGTGCGGGCGCAAGGAGGGGAGGGGCTAGGGCAGCAGGGTTAGCTCCCCCTCCTCACCCCCCACATGGGCCAAAGGAGTCCCACCACTCGGCCCACCAAGCCCCCCAAGCCCAAAACATCCCCGGAGCGGCCCAAAAAGCCCGAAAACGGCCCGAAACGCGTTAAAACCCTCATACCATAAGGTTTTAACCTCCCATACCATAATTCATAGTGTTTTGACCTCATCATTCACATTTTATAAGTCTTCGACACTCCGTGGTGTCACATTCTCCCCCCCTTCAACAGGATTCGACCTCGAATCTAAATCGCACCAAAACGGAACCCAGCAAAACCGAAGATAACTAGGTTTTCTCATCACATACCTGAGGCGAAAAGCTCGGGATACTTCTTGCGCATGCGAGACTCCAGCTCCCAAGTCGCTTCTCTCTCGGTCTGATGTGACCACAGGACTTTGACAAACTTAAGCGTCCTGTTCTTCATCACCCGCTCCGAAGTACCCAAAATTTCCACAGGACGGGACTCGAAAGTGAGGTCCTGCTCAAGCACTAATGGTTCCAACGGAACCACCAATTCCGGATCATGCAGGTATTTCCTCAGCATGGACACATGGAATACATTATGAACCCCCTGCATCGACTCCGGTAGTTCCAAGCGGTAAGCCAACTTACCGACTCGAGCCAAAATGGGAAAAGGCCCAACATACCTCGGGCTAAGCTTCCCTTTGGTTCCAAAGCGTACCACACCCTTGGTGGGAGACACTCGCAAGAGCACACTGTCACCCACCTCAAACTCTAAATCCCGCCTTCTCACATCAGCATAACTTTTCGCTCTGGCTTCACACAAGAGAAGATTCTGTCGCACCTCTGCCACACGATCCACTGTCTGCTGAACCCAGTCTGGACCAAGAACTGCTCTCTCTCCCACGGCATCCCAACAAAGTGGCGATCGGCACTTCCGGCCATAAAGTACCTCATAAGGAGCAGCACGGATGCTGGAATGGTAGCTGTTATTATAAGCAAACTCTGCAAGAGGCAAATGATCTTCCCAACTACCTTTCCAAGCCAACACACAGGCCCTGAGCTTGTCCTCCAAAGTCTGGATGGTACGCTCAGACTGCCCATCCGTCTGAGGGTGAAAGGCGGTACTGAGGCGAAGCTGCGTACCCAAAGCACTCTGCAAACTCTCCCAGAACTTGGAGACAAACTTCGCATCCCGATCAGAAATAATGGTCTTGGGCACACCATGCAGTCTCACTACCTCCCACACATAGATGGGAGCCAACTCGCTCGCTGAGTTGGTAGTGCGGATAGGAATGAAATGCGCGGACTTGCTGAGACGATCCACCACAACCCAAACAGCATCCTTCCCTCGTGGAGAACAAGGTAAACCAACCACAAAATCCATGGAGATGTCATCCCATGGCCACACAGGGATCTCCAACGGCTGCAACAGACCGGCGGGGCGCTTATGCTCAGCTTTGATCTTCTGACAGATCCCACAAGACGCCACATACTTGGCAATATCCACTCTCATCCTTTTCCACCAGAAGTTCTTCTTCAAGTCCCTGTACATCTTGGTCTCCCCAGGATGGACCGTGTACGGGGTGCGATGAGCCTCTTTCAGAATATCCTCTCTCACTTGAGATTTCTGAGGCACGCACAAACGACCCTGAAACCTCAAAGCTCCCACATCATCAACGGCAAAGTATCCAGACTTGCCATCCTCAAGGCGTTTCCTCACCTGCTGGAGCAACCGATCATCTTCTTTGTGCCTCCCGCTGCACGCTCGGGGATCGGCCGACTCAAGAATCAATTGAGTTTCAGCTTGCACGGTCCCCGCATAAGCGAGAGGAGACTCCCAAACGCTCAAAATCAGCAACAAGACAATCCACAACAGGGGGCATTGTCTTGCGACTGAGAGCGTCGGCCACCACATTTGCCTTTCCCGGATGATACTGGATTGAGAGATCATAATCTTTTATCAATTCTAGCCATCTCCTCTGTCTCAAGTTCAAATCTTTTTGAGTAAAGATGTACTTGAGACTCTTGTGATCAGTGAAAATGTCACAAGACTCACCATACAGGTAATGCCTCCATATCTTCAATGCAAACACAACAGCGGCTAACTCAAGGTCATGAGTGGGGTAATTCTGCTCATGTTTTTTTCAACTGTCGCGACGCATAAGCAATCACTTTGCCCTCTTGCATGAGCACACAACCCAATCCCAGACGAGAAGCGTCAGAATAGACAGTGAAACGCCTCCCGGCCTCGGGAAGGGTAAGAACAGGAGCAGTCACTAACTTCTCCTTCAAAGTGCAGAAACTGCGCTCACAATCTGATCCACTGAAATTTCATCTCCTTCGAGTCAATCAGAAAGCGGCTTAGCAATGATGGAGAAATCCTGCACAAAGCGCCGATAATAGCCAGCCAACCCAAGGAAACTTCGCACCTCTTTAACGTTGGAAGGTCTCTTCCAATCCAGAACTGCTGAGACTTTGCTAGGATCTACTGATATGCCATTTGGATTGATGATGTGGCCAAGAAAACCCACTTCTGAAATCCAGAACTCACATTTCTTCAACTTAGCAAAGAAGTGATGCTCTCTCAATGTACTCAGTACAAGCCTCAAATGCTGCTCATGTTCTTCTTCTGATTTAGAGTAAATCAGAATGTCATCGATGAACACTACCACAAACTCATCAAAGTACTGGTGTAGCATACTGTTCATCGCCTCCATAAAAACAGCAGGGGCATTAGTTAGTCCAAAAGACATAACTTTAAATTCATAGTGCCCATACCTAGTGGAGAAAGCAGTCTTCTCAATATCTTGTTCCCTCACACGAATCTGATTATAACCAGACTGAAGATCAATTTTGGAAAACACCTTTGCTCCCTTCAGTTGGTCAAATAGATCCTCAATGCGGGGCAACGGGTACTTGTTCTTGACTGTCACTTGATTGAGAGCACGATAGTCAATGCACATGCGCCAACTACCATCCTTCTTTGAAACAAAAAGGACGGGTGCTCCCCATGGCGACACACTGCGCCGAATAAAACCCTTGGCCAACAAATCCTCCAACTGCTTCTTCAACTCGTCTTGAAAAGGACGAGCCAAGCGGTATGGAGAGATAGAAATGGGTCGAGTGCCTGGAACAAGATCAATACGGAACTCCACACGCCTCACAGGAGGTAAACCAGGCAACTCGTCAGGGAATACATCAACAAACTCCTTCACTACAGGAATCTCCGCAATGGAAACTGAAGAAGATGGCTTTTCTGACAAAGCCATGAGGAAACCCAAATGCCTCAAACGGCGACTAGAAAACATACTAGTCAAAACAAGGACAGAGCTGGAAGGTATACCACCCTGAAAGGTCAACTCCACCCCCGACAGGGCCTGCAGAGTAACTGTCCTCCGAAAACAGCAGATATTGGCACGGTACTGATGCAACCAGTCCATGCCCAAAATGACATCAAAGGGAGCTAATCAATCACCATGAGATTGGCAAAGAAAACCTCATCATCAATAGCAACGGTGCAACCCGGACAAACCAAAGAACTAGCAATCAAACCCCCAGGAGAACTGACCAGCACAGACTCAGAAATCCGCTGAACTCCCAGCTTTGCTCTACTAGCAAACTCCGATTTACACAAAAGAATAGGATGCTCCAGAATCAAACAAAACAAGGGCATCAACTGAATCCACAAGTAGAGTACCTGAAACCACCTCGGGATGCCCGGCTGACTCAGCTGTCGGCAAGGCGTACACTCCAGGTGGCGCCGAGGCAACGGGGGCCCCGACACGCGGCTGGTGTCCCAACAAGGCTGGAGGAGGCGGAAGTAGCTGGGGAGGAGCCGACGGCGGCGGGCACCAATAAGCAGCTGGTGGCGTCCACGCAACGGGTGGCTGAGACACAGGAGCAGCCATCATGTGCACCGATCCTCGGGAAGACGCCGCTGGAGTGGGAGGAGAAGGCACCGTCTCCCACTTGATGATGCTACCGGGATTCATCCGGCAGACTCGTCCCATGTGGCCGGGCTTGCCACAGTGGTTGCAACTCCTACCCAACCACATTCGTAAGCACGGTGCTCACCACCGCACTTGAAGCACATCATGCCTGCCCGGCACAGGCTGAACACCGCTCGCGAGGAAGACGATCAGGCGGCTTCTTAGCCCCGAGGAAGATCCCTGTCCTCCCTTGAACTTCTTGAAGGTGGGTCGAGAAGACCCACCCCTCCACCAAAAGTCCTCTTCTCTGCCCCCACCTGGGCCGCAGGGACTCGAACCACCGGGTTTTGCTTATCCCGGAGAGCTCCAACTCGAGCTCCATGCCCTTCGCCGCTTCCACCACGGAGCGTAAGTCACGAGGGACGATCGCCCCATGACAACTCTGAACTCCTGATTGAGGCCCCGACGGAACCTCCTTGCCTTCTCCTCGTCATCCGCCGCAATACCGCACGAACGCACCACGCTGTTGAACTCCGCCTCATACTCCGTTACCGACTTCTTTCCCTGGGAAAGAGTCGTCAGAGTATGCTCCATCCTCTCGAGGAAGGACTCGGGGTAGTACTTGGCTCGGAAACGAGCCACAAAATCCTCCCAAGTGGTCGGCCCAAGAGCGGGGGCTCTAGTGGCAAGAACCCCCTCCCACCAAATGTCGGCTTGGCCCTTCAGCTGAAAGGCCACAAAGCGAGCCCTCTGGACCGAGGTCAACTCTAGGACCCCAAACTGCCTCTCCATGTACCGCAGCCAATCTGCGGACTGGACCGGCGTCCCTGCTCCATCAAAAGTGTCAAGACGGAGGGACATCCACTCTCGTAGACTCATCCTCGGCTCCGGCGCAGCGGGGCCAACAACTGGGGCTACTGCAGGGGGAAGCACAACTGGGGCCACTGCAGGGGGAGGCACAACTGGGGCCACTGCAGGGGGAGGCACAACAGCAGGGGCTGCCCGCAACTGCTGGCGCAGCTCCTGAATCTCCCTCTGCAGAGCCTGAACTAGATCGTCATTGGCGGCGGGCACCCCCGCCCCTGACTGAGCCGCTGGAAGCTCCTCCTGAGCTGGCCCAGGAGCACTGAGCGAAACGCTACCCTCAGCGACAGACTCCGCGACTCCCTGAGGGCCTCGCCCCTGGCCTCCACGGCCACGGCGTCCACGACCTCTACCCCTCGGCATGGCTGCTACAGTCACACAAGCAAGCATATTCACAATCATAATCACAACATCAACATAATCAAAACTTTCAACAAATAAACAGCGCGATAAAGGAAATCGAAATCCATAAACCCATCCTACTGTGCAACCAAGTGTGTCAGATTTTAATTTAGTCATACCATTCTTGCAAATTTTTAAGGTTGCTATCCTATAACAAAGTTTTAGTTACAACTTAAGCCATGTTTCTAGATTAACCCACTTCAAAGTTTTAGTTGAACCTATGTATGACACTAAATACATAATCCAAGGACCTAAAACACAGCTCGATACCAATCAGCAACACCCGACTTCTACTAAGCCCAGAATGTCACCAAACATAGACCATAACACATTTAATACCAAAATTTAAAGTAAATTACAGCAAGTAATCATTTAGAATAATTGAAAATTTTGACAGCATCTCCTTTGTTTTTGCATGAAACTTAACAACAAAATCATCATAACAACAAGTAGGATAAACAAGACCTTCACACGCAGCGATAATGATAATCAATCAATAATTAAAACATCAATAGGCATCGCTAGCAAAAGAATAAGCATCAATTTAAGTCTAGGAAGATATAACAAGTCACTCCATAGCCCCACATGATACACATGGGGGAAACAACCAAATATTAAGACCATAAACTAAAGATTATTGCAATGTCTCCAAAAATAGGTGAATTAGCTAGATTATGATGCTACGTGGAGGAGTGTAGCTAAATCCCTTTCCCGCGCGCCGATTTCAAGGTACCTAAAGAAACAAACAACGAAAAACACAAGCGTGAGTTCAAAACTCAGCAAGGTGTAATATAATGAATCGACAAGGATCCAAAACAACAAACCATCATACCAGTCTCCATAGTTATACCACAACACATCATACTTGACATTATATACACTCTTTAAAACAACATAATAATCATTTCATGAACACCTCATGAGTACTCTCATCATTAATTCATAAACTTCTTCATTCATGTATATCATTCATGCAATGCAATGCACATGACTCCTGGAATTCTCATACCGGTATGGTTGAGTGCACACCCGTCGGCATGCACCCTTTTCCCCCTTCCATCCCGAAGATGGAGGGTGCCTATCACTCGCTTCCATTCACCGCGGTGGATGGAATCACGATGTAGGTCTTACTCAAAAGTTTAGCCCCGGACTAGTCATAACAGTTCTCACCGACCCTACCGGAATAGTTATGACTTATCTCACCGGCCGGCCATGAAAATATGCCATGCATGCAAAATGGACAGCCATGTATACACAAATAGAAGTATTGCATAGCAACACATGGCATCTCAACATGTAGGACCGTATTCGACCATCGACGGTGCCCATTCACAACATAGCATGTAAGTCACTTATCCTCATCAAGCATTTTAATCATGGCATGAAGACATCATATCATCGACAATATTTAAAACATGGCATAAGGACATCATAACAATTATAACATGTAGTTCATGGCAAGACAGCATGTTATCTATCCCAAACACTATCAAGCAATTCTAGCAACACATATAATGTTCAATCCACACAACACACTTGCCTTCAACCGCGGGCAACGGAGTGACGAGAGGTTGAGGGCACTCCCGGAGGCACACCACCTGCAAACACGTGCCACACACTTAATTCGACTCCTCAAAACAGTACCCACTACACTTAATACGCTATATACTCCAAAACCCCGAAATCACAGATTCTGCCCCGTTCTGGACAGCGGCTTCGAAAAAACATAACTTGAGTTCTAGAACTCCAAATTGCATAAACGAGTACATCCTCGCGTAGCTTAGGAAATTTCCCAACTTTTTCTAGTTATAGGTAAAGACTGATTCGGACTCTAAAGTTGTTTAATCTAACGTTGAACATGAACTGTCTCAATCTCGTCACAGATTTGACAGCGCTCGGTAAAACAGACATAACTTCTAAACGGCTGGGCGGAATTTCAATTTCTTTATGTCCACGGAAAAATAATGAAATTATATATAACTTCTTAGAAGTCCGTACGGCCAGATTCAAACTCTAAATTTGCGAAAACTCCTGCCCTAGCTCGGGTTCCCAATCTGCCCGAACCAGAACGTGAATACAACTCTAGATTTCATAGATTCTACCCCATGGCAGCACAACCCTTGATCTAAAAACATGGTATTCACCCTCTACAGCAGCAAGAGGTCTACCCCACAAGATCCCCCCATTACCTTCTTGGAGAAACACGAATCGACGGCCGAAACTTCGCGTTCTTCCCCCGGTTTTCCTCGCACGCGCCGATCCCGTCCAATCCACTCATCGCGGAGCTCCTCCACGGCAAGGGCAGTAGCGGGGCGAGTTGTGGCAGTGAGGAGGCATCCTTGGGGGGTGCAAGGAGGAGGGGGTGCGGCTTGAGGTGGAGGAGGAGGACTAGAGGGAGGAGGGGAGGCTAGAGAGGAGAGGGGAGATGGGAGAGGGGGAGGGGTGGTGCGGCGCAAGGGGAGGGGGAGGGGCTAGGGCAGCAGGGTTAGCTCCCCCTCCTCACCCCCCACATGGGCCAAAGGAGTCCCACCACTCGGCCCACCAAGCCCCCCAAGCCCAAAACATCCCCGGAGCGGCCCAAAAAGCCCGAAAACGGCCCGAAACGCGTTAAAACCCTCATACCATAAGGTTTTAACCTCCCATACCATAATTCATAGTGTTTTGACCTCATCATTCACATTTTATAAGTCTTCGACACTCCGTGGTGTCACATTCTCCCCCCCTTCAACAGGATTCGACCTCGAATCTAAATCGCACCAAAACGGAACCCAGCAAAACCGAAGATAACTAGGTTTTCTCATCACATACCTGAGGCGAAAAGCTCGGGATACTTCTCGCGCATGCGAGACTCCAGCTCCCAAGTCGCTTCTCTCTCAGTCTGATGTGACCACAGGACCTTGACAAACTTAAGCGTCCTGTTCTTCATCACCCGCTCCGAAGTACCCAAAATTTCCACAGGACGGGACTCGAAAGTGAGGTCCTGCTCAAGCACTAATGGTTCCAACGGAACCACCAATTCCGGATCATGCAGGTATTTCCTCAGCATGGACACATGGAATACATTATGAACCCCCTGCATCGACTCCGGTAGTTCCAAGCGGTAAGCCAACTTACCGACTCGAGCCAAAATGGGAAAAGGCCCAACATACCTCGGGCTAAGCTTCCCTTTGGTACCAAAGCGTACCACACCCTTGGTGGGAGACACTCGCAAGAGCACACTGTCACCCACCTCAAACTCTAAATCCCGCCTTCTCACATCAGCATAACTTTTCTGTCTGCTCTGCGCTGCGAGAAGATTCTGTCGCACCTCTGCCACACGATCCACTGTCTGCTGAACCCAGTCTGGACCAAGAACTGCTCTCTCTGCCACAGCATCCCAACAATGTGGCGATCGGCACTTCCGCCATAAAGTACCTCATAAGGAGCACGCACGGATCTTTGGAATGGTAGCTGTTATTATAAGCAAACTCTGCAAGAGGCAAATGATCTTCCCAACTACCTTTCCAAGCCAACACACAGGCCCCGAGCTTGTCCTCCAAAGTCTGGATGGTACGCTCGAGGCCCATCCGTCTGAGGGTGAAAGGCGATCTTGGCGGCTGCGTACCCAAAGCACTCTGCAAACTCTCCCGAACTTGGAGACAAACTTAGCATCCCGATCAGAAATAATGGTCTTGGGCACACCATGCAGTCTCACTACCTCCCACACATAGATGGGAGCCAACTCGCTTCGAGTTGGTAGTGCGGATAGGAATGAAATGCGCGGACTTGCTGAGACGATCCACCACAACCCAAACAGCATCCTTCCCTCGTGGAGAACAAGGTAAACCAACCACAAAATCCATGGAGATGTCATCCCATGGCCACACAGGATCTCCAACTACCGCAACAGACGGCGGGCGCTTATGCTCGCCTTTGATCTTCTCGACAGATCCCACAAGACGCCACATACTTGGCAATATCCACTCTCATCCTTTTCCACCAGAAGTTCTTCTTCAAGTCCCTGTACATCTTGGTCTCCCCAGGATGGACCGTGTACGGGGTGCGATGAGCCTCTTTCAGAATATCCTCTCTCACTTGAGATTTCTGAGGCACGCACAAACGACCCTGAAACCTCAAAGCTCCCACATCATCAACGGCAAAGTCTCCAGACTTGCCATCCTCAAGCGTTCCTCACTGCTGGAGCAACCGATCATCTTTCTTTGTGCCTCCCGCTGCACGCTCGAGGATCGTGACTCAAGAATCAATTGAGTTTCAGCTTGCACGGTCCCCGCATAAGCGATAGGAGACTCCCAAGCGCTCAAAATCAGCAACAAGACAATCCACAACAGGGGCATTGTCTTGCGATCGAGCGTCGGCCACCACATTTGCCTTTCCTGATGATACTGGATTGAGAGATCATAATCTTTTATCAATTCTAGCCATCTCCTCTGTCTCAAGTTCAAATCTTTTGAGTAAAGATGTACTTGAGACTCTTGTGATCGATGAAAATGTCACAAGACTCACCATACAGTAATGCCTCCATATCTTCAATGCAAACACAACAAATGGCTAACTCAAGGTCATGAGTGGGGTAATTCGCTCATGTTTTTTCAAGCTGTCGCGACGCATAAGCAATCACTTTGCCCTCTTGCATGAGCACACAACCCAATCCCCCATTTAGAAGCGTCGGAATAGACAGTGAAACGCCTCCGGCCTCGGGAAGGGTAAGAACAGAGGCGATCACTAACTTCTCCTTCAAAGTGCGTAAATCAGCGCTCACAATCTGATCCACTGAAATTTCATCTCCTTCTGAGTCAACTGTGAAAGCGGCTTAGCAATGATGGAGAAATCCTGCACAAAGCGCCGATAATAGCCAGCCAACCCAAGGAAACTTCGCACCTCTTTAACGTTGGAAGGTCTCTTCCAATCCGAATCTTGAGACTTTGCTAGGATCTACTGATATGCCATTTGGATTGATGATGTGGCCAAGAAAACCCACTTCTGAAATCCAGAACTCACATTTCTTCAACTTAGCAAAGAAGTGATGCTCTCTCAATGTACTCAAGACAAGCCTCAAATGCTGCTCATGTTCTTCTTCGATTTAGAGTAAATCGAATGTCATCGATGAACACTACCACAAACTCATCAAAATCTTGGTGTAGCATACTGTTCATCGCCTCCATAAAAACAATGAGGGGCATTAGTTAGTCCAAAAGACATAACTTTAAATTCATAGTGCCCATACCTAGTGGAGAAAGCAGTCTTCTCAATATCTTGTTCCCTCACACGAATCTGATTATAACCAGACTGAAGATCAATTTTGGAAAACACCTTTGCTCCCTTCAGTTGGTCAAATAGATCCTCAATGCGGGGCAACGGGTACTTGTTCTTGACTGTCACTTGATTGAGAGCACGATAGTCAATGCACATGCGCCAACTACCATCCTTCTTTGAAACAAAAAGGACGGGTGCTCCCCATGGCGACACACTGCGCCGAATAAAACCCTTGGCCAACAAATCCTCCAACTGCTTCTTCAACTCGTCTTGAAAAGGACGAGCCAAGCGGTATGGAGAGATAGAAATGGGTCGAGTGCCTGGAACAAGATCAATACGGAACTCCACACGCCTCACAGGAGGTAAACCAGGCAACTCGTCAGGGAATACATCAACAAACTCCTTCACTACAGGAATCTCCGCAATGGAAACTGAAGAAGATGGCTTTTCTGACAAAGCCATGAGGAAACCCAAATGCCTCAAACGGCGACTAGAAAACATACTAGTCAAAACAAGGACAGAGCTGGAAGGTATACCACCCTGAAAGGTCAACTCCACCCCCGACGGGGCCTGCAGAGTAACTGTCCTCCGAAAACAGCAGATATTGGCACGGTACTGATGCAACCAGTCCATGCCCAAAATGACATCAAAGGGAGCTAACTGAATCACCATGAGATTGGCAAAGAAAACCTCATCATCAATAGCAACGGTGCAACCCGGACAAACCAAAGAACTAGCAATCAAACCCCCAGGAGAACTGACCAGCACAGACTCAGAAATCCGCTGAACTCCCAGCTTTGCTCTACTAGCAAACTCCGACGACACAAAAGAATAGGATGCTCCAGAATCAAACAAAACAAGGGCATCAACTGAATCCACAAGTAGAGTACCTGAAACCACCTCGGGATGCCCGGCTGACTCAGCTGTCGGCAAGGCGTATACTCCAGGTGGCGCCGAGGCAACGGGGGCCCCGACATGCGGCTGGTGTCCCAACAAGGCTGGAGGAGGCGGAAGTAGCTGGGGAGGAGCCGACGGCGGCGGGCACCAATAAGCAGCTGGTGGCGTCCACGCAACGGGTGGCTGAGACACAGGAGCAGCCATCATGTGCACCGATCCTCGGGAAGACGCCACTGGAGTGGGAGGAGAAGGCACCGTCTCCCACTTGATGATGCTACCGGGATTCATCCGGCAGACTCGTCCCATGTGGTCGGGCTTGCCACAGTGGTTGCAACTCCCAGTCCAACCACATTCAGAAGCACGGTGCTCACCACTGCACTTGAAGCACATCATGCCCTGCCCGGGCACAGGCTGAACACCCGCTCGCGAGGAAGACGACTGGGGCGGCTTCTTAGCCCCTGAGGAAGATCCCTGTCCTCCCTTGAACTTCTTGAAGGTGGGTCGCTGAGAAGACCCACCCCCTCCACCAAAAGTCCTCTTCTGCCCCCACCTGGGCCGCAGGGACCCTGAACCACCCGGGTTTGCTTATCCCGGAGAGCTCCAACTCGAGCTCCATGCCCTTCGCCGCTCCACCACGGAGCGAGAAGTCACGAGGACGATCGCCCCCATGACAACTCTGAACTCCTGATTGAGGCCCCGACGGAACCTCCTTGCCTTCTCCCTGTCATCATCCATGCAATACCGGCACGAACGCACCACGCCTGTTGAACTCCGCCTCATACTCCGTTACCGACTTCTTTCCCTGGGAAAGAGTCGTCAGAGTATGCTCCATCCTCTCGAGGAAGGACGGGGTAGTACTTGGCTCTCGGAAACGAGCCACAAAATCCTCCCAAGTGGTCGGCCCAAGAGCGGGGGCTCTAGCGGCAAGAACCCCCTCCCACCAAATGTCAGCTTGGCCCTTCAGCTGAAAGGCCACAAAGCGAGCCCTCTGGACCGAGGTCAACTCTAGGACCCCAAAGCGCTTTCTCCATGTACCGCAGCCAATCTGCGGATCGACCGGGCCCCTGCTTCCATCAAAAGTGTCAAGACGGAGGGACATCCACTCTCGTAGACTCATCCTCGGCTCCGGCGCAGCGGGGCCAACAACTGGGGCTACTGCAGGGGGAAGCACAACTGGGGCCACTGCAGGGGGAGGCACTGGCCCAGGGCCATCTGCGAGGGAGGCACAACAGCGGGGCTGCCCGCACCGCCGCGCAGCTCTGAATCTCCCTCTGCAGAGCCTGAACTAGATCGTCATTGGCGGCGGGCACCCCGCCCGATCGAGCCGCTGAAGCTCCTCCCGAGCTGGCCCAGAGCACCGAAGCGAACGCTACCCTCGGCCGACAGACTCGCGACTCCTCGAGGGCCTCGCCTGGCCTCCACGGCCACGGCGTCCACGACCTCTACCCCTCGGCATGGCACTCTGATCACACAAGCAAGCATATTCACAATCATAATCACAACATCAACATAATCAAAACTTTCAACAAATAAACAGCGCGATAAAGGAAATCGAAATCCATAAACCCATCCTACTGTGCAACCAAGTGTGTCAGATTTTAATTTAGTCATACCATTCTTGCAAATTTTTAAGGTTGCTATCCTATAACAAAGTTTTAGTTACAACTTAAGCCATGTTTCTAGATTAACCCACTTCAAAGTTTTAGTTGAACCTATGTATGACACTAAATACATAATCCAAGGACCTAAAACCTGGCTCTGATACCAACTGTAACACCCCAGCTTCTACTAAGCCCAGAATGTCACCAAACATAGACCATAACACATTTAATACCAAAATTTAAAGTAAATTACAGCAAGTAATCATTTAGAATAATTGAAAATTTTGACAGCATCTCCTTTGTTTTTGCATGAAACTTAACAACAAAATCATCATAACAACAAGTAGGATAAACAAGACCTTCACACGCAGCGATAATGATAATCAATCAATAATTAAAACATCAATAGGCATCGCTAGCAAAAGAATAAGCATCAATTTAAGTCTAGGAAGATATAACAAGTCACTCCATAGCCCCACATGATACACATGGGGGAAACAACCAAATATTAAGACCATAAACTAAAGATTATTGCAATGTCTCCAAAAATAGGTGAATTAGCTAGATTATGATGCTACGTGGAGGAGTGTAGCTAAATCCCTTTCCCGCGCGCCGATTTCAAGGTACCTAAAGAAACAAACAACGAAAAACACAAGCGTGAGTTCAAAACTCAGCAAGGTGTAATATAATGAATCGACAAGGATCCAAAACAACAAACCATCATACCAGTCTCCATAGTTATACCACAACACATCATACTTGACATTATATACACTCTTTAAAACAACATAATAATCATTTCATGAACACCTCATGAGTACTCTCATCATTAATTCATAAACTTCTTCATTCATGTATATCATTCATGCAATGCAATGCACATGACTCCTGGAATTCTCATACCGGTATGGTTGAGTGCACACCCGTCGGCATGCACCCTTTTCCCCCTTCCATCCCGAAGATGGAGGGTTCCTATCACTCGCTTCCATTCACCGCGGTGGATGGAATCACGATGTAGGTCTTACTCAAAAGTTTAGCCCCGGACTAGTCATAACAGTTCTCACCGACCCTACCGGAATAGTTATGACTTATCTCACCGGCCGGACATGAAAATATGCCATGCATGCAAAATGGACAGCCATGTATACACAAATAGAAGTATTGCATAGCAACACATGGCATCTCAACATGTAGGACCGTATTCGACCATCGACGGTGCCCATTCACAACATAGCATGTAAGTCACTTATCCTCATCAAGCATTTTAATCATGGCATGAAGACATCATATCATCGACAATATTTAAAACATGGCATAAGGACATCATAACAATTATAATATGTAGTTCATGGCAAGACAGCATGTTATCTATCCCAAACACTATCAAGCAATTCTAGCAACACATATAATGTTCAATCCACACAACACACTTGCCTTCAACCGCGGGCAACGGAGTGACGAGAGGTTGAGGGCACTCCCGGAGGCACACCACCTGCAAACACGTGCCACACACTTAATTCTACTCCTCAAAACAGTACCCACTACACCTAATACGCTATATACTCCAAAATCCCGAAATCACAGATTCTGCCCCGTTCTGGACAGCGGCTTCGAAAAAACATAACTTGAGTTCTAGAACTCCAAATTGCATAAACGAGTACATCCTCGCGTATCTTAGGAAATTTCCCAACTTTTTCTAGTTATAGGTAAAGACTGATTCGGACTCTAAAGTTGTTTAATCTAACGTTGAACACGAACTGTCTCAATCTCGTCACAGATTTGACAGCGCTCGGTAAAACAGACATAACTTCTAAACGGCTGGGCGGAATTTCAATTTCTTTATGTCCACGGAAATATAATGAAATTATCTATAACTTCTTAGAAGTCCGTACGGCCAGATTCAAACTCTAAATTTGCGAAAACTCCTGCCCTAGCTCGGGTTCCCAATCTGCCCGAACCAGAACGTGAATACAACTCTAGATTTCATAGATTCTACCCCATGGCAGCACAACCCTTGATCTAAAAACATGGTATTCACCCTCTACAGCAGCAAGAGGTCTACCCCACAAGATCCCCCCATTACCTTCTTGGAGAAACACGAATCGACGGCCGAAACTTCGCGTTCTTCCCCCGGTTTTCCTCGCACGCGCCGATCCCGTCCAATCCACTCATCGCGGAGCTCCTCCACGGCAAGGGCAGTAGCGGGGCGAGTTGTGGCAGTGAGGAGGCATCCTTGGGGGGTGCAAGGAGGAGGGGGTGCGGCTTGAGGTGGAGGAGGAGGACTAGAGGGAGGAGGGGAGGCTAGAGAGGAGAGGGGAGATGGGAGAGGGGGAGGGGTGGTGCGGCGCAAGGGGAGGGGGAGGGGCTAGGGCAGCAGGGTTAGCTCCCCCTCCTCACCCCCCACATGGGCCAAAGGAGTCCCACCACTCGGCCCACCAAGCCCCCCAAGCCCAAAACATCCCCGGAGCGGCCCAAAATGCCCGGAAACGGCCCGAAACGCGTTAAAACCCTCATACCATAAGGTTTTAACCTCCCATACCATAATTCATAGTGTTTTGACCTCATCATTCACATTTTATAAGTCTTTGACACTCCGTGGTGTCACATATTATATCAATACTTCCGCTGTAATAAAATATGAAACTTTTGTATGGTTGTGATTCCAGATTGTGTTTGTGCGTGCTAGCTACTGATCATGGGACTAGCACAGTATGCACATTAGAACCTTGCTTTTATGTTTGCACTGTAGCATAAAAGTGAGGGTCTCACAGTTTGGTATCAGAGCCATGCTGACTGCAGGCAAAACTTAGATAGAATGGTCGTTAGTTGAAACTTAAAATTTTGAAATAGACATTTCTATATTTAGGAATGAAAGTTTGTTTTATATGTTATTAACCTTCTCTTGTTTCATATTATCTGTTATTAATCCATTCCTTGTCACATTACATCTGTTACTACTTTCATTAATATCTTATAAATATCTTCGATACCATTCCCTCCTTGTTATAATATCTTTTATTAATCTTTCCTCATCAATAATTACCCTATGTGTCTTACATTTGATCGGGAATGCTAATTCCTTATTAAATGTATAGATGGACACGATTGTGCTCTTTCATGATTCAAACCGTCGAGAAAATGACGGAATGATGGGAGTTTTAGCCCGACTAATGGATTACGCTGGATACGAGGAAAATCCTCATTACATCGTATTCCATGTCACACTTAGTACCATTCAGTATGCCGCACGGATTCATATCCCTACACGAGCCTTCTATGATGAAGGAGAACGATATTTTGGAGGTTATGGATCCACCCTTACCTCTGCAATGAATGAAGCCGCCTATATGGCTATCATTCGACTTCGTCATGAACTTCCAGAACTCAATACAGCATACCGCCTGTATCCGAGTCGTCCACCTCCTGGAGGAAGTCGCTATCCCAATCTCACTAATATTCATAATAGGAGACTTCAACGCCTCATGGATTTTGTGATCGCCTCCGACAAACACCACCGCTTGCTGGCATCTGAGCTAGTAGTAGCTCGCCATCGAGTGGCGTTTCTTGAAAGAGTCGTTGCAACTCATGAGGCGGTGAAGAATACCCCACACCCAGTTTCTGGTGATAATCCGTTATCAGAAGCATCCGCCAATCAGCACCACCATACCAGTGCTGGTAGCCAACCATGTTCTTCTAACCAGGATACTAATCCAGGAGTTTCCAAATCTTCGACACCCCCAGTTGGTACAAGAACACCAATGATGGAAGGCTAATCCTACCATGTCGATAGGAAGTTCTTCGGACAAGTAGGAAATAGTTCGAAATATGATATATTAGTGGCACCCTACCAGTATGTAGTAAATACACTAGTAGTTGCACTAACGATGGTACTTTTGCTGTAAATATTATATGATTTGAATAAAACTTCTGTTGTATATTTGTTTGAGTGCTATGGTTTCTACTCGTGAATGTTTAATTTCATATTATAACTTTCACGATG
Organism: Rhipidocladum racemiflorum; assembly: GCA_036346355.1. NCBI lineage: Eukaryota > Viridiplantae > Streptophyta > Magnoliopsida > Poales > Poaceae > Rhipidocladum > Rhipidocladum racemiflorum. Next base: position 22,438,472 of record CM070582.1, read on the forward strand.
TTGTAACCAAATAAAAGTAACTTAACCAAAATGATGAAATGAATAGAAGCATCCTGCTAAAATTCGTATGAACCTTTCTAATAAAATATATTGGATCTCAATAAATAGAAAGTTATCCTATAAGTACCAAAACAGGACCTACATTCTTAACTTCTACTCTCTATTCCTTAACAATTTCTATTCTTCTTTCCCCTCTATTAGCTCTTGTTCTCTATCTTATACTCTTCTTTGCAAGTTGTGCTTCCCAAATCTATCTAATCCTATTTCCCCCACTCAACCAAACAAGACTATGATATTCATGACAAAAACTTTCTTGCTACTTTTGCAAACTCCACCACATAGATAATAATGCCTTTTTCTCTCAGGTTACTTGTGCTAGATAACAAGAACCTTATTAGAACCTAAGCTTCCGAAAAACAGATATAATCTTTATCAACACTCCAACTACGTTTGAACCTATGCTGTCAAAACTGGAACTAACATTTTGCTATACTGGCAACTGCAGAAAATATCCAAGCTATTAGTGCTACCCAGTTACCTCTAGTCATATCTGAGCCTAAACTGTTTACAAAGAATTAAAAATTAATACCTCGCCATATTGGCAACTATGGAAAGTACCTAAGCTAAAATAAGCTAGTTGCTATCCAACTTCTCCTACAAGTAACAACCCCAATTTCTAAACCCAAAGAATCTCCACCTTGTCACCTTACTTCGGAAAGGAATCACAATGCTAAGTCACATCATATAGGACTAAATATTGTTTGGTTAAATAAAAGAGTTTAAAAATAGAATAATGATTGGAAGCTTAAATATTTCTGTGTGCTAGTCTTGAGTGCAATCTTTTGTGTTGATATTCGTTATGGTGAAATTCTGTGTACTAATATAAGGATTGCTCTCGCGAATATTAAACCTTTGAGTTGAAAATTCACGATGAGGCGATCTCAATAAACAATGACATTGTTAACAAACGGAAAATAGGCCCTAAGTTAAATCATTCCTTGTAACTACCTCATCCCTTCTAAATTGTAGAAATTTTATTTAATAAAATTTTTAGGGAACGAAATGTTGCCTTATAACCACACCAAATCTTGTCATATCTTTTCTATCCTGTCAATCTACCTGTTCTTTAATAATCTTGAGAACAAGCTTCTTGACCTTAGACACTCCCTATTTATTAGGATAATAAGCATGGCAAGTAATTTCTTGCTATTCCAATCTGTTGATCAATTTTATCTCCATCAAGCATATATGTATCATCACGTATCCTAAACAGACTCATGATCAATATCATCTCTAACTTTAAAAGATTCTATTGCAATTCCAAGATACCACTAAGGATATAAGAATATCAAATTCCTAAACTGATCTTGTCCAAAGTTTGGCGAGCCCAAGCTAGAAGTTCTAACGCAAACAACATCTCCACGTGGTCACTAAGGTACACATCACATCTTGAGCATTTAGTGTGTACTCGGTATTCACGTTTGATCATAACACTTCTTATTCAATCTTACTTAAAACTTGACTAAAAGGAAATGGATATCGAGCTTACCATTATTAAATTGATCACTTTATCTTTCCGAGAAAGTAGCAAATCACTTTAGAATCCAACTCCCACTCACCCTTTTAACCCTGCGAATCTCGGGGACGAGATTCCTGTTAAGGGGGGTAGTCTGTAACATCCCTGAATTTATTAAACAGTAAAAATAGAATATTAAAGTATGAATTTGATTTATTATTATCTTTCAGTAAATTTAAAAGCTTTTGTTAAAAGATAATTAAATTCCTGAAATTAGAGAAGGAAAAAGTTATAGAAGATAAAGTAACCTAACATAAATCTTGAATACTAGATTAATCTTGAGAACGCCTTGACTAGTCAAAGAGAGTAGTGTGAACACCCTTGAACCATGAATGATCGACTTTAATTAATGACTTGGACTAGAAATAGTATATCAACAGATAAAGTAAATTTATTATCATTCCTGATCCAAATCATTCATTACATGAGTTTAAACAACAATATTGTTGATTGATACACTGTAATTTACATTTACAATAAAAAGGAAATACAAAGATCTTTACAATGGCATACCACAGTTATATGGAATATAACTCTTACAATCATTCGATTACATATGCAATTACAATTACAACTCACATAACTATCTAATTACATATCTGGTTACAAACTACATCTCAAAAAGTAAAATACAAAACTATAAACTACAGCTCCTGTGCTGACTTGATCTGCATCTTGTGAATCTGCATATTCAGTTGCACATGTTTAAAAATAAGAATAAAGTGAATGCGATAAAATAAATACAATAAATAGATGAAAAAGAATTGTCGTCAGCTAATTTATTTATTGATCGCTCAGTGAGGTAACCTAGATTGTCCGGGGGCCAATCTGGCTCCTCTCGCGATTAAGTTTTGCATCATTCGGCATTAAACGAACCTGTTAAACCGTAGACGCGAGTATTCAGAAAATATCGCGAGGTAGAAATACTTTACCGCAGTAAAATAGTAATTTCACAGGGAGTAGGGTTAAAGCCAAGCCACAGTACCACAGGACATTATGAGTTCCTTCCAGAACCAGCCGACAAGTCCAGCCGGCCATATAAAGCCACATTAGTAAAAGATAAATATGGGGGCAAGGTAAGGGTGCCGACCAAAACCCCCAGACACAACTGAAATTTCCAGAGCATGCCCAGGCCAACTCGGCAGCCACGAAGGGGTCATCATGGCCGCAAGAATAAAATATTTTAGGAGAAGATAATCTCAATCGAAAGCCCAGAACCAGCTACGACAGTCCAGCCGCAAAGACTAGCCCCTTCTAAATACTATTGCACCTCCAAGCCATCTTTTAGCCAAAATATCTAGAGCTCAGGCAAAGCAGCTAGCTCAACCCAGTATGCAAGGGGCAAGGCCAACCGGCCACTTAGATCACAAGACCCAAATCAATGCACTGACAGAGAGTAGTAAATGAGATCAATCCAGCCGTAAAGAATAAACCCATTCAAACAGTATTGAACCTCCCTTTGCCATTGTAACACCCCAGCTTCTACTAAGCCCAGAATGTCACCAAACATAGACCATAACACATTTAATACCATAATTTAAGGTAAATTACAGCAAGTAATCATTTAGAATAATTGAAAATTTTGACAGCATCTCCTTTGTTTTTGCATGAAACTTAGCAACATAACATCATATCAATATGTAAGACAAACGAGATAACCATACGCAGCGATAATGATAGCTAATCATCAACTAAAACATCATTAAGCATCGATAGCAAAAGAATAAGCATTAATTTAAGTCTAATATGATGAATCAATTCACTTCTCAATCCCACATGATACACATGAGAGTAGACAACCAAACATAACAACCCTACACCAATGATTATTGTAATACTTAATGCCGTGTCTCCAACACATGTGAATTAGCTAGATTATGATACTACGTGGAGTAGTGTAGCTAAATCCCTTTCCCGCGCGCCGATTTCATGGTACCTAAAGAAAACAAACAACAACAAAAACACAAGCGTGAGTTCATAACTCAGCAAAGTGTATTGTAATGGATCAACAAGGATCAAGACAACAAACCATCATCCCAGACTTCACAGTATTATTACAACACATCATATTTAACACTATATACAACCTTTAAAAACAACATGATAATCATCTCATGAGCATCTCATGAGTACTCTCCTCATCATCTCATAAACATCTTCATTTATGTATATCATTCATGCAATGCAATGCACATATCTCCTGAAATACTCATACCGGTATGGTTGAGTGCACACCCGTCGGCATGCACCCTTTCCCCCTTCCATCCCGAAGATGGAGGGTGCCTATCACTCGCTTCCATTCACCTCGGTGAAGGAATCACGATGTAGGACTTATTCAAAAGAATAGCCCCGGACTAGTCATAACAGTTCTCACCGACCCTACCGGAATAGTTATGACTTATCTCACCGGCCGGCCATGAAAATATGCCATGTATGCAAAACGGACAGCAACATATACATGAATAGAAATATTGCATATCAACACTTGGCATCTAAACATGTAGGTCCATACTCAACAATCGACGGTAACCATTCAAAACATGGCATGTGAATCATTCATCAACAACAAACATTTTTAAACACGGCATGAGGACACCCTATCATCGATAACCTTTAAATCATGGCCTAAGGACGTCATATCAATTATAACATGTCATTCATGGCAAGACAACATGTTATCTATTCCGAATGCTATCAAGCAAATCTAGCAACGCATATAGCATACAATCCACACAACACACTTGCCTTCAACCACGGACAACGGAGTGACGAGAGGTTGAGGGCACTCCTGGAGGCACACCACCTGCAAACACGTGCCACACATTCAAATCGAGTCCACAAAACAGCACACATATATCCCACTACCCCGACTTCGCTTACAACTCCTAAAATCAGAAAACAGTAAATCTGTCCCTTCAGGACAGCAGCCTTCCAACGGGCATAACTTCTGTTCTAGGACTCCAAATCGAATAAAAGAGTACACCATCGCGTAGCTTAGGAAATTTCCCAACTTTTTCTAGTTATAGGGAAAGACTGATTCGGACTCTAATGTTGTTTAATCTAACGTTGAACACGAACTGTCTCAATCTCGTCACAGATTTGACAGCGCTCGGTAAAACGGCCATAACTTCCAAACGGCTGGGCGGAATTTCAATTTCTTTATATGAACTGAAAGGTATTGAAATTATCTACAACTTCCTAGAAGTCCGTACGGTCAGATTCGAACTCTAAATTAGTTTAATCTAATGTTGAACACAGACTGTCCCAACCTCGACACAGATTGGACAGCGCCCACCAAAACGGCCATAACTTTCAGACCGTAACTCCAAAAATTCTCAAAAAAATACACAAAATAGGTCTTGACGATACCTACAACTTCTTCAACAGGAGGTCAGCCAAATTCTGAATCTAATATTGCGAAATCGCACGCCCTAACACGGACTCCAAATCTGCCCGAAACTGAGTACAATACGAACTCTAGTTCTTTTCAGATCTACTCCATGGCAGCACGTCCTCTTGATCTAAAAACTCCAAATCTACCATGAGAACAGCACCTAGACCTTCCCCAAGGTTTCCCCATGGACATACCTTAGTCCGACGAACGACGAACACGAAGAATGTCTCTCGATCACCCGATCTCGCTCCCACGCGCCAAATCCTTCGGGATCCCTCGTTGCGGTTCTTCCAAACAGCGAGGGCAGCACGTAGACGTGTCATGGCAGCGAGGGGGCGTCCTTGGGGGCGCAAGGAGGAGGGGGGGTGGCGCGGCTTGAGGTGGAGGTGGAGGAAGAGGACTAGAGGGAGGAGGGAATTGGTGGAGGCGCAAGGGGGAGGTGGAGGCGTGTGGGGAGGCGGCTAGGGCAGGGAGGAGGCGCCCCTAGCCCCTTTACCCACGTTCTCCCCCCTCCATGGGCCAATCTCTCTCCACAAAAGCCCACGGTTCTTCCCCCCTTGGGCCCAAACTCCCCCGGAAAGGCCCAATCTCCCAAAATCGGCCCGGAAACGCGATTAAACGGCATAACGTAAAGTTTTAACCTCCAATTTCATATTTTATAAAGTTTTTGACCTCATCAAGCAAATTAAATAAGGTTACGACACTCCGTGGTGTCATATCACTTAATCCCCCCCAAGACCCGAAAACGCAAATAAACCTCGAGCCGTAAGGTTTTATCCTCTAAACTCACATTTTATAATGTCACACCAATCCGTAGTGTCACAGCCATGCTGTATAAACTAGCCGAGTCCCATTCAAGGAACCCCGAAGCAAGACATCTTCAATAGCCAGTAAAGTCACATTTGCAGACTTAGAGCAAGCCTTTGCCCAAAGTGTACCCACATAGTTGAAGGAAGCTAGGAGAACTAAGTTCCAGAAGCTAGAAGGGGGAAATAAGCTGCACAGATATCCATCCAACCCTTTTTCATACAGGTAAGACTCCACAAACCTGATTCCATTAGCCTCTTCATAGTATATCCAGTGAAAATAGAAATGATTTAGAAATGTAAGGGCAGTAGAAGAACAAAGGAGAAAACATAGGAAAAGTGATCTCAGTTTGCATGCATATCAATCAACGAGGGTTGCGTCATATGTCCCCTTGAATTGCAAATACTTTCCCGGTGTAATGCAAATCAAGGTCATCGCTATGACGCCATCCGACCCGCAAATTTGAAAAGGCATGAATCATCATAGACCAGAGAATATGTTCATCCCTAGGATATGGCTTCAGCTTAGTATCAATTCTTATATCATTTACTAAGCTTCTTTAATTCTGCATTAATCAGTACCAACAAATCTGAATCTTAATACAGTCTCAGTTAGTGGTTGCAAATAAAGGATATCATACGTCCCCATGATATTACCTCACTTTCTTCAAGTGCGATAACAATCATAGGTTTCGCCATGATACTCTTATCTGCCATCCAACTAAAAATCAACCAACTTAATCCAATTATTTGGCTTAGTATCAATTTTATCATTTACTAAGCCAATCTATTCATGATCCATCAGTTTATAATCAATGGCGTTAGGATCAGCTATCATGTAACCTTTCCAAAGTCTCTGTCAACATGCCTAAAACCATGTTCGAGAATCATCTCGAACCCTGGCAGTGAATCAATCCACGTAAGTAAACTACACACATAACTGATTCATAATGCTTTAGTGCATAGCATGAATCAAACTATTCAGTTAAGGCAATAACAAACATGAAAGGATCCCATGTATTCCAATAAACGATTTTAGCCCTTTTTCATTTTCTAACATGAGCATAAATAGCAAGCACAAATAATACTCACCTATTTAGGATTTCATACATCAATAGCTCTATAGATTCAATATACTTATGACGCCTCAATAACTCAATTGTCTAGCATAATATCGATCCCATCATCTACCATATATGTAATTTAAAATCGGCTACTATCTTTATGCCCTAATCAAGTGTCAAGAGCATCGAGCGAGTTTAGCATCAATTCTTCCTAAACTAAATCCATCTATGCTCTATTAACCTCACAGTGCAAACATTCTCCATCAATACCCCAGAATACCACAGATCACCATAGAACGATCTCAGCACAAATACATTTAGCACAATCTCAGAATCATAAGCAATCCATGCAATCAGTAATCCTAGTCATTGGTCAAGGTTCAGGAATGGGAAAAGAAGTAGAGAGTATCAATCCCTAATAAGAAATTAGAGAAGAGGGAAATAAGAGGATACCGAACCCTAATCTTGAACCGGAGCCAAAGTCGAGGCGGCGCAAATGGAGAAGTAGCGTTGCAACCGTAGGGGATTGGAGCAGGAGAGGAAGACCAACGCCGGTGGCGGTCGGCCGGTGCAACCTACGGGCGACCGCGCTCGCGCACGTGAGGATGCGGCCGAGATCGACATGAACCCGAAGGTGGGGCGAGAGTCGGGCGCGCCAGGGCCAGCACCGGCAGCCGTCGGCGACCGGCGGAGCTGGAGGTCTCGGGACCGCCGGGCGGAGACACCAGGGCGGCGATAAGGCTGGATCGCAGAGACCAGAGAATTGGGGAAACAAAAGAGAGAGAGAGAGAGAGAGAGAGAGAGAGAGAGAAGAACCCACTCGGCCAAAGAGATAAGGCAGAGAAAAGAAAGGAGAAAATAAGGAGAAGAGGAAAAAGGATAAAAAAATAATAATATATATTAAATGTTTCTAGGAAAATGAATATTACTAATAAGCAAGAATTGAGTAAGGTTGAATTAAGTTAGTAAAATACTCATACTTTCACTATACATATATACCCGTTTAGAATATAATCATAATATGTATATGGGTAAAACATACATATTCAACTTGTTTTGCATACAATCTATAAAACATGATCACTTGATACTATAATGGTGATTATAATTAACACTCGCCAATTTTGGTTCTCATATATATATTAAACTTTATGTCTATTATCCCTCTAACCTTTATTTAACATATACTCCCATTTAATAAATAGAACATTTACAATAGGCACAAATACTTGTAAGATCAACCAAGGCATAATGTCATAATCTGTGTAAGTATTTTATCATATCTTTCTTTGCATCTGAATCCTATTAAAACATGATCCTGCGAGAGTCAAACCCTAAGGTTTGTAATACCTGCTTATGCATAAGTTAAACCTTGCAATTTGTAGTTACTCTCACCCCTACTATCTTATGTACTAATTCATATTAGTCCAAACAACTTCACACCCTGAAAATGAATTATAGTGTATTAAATCTTACAATCTTAGCTTCCTGAAATCGTAAAATAAAATAAGAATGAATCATAAAGAATAGGCGTAGTGTCGAACTGTTAATCAGTAGTTAAGACTGTAGCGTAGAAATAGCACTCTCGCATGCTTGTTTTATGTAATGTTTGTTATTTGATTTTCCATCTGATTTCCTTTTGCCTTTATTGAAAGTGTTATTTGCTATTTGCTATCTTTTTCGTTATACGACGTGTAGAATCCGACGTCTCGGACTTCGTCGTCGTCAACTTCAAGATTACGTCTTCGGCTTCGTCGCTAAAGACAACAAATAGCAAGGCAAGCAACCCCTTGATCATTTTGATCCTAATTTTCATAATCACTAAAAATGTTAATTAATAATCTGTCTGCATGCTTATGTTCTATAATCACTATGATTTCGACGTGGGTGATTATTGGCAATAGCCGGAAGTGCAATTAATAATGCACGTAGATAGGGGGAGTATCGCCCATGTCACTTTGAGGACCGAACGTAGTGTTGCATGATCCAAGTAAACCGTACATCCACAAGTACTGGACTGGGACAGTCTTAACTTATTAAATTATTTGGGAATTAGCTTTGCACATTGGTAGGCGCTGTAGCATGGGCATTCCGGATATAGGTTTGCTCGAGGGAGGTGTCATCACCGAGGTGTTGGCATCTGCCGTTGTAACGGTGTACGCCTGGCTATGAATTTGGGGCTATTTTTATTCCTGGTGGGTCACTGACTCCGGAATTTCTATTCCTGGTGGGTCACTGACTCCGGAATTCCCTTTTACCTTTTTAGCTTCCATCATAGTCAGGAGTAACGTCATTGGGCTAGTGCAAAGTTAAGGTTCAAGTAATCGAACAGTTTCGTTATGAACTCCTTGCGGGCACACCAAAGGAAGTGTGTCTTATATCGATTGCACAAGGGGAGGACATATCTTGTGGGTAAAGCTGTAAAACTCTGCATAGTCTAAAACTATTCGAATAGCCGTGTCCACGGTCATGGACGACTTGGCGAACTGACACTAGTTAGTTGTTTTATAAATGTTTTGGTGAGCTTACCCTTACAGATGATTCAATACTTGACATTACGTTGGCAAGGTTGGATTCAGCTGTTGTGCCTTGTGTGGACAAAAATTTAATCTTCAGATAATATTACATATGATGGGACTGGACGTTTTATCACTCACGAAAGGATGTGAGTATTTTGTTACATTTTATTCATGAAGGGCTGTGAGTTATCTATTTCTTTTTATTACTTTTTGTACATACTTGTTACTTTACTCATTTATTTACTTTTACAAATTTTCTCTTTCACTCTATTATTCAGTATTTACAATTCAAATTTCGCTTTATGCAAAACAACCGTAGAAACCCACTTTCTATTCAACCTGCATATATTTCAGGTTTTGCAAACACTACAAGTCTTGCTGAGTACGCAACGTACTCACCCTTGCTACTGTTGTTGTTTTTAGACAGGAACATCGACAGTTACTCTGACGCAGGAAAACGGGATTGTTAACGACGGTTCTTTCTAAGGCTTTACCTTGTCAGTTGCCTGTGGATTATGTGGCAAACTACAAGACATCTTATTCTTTTGATATGTTTAGTTGACCTTCTCGGTCATATTGTATCAATACTTCCGCTGTAATAAAATATGAAACTTTTGTATGGTTGTGATTCCAGATTGTGTTTGTGCGTGCTAGCTACTGATCATGGGACTAGCACAGTATGCACACTAGAACCTTGCTTTTTTTATTGCACTGTAGCATAAAAGTGAGGGTCTCACATTCGGTGAAATGGCCACAAGACGTTTTGTTGTATATTTTGATTGAGAGACATTGTATATATGTTAATATGTTTGTATGATGTAATCTTAATGTTGTCTATTTGTCATATTGTCTCTTTTATAGAGATATGGAGATGTGGTCATACTACCTAATACAATATGGAGATATTTTGATTGAGAGACATTGTATATATGTTAATATGTTTGTATGATGTTATCCATGTTGGAGTGAAACAGTACCTCTGAAAAATGTTTATCGTGCTTTATATGCTATTAGTTAGGAGCAAGACGTAATGAGGCCTAGCCTGATTTTCTAAGTTGCGGCCTGTGACCAGGCTAAACGTGGCCCAATCAACCTAACAACGCTACCTGGCTAGTTTCAACACTTTTTTGTTCGCTTCAATTTGACCGAAATCTCGCCATTTATCGGTGAAATTTATTCTACTACCTAATAAAATAACTTGTTAAATTGCAGTGCTTTTGTTGTATTCAAACTCATACGGTTGATTAAACATTGCTATATCTGTACCGTATCGACACCACTCCATATTTGTTTCAAAACCGTGACCGATATTATCTACATCGTATTCATATTCGACACATTTTTTTGGAATTAGGATAGATGGCACAACCAACACGTGGTGACCCTAATTTCGACGAGAGAGAACCGTTCTTGTTAGATTCCATCTACGGCTACGAAGGTGATGCTACATACGATGAGGCTATTGGTGGTGCAGCTGATGAGGCTATTTGTAAATTCGGGTCCCTACAGCTAACTAGTTATATATATGTCGCAATATATGAATAGGTTTCACTGGATCCTTTTGGTCATCAAGCTTGATAGTAGCAAGATCGTTGTTCAAGACTAAAAAAGGGGACCGGTGGAACAATATCAATATATCATTGACGTCCTAAACAGGTATATATCACATATATATATACAATAGTTTTCTTATTATATTGAAATACCTTGCTAATTCGAACTCTGATAATTGCTATTCATAATAACGCATCACACAGGGCATTCGCAAGGTTTCGCAAAAAGCAACAAGGAGCTTTCGAGAAAGAATTCAATGTTCAAATAAGCACTCGAGTATTAAAACAGACTGTTGGAAACAACTTATGTGGCTATTATGTGTGCCACTACATGCAAAATATTACCCACGGCGATGTGCCCATAAGCGAAGCCGAGGTGAGTGCACATGTCAATTTCTTAATACTTACACTTTAATTACATGCTCAGAGATTTATTAATTTCTCGCTTTGTCAGCCCAACATCGATGTGCAAGATGTGATCCCGCCAAGACCGGGTTGAAGCACTCCAAGAACAACTCATTGGCTTCATTATCGACGAGATTGTATCCCCTAATGGCGAGTTCCACATAGCGGGTTGGAGAGATTGTCCTTCTATAAGTACAGGTGAACTGATATCAACGTCGATGAAGGACATAAAGAGCGATGCACACAAGAATTAAATGAGCTCGAGATTGGCCCTTTTATTCTTTGAAACTTGTAAAAGTTGCTTTTGTGTAAATCAAACTTGTAAAAGTGCTCATTATTTCATGTGTCCATCAAACTTGTCCATTTTTTAGTCTATTAAGTTCGTACTTTTGTGTAAATGATCTGTGATTATCTGAATGGGTACTCATGACTAATATATATTTAATTGTATAAAAAAACAAATATTTCTATTTATTTTTATTGTCAAAATCCATATTGATACCCTTCTCAAAAACATATTATATATTAAATATAAGTCAACAATGCCTCTCAACAAGCGGTTATTATCTCCAACCGCGTGTGGAGAGAGCACACGTGGCGGGCTGACAGCACCTCCACAAGCGGCTTTTAACACGAACCGCTTGTGGAGAGAGCATCTTCACACGCGGTTTATAACACGAACCGCTTGTGGAGATAGCGTCTTCACAAGCGGTTTATAACACGAACCGCTTGTGAAGATCTCCCACGTGACGGCCCCCTGAGTCTGCCTGGACACCTTTCGAACCGCTGGTGTCTCACCACAAACGGTTGCACTAACCGCTTGTGATACCACAAATGGTATCACTTCCGGTTGCTTACAAGCGGTTCTAAAACCGTTTCTGAAAGTGGTTTCGAACGGCTTGTGACGTGCAATTCTATAGTAGTGCGTGTCCTAATCTATTGGTACCGTACCTGTGTTTTTTTGGGTGTGTCCAGGGCGCCATTGGTAAAAAATCATCAATTCATCAGATAATTCTGGCAAAAATGAGATACGGAGCGGTGATCATGAGTGACGAGGCACCATATTTCTTTGTAAACAACGGACCACGATACAGGCGTGGTGCTTTTTTCTATTTGAAGATAAGCAGAGGTACGAGAGTATACTAATACTATATATGATTGTGGTCTGTGTAACTGATGCATGCAGTGATGCTGAAAGCACCATCGATTCACATGTGCTAGCTGTTGTACAGCTAGCTCATGACCACTGGTGTATAAATAGAACATGCACCACTTGAACTTCTTCGTGTAATCGTGCTTCAGACCTATCTAGCTGGCAACAATGAAACGAGCTATACTCAGTATGGGTTTACTTCTGTCGCTCGCCTCACTGCTTTTGGTTAGTATACGTTCTTATGCTTTTGGTTCAATTCTTGCTCTAGCTTTTGATATCTGTGGGCGAAAAGTACAACGTATATATAAGACACGCTCAAAACTGTTACATAATGTTTCTGGCTCAGGAATTTACTAGTGATATTGTAAAATAAGTCTATATAATTGCAACGAATCTGAAAAGTGGTTATATTATTTTCGTCTTTGTACACAGCCTAGCTAGCTTGTTAGAGCATCCCTCCAACATTCTAAAACACTATTCACTACCCACTCTATCCATACTCTAAAATTTCTTCACTCTTTACACTACACTCTAAAATATTTCATTCTTCAACAGACGCTCTATCCCACGTGCTATATTTTATAGTCTGTCCTAGATATACTCTCAGAACGTGTAAAAGAATGCTTGTAAGCTACAGAACTGCTATCCTAGATATTTTATAGTCTATCCTAGATATTTTAGAACCGCTTGTAGAAGTCACTTAAAAAGAGAACATAATATTGCGATGAATGGGATTCGAACTCACGACAAAGAATGCTTGTAAGCTACAGAACTGCTATCCTAGATATTTTATAGTCTATCCAAGATATTTTAGAACCGCTTGTAGAAGTCACTTAAAAAGAGAACATAATATTGCGATGAATGGGATTCGAACTCACGACAAAGAATGCTTGTAAGCTACAGAACTGCTATCCTAGATATTTTATAGTCTATCCTAGATATTTTATAGTCTATCCTAGATATTTTAGAACCGCTTGTAGAAGTCACTTAAAAAGAAAAAATAATATTGCGATGAATGGGATTCGAACTCACAACCTCACCCCTCCTTGTGACCCACGTCTCACCTATCTAACCAACCCACCCACGCGTGATCTCTAATAGAGTAGGACAAGCATTCCTTTTATTATTTCGAAAACTGGGCCTCTACAACCGGTTGGTAATACGAACCGCTTGTAGAAACCACCTTCTGAAGCGGTTTAAAACACGAACCGCTTCTGAAGTCTGGGTTTTAGAAGCGGTTCGTTGCTCAAACCGCTTATGCATTTCAAGAAGCGGTTTGAGCAACGAACCACTTCTAAAACCTAGACTTCAGAAACGGTTCGTGTTTTAAACCGGTTGTAGAGGTCCTCTCCTGCCCGTTGCTCACGAACAGCTTCTGGTACGAAGGTCAGAAACGGTTCGCACCTAACCGCTTGTAATAGCCCGCTTGTGATGCCCAGTTCTATAGTAGTGAATAGGTCTCAAGATTCTTCTGTTGTTCCGTCGCATGCATGAGAGATGGACCTAGCGCCACCTCATGCTGACTTCAAAGTTCGAAGATGGCTAGTACTCCATCAAGCACTGGCAGATGCCTTGCTCTTCGCTGCCTTGGTTCAGGTTTTGTGTCATAATTCGACACTATTTTCCTCCAGGGACCACCATAGGTAACTCTGATCATTCAGCTACGATGGTCCACCGGTACTAAATATATAACATCCCTTCCATTCTTCTTATTACTGCCGGTTCACTTAGAAACAACGGTGATAACTTGTCACTACCGGTTTATGTCAAGAGACCGACAGTGATAATTAATCTGAAAAGAACCGGTAGTGAAAAGTTATTATCATTGCCGGTTCATGTTACTAATCGAAAGTAATAATGCCAGGAGTATCACTGCCAGTTCATGATACGAATTGGTAGTGAAAGGTTGTTATCATTGTCGGTTCTTAAGTTCTCTTGCTGCCTAATAATTTTGAATTTTCAAAAACACACATCACTACCGGTTTTGAAACCAGTAGTGATGTGCATTTTCAAAATTTCTAGATATTTATAATTTCATAACTTTTTTATATGAGATTGGATGAAAACAAACATTATCTGTAAATTGTAGCTCGAGATCGATCTACAACTTTGTAGTTGATACTATTTTCATTTGAGCCAATATAGACACATAAATAATTGTCACAAGTTTAAAAAGTTATAACATTTTCATAAGGAGTCGGATGGAGACAAAATTTATATGAAAATTGTAGTGCTCGACAAGATCTACAACTTTGTAGATTACAACCTTTTCATTTGAAGTTATTTACATGCCCAAATAATCATTTAATCATTCGGGCTGCAATGGTCAAAAGGGAAAAGTTATTCCAATGCAATCGGCAATCATTGATAGGTGAGATGGTTTGCAGGTAGTGTGCGCATGCATGAAATCATAGGTTTGAATACCACAATTTTTATGTGATAAAACTGATTGCATAGCTTGGATATGAGTTGGTAGATGGAAGGGGTGGTATGGATTCTAGGTATAATTTTTTTTTTCTATTTTCACGATTTTTAGGACTAAATTTGTATTTTAAAAAATCCTTATCACTTTCTGTTCGTGGCTCGAACTAGCAGTGATAAGGTCTATCACTTCCAGTTTTGTAGCAACTCAGTAGTGAAGTCGGTTCCGAACCGGCAATGTTGTGGTGTTTGTACTAGTGCACGTCAGCTTTCTATATGCCGTCGGTATGGAGTGTAACGTAGGACGTGTGATGATGCGGATGAGAAAGAGCAGGCATATATTTTTTTAGTCATATCCAATGCAAGAGTCGACTCTGCATGAGAATTAAGAGACTTTGTGCATGAGAAAGCTACATATAGAAGCGTTCAACCATCTCTACTATTATAGTGTTGCCTTTAGTGCTGTATAATGATATGGATTGCATTATAAACAACAGCCGTTTCTACCATTGTAAGTGTGTGTATATCAATAAAATTTATTAAATATTTATCAAAATATATTTTTAATATATTACTCGCTCGTTTCAAAATAAAGACGTATTTTGTTTCTAGGAAAAGACGTTAACCAACAATTATTTCATTAACATGTCATTTATGCGATAGAAAATCATAATCATATGTATGTAATTTTGAATACAAATCAACTAACGTCATAATATGTAAATACTTTTGAATACAATTCTACTACCATCAATTTTGTATCACAAAAATTTTATACTAATAAAGTAATTACTCGTCAAAGTCTCGTCTTGAAATGGAGCGAGTATCCCATACTATGTACTCCTAGGGGCGGATCCAGGCCCCGAGCAGAGTAGGTCAGAGTCTTGAGGCCTGGTACCGAAAGCCCACTAAAATTTTATGAAAAACTATTGAAAAATCATTGAAAACAGATATTTAATCTAAGATCAGTGGGCCCAGCCCGGGGCTTGGGCTTGGGCTAGCTCCACCCCTGTACCCCCTTCGTTTCCATTCATAGGGCGTATTTTGTTTTGTTAGGACAAGGTTTTGACCAACAATTACTCTATTAGTACATAATTTTTGTGACACAAGATTGATGTTAATAGATTTGTATTCAAAAGTACTTACGTATGATTATGATTTTGTATTACATAAATGATATATTAATGAAGTAATTGTTGGTTAAAGTCTTGTCCAAACCAAACATAATACGCTCTATATAATGTAACGGAGAGAGTAGAAATTATGATCTTACTATTTTTTTTTTTTTGAGAGGGTACAAGGAGAATGCACACAACTCACACCACACGCACACATATACACACTCCACTCACACGCGTGTGCGTCCTAAACACAAGATAGAACTAGACTTACAGATATTAAGATCTCTCTAGTGCGGACACACATCTTACCACTAAAGGCATATGCGTGTGAGTGCCCTACCTAATTCTCAAAAAAACCGAAAAAATGGGACGAACGGTCGAGCCACCGCGGGCTGGAACCTGTGCGGGCACGCCTGTCACCGCACGCTAAAAATTAGGATATATCTTAGTATTGTTGGCCACCGTCCGGGGTGGCAGCTGCGGTGCCGCACGCTAGGAGCAACTTGTCAGAGCTTGGGCGACAAGACCAATGACCAGGAGACACGTGGGCGAGTGAGCAGTATAGGGTGTGATGTGGCGGGCAGCACACTGAGCTAAGTTGTACATCCATTAAACAAACTTTGCTATTTTTTTACAGAAATATGTAATATCGAAATATAACGAAACTTGAAAATTGGAACCGTGGGTTCAACAGAAAGGTGCACAAAATGTTTTGATTTTTTTTCAAAAAAATAAAAAAAAATTCTCAAGTTTTGAATTTTAATAATTGTTGAGACAGAAAATTTTCAAAACAATTCATCACTTTTTATGGACACTTTTCACGGACCAATTAATCCATTTTTTCAAATTCTTTGCTTCTAAATTTGGTACAAAAATTTAAAATTCAACGGTCTATTTATATATATAAGCATATAAGCTATTGTCTCACTAGGTAGAGTGGAACAAAAGCTCCTGCTGTACGCCCTGTAACCTCATCACGGCTGCCATGGCTGCCGCTATACGGTGTCACTACTAGAGAAATAGACATCAGTGGCGGTTCGTAACTGCCATTAGTGGCGGTTTTTCGAACCGTCACTGATAATCGAAGATTATTAGTGGCGGTTTTGAACCATCACTGATAATATTATTAGTGGCGGTTCCAAACAAAAACCGCCACTGATAACGCATTATTTGTGGCGGTTCTAAAGAAAAACCGCCACTGATAACGCATTATTTGTGGCGGTTCTAAAGAAAAACCGCCACTGATAACACTGATACTTATATGTAATATTCTGACATTTTGAAACACAAAACGAAGATATTTTGTAGGAGATCACCCTCACCCCCACTGATAACACTGATAATATGTAATATTCTGACATTTTGAAACACAAAACGAAGATATTTTGTAGGAGATCACCCTCACCCATATCCTAGTTAGTACTACCCTCGCCTAAGCACGCTTAACACTAGTTCTACCACTGATTTTAATGCATTTGAGCACTTCCCGAGAGGTCACCCATCCTAATACTACTCTCACCCAAGCACGCTTAACTTCACAGTCCTTATATGATCTAGTACCAGAGTTTTGGTATGATCACATTTGAAATATAACGTGTCCCCCTCCTCTTAACCTCACAAATGACCAAAACTCTAATTTTAGTATTCTTATACTTTGAATTTACCATGGCATGGATACTTCAAATTTCAACTAAGTGTCCAATTTTACTATGGCATGGACGCTTCAAATTTCAACTAAGTGTCCAATTTTACTATGATATGGGTGCTCTAAATTTCAACTAAGCGTCCATGTCATAGTATTTTGCCATGACATGGGTGCTCTAAATTTCAACTAAGCGTCCATGTCATAGTAAAATTGAACACTTAGTTAAAATTTGAAGCACCCATGTCATAGTAAAATTGAACACTTAGTTGAAATTTGAAGCGTCCATGTCATGGTAAAATTGGACACTTAGCCACTAATGGAGCAAGATGTACACGCACGCACTAACGGTAAGAAAATTAATGGTAATTAGAAACAAATCTTAAGTACTATGCATAGCCAAAATTAAATTTATCCTCTCATGGAGCTAGATAATTCATCATCTCAACTCAAATCTGAAACTTTGCTCTTTTTTTCGTGGAGGAAGATAACCAGGAGCTCCTGTAGAGTGCTGTAGAGACCAGTATTTATAGGGGATTTTATTTGTGACGGTTCTCAACTCAAACCGCCACAGATAATCATATATGTGACGGTTCTAACATACAACCGCCACCAATATTCCTATTATCAGCGACGGTTTTGTCCTCCAACCGCCACTGATAGTACCCAAGTATCAGTGGCGGTTTTTTTTCTGAACCGCCACAGATAGTTGAGTATCAGTAGCAGTTCAAGGTTATAACCGCCACTGATAGTTATCTAAGTATTTGTGGCGGTTCTAACTACAAACCGTCACTGATACTCAACTATCTGTGGCGGTTCGGAAGAAAAACCGCCACTGATGACCCTGGCACCGATTTGAACTCAAAAACCGCCACTGATAGTCCTATTAGTGGCGGTTCCAACCAAATCGCCACTGATAGGGCGTCTCCTATTTGCAGTTTTGTAGTAGTGTGTGGCGGACACCATTGGCAGTTTTCCAATTACATAAACTTGTGATATAATCTATTATATATGGATTATGCATTATATAAAAAATTAAAATTTCCCATATACATTTGTATTTTCTTCATTGGAACTCATAAATATACACGTCATCTAAGATGTTTGCAAATTAATGTTATTAATCCCCTCCCAATTTCGAATAACTTTAAAAGATAACTATTATGATGGGTAACTTACAGATCACAGTGGTCGAAGGACGTCCAAATAAAATTCCACCTTCAGAATCGGCGACTGAAGCAATGGCCTATTGGCAGAAAGTTATTCCCAATTCTCCCATGCCGCCAGCAATAATTGACCTCATGAGCCCACAATCTAAAGAAAGGGATAACAAGAAGTTTGATTCTACGGCGGTCGGTAAGGGGCACAACAAGAAGCTTCCATCCACAGAGAAGGTTAACTATGACTGGAAATTCCCAATTGTGTACTATGCCTCTAAAGAAGTGGGAGGTGCCAAAGAGCACATGATCGCACCATCTAAAGAAGGGGATGATAAGTTCACCTCTAGAACTGCTGGGAAGGGGCAAAATAGCAAGCTTGAAAGCATACAGGAGGTCAACTATGACTGGAAGTTTCCACTCGTGTACTATGCCTCCAAAGAAGTGGGAGATATTGAAGGGGCTGATAAGAAGTTCATCTCTAGAGTGGGCGGAAAGGTGCATGAAAAGAATCATTCACCTACAGAGGAGGAGGTCAACTATGACTGGAAGTTCCCACTCGTGTACTATGCCTCAAAAGAAGTGGGAGATATTGAAGGATACAAAGGTATGTTTTTTTCCTTATTGACTGTATTCTTAAAGTTTGTATCCAATAGGTACGAATAGTTATATATAATCCGATCAAATGTAACACAAATACCAATTGTTGAATATGGAGGAGCATCTCAATGATAGTACATCCAAATAACTAAATTATTGGACTTACGTAGTTATTAGAATGCACTTGCGTACTGATTGCATCAAAATTCACAAATTAATTCTATGCTCTTGGCTAGATCGACAAGAAACCACATTTGAAGTTAATGAATTCTTATTTGTCCTACAATTTTCTTGCAATTAGTTTACATATTATTTCTTCACCCTCATTTCCTCATCGTACATGTTAATATTATACGGTTGCACATATTTAATTTACGTGGAATGTTGGATCACTACAATTAAACAAATTAGTGGAAGTGTGAATCAAATTAATTATGTAGCGTTATAAGACCTTGTAATGCACAGATTTTCGGTGAAACGGTTTAATTCCCATGTTAATCATGAAAACTCGGATCGAGCCTTTGATAAAAATAAAAAAAAGTGCCATATACTAGTATATGTTATACAAGTTCTTATTGAATCTTTGTGGTCCAGGGGAGAAACTTGAGCACGTACACATCAACAGCGGCGACAATGCCCCCAGAAATTCAAATGGCATATTTTTATTCGAGGACGAGCTGATACCGGGCTCAGTGCTCACTGCACGTGTAGCATCGTCTAGTCCATACCGACCCCCGCTGTTGAGCCGTGAGATTGCGGAGTCCATCCCATTATCCTCCGAGAACTTCACCGAAATCCTCACAATGTTCGCACCGGCCTCTCTAAGCATGGTCGATGACATCAAGTTCACTTTGTCTGTGTGTGAGGACCCAAGGCATGTGAAGGGAGAGAGGAGGCAATGCGCCTCCTCTGTGGAGTCGATGGTCGACCTCGTCGCGAACACACTGGGGACACGCGACGTGAGGGCCATGTCGTCCAACGTTCCCGTGGAAGGCATGCCGACGCGGCAGTACCGCCTCGCCGCCGTCAGGAGAGCCACAGGCTCCCACAGGATGATGACCTGCCATGGCATGCGGTACCCGTACATGGTGTTCATGTGCCACTCCATCTACCCAAGCAGGGCCTACTACGTGACGCTGGCGACCGACGACGGCTTGGCACCGACGGAGGCGATGGTGATGTGCCACCTCGACACGTCGTCGTGGGCACCTGACCATTACTTCTTCCAGTTCACCGGTGCGAAGCCAGGGGAGAAGGCGGCATGCCACTTCATCAACAGAGACACCATCGTCTGGGCACCCGCCGCTGCCGGGAACCAAGGAGAGGTGCAGGCAGCTGCCGAGTAGCTCGGCACCATCATCTCGGCTTCACTTCTGTTCTGCTCTCTAGTGATGCAGGCTACGTGATAAATAAATTGCAGGCTTCCATAGATCGTCCTGCTGAATGTCATGCCAACCGTGTGCTATGGCTGCTCCTACGTTGTTCTATTCGTATGTCGGTCTGTGTTACTTGTTTTGTCTAAGTTGTTGCTTCTGTTGATGTCTGTTCAATCCATGCATAATCAGTCCTAAGACATCAAGTATAAGTGTTCACTGGATGCATGCTCAATTGCTCATTGTTCGTTACACCAGACATGATTTGCCTTCCTAGAATTTATTTTGGGAAACTACAACAAAACTGATCATCCACGCCTCCTGATAACCAGCGTTTTCAGCTCACTACTAGGGAACGAGCCTTTTATGCCGTCACATTAGTCTTGATTAGCCACGAACCGAGACTAAGTATTACATCAGTACCGGTTCAATGGCTACTAGGCTCTGGGGCACCCTTCACTCCCGGTTCATAACACCAACCTGGACAGATGATCCCCCTCGAGGTGTTTGCAGGCTAGCTGGCAGCGCAAAGAGCACCAATCCCGGTTGGTGTTACCAACCCGGACTGATGCCCAGGATTGATGTCTTGTTTTTGAAAAGGCTAAAAGGTATGCAAATCATATTTGAATTAGAGTGTGTGGATGGGTGAGTTGGTGATAAGGGTGAGATGTGAGCCTTGAGAAATCATGAGGTCTTGGATTCGAGTCTTGTTTCTTCCAATATTTGAAGCCATTTTTTAAAGCAAGCCTTAAGCCATCAGTCCGGGTTGGTTGAACCGGGATTGATGCTCCTTAAGCATCAGTCCCGGACTGATGGCCGTTACCAACCGGGACTGATGGCATGTTCCCTAGTAGTGGCCCTAGTGATAATAATTTTACAAATTTCTATTTCCCTGAAATTCCGTAACTTGTTCATATGAGCATCGATGAAAACAAACTTCGTATGTCAATTGTAACTGTCGAGAAAATCTACAACTTTGTAGGTTATAGATTTTCCATTTGAAACAATTTAGATGCTTAAATATACAATATAAGTTTAAAATAAATATAATTCATTCAAAAAAGTCCGATTGAAATAATATCTACATGAAAATTGTAGCTCTCGAGACCGTATAATCCAACAATTTCAAATTGGGGTAGTATCCTGCGTATTATCCACCCCAAGCAAGACCGTTGGATAATGATCAACGTACGATACAAATAATGTCGCCTTTCTAGGGGTAGCAAGCCGACGGTCTAAATCCACAACCGGTCCAGATGGACATCACCAAACAACTGATTAATTAGCCTGCTGAGAGATTGTAAGACCGGCCATGATTACTAGAAGGGGTGAATGGGAGCTAATATTCTTCGTGGGAGAACGGTATGTTGCTCAATCACTCAATGTGTAACACCCCGGCATCTCGTGTGCCCGAATGCTACCAAACATAGACTAAACAACATCTAAATACCACAATTAAATATAAATTACAGCAAAGGAGTAAATGCTAAAACCGAAAATTTCGGCAGCATCTCCTTTGTTTTTCCATGAATTGGAGCAAGAGTAATAACAAGGCAAGTTATATCATAGCAAAAGACATCTAAAACAGCAATATCAATGAATAAAGCATCACTTATGTCTAAATTAAGGACTTCAACCATTCCATCAAATATAACAAACCAAACGATGAACTCAAGCCCATACGCCAAGATTCATGGCACTAATCATTACTATCATGGCTCCCACAGATTAAACTGTATGGTATTCTGAAACTACGTGTAGAAGTGTAGCTAATGCCCTTTTCCCGCATGCCGGTTTCATGGTACCTAAGAAAATAACATAAACACAAGCGTGAGTTCTTCACTCATCAAGTATATTGCAATGGAACAAGAAAACACATTCTAATTGTGACACTACGGTATGGTGTGACATTATAAAATATGAAATTAGAGAATAAAACCTTTCGGCTTGAGGTTTACTCGCGTTTTTGGGCCTTTTAAAGTGATGTGTCACAACGGAGTGTCGGAACCTTATAAATGGTGCATGATGAGGTCAAAAACATTATGAGGTGTGGAATTAAGGTTAAAACCATAGGGTTTGGGGGTTAATAGCGTTTCCGGGCCGTTTCCGGGGTTTTGGGCCTTACCGGAAGAGTTTGGGCCTAAAAGAGGGGGTTGTGGGCTTTGGTGGGATGGAGTGGGAATCCATTTAGGATTAGGAAAGGGGCTTAGGGCTGGTAAAAGGGAGTTTCCCAGCCCCTTTAGGCGTGCTCCCCCTGCCCTTGCTGCCCCCCACTTGCAAACCCAAGCCGCCACCTCTCTCCCATACCTCCCCCACACGCCTCCACCTCTAGCCGCCTCCCCCATTGCTCCCCATTGCTCCACCACCCCTCCACTACCTCTCCACCTCCCTTGCTGCACCTAGATGAGTTCTTGACCTCACCACCTCGAAGATCCATCCATTGGAGCGCTCCGCGACGAGGAGATCCGGTGGATTTGGAGCGAGGAAGGAGATCGCGCGATCCGGGAGGAGATCTATTCAGATTTCGTGCGTTGGTTAAAGATACGATCATGGGAATCCTTTGGATTGGTTTAGGTACTGTTCTAAGGGTGTTTATCAAGTTTTTAGATCAATTGGTGGTGCTGGATTTGAGCAATTTGGATTAGATCTAGATGTTGCCACGTTTCTGTTTTGGGACAGCATGAGCAGTCGACCTAGGGTTGGAGTTTTCGTCAATTTAGAATCCGAATCTGTCCGTACGGATGTTGAAGAAGTTGTAGATAATTTCATTATATTTCAGTAGACATAAAGAAATTTAAATTCCGATCAGCCGTTTGAAAGTTATGACTGTTTTACCGAGCGTGTTAAAATCTGTGACGCGATTGGAACAGATCACGGTAATCTGTAGATTAAACAACTTTAGAGTCCGAATCAGTCTTTCCATATACCTCAAAAAAGTTGGGAAATTTCCTAAGCTACGCGAGGATGTACTCGTTTAATTGATTCGGAGTCCCAGAACTCAAGTTATGTCTTTTGGAAGGCTGCTGTCCCGACGGGACAGAACCTCTGTTTTTGGTTATTGCTAGTAGTTGGTAATGTCGAGGTAGATGAGGGTTTGCGTACTGTTTTGTGGGCATGATTGTGAGTGTGTGGTACCTATGTGCAGGTGGTATGACCCCGGGAGTGCCCTCTACATCTCGCCAATCCGTCGCCGTGGTTGAGGCAAGTGTATTGGATTGGTAGCGGGTTGTGGTTTGTTTGATTGATTGAGATTGAGATTTGAATATATGATATGTTCACATGCCATGCTTTAATGTGTGCCATTGATATGATGAATATGTTTATTATGTGAATGATGCCATGTGTTAATGTACAAGTTATCTATGATGATGCCATGTGTTAATGTACAAGTTATTCATGATGTTGGCATATTCGCATACATGGCATGTTACATGGCCCGGGCGGTGAGAAAGTCATAACTAATCCGGGGAAGGTCGGTGAGAAAGTTATGACTAATCCGGAGAGCCAATGAATAAGACCTACATCGTGATTCCATTCACTACGGTGAACAGAAGCGAGGAGTAGGCACCCTCCATCTTCGGGATGGAAGGGGGGAGAGGGTGCACACCGACGGGTGTGTACTCAACCATACCGGTATGAGTTTCCAAGGAGACATGAGCATCGCATTGCACTTCATACATATTGATGATGATGATGATAATATGTGACCATGAATGAGATGGTTTACAAGATGTGAGATATTGTTGCTATGTAATTGTTTATGTTTGTACCATTGCAATATACTTGCTGAGTGATGACTCACGCTTGTGTTTATGTTGTTTTCTTTTAGGTACCATAAATCCGACATGCGGGAAAGGGAGCTAGTCACACGTCATCACGTAGCATCACACATTTAAACAATGACATGTTCTTTCCCTTATGGTTATGGTTAATTCATTGAACTAGACTATGGTTTCGATGATTCGTTGGTCGTTATGAGTAATTGATTAGTTTTTACTTGTCATGTGATGGATGGAATTTATATCCTTAGTTGTATGGTGGTTGTTCTTCCGTTTGATCATGTTATTGCTATCGTTCATTATGCTATATTGACATGTTACTATTGTTGTTGCTTCAATTCATGTTAAAACAAAGGAGATGCTGCCGAAATCTCGGTTTTTAGCATGTGCGCCTTTGCTGGAATTTATGTTTAATTCTGGTATTTAGAGGTTGCTTAGTATATGTTTGGTAGCATTCGGGCATATTAAATGCCGGGGTGTTACAGTTGGTATCAGAGCGGGCTCTAGGTCCTTGGAATGTGTATTTTTAGTGTCATGCTATAGGGTACAACTAAAATATGATGTGGAATAACTTAGAAACATGGCCTAGGTCTTAACTAAAATTTTGTCATAGGATAGCAACATTAAAACTTGCCAAAAGTGGTATAACTAATCTAAAATTTGACACACATGGATGCACAGTAGGAAAGGGTATGGGTATCGTTTCTTTACGCTTAAATATTGTATTTAAGCTATGATGTTGAATGCTTCATTTGATAATGCATGTTGCTATGTCTATGAGATAAATGATTGAATTGTTCCTGTTGTGGTGAATAAAAGTGGCGTTTTGGTGCCGAAGGGTTTCGGTCACCTCTCTTATTTCATAGTAAGGGTGAGGTTTGACGGTGTGGCCGGTTAGCGCCATCACCGAAGAACTATTAACCCCTGTAGGAGAAGAGTGCTTACCCTTTCTGTCGTAGATCGGGTAGTTGACTGGAGACAAAAGGAAGAGTTAATGGTGGTTTCCTTCGTATGTTCCTTGCCGTTCTGACGGTCGGTGTTCGTTGCTTTTCTTGGCTTTAGTAGATTTGAATCGAATGAAAAGTGTTGGGTTTTTGTGGATCGTTCCGTATGCGGTGTGTGGCTTTGTCTTCCTTGGTTGAAGACGAAGAAGAGGAGTCTAGTGTTGCGCTTCTTTTGGGCGTCTTTCCAGTTTTGATGCATGTTGATTGCTTTATGGGGAACAAGCATTCAATTTATTCCTGTGTTTGTCTTTCTCTGAGGTTAAAGGAGTTATTACGGAGTTCTGCCAGACCTGGCTGTCAGGGCTGAAGTTCTGTGGCTTTATAGTAGTACATGGTGTTTGATTTCGTTATTTTATTGGTTTAAGAAATCACCTTTGAAAAACCCTTCTTGTTTCGTGAAAGATTGGGGTTTGGTGTTAAGGTTTTATTTGCAAAGGTTCATTTGATCGGTTGGTTCCCTCCTGTGGGAGTCTTTGAAATTGAAAAGTGTTTTGGAGAATTCCTTTTTGGCATGACCAAGTTTGGGTTTGTCTCATTGCAATTTCGAGAGTCAAATTTCCTTATGAATTTGGGATGAGTTTTAAAACTAAAATGCTGCAAACAAAGTAAGTAGTCTTTTGACTGAAATCGTTTGTCCCTAGTAAGAATTGTTGTTCAGCATGTTATGTAGTAGGTAACAATGTGGTTTATGGATTGATGTGTTGCTAAGTTAAATTTTGAGTTGAATCAATTCAATATGAGTAAAATCTCTAGTTTGAGAATAAATAGACTACTAGTGTTGTAGTTTACTCTTAGCGAGAATGATTGAAAGTGTTAATGTTCATGCTTAGAATCTGTTGCCTTGCTTTAAAAGTGCTTATGATCCTCGTTAATGTTAAAAGTTTAAACCTTGATGCATAGTTAAAACATTAAGATGATGTAAACTGCTGATATTGTTAAGAAGCTTTGCTTGTTGTTTAAAGATGTTCTAATCTAATGGATTAGTAGAGACTAGTGACTTTAATTTGGAAGTTGATTGGAGTGGTTATTTTTGTTGTTGCAAACTACTAGTATATTTGGAAGTATGCAGTTGTGTCCCTTCAATGCTAGTATTCAATCTATTTTAAATAGTTGGAATATGTTGTGGGATGGTAACTTGGTTATCACCTATGTATAGGGTAGCTAAAAGTAATGTTGATTGGTTGATGATTATGCCGCTTGTTTTTATTGATGACTAAATAGTGGTGGTAACTGTTTAGGTTACTCGTTGGAAAACCATGGTTAAAATAGAGGAAAATTTTAACATGTTGCGATGGAGTGAGCTTTGGATAATTAACATGATGTAGAATTTTATCCTTAATAAATGTATGTCTTAGAATCATAGTTATGAACTCTGTCTTGTAGAGATAATATTTACATGTTGAAGTCGTTTGTTAACTGAATGAGTTTCGATTGTCGAGTCGTTGACATATAGGTGGTATGAAATTTATATGATGTTCTTGCTGAAAGATTTGTGGAAGTACTATGTTTCAAATTTAGAATAAAAAGTATTATATTTCGGTGATCCGTGGGGATCATGTCAATATAGTTTTGGTTGGGTGCCTTTTTGTTAAGCATCATAAACCCTAATTAAAAGTGTTGGGGAAGATAATAAGAGAAAGAATTTGTTTTGAAACTCTTGTTGTAACCGGAGGGGTTTCTCGATGAGTAAAAAAAAAGAAGTGTAATTTGAATGTTTAAAAGGATAAGAATAGGGTTTCATGCTGAGCTTGTGTTTAAAACCCTCTGGACTGGTTTGGTTGTATGCCATCTTGGTTGAATGCTTTCGGTTGAGGTGTTCCTTATGTTGAGTTTCAGAGTTTCCCCAAAACTCGTAATGTTTGTTGTCGACTTTTGGTTTTGGCGAAATTGTTTAGTTCGTGTTGTGAGTTTGAGTTCACATCGAAAAGTCTTTGAGTGGATCGCGCTCCTTCGCGTTCGCACTGAATCATCTTGGGAGTAAATGTTAAAGGACGCATAAGGTCTTAGTGGGTTAAGTTGGAAATGGTCGAGATTTAATTTGTAACTTCTTTTGGCTAGAGTTGGAGTTGTTTTGAAAAGATGTATGATGTTTGCGAGTGCTTCACAAAGGTGGATTTTACGAATGTTTTACAAAGTGATTTTGTTAGTGAGGTGTTTCCCTTTTGGGAATGAGTTTCCCTCTCCTTGAGGAAGTTTGTGATAGTTGTGGGAGCAGATGCTCGACTGGAAATTTTGATGTTCTCTTCCAAAATGTTGAATTTGGATGAAATGCAATGTTTTGCAAGTTCAGTTTTCATTTGATGTGGGATGTGATGCGACGTGGTGTTTTACTGTCAACTATGTTGCCGTCATAGTCTATATGATTTAGCGCAACCGTCAGTGTTATGTGTATTTCAATCATGTGATACCGAGGAAGAAGTCGTCATGTGAATGACTATTCGGTAGTGTTGTTACATGATGAAGGAATGGTGAAAAGTAAACATGACATCGTTTTTAGATGTTAAATGATAAAAAAGTCGTTGAGCCAGGTCGGTGAGAAAGTCATATAAGGATATATGAGTAATCCGGAGTGCTCTTGAAAAGTGTGCATGCATGTCATGAATCGAGATGTCCATTTCTTTCTAGTATGAAAGAATGAAGAATTTCCGGTATGTTGGTTGTGGTGTAGGGGATTTATGCTTCCTTTGTGATTTGGCTTGGATGTTGCCGAATTCTTTCCAAAATGGTTGTTAACGCTTTGGGTTTGAGTTGTCGTGTGTACAATTGGGCTTGATAGCTAAGTGTTTTGTGTGAGGGCGAGACCCTCTTAAGAAAGGAACCAATTGTGGTTTGGTAAGGTTTTATGATCCTAGCTTGGGCTAGGTGTAGAACCTTAGTGGTATAAGGGTGGTTTGTGATGGAGGTTGATGATGTATGGGTTTAACCTTTACTAAGAGTAGCGATGGGTGGAAGTGAAGTTGACGGTAGATCGGTGATAATTGCCCTGCTGTGAGCAGTTGTCTTCACTAGTTGTTTTTGGGTTTGAGTCTTGCCTGGGAAAGGATGGAATAAAATGTCAGTATGATCGTGTATCGGAAGGGCAAGTGTGCCTTAATGAGTTTTCCCCTCGACGGAAATTTTCGGGAATGTAGAAAGGTCGTTAAAGGAATTGTGACTTCCTTGGATTATGTCATGTTGAGTTAAATAGAGTATGGTAGTCAGGTTGGTTGTGATAGAAGTATGAAGTGTTTGCCGTGAGGATTCGAGCGTTTTGGGTTGATGGAGCTCTTTGCAGTTGAAACGCAGATTCTGTTTGGGAATGGAAGTGAAGGTCGACCCGTGAGAGGTTGCCCTTAGTCGAGCTAGATCTTTACTTTTCTTGCCAAGTGTTGGTTTTGAGAACTCGCTTGTCATTTGTTCCGGTTTGAGGTTTCGTGCGGTTGTTTTGTGCTGCAGAGAAGTCTTTTGTCCCTTGGGGATTTTGTTGTTGTTTTTTTGGCATCCTTCGGATTCGAGGTCGAATCATATTGAAGGGGGGAAGAATGTGACACTACGGTATGGTGTGACATTATAAAATGTGAAATTAGAGAATAAAACCTTTCGGCTTGAGGTTTACTCGCGTTTTTGGGCCTTTTGAAGTGATGTGTCACAACGGAGTGTCGGAACCTTATAAATGGTGCATGATGAGGTCAAAAACATTATGAGGTGTGGAATTAAGGTTAAAACCATAGGGTTTGGGGGTTAATAGCGTTTCCGGGGTTTTGGGCCTTCCCAGGAGAGTTTGGGCCTAAAAGAGGGGGTTGTGGGCTTTGGTGGGATGGAGTGGGAATCCATTTAGGATTAGGAAAGGGGCTTAGGGCTGGTAAAAGGGGGTTTCCCAGCCCCTTTAGGCGTGCTCCCCCTGCCCTTGCTGCCCCCCACTTGCAAACCCAAGCCGCCACCTCTCTCCCCCACCTCCCCCACACGCCTCGACCTCTAGCCGCCTCCCCCATTGCTCCCCATTGCTCCACCACCCCTCCACCACCTCTCCACCTCCCTTGCTGCACCTAGGTGAGTTCTTGACCTCACCACCTCGAAGATCCATCCATTGGAGCATTCCGCGACGAGGAGATCCGGTGGATTTGGAGCGAGGAAGGAGATCGCGCGATCCGGGAGGAGATCTATTCAGATTTCGTGCGTTGGGCAAAGGTATGATCATGGGAATCCTTTGGATTGGTTTAGGTACTGTTCTAAGGGTGTTTATCAAGTTTTTAGATCAATTGGTGGTGCTGGATTTGAGCAATTTGGATTAGATCTAGATGTTGCCACGTTTCTGTTTTGGGACAGCATGAGCAGTCGACCTAGGGTTGGAGTTTTCATCAATTTAGAATCCGAATCTGTCCGTACGGATGTTGAAGAAGTTGTAGATAATTTCGTTATCTTTTAGTGGACATAAAGAAATTTAAATTCCGATCAGCCGTTTGAATGTTATGACTGTTTTACCGAGCGTGTTAAAATCTGTGAAGCGATTGGAACAGATCACGGTAATCTGTAGATTAAACAACTTTAGAGTCCGAATCAGTCTTTCCATATACCTAGAAAAAGTTGGGAAATTTCCTAAGCTATGCGAGGATGTACTCGTTTAAATGATTCGGAGTCCCAGAACTCAAGTTATGCCTTTTGGAAGGCTGCTGTCCCGACGGGACAGAACCTCTGTTTTTGGTTATTGCGAGTAGTTGGTAATGTCGGGGTAGATGAGGGTTTGCGTACTGTTTTGTGGGCATGATTGTGAGTGTGTGGTACCTATGTGCAGGTGGTATGACCCCGGGAGTGCCCTCTACATCTCGCCAATCCGTCGCCGTGGTTGAGGCAAGTGTATTGGATTGGTAGCGGGTTGTGGTTTGTTTGATTGATTGAGATTGAGATTTGAATATATGATATGTTCACATGCCATGCTTTAATGTGTGCCATTGATATGATGAATATGTTTATTATGTGAATGATGCCATGTGTTAATGTACAAGTTATCTATGATGATGCCATGTGTTAATGTACAAGTTATTCATGATGTTGGCATATTCGCATACATGGCATGTTACATGGGCCGGGCGGTAAGAAAGTCATAACTAATCCGGGGAAGGTCGGTGAGAAAGTTATGACTAATCCGGAGAGCCAATGAATAAGACCTACATCGTGATTCCATTCACCGCGGTGAACGGAAGCGAGGAGTAGGCATCCTCCATCCTCGGGATGGAAGGGGGGAGAGGGTGCACACCGACGGGTGTGTACTCAACCATACCGGTATGAGTTTCCAAGGAGACATGAGCATCGCATTGCACTTCATATATATTGATGATGATAATGATAATATGTGACCATGAATGAGATGGTTTACAAGATGTGAGATATTGTTGTTATGTAATTGTTTATGTTTGTACCATTGCAATATACTTGCTGAGTGATGAACTCACGCTTGTGTTTATGTTGTTTTCTTTTAGGTACCATGAATCCGACATGCGGGAAAGGGAGCTAGTCACACGTCATCACGTAGCATCACACATTTAAACAATGACTTGTTCTTTCCCTTATGGTTATGGTTAATTCATTGAATTAGACTATGGTTTTGATGATTCGTTGGTCGTTATGAGTAATTGATTAGTCTTTACTTGTCATGTGATGGATGGAATTTATATCCTTAGTTGTATGGTGGCTGTTCTTCCGTTTGATCATGTTATTGCTATCGTTCATTATGCTATATTGACATGTTACTATTGTTGTTGCTTCAATTCATGTTAAAACAAAGGAGATGCTGCCGAAATCTCGGTTTTCAGCATGTGCGCCTTTGCTGGAATTTATGTTTAATTGTGGTATTTAGAGGTTGCTTAGTCTATGTTTGGTAGCATTCGGGCATATTAAATGCCGGGGTGTTACACTAATACCTTCATCACCACTTTTCACATACGACATCATACACATCTCATATTCATAGCGTAAGCATATCATTGACATCATCATATATCATCATCATATATCATCCTCATAATGCAATGCAATGTAATGCAATGCGATGCGATGCTCATATCTCTTTGGAAACTCATACCGGTATGGTTGAGTACGCACCCGTCGGTATGCACCCTTTCCCCCTTCCATCCCGAAGATGGAGGGTGCCTACTCCTCGCTTCCCCACACCGCGTTGGATGGAATCACGATGTAGGAATTACTCATTGGCTTTCCAGAATAGTCATAACTTTCTCACCGACCTTCCCCGGACTAGTTATGACTTTCTAATTGCCCGAGCCATGTATCATCATGCCATGTATGCAAATATGCCAACATCATAAAGAACTTGCACATTAACACATGGCATCATAACATAGTAAGCATATCCATCATATCATTGGCAATTATTAAAGCATATCATGTGAACATATCATGAATTAGATCTCAATCACACCCGATCTAGCAAGCAATAACCCGCTACCCATTCCAATACACTTGTCTCAACCACGGGCGACGCATTGGCGAGATGTAGAAGGCACTCCCGGGGTCACACCACCTGCACATAGGGACCACACACTCACAATCTTGTCCACAAAATAGTACGCAACTACTCGCAAATTCCAAAAAACAGCGGTTCTGTCCCGTCGGGACAGCAGCCTTCCAGAAGGCATAACTCGAGTTCTAAGACTCCGAATCAATTAAACAAGTACATCCTCGCGTAGCTTAGGAAATTTCCTAACTGTTTCTAAGTATATGGAAAGACTGATTCGGATTCTAAAGTGGTTTAATCTACAGAATACCGTGATCTGTTCCAATCACGTCACAGATTTTAATACGTTCGGTAAAACAAGCATAACTTTCAAACGGCTGGGCGGCATTTAACATTCTTTATACCCACTGAAAGGTATTGAAGTTATCTACAACTTCTTCAACAGGAAGCTGACCAAAATCCGAATCTAAATTGGCGAAAACCCAAACCCTAGGTCGACTGCTCATGCTGCCCGAAACAGAGAACTTGGCAACTTCTAGATCTAATCTAATCTACTCAATTCCAGCACCACCAATTGATCTAAAAATATGATAATGATCCTTAGAACAGTACCTAGATCAACCCCAAGGTTTCCCATGGACATACCTTCACCCGACGCACGAAAACCCAGTAGATCTCCTCCCGGTTCGCTACTCGCTACTCGCTCCTCGCTCCAATGGACGGATCATCGAGGTGCAGGGGTGGATAGGCTACCCTAGGGCATCAAGGGGTGGAGGAGAGGTGGTGGAGAGGTGGGGAGAAAAGGGAGGCAATGGGGGAGGGGGCGCACGGCTAAGGGAGGGGGAGATGGGGCGGCTAGGGCACATGGGAGGTGGGGGGCGCACAAGGCAGGGTGGGGCGCATTAAGGGTAGGGGGAGCCCCTATTTACCAGCCCAAACAAGAGTCCTAATCCTAAATGGACTCATACTCCATCACACCAAAGCCCACAACCCCTTCTTTTAGGCCCAAATTCCCCCGGAAAGGCCCAAATCCCCGGAAACGGCCCGGAAACGCAAATAAACCTCGTAGCGTAAGGTTTTAACCTTAATTCCATACTTCATAATGTCTTTGACCTCATCATGCACAATAAATAAGGTTACGACACTCCGTGGTGTCACATTCTCCCCCCTTCAACAGGATTCGACCTCGAATCCAAGACACACCAAAAACCACAACAAAGTCCCCAAGGGACAAAAGTCTTCTTTGCAACACAAAACATTCACACAGAGACTCAAACCGGAACAAACGACAACAAGTTCTGAAAACCAACACTTAGCGAGAAAGTGTTGACTTAGCTCATCCAAGTGCAACCTCTCACGGTTCCACCTTCACTTCAATTTCCAATAATACTACATAAATCAACCGAAGTCCCCGATTTCACTCACTAAAGGGCTTGATCAAATTATCACGCCCAAATCCTCACATCAAACAGTTCATACTACCATCACATCCAACCTGATGAACTCAGAACAACTTCCCTTTTTAACTTCATTTACAGAACCTCAATTTCATGTCTCCACCTATCTACCACATCTCATTAAACTGAAGATTACACAAAGAAAGCGAATCATATCTCCTTTAACAAACTTTCTACCCACAAGTCACCAACGGTGTCTTAAAAAATATCTGGGGTTCTAACGAGAACCACCAAAGAATCAATTACGCAAAAACCCATCTGTTCCAATTACTTGACCTTTTTCACAAAGAACCACAATTAACCAACGTTATTTACATACATAGTCTATCGTATTCCGGCCATAATTCATACCCAAGGACACTAGCCAAGACAATATTCTTGACAGAACATTTTACATCACAATTTCTATAACCTTCTCTACCACCCAACGGTATTCTCAACAAAATTTAAACCATGACATCCATAGCCTCCATCACAAACCTGATAGGTTTCGAAGCATAGAAAACAAAAATTTTCCTACGATTGCAACCAAACACCAAGATCATATCTAGGAGATGCAAGTAAACGGTTTCAGAAGGACTCGCCCTCGTAGACCGAAAGCGGGAATAACGTTCCCGCAAACAAACGTGGTTGATGTAGAGGTACACTCCCGACTTCAAAGTCGCGAAGATGAGCGCCACAAACGGCAGCGCCCGCATTTTGGTCACACGTGCGGATCAACAATGACCTCCAATCCCTCGTTCAGGTAGGCAGCGAAGTAGTGGATCCGGAAAACTCCAACAACACTACGGCTTAGTGGTGGTGGTGGTGGAGAAATACTTCAGCAGCGCTTGCTAAGCCACGGCTCAAAAGCGGATCAGCGGGAGGAGGGAGAAAGGACCAACCAAAGGGTCAAATGGATGAACAACAAAGAGAGGAGCTCCTCCTCCCTTTTATAGGAGGAGGAGGAGGAGAACCCAAGGGGTGGCGGCGCATGGGGGTGCCCCTTGCCCTCCTCTCTTCATGTGAGTGATCTCTCCACTCACTTTAAAACATCCCACTTTGGTTTCCATTAAAACCCCACTCAAGAAATGAAAGGTTTTCTCCAATAAATAAATAAACATTTTTATTTCAGATATTTTAATATTTGTTAATTCTTTTAATTAACAAACATTAACATATACCCCTTTAACTATTCCGATATCCCGAAACTATTCGGCGATACTCAAAGCTTGATCCTGTCTTGTCCATATTTTTCTCCTGTTTCGTATCCACTCAAATGCATCGATGAACCTTAAGTGTGTCACCCTACGGTTTGTGAATAAAATGGACATGATTGAGACACCTCTCGGATCAATAATCATCGGCGGGATCCGAGATCCATAATGACTCCCATTCACTCAACGATGAACTAGTGATCGCGTAAACCGTAAAGCGACATAACCAATTCCTTTTGTCTCACGATATTTTACTTGTCCGGATCCGATCATCAGATCAACTATACCTAGTTCGATCCGTTCTACCGACAAGTACTCTTTACTCGTTCTGTGATATAACATTCTTGTGACCTAGTCACATGCTTGCAAGCGATGTCAATGTGATATCACCGAGAGGCCCCAGAGTATATCTCTCCGTCATCTGGATGGACAAATCCCACTCTTGATGCATGAGCCTCAACTAATACTTTCATAGTACCCAAATCCATCTTTATAGTCACCGTGTTACGGAGTGACGTTTGATGTCATCAAAGTACTCTTCCGGAATTAGTGATTGACATCATCTCATGGTCTAAGGAAAAGAGCTATTTCGAATGTGTTTGATACAGCAACAAACTAAATGACTTGATCGCATTTGCTATACCAACTTGGGTGTGTGTTCATCATATCATTCTTCTAATGACATGACCCCGTTATTAACAACATCCAATGTTCATGATCAGGAAACCTTGATCATCAGTTAATCAACGAGCTAGTTTAAAAAGAGGCTTTACTAGGAACCCTTTTTTGTTTATTAAACACACATGTATTAACGTTTCCGATTAATACAATTTTAGCATGAGAAATAAACATCTATTATAAACATGGAATATGATAATAAACAATTTATTATTGCCTCTCGGGCATATTCCCTTGATCTCCCACTTGCACTAGAGTCAATAATCTAGATTACATTGTGATGATTCTAACACCCATTGAGTTCTGGTGTTGATCATGTTTTGCCCTTGGGAGAGCTTTAGTCAACGAGTCTGCCACATTCAGATCCGTGTGCACTTTGCAAATCTTTATATCGCCATCCTTGACATGTTCACGGATGGAGTGAAACCGGCGCTTAATATGCTTGGAATTCTTGTGTGACCTTGGTTCTTTAGCATTGGCTATGGCACCATTGTTGTCACAATAGATAACCATCGGGTCCAACGCACTCGGAACCACACCTAGTTCGGATATGAACATCTTCATCCAAACCGCTTCTTGGCCGCTTCAAGCAGCAATATATTCCGCCTCTGTTGAAGATCCCGCCACCACAGATTGCTTGGAACTTCTCCAGCTCACTGCTCCTCCATTCATTTCAAAAATGTACCCGGATTGAGACTTAGAGTCATCCGGATCGATTGTCAAAGCTAAGCGTCGACGTAACATTTTGCGACGAGCTCTTCTTCACCACCATATATGAGAAACATATCCTTAGTTCTTCTTAAGTACTTAAAGATATTCTTGATCGCCGTCCAGTTGTTCAAAACTGGATCAGGTAGTACCTGCTAGTCAAACTAATAGCATGTGCCACATCCTGGTCTTGTACACAACATAGCATACATGATAGAGCCTATGGTCAAGCATAGGGAATCTTATTCATTATTTCTCTATCTTCTGCTGTAGCTGGACTCTGAGTCTTACTCAACGTCTTGCCTTGCATCATAGGTAAGAACCCTTTCTTACTTTCGTCCATTCTAAACTTCTTTAGAATCTTGTCAAGATATGTACTTTGTGATAGCCCAATCAAGTATCTCGATCTATCTCTATAGATTTTGATGCCTAAAATATATGCCGCTTCACCAAGGTCCTTCATTGAAAACTTACTGTTTAAGTAATCTTTTACACTTTTCAAAAGTTCTATATCATTTCCTATCAACAATATGTCATCCACATATAATATCAGAAATGCTATAGAGCTCCCACTCACTTTCTTGTAAACACAAGATTCTCCGTAAGTTTGGACAAATCCAAAACCTTTGATTACCTCATCAAAACGGAGATTCCAACTTCGTGATGCTTGCTTCAGTCCATAAATGGATCGCTGAAGTTTGCATACCTTATTAGCATCCTTAGGATCAACAAAACCTTTGGGTTGTATCATATACAACTCTTCCTCAATGTTTCCATTAAGGAACGCAGTTTTGACATCCATCTGCCAGATTTCATAATCGAAAAATGCAGCAATTGCTAACATTATCCTTACAGACTTTAGCATCGCTACGGGTGAGAAAGTCTCATCGTAGTCAACTCCTTGAATTTGTCGAAAACCCTTTGCGACAAGTCGAGCTTTATAGACGGTCACATTACCATCAGCGTCTATTTTCCTTTTGAAAATCCATTTGTTCTCAACGGCCTTACGGTCATTGGGTAGGTCCACCAAAGTCCATACTTGGTTTTCATACATGGATCCCATTTCGGATTTCATGGCTTCTAGCCATTTGTCGGAATCTGGGCTCATCATCGCTTCATCATACGTCACAGGGTCATTATTCTCAACTACCATGACATTCATAGTAGGAACATAAAAATCAGGAGCATTATGCGCTCTTGTTGACCTGCGAGGTGCGGTAGTGTTCTCTTTCGGAGTTTCATGATCCTTATCATTAGTTCCCTCTTCATTTGGTGAAGTCAACTCCGAAACAACTTCCGCGCTTTGCACTTGCCATTCCATGAAGAGAAGGTTCAACAACCTCGTCGAGTTCTACCTTCCTACTACTCACACCTTTCGAGAGAAACTCTTTTTCCAAAAAGGATCCATTCTTGGCAACGAAAACCTTGCCCTCGGATCTGTGATAGAAGGTGTACCCAATTGTTTCTTTAGGGTATCCTATGAAGACGCATTTTTCCGCTTTGGGTTCGAGTTTATCAGGTTGAAGTTTCTTCACATAAACATCGCATCCCCAAACTTTTAGAAATGATGACTTAGGTTTGTTGCCAAACCATAATTCATACGGTGTCATTTCAACGGATTTAGATGGTGCCCTATTTAAAGTGAATGCAACTGTTTCTAGTGCATGACCCCAAAATGAAAGTGGCAAATCTGTAAGGGACATCATAGATCGAACCATATCCAATAAAGTACGATTACGACGCTCGGATACACCATTACGTTGTGGTGTTCCAGCAGGAGTGAGTTGTGAAACTATTCCACATTGTCTCATGTGTGTGCCAAACTCGTAACTAAGATACTCTCCTCCACGATCGGATCGTAGAAATTTGATCTTTACATTACGATGATTTTCTACTTCACTCTGAAATTCTTTGAACTTTTCAAATGTTTCAGACTTGTGTTTCATTAAGTAAATATATCCATATCTACTCAAATCATCCGTGAAAGTAACGGCAACGATATCCACCACTACGACACACTCATTGGACCACACACATCGGTATGTATGATTTCCAATAAGTCGGTTGCCCGCTCCATTGTACCGAAAAGCGGGGGTTCTAGTCATCTTGCCCATGAGGCATGGTTCACATGTCTCAAATGATTCATAATCAAGTGATTCTAGTAGTCCATCGTAATGGAGCTTCTTCATGCGTTTAACACCAATATGACATAAGCGGCAATGCCACATATATGCAGCAATATCATCATTCAACTTAATTCTTTTGGCATTCACATTATGAACATGTGTACTATTATCAAGATTCAAAATAAATAAACCATTCTTTTCGTGTGCATGACCATAAAAGATATTATTCATATAAATTGAACAACCATTGTTCTCAGACTTGAATGAATAACCATCTCGCATTAAACAAGATCCGTGATATGATGTTCATGCTCAACGCAGCACTAAATAACAATTATTTAGGTTTATAACTAATCCTCGATGGTAATTGGATAGGTAGCGTCCCGACGGCGATCACATCAACTTTTGATCCATTGCCGACGCCGCATCATTACCTCATCCCTTGCTAGTTGTCGCTATTCCTTAGCTCCTGCTTGAGTTACATATGTTAGCAACCGAACCGGTATCAAATACCCAGGCACTATCGCGAGTACTAGTAAGGTACACATCAATAACATGTATATCATATATACCTTTGCTCAATTTCCCGTCCTTCTTATCACCAGATATTTTGGGCGATTGCGCTTCAAAGGCCAGTGCCCTTGCAAGAAAAACATTCAAGATTCGACTTAGGGCCAGCCCTGGTCTTCTTCTCGATGTGGCAACAGACTTGCCCTTCTTCTTGAAGTTTCCCTTAGCCTTGCCTTTCTTCTTGAAATCGATAGTCTTTTGGACCATCAACACTTGATGTTCCTTCTTGATCTCCACTTCAGCAGTTTTCAAGCATTGATGTAAGCTCGGGAGAGACTTCTTCATGCCCTGCATGTTGTAGTTCATCACAAAGCTCTTGTAGCTTGGTGGCGAGGATCGAGAACACGATGAATTCCTAGCTCAATGGGGATCGTTATTCCCAAAGCTATGAGTTTATCGGCGTACCCAGACATTTTGAGTACGTGCTCACTAACGGAGCTGTTTTCCTCCATCATGCAGCTAAAGAACTTTTCTGAAGCTTCATAACTCTCATCGCGGCATGGGTGTCGAAGATCATTTTCAACTCTCTCATTGTATCAAAAGCATTGCTTTGTGCTCAAACGTTTTTGGCTCGTGCTCAAGGCCATACAAAATGCCGCATTGAACTAAACTGTGGTCCTCCTTGCGAGTCAAGAAAACATTTTTCTCCTCCTCGGGGCATCATCACGCGGGGCACCAGCGGCGCTTCTAGCACATAGCTCCTTTGAGCAAATGAGGAGAATCCTCGAGTTAAGGGCCCGATTGGTAAAGTTGCTACCATTGGTGGCTAGTTTCTCTTTCTCCATGAACAGATTGAAATTGAAAGTAGGAGGTGCCATCTACAACGTATTTGCAAAGTTATTTAGACTAAGTTCATAATAGATTAAGTTCAAGTTTAATTCAAAATTACTACGAGAACTCCCACTCA
Source organism: Rhipidocladum racemiflorum (assembly GCA_036346355.1). NCBI lineage: Eukaryota > Viridiplantae > Streptophyta > Magnoliopsida > Poales > Poaceae > Rhipidocladum > Rhipidocladum racemiflorum. The sequence continues at coordinate 22,478,129 of CM070582.1, forward strand.
AAAACAACATCCCTCTAGTTGTCGTTAGTGATTACATGAACCAAATTCACTATACCGAAACCGATCATCACGAGACGGCATAGTTTCAAAGGCGAACATCAATATGTTCATCATATCATCCATATGACTCATGCTTTACCTTTCGGTTCGTGTTCCGAGGCCATGTCAGTACATGCTAGGCTCGCCAAGTAGAACCAAAGTATTTGGCGTGTGTAAATCGCTTACACCCGTTGTATGCGAACGTAGAGTCTATCACACCCGATCATCACGTGGTGCTTCGAAACGACGAACTTTCTTAACGGTGCATACTATGGAAGAACACATTATTATCTTGATATTAATTTGGAGGGATCATCTTATAGTGCTATCGACGTGATCATAATCAAGCAAAATAAGATGCATAAAAGAATTAACATCACATGCATGAATAAAGTGATATGATATGGTCCTTTTCAGCACTTGATCTCCATCTTGTGCGACATGGTATGATCTCCATCATTCCACCGGCATGGCACCAAGGTCCATGATGCTACCATCTTGATTGTCTTCCTCCATTACAATATATCACATGGACATATACTTAGCACGCAGGCCATAAAAGAAAAACAACCAAATAGCTCCTGCCGGTTGTTTAAATTTACAATAAATTTCATTTCATACAACAATCTTTGTATCAATGACCATATCACATCACACGCCCTGCAAAAACAAGTTAGACGCCTCTAATTTATTTTTGCATATTTTACGTGGTTTTGGGCTTTCTAGGAAAAACTGTTTTTACCTACGAACAAGAACCACAACGGTGATAAAAACATTATTAGCAAACCGTTGTAAATTAGATCATGACTATAGTAGGAGAAACAGACACCCGCAAAGCCACTTATGCAATACTAGTTGCATGTCGACCGTGGAACAAGTCTCATGTGCGAGGACATGTAAGGTTAGTCCGGGCCGCTTCAAATCTCACTATGCCACCATGATCCAAAATACACGAAAGTATGCAATAACATGATCATCAACGCCCACATCCACATGTGTTTTAAACCGTACAAAACATCTACGCATAGACACGGCTCTGATACCACTGATAGGTTTCGAAGCATAGAAAAAAAAATTTTCCTACGATTGCAACCAAACACCAAGATCATATCTAGGAGATGCAAGTAAACGGTTTCAGAAGGACTCACCCTCGTAGACCGAAAGCGGGAATAACGTTCCCGCAAACAAACGTGGTTGATGTAGAGGTACACTCCCGACTTCAAAGTCGCGAAGATGAGCGCCACAAATGGCAGCGCCTCCGTACTTGGTCACACGTACGGATCAACAATGACCTCCAATCCCTCGTTCGGTAGGCAGCGGAAGTAGTGGATCCCGGAAAACTCCAACAACACTACGCTTAGTGGTGGTGGTGGTGGTGGAGAAATAATTTCAGCGCTTGCTAAGCCACAGCTCGAAAAACGGATTAGCAGGAGGAGGGAGAAAGGACCAACCAAAGGGTCAAATGGATGAACAACAAAGAGAGGAGCTCCTCCCTCCCTTTTATAGGAGGAGGAGGAGGAGAACCCCAAGGGGTGGCCGGCGCATGGGGGGTGCCCCTTGCCCTCCCTCTCTTCATGTGAGTGATCTCTCCACTCACTTTAAAACATCCCACTTTGGTTTCCATTAAAACCCCACTCAAGAAATGAAAGGTTTTCTCCCATAAATAAATAAACATTTTTATTTCAGATATTTTAATATTTGTTAATTCTTTTAATTAACAAACATTAACATATACCCCCTTTAACTATTCCGATACCGAAACTATTCCGGCGATACTCAAATAGTCCTCAGATCAGTCCATATTTTTCTCCGTGTTTCGTATCCACTCAAATGCATCGATGAACCTTAAGTGTGTCACCCTACGGTTCGTGAATAAAATGGACATGATTGAGACACCTCTCGTGATCAATAATCATCGGTGGGATCCGAGATCCATAATGACTCCCATTCACTCAACGATGAACTAGTGATCGCGTAAACCGTAAACGACATAACCAATTCCTTTTGTCTCCACGATATTTTACTTGTCCGGATCCGATCATCAGTATCAACTATACCTAGTTCGATCCCGTTATCGACAAGTACTCTTTACTCGTTCGTGATATAACATTCTTGTGACCTAGTCACATGCTTGCAAGCGATGTCAATGTGATATCACCGAGAGGGCCCGCAGTATATCTCTCCGTCATCTGGATGGACAAATCCCACTCTTGATGCATGAGCCTCAACTAATACTTTCATAGTACCCAAATCCATCTTTATAGTCACCGTGTTACGGAGTGACGTTTGATGTCATCAAAGTACTCTTCCGGAATTAGTGATTGACATCATCTCATGGTCTAAGGAAAAGAGCTATTTCGAATGTGTTTGATACAGCAACAAACTAAATGACTTGATCGCATTTGCTATACCAACTTGGGTGTGTGTTCATCATATCATTCTTCTAATGACATGACCCCGTTATTAACAACATCCAATGTTCATGATCAGGAAACCTTGATCATCAGTTAATCAACGAGCTAGTTTAAAAAGAGGCTTTACTAGGAACCCTTTTTTTGTTTATTAAACACACATGTATTAACGTTTCCGATTAATACAATTTTAGCATGAGAAATAAACATCTATTATAAACATGGAATATGATAATAAACAATTTATTATTGCCTCTCGGGCATATTCCCTTCAAAACCACCCTTATACCACTAAGGTTCAACACCTAGCCCCAAGCTAGGATCGTGAAACCTTGCTGAACCACAATTGGCTCCTTTCTTAAGAGGGTCTCGCCTTCACACAAAAACACTTAGTTATCAAGACCAAGTGTACACATTTTATTTTTTTCTAAGCCAAATCGCAAAGAAAACTCAAACCTCTAACACCACAGCCAAAATACCACAATTCTCCATTCTTTCTTTTCATACTAGAAAGAAATGAACATCTCGGTTCATGACATGCATGCACACTCTTCAAGAGCACTCCGGATTAGTCATATCTCCATATATGACTTTCTCACCGACCTGGCTCACCGACTCATTTATCATTGAATCATTTATAAACGATGCCATGCTTCGTTTTCACCATTCGCTCATCATATAACAACAATACCGAAAAGTCATTCACCAAAAGACTTCTTCCTCGGTATCACATGATTGAAATACACATAATACTAACGGTTGCGCTAAATCATACAGACTATGACGGCTACATCGTTCACAGCAAAACACCGCGTCATGTCAGAACCCACCATCAATTGAAAACTAACCTGCAAAACCTTGCATTCTAACCCAAAATCAACCTTTTGGAAAAGAACATCAACTCCAAGTCAAATATCTGCACACACAACCACCACAAATTTTCTCAAAGAGAAAGGAAAACTCATTTCAAAAGGGAACACTTCACTAACAAAATCACTTATGAAACATTCATAAAAATCCACCTTTTGAAGCATTTGCAAACACCACACTCATTTTCCAAATAACTCCAACTCTAGCCAAATAGAGTTAAAAATCAAGGGCTTAACTCAAAAGTTTCCAACACAACCCTTTATGACCATCTGCTTCCTTTTAAAATTAATTCCAAAGATAATTCAGTGCGAACGCGAAAGGGCGCGATCGACTTCAAAAAATTTTGGGGTGTAAATCCATACTCATAGCACCAACTAAACAAATTAGCCAAAACCAAAAATTTGCACCAATTTCTACGAGTTTTAGGGAAACTCTGAAATACAACATATGGAACACCTTTACCGAAAACCCTTCAACCAAAATGGCAAACAACCAAACCAGTCCAAAAGCTTTTAAACACAAGCTCAGCATAAAAAAAGAACCATCTCTAGTACTCCACTACGCTTTCCATTAAAGACTTCAATAATCACTATTTACTCATCAAGAGAGTCCAACCGGATTAAACAAAATTTTACATAACAACTTCTTTCTCTAGTTACCATTCCCAACACTTTTAATTAAGGTTTAAGATGCTTATCACAAAGGCACCCCACCAAGACTACATTGACATGATCCCCACGGATCACCAAATCATATAACAACGTATTCTATATTTCAAACATAGTACTTCAACAGCTACTTGAGCAAGGTCAACCTATCAAGTTTATACTATCCATACGTCAAAACCTTGACAATTGAAACTTGTTCAATCCATAAAATGACTTCAGCAAATAAGTAATATCTCTACAAGATAACATTCGTAAATAGGATTCTAAGATATGCATTGCATCATGATTATTATCCATTGTTCATCCCATCACAACATGTACTCGATATAATACCACAGTTTTACACTTTTCTTCTATTGGATCAATGGTTTGCAACAATTAACAACACTACCAAAGCATTTATATCAATTCTTTGCATAATCATCAATCAACAACATTGCTTTTAGCTACCTTACACATATGTTGCAACCAAATTGTCACTACACAACATACTCCAACTATTAAGTTAGATTTAATAAGTTAGACCAGCACACAGCTCTTACCACAACCACAAAACATATGTCTTCCCAATTAACACGATATTAGCATTATAGGAACTCAACCGCACTTCCAAATATACTAATATTTTGCAACGTCATAAATAACAACTCTAATCAACTTCCAAGTTAAGGTCACCAACATGATTAAATTTCTTATTAACATGTAAAATTAGAACATCTTTAACAATCAGCAAAGTTTCTTTAACAATAACAGTAGTCTACATCATCTTAATGTTCTAACTATGCATCAGGGTTTAAAACTTTAAACATTAACGAGGATCATAAGCACTTTTTAAAGAAAAGCGACAGATTCTAAACATTTACATTAACGCACTTAATCATTCTCGCTACGGAGTAAACTACAACACTAGTAGTCTATTTCATCTCAAGCTAAAGATAACAACCGTTCTCACTAGTGACAAACGATTTCAGTCAAAAGACTACTTACATTGTTTGCAGCATTTTAGTTTTAAAACTCATCCCAAATACATAAGGAAACTTGACTCTCAAAATTGCAATGAGACAAACCCAAACTTGGTCATGCAAAAGGGATTTTCCAAAACACTTTTCAATCTTCAAAGACTCCCACAGGAGGGAACCAAGCGATCAAATAAACCTTTGCAAATAAAACCTTAACACCAAACCCCAAACTTTCACAAAACAAGAAGGGTTCTTCAAAGATGATTTCTTAAACCAGCAAAATAACGAAATCAAACACCACTTACTCCTACCAAGCCACAGAACTTCAGCCCTGACAGCCAGGTCTAGCACAACTCCGCAATAACTCCTTTAACCTCGGAGAAAGACAAACACAGGAATTAAATTGAATGCTTCTTCCCCATAAAGAAATCAACAAACTAGGCATCAAAACTGGGAAGGCGCCCAAAAGAAGCACAACACTAGACTCCTCTTCTTTGTCTTCAGCCAAGGAAGACAAATCCACACACCGCATACGGAACGATCCGCAAAAATTCAATACCAAACACTTTTCTTTTGGTTTCCATCAACTAAAACCAAGAAAACCAACCAAGACCGACCACAGAACGATAAAGAACATCCGAAGGAATCCACCACCAAACTCTTCTATTTGACTCCAGTCAACTACCCGATCTACGACAAAAAGGGTAAGCACTCTTCTCCTACAGGGGTTAATAGTTCTTCGGTGATGGCGCTAACTGGCCACACCGTCAAACCTCACCCTTACTATGAACAAAAAGGGGTGACCAAAACCCTTCGGCACCACAACCCCACTCTATCACAACAACAAGAGCAATTCAATCATTTATCTCATTGACATAGCAACATGCATTGTCAAATGAAGCATTCAACATCAAAGCTTAAATACAACATTTAAGCGTAAAGAAACGATACCCATACCCTTTCCTACTATGCATCCATTGTGTGTCAAATTTTAGATTAGTTATGCCACTTTTGCAAGTTTTAATGTTGCTATCCTATGACAAAATTTTAGTTAAGACCTAAGCCATGTTTCTAAGTTATTCCACATCACATTTTAGTTGTAACCTAAGGTATGACACTAAAAATACATATTCCAAGGACCTACAGCCCGCTCTGATACCAACTATAACACCCCGGCATCTCGTGTGCCCGAATGCTACCAAACATAGACTAAACAACATCTAAATACCACAATTAAACATAAATTACAGCAAAGGAGTAAATGCTAAAACCGAAAATTTCGGCAGCATCTCCTTTGTTTTTCCATGAATTGGAGCAAGAGTAATAACAAGGCAAGTTATATCATAGCAAAAGACATCTAAAATAGCAATATCAATGAATAAAGCATCACTTATGTCTAAATTAAGGAATTCAACCATTCTATCAAATATAACAAACCAAACGATGAACTCAAGCCCATACGCCAAGATTCATGGCACTAATCATTACTATCATGGCTCCCACTGATTAAACTGTATGGTATTGTGAAGCTACGTGTAGTAGTGTAGCTAATGCCCTTTTCCCGCATGCCGGTTTCATGGTACCTAAGAAAACAACATAAACACAAGCGTGAGTTCATCACTCAGCAAGTATATTGCAATGGAACAAGAAAACACATTCTAATACCTTCATCACCACTTTTCACATACGACATCATACACATCTCATATTCATAGCGTAAGCATATCATTGACATCATCATATATCATCCTCATAATGCAATGCAATGTAATGCAATGCGATGCGATGCTCATATCTCCTTGGAAACTCATACCGGTATGGTTGAGTACGCACCCGTCGGTGTGCACCCTCTCCCCCCTTCCATCTCGAAGATGGAGGGTGCCTACTCCTCGCTTCCCCACACCGTGGTGCATGGAATCACGATGTAAGACTTACTCATTGGCTTTCCGGAATAGTCATAACTTTCTCACCGACCTTGTGACACTATGGTTTGGTGTGACGTTATATAAGGTGAAACTAGAGAATAAAATATTTCGGCTTAGGGTTACTCGCGTTTTTGGGCCGGTTGAAGTGTTATGTCGCCACGGAGTGTCGTATCCTTAATTATTGAGCTTGTTGAGGCTATAAACATTATGAGATGTGGAAATAAGGTTAAAACCATAGGAATTTGAGGTTAATAACGTTTTCGGGCCGTTTCCGGAGTTTTGGGCCTTTTCCGGGGGATTTTGGGCCCTAAAGAGGAGGTTGTGGGCTTTGGTGGGATGGATTAAGAGCTCTTTTAGGTCTAGAATTCAGAGTGGGGGCTGGTAAAAGGGCTCCCACCCCTGCCCCTTGTGCCCCCACCTCAGCCTTGCGCCCCCACAACCCTCTCCTAGCCCTAGCCGCCTCCTTCCACCTCTCCCTTGGCTTGGCCGTGCGCCCCCTTGCTCTTCCCTCTCCACCTCTCCACCACTCCACCTCTCCTCCATCCCCTTGCTGCCCTAGGGTGGTCTCCCCACCCCTGCATCCTCGTGGATCCATCCGAGGAGCGAGGAGCGAGGAGCGAGGAGATCGATTGGAGCTTTCGTGCGTCGGACAAAGGTATGATCATGGGGCTCCTCGGGGATGTGCTAGGTACTGTTATTAGGGAGTTTATCAAGTTTTTATATCAATTGGAGGTTCTGGATTTGAGTAATTTGGGTTAGATCTAGATGTTGCCACGTTTCTGTTTTAGGGCAGATTGAGCAGTCGATCTAGGGTTCGAGTTTTCATCGATTTAGAATCCGAGTATGTCCATACGGATGTTGAAGAAGTTGTAGATAATTTAATTATCTTTCCGTGTACATAAAGCACGTTAATTTCTGATCAGCCGTTTGAAAGTTATGGCTGTTTTACCGAGCGTGTTAAAATCTGTGACGTAATTGGAACAGATCACGGTAATATGTAGATTAGAAAACTTTAGAGTCCGAATCAGTCTTTCCATATACCTAGAGAAAGTTGGGAAATTTCCTAAGCTACGCGAGGATGTACTCGTTTAATTGATTCGGAGTCCCAGAACCCAAGTTATGCTTTTTGCAAGGCTGCTGTCCCGCCGGGATAGAACCTCTGTTTTTAGGTTTTGCGAGTAGTGGGCAGTGTCGGGTTAGACGGGGTTTTGCGTACTGTTTTGTGGGCATGATTGTGAGTGTGTGATGCCTATGTGCAGGTGGTGTCACACCTGGAGTTCCCACTACTTCCCGCCAATCCGTCGCCCGCGGTTGAGGCAAGTGTGTTGTAATGAATAGCGGATTGTACGTTGCTTGTTGAGATTGGATGAATGATTGAGTACTTGCTATGATCACTTGCCATGCTTGCTTTTTTCCAATGATATATTGAGTATGATTATCATGATATGATGCTATGTGTCTATATTTATCATGATTCGATGTCATGTGTCTATATTTGTCATGATATGATGCCATATGTTTATGTACAAATGAGATATGATAATTGGCATAGTTGCATGCATGACATGAGATGGGGCGAGGGCGGTGAGAAAGTCATAACTAATCCGGGGAAGGTCGGTGAGAAAGTTATGACTAGTCCGGAACGCCATTGAGTAAGTCCTACATCGTGATTCCATCCACGTGGTGAATGGAAGCGAGGAGTAGGCACCCTCCATCTTCGGGATGGAAGGGGGAAAAGGGTGCACACCGACGGTGTGTACTCAACCATACCGGTATGAGTTTCCAAGGAGATATGAGCATAGCATTGCATTGCATTGCATTGCACTGCAATACATATTTAATGATGATGATGTTGTTATGTGTTCAAGTATGAGATGTTATATGTGACGTGAGGTATTATTGTCTTGTAAATGATCTTGTTGTCCATTGCAATATGCTTGCTGAGTTTCGAACTCACGCTTGTGTTCTATGTTGTTTTTAGGTACTTTGAGATCGGCATGCGGGAAAAAGGGTTTAGCTACACTTCTACACGTAGCTCCACAATCATAGTCTATGATTAATCACTTGGAGACATGATATTAAGAGTTGTGCCATAAACTTAATGTATGGTTTAATTTAGCATGCTTGTGATCCCTTATTTGCTTCGTTATAGTTTACGAAGTGGTTGAGCATGGTATTATTGGCGTAATTTGATGATATATCCATTTATGTTGATGTTTTAGATGTCGTGTGCTATGATATATCTTGCCATGATATTGATATTGTGTTAATTCATGTTAAAAAAAAGGAGATGCTGCCGAAATTTCGATTTGTAGCATTTGCTCCTTTGCTGAAATTTATGTTTAAATGTGGTATTATGTTGTTGTTTAGTCTATGTTTGGTAGCATTCAGGCATATTAAATGCCGGGGTGTTACAGACCTTCCCCGGACTAGTTATGACTTTCTCACTGCCCGAGCCATGTATCATCATGCCATGTATGCAAATATGCCAACATCATAAAGAACTTGCACATTAACACATGGCATCATAACATAGTAAGCATATCCATCATATCATTGGCAATTATTAAAGCATAGCATGTGAACATATCATGAATTAGATCTCAATCACACCCGATCTAGCAAGCAATAACCCGCTACCCATTCCAATACACTTGCCTCAACCACGGGCGACGCATTGGCGAGATGTAGAAGGCACTCCCGGGGTCACACCACCTGCACCTAGGGACCACACACTCACAATCATGTCCACAAAACAGTACGCAAATCCTCTTCTACCCCGACATTGCCAACTACTCGCAAAATCCAAAAAACAGCGGTTCTGTCCCGTCGGGACAGCAGCATTCCAAAAGGCATAACTCGAGTTCTAAGACTCCGAATCAATTAAACGAGTACATCCTCGCGTAGCTTAGGAAATTTCCTAACTTTTTCTAAGTATATGGAAAGACTAATTCGGACATCAAAGTGGTTTAATCTACAAAATACCGTGATCTGTTCCAATCACGTCACAGATTTTAATACGTTCGGTAAAACAAGCATAACTTTCAAATGGCTGGGCTGAATCTAACGTTCTTTATACCCACTGAAAGGTATTGAAGTTATCTACAACTTCTTCAAAAGGCGGCCGATCAAAATCCGATTCTAAATTGGCGAAAACCCAAACCCTTGGTCGACTGCTCATGCTGCCCGAAACAGAGAACGTGGCAACTTCTAGATCTAATCTAATCTACTCAATTCCTCAGCACCTAGATTCCTTCCAGGCCAAAGAACCACACGCCGGTCAAAGGCAGCTTTCCACATCATCCTTGTGGTCCCCATGTCCACGCCTGACCGTCGCGTGCAATCACCGAACCTTTGTGTAACACCCCCACATCTAGTATGCCTGAATGTTACTAAACATAGACTAAACAACATCTAAATACCACAAATAAAGATAAATTATAGCAAAGGTGCAAATGCTAAAACCGAAAAATTCGGCATCATCTCCTCTGTTTTTCCATGGTTTGGAGCAACAGCAATAACATGGCAAGATATAACATAATATGAGACATCTAAAACAGCAATCACAATTGATATAGTAACAATAAAAGTCCAGGATAAAGCATTCAACCACTTCATGAGCTAAACGAAACAAATAATAATACCAAGCACACAATTAAGCAAATCTCAAGGTTTCATCGCACTATTCTTATTATCATGTCTCCAATTGTTAAATGGACTAAATATGTGGAGCTACGTGGAGAAGTGTAGCTAAACCCCGTTCCCGCATGCCGGTTTCATGGTACCTAAGAAAAACAACATAAATACAAGCGTGAGTTCATTACTCAGCAAGTATATTGCAATGGATCATAAAGAACAGTTCAATGCTAACTTCGCTACACATCAAGCTTAACATCCTAATCATGTCCAAATCTCATTATACACATCTCATTATCATCATCATGTATGCAATGCACATGTCTCCTCGAAGCACATACCGGTATTGCCGAGTGTACACCCTCGGTGTGCACCCTCTTTCCCCTTCCATCCCGTAGATGGAGGGTGCCTACTCCTCGCTTCCATTCACAACTATGGATGGAATCACGAGGTAGGTCTTACTCAATGGCACTCCGAATTAGTCATAACTTTCTCACCGACTTTACCGGACTAGTTATGACTTTCTCACCGACCTGGCCAGTTTCTCATGCCACATATGGAAATATGCCATAAACATAAATAACTTGCATATAACTCAAATTAACCATTGCATAACCTTATAACATGCCATTTTCATCATGTCATAGGCAAACATCAATCATGGCAAGTTAGCATATCAGGTAATCATTTTGCACCTAAGCAAGACTAGCAAACATGCAACACACAACACATTCCAATACACTTGCCTTCACCATCCTGAGACGGCGTGGCGAGACGACGATGGCACTCCCTGGGTCACACCACCTGCACAAAGGTTCAATACACTCAACCACACACTCACAAGACCATACAAGAACACTTAGCTAAACCGACTTCGCGATCTACTCCCAATGCCCAAAAACAGATATTACATCCAACAGAAAGCAGCTTTCTAAGGCCATAACTCGGGCTTAACAACTCCAAATCAGACAAATGAGTACATTTTATCAAATCTTAGGAAATTTCCTAGCTTTGTCTAAGTATTGGGAAAAACTGATTCGGCCTCTAACATTGTCTAATCTACATATCAACCTAATATGTCCCAATCTCGTCAAAGTTTTGAACACGCTCGGTAAAACAGCCATAACTTTCAAACGGCTGATCGGAATTAGCGTTCTTGGTGTCCAACTAAAGGTATTGAAATTATCTACAACTTTCTCTACAGGTGGCCGACCAAATTGCGAATATAAAATTGCTAAAACACAAACCCTATGTCGGACGCCCAATCTGCCCGAAACAGAACACTATGAAATCTCTAGTTTTCATCAATTCTATCCAATTGCAGCACCACCTTTCGATCTAAAAGCACAAAAACATCCTATAACACAGCACCTAGTCCCTCCCCAAAGATTACCCATAGCCATACCTTCACCCGATGAACAACGAACGTCGAATCTTCTCCTCCCGGTTCCCCCGATCTCATTCCTCGCGCCGAATCCGTCGGATCCCCTCGTCGCGAAGCTTCCCAAAGGAGAGGATAGCAGGGTGGAGGGGTGAGGATCTCTCCTAGGCTGGCTAGGGGGTGGAGAGGAGAGGGAGGGAGAGGTGGCGCAAGGGGGAGGTGCGGCTAGGGGGGCGAGTGGAGGAGGAGGGGTTGGCGGCATGGGCAGGGTCATGCTGCGCTCCTCCCCCAACATGGGCCGAAAAACTCCACTTTTGGCCCATATGGGGTCCCCCCTAAGGCCCAAATCGCCCCGGAAAGGCCCAAACTCCCGAAAACGGCCCAAAAACACGAATAAACCTCATACCGTAAAGTTTTACCCTCCAATTTCATGTTTTAAAATGTCACGACATTCTGTAGTGTCACATTCTCCCCCCCCACCTTCAACAGGATTCGCCCTCGAATCCAAGACACGCCACTACGCAACTAGGCAGAACAAAAGACAGTTAAGCTTCACATCTCGTGCCTGAGGTGAAAAGCTAGGGGTACTTTATGCATGCGAGACTCCAGCTCCCAAGTCGCTTCCCTCTCGGCCGATGCGACCACAGACTTTGACAAACTTGAGCGTCTTTGTTCTTCATCACTCGCTCCGACTCCCTGCATTTTCACAGGACAGGACTCAACCGTGAGGTTCTGATCTAGCACCAATGGCTCTAAAGGAACCACCAACTCCGGGTCATGCAAGTATTTTCTCAGCATCGAAACATGGAACGCATTGTAGACTCCTTGCATTGACTCGGGAAGCTCCAAACGATATGCCAACTTACCAACTCAAGCTATAATCGGGAACGGCCCAACATACCTCAGACTAAGCTTCCCTTTGGTGCCAAATAGAACCACGCCCTTGGTGGGAGATACTCTCAAGAGTACGCTATCACCCACCACAAACTATAGATATCTACTTCTCACATCAGCATAGCTTTTCTGCCTACTCTGAGCTGCAAGAAGATTTTGTCGCACCGTCTGCTACACCCAATCCGGTCCAAGGACCACTGTAACATCCCAAAATTTTGCTTTTCTTAAAATCATGTGTGATTTGGCACTTTGGTGAATTTTTGGAATTTTCTGGAATTTATTTGGATTTATTTGGAATTTATTTGAATTTATTCCATTTTGAAATAATTAAAGAATTTAATTTTGCAAATAAATTTTTGTTGGAAATATTTTATTTGAGTCCAAAATAATCCAAAATATTTTCCAGAATTTTTCTGGAATTTTTCTGAGTCATTTGCTATTTTTAATGAATTAAATGAATTCATCGGGAATTATTTTAAATATTAAATCGCTGGAAAATCCAACTCGGTCAAGTATCGTTCATCCGACCGAAGTCGGACTCGAGTCCGACCGAGCCGATTGACTCGACCGAACCCACTCTAACCCTAATCGATCCCAACCGTTGGATCAAGATCCAACGGCCGAGATCCGCCACCGACCGACCGAAAGCCGTGTTCGACGGACCCGATCGCGCCGTCGATCGTGGCCGTTGATCGCGACACGTGGGACGGCCACGATTTCGTCGTCTTCCGTGAATCGAGCCGGACTCCGCCGCCGAGTGCGCCGTGATCGATTAGGGCTCGCCGAGCACGCCTCCGAGGGCTATTTAATGCCCGGATCGCACCGAGGACCGCCGTGACCCGCGCACTTCTTGCCCTAACCCGCCGAGCTCTAGCCGCCGTAGGTTCGCCGGAATCGCTCGCCGTAGTCGCGTGAAGCGCCACCACGCAGTCCTTGCCTCGCCTCGCCGCCGTCCGCCGTCCTCGCCGCCATTGACCCCATTCGAAACCCGGCCAGGCGCACCAAGACACCCTCCATCTCGCCGAGCACGCCCCAACCGCCGTGTGGGTGGTCGCTGCCTCGGCCACGGCAGCCGCAACTCCGCCCGTGAAGCCATCGCCGACCCGAAGCTCCACCAACCGTCCGATCAAGATCCAAAGGCCCGGATCGTGCCACGTCGCCGGTGAGTTTCCCGTTGAAAATCCTAGATCTAATCCCAACCGTTGGATCTAGATCCAACGGCCCACGATCAGTCACGTGCGCCCCAAGCACATGAGGCCAAACTCAATCCCAGCCGTCGGATTTCAAACCCACGGCCACGATTGTGCCACGCGTCCAGGAAGCCGAACTGCCGCTTCACGCCGCTGGCAGTGGTCACCGACACGCCGGCCCGCGTGTCGGCCGACAAGGCCGCGTGACGTCACCCATGACGTCATCGGTGGGACTCCACTGTCCGACTGCGTGGTCGAGCCCGCCGACGCCAAGAATGACGTCACCCGAGTGGGCCCACATGTCAGTCTCACGTGGGCTGTGGACCGAGTCCACGGTGGACCCAAGCCGAGTGTGGACCGAGCCCATGGACCGGTGGCGTCGGCCAGGCCAATCAGGAGCTGCCACGTGTCCATGCCGACGCAATAATTAATTTCCAAAAGAAAATGATTTATTAATTCGAAATATTGATTCAAATTTAGATTCAAACTTCAAACGCTTATAACTTTTATGCGTTTCAACTCCGATTTGAGTGGTTCAAATTTCTAAATTTGTATAAAATTGAGATCTACCTAAATATGAATTTTATTTAATTTTTGGACTAAAGTTTTTCTCTGAAATATTATTTAATTGATTATTTAAACTTTAAATAATCATAACTTTTGCGTTTTAACTCCAAATTTGACGATTCCAGTTTCTAAAAATCCAGAAAATTATGTTCTCTCTGTTTATGGATTTTATTTGGAGTTTTGGGATCTTTTTGCATAGTGTTCATTTGTGTATTTGCTACTTGCACGCTTTACGAGTAGACGTTGAAGTGCCGGAAGGATTCGAGGGAGAAGTGTTGACTCAGGATCCAACGCAAGACCAAGAGCAAGTGCTTTTTGAAGGCAAGTTGTGCTTTGACCATGTTGATCCTATTTCGAAAACTATTTTGATTTAAACTATTGCATGCTAGATCAATTAGAAAGATATTTTGTTTAAACCTGGGGGTTAGATAAATACCAATTTGCTATATGACACCTTGATTACTTAAGTATGTGCCATGATCCCTTGTCACCCTAGTTGTGGTTTACTAGTTGGACATTATTAAATTGCCAACATGGGTTTAGACCGTTGTAGTATGTCGCTTAGACTCGCTACGTGCTCATGACATGATTTTGGATAATCAAATGCTAATATGGACTTAATGATATATTGAACCTGTTTTGGAAAAGTATCATGTGATGTTGATGGCACGTGGTGCATGGTAATCAACCGGGTTTGATAAACTTGATTTCGGCCAGGGGCATGTGGCAAGAGTAATCAGGTGGGCCGATTGTGGCATTGGGAGTGTTGATTTGGTTTTTCGGGTAGTCTTGCCCTGGTCACTCTAAGGACTTAACCTTGCAAGCCTTTGAACTGGGTCATACTTGCAACCACATGGTCGGAATGGGACGGCCCTAGTTGACTAAGTCGCTAAGGACTCACTTGTGGAGCCTCAGGGTGTCGATTACACCGTTTGTGTGATTGTACGGGGAGCGTATCGTGGTCGTGGCCAGTACCCATCTAACGGTGTGTTGGTCCCATACTTCGCCTTGGCTAAGGGAAGGGATGGTGTAGAGCACGCACTGAGAGGACCACCGTGTTGTTTGAGGCTTCCGAAGGCTTTGTTATGATCGCTCATTCGCATACTCTTGTATGGCGATTCACGGTGACGTGGTGAGTGGATTGTATCTTGTGGGTAAAGTGCATAACCTCTGCAGAGTGTAGAATCTATTTGAATAGCCGAGTCCACGGTCTTTGGACAATGCTCGGGAATTACAAATCAAGGGGTAGACTTTCCAAAATAACTTGGATTTGAAAAGTTGGGTTGGTTTAACAAAGAAGATGATGGAAATATGGTTTAGGATGGGGAAAAATGTTATTTAAACTTTTGAAAAGTTATTTATGCTTTACTTATTTCTACTGCTTCGAATCTACTTATATTACTTGTCAAAAGTCAAGCATCGCAAATATACCCTGAGCTACTCCTTTGTACTAAGCCATGCATATAGTATATTAGCTTGCATTCTCATGCATGACTTGTCGAGTACCAAGTACTCACCCTTGCCTCAACACAATATCAGTTGAAGAGGAGATTACGCCAGCTTTGGAGGAGGAACTCCAAGAAGACCCGTCTACTTAGGGATGCGAGCCCAGTCAGTTGCCTGTGGTATACTGGATGGCGCCACGAAGTTTATTTGATTTTCCGCTGCTATTGTTTCTCTCTGAATAAGTTTCGCCCTACGAGGCATATATTTGTAACTTGGCCATAAGGTCGAGTAACCAGTTTTATTACTTTAATAAAGTACTTTTATGGTATCGATTGGTATGATTGTGATATTTACCGATGTTAAAGACTGTGGTGCACTAGCTGCGTTCTGGACTAGTGCTGAATACACAGAGGGTCCGGATTTGCAAATTCGGGGTCCCGACAGAGGTGGTATCAGAGCCATACTTGACCGTAGGCTCAACCCTAGCTAGAATGGTCGTAGTGAGGATAAAACCTATTTTCTAAAGCTAAAAATTTGTGAAGACAAGAAATGGCATCTCGACTTATCCCCTTCTCTCTTTTCTTGTCTCTTGCTGAAAATTTCCCTTACCTTGTCACAATTCGAAAATTCCGAGTTCTTACGTAAAGCACTCTTGTGACAGATGAAGGTTTTCTCGATGAGTGAGCTTAGGTTCTATAGTGAGACTCCTTCGCCGAGTCGAGTCATAGAATAAAGAGTCACCCTTTAGGCGTTAGATTCCAGAGTTAGTTCGATTTGGATTTGCTTTGTTTGCTGAGTGTGCAGTATGTGTTGCAAGGCCCTTAGGCATTGTAAGCAGCCATACCAAGTTATTAATAATAAAGATGGACCTTAAAGTTACCCCTTTCGCCTCGCATAAAGTCCATATTACTTGTCTATTCTTGTTTCCCTCTCATCTCTAAACCTAGAGCAAAACAACAGATGGTGAACACCCGTGGGAACTTTGGAAGCAATGGGAGTGGATCTCGCCCAACAGAAAACCCCAATGATGGAGCACCGACCGCCATCGGATGTGCAGAATTGTGGAGCATTTCTTGCTGCTCAGACCGAGTTGATGCATGCTATGATGCATCAAATGCTTCACGTCACTGCTCAGGCCTCTGCCAATCAAGTTTATCAGGGACCACGCCATAATACAAGGTCGCCGAGTTCATGAGGACTCACCCACCCACTTTCTCTGGAAATGCCAATCCATTGGAGGCCGATGATTGGTTAAGATCAATCGAGAGGAAGCTACACATAGCTCAATGCATAGGGAATGAGAAGGTACTTTACGCTTCTCATCGCTTGGAAGGAACATTGCCACGAATGGTGGGAGAACTTCGTGCCACGCAGAGAACCCTCAAGATATCACTTGGGAAGAGTTCACAATGCATTCGACAAGATCACGTGCCTGAAGGAATTATGGACCTTAAGAAGGAGGAGTTCAGAGCATCAAGCAAGGTAATCACCGGTGGTCGACTACCTGAACAAGTTCACACAGCCTAGCACGCTACGCACCGAGGATGTAGCGACAGATAAATCCAGGCCTCGTTTTATGAAGGGACTTAACTCAGGATTGCAAGTAGGATTGATCACCCACACCTTTCCAGATTTCCAAGAGTTGGTGAATAAGGCGCTTATTCTTGAGGACAAGCGCAAGGAACCGGATGAGAACAGAAGCGCAGATGCAACAAAGAAGGATCACGTCGAGGAACGCAATGGCTTGAGAGTTGCACCAAATCAATTCTTCATATTCCAACCACGTAATGTAACAAGGACACCATCCTCGGCACCAAGACCCGCCAATCGTAACTACCAAACCCCACCCGCTAGAAACGCTACCCCAGGCAACAAATAGGAACAAGGAGACGCCGCTACAATCGCAACGAGCCAGGACACTTTGCCAACAGCTTGTCCAAGAAGACAGCAGAGCGACCCCGATTCGCTTCAATCTAGGAACCACCCCAGCTAGGACGCCAAAGACCAGGAGCCACACCCTGCATCGTGGTGAGAGGCCGAGTCAACCATGTCACCGCGGATGCATTGCAAAATGCTACGGACGTCAGATCTTGGGTAAGTTACTTGTTAACTCAAGACTGCAGCAGCTTTGTTTGACTCGAGCTTCAGATTCGTTTGTTTCGCAAGGCTTTGCTACTAGAAATGACTTAAGGATTGCAAGACTTAAGTGCATGCTTTTAGTTCAAACCCTGGTTCCGAACTCCGAACGGAAGTAGGATGTTCCGGGTGAGAATACTAATAGATGGAATAGAGTTCCTAGCAAACCTTATAATTTTGGAGACCTGCACCTTAGATGTTATATTGGGAATGGATTGGTTATCCAAGCACAAGGTCAGTATTGGATTGTGGACGAAGGACTATCTCCGTTGAGAGCCCGTGTGGGAAGAAAGTGGAATTTCAAGCCACCGCAGCTAGAGATGGACAGCTGATGGTTAACAGCACCAAGGCAATCAAGATAGAGAATGTCCCAAAGAGTGAATGAGTACCCGATGTTTTTCCCGAAGATCTACCTGGTATGCCGCACAGTGGACATAGAGTTTGTGATAGAGCTTGTACCGGTACAAGACCGATAGCAAAGAGACCCTATCGGATGTCAACCGAGGAGTTGGTAGAGATGAAGAAACAGCTAGAAGAGTTAATGGAGAAAGGATTTATCGTACCAAGTTCGTCGCCATGGGGAGCACCGCTTTGTTTGTCAAGAAGAAGGACGGAGTTTCAGGATGTGCATTGACTACCGTGCACTCAATGAAGTCACCGTGAAGAATAAGTATCCGCTACCAGGATTGATGATTTGTTTGATCGATTAAGAGGAGCCGAGTTTTCTCCAAGATTGATCTCGAGATCGGATATCATCGCTAAAGATCCGATCGTAAGATATTCAAGATCGCATTCTCGCCAAGATATGGACATTACGAGTTTACGCTATGTCCTTTGGATCGACCAATGCGCCAACTTATTTCATGAATATGATGAATAAGGTGTTCATGGAATATTTGGACAAGTTTGTCGTCGTGTTCATAGACGATATCCTAATCTACTCCAAGACAGAGGATGAACATGCCGAACACTTAAGGCGAGTTTTGGAAAAGCCGAGGAACAAAGCAACTTTTCGCCAAGTTCAAGCAAGTGTGATTTTTGGAAGGACAAGGTGGAGTTTCTTGGACATGTGATGACCGCAGAAGGAGTCGCCAGTAGATCCAAGCAAAGTAGAAGCTGTGTTACATTGGGAGCAACCAAGACCGTGACCAGGTCGGAGTTTCCTTGGAATGGCAGGATATTACCGCCGTTTCATCGAAGGTTTTTCGACAATTGCGAAACCTCTTACGCAATTGCTGAAGAAGGAAAAGAAGTTTGCATGGGACGCTTTAATGTGAGGAAGGATTTCAGAGCTGAAGAAGCGATTGACATCAAGACCGTGTTAGTTCTACCTGATGTTGCTCAAAGCTTCGATATTTATTGTGACGCATCGCGCCAAGGACTTGGATGTGTCTTTGTCTGAGAATGGAAAGGTCGCCGCTTATGCATCAAGGCAATTGAGGCCGCATGAGGAAAATTATCCGACACATGACCTAGAGTTAGCCGTAGTGCATGCTTTGAAGATATGGCGTCACTATCTGATTGGAAACAGATGTGAAGTATATACGGATCATAAGAGCCTTAAGTACATATTCACCCAGTCGGATCTGAATATGAGGCAAAGGAGATGGCTAGAATTGATCAAGGACTATAATGTTGGAATCCATTACCATCCCTGAAGGCCAACGTAGTAGCCGATGCTCGAGTCGGAAGAGCCATACCGTGAGTACGTTGCTAGCCACAAGTCGATGAGTTATGTGAGTTCCAGAAAATGAAGATTGAGGTTGTACCTAGCGGATTCTTGGCCGCCTTGGAAGTAAAGCCTACTTTAGAGGACCAGATCCGAGAAGGACAGAAGGATGATGACAAGATCCGTAGGATTAAGTCCAAAATGGAGGAAGGCAAGGCAAAGGATTTCAAGCTAGACGAGCAAGGCACGTTATGGATGAAGGATCGCATTTGTGTGCCTAACAAAAAGGAGTTAAAGCAACTGATTCTGGAAGAAGCCCATGACTCTAAGTACTCGATTCATCCCGAAGCGCCAAGATGTATCAGATCTCAAGGAGAGATTCTCGTGGCCGAGTATGAAACGTGAAGTTGCCGAGCATGTTGCATTGTGCGACGTATGCCGTAGAGTCAAGGCAATGCATCGAGACCAGCAGGATTGCTACAACCGCTGAAAATACCTCGAGTGGAAGTGGGAGGAAATCGGAATGGATTTCATTACCGGTTTGTCAAGACTCAAGGAGGGTATGACTCCATATGGGTTATAGTGGATCGCTTGACTAAAGTAGCCCATTTTATCCCCGTAAAGACCACTTACTCGGGAGATAAATTAGCAGAGTTGTACATGATCAGGATTGTTTGTTTGCACGGAGTGCCAAGGAGGATTGTATCGGACAGAGGTACCCAATTTACCTCAAGGTTCTCGAATAAGTTGCATGAAGCCATGGGGACCCGCTTGAACTTCAAGATGACTTATCATCCACGGATGGGCAGACCGAAAGAGTCAACCAGATTCGGAGGATATGTTAAGAGCTTGTGCATTGGCTTATGCTACCTCTTGGGATAAAAGTTTGCCGTATGCCGAGTTTAGTTACAACAATAGTTATCAGGCTAGTTCTGAGATGTCACCTTTGAGACCTTTGTATGGTCGACCCTGTCGGACACCATTGAATTGGAATGAGACCGTGCGCCGTGTCTTTGGGCCTGATATTCTTCAAGAGGCCGAGGAGCAGATCGCTATGATTAGGAAAGGTTGAAGATAGCCCAATCTCGATGTAAGAGTTATCTTGACAATCGTCGCCGAGATTTGAGTTTTGAACCGTAAGACTTTGTATACCTCGAGTTACGCCTCTCGTGGAGTTAAGAGGTTCCATGCCAAAGGGAAACTCGCACTCTGCTATGTTGGACCATTTAAGATTTTGAGTCGCAGGGTGAAGTTGCCTATCACCGAGTTGCCACAATCGTTAGCAGGAGTGCATGACGTGTTCCATGTGTCCCGATTGAAGAAGTGTCTCCGAGTTCCCGAGGAACAGGCACCGCTAGAGTCAATTGAGTTGCAAGAGGATTTGACTTATAAGGAGCACCCTGTGAGGATTCTAGACACAATGGATCGAGAAACTAGAAACAAGTCAACCCGATTCTGTAGAGTTCAAAGTGGAGCAACCATGAAGGAAGTGAAGCGACTTGGGAGCCTTGAAGAGGATTTGAAGAAAGAATTTCCAAACCTATTTCTTTAGTGAGCCCTGAATCTCTGGGACGAGATTCTATTAAGGGAGGTTTGTAACATCCCAAAATTTTGCTTTTCTTAAAATCATGTGTGATTTGGCACTTTGGTGAATTTTTGGAATTTTCTGAATTTATTTGGATTTATTTGGAATTTATTTGAATTTATTCCATTTTGAAATAATTAAAGAATTTAATTTTGCAAATAAATTTTTGTTGGAAATATTTTATTTGAGTCCAAAATAATCCAAAATATTTTCCGTAATTTTTCTCGAATTTTTCGAGTCATTTGCTATTTTTAATGAATTAAATGAATTATCGGGAATTATTTTAAATATTAAATCGCTGGAAAATCCAACTCGGGTCAAGTATCGCTCATCCGATCGAAGTCGGACTCGAGTCCGACCGAGCCGATTGACTCGACCGAACCCACTCCTAACCCTAATCGATCCCAACCGTTGGATCAAGATCCAACGGCCGAGATCCGCCGACTCGACCGAGCCGTGTTCGGAACGGACCCGATCGCTACGTGCGATCGTGGCCGTTGATCGCGACACGTGGACGGCCACGATTTCGTCGTCTTCCCAGAATCGAGCCGACTCGCCGCCGAGTGCGCCGCGCCGTGATCGATTAGGGCTCCGCCGAGCACGCCTCCGGCTATTTAATGCCCGGATCGCACCGAGGACCGCCGTGACCCGCGCACTTCTTGCCCTAACCCGCCGAGCTCGCGCCGCCGTAGGTGCGCCGGAATCGCTCGCCGTACTCGCGTGAAGCGCCACCACGGGCCTTGGCCCGCCTCGCCGACGACCGCCTGCCTCCGCCGCCATTGACCCCAGATTCGAAACCCCCGAAGCCAGCGCACCAAGACACCCTCCATCTCGCCGAGCACGCCCCAACCGCCGTGTGGGTGGTCGCCGTCCTCGGGCCGGCAACGCAACTCCGCCCGTGAAGCCATCGCCGACCCGAAGCTCCACCAACCGTCCGATCAAGATCCAAAGGCCCGGATCGTGCCACGCCACTTCTGAGTTTCCGTTGAAAATCCTAGATCTAATCCCAACCGTTGGATCTAGATCCAACGCCCACGATCGATCCACGTGCGCCCCAAGCACATGAGGCCAAACTCAATCCCACCGCCGGATTTCAAACCAACGGCCACGATTGTGCCACGCGCCCAGGAAGCCGAACTGCCGCTACCAGCGCCAGCAGGGTCACCGACACGCAGCCCGTGTCGGCGGCGAGGCCGTGACGTCACCCATGACGTCATCGGTGGGACCCACTGTCGCCGACCGTGGCCGAGCCTCGCCGACGCCAAGAATGACGTCACCCGAGTGGGCCCACATGTCGGGCCTCACGTGAGCCGTGGACCGAGTCCACGGTGGACCCAAGCCGAGTGTGGACCGAGCCCATGGATCGCCGACGCCAAGAAAGCCAATCAGAGCTGCCACGTGTCCATGCCGACGCAATAATTAATTTCCAAAAGAAAATGATTTATTAATTCGAAATATTGATTCAAATTTAGATTCAAACTTCAAACGCTTATAACTTTTAAGCGCTTCAACTCCGATTTGAGTGGTTCAAATTTCTAAATTTGTATAAAATTGAGATCTACCTAAATATGAATTTTATTTAATTTTTGGACTAAAGTTTTTCTCTGAAATATTATTTAATTGATTATTTAAACTTTAAATAATCATAACTTTTGCGTTTTAACTCCAAATTTGACGATTCCAGTTTCTAAAAATCCAGAAAATTATGTTCTCTCTGTTTATGGATTTTATTTGGAGTTTTGGGATCTTTTTGCATAGTGTTCATTTGTGTATTTGCTACTTGCACGCTTTACGAGTAGACGTTGAAGTGCCGGAAGGATTCGAGGGAGAAGTGTTGACTCAGGATCCAACGCAAGACCAAGAGCAAGTGCTTTTTGAAGGCAAGTTGTGCTTTGACCATGTTGATCCTATTTCGAAAACTATTTTGATTTAAACTATTGCATGCTAGATCAATTAGAAAGATATTTTGTTTAAACCTGGGGGTTAGATAAATACCAATTTGCTATATGACACCTTGATTACTTAAGTATGTGCCATGATCCCTTGTCACCCTAGTTGTGGTTTACTAGTTGGACATTATTAAATTGCCAACATGGGTTTAGACCGTTGTAGTATGTCGCTTAGACACCTACGTGCTCATGACATGATTTTGGATAATCAAATGCTAATATGGACTTAATGATATATTGAACCTGTTTTGGAAAAGTATCATGTGATGTTGATGGCACGTGGTGCATGGTAATCAACTGGGGTTTGATAAACGATTTTCGGCCAGGGGCATGTGGCAAGAGTAATCAGGTGGGCCAGTTGTGGCATTGGGAGTGTTGATTTGGTTTTTCGGGTAGTCTTGCCCTGGTCACTCTAAGGACTTAACCTTGCAAGCCTTTGAACTGGGTCATACTTGCAACCACATGGCTGGAATGGGACGGCCCTAGTTGACTAAGTCGCTAAGGACTCACTTGTGGAGCCTCAGGGTGTCGATTACACCGCTTGTGTGATTGTACGGGGAGCGTATCGTGGTCGTGGCCAGGTACCCATCTAACGGTGTGTTGGTCCCATACTTCGCCTTGGCTAAGGGAAGGGATGGTGTAGAGCACGTCTTAGGAGAGGACCACCTGTGTTGTTTGAGGCTTCCGAAAGGCTTTGTTATGATCGCTCATTCGCATACTCTTGTATGGCGATTCACTACCGACGTGGTGAGTGGATTGTATCTTGTGGGTAAAGTGCATAACCTCTGCAGAGTGTAGAATCTATTTGAATAGCCGAGTCCACTGTGATCGACAATGCTCGGAATTACAATCAAGGGGTAGACTTTCGAAAATAACTTGGATTTGAAAAGTTGGGTTGGTTTAACAAAGAAGATGATGGAAATATGGTTTAGGATGGGGAAAAATGTTATTTAAACTTTTGAAAAGTTATTTATGCTTTACTTATTTCTACGCTTTGAATCTACTTATATTACTTGTCAAAAGTCAAGCATCGCAAATATACCCTGAGCTACTCCTTTGTACTAAGCCATGCATATAGTATATTAGCTTGCATTCTGCATGACTTGCTGAGTACCAAGTACTCACCCTTGCCTCAACACAATATCGCTTGAAGAGGAGATTACGCCAGCTTTGGAGGAGGAACTCCAAGAAGACCCGTCTACTTAGGGATGCGAGCCCAGTCAGTTGCCTGTGGTATACTGGATGGCGCCACGAAGTTTATTTGATTTTCCGCTGCTATTGTTTCTCTCTGAATAAGTTTCGCCCTACGAGGCATATATTTGTAACTTGGCCATAAGGTCGAGTAACCAGTTTTATTACTTTAATAAAGTACTTTTATGGTATCGATTGGTATGATTGTGATATTTACCGATGTTAAAGACTGTGTGCACTAGCGCGTTCCTGGACTAGTGCTGAATACACAGAGGGTCCGGATTTGCAAATTCGGGGTCCCGACAACCACTCTCTCTCCCGGGTAAACCTCATACCCATAAACCACTAGCTATGAAAATTGCTCACAACAGGACAATTGTCACCGAATTACCGTCATCTTCACTACCACCCATCGGTACTCTTATTAAAGGTTAAACCCAGACATTATCAACCTCCATCATAATCCATCCTTATACCACTAATGTCTGGCACCTAGTCCCAAGCTAGGACCATAAAACCTTACCAAACCACAATCGGCTCCTTTCTTAAGTGGGTCTCGCCGTCACATATTATCACTTAGTAAACAAGCCCAAGAGTATAAATCTTTATTATATTCAACCATAAATCATGAACACTCTTATTCTCATCGTCCTCTAGAAATGCAAAGAAGTACAATTCCTTTGAACCCAATTGTTCTACCTGTATCAATTCGAATCCAATGCGCTAACAAACACTTTGGAAAGGGTTCGACAACATCCAACGAGCACTCATTTTATTTCCCTAAGCCAAAACGCAAGGGAAGCACAAATCTCCTACACCACAACCAACATACCAGAAATTCTTCAGTCTTTCTTTTCATACTAGAAAGAATGGACATCCGATTCATGACAAGAATGAACATTTTTTCAAGAGCACTCCGGATTAGTCATATATCCATATATGACTTTCTCACCGACCTGGCTCAACGACTCTTTTATGATTACATATCTATAAACGAAGTCATGTTTTCTCTCCCTCTTTTTTTTACCATTCATTCTTCATGAAACAATAATACCGAATAGTCATTCACCAAACGACTTCTCCATCGGTATCACATGATTGAAACACAATTAACATCGATAATTGCAATAATTCATATAAACTATGACGGCAGCATAGTTAACAGTAAAACACCACGTCGTATCACAACCCACATCAATTGACAACTGAACATGCAAAACATTGCATTTCAACCAAATTCAACATTTTGGAAGAGAACATCAAAATCTCAAGTTAAGCATCTGCACCTACAACCGCCACAAATTTTCTCAAGAAGAGGGAAACTCATTTCCAAAAGGGAACACCTCACTGACAAAAATCACTTATAAAACATTTATAAAATCCACCTTTTGAAGCACTTGCAAACACCACATACATTTTCCAAATAACTCCAACTCTAGCCAAATAGAGTTACAAGTTAAATCTCAAGAATTTCCAACACAACCCACTATGTCCATCTGCTTCCTTTAGAATTTGTTCCAAAGATAACTCGGTGTGAATGCGAAGGAGCGCGATCCACTCGAAAACTTTGGGTGTAAATCCATACTCATAGCACAACCCAAACAAATTAGCCAAAACCAAAGATTGGCACCAATCTCTACGGGTTTTAGGGAAACTCTAAAAAACGATAGAAGGAACACTTTTGACCGAAAGCATTCAACCAAGATATCAAACAACCAAATCAGTCCAAAGGTTTTAAACAAAAACTCAACATAGATACAACCAAAAAGACATCCAACTCTTATAAAGGAAGTTTATGATGTTTAACAAAAAAAGACATCCAACCACAACTACCTCATCCTGATCCCCACAGACTAACACATCATATAATATCATATTCTCAATATAAAACATAATACCTAACAAATACTTTAGCATGATCAACCTATCAATTTATACCATCCAAACATCAACTTTTCATCAATTGAAACCTATTCAATTAATCAATGGCTTCAACAAATAGATATTATCTCCACAAGACAAAATTCGTAAGTAGGATTTTAAAACATACGTTCATTAAGGATAAAATCCTGCGTCATGATAATTATCCATTGTGCACTCCATCACAAAGATGTTAAAATTTTTTCCTCCATTTTAACCATGGTTTTCAACAAGTAATCTAAACAATTACCACCACTACTGAGCCATCAATATGAATATACTAGTTACATGCCCGTGCGTTGCTACGAAAAACAAAATTAATAACGAAAAATAAAGATTAAAAAATAAAAAAATTATTTCACAAGATCAAACATCTATCTTTAACGCTTCATTTCTTAAGTAAAGTCAAGCTAATTAAAGCAACGCTTCGTTTCTTGCGTAGGGCAATTAAGTAGGGCAATTAAGCAAGGCAATTAAGCAGCAATTAATGATGTGGGAAGAACTCACCACTGCCACCAACTGCTGCTTTAGAATAGTAGAGATGTGCATAATCATCAAACAACAACATTGCTTTTAGCTACCCTATACATAGGTTATAACACAATTACCACTACACAACATACTCCAAGTATTAAAATAAATTTAATAAGTTAGACAATCCCAATGCTCTTAACAACAACATCAAACAACAGCTCCTACCTTCTCATTTGTCATCTTTATTAGCATTTCAAGAACACAATTACATCCTTCCAATTATTTCCATAGTTCATAATAGCAAACATAGTAGTTCTAGTCATATATCATAACAAATTGTCACTACACAACATATTCCAACTATTTAAGACAAATTGAATGAGTTGGACCATCACAAAGCTCTTACAACAACCACAAAACCTATGTCTTCCCAATTAACACGATACTAGCATTATAGGAACACAACTGCACTTCCAAATATACTAATAGTTTGCAACAACATAAATAGCAACTGTAATCAACTTCCAAGTTAAGGTCACAAGCCAGCATGGTTAAATTCATCTACTAACACGTTAAGTTAGAACATCTTTAAACAACCAACAGAGATTCTTTAACAATAACAGTAGTTTGCATCATCTAAATGTTCTAACTATGCATCAAGGTTTAAAACTTTAACCATTATCGAGGGTCATAAGCACTTTTAAAGAAAAGCAACAGATTCTACGCATGTACATTAACACATTTAATCATTCTCGCTAAACAGTAAACTACAACACTAGTAGTCTATTTGTTCTCAAGCTAAAGATAACAATCACATTGAATTGATTTAACTCACAAATTAACTTAGCAATACGTCATTCCATAAACCACAACTCAAGAACAAGAACGAACACTAATAAACAATTTCTCCTTTCCAAGCAAGGAAGAAAAAACAAAACTCCAACAGAAATGCAGGAGAGCTAAACTCTCAAATTCCCAACTTTGATAGCCCAAAACTCTTCAAGAAATCTCAAGATCTATAATTCCAAGAAGGAAGAAGGATGCACTAGGGAAAACGAAATGTTCAACTAAATCTTTTCTGATAAAAGATTCAAACTTAGCTCCACCAACTCAAGGTCTTCACAAGGGGAAACTCCAACACTTTTTCTTAGATAGGGAGAACAACAACCACAAACCGCCGAAGGATCAACCCGTGGAAAACCGATACCTAACACTTATCCTTTGATTTCAATCAACTAAAACCAAGAAAACCAACCAAACCGATCGTTAGAACGGTAAAGAACATCCAAAGGAATCCACCACCAACTCTTCTATTTGTCTCCAATCAACTACCCGATCTTCGACAGAAAAGGTAAGCACTCTTTCCCCACAAGGGGTTA
Source organism: Rhipidocladum racemiflorum (assembly GCA_036346355.1). Taxonomy (NCBI): domain Eukaryota; kingdom Viridiplantae; phylum Streptophyta; class Magnoliopsida; order Poales; family Poaceae; genus Rhipidocladum; species Rhipidocladum racemiflorum. Next base: position 22,506,418 of record CM070582.1, read on the forward strand.
ATAGTTCTTCGGTAATGGCTTTAACCGGCCACACCGTCAAACCTCACCCTTACTATGAACAAAAAGAGGTGACCGAAACCCTTCGGCACCACAACCCCACTTTATCAAAATAACAAAAACAATTCAATCAATTCTCTCAATATCATAGCAACATACATCATCAAATATAGCATTCAACATCAAGGCTTAAATACAACTTTTAAGCGGATAGCAACGATACACATACCTTCCTACTGTGCATCAGAGTGTGTCAAGTTTTAAATTAGTTAACCAACTATTTCGTTTTTTTAAAAAAGTTATTGCCCTAAGGCCAAATTTTAACGACAAGACCTATGCCATGTTTCTACTTTTCCAAGTCAACATTTTAGTTTACTCTAGAGTAATTTGCTACAATCACATTCCACGGACCTAAAGCCCGCTCTGATACCAACTGTAACTCCCCAGCATCTAGTATGCCTGAATGTTACCAAACATAGACTAAACAACATCTAAATACCACAAATAAAGATAAATTACAGCAAAGGTGCAAATGCTAAAACCGAAAAATTCGGCAGCATCTCCTCTGTTTTTCCATGGTTTGGAGCAACAGCAATAACATGGTAAGATATAACATAATATGAGGCATCTAAAACAGTAATCACAATTGATATAGCAACAATATAAGTCCAGGATAAAGCATTCAACCACTTCATGAGTTAAACGAAACAAATAATAAGACCAAGCACACAATTAAGCAAATCTCAAGGTTTCATCGTACTATTCTTATTATCATGTCTCCAATTCTTAAATGGACTAAATATATGGAGCTACGTGGAGAAGTGTAGCTAAACCCCGTTCCCGCATGCCGGTTTCATGGTACCTAAGAAAAACAACATAAACACAAGCGTGAGTTCATCACTCAGCAAGTATATTGCAATGGTTCATAAAGAACAGTTCAATGCTAACATCGCTACACTTCAAGCATAACATCCTAATCATGTCCAAATCTCATTATACACATCTCATTATCATCATCATGTATGCAATGCAATGCACATGTCTCCTCGAAGCACATACCGGTATTGCCGAGTGCACACCCGTCGGTGTGCACCCTCTTTCCCCTTCCATCCCGTAGATGGAGGGTGCCTACTCCTCGCTTCCATCCACAATTGTGGATGGAATCACGAGGTAGGTCTTACTCAATGGCACTCCGGATTAGTCATAACTTTCTCACTGACCTTACCGAACTTGTTATGACTTTCTCACCGACCTGGCCAGTTTCTCATGCCATGGATGCAAATATGCCATAAACATAAATAACTTGCATATAACTCAAATTAACCATTGCATAACCTTATAACATAGCATTTTCATCATGTCATAGGCAAACATCAATCATGGCAATCAATAAAGCAGAAATCCCCTTTGCTAGGGGTGTAAATGGTACGGATATTTTTCGACCATCCAACCGACCGAATTGATCGGATAGTGATTTTGATAGTTTTACGGATATCTGGCTATTTTTTTGTGGATACGGATAAGGATATTGATAATTACGACGAATACTTTCCGAATGAAATATGGATAGTAGCCAATAGATAATCCGACCGATACTATCCGACTCATAGATAGACAACACTACTTTACTTCATAAAACACCAAAATAAATATATTATATTCATGATAATTGATGTGTGCATTTTTTATATATTATCTGAGTAATTTTCGTTCCGAACTATATCCGATAATATCGATCTTATATGATCTGTATCTATATTCGACACTATTCATCCCCGTATCCGATAATATCCGTGTTCGCATCCGTGTCCGGCACTATTCGTGTCTGTATCCGTATCTGACAAAAAAATATGGATCCATTTCCGTATCTGGCATTATCCGACCGCGTCCGACCGTTTGCACCCCTACCATTTATGTCCTAGGTCTCTCTATCTGTTTTGTTGTTGTTCGTCTGTTTATCTAGTGTTGGACTACACTTGATAGTAAGGTTTTTTAACAATTTTAATGCTCGTTGTGGAGAGGGCATCAGGTTGGGTTTTTTCCATGAAGACTCCCAGGCCGACCTTGGCATCGATCTCACCTACCGTCACTACTACAGAACTGGGCATCATAAGGGGGCTATTACAAGTGATTAGGTGCGAACCGCTCCTGGCCTTTGCACCAGAAGCGGTTCGTGATCAACGGGCAGGAGAGGGCCTTTACAACCGGTTTAACACACAAACCGCTTCTGAATGTTGAATTCTAGAAGCGGTTCGTGTTTCAAACCGCTTCTGACCTTCTAGAAGTGGTTTGAAAAAAGAACCGCTTCTAAAACCCAGACTCTAGAAGCGGTTCGTGTATCAAACCGCTTCTGAAGTTTAGGTTCTAGAAGCGGTTCGTGTATCAAACCGCTTCTGGAAGGTTAGAAGCGGTTTGACACACGAACAGCTTGTAGAATTCAACATTCAGAAGCGGTTAGTGTGTTAAACCGCTTCTATAATCCCTCCCGGCCAGCGCATTTAAACTTCTTCTTCCTCCCCGACCAACAGTCATGAACAGAGACGGGCCGAACAATGTTCTTCCGGGGAGGTGCTATCCAAATATTCAATTTTGAAATCGCTGGTGATTTAACTTCAAATTAAGTGTTTCAAGGTCAGTAAGAGAACATTCACATCTTTCTCACATACATATTGCTGTTTTTTATGCATTGGATGTGGAGAAATCATGATTTATTCTTGTTGAAATGTGGAGCTTTGCTAGGTCACTTTAGAACATATTACGCAAGGCCATTATCAATTGTAGGGAGTTGTTCCCCAAAATTTATTTCGTATGCTTATTTTTGTTATGGTATGAAGATGTATGGTGGAGATCTAGTTCAAAATATGATATTGCAATGAAGTAATTAGTAGTGTATAAAATAACATAGGAAAACATGTGAAGGATAAAAAAAATAATTACAAAGGTAGAAAGGGATAAAAAAATAATTAGAAAGGTAGATCTTTAATTGCATGAAGGTGTAGGTGGGGTTGTTTTTCTTGGAGAAGAAAAAATTATATGAAATTATAACTTGGTGTAGATGAACCGGCAATGGATGTACAATGCGGACCGCCGCTCGAGAGAGTTCATTGATGGCGTGCAGGCTTTTCTCGATACGGCCATTGCATTCCTGCTTCAAGGCAGGTTCATATGTTGTCCGTGCGTAGATTGCAAGAACGAGAAGGAGCACACACAGCGATGGCAGGTTATGAACCATTTGATGATGAGAGGTTTCATGCCAAACTATACCTGTTGGACCAACCATGGCGAAGACGAGGAAGATGATAAAGAAGACGAGGAAGAAGAAGAGGAAGAAGAAGAGGGATTCAACAATATCCCGGAAGCCTCGCAATGCTATTCCGTGGGAGATACACTCACTGACTTTGGTGATGATGAGCTGGACCAGCTGCTGCGTAACGGAGAGGGAGACTACACAGATGAAAGATAGTTCGAGAAGTTCCAGCGCATCTTAGAGGACCACAGAACTCCTTTGTACCCAAACTGTGGGCAGGACCATAAAAAGGTGCGTACCACACTGGAACTTATGCAATGGAAGGCCACAAATGGTGTGTTAGATAAGGGATTCGATGAGTTGTTATCACTCATAAAGTAGTTGCTTCCAGAAGATAACACTCTGCCCGAATCTACATATGAAGCAAACGAAGTCGTCTGTCCTTTGGGATTGAAAGTACAGAAGATACAGGCATGTCCTAGCGATTGTATCCTGTATCGCAATGCGTATGCCAATTTGGATGTTTGTCCAGTGTGCAAAGAATCACAGTATAAGGTGAAGGGTGCCGATCCAGGTGAAATAGATGGGGAGCGTAAGAAAAAGAGACCTCCAGCTAAAGTGTTGTGGTATTTTCCTATAATTCCCCGATTGAAGCGTATGTTTGCTAACAAAGCGCATGCCCAGATGATGCTTTATCACAAAGAAGAGCGTAAGGACGACAGTATGCTTAGACACCCTGCAGATGGCTCATAGTGGAGGAAAGTTGATCGGACGTACCCAGACTTCGCACAAGAGGTGAGAAACATAAGGTTTGGGTTGAGTACCGATGGGATGAATCCTTTCGGAGAGTTGAGCAGTAGCCACAACACCTAGCCTGTTACACTATGTATGTATAACATTCCTCCATGGTTGTGCATGAAGCGAAAGTACATCATGATGCTGTTGTTGATCCAAGGCCCCAAGCAACCTGGAAATGACATCGATGTCTACCTGAAACCATTGGTTGGAGATCTTGTGACGTTGTGGGAGGATGGTGCACGGGTATGGGATGAGTACAAAAGGGAGTATTTCACCCTACGTGCATTGTTATTTGTAACAATCAACGACTAGCCTGCTCTCGGTAACCTGTCCGGCCAAACTATCAAAGGATATAGAGCTTGCGTCCAATGCTTAGATGAAACAGACAGCATGTACCTAAAAAACTCTCGAAAGGTTGCGTACATGAGTCACCGTAGGTTACGAGTCACCCATGGCGGAACAGGTGCAGGAAATTTAACAGGCAAATAGACCTTCGTGCTAGGCCTCGGCATCGTAGTGGGCCACATGTGCTTGCTATGGTAAAGGATCTGAAAGTAGTATTCGAAAAGGGTCCCGAAGCAAACACATGCGAGAATGAGGATGGTCAGGCACCAATGTGGAAGAAGAAGTCAATATTTTGGGACTTGCCTTATTGGGAAGTCTTGTAGGTTCGTCACTCACTTGACTTCATGTACATCACGAAGAATGTTTGCTTGAACCTGCCAGGCTACATAGATATGTACGGCAAATCAAAAGATATTCTGCAAGCTCGGAAGGACCTTAAACTCTTGGAACTAAGGAACGACCTACATCCGGAAAAGAGAGAAAAAGGACAACATTACCTACATCTTGCGAGCTACACTCTATGCAAAGAAGAGAAAAAAAGCATGATAGAGTGCCTGAATAGTGTGAAGGTCCCTTCCAGATACTCATCGAATGTAAAGAGACTCCTAAAAACGAAAGAGAATAACATCGTACACCTGAAATCCCATGACTGTCTTGTGTTGATGACACAGTTGCTCCCAGTGGCTATGAGAGGCATACTGCCCGAGTGGGTACGGGGGACAATCACAAAGCTGTGGTCTTTTTTCAACGCGATTTCGCAAAAGGTCATCGACCCAGATAAACTAAGTAAGTTGCAGGATGATGTGGTACAAAGTGTGGTTTGTCTTGAGATGATATTTCCTCCTGCGTTCTTTGATATTATGGTTCGTCTCACTGTTCACCTTGTCAAAGAGATAGGTATTCTCGGACCCGTGTATCTACACAACATGTTCCCTTCCGAGAGGTACATGAGTGTGCTAAACAAGTATGTTCATAACCATTCTCATCCGGAAGGATGCATTGCCGAGGGTTATGGGACAGAGGAGGTGATTGAGTTTTGTGTGGATTACATTAATGATCTAAATCCGATCGGCGTCCTTATATCACGCCATGAGGGGAGGCTACGAGGAAAAGGGACACTAGGAAGGAAAGCAATTGCATGCAATGATCTTCTTACATTTAAGGAAGCACATTTCACGGTTTTGAAACAATCAACTGTGGTGGCCCCGTATGTTGTTGAGCAGAAGAGTATTCTACGCCGTGAATTCCCTGGGAGGTCTAAGGATTGGATAACACTAAAGCACATGGATTCTTTCGGCGCTTGGTTACAAAACTACATCATTTTTAAAGGGTCAAACAATGAACAGTTGCAACGATTGGCACGGGGACCATCTAGTGAAATCGTGACATTCAACGGGTACGAGATAAATGGTTACACATTCTACACCAGATCCCAGGATAACAAGAGCACCAATCAGAACAGCGGTGTTCGTATAGATGCCGAAGACAACAAAGGCAAGGTGGACACATATTATGGTTTCATAGAAGAGATATGGGAGCTTGACTATGGACCTTTAATGGTCCCTCTATTTAAGTTCCAATGGGTCAAACTTACTTCAGGCGGCGTAAAGGTTGACAAATACAGCATGACAACCGCTTGAAGAGAGCTCTTCTACAAGCGGTTCTAATTAATAACCGCTTGTAGAGATCTCTTCTACAAGCGGTTCTAATTACTAACCGCTTGTAAAAGAGGCTTCCTATATATATCCCTAAGTCTTCACTGCTCCGCGCCGACGCCTACGTCTTCACTGCCCTGTGCGCCTCCTCTGCGCCACCGTGCCGACGCTGCCTCTGCCACCGCGCCAGTCTCTTCCGCCACCACGCCGACGTCGCCCTGTGCCAGCCCACCCCGGAGGAGCTAGGTATATGCGTCTACGCCCCCTGCTCCTACTGTTATTGTTGCCCATAAGGTGTTCGGTGAAATGGCCACAAGAAGTTTTGTTGTATATTTTGATTGAGAGACGATGTATATATGTTAATATGTTTGTATGATGTAATCTTAATATTGTGTATTTGTCATATTGTCTCTTTCATAGAGATATGGAGATGTGTTCATACTACCTAATACAATATGGAGATATTTTGATTGAGAGACATTCTATATATGTTAATATGTTTGTATGATGTTATCCATGTTGGAGTGAAACAGTACCTCTGAAAAATGTTTATCGTGCTTTATATGCTATTAGTTAGGAGCAAGACGTAATGAGGCCTAGCCTGATTTTCTAAGTTGCGGCCTGTGACCGGGCTAAGCGTGGCCCAATCAACCTAACAACACTACCTGGCTAGTTTCAACACTTTTTTGTTCGCTTCAATTTGACCGAAATCTCGCCATTTATCGGCAAAATTTATTCTACTACCTAATAAAATAACTTGTTAAATTGCAGTGGTTATGTTGTATTCAAACTCATACGGTTGATTAAATATTGCTATATCTGTACCGTATCGACTCCACTCCATATTTGTTTCAAAACTGTGACCAATATTATCTACATCGTATTCATATATACAACACGTGGTGACCCTAATTTCGACGAGGCAGAACCGTTCTTGTTAGATTCCATCTACGGCTATGAAGGTGATGTCGCGAATGATGAGGTTATTGGCGGCAAATTGTGGCCGGTCACTCTAGTTCCAGCGAGAACATGGACACCGTTGACACCGAGGTATAGTCAGAAGAATATAATTCCCGTGGGCATGTTAATTAATCGCAATTCATTATTAGAATACACTTTGACATGTTATATATATATATATGTTTGTGTATTTAAAGCCTGGTACATCGAGCAACCAATCCAAGAATCGGGGACCTAACAAGAAGCCGTCCACAAAGCATGTGTTTACCGACGTTAACAATGATGGGAAGCTGGTTGCCCCTCTTTCAGCAGTTGGGCCGTTCAACAACGCTTGCGGTTACCATGTAAGGGATCACATCCCAATTAGCATAAAGAAATGGGCCGAAGTTCCTCAAGCTACCAAGGGCCTGCTCTGGCAAGATATTAAGGAAAATTTCACATTTCCTTAAGGTTCCGAAGACAGGGCCAAGAAATATACTTTGAAGAAGATGGCACTCTTATTTCAGTCATGGAAGATGGCTCTCAGCAAAAAGTACGTGCAGGAGGGAGAAAGACCTCACTTCAACCAATTTCCTAATCTGGCCGATCACTGGGAAGCATTCGAGGATCACAAGTTGTCAGCTGAAGGCCAGGCTGCAAGTCAGAAGAATAAGACCAATGCACAGATGAAGAAATACCACCACCATCTCGGCACCGGTGGTTACCTCATGGCTGTACCGAAATGGGAGAAGAAAGAAGAAGAATTAATGGCCAAGGATGTCACACCGGCTACTGCTATGTGGGAAGAGCGCCTGCTCAATTGGTTCATGGGTCACGGGGGGAGCCTTGCAGATGATGACTGTTTGGTGATGCCACCAAGTGTGCAAGAAGTTTGCCAAAGAATTGTACAAGTCATCGAGCAGTCTCAGTCAGGCTCCTTTGTGGTAGATAGGGAGAATGATGAGCTAACACATGCCCTCCAAAACCCTAAGCACCCGGGACAGACACGAGGTATGGGCAAGACGCCATGGAGGCATGGTTTCGCCAAGGATGCGCATTCGTACAGGAGCCGCCAGAGAAGCAAAATAAGAGAAACAAATAAAGTGCGCCAATTGGAACGTGAGCTTAGAGCAACCCAGGCTAGCATTGGCGACATAGTTGCGCAACAAGTTGTGCAACAAGTGTAGATAGCCCTCAGTAACCTTCAGGGAGTAGTTCCGAGCAATCAGTCGGACGCCGCAATCAGCCCCTCAGCGCGGCGGAGTAGCTACGCGTCCATCGGGGCCCCTCAAGCGGACGAAGACTTGCAAGCCCATTATCCCGTGGATGACATAAGGGTTCGCCGCCAGTGTGAGCTACATATTGATGCGCACAACCTCTCCATCAAGGTGGCTTACAGCATGGCATTGCCGGTGGAGCCGGGCCAGACCTTCCACTGCAACACAATACCCACGGGTTACTCAAAGGTCGCAGTGGAGGAGGTGCTGAGCGGATTTGAAGAACTTCTACTCGATATTGCTGGAGGCGACGAAGTTACCAAGCTTGGACAGGCCCTCCACAATATCATCCTCTGGCGAAAAAGGTTTATCATATTTCCAGATGGCGTGGAGGTGTCATCTCCAGCAAGAGATGTCCCGCAATCGGAGCCGGCTGGAGGAAGCTCATCTCCTCCACAACGATAACCGACGCCTCCTCCACAATGACAACCGACGCCTCCTCCAACGCCGCATCCTCCACCACAACAGACCACGCCTCCACCATCTCCTCTGAGGAAGAAGCCTAGGAGCCATACTCCTCCACCTGCTCCCATGAAGGCATAGTCCAGCCGGTCGAAAAAGATAAAGGAACCTCCAAAGAGGGCATATGATAGGACCAACGAGGAGAATTACGCGATCATCACCACAGAAGTGGTTGCACACTTCTCACCAAAGAAGTCAGACCCAAAAGTACAAGTTGATCCAAAAGTTATGGAACACTTCTTGACATGTCGTGCAAAGCCACTCCCTGTGCCGTCCAACTATGAACGTACAATAAGAAAGGCTACACGAAAGAATAAACGGGATCAGGCGGTGGCGACAAAGCAGAAGAGACATCAAGATCAGCTGTGGCAAGATCAGGAGTACATCAAGAGATTCATGAAGGAGCCAGGACTCAGTACCGCAACTACTGCTCTAGGATTAGATGATCTCCCAATGGTAGAAGTCAAATGGCAATATAAGCTTGGCCGGGAGCTAATTGACCCTAATAAGATAAAGGACCTGCCTACCAAGATGAGACAATTTCATTAATGGTACATGACAGAGTTTGCTCAACAAAGAAAAATGTTCCCCCTCCGGATCACACAAGAAGATTTCTATCGCGGGGACAACACCATATGGCTCGAATTCGAAGACTTCTGCAATTTTTACCATAGCGACTCCATCAACGTGTCTCTCATGAACTGCTGGTGCCTGTAAGTGTCGATCTCATAACTTTACCATTTACTTCCTTGTACCATAAATTGCAACTCTAATAACTTATCCATTTCTACGTAGAATAGAGATACAATGATGTAGAAAACAGAACATATTCAACGTGGGCTTCATCGACCCAGAGATTGTCAATGAGGTCATCTTTGGATACAACCCTAAGGCTGTTGAGGATTACATTCTAGATGCATTCTTGGGACAGCACTACAAACCATACATACTTCTGCCCTTCAACTTCATGTACGTATATTTACGTGTTCTCACAAGGCATTGATAATACTGCTAGTGTAACACCCCAATTTTTACTTTTCATGAATGCGAATGTCATTTAGCACTTTTATGAATTTTTGAGAATTTTTGGAATTTTCTGGAATTTATTTGAATTTAATTTGAATATATTCCTTTTTGAAATAATTAACTAATTAAAAGTTTTAATAAAATTTTGTTGGAAATATTTTATTTGAGACCAAATTGTTCCAAAGTATTTTCCAGAATTTTTCTGATTATTTTGCTATTTTTCTCGATTTATTTGAATTTCTAGGAATTACTTTAAATATTAAATCACTGGAAAATCGAATCGGTTTGTACTGTTCAAGTGACCGAGCCCAAGTCAGAATCGAGTCCGAGTCGGACCCGAGCCACGTTCCAACCGGACCAAGCCCTAACTCATACCGTTGGATCGAGATCCAACGATCGAGATTGCGCCACGTCGGCCACTTGCAACCCGAGCCCCAATCAAGCAAGAACCGTTGGATCTAGATCCAACGGCGGCGTGTGCCACGTCACCCAATCCGAATACCTTTTGGATTCCGCCACCGCAGCCGGGTGGACCTCGGTTTCCGCGGATTTCACGGAAGCCGAGGCCCCTATTTAATGCGCCGCCGCCACCGGGCCAGATTCCGCTCCTGCGGCGCACTGCTGTTCTAAGCCGTCGAGCTCGAGCCGCCGCCCACAAGAGCTCGCCGAAGTAGGAGGAGTCCGTCGCGGTTTTCGCTGTTTTCCGCCGCCGTCCGTCGTCCTCCGCTGCATCGGAGGGAACCATCCACTTCGCTGCAGTCGCGCCCAAACGCCGTCGGGCGTGTCGTCATCTTCGTCTCCGGCCACCGCAGCTCCACCGCGCCATCACCGGAGCCGCGAAGCTTCTCCACCGTCCGATCAAGATCGCACGGCCCAGATTCGTCCACATCACCCGCGTGTATGTTCCACGCTGCAGTTTAGATCTAATCTCAACCGTTGGATCTAGATCCAATGGTTTAGGTTGAGCCACGTAGCCGTAGATGCACCGTGCTAGGGTTAGATCTCAGCCATTAGATCTAGATCGTACGGTTAGGGTTAACCCACGTTATAGCGTTAGATGCGATCTCAGCCGTTCGATCGAGATCGAACGGCGAAGATTGAGCCACGCGTCGGCCACCGGGTGATGCCACGTCGCCCCCCAGCAACGCGGTTAAACCCGATCGGATCTCGACCGTCCGATCTAAATCGAACGGTCCAGATCAGCCACGTTGTCCACAACGTGCGCAGCCCAGATCCAATGTGCGGGAGCCGAACTGACGCGGTCCATGCGGGCAGCGCCGGCCGTCGCCGACGCCACCGTGGGGTCCGCGTGTCGGCGGCCGCCCAACGACACCATGACGTCATCCGTGACGCCATGCCGACATCACGCGGGTCCAATCGCCGAGCCGCTCGCCGAGCGGTGATGACGTCGACAATGACGCCACCAAGATGGGTCCCACGTGTCGCTGACACGCGGCGCCGCATGAGCCGGGCCCAAGGTGGACCCAAGCCGAATCGTGGACCGAGTCCATGGACCGGCTGACGCAATAAATCGATTTTTCAATAGAAAAATAATTCGGTGGAAAATTAAATCCCGAGCTGACGTCATGCTGACGCCATAATCAGATTTTTCAATAGATAAATAAATGGATTAATTCGGTTTATTGATTTATTTGAATTTTCAAACTTCAAACGCTTATAACTTTAGCGTTTTAACTCCGATTTGAACGATTCCAATTTCTAAATTTTTATAAAATTGAGATCTACTCAAATATGAATTTTAATTAATTTTTGGCGATGAATTTTTCTCTGTTTATATTTATTTAATAGATTCTTTAAACTTTAAACAATTATAACTTTTGCATTTTAACTCCGATTTTAACGATTCCAATTTCTAAATTTTTATAAAATTGTGCTCTCTCTGGTTATGAGTTTTATTTAAAGTTTTGGACACTTTTTGTCTACTGTTTATTTATTTATTGCTATTTGCATGCTGTCAGCGTACGAGCTAACAGACCCCTTCTAAGAAGGGGTGTAAGAAGTCAGAACAGCGGCTTTCGTGGGGATTGCTCGCGATACGGTGGAGAGGAATCGGGCGAAGCTTGCAAAAGGAAGAAGACACGGGGGTTTACCCAGGTTCGGGCCCTCCTGAGAGTAATAGCCCTAGTCCTGCTTGTGTGTATTCAGTCGTATTTTTGGGTGAGAGCTGGAAGATGAACAACAACCGAACGGGGGATCACTCAACACCCTTACCTAACCTAAAGGGACCAATCAAGAACCCTTGGAAGAAAGAAAGACAGACCTCCTTCTCCCATGCACCCCAGCTCCCTTTTATACTCGGGCTGGCTGGGGCGCATGGGGGCTCGTAGCCTTGTGTGCTTATTACACTGCCATGCTGCACTTAATGCGCTTGTCACTGTTCTTGCAGCACATTTAATGTCTGGCGCAGCCATCCTCTCCCACGCCTCGGGCCCCGCGCCCGCCGGCCCAGCCCACTCTGCAGGGGTGGGAAATCGCGCAGCAACGTCACCCGCCATTATGGCGCGCGTTGGGAACACACGCCCCCATTACGGCGTGCGTTGGGAACACACGTCGCCATGCTATCATCTTTATTACGCCGATTTAACGTGCACGATGCACATTAAATGTCTTTGACTCCCTGTGCGGCTGCGCAGATTACTAGGTGGCCTCGGGAACTGAGCACCAGTAGTGTGGGCTGGGCGCCGTGTGTTCTCCAGGCGACCACCTTGTTGACCGCCAGCGGCGTGGTCCGGCTACCACTTGTCCGCTGGGCGATCACACAGCTGACCGCCAACGGCGTGGCCTGGTCGCCACCAATCCGCTGGGCGATCACCTTACTGACCGCCAGCGGCGTGGCCTGGATGCCACGTGTCAGCTGGCGTCTTTTACAGGAGTGTAGTGGGCACCCCGGTGTAGAATACGCCGACAGTAGCCCCCGGACCCACCTTGGAGCGACCTTTACACCCTTTTGGAAACAGAAGCAGCTCAGTCTCTTGGGTGGGTCCACCATAACTGCCCACGTAACGTCGCGGCTTTAAAAATGCCTCTGTCGTTTTCGGGCATCGAGGAGTATCGTGCAGCCGCCTCCACCTTGTAACGGGCACAGGTTTTTGGAACGTGCATATGCCTTTACTTCTTTTTGGTTTCCCGCCATCGAACCGTCGCGCCCCCTCGGGTCTCCCACCATCGAACCGTCGCGCGCCCCCATGCGCTTATAAATATACAAGGCGCTGCTGGGGGAGCGGTTCGTGCTTTCCTCTAGACAACGTCTAACTGCTAAGCCTCAATCTCTATTTCTTGCGAACCGCCTTTCTCTTGCACTTTTTCTTCCATGGCGCCGCCAGCACCTCTGCTCCCTCCATCGTCCGTCGAGGACCTCGAGGCCGAGAGGTTTTCACGGTATGTTGCCGGCGGCTCCGTCCGCACTCGCGCCGGGACGGCCGCGCCCGACTGTCGTCCAGGAGAAGTGGTCTTCTACGGCTGGAGCTTATTGGCGGGTCTCCTCCCGCCCATTTCCGATTTCTACCTCGCCGTGCTCAACTTCTACTCCATCCACAACATTCACCTTCCCCCGAACTCCATCATTCTTCTTGCTGTTTTTGCCCATTTCTGTGAGTTGTTCGTGGGAGTGGCCCCCAGCCTTCCTCTTTTCCGCTTCTTCTACTCCATGTGCGTGTCCAAGGATGCCTCCACCACAGCGGGCTCCTGCCACCTCCGTCTTCGAGACGGTGCGGCTTCGCGCTACATTCCGCTGGACCTTCGCTCCAAATGGAGGTCTTAGCGCAATGAGTGGCTCTACGTCGAAGACGACAACGGCGTAGGGGTCTTGGAGTTGCCGACCAGGCCGACCAGCACTTCGATTGGGGCACATGTCGAGGAGACGCCCGAGCTCCAGATGATGCTGGCCCGCTGTCGGGACCCGAATTTGCAAATCCGGACCCTCTGTGTATTCAGCACTAGTCCAGGATCACGCTAGTGCACACAGTCTCAACATAGATGAATATCACAATCATACACAATGGAAAGAGAAATAACAGAAATATAGAATATAAACTATTGAACGACCTTAAGGTCAACCTTACATTTGTGAGGCCTTGACGGCTTCAACTCCAAATAAGCAAAGAATGAACGAAGAACACCGTTGAATCCCATCGATACGCCACAGGCAATCGATGTGGTTCGACTCCTAGATAATCGCCTTCTCACGGAACTTCTTCTTCTTCGACGATGTAGACTTTTGCTCACCGGTGATTGTTTGTTTTCAAGGGTGAGTACATAAAGCACTCGACAAGTCATGCACGTAATGCAAGTCTAATAACTATATGCATGGCTTATTCCAATTGACAGTCAAGGGGTTATTTTGCAATAAACAAGATTCACAAATATTCATAATAGATCGTAAAGCAAGAAACAAGTAATAACAAGAATAGATTCCACAGTTATTCCACAAGTAAACCATTCCACATCCTTAAACAGTTATCACTTTTCCACAGGCGAACTGCCTCCAATCCCAATATCAATTTTATGAAAAGCTAACCCTTGACTGTAATCCCCGAGCATTGTCCAGTACCGTGGACTCGGCTATTCGAATAGGTTTTACACTCTGCAGAGGTTATACACTTTACCCACAAGATACAATCCGCTCACCACGTCAGCCGTGAATCGCCATACAAGAGTATGCGAATGAGTGATCATAACAAAGTCTTTCGGAAGCCTCTAACTACACAAGTGGACCTCTCCGGTTTTGCCCTACACCATCCCTTCCCTTAGCTAAGGCGAAGTATGGGACCGACATACCGTTGGATGGGTACCATGCCGCAGCCCTGGTACGCTCCCCCTTCAAGCTACACAAACGGTGTAGTTGACACCCCGAGGTACCACAAGCAAGTTATTAGCGACTTAATCAACTAGGTCCGTCCCATTACAGACATGTGGTTGTACGATTGACTCAGTTCAAAGGCTTGCAAGGTTAAGTCCTTAGAGTGACTAGGGCAAGACTACCCAAAGCACCAAAACGATTTCCCCGGTGCCAACCATGGCCCACCAGCTCATTCTTGCCACTTGCCCCAGTCTAAATCATTTTATCACCCCAGTTGATTATTGCGCAACACCATGCCAACAACAACTCACTTCCTTGAAGAAGCACGAAGGCCTCCGCATATCAACATCATCGTGTCGGCAACATGTCACACCATTTCAAAATACATTGCATATTCCATTAATCAATATTGACATTTGCAATTCCAAAATGATGGCACTGACTCGTTGCAGGTCTAAGCAAACTAATACGTTCTATCTAACCCATGTTGGCAATTTATTAGCTACCAACTATTAATCAACAAACCTAGGGTGACAAATGAATCTTGGCATACAACTATTATAGACAAGGTGGCAATAACAAGTACGTTAAATATCTAATCCCAAATTAATTGAAATCAGTTTATATCCAACTAGCATGCAATAATTTGAAACAATATAAGTTTCGAAAATGGGATCAACATGGTCAAAGCACAACTTGCCTGGCCCTTGCAAACTTTTCTGTCTTTTACTCTTTATCCTTGATCCTTGGTCTCGATCTTCAACTTCCACTTTCTCGATCCTCAGCTTGCTCGAATGACTTCCGAACGACACGTCTAACGATAAAGAAACACAAGTACAACAAAGCTCAAAAGACAATTCAACTAAACTCCAAGTTAAGAACAAATAGCTTTGGGCACAACGGCTTAGAAGGATTTGGGAGCACGAACAGATTAGATCGAAGAGTTGACAAAAGAGAACGGGCTTTCGGCAAAACACCGAAAAAGGAAAGACTAATAACTGGGGAAGAAGGAATAATATTCCGAAGAATATTTCTTCCGAAGCTATTATCTTGATTGAACAGATAGCGACATATGGGCTCTCGATCTATAGATCGGGTCCATAAAGATATGTTAGTTCACAGTGAACTAAACTGATTCTCGAAGTTGACTTTTGTTGACCGAACGGACACAGTCAAACAAAAGAGAGACGGATAGATCAGGCACAGGGGTATGACAGATGGCCAATGGTCTATCGACCAAGTCCACGAAGGAATTCTCGATTAATGGAAGATTAGGTTTTCAGGGATAAGACAAGACAAGTGTCTTACCACGATTGAAACAACGGAAAAGATTGCAAAGATAACAACGCGGCTCACGATAAACTTAGTTCATCGAACCGGTCTTAGGTTAGGGTTTTGATTCGGCTTTGAAGATGATATGACGATGAGACTAGGCTCACGTCACGATGATAGAACAGGTGAAGGCATCGCACTAAGGTTTGTGTATGAATGCACGCATGCGATGACAACGAAGCGATGAGAGCCAATCGTTAACGATGAAACGTTAACGATGGAACGCAAACGGCGAAACGTTAACGGTGGAACCTTAACGACGGAGTGTTAACGGTGGGACATTAACGGCAAAATGTTAACGGAGGAACGTTAACGATGGAGCGTTAACGGTGAAACGTTAACGGTAGGACATTAACGGTGAAACGTTAACGGTGGAACGTTAACGGCGAAACGTTAACGACGGAGCGTTAACGGTGGAACGTTAACGGCGGAGGTCAAACAATGACAGGAGACTTCATGAAGAGAAGTAGCGACCGTCGGTGCAACGACATGGCCGTGATAGAACACTACAAAGGATGGTTAACCGATACGCGAACCTGGCAACAACGGGTTAAGCCGAAAACGACGGGTTTAGGCCGGAATCGGGCTTCTCGACAAACGGAGACCGCTTGGACCCTAAAGATGGACCAAAACAATACAAGATGATCCTCCGGATGCGACAACACGGCCGGAGCGAACCAAAATATGCGGCGTCAAAAGGCGACGCGCGGCGACGGCGAAACCGCGGCCTAAATATATAAAAAAAATTCTGGAGGATGGGATGTCAAAGGGGGAATGTCTACTGCGTATAACGCGGCGAGACGAACTCAACGGTGTAGGCGGATTTTGCGGCGCCCTTCCGGATTAATCACAAACTGCCGATTAACGGGTTTCGGATCACAACTTTGGACGGCCATAACTTCTAGAATAATGATCGGAACTTAACGAAATTTGACCGAGACCTATATGGGACCAAGAGGCACACCGTGACACAGGTGGATCGAAGAAATACCTTCTGGAACAGCGGGGGACGCGCGAGGAAGTTTGCCGCTGTCTGGAACGCAGTCTGAACGGAGAGATTATTTTTCTGCACCAAATCCAGAGGGCAAAACCTTGAGGCAAGATGTGCATACTGTAGAGGACATCTCCAGGAGACTACACAAAAAATTTCGCCGTCAAACTCGAAAAATTGAGGGAGTTATGGCCTCGGCAAGATTCGAGATTGAAACGGGCGTAACTTTTGATCCCTTGGGCCAAATTGGCTGAATTTTGGAAAGCAAGCAGATGGTACCTTGTGGCACACCATGGCGAAGACAGATCTCGAAAAGAGTAGACGAGCTGCCCGGGACGTGGCTCCCAAGTTTGGCCGGCGTTGGGCGACGTTCGGGCGACATTGGATGGTTTCGGAGTTTTGGAGAAGATCCATGGAGGTGGCACTGCGTGGCAGAGACCATGGGAGGTCTACAAGAGGTTAGAGTGGCGGCTAGGTCAAGAAAAATCAAGTTTGTGCGCGTTTGGAGCAAAAACGGGTCTTATAGGCATTCCACCGAGCACTTGGTGGGCGGATCGGACACGGGGGCGACGTGGCGGCCTGGGAGCCGTCCGATTGGGCGTGGGCGGCCCAGATCGCGCTGGCGACGTGGTGGCCTAGCGCGGCCAGTGCATGGAGGTGGGGCGACGTGGGCCTGGGCGGCGTTAGGCGGCCGCGTGGCGTGGCTGCAGGCATCTTGTATTCCGGCCAGGCCAATGGGGAAGCGGCAGGCAGGCGGCTGGCCAGGCGCTGGGAGGCGGCTCATGGCGCTGCGAGCGGGCGGGCGGGGTGGGCCGGCGGGAGAGAGAGAAGAGGATGAGGCCCAAGCCAAAATCCGAAATTTCCAACAATTTCCGAATAAAAATAATTCCAACAAATTCAATTAAATCAATAGAGGCAATAAAAATACCCAAAAAATTCTAGAAAAATTCTAGAAAATATTTTGAGACATTTTAAACTCAAATAAAATATTTTCAACAAAACTTTATATAAACTTTTCCAATTAATTAATTAATTTCAATAAAAGGCTTAATACAAATCAATTCCAAATAAATCCAATAAATAGCAAACGAGCTCCGAAAAATCTCAAAAATTATAGGAAAATTTCTTGAAGCACAAGGAATCAAAATAAAATTAAATAAATTTTATTTGAGGTTTAGAATAATCAAATTAAATTGTTTTAATTTTTAGAAAATTCAAATCAAGTTTTATAAACGCGAGAAAATCGACGGAAATTTTTGGGAAGCTAAACAAAACCAAAAATTTTTGAAAACCCAAATTTTGGGATGTTACAAATCTCCCCTCCTTAACAGAATCTCGTCCCCGAGATTCAGGGCTGACTATTGAATTAGGTTCAGGGGGACTCAACTCTTGAGCTTCCTCGAACTTCCAAGCAACTGCACACTAGATAGGGGTCGCTTCGGAAAAAACACTTGGTAACATCCAAAATTTTGCAGGCTGCTCCTTACGGATGAGATCCTCTTACAAGTCCATTGACTCCAACTGTGTCTGCTTTTCGGGCACAAGGCACTTCTTCTGCGGAAAATCTTGATACTACCTTTTTCGGGAAAATCTTGAACGTCTCTTGCACTCATGCTGGCGTTTCTGGAAACTCCATTGATAGGCTCGCTTGCTTCTGTTCCTGAACACTTGATTTTCGGCTTCTCGTAGAAATTGGACAAGCTGTATCTGACAACAAAGCTTACTTACAATTATGCGGTCTTCTTCAAGACTTGAACGGCATTCCGGTTGGTCTGGCACTACCTTTGTCGGCTTGATTCTTCAGCATTGACTGAAACTCTGTATCAACTGAATACTCCTTCACAATTCACTTTCTGACGCAAGTGTCTCGGTAGGCGAGGGACTATGGTTGAAGTGAACAAGTATAACACCTTTTCTCCTCGGACAACTATTAGCAAAGTGTCCCGACTCATTGCATCTGAAGCAACGCTTGACTGATGTCTGTTGGCTTCTTCCGTGAGGACTTTTCACTGGGTGGTGTTATGGAAACTCTGACCATCAGGGCGAAGCACAGGTGAAATTGTCTCGAACACAGTTTGAGCAGTATGGCAACTGAGTTGTTGAGGGGCACTCCTCATTCGCTGTTGCAGTGGTCCTTCTTGGTTAGACTTCTGGTGATTGCGGTGGTCTTCCAATTCCTTGCATTCATTTTCTGGATCAGGGGTCTTGTTAACCAATTCCTCTTGCTTCAACTGGCTCCTTAAGCAAATTGCTTCCATAGCCTTACCATTCACTTTCTGTGTTATAGTCTTTACTGATGTAATTTTCTGGGATGATCATGGCTTCAAAAATTGCTTGATCTTTCTGTGGGAATTCCTTAACAAATGACCTGACTCACCACAGTTGTAACATGAATGTTTGGATCATCGTGCTGGGTTGATGGGGCATTCTCTAGGCCAATGACCTCATTTATCACACAAGAAACAATTTCATGGTGACCAAGTATTACTGATTTCCTGAGGTAGATGGATAGGGTTGACATGTTTCTTCTTCTTTTCTTCACGTGGCACAGCTGGTGCGGATGACAATCCTTCTCTTTTTGCTAGCTCTTGAGCAATGACAGCTCGAAAATTCTCTCGCTGATGTTGAGTCACAGCGGTTACTATTGGATCCAGGGGACATTGAGATGGGCAATGATCCTAACCTTCACAAGGATAGCAGGTGATATTGCACATAGGACATTCTTCGGGTAAATGGCTTCCTTCACAGCTAGAACAATTGATTGCATGCTCATCAGCAGTGTGTCCTGTTTCTCCACAACGGATGCATGCACGATCTTCTGATTTGTTTGGTTGACAACACTTCAAAGAACAACGTCTCGGTATGGTATTAGGTGCAGGGGTTGTACTCTTATCTGAACTCGCGGTAGTCACACTATCATCTGATGACACAACAAACTGACGAAGGGCAGTGGCAAATTCCAATCAAGTGATAATATGTCCATCTTCCGAGGTGGCGTAGAAACCTTTCCACCAGACTAATGCATCTCCTTCTAACTGGCAAGTAGCATAGAGAACCTTCTCTTCATCTTCACTTTGCACAAAGCAAGCTTCTCTTCTATGACACAAAGACATATTTCAACGTCTTTGAGGGTGGCTGATCCATCAAGCACGGGTGGGTTGGTCTTCATGAACAAGGCAAACTTTGATTGTGAACAGGAGGTTGTGACTTCAGTTGTGGAGGGTTGATTTTGGCACTGATTACATTCATCTGTTGCATCACCATCTGCATGAGCTAAGTTTGAGCAGTGACAAACTCATCCAAGTGTCGAATTGTCATGGTTGGTGCAGGGGACAGCTGTTGGTCACTATCTGCTTTAACACTAACACCGGTAGTAGCAACTGAACTGACTTGAACTGCCTCGAAGTCACTGCTGTAGTTGGTCCTTTTCATTTGTTGATCACTCCAAGGTTTAGGTAAGAGGGAAAAAGCATAGATAAGGTTCAAGAATCCTAGTGCAGGGGAGCAGGTTTAACCCAAAAACTTATACAAACATTAATAAGGACTTGGTATGGTTGCTTATCCAAGCCTAAAAGCTTTGCAACACATATTGCACACTCAGCAAACAAGAAAGAACCAAATTCCTAATCACACAACAATCTAGTGTCTAGAAGGGGTAACACTCCTTATCTTAAAAGACGCGACTCTCACACATGAGTCTCAACTTACTACTAAGCACTGGTTCTTCAAGCTTCTGGAATACTTCATCGATCCACTTCTCTTCGAGCTCGATGATTTCTTACTTCACGATCTTCAGGGTTGACGGCGACATCCAGTACTTTCTCCTTAAGTGTGAAACATCGTTAACTATACGGAACGACTCAAGCAAGATTTCCGTTTAAATCGAAGGGAAGGATAGGACTTTCAGCAAAGAGGAAAGAATGGAAGAATAAGATAAGTCAAGAACTTATTATTCTTTCAAGTTAAAATTTCTCTTTAGAAAATAATTTTGAAACTCTTAAAGACGGTCAATCTATCTAGGGTCAAGACCTACAGTCAGTATGGCTTTGATACCACCTCTGTCGGGACCCGAATTTGCAAATCCGTACCCTCTGTGTATTCAGCACTAGTCCAGGATCATGCTAGTGCACACAGTCTCAACATAGATGAATATCACAATCATACACAGCGGAAAAGAGAAATAACAGAAATATAGAATATAAACTATTGAACGACCTTAAGGTCAACCTTACATTTGTGAGGCCTTGACGGCTTCAACTCCAAATAAGCAGCAGCGGAACGAAGAACACCGGTGAATCCCATCGATACGCCACAGGCAACTGACAGGGTTCGACTCCTAGATAATCGCCTTCTCACGGAACTTCTTCTTCTTCGACGATGTAGACTTTTGCTCACTGGTGATTGTTTGTTTTCAAGGGGTGAGTACATAAAGCACTCAGCAAGTCATGCACAGAATGCAAGTCTAATAACTATATGCATGGCTTATTCCAATTGACAGGCTGAAGGGGTTATTTTGCAATAAACAGCATTCACAAATATTCATAATAGATCGTAAAGCAGTAAAACAAGTAATAACAGTAATAGATTCCACAGTTATTTCACAAGTAAACCATTCCACATCCTTAAACAGTTATCACTTTTCCACAGGAAAACTGCCTCCAATCCCAAGATCAATTTTGAGAAAAGCTAACCCTTGACTGTAATCCCCGAGCATTGTCTAGTACCGTGGACTTGGCTATTCGAATAGGTTTTACACTCTGCAGAGGTTATACACTTTACCCACAAGATACAATCCGCTCACCACGTCAGCCGTGAATCGCCATACAAGAGTATGCGAATGAGTGATCATAACAAAGTCTTTCGGAAGACTCTAACTACACAAGTGGACCTCTCCGGTTTTTGCCCTACACCATCCCTTCCCTTAGCTAAGGCGAAGTATGGGACCGACATACCGTTGGATGGGTACCATGCCGCAGCCCTGGTACGCTCCCCCTTCAAGCTACACAAACGGTGTAGTTGACACCCCCGAGGTACCACAAGCAAGTTATTAGCGACTTAATCAACTAGGTCCATCCCATTATAGACATGTGGTTGTACGATTGACTCAGTTCAAAGGCTTGCAAGGTTAAGTCCTTAGAGTGACTAGGGCAAGACTACCCAAAGCACCAAAACGATTTCCCCGGTGCCAACCATGGCCCACCAGCTCATTCTTGCCACTTGACCCAGTCTAAATCATTTTATCACCCCAGTTGATTATTGCGCAACACCATGCCAACAACAACTCACTTCCTTGAAGAAGCACGAAGGCCTCCGCATATCAACATCATCGTGTCGGCAACACGTCACACCATTTCAAAATACATTGCATATTCCATTAATCAATATTGACATTTGCAATTCCAAAATGATGGCACTGACTCGTTGCAGGTATAAGCAAACTAATACGTTCTATCTAACCCATGTTGGCAATTTATTAGCTACCAACTATTAATCAACAAACCTAGGGTGACAAATGAATCTTGGCATACAGCTATTATAGACAAGGTGGCAATAACAAGTAGGTTAAATATCTAATCCCAAATTAATTGAAATCAGTTTATATCCAACTAGCATGCAATAATTTGAAACAATATAAGTTTCGAAAATGGGATCAACATGGTCAAAGCACAACTTGCCTGCCCTTGCAAACTTTTCTGTCTTTTACTCTTTATCCTTGATCCTTGGTCTCGATCTTCAACTTCCACTTTCTCGATCCTCAGCTTGCTCGAACGACTTCCGGACGACACGTCTAACGATAAAGAAACACAAGTACAACAAAACTCAAAAGACAATTCAACTAAACTCCAAATTAAGAACAAATAGCTTTGGGCACAACGGCTTAGAAGGATTTGGGAGCACGAACGGATTAGATCGAAGAGTTGACAAAAGAGAACGTGCTTTCGGCAAAACACCGAAAAAGGAAAGACTAATAACTGGGGAAGAAGGAATAATATTCCGAAGAATATTTCTTCCGAAGCTATTATCTTGATTGAACAGATAGCGACATATGGGCTCTCGATCTATAGATCGGGTCCATAAAGATATGTTAGTTCACAGTGAACTAAACTGATTCTCGAAGTTGACTTTTGTTGACCGAACGGACACAGTCAAACAAAAGAGAGACGGATAGATCGGGCACAGGGTTATGACAGATGGCCAATGGTCTATCGACCAAGTCCACGAAGGAATTCTCGATTAATGGCAGATTAGGTTTTCAGGGATAAGACAAGACAAGTGTCTTACCACGATTGAAACAACGGAAAAGATTGCAAAGATAACAACGCGGCTCACGATAAACTTAGTTCATCGAACCGGTCTTAGGTTAGGGTTTTGATTCGGCTTTGAAGATGATATGACGATGAGACTAGGCTCACGTCACGATGATAGAACAGGTGAAGGCATCGCACTAAGGTTTGTGTATGAATGCACGCATGCGATGACAACGAAGCGATGAGAGCCAATCGTTAACGATGAAACGTTAACGATGGAACGCTAACGGCGAAACGTTAATGGTGGAACGTTAACGACGGAGTGTTAACAGTGGGACGTTAACGGAAAAATGTTAACGGAGGAACGTTAACGACGGAGCGTTAACGACAGAGCGTTAACGGTGAAACGTTAACGGTAGGACATTAACGGTGAAACGTTAACGGTGGAACGTTAACGGCGAAACGTTAACGACGGAGCGTTAACGGTGGAACGTTAACGGCGGAGGTCAAACAATGACAGGAGACTTCATGAAGCGAAGTAGCGACCGTCGGTGCAACGACATGGCCGCGATAGAACGCTACAAAGGATGGTTAACCGATACGCGAACCTGGCAACAACGGGTTAAGCCGAAAACGACGGGTTTAGGCCGGAATCGGGCTTCTCGACAAACGGAGACCGCTTGGACCCTAAATATGGACCAAAACAATACAAGATGATCCTCCGGATGCGATAACACGGCCGGAGCGAACCAAAATATGCGGCGTCAAAAGGCGACGCGCGGCGACGGCGAAACCGCGGCCTAAATATATAAAAAAAATTCTGGAGGATGGGATGGCAAAGGGGGAATATCTACTGCGTAGAACGCGGCGAGACAAACTCAACGGTGTAGGCGGATTTTGCGGCGCCCTTCCGGATTAATCACAAACTGCCGATTAACGGGTTTCGGATCAAAACTTTGGACGGCCATAACTTCTAGAATAATGATCGGAACTTAACGAAATTTGACCGAGAGCTAGATGGGACCAAGCGCACACCGTGACGTAGGTGGCTCGAAGAAATACCTTCTGGAACAGCGGGGGACGAGCGAGGAAGTTTGCCGCTGTTTGGAACGCAGTCTAAACGGAGAGATTATTTTTCTGTGCCAAATCCAGAGGGCAAAACCTTGAGGCAAGATGTGCATACTGTAGAGGACATCTCCAGGAGTCTACACAAAAAATTTCACCATCAAACTCGAAAAATGGAGGGAGTTATGGCCTCGGCAAGATTCGAGATTGAAATGGCCGTAACTTTTGATCCCGTGGGCAAAATTGGCATAATTTTGGATAGCAAGCAGATGGTACCTTGTGTCACACCATGGCGAAGACGGATCTCGAAAAGAATCGACGAGCTGCCCGGGTCGCGGCTCCCAAGTTCGGCCGGCGTTGGGCGACGTTCGGGCGACCTTGGATGGTTTCGGAGTTTTGGAGAAGATCCATGGAGGTGGCACTGCGTGGGAGAGACCATGGGAGGTCTACAAGAGGTTAGGGTGGCGGCTAGGTCAAGAAAAATCAAGTTTGGGCGCATTTGGAGCAAAAACGGGTCTTATAGGCATTCCACCGAGCACTTGGTGGGCGGATCGGACACGGGGGCGACGTGGCGGCCTGGGAGCCGTCCGATCGGGCGTGGGCGGCCCAGACAGGCGGCGTGGCGGCCTGGCGCGGCCAGCGTGGAGGCGGGCGGCGTGGGCACTCGGCGGGCGGGGCGGCGGGCGTGGCCGGCTTAAGACGTCTTGGCTTCATACTGGGCAGGCTGAGCCAGCGAGGAAGGCGGCGAGGCGGCTGGCGGGAGGCAGGCGGCTTTGGCGGCGAAGCGGCAGTGGCGGGGTGGGCCGGCGGGAGAGAGAGAAGAGGATGAGGCCCAAGCCAAAATCCGAAATTTCCAACAATTTCCGAATAAAAATAATTCCAACAAATTCAATTAAATCAATAGAGGCAATAAAAATACCCGAAAAATTCTAGAAAAATTCTAGAAAATATTTTGAGACATTTTAAACTTAAATAAAATATTTTCAACAAAACTTTATATAAACTTTGCCAAATAATTAATTAATTTCAATAAAAGGCTTAATACAAATTTATTCCAAATAAATCCAATAAATAGCAAACGAGCTCCGAAAAATCTCAAAAATTACAGGAAAATTTCTTGAGGCACAAGGAATCCAAATAAAATTAAATAAATTTTATTTGAGGTTTAGAATAATCAAATTAAATTGTTTTAATTTTTAGAAAATTCAAATCAAGTTTTATAAACGCGAGAAAATCGACGGAAATTTTTGGGAAGCTAAACAAAACCAAAAATTTTTTAAAACCCAAATTTTGGGATGTTACAAATCTCCCCCTTAACCCTAAGATACGCCTCAACTGCAGGCAGACCAGGTCGCTAATCGCCGATGTTCTCTCGCTAACCCGGGTGGCGTGGTACCGCCTGAGACTCTGCTGGTATCGGGCAGTGCACAAAGTCACGCGATCCCACCCTTCCTCCAGGAGATTGACGTCCTCTCGGCGCAGATCCTCCTGGTTCTCCTCTATGAACGCCTCCACGCGCGGTGACCCTAAGGCCAGCTCCGAGGGTAGGACAGCTTCCGCGCCGTAGACCAGGAAAAAGGGAGTTTCCCCGGCGGACCAGCTAGGGGTGGTACGAAGCGACCACAGCACCATCGGGAGCTCTTCATCCCATCGGGCTCCGCGCTTGTGGAGTCGATCAAACACCCTGGTCTTGAGGCCTTTCAGCACCAGCGCGTTGGCCCGCTCAACTTGGCCATTGCTCCTCGGGTGGGCCACTGAGGCAAAACAAACCTTGGTGCCCATATCTTCGCAAAAGCCCAAGAATGCGGCGCTGGTGAACTACGTGCCATTGACGGTGATGATGCGGTTGGCGACCCCAAAGCGGGCGAAGATACCTTGCATGAACTTGATTGCAGCAGCGGCGGTGATCGCCCTTACTGCTTCGGCTTCCACCTATTTGGTAAACATGTCGATGGCGACAAACAGATGGGTGTAGCCACCTGTAGCCCGCGGGAACGGGCCCAGGATATCCAGCCCCCAGACCGCGAAGGGCCATGAGAGCGGGATGGTTTGCAGAGCCTGGGCACTTAACCCACAAGATACAGCCAAACACCACAAAGGCGAGTGATCGTAACAAAGCCTTTCGGAAACGGCTAACTACACAAGTGAACCTTTCCGGATTTTTCCATACACCATCCCTTCTCTTAACAAAGGCGAAGTATGGGACCGACATACCGTTGGACGGGTACCATGCCATCGCACTGGTACGCTCCCCTTTCAAGCTACACAAAAGGTGTAGTTGACACCCGAGGTATCACATGCAAGTTATTAGTAACTTACTCAACTAGGACCGTCCCATTCCGGTCATGTGGTTGCACGATTAACTCAGTTCAAAGGCTTGCAAGGTTAAGTCCTTAAGTTGACCAGGGCAAGACTACCTGAAGAACCAAACCATCCTTCCCGATGCCACAACTGGCCCACCCGATCATTCTTGCCACATGCCCCGGTCCAAATCTATTTATCAGACCCCCAATTGATTACCATGCACCACGTGCTATCAACACCATCATCAATAACACATGACACTTCTCAAAAACACGTTCCATATCTCATTAAGACAAGGTTAACATGTAATTGTCAAAATCATGTCATGTGTACGTGGCAGGTCTAAGCAATATACTACAACGGTCTAAATACCCATGTTGGCAATTTAGTATTGTCCAACTAATAATCCTAAACTAGGGATGACAAGGGGTTCATGGCATACAATTATCTATGTCAAGGTGGCATATAGCAACTAGGCAGTTAACTAATCTCTCAAAATCATTTAAAGCATTTTATAATTGAACTAGCATGCAATAATTTAAATCAAATTATTTTCAAAATGGGAACAACAAGGTCAAAGCACAACTTGCCTTCAAAGAGTACTGGATCTTGGTCTTGAGATGGCTCCTGGGTCAACACTTCACCTTCGAAGCCTTCGGGCACTTCAACGTCTACTCGTAACGCGTGGAAATAAAGTCCATAAACAGAGAGAGCACATTTTTATGAATTTTTAGAAACTGGAATCGTCAGATTCGAAGTTGAAACGCAAAAGTTACAAGCGTTTAAAGTTTTAAATAATCAATTAAATAATATTACAGAGAAAAACTTTGGTCCAAAAATTTAATAAAATTCACCATTAGGTAGATCTCAATTTTATACAAATTTAGAAATTTTAATCACCCAAATCGGAGTTGAAATGCAAAAGTTATAAGCGTTTGAAGTTTGAATCTAAATTTAAATCAATAAACAGAATTAAATAAATAATTTCTTTTTCGGAAAATGATTTATTGCGTCAGCATGACACGTGGACCAATCAGCGGCCGCCACGTCGGCTCGGGTCCATGGACTGGCGCCAGCGGTCTCGGCTCAGTCCACTGTGGACCCGGCCCACGGCTCGTGTCTCTAACATGCGGGCCCTCGAGTGACGCCGGCCGACGTCACCGCGACGGCCAAAGTGGGTCGACACGTGGGTTCCCACCGTGACGCCGCGATGACGCCATGGTGCGGTTTGGCTGCCGCCGACGCTACCGTCCCACGCTGAAGTCACGCGCTGACGTCATCGGCGACCGGGGCTGACCGCGCTGACCGCGACGGTCAGTCTCCCCGCCACGTGGCTAGATCTCGGCCGTTGATTTGAAAATCAATAGCCTAGATTGGATCTGGGTTGCACGCGTTTGGAAACGGCTCGGTCCTCCTGGACCGTTCGATCTTGATCGGACGGTCAAGATCCAATCCAACGCTACAACGCGGTTAACTCTAGCCGTACGATCTAGATCTAACGGCTGATATTACTCCTAGCATGGTGCAGTTACAGCTACGTGGCACAATCTAAGCCGTTGGATCTAGATCCAACGGTTGGAAACATCCAACGGTTGGAAACAGATCTAAAAACTAAAACGTTGGAATTTACCCGGGGATGACGTGGACGAATCTGGGCCGCAGGATCTGGATCGGACGGTGGAGAGAGCTCGAGCGACGGCGATGGCGTGCGGCGGAGCTAGCTGGCCGGAGACGAGGACGGCGACGAAGTCCGCGGCGTTTGGGGCGTGCTCCGGCGAGGTGAGTGGTACTCCCGAACGCGCCTCAACGCGAGGAGTCCGGATCTGGGCTCGGTGACGGCGGAGGACGGCGGACGGTAGCAGAAACAGCGAAGAGGTGCGGCGGAACCCTAATCCAACTACGGCGAGCTCTCGCAGGCGAACGGCGGCGGCTCAGGTGAGGTGGTCTAGGGCTACGGGTGCGCACAGAAGTCGGCAACACGGCGGCGTTGGCGGCGCATTAAATAGGGCCCTCGGCGTCCGTGAAACTCGCGGAAACCGAGGCCCACACGCGGGCAGCGGTGGAGTCCGGTGGCGACACGGAGAGGGTGACGTGGCGCAATGTGAGCCGTTGGATCAAGATCCAACGGTCGCGGGGTTTGGGCTCGGGTCCGGCTCGGCGACCTGGCTGGCTCGGTCGGGCTCGGGTTCGGGCGACGTGGCTCAATCGTGGCCGTTGGATCTTGATCCAACGGTCGCACGTGGTCGGTCTGGCTCGGGTCGGACTCAAACTCGAGTCTGACTCGGGTTCGGTCGGTGGAACAGTGCAAACCAACTCGATTTTCCAGCGATTAAATATTCAAAATAATTTCCAGAAATTCATTTAATTCCAGAAAAATAGCAAAATACTCAGAAAAATTCTGGAAAATATTTTAGGACATTTGGGACTCAAATAAAATATTTTCAACAAAATTTTATTTTCAACTTTTAATTTTTTATTTATTTCAAAAGGGAATAAATTCAAATTAAATCCAAATAAATTCCAAAAAATTCCAAAAATTCACAAAGTGCCAAATTTCATTTAAATTCAGGAAAAGCAAAAATTGGGGTGTTACAAACCTCCCCCCCCCTTAACAGAATCTCGTCCCCGAGATTCAGGGCTTACTAAAGAATAGGTTTGGAAACTCTTTCTTCAACTCCTCCTCGTGCTCCCAGGTTACTACACTCTCTGCGTGGTTGCTCCATTGAACTCTGCAGAAACGGGTTGACTTATTCCTTGCCTCTCGATCCATGGTGTCCAGAATCCTCACGGGGTGCTCCTTGTAAGTTAGATCCTCTTGCAGCTCTATTGACTCTAACGGTGTCTGCTCGTCTGGTACCCGAAGACACTTCTTCAACTGGGACACGTGGAACACATCATGCACTCCTGCCAATGACTGCGGCAACTCCAACTGATAAGCAACTTCCCCTCTATGGCTCAAAATCTTAAATGGTCTGACATAACGGGGTGCGAGTTTTCCTTTGGCGTGGAATCTCCTAACTCCCTTGAGAGGTGTAACCCTAAGGTACACGAAATCCTCCGGTTCAAAGCTCAAGTCTCGACGACGGTTATCCGCGTAACTCTTCTGTCTTGACTGAGATATCTTCAGTCTCTCCCGGATCATGACAATCTGCTCTTCTACTCCTTGAAGAATGTCCGGCCCAAAGACACGGTGTTCACCTGTCTCATTCCAGTTCAACAGGGTTCGACAGGGTCGACCGTACAGTGCCTCAAAAGGTGACATCTCAGAAGCGGCTCGATAGCTATTATTGTAGCTAAACTCAGCATACGACAGACTCTTATCTCAAGAGGTTGCATAAGCTAATGCACAAGCTCTTAGCATGTCCTCTAGAATCTGGTTAACCCTTTCGGTCTGTCCATCCGTCTGCGGATGATATGCCGTACTGAAGTTCAAACGGGTCCCCTTGGCTTCGTGCAGCTTATTCCAGAATCTCGAGGTAAATTGGGTACCTCTGTCCGAAACAATCTTCTTCGGCACTCCATGCAAACAGACGATCCTGGTCATATACAGCTCTGCTAATTTATCTCCTGAGTAGGTGGTCTTTACAGGGATAAAATGGGCTACCTTAGTCAAGCGATCCACTATGACCCATATGGAGTCTGTAACACCCCAAAAATTTGCTTTTCTTAAATTCATGTGTGATTTGGCACTTTGGTGAATTTTTGGAATTTTCTGGAATTTATTTGGAATTTATTTGAATTTATTCCATTTTGAAATAATTAAAGAATTAAACTTTGCAAATAAAATTTTGTTGGAAATATTTTATTTGAGTCCCATATACCCTAAAATATTTTCCAGAATTTTTCTGGAATTTTTCTGAGTCTTTTGCTATTTTTAATGAATTAAATGAATTACTGGGAATTATTTTAAATATTAAATCGCTGGAAAATCCAAACCGGGTTTGCACTGTTCATCCGACCGAGCCCGAGTCAGACTCGAGTTCGAGTCTGACCCGAACCCGACCCGAGCCCGTGGTTGAGCCGAACCCACTCGGCCGAACCCTACGCGTGCGACCGTTGGATCAAGATCCAACGGCCACGATTGAGCCACGTCACCCGAGCCCAAGCCCGACCGAGCCAGCCAACTCGCCCGAGTCTGACCCGAACCCAAACCCACGCACCGTTGGATCTCGATCCAACGGCTGTGTGCTAGCCACGTCACCCTCTCCGTGTCGCCGCCGGACTCCGCCGCCGTAACCGTGTCAACCTCGGTTTCCGTGCGTTTTACGGACGCCGAGGCCCCTATTTAATGCGCCGCCACCACGGTCGTGACCTAGACTTCGCGGCGCACCAGACTCCAGACAACGCCGCCGAGTCGCCGCTGCTCAGCCGCAATCGCTCGCCGTAGTTGCCGTAGCGCTCTGTCGCGGTTTTCGCTTCGTCCCGCCGCCGTCCGTCGTCCTCCACCGCCGTTGACCCCAGATCCGGACTCCCCGCGACGAGACGCACCCGAGGGGTGAACTCACTTTGCCGGAGCGCGCCAGAAACGCCGTCGGCGAGGTCGTCGTCCTTCGCGCCGGTGAGCCAGCGCCGCCGCAAGCCATCGCCGGACCGCGAGCTCTCTCAGCCGTCCGATCAAGATCCAACGCTCAAGATCACGCCACGTCATCGCACGGTGAGATTGCGTTACGATTTCCAGATCCGTTCTCAACCGTTGGATCTAGATCCAACGGTCCAGATCAAACGCGTTAACCCAAACGCGTGAGTCCAGATCTAATCTGGGCCGTTGATTTTCAAATCAACGGCCGAGATTGCGCCACGTGTCGGGAAGCCTGACCGCCGCGGTCAGCGCACTCGCAGGTGACGCCGACACGCCGCCCGCGTGTCGGTCGGCGGCTTAAATCGCACCATGACGCCATGCCGACGCCATGGCGCCCGCATGTCGGCGGCTTTCCCAACAAAGGCGCCGATGTCAAGAATGACGCCATCGATGGGTCCCACTGCCGACCGTGGCCGAGCCTCGCCGACGCCAAGAATGACGCTACCCGAGGGGACCCACCGTCGATCTCACGTGGAGCCGTGGACCGAGTCCACTGTGAGACCCGAGCCGAGCGTGGACCGAGTCCATGGACCGGCCGACGCCGCAGACCAATCGAGGCTGCCACGTGTCCAGCCGACGCAATAATTAATTTCCTAAAAGAAAATGAATTATTAATTCGAAATAATGATTTCAGATTTTGTTTCAAACTTCAAACGCTTATAACTTTTGCGTTTCAACTCCGATTTGAGTGATTCAAATTTCTAAATTTGTATAAAATTGAGATCTACCTAAATATGAATTTTATTTAATTTTTGGACTAAAGTTTTTCTCTGTAAAATTATTTAATTGATTATTTAAACTTTAAATAATTATAACTTTTGCATTTTAACTCCTATTTGAACGATTCCAGTTTCTAAAAATTCATAAAATTATGTTCTCTCTGTTTATGGATTTTATTTAGATGTTTGGACACTTTTTGCCTATTGTTTATTCGTGTATTGCTATTTGCACGCTTTACGAGTAGACGTTGAAGTGCCGGAGGGATTCGAAGGAGAAGTACTGACTCAGGATCCAACTCAAGACCAAGAACAAGTACTTTTTGAAGGCAAGTTGTGCTTTGACCATGTTGATCCTATTTTGAAACTTATTTTGATTTAACTTATTGCATGCTAGTTCAATTAGAAAATACTTTATTTATATATGGGGAATTAGATAAATACCAATTTGCTGTATGACACCTTGATTACTTAAATATGTGCCATGACCCTTGTCACCCTAGTTGTGGATTACTAGATGGATATTACTAAATTTGCCAACATGGGTTTAGACCGTTGTAGTATGTTGCTTAGACCTGCTACGTGTTCACGACATGATTTTGGACAATCAAATGTTAACATTGACTTAATGATATATTGAACCTGTTTTGGAAAGGTATCATGTGATGTTGATGGCACGTGGTGCATGGTAATCAACTGGGGTTTGATAAATAGTTTTCGACCGGGGCATGTGGCAAGAATGATCAGGTGGGCCAGTTGTGGCACTGGGGATGTTGATTTGGTTCTTCGGGTAGTCTTGCCCTGGTCACCTTAAGGACTTCACCTTGCAAGCCTTTGAACTGAGTCAAGCGTGCAACCACATGTCTGTAATGGGACGGACCTAGTTGACTAAGTTGCTAATAACGTACCTGTGGGACCTCAGGAGGTCAACTACACCCTTTGTGTAAGTTGTACCTGGGAGCGATCGGCCGAGGCCAGGTACCCATCTAACGGTTGATTGGCCTAAACTTCGCCTTAGCTAAGGGAAGGGTTAGTGTGCAATAACCGGGGAGGACCACTTGTATTGTTAGAAGTTTCCGAAAGACTTTGTTATGGGAACTCGCCTTTGTGGTGTTTGACTGTATCTTGTGGGTAAAGTGCATAACCTCTGCAGAGTGTAGAATCTATTCGAATAGCCGTGTCCACGGTATTGGACATCGCTCGGGAATTACAGTCAAGGGTTAGACTTTCTGAAAATAACTTGGACTTGAAAGGTTCGGTTTGGATTAATAATGATGTTGATGGAAATGTGGATTAGGATGGGAAAGATGTTTATTAAAACTCCTTGAAAAGTTATCTATGCTATACTTGTTTCTACTGCTTTCGAATCTACTTATGCTACTTGTCAAATGCTATTTACTGCAAATATACCTTGAGCTATTCCTTTGTACCAAGCCATGCATATAGTCTATTAGCTTGCATTCTGTGCATGACTTGCTGAGTACCAAGTACTCACCCTTGCCACAATACAACACCAGTTGAAGAGGAGACTACGCCAGCTTTGGAGGAGGAACTCCAAGAGGAACTGTCTACTTAGGGAGCGAGCCCAGTCAGTTGCCTGTGGTATACTGGATGGCGCCACGAAGTTATCTTAATTTTTCCGCTGCTGCTATTTTTCTCTTAATAAGTTTCGCCCTGCGAGGCGTATATTTGTAACTTGACCATAAGGTCGAGTAACCAGTTTGACTATTTGATTAAAGTACTTTATTAGTATTCGAGTGGTATGATTGTGATATTTACCGATGTTAAGACTGTGTGCACTAGCGCGTTCCTGGAGTAGTGCTGAATACACAGAGGGTCCGGATTTGCAAATTCGGGTTCCGACAGAGGTGGTATCAGAGCCATACTGATCGTAGGCTCAACTCTAGTTAGAATGGTCGTAGAGAGGTTAAAACCTATTTTCTAATGCTAAAAGTTTGTCAAGATAAGAAATGACATCTCGACTTATCCCATTCTCTATTTTCTTGTCTCTTGCTGAATTTTTCCTTACCTTGTCACGATTTAAAAATTTCGAGTTCTTACGTGGGCACTCTTGTGACAGATGGAGGGAGAGTTCAACTACGTCGATTTGGAGGTTGGTCAAGCCGCGGAACTTTGGCGTATGCTACAGACTCTAGGAGATTTTGAGAAGCCACAATACCAAGTGGAAGTGATCAGACAAGCAGGATTGATCAAAGCTTGTGACGTGAAGATTGTGGTACCTGCTAGGAAGAAGGGCCCAGGAAATCGCCCGATACACTGCACTGCAAGGAGGTCTACAATGCAGATGGGTATCCAAGAGGTGTCACGACGAGCAATGCGGCACATTACCCGTATCTACGCCAGAGAGTTGGAGAACACGGTGTTCCGTTATCATCCGCGCAGCAATAACCTTCTTGACCCGAAGGCGATTCAGGATGAGGATGCCATGGTCACACAGTTGGCACGACTTGTTGTCGCCCAGGAGGATGTACTCGATGATACAAGCAAAGAGCTACAGAAGGCCCGCAAGGAGATCACGACAGAGAAGAACAGATGGCGGGAAGCTCAAGAGTATGTGTCACACCTTCTGCAAAGGATTGGAGAGTTAGAGACGGCATTGTACGCACCAGAGTCGGAGCCAATGCTCGAGCTGCACGAGCTGCACTGGAGGAGCTGAGCTTGAGGAGGACATCGCTTCTTCGACTACCACAGATGACACAGCTTGCCGGACATGGCAATCGTTTACGCCTATGCCGCAAAGATCCGTACTCAGCTGTGGAGGTTTTCTCGATGAGTGAGCGTAGGTTCTATAGTGAGACTCCTTCGCCGAGTCGCGTCATAGTATAAAGAGTCACCCTTTAGGCGTTAGACTCCAGTGTTAGTTCGATTTGGATTTTCATTGTTTGCTGAGTGTGCAGTATGTGTTGCAAGGCCCTTAGGCATTGTAAGCAACCATACCAAGTTACTATCAATTAAAATAATAAAGTTAGACCTTAAAGTTACACCTTTTGCCCCGCATAAGTTCCATATTACTTGCCTATTCTTGTTTCCCTCTTATCTCTAAAACCTAGAGCAAATCGACAGATGGTGAACACTCGTGGAAACCTTGGAGGCAGTGGAAGTGGTTCTTGCCCAGCAAAAAACCCCAATGATGGAGCACCAGCACCGCCAGTTGATATACAGAATTTCGGAGTTTTTCTTGCTGCTCAGACTCAGTTGATGCATGCTTTTTGTTCAAACCCCTGGTTCCGAACTCCGAACGAAAGTAGGATGTTCCGGGGTGAGAATACTAATAGATGGGATAGAGTTCCTAGCGAACCTTATTATTTTGGAGACCCAGACCTTAGATGTTATTTTGGGAATGGATTGGTTATCCAAGTACAAGGCCGTATTGGATTGTGGACGAAGAACTATCTCAGTTGAGAGCCCGTGTGGAAAGAAAGTGGAATTTCAAGCTACTGCCGTTAGAGATGGACAGTTGATGGTTAACAGTACCAAGGCAATCAGCATAGAGGATGTCTCAGTAGTGAATGAGTACCCAGATGTTTTTCCTGAAGATCTACCTGGTATGCCGCTTGACAGGACATAGAGTTTGTGATAGAACTTGTACTGCACAAAGACCGATAGCAAAGAGACCCTATCGGATGTCCACCGAGGAGCTGGTAGAGATGAAGAAACAGCTGGAAGAGTTAATGGAGAAAGTATTTATCAGACCGAGTTCGTCGCCGTGGGGAGCACCAGTTTTGTTCGTTAAGAAAAAGGACGGAAGTTTCAGGATGTGCATTGACTATCGTGCACTTAATGAGGTCACCGTGAAGAATAAGTATCCGCTACCCAGGATTGATGATCTGTTTGATCAGTTGAGAGGAGCCGGAGTTTTCTCCAAGATTGATCTGAGATCGGGATACCATCAGTTGAAGATCCGATCAGAGGATATTCCGAAGACTGCATTCTCGTCAAGATATGGACATTACGAGTTTACAGTTATGTCCTTTGGTATGACGAATGCGCCAGCATATTTCATGAATATGATGAATAAGGTGTTCATGGAATATTTGGACAAGCTTGTAGTCGTGTTCATAGATGATATCCTAATCTACTCCAAGACAGAGGATGAACATGCCGAACACTTGAGGCGAGTTTTGGAAAAGCTGAGGGAACAGCAACTCTTCGCCAAGTTCAGTAAGTGTGATTTTTGGAAGGACAAGGTGGAGTTTCTTGGACATGTAATGACCGCAGAAGGAGTCGCCGTAGATCCAAGCAAGGTAGAAGCTGTGTTACATTGGGAGCAGCCGAAGACTGTGACCCAGATCCGGAGTTTCCTTGGAATGGCAGGATACTATCGCCGTTTCATTGAAGGCTTTTCGACAATTGCGAAACCTCTCACGCAATTGCTGAAAAAGGAGAAGAAGTTTGCATGGACGTCAGAGTGCGAGAAAGGTTTTCAGGAACTGAAGAAACGATTGACATCAGCGCCAGTGTTAGTTCTGCCGGACGTCAATCAAAGCTTTGATATCTACTGTGATGCATCGCGCCAAGGACTTGGATGTGTGTTGATGCAGAACGGAAAGGTTGTTGCTTATGCATCAAGGCAGTTGAGGCCGCATGAGGAAAATTATCCGATGCATGACCTAGAGTTAGCTGCCGTAGTGCATGCCTTGAAGATATGGCGTCACTATCTGATCGGGAACAGATGTGAAGTGTATACGGATCATAAGAGCCTTAAGTACATATTCACCAATGATCTGAATATGAGGCAGAGGAGATGGTTAGAGTTGATCAAGGACTACAATGTTGGAATCCATTACCATCCCGGGAAGGCCAACGTAGTAGCCGATGCTCTGAGTCGGAAAAGCCATACCGTGAGCATGTTGCTAGCCACAAGTCAGGATGAGCTATGCCAGGAATTTCAGAGAATGAAGATTGAGGTGGTACCTAGCGGAGTCTTGGCCGCATTAGAAGTAAAGCCTACCCTAGAGGATCAGATCCGAGAAGGACAGAAGGATGATGACAAGATCCGCAGGATTAAATCCATCAAGGAGGAAGGCAAGGCAGAGGACTTCAAGTTGGATGAGCAAGGCACGTTATGGATGAATGATCGCATTTGTGTGCCGAACAAAAAGGAGCTGAAGTAGTTGATTCTAGAAGAAGCCCATGACTCCAAGTATTCAATTCATCCTGGAAGCGCCAAAATGTATCAGGATTTGAAGGAAAGATTCTGGTGGCCGAGCATGAAGCGTGAAGTCGCCGAGCATGTTGCATTGTGCGACGTATGCCAGAGAGTCAAGGCAATGCATCAGAGACCAGCAGGATTGTTGCAGCCGCTGAAAATACCTGAGTGGAAGTGGGAGGAAATCGGAATGGATTTCATTACCGGTTTGCCTAAGACTCAAGGAGGTTATGACTCCATATGGGTTATAGTGGATCGCTTGACCAAAGTAGACCATTTTATCCCCGTAAAGACCACCTACTCGGGAGATAAACTAGCAGAGTTGTACATGATCAGGATCGTCTGTCTGCACGGAGTACCAAAGAGGATTGTATCAGATAGAGGTACCCAATTTACCTCAAGGTTCTGGAATAAGTTGCATGAAGCCATGGGAACCCGTTTGAACTTCAGTACCGCCTATCATCTACAGACGGATGGACAGACCGAAAGAGTCAACCAGATTCTGGAAGATATGTTAAGAGCTTGTGCATTGGCTTATGCTACCTCTTGGGATAAGAGTTTGCCGTATGCCGAGTTCAGTTACAACAACAGTTATCAGGCTAGTTTACAGATGTCACCTTTTGAGGCATCAGATGGTCGACTCGCTTGACGCCATTGAATTGGAATGAGACCGGCGAGCGCCGTGTCTTCGGACCTGATATTCTTCAAGAGGCTGAAGAGCAGATTGCCATGATTAGGGAAAGGTTGAAGATCGCCCAATCACAACAGAAGAGTTATGCTGACAACCGTCGCCGAGACCTGAATTTCGAACCAGAAGATTTCGTGTATCTCAGAGTCACGCCGCTCAGAGGAGTTAAGAGGTTCCATGCCAAGGGAAAACTTGCACCCCGTTATGTTCGACCATTTAAGATTTTGAGCCGCAGAGGCGAAGTTGCTTACCAGCTAGAGTTACCGCAGTCATTAGCAGGAGTGCATGACGTGTTCCACGTGTCCCAGTTGAAGAAGTGTCTCCGAGTACCTGAGGAACAGACACCGCTAGAGTCAATTGAGTTGCGAGAGGATCTGACTTACAAGGAGCATCCCGTGAAGATTTTGAACACTATGGATCGAGAAACTAGAAATAAGTCAACTCGCTTTTGTAGAGTTCAGTGGAGCAACCACGCGGAGAGTGAAGCAACTTGGGAGCGCGAGGAGGATTTGAAGAAAGAGTTTCCGAACCTATTCCTTTAGTAAGCCCTGAATCTCGGGGACGAGATTCTGTTAAGGGGGGGGGGAGGTTTGTAACACCCCAAAATTTTGCTTTTCTTAAATTCATGTGTGATTTGGCACTTTGGTGAATTTTTGGAATTTTCTGGAATTTATTTGGAATTATTTGGAATTTAAACTTTGCAAATAAAATTTTGTTGGAAATATTTTATTTGAGTCCCATATACCCTAAAATATTTTCCAGAATTTTTCTGGAATTTTTCTGAGTCTTTTGCTATTTTTAATGAATTAAATGAATTACTGGGAATTATTTTAAATA
The DNA here is from genome assembly GCA_036346355.1 of Rhipidocladum racemiflorum. NCBI lineage: Eukaryota > Viridiplantae > Streptophyta > Magnoliopsida > Poales > Poaceae > Rhipidocladum > Rhipidocladum racemiflorum. Next base: position 22,544,913 of record CM070582.1, read on the forward strand.
TTAAATCGCTGGAAAATCCAAACCGGGTTTGCATCGTTTCATCCGATCGAGCCCGAGTCGACTCGAAGTTCGAGTCGACCGAACCCGACCCGAGCCCGTGGTTGAGCCGAACCCACTCAGCCGAACCCTACGCGTGCGACCGTTGGATCAAGATCCAACGGCCACGATTGAGCCACGTCACCCGAGCCCAATCCCGACCGAGCCAGCCAACTCTCCCGAGTCCGACCCGAACCCAAACCCACCTACCGTTGGCTCTCGATCCAACGGCTGTGCGCTAGCCACGTCACCCTCTCCGTGTCGCCGCCGGACTCCGCCGCCGTAACCGTGTCGACCTCGGTTTCCGTGCGTTTCACGGACGCCGAGGCCCCTATTTAATGCGCCGCCACCACGGTCGTGACCTAGACTTCAGTGCGCACCCGTAGACCTAGACAACGTCGCCGGAGCTGCCGCCGTTCAGCCGCAATCGCTCGCCGTAGTTGCCGTAGCGCTCCGTCGCGGTTTTCGCTTCGTCCCGCCGCCGTCCGTCGTCCTCCGCCGCCGTTGACCGCAGATCCGGACTCCCCGCGACGAGACGCACCCGAGGGGTGAACTCACTTCGCTGGAGCGCGCCAGAAACGCCGTCGGCGAGGTCGTCGTCCTCCGCGCCGGTGAGCCAGCGCCGCCGCAAGCCATCGCCGGACCGCGAGCTCTCTCAGCCATCCGATCAAGATCCAACGCTCAAGATCACGCCACGTCATCGCACGGTGAGATTGCGTTACGATTTCCAGATCCGTTCTCAACCGTTGGATCTAGATCCAACGGTCCAGATCAAACGCGTTAACCCAAACGCGTGAGTCCAGATCTAATCTGGGCCGTTGATTTTCAAATCAACGGCGAGATTGCGCCACGCAGTCGGGAAGCCCGACCGCCATCGGCGCCGGGCGCACTGGCAGGTGACGCCGACACGCCGCCCGCGGTCGGGCCGCTTGGTTAAATCAGCACCATGACGTCATGCTGACGTCATGGTGGGCCCGCATGTCAGCGGCTGTCCCAGCAGTGCGCTGACGTCATCAGTGGGTCCCACCTATCAGCACCGTGGGCTGAGCCCCGCTGACGTCAGCAATGACGTCACCCGAGGGGACCCACCTGTCAGTCTCACGTGGAGCCGTGGACCGAGTCCACGGTAGACCCGAGCCGAGCGTGGAACGAGTCCATGGACCGGCTGACGTCAGCAGACCAATCAGAGGCTGCCACGTGTCCAGGCTGACGCAATAATTAATTTCCGAAAAAGAAAATGAATTATTAATTCGAAATAATGATTTCAGATTTTGTTTCAAACTTCAAACGCTTATAACTTTTGTGTTTCAACTCCGATTTGAGTGATTCAAATTTCTAAATTTGTATAAAATTGAGATCTACCTAAATATGAATTTTATTTAATTTTTGGACTAAATTTTTTCTCTGTAAAATTATTTAATTAATTATTTAAACTTTAAATAATTATAACTTTTGCATTTTAACTCCGATTTGAACGATTCCAGTTTCTAAAAATTCATAAAATTATGTTTTCTCTGTTTATGGATTTTATTTGGATGTTTGGACACTTTTTGCCTATTGTTTATTCGTGTATTGCTATTTGCACGCTTTACGAGTAGACGTTGAAGTGCCGGAGGGATTCGAAGGAGAAGTACTGACTCAGGATCCAACTCAAGACCAAGAACAAGTACTTTTTGAAGGCAAGTTGTGCTTTGACCATGTTGATCCTATTTTGAAACTTATTTTGATTTAACTTATTGCATGCTAGTTCAATTAGAAAATACTTTATTTATATATGGGGAATTAGATAAATACCAATTTGCTGTATGACACCTTGATTACTTAAATATGTGCCATGACCCTTGTCACCCTAGTTGTGGATTACTAGATGGATATTACTAAATTTGCCAACATGGGTTTAGACCGTTGTAGTATGTTGCTTAGACCTGCTACGTGTTCACGACATGATTTTGGACAATCAAATGTTAACATTGACTTAATGATATATTGAACCTGTTTTGGAAAGGTATCATGTGATGTTGATGGCACGTGGTGCATGGTAATCAACTGGGGTTTGATAAATAGTTTTCGACCGGGGCATGTGGCAAGAATGATCAGGTGGGCCAGTTGTGGCACTGGGGATGTTGATTTGGTTCTTCGGGTAGTCTTGCCCTGGTCACCCTAAGGACTTCACCTTGCAAGCCTTTGAACTGAGTCAAGCGTGCAACCACATGTCTGTAATGGGACGGACCTAGTTGACTAAGTTGCTAATAACGCACTGCGGGGACCTCAGGAGGTCAACTACACCCTTTGTGTAAGTTGTACGGGGGAGCGTATCGGGGCTGAGGCCAGGTACCCATCTAACGGTTGATTGGCCTAAACTTCGCCTTAGCTAAGGGAAGGGTTAGTGTGCAATAACAGGGGAGGACCACTTGTATTGTTAGAAGTTTCCGAAAGACTTTGTTGCGGGAACTCGCCTTTGTGGTGTTTGACTGTATCTTGTGGGTAAAGTGCATAACCTCTGCAGAGTGTAGAATCTATTCGAAGAGCCGTGTCCACGGTATTGGACATCGCTCGGGAATTACAGTCAAGGGTTAGACTTTCTGAAAATAACTTGGACTTGAAAGGTTGGGTTTGGATTAATAATGATGTTAATGGAAATGTGGATTAGGATGGGAAAGATGTTTATTAAAACTCCTTGAAAAGTTATCTATGCTATACTTGTTTCTACTGCTTTCGAATCTACTTATGCTACTTGTCAAATGCTATTTACTGCAAATATACCTTGAGCTATTCCTTTGTACCAAGCCATGCATATAGTCTATTAGCTTGCATTCTGTGCATGACTTGCTGAGTACCAAGTACTCACCCTTGCCACAATACAACACCAGTTGAAGAGGAGACTACGCCAGCTTTGGAGGAGGAACTCCAAGTGGAACTGTCTACTTAGGGAGTGAGCCCAGTCAGTTGCCTGTGGTATACTGGATGGCGCCACGAAGTTATCTTAATTTTTCCGCTGCTGCTATTTTTCTCTTAATAAGTTTCGCCCTGCGAGGCGTATATTTGTAACTTGACCATAAGGTCGAGTAACCAGTTTGACTATTTGATTAAAGTACTTTATTAGTATTCGAGTGGTATGATTGTGATATTTACCGATGTTAAGACTGTGTGCACTAGCGCGTTCCTGGACTAGTGCTGAATACACAGAGGGTCCGGATTTGCAAATTCGGGTCCCGACAGAGTCATATCCACCCTGAGTTTTAGGGAGACCGGTAATGAAGTCCATTCCAATTTCCTCCCATTTCCACTCAGGTATCTTCAATCGTTGCAGCAATCCTGCTGGCCACTGATGCATTGCTTTGACTCTCTGGCATATGTCGCACAATGCAACATGCTCAGCAACTTCACGCTTCATGCTCGGCCACCAAAATCTTTCCTTCAGGTGGTGGTACATCTTGGCACTTCCTAGGTGAATTGAATACTTGGAGTCATGGTGATGCATCCCTCCCGGGTGCGCACCGTGCCCTTCGCGGCCCAGCCGTATGGTGCACGTGCCTCGCCCGGCGAGCGGACTGCCCAACTGGCCTAGGGGTGTGGGCCTTGGACCACGAGAGAAATACACACCTTGGTTGCCATAGCCAGGCCATAAGAGTCCCATGTGGCCCCCAAAAGACTAGCCTGATGGGGGGAGGGTTGCTCTCCCTTTTAAGGTGGTATTCTCTCCCCTCCACAAGCAAGGTGGTACTATCATTCTCACCCTCTTGTTTTGGAACCTGGCTCTGATACCAACTGATACATCCCTCCTGGGTGCACACCGTGCCCTTCGCGGCCCAACCGTATGGCGCACATGCCTCGCCCGGCGAGCGGACTGCCCAACTGACCCAGGGGCGTGGGCCTTGGACCACGAGAGAAATACACACCTTGGCTACCATAGCTAGGCCATAAGAGTCCCATGTGGCCCCCAAAAGACTAGCCTGATGGGGGGAGGGTTGCTCTCCCTTTTAAGGTAGTATTCTCTCCCCTCCACAAGCAAGGTGGTACTATCACATGGGCTTCCTCCAGAATCAGCTGCTTCAACTCCCTCTTATTCGGCACACAGATTCAATCCTTTATCCACAATGTGCCTTGCTCATCTAGCTTGAAGTCTTTTGCCTTGCCTTCATCCATCTTGTACTTGATCCTGCGGATCTTTTCATCATCCTTCTGTCCTTCCCTAATCTGGTCCTCCAGAGTAGGCTTTACTTCTAATGCTGCCAAGACTCCTTCCAGCACTACTTCAATCTGCATCCTCTGAAAATCCATGCATAACTCGTCCTGACTTGTGACTATCAACGTATTCACGACATGGCTCTTCCTACTCAAGGCATCGGCCACCACATTGGCCTTCCCGGGATGGTAATGAATTCCAACATTATAATCCTTGATCAGTTCCAACCATCTCTTCTGCCTCATGTTCAAGTCTGATTGGGTGAAGATGTACTTAAGACTCTTATGATCCGTATACACTTCGCATCTGTTCCCAATCAAATAATGACGCCACAACTTCAAAGCATGCACTACGGCATCTAACTCTAGGTCATGCGTCGGATAATTCTCCTCATGCGGCCTCAGCTGCCTTGATGCATAAGCGACGACCTTTCCATTCTGCATCAGCACACATCCAAGTCCTTGGCGCGATGCATCAAAATAAATATCAAAGCTTTGATTGACGTCTGGTAGAACTAACACCGGCGCTGATGTCAATCGCTTCTTCAGCTCCTGAAAACCTTTCTCGCACTCTGGCGTCCAGGCAAACTTCTTCTCCTTTTTCAACAATTGCGTGAGAGGTCTCACAATCGTCGAAAAGCCTTCAATGAAGCGGCGGTAGTAACCTGCCATCCCAAGAAAACTCCGAATCTGGGTCACGGTCTTCGGCTGCTCCCAATGTAACACAGCTTCTACCTTGCTGGGATCGACAGCGACTCCTTCTGCGGTCATCACATGTCCAAGAAATTCCACTTTGTCCTTCCAAAAATGACACTTACTGAACTTGGCAAACAACTGCTGCTCTCGCAACTTCTCAAGAACTAGCCTTAAATGCTCAGCGCGCTCTTCCCTCGACTTGGAGTAAACAAGAATGTCATCTATGAACACGACGACAAACTTATCCAAGTACTCCATGAAAACCTTATTCATCATATTCATGAAATAGGCTGGCGCATTCGTCAGACCAAAGGACATAACAATAAACTCATAATGTCCATATCTAGACGAGAATGCGATCTTTGGAACATCTTCCGATCGGATCTTCAGCTAGTGGTATCCCGATCTCAGATCAATCTTGGAGAAAACTCCGGCTCCTCTCAGCTGATCGAACAGATCATCGATCCTGGGTAGCGGGTATTTGTTCTTCACAGTTACTTCGTTGAGTGCTCGGTAGTCAATGCACATCCTGAAACTCCCGTCCTTCTTTTTGACGAACAGAACTGGCGCTCCCCATGGCGACGAACTCGGTCTGATGAATCCTTTCTCCATCAACTCTTCAAGCTGCTTCTTCATCTCTACCAACTCTTCAGTGGACATACGGTAAGGTCTCTTGGCTATTGGTGTTGTTCCGGGTACTAACTCGATCACAAACTCTATGTCTCTATCTGGCGGTATACCAGGCAAATCTTCAGGAAAAACATCCGGATACTCATTCACCACTGAAACATCTTCTATGCTCATTGCCTTCGCACTGTTGACCATTAGCTGTCCCTCACAAACGGCGGTCGCTTGAAGTTCCACTTTTCTTCCACATGGGCTCTCAACTGATATAATCCTTCACCCAGAATCCAATACGACCTTGTGCTTGGATAGCCAATCTATTCCAAAGATAACATCTAGGGTCTGGGTTCCCAATATAATAAGGTTCGCTAGGAACTCTACCCCATCTATTAATATTCTCACCCAGAACATCCTACTTGAGATCGGAGTTCTGACCCAGGGGTTTGAACTATAAGCATGCATTTAAGATGCACAATCTCTAAATCATTCTTAGAAACAAAATCTCGGGAAACAAACGAATGCGAAGCTCCAGAGTCAAATAAAACTGTTGCAGATACTGAGTTGACAAGTATCTTACCCAGTATGACATCTGTGGCATTCTGAAGTGCATCTGCGGTGACATGGTTGACTCGGCCTCTCACCACGGTCTGGGGTGCAGCTCCTGGCTGTGCTGTCCCTCGGTTTGCTCCTGATGCAGGTGTCCTAGCTGGTGTGGTTCCTAAGTTGAAGCGAACTAGGGTCACTCCTGCTATCTTCTTAGGGCAGTTGTTGGAGAAATGCCTTGGCTCATTGCATGTATAGCAACGCCTCACTGTGCCCTGCTGGTTGCTCGCAGCGGCGTTCCTGGCTGGGGCTGGAGTCTGATAATTCTGATTGACGGATCTCGGTGCTGGCGACGGTGTTCTTGCTGCATTATGCGGCTAGAATCTGAAAAACTGATTTGGCGCAACCCGCAGACGCTGTTGCGCTCCCTGACGTGATCCCTGCTGTTGCATTCTACGCTTCCTGTTCTCATCCAATTCCTTGCGCTTGTCCTCAAGAATAAGCGCCTTATTCACAAGCTCCTGGAAATCTGGAAAGGTGTGAGTGATCAGTCCCACCTGCAATCCTGAGTTGAGTCCCTTCATGAAGCGAAACTGTCTGGCCTTATCTATCGCTACGTCTTCAGGTGCGTAGCGTGCAAGCTGTGTGAACTTGTTCAGATATTCTGACACCGGTTGATTACCTTGCTTCAATGTCCTGGACTCTTCTTTCTTAAGGTCCACGATCCCTTCAGGCACATGATACTGACGAAACGCAGCCGTAAACTCCTCCCATGTGATGTCCTGTGGGTTCTCCCGTGTGGTGCAGAAGTTTTCCCACCATTCAGCGATGGTCCCTTCCAACTGATGAGAGGCGTAAAGCACCTTCTCATTTCCCATGCATTGGGCAATGTGTAACTTCCTTTCTATTGACCTTAGCCAATCATCCGCTTCCAGTGGATTGGCGTTCCCAGAGAATGTGGGTGGATGAGTCCTCATGAACTCCGACAACTTTGCTCCCTGTCGTTGTTCCTGATTTGCTTGGTTAGCAGCGGCCTGAGTAGTGACCTGCTGCATCTGCTGCATCATAGCATGCATCAGCTGGGTCTGTGCAGCAAGGGAAGCTCCAAAGTTATGCAGGTCAACTGGCGGTGCTGGATGGGGTGCAGGTGCTCCATCATTGGGGTTCCCTAGCTGGGCGAGAACCACTCCCATTGCCTCCAAGGTTTCCGCGGGTGTTTACCATATGTCGGTTACTCCAAGGTTTAGAGATAAGGGGGAAATAAGAATAGACAAGTAATAGAGAAACTATGCGGGGCGAAAGGTGTAACTCAAAATCCAACTTTATTAACTTAATAATAATAACTTGGTATGGTTGCTTACAATGCCTAAGGGCCTTGCAACACATACTGCACACTCAGCAAGCAATGAAGATCCAACGCCTCTAAAAGTGACTCTTTATTCTATAACACGACTCGACGAAGGAGTTTCACTACAAAACCTACGCTCACTCATCGAGAAAACCTCCACTGCCTGGGTACGGGTACGGTGGCATAGGCGCAAAGAAATCGCCATGCCCTGCAACTGTGGTAGTCGAAGAAGCGGTGTCCTCCTCAAGATCTGACTCCTCCGGGTCCGGCTCGTGTAGCTCAAGCACTGGCTCTGGTCCTGGTCCGTACAATGCCATCTCCAACTCGTCAATCCTTCGCAGAAGATGGGACACATGCTATTGAGCCTCCCGCCATCGGTTCTTATCTACCGTGGCCTCCTCGCGAGCCTTCTATAGCTCCCGGTTCGTATCATCGAGCACATCCTCCTGAGCGATGACCAGTCATGCCAATTGTGTGACCGTGGCATTCTCATCCTGTATCAATCTTGGGTCAAGAAGGTTGTTCTTGTGTGGATGGTAGCGGTACACCGCGCCCTCCAGCTCGCCGGCGTAGATGCGAGCGATGTGTCGCATCGCTCGTCGCGATACCTCTTGAATTCCCATTTGCATTGTCGACCTCCTGGCGGTGCAGTATATCGGACAACTACCCTTGCCCTTGTTTCTGGCATGTACCGTGATCTTCACGTCACAAGCCTTAATCAGTCCCGCTTGTCTGATGATGTTCACTTGGTATTGCGGCTTCTCAAAACCTTGAAGAAACTGCAGCATACGCCAAAGTTCCGCGGCGTGGCCAACCTCAAGATTGACATAGTTGACTTCTCCCTCCATCTATCACGAAACACTCGCGTAAGAACGCGGCATTTTAAATCAAAGTGGGAGACAAAAGAATTAAGCAAAGGGGTAAGGAAAGAGAGAAGGGGTAAGTCGAGAATTCATTTATTATCTTGACAAACTTTTAGATTTAGAACATAGGTTTTATCCTCACTACGACCATTCTAACTATGGGTTGAGCTACAGTCAATACGGCTCTGATACCACCTCTGTCGGGACCCGAATTTGCAAATCCGGACCCTCTGTGTATTCAGCACTAGTCCAGGATCGCGCTAGTGCACACCGTCTCAACATTGGTAAATATCACAATCATACTCAACAAAATAATATAGTACTTAAAGTAGTTAATCAAACGGGGTTGCTTGAACTTAAGGTCAAGTTACATATATACGCCTCGCAGGGCGAAACTTATTAAAAGAGAAACAATAGCAGCGGAAAATAAGATAACTTCGTGGCGCCATCCAGTATACCACAGGCAACTGACTGGGCTCGCTCCCTAGTTAGACGGCTCCTCCTGATACTCCTCCTCCAAAGCTGGCGTCGCCTCTTCTTCAACTGGTGTTGTTTTTGTGGCAAGGGTGAGTACTTGGTACTCAGCATGTTGTGCACAGAATGCAAGCTAATATACTACATTCATGGCTTAATACAAAGGAATAGCTCAAGGTATAATTGCAGTAAACAGAATTTGACATGTATAATAAATAGATTCGAAAGCAGTAAAAACAAGTATAATATCAATAACTTTTCCAGGAGTTGAATAAACATCTTTCCCATTCCTAATCCACATTTCATCAACATCATCATTTAACCAAACCAAACTTTTCTAGTCCAAGTTGTTTTCATGAAAGTCTAACCCTTAATTGTAATCCCCGAGCAATGTCCAATACCGCAGACACGGCTATTCGAATAGATTTTACACTCTGCAGAGGTTATGCACTTTACCCACAAGATAAAGCCAAACACCACAAAGGCGAGTGATCGTAAGAAAGCCTTTCGGAAATGGCTAACTATACAAGTGAACCTTTCCGGTTTTTGCCATACACCATCCCTTCCCTTAACAAAGGCGAAGTATGGGACCGACATATCGTTGGACGGGTACCATGGCATCGCACTGGTACGCTCCCCTTTCAAGCTACACAAAAGGTGTAGTTGACACCCGAGGTATCACATGCAAGTTATTAGTAACTTACTCAACTAGGACCGTCCCATTCCATTCATGTGGTTGCACGATTAACTCAGTTCAAAGGCTTGCAAGGTTAAGTCCTTAAGTTGACCAGGGCAAGACTACCCGAAGAACCAAACTATCGTTCCCGATGCCACAACTGGCCCACCCGATCATTCTTGACACATGCCCCGGTCCAAATCTATTTATCAGACCCCCAGTTGATTACCATGCACCACGTGCTATCAACACCATCATCAATAACACATGACACTTCTCAAAAACACGTTCCATATCTCATTAAGACAAGGTTAACATGTAATTGTCAAAATCATGTCATGTGTACGTGGCGGGTCTAAGCAATATACTACAACGGTCTAAATACCCATGTTGGCAATTTAGTAATGTCGAACTAATAATCTTCAACTAGGGATGACAAGGGGTTCATGGCATACAATTATCTATGTCAAGGTGGCATATAGCAACTAGGCAGGTAACTAATCTCCCAAAATCATTTAAAGCATTTTATAATTGAACTAGCATGCAATAATTTAAATCAAATTATTTTCAAAATGGGATCAACATGGTCAAAGCACAACTTGCCTTCAAAGAGTACTGGATCTTGGTCTTGAGATGGCTCCTGGGTTAACACTTCACCTTCGAAGCCTTCGAGCACTTCAACGTCTACTCGTAACGCGTGCAAATACCAATAAATGAATAAACAGTAAATAAAAAGTATTCAAACATCCGAATAAAGTCCATAAACAGAGAGAGCACATTTTTATGAATTTTTAGAAACTGGAATCGTCAGATTCGGAGTTGAAATGCAAAAGTTACAAGCGTTTAAAGTTTTAAATAATCAATTAAATAATATTACAGAGAAAAACTTTGGTCCAAAAATTTAATAAAATTCACCATTAGGTAGATCTCAATTTTATACAAATTTAGAAATTTGAATCACCCAAATCGGAGTTGAAATGCAAAAGTTATAAGCGTTTGAAGTTTGAATCTAAATTTAAATCAATAAACCGAATTAAATAAATAATTTCTTTTTCGAAAAATGATTTATTGCGTCAGCATGACACGTGGACCAATAAGCGGCCGCCACGTCGCCTCGGGTCCATGGACCCGGCGCACGGTCTCGGCTCGGTCCACCGTGGACCCGGTCCACGGCTCGTGTCTCTGACATGCGGGCCCTCGGGTGACGTCAGCGCTGACGTCACCGCACGGTTCAGCCGAGTGGGCTGACACACGGGCCCCACCGTGATGTCAGCATGACGTCATGGTGTGGTTTGGCGGTCGCTGACGCGCGGGTCCCACGCTGACGTCATCGGCAACCGGGGCTGACCGCGCTGACCGCGATGGTCAGTCTCCCCGCCACGTGGCTAGATCTCGGCCGTTGATTTGAAAATCAACGGCCCAGATCGGATCTGGGTTGCACGCGTTTGGAAACGGCTCGGTCCTCCTGGACCGTTCGATCTTGATCGGACGGTCAAGATCCAATCCAACGCTACAACGCGGTTAACTCTAGCCGTACTATCTAGATCTAACGGCTGATATTACTCCTAGCATGGTGCAGTTACAGCTACGTGGCACGATCTAAGCCGTTGGATCTAGATCCAACGGTTGGAAACAGATCTAAAAACTAAAACGTGGGAATTTACCCGGGGATGACGTGGACGAATCTGGGCCGCTGGATCTGGATCGGACGGTGGAGAGAGCTCGAGCGACGGCGATGGCGTGCGGCGGAGCTGGCTGGCCGGAGACGAGGACGGCGACGAAGTCCGCGGCATTTGGGGCGTGCTCGGGCGAGGTGAGTGGTACTCCCGGACGTGCCTCAACGCGAGGAGTCCGGATCTGGGCTCGGTGACGGCGGAGGACGGCGGACGGCAGCAGAAACAGCGAAGAGGTGCGGCGGAACCCTAATCCAACTACGGTGAGCTCTCGCAGGCGAACGGCGGCGGCTCAGGTGATGTGGTCTAGGGCTATGGGTGCGCACGGAAGTCGGCAACACGGCGGGGTTGGCGGCGCATTAAATAGGGCCCTCGACGTCCGTGAAACTCGCGGAAACCGAGGCCCACACGCGGGCAGCGGCGGAGTCCGCCGGCGACACGGAGAGGGTGACGTGGCGCAACGTGAGCCGTTGGATCAAGATCCAACGGTCGCGGGGTTTGGGCTCGGGTCCGGCTCGGCGACCTGGCTGGCTCGGTCGGGCTCGGGTTCGGGCGACGTGGCTCGATCGTGGCCGTTGGATCAAGATCCAATGGTCGCACGTGAATGGGTTTGGCTCGGTCGGTCCGGCTCGGGTCGGACTCGAACTCGAGTCTGACTCGGGTTCGGTCGGTGGAACAGTGCAAACCAACTCGATTTTCCAGCGGTTAAATATTCCAAATAATTTCCAGAAATTCATTTAATTCCAGAAAAATAGGAAAATACTCAGAAAAATTCTGGAAAATATTTTAGGGCATTTGGGACTCAAATAAAATATTTTCAACAAAATTTTATTTGCAACTTTTAATTCTTTAATTATTTCAAAAGGGAATAAATTCAAGTTAAATCCAAATAAATTCCAGAAAATTCCAAAAATTCACAAAAGTGCCAAATTTCATTTAAATTCAGGAAAAGCAAAAATTGGGGTGTTACACCGGGTGGTCGTCTTCCTCGCTGCCGGCCGATGTCGGGACCCGAATTTGTCCGGACCCTTTGTGTATTCAGCACTAGTCCAGGATCACACTAGTGCACACAGTCTCAACATCGGTAAATATCACAATCATACACAACGGAATAGTAAATAAGTCTTTGTTATAACGAAAGAAGTTGAGTCAACCTTATGGTTAACTTACAAAAGTACGCCTCGCAGGGCTAAAGTCTCAGAGTAATAAACTTGCAGTGGAAAATAAATGGAACTCGTGGCGCCTACCAATATGCCACAGGCAACTGAATGGGCTCGCTCCCTAGCTTGTCGTCTCCTCCTGGAACTCTTCCTCCAAGGCTGGTGTTGCATCTTCTTCAACTGATGTTTGTGTTGTTGCAAGGGTGAGTACTTTTAAGCACTCAGCAAGTCATGCACAGAATGCAGCCTAATATGCTACATGAATGGCTTATTACAAAGGATAGGCTAAAGGTTCATTTGCAGTAAACATCATTCACAGATAACAATAATAGATTGTAAAGCAGTAAAATGATAATAAGAGTATTAACTTTCACAATAACTTTCTCCAATAAATCATTCCCTTTCCTAACCAAGTTCAGCATTTCCAAACCAAGTATCCATCCCAAGTTTTATTTTCAGAAAGTCTAACCCTTAACTGTAATCTCTGAGCATTGTCCAATACCGCGGACTCGGCTATTCGAATAGATTGTACACTCTACAGAGGTTATACACTTTACCCACAAGATACAGTCAAACACCACAAAGGCGAGAGTCCGTAACAAAGTCTTTCCAGAGCTACTTCTAGACCCATTACTGCCCGCTAAGGTTTCAACACTAAAGGGACTGGTTACCACCATCAGGGCCCCCCTCTTGCGCCTATGACTTTACTACCTGTACACCAGGATCCCACTCCTTCATGACAGTACTGTAATCTAGACATCACAATTTACTCAACTAGGTCTGTACCATTCCAGACTTGTGGTTGTACGTTAGTGAAGGACCATGTGGAGGTCCATCCATATTTGTGATGAGTATTTGACTTTATTTGAGCAAGGTGTGCTCAGGTTTGAGTTTGATTTGACTCGCTATTGCATGTTTGAACTAATGATAATTGTGGACTAACATCCAGGAAGAAAAAGGTATGTGCATTGTGGTATGTGCAAAATGGTTTGTTCCTTGTGGTACAGGTTCCTGAGGCAGCTATGGTCGTTGGTGAGTACCGGGACTAGGTTGGGAGAACCAAGGTTCGGAGCGGTCGAGGATGACGACGAGATGGTTGGGCTCAAACCAGGATAACTTGGATGTCATGGAAATGGACTTGAGGTGGCTCAAGGTTTTCGGTTCGGGTTGGAGCTCAAAGAGGAGGAAACTGAGCGGTCAAGTCCGGCGGATGAAGGCCCGTTGCATCGGGTTGATCGGGTTGTGTTTAAAACCCATGTATGGCCAATGTGGCCCATGTAAAGCCCATGTGTGGGGTGAAATGAGAGGGTTAATCCTAGCCCTTCGTGGAGTGCCCTAGGGTTTGGGACTCATCCAAGGATAGTAGGTGGCCCTAGAGTAGTATAAATAGAGGGGGAGGGGTGTCCTCCCTCACTTGAAGGTTTGTGTGGCTCCTTTGAGCTTTGCCCACATGAAATGAGGCTTTGTAAACCTTCCATACAGAAAATACAAAAATATTTTTACTATTCTTGTGAATTTAAATTGAGCATTTACATTATGTCTTTACTTTACGCAATTTAAATTCAGCATTTACCTTCCCGCAATTACATTTATGCAATTTACTTTCTCGCAATTTGGATTTGCCTCCTCTCCTTCTAAATATTGTTGATAAAGGGGTCTTAAGGGTGCTCATTTGGTTTTACATCTTTCTTGCACCCTAGGATAGACTAGAGATCAAGTTTCTATCAAGATTGCAAATCTGTCCTGAACTTGTTCTTCGCGTAGCAGTCAGTCTTTGATTTTTATAAAAATCTAGAAAAATAATTTTTGATTTATTCTTGTTGAAGAAGGTGCTTGACTCATATATACATCTGTGTAAAAATTTTGGAGTCCACTGGGTGCACCATTTGGGATCTGTGAGGTGAAAACTGAGCCCAAAATTTCCTGATTGAAGATCCTGACTGTTCGTAGTTCTTGATTTTTCCTGATTTGTTTAGATGGATTTTGGTGGTTATTTTTGGTGGAGTGATTCAAAACTCATCTACGCATAGGGTGAAAAATTACCAAATCTTTTGGAGCAACATAAGTCCACCATCCACCTGCTCTAATTGAGGACAATTCCTGAAAAATCTGCTTTTGCTTTTCTAAAAGAGGCTTTTGTGTTTTGGCTTGATCTCTTTTAGAAAAGAAGTATTTGAATTGATCCCTCTTTGCTTTGGACACTTGAAAACCAGGATTTTGATTTAAAAATCCCTTACATGATTCATGGGTCTCATCCATGTAAGCTAGGGATACACATTGTTGTCTAGTCGTTTCCAATTTTGCGGGTTTTGCGTTTTTGAGGAGCACCGAGTTTCTTTGCGGGATTGTTTGGAGTACGTTGAGTAGGGGATAATTTTATTTGGGATCATTCACCCCCTCCTCTGATCGCCATCTCGGTCTTTCAGTTAGGCTCAGGTCAAAGGCTTGCAATGTTAAGTCCTTAGTGTTGACCGAGGCAAGACTATCCAAAGAAGCTCTTCATGTCCAAACTAATAAAAACCAAATGCGACCGCCCATGTGCCACACCTGGCCTACCATTAACATCTTGCCACTTGCCTAGTCTAAATCATTTTGTCCCCCAGTTGATTACCATGCACCACGTGCCATCAACATCATCAATAACACATGTCACATCATTATAAACACGTTTCATATCTCATTAAGTCAATGTTAACATTTACTGATCCAAAGTGATGGCATCAACACGTTGCAAGGCTAAGCAGACTATTTACGGTCTAATTAACCCATGTTGGCAATTTACAATAATGTCCAACTAATAATCCATAAACATAGGGTGATAAATGATTTAGGGCATACAATAGATAAATCAAGGTGGCATAGATTCAAGTGGGTCACATAGCTATTCCCAGAATTATTTAAAAGCATTTCTAATTAAACTAGCATGCAATAATTTGAATCAATATAATTTTGCAAAGTGGGATCAACATGTTCAAAGCATAACTTGCCATCAAAAAGTATATGTTTCTTGTCTTGAGCTTGCTCTTTGGTCAAAACTTCACCTTCGAAGCCTTCGGGCACCTCAACGTCTACTCGCATCGAGTAAATGAATAATAAATAAGCAAAATAGTACATCACACAACTCCAAAAATTAAATAAAATTCATAATCAAATAGAGCACAATTTTATAAAATTTTAGGAACTAGAATCACTCAAATCGGAGTTAAAACGTAAAAGTTATATCATTATGAAGTTTGCAAATATACTAAAAAGAATAAACCGAATTAAATAAAATTTTCTTTTTGGAAAAACATTTATGATGTCACCCATGCCACGTGTCAGCACCACAGAGCGACACGTGTCGTTGCTGACGTCACCCTGGCCATTGTCCTCGATGAGGTCAGCATGACGTCATGGGACACGTGGCCCAATCGGAAGCTGACACGTCATCTCTGGTGCACGCGCCCAGTCCACAAACCTAGCTTGGTCCACCGTGCGCTCGGTGCACGGGTCAACAGAGGCTGGCACGCGGGTCCCACCTGTCGGTGGCTTCGCGCTTGGTGTGGCCCGGCGCTACGTGGCTGCATCTGACTGGCACATGCGAGACGCAATCCGGACCGAACGATTCGAATTCAACAGCCGAGATGGGTCCCCAACCCCCGCGATTCACAGAACGCATGGATGGTCCCGGTGTTTGACACGTGGATCAATCCAAGCCTTCGGATCCAAATCCAACGGTCATGTCGGCGCGCTGGCTTGCGCCGCCGCAAGACAGACGATGACCTCCCGAACGGCGCTTGGGGCGTGCTCCGGCGAGATGAAGGGTCCTCGCGGGTGCGCCTTCTCCTCGCAAACTCAGAACTGGGCTTGCGCACGGTTGGAACGGTTTGACGATGGGGGAAGACGAGTGAGACTATCGGCGCTTCTCTCCTCCACTCCGGCGAGAAATCGACGACGTTCGGAGGTGGCTCACTCTCGGGAATCTAGGGCAACACAAATAAGACGGCGCGGTGCACTCCCCAAGGGTCTTTATATCCCGTGGGCATCCGTGCTGGGCCCGAAATCCACGGCGGCGGTTGTGCGCCGGTCGAGTCCGGCGAGGACTCGGACAAGCGACGTGGTCGCATCTTGTCTGTCCAAACGACGCGGATCCAACGACCCATGATTCGCGCACACGTGGATTTTCGGTGTGGCGCGGCTGCAGCACGGGCTGGGGCACACAGTGTTGGGCTTGGCCCAACACTGTTCCACGGTTTTTCTAGCGATTTCGCAATAAAAATAATCCGAGTAATTAAATTAATTCATTTGGGGCATTAAAAATACGAGAAAAATTCTAGAAAAATTCTCATAAATATTTTGGAACATTTGGGATTCAAATAAAATATTTACAACAAAATTTTAGTTGAACTTTTCTATTATTTAATTATTCAAGTAAAAAGGCTCAATTCAAATTAAATCCAAATAATTCTAAATAAATTCCAAAAATTCAAAATACCACTTAAACAAAAGGAAAGCAAAAATTGGGATGTTACAAACCTACCCCTTAATGTAATCTCGACCGAAGTTTCAGGGCTAACTAAGGAATAGGTTAGGGAATTCTTTCTTCAGATCTTCTTCACGCTCCCAAGTTGCTTCAGCTTCTGAGTGGTTACTCCACTGGACTCTACAGAAGCGGGTCGACTTGTTTCTTGTCTCTCGATCCATTGTGTCCAAAATCTTCACTGGGTGCTCTTTGTAAGTCAGATCTTCCTGCAGATCGATTGATTCTAACGGTGTCTGTTCATCTGGCACTCGCAGGCACTTCTTCAGTTGTGATACATGGAACACATCATCCACTCCCGCCAACGACTGTGGCAACATCAATTGGTAAGCAACTTCACCTCTTTGGCTTAAGATCTTGAACGGTCCAACATATCTTGGCACAACCTTTCCTTTGGTATGAAACCTTCTGACTCCTTTGAGAGGCGTAACTCTGAGATACACGAAATCTTCTGGTTCAAAGCTCAAATCTCAGCGACGATTGTCGGCATAGCTCTTCTTTCTTGATTGGGCGGCCTTCAGTTTTTCTCTGATCATGGCAATCTGCTCTTCGGCTTCTTGAAGAATGTCCGGCCCAAAGACATGGCGCTCACTTGTCTCATTCCAATTCAACGGCATTCGACAGGGTCGTCCATACTGTTGAGGAACAAGGTATGATACTCTAGCATAAATTAAAATTTCTACTGCAAACTAAAAAAGCTACTCGCAAGAAGGGGATCATAGATCTATTACCACTAGACGCGCAGTTGAGGAATCCTTCCCATGTCGTTGTAGTGGATCGTTCTCAGCGTGGATCGTCCTCGCTGCGGATCGTCCTCGCCACAGATTGTCCTCGCCAAGGATTGTCCTCGCTGCGGATCGTCCTCTCCACGCCACAGTAGTAGCAGCGTCACCACTGCAGTCCACATGTCCGGGGATGGAACGTCGTGTGTCGATGTGCAAGCACTGGGTCGCTCGACAGGGGCAACGAGAGGAGGTGGTTTTTACGGTAATAAAATGAGCAACTTTGGTCAAGCGATCATGTAACACCCCGGCATCTAGTATGCCTGAATGCTACCAAACATAGACTAAACAACATCAAAATACCGTAAATAAAGCTAAATTATAGCAAAGGTGCAGATGCTAAAACCGAAAATTTCTGCAGCATCTCCTTGGTTTTATCATGATTTGAAGCAATAGAAATAACATGACAAGTAATATCACAACATAAAGCATCTAAAGCAGCAATAAAAAATGGATATAGCGACAACATGAGACAATAATACCAAATCCAACCACTCCATAAACTATAGCTAAGCAAATAAGAATCACAAGTACACAAATGAACCCATACACCAAGTTTCATGCACTTATTATGATCATGACTCAAATTGGTAAATGTGACTGGAACTACGTGAAGATGTGTAGCTATTGCCCCTTCCCACATGCCGGTGTCATGGTACCTAAAACAACATAAAGCACAAGCGTGAGTTCATCACTCAGCAAGTATATTGCAATGGGTCATGCAAAACAATTCAATAATATCATCACTACATAACAAACTTAACATCATGATTAAGTCATACTTCATATGCAATATCATATTCATATCTCAACCACAATGAAACCATTTCATCATCAACATCATGTATGCAATGCAATGCACATGTCTCCCCGACGCAAATACCGGTATTGCCGAGTGCACACCCGTCGGCGTGCACCCACGTCCCCCTTCCATCCCGTAGATGGAGGGTGCCTACTCTTCGTTTCCCCTCACCGCGTGCGTGGAATCACGAGGTAGGTCTTACATCCAGGCGCTCCGGATTAGTCATAACTTTCTCACCGACCTTACCGGAATAGTTATGACGTTCTCACCGACCGGGCCAAGTTTCATGCCATGTATGCAACATATGCCATAATCATTAACCATAAACCATTGCATAGCATCTTAACATACCCTTTTTATCATATCATGGCAAATACTAAGCATGGTAAGATAGCATAACATGGAAACAATTGCATCTAGTCAAGACAAGCAAATAAACCACATGCTACCCATCCGAATACACTTGCCTTAACCTCGGGCGACGGATTGGCGGGATGAGGAGGGCACTCTCGGGGTCACACCACCTGCACATAGATGCCACACAATCACAACGCACCCACAAAACAGTACGCAAACACTCGTCTACCCCGACTTCACAAGCTACTCCCAAAACCGAAAAACAGAGAATTTGTCCCGCCCGGACAGCAGACTTCAAACTATCATAACTTTAGTTCTAGGACTCCAAATCGAGTAAACGAGTACATTCTCGCGAAGTTTAGGAAATTTCCTAACTTTTTCTAAGTATTGGGAAAAGCTGATTCGGACTATAAAGTTGTCTAATCTACAAAACACTATGTTCTGTCCCAGCTACGTCACAGATTTGAACACGCTCGGTAAATCGAGCATAACTTTCAAACGGCTAGGTATAATTAGACGTTCTTTATGTCCACTGAAAGGTATTGAAGTTACCTACAACTTCTTCAACAGGCGGACAACCAAATTCTGATTCTAAAAGTGTGAAAATGGAAACCCTAGGTCGACTGCACAATCTGCCCGAATCAGAGAACGTGGCAAACTCTAGTTTTCATCCAATGTACCCAATCACAGCACCACCTCTTGATCTAAATGCATACAAATACCCTCTAGCACAGCACCTAGACCAACCCCAAGGATTCCCCTAGCCATACCTCCGCCCGAAAAATGACGAACGACGAATTCCTTCCTCCCGGGCTCCCCGATCGCCTTCCTCGCGCCGGAACCGTCGGATCTCCTCGTCACGGAGCTTCCCAATGGTGAGCGCAATGGATTGGAGGGGTGTGGCAGCAAGGGGTGGGGATAGATCCCTCCTAGGGCCGGCTAGGAGAGGTGGGGAGGTGGAGGAGCAAGGGGGAGAGGTGGAGGCGCAATGGGGGCTAGGGGGGCGGCTAGGGTTGGGGGAAGGTGGAAGCGGCTAGGGGGAGGGAGTGGGGCGCCCACCCCTAGGGCAGCAGGAAAAAATAGGTTTTTCTCCCCCTCATGGGCCCAAACATCCCCCACTGATGGCCCAAACCTCAATTCCCCAGGCCCAACTACTCCCAGGAAGGCCCAAACCCCCCCCGGAACGGCCCAAAACCTCCCGAAACGGCCCAAAACCTCAGAAATAACAAAAAACATGACAAAATTCATACAGTAAAGTTTTTATTCTCTAATTTCACATTTTATAATGTCACACCATTCTGTTGTGTCACATTCTACCCCCCCCCCTCAACAAGATTCGACCCCGAATCCAAGACACGCCACTACGCCAAATAAACAACACAAAACATCCATGCAAAGACTCAAACCGAACCAAACGGCAAGCAAATTCCCAAAACCAACAGTTAGCGAGAAATAGCCGATTTAGCTTAACTGGGTGCAGCCTCTCACAGCTTGACCTTTCAATCCAAATTCCCATCCACAATCCTCGATTTCACCCACTAAAGGCTCAATCGAAATAATTAATACGCCCAAATCCTAACATCAAACACTTCATACTACTATCACAACCCACCTGATGAACTCCGAACAACTTCCCTTTTTCGCACTAAAGGTACGACCTGTACAATTAGAAATTTGCTTCCGAAGAATACAGAACCAAAATCCAAACTCAACTCCAAACTCCCTTTTTCAACTTCATTCACAAAACCTTAATTTCATTTCTCAACATGTCTACCACCTTTCATTAATCTCAAGCTAACTGTAACACCCCAAATTTTTTTGCTTTTCATGAATTTAAGTGAAATTTGACACTTGGGTGAATTTTTGGAATTTTCTGGAAGTTATTTGGATTTATTTGGATTTAATTTGAATTTATTCCCTTTTGAAATAATTAAAGAATTAAAAGTTGCAAACAAAATTTTGTTGGAAATATTTTATTTGAGTCCCAAATACCCTAAAATATGTTCCAGAATTTTTCTGGAATTTTTCTGAGTATTTTGCTATTTTTCTGGAATTAAATGAATTTCTGGAAATTATTTTGAATATTTAATCGCTGGAAAATCGAGTTGGTTTGCACTGTTCATACGATCGATTCGGTCCGAAGTCGACTCGAAGTCGACCCGAGCCGGACCGACCGAGCCCAACCCAGTCGCGCGCGACCGTTGGATCAAGATCCAACGGCCCGCGTGCGTCCACGTCTCCCACGTGGGAGCTGGACTCGACCCGTTCACGCCCACGCGATCCCGGCCGTTGATCGTGCCATGTGGACAGTCCACGTGCGTCCACGTCGCCTCTCCGTGACGCCGCCGGACTCTGCCGCTGCCCGCGTGTGGGCCTCGGTTTCCGCGATTTTCACGGACGCCGAGGGCCCTATTTAATGCGCCGCCACCCGTGTCGTGATCGCCTCTTCCGTGCGCACCCGTAGCCCTAGACCACGTCGCCGGAGCCACCGCCGTTGCGCCGCAATAGCTCGCCGTAGTTGGTTGCGAGTGCCGCCGCGGTTTTCGCCGTTTTTCGCCGCCGTCCGTCGTCCTCCGCCGTGAAGGAGCCCAGATCCGGAGTCCTCGCGTCGAGCCGCACCCGTGCGTACCACACACCTCGCCGGAGCACGCCCGCAACGCCATTGGGCATGTCGTCGTCTCCAGCGTCGGCTGTCGGAGCTCCACCGTGACATCGCCGAAACCCGCGAGCTCCCTCAGTCGTTGGATCTTCATCGCACCGTCCAGATTCGTCCACGTCACCCCCAACGTAAGTTCAACGTCACCGTTTAGATCTAATCTCAGCCGTTGGATCTAGATCCAACGCTCTAGATTGAGCCACGTAGCCGTAAACCACACCGTGCTAGGATAGATCTCAGCCGTTAGATCTAGATCGTACGGTTAGGATTAACCCACGTTATAGCGTTAGATGCGATCTCAGCCGTTCGATCGATATCGAACGGCAGAGATTGAGCCACGCGTCGGTCACCGGGACATGCCACGTCGCCCCCCAGCGACGCGGTTAACCCGATCGGATCTCGACCGTCCGATCTAAATCGAACGGTCCAGATCAACCGCGTTAACCCCATAACGCGCGGCCCAGATCCAATCTGGACCGTTGATTTTCAAATCAATGGTCCGGATCAAGTCACGTGGCCGGGAGCCGAAACGGTGCGGTCCACGCGGTCAGCCACGGTCGCCGCTGACGTCACGCGTGACGTCGGGCTGGCCGCTGCGTGTCAGCGGCTGGCCCAACGGCACCATGACGTCAGCCGTGACATCATGATGACGTCACAGTGGTGCCCGCGTGTCAGAGACACGAGCCGTGGACCGGGTCCACGATGGACCGAGCTGAGACCGTGCGCCGGGTCCATGGACCCGAGGCGACGTGGCGTCCGCTGATTGGTCCACGTGTCACGCTGACGCAATAAATCATTTTTCGAAAAAGAAATTATTTATTTAATTCGGTTTATTGATTTAAATTTAGATTCAAACTTCAAACGCTTATAACTTTTGCATTTCAACTCCGATTTGGGTGATTCAAATTTCTAAATTTGTATAAAATTGAGATCTACCTAATGGTGAATTTTATTAAATTTTTGGACCAAAGTTTTTCTCTGTAATATTATTTAATTGATTATTTAAACTTTAAACGCTTGTAACTTTTGTGTTTTAACTCCGATTTTGACGATTCAAATTCCTAAAAATTCATAAAAATGTGCTCTCTCTGTTTATGTGTTTTATTTGGATCTTTGGACACTTTTTGTGTACTGTTTATTTATTTATTGCTATTGCACGCGTTGCGAGTAGACGTTGAAGTGCCCGAAGGCTTCGAAGAAGTGTTGACCCAAGAGCCAGCTCAAGACCAAGAACAAGTGCTTTTTGAAGGCAAGTTGAGCTTTGACCATGTCAATCCAATTTTGAAATTAATTTGATTTAAATTATTGCATGCTAGTTCAATTATAAAATGCTTTAAATGATTTTGGGAGATTAGTTAATTGCCTAGTTGCTATCTGCCACCTTGACATAGATAATTGTATGCCATGAACCCCTTGTCATCCATAGTTGAGGATTAATAGTTGGACATTCCTAAATTGCCAACATGGGTATTTAGACCGTTGTAGTATATTGCTTAGACCTGCCACGTACACATGACATGATTTTGACAATTACATGTTAACCTTGACTTAATGAGATATGGAACGTGTTTTTGAGAAGTGTCAAGTGTTATTGATGATGGTGTTGATAGCACGTGGTGCATGGTAATCAACTGGGGGTTTGATAAATAGATTTGGACCGGGGCATGTGGCAAGAATGATCGGGTGGGCCAGTTGTGGCATCGGGAAGGATGGTTTGGTTCTTCGGGTAGTCTTGCCCTGGTCAACTTAAGGACTTAACCTTGCAAGCCTTTGAACTGAGTTAATCGTGCAACCACATGACCGGAATGGGACGGTCCTAGTTGAGTAAGTTACTAATAACTTGCATGTGATACCTCGGGTGTCAACTACACCTTTTGTGTAGCTTGAAAGGGGAGCGTACCAGTGCGTTGGCATGGTACCCGTCCAACGGTATGTCGGTCCCATACTTCGCCTTTGTTAAGGGAAGGGATGGTGTATGGCAAAAACCGGAAAGGTTCACTTGTGTAGTTAGCCGTTTCCGAAAGGCTTTGTTACGATCACTCGCCCTTGTGGTGTTTGGCTGTATCTTGTGGGTAAAGTGCATAACCTCTGCAGAGTGTAAAATCTATTCGAATAGCCGAGTCCGCGGTATTGGACATTGCTCGGGGATTACAGTCAAGGGTTTGACTTTCTTTGAAATAACTTGAACTTGGGAGGTTTGGTTTGGTTAAATGATGATGGAAACGTGGATTAGGAATGGGAAAGATGTTTATTTAACTCCTGGAAAAGTTATTGATATTATACTTGTTCTTACTGCTTTCGAATCTACTTATGATACTTGTCAAATGCTGTTTTCTGCAATTATACCTTGAGCTATTCCTTTGTATTAAGCCATGCATGTAGTATATTAGCTTGCATTCTTTGCATGACTTGCTGAGTACCAAGTACTCACCCTTGCCGCAAAAACAACACCAGTTGAAGAAGAGGCGACGCCAGCTTTGGATGAGGAGTATCAGGAGGAGCCGTCTAACTAGGGAGCGAGCCCAGTCAGTTGCCTGTGGTATACTGGATGGCTCCACGAAGTTATCTTATTTTCCGCTGCTATTATTTCTCTTTTATTAAGTTTTGCCCTGCGAGGCGTATATTTGTAACTTGACCTTAAGGTCGAGCAACCCCGTTTGATTAACTATTTAAAGTACTTTATTAATTCGTTGAATATGATTGTGATATTTACCAACGTCGAGACTGTGTGCACTAGCGTGATCCTGTACTAGTGCTGAATACACAGAGGGTCCGGATTTGCAAATTCGGGTCCCGACACTAACACAACCAAAACGAATCACACCTCTTTAATCAACCACTCTACCAACAAATCACCAATGGTATCTTATTAATGACTGGGGTTCTAAACATGAACCACCAAAGAATCGATTACACAAAATCCCATCTCTTCCAATTATTTGACCTTTTTCACAAAGAACCACAATTAACCAATGTCATTTACAAACATAGTCCACATCGAAAATAATTTCCTTTCCCAAACTCAAACCATGCTACACTTTTTTTTCTATCAACTTCTGGGCATACCTCGTACCCAAGGACACTAGCTAAGACAATGTTCACGACAGATCACTTTATCTCAAATTACCATCACCTTTTAACAACCAACCATATTTTCAACAAGATTTGAACCGACATCACAAGCTTCCATCATGACCACCTTTCGAACCACAACCAAAGTTCTACGCCTAGCCCAAGCTAGGGCTGTAAATTTCTACCAAGCAATGGGTGGGGACAGATCCCTCCTAGGGCCGGCTAGGAGAGGTGTGGAGGTGGAGGAGCAAGGGGGAGAGGTGGAGGCACAATGGGGGCTAGGGGGTGGCGGCTAGGGTTGGGGGAAGGTGGAGGCGGCTAGGGGGAGGGAGTGGGGCGCCCAGCCCTAGGGCAGCAGGAAAAAATAGGTTTTCCTCCCCTCATGGGCCCGAACATTCCCCACCGATGGCCCAAAACTCAATCCCCTAGGCCCAACTACTCCCGGGAAGGCCCAAACCCCCCCGGAACGGCCCAAAACCTCCCGAAACGGCCCAAAACCTCAGAAATAACAAAAAAACATGACAAAATTCATACCATAAAGTTTTTATTCTCTAATTTCACATTTTATAATGTCACACCATTCTGTAGTGTCACAGATCCACTATGACCCATATGGAGTCATATCCACCTTGCGTCCTTAGCAAACCGGTAATGAAATCCATACCGATTTCCTCCCACTTCCACTCAGGTATTTTTAGCGACTGTAGCAATCCTGTTGGCCTCTGATGCATTGCCTTGACTCTCTGGCATATGTCGCACAATGCAACATGCTCGGCAACTTCACGCTTCTTGCTCGGCCACCAAAATCTTTCCTTCAAGTCTTGATACATCTTGGCACTTCCAGGATGAATTGAGTACTTGGAATCATGAGTTTCTTCCAGAATCAACTGCTTCAGCTCCTTCTTGTTCGGTACGTAGATACGTTCTTTCATCCACAAGGTACCTTGTTCGTCCAGCTTGAAATCCTTGGCCTTGCCTTCTTCCATCTTGGACTTAATCCTATTGACCTTGTCGTCATCTTTCTGACTTTCTTTGATCTGATCTTCTAATGTGGGCTTTACTTCCAAAGCGGCTATAAATCCTATTGGTACCATTTCTAGTTTCATCTTCTAAAAATCCTTGCATAATTCATCATGGTTTTCCACTATTATCATATTCATACCATGACTCTTCCAACTCAAAGCATCGGCTACCACATTGGCCTAGCTGGGATGGTAATGAATTTCCATATTGTAATCCTTTATTAATTCCATCCATCTCCTCTGCCTCATATTTAGATCTGATTGAGTGAAAATATATTTCAGACTCTTGTGATCCGTATAAACTTCACATCTATTTCCAATGAGATAATGATGCCATATCTTCAAGGCGTGCACTACGGCAGCTAACTCTAAGTCATGCGTCGGATAATTTTCCTCATGTGGCCTCAACTGCCTTGATGCATAAGCAACTACTTTTCTGTTCTGCATCAACACGCATCCAAGTCCCTTTCGTGATGCATCGTAATAAATATCAAAACTTTGAGTGACATCAGGTAAAACTAGCACTGTCGCGCTGATGTCAATCGTTTCTTCAGTTCTTGAAAACCTTTCTCACACTCTGGTGTCCATGCGAACTTCTTCTCCTTCTTCAACAATTGTGTAAGAGGTTTAGCAATCGTTGAAAATCCTTCAATGAATCGACGGTAATATCCCGCCATTCCAAGGAAACTATGGACCTGAGTTACCGACTTCAGTTGCTCCCAATGTAACATGGCCTCTACTTTGCTTTGGTCGACTGCGACTACTTCAGCTGTCATTACATGTCCAAGAAATTCCACTTTACTCTTCCAAAAATCACACTTGCTAAACTTACCAAATAATTGCTGGTCTCGCAGCTTCTCAAGAACTAGCCTCAGATGCTCGGCATGTTCTTCTCTTGTCCTTGAATAGACTAGAATGTCATCTATGAATACGACAACAAACTTATCCAGGTATTCCATGAAAACTTTATTCATCAAATTCATGAAGTATGCAAGTGCATTTGTCAGGCCAAAGGACATAACTGTAAACTCATAATTGAAAACTCATAAATCTTAAACTTTTGAAAAGTTTAAAGAGTTTCAGAACGAAGTGCAAAATCAACTTGACAAATCAATAAAACACTTACGATCAAATCGTGGTGGTTAATATTTGAGCCAAGAGTTTGGTGATCATCTAAAGCAATGTGGAATCGTTCCGCAACTTACTCCGCCAGGAACGCCTCAATGGAATGGCGTGTCCGAACGACGGAACTGAACTTTATTAGATATAGTTTGGTCAATGATGAGCCAAACAGATCTGTCATTATCCTTCTAGGGTTTCGCTCTAGAGACAGCTGCGTTCACATTAAATAGGGTCCCATCAAATTCCGTTGAGAAGACACCATATGAGATATGGACTGGGAAAAGTCCCATGTTGTCATTTCTCAAGATATGGGGATGCGAGGCTTATGTAAAACGTTTGCAATCAGATAAACTCGCACCTAAATCAGAAAAATGCTTCTTTGTGGGGTATCCTAAAGAAACAAAAGGATATTACTTTTACAAAAGAAACGAGAACAAAGTTTTTGTTGCTTGAAATGGTATCTTTTTGGAAAAAGAGTTTCTTTGAAAAGAAATCAGTGGGAGTGATGTGCATCTCGATGAAGTTTGAGAATCACATGAATATGTTCAAGCTACCACTGAACCTTCACAAGGTGTACAAAATGTTGTACAACTTGTGGAAGAGACACCAGCCCCACGTAGGTCGGGGAGGCCACATCATGAACCCATAAGATATGGACATGACATATTATTGTTGGACAATGATGAGCCCACGACTTATGAAGAAGCAATGATGGAACCAAACTCCAAAAAATGGCTTGGAGCCATGAGATCCGAAATTGAATCCATGCATGACAATCAAGTTTGGAACTTGGTTGATCCTCCTCATGGTGTAAAAACCATTGAGTGAAAATGGATTTTCAAGAAGAAGATAGACGTGGATGGAAATGTTCAGATCTATAAGGCACGGTTGGTGGAAAAAGGTTTCAAACAAGTTCAAGGAGTTAACTATGATGAAACTTTCTCACCATTAGCCATGCTTAAGTTTGTCCGGATAATTTTAGCTATTGCTGCATATTTCGATTATGAAATATGGCAGATGGACGTCAAAACAGCTTTCCTTAATGGAAATTTATCTGAGGATGTATACATGATACAACCTGAAGGTTTTGTTGATCCTAAATATGCTAAAAAGGTATGCAAGCTTCAGAGATCTATTTATGGGTTGAAGCAAGCATCTCGGAGTTGGAACATTCGTTTTGATGAAGTAGTCAAAGGATTTGACTTCATAAAAAATGAAGAAGAGCCTTGTGTTTACAAGAAGGCTAGTGGGAGCACACTTGTGTTTCTGATCTTGTATGTGGATGACATATTATTGATCGGGAATGATATTCCTATGCTTGAAGATGTTAAGACTTCGTTGAAAAGGAGTTTTTCAATGAAAGACTTGGGAGAAGCCTGTTATATCTTGGGCATAAAGATCTATAGAGATAGAACAAAAAGGTTGATTGGATTAATGTCGGGACCCGAATCTGCAAATCCGGACCCTTTGTGTATTCAGCACTAGTCCAGGCACGCGCTAGTGCACACAGTCTCAACATTGGTAAATATCACAATCATACCAAACGATACTAATAAAGTACTTTAAATAGTTAACCAAACTGGTTGCTCGACCTTAGGGTCAAGTTACAAATATACGCCACGCAGGGCGAACCTTAATAAGAAGAAATAACTGCAGCGGAAGAATAAGATAACATCGTGGCGCCATCCAGTATACCACAGGAAACTGACTGGGCTCGCTCCCTAGTTCGATGGTTCCTCTGGAAGTTCCTCCTCCAAAGCTGGTGTAGACTCCTCTTCAACTGGTGTTGTATTGTGGCAAGGGTGAGTACTTGGTACTCAGCAAGTCATGCACAGAATGCAGCTAATATACTACATGCATGGCTTGGTACAAAGGAATAACTCAGGTTCATTTGCAGGATATAGCATTTGACAATTATCATAAGTAGATTCGAAAGCAGTAGAAACAGGTATAAGATAAATAACTTTTCCAGGAGTTTAATAATCATCTTTCCCATTCCTAATCCACATTTCCATCAACATCATTATTAAACCAAACCCAACCTTTCAAGTCCAAGTTATTTTCAAGAAAGTCTAATCCTTGACTGTAATTCCTGAGCGATGTCCAATACCGCGGACACGGCTATTCGAATAGATTATACACTCTGCAGAGGTTATGCACTTTACCCACAAGATACAGTCAAACACCACAAAGGCGAGTTCCCGTAACAAAGTCTTTCGAAAACTTCTAACAGTACAAGTGGTCCTCTCCGGTGTTGCACACTAACCCTTCCCTTAGCAAAGGCGAAGTTTAGGTCAATCCACCGTTAGATGGGTACTGGCGCAGACCAGACGCTCCCCCGTACAACATACATAAAGGGTGTAGTTGACACCCAGAGGTCCCACAGGTACGTTATTAGCAACTTAGTCAACTAGGTCCGTCCCATTACGGACATGTGGTTGCACGCTTTACTCAGTTCAAAGGCTTGCAAGGTTAAGTCCTTAGGATGACCAGGGCAAGACTACCCGAAGAACCAAACCAACATTCCCGGTGCCACAACTGGCCCACCTGATCAATCTTGCCACATGCCCTGGTCAAAAGATATTTATCAAACCCCAGTTGATTACCATGCACCACGTGCCATCAACATCACAACACATGATACCTTTCCAAAATCGGTTCAATATATCATTAAGTCAATATTAACATTTGATTGTCCAAAATCATGTCACGTGGCAAGGCTAAGCATACTACATCGGTCTAACTACCCATGTTGGCAATTTAATAAAGTCCAACTAATAATCCTCAACTAGGGTGACAAGGGGTCATGGCACATATTTAATTAATCAAGGTGTCATACATCAATTTGGCGTTTATCTAATTCCCCGGAATTAAATAAAGTATTTTCTATTTGAACTAGCATGCAATACATTAAATCAAAATAGGTTTCAAAGTGGGATCAACATGGTCAAAGCATAACCTGCCTTCAAAAAGTACTTGTTCTTGGTCCTGAGCTGGCTTCTGGGTCAACACTTCACCTTCGAAGCCTTCGGGCACTTCAACGTCTACTCGTAAAGCGTGCAAATAGCAAATAATAAACAAACAGTAAACAAAAAGTGCCCAAACAACCAAATAAAGTTTATAAACAGAGAGAGCATAATTTTATGAATTTTTAAAAACTGGAATCGTCAAATTCGGAGTTTAAACGCAAAAGTTACAAGCATTTAAAGTTTAAATAATCAATTAAATAATATTACAAAGGAAAACTTTAGTACAAAAATTAAATAAAAATCATCATTAGGTAGATCTCAATTTTATACAAATTTAGAAATTTGATTCACTCAAATCGGAGTTAAAATGCAAAAGTTATAAGCGTTTGAAGTTTGAATCCAAATTTGAATCAAAATTTCGAATTAATAAATCATTTTGTTTTTTGGAAATTCTTTTATTGCGTCAGCATGACACGTGGACCAATCGGGTGACGACACGTGGCCTCGGGTCCATGGACCCGGCGCACGGGCGTGGCTCGGTCCACCGTGGACACGGTCCACGGCGCACAGACGCTGACAGGTGGGACCCACCGATGACGTCATGGGTGACGTCACGGTGCGGTCGCTGACACGCGGGCCCGGCGTGTCAGTGACCCACGCGCACGCCCGCGTGGGCGCTGCGGTTCGGCTTCCCGGACACGTGGCACGATCCGGACCGTTGGTTTGAAAATCAACAGCCCAGATTGGATCTAGCTTAACGCAGTAGCAAAACTACTCGGCTGATCTGGACCGTTTGATCTTGATCGGACGGTCAAGATCCAATCTAACGCAAACAACGCGGCTAACCCTAACCGTTTGATCTAGATCTAACGACTGAGAATGAATCTGGGATTTTCAGCGTGGAAACTTGGATCCGGATCGGACGGCTGAGGGAGCTCGAGGTCCGGCGATGGCTTGCGGCGGGGCTGATTCACCGGAGACGAAGACGGAGACCACGGCAACGGCGTTGCAGGGCACCTCCGGCGAAGTGAGAGGTCTCCACTAGCGCGGCTTGACCTTGCGGTTCCGGATCTGGGCTCAACGGCGGCGGCGGACGGCGGCGGAAACTGCAGGCAAACGCGGCGGAACGCTCCTCCAACTCCGATGAGCGATTGCGGCTAGACGGCGGTGGCTCAGGCGGCGTGAGCTAGGGCTATGGGTGCGCACGGAAGTCGGTGTCACGGCACGGGTGGCGGCGCATTAAATAGGGCCCTCGGCGTCCGTGAAACACACGGAAACCGAGGCCCACTCCTTTGCGGCGGCGGAGTCCGGCGGCGACACGGAGAAGGCGACGTGGCACGCGCTCAGCCGTTGGATCAAGATCCAACGGTGCGCGGGTTTGGGCTCGGGTCTGGCTCGGGCGAGCTGGCTGGCTCGGTCGGACTCGGGCTCGGTGACGTGGCTCAATCTCGGCCGTTCGATCTTGATTGGACGGTCGAGAGGGTTAGGGTTTGGTAGGGTTCGAGTCGGACTCGGACTCGATTCTGACTCGGGCTCGGTCGGAGGAACAGTAAAACCAACTCGATTTTCCAGCGATTAAATAATTCAATTAATTCCCAGAAATTCATTTAATTCATTAAAAATAGCAAAAGACTCAGAAAAATTCCTGAAAAATTCTAGAAAATATTTTAGGGAATTTTGGACTCAAATAAAATATTTCCAACAAAATTTTATTTGCAAAGTTAAATTCTTTAATTATTTCAAAATGGAATAAATTCAAATAAATTCCAAATAAATTCCAGAAAATTCCAAAAATTCACCAAAGTGCCAAATCACACAAGATTTTAAGAAAAGCAAAAAATTTTGGGGTGTTACAATTAAGCCTGGAAATGTACATTGACAAGGTATTGAAGAGGTTCAATATGCATGAATCCAAGAGAGGATTCATGCCAATGTCACATGGCATCAGTCTAAGCAAGAAGCAATGTCCTTCGACAATTGATGAGCGAGACAGGATGAGCAAGATTCCATATGCTTTGGCTATTGGGTCTATTATGTATGCCATGATTTGTACACGCCTAGATGTCTCATATGCTCTAAGTGTCACGAGCAGATACCAAGCGGATCCCGGTGATGGTCATTGGATAGCCGTGAAAAATATCCTGAAGTACTTAAGAAGAACTAAGGATATGTTCCTAATTTTTGGAGGTGAGGAAGAACTGGTTGTAAAGGGTTATACCGACGCAAGCTTCCAAACTGACAAAGACGATTTTCGATCGCAATCCGGGTTTGTATTTACACTAAATGGAGGAGCGGTAAGCTGGAAGAGTTCCAAGCAAAGCACGGTGGCCGACTCTACAACAGAAGCGGAGTACATTGCGGCTTTAGATGCCGCAAAAGAAGCTGTTTGGATAAAGAAGTTCATCTTAGAGCTTGGTGTGGTCGCTAGTACCTTTAATCCAATGGAGCTCTATTGTGATAATAGTGGTGCCATTGCACAAGCAAAAAAGCCTAGATCACATCAGAAGTCCAAACACATACTCTGACGTTTTCATCGTATTCGCGAGATTGTGAATAGAGGTGACGTGAAGATATGCAAAGTAAATACGGAAGCTAATGTGGCCGATCCGTTGACTAAGCCATTGCCACAGCCTAAGCATGAGGCGCACACGAGGTCTATTAGTATTAGATACTTAATTGATTGACTCAAGTGCAAGTGGGAGATTGTTAGTGTTATGCCCTTGAGGAAGTCATATAGATGATTGTAGCATGACTATGTTTATGAATAATAATATGATTATTGGTTCAATGAATGTATATCTTTATATTGATCAGCAAGTATGTGACTTGCATATGAAACTCTTTACTTGTTGATATAATTTTATAAATATCTCTGATCGGATATCATCGTATAGGACAACGATGAATAGATCAGCACATGTACTGATCGACGATCATGTTTCATAGATCATGGGATATTGAGATATCATCAATACATTGTGAACACATGTTGACGAACATGGGTTAGATAGACCCACAATGGAACACTGCGAGAATCTTACATTCTTGTGTGTCATTAGTGTATCTCATACATAGTAGATGTATGATCCTTGGACCTAAGATTGTCACATTCCCTACATAAGTAATAGTTTACCTTGGGGTTACCAAACGCTATTTCCTAACCGGATAGCTATAAAGGTAGCTTTCATGTTTACTATGAAACATGCAGATGGAAGTGAGCTGTCAAGATGGAATTTGCCACTCCAGTGTAACGGAGATATATGTATAGGCCACTCGTGTGATATGGTTAATGAAGTGTATGGCCATACCGTGATTGAAGAGTTAATCACATCTTATTAACATATCACAGATACGAGAGATGGATTGAATTGTCAATGGATGACATGCTTCTCGCCTTGAGTTCAATCTTCATATAGTCTGCCAAAGGGATTATTACATCAGTACTTTGATCATAAGCATTTGGGAGTTGGCATGCTCTGCAAGGAGTCGCTACCAACTATTGGATTAGAAAAGGGGTTTTCGAATCTATGTCCAAATGTGCATGAACCTATAGGGTCACACACTTAATGGGCTGGAATGCATTAATTCAGATTGGATCCGTAATTAATGGACCTCGTGGGCATAACGCGCTGATGGGCCCTGGCTTAGGGTTTCATCGCGTGGCTATATAAGGAGAGGAGAAGGGTGGGCGTCATAGATCTTTTTCTCGTCCAGAACCCTAGCCTCCACCTCTCGTTGCCCTCGCCAAGTGACACGGTGCTTGCACACCGACGCGCGGCATTCCATCCCTTGACGTGTGGACTACTTTAGCGATGCTGCTGCTACTGCGACATGGAGAACGATCTACGATGAGCACGACCAAGGCGAGGGTGAGCACGACCGAGGCGAGGGTGAGGGCGAGCACGACCGAGGCTACGGCGAGCACGACCAAGGCGAGGGCGAGCACGTCTGCGGCGAGGACGATCCACGGCAAGGATGATCCACGCCGAGAACGATCCACTACATCAACGTGCGAAGGATTCCGCAACTGCTCATCTAGTGGTAATCTAATTTATGATCCCCTTCTTGCGAGTAGTTTTTCTGGTTTTGCGGAAGAAATTTTTTAATTTGTGCTAGAGTAGCATACCACGTTCCTTAACACAAAGAGCACCAGGAAATTCTTGGCAAGCTTTCTATGCAAATATTGAAAAAGGGCAAAGGTTTCATCCTTTGAAGTCATGAAGAAAACCCAAGAAAACCTAGAAAAATCATCCACAATCACCAAAGTGTATCATTTTCCTCCAACAGACCGCACTCAGCCTGGACCAACAGTGTCCATATGTAGAATTTGTCCCAGTGAATCTATCATCACAAGATTGACAGGATGATGAGAAGAGGCAACCATTTTCCCGTGCTGGCAAGGGGAACACACAATATCATTGATCATCTTCAGTGTGGGCAAGTCGGATATGAGCTCCTGGCTACTTATCTTACTCAGATGATCAATTCTAATGTGGCCTAGTCTCCTATGCCAAAAAGAGATGTCTCGTGATTCAGAAGCAAGCAAACAATGCAGAGGTCCATCAGAAGAAGTATGGAAATCAGCTCGAAAAACTTTTCCAAATCTGAAAATGTTACAAATCAAATCCCCTGAAGGACCCAAAATCGGAGAACTCCCCTTATTGAAAATTACCTCAAACCCATCATCGGTCAGCTGAGAAACAGAGAGCAAATTAAACTTCAACTTGCTGACCAATGCCACATTTTTCAAAAGGATCTTAGAACTCACTTAAATCGTGCCTTCACCAATGACACGACCATGAGAAGCATCCCCAAAAGTGATACGATCACCGTCAAGCACTCGGGAAAGGGATGAAAACCACCGGGAATCACCATTCATGTGACGGTAACACCCGGAATCAATCACCCATATAGCACCCTTGCCCACCCTTCAAACCTGGTTCAGTAACTAATTCATGCCTGGTCCTTGGAACTAACCCATATAGCCATGTAACACCCCAGCTTGTACTAAGCCCAGAATGTCACCAAACATAGACCATAACACGTTTAATACCATAGTTTAAGGTAAAATTTCAGCAAGTAATCATTTAGCATAAATTGGAAATTTTGACAGCATCTCCTTTGTTTATGCATGAAGCTTAACAACGTAATATCATATCAATAGGTAGGATAAATAAGATCTCCATACGCAGCGATAATGATAGCTAATCATCAACTAAAACATCAATAAGCATTGCAAGCAAAAGAATAAGCATCAATTTAAGTCTAGGAAGATATAACAACTCGCTCCATAGCCCACATGTTACACATGAGGGAAACAACCAAACATAAAGACCATACACTAATGGTTATTGTAACACTTATTGCCGTGTCTCCAAAATGGGGGAATTAGCTAGTTTATGATACTATGTGGAGGAGTGTGGCTAGAACCCTTTCCCGCGCGACGATCTCATGGTACCTAAAGAAACAAACAACGAAAACACAAGCGTGAGTTCATAACTCAGCAAAATGTATTGTAATGAATCAACAAGGATCAAGACAACAAACCATCATTTCAGTCTCCACAGTTATATCACAACACATCATCTTTAATATTATATACATCCTTTAAAACAACATGATAATCATCTCATGAGCATCTCATGAGTAGAGTCATCATCTCATAATCATCTTTATTCATGTATAACATTCATGCAATGCAATGCACATGTCTCCTGGAATTCTCATACCGGTATGGTTGAGTGCACACCCGTCGGCATGCACCCTTTTCCCCCTCCCATCCCGAAGACACGAGGGTGCCTATCACTCGCTTCCATTCACCTCGGTGACGGAGTCACGATGTAGGACTTACTCAAAAGAATAGCCCCGGACTAGTCATAACTGTTCTCACCGACCCTACCGGAATAGTAATGACTTATCTCACCGGACGGCCATGAAAATATGCCATGTATGCAAAATGGACAGCAACGTATACAGAAATAGACATATTGCATATCAACACATGGCATCTCCACATGTAGGACCGTATTCAACAATTGACGGTTACCGTTCAAAACATGGCATGTGAATCATTTGTCAACAACCAGCATTGTTAATCATGGCATGGGGACACCATATCATCGATAACATTTAAATCATGGCCTAAGGACCTCCTATCAATTATAACATGTAAATCATGGCAAAACAACATGTTATCTATTCCAAATGCTATCAATCAATTCTAGCAACACATATAGCATACAATCCACGCAACACACTTGCCTTCAACCACGGGCAATGGAGTGACAAGAGGTTAAGGGCACTCCCGGAGGCACACCACCTGCAAACACGTGCCACACACTCAAAACGAGTCCACAAAATAGTACACAAATAAATCCCACTACCCGACTTCGCATACAACTCCTAAAATCAGAAAACAGCTAATATGTCCCTTCGGGACAGCAGCCTTCCAAAGGGCATAACTTCTGTTCTAGGACTCCAAATTGAATAAACAAGTACATCCTCGCGTAGCTTAGGAAAAATCCCAACTTTTTCTAGTTATAGAGAAAGACTAATTCGGAATCTAATGTTGTTTAATCTAATGTTGAACACGAACTGTCCCAATCTCGTCACAGATTTGA
This sequence comes from Rhipidocladum racemiflorum, assembly GCA_036346355.1. Lineage (NCBI taxonomy): Eukaryota > Viridiplantae > Streptophyta > Magnoliopsida > Poales > Poaceae > Rhipidocladum > Rhipidocladum racemiflorum. Next base: position 22,581,112 of record CM070582.1, read on the forward strand.
CAGCGCTCGGTAAAACGGCCATATCTCCCAAACGGCTGGGCGGATTTTAACGTTATTTATATGCACGGAAAGATAATGAAATTATCTACAACTTCCTAAAAGTCCGTACGGTCATATTCAAAATCTAAATTGGCGAAAACGCCTGCCCTAGTTCGGGTTCCCAATCTGCCCGAACAGAACGTGAATACAACTCTAGTTTTCATTAGATCTAACCCATGGAAGCACCTCCCTTGATCTAAAAAACATGGTAAACCCCCTCTACAGCAGCAAAAGATCTACCCCACACGATCCCCCCATTACCTTCTTGGAGAATCACCAATCGACGATCAAACCTTCGCGTTCCTCCCCCGACTTCCTTCCACACGCCGTTTCCACCAATCCTCCTCGTCGCAGCTCCTCCCAACAGCTTGGACAGCGCCTTGGCAGCGAGGAGGAGGCCTTGGGGTGCACCCACAAGGGAGGAGAGGGGAGGGGTAGCAGCACCTAGGGAAGGGGGTGGTTGGGAAGGGAGAGGAGAGGTGAAGGGAGATTTGGGGAAGATGGGGGAGAGGAGGTGGGGGTGGCGGCTCAAAGGGGGAGAGATGGGGGGCGCATGGGGGAAGGGACAGCAGGTGTGCTGCCCTAGCACACCCCCACATGGGCCCAAATCATCCCACCGACGGCCCAAAACGACCCCGGAGAGGCCCGAAACGCGCTAAAACGCCATACCGTAGGGTTCAAATTGCAGAATTCATACTTTCTAAAGTTATGCCAACCCGTAGTATCACATTCTTCCCCCCTTCAACAGGATTCGACCTCGAATCCGAGACACACTACTACACAAAACAACCAACACAAAGAGAACTAAACTTCCCGGTTCAAACTGGTCGAGAAAAGCTCTGGGAAATTCTCGCGCATGCAAGACTCCAACTCCCGGGTCGCTTCTCTCTCTGACTAGAGCCACTGGGACTACACCGATGGAGACTCGATGACAAGAACAACACAAGTCCCTACAGGACAAAAGCTTCTGTGCAACACCAGGCAACCACACAATAACTCAAACCATAACACACGCAACACTTTTCCCAAAACCTACACTTAGCGAGAAAGAAGTACTTAGCTCAACTAAGTGCAGCCTCTCACGGTTCCACCTTTTCTTCCAATTTCGAACCAGAAACCGCGATTCACCCACACAGGGCTCCATCAACCTAATACGCCCGCATCCTTACGACGAACACTTCACACTACTATCACAACCATCCTGACTGCCACCCTTCATTGAAATCAACATTTCATTGGACTCAACATTTCATTTAACTCAACATTTCATTCCATCCTTTCCCAGGCAAGACTCAAATCCAAGAACAACTAGTGAAGACAATTGCTCACGGCAGGACAATTATCACCGAACTACCGTCAACTTCACTTCCACCCATCGCTACTCTTAACCAAATTCAAACCACGACATCAACAACCTCCATCATCATCCACCCTCATACCACTAATGTCCAGCACCTAGCCCAAGCTAGGACCGTAACTCACTACCAAATCTCAATTGGCACTTTTCCCAAGAGGATGTCGCCCTCACAAACAATTCACACAAACCACGAAGCCCACGAGTATAGCTCTTAGATTATACTCAACCATAACCCGAGGCCCTTCTTATTCTCGCTCCTATCAATAGTGCAAAAGAAGTACGATTCTTTTGAATCCAAGTAGACCACATACAACAACTCGAAACTCAAAGAGCCACAAATCACTTTGGAAAGAACCCGATAACATTGAAAGACCACCCTTTTTCTTTTCCTAAGTCAAGCCGCAAAGGAAAACTCAAATCTCCAATCAACGCGATACAATTCGCATCGGGGAGCACTCAAACAAATAGAGACTCCACACAATTCTCTTGACAGAAGTTCTCAACAACTAAAGACAACTCGACTCGTTTTCACCACAGCCAAACTTTTCATTTTAACCAAAATCAACATCTTGAAAGAGAACTGCCACAAAAAACTCTCGAAGAGAAAGGGAAACTCAAATCCCTTGCATAACATAACCAAAATACCAGCATTTATCCATTCATTCCTTTTCATGCTAGAGAGCAATGGAAATCTCTATTCATAACACGAATGCGAATTCTTCAAGAGCACTCCGGATTAGTCATATATCTCTATATGACTTTCTCACCGTCCTGGCTCAACAACTCTTTTAGGCTTATAAAACGATGTCATGAATCTTTTTCACCATTTATTCGTCATGTAACCACGATACCCATTAACCATTCACAAAGAGACTTCATTCTCTTTGTCACATGATTGACACCCAACAACATCGATGGTTGCTCAAATTCGCATAAACTACGATGGCGTTAACCGAAAAAATACCATATCGCATCACAACCCAACAACCACTGCACGCAATGCGTGCAAAACATCGCATTTTAACCAAAGCCAATAACAGAAGATAGCATCAACTCTCAAATCAAACATCTACGCCTAATAACCGCTACCAATTCTCTTAAAGAGAAAGGAAACACATTCCCAGCAGGGAACACCTTACCAACAAAATCACTTATGAAACAATCGTAAGATTCACCTTTTTGAAACGCTCGCAAACACCACACACATTTCCCAAATAAATCCAACTCTAGTCACGATAGAATTACAATTTAAGCGCTTAACTCCAGGGTTACCAAAGATAAATCAGTTGAACGCTAAAGAGAGCGTCCCACTCCAACGCTTTGGGTGTTAATCCATACTCATAGCATAGACTAAACAGATTAGCCCAAATCCAAAGATTGGCATGGTTCAATACCACACCACATTTGGAACCCATAAGCCGGTTACTTCAAATACTACTCTTTCATCCATATTTCCAATCATCGGAGTCAAGTTTGTAACTTGACAAAATGCCACTTAATCAGGGGAGATTTTATTGCACACTAATCAAGACGCCTAAACAAAGAGGCAGGCACTCCCAGAAAATTTATACATTCATTTGAATTCGTAAACCTTCAAAAGAATGTTCGACTCAAATCCCACCATTACTCGCATTCCAATACTCTTAGCCAATACGGATGTCATAATCACCCAAATCCCGAGAAGTCCAACACTGATGCACACAAGCTACAACATATGCTCTTAATAAAATCACTTTTCACTGTTCATATAACCACAATTGATTATATTACCAACGAACCATAGACCATATCTACCGTATGACAATCAACAAGGAGAACCACGTTCTCACAACTCCAGCACAACTAACTTATCAGTTAATCCAACATAAGACGCATATCAACAACTTCTTTTGGTCTACTAACCATGACGAACCATTATTCATGCAATTTATTATCCCAAGCATAGCACACATCTCTTTACAATTATTCCGGCGTAATCAACAATTACCCTGGGTATAATCCCTAAGTCACATATTCCATATCACCAGTTCATTCCACCAATAATTAATACTAACCGCGCGACACGATCTCCACTAGACATCCCTCATAAATACGGATCCTGCATGCACATCTGTCAAGAATAATTCAACCTTTCCTACAATCATTCCATATGTCCTCATTAATTGATTACACGTATTTTAAGTCATATTGTCGACCCACAATATTAACTGACCCACCAGCTACAATAGGCAGAATTTCACACCATCTTCTTGCTATAACAAGTTCGTCAACCGAGACATTCTATGCTGACTAATCTCAAAACATCCATTAGATTCCATAACCCGCATCACTTTGCACACACCACTAATCAACTTTCACTTTGGATCACCTAACGTCTCGTTTAATTATCTCTTATCAACACAATATTTTAGTTTATCTTTAAACAAGCAACAAATTCACTTTAACCGAACCACTAGCTCATATCATCCCCGTGAATCACGCACCCAACTCTTAAGGAAACCATAATTGCTCCAGAAAAGAACAACACCCAAAACACCTTTCCTTCCGGAAAGCTCAACCATAAATCACAAGAGAAGTCAACTCTTAAATTCCCAAATGCCGACACGCAACTACTCCACAACTCTCGAGATCAACAACTTCCGCGAAGGAAGATGGTTGCAAGAGGGAAAACCAAGCGATTAACCAAATCTTTTTTTTTCAGATAAGGCCATAACCCCAAACTTCCAACTTTCACGAAACAAACGGTTTTTCAAAGATGAATTCCCAAGCAAGTCATCATTGCGATCAAACACCACTTAGACCCCGACAACAAGGTCTGGCACAACACCGCAATAACTCTTTTAAACCTCGGAGAAAGACAAACACAAGAATAAATTGAAAACTTTCTCCGTAAAGCAACCGATCAACCACATCCTTTCCGACAAAACCTTGACACCTAAATCCATGCGACTTAGATTTTTCATCGAAACTTCAATAACTTCTTTTCAAGTTGGAGAATGGTAACCCAAGAATCAATCTATAAGTTTCTCTATAAGGCAAACAACAAATCGAGCATCAAAGCTGGCAAGGCGACCAAAAGAGGCGCAACCCTAAATTCTTCTTTTGTCTTCAACCAAAGAAGACAAAACCAAAACCACCAAAAGATCTATCGGTGAGTATCAAAAACCGAACCCTTTTTCTTTTATTTCAACCAACCAAAAACCAACCAAAACCGTTCGTCAAAACGGCAAAGGAAATTCGGAGGGTCAATCCACAACTCTACTATTCGACTCCAACCAACTACCCAATCTACGCATGTAAAGGATAAGCACTCTCCCAACAGGAGGTTTAAAGTCCATCGGTGATGGCACTAACCGGCCACACCGTCAAACCCAACAATACTACAAACAACAGAAGGTGACCGAAACCCTTTCGGCACCACAACCCACATAATCTCAAATGTATCAACACAATCAATTCTTTCATAAACATAGCAACATATATTACCAAATTTAACATTCAACATCAAAGCTTAAATACAACGTTTAAGCGTAAAGCAACGATACCCATACCCATTCCTACTGTGCAACAGAGTGTGTCAAGTTTTAAATTAATTATTCCACTTACACAAGTTTTAATGTTGCTATCCTATGGCAAAGTTTTAAGTAAAACCTAAGCCATGTTTCTAGGTTATCCCACTTCATATTTTAGTTGAACCTATAGTATGACACTAAATACACATTCCAGGGACCTACAGCCCAGCTCGATACCAATCAGTAACACCCCAGCTTGTACTAAGCCCAGAATGTCACCAAACATAGACCATAACACGTTTAATACCATAGTTTAAGGTAAAATTTCAGCAAGTAATCATTTAGCATAAATTGGAAATTTTGACAGCATCTCCTTTGTTTATGCATGAAGCTTAACAACATAATATCATATCAATAGGTAGGATAAATAAGATCTCCATACGCAGCGATAATGATAGCTAATCATCAACTAAAACATCAATAAGCATTGCAAGCAAAAGAATAGGCATCAATTTAAGTCTAGGAAGATATAACAACTCGCTCCATAGCCCACATGTTACACATGAGGGAAACAACCAAACATAAAGACCATACACTAATGGTTATTGTAACACTTATTGCCGTGTCTCCAAAATGGGGGAATTAGCTAGTTTATGATACTATGTGGAGGAGTGTGGCTAGAACCCTTTCCCGCGCGCCGATCTCATGGTACCTAAAGAAACAAACAACGAAAACACAAGCGTGAGTTCATAACTCAGCAAAATGTATTGTAATGAATCAACAAGGATCAAGACAACAAACCATCATTTCAGTCTCCACAGTTATATCACAACACATCATCTTTAATATTATATACATCCTTTAAAACAACATGATAATCATCTCATGAGCATCTCATGAGTACTCTAGTCATCATCTCATAATCATCTTTATTCATGTATAACATTCATGCAATGCAATGCACATGTCTCCTGGAATTCTCATACCGGTATGGTTGAGTGCACACCCGTCGGCATGCACCCTTTTCCCCCTCCCATCCCGAAGACACGAGGGTGCCTATCACTCGCTTCCATTCACCTCGGTGACGGAGTCACGATGTAGGACTTACTCAAAAGAATAGCCCCGGACTAGTCATAACTGTTCTCAACGACCATACCGGAATAGTTATGACTTATCTCACCGGACGGCCATGAAAATATGCCATGTATGCAAAATGGACAGCAACGTATACAGAAATAGACATATTGCATATCAACACATGGCATCTCCACATGTAGGACCGTATTCAACAATTGACGGTTACCGTTCAAAACATGGCATGTGAATCATTTGTCAACAACCAGCATTGTTAATCATGGCATGGGGACACCATATCATCGATAACATTTAAATCATGGCCTAAGGACCTCCTATCAATTATAACATGTAAATCATGGCAAAACAACATGTTATCTATTCCAAATGCTATTAATCAATTCTAGCAACACATATAGCATACAATCCACGCAACACACTTGCCTTCAACCACGGGCAATGGAGTGACAAGAGGTTAAGGGTACTCCCGGAGGCACACCACCTGCAAACACGTGCCACACACTCAAAACGAGTCCACAAAATAGTACACAAATAAATCCCACTACCCGACTTCGCATACAACTCCTAAAATCAGAAAACAGCTAATATGTCCCTTCGGGACAGCAGCCTTCCAAAGGGCATAACTTCTGTTCTAGGACTCCAAATTGAATAAACAAGTACATCCTCGCGTAGCTTAGGAAAAATCCCAACTTTTTCTAGTTATAGAGAAAGACTAATTCGGACTCTAATGTTGTTTAATCTAACGTTGAACACGAACTGTCCCAATCTCGTCACAGATTTGACAGCGCTCGGTAAAACGGCCATATCTCCCAAACGGCTGGGAGGATTTTAACGTTATTTATATGCACGGAAAGATAATTAAATTATCTACAACTTCCTAAAAGTCCGTACGGTCATATTCAAACTCTAAATTGGCGAAAACGCCTGCCCTAGTTCGGGTTCCCAATCTGCCCGAACAGAACGTGAATACAACTCTAGTTTTCATTAGATCTAACCCATGGCAGCACCTCCCTTGATCTAAAAAACATGGTAAACCCCCTCTACAGCAGCAAAAGATCTACCCCACACGATCCCCCCATTACCTTCTTGGAGAATCACCAATCGACGATCAAACATTCGCGTTCCTCCCCCGACTTCCTTCCACGCGCCGTTTCCACCAATCCTCCTCGTCGCAGCTCCTCCCAACAGCTTGGACAGCGCCTTGGCAGCGAGGAGGAGGCCTTGGGGTGCACCCACAAGGGAGGAGAGGGGAGGGGCAGCAGCACCTAGGGAAGGGGGTGGTTGGGAAGGGAGGAGAGGTGAAGGGAGATTTGGGGAAGATGGGGGAGAGGAGGTGGGGGAGGCGGCTCAAAGGGGGAGAGATGGGGGGCGCATGGGGGAAGGGACAGCAGGTGTGCTGCCCTAGCACACCCCCACATGGGCCCAAATCATCCCACCGACGGCCCAAAACGACCCCGGAGAGGCCCGAAACACGCTAAAACGCCATACCGTAGGGTTCAAATTGCAGAATTCATACTTTCTAAAGTTATGCCAACCCGTAGTATCACAGTGAAACATAGGAGTTAGTGATCCAGCATTGGGATGAACAAGAATAGATTTAGGCACCCAATACTTAAGCCCTCTCCCTGAACCTGAGTCCTTACCCGTCCGGCCTTTCTGACTCATTACCTTAAAAAAATAAGGGGGCCGAGCCTTGGACAACCTAAGAGCTGGTGGTGGAGCTGTCCGTCGTGAACCAAACCGGAACATATCCAACCACTCAGCACAAATCTAGGACAAGATTGGGAATCATGTCGCAGGCGTCTACCTCTCTATACAAAAGGAGGCACTCCCTAAGAGCGACGGAAGGACTGAAGGCAGTCGGACGGAGGAAGTGCTGCAGAGAAAGTAGTCGGTGCGCCAAGGCCTAATCGTTGTCTCACTGGAGGGACTAGTGGTCTAACAGCTTGTCTAGGAGGGGCAGATGTCCTTGAAGCACTCGGAGTGTGTGAAGATCTCCGAATACCTCTTACATCTCGACTGCGCTAGTTTCTAAGTTCCCTAGCCCGCCTGAAGCAGAACTCGGCTAGGTGTCCATCCTTGAGGCAGTAGTTGTAGGTGTATTTCTTTCTGGGAGGAGGAGTGATAGGAGGGACTACCTTCTTGGCTGAGCCCGAGGCTGGAGGAACTCCCATCACTCCTGCCGACCTGAATACGGTAGACTTCTTAACCCCTTTGGACAGAACTACAATCATCCAATTCCTGGCACCTATCACCTTAGGAGGATGATTCTTGATGTGCTCTAGCCAGTTATAGCCTAGACCTCTACCTTGAGAGACCTTGCTCTTGTCCAGGATGAGATTGAGGTTCTTCTTGCCTCCTACAAACTTTTTGAGAGTGCTCATGAGGTATTCGCACTCCTGATGAAGTGTGGGGTAAGAGTCACAAGCGGGAGGAGAAGAAGATGAGAAGCCAACTCAGCAAGCTTGGCCCTTTCCCTGAAGCTTGTGAACCCTCTCCCCGAGGATTCTAACCTCACCCTGAAGGGTCTTACAGGATGAGCACTCTGAATTTTTAGCTCTTACAAGTTGGCCCTAATCTTGACTACCCTTTGCTAACTCCCCCTCAATAACACCACATTTTCCACAAGCAAAAGAGGAGCAAGCATTTAGCGAAATATTCAATTCAACAATTTTAGATTGCATGTTCAAATTTTCCAATTTTAAGTCCAAGCAATCATCACAAGGGTGAAAGCTCGGATCAGTACCAGAATCACTAGAGTTAGTGTTATCCTTATATGTAACCAATGCTAAGTGTGCGTCTGGGTTCGGACAAGCAGTGTTGATGCTAGGAGCAGAGATGGCATCAATGAGTTCATTTCTGGACTCATCAAGTTGCACCATCATACTCGAGTTTCTACTCATAAGCATGTCAAGTTCGTTCATCACACTATGATGCTTGGTCCTTAGTTCATTCAGATCATCAATGATGTTTTGACAAGCATGACAAGCATCAGTATCAAAAGAAGCATGCACATCATCCAATAAGGCATGGTCCTTAAGCACACTAGCATGGGAGTCCTTAAGTGATGCATGATCATAAACAAGTTTAGCATGATCCTTATTGAGTAACGCATGATCGGATCTCACAATAGCAAGGACGGCCCTTAATTCATTCATATCCAAGGTCAAGGCATCACAGGAAGAGCAAATAGTATGAACAAACACCTTTTTTGCTTTCGGTTCTTTGAGTTCAAGTTTCAATTTTTTGTATTTGGCCTTTCCCCTGGTGAAAGCCTCATCAAGTCTGTCGAAAGCCTCGGCAAGCTGGTCATAGTTCGGTACCTGCTCGCCCTCCGATTCAATGTATAACTCAGAGTCGTTGATGTTGTTCTCGTCAACGACGAAGCACATGCCGGTGTAGTCGTTGTCGTCGTTGTCCAGCTTCTCCATCTCCCCATCGTCGTCATCATTGGAGTCGTTATCATCGTAGTCTACCATGGTGTCGACGGCAGCGAGCACCTTCATCAACTTCTTCCGACCCTTTGGTTACTTGACCTCCTTCTTCTTGTTGCCACCGCCTTGGTTCTTGTTGCGGTTCATGTCAAGATCGATGGTACCCTTGTTCTTCAGCTTGGGGCAGGTCCTCTTGATGTGGTTGAGGCCGCCACACTCGAAGCAACGGATTGGTCCTAGCCCCCTCTCCCTCACTCTCCTATATGAGTGACTAAACTTGCGTGCAAGCAAGTCAAGTTGATCCTCAGAACAAGAGTCTAGCTGGTTGTCTGAGACTTGACATAGACTGGCCAAGGACAGACTCAAATCAGAACCACTCAGACTAGGTGAATTGGCTACTAGGGCTCTAGACTCAGGAACCCGATCCCTCTGAAAGTGCTCTAACTCATGAGTTTTAAGGTTAGAGTAGAGCCCATCCAGGGTCAATTTGGTGTGGTCCGCGGCCTAGCGAATCGTGGTCACCTTAACGTCCCAAACTTTAAGATCCAGAGCGGACATAAAATGTCTCACGTTCTCCCCGTCGATATAGGTGGTATCCATCGATCGGAGATCACTCAGAATCTTGGTGAATCTTGTGAAACTGGCGTCCAGAGACTAACCAGGCTTCTGGACAAAGCGATTGTATTTCCTCTTGAATTGGTCCTGCCTGACAGTCCTGACCACGGCGTCCTAGAGGGGGGCGTGAATAGGCGCCAATTAAATTTGACCCTACTTCTTTGCCGACCCCGACCTCTACACCTCTACCAAGCTCGAAGAACTAGGAAGATGCAAGACTCAGATCTGGGGCAAAACCAAGTCTTGAACAAGAAAAGACTTCGACTTTCTTGTTCCTTACCGAATCCAATAGCTAAGAATAGAAGGACACAAGATGCAGCGGAAAACACAGCAAAGATCAAGGAAACTCAAGTCAAATCACGAACACATGAAGCGGAACATGAGAAACAAGATTTCTATTGCATAGAGACAGTTGGAATTACAAAGATTCCTCCTGGCAATCACAAAGCACACAACGGTGCACCACACCTCTCTCATCCCCTCCCAAATAGTGTCTCCACAAGGACACTTGGTCAAAAGAGAAAACAGATCAATCCAAAAACCTCTCTGTCACCCACACCAACTCTCTTAACACCAACACTTTTATACTATCCAAGGTGGAGTAGCTTCCAAGCCATCCCTTCCATCCTAGGATCACATTTGGAGGGTTGATATACATCCATAGAGCCCGGATATGTGGAAATATCTTCTAGCATATTCCCCACAGATCCGACCCAACTGCCCACGCAGGGGCGCACTTTCACTGGATGCATCCAGTCTTCCCTCAGCCGCTAAGTCTCTGTGACCCTTGACCTCCAGTCAAGCCTGGCCAAGTCTCCGTCATCCTCGTGATCACAAGCCAAGTCATAGTGCTTCACGTGACTTCCCTGCCGTTCTGGACCGCACAAGTCTCTCCCCGACTTGTGTCATAGCAGCCACCGCGCTGTAGTACTTACTTTGACATGCACCACAAGGATAAGTCCACCGAAACCGTCTCCGTCATCCTCGTGATCACAAGCCAAGTCATAGCGCTTCACGTGACTTCTCTGCCGTTTTGGACCGCACAAGTCTCTCCCCGGCTTGTGTCACAGCAGCTGTCGCGCTGTAGTATTTACTTTGAGCTGTACCACAAGGATAAGTCCACCGAAACCGTCCACTTACCTTCCCTAACCTGCCTGGTTAGTCACAACAATTATACATCAAAAACAGGTGCTAAACCATAGCCAATCATCACACTAACAGAATCCACCGAACACCATCTGGAAACCACCAACTACTCTTACACAACTCATCTGGACACTTAACCCATACCGTTCGACAATTCGCCGAGCTGCACTCCATTCAGCCGCGAGTCTTGGTCACCCGACTTCCCGTGGGGTAGCCACGTGTCATGCTCTCCCGACTACCCGTTGGGTAGCCACGTGTCCTGGTCATCCACCTGCTCGCCTGACTGCCCATCGGGTGGCCACGTGTCCTGCTCGCCCAACTGTCTGTCGGGTAGCTACGTGTCCTGGTCATCCACCTGCTCGCCCTACTGCCCGTTGGGTAGCCACGTGTCCTGGTCATCCAGCATAGGGCTCTCGGACCTCGACACACAGCCCATGCCACTCGGCACTCGGTACAGATTACCAAAACTTAGCCTTTACCACACATTTGTCAATATCACTCATCACTTAATTCAACAAATGCGGTAGCATGAACACACCAGCCCAGTAGTGCACTGTCTCGAATCCTGCACCAACTGGGGTGCATACTGCATTGAGGACAGACCTCATTGAAGCCATTCGGTGTCAACAATGACCCCATCCCTCAGGTAAGGTGGTGATCCTTCCCCTAGGATGAGAGAACAAACCATAACTGGCTAGCCTATGAGTAGGTGGTTAGTAGGTTTCGCAGATTACTAAGCCAGTGCCAGAAGGCACAAGTGGTTGTACGGTTTGGTTTATTCTAGTAGTCATAGGTCAAAGTTCCTTATTAGAGGGAACCTCTATACCACAGCCATAGCCCAAGAACATCCTCATCTTGGTTCCCCCTAACCAACTAGACTACATTGCTTTTAGGTGATTAGGGTTTCATTCCAAAACAATAATCATGGAGACAATTAATAAATGTTTCCCACATGCAATCCTACCTTTCTAGTCAAAAGATAGGCTATGGAACAGTAATAGGGTTCACAATTAAAGGCTAAAGCACGCTAGTAGATGACTAACATGTATTGGTTCAATACACACACACTACCCTACACATGCATGCATAGTGATAATATAACTATAAATAAGTTATATTGTAAAACTAGGATAGGGATATGTAAACTATAGCTTGCCTTGGTAGAAGTCGGAGGATTGAGGATCTACTGGGCTCTCCGGACCGCACGTGCAACAGCAAAAACAGTCAACGTCTACGCAAAAGAAGATAATCCATAATCACAGAAACAATATCGAGAAATTAATATATAAAAATATAATAAAATCCTAGGGAATAGTTGGAGAATAATGGCTCTGGTTTCATCTAATTTGGAGTTTGGGAACTCCCTAAACAATTCAGGGAAGTTTTGAGTTTAATAGAAAATCCAACGAAAAAGATGGAAATTAGAAATTGTAATTGGGCCCTAATCCGGCTTCGGCCCATGGCTTCTTCCTCCTCTCTCCTTCGAGTGTGAGGTCCAGCGATGGCAGCAGCCCAAATCACGGTGGCTGGCTCGGCTCGAGTGTGGCTCTTGGCGCTGGCCCAACGCGCGGTGCGGTGGCATCGGTTCGGCTAGGTTAGGCCCAAAGGCAGTGACATCTGGGCGGCGTGGCTTCACCCAAGCGGCGGCGAGCGAGGCTTTGCGCGGAGGAAATCGGCGCAGTGGCGGGGGCACATGGCGGCAACAGCGTGAGGCACGCACGAGAGGGTGACGCTGCGGCTCCTGATTGGTTGGGCGCTGAATCTGAGGACCGTCAGCGTCGATGTGAGTGGCCGTAGTTGCCGAAAGAGCTCCAAACTTCGGCGAGCTTTTCTGGATGCAAATCATGACCAAATAGGTGTTCCATATATCCATCTTGACCATCTCGACGAGCTCTACAACATAGTTCAACCTAATCTACTAATGGTGCGAAGAACAAAGAGAAGTACCTCAGTTTCTCCTCGGTTTGGCTAGGGTTTTGACGGCTAGGGCTCCAATTCCGGGAGGAGTTGATGTGGCCTCCCAGGGAGGTGTCTAGGGGCTTTATATAGGGGTGAAAGGCGTACTTTGGGTCGGCCAAGGCAGGGACACTGGATTAGGACTCCAGTTCTTCTCCGAACAGGATTCAGTTTTCTCCCAAATTTTCTCCACGTTATCACATGGATATGTTATGCGATATTTTAGATGGGATTCATACAGTGAGTTGCGCAGGGTTTGTAGAAGACTTCTGTGAATTTTTAAATCTAACTTCCACCAGTTGATTCTTATCACATGCGGAGAAAGGGTTATTTTATGGGCTTTCTAGATTAAATCTGAATTTCCGTTAATCCAATAATTATGGAAAAGGTGAGTTATAAATTAAGGACTTAGACACGTCTCCCACGATTCTATCTCCAATTCTAAGCATGTATATAATTAAAATAATTTACAGAGAGACATAAAATAATACTAATAGTAGGCTTTTCACATAAAATGGTATCAATAAATAATTTTTTTATTTTGTTTTTCTTTTTGAAAAATCAAGTGACTCATAATAATTTTATTAAGATGTCACAAACCTACCCTCCTTAAACGGAATCTCGTCCTCGAGATTCAGAAAGATCCTCGAACAACTCTGGAAATTGCTTTAGCAAATGCTCATGACGCTCCCAGGTAGCTTCTAACGCAGAATGGTTGGCCCACTGCACCTTGCAAAATTTGATTGTCCGGTTGCGAGTACACTGGTGAGCTTCCTCCAATATCTCAATCGGTCTTTCCTTGTAGGTCAGATCCTATTGCAATTTCATAGCCTCAATTGGCATCTGCTCCTCAGGTACACAAAGACACTTCTTGAGTTGGGAGACATGGAACATGTTATGTACTCCAGACAACTGAGGTGGTAATTCTACCTGGTAGGCAACCTCTCCTCTTCTTGTGGTAATCGAGAACAGACCAATATATTTTGGCGACAGCTTTCCATATCTTTCTTCATTCCTGGCCACTAATATCTTCCCTTCAGATCCAGGTACATTTTGGTGCTTCCGGGATGTATGGAGTATACTGAGTCATGGGCATCCTTCATAATCAACTCTCGGAGCCCTTCTTTATTTGGCACCACTATCCTTCGTCGAACCAGACAACTCCAGCTTCATCCATATGAAATTTTGGGGCTTTCTCCATAATGATCTTGGCAATAAATTTCAGAACTTCGTCATCTTATTGTTGAGCTTTCTTGATCCTTTCCTCTAGCGTTGGTTGCACTTACATGTTAAACAAACATCCTCATGGAACCACTTCTAGGTTTAATTTATTCATCTATGCGATTAACAGATCGCACCTCGGATTTCGGCTCAATGCATCAGCAAGTGCGTTTGCCTTCCCGGGGTGATAATTTATGCCCAAATCATAGTCTGCCATTTGTTCAAACCATATTCTTTGCCTCATATCCAAATCCATTTGCGTGAATATATACTTCAGGCTTTTGTGGTCAGTATATACTTCTGTGTGATTCCCAACCAGATAATGCCTCCAAATTTTCAGGGCATACATAATTGCTGCTAATTACAGATCATGTGTTGGGTAGTTGAGCTCATGTTGCTTTAATTGATGTAAAGCATAGGCAACTACCCTTCTTGCATTAGTACACATCCCAATCCTACTTTGGATGCATCACAATATACTTCAAAACCTTAACGATATTCCGGCAACACTAATACTGGCGCAGTGGTCAACTTTTCCTTTAATAGCTCAAATCTTTCTTGACATTCTGGTGTCCATTTAAATTTCGCATCCTTCTTTAACAAATTGGTGAGTGGCTTAGCGATCTTGGAGAAATTTTAAATAAATCTCCTGTAATATCCGACCATACCGAGAAAAGTTCGAACCTTGGTCACAGACTTTGGCTCCTTCCAATCAAGAATTTCCTTCACTTTATCTGGATCAACTGACACTCCTCCTTCAGATATAACATGACCAAGAAAGGTTACTTCCTTTATCCAGAAATCACATTTGCTGAATTTGGCGTATAACCTATGCTGTCTTAGAAGTCCAAGCACAATTCTTAGATGTCCAGCGTGCTCCTCTACATTCTTTGAATAGATCAAAATATCATCGATGAACACCACTACGAACTTATCAAGATACTCCATGAATACTTTGTTCATCATGTTCATGAAATGCACTGGGGCATTAGTAAGTCCAAATGACATCACCAAGAACTCATATAATCCATAGCATGTTATGAATACGGTCTTAGGAATATCTTCCTTCTTGATCTTTATGTAATGATATCCAGACCTCAAATCGATCTTCGAAAATACACAAGCCCCCTTTAATTGATCAAAAAAATCATCGATCCTGGGTAAGGGGTACTTGTTTTTTATAGTTACCTCATTGAGAGATCGATAATCAACACACATCCTCAGGGTACCTTCCTTCTTCTTCACAAATATAAATAGGCGATCCCCACGGAGAGGTACTTGGTATGATAAAACCTTTATCCTTCAATTCTTGAAGTTGCTTTTCACTTTTGCCATCTGAGTGGCATTCATTCGATATGGACATTGTGATATTGGGGTTGTGCCAGGGTACAAGTCAATGGAAAAATCCACGTCTCGATCTGGTGGTAATCCTGGCAAATCATCAGGAAATACATCCGGATATTCACACACTACTGGCACTTTCTCCAGTGGTAGTTTTTCTTTCTCTTCCCCTTTCACTTTGATCTAATTGATTACTGCTGACTGGCCTGTTTCTTTGCTGTTTGGACTCATATCTAACTTGGGTCCCATAGGTATTACTTAGCGTAACAGCTTTGTGGGCACAATCAATCTGTACTTGATACTTCATAACCAATCCATGCCCAATATTATCTGAATACCCTTATAATCCATCATGATAAGATTTGACTTGAAACTTGATCCTTCGATCTCAATTTATATTCCCAGACATCCCTCACTAGTTTTCATTGATCCCCCCGAGGATTAAATTACTAATGATTGTTTTAAGGGTACTACAGCCTAGAGGTTTTTAACTGCTAACTCCTTTGCAACAAAAGAATGCGATGCGCCCGAATCAAATAGAACAGTAATGGGTATAGAGTTCACTAGGAACGCACCTAACACAACGTTTAGGGCATCTTGAGCTTCTTCCGTAGTTACATGATTGATACGCCCAGATCCAGCCTTTTGTGGTGCCTTAGTATCCGGTGGATTGCGGTTCGGTCCTCCTTGGTGCTGTTGAGGCTGATACCCCGTCCTTTGTGGGCATGAATGCGCATAGTGTCCCACTTGGTTTCATTTGCAACATGTAAATCCTGCAGCGGTAATGGTTGTGTCCTTGTTCTGTTTCTGAGGTTGGTCGTTACTCCCATTCTGCTGATTCTTTCTAGCAGGTTTCATATTGTGGGACCCTCTCCAGTTGGTGTGTTGTTTCTGCTCGTAGTTAGAGTTGTGCTTCCCATGGTGATGATGATGATGTGGCTGATATCGATGGCCATGGTTGAACCGCGGGCGATGATTGCTCCCTCTGTGAAGCTGAAAGTTGGACTTTGTTTTCTTATCCTCAGTATTTCTACGGTGAGCAGCCTCATAGATAACTTCTTTCTCCGTGACTTCCTCAAAAGTCTTGCATGGGAATGGTAGCACTTGCTCCCTTATCTTCTGGTCCATTCCTTCCATGAACCTCCAAACTTTGGCCTTCTCACTAGGAACCGATTCTTTGTCATAGGGAGAGAGCTCGACAAACTTGTCGATATATTTAGCTACAGTCATATTCCCTTGGCGTAGACTTTCGAATTCTCACCTCTTCTCATCTTGCATGCTTTGGGGAATGCAAACTTCTTATCATTCCTCCATGAACTAACCCCAATTCAGAGTGCCATAGTTTTGATGGGTAGAGCAGTAAGTTTCCCACCTGTGAGCGTCGTTGCTTTCCAACATATGAGTGGCATACTTCACCCAATCTGCTTTAGGAACACTGACTATTTCCAGCTTCTTTTTAATGTTGTAGAGCCAATCGTTGGCCTCCACTAGATTTCTAACTCCCAAGAATGTGGGCGGTTTGGTCCCTATGAAATCTCTGAATTTGGACTGCCATGGTTCATACACTAGCGCTTGTGTTGGTGGTGACTGCTGCTGCATGTTGTTGAGTAGGGGTGGAATTTTAGCTCGAGGCTCGAGGCTCGGCTCGGGCTCGGCTCGGCTCGCTTGGCCAACGAGCCGAGCCCGAGCCAGCTCGTGAGCGGCTCGTTAGGCTCGACAGTCATATATGGTATGAATTCATAATACAGTAATCAGTTAGACTCGTTAGACTCGTGAGCCAAAGTTGGTTTAGGTTTATGCTTATCCTTTCCTAGTGACCAAGTAGTAATAATAACAGTCTGACGCAAGGCAACTCTGAGCTGACCACCCGATCCCTCTCTCCTCCTCCAATCTCCATGTTGCGCGGAGTCCTCACGGGAGCAATCCCACTCTTCTCCACCTCTGGATTCCCCAAACCATCGGGTCGAGGATGACCACTCCCGGACCACCGGCAGCTCCCACCCGATGTAGCGCGTGGTGTGGACGCCGTCGTCGTGGCGGCCGAGGGCTCCCACGCGGACGCCACGCAGCCGTGGGCCTCTGGAGTGGTGCGCGCCGCTGCCTCCGAGCGCCGCTCGCAACCAGGGTATGCACATGCCACTCCATGCTCGCCATCCTCACCAAGCACCGCTTTTGACGACGCCAGCCGCTCGGCGAATGCATCGCTGGCCGCCGCATCCCTGGGGCGGAGACTCGGAGGACGGCCGGACGGGCGTCGGGGCGGTCGGGCGGAGCCGAGGGAGGCGGGGAACGGGGCGTCGAGGGCTCGAGGGAGCTCGGGGAACGGGGCAGACCGAGAGGAGTGAAGGGGCCTTCGGTGCCTTGGTGGATAATCGCAGGCTCACGAGCCTACACGAGCCGGCTCGAGGCTCGATCGAGCCCGAGCCGAGCCCATTATATGGCTCGATTCACTCTCCGAGCCGAGCCTGGCTCGGCTCAATTATCGGCGAGCTCGACCGAGCCCGGCTCGGCTCGGCTCAATTCCACCCCTATTGTTGAGTTTGTCCATCAGGATGATTAGCGCATGCAACATGATGTTGTGTTGCTGTTGAGTCCGTTGTTGCAGTCCGGCAAACTAAGCAATTGCTTGGTTGGCAGCTTGAGCGGCGATAGTGTTCACTTCTGGTGTGCTTCCAATCTGCTGCGGGACTGGTGGTGGCAGTTGTTGTGGCGGCAGATGGTTGTTGGCGCGTGCCAGAACTGACATACTGATCCTTCAACATTTGCTAACATTCAGATGAGATGAGCAACTGTCGGGACCCGAATTTGCAAATCCGGACCCTCTGTGTATTCAGCACTAGTCCAGGATCACACTAGTGCACACAGTCTCAACATCGATAAATATCACAATCATACACAACGGAATAGTAAATAAGTCTTTGTTATAACGAAAGAAGTTGAGTCAACCTTATGGTTAACTTACAAAAGTACGCCTCATAGGGCTAAAGTCTCTGAGTAATAAACTTGCAGCGAAAAATAAATAGAACTGGCGCCAACCAATATGCCACAGGCAACTGATTGGGGTCGCTCCCTAGCTTGTCGTCTCCTCCTGGAACTCTTCCTCCAAGGCTGGTGTTGCTTCTTCTTCAACTGATGTTTGTGTTGTTGCAAGGGTGAGTACTTTTGAGCACTCAGCAAGTCATGCACAGAATGCAATCTAATATGCTACATGAATGGCTTATTACAAAGGATAGGCTAAAGGTTCATTTGCAGTAAACAACATTCACAAATAACAATAATAGATTGTAAAGTAGTAAAACGATAATAAGAGTATTAACTTTCACAATAACTTTCTCCAATAAATCATTCCCTTTCCTAACCAAGTTCAGCATTTCCAAACCAAGTATCCATCCCAAGTTTTATGTTCAGAAAGTCTAACCCTTAACTGTAATCCCCGAGCATTGTCCAATACCGCGGACTCGGCTATTCGAATAGATTGTACACTCTACAGAGGTTATACACTTTACCCACAAGATACAGTCAAACACCACAAATGCGAGAGTCTGTAACAAAGTCTTTCCAAAGCTACCCAGTACTGCCCACTTTCAAATAAAAGAAATTCAGATTTAGTTGCGTTCCTTGTGCTTCAAGGAATTTTTCTGTATTTTTTGAGATTTTTTTGAGCTCGTTTGCTATTTATTGGATTTATTTGGAATTGATTTGAATTATGCCCCTTCTTTAAATTAATTAAATATTAGAAAATTTTAAATAATTTTTTGTTGGAAATATTTTATTTGAGTTCAAAATGTCTCAAAATATTTTCTAGATTTTTTCTGGTATTTTTATTGCCTAAAATGAATTATTTTAATTTTGGGAATTATTTTAATTCGAAAATGGTTGGAAAATCCGGATTTCGCTTGGGCCAAATCTCCTTTTCTTCTTTCCCACGTCGACCCACCCCGCCTCCCACGCTCTGGCCCACTCCTGCGCCAAGCCCAGCCAGACCGCTTGGGCCAACCCACACGCCCCCGCGTGCGCCATGTGTCGCCGCCCCGCGAGGCCATGTCTCCGCCTCGCCCATGACCGCCCGATCTTGATCCAGCGGCTCAAAAGCGGCCACGTCACCCGTAATCCGGCTGTTGCACGCCAACTGATTAATACGAGTCCGTTTTGATCCAAATTTGATTTTCTTCGTGTCTCCTTGCATGGCATGACTTCCCAAGACTATATAAGGATGCCTAGACCCCACCCACGTGCCCTAGCCTCCAGATCAATCCTTCAAACCATCGAGCCACCGCCGAGAAGCTTCGGAGCGTCGCCCAACGCCGGCCGAACTTTGAGTCGCGTTCCCTATCGACTCATCGACTCTTTTCAAGATCCATCTAAGTCACATCGAGCCATGAAGTCTCATCTATCTCCCCTCTAAATTTGGTGCAATTTCATCCACGGAATCAAAAGTTACGGCCGTTTCAATCTCAAATCTTGCCAATGCCCGTTCTCCCTCGTTTTTACGAGTTTGATCGTGAAATTTTTACTATAGACTCATATTGATGTTATCTACATGGTACTCACCCTAACTCAAGGTTTTTCCCTCGGGATTTGCGCAGAAAAATCATCTTCTTTGATCAGACTGCGTTGTAGACAGCAGCAAACTTCCTCGCACGTTCCCCGTTGATCCAAAAGGTAAAACTCAGATCCGTTTGTGTCACAATGTGCCTTTAGGTCCCATATAGCTCTCTGTACAATTTGGTTAGGTTTCATGCATTATTCTTAAAGTTATGACCATCTGATCTATTAGCGTTCGTAGCCGTTCATCGGCAGTTTGTGATCTATCCGGTGGGTCGCCGCCAAATCTATCTATACTGTTGAGTTCGTCTCACCACGTTCTACATGGTGCTCACTCCCCCTTTGCTGTTACACCCACCGAAATTTTTAATATTAGTTAGCCGCCGTTGTCATGCGCCATTTTTTGCCGCCAATCAAATTAGTTTGTCATGGCCGTGTCATCTTGTCCAGTAAGTCCATACTCCTTGTTTTACCCATCTTTAGAGTTCTTTTGGTCTCCGATTGCCATCAAAGTTGTATTCTAGAGTCTAGCCGTCGTCTTTCGATCTAGTTTCTTTTGCATCGGATCCTATTTCAGTTATCCATCCTTGGTAGCGTTTTGTTGTAGAGCCAACCCTACCCATCCTGTCCCTATGCCATGTGGATCTATCTGTGAGTCGTTTCGCTTAAACCCTAAGCTAACCCTAGATCTAACTTATCGTTGACGTTGCGTCATGACATGTGAACCCTACAACCCGCAAATCATCCTTGAGCCATGCTTGACCTCGCTGCCATATCACTGCACCGACGGTCGACAACTTGTTATTTCGTGAGTGTCCGTTAACGTTTCGCCGTTAACGCTTCGTTGTCATCGCATGCGTGCATTCAAGCAAAAGCCCTTGTGTGATGTCATCATCTTTTCTACCGCCTTGAGGTGATCTAACCCCATCACATGTGACTTTAGCCACATCTTCATATCATCTATGTGGCCGAGCCAAAACCCTAACCTAAGACCGGTTCGATGGACCAAGTTCATCGTGAGCCGTGTTGCTGTCATTGCGATCTTTTCCATTGTGTCAACCATGGTAAGACGTTTGATCTCTCTCTTATTCCATATCATCATCGCTACCTAGTAACCATGTCATCACCGCCTCGTCATCGTCGAACCCCTTCCTCGATGTATGACTGAACCCCAGATCGAATCGCAATGGATGTCGATCCCATCCGTCCATGTCTTATCCCTGAAAATCTAATCTTCCATTGACCTGGAAATCATTCCTGGACTTGGTCGATAGACCATTGGCCATATGTCATACCCTTGTGCCCAGATCTAATCTATCAGTTACCTCCCTTTTGTTTGACTGTGTATCTGTTCAAGTCAACAAAAGTCAACGTTGAGCATCAGCTTAGTTCATTGTGAACTAACATATCCTCATGGACCCGGTCTATAGATCAAGAGCCCATATGTCATTTTCTGTACAATCAAGATAATAACTTCAAAAGAAATATTCTTTGGAATATTGTTCTTTCTTTCTCAGTTATTAGTCTTTCCCTTTTCAGTGTATTATCCAAAAACTCGTCCTCTTTTGTCTACTCTTCGATCTAATCCATTCAAGTTTCTAAATTCATCCAAGCCGTTGTGCCCAATGCTATCCGTTCTCAATTTGGAGTTTATTTGATTTATCTTTTGAGTTGGTTTGTATTTGCTTTTTCTTTAATCATTAGACGTGTCATCCGGAAGTTCTTTGAAGGAGCTGAGGATCAAGAAAGTAGAGATTGAAGATCAAATATCCAGAATCAAAGATAAAGAGTAAAGAACAGTAAAGAAATAGCAAGGGCCAGGCAAGTTGTGCTTTGACCATATTGATCCCATGTTTAAAAATTACTTTGTTTGAAATTATTGCAAGCTAGTTTAAGTCAAACTGATTTCAATTAATTTGGGATTAGATAATTAACCTACTTGTTATTACCACCTTGTCACTATTAATTGTATGTCATGATTCATTTGTCACCCTAGGATTGTTGAGTAATAGTTGGTAGCTAATAAATTGCCAACATGGGTTAGATAGAACGTATTAGTTTGCTTAGACTTGCAACGAGTCAATGACATCATTTTGGAAAAAACAAAGGTCAATATTGATTAATGGAATATGCAATGTATTTTGAAATGGTGTGACGTGTTGCCGACACGATGATGTGATATGGGGAGGCCTTTGTGCTTCTTCAAGGATGTTGAGTTGTTATTGGCATTGTGTTGCGCAATAATCAACTGGGGTAATAAAATGATTTAGACTGAGGCAAATGGCAAGGATTATGGTGGGCCAGTTTGGCAGTGGGGATTATATGAAACACGATATATGAATGATGTGAGATGGTTTTCTATGAGAGTATTGATGTATGTCTTGCCCTGGTCAATTTAAGGACTTAACCTTACAAGCCTTTGAACTGAGTCAAACATACAGCCACATGTTTGAAATGGGACAGACCTAGCTGACTAATTTGAGATGTCTACATTTCAGTACTGTCGTGGTGGTGTGGGTCTAGGTGTACGGAAGTAAACTCACATGGCTCAAGAGGGGGCCTGATGGTGGTAACCAGTCTCCTCGTTGTTGAAACCTTAGCGAGCGAATCTTGGGTCTAGAAGGAGCATTGTAAAGGTTTTGTTATGATCGCTCACTCGCATACTCTTGCATGGCGATCCACGACTGACGTGATGAGTTGATTGTATCTTGTGGGTAAAGTGTATAACCTCTGCAAAGTGTCAAACCTAATCGATTAGCGATTAATGCGGTATTGGACAATGCTTGGGGATCACAGTCAAGGGTTAGATTTTCATAAAGTTGAACTTGGGCTTGGAGGCAGGTTGCCTATGGAAAAGTGATATTGGTTAAGGATGATAAATGGTTTACTTGTGAAAGAACTATGAAATTTATTACTATTGTTACTTGCTTTACCGCTTTTCAAACTATTATGATTATTTGTGAATGCTGCTTTAATGCAAAACAACCATCCAGCCATTCCTTTGGAATAAGCCATGCATGTAGTAATAGACTTGCATTATGTGCATGACTTGCTGAGTGCTTTATGTACTCACCCCTTGCAATCAACAAAATCATTAGTTGAGAAGAAGACTACAACTTCGAAGTAGGAGAAGTTCCACGAGGAGGCGAATATCTAGGAGTTAAACCTTGTCAGTTGCCTATGGCATATTGATGGAAGTCACCGACGTTCTTCGTTCCGCTGCTGTTTATCTGTTCTTCGTTCCGATGTAAGTTTGACCTTAAGGTCATTCAATAGTTTCATATTAATAGATGAAGTCTTTATTTATTATTTCCGCTATGTATGATTGCGATATTTTATCTATGTTGAGACTGTGTGGACTAGCGTGATCCTAGACTAGTGTTGAATACACAGAGGGTCCGGATTTGCACATTCGGGTCCCGACAGATATACTACAAATTCTATTGGACCATATGCTAGACAAAAGAGACAATCACACAGGAGCCATCTTAAAGGCCCTCAAATCGTGCTCCGAACACTCAGGTACATTTCTGCATTTTCAGCAAGAACCCAATTCGGGGCAGCAACTTCAATTCGACATAACTTTTGATTTTGGAACCCAAATCAATCAAACAAGTACATTTTTGTTAATCTAAAGGAAATTTCCTAGCTTTCTCTAGGCAAGTGGAAAGTCCAATTCGGCCTCTAGCTAACTCAAATCCTCAGTTGAACATTTCGGGTACAAGCAAAGACATAATCTGGACAATCCTTACTAAAAATGGCATAACTTTCGATTGGCTTAATGAAACTTAGTGATTCCAATCTCTATTGAAAGATAATTCGATTATCTACAACTTTCGCAACAACCAGATAAACAGAAAATGAATCTAAGTCCCTTGAATCGAAACCCTAAAAAGGGATAAAATCTGCCCGAAATAGAACAAAAGAGGCAAGGAAGAAGAAGCAGGGCGTCGGCCAGAGAAGACGAAGAGCAGCTGGCTTGGGGGATTGTCAAGGAGGTGGTGTTGGGGAGGACTCCGGAGAGGAGTTTGTGCTGGGGAGGAGGACACCGGAGAGCAGGCGGCATTGTGGCGGAGACGGCGGCGACGCACGGGTCGTCAGAGGAGGAGACGGCGGCAGCGCTCAGGGTTCGGGAGATAGAAATTTTGGAGAGAATAGGGTAAGTCCTTTGATCGCGTGTGTTTTGGAGGAGAATTCACCTATCACTACCGGTTCTATACACCAACCAGTAGTAGAGCTATATACACTACCGGTTGCTAACACCAACCGGTATTAGAGATATATACACTACCGGTTGCTCACACAAACCGGTAGTGGTATTAACGCTTGCCGCACGTTTTTTTGGGGAATTGACCATAATACTACCGGTTCGAAGCACCAACCGATAGTAGAGATATATATATTACCGATTGGTAACACCAACCGGTAGTGGTATTAACCCTTGCCGCGCATTTTTTTTGGGGAATTGACCATATACTACTGGTTCGATGCACGAACCGGTAGTAGAGATATCTATACTACCGGTTGTTCACACCAACCGGTAGTAGAAGTTGTTAAAAATAAAAAGATTTCAAGTAGTGTGCTCAAGCGGGGGCTCTAACCCACGCGTTGCGAGTGAGCACGAGCTCAAGTGCACACTGCTAGCCAGGGGATCTCTAGGTGTTACTTACACATATGAGGCGCCAAGTTCTTTTGTACTTCCTTGCCACGCATTTTTTTTGGGGAATTGACCATAATACAACCGGTTCGAAGCACCAACCGGTAGTAGACATATCTATACTACCGGTTGGTAACACCAACCGGTAGTGCTATTAATCCTTGCCACGCATTTTTTTTGGAAGTTACCATATACTACCGATTCTATGCACGAGCCGGTAGTATATATATCTATACTACCGGTTGCTCACACCAAGCGGTAGTAGAAATTGTTAAAAATAAAAAGATTTCAACTAGCATGCGCAAGCAGGGGCTCGAACCCGCGCGTTGCGGGTGAGCCCGAGCTCAAGCGCACACTGCTAGCCAGGGGATCTCTAGGTGTTACTTACACATATGGGGCGCCAAGTTCTTTTGTACTTCCTTGCTGCGTGTTTTTTTGGGAATTGACCATATACTACCGGTTCGATGCACCAACCAGTAGTAGAAGTTGTTTAAAATAAAAAGATTTCACTGCAGGCTCAAAGGTGTTCTGTCTAACATATGGTGCGCCAAATTGTTTTGTACTTGATTTAAGGACCAACTCGAGTTATTAATTTTTCATATTTTTACAGAATGTTAATACTGAGGTAAGGAGGTGATCAAATAATCTATTCATAAATGTATATATATATATATATAAACCAATGAGAAATGATAAAATGACTACTTTCATTCGTTAACGTAAATATTACATAACACCAATTATTACAACTCAAGGCGATCACCACTCACCGCTGCTGCCCGAGGGGCCAGAGCTGGTGTCGGTGTCGTCGTCAATGATGGTGTCGCTAGAGGCGGGACCTGGCTTGTCCTCCTTCATTGAGGGAGGAGTACAGCTTCCCCAGTCGATGGCGTCCTTGTCCACCACGTCCTCTTCCTTGTCCTTGTCCTTGTCCTCGGCCTTCTCCTCCTCCTCGTCCTCCCGCGCACGCTTAAATCCATGGTGGCGGAGGGGCCCGGGGCTGGTGGTGGCACTAGGGGCGGCTGCGGTGGCAGCTGGTGACGCGGGGCTGTTGACGAACGAGTCAGACAACGCGGGAGAAGGAGGAGGCATTGCCATTACCGTTCTGATCTATCGCTAAGTTTATGTAGTAGGTATTTGAGGGCATGTGAAGGTTCACTCTGATCGCAGAGTTTATATAGAACTGGGAAGACGAAGAGTCACTGTGATCGGTTTAGACGAAGAGAAAAAGGCATTTACTGTCGGTTGGTTGTTCGAACTGGTAGTGATATGGGCTTTTCTATCGGTTGATTGTTGGAACCGGTAGTGATATACTATCACTACCGGTTCGTAGAACAAACAGGCCATGATACTTGTAGCCAAACAAAAAAATAATGTAGCTACGCAGTGGGAATCAGAGTCACTGTGATCGGTTTAATTGGCGCGTAAGACAAAGAGAAAAAGGCATTTACTGCCGGTTGGTTGTTCGAACAGGTAGTGATACTAGATTTACTAAAATTCGACAAAGGCAATCATCTGCATTTCCATTTTAGGAATTAATTTTATTTAAGGATCCAATTGACTTATTAATTTTTTATATGTTACAGAATATTTATATTGAGGTCAGGAGCCTACCATAAAATTTCCATTTTCAAATTTCCATTATTTATTTTCTAAACATCCTTTTACTCTGTTTCACAAATTATCAGATTGATAATAAATAAATTGTTATAAATAGTAAATCTAATATTTAATTTTTACAAATTTTACCAGGAATGGGTATAGATAAGTGTAACCCATGGTAAAAATCTCAGCTTCATGAGTGGTATATTGAAATCTATATAAATCTTTCATCATGATCAAATACCATTAATGAAATTAATCATTACATTGATTTAACTGTTTATATACTTTGTTTTGACAAGTGTTCCCTCCTTATGATCGCAGCGTACGTAGGGAGCATCCTCAATATCATCTAGGACACTTATGTTGACCGCCACCGCAAAAGGAGGCAGCTTGTCGAATTGATTATACTCTTCTTCGTCTGTGACGTCCTCAACTTCGACAATCCTTCTTTTACCCGAAAGAACCACGTGGCGCTTTGGCTGAACGCTACACTTGTCGTTCTATATCTTGCTACTTGTAGCCTTATCCTGCCGCTTCTTCGATTTGCTAGACATGTCCATTACATAGAAGACCTGTGTCACATCATTGGCGAGCATGAATGGTTCATCCCTATATCCGATTTGTGTGAGGTCCACGGTTGTCACACCGTACTTATCAATCATCACGCCGCTCGCTGTCAGTTTGACCCATTGGCACTGAAATATAGGGATCTTCAAAGGTCCATTGTTGAGCTCCCAGATCTCCTCTATGAAACCATAATAGGTGTCCTTCTTTCCATTGTTGTCTATGGCATCTATATGGACACCGCTATTTTAGTTGGTGCTCTTGTTATCATGGGCTCTCGTGTAAAATGTGTACCTGTTTATCTTATACCCTTGGAATGTCAATATTATACTAGATTGTCCCCGAGCCAAGCGTTCCAACTCTTCATCGTTGGTCTCCTTACCCATCATGTGCTTTTGTAACCAACCGCCAAAATGATCCATGTGCTGTCGTGTGATCCAATCCTCTGGCCTACCAGTGTATTGAGACCGCAGAATCCTCTTGTGCTCATCGACACATGGAGCCACTGCAGTTGATTGTTGCAATAGCGTGTAATGTGCTTGCTTAAATAAAACAAGATCATTGCTGAGGATTGCTTTTCTTCCTAGTGTCCCTTTCCTGTAACACCCCAATTTTTGCTTTTCATGAAATTAAAATATTATTTTGCACATTTGTGGATTTTTGGAATTTTCTGGAATTTATTTGGATTTAATTTGAATTTATTCCATATTGAAATAATTAAAGAAATTAAATTTTCAAATAAAGTTTTGTTGGAAATATTTTATTTGAGTCCCAAATGCCCCAAAGTATTTTTCAGAATTTTTCTGGAATTTTTCTGAGTATTTTGCTATTTTTCTTGAATTAAATGAATTACTGGAAATTATTTTAAATATTAAATCGCTGGAAAATCGAACCGGGTCGGTTACTGTTCCTCCGACCGAGCCCGAGTCAGACTCGAGTTCGAGTCCAACCCGAACCCGACCCGAGCCCGTGGTTGAGCCGAACCCACTCGGTCGAACCCTACGCGTGTGACCGTTGGATCAAGATCCAACGGCCATGATTGAGCCACGTCGCCGGACCCAAGCCCGACCGAGCTAGCCAGCTCGCCCGAGTGCGACCCGAACCCAAACTCACGCACCGTTGGATCTCGATCCAACGGCTGTGCGCGTGCCACGTCATCCAATCCGAGTCGCCGCCGGACTCCGCCGCCGCAACGGAGCAGGTCTCGGTTTCCGTGCGTTTCACGGACGCCGAGGGCTCTATTTATTGAGCCGTCACCGCCATCGTGAAGCCCGCTTCATTGCGCACCCGTAGCCCTAACTCACCTCGCCTGAGCCGCCATGGTTGCGCCGCTAGACCTCGCCGGAGTTAGGAGAAGGTGCCGCCGCGATTTTTCGCCGATAGCCGCCGTCTCCGTCGTCCTCCGTCGCCGTTGACCCCAGATCCGGAACCGTGAGAGCAAGCCGCGTCGGTGAGCACCACCCACGTCGCCGGAGCGCGCCCGAAACGCCGTTGCCGTGGTCGTCGTCCCCAACCCCGGCAAGCCAGCGCCGCCGCTCGCCATCGCCGGACCCCGAGATCACTCAACCGTCTGATCCAGATCCAACGTCCCAGATCACGCCACGTTATCTCACGGTGAGATCCCGTCCAAAAATCCCAGATCCAATCTCGACCGTTGGATCTAGATCCAACGGTCCAGATCAAACGCGTTCACCCCAAACGCGTGAGTCCAGATCCAATCCGGGCCGTTGATTTTCAAATCAACGGCCGAGATCTAGCCACGTGTGCGGGAGACTGACCGCCGCGTCAGCGCTGGCCCACGCGCTGCGTCGTGTGACATCGACACGCGGCCCGCATGTCGGCCGCCCACATCGCACCATGACGTCATGCCGACGCCATGGCGGCCCGCATGTCGACCACCCCAACCGTGCGATGGCGTCACCCATGACGCCAGCCGGGTCCCACCTGTTAGCACCGTGGCCGAGCCTCACGACGCCAAGAATGACGTCACCCGAGTGGTCCCACCTGTCAGTCTCACGTGAGCCGTGAACCGGGTCCACGGTAGACCCGAGCCAAACCATGGACCACGTCCATGAACCGGCTGACGTCAGCAGACCAATCAGAGGCTGCCACGTGTCCTCGCTGACGCAATAATTAATTTTCGAAAAAGAAAATGATTTATTAATTCGAAATAATGATTTCAGATTTTGATTCAGACTTCAAACGCTTATAACTTTTGCGTTTCAACTCCGATTTGAGTGATTCAAATTTCTAAATTTGTATAAAATTGAGATCTACCTAATTATGAATTTTATTTAATTTTTGGACGAAAGTTTTTCTCTGTAATATTATTTAATTGATTATTTAAACATTAAATAATTATAACTTTTGCATTTTAACTCCGATTTGAACGATTCCAGTTCCTAAAAATTCATAAAATTATGTTCTCTCTGTTTATGGATTTTATTTGGAGTTTTGGGATGATTTTGACTATTGTTTATTTGTGTATTGCTATTTGCATGCTTTACGAGTAGACATTGAAGTGCCGGAGGGATTCGAAGGAGAAGTATTGACTCCGGATCCAACTCAAGACCAAGAACAAGTACTTTTTGAAGGCAAGTTATGCTTTGACCATATTGATCCCATTTTGAAATCTATTTTGGTTCAAATTATTGCATGCTAGATCAATTAGAAAAATACTTTATTTAAATATGAGAAATTAGATAAATGCCAAATTGCTGTATGACACCATGATTACTTAAGTATGTGCCATGACCCCTTGTCACCCTAGTGTGGATTACTAGTTGGACATTACTAAACTGCCAACATGGGTTTGTAGATCGTTGTAGTATACTGCTTAGACCTGCTACGTGCTCATGACATGATTTTGGACCATCGAACGTTAATATTGACTTAATGACATATTGAACCTGTTTTGGAAAGGTATCATGTGATGTTGATGGCACGTGGTGCATGGTAATCAACTGGGGTTTGATAAATAGTTTTCGACCGGGGCATGTGGCAAGAATGATCAGTGGGCAGTTGAGGCATTGGGAGCGTTGGTTTGGTTCTTGGGTAGTCTTGCCCTGGTCACCCTAAGGACTTCACCTTGCAAGCCTTTGAATTGAGTTAATCTTGCAACCACATGTCCAGAATGGGACGGACCTAGTTGACTAAGTTGCTAATAACGCACTGTGGGACCTCGGGAGGTCAACTACACCCTTTGTGTAAGTTGTGCGGGGAGCGTCTGGCCGAGGCCAGTACCCATCTAACGGTTGATTAGCCTAAACTTCGCCTTAGCTAAGGGAAGGGTTAGTGTGCAATAACCGGGGAGGCTCACTTGTATTGTTAGAAGTTTCCGAAAGACTTTGTTACGGGAACTCGCATTTGTGGTGTTTGATTGTATCTTGTGGGTAAAGTGCATAACCTCTGCAGAGTGTAGAATCTATTCGAATAGCCGTGTCCGCGGTATTGGACATCGCTCGGGAATTACAGTCAAGGGTTAGATTTTCTTGAAAATAACTTGGACTTGAAAGGTTGGTTTGGTTAAAATAATGTTGTCAATGGAAATGTGGATTAGGAATGGGAAAAATGTTGATTAAACTCTGGGAAAAAGTTATTGATGTTATACTTGTTACTACTGCTTTCGAATCTACTTATGATACTTGTTAAATGCTCTTACTGCAAATATACCTTGAGCCACTCCTTTGTATTAAGCCATGCATGTAGTATATTAGCTGCATTCTGTGCATGACTTGCTGAGTACCAAGTACTCACCCTTGCCACAATACAACACCAGTTGAAGAGGAGACTACACCAGCTTTGGAGGAGGAGCTCCAAGAGGAACCATCTACTTAGGGAGCGAGCCCAGTCAGTTGCCTGTGGTATACGGGATGGCGCCACGATGTTATCTTATTTTCCGCTGCTATTATTTCTCTCTTAATAAGTTTCGCCCTGCGAGGCGTATATTTGTAACTTGACCATAAGGTCGAGCAACCAGTTTGACTATCTAATTAAAGTACTTATTTAGTATCGAGTGGTATGATTGTGATATTTACCGATGTTAAGACTGTGTGCACTAGCGCGTTCCTGGACTAGTGCTGAATACACAGAGGGTCCGGATTTGCAAATTCGAGTCCCGACATTTCCCCCGGAGCCTGCCCTCATGGCGTGATATAGGAACACCAATCGGATTGAGATCGTTAATGTAATCAACACAAAACTCAACCACCTCCTCTGTCCCAACACCCCGGGCAATGCAGCCTTCTGGATGAGATCGGTTACGAACATACTTCTTTAGGACACCCATGTACCTCTCAAAAGGGAACATATTGTGCAGGAACACGGGTCCGAGAATATCATCTCTTTGACAATGTGAACCATGAGATGGACCATAATATCAAAGAATGATGGAGGGAAGATCATCTCAAGGCTCACAACGCTTTGGACAACATCATCCTACATCTTAGCTAGTTTATCTGGATCGATGACCTTCTGTGACACCGCATTCAAGAATGAACACAACTTCATGATTGTCCCTCGTACCCTTTCCAGCAGAATACCTCTCACTGCAACTGGAAGCAACTGTGTCATCAACACGAGACAATCATGGGATTTTAGGTGTACGATTTTATTCTCTTTTGTGTTTATGAGTCTCTTTATGTTCGAGGAGTATCCGGACGGGACCTTAATACTGTTCAAGCACTTGATCATGCTTTTTTTCTCTTCCATGCTTAGAGTGTAGCTGGTAGGATGTAGGTAATTATGTCCTTTCCCTCTCTTTTCCGGATGTAGGTCGTTCCTGAGTTCCAATAGTTTTAGGTCCTTTCATGCTTGAAGTGTATCTTTTGATATGCCGTACATACCTAGGAAGCCTAGAAGGTTGACGCAAACATTCTTCGTGATGTGCATGACGTCAATTGAGTGACGCACCTCTAAGACTTCCCAATAAGGTAAGTCCCAAAAAATTGACTTCTTCTTTCACATGGGTGCCTTGCCTTCTTCACTCGGGACAGGTTTGCTACCAGCACCCTTTCCAAAAACTACTTTCAGATCTTTTACCATAGCAAATAATTGTGTCCCATTACGATGCGTAGGCTTAGTACGATGGCCTGGTTTCCCGTTAAAATTCTTATCTTTCTTCCGTAATGGGTGATTCGTAAGAAGAAACCTACGGTGTCCCATGTACACAACCTTCCGACAGTTTTTCAGGTAGATGCTGTCAGTTTCATCTAAGCACTGGATGCAGGCTCTATATCCTTTGATAGTTAGGCCCGCTAGGTTACGAAGTGCAAGCCAGTCGTTGATGGTTACAAATAACATTGCGCGTAGGGTAAAGTGTTCTCGTTTGTACTCATCGCATACCCGTAGACCATCAGTCCACATTGTTAGAATATCTTCAACCAATGGTCTAAGGTACACATCAATGTCATTTCCAGGTTTCTTCGAGCCTTGGATAAGCAACGGCATCATAATGTACTTCCGCTTCATACACAGCCAAGGAGGAAGGTTGTAGATACATAGAGTCACAGGCCAAGTGCTATGACTGCTGCTCATCTCGCCGAAAGGATTCATCCCATCTGTACTCAACCCAAACCTTATGTTCCTCACCTCCTTTGCGAAGTCTGGGAATGTTCTATCGACTTTCCTCTACTGGGAGCCATCAGCGGGGTGTCTTAGCATTCCGTCATCCTTACGCTCTTCTTTGTGCCAACGCAATATTTGAGCATGCGCCTTGTTCGCAAACAAACGCTTCAACCGGGGTATTATAGGGAAATACCACACCACCTAAGCGGGGGGTCTCTTCTTCTTACGCTCCCCTTCTACCGCACCTGGGTCATCACGCTTGACCTTATACCGCGATGCTTTGCACACTGGACAAGAATCCAAATCCTCGTACTTCTTGCGATAAAGGATACAGTCATTAGGGCATGCATGTATCTTCTGTACTTACAATCCCAAAGGGCAGACAACTTGCTTGGCTTCGTAAGTACTTTCAGGCTGTGTGTTATCCTTTGGATGTAACTTCTTCATGAGACACAACAACTCGTCGAATCCCTTATCAGACAAACCATTTGTTGCCATCCATTGCATCAAATCTACTGTGGTACGCAACTTGTTGTGGCCCTGCTCGCAGTCTAGGTACAAGAGTGTTTTGTGGTCCTCTAACAAGCGCTGGAACTTGTAGAATTGTTTTTCATCGGTGTAGT
This sequence comes from Rhipidocladum racemiflorum, assembly GCA_036346355.1. Lineage (NCBI taxonomy): Eukaryota > Viridiplantae > Streptophyta > Magnoliopsida > Poales > Poaceae > Rhipidocladum > Rhipidocladum racemiflorum. Next base: position 22,614,387 of record CM070582.1, read on the forward strand.
CTCCCTCACCATCACGCAACATCTGATCTAGATCATCCTCATCAAACTCCCCCAATGTATCTGCCATTGAACCGTACTGGGAAGCGTCCGAGTTTATGCTGTCTCCCTCTTCTTCATCGTCTTCATGTGTAATCCCTTCTTCACCGTGCTTGGTCGAACAGCTATAGTTAGGCATGAAACCTCTATGGAGCAAATGGCTGTGATGGGGTCTTGAGTTTGAATACTCCTTCTCATTCTTGCAGTCTAGACATGGACAACATATAAAGCCTGACGGCTTGTGCGCAATGGCCGCACTGATAAAAGCTTGCACACCCTCAATGAACTCCTTCGAGCGTCGGTCCGTGTTGTACATCCATTGCCGGTCCATCTACAATTAGAGCTAAATTACGTACACAATAATTTAATTGCAATGTACTTTCTAAATTAGAGCTAAATTACGTACACAACAATTTAATTGCAATGTACTTTCAAAATTAGAGCTAAATTACATATACAACAATTTAATTGCAATCTATTTTGTAAATTAGAGCTAAATTAACATACACAACAATTGAATTGCAATATACTTTCAAAATTAGAGCCAAATTAGAGCTAAATTACATACACAACAATTTAATTGCAATGTACTTTTTAAATTAGAGCTAAATTTAATTGCAATATACTTTAAAATTTTAGCTAGATCCCACCTTCAATGGGAGCTACAAATGAAGTGAGGATGATGTTACTAACCTTCAAGCACATGGATTGACGTAAAATCACCAAAAAATTTGGGCAGCACCTCCCCTAATTTTTGAAAATCACCATGGCAGCACCTCCCTATAGCTTCCTTCTCTGTTTGATCATGGGCGCGAGAGCTCGGGGAAGAAGGTAGTGTTTAAATCGCCCCTACCACTACCGGTTGGTAGTACCAACTGGTAGTGAAGCCCCCTTGCAACCCACGCCATGGCCCTGTAGCTGTTGAACCAGTAGTGGACCCAAGGATTTACTCCCGGTTGGTTATACCAACCGGTTGTGATGGTGTCCCTTGGATCATTACCGGTTAGTGGCTCAAACCGGTAGTGAATCCTCTCTCCAACCAACGTCATGGAACTGTAGTCGTTGAACCGGTAGTGCTACAAATGTTGCACCGGTAGTGTAGGATTGTTATCTAGTAGTGTTTAGGAGGTTTTGAATTGAGTTCAATAAATTCTGAATGGAAAATCAGATCGGTAACACTACAAAATGTATAAATTAGAAGAAAAAAAACACCAAATGTGAGGCTGGCATGTGGAGCCTACGGCTGGCTAAACGTTTGCGCCACATCGATGTTATTTTCCATCTCACTTGATCTTTGTGGCATTAATTTGCCCCAAATATCAAATGCTGATAAATGCAATGAAAATATTATGCTAATCGTATGTGCTGCGAATTTGAGCAGACATTTCAATTGGAATCACGGGTATATTCAAAACACATTTTAAAGACGAATTTGGATGTAATTAAATTGTTAATTGCATGGAAAGATCGATCTTATCTTAATCTACATGCAGCGTACATGCTTACATGCACACTTGCTCTCCGTCGAAGCAAGCATCTATATTGGCACCCAAAACATGGCGTTTACTCCATCATTACATGCATATATATGGGTGTAACAGGGCAAGACCACATATGTTCCATGTGGTATGCTTGTGTATCCACCTAATGCAAATGAGGCCACTGAGAAATGTTGAGGATGTTGGCAGGGAAAATATAACGGGAAAACAAAGGTAACATGACGCCATTCTTGCTTTCATTTAGTTTACAAAAATAGTCTCTAGCTTATTGTAAAGTTGATGTGTCCATCCATTAATTCTGCCTATTGTAAATGAGATATATTATATATTAACTAGCCAAATTTCCCGTACAATTGTGCGTGCGGCTGATACTACAGTACATATATTTATATCTAAACATAGAGTTGTACTTGTTATAGAATTCTAATGCTTATGATATTTCTTGTATAATTATAACAGCTCTTATACTATACCTGTTTAATCTAGATCATTATAATCTGGACCCATCACAATCAACTGTGTAGATATTTTTCTTTTTACTCCAATTAATATAGTAATTTTTAGCCTTTGAGAATGAGTCTGATGCCTTTTTTTTCCTGTCATTTTAATAATATATTAGATAGATTGCGATTGCTCATTAATTTCGTATGGTTAGACCTAGAGTTTGTAGCAGTTCTCGTCGCAGCTTTGGATATGTGTAATATATTATATTATTAAAACGATGCTAAAACAAACTTCCATGTTCACTTTCAGAATTCTCACGTTAATTAGAAAAAAAGAGAAGATATCTTCCCTATTTATTTTATTGGGTTTAGATTATAACATTGCAAATTAATCAAATACATATTAGAATTGTTATAGCTCACTACTACAAAACCGGGTATCACAAGCGGCCTATTAGCAACGGTTTGGTGCGAACCGGTTATAATGCTCACAACAGAAGCGGTTTATGGCAACAGGCCGAAGGGGATCTCTAGAAGCGGTTCGTGGCACGAACCCCTTCTAAAGCCCCACCTTTAGAAGGGGTTCGTGACACGAACCCCTTCTAAAGCTCTTTACAAGCGGTTGGTGTCCCCAACCCCTTCTAAAGCTTTAGAAGGGGTTCGTGTCACGAACCCCTTCTAAAGGTGGGGCTTTAGAAGCGGTTCGTGACACGAACCGCTTCTAAAGACCCCCTTCAGAAGGGGTTCGTGTCACGAACCGCTTGTAGAAGCCCAGTTTTAGAAATAATAAAAGGAATGCGTGCCCTACTCTATCAGAGAGCACGCGTGGGTGGATTGGCTAGATGGATGAGGCGAGTCACGAGGTTGGAGTGCTGGTCGTGGGTTCGAATCTCGTTCCCACGATATTATTACTACCTTTTACCGTTTGGTGTCGCACCACCACAAGCGGTTCCTAGAACCGCTTGTGATACCCTTCGAGGTATCACAACCGGTTGCCTAGTGGCTGTATAATTAAGAAATACAGGTATACATCCAATCATAGATATTAGAATTGTATAACTAATACTTTCAAGTTTTAAATGCATCAGAGTGTTTGTCACTTCGCGGGAAATTTCACTAGTTGATATTATACTAGGGAAAAGCTAGCTCTACAGTCTGCAGGACTACCATCCTTAGATGGAATGTGATTTCATCTTTGTTTGCCTTGTGTTAATTTGGTGCTACTGCGCATGTAATGTTTGCAGAGTGAGTGACGATTAAATTAATAAATTAAATATTTTTCGCTTTGGGTTGCTGCATGCGTACGTACCTGGTGAACCCCTCAGCTTGGGGCCTGTAAAAGCGGTGTGGAACGAATGGGAGATCCACTGCCTGATACTTGTAAGCTTGGCCCTGCAAGTCTTCCTCTTCGTCGCAGCAGGCATGCGGAGGCGCAGCACATCGCGCGTTCTCCGCACTGCGCTGTGGCTAGCCTACTTGTCGGCCGACTCTGTCGCCATTTTCGTGCTCGGCCACCTCGCGGTCCACGCGAGCGGCCTGCGGCACCAGCTCCTGCTCTTCTGGGCGCCGTTCGTGCTCGTCCACCTGGGCGGGCAGGACACCATCACCGCCCTCTCCGTGCAGGACAACGAGCTGTGGACGCGCCACCTGCTGGGCTTGGTCTCCCAGGTAGCGGTGGCCGGCTACGTCGTCTCCAAGTCGTCTTGGTCGGACGGGCGGCTGCTGGCTGCCATGATACTTATGTTCCTCTCTGGGAGCTTCAAGTACGCTGGGCGTACCATCTGCCTTTACTTTGCCAGGCCAACGTTCATCAGGGATTGGTCCATGAATATTTTGTCAAGCAAGCTATGGACT